>OY728157.1:1227624339-1232424339 GCA_963277665.1 Viscum album | reverse complement strand
GTACTGAAGGTGATCCTTCTCATGTAAATCTCTACTATTGGTTATTTCTTTGTTGTCCTTATATCATGTTCACTCCATATATATATATATATCTCCCTATCTCTCTCTATTTTTCTGATTCTCTCTCTCTATCTGTATATATATCTCTCTCAAATTTCTTGATCTACTTATGTTTCATGTAGATATAGGGTTTTTGTTTCATAAAATTAAGATATTTGATCTTGTTGATTAAAATAAAGATTTTTAAGGCCGTTTCAGTGTAGATTTCACTCAGACGTGTGGTGTGGTTTTGAGTTGATTGATGTTAGTGAAACACTAAGTTATGTGGATTCTCTCTATATTAAATTTTTCAATAACTAGAAGCATTTTCAATTATTAGTTGTTATTTTCTGAATTTGGTTATGATTATGAGGTGATAATCTTAATGTAAATTCATTTATTGAAGATCTGTGGATTTTTGGTAAAATTGGGTATTGTAGTGAACTGGTCTTGATGTTCGATTTTAAAATAAATATTTTAAAATTATTTTCTTGGTAATATTTATGAATATTATTTATGAAAATAGATATCAATAAAATGGTTAGTATTATTTTAATGTAATGTGGCAATGATAATGTCTTAAGGGATTTTTTCAGTTGGAAATGGTGGTTTTAATATTTTTTTTAGGTGTGTAATTTGATTTCATGTTGGTTATGTATTTATGAATGTGATGGAAATATATATAAAATTGGTGTGGAATAATACTATAAAAATGCAATTTATGTGGAGATATGGGCCACTATCAATGATATGTGGGTGGGATGTACTGCTAGAATTGGGAAAGTAGTTAATGGGCTTTGATGGGAAGTTCAACTATGATTGGTACTCTATGGTGTATGTGTAAAACATCATGGAAATGTTTTTATTATGCTTGGGGATAAGATAGATGAAATTTATATTATAATATGTGATGTTCAAATGGATTATGGCTTAGTTGTTATATTTCCCTTGTATTATGTTGATTGGGAAGAAAAATGTCATTGTAAGGGTGTGTTTGGCTTGCAAGAAATTGATGATCTATTTGTCTTTGAAGTTAAAAAATTATAAAAATGTGGTAATAGTGCTATATGAGTTGTTTTTAGGGAAGTCAATTTGGGAAATCCTACTTGGTATTATTACTTACCCCCTACTTTGTGCCTTTGGTGCTTTTGCCGATGTTGTATTCTAGGATATATGAAATAGTAAATCATTTCTTTTTTCTAGTGGTTCATCATGAAGCTTGGGATGTATTGTTATGTTTGGATAATGGAGCATGTTGTGGATATGTGGAGTGTCTCATGGATTTATTTGGTTTTGGTAGATGAATATTTCAATTGGTACTCTGATTTTGGAATCATTATTATTTAGTTATACTTTTTTGTAAATATTATGTAAGAGTTTTGTTTTTTTGTTGTTTATTGGTAGTGTGTTATCATGGTTCGCATTGATGATATACTTCATGTAGTTTTTGATTGTAATGACTTGATTGGTTGGTTGGTTTTATTCAATGGGAACATTGTTCCCCAATTGTTCTTGAATCCATCAACATTTATTTATGTCCTCTGTCACATTGAGAATGTCTCCTAAGGCAATGTTGCATATAATTGCCTTCTCAAGGCAATGCGGAAGGGGAAGGATGATACAAGTTGTATCAGTCGATCGGTCCTCTGGTATTGGCTCTTTCTCTTGGTCATGTAGAAGGAATTCATTCTCAGGTCATTCCTTGAGTCAGGATGATATCAAGGAGAAGGATTGTTAGAAGATGATATTAATGTCATAAATGGATGTAGTTAACAGTTTTATGATTAACATCATTTTTCCGTGATGTTTGGTACAAAATAGTTTTGGGGTCACTTATAAGTATTGGAAGTCTCATTTTCAAGGTTGTAGCCAATGAGGTGAGCATTGTATTCATGGTAGAAATTAATTCACAGAAGGATTCATATTTCACATGCATAATGATTTGTGATTCTGAATAAATATATAGACTTGTTATAAATCTGGTTATTATATTCTTATGTTTGGATTGGAAATGTTGACATTTTTTATATTTTTGAAATGATTCATTATTTAAAAAATGGTTGATTTTTCAATAGTGATGCAAAATAAGAAATGTGTACTAGAGGAAATCATGATTGATAAAGTTAAAGTGTAGTTGAATTTGAAACTATGACCCATTTATTGTAATGGGAGTTAGACTAATGGTTGTTTATGTGCTGATAGAAATGGAATTAGGTAGTCATCGTAGGGACCAACTATAGGAGGCTATTTAAAATGTTTTTTCACCTGAGCCCATGGAAAACCAACAACTAGAAATTAGTATTGTGAGAGATTTATAAGATATGAAATGTGGGAACAATGTGGACAAGATAAAGCATGTGGATCATTCTGTTCAGCTTCAAAATAAGAATTTACTCATATTTATTGGTGAATGAAAACATGAAACTAATGAGGTATGGTTGAACATAATAAATAGGATATTTGAATTCCTCCAAACTTTTGTGGATTTAATTGCGAAGTAATCAATGTACATGTTGGAAGATAATACCTATCACTGGTGGGTATTTTCATTCCATGATATATTGGACCATGGTATGACATTAGAGGTATTTGATGAGTATTTTAAAAAAAATTACCACATTACATTCATAATTCATCACACAGAAGATTTCATTCATTTAATGAAACAGATTATATCGGTAATAGAATATGAAAAAATGTATTTTTACCATTGTGTCGTTTTCACCTGAGGTATAGAGTTGAAGATCATTAAATGAACGTATTTTTAAAACTCAGATGTGGAATGAAATTTGTTCTAAAAAAGAGGGGTTATGCTTAAATAATTGAACAAATATAGTGAATAGAGATATAGAGGTTGAATGAGATATGTTGGGGTATACAAGTGGGGGAAGTATATTGGTACCCAATGTAAATAGTGGTAACACTAATGATGGAAATAAGAGGAAGAGGGAAACATATTTTAAGGGAGGTAGTATAGCTCAGAATAAGATGGAAAGATCAATGAATATTCCGTTGAATCCTCAATTTATGAAGGGATGTTTTCAGTGTTATTCAATAGGCCACATAGAGGGGGATTACATGGAACATCCTCAAGCATGTCATAACTGTAAAAAAATGGGGAATCATTAGTATTAATGTCATAATTCACCATGGTCAGGTGTTCGTGACACTCATTTGTGTCATATGAATCATATCCCTTTACGGTTCGAGGGTAGTAGTGTACCCCTTGTTTGTATAAAAAATTTATTCATGTTTATTCCTAAAAAACCACAACTCCGTAGTAGTGAAACAAAGAGCAGAGAGTGGATATCATGTAGTTTTTTGGAGCTGAGTAGGTTGTGATGGATGATCAACTGAAACCATCCACAATACAAGTTGTGGTTATGTTAAATTCCATCATGACAAAAGAATTTTTTAGGTGATTCATATTATGTTATTTATTTAAATACTATTAGTTTATGGTTTTGAGATTGTAAATGATACATTCGTTTTGAAAAAATTAATCTACTTTGCATCAAAGATAGCATAGATCCTTCTTATATAGAGAATGATGTATGATTATGTATGGGGTTGACTTGATGTGGTATTTTATAGGTCAGGATATGGATGATTTTGATTAATCACTGAAATGGTTTTTTTTTCACAATGTTTATGTACCAAATCGATTATTATTTGTTAACAGTTAGTTTCACTATGGATGATGGAGTTGAAAATATCTTTAGAGGTGACATTAATGAAAATTTGGGTGCAATGGGTTTTCTGAAACAAATATTACAATATATATTATCAGTTAGGGGAGCTATTATTGCAGTTAATGTCAAGATTTTAGCACATAATTTGGACAATAGTAGTTGATGAGTTTATGGATGTATTTACAAAACAATTATCATGGCCTCCACCTATTAGAGAAGTGGAGTTTAAGATTTATCTCAATATGGGGACCGATCCTATATTGATTTCATATTACAATATTTCACAAATAGAATTGACCAAATTGAAGGTTATGTTGGTGGACAATGAAAACAAAGGGTTCATCCAACCTAGCACGTCACTGTGGGAAGTGCCATCGTTGTTTGTTAAAAATGTGAATTGTACTTTTCAAAAGTGTGATATTTATCATTTTCATAACCAGATTAGGATGTAGAAGAGATATCCACATCCATTCATTGATGATTTTTTCAATCAATTGAGAGGAACGTATTGGTTCCCCAATACTGACTTCCAATAATGATATCATTAATTACAAGGGTAGATGGCAGATATTTTGAAAACACTCATTTGAAATATAAATAGCCACTTTGAGTATGTTGTTATTCCCTTTAGCCTAATTATTGAAGCACTGATTATTTTTTCATTTTTAAATCAGATATTTCATAAATATTTGTATTCTTTTAGAGTTTTTTTAATCTTATTTTTCTTTATTCAAGGATAAGGTTGGAGTGTGATCCGAACATAGAATTAGTATTAGGGATATTTATAGATCATTGATTATATGAAAATATTTCAATGTGTGATTTTTGAATACATGGTGTTCATTTTCTATTCATGTTGTTTCTAATAAGGGTGTTTTAATTGATTTGGATACGATAGAGGCTATTATAATCTAGAAATTGTTATAGAATGACTTTGAAATACATTGCTTCCTTGTTATTTCCTAGTATTATATGTTTTTTGTTCATTATTTTTTTCCAATAAGCCTACATAATGGAATATTTAACAAGGAATAATGTTCTTTTTCAATGGAATGAGCAGTTTCCGAAATCAATTGAAGATATTAAGGGTTTATTTACATAAACACCAATCATTGTATTTATAGAACCAGTGAAAGGTAATGTGGAGGATTGTGATTCATCAATATTGGGATACGGTTGTGTTCTCAGGAAAAGGGATCGTGTGGTTTCATATGGGTCTTGGAAGTTGAGTGTTCAAGATAAGAACTATGGAAATCCAAATTTGGAGTTAGCAACAGTGGTTCATGTGATGAAAATGTGGCCTCATTATCTCTACGGCAAGAAATTCATGATTCTTTCTTATTAAATGAATTTATATAATATTTTATCACAAATAGATTTGAACATTAGAATACATATACGGAGATATTATATCAAGATGTTTGACATTGAGTTAATTTACAAACCATTTATGGGAAATATGATGGGGGATGGATTAAGTAGGAAGTCGTATTACTATGTTTTGAAATATGCATTGGTTTGGTTTCAGTTGATGTTTGTTAAAGCTGATATGCTACATGAGTGTATGGACATGGGTGATAGAGAACTTATTTTCTAGTTTCATTGGTTACTAATATAGTTATAATGGTTAATGAAACAAAAATGGCGGATTCCGTATGTATAGCGATATGGTCGGAAATCAATGGTGGGGGATACCTTTGAGGGAAGGGAACGAAATGGGATTATAGTTTTTTGTTTTCATAATTTTATAGTGGTACCATTTTTATTTCTAGAGTATATAATATAGAATTATCATTATTCTATATGGGATGTCCTTTCTAGAATTAAGAAAATGGTGAATCATAGATTTCATAGTTTTGGTGGGCTGCTATGAAAAGGAAACTTGCTGAGTTTGTTTCAAGATTCACAAATTTTCAGAAATTAAAGGAATAAAATTATCTTCCAGCTGGTATGTGGAAATAATTAACAATCCATATCTGAATATGGGAACATATTGCGATGCATTTTGTTATAGGTCTCCCAATAAATGTCATAAATCCTATTTTCAAATGTGTTATATTGTATCTGCTAACTAATTTATCCAATTTCATCCCTATTAGTGAACCTAAAATGGTGGAGTATTTTTCCAATATCTAAATATGTGAGGTGGTAAAGATGAATGGTTTTCTAGATTCAAATTTTATTCGATTGGTATCTAAGTTTCTCGTCTTGTTTTTAAAAATCATTGCAACAAGAACTTGGGACATAGTTGATAATGAATATGAAATTCCATTCATAGAAGGATGGTTAATATGAGTGGATGATATTTTTTGAAAGATATGTTATTGGAGGGGTTGATGGTTTTCTGTGGATTATAGGATGTACACTTGTTGTTGGTGGTGTTCTTGTAAAATAACAGTTATCTGGTCCTAGTACATTTAGACCTGTTTTGTGATCTACATAGGAATTCATGTTGGTCTCCACTTTTTTCCTTAGAAAATGGTTATTCCTCGATGGTTGTGTCATGGCTTATAAAATATACTATGAAGAAGATAAATTTCATCAAAAACAAAATTGAGACGTCTCGGTATCATCAGAAATTGTATGAAGATGATCATCATCAGTTGCTTTCATTGGACATGGGTGATCATGTATTCTTCAAAATCTCTCCTAGGATTGGACACCATCATTTTGGCACATAATTTATGCTATCTATAGGGTATGTTCGGACTTTTGAGATACATTATTGGGTTTGATATGTGGCTAATCAGTTGGATTTTTCACTATGGTTTAGTACAGTGGATAATGTATTTCATGTTTCCTAGTAGATGAATTATCATATGGTTCCTCAACATGTGATTCAGTGTTATCGTGATGAGATAGTTTTGGATGCTTCATTGGTGGACGTGCCATAGTGGATTATTTATAGGAAAGAGAAATTAATTCATGGTAATATCATTGGTCAATTTTGGGTTTTTTGGATACATGGTAAAATTCAAGAGGAAACTTTGGGGTAATAGAATAATATGGATAAGTAATTTTCCATGTTTTAAAGCAATTATGTTGTTCTATACATTCTACGTATCTAAATTCCAATGGTGGGAAGAATGTATCACACCTGGTTTTGGTTATATAACCTTTTTATGCTTTTTTATGTTTTTAATGTTGTTGGGTGATGTTTGGGAGAGTAATGAAAGGGTTTAGAAATGTATGGAAGCTTTTACTAGGGTAAATTATTTTAGCACAATTAATTTAAACCATGTAACAAACTTAGGTAACTATGTAGGAAAATAGTGTGAGGCCACATTTGAATTCAAACAATTGGATGGATAGTGAAATTTTTTTCTAACTGTGTGAGATAATTGTCAATGGAAATAAATTTTGGGGTTTAAAAAATGGGATCATTCAGGATTTCCCAAAAACACTTCATTTCTTTCCCAACTCAAACCACACATGGTATTTGTGCATCTCATGGGATATATGTCTTATCCCACTAATTTTAGTGGTGATTTGATGTTTTTTCATGGTGTAGTGAAAGATAATCTTCTATTGTATTTCTTCTCTCATTGTACATTCATGGTTTTCTTTAAATCTAGTTCCCCCTCCCTATAAATTTTATATATCTACGTTCATTGCATGTAGATGTAGTGTTTTTTGAATAAAATGAAGATATTTGAGATTTTTGATGAGATGAAAGAGATCATCGGTGGTTTTGGAGGATATTTCACATAGATTTCAATGCATATGGGAGTTGGTTGAATTAACAAGAAAAATAAGGTAGGTTGATTATCTCTCGAATCCATTTTATAGAACTAGAATCCTTATCCTCAACAAGATGGTTTTCCTGAATTTGGTGGAGATTATGATGTGCTAATCTTGATATAAATTCCTTTTTTGAGGATTTTTGGATTTTGGGTCAAATGGAGTATAGCAGTGAAATGTTCTTGTTGTTGGATTTTAAAATGTAGATTTAAAAATTGGTTTCCTTGCATGATTTTTAAAAATTGTTTTTGAATTTTTTTTAAATAATTTATTTCTGTTTTATTTTTTGTTAATGTGTCATGGATAATTTCCAAAAGTATTTGATGGATTTAAAATAGTTGTTTTATTAATAGTGTGGCCTTCCTGATCTATATGCTTGTTGGTTGGTTATTTATTTAATAAATTGATTGAAATGGATGTTATGTAGGAAGAGAGTACCAATATAAAATGTGTGTCGATATTGGATGGATAGTGTAACAACCTAAGCTTCCACGGTACATTTCCCATTGAATAATGTAATAGATTGCATTTTACGCAACATCGAGAATCTAACACCCCACGACCATTAAAACTAGCCATTATGAATATTAATACCCACTTTTGATAATTTAATAAATTATATCTTTCAAAATGGAATCTATTTCTGTATTTGAAATATCTGAATTTCCATAGGGTTACTTAGTGGGGTTTTTCTGAAAACATTCAATTTTTGAAGAATAGTGAAAAACAATGAGTTATAGTTTTAAACCGATATTTTATATAAATAATTATTTATTTTATTTAAATTTATTTTAGTTAAAAATAGATATATAATACATATATAAGTTCAACTTAATTCATTTGAGTCATTTTTTAATAGATTAGATATATAAAATTTATCGAACTTTTTACTGTCTTTTACCCACCTCCTAAGAGCATTTCCAAATTTGTATAAAATATAATTTTACCTCTTCTGTGAGTTGAATTTAAAAAATCATAGAGACAAGATTCATATCAATACGTAAAATGTGGTTCAATAAGATAAAAATATTTTTGGGTGAATAGTAAATTTTGACTTTTATTTACCACGATTAAACATAAATAGGTTAATTAAAGGTAAAAATGATATTATTATTACCATAACACATTTCCTAATTCTAATGGATATTTTATATTCAAAAATGAATCCTTAGGAATAAAATATTATCCTTTAAGTCCACTAGGATTAGATTATGAAATTATTTATTATTTTATTCAAAGAAGAGTTAAAATTGTTCAATTCATTGTTTAATAATTAATGAATTTTTAATATAGGGTTAATCATAAGATAAATTTAACTATAAATATTATTTATAAAAATAAAACAATTTCCTTCATAATGGTATTTTATTTATATTTTTTAAAAATTAAATAATTTAATTTATATATGACACAATGATGATGTAGTAATTAACTAATTATGAAATATTAAAATTATTGCAATTACAAATACCCAAATAAATGTAATTTGATACTTTTTTTTAATTTTTCTAATTTTATATGTTAATATGACATATTATAGTTGATTAGATGAATTTTATTAGATGATATAATGCATTTATGAATTTAGAAAAAACTAAAAAACCAAATAGTGTCAAAATTGACATGAAAGAGTTTTTAAAACAAATATTAGTTTATAAATTGATATTTTATTAATAAAAATCTTAGGTTCATCCAAATGTATTAAATAATATTATATATTTTATTAATGAACCACTTGGGGTTCTCTTGGAAGTTTATAGTAAGTTAATTAACCGTATAATATAAAAATAAAAAGAGACATGGTAAATGTGAAAGTATTTATCTAGGAGATAAATATATAAGATAAAGTTAATATAGGGACCCAAACCAGTGTAAAACCTATTTTTTGATTGGATTTAGACCCATACCCACCTTCGCAGAGAAATAAATACTTTTTGAGCAATTATGAACCTAAAATGATTTTATTATAAAATATTATTTCAATAGTTTCCTATGGTGCTCCTCAACTCTCTTATAACAGTGCACTTCCTCTTCCCTGAAATTCACACCTTCAAAACATTTAGCAGGGCTGAAAACTACCCAAATATTGCCTAAACTATCATTCCTTCAGCATAGAGTCCTTAGTTTGATCAGAAAGACAACCTAAGGAGCCCTTTTGACAAAATCAAAAGGAAGAACCCGAAGAAGAGGTAAATATCTCACCACTTCATTCAAGTTATTTTATTCTTCAACTTCTGATTTCATTGTTGTTTCCATTATAAAATAATAACTCCAGTATCATCTATATATTGTAATTTTATTATAAAAATGGTACACCCACATTCATTAGTTTATACAACCTATGAATTACATGTCACCATATGTGTGTAAGTACAACTTACCGTCTCCACGTCGTGGTGTAGTTGTTCTTCATTACATTAATATATGGATGGGTATAATAATGATTTATATTTGATTTAAATAATATATATAACATGTTAATTATTCTTTATATATGTTATTCAATCCCTTAACTTATGATTTTAATTAAAAAAGAATGATATAGTCTCTTGAGCGTACGTACGGACTACCGAAATCCACGAACGCAGTGAGATTAATTCCCTATCATATCCACTCACGAATAATTTTCATTTTATGATTAAAAATAATTTTTAAAAACTTAATATCATTCTGGATATAAATAAAATAAATTCTATCCATAACAATCAAGTCAAACATAACTAATTATATAAAGGAAAATGAATCAGTTAAAAACTGAAACGATGATAATACTAAAATATTATTAACAAAGCAATATTGAAATACCATATATGAAATTGTATTAATATATATGGATATTTTATAATTTAATATAAATCATTTCACCATTATATAGGATTTTAACCGACCCTCAACCACGGAAATGTACAAGGTAAGGGTTAATTCTACAACCTTTTCATTATTCAAGGTTGTTTATATGTAATTATCTATTGGGACTTCATTATCATCCACATCAGTGTTTTCATAAAAATATTCAAAATCATATTTACTACTTACTATACTATGGGTTAATCCCGTTTATACCTTTATTTTACCTTATAAGTTTTTAATGGATTCTTTCCGTCATTTTCCAAACAATTTACTTTATGACATTTTAGACAAAATTATGGAAAGAATGTTTTTTTAACTTATAAGGCAGGTGTGGCAATATTCCACCATTATTACATCATTGAATCATCAATTATAAGATTATAAAAATATTTATAAAATAAATGTTTTCTTTTATAATTATGTAAATTTAAATGATTTCAAAAAAATGAGATATTTCTCTCCAATAGCTTTGATTTGAACTATGTCAACATCCTTCAATAGATTTTAATCTAGATTGATGTCGATTTATTATGATACAAATCTTCCATTTTGTATTGATGGTTTTATAATATGTTTTATTGTGGATGTCTTATTTTTCTACTATTCATGGTTTATGGATAATGTATTGAAATTTCATATTCATGTTTTAATACGAATGTTCATGTTATATTTAAAACATTTCATATAATGAATGCATTGGACTATGTATGTGATGGGTGGATCCAGCTATTGATCCTAGAGGCATATGTAGGTCTGATGGGACAAACTAGTGTCCCGACAAGAACCTTGACAAATTCTTTTTTATAGTCTAGGAATAAGGCCTTGACTATCTAGTTATAAATTCTACCATTATGCATTCCGTCATTATGAAAGTGTCTATTGATATTGAATGTTATTGTTTTACTAGTAGAATATCCATGTGAGTAAGTAGATGGAATTATTTTTATTTTTTTTATATTATGATGAAGATTATGTTGAATTAGATTTTGTTTTAGTATTATACATTTCCATAAATATTTATGATTATTTATGAATGTTTCCGCTATATTGTTATCCTTATAGTGCTTCTCAGCTCACCCCTTTCTATAATTTAATTTTCCCAGGATGAAAAGAAATATATTATGACTCACCTACAGGGATATTCTAATTGATATTCATGTGGCCTATGGAGACTATGTTGTTGTGTTTTTTCATTTTATAATGTAATGTAAAACATATGAATGTATCTAGTATTTCCATGGACACTAAACTAATCGTTCCTTCGAGACATGACCTTTTGAGATCATTCCAATGTTATGTTACAATGAACTTACCTTGGGATTCTGGGGTCAGGGCGTTATGGTTGGTATCAGAGAATTTTTAGTACAAACCTCATAAACTAGATTTAGATAAACTCTGATTAGAGAAAATATCCCTAAGATAGACTTTGAGGATTATTAATGAATAACTTCCTATAATTTTGGTATTGTAGAATTTTTTTTAGGATTTTAAGAAATACACCCCTATCTAGATATGAGCAGTTAGAGGTAGCTCTTTCACAAATGTACCTAAGGGTAAAACCCAAAAACACCGCTTTGAGCATAACTCGAACGGGAACTCGTGCATGAAAATGGGCCTTGTTGCACTCTTGGTTATGAAACATTTGGGGGATATTCACAGGATAATTCTCAATTTTTTACAAAGCATTATATAGTGTTTATGAGTATATATATCCACAAATAAAAAAAATTGTGATTAGGGATTATATCCATAAACTGCTCAATTTATCTTAAGTGTTTTACATGTTTGGATTTATGTATTTAGATTCATAAACTAATCTAGTTTATGAAAATGTTTAGAAATGATGCCTAGTGGAAGGAATAGAAACCCTATCAATGACCACACTCCATGTAGGGATTTACGTCCTACTAAAGTTAATTTTTTCGGAGATGGTGATTAAACAGGTGCTAATCTGCTTATCACTGTACTGGGAAAACTATGTCAGCTTATGTATAATAACTTTTACATTATAGAGCACCCTGAACTACTGCGTGGAGGATCAATGTTATATCTCTTCATGAGGCATCAACTACCAACATTCAATGGGGGAAAATTCATTAGTAGATGATAAATGGGTATGTTCCATAGAGAAAATATTTCGTGCCTTGGGGAGTAGTGAAAGGGAAAACGTTATCATGGCAGTTTACCACCTCAATAAAGATGTTGATCAATGGTGTTAATTGATTAAAAACAAACTGGATGATGATGAAGTATCAAATATTGAATTAAGGGTTTTTTAAATAATTTGATGAAAAATACTTTCCTAATGACCATCGAGTGGATATAGGAAGACAATATCTGAGACTGAGAAAAATTTGGATGAGAATGTAACAATGTATGAAGCTAAATTTAAAATGTTAGTGAGGCATGTTGCAAATTATATATGTAACCCCAAAAGTAAAATTGATTGTTTCTTTGAAGGGATAAAACCATTTATCCATCAAACATTATTCTCACAATCATTCTCATCATACGAATATATTTTCTCGTGTGCTATTAATACATAAAAATAATTCTTCTTAGTATTACGACATTAATGAAATGAAAGAGAAGAATATATTTGTTGAACACTTAGGAAATGGAGATACGGGGAATAAGGGAAAAGTTTAAATTCCATCCTGCATAAAATGTTGGAAGAAACACCCTGGTACGTTTCTGATGGGAATGGGAGTCTGTTACTAGTTTTGCGAAAAATGCCACCAAGATCATGAGTGAAAGTGGGGAAATGCAGTTGTTAATGTTTATTTATACAATTGTAGAGAAATGGGACATTATGGAAATGAGTTTCCTATGCCTCCGGAAACTTACCTTAGAAAAGGCAAAGGGAGAAAGGCCAAGATTATGTGATCAGTACTTTAGAGGTTTCTCCTCTAAAAGACATGGGGTAGGTAATTTAATGGTTTCCTCAATTTTAGAAAATGATTTATTTGATTTTGGATCATTTAATTTTTTCATGTCATCCCAACATTCTATGAAAATTAGATATTTTCAATTTGACTTTACAAGGTATTTTTCAGTCAAAACACCTATGAGAAGTATCATCAAAACAATGTTTTGTGAATAAATTCCCATTAGGGCATATAAATGTTCATTATCTGCTGATATAATAATCATAACCATGATTAAATTTGATATAATCTTCAGAATGGATTGGATTTTAGACCATGATGCAAAAATTTATTTTAAGAATAATGAGGTATCAATTCTCGATGATGACAAAGAGTACATTATCTATAATGTAGAAACGTCACCAACTAATTTTATCTAGACCCACCCCCAGTAGCTGAATTCATTCAATTATTTGAGAGGAAGAGAATGAAATAAATTTCAGTTTGGAAAGGAATGTTCAAATAGAGGATTTACCTAATGTGAATGAATATGATGATATGTTTCCAGAAGAGTTACCTAGACATTCTCCAGAGCGAATAAATTGAGTTCTCCTTTGATTTAATTTCTGGTTCATGGCCCAAAACGATGACCACATATAAAATGTCCACTATAGAATTAGTGGAACTAAAGAAACCACTAGAGGAATTGTGTAAAAAAGGATTTATTCGCCCTATTGTTTCTCCATGGGGAGCCCATATCCTTTTTGTTAAGAATTAAGATGGATCTATGAGGTTGTTCATTGACTACTATGAGATCAATGCTATAACAATAATGAAAAAGTATCCCCAACCTCGAATTGATAATTTATTAGACCAAATTCATGGAGCTCAATATTTTTCAATGATTTACATTTGATCTGGATATCATTATTTTTGTGTGAAGAAGGAAGACATTCAGAAAATAGTATTTCGAACTAGGTATGGGTATTATAAGGTTATAGTATTGTCTTTTTCATTGACTAATTCACCCTCTATCTTCATGGATCTAACGAATATATTTTTTGAGTAATATAATTATGACTTCATAGTGGTATTTATTGATGATATATTGGTATTCTAAAAAAGATACGAAGATCATGAAAATCACTCGAGCATTATTCTAAAGACTATTAGAAGTCATGAATTAAATGAGATGATTAGAAAGTGTGAATTATGGCTTTAGGATATTTTTTGGCCAAATTATCTTAATGGATGGAATCTCGGTTGATCCTTCTATGACCAAGGAAATTGAAGAATTGCTAGCACCAATCAGTATAACCAAGGTATGTAGTTTTATTGGTTTAGAAGGTTATTATCAGTGTTTCGTCTATAATTTTTCCTGATTGGCTAACCCATTAATGAAGCTCACACGTAAAGGGGCTAAATTTGTTAGGACAAAAGTCTTTGAAGAATGTTTTGAATAACTAAAGAGATGTTTAGCCAATTCTATTATATTGAATCTAATATTAGGGAATTACAGGTTTATTATTAATAGTGATGCATCAATTAAAGGAGTTGGTTGTGACATTATGCAGAACGGTAGAGTTATTTCCTATGCGTCACAACAACTAAAAATCCATGAACAAATCTATCCCACTCATGATCTTGAGTTAGCAGCTGTATTCATTGCATTGATGATTTGGAGACACTATCACTATTGGGAAAAATGTGAGACATATACCGATCACAAGAGTTTAAAGTATATTTTCTCATAGAAATAACTCAATATGATACAAATAAAATGGCATGAACTACTAAATGATTATGATTACACTATAAAATACCACACGGGGAAGGGAAATAAGGTGGAAGATGCTTTGAGTAGAAAGGATCATGGAGTTCTGAACACGATGAGAGTTGAAAAAGATCCTATATACAAGGATATAGTAAAGTTGTACATGAAGAAAACCATTGAAGGTGAAACATCAAAACATTTTCAAATGGTTTAAAAATCATCTTTAATTAAAAGGATGAAGAGTACATAAATTAATGATGAAGAGCTTGAAAATAATATAAAAGATGTGAATGATGGGAGACTGTTAGAATTTTTATATGAAGATGGGATTTTGAAATTTTTTAATAGAATTTGTGTTCAAATTATACCTGTTCTAAAAAGGTAATTGTTAGATGATGCTCATTCCTCGAATTTCCATATACATACTGGTATAACTAAGATGTATACAGATTTGAAGGAACATTTTTGGTGGGAAAAATGAAGAGGAAGATTGCTGATTTTGTGTCATGATGTATGGTTTGTCAACAAGTACAAGCTGGAAGACAATAGCCTGGAGGAATAATGCAACCTCTTCCCATACCTGAGTGAAAATGTGATATTATTATGACAGACTTTGTTATGGGACTACAAATGACTCATCAAAGGAACAATTTATTATGGGTCATTATTGATCGTCTTACCAAGTCATCACATTTTCATGCTATAAGAGAAGATTTACCACTAGAACGTATAACAAGACTATATATTAATGATGTTGTAAGACTCAATGTTTTACCCATATCAATTGTTTCATATCGTGATCCACGTTTTACATTATGATTCTAGAAAAGTGTTCAGAAATCCATAGATACTAGACTTCATTTAAACACTGCCTACCACCCTCAATATGATGGACAATCAGAACAGACTATTAAAACCTAATAAGACATGTTGAGATCATTATACCATGACATTAATGGTATATGGGATCAATATTTTCCATTGGTAGAATTTTCCTATAACAATAGCATCCATTCAATTATTCAGATGGCACTATATACAGCGTTATATGGTAAGAAATGTCACACACCAACTTTTTGGGATTATTATGGAGAAAGAATGCATGTAGGCCCAGAATAGGTTGAGGAAACGATAGAAAAGTTTATGGATATCCAAACCCATATCAAAACAGCACAAATTAGGCAAAAGAGCTAAGCTGATAACCAAAGGAAGGATTTGGAATTTCTGGTAGGAGATCATGTTTCCTTGAAGGTATCTCCATGGAAACAATTTATATGATTCGATAATAAGGGTAAACTAAATCCCTGGTACATAGGAACTACTGAAATTCTAGAATGAATTGGGCCTGTATCTTATTTGTTGGCAATGCCACCATGTTTCTTCAATGTTCACGATGAGTTCCATGTATCACTGTTGATAAAATTTACGATTGACCCAATGCATGTACGCACCTATGAGGAAATTGAACTCGAACCTGATATGACTTATTATGAAGAGCCTATCAAAATTCTTGATACCAGAGAACATGTTCTGAGAAACTAGAAATCTGTTCTGGTAAAAGATCTATGAAGAATGCATAATATAGAAGATGAAACCTGGGAAATCGAGGAACATATGATGAAGAACCACCTGAATTTCATTATGCAACAATATTTTAGAAATTTCTTGGACAAAATTATTTGACGAAAGGAAGAATGTTACACCCCATGATCACACACTACATTTCCCTTTCAATAATTAAATAGCTTGCATTGTACGCATCATCGAGATTCTTACACACCCCGACCAATCAAACTAGCCGTTATGAATAGTAATACCCAATTTTTGAAATTTTATAAACTTTATCATTCAAAATAGACATTATTTTTTTATTCAGAATATCGAAATTAGCTTAGGGTGTCTTTTTTTTATTTTTCTGAAAACATTTAATTTTTTATGAACAATGAAAAACAATGATTATTGTTTAAAACCAACTTTTTATTTAAATAATTTTTTATTTTACTTAAATTTATTTTAGATCCAAATAGATACATAATACCTATATATGTTCAAGTTAATTCATTGAAGTCATTTTATAATGAGTTTATATATATATAATTTTATATATCATTTTACCCTCTTTTACCGACCTCATTGGAGCATTTTCAAAATTTCATAAAACATAATTTTACCGATTTTATGAGAAAAATTTCAAAAATATGAGACACACAGTTGATATCAGTATGTAAATTGTGGTTAAATAAGATAAAAATAATTTTTTGTCAACGGTAACATTTGACTTTTATTAACCACAGTTAAATTTAAATAGGGTAATCAATCGAAAAAATGATATTATTATTAATCTAAAACGTGACCTAATTCTTTTGGATAAGTTTAATTCGACAATAATCAACCATAGAAATAAAATATGATCATTTAGTTCCACCTGGATTAGATTAGAACAATTATTATTATTTAATTCAAAGAAGAGTTAAAAGTGTTAAATTCAAAGTGTAATAAATAAACCATTTTTAATATAGGGATAAACATAAGATAAATTTGACTATAAATATTAATTCTAAAACTAAAAATAATTACTACATAATGATATTTTATTTATATTTTTTATACTTTAAATAATTTAATTTATATATTACACATTGATTATGTTGTAATTACATAATTAATGAAATATTAAAATAATTGATATTATAAATACCCAATTAAAAGTAATTTAATACATTTAATGAATTCCACTAATTTTTTATGTTGATATGACATGTTATGTTTGAATAGATTAATTTTGTTCGATGTAATAATGTTGTTATGAATTTGGAAAAAACAAAATACCAAATAGTGTCAAAATTGACAAAAAAGAGTTTTTTAAAAAAATATTATATTATTAATTGATATTCTATTACTAAATATCCAAGGTTCATCCAAAGGTATTAACTAATATAATATATTTCATTAATGAACCATTTGAGGTTCTATTGAAATTAATAGTATCTTTATTATCCATATTATTTAAAAATAAAAAGAGACATGGTAAATGTCAAACTATTTAACTAAGAGTTAAAATTAAAAGATAATGTTAATGTAGTGACCCAAGACTATCAACAACTTATTAGTTGAGTTTTTTCGACCCATAACCACCATATCCTAAAAATAAATCATTTTTATCCATTAGAAACCGAAAATAATTTTACTATAAATTAATATTTCAATTTTTTCCTAAGGTGCCCCTCACCCATCATAGAAAAGGGCATTTCCACTTCTCTCAAATTCCAATATTCAATGCCATTTGGATAAGACAATACCTTCCTTGATATCCTCCTAAATTACAAACATTTATCCTAGATACCTTTGTTTGATTAGAAATCCAGCCTATCGAGCCATTTTTACCAAATCAAAAGGATGAACCTGATGAAGCGGTAAATATCTCACCACTTCATTCAAGTTATTTTCTTCATCCAATCACTCATTATTTTTTGATTTTATTATAAAATAATAACTCAAGTAACTTATATATACTATGATTTTTTTAAAAAATGGTACAACCATATTCATTATGTTATCCATCCTATAAATAACATGTCACCATACATGTGTACTAACGACTTATCATCTCCCTATCATGGTGTAGTTATTATTCAATACATTATTATTTGGATAGGTATAATAATTATGTTTAATTGATTTAAATAATAGAAATTACATTTTAATGATTCTGTATTTATGATATACCATCCATTTACTTATGATTTTAATTACAAAATAATGATATCGTCACTCGCGCGCCCGTACGGTCTACCGTCTCCACGAACGCGATGAGATTCATTCCTTATCGTATACATTTAATAATAATTTTCATTCCATGATTAAAAAAAATTTAAAATTTATTATAATTCTAGATATGAATCAAATACACTCTATCCATAACAATCATGTATTACATAACAAGACATATAAAATAAAACGAATCAGTTAACAAATGAAGCGATGATACTAAAAAAATATCATTAACAAAGCTATATTGGAAGAAAACATATGATATAAAATTAGTGTATAAGGTTCTATAATAATTTAACAAAAACTATTTAACCATTATACCAGAGTTTAACACACCCTTGACCAAGTAAAAGTACAATGTAAGGGTTAATTCTACAGCCTCTTAATTATTCAAGGTTGTTTATATGTAATTATCTACTAGAACCTCTTTATCATCCATATACGTGGTTTCTTAAAAATATTCCAAATCATTTTTACTAATAACTATACTATGGCTTAGAGGCATTTATACCCTTATTTGACCTTATACAATTTTAAAGGAATACTTCTGTTGTTTTCGAAACAAGTTACTTTATGACATTTTCGACAAAATTATGATAAGAATGTTTTCTTAACTTATACGAAGGGTGTGACTATATTCTACCATTAATACATTATCGAAGATTCCCTTACAAGATTATAAAAATATTTTCAAAATAAATTATTTCTTTTATAATTATGTAACTTTAAATGATTTCAAAAAAGTAATGAGATATTTCTCTCAAATAGTTTTAATTTCATCTATGTCAACATCTTTTACTAGATTTTAATTTTGTTTGTAGTTGATTTATTATGATACAAATCTTCCATTTTCTATTGATGGTTTTTTTAATTTTTTTGACTATGGATGTTTTATTTTTCTACCATTCATGGTCTATGGATAAAGTATTGACATTTTGTGTGATAGTTTTAATATGAATGTTTATGTTATGTTTAAAAATATACATATGAGGAATGAATTGGACTTAGTAAGTGACGGGTAGAGCTCCTTATATCTCTTCAAATCATTATTAGGACTTATGGGACAAACTAGTGTCCAGGGACAAGTCCTTGGAAAAATCTTATTTTTTGTTTTGTCACAAGGCCTTGACTATGTGGTTATAAAGTCTGGCATTATGTAATCCTTTATTATAAATGTGGATATTGATATATCATGTGATTATTCGACTAGTATAATATCCATGTGACTAAGTAAATGACATTATATTGATTTATATATTCCAAATTGTGATTAAATTTATGTTGAATAGGCTTTTGTTTAAGTTTTTTGCATTGATTTAAATGGTTATGCTTATTTATGAATGTTATGCAAAATTGTTATCCATAATGAGCATCTTGTCTCACCTCTTTTTATATTTTATTTGTTTCTGGATACGAATATGTATATTATGACTCACCTGTAAGGATAGTATAAAGGATATAAGTGTGGAATATGGAGAATATATTGTTGTTGTTCTTTATTTTATAATGTAATGAAAAACTTATGAATTTTCTAGTATTTCCAAGGCTACTAAAATAATCAGTCATTTGAGACATGATCTTTTGTGATCATCCCAATGTTATGTAATAATTCACCAACTCCAGGTAACTAGGGTCGGGGTAATATAGAAGGACCACCACCATGGGAAAATTGGTGGGAAGTACCACAGGATTTGTAAAGTAGTAAGTGAGCATATAAGGGAAGTTCAACTCTGATTGTAACACCGAGTTGAGGGTGAGAAACCATGTAGTTATGTTTTGATTATGTGTGGGAATAATAACGATGAAATTTATATTCTAATATGTGATTGTAAAATTTATTGTTGCTTGTTTTTTGTATTTACCGTAAATTTTGTGGATTTAGGTGAAAATTGGCTTGGTAGGGGTGTGTTTGGCTTGCTAAAAATTGTTGCACTATGGATTTTTGATAAAAAATAATTTATATAAATGAGATATTTGATGTATAAAAGAGGTTCTTGTGGGGAATTCAGCTATGAAAAAACTAATTATTATTAATCATACCCTACATTGTTAATTGGGTTCTTTTGTAGATGAGGTATTTCAGGATACATTCAAAGTTAAATAATCTCATTTTTCTAGTGGTTCATTGGGATGAATGGGTGGTATTATTGAGCTTGTAGTATAGTTTATGGTTTATATAAAGGGATCATGTCACAATTTTTTGGTCTTTTTGTTGAGTCTTCTTCTTGGTACTCTAATTTTGGATTTTTATTATTTAGTTGTATTAGTTTTTGGGAATTTAATAGAAGAGTTTCCTTATTTTTTTGTGTTATTGTAATGTTTTATCAGGGTTTACTTGGTTTAAATTTATCATGGGGTAATTTATTATCATTTATTGATTGGTTGCAATTTTTTTCTATGGAAAAACTGTTCCCCAATTTTTCTTGAACCCCTCATCATTTTTTCCAGCCTTTGGCTCCATAGTACATTTGCCTAATTCCATGTATCATCTCGACGCATTCTCCAAAAAATAAGGAAGGGGTGGTATATAACATTTAAGATAACATGGATTTATAAAAATAAGTTTACGTGAGTAATCCTTCACATAGAACATAGATATTAATAAATATTAAACATCGTCAAACACTTATATCAAAAAAATTATATAAACCCCTGAGAATTGCCAATTAGAGTAGGAAGAATCAATTTTTTTGTCTTATTTTTATGAAAAACATTCATTGGTACCAAATAGCATTAATTAATTTGAAGATTCAAAATCATATCAATGGAATCAAATTTATTTTAAAAAAAATTATAAAACCTATGAAATGACAACACATGTTTTGAATGTTCCACCAATTTTTTAATATTTGTAACAAATATATTCCAAACCAAATTCAAATAGTTTTTTTATAATTCAAATTAATTCATCATACATAGAAATAGTTGACAATAAATTTATATATAAATACCCATTGACCCATTTCACATATTCACCAGAACATATGTATAAAGCACAAAGAGTATAACAATATATACACACAGATATATAAATATATATATATATGAATATTTATTAAATTTACATTTAATAATTTAGGATGTAAATCAAAACCATATTTTAGTATATTGGAAATAAAACATGCCATCAAGAATTTATGGTAAATTGGATAATAGTCCAAAAATAAAATTATAATTCCCAATTTATTTGATATAAATAATTTTTTAAAACTAATAATACACAATAGATTCTTGAAATTTTAAAAAAAATAATGAAACTGGGTTTCAATAAGAAAATAACATAGCACAAATTTTGGGATTTGTAGAATTTTTAAAATAAACACACTTTGTTTATAAAAATAATTTTTAGACAACCTATTTACATCATAATAAAATGAAAACACATAGTGAAAAAATAAATAAATCATGTATTTTAGTTTGAATACTGATACATAAGGTTACCCACCTCAAAAATTATCAACTATGATAACAGTTTTCTAGATCCACCCTATTGAGATCCACAGAACCCTAAAGAGAAAAAAAAATTAAAAAAATAATATAGATGGATAAAATTCATAAAAAAATAAAAATGGAAGAAACCCAATCAAAACTAATTGGGAACATCTAGACCCCTATGGTCATGAATATAATCTGACATAATCCAGGATAAAAAAAGACAAAAATAACTAAAAAAATATGTACATGATATCATTTTAGGGGTCAACTATGTTAGAAACACCACCATGGGGAGATGACAAGAATGAATAAAATTAAGATCAATGAAGTTGAAAACATAGTTTGATGAAAAAAATAAGAAATTAATGAATGTTGAAGTTGGATACAATATAAATGGAGGAGGAATATCCAAATTTATGGTCCCCGTTGAACAATGTGAAATTTATATTACAATTGGACACAAATTTCATTATTGGAAATGGGTATATGGATTTTAGGGTTATGTTATTATTATTATTATCAATTTTTTTAACCTATGGATTGATTCCATAGTTTATTAGCCCAATTGGTAAAACCATGCACCAAATTTTTTCCACATATTATATTTCATACAACACATTTAATAGTCAAGAAACATAGTTATAAATTTTTTTTGACATGCATGTAGCCATCTCAATGAAAATAATAGATTCACTAACAATGACTGTTCATGGTTTTAACTAACCATATGTGTTATCCAGGTATCCATAATATCATAATTTAAAACATCATCCATTATAAATTGATAAAAGGTAAAAAATAATCAAATAATGTAATATTATTGATAAATTATGGTTTGGTTTGGAAAATATCATTTTTACATATTTTAATAATAAAGGAAAACCAATTTATTTGTAATACTATTTTCAATATTTAATTAAATGGTTTTCTTTTTATGGAATGTCATATGATATGATTTATATTTTTTAATCCCTATTGAGATTATATTTCATGACTATAAAATATCATTATCGGTTAAAATATCATGTTATATTTTATCATCTCTCATGGGGAATTTTGTTTCTTTTATGGGGATGTTACTCATAGAGTCATGAAGATGAATTAATGTTTTTAATTTGCTTCATTCTAATTTACATTATCGAATCAGAAAACTATTAATTTACTTCATTCAATGGTCATAGGATTATCGATATTTTAGTGGATAATTAAAATAATTTTGTGGTTATAATTTCATTTTAGAAGAGGGATACTAGGGTGGTGAGGGAGATGTTTGGTGCTCATTACTATTTACCACACTCTATGTTGTTAATAATGTTGTAGTTTTTGTTTATTTTTAATGGAATAAATGTATTAATTTTGGAATGCATATGATATGTTTTCTATTAAATTAATCATTTCAAATCTAAAATATTTTATATCTACCATCACATTTCATACATTAACATTTCAAAACATGTGTGTAATATATAAAAATTATATAGATAGTCTCCAAAAGACAATACTGTTATAGTGCCTTTAGTTACATGGAAACATTGAGATTTGTATATTAATGAGTTATATAATATCCCACTATGTTCCTCTTGAATAGAATCCATATTTTACAAATCAAAAATAATATATATCTTTTTAACATGCGGAAAAGAAACATAATAAATAGTTATCTCAAATGCTTAGTAATGGAAATGAAAGGAGACATGTATGCATAAACAAGATTATTAGAGTGTGATAGAATGATCAAATTATTTGAAGATCATACCCTATATATCTACTATCATTAAAATTTATCATGGAATAATGATTAAATATTCCTAATACATGAATAATAATGAGATAAAGAATATAATATATTAAAGAATAAGATAGGAATAAAACATGGAATTGTTGAAAACATATAATTTCAATGAATAATTTCCTTATTAGTCAAGGTATTTCTGCTAAGACCATCATAGTGGAAAAAGAAATTTACCTAACAGCATTCACATGCCATTTTTCCCCAGTATTACTAAACTATGTTTACTCCTTGATCCAATCCTTTAATACTGAAATGGATTCATTTATTATGATAGCACTAGGATACAAAATCGAGTTCATTTCTCATTCCTACTATGTATATTTAATGACTTATAAATATTTTCCTAAATCATTGGAGGAATATATATGCCCCACCCATCTTATATTGAAATCATACACACATGTCCCATAAGATGATAAATAATCATATCATATAAAATGAAATAAAATTGGTTTTATAAAAATTTAATCATATCATCACTTGAAAGGAAAATTAATTTTTCATAATCCTTTCATTGAAAGCATAACCTGTGAAAATAAATGTCTTTCAAAAGCATATAATATGTGAATGAGAAAAAAGTTTCATAAACATCATTCAATCAAAACATAATCAATTCAGGGAATTAATATTAATGTAAAAATTGAATTATTTAACCAAAAAGGTATAAGTAAAACCAATGGATATTATCATATATGGGAAATAAATTAAAATTTATTCTAAAAACATTTATTAATGAAAATATCAATTTTTCTTTGAAAAAATATTTTAAAACATAAATCTTTTTCAAAACATTTTTATTTAAAATCAATTTTAAAATATATAATTTAATATTTGAAAACAATAAAACTATTTTTTTTTAAAAATCCTTAATTATTTTCATCAAGAATCATTTGAATAAAATATTTATTTTTTAAAAAAATTTGTTTTTTGAAATAAATATATTTGTGATTAAAGAGATGAATATAATTATATTTTATAATTTTTTTATTAATTATCATAATTACTGAGGAGTGGAAAAATTGTTTTAGTATACAGATATATGTTGAATAAAAAGAGTATAATGGAACACAATAGTGTTATTGAGAGATGCTAAATAAAATTTCATAAAATAATCATAGTAATTAATAATCGTATAAATATATGGGATTATATCAATAATATCATACCACATGGTTATGTGGGATAATAATATAAATGTTTGAAAATAAAATTACATGAACCTAAAATTTCATTACCATAAAGATATTCATGATATATCATGTAAAATGAAAATATATACTCTTCAAAAAAATAATTTAAGTGGTTGAAAAAACATGAGTCTCAAAGATGGATAGTTGAGATAAATCTATTATACTAATTTGGTGAAATTTGAAACATAAAATCCATGACATAAATATCATAAAATAGATATGTAAATACTATGTAATTTAGTTTTAAGAATGATTTAATACGCCAATAATCAGTATACGCACAATAAAAAATAAATGGGTAGTGAATAAAGAATGTATGTCACTGAAAAAAAGTGAGATGAAATCCCATTACATTATTTATTGAATCTCTTTATAATTGTACATGATTTCTATATAATTAATTTTATTCTATTATTAAGGTTTTTCATAATAAAATTATATTATCTAATACCATAAATGGTTTGATTATGACAATATATTTGTTGCAGACAATTCAATGTTAAGGTTTCACTTCCGGAAATATCTTCTTTGTTCTTCATATATGTCTGAATTGATTATATCATTGGTCCTTATAATTATATAAATATTTCAAGAATTTAATCTATTATATAAATATAATTTATATTTATTATATTTATATTATAATAATATATATTATATAAAATTATTAAATGATTTAAACCATTAATTGGGATGTTTGGTCGTATATACACATGTACATTGTTTCGGCTAAATTATCATATTGTAAGAAATAAAATAAATGAAATATATGTATATATATTTAATTATAATTGTATGATTATTATATAATATATAAAATATATTTTTATTAAACACATGTTTAATAAATTTCACATTATGAGTGAACAAATCGCATCTATTCGAGGGGGCGATAGTCTGCACCTCTTCAAACAGAATTATCATATTTTCAAAAAATAGAATGTATAAAGATATTTCATGTAAAATTGAAAAAATAAGTTTAAATAAATAATAAATACAATATATAACATATATTAATATATTTTTTCATAATAATTTCCCCCAGGATAGTTGTTAATGGAAAGAATAAACAATCGTCATTTCATGAGGATTTAGTTTTTCGTACATGTAAATGTATGTATGTTACTATATAGATTGATTGGTGTGTTATAGTATGTAGGAAAAATATCTTGAAAACATTATATTATTATTAGTATACATTTACATATACATTAATGTAGAAAAATAGTGTAGGGGTGGAGAAATAAAATAAAATAAGGTATCTTTTGAAAAAACATTTCCTCATAAACGGATAACAATGTTTGGATTCTGCCAAAAGGCATACATCGATTGATTCCTAAAAAAGATGAGTATTATATGTAGATTTGTGGATTTTTAAGGGGATATTTTAGCAGATATTGTATGAACATAATTTTTTTACATTATGAATATATGTATAGGTATGGATGCCAATTCATTATAGAGGAGGAGTGGTAGTCCGATAATATTTTGAAAATGGAATTCCATTCACATTTTTTCACATGTAATTTGGGAAAAAAATGGACAAAATTCTATAAATGTTATGATAGTGTTAGTATATGTCCATTAAATGGCACTTGGACAGGTTTATATGTCTTATTTAGTCATAATTTAAAGGATTAATTTTTAGTTAAGATTCATTTTACTTTAATCAATGTAATTAATTTCTGTTACATTTAGTATTATTTTATTTCAAAAAATCAACTAAACATTATTAGAAAATATTAATGATATATTATAATGATTATAAATAAGGATTCAATTTTTTAAAATTCGAATAAAATATGGTGTATATTTCAATTTAAATTTAATCCCACACTCGAGTCAATAATATGGGGTTTAATGTAAAAACATTCAAAAGTATGCTATGCTTTTATACACATTCAATGAGAAATTGATCCTAATTACCTAAATTGTAACAATTGTAAAAAAAAATTTCTAATTAAACATTTATTATAATTTAATTTATAATTTATAATTATAAATATATTATAAAACATGTAATATTGAATATAAATTCACTATATTTCCTTATTCAACCCAAAAAATTACGATTCTTTAAAAAATAATAAAAATTATACGTATAATTTTTTTGAAATTATAAATTCATAAATGATTATTATTTTCACAATTTATATTGATAAATTTTCCAAATATTTATATAATTATTTTTCATAGAAGAGCATTAAAGTTAAATCATTTTAGAAAATCGTATTTTTAAACAAATAAGATCATTACTAAAAAATATATCTTTCATTTTAAATATGTTTTATTTCAAAATAATGATTAAAAATAAATAATTGAATAGTAGTTACTAAAATTTATATAACCATATTTGACTACTAGATTATTATTATTTGGATTAAATAATTCTATAAAAAAGGATAATTTATTGAAACATCAATGTTATGGGTATGATATGAAATTTTGGTGTTACATGTAATGTACGCAAATATGGAATTACATTGAAAATATATGAAATTTATTTTTTCCGGAAATTACTGTTGGGTTTCTGGTTTGTGAAATTATTTTTTGACATGGTGAAATTTAAGAAAAAAAATTACAATTCAATTTTTTCAGAAAAATGTCTACAAAAACTCAGGGTGTTACATTCTACCCCCTCTAAATGAATTTAACACTAGAAATTCCAGACATAGCTATAAATAACTAATGATAATTGTGTTTCATCATATCATCAAGTTCCTATGTAGCTTCAAATAATAGGTTATTTCTCCACATAACATTTACTTGGTTAGTCTTCCTGTGTCGAAGTACATTCTATGTAAAATCATTTATTTCAACAGGTTGTTCCCCATAAGAATGATCTTTATCCAATGGTATAACATATGAGTTCAATAAAATTGAAGGGTTGGTTATGCACTTTTTTGGGGAGATACATGGAAGACATTATGGAATTTAGAGAGATTTGGAGAAATCCCCAAAAAATAGAATACATTCCATGTAAGATCAATAATTTGAAAGGGAAAACATTGCAAGGTCATAGTTTCCCTTTCATCATGAATCTAGTATAATTATCCAATGGTGAGATTTGTAGAAACAAATTTTTTCTAACTAAAATTTAATTATCATGTTCTCAATTATTAGAATATGTTTTCTACTGACTTTGAGATGCATTGATATGCTAATGATTAGTTCTAACTATTCCGACTATTTATTCAACAATATTAGGTCCCAATAGATTTCATTCTCAAACCTAATCTGATAATGTTTGATCCCAACATTTATTCCCGTATAGGTCAACATAATGTGACATATTAATGATTGGGTGAACAATTTTTTTAATTAAAACTCAACTAGGGGTTGGTATTGATCACAAGTACCTTTTAAAAATAATTAATAATATCTTAACATATTTTCAATGGTTTTAGTTTTATTATATATTATCAATATATCATAGTATGACATGCAATGGTTAAACTCAATTCTATATCAATTTCATGCTAAGGAGTTATTTAGAACATTGAGATGAACCTCATATCCGAATCCAATATATTGGAATGTGGTACTCCATTAGACCTTGCCACTTCATAAGGATATATAATTGTAAAAATATCCAAATTGAAGTATTCAATGATTGGGATGATGTGTTTTGTCTTAGTATGGCAATTATGCAACACCCATATAGCATTAAACCTATCTTATATTTAGGGTAGTCTAACAATAATACCCACTGTAATTTTCTCCCATATCCATTATAGTATGGGTTATGGATGCTACATACCATTAGACTTTTTTCTTTATTCCATAACTTGTTGGCATAACATGAACCGACAAACAACCTCTATGGTACATCTCTTCATTCCTTCCCAACAGAAGTATTATATCAATTTCCAACACATCTTCTTACTAACAGGATTAATAGATCATTAATAACAATAAGATTACTTTTGAAGATCCATCAAATCTAGAATACAACAAACACATATATGGTATTGGAATCTTATCAATCCATATTCATCAACATAATATTTAAGAACATATCTATGTTAATTTTATTTCTCTATGTTGTCATTAGTTTTTTCATTAATCATTACATTAACACAAGGTTGAAAATTAATATGAGAAAGATAATATTTTTTATCGTACTTAATTAATTTTGGATCCATATTTTTCAAATAACGAAATATTGGATTTTTGTGATACTTATTAAGGGGAATCGAGCATGATTGTTCCACTCAATGCACATGACACCTTGTTTACATTCTTAGTATGGTTAATTATTGAGATGAAATAATCCTTTTTCAACTCAAACTATCTTTTTTGATACATGTTCAACTCCTTCAATGTGAATATATATTTCATAATTTTTTTATTAGTATATATATACCAATTTTCTCCATAAATATAATTCCCCGATATCATTAAAAATTAAATTACCACCTCTAACTCTGATTAATTTGTTGTTAATATTTGTCATGTATCATCAAATTTTACATAGAATATGTTATATCCATGGTCTTATACATAAGAATACATCATAATCCTTTCTTGGATGCATTTATATATATTAAATACCCATCTCCTCTATAGGGAAATATAGGAACTGTTCACTAACTATCATTCTCTTTAGTTTCTTGAAAATTTCATAACAATCATCTATCTAGAAGAACATGACACCCATCGAAGTTCAATTTATTAGATTATTAAATAGTCATGAAAAATTATCCTTTGTCATTCAATAATATCCATGTATAGAGATAAATCTATGGATCTCAGTCTCCACGGTTATTATAGAAAAAATTTAATATACTCCCTATTTTATTAAGTGATAATCTTTTATACCATCACATCAGATTTTGTGTCACCAAAATGATACCTTTTCCATGAAAAATTAAACCATGTAAATTTTTTATATAGAATCCCCTTCCATTGGGGCTTTAGTTATCTTCTCGAGTGATCATAATTCTCATCATTGAACATTAAATAGATAAAAATGACATCTGTAAAAATTACCACAAACACGTTGAAGTAACCTCAGAAGACACTAATAATTATTTACATTAAGATAGTAGGGTAATTACTAAGACCAAAAGTAATAATTATATATTGGTAACATCTATACAGTATATGGTTAATCATCCTGGGTAAATCCTACTTCATGGCACTTAATTTTTGATATCCCTAATTACGATCAGTCTTGAAAATGTAATAATCTCCAAATAGTTGATCAAACATGTAATCAATATAGGGTAGATGATACTTTTTATTGGTTATGATCTTGTTAATATCGTGAAAATCGAGGAATATTCTCATTGATCCATCATTATTTTTCACAAAAAAAATGGTTGCATCCTAATCAGAAACACATGGACGATTGAATTCCATATCATGGTTTTCATAGAGTTTCTTCTTAGATTCGAGAAACTAAAATAAGTCTATTCAATAATGATTTTTTGTAATTTTTGTAGAACTAGGGATGAGTTCTGATGAGACCACAACATTTCATTTTTGTGGAAGCCTTAGAAAATCCTCTTGAAAAGAATATACAAAATCCTGAATAATATGCAAATAATCGATGTCAATTATCTTCCAAAACCATTTTAGAAAAAAACATCTTTTGGAATAGAATTAATACATAGACACATGATGAAATATCTATTAGGATTTCATACAAATTTTCAAATGGAAGGATGATCATATGACAGATTGAAATATAAAATATAAAATCCCTTAATTGAAGTTGTTTTTGGCCTTATAATGATAATGTCAATCCATGATTAATATAACCTAAAATTTAACCGATAGTATAATCAAATTATTTGAAGGAATCCCATTCCAAAAAGAATCATCCTAAGAGTAATCATACAATCAAGATGAAATCATTATATCATTGGGTTTTTTAATTGCTAAAAATATATAAAATTATTTTGGTGAAATCATGAAATAGTTATAAAATACTATAGATATGATATATTTGGTAGATCCATAGCAAAAATTCCATTAATATTTCAATATTGGATATAATTTTTACCTTTAATCACATTTTTATTACACCCCTCATCAATAATAGGTAATGCGTGAGATTCTCCATTATCCTTTGCATTAGGAGGATTTTTATTTCAATGATCATATCCATCCCTTGGTTTTCGATGATTGTTATCACTACACATGTTTTCCTTACAAATAAAGTAATGAATAATGGGAGGCTAAATATCTGATTATATTTTCCATTAGAATTTTAACTAATAGATTCCTACTATTTCTATAATCAATTCATTGTGAATATCCTTTCAACACAATAAAAATTAAATAGAAAAATTTAGAAAAATTTATCTAGGATTCATCTCACAGTTTGAGAATAAATGAAATCTCATGGTCTTTTCTCTGTTGTTTTTATTGTTTCCTTTGTAGTCCATCTTAATTATTTTGTCAGAATATTGTGTTTGATTCGTCACTTCAACATTAATTTCAACCATTATTACAAAAAAATATCAACGCCGCTAATAAAATCTATTATTTCTAGAACCCTTTTTTGATTTGGATTTAATACACGTAATAACCTGAAAAACTAGTTTTGTGTTGCATGATAATTCATAAAGCATACCAAACATGTCACATGAAATTAGCCTTCTATTCAACAAAATATTCACCATCCCATTGCATTAACTCAAAGAACACATTCTCTATCATGGTATGATGAACATGACGAATATTCTTATTGAAAAATAAGTTCTTGAACATGTACAATTCAAAATTTTCAATTTCATTATAGTTCCTCATATTTTTAATTAGAGTCCAACACTAGTCAGCTTCATATTCTAAAAAACAATCATAAAAAACAAATTTCTCATTTTCCAACCATTGGAGGTTGGAATATATATTTTTAGTTTTATTAGTCCACCATTTAACAAAAACTTCATCAAATGACCCACTAAATGAAATTTCATGTTTCTTCAAGAAGGACTCAAGAGAATTTTGTTCCCACATTTTATCAATTGGAAGTCTAACATAATTCATATCTTAATAAATTTTGGTGAGAATAGAAATTATATTTTTCATTCCTTCTCTTATAGAATTTAGATTCCCCGGATAAAAATATTTTCATTTTCCTCTTCAATCCGCTTTATTTTTTTTGGTTCCAATAATTGAATAAAACCAAAATCATATAATAATAAAAAAATTCAATATGAGGAACCACATAATCAAGAAAAAATGACTTATATGATGTATATGTTATGGAAATATCTTTAATATATGAATCCTTAGGTTTATCATATGTTATTCATACATAAATTGAATTTAAATATTTCATGGTGGTTCATCAAGAGTTTGTGAATTCCAAAATAATAGAACTAGGGATTATTAAACTAGGTGTATAAAAATTTCCATTTTCATTTACCATATTAACTTGAGTTAGGCTTGGAAAATCATTTCTTAGTTTTTAACCTAGGTATATCTATTATGTATTGACCTCCACCTATATTATCTAGAGAATGATTCACTTTTATGAAACCATTTACTCAATACTTTACCAAAATTCTAGGAAATTTTTCAATTCATTTCATTATCATTAGACATATATTTATACATGTCCTTAGGGTTATTATTATAGTTTACTCATGCAAACATTCATGGTTAACAAAACATCTACTTTGTTACTATATATAGTGACCCTAACTATTCATACATTGACATTACATAAAATGTTTAGAATACATAGAAATTATACAAACTCCCAAATATCGTATTGGTCCACAACAATTGGGAACATTTAAATATTAAAAACAATGTATAAGTATTATATATTACCTCCATCTAGATGACTACAATACTTATTAGAAACATTCTCCATTATATTTATATTAATAACAAAGAGTAAATAATCATAAATAGTTGTGAGACTAGTTGATTAGTTAGGGTAAACGGTAGAGACATGCATGTGTAAAAATAATCCCAGGAGTATGATAATATAAATTAATCATTTAATTTTTTTACTATTTCAATAAATATTTATAAGCATGATTAATGGAATAAATCTGGAAAATTTAAAATATTTGAATCAAATGGATAAAACAAAAATAAGTAATTATCAAATAAGATAGGAATAAAAAATGGAAGTGTGGAAGAAACATAATAATTTATACTTATATTCTTATTATAAAATTAATTTCCATGGAGACCATATTAGTGGAAACATTTCCTCACTAAACTGGGTTCACACCCAGTTATAGCCTTATATTACTGAACTGAGTTCACCTCTCATTGTAGCCCTATAATACTGAACCATGTTCCTTTATCATTAAAGCAATGTAATATTTATCCGAATTAATTTCTCATTATATCCTTTTATATCTAAGGAGATATAAATAATCTCTCTATTCTTTAGAGGGAGATAGGTCCAACACATCTGATAATGAAATCACACACACATGTTAAATGTGATCATAAATAATAATATATTATCCCATGAAATGAAACATGTATTATAAATATGTAATCATAAAACAAACTACTAAAAAATATACATTTTATAATAACATCATAATATGCATAACCCCTGAAAATATTTTGGTTCTAAATGCTCATAACACGTGAAGGATAGACGAGTTTCTCAAAAATCATTCTATCAAAAGATAATCAATTTATAGAAAGAAAATATATATAGAAACATTGACTATTTTCCCAAATAATTCATGGGTAACACCCAATGTTATAGTCATAGATGGAATATAATTTTGAAATATCTTTTATAATATAGTCATGAGGGAAATATCCTTTCATCATTGAAATATGAAAATTATTACATAAATACTTTTTTAAAAAAATTATATTTGAAAAATAATAAAAACATATAATGGAATCATTGAAAAAAATAAAATAATATTTAAATATTTATCAATGAAAATAAACATTATGGATCATTTGAAAAATAATTTCAAAAACATTTTTGAAAACATGGGATTGGATATAAAATATATTTCCAACCAAAGAGATAAATCTGGTGTGATTTTCATGAAAACATTATCGTATTTATATTATGTACCAATTTTTGGAAATATGAAATAATTCATGTATATATCTTTAATAAACACAATATAAGATAACTAATGTGTGTTTTTCATAGAGGGATCATAAAATTTCATCAATTAAGTACAATCATTAACAATATTGAAGTGTGATGCGATCATTTTAATAATCTCATACCACATGGTTAATTGGGATCATAATCTCCATGAAAGAATGAGAATCATAAGAATATTAAGATATGTTTTAAATAAGTATATTAATAATATAACATTTATAATTGATGTATATAGACCTCAAAAAATTAGTTTTATAACAAAACATGAGTCTCAATGAAAGAAAATTAAGGTAAAACAATTCTTCTAATTTGAAAAATATTGATACATAAAACCTACCTAACAATTTTAATAATGTCATGACCCGTCCCAGTGGGGCCCGAGCCGCAACACCCAAAGCCCACCTCCAATAGGCTAGGGGCTGATGACTAGCACCGAGTAAGAATGATACTAACGTGGGAGGCATTGCCTATAAACCTGTACACACGCACACACATCTCCAAGCCCACAAAGCTGAAATGTAAAAACCAGTAAATGAAAAATTTGCAAGCATACACTAAAACCCAACAAACATAGTACGACAGGAAAGTAAAGTACAGGAAAGTAAAACTGTAGTCCAAAAGTAAAATCCCACCAAATAGAATTTTTGTATCAAAGTCCAACCAGTATGGAAATGTACTGGGACTACAATTTGTACCCATAGGAACACACCTCAGCCCACCTGATCTCACTGAGCATCATCCAGCCCTGGTCCACCTAGAATCCTGTGAAAGGCTCTCTTATCTGTACAAGACACGACAAGTGTGGGAAAATCCCATGCAAGGGTGAGTAAACAATACCCAGTAGGACACCCCGAAACCACAAAGGTAATACAGTAAGGGAAAATACCACAAAGGATGATACAGTCAGCTCTATATAGTTTATTTCTACTGAACATATAATATGAATATCCAGATATACTAAAACACAAACGGCTGTGGAAAAACCACCACAAGATCCAGCTCGAAGATTCCACAAAGCATGAAACCGGGAGAACAAACTCCTATGTCTCAAGAGAGAGATATTAAGTACTAATTCCGAGAGAACACACTCCACAAATACCTTGATAACATGATGCTCATATGAGGATCACAGCCAAGTCATGGGGTGATTCTGACAACTCAGTCTGAGCTAAACTACTAATTAGAGGATCGGCACCTGGGTAAGGTTTGTCACATCGATACCAATTACTCTACCTATGGTTCCAAGAATGAATAGATGATTTTCTCTAAGTCTCACATAGGGGATTCCAACAACTCTATTCAAAAAGTCATGATGAAGGGATCATACTCTTGTATAATAGAAATGATACCAGAACCTTCAGGGAAAAGACCAAGGGTATGGACCCTAAGAAAACTAGTCCAATCATAGAAGACAAGTGGCTCAAGCCATGTAATATTGGCTAAATGGAGTGTAGTATACTTACACGTCCTGTTCCTTGACCCTGGGTACTGCCCGTGTAAATGGCCCGTGTCATCCGTTCAAGCTGTGTAAAACTCAACTACACGGCGTGTAGAAAAGTACACGTCGTGTTCCTGACTCCCGGTAGTGCCCATGTAACCGGCCCATGTTCTTCATCTTGTCGGATAGAAATTAACTACATGGCGTGTTGAAGAGTCACAAGCCGTGTCCGAGAACCTGGGCTCGCTCCGTGTACTCTATCCATGTGCATGTACACGGCCTCTGTCCATGTCCGTGTTGCCTGCCCGTGTACCATTACACGGGGTATCTAATGAATCTGGATGGGGAAGGGTATACACGTCGTGTCCTTGGCCGTGTACCCACCCCGTGTCTGTGTACTCCCGGCATACATGCCATGCGGTCTGTTGAAAAAAACATATCGTGTAGCCCATACTACACTGTGTGTAGTTGAGATTTTTCTAGAAACACCGTCTTCTTCCTCGTGCCGCGTCTGAACCTCTGGATCCTTGGCTTCTCGTTCGTTCATCACGAAACTCAAGATCAGGGGTCTCCATGACGTTGTGATGCCGAATCCTTGGGGTTTGGGCCTTCTATTGGCTCGAAGAACAACATATGATCCTCCGATGGAAAAAACACTCGAAGTGCAATGTCTCCCGAATCGCTTAGATCCATCTGTTGTATTCACTATCGCAGCTTCGGTGGTTCGTTCCAGTGTTGGATCTATAATATCGGATTATTACGCATTATATCAAAGGTGTAATCGATTTTTGTTCTTTATCCCACAATGAACGAAGAACAGACGTGAAGAACGCGAGGATTGAATCAAAAAATTCTAACAAGAGGGACGACCCTCGATCGTTGTTCATAACGATCGGGGTTCGTCGCCGTTAGATCAAAACCAAAACAACCTTGAGAATCAAAAACTCAAAATCCCCATGAAAACCCATCCTGCAAGAATGATCGATCTGCTGGATAATATATTCGTGGATTATTCCGCGTTCATCAAGGAAATCAAAAATGGGGAAGGAAATCAAAACCAACATCCTATATGGATTCCGCAGCGTTCTTCGGCGATGATACGGTCGCTGCTTCATCGTCACCACGTAGGGAGGTTTTCTCCAGAGCCTCCAGAGCCACCAAGGGTTTCAAGGATATGAGGATTGTAACCCTGGAACCTTGCACCAGCCTTTAATTAAAAAGGAAAGAGATATCTATTACAGCAGATTTAAAAGATTCCGCTGCAGAATAAAATATTTTCATTTAAATATTTTATTACTATTAGGTCCCAAAAATTGGATTTCACCACCGACATGCGCCGGACGATGTTAGGCCTTGACTAAGGTAGAAATGGTTTTTTGTACGCAACAGTGCCCTCAAATTTCTGATCTGAGCACCAGTTTAGGAGTCAATCCACTTTTTCCGGAAAACCGAACGCGCACTTAATTTAATTATTAAATTAAATTCAGACTTTTGTCTCGGGCTCACAGTGCCTCAGAACTACATGCCATCTCAGAGCCTGGTCTCGAATTAATTCCCATATAATATTAAAATAATACATAAAAAAATCCAGGACATTACATCACACCCACCTTTGGGATTTTACGTCTCTAAAAAGCCAAAAAAATATACTCAAAAAGATGTGAGTACTACACGCGAATCTGAGTATCCCTCCCCCACGTGCTCTTTTGGATATTCTCGTGCTGCCACCGGATACGTACTAAGGGAATAGATCTCCATAAAGTATCTTCTCCTACAGATATTCGATCTCCACTGGGTACTCAGCAATGGTCGCTCCATCATCGATGTCCAGCTCGCCACAATCGATAACCAGCGATGGATCATGCACGTACCTCCGCATCTCTGACACATGGAAGACATTTTGTACCTTTTACATCTATGGAGGTAGAGCCATGTGATACACCACCTTGCCAACTCTACTCCGAATCTGAAAAGGGCCAACTATCCTCGGATATAGCTTACCGCCTCGGCCAAATCTCCACAATCCCTGTCAAGGTGAGACATGAATGAACACATGGTCTCCCTCCTCGAACTCTAAGGGCCTCTGTCTCCTGTCGGCATAAGACTTTTTCCGACTCTGTACAGTCTTCATCTTCTCCTAGATGACCTACACCTTCTCTATAGTTTCTCTCATCATCTCTAGGTTCATATGTATTGACTCTCTTGGGTCAGTTCAGCAAAGCAGGGAGCTACAAGGTCGCCTATACAGACCCCCGAATGGTGCCATACCAATAGTGGAATGATAACTGTTGTTATTAGAATATTACACCAGTGGTAGGTGATCCTACCAGCTATGACCGAAGTCAAGTATGCAAGATCAAAGCATATCATCCAGGACCTAGATGGTCTGCTTTGTCTGACCATCAGTCTGGGGATGAAATGTTGTGCTCAAGCGTAACTGAGTCCCAAAAGATTCTTGTAATCCCTTCCAAAACCGGTATGTGAAATGAGAATAATTATCTGAGATTATCGTGGATGTCACTCCATGAAGTCGAACTATCTCCTGCACATAGAGGCGTCCTAAGATCTTTACTAAACTCTGCTCTTGTATGTCTATGATGTGGGCCGTCTTGGTGAGTCGATCAAAGATCACCCAGATGGAATTGTGTAAACTAGGCATACGTGGTAAACCCATCAAAAAGTCCATGTATATCCCATCCCTCTTCTAATTTGGAACCTCAAGGGGCTGAGTCAAACACGCTGGCACCTAGTGCTCAGCCTTTACTTACTGATAAGTAAGGCACTGAGAAACAAACTCTGCCACACACTTCTTCATTCCTGGCCACCAAAACTGACGTCGGAGGTCCTGATACATCTTTGACACGCTTGGATGTACCAACAAAGGAGATGTATGGAACTCTCTCAGAACCTCCTACTGAAACATCACTGGTACTACTGTACGCCATCTAAAAAGAACAATGTGCTCCCCACCTTCCTAATATCAATCAGGTGCAACACCTTCGGATATCTGAGCACGTAGAGTCTCACAGCTAACATCCTTGCGTTGTGCTTCCCTGACTCGCTGTAAGAGTGGAGGGGTAACAACCATCGATTTATGGTAAGCTCCCACATCTCCATCCACAAAGGATAATTCTAATGTGGCCAATTTCCTCATCTCCTCATCCTGCAACTGCGAACTGGATTTCCTACTAAGAGTATCTGCCACATTATTCCACTTTCCATCTGTGTAAATGATCTCAAAGTCGTAATCTTGGAGGAACTCAAGCAATAAATTTTTACTAAAATTCAGATCCTTCTTGGAAAAGATATATCTGAGACTCTTGTGATCAGAGATGATGGTATACCACTCAGCAATCTTATAGTGCCGCCACATCTTCAACGCGAAGACTAACGTTTCCAACACAAGATCATGGGTCACGTAGTTCTACTCGTGTGGCCTCAACTGATGTGATCCATAGCCAATCACTGTTTGCCTCTGAATCAGTACACAACTAATCCCGGTTCCTGATGCATCGCAGAACACTATATACTTGACACCCTCCTCCAGTAATCTCAAGATTGGGATTCTCGTCAAACTCTGTCTCAACTGCCGGAATGTCTGCTAGCATCTCTCGGTCCACACGAAAGGCTGCCCCTTTCGGGTCAAAGCTGTCATGGGTGCTGTAATCCGGGAGAAATCAAGGATGAATCTCTGATAGTAGCCTGCCATCCCAAGGAAACTTTTCCCCTCCATCACACTTCGGGGTGGCTCCCATGCTAGCAATCACTCCACCTTGGCTGGTTCCACCGCTACACCATCTCCCGAGATAATGTGTCCCAGAAAATGGACCTCTTGTAACCAGAACTGACACATCAAGAGTTTCCCATTAAACGGATGCTCTCGGAGTGTGTCCTGATCCATCCTTATTTGTCTGAGATGCTCTTCCTCGGACGTAGAGTACACAAGGATATCTTCGATGAAGACCACTACAAACCAGTCTAGGTAGGGCTGAATGATCCGGTTCAGGAGTCCCATGATAACTACCGTGGCGTACGTCACGCCGAAGGGCATCACTAAGTACTCATAGAGACCATAGAGACATCAGAAAGTCGCCTTTGGTATATCCTCATCTAGTACTCGCAACTGTTGATAGCCTGATCATATATCAATCTCCGAGAACCATAGTTCCCCTATTAACTAGTCAAAGAGGTCATCGATCCTCGGTAGTGGATACTGGTTCTTCACGGTCACCTGATTCAAGTACCAATAATCAACACATAGCCTCAATCTCCCTTCTTCCTTCTTGGAAAATAGCACAAGGGACGCCCATGGTGAAACGATGGGTGTCACAAATCCCTTCTTCTACATGTCTTCCATCTGTACCCACAGATCACTAATAACTATAGGAGCCATCCGATATGCTGATGCTGATATCAGTGTCGTCCTGGGTTGCAACTCAATGAAAAAATCAATCTCCTTTCAGGGAGGTAGCCCAGGGACATCCTCCAAAAATATTTCCTCGTACACAGCCACTACTGTTGTAAACTGGAAACTCGTAACATCTACTCTGCCAAGGGATAGGCTAGCCAACTGATGTGATGTCGGTTGTGCCCTCCTATGAACGAATCCATCCTGTTCTACCTGGGTCACTCTTTCACCAAAAAAAGAGAACCATGTTCCATCACTACAGACACACCTCTCCCTTCACTTAAAATAGTCGATTCGGGCATGAAATGTGGATAGCCAATCCTTACCAAGAATGACATTTTATGGCCTCGACATTACCACTAAGAGATTCCAACCGAAACTCTCACCTCCAAGGGTCATGTCACACTGTCTACAGAGGGGTGTTATCTCTGAATCTTCTCCAGTCGTTGTTTCTAAGGGTAATGGTATAGTCAACGGCTCAACATGAATATCGATGTCTCGAACAAGATAAGAATCTAGAAAGGAATGACTAGAACCTATGTCTATCAATACAAAATCCAAATTACAAAAGGAACAGATAGTACCTCTAATCATTCCTAGAGTACCAGGGTCATATGCCTCTGCCGCCTGCAGCTGTCCCAGCCGATGTCCACCAGCTCCCTGAGCCTTGGGTGGACCTCTTAGGGTGGTGGTGGTAAATGGTCAAAACGCAGACCACCTCCAGCTGCTCTCCCAGCTCCCCTACCCTGTCCACCACCCTGAGAATTTGTCTGCTACACACGTTTCCTCTTCCTCGGTGGTCCATCCAAAGCTCCCATGTCTGTAGTATGGAGGGACGAACAATATCGAGTGAGATTCCCCTGCCATCACATGAGTAGCATCGCCTCTCTCGAGCCAGGAATGATGCATCCTGCGAACCCTGTAGAGCAGTTCCCCTGTTCTGGGATATCCTCTGAAAACGTCTCCCATGCTTGGGTCCCTGACGTCAGCTCCAGGCTGCAGAGGTCTCTGCTCCATCTCTCCCACTACATAAAACATTCGGTTGTCTCTGCTCTTCCAAAAATCTCTCGACCACCAAAGCCCGCTCGATCACCCCTACATAATTTGGAATTCTCATAGGGATGATTATAGTTAGGATATCTCTATGCAAGCCTCACTCAAAATTCAGAGCTCTGAAGTACTGATCTCTGACCATATCCATCATGTATCGTGAGAGGTCGGTAAATCTCGACGAATAGTCAGCCACCGTCATGGTTCCCTGCTGGAGCTCAAGAAGCTCCTGTATACGTACTGCTCTCAGGGTAACCAGTGAAAACTCCTCTCCAAAGAGACGCTCAAACTCCAAACATACATGTGTAACCTCGTCGTGGGTCTGGATAATGAAAATCCATGATCGTCCTGCCATGCCCTGTAGAAGGCTCCCTGCGAGGATCACCATCAGGTCTGCTGGTGTCCTGACCAAACGGAAGACTCTGGCCACTGCCTCAAGCCAGTCCTCTACTACCTGAGGGTCAGGCTCACCTCAAAACCTGAGGTGTCTCTGTCTCTGAAGCTCATGGAGAGAGCTCAGCCTGTGCTCCTGCTCTACTAGTACAGTAGGCAGTAACCACTGCTCCACAGGTGGAAGGATAACTGGAACACCACCTAGGCGTAAAACTGGGTGATCTGGTCCCTATATCGAGGCCTCATCATTGAGGTGGTCATCCTCATGATCGAGATGATGGATCCTAGCGGGTACGCATCGTGAAGGCACCCTGTTAAACAAACAAGATATATCTTAGTCAGTGATTATATCTGGAGACCTGACTCAAGAAGGATATAGAAACTAAAACCCATCCTTATATGATACATGTCACATTATTTTCCCCTGCAACTAGTGTTCTCATATTCCGAGTCTAAAATAATGTTTTCAGTGTCCTGGTGTATGGATACGTTGGACGCCCGCACCAACACTTGGATCCCAAGTCTGAAAGACGAACTCAAAACACTTAACACTGTTGCCCCAAAACAACTCATAGAATGTTGGTCCTAAGTTAGATCTGACCACCATTGAGACCACTCTGTCATGACTCGTCCCAGTGGGGCCCGATCCCCAACTTCCCAAGCCCACCTCCAATAGGCCAAGGGCTGGTGACTCGCACCGAGTAGGAATGCTACTAACATGGGAGGCCTTGCCTATAAACCTGGATGCACACACACACATCTCCAAGCCCACAAAGCTGAAATGTAAAAACTACTAAAAGGAAAATATGCATGCATACACTAAAACCCAACCAACAGAGTACGACAGGAATGTAATTTACAACAAAGTATAATCAAGGGCCAAAAGTATAAGCCCACCAAAAAGAAAGTATGTAACAAATTCCAACCTATAAGGAAAGGTACTCAGACTGTAATCTATAGCCGTAGGAACACACCTCGGCCCGCTTGATCTCACTGAGCATCATCTGGCCCTGGTCCACCTTGAATCCTATCGAAGGCTTGTTTGTCTGCACAAGACATGACACGTGCAGGAAATGCCCAAGCAGGTGTGAGTATAACAACACCCAGTAGGACAACACGAAACCACAAAGGAAATACAGTCAGCGAAAATACCACAAAGGAAGATACAATCATCTCTACACAGAATATGTCTAATGAACATATTGTATGAATATCCATATATACTCAAACACAAATGACTGTCGCAAAACCATCACTATGATCCAGATAGAAGATTCCACTATGCATGCAACTGAGAGAACACACTCCTAGGTCTGAAAATAGAGATACAAAGTACTCATTTTGGGATAACACACTCTACATGTACCTTGAGAACATGATGCTCAATTTAGGATCACAGCCAAGTCATCGGGTGATTCTGATAACTCAGCCTGAGCTAATCAAGTTTGCCACGGATCGGCACCCGGGTAAGGTTGGTCACGTCGATACCAAGAACTCTACCTAGGGTTCCAGGAATGAATAGAGGATCCGACTATAAGTATCAAATAGGAGATTCCAATAACTCTATTCAGGAAGTCATGCTGAAGGGATCATACTCCTGTATAAAGGAAATGATACCAGAACCTTTATGGAAAAGACCAAGGGTATGAACCCTTAGAAAACTTGTCCAAGTCACAGAATACAAGTGGCTCAATCCATGTAAGATTGGTTACATGGTGTGTATTATGGTTACACACCATGTTACTTGAACCCGGTTAGTGCCCGTGTAAACGACCCATGTCATCAGTTCAAGCTGTGTAAAACTCAACTACACGGCGTGTAGAAATGTACACGTTGTGTTCTTGACTCCGGGTAATGCCCGTGTAAACGACCCGTGTCCTTCATCTTATCAGATTGAAATTAACGACACGACATGTTGAAGAGTCACACGCCGTGACTGAGAACATGGGCTCGCTCGGTGTACGCTAGCCATGTTCCCGTACACGACCTCTATCTGTGTCAGTGTCGCCTGCATGTGTACCAGTACATGGGGTATCCCGTGTATATGGTCGGGTCTAGCCGGGGAAGGGTATACAATCCGTGTCCATGGCTGTGTACCCATCCCATGTCCATGTACTCACGTAGTCCACGCCATGCGGTCTGCCAATGAACACATGCCATGTAGCCCATACTACACGTCATGTAGTCGGGATTTTTCCATAACCGCCTTCTACATCCTCGCGCTGCGGATGAACCTTCGGATCCTTGGTTTCTCGTTTTTTCATCCTGAAACTCAAGATCAGGGGTCAACATGATGTCATGATGCCAAATCCATTGGTTTCAGGCCTTTGATCGGCTTGATGAACAACATATGATCCTCTCATGGAAAAATGATCGAAGAGATATTTCTCCCAAAATGCTTAGATTCGTCCATTGTCGCCACAATCACAGCTCCATTGGTTCGTTCTAGTGTCGTATCTATAATCTCGGATCTATATGATGTTGATCAGAGGCGTAATCGATCGTTGTTCTCTATCCAGATAAGAACGAAGAACACGCGTGAAGAACGCAAGGAGAGAATCACAAAAATCGAACAAGAGGGATGAACCTCGATATTTTTTGTGACGAACCGGGTTCATAGTCCTTAGATCAAAACCAAAACACCCTTTAGAATCAAAACCTCAAAATCCCCGTAAAAACTCGTCTTGCAAGAATGATCGATTTGCATGATAATCTATTCCTGGATTAGTCCATGTTAGTTGTGGAAATCAAAAATAGGGAAGGAAATAAAAAAAACATCCTACCTGGATTCTGTAGCATTCATCGGCAATGATACTCCAATTGCATCAGCATCGACACATTGGCGGGTTTTCTCTAGAGCCTCCAATGCTGCTATGGGTTTCAAGGTTATGAGGTTTGTATCCCTGGACCCTTGCGCCATCCTTTAATTAAAAAGGAAAGGTATATTTTTGCACCATATTTAAACGATTCCGCTTCAGAATAAAATATTTTTATTTAAATATTTTATTACTCTTATGTCCCAAAAATTGGATTTCACCACCGACCTACGCCGACAGATGTTAGGCCTCGCCAAAGGTAAAATTGTTGTTATGTACACAACGGTGCCCTCTGATTTTTTATTCGAGCACCCGTTTAGTAGTTATTCCACTTTTTCAGAAAAATTGCACATACACGTAATTCATATGACCATCTTGTTAACAAATCTATGTTATGGAATCATTTTGGGGAATATCTACTTTCTTTTTGACATGCATCTTAGTTTGTTATATCATTGGTTATTATAATTATATCATGATATATAGAATGTAAAACATGATTGAAATATAATTTATATTCATTTTAATTTTATTATAATAATATATATAATATATAGAAGTAAAAAAATTGAATACACTATCCATGTAAATGATAGGTCGTATGTATGCATCAACATTGTTTCTGTTTAATTTTATAATTGAACGAAAGAACAAAAATAAAATATATTTGTATATATTTATATATATCATTATAAAGGTGTAATTATTATATTATGTATATCATTTATTTTTATTAAAAACATCTATAATATAATCTATGTATTATGTGAATAAATCAATTCTTTTTGAGAGGGTAGCAGTCCATACCTACTCAATCAAAATTATCATGTATACACCAAAAAGAATGTATGATGAAATTTTAAACGAAAATATTAAATGAGATTAAAGACATAATTAATTTAATAGATGAAATATATGAATATATTTTCTATCATAATTTCCACCATGAGAGGTGATAATTGAGAAAGTAATGATCAATGTTTCTTTAGGCGGTATTTTACCGTATACATAAACCTGATTTTAACTACGACATAGATGGATGTGTGTTTAATTTTAACTTTAAAACATATAATAACAACGTCATTGTATATTTTGGATATTGTTTCTATTATTAATGAAAGGAATAAATAAATTGTCGGGGTTGAGAAAGAAAATAATGTAAATGATTTTGAGAGAAGATGTTATATCTTAATCAGGTAACGTTTTTTGTTTGATCGAAAATGATACCGTGGATATATTTTTTCACGAACCGTCCTCAGGGCCCGTGCTCTGACTACCCCAAGCCCGCATTCTATTGGGAAGGTGATGGAGACTATCACTAAAGGTGTAAATACCTATAACTGGGAAGGCATTGGCATTATAAAACGTAAACACATCTAACCAGAGTACAAGCTGAAGCAAACACTAAGTAAAACTGAAATCAAAATTAGTGCTAAAAGTAAAGGGGCCAGAAATACAATCTCAACTGTAAAGTACAAGGTAAAAGAAAAAATAGATGGAAGGTGACAAGAAGCTCATGGATCATCCACCACTGATCCTACCTCAAGGGTAGTTACAGAGAGCACATCTCATATATTGTCTGCCACAGATCCTACATGAAGGGTTGGTACAGATAGCCTCCTCAACGCCCGTGTCCATAAAACTCCTCTGTGTACCGACTCTGTAGAGACCCGAAGCCTAACGGACATGGAAATTACATTACATTTTCGGAATACTGAATACATAACAAATACAGACACACAAGGACTATAATAGTTTAGTGCCTTTGGAAACATTGAACGTAATCTACTAATCATGGTGAAAGATCATCAACATCTCCCATAAAGATCTTCGCCTTTTGTTTTCTTACCTAAAACCATTATTTATATCCTGGGGAAAGAAAACATATAAAGGGTGAGCTCAAATGCCTAGTAAGGGTAAGCATGAATAAAATAAAACAAATCATATATATTTGAACTTAAATACATGAACATAATTTTTTATCATCAAAAGTTTGAGCAATGACATAAAACATGGAAGTACGCAAGGCTTAGATCATAAAGAAACATTAAGCATGATAAAATATAATGGGAATAAAACATGAAATTGTGGAAACCATTTAGAACATGTTATGATTTCCATAGTAGCCAAGGAATTGCTTCCGAGACCATCTTAGTGGACAAAGTCCCTTTCTGAATCGAGTTCACTCTTCATTCTAGTCCTGTATTACTGAACCGGTTTAACTTTCCGTTCCAGCCATGTCAATTTCAAGAGATATAAAATAATTAACCAATGCATTGGAGGGAGATATAGGTCACACCCATCTCATAATGAAATCATTCTTACTTGTGCTACAAATTAAACATACATCATTCATAATAACCCAATAAATAAAATGGGTTTCATAAACATCATCCCATCATCAAATAATCAATATAAAAGAAATGGATATCATCTCATAATAAGAAAAGTGAAACCATGTAAATCATAGAGACATGATACTTGAACATACACATATGAAATAATGTCATCATAGATGAAAAATGGTTTTGATAAAACAATTGAAATTAATTCTTGAGGAAATTATCATTTCTTCTTCAAAATCATTTTCTTTTCAAAAAAAATGTCATGCAATTTTAAAAGAAAGAGATTTTGTTGAAAATAGTCATTAAATATTTTGAAGGAAGCTTCATGAAAATAAGGCTTTATAAAACCGTAAAAAACTGTTCATGCCGTATAAGTTAAAAAAACACATTCTTCTCGTACTTTTGTTAGAAAAGTCAAAAAGTACCTCGTACGAAAAACGACAAAAGATTCATTTCATATCATTTACTAAAAACTCACTGAAGGGTAAAATTAGATTTAAAAAATTGTAGGAGGATATAAATAATATTACATAGTGAGGACACATGGATTTGGATGATAATATACAGCCCCGAAAATACCAAAGTATAAACAATCTAGGATAAAAATGAGATTGTAAGATTTTCCCTTACCTTAGGTCCGATTTGCTTCGTAAGTGTCCGAACCTCCTGTATAATGATTTAAATAATGTCATTGACATATTACAGAATCATATCCACTGTTATGATATCACATATGGTTCAATTATGACTTTATATTACCCGTTATTTTGTAAATCCCATATTAAAGCATCGTTTTGGGTAAAATTATCTTATTTACCATACTTGTTTGGACTTGTTGTTCTTGATGTTATTTTTACATATATCATGATTTAATTACTTAAAATATGTAAATAATTATTTTTATGTCATATATATTCATTATATATCCAGCATATACAAGCATTTATATTAGTACATAACATATGGAGGTAAGAAATGAAGCGCACCGTTCATGGAGACGGTAAGCCGTACGTACGCATGAATGCTACTTTCATTTCTATTTGTTATTTTAATGGAATTAAAACATAATTATACATAGGTATATTATAATTACTGTATAATATCATATATAATATTATTAACCACATCCTTTATACATCCCACAGAAGGTATTAACGAATCACATCACTTTGAGGGGGCGATAGTCCGCACGTCCTCAAATGAGATTATCGTATTTACCAACTATGGAAACCATAAAGGCTTGATATAATTGGGAATTAAATAAGCATAAGGAAATAATAAACATAATATATATTATATATAAATACAGTTCCATCATAATGGCCACCATGGGGGGTGGTACGAGAAAATCGAACAATCATCGTTTCGTGAGGCGTTAGTTTTCCATCACAGAAACATTATGTTCTTCATCCATTAGATGGAGGTTTTTGTAAATTTAGTTCCAATACATATCATAAAAACACCCTAGTATATTTAGTATATATGTTTTTACAAAAGAAAGGGTTAAAAAGTGTTTAGGGGTTGGATAAGTAGAATAAATAAAAACAACTTAAGAGAAATTGTTACCTTTAATTTTGGTAACTTTCTTTGGTTTGAAACAAAAGGACTTCTTGGAGAGTGTTCTGCCTAATTTATGGCTTCAAGGGGAAGGGGAGGGATGTAGGGAGATTAGTTGGGCAGAGTTTGGACGAGCCAAAAGGCTTTAGATATGTGATGAATTGTATAGAAGTGGTCTCCTTTTATAAGGGAGTGGAGGGGCTCTTTAGAAAAGTGTCAAAACATTATTTTATTATAAACTTGTCATCAGTTTAAAGAGGTACAAAACACATTAATGTCGAAGATAAGATGACTAAAATTAGAAATATAATCATCCAATAATAATTGTACAGGTTTTGGATGATATTTTAATCATTTTAATCTTATTTATTTAAATCATTTATTAATGAGGTAAACACTACATCATTATTGTGTTATAAATAATTTTATTCATTTGATGTCTAAAAATTATGAAAAAAATACCATGATGTAGGGAATATTTTTATCTTTACAAAGAATATTTATAGTCGAAAATATAACTTATATAACCCCTTATAAATATTAATTACTAAAATAGTTTTGTTAAAATCAATTTTTCCATTACATTAAATTAATTAATCCAAATTGTCATTTTCACTACCAAGTGGCTCATTGGGGTCCCAAAATCGGCCCAAGGATGCCCATGGTCGGCCAATACTCATCCAATAAGGTTAGGATAAGTTTCAAGGTAATTTTGAATTATTATTCTATTATTTTAACCTTGAATTACCCTATTTACCTTTAACCGTAGTAAATAAAAATTACCATAGTTACTATTCATAATGCCCAAAAATAAAAAAGTATCTTATTAAAAAAATTTGGACCCACTTATTTCAAATATGGAATCCATTTTTCCAAATTTAATAGAAAAAATTTGCAGAAATTAAATTAAAATTAATCCCGTTGTCGAAAGAAAAAGTGTTTTTGTTTAAAACATTGCAAAAGATTGAATTGATTGAACCTACGAATTCAAGGTAAAATAAATGATAATGACATATATTATGTTAAATGGTAAAAATATATTCTATTTATACTTTAAAACCATTCAATATAATAATTTAACAACATAAATTGTTATGATGGAAAAAGTTGTTTTTAATTAAAATATAGCGTGTTTTAACTATTAATTAAAATATGAAAGTTATCAGAAAAATATCAAAACATTATCCAATGTAAATTTTTATATACTGATTGAAAAGAATAATTTTATTCAGTCAAATTGAACTTATAAACATGTCAAAAACTATATTTAATGTGGGTGCGCCATCAAAAGGCGGCAAAATAACATTTTTTGAAAATTACTTATTTTACCCGGAAAATTTATTTTGTTCTCATACCATGTTCTAGAAAATATGTAAGATTAATAATAATGTTATAAAATTCAAAATTTATTTAATACTATTCCTAACGGCTAGTTTATAATAATATTATAATAATATATCGTTGTTTAGTAAAACTCAGTATTGTGTAGGACACAGGCTATCGAGAAAGGTCATGATTGCGTAAAATGCAAGCCAAGTCAGGGTTGTGTGTTGTGCAAGAATCATTTATTGTTTAGTATAACAGAATCCAACCATATTTTATTGATACATTAAATATATATATATATATATATAAACACACTCAATGTTGCGTAGAATAACTATTATCAAAATTGTGTGTAACACGATCAAAGAATAGTGTTGCGTATACTGCAAGCTAATACGGTGTTGTGTATAGCGCAAGGTAATATTGGTGTTTCATACAACACAATACATTAATGAAATGAAAAAGAATATTTTTCATAAATTCTCGGGGTGTTACATTCTACCCCCATAAAATGAATTTCTCCCTCGAAATTCGTCGAGGTTATAAATGGTTTACTCCTTTAATATTTCTTTAATATAAACCCACATCGTAAAAAGGAATACCAAAACCAATTTTTAAAAACAAAATTATGAAACGTAACGGTTACCCAAATTAACTCATCACTGGGTTTCAACGTAGGAGGACATAGGTGAAAATATGGATATGGAAGAAAAAGCTAACCATCATGTTCTGATGTAGAGTGGTAGAGAAAATGGCTATGAAAAAGCCAACAATAACAAAGCCATAAATATGTGATGATCTAGGGTACCATCTAGTTCATCAGATATTTGAGCACCAGGACAACATTTTTGGTTTTCAAGATCATTTCCCAAAAGTTGATGAATTAAAAGAAATACTAACATGATTTTGGTACAATCTCACTGTTTTTCGTGAATTGAACAATTTCCACTTCATATCATAATGAAATGAAGTTGAATTTGTTATTCTTGAAGCATTAGAAGATCATGTGATAGAGTGATGGGTCATTCCATCTGTTTCAAACAAAAGGTTAGTTAAAGTTATAAGTCCATCTTATGGTGAGATTAATCGTATATGGTTCCAAAAATGGACTTATACATTATTTATCATACTGATTAATATAATAAAACTAGTTTTTACTAAACAGGGACTTCCTGTAGTCCATTGGTAGGCGATAAAGGCCAGTCGCACTTCGGTTGTGGGTTTGATTCCCACATCCTTTTCCGACGTGATGGGTTGTTGCACGTCCTGCAGGTTTTCCTTTTTCTAAAACTACATTACTATAACATCCCATAAATAATATCAAAAAAAAAGTTCTATCCTTAAAAAATACTAACTTATGTCCAACATAATCCATTCCAATATTTAGCCTTATCTAAAATACTTTGGTCCAAGATCATAGTATATAGATAATGATTACTTGAAATTTCATCAACCAAGCTTGTGAATACCATCATTTGTCCCCCATATATCTTGTTGGTCACATTCCAATCATGTGAATACCTTAATCATGTATTATTTTGAAAAATGAATACCCATTAAACCTTAGTGAAAACATGAATGTTGTCAAAAGTTAACTATTTCCACATACCAAAATCCAAAATTCTATATATTAAAACCATGATATAACCTTCTCCTTATATTAGTCATGAGCTCATGAATACTATCAAACATTTAATTTTCTCCTGATCCCTTCATTATGCGCATATCATCTACATTCCAAAAAATATCTAAATAACCTTTCATGGATACTAGTACCATTAATCATACATTTTCAAACCTCAATGAAAGACAACAGTGTATCAATCCATAGATTTCTCTTTATTCCATAGAACCATGAGATTACTTATACAACATTACACAAGATAAACATGTAATCATTCCACTAAATTCTAAAACCATTGACCGAGCATCAACAATTCTTTCAACTCACTTATCATTAGTAGTCTCTTCATCATCATCAACATAAATACTACCCATACAACCATACTGATTCTCTTCATGAGACTTTCCCTTAGGGCGTTGGTTTGCATAATGCCCGTACATTCCACGTTTAAAACATTTAACCATTTTTTATGTCGTAGTAATACCATTATCCTCATCCCTGGTGTTAACTGAACCTTTTCCTTTGCACTTACTGGCTTTGTGTCCTTCTTTTCCACACCCAAAGCATCTTCCAGTTCCTTTGAATGATTCTACTTTATGCCTCTTCCCCCATGATTTACATAGGGGAAATTGAACTTTCTTTCCACTATGATCATCATGAAACTCCATCTTTCTCTTATTAGCCGAGTCAGGAATCTTACCAAATTTTACTTTATTGATCATATTATGAGATTACTGATTCGGCATAATAAAGATGTTTGGACTTCCAAATCCCATCTCATTTGGTTTCTCATGAAGAATATCATTCCACTGTCCACCATATCTTCCATTATCGTGAATCATCTTGTTTCCAGCCATTTTCTAAAACCCAAAAAGAATAGTGTGAGAGAAAAAATCATTCTAGGGAATGAAATATAATAAAAGGGGAGTAACTTCTATATCTTACATCTTGGGTTACCGTAATTCTAGTACTATAACCTATAATTATACTTATCCTTAGGGACATCCCTATACATACCTTAGAAATATATCTTGGGATCTCACTAACGTTTTCACATTCTAGATTCCAATGGTTTACTAAACTTTTGCTCTGATACCAACTGTAGAGACCCGAATCCTAACGTACATGGATATTACATTACATTTGTGGAATACATAATACATAACAAAAACATACACACAAGGGCTGTAATAGTTTATTGTCTTTAGAAACATGGAACGTAATCATCTAATCGTGGTGAATGATCTTCAACATCTCCAATAAAGATCTTCGCCTTTTGTTTTCTTAACTAAAACCTTTCTATATATCTTAGGTAAAATAAAACATATAAATGGTGAGCTCAAATGCTTAGTAAGGGTAAGCATGGATAAAATAAAACAAATCATATACATTTGAACTTAAAAACATAAACATAATGTTTACACATCAAAATCTAGTGCAATGACATAAAACATGGAAGTACGTAAGGCTTAGATCATAAAGAAACATTAATCATGATAAAATAGAATGGGAATAAAACATGAAATTGTGAAACCATTCAACACATGTTATGATTTCTATAGTAGCAAAGGCATTGCTGCCAAGACCATCTTAGTGGACAAAGTCCATTTCTGAATCGAGTTCACTCCTCGTTCCAGTCCTGTATTACTGAACCGGTTTAACTTTCCATTCCATCCATGTCAATCTCAAGAGATATAAAATCTTTACCCAATGTATTGGTGGGAGATAAAGGTCCCACCTATCTCATAATGAAATCATTCTTACTTGTGCCACAAAATAAACATACATCATTCATAATAACCCAATAAATAAAATGGGTTTCATAAACATCATCCTATCATCAAATAATACACATAAAAGAAATGGATATCGTCTCATAATAAGATAAGTGAAACCATGTAAATCATAGAGACATGATACTTGAACATATACATATGAAATAATGTCATCTTAGATGAAAAATGGTTTTGATAAAACACTTGAAATGAATTATTGTGGAAAATATCCTTTCTTCTTCAAAATCATTTTCTTTTCAAAAAAATGTCATGCAATTTTAAAAGAAAAGGATTTTTTTGAAAATAGTCTTGAAATATTTTGAAGGGAGATTCCTGAAAATAAGGCTTTATTAAACCGTAAAAATCCGTTCATTCCGTATAAGTTAAAAAAACACATTCTTCTCGTACTTTTGTCAGAAAAGTCAAAGTACCTCGTACGAAAAATGACAACAGTTTTCGTTCATATCTTTTACTAAAAACTCACCGAAAGGGAAAAATTGGATTTAAACAATTGTAGTAGGATATAAATAATAATACATATTGAGGAAACATGGATTTGGATGATAATATACATCCCCGTAAATACCAAATTATAAACAATCTTGGATAAAAATGAGATTGTGTTATTTTCCCTTACCTTAGGTCTGATTTGCTTTGTAAGTGTCGGAACCTCCTTTATAATGATTTAAATAATTTCATTGACATATTACTGAATCATATTAATTGTTATGATATCATATATGGTTCAATTATGACTTTATATTACCCGTTCTTTTGTAAATCCCATGTTAAAGCAACGTTTTGGGTAAAATTATCTTATTTATCGTACTTGTTTGGACTGGTTGTTCTTGATGTTATTATTACATATATCATGATTTACTTACTTAAAAAATGTAAATAATGATTTATATGTCATATATATTCATTATATAACCAGCATATAAAATCATTTATATTAGTACATAACATATGGAGGTAAGAAATGAAGCGCACCGTTCATGGAGACGGTAAGCCATACCTACGCATGAACACTACTATCATTTATACTTCTTATTTTAATGTAATTAAAACATAATGATACATAGGTATATTATAATGACAGTATAATATCATATATAATATTATTAACCACATCCTTTATACATCCCACATAAGGTATTAATGAATCCCATCACTTTGAGGGGGCGGTAGTCCGCACTTTCTCAAATGAGATTATCGTATTTACCGACTATGGAAACCATAAAGGCTTGATATAATTGGGAAGTAAATAATCATAAAGAAATCATAAACATAATATATATTATATATAAATACAGTTCCATCATAATGGCCACCATTAGAGGCGGTAGGAGAAAATCGAACAATCATCATTTCGTGGGGCGTTAGTTTGCCATCACAGAAACATTATGTTCTTCATCCATTAGATGGAGGTGTGTGTAAGTGTAGTTCCAATACATCTAATAAAAACATCCTAGTATATTTAGTATATTTTTCTTGTTACAAAATAATGGATTAAAAAGATTTTAGGGGTTGGAGAAGTAGAATAAAATAAAACAATATAAGAGAAACTGTTACCTTTAATTTTGGTCACCTTATTTGGATTGAATCAAAATGAATTCTTGGAGAATCTTCTGACTAATGAATGGATTCAGGGGGAATTAAAGGGATTTATGGAGCTTAGTTGGGTAGAGTTTGGATGAGCCAAAAGGATTGAGAGGTGTTAGGAATTGCATAGAACTGGTCTCCTTTTATAAGGGAGTGGAGGGGATCTTTAGGAAAGTGTGAAAATATTATTTTATTATAAAATTATCTTCGGTTTCAAGAGGTCCAAAAAACATGAATGTCTACGATAAGATGACTCATATTCAAAATATAATCATCCAATAGGAATTGGACAGGTTTTGGATGATATTTTAATAATTTTAATCATATTTATTTAAATCATTTATTAATGAGGTCAACACTACATCATTATTGTGTTATAAATAATTTAAGTCATTTGATGTCTAAAAATTATGAAAAAAATACCATTATGTAGGTAATATTTATAGCTTTACAAAAAATATTTATAGTATAAAATATAACTTATATAACACCTTATAAAAATTAATTACTAAAAGAGATTTGTTAAAGTCAATTTTGTCTTTACATTTAATTAATTAATCCAACTTGTCATTTTTACTACCAGGTGGCTCATTGGGGTCCCACAATCGGCCCAAGGATTCCCATGGTTGGCCACTACTCATCCAATAAGGTTAGGAGATGTTTAAAGGTAATTTTGAATTATTATAATATTATTTTAACCTTGAATTACCTTATTTACCATTAACCGCAGTAATAAAAATTAACGTAGTTACTATTCATAATGCCCAAAAATAAAAAAGTAGCTTATTAACATAATTTGGACCCACTGATTCCAAATATGGAATACATTTTTCCAAATTTAATACACAAAAGATGCAGAAATTAAATTAAAATAAATCCTGTCATCGAAAGAAAACAGGTTTTTGTTAAAAACATTGCAAAAAATTGAATTGATTTAACCTACGAATTCAAGGTAAAATAAATTATGATTAAATAAATTATATTAAATGGTAAAAATATATACTATTTATTCTTTAAAACCATTAAATATTATAATTTAACCTCATAAATTTTTATGATAGAAAAAGTAATTTTTAATTAAAATATAGCGTGTTTTTACTATTCATTAAAATATGAATGTTATCAGAAAAATATCAAAACTTTATCCAATGTAAATTCTTATATCCTGATTCAAAAGAAGAATTTTATTCTATAAAATTGAACTTATAAACATTTCAAAAACTATATTTAATGTGGGTGCGCCATCAAAAGGGGGAAAAACTGTATTTTTTGAAAAATACTTATTTTACCCGGAAAAATTATTTTGTTCTCATACCATGTTCTAGAAAATATGAAAGATTAATAATAATGTTATAAAATTCAAAATTTTGTTAATAATATTCATAACGGCTAGTTCATAATAATATTATAATAATATATCGTTGTTTAGTAAAACTCAGTATTGCGTACAACACATGCTATCGAGGAAGGTCGTGATTGTGTGAAATGCAAGCCAAGTCAGGGTTGGGTGTTGTGCAAGAATCCTTCGTTGTTTCATATAACAGAATCCAACCATATTTTATTTATACATTGAATATATATATATATATATATAGGACACACTCAATGTTGCGTAGAATAACTATTATCAAAATTGTGTGTAACACGATCGAAGAATAGTGTTGCGTATACTGTAAGCTAATACGGTGTTGTGTATAGCGCAAGGTAATATTGGTGTAGAATACAACACAAGACATTAATGAAATTAAAATGAATATTTTTCAAAAATTCTCGCGGTGTTACAGACTTGTTGTGAGGACCTCCTCTGGGTACTAATTCATCGTGAGGTCTACCTCCAGGTGTTGTCCATTACTCGTACACTCGGTCTCCGTTACTGATGTCAGTCGTCTGCATCCAACACAAAGAGGTGTGGGCATAGCCCGTGTAGGGTTGAGTATAACGATACTCTGTAGGGATCATTATACCCTCAAGGTATCACTAAAGAAAACAAGGATAAACCACAATTAAAGATCTCAAAAAATAACCATTACTTTGGTATATTCCCACACATATACCTAAGTTATCATGTTACCCATCTCAATCATGAGGAAAAAATAGTGGTCATTGACTCAGATCAAACCAGGATTTTCGTTACTGAAACCACAACTGTTGGGGAACTCCTCTTATGTTGAGTATAGTGTCATTGTCACGACTCCGAGGCGCTACTCACTAACCTTAGACATCTTAGGTACTCATCCTGTCGAGTATCGCGGGTCTACTGCCAAATACTGGGTGCTCTGTCCGCTGTGGGTCTTCCTCCAAATACCGAGAGCTCCCCCTAATAGCCTACAGAGGTACTCCTCCGATCGTGTACCGCGGGTCGGGTGCCAACTACCAGGCACTTCGTCCGCTGTGGGACATCCACCAAATACCAGTCACTCTGTCCAATGGGAAAATTGAATCACTCTGAGTCGAATCGGTCAAGCGGTCATCAGGTCTATAGCTTCTAGGTCTCCGCACTCCATACACTCGTCTATAGGAGGGTTCTCTCCATGGGATACTGGTTATTACTTCCATGTGTCACAAAATCTCACTAAGAAGTAACACAAAATACTTCCTCTATATAGGGGTCTCAATGCAAAAGACGGTGCGTCAATCGAACGCCCAGTCTGTGAGTTATTAGTTTTTTAATTCAAGGGGCCTAGTTGGATTAGTGTAAGAACCAACCCCACCATATTTCAACTCTACCCCAAACTCCCATGGGGTTTACTCATAGGAACTATTTCTCAATGAGATTACCAAGGCTGCTGACGGTTCGTCAAACGGACATCCGGTCTGAGAGTTATTGGCTTTTCTATTCAAGGGGCCCGGATGGATTTCGGGTACAATCCAACACATACATACTCCAACTACATCCAAACCTTGAGTGTAGTGTGCCAAAATAACTGTCTCATCAAGAATAATCCAACATAGGTGAGGGAACATCAATCAGATGTCTGGTCCATATATTATAAGTGTTTCCCCTCCGAGGGCCCGGTTGGTTTTGGTTTCGAACCAACCCTTCCATTTTTCCAAAGTCATCCAATACTCACATAGAGTATTTCAAAAGGACCTCCGTGTCACGTGGGTCCCATTTCCACAGACGGAGCATCGATCATACGGTCTTCATCCTATTCACCTTTAAGTGAAAACGGTCCAGGCCCGTTAACCTCGGTGGGATGACAGGTCGGGTCAAGCCAGATTTGGCGGGTCCGACCCGGTAGGGGTGTCAGACCAGCCATAATATTCACGTGGTACGGCCTTAGGGACGTGGCCCGGCCCGAAGAGAGCGTGGACCGGCCCGAAGGGGAGCATCCCGGGTGGCTCAGCCAGCTGGTCGAGCGGCTCTGCCCGAAGGTCGAGTGGTCCAAGGGGGCGTGGCCCTCCGGCTGCCCGAACCGGCAGCCCCAAGCTGCGCCGCCCTCCCCACCCTACCAACAAGGCTAGACGACCTTATGGTGCACGAGGCCCACATGGTGGGCCCCGTGTTTCTTCTTAACAGTGCCCTCCTAGCGCTATGGATCGGCTCTGCCAGGCCGGCCCACAGGCCGGCTGGAAATCCAGCATTACGCCCTCCTGGCATCGCGACTACCCTTCGCTCGGCCGGTTGACGGGCAGGCCGGTTCTTCCACCGATGGGGCCCACGAAGCGGGCCGCGGTTTCTCCTGCACAACTGGCGTGATGGTGTCAGCTACCTCCACTGCGATCCCAGCATGGCACTATAGCTCCATGCTTCCTCCGCCGAATCCAAGAAAATAAACAAGATCAATGAGAGGGTCGTCAGGCCGTGTTCATTTGACCCACACCCTCTGTGTTAAGCGATAGAAATAGTTCGGACAAACAATAATGTTCTATGAAGAACAAAGTACAATTTTAATCAATTAAAATTGAACTTAATTCCCTAACATGATAATCGACGTCACAGGTCGTCGAGCCGTGGAAGACGAGCATTGCGGTAGATGGCGTCGTGAAGAACAGTGTCGCGGAGAGTAGACGTTGATTCCTTTGATGTTAGAGGAAGAGTCGTCATTGATGGTGATGTTCCCCACAACGATGTCGCCTCCCTTAACGTGGATGAAGAAGAAGATTAAAGAATTTGCTTCATGTCCGTCGGGTCGTGGGGAGTTCTTCGTGCCGATAGTGGACGATGTTCTTTCTTGAGAGAAGATCACCAAACTCTATTTCTCTAGAGTTTCCGCCCAAAATTTATTTGCTTTGCCCATAATAAATATAAGCTCCCTCAATTTATAGAAGTGACATTCCATATTAAAATAAATAAAATTATTTATGTGGAGTTTAATTAAATAATGAATTGTTTTTGTCATTATAATGACACAAATGGGTGCTGGGGAGGTCCCATAAATATGGGAATGTTATCAACATTAAACAAGGGAGTTTAATTAAAGTTTATGAGAGTTATGGGAAAATATTACACAATAAATGGAAGGGGTTAGAGAGGGTTATAGAATGTGAAAGGATGGGGCTCGTGTGGGTCCACCTCATAAATATCCACACATGGGTAGTTAGGTGGTTGTGGGTCCCACCCATAACATCCAATTGTAGGATAAAACATCCATTGATATAAATAAAATTTTTCAAAAAATTATATTTATTTAAAACAATATTCCCAAAGAATATTTCTCAACCCACTTAAAACGAAACTACAGTAAAAGTCCCCTTAAGCAATTATCAGCAATGCGAGTTCATCGGTGCCATCCGATTTCAATTCCGAGAACCGGTTCAAAAGATAAAAAAGCTCTCTTGTTCGTTTACTGAACGTGCCCGAGATAAACATTGAAAATTGATTCTAGGAACACCGAGACTCGGAATCAAGTTCCGTTAGAAGCCACAGACTCATAAAATTCCAAAGTATCTAAGAAAAATTTTCCTTGAAATTTATGGGTCTATACATTACACCCACCTCAGGGATTTACGTCCTAGTAAAAAATAGTGTTTAGTGTTCTTATCTCAAGAAAGAACATCATCCACTCTCGGAACGAAGAATGCACCATGACCCAAAGGATGTGAAGAAACTTATGTAATATCCTTATTCCTCCACGTTATGGGTGGAGACACTACCGTAGGGAACATCACCAATAATGACGAATATTACTCCGACGTCAACGGAATTGACGTCTGTTCCCCGCGACGCCACTCGTAGCAACGCCATCTACTGCAACGCTCGTCTTCTGCGGCTCGACAATGTGCGGCGTCGATTATCGAAGTAGGTAATTAAGTTCAATTTAATGGATTAAAATTGCACCCCATTTTTTGTTGAACCTTCTTGTTTGTCCGAATTATTTCTATCTCTTAACGTGAATGGCGAGGGTCGAACAAACATGGCATGACAACCCTCGGTTTGATATTGTTAATTTACATGGAATTGGAGGAGGAAGCAGGGAACTATCGTGTTGTGCCGGGAACACAGCGGAGGAAGCAGGCGTTGTCGCGCCGGCTGTGTCGGAGAAACCACGACCCGCTTCAACAGAAGAACAGACCGGGATGTCGGCAGTCCAGGTGAAGGGTAGCCACGGCGCCAGGAGGGCGCAGTGCTGGATAACCAGCCGACCGGTCTTAGTTGAACCGCAATGTGAGTAGGGCGCCGCACTGAAGAAACCTGGGGCCCTCCTTTCGAGTCACGTGTGCCAGAATACCGCTCGTCCTAGCCCGCCGGTTTGGGAGGGCGGCGCTGCCGGTCTGGGCAGCCGGGCGGCTGCACCCCCACAGACCGCTCGGCCTTTAGGCCGAGCTTCTTGTCCTGTATTCTGAGCCACCCGGGTCGCGTTGGGCTCGGCCGAGCCGGGCGGTGCCATGCCTAGCTGGGCCACGCCCCGGCGGGCTGGGCTGCACCACTTCGTGCCATGTATTTCTCTCCTCAGTTGGGCTACATCCCTCAGGAAAGACCATTTGAATCATTGGGCTGGTTCGACACCCCTATTGGGTCCGACCCGCCAACTCTGTGTGGACCCGACCTGTCAGCCCACCATGGATAAAGGGCCGGGCCCGTTTTCACTTAAATGTGAATTGCATGAAGAAAATGTGTCTGATCGACGAGCCGTCTATGGAAATAGGTCACTCGCGATGAGGATTTCCTTTTTCAATACTATAATTGAGTTTTAGACGAATTTGGAAAATGACCAGGTTTCTTCGAAATCGAATCGAACAGGGCCCTCGGAGCAGAAACACATATTACATGAGGACCAGACGTCTGATTGACGTTCCGTCGAATATGTTGGATTCTTCTTGATGATATGGTTCCTTTAGAACACTCCACTAGAGGTCTTGGATGCATTTGGAGTATGACCATGTTGGATTGTACCCGAAATCAAATCATGCCCCTGAATAGAAAAGCCAATAACACTCAGACCGGACGTCTATTTGACGAACCGTCATTGGCATTGGTAATCTCATTGAGAAACAGTTCCTCTAAGAAAACCCTATTTGTAGTTCTAGGTACAGTTGATATACGGTCTGGTTGCTTCATACACGAAACCAATAGGGCCCCTAGAATGGAAAAGCTAATAACTCACAGATTGGGCGTCCGATTAACGTGTCGTCTATTGCGTTGAGAACCCTATGATGAGGTAGTCCTTTTTGTTACTTCTACATGTGACTTCATAATAATTTGAAGTAACGACCAATATCTCATAGATAAAACCCTCTCTGAGACGAGCGTATGGAGTGCGGTGACCTAGTAGATGTAGATCTGACAAGTGTTTGACCGATTCGACTCAGAGTCATTCAATTAGCCTAGTGGACGGAGCACCCTGTATTTGGTGGAATAACTATGGTATACGGAGTGCCTGGTAGTTGGCAGTAGACCCGAGACACTCGAAAGGAGGAGTACCTCATAAGTCAAAGGTTTGTGAGTAGTGGCTCAGAGTCGTGACAGGGCCACTGTACACGACATATGAGGAGTTCTCAAGCAGTTGTGGTTTCAATAATGAAAATCCTGGTTTGATCTGAGTCAATGACCTTTGTATTATCCTCATGATTGAGATGGGTTAATTGATAACTTAGGTATATGTATGGGTATATACCTAAGTAAAGTTTATCTTCTAATATCTTTCATTGTGGTTTATCCTTGTTGGATTTAGTAAGACCTTGAGGGTCTCAGGGTCCCTACTGAGTATCGTTATACTCAACCCTGCACGGGCTATGCCCACACCTAATTGTGTTTGATGCAGACGACTAACAGTGGTGACATAGACCAAGTTTAAGAAGATGGGACGAAACCTGGAGGTGGACCTCACGAAGAGTCAGTACCCGGAGGTGGACCTCACAACGAGTCAGTACCCGGAGGTGGTTGACGGACGAGGGAGATGAGAAGGATATATGTACCTACCTTTCCGGTAGGATCCATGGTGGACAATATAGAATATGCACTCTCTGTACCTACCCATCAGGTAGGATCTGTGTTGGACGATCCAGGAGCAGCTTGTCACCTTCCAACTGTTTTGTATTTTACTTTGTACTGTATAGTTTGTCTTGTATTATCGGCCACATTACTTTAAACACTACTTTTGATTTCATTTTTACATAGTGTTTTCTTCTGATTGTACTCTGGTTAGATGTGTTTACATTTTATAAAGGCAATTCCTTCCCAGTTATATGGATTCACGCCTTTGGTGCTAGTCGTCTGACCCTGGCCTATAGAAGTTGGGATTGGGGTAGTCACAGCATGGGCCCCAAGGATGGGTCCTGACAAATTTGTATCAGAGGATTCGGTTCTACCAAATAACATTGGAGTCTGATTTTTTTTCTTTTAATAAATAGTGTTAAGGGTACCGAGAGTGGTTATCAGTTCAGGGAGTCTAGTGTTGGTGCAGCAACCGACATATCCATACACCAAGACCATAACTTCTGATTTCCGACTCAGTGCACGAAAACACTAACTGTGTGTGTGTTTCCAAAAGATTACATTAAAGTCCGCTCAAACAAGTTCCGCTCACCAGGTTTAAATCATTTGACCGTGTCGCATGTGTTGAGGATGCCTCCATGCAGAAAGTCAGTTGGTGTTCTGATAGAGTACATGATGACGGACCACCGAGTGACAAGGCTCTGGTGCAGGGCCCTATTTCTATGTTGGAACCTTTGAGTGGTGTACCTGCAGCACCACCACCCATTAGGTAGCAGATGACACCAGTCGTACTAGTGGACGGTGCACACTGACGGAGCGCATTTCACGAGTTCCAGCAGCAGGGGCCTCTGAGGTTACGAGGCGAGCTAGATTCCCATGCAGCAGTGGACGGGATGGAGGCAGTTTCTAGAGTTCTACACCTTGTTTAGAAACTAGTATAGAAGATGGTTTTATTAGGTACTAGTGTTTCCCAATGTGTGACCATGAGGTTTGCTTTCTTAGTGATGAGGCTTCGGTATGTGGACCAATTCCTGAGATAGTAACTTTGGGTATTGTGCCGGCAATATCACTACTTGTTGGTCAGTAGTTACAACCGGCAGTATCGGTAGATGACACATGTAGTCATAGTGCCTTACACATGTTTCAACATCAGATACCCCTCAGTTTCTGAGGTGAGACTGAATCACAGGTGGTTGAGGAATTTCTTGAGGAGGTGGCTGAGAGTTTTCTAGAGCTTATACAGCTTCAGTAGAATGACATGTCAGTAGTTGAGGATTCATCTTGGTGTACCGATCGTTCCTGGTACATGATGACTACGATACAATTAGTGATTTAGAGCTCAATCCTCAAGGATAGGTGTGTTTAATGTAAATATGAGATAAATATTTCTTCCTCTATGCATTCCTACTTATTCTAGGGTGCTAGAGAGAACCTTTGTGGTTGAATTTTCTTTGGCTGAATGGATATATCTATTGAATGTTAGTAGTGGGAAAGCATGAAACTGGATTCTGTCTCAGAAACATTAGTGTGTGTAATGATTCAAGAGGAGGATGTGTCAAGGACATATGAATCCGCAGGGCAACAGACATGGAAGAAGAGCTAGGAGATGAGTATGTGGTGATGAAAATTTCGAAAAGTTACAACCACCTACCTTGTAGTCCCCACCAGGCTCATGGAGCTGCAGGGCAGGGGAAGAGAATATCTTATTACGGTCAAAGAGAGAGACTCAATGGATCTAGGAATGATTCTTGGTATGGTCTATGTCTACTACTAGATTTTGTAACAACAAAAATTGATACGAATCATTCCTTCCTTCCACGAATCATGTTCCAGACATAGAGTTTCCAATTATGCCCTTGACTTGACCATCACGTCTGGAGAAACCATTGGTAGGAGACTCGATAATAATGCATACACCGATAGTCTGATCTGACCCTTGAGCCGATAGTTTTGGTTGGAACCTCTTGGTGGTAGCGTCGAGGCCTTAAGATGTTAGTTTTGGTATAGACTGGGCAACCACAGTTCATACACAGATTGACTGCAGTAGGCAAAAAGGTTGTGGTTTACATACGACGTTTGGATGGTTTTTACATGGTCGGAAAAAAGGAAACCCCTAGCAGCACAGGATGGAATCATGCATACGTGGGTGCAGTCAGTCACTCACAAGTTGGCCAGATTTAGATTTGAGACAGAATTCTCTAGAGTTGCTGCACCGCTTTTAGCATTGACGAAGAAGTGGAAAACCCGTTGTGTTTTTAGAGAGATACCAGCAGAGCTTTTTAGATGTGGGTCCTATGTGAACTATTTATTATTCTAGTGCAGATTACTTGGAAGAAAGGGAACCTATAGGAGAGAACATGGTAGTAGGAGGCTCAGTTGTGTGCTCAATACCCTATTTTGTTTTTCTCATGTTTATGTTGTAGCATTACAGGGACGTAAATCCCTAAGGTGGGAGTTATGTAAAGACCCGGAAATTTCAAGGAAATTTTTTTCTTAAATACATTGGAATTTTACGAGTCTATTTATTCTAATGAAACTTGATTCCGAGGCCCAGTGTGCCTAGAATCAAGTACCATGAGAAGCCACAGACTCGTAAAATTCCAAAGTATTTAAGAAAAAAATTTCCTTCAAATTTTTGGGTCTATAAATATTTATATACATGGTGACGAATATATAAATAATTTATAATTTTGGGATGTTAAATTTGTAGCTACTAGACGAAATTAGGTGTTTTAGTTGTGTATTAATGGGGAGGAACATAGACATTATATATATTGGATGAGTGGGTATCTGGTAAAAAAAATTAAAATGAATTCTATACATAATTTCTATAGGGAAGGTGGAACCCATAAGGAAAAAATTAGATAATATGGAAATACAGTCTAAATATGTCTTTTTAATTCATCTTTAAATAGTTTTTGGGTGTTTTGTGTATTATATTTATGGTTTTATCCAAAGATAAGATTAATTTTATCTTATTATATGTTATTATTTTAATTATATTCACTAAAAATGATAGGCAAAACTATTTTCGAATTATTATAAATTGTATATTATCTTAATTTGAAATATTTTATTCATCTTGAAAAATTCAAAATATACTATTGACATAAATAAATTTATAATTAATCCAGTAGTCGGGTCAAGAATATAGGTTCATAGAGAAAAAAAAATTCAAATGTTTTATATTTTTTATAACTATTTTCATTTGTGAAATTTATCTCAAATAAATATATTTTATTAATTATTTAATATATTATCTAATTTTAATCTTAAAACAATTTAAAATTTAACATATTCTTATAAATAAATAGGTGAAAAATAAAATATTGAATTAAAATACAGTATTGTTCAATGTTCATCCAAAAATAAAGTTTCCTATAAACATCACAAAAATCAACTTTAAATTATTTTTGAAATAATGAATAAAAAATTAAATTTATTTTAGGAAATATATTGAAAATAATTTCCAAAATTAATATATTATTTTACACACAAGTACATTAAAAGTAGATCATTTAAGAAAATAAAAATTTTGAACACATAAAGACTTTATAAAAAATTATATCATTCATTATAAATATGTATTATTTCTATAAAACCATTATATATAATATTTAAAATTTATTTATAAGTATTTATGTTACTAATGTTAACAAATAGATTAATATTATCTTATTTAAATAATTATATTAATAATATGATGTTTTGTAGAATAATTGGTATTGGCTGTAATGTATATAGAGTCACTGCTATGTGTAATGTGTTCTATGTCAGTGTAGTATGTAACATACACCAAATTTTTTCTTCATATAATGTTGGATGAGTAAGTTTCATGTGAATGGAATGTTTGACCTTGTTCAATGAAATACCTAAATAAATTTTTTTTTGAACAAAAAATGTTCATAAAAACATGGGGTGTAACATATTTAATTTTGAAAGTTATTCAAAAATAGTTTATTAATTATTCATACAAATTTTACCAATAAATATGAATATGTGAAACCCTTTTCACAATGTCATATTTATGATTGAGAATCTAAGAGAGTTTGTTCTTGAGTATGGCTCATGAAAATATTTTACTATAGAATTCATGTTACTTTCTTTATAATTATCATTTACCACTCCAGAGTTTCATTTTTTATTTCATACTGTTGGTAGATGGATATTGGAAAATTGGGTCTCATGAAGTATCTCATGTTTATTTTTATTATCACCTAATATTATAATAAAATTACTTGTATCTAGATGATGTTATGATTTTGATTTTGATATCACATATTCGGTATGAAATTAGACTTACCAGATGGTACATTGTGATCTAACACAAATAAAAAACCATTTCAGTGCCCGTGTACATGGTTTTATTTCACTCCCAATAATTATTGTGTTCACTAATCATAGTACACAAATCCATGATGTCAATTTATGAAAATACAGAAGTCCATTCTTGGATGGTTATCTATATTGTGGTAAAAAAATAATTGGGATTTATTTGGATTTAATAATGGGGTTTCTGAATTTTAAAATATATTCAATTTATTATATTATTATCATTAAAAGAAAATTTTCTTTTTTATATAGTTTTAAAATTCATCATTTTCTTTTTAATTTAGAAATGCGAGTTTTGTGATCGGTTAAAATTTTGATGATGTATTTTAGAACATTTTTAGTTAAAATAACTATTTTATTGATTTGGAAATTCAATTTTTCAAATTGTGAATTTTAAATACATTCATTATAGAATATATATAGTTTTAGAAATTAATTATTATGTGATTTTGAAAAAATTATGTAAAGTTTTGCTTTTGTTTTTTTCATTTTCGAATAATAAATTTAGATTTTTCTCAATTAAATTTATTTTATTTTAAGAAAATGAATAAAAAAATATATCTTTGGATTTCCAATATGAGTTGAATCTTTGTTTTGATAATATTATTCATAATGAGTCATTACTGTTCATATTCAAATATGGATATTTTTGTGAAAAGGGATTCTTTTGTAGCGATGCTTTTATATTCAGAGTTAAGTGTTTAGTTTTGATTAAATCTATAGTTTGTGATATTTTTTTATGTCTCTCTATCTTGAGACAATGATTTTATATAACATATTGTTTTATATTAATATCGAAAATTATTCATTGGGATGAAAATTCAGTCTCTAGGTTGAATTCAACAATTTATGGGTGAATATTAGTTTATCGAATGTGTGTTTGATATGATTTTGTGGTTTGGACATAGTTATGTTGATGTTACTGAGGTCATTAAAAATTTATGAGGTATAATTTCTCTTATTGGTCCTTGAAACTATAATATATAGTTTCAATTGTATTATTGATCATCCATTTAGATGATGTGCAAGAACAGGTGTTGGTATCACATCTTGTAAAGGGAATGTATTTGGTTAGGGATTTGGATTGATAGGAATACAAATTTTTATATTTTGATAATTTTTGATCACTAATGGTTAGTGTTACAATATTGGGTCCTAGGTTATCCTCCATTGACCCGAGACAATATTCCATGATTATAATGTTGAGATATGATTTTTTATGGAATAATCGGTCATATGTAGTCCTTCTATTGTAATTGGTAGGTACCATTTGTCATTAATCTGTGTTGAATCCATTTGAGTTTTGATTTTGAAATGTGTTTACTATTTTTGGTTGTGATATGTTTGGGGTGTCTTGAATCTTGGAAATGGTTTTGAGAATGGTTGGGTGTCAATGGTTTCTCTAAAGAGACAGATGATCTTTTTAATGTCTATTATAATGTTGGAATTTTCTAGGTTATCTAATTAAATTCACACTGTTGGTCAGATTTTGGATGTTTACTACTTTTCCTTCTTTTTTGGTGGCACAAACTTCGAATCTAGTGGGATTCTCTTTCCTTACATTTTTAGGATTTTTTTTTATTAATATAAATATATATTTTGAAAAATAATGAATTTTTTTGTTTTAATTTACTTCCATTTATAATACAATGCATCATTTTTTGTATCTATTATCTCTCATTAGAACTCTCATAAGTCTTTATTGGTTTCAATAATCTATGTTTTAATAGAGTTTTTATATTATTAGGAGACCCCGATATAATTATTTTCTCGTGAAGATGGTTTATATGTTTTTTAGTCGGGGGTCATTCTTTTCTCCTATATCACCCAAAAATGATCATAGTAGTTCAGTTGGTGAAGGCAATGGTTCAAGTGATAGATTTTCATGGATATCAAGAAAAGACCAGGATAATTTAATTTTGTTATCTCTAAGTTTAGGATATTAGAATACCTTGTTTTCAATTGTATTTAATAATTTAAGTCTCTTAATGTAGATTATATTTTTTATGGATTGTTTCCCATTATCTATCAATATTTTTCCTAGTATGATTCAATTTGTTATGATGATAACTATGAAAATTATTATATTATATAGTTTTACGGAAGGGGAGGTAGGTAATGATTTCTTATTCATCTATTTTTTGTTCTCATATTGAGTAGTAGTATTACTTCCCTTTCCATAAATAATTCTCCCTGATTGGATTTTTTGCGGTAAAAATTATCATGGTTTGGATAATTTCTATACTGTGACAATAATTTAGATAATTTTTTTAATTATAATGTCATTTAGATTTATTTTTTTTTGTAATTTTTGGAATAACCGTTTTTAAATATTACAATTTGTAATTTTATGCTTACGAACTTGGTTGGAGCACAATTTTAAGAACCAATTTGAAATAATTATGAATATTTCTAATGTGATTATTCATCTATCAACATGGTTGTTTCAATATTTACCCATCCAGGATAGGTGTTCTAGGACTTACAATATTTTTTGTTTTATTTGGACAATTGTGAAACCAAACCTTCTAAGCTATGTAAAACATAAAGTAATTAGATTAATATATTTAAAAATTAATTAATAATTAATAATAAATATAAAAATTTCCATCGTCATAACCCATTTCAAATATCCATGTCCTATCTCAATCAATCACACACACCCCCTATCATTATCCTTTCCATGATGCATAGCTCTAGGGGAGTAATCAAAAGTGCATCATCATTCTCATTTTTTATAGTTTCCAGCCACCGCCACCTCTAAATTATTTTTTTTCATCACAATTACTTATCCCCTCCTATCATATTTAATTTCATGATGATTTTATTCACTACAATGTGGTGTGTTAAAAAAAGTTGGTCTCTTACATGATTTTTTGATTTTTTGTAGATTCTTGATTTCCAATGGTCTTGATTCCTAATTTAATCTTTTTCTTAATACGATCATTGAAGGAAGTCATTTATCCATATATATTAGTTAAATTTTAATTGATTATTATTATTTTTATAAATTATATAATTAATTTTTTGATTTGGTTTTATTTAGGTTTCCTTATATGGCTATGAGATTAGTTAGATCCACCACCATCATTGACGATGTTTTGTTAGGGAAGTTATCAAATTTTTGCGAAATTCAATTGAAATCCTTGATTAACTAGGATTTTATAAAATTTTCACATTAAAAAGTTTGAAATAAAATTTTGAAAATTTTTATGAGTTATGGTGTTGGTTTACACAATTATTCCTATACATTCCTTGTATTTTCACTTTGGGGTATTCTTATTAAAACTAGTCTTTAAGAATTTTACAAAATGTAAATAATAAATTATTCTTGTATCGTTTTAGAAATGGTTTTTATAATATAAATAGTTTATTAATTGGATAGTTAGGCCTTTGATCCAATTTATTAATGTCCTAATGACATGGTTAATTTCTTTAGATCTAAAATTGTTTTAATTTTGTCACTCATTTTTATAATATGATTTATATATATATATATCAATATATATATATATATATATTTTCAAATAATATTATTCAACTTAATAATAAAATATTCCTTGGGCTAGTGGTTATTTAAATATATATTATGTCGAATATTATGATAAGTGTTTGGAATGTATTTTCGACATGAAATTTTTTTAATTGAAAATGGATTTCAAATGATAATTATCATTCATAAATTATATGGCCATACTTCTACAATGAATACAAGGTTTCATATTTCATTAAGTTTAGGTTTTCATTTTTAAAAAATAAATAAATTTCCTTGGAAATTAGTTTTAACACTAAGAAATATAGTTCTTGGATTGTAAATTTGAGTTATATTCATAAAATCCATAAATATTCATGGATAATTCCTGTTATAATAGGTAATTATCAGGGTTCTTGTTATGAGGTTGTATAGTATAGTGTGATCATTCATGGACATATGAAATAATGATGTATTATATTAATTCCTCCTTAAAGACAATTTTTTTTAAAAAACCATATGAATCTAGGTGTTGTAGTGAATATTGACTGATGGTTTATAGTGAACACTAATTATATAGACTACATTCACATGGTAGGAAAAGGCTACGTGGGATGCATAACCATTGATGCTTATTGATAAAATCTGATTGGTTATTGACTATGTATTACATTGATATGATGAAATATAGTTGTCAACATTATATATATATATAAGTTATATTGACTTGGTTTCAATTAATATTCCATGAATAATATTTTATTTTTATTCTTATTTCCTTTTTGGTGAACTTTTATCAACCTATTTCCATTTTTTTACTTCATGACATGAAACACTTATTTCACCATCTATTTTATATTTTCATACATAACACTTTTTTTAATCCTTGAGATGTATTTTTCAATACCATCATTCCACTAGATTATTTTTTTCATAGAATTTCTATTCATATAAATTGGTTATTATTAATTTTTCCTTCATTTTAATATATTTTGGAAATAAAAAAGATTTGATTTTTTAGAATAGGATGCATGTCACTTAATTTAAAATTAATTAGAAAAATATTTTTATATATTTACATTTGAAAACTACTAGGAATTTTTTTTTCATTTAGAAGGAAATTCACTAGGTGTAGTACCTATTTTTACATCCATACATATCTTATTGATTAAGATTATCCATGATAATTATGTGTTGTAGGATAATATTATCATTTGTTATCTCCAACTATGAATTGTATTTATTTTATTGTGCTGAATTTCATATTCCTCAAAACGATTGTATGTTTTTAGTTTAGTTTTATTTTACATTACATCATTGTAATATTCTCCTAGGATAAAAATAATTTCTATTTTCGATGGTGTGGAGATATTTTTTTCATCATGTATAGTAATTTTGTGGGATCTAATTCCATAAAAGAGATGGAGACATGGGTGGTGTGGCAGAGTTTTAGTGATTATTTTTGTTCGAAGTATAACATATTTGATACTTTTATTTTTTTTCATATTTCACTATGGTGGAAATCCAATCTATTGGTGAGTCCTCACATAATTTTTAATTATTTTATTCTCATAAAATTATTAAATATTTAATAGGAGAAATCATTACCCGATGGTATTTCTACGATGCCCAATCACCGTTTTCATCCATTTTGGATTGGTAATTCCCATTAGGACTTATCATGTGATAGTACAATCTTGAAATGGAGTGAGATATTGGTTTGAATCATGGTATTTCACAAAATTGTTTATTTTGTGAAATTATATAGATCCTTATTGAATGTCAATTTTCATGTAATAATCATGCATACTGTATGATCTAGCTGTGTGGTTGTATCTAAATATGATTGATGCATCAAACATCGATCACATTCATTACATTTGGTTAGTTATAATCATTTATATAGTGATTATGTTGAGATTTGGGGGATGATTTATTCATCCTGTGTAGAGGTTAATGTGTTGGATACACCAATGTAAATTCTACTTATACCCTTATCAACTAGATATATTCCACAATTTTATATTATCAATCACTTTTGACCATCTTGATAAATGATATTATCATGTTTTGGGTAAACGTTAGAAATTCATTCATTAATAATGGTTTATATGTTAAACATTATATGAAGACATGCGAATGTGAATTATATGATAAATAGTGATTAATGATGTTATTTGTTATAATTATCTTAATGTAGGCTCGTAGAGTAGAGAAATCCCCAAGGAATTTTTTTTGGATTCCCAATAAATTGTTTTGATGGTCTTTTTTCATTTTATGAGGACGAGAAAATCTATTTATATGATTATAGAATAATCCATCAATAATAATGATTAGGGAACCATTGTTATTTTTCAATGATTGGTCAATTTATGCATTCACATACATTCTTGATATTATTGTTAGGATTCAGTAATCATTGTATATTGTATAGGTGTTATTATATATGATAAAACCAGAGAACTATATGTCATAAAATTGGAGGTATTTCATGATCATTTATCATTATAACAATACATATTTTTCAGATTGGGAAACTTTGTTACATGGATGAATGGTGGTGACCACGAAAACTCTTACCCAACATGAAATATTCATATGTTGGTTATTATTACATAGTTTTACTTAGTGAATTGGTGTAATCTATTGATGGATGAAATGATTTTTCCTAATGTTATGAATCATGCCACCTAGATTCCTAATAGAATAGAAGTATTCCATTGGAATTCATATTAAAAATTTCGATACAGAATTTATGTTCATATCATCCATGAGAATCAAGACCTCCCAATAATAAATTTTTAGTGTATCATAATGTTTTATCCAATAAAAAATTGTTAGGTTACAATAGATATTTTCCATAGTGGGTGAGTATTTTCATCAAATTATAAGGTGTTATGGCAGGGCCATGAGAAAACATTGTAGATTTATTTTAATGATCTTGACCATCCCATTTTTTTGTTGGATTACAATATTACAAAAACGAAAGAGGTTTATTATTGATAAACAAGCTTTTTTTTTGTTCAAGATGTTATCATAAATAACTATCATGTAATAAAATAAACACAACTATGTAACTTTATATAGTGGTTGTAATACTATTCATGGTAAATACAAAAATGAAGGATACCTATGACTGTTGTATAAATCTTAAATATTATGGATCATTAATCCCTTAATATATTATTTTTAGGTGTTAGTATAGATCCTTACAGGAACTCATGCTAAGGAACACTATCTTGAATCGAGGAGAGTGCTTTCTTAAGGCTATTCATGGGTCATTTTATAATATTGTTGTGACACCAAATGGGGTATTATAAAGTGGTTTGGTTTTCTCATGTAATGAATATTTTTGTTTCTAATAAATGGTCAATAGAGAATTAATCCTTCTATATGTAACACTATTGAAAAACAATTTTGACAATAGTGTATGTAGATCATGGATTGAATCCATTCAATGTGTCAGGATAACATTCAGATGGACAAATATTGTATCAAGGTAGAGGCTAAACCTCAATTTCAGAGAAAAGATACATTAATTATTTATAGGTTATACATTTATATGGGATATATTTAATATTATTAAAAATGATTAATTTCATTAAAAACGTTATCTATTATGTTCGTATTATTTTTGAAGCTCTATGACAGTATACATCTAAATAATGGGGATTATAATTGTGATTTTGTTTTATCAAATTTCAAATGATAAGGTTGATTCCTTTTCAGTGATAAAAGTGGTTAATGGTATGAAATATTTTGAAATCATTTTCTTTCATTTTTGTTTCATATATAAATTTGTGGAAAATAAACATGGGACAAATTTTTAAATTGGTAATTCACTATAATAGATGACCTTAAAATCAAATTTTAGGGAATGGTTTATTCAATTATATGGTGTTTCCCACCATACTAAGATAGAAGTGAAGTATGGATGTGTTGGATCCTCAGACATTATGTTATAATTTCTTAATAAATTATTATTTTTATCTATGTGGGGATTTATATGTTGAAAGTAATATATTTATTTAATATAAATATAGATATTAACATCCACTCCTTGGTTATGAGGGGAATTTGTATTTTACAAAATTTGAATTGTATATAGTGTTTTAATTGGGTCCTAGTGAACATGAAATTGTAGGTGATTGATTAAAAAAGAATAACATAATTATTTGTTTGAAATAACCCAAATTCCACTATATTTGAAAAAAAATTATACATCCTACCTAAGGATATATTTTGATTTAGTCATGACCCCTAAATATAGGGTCAGTTTAGAGAAACTGTTTTGCGGGGATGAGGTCATATTAGAGGATCATGATCGAATCCATGAAATTTTGATTATTTAATTCCAAGATGATGATTAAAAAACCGTTTTCAATTGTAATGGATTGAAGTGATGATGATTCAACATTAATATATGGATTTACTATTTTTATATCATTAATATTTATAAACACCATATAAATTTTATGAAATAGATATATGTAAATAATTAATGGTTTCAAAATAAAATTTCATCGGGATTATCCTTGTATATTCATTAGCAGAGTATGAGATTGTTAAATCACATTTACGGAATTTTATGAATAGTCACACGAATTTATTATATAGATATATTTAAATAAAAAATTTATGTTGGGGATATTATATTAGAAGATTTATCTTCAAGGAAAAATTTAGATTATATTCGTCTAAATATTAAATTTCTATTTTTACCCATTCCTTCATGGTTTTTTAATCTAATCTCAAAATTATATCTTTTTAATGTTCATGGGTCTTCAACAACAAGTTTCTCTAATGAGGATCTAGAAAATTTAGGGTTGTGTCATTATATGATATGATATTATGTCTGTGGCATAGTATGATGATTCCACAAGAATATTTGTGTGTCTTGTGATATGACTATCAAGTGTTAGAGGTTTTGAATTATAATATATACAAATTGAGTGGGATAAGTGGATCCACTAAATCGATAACTACTACTTTAAAATGTCTGTCATGAAATCAGAAATGGATTTTAATGGGATTATTTTGAGGATGTTTCCACCAAACCGCAAAATTTTACCTTCATTAATAAATGGTTTCCCACCTTACATTGAGCATAAAGATAGCCTAGAATGTATATAAGGACGAAAAATTAAACATTAAATAATCTTGAGTTATGTCAATAATTCAAATTAAGGATAATACATGATTTATAGTTTTATATAATTACGGCATAAATATTATATAAAAAAAATATTATCATTTTACACATCTACAAACTATCCATTTTTACAACATAAAACATTTTCATATAATACTTTATTTCTTTACTTAATTAAAATATTCTTGTCTTCGACTCCCTTATCTATCCTTATTATCTGTGGAAAAAATTTAAAAAACAATAGGATGATAACAAAAGTCTCATTTAGGGTTATATAATAAATATTGAAATTGTTATTACAAAAAAAATTTAAACTCATGAAAACATTTTCATAAAAACATACTTTTCACGCAATAAAAACAAAAGATATTTTAACATACCACATGAAATCATACGATTCATAAAATTACATCCTAGTAATAATATATTATAAATACAACTTGTCACATCCATATAATATATACATTGTGAAATTCGTAGCTATATAAGGAGTAACCATCTTTGATAGATATGATAATCAACACAATATATTAAATAAATAAATTTAGAGAAAAAATATTTTTTATATCTATCAGATAACAAAAAGCATAGAGAGTTATCACGAGATCAATCACTATTCGTTTATCAGGAAACATACAATATACATAAATATTTTCCAAGAATCGTAACATAATAATAATACATAAAACAAGAATACTGTAAAAATGACATTTCCACTTGTAAATTACATTTCATCATTATAAATCCAAACACATAAAATAGAAAACCATTTACTTGAAAATAAAATTGTAAAATTTTCATGTAATAATAAAATTATTAAAGTGGAATAAATGAAAAATATTTAGTTTGTGGAGTATATATTATGAAATACAATAAAAACGATTGAAATATTCATTCCATTTATAAAAAAAATTTATATAATTTTTTAAAAAATATATCTTAATCAATGTGTCACATTGCACTTTGAAAAATATTAAAAGGATTTAAAATTTTGAAACATTATTGTCCATTTAAAAAAATACTTAAAACCATATAAAATACATGTACATGGAATATAATCATTTAAATTTTAAAATAAATAAAATATTTAGAAACATTATTTCTTATAATATTCCATTACAAAGTTAATTATTTAAATAAAATAGGTTTATTATGTAAATTCACTATAAATAAACATTAATCAAGTATATATAAAATATATGAAATCAAAAATTCATTTCCTATATAATCATAGCATGAAATAATCATGATGTATATTTTTTACTCATATAAATGAATATGGGTTTATAAATTATCTTACCACTTGTAATTTTTCGAATATTGTGACAAATAAAAGTAATAATCATTGAATGAATCATTTAATAACATGAAGATAAATAGATTCATGGCATTTCATATCAGAGGTAATTAGTAATCCATATTATTTACATAAAAATTTATTACATCAATCATTATGAATTTTCACTAGAAAACATAAGGACACCATGACTGGATTATTTAAGTATAGTTTCACTAGAAAATGGGAAACATAATCCACTCATTCATAAGACCTGTTAATTGTCTCCCACTTATTTCATTATAACAAGACCACACTTTAATATAAATTATGTAATAAATTCATTAAAGAACTAGAAAAAAATAAACATTTGATAGTGTGATAAAAAATTCATAGTAAGGGTTAACAAAGCAGATACCAATCACATCATTTTCATAAGACATAAGAACAAAACTATTGAAATTGATATCTTGAATATGAAAGATCATGATATCATGCACGATGATATATCATAAAAATTCATATAAATCAATGAAAATAATACAAAAATTCATAACATATGACATTATATTTTTTGAAATCCATATAATCAAAGAAATTCCTTTCAAATTTATCAAGGCTCGTTTCCATGATCATCCGAGCCGACAGATTCCATTACTGAACTGAGTTCACTCTTCATTCCAGACATGTATTACTAATCCATGATCATTTCTTATTAAATTTATGTCTATATACTAATTAATATATCATTACCCAATTCATTGGAGGGAGATATATATTCCACCATTTTTATAATGAAACCATTCTTAATTGTTCCACATTAACAAAAATCATTCATCTTAACAAAACCCCATGAATAAAATTGGTTTATTAAATATTATTTGATCCAAATACATATAAAAACTGATTTGATATATATAATTCAATAATAAACACAATAAAACCAATGTAATAATACGGATCGACCATAATGTTTTCATAGAAGAAATATAACTTTTATAAAACACTTGATATTAATTCTTGAGAGAAAAATGTATTCTTCTTCAAAAACATTTTCTTTTCTCAAAAGGTCACGCAATTTAAAAATACAAATATTTATTTGAAAATAAACTTGAAATATTTTTTAGGAAGCTTCTTGTAAATAATTTATTATGAATATTTAATAATAAATTCATGCCATATGCATTAAACAAACATTATCCTCGTACTTTTCCCCAAAAAAGTCAAAAACCATCTCATATTGAATAATGAAAAATGGATCCTCTATACTATTTATTATAAATTATTCAATGGTTAAGATTTAAATTAATTTTTTTATAATAATATAAATAATATTTAATATTATGGAACATGGATGTGGATGATTAATATACCCTCATAAATACATATGAATAAATAATCACAAAAAATAATGATATTGAAAAAATACATTTTAGATAAGGTTTGAAATCATAAATATATGTGAACCAATTATATGATAATTTAAATAATTTAATTGAATTATTCTACTATTATATTAATTTTTATGATATTATATATGATAATATTATTATCCATTTTATAGAAACATTTCATTGACACTTATTATTTTGATATTTTATGCTTTGTGTTCTTATACATGTTTTGTCTAATTAGTTCTAGGTCACCTTATTATGTCATATTTATATCTTTAGAATATGATATTAACATAAAAAATTCCATATTTATTCAATATATATATTTATATAATCATGAGTTAATGAAGATCATGCAGATTAAATCACATCACATCATGTAGATAGAAGGTCGTACATACGCACGAGCAACGATATCATTATCGTAATTGTTGAATAGTATTTAAGTGTATTCTGTATGATATTTCAGTATCAATATCATGTTATAAATCAATTTATAGTTATTATTTCAATAATTATTCCCATCCACGTAAGGTGATATTAGAAAATACATTATAGCACGGTATGGATATAGCAATTCGTACATGCGCACACATGGTGATTTAATTTTTCATAGTATGGATAGAAGGTGGAAATTGATTGTTTCATAATTATATTATAATATCAATATATGGAATAAATTATAGATATTAAATAATAATTTATCATCCCTTGACGATGAAGTAGAAGGTAAATTAAGTTTGAAATAATTATTAGAGGAGATTACCTTTTCATCCACATGATTCCTCTAAATCTCCATTTAGAGCACTATAGTTGGTCTTGGAAGAATACTAGAACCTATAAATTTTTACTTGGTAATTTGAGAAGATAATTATTGAGGCTATTTCCAAGCATTAATGCTCAATGTAAAATAATGATGTGAGGGTGAAGGTTCTCTTTTATAATTGATGTGCAGGGCGCTTTTGGGATCTCCAAAAATTGTATTTTATAATAAAATCAAAGCCCATCCAAAAATATACAATCATTTTAAATTATTTTAATAGATGAGATAGGGTTGTAATATCATCAAAAAAAATACTCATTAGCCATCTATTGATTTAAATTTTTAATTTTAAATATTAATTTACACTTAGGTATTCTATTTAATTTTTAAATAGTGTAATAAATATTTCAATATAAAACGAGTTTCATTTGTACTTATTTGATTTAAATTACACCTTAAGTAAATACCATAAATCATATTGGAACATATATTAATTATTAAAGATTATTTTAAAATAAAATATAATTTTTTAAAATTTAATCAATCATTATGTTGATAAATAATCATTAATGTCAATTTTGACACTATACAAATCATTGATTTTAAAAAATATTAATATAACAATCTAACATATAACCATATATTTCATTATATTTATAATAGGCTAGGGCAATAAAAAAAATTAATCGGACATATTAGATATCATATATTAAATTTATTTTCACTACTTTTAGGAAATTTTATTTTATATCACCATTAATAAAATAATTAGTACATCAAATATCTATAATTATTTAAAATAAGTATTTTTATTTATAAATTAAAATAAAGTATTATTATAATTATAAATATACTATATTTGTGAAAAATACTTCTTGTTTATTTGGCCTTTGGGAAAATGCAACATTTAAAATGAAAAAATTATTAAATTATTAAGGTAATAATGTAAACATAATATTAAATAAAATAATATAAGTGTCATAATTTATTGAATAAGGCTCAAAATATCCCGCAACTATAATCTTAAAAGATTATTTTTGACGTATACTTGAAAAATTGTTTTTTTTCAACTGTTGGGGTATTTTAATGGGTATTATTATTTTAATAAAATATATATTATTGATTTTTCATCAATTAAATAAATTTTCCATCATTAATGAAAAACCTATTTAGGTAATTAGTTATTTCTGAATAAAAACTAAAAAATTAACATGATAAATATAAAAAAAATATTTAAAATAGTGTTTAAAATTTAATTTATCTTCTGTACAACCATATAAATGAAATGATTTAGTTATTAAAATTTGACTAACATATATAAATTTTCATTAAATAAATGAAATGAAATATCCAAATATCTTCCGTGTGGCATTCAAATGACACCATTTAGAACAAAGTATGAGGTCCAAATCCACTAATCCAATGAAATTTTGAAAAGTGTTATGGTTATTTAATAATAGTATACTTACCCTTAATTACACGATTTACCCTTTAACATTATTAATAATCATTTAGGAAGTAAAAATTCATAATTCGCAAAACAATAAAATAAATCTATTCACATAATTTGGAACTAATAATAAAAAATATGGAGTCCATTTCCCAAAATTCAAAATAACAAATTTTTATTATTTAATTTAATATTAATCACATTATCTGAATCAATGAAGCAATTTTTAAAAAGTTAAAACATTGTAAAAGATTGAAATGGTTTTACAGTTAATTCAATGTAATATTTTTGCTAATGACATACATTATATTGAAATATTAAAATGTATTCTCTTTATATTTTAAAACCATTATATATTATAACATAAGCAGATGAATTATTTCGATGAAAATAATTTTTTTCAATTAAAATTTACTGCATTTTTACTATTTATCAAAATTTTAATGTTATTAGGGAAATATAAAAAATTTATCCAACGTAAATTTTTATATCTTCCATCCAAATAACATGTTTATGTTGTCATATTAAAATTTTTATGGTGTGAAAATATTAATTTAAAATGGGTTCTCCAATAAAAGGCATAAATCAACCATATGAATAATATATATTTTCATACATCAAATAGAGTTTACTCATACGCTATGACAATAAAAAACTATTCGATTAATATCAAAAAAATTAAATAAATAAAATATATATTTTATTTGATCCATTTACTAATTGAAATTCAAATAATATTCAAATTTATTATTAATTTATATTTTTAATACTATTTGAAATGTTAGATATATTTATTCATGATCATATAACATCTAAGATATAATGGTCATTAATTTTTAAGGGAATCCAATGGTTAGATTAAACTCACAATTGCATGAAATGAATTGCATAGTTGAATTAAAATAATTTAAAGAAAATATTTCATAATAACATATGGGTGTTAAATTTTACCCCCTTAGACTAAATTTTTTCATCAAAATTCGTCACATTGATACAAAGAGATGATGATACCTCTACCTCATCATATCCTAAAAATTCCATGTAGCTTTTTCAAATCGGTGGTTCTATCATAAAACATTAAAAATGTGATTTGTCTTGTGTCACCAAACATTTTATCTACAATCCACTATTTCTATGGATTGTTCATCGAAAAAAATATCATTATTTAAAGGAAATAATTATATTTTTGGTACCTATGAAAGATAATGTATGTTCTTTCCCATGGGAGATACATGGAACACATCAGGAACCGGAGCGAGATTTGATGGGAGAACCGATTGGTAATCTACTGTTCCAATAAAATCTTGAATGTCAAAACGACGTATAAACCTATATCTAACTTGATCTTGTTTCCATATCTAATTACCCTATTATAGGGACATCTTTATAGAAAAATAATGTCACCCACTTCGAACTCGAGGTCCTTTCTTTGGTTGCCAGTATAACTTTTTTTCAACTATGAGTTACTCTCTTAGGTTATTGAACAGATCTAGCCTTTTTATAATATTATCAAAAAATCATGTCCCAATATTTATCATTCCCAAAATTAATCCAAGAAATTTTGAGTTCTCCACTTCATTCCAACTAGGGATTTATTAAGATCCTTATGAAAATTGGAGTGAAATAAATTACATATAAAATTACCCAAAAGGATGTTTTTGGCCCCAAACATCATTGAAATCTATAGATAAATATCTCAATATATCTTCTAGAGTTTTAATTTTCCTATTACACTAACCGTATATATGAGTATAGCAAGCAGTCATAAAATATTATTCTTTATAAAGATCCTACTAAACACTTCACCATAACATCGAGGTAAAACAAGGATCCCAATAATATATTATGGAAAGTGGTACTCCTTGAAACGTATCCCAATCCTTTATATATATTCACTAAATATGATCAAAATATAAATCCTCTATAATAGAAATGATGTGCGTCATCTTTGTATGTTGATCAACTATAATCTAAATAATATTATTGCCTTTGGTTGTTTGAGGAATTCTGAAAACAAATTCCATAGTGATATTTCTCCATTACTTTCTGGTATGGGTATGGTTTGTATCATCCCCTTAGACTTATGTGTCTCAGTCTTAACATGATGACAATCAAGGAAATATGAGACATATTCAGAAAAATCACTTTTCATTCCATCCAACAAGAAATACTCTTTCAGGTCCCTCTATATCATTGAGCTTCCTGGGTCAATAGATAATAAAGAACTCTTAGCCTCATCCATTATATACATAGTTATTTCTGGAATGGGAAGAATACAAACCTAGTTTCAGAACCTTATTATTTCCTCAAAATCAATGTTAAAATATAGATCATTACTTATATAATTTTATAGCTCTACATGTGACTCCCCATGGTTTTAAAAATAAATTATAATATCTGATACACTGAGTATGTATATATTGAAACAGTTTTAATTATACAGTTATAAGAATGAAGTTAAACATAATTTTTCCCCTATTATGATTTTAATTAAAAAAAAGACATCTGTTGTTATGATAAGTATATTATTTTAATTAAAATACAACCAACTTTTTTTGCGAATAGTAACATACTCGTATCAATGGTAATATAAATTGTAATATAAAAATTATGAATATTATATCATATTATTATTTTATTATTTAATGTTTTTAATATAATAAGATCTTAATTTATTTTTCAAGTTGATATATTGTGAGTTATAGTTTAAAAACATGTTATTTTTTGAAATATATAGGAATTTATTAAAAAATTATATTAATAATATTTAGAAAATTATTTTAAAAAATTTATAGTATATATAATAATTCAACATGACAAATAATGGTTAGTGTGAATTTTTGGTATTCATTTGTGATTGTTGAATTTTTTGTGAGTAGTAAAAATATAGTTCGTTTGTTTTCGTTTTGTTTGATGAAATAAAATAGATATAGTAGTGATTTAATCATTCTGGTCACCTATTAAGGAAAAAAATATTATATAAGTTGTCCCAAGTGGCTAATAACATGGGAAAACAAATAGTATGGTCCATAGTTTTTTATAATAACACTACTAAGGTGTCCTTTAAAATTAATTAAAAACTCCCTTACTTTCACTGTATATACCATTCTCACAAAACTATTCCTCTCAAACCTATAAAGCATTGATAATTTCATAAATTATTATTAATCCCATTACCAAGGATCTTCCCCATATTCCTTACTTATTTGTTTAACGAATATATGAAAACCAAAGTCTTTAAAGAGGATATTAGGGAGAAGAAATCTAAATGTAATGACCCTCTTTCATTTTCTTGTTTTTTTTTCAATTCTTTTATTTTCTATACAATCTTCAACTACCCTTATTCTAGATTCATTAATGCTCTATTATTATATATATTCTATATTTTTTCATGTTTGTGGAAAAATTCATCATTATTCTTCCCCTCATTTTCCTCTAATTATTAAAATAAAAACAACAACTACGATGCATCGAATTACCAGCATCATGGATGATGTGCCTTTAATTTCGTTTAATTACAAAAAATATGTTTGTAAAAACACTTTTATGGTTAAAGATGTTTTTTAATTTTATTAAATTACCTCTATTATCTTATTTAGTTAACATTTTTTATAATATTATTGGTATATGCAGAAACAGTTCATGATTATCAATGATCCACCAAAATGATCAAAATGAATATCACTAATGATATATCTAATGATTCATACTCATACCATAAAAATAAAAACGATTTATGGCACCATTTAAAATTGTAGAAACATATTAAGGCAATTACATTTCCTTTTAGGCAGTTCACTTGCATTCAACAAGAAAATAATTGACAAACTAACAAAGATAAATTGTAAAGAATGCCCCGAGAACAATGGATATAAAAAATTATTATTAATAAATGGGACGAATTATGTTACAAAATAATCATATAAGGATTTATAAAAAATAGTTTTTACATAATTTTTATAACACCGTTTTATTTATTATAATATAGTTTTAAACAAGTTGGATGTATGAAGAACACATGATAAGGGAATAATTAACCCAGTTTACATTCATTGGGTTAACCATCAATTTCATCAATTATGTGGTACTAAGACTAATCCTATAAATAATTTTTATTTGTATTATGTTGTATTATGTTAATAGAAATTTTATACACATATTTATTTAATCATATTAATTCTCACATAAAATATATTATATCTGTATATTAAATTCCTTTAAATCTTTTGATTAAAAATCTATTTTCCCAAATCAAAATAAATGTTTTTATGAAATTATAAATATTTTATGAATATTTTTTGCTTCATGAAGAAAATTTTAAGATGAGTTGTGGGACCTATATATCTCACTAAATCATTGTTTATGGGTAATTTAATGGTCAACAACATTATTACTCCATGTGTAACGTTGATGGTTACACCATAATGTAGCCGCAAGGAAATCATTGTAAGGTTATCACAAGGGTTAATAATCATATGATAAAAACTAGGGTTTAGATATAGGTAGGTAATTTCATAAGTTAACCTTTTTGTTTTATAAGGGTCATTTTATATTTTATCAGAATATCATGTTTCATAATGTATGTATATATGGGTGAGAATAATATCATTGTGAAAATGATTTCATATGTTTATAAATATTCATGAACTAATAGTTTCATTACATATTTTTAATATACCTTGATAATCATTTTATGCCCATCCCCAATTTCTAAATTTTTTTCAAATGATATAATGATGTGTATGAGAATAATTGAAGTTATGTTAAATGTTATGAAGATTTTAAAAATAATATTGTTGTTGTTTTTTGTAAATAATTTTATGTACTGGAAGAAATGGATATTGTTTGATTGAGGGATTATATCCATGAGTTATGTCAAATCATTGTAATAATCTAAAACAAAAAAGATACTTTTCAATATAAGGAAGTGAAATGTAGTAAAAATATATGAATTATGTAATGTTTAATGTTATCTACTTATAATTGGTATTAGAGAACGATTTAAAGAACATTATGAGTTATTATAATGCTAGCATAATAAAATAAATGAAATATAATTTATTAACATGTTAGAATTTTTTAGAATTTAATTAGTACCATATTTGTTCTTCTTTTGTATATCCGTTCTGAATAGTTTTCTATAGATGATATTGGGAAGATGAATTTAGAAGTAATCAATATGACGATATCATTCTAAATCTGCAACTAGGAATGGTTGGAATTAGATCTAATATTTTTTTAGGTGACACTACTTTGTGGTGTTTAATGGTCAATAATATTAGGGATATAAAATATATTGAGGCCCTAATGTGAGATGAATTTAAAAGTGGTTTCCTTGATTTATATTTTTTTATGGTGGTTAAACATTTAATAGAGAATCAATTCCTTGAAATAAAGAAAAATTAGTAATATTTAGTGGAAATTTATGAAATAAAAAACAACATAATGGAATGTTATGAACCACATCATATTATGCATCTAGACTGAAAAATAATCCATTTTTACTCAGGATTTAATCCAATATATTGAAGGGAATTTTCCTCCTAGAAATTAAGAATTTATGAGAAAAATGAATAATTTTTAAGATGGTATAAATGATGTTAACTAATAATCACTTATACATTGATAAAAAAGAGTATAAGAGGTCTAGATCGCATGTGATGGGTAAGAATCAATCAATAAAATATGACTGTAAGAATGATCAGTTTCTAGTTTGTGAGATGTGTGGTTGAAAGTACCATCGAGATTGTGTTACTAAATCTTGGAAGAGTTATTGATTTCATATGTTTGGACATATGGCATGAGATTGTATTGAAAATGATATTAGGGTCATCTGTGATAACAAAACTATAATGTGTTTTAGATTTGGTAATATAGGCCCTTATGAAAAAAAATCTCAAGGATATAACTGAGTTATGTAAATCAATATGACTATAATCAGAAAGATTTAGTGAGATCCATTGTGACAATTTCATAAGATGTTGGGTCATCCAATGAACTGGTATCAAATACTTTGCTTATTTATTCAGGTTTTTCTAAGGTCTTGTTTGATAGAGGGTATTCAAATTCCATTATTTTAGAGAATTTGTAGAGGAAATTGGAAATTTCTCCCCATGAATTGAGGCCAAAACTTGTTAAAACAGAAGGGTTAAATGTCCCAACAAAAAGTAATTTTATGAATCATCCTATAGATATATATAAAATTAAATTTCTAGAAAACCTTATTGTTTTTTCTAATAATATTTTGAAGTCAATTTCGGTATGTATTGGATTTTGGTTTATCATGGTATGATTTTCTATAGAGATAATTTGGTATTTTTAAGAATAATTTTCAGTTTGAATAAAAGAATGAATCCATACAATTGATAATATATCAAGATGCGGAAAATTATTTGATATATGGAAATTAATGTGACATTTCTCATTTTTTTGGAAATAAGGAAACTATTCAGTTTAATGATGTTACTATGATAAAAGAATACCTTGATGTTTTTTATGATGAGTTACATAGTGAAATACATGATTAAGATGTTTAATTTTTAATTGACATTGTTCTAGATGCAATGAAAATTTCAGTGCCCCCTTATCAAATGTCTAAAATGGAACATCTTAAATGGAAAATATAGATGAAGGATTTTTTTGATAAATGATTTATTCGTTTGAGCACTAAACCACACTAGCTCTTATTTTATGGATAAAAATAATGATGTTTACATGAGTCATTTCATTGAATATAGATCAAGAAATAATATTTAAATTAAAAATATGTATCATTTTCCTCATATCGATGACTTGTTTGATCAGATCAAGGGATCTTTGTATTTTTCCATGATTTAAATGAGATTTGAGGACCATCAACTAATCGTTATGGAGGGTGACATTCCAAAAACTGCTTCTCGAACTAGATATGGTCATTAAAAACATTCTGTTATGAAATTTTGGATAAATAATACCACTTATATATTAATATATTGTATGAATATAATATTTCAGGAGTTTTTGGATATTTTTTTGGCTATTTTCTATGACATTATTGTATATTCTATAAGTAAATATGTGTATGAAAAACATATAACAGTTGTTTTGAAAACCATAAAATAAAAGAAATTGTATTAAAAATTCGAAAAACATGAATTTTAGTTGAAAAATCATTCTTTACTTGGTAAAAATGGTTCAGTAGATGGAATAATTGTTGATATTACATATTTTAATGTCATTGACGAATGTAAATTCCCACAAATATAACCGAGATTCATATTTTTCCTGATTTTGTAGGCTATTTTCATGGGATTTTTGAAAAAATTTAATAATTATCTAGTCTACTGTTTAATTTATCTCTAAAATGAGTTTAATTTATTTGGAAAAAGTAATGTGAAGATTATTTTCATTAATTGAACTGAAAATTAGTGAATGCACAAATTCTGAACCTACCTTCCGAAAATGGAGAGTTCTTTATCTATAGAAATGATTCATTAAACAGACATGATAATGTTATGATGTATAATGGTCAGGTAATTTTTTTTGTTTAAAAATTATTAAAAATTTATGAGTTAAATTATCCCACACATGATTTGGAATTATCAGATGGGGGTTTCCAATTAAAAAGTTGGAGGTATCATTTATACAAATCCAAATATTAAATAAATACTGATAGGAAAATATATAATAAATATTCCCTTAAATGGAATTAAACATGAGGCATAGAATATCGGATGAATTAAAAAAGGGTTATTATTTCAAAATCAATTACAATCATGGAAAATCAAGAAATGTGTTATATTCATTGAGTAGAAAATATCATTCATCATTAACTATGTTACGGCTGGAATAATACCCTTTGAATAATGATTTGATGAATTTGTCATGGTAGTTGTTGGTGGACGAAATACCACTATTCGTGCTTCTAGTTTCAATGTATTCATCATTGTTTGACATTGTTATGCAACAAAAGAAGGATGACAAGGTGTTATAAAAATGGAATACTTGGGTAAAATGTCTATTTCTCTAGAATTTATTATTGATAAAGACTATGTTTTGAGATTTATAAAAAGATTGTTAGTACATTGTGTTTCCTAGTTGAATAATGACATGTTGTGTAAAGCTCATTATTCCTTAATTTAATTTCATCTTGACATCACAAATATTTAAAGAGACCATTGGGAGTATTACTAGTGAGATGGAATAAAAATAGATATTATAGATTTTACTATGAAATGTTTTACATGCCAATAAGTTAATGAAGATTGGAATTTACTGAAGTGTATGATTCCAACATAAATGGTGCCAGATTGGAAGTTAGAAAAATATATCCATGGACATCATTTTTTTACTACCAAATAATTCTGTAGGTAATAATGAAATTTTGGTTATTGTTGATCGACTGACAATATATTCTCATTTCCATCCTATTCGAGATAATATATATTTGGTTCATCTTTCAGGTATCTTCCACAATGATATTGTCGGGTCACCTGGAGTTCGTCATCCAATTGTATATGACCATGATCGTAGGTTAATTTTTTGGATGGCTTTCAGAATTTTTTGGGATGAGATAAAAATTTCCGTACATATTTTGAACCTCAATCAGATGGGTAATCAGAACATATGACCATGATTTTAGAAAGCATCATTTGATGCATTGTGTGGGAAGCAGTTTCAAACTCTATATTTTTTGTATGATATCAGGGAAATTATGTTATTGGAACATGAATTTTTAGAGGAAGTGGATGATAAATTGAATATGATCCAATAACACATGAGGATATCTCAATAAAGGAAGAAAAGTTATGCAGAATGTAGGAGGAAATACTTTTCATTTGAGGTATGTGAAATTGTTTTTAATATAATATCACCATGGAAAAGTGTTATCCATTTTGGAGAGAAATGAATGATATGTAACTGGTTTATTAGACCTTGTGTGATCTTGGATAAAGTTGTACATGTTTCTTACCTAGGGGATTTTCATCCGATTTTACCACATGTACACAATGGTTTTTAGGAATCTTTATTAAGAATATATGGGCCTGATTTATCTCTTGTTTTAACCCATAAACAGATCAGCTAGAAAAGAACGTTTCATATGAAAATAAACCTACTCATATTCTTGATCAAAGAAAATTGTTATCATGGAAAATGTTAATCCATTATAAATAGGTTGGTTAGAAAAAACATGGTTTGAGAAGGATCCTTGGAATATAAAAATTCTTTGAGGTAAAGATACACTCACATGTTTAGTACGTAAATCATCTTTTGAGGATTCTAATTTGAGAAGGCGCTGAGAATGTACCATCAAAATGTTTTGAAAATAAATTGAAATGCATGAATCACTGAGTCAATACAAAACCAATATTTTTTAGTGATATATTTATAAGGTATATTATAAACATAATTTTCCAGTATAATTATTTAAAAATCAAAAAATGGGCCACAATAGTTGTGAAAATTTGTTTATTTAGAGTATGATAGAATATACATTTTTTTGTGAATAGTAGCTTACCATTATGAATAGTAATATGATATGTAATATTACCCATATGAATTGTAAATTGTATTATTAATTTATTTTATTATGGTTATAATATAATGATATCATGAATAATTTTTCATGGTGATATAAAATGAGTTATTGTTTGATATTATTATTTCCAAATAAGTTATTATTTTATTTAAAAATTAAATGAATCATATTTAGAAAATTATTTTAAATTATTTTATTCTATTATTAAATCTATACGATGAAAAATGTTTATCTTGAATATTTGGTATTTTTATGAAGATGATGATTTTTTAAGGAATTTTAAAAATATGGTTTTATGTTTTTGGTGTTTTTAATGACATCATAAGAATGTAAATATTATTTAAATCATTTGAGAATTAAAATATGATATGAGGTGTCCCATGTGGAAAATTCCATTGGAAGAAGATGTTGAAAATACATTGTTTTTAAAATACCATTAATGAGGCGTTGTTTAAATATAATTAAAAACTCCATCAATTTCTATATAAATACCCCCTCTTCAACTCACACCTCTTAAGCTTTCAAAAATGAAAAAATTATTTCCAATACCCTTCCAAAGGATCTTCCATTTTTCCATTACTAGATGGTCTTACAAAAAATATTAAACCAAAGGCCTTAATGAGGATCTCAAAGAGAATATATGAAGAGTTATATATCCACTTTCATTTTCTTATGTTTAATTTTTATTTATCTTTTTCATATACTATCATCTCATATACTTATCTATGTTTAATAAATGAACTATTATTCTAGATTTTTAGGAATTTTGTAATGTTTATGGAAATATTCATCACATTTATCCCTATCTTCTTCCTATTATTCTGAAAATAAAAACACTATCTATTATTTGTCGATTTACCGAAATTATTAATGTTAGATATTCAATTTACATTACATTTTTTAATAATTGTTGTAAAACTATTTTAATGGTTCTAAAATTTTTAAAGTGTATTATATGACCTCTATATTGTTACTTAATTAACTTATATGCATGATATTAGTTGTATATGATGAAACAAGTTTGTGATTGATGAAGAACCTCTAAAATGATCTAAACAACTATCCCTAATGAATTACCTATTTATCAAACTCATAATATATAATGAAAATTATATATGTAATATTTTAATATTAAAGAATCATATTAACATAGTTTAATTACTCTTCTTGGGTAACTCTTCCATTTGGCAAGGTAATCTTTTACGAACCGACCTTGAGAAATCATGTTGAGAACGCACCAGAAACATTGGATATAAAAAAATATTATTAATAAATAGATCAAATGATGTTATTCAGTGATAATATAATGTTTTATAAAAATTAATATGTTTCTTTAAAATATTAACAACACCCTGTTGAAAATTATAAAAGAAGTTTTAATATGTTTTATGTATGAATAAACTTAAGTAATGAATTTCATAACCCAATTTCCATTCATTGTGATAACCATCTATTTCATTTGTAATGTGGTACTGAAAATATTCATGTAATGATGTTTTTTTTCTGTTTTATTACGTAGATTTAATGTGTATTAAAATAATCCATTAATCTAATAAATTCAGACATCAATTTTATGATATTGGTAAAAATATTTCCTTTGAAAACCATTTCTTTAAAGTCTATTTTTTGAAATTTAGATGAAATGTTTTAAATAAATTGTCATATTTGATGATTACATTGTGATATTTAGGCATTATTTGTGATGAATTTTAGTAAATATATCTACCTCCAATTTAATGGTTATGTGTTAGTTGGTGGTCACCTATATGGTTACTCCAAGTGTAATTTTGATGGTTATATCATATGGTAGCTACAAGGGATACATTGCAAGGTAGTCATGAGGGTTATAAATAATAATTTTGTTTTTAGGGTTACAATATAAGTATATAATGAAGAAATATACCCTCATGATTTTAAATATATTCATTAATGTTTTATTGAAATATAATTTTTCCCAACGTAAGTATTAATGGGTGAGAAGTATATCTGTGTAAAAATTATTTCTTATGTCCAAATGTATTCATATACAAATGGTCTCTTTCCTTATATTTATATCTCATACCGAACTTTTTATGCTTATCCAATGTTTCTAAATGTGTATCACATGTTATAATTATGTATAACTGATATTAAGAAGTCACATAATATGTTATGAATATTTTTGAAAGAAACATTGTCATATTTTTGTGTTCAGAAAATTATGATTTGGAAGAAATGGATAATGTTTTAATGGTATCATAATTTATTTATTGTGGTTTAATATGAATAATTTATTCCCTGTATCTTTAGAAATATTAACCAAAAATATCATTTGGAATTTTTGGAATAGAAATATATTTAAAATAGATAAATAATGTAATGTTTTTGGTCAGGTTCTTATACTACAAATTCTATATTCCCCTCCATAATCATCAATTGTATAGATGGTAGAACATTCAGTTTAGAAAGATATTATTTCTCCCATTACATTAAAATTTTATGAAACGACCATTTAAAATCCATAAATATTGGATATTTTTTTCCCTTCGTTGATATATTCTTACAAGGTATTTTCAACTCAAAGAATCTTTCACATTTTTTTCTTAGGTGATATTGTATTGAGCACTCATAACCTTAAATCACTCCAACCAACTTATTTTACACATATTTATCTCCATTTGTGTGAATATATAAATCATATATTTTTTTATTAGTATAAATACAACACCATTCACCAAAAGACTATTCATCAATATATTTAATTAAAATATGACAATAGCTTACTCCAAATCATGAGTTAGGGAATTTTTGGCATGGATTTTCAATTGTCTTGACGAATAAGCAATCACCATATCATTTGAGATGAGAAAAAAACATGTCTTCTTTTTTTATGCATCCATGTAGATTTCAATCATTTCTCCACTATAATACATTATGAGAATAGGTGAACTAGATAACCATATTTTGAGCTATTTGAAATTCTATTCACATTACATATCCACACAAACATAACTCTTTTATGAGTCAACATAGTGACTGGATTAGATAATAATGTAAAGTATTTCACAAAATGTTGATAGTATATATCCTAACAAAGAAATGATCAGATCTCATTTATCTTTTATAGTGTTTTCCAATATTCAAAAATCAACTATTTTTTCTAGATCCATAGATTTCACCACTGTTGAGATTATACGACCCAAAAATGAAATGTTATGAACCAAAAATTCAATCAACATATATATTTCATAATGATTCCCATGTATCAATATCTTCATTACAATTCTAAATTGTTATTCATGATCATTTTTATGTCATTGAATACAAATGAGTATCGCCTATAAAGACATCTAAAAACTCTTTAAGATAGTCTCTAAAAAATTTATTCATTAGATCAATAAAGATATAAAATTAATTAGTAAGACTAAAATGATTCATTATAATTTCATATTGTCTATACCTAGTACTGAATTTTGTATTTAGTATATCCTATTTAACCCTTAACTTATTGTATCTTAAATGAATATCAATATTTTAAAATAATTGAGCTCTACATAGTTAGTCATATAAGTTATCAATGTTAAGAATCAAATTTATTTTTTACTGATAGTGATCTTGTTATGTTCTCTATATCAATACAATGTCTCATTAATTTGTCTTTATACATAAAAAATAGAACAAGAACTCCCCATGGTGATGCACGAGGGCATATTAAAACCTAATGAAGTTTTTTTTAGTTTCTTATTCACTTCCTGAAACTCAGTTGGGGGAATTTTATAACGTGTCTCAAAAATTGGCGTATCACTTGATATGAGTTCTGTTGAAAACTCAACTTCACAGTTTGGTGGAAGATGTGAAAATTATTCTAGAAATACTTCATAAAACTCCAAAAAAATTGTTTTGTTTTTAATTGTCAGTTTCTCCCAAAAATTTGGAGATAAATAACAATAATTTATTAGAATCAAGTCCCATAATATGGATGAAATTTCTACAGGAAGGATAAATTCATCCTTACACTAGTAGATGACCATAGATTTAGCTGAAATATGAAATGTGACTTCCCTTACATAGATATTGATATGAGATCCATATAGAGAAATCCAATATATGCTAATAATCACATAATATCCCCCTATACGAAGGGTTAGATGATATGTAGGAAGCACATTCCCAATAATATCAACCAAAGAAGAATAAAAATCTTTTAATGTGATCGTTGTGATACTAAAAATTGTCACAACTATTTCAAATTCTATTTAATGAGGTAATAATATGATAACCATAGAAAAATATTCTCAAATAAAATAATTGGTAGATCCATAATAAAATAATACATTTTATACTGTAGAGTGGATGATAACTGTACCTTTCAACACTCCATTATCATACTCTACATCACTGATATAGATCACAAGTGACATTCCTTTATATTATCAATTATGAGTTTGATGATGTCAAATATCATCAATAACCCTTTTATTGAAACTATTATTTTCATAATACCTAATTTCCTAGAACTATTATCATTGAAGTGTATGTGGTGAATTATATATATATTTTTCAATATTCACATCATTACACATCTTTTTCCCATCACTTCAATACTCAACTAGTCGATGACATTCATTTCAACATTTAATACATTTACTAGTACATTAAATAAAATTCCATTCATGTTTCATTCCAATCTTTTAGAATAAGGGAAAACTAATATTTTTTTCTATTTGGTCTTTTGATTTTCCATTAAATTTAATTTTTTCTTCTATTGAAAACCATTTGACTAAGGGGATATTACACTCACTATGTAAACCATGAGAGAACATTTAATGAATTCCATGTATTAATTTAAGTCCCTTACGACTGGTTCCATTTAGAGACCTGGGTTTAAGACACTAAAGAATTTATCAATATTACTCTCGTGTTGGATAATAATTCTAGATTCTTACATTGAATGTCTTGTAATTTTTCATTCATAGATATAGAACAATTTATCATCCATTTTTATTATGGCCATGTAACCCCATATCCAACATTTTTTGAGGAATACATGTAATTTCTTAATGGAAAAATATTTTATTGAACTCTTCACATTTAATGGATTCAATGTCATCACATAGACTCATATTATTTATAAGGTCCCATAATTGATCAGCTTTACCATCCAAATGATAGACTAAAAAGATGAATTTATCATTTACTGATATTAGAGAACTTAAAATATCTTTTCTACGATACTTATCCATTTTATAGCCACTAATGGATCAGAAGACCCGCAGAAAAAATGTGGACATTGCCTTATTTTGGACTAAACTGAATGTCGTTCCCTACTTTTCTAATTTGGAAGTCCAGGATGATTCATACCTGAGAATGTTGTGTGAGAGTACCTATATGATTTCTCATTCTAGTTTACATAACACTTATATTATTAAGAGGAAAGTGTTGTCATTTCACATCACATTCTACCTTAATGTTGTTCTTTTAGGTTCCAACCATTGACTAAAACCATGAAACATAGTGTGAGAAACAATAATCATAATGGGAAATCTATATAATTAGAAACAATATTTCTATTTCTAACCCAATAATTTTTATCCTAGTTTATTCATGATAAATTCTAAAACACTAGGATTGTTATATATGCTTCTATATATCAATAGGGTTCTTCCTATGGTTTCCTCCTCCTAGTTTCTTTATATTATCTATACCTTTCATATGATAACAACTATAAATAAATATAATTTAAATTCAATAATATTACTTAAATGTTGAATAATATTCGACAAAAAGTATAACATATCTACTAAATGACCATATCGGTATAATGTCTTTAGAAACTTAGAAACATAAATACTGGTTCATAAGACATCTTATTGTCTCCCACTTATATCATCATAAATCAACCACTTTTTGATATATATTATTTAATAACCCTTTTTAATCCTTGGTAAGAAGAAACATATTTAAGCTTGATCTAAAATTATTAGTTATGGTAAACAAAGGATATATTACTAATTTCAAAATCATATGAAATAATAACATAACATTCGAAAATCGTATCATTCATATGAAAGATTGTTATAAACCTTTATGAGATAAATCATGAAAATTTCTAAGAATAAATTAACATAATCCCAAAATTCATAACATAATACATGATGCTTTCTAGATTACATTTATGAATGGAAAATCATGTTATATTAGTCAACACTCATTACCAAGACCATCATATCAGAAAAAGCTGGTTACTAAACTAAGTTCAATCCTCATTACATCCCTTTATTATTAATCCCATAAAATTTATCTTTCCATCCATTTCAATATCATCAGATATAAATCATTACTCATGAATTGGAGGGATATATAGGTCTTACACATCTTATAATTAAATCATTCATTAATGTTCCACAAAAAAATAAATCTTCCATCATAACATTACCTATGGAATAAAATGGGCTATTAAACATCATTTAAATATTATACATATAAAATTATTGGATTTAGGAAATAGAATACCGTAATAAAAAAATCAAAGAATAGTAATAATATGTATATAAAGATAATTTTAACATAGATGTAAAAAATTTTTGATAAGACACTTCATATTTATTCTTGAGGAAAATATACATTCTTGATCAAAAACTTTTTCCTTTATCAAAATTTTATAAACATTAAAATATAAAAAAATTTATTTGAAAATAAAATGAAATCATGTTGACTAGGATTAATGGAAATATGGAACTATGAAGACTTAAAATAAATTCATTCTGTATAAGTTAAAAAATATATTCCATGCACTTTTGCTGAAAAAGATAAAAAAATACCTCGTATAGAATAAAGAAACGATATTTCTTTCATTGAATTTAGTAAAAAATAATCCATGGGTATAATTTACATTGAAAATTTCTATATGAATATCAATAGTATTACATATTTGTTGAACTTATATGTGGATTATATATAATCCCCATATAATTAGTTATGATTAAACAATATCGAATAATAATGTGATTTCAATATTATCCCTCACCCTATTTCTGATAGCCTTCATATATATCTGAGCCTCTTGTATATTTTATTAAAAATATGTCACTGAATTATTCCATAATTTTAGTTATTTTTATTGACTTTATATATGATCATATTATCATTCATTAGTTAGTAACATTTAATTTGTACTCGTTATTCAGATATTAACTGTTTTGGGTTATTATACATGTTTTGTCGAATAGGTTAATGATATCATTCCTAGAAAATATTTATATCCTAAAAATGATATAAAAATAATATGTACCATATTAATTCAATCTGGACATTTATATAATCATTCAGTAATGATTATCATATATAATAAATAACAACACGTCATGGTGATGGAGGGAAATAGAAACACCTGAGGGATGATAACACTTCCATAATTATTGAATGAAATTGAATTGGATGGTGTATGATAATATATACTCAAGATAATGTTATAATAATAATACATAGTTATTATTTACATCATTAAACCCATTTATGTATGTTGAACTTGAAAAAAAGTTTTCACCCAAGTGTGGATATAGTAAGTCGTACACACAGATGCATGGTGACTTAATTTTATATAGGATGGATAGAAAGTGGAATATATTAGTTTCATAATAATAATGACAAATCAGTATATAAATGATAAAATATTAATTAATTTATAATGAAACAAATAATGTATTTTAGGTAGAAGAAGAAAGATTCTCGAAAGAATCAGTAGAGGATATTACATATTCTTTGACTTTCTTTAAATAAATCCCCTCAAAGAGAACTAGATATGGTCTTTCAAGAATACCATAACCTCTCTAATGTATTAATGATGATTACTAATAGGGATGTTTATAAGAATCACTTTTAGGGGATGCCAGTTATTTATGGATCAATGTGAAGTGAAGAGGCGGGGGAGGAGGTTCCCTTATATAATTGAGGATAGGGCCACTTTTGCGGTCTATAAATGTATTAATTTATAATAATATATAACCCCAAAAGACCAGAAATTTCACAAATTCTAAAATGATATAATATAGGATTTTATCTCATCATACAATGTATTTATATAAAATTAAACCTTATCATTTTAATTTAAACTTTGGTATGCTATTTAATTATTAACTAGTGTAAAAAATATTTCAATATTAAATGCTTTTCATGATTACATATCTGTTGTTAATTAGACCTTGAATAATTATATTAGAAATTTTTTTACCATATAATTATTATTATATATTTTTTAAAAAAAATTATTATTTTTAAATAATTTAACCAATCATAATATTGATAAACAATAAATAATGTCCATTTTCACACCGTTCAATTAATTGAAATTAAAAATTATTAATAAAACAAGAAAACATTGAACAAACTATATTATTATATTGATAAGATGTCAAGGTAATGTCAAATTTTATTGGACATATTAATTTTTCCAAATTATATTTATATTCAATATTCATAATAACATTTATTTGATATATCCATTACTAAAATAATTACTAAATGAATATTGTGTAATTATTTAATATACGAAATTTTTAAATATAAATATAAAATAAAATACTTTGATGAATATAAATCTTCTATATTTTACAATAATACTTGTATTTGAATTTATATTTTGGAAAATAAATTATATAAAATGTAATACTAATTAAATTATGAAGGTAACAACTTTAACATCACTTTAGATAATAAAATATAAGAGAAAAATCCATTCTATAAGGCACCAAATGGTCAATAACACGACTCTTATAAGACTATGGTATATATATATGAGACCAATAATAATTGGTCAGGTGTTTGGGTATTTTAATGTGTATTATTATTTTAATAAAAACTATACTATTAATTTTTCATCAATTATGTACATTATGTGTCATTAATGTATAAGATTCTTTTGTAATAATTTATTTCCTAAAAATTAAACATCATTTACAATGATAAATGAAAAAAAATAGTTTTATAATTATTATTTTTAATAAATTTTATCTTCTTTATAAACTTATATAAAATCTTATTTGGTTATTAAAATTTTAGTAAGATATATTTATCTCTTCTTTAATCACCATATATTAAATATCCTAATCTCATTCAAGTGGCCTCCAAAGGACCCCATTTCAAACCAATGATGATTTAATTAGAAATAAAATCATCCTATGATTTTAATTAAAGTGTTATGATAATTTTATAATTATTTTTTACTCTTAATTTCTTGTTTTTCATTTTTACCATATTAATAAGAATTACAGAGGTTACTATTCCTAATGCACAATAATAAATTAAATATATTTACATAATTTTGACTTATTGACTCCAAATGTAGTGTCTATTTTATAAAATTAAAAAACATAAGTATTTTTAATTAAATTAAAATCAATCTTATTGTCCGAATGAGAGAAAATGTTATTTAAAAGTTAAAACATTACAAAAGATAGATATGGTTTTACATAAAAAATCAGTGTAAATTAATAACAATGACATACATTAAATTAAAGGATAAATAATATATTTTATTTATACTTTAAAACCATTCAATATTATTATACGTCCATATAAAATATTTGGATGAAAATTGTACTTTTCAATTAAAAATTTGTTTATTTTTACTATTTGTCAAAATATGAATGTTATTAGAAAAATATTAAAAATTTATCCTAAGTATATGTTTATATTCCATTTCCAAATTTTATTAATTTTTTCATCTACATAATATTAATGTGTCAAAATAATAATTTAATGTGGGTTCACCATGAAAATGTTGAAAATTACAGTTTTGAAAAAAATAACCTTTGTACATCATATTCGGTTTATTCACACACTATTAAAATGATTTCCAAGGGATGAATATTAGGAAATAATGCATATAAAATTTATATTTCATTAATTTAATTTATGAATAATAATTCACATAATATATAAATATATAATATTTATATGTTTTTATATATTTTCACTATTTATTTATATTTTCTCTCACAAAACTAACAACTAGTTTAGGATGGTCATTTTATTTTAGGACCATCATGTTGTTCATTCATACATGCGATTGTTTTCAATTCATTAAATTTATGAATTTAAATAATTTTAAAAAAAATCCTTATATATATCATGGTGTTATAGTCATTTTATAAACACTAGTGACAAGTAAATAGTGGTGAATATTTCATGTATCTAATAGAGGTAAAAATTCATAAGATTAAATAATCACAATGATAATATAAAATTAATAAGAATGTAACAATGGGGTGATTATTTGTAGAAATATTATATCAACACATGGTGATGTGGAAATACAACATAAACCAACAAAAAGAAATTCCACACATTACATTTCTACAATTAAATTAATAAAGTACACATATAACACAATGAATATAAATTAAATTTAATAAATCCATTACATCATGTTCGAATTGTCTCATGTTTTACTCGTTATTTCTAAATAATAATAAATGGTTAATATATAATATCATCACAACATTGTCATGATTATTATTAATTTTAATGGTTTTTCAATATATTAAACCCAAGTAAATATTCTTGTTAAATCTTCAATGTGTATTTATAATTATAATGTAATGAAATTATTATTAAGATATTTTTTGATGATTTTAATTCCTTAAATACCCACTTGAAGGGATCAGAAATACCCTTCAGGGTGGGAAATGATCTAGGAGATGTGATGAATCAAGTTATCTTGTGATCATCTCATAAAAATGGTATCATAGCTAAAAAATAGAAATAAGACATAGGGTATCAAACATGGGTCAATGTAATATGTGTTTTATCATTTGAAATTTAATAATATTTATGATTTACTAATTTTCATAATATTTAGGATTAATTGGTTCCTACATAGTGATGGGGATTAATTATGTGATTATTTCAAATCTATTGATATTGTTAGAAAGAATTTATGTCATAAAATTCATAAATTTGAATTATGTGGATTTTAGGAAAACTATTCGTATGTAGGTTGATGTTTTTGGTGGTATTTTCTTTTTTTAAATAACTATAAGAGAGATTTATTTATGAATATGGATTCAATTAATTTTATTCCAAAAATGATGAAATTTTTTTTTGGTGATAATTGTTTCAAAAGGTGTACCGATATATGCAATGTTTTTTAAATATATATTGAATAATAATACTATTAAACGGATAATAAATGTTTAAATGATCGCAATTTATATTAATAATTTGAGTTGTATGATATAAAGAATGATCTCGTGTTCATGTTCTTATTAAAATATATTTGCAATCATTAATTGGATATGTTTTAATTTAATATGGAAATATGTTCTTTTGATTTTTGAATTATTTTCAATATATCATTTGATTGTTCCCCCAAGTTATTTGGGAAGGGAATGTTTAGTGATTATGTATAAACAAGATTGATTTAATGATCCATATTATTTAGCTCATGCTTTTTATAACAATATTTAATAGGATTGAATATTTAAAATTTTGGATGAACCATCTAGTGATTATCATCGTTGAATATATATAGTTTAATATTATATGGACATACACTTACAAAAAATCATTTATTGATGACAAAAAGTCATTATTGTTGAAATAAAATTTAAATTTTTAGAATAAATGTGTTTCATTAAAAATTTATTAGGTTATATTGTTTAAGAATATTTCTTGTGATATTTATTTGGGTTATGTATTATTTTTGGATTCGTGGACAGATTTATAATTGATTATGTTATTTGATGTAGTTCATATTTAGTTTTTTTGGTTGTTTTTTTTTTGAATCTTTTCCGGATAGAAATTCACTCATGGGTTTTTGTTCATATTTTTTTATTGGTACTTTCAAATGCTCATGGATGTTTCTATAGGAAAATATTTAAGGGAAATTGTTTTAATGTATTTATAATTTAAACTTTCTATATATGTTTTTCATTCAAGAAATATCTTTTTCATTATTTTATCAGGTGGGAATATCATAAATAAATTTGGATACATCATGGGTGAAATTGAATTAGTGAGATTCTTGATTACCACCATTCATGTTCTCCAACATAGGGTTACAGATGTCTTTTGATCTATTGATGGATTTTTTTTTGGGAATGATTGAATTTTAAATGTTTTTTGGGGATCTTATTTTGTTAAACATTCATGGAATCCATTATTATATATGTTTTTATGTTAGTGTTTTCCTTATGGAAGTTTGAATTTTTTTTATTTTTGGTGTGATAAATAAATTTATTTTTATTACCTTTCATTGTTTTTTGGATTTTTATAAATTAATGATGTATTTTATTATATATTGTTTTTCCTTTAATATTGTATTTTATACTATGTACCAATTTTAGAGAGACAATAATAGGTATCAATGATATTATGGCCTTGTCTATTCTATTAATGAGTCTAATTCTACTTGATGATACTAGATGTCCTATGAAGTAATCATTTTTTGTCTTGATAAATGTTTTTTTATAGTATTTTTTTCTATGTGGAGTCCTTTATAGTTTATCACCATTCCACCATTTTTATGTATTGTTTTAGTTTTAGTTCTCTCATGCCTTCTCCCATTAATTATGTCCATTTTGTGGATGAAATAATTTTGAAGGGATAAATTGTAATAAATATATTTTTTGATATTATTTAAATAATTTAATGTATTTTATTCCTTCTATTATGTTTCATTTTTTATTAATTAAATCATTTAATTTATTTTGATTTAACATTATGTACATGCATTGAAAATATTTAATACAAATCATATAAAATGTATAAAAAAATCAATTCCAAGAGCATGATATTTTTCTTATTTATTGCATGGTAACAAATATTATGTTGTTCCTCTAGTTAATCTTTGTTACTTATTTTTTTCATTTGGGTGACCCTCACAGTTTGTGCAGGATTTATGTTTACAAAATAAAATAAATCATGCAGAGTGGATTTCTTTTGTATGTGGATCAAGCATTGTCTTGGTATGGTTTGGAAATAAAAGAGTCCAAATACCATAGGATTACATATGTTGAAAATATATAGAAATCCAATAAACCCTCTGAGTTTTTTAATATTTCATTATTATTTCTATCTATCCTTGGCTAAACTAATCCCCATGGATCATGTCCCTCAATATTCCACCCTTCCATTCACCTATCCATTTCATTTTATTTTCATTTATGCTAGGATAATATATGTGTGCACCTCTAGGAATCTCATTATTTCTTTATTGATTCCTTATATTATAATCCTTTATCAAGTTATCTTTTACCATGAATAAAATAATATATTATAACTAGTTTTAAGGTTTGTGGTAGGTATAATAACACAGATATCACATGATAAAAGGTAATAGGTGATATCATCATAATTATTTGAGATATTTTATTAATAGAAACATTTTTTTCCCAATATATGTCTGGTGATTTATAAAATACCTTCACATGGATGTATTTTTACCCTAGATCAGTCCAAAAATCATTTTATATTATACTAATATTAAATAAGGAGTACATAATGTATGGTGAATTTTTTTCAATGTTTTCAAGAGTTCGGAAAAATGAAATTTATATATTTTTTAATTATAATGTTAGAAATTTTATTTAGGAGGTAAAAGTTTATTTCTAATATATTTAAAATTGTACACAAAAGAAATTTAGGATTTAGTGATGTTCTTTTATTAAAATATACATACATTATGAAATTATCAAATTTTAGAAAACATATGTTATATATTCTATAAAAGGAATTAGTATTTTAATTTACTTCAAAAATATTAAAGGGTTATAAATTATTTCCAGAGGTATTTTTGTTTGTGATTTCAAGGGTAAACCTTTACATTTGAATGGCTATTACTGGAATCCTGATGTTTTCATTTTAAGGAACAATTGGTACTTTTAAAAGTCATTTATAATTAGTATTTTATGATTGTCATGAAATTGATAACCGCATTATAAATTCCATAGTTTGTCCCTCACCATGTTAATGATTAAAATCTACCTCTTATTTTTGGATATAAAATATTATGAATTTTTTGTGAAATGGGTTGTCCGTATGAAGGTTTTGGATGTGAAATGATATTTTTTTTCCTTTATTGATGAATGTTATTGTTCCTATTATTGATTATCACTTATTCATGTTTGAAAAAAAGGGAACTCTGGGATGAGAGAGTGGTATAAAAATATTATACACCAGTAAATATATATATATAATACTAATTTTACCTATAGTATAAGACTAAAATATGTGGGGATATACATTAAAAATTTCTCAGAGTTCGCTAGTCATTTTGGATTTGGTTATTTAACACTTGAAATATGATGACAACATCTAATGCATTATGTAGAGACTAATAAAATCATTACATAAGACCATGTGTGGTTCTCATGTTCATTGTTCACTATTGATGACATTATCTAGGTGACTCACATAACATGTTTAGTTGATCCCTTGGTTTTCTTAATTGAAGAACACCTATATACCAACAATGATTACTTTTTCCATGCAGGTTAATATGGTGCCATCATGATTTAATTATATTTACTCTAAAAATATGTATTTTCCAAATAGGTTATTTAAAAAGGTGTTTTGAGAATGGTTTGGGAAATAGTAAATGGGATTTTGTTTAACTTGATTGTTTAAAAAAAATGTCATATCTAAAATTATATATTTTTGAATATTTATTTATAAATTAATATTCTTATAATATTAAATTGAGATTTTTTTTGTAATTTTCTTGATTTTGTGGAAGGAAAATTTCATTTTGGTTATAGTTAAACGAGGAAACTCCACCCAATAAAGTGTATAAATTTTACTTTAACGATGGAATGAATGAATTATAAGTCTATGTCCACTATATGTACATTGTTTTTACTAAATAAACACAATGTATTTATAATAAATGTCGTTTATTTATTAAAAATTGTGTAAGGATTATTTCCTAAATTATTCACATTGTGATATGGGTTTTACCTAGGAAAGAGACCCTGAGATTTATATGAGTTGTAATGATCTTAATATCTTGATAAAATACAATTTGTTTTAAAAAAAATGAACCAGACCATCATATATTTATAATAGGGGTTTCTATTCTTCTTCCAAATAAATGGGTATTCATGCGGCAAACCTCATCCTCACCTAATCTAAGGTTCTTCCATTATCCTTCATCCACCTCTAATCTCTTCACCATCGAGATTATTAGACTCTAATCGACAATACCTCTACTCCACTTTAATTTATTCCGAGTATAACATCTCATATATTGTGAGATTTTGAGGTGAGTTTACTTTTCATATTTTTTAGTTTTTTTCATTTATCTAATTTCTCCAATTTTTTATTTATAAAAAGGCCAAAAAATGATAAGTTTATGTCTATGAACGTATGTTATCCAATCTATTGTTCTATCAATATGTTTTTTAATCCTATATTGTGTTCTATTCTTCCAGGAGATAGACCCAACTGTAAACATCTACAATGTCAAAAATTTGTTTTATATGGTTTTACCAGCTTATAATGATCATCCATTATGCCGCAACAACTCTATTGTCGATTACATGGGCTTACCACCCCTCTATATGTGATCTTAGATATAGGAATATTTATAACATTTATCTCAAATTTTCTAAACACCCCCTGAAGTTTGATTCCAATGTAATATATGTTTTTGAATAATGATCTTAATTAAAAGGAGTTGTAGGCCATGATTTACTCCCCTTAACATCATGTGATAATTTTTTATCTTAATTATGTGAGTCAGAAAACTTGTTAATAATGATATAAGTGTTTTTATATGAGAAATAGTATGATAATAATATTTATATCATTCCCTAATATTATGAATATGGGAATAAAATTAATCCTATTTAAGTATGACTTAGCTTAAATCTTAATTCTATTTTAGACATTATCATGTAAACGTAAGCATGCTATGGGTGGCACTATCCATGAATGAGATTGGATCACTGGGTGTTTTTTTACCTCTAGTATAATGATACTAGTACTCTAGGAGAAACCATATGGAAATAATCCATGGTGATATTGATGCACTATTTCTAAAAGAAGGACTCTAAACCCTATGTGTGATACCAGGGATAGATATAGAGTCCTTGATTTTTCGTATCCCCATATCTTGAGTGAAACTCGTGATCACATTATGGGTATATTAGAATAACTCCCATTGACATTGGATATATATTGAGACCCTATAGAGATATAATTATTCCATTCAGATACCCTCAGAATGGTCCAGGTTTTCTCTTAATAATTTTTAACCATGTTAATGATATTAATGAATAAGAATTCTTAAATAGTTTTCACTGAGATGCGACCTCTATGAAAAATCACATACCTGGGGATAGTCCTCCATTTATGTTCTTTATTTTATTCTGATTCACCATATTCCATACATTTACACATTTCCATTGTTCGGAATATTTTATCACAGTCTAACAATGGTATATTCCAATTAGTGTCCCATTTTGAAACCAACCCAGTATACTTCTATATTTATATTATATATTTCATTTATTATTATTATTAAAAAAACTACCATTTTATAAAAATATATTGGATTGATATAGAAACTATTGTTGGGGTATTGATAAATATATATATCACCAAAATGTAGGATTCCTTTTGTAACCATGGAATCTTCATGGTTGTAGACATATATAAAGGAAGGGGTCGTCTTTCGACTCATGATTACGTGATCTATGGTAGAGTATGGGTGAAAGTGACCAATCCTATGATCATTAGTCTTTTAGTAACTAATTTTTTCCTTTTTTGATATACATACCATGTTTTATATTCTTGTATCCTTTTTGTTCCATTTTTATATTTTTTTAGATAAACTACGACATTATCATTATCATTTTGTAAAAACTAATTTTCTTATTCCACCATTTATTCATCTAAATATAATAATTTTTTTCAATGATGCTTAGTTAATTTTTTCATGCTACTTATCATATTAATTTTATAGTTGTGTTTCACTCTGATCTATGTGGGAGGAGTCTCCCTATAGAAAGATCCTAATTTCTCACTAGTATTTTGTATCCTTTGGCATATAAGGGGTGTTCTTGAGGTTATCTGGATAACCACTATGGGGAACTACGATGTGTATATCAAGACAATATGATAAAAATATATATAAACTCCACTTTTTTTCTTTTTTTGGTTAGTATAAAAGATATTAAGAGTAATGGAGTATGGTAATGATTATTTTCTTGGGATTAGCTTACCCATATTCATTGGAATCCCAAATTGAATGGCATGGGTTAATGAAATTATTGTTTATTCTTGTTTTAATATTTTGGATTTAAATATTAGGTGATGCACATATATTTTGACTATAGTATTGTTGATGTTATGTCGATGAAATATCTTCCTCCCTATCGTGATGATATGATGGAATATCAATCTTGAATCATACAAAGATGCATATGGATTACAATTCATGAATTATGCCATGCCATATCTACTTTTCAACATGAATTTCTTGTGTTTAATGTGTTTGTTGAGGTTCTTTGATGTTATGTGTTGTATTTTCATTGTGTTCATATATTAATAACATATACTGATTAATTAAAGTGACTATTTCAATATAAATATTATTCTAACAAAAATATTGTTGATGATTCATTAATTAACCAATTATTTTATGTTTGCTGGTACGATTGATGAATGTCAACAACTATTTAAGAGGATAGTGCTGATATAACATTAAAATGCATATTAATTCAATAAAAACAATGTGCTTGTAATGTTGAATTCAGATACTGGATGAAATTGTCATCTCCTATTTACTTGGTGTGAAAATTTCATTTTATAAAGAGTATGTGCCATTAAATTTTTTTGAATTTCCAATGCAATTTACTTTATAGAGAAATAAATATCTAAATATATATGAATAATTATTAATAAATAAATTCCATAAAACAAAAAGGATAGTGGTGGATAGGATTTCCAAATTATATGTTAAGGGTGTTTTCCTATATACCATTCATTTTACACTCCGTATATAAACACCAATATTATTCTATGTAAGACCATGACCCTAAACAATAATTGTAGCAGGCTACAGGCTATGTCTCATTTAATCCTTCGGTGACATTTTAATATTAAATTGAAAAAACTCAAGGAGTTGTTATATATGTGTTACTTATTTGAAAATATGTGTTTTTTTATTTTACATTGGTTATTAAATTTCTTATATATAAATAAATTATTTTATGAGTGGTCATCGAAATTTTAGAGTGATTCCACTGTGACATAATAAAATTATATTGAATGAAATTTTTAATGATAATTCCAAAAATGTGGTGGGCCTTGGTCCTCCCATGATAAAACATATAGTTCCTCTTGAGGTCCCAATTATTAATCCCCTATTGGGTTTCTATTCTTATTTTTTAGATTAAATGTTCTACTTTATGTCATTAGTACATACTGGTCCGTAATCAGCGACTAAAATGGTAGTGTTAACTTGTGTGTTCTAATTGAAGACTCATATGATCTTTTGAGTTGATAGAGAACCTAGGGATACTAGTTCTGGAACATAGACCAAAATATCTCTCTTTGTGAATAAATAGACACCTGCATAGTAGAGGATCAATCTCACTCCCTTCATGCTACATGACTTCGCAAAAAATTGGAGGAATGTCCTTAATCTGAATGTTATACATTATGTTATGGTCTTGGTGATCATGTAGAGAAACGTTTCATATGTCCACAGTCTATATAGATTACATGATGATTGTGATCGAGAGTTTATGAACCTTTATATAGGTGAATTTAATTTTATGTAACTCAGATCACTTCACCAAATTATAGTGTATATACAAAGTGTTATGTGAGATGATTTTACCACTTCAATACACTTGATAATGGTTTATCATACATCATAATATTTCATTTAAACATCAATCAGTTTTTCATGACCCGTCCTTGGGGCCCGTGTCGTGACCACCCCAATCCCGCCTTCCATAGGCCAGGGGATGGAGACTAGCACCAATGGCGTAAATCCCAATAAAAAGGGAAGGAATTTATTTTATAAGGTTAAAAAAACAAAACAGAGTAAACAATGCAAGCACGATCTATGTAAATTGAGTATAAAAAGTTAGTGATGGAAAGTAAATGGGCCAAAATATGAACCCAAATAAAAGTAGAGTAAAACTGAAAAAGAAAGTAAAACAATTGTAAAGTAAAGCAGAAACCACTGATTCGTCCTTTGGGTACCCTTCTGAAGGGTGGGTACAGATAGTCTCTCCCAGCACCACGGGTCTGTCCGTCTACTCTGGGTACGTCAAACCAAGTGCTCCACCTCCGGTTACCGTCTAGCCCTACAAGCCTCCACCACGATCAGCGTTGTCTATCGTCTTCATCCAACATAACGATGTTCAGGCATTTCACGTGTAGTGGTGAGTATAATATTACTCAGTAGGGACCCCGAGACCCCTGAAGGACTCCCAGAATCCATGAATGATAAACCACAAAGGAACGATACAATCACAAAGTAACAACCAACCCTGCAAAGGTATACGCCCATACATATACCTAAGTCATCAGTTCCAGTTCGGCTCCTACTATCAATCCCAAGCACAATCCCGTTCACAATGGAAATAAGTCAATCACACCATTGGTAATGATTGAAAGGCAGGACTTAGCTCACATAGTTATACATCTTTTTTATATCGATAAATATGATCAGATGTTGTCACTGATTCATATAAGCTATCAGACCCACACCGGATACAAGTCCAGGTAAGCTGTCAGACCGACATAGGATACAAGTATAGAGGTCAATACTCCCAGACCCACACAGGATATGAGAACAATATTCATCATCATCGAACCCATGGAGTATTACAATACGGTATTCATTGCTGTCAAACACACGGAGGATTCCAGTACAGTAGTTGATGCAGTCACAACCAGCTCTAGGGTTCCCGCACACAGCAAGATCGATTCCGAGAGGGTCTGCTCCTTGAGAAAGAGGGGTCGATACATCAACTATAATTAAGTTCAGTGTGATATATCCCATGGTTCTATCCATTCAAAAGAAATACAATGCAAAAGATGGTGTGTCAAACAGATGCCCAGTCTGAGAGTTATTGGATTTCTGTTCCAGGGGACTGGTTGGATTTTAAGCTAAAACCAACCCAACCATACTCCATCTGCATCCCAACCTTAAGAGTTTTATTCCAAAAGAGGAATATCATCTAATTTAATTTCACGAAGTTCACGACACGTCAATAGGACGTCCTGTCCTTAGGCTATAAGTGTTTCCACTCCAAGGGCCTGGTTTTTTTTGGTTTTGAACCAACCTGACCATACCCAAACTTCCACAAAACCTAGAGTGTAATATACTGAACTGACTACCTCGATTTAAGAATTCCTACGCAACTGACAGTGCGTCGATCCCAAGTTCGTTTCTAATGTTATTGGAAAAAGGCTGGAAAATAGTCTGAAGTGGGGGGTCTATGCCTGGTCTGACCTGGCCCAACTCTACCTGGATCGGCCCAGCCCAGTGTGGCCCAGTCCACAAGACCCGCCCCAGCCCGGGTAGCGGGAGGGTGTGTGGGCTTGGTAAACTGGCTGAGATGGGGGCGCGGCCCCCGGTTCCATCAACGCAGCGCCAGGCTGGCACCGCTTTTCTCCCAGAACCCGCGTGACCGCGGGTTTCCCCCCTCACCGTCATAGCCACCACGAATGAATTCTTCTACCTGTGGTGCACTAGGGTGTTGTCGCCTCCAGGTGGCTGGCTGGTGTTGGCCTCCTTCTCCAGTCATCGGCGGTGCCACGCCGACGACCCGCGCAGACATGGTATTCTACGGGCCACCAGAGTCATTCCGGTGGTCCGTTTATTCTTCTGTCTTCTCCTGTGGTCATCTCTGGATCATAATATCAATATAAAGGCTCTAAATCGCCTTTTTAGTACTGTTTCATCATCTCCAACATCTCGCACATCATGAAAAATATGACGATGTGTCCATACTTGTTCTTTAGTCCGTATCCACAACGTAAGTGGTTCAAAAGATCATCTAATAATTTAACGCCTTTCTAGAGTGTATAAATCACATAAATGATATATAAAAACCCACTACATAAACTTTGACGTCGTTCATTGTCGAGCAGTGGAAGATGAGTGTCACGGTAGTCGGGCATCACAGAAGAACAATGACATCCCGTCAACGATGGAGGATGAGTTGTTGTCATAGGCGACATATACTCCTTAACGTCGAGGATCGTCGGAGGAAGATGTGTTGATGGAATAAGTCTTTCGCGTTCTTCACAAGGGATGTTCATATTTTGAGGTACAATGTTATTACTTAGAGTTGGATCACCTCACTTTAAATCTCCAGATCCCTTTTTCCCACAAGTGTTATGCCAACGTAAAGAAATAAGGAGGATCCCCAATTAATATAGTTGAAATGCAATTCATATATTAATTAAAAAGATGCCTCAATTAATTAACTCTAACATTAATTATAAGATTTGGAACATTTAATGGGAAGAGGGAGGTGGGATGGATCCACCATTAATGAGGAATTTTCATAGGAAACAATAGGGAATTAAGGGGGATTTGTTAAAGGAAACATCCCGGAATTAATGGGGACTTGTCAATGGAAACAGTAGGGAATTAATGAGGAGTTGAAGGATGGGGCTCTTTTGGGCACCACCTCAAAAACATCCACACAAGAGAAAAAATAAACAACTCACAAAATAAAATTGTGTAACATAAAATTTTATTCAGATTATGATTATACCCCAAAAATTAACTTCTGACCCGCATAAAACGCAGCTGCTGTAAATGTACCCTTAAGAGAATTCTGATGCTATGAGTTCATCAGTGCCCTAGGATTTCAAATCCATGCACCAGTTCAAAAGATAGATAAATATTCTTGTATGTTTAATGAATGTACCCAAAGAAAACATCAGAAATTAATTCTGGGCACACCGGGTCTCAGAATAAGGTGCCGTCAAAAGCCACAGACTTATAAAATTTTAAAGTATGAAAAACAATTTATTGAAATATGGGACTTTAAATTACTCCAACCTCTGTGATTTATGTCCCCATGTAGCTACAACACACAATAGGCCAACAAAAAGGGGCAATGAGCACGCATCCGAGCCGCACACTCCCATGTGCTCTCCTGAAGGTTCTCATGCTTCCAGAAAATGTGCACAAGAGAAATCGACTGTCCATTAAGGACCTAATCCGGTCGATCTTTGATCTCCACAGGAACCTCCGAGAATGTCATCCCGTCATTTTTTTCCAGCTCCCCCTAATCAATGATGTGGGTCAGGTCGTGCATGTATCTTCTCATCTGAGATACGTGGAAGTCGTCATGCACCCATTGAAACTGAGGTGGAAGGGTCAGTCCGTTAGCCAACCCGCCTACTATGCTGATGACCTAGAATGGTCTAATGAATCATTGAGATAACTTGTCGCCCTGGTAAAATCGCCATAGACCTTGTCGAGGTGATACCCATAGGAAAACGTAGCTGCCATCCTCGAACTCATGTTGTCTCCATCTCCGATCAGCATATGACATTTGTATACTCTATATAGTCTTCATTCACTCATGGATGATCTGAACCATCTCCATCGTAGCCTACACCGTCTATGTTCCAACAAGAACTGACTCCCCCAGTTCAGTCTTGCATAGATGTGATCTGAAAGGTCGGTCGTATAGTGGCTTGTATGGTGCCATCTCGATGGTGGAGTGGTAGCTGTTGTGGTATGAAAACTCCACTAATGGTTGGTGATCCTCCCATCAGCGACCAAAGTTAAAGACACATGCACAGAGCATGTCCTCGAGCGTCTGAATGGTCCTCTCCATCTGGACACCCATTTGAGGATGGAAGGCGGTGCTCAGATGTAGCTGCGTCTAAAAAGCCTCCTACCACCCCTTCCATAGTTGTGATGTAAATGAAGAATCTCGATCAGAGAGGATAGTCGGTGGAACCCAATGAAGTCATACGATATCCTGAATGTAGAGGCATACCAAGCCCTCTACTGAACCCATCTCTCTAATCGGTATGAAGTGGGCTGACTTCGTGAGTCGGTCTACGATCACCCAAATAGAGTCGTGCCCTCTAGATGTACGTGGAATCCCCATCATGAAATCCATGTAGATCCCATCCTACATCCACTCCAGAACCTCTAAGTGTTGTACCAAGACTGCTGGTACCTGGTGCCTTAGCTTCACTTGCTGGCAGGCGAGGCATCGTGAAATGAACTATACTATAGCCTTCTTCATACCCAGCCCCCAGTGTTGTTGTGCGAGGTCCGGGTATATCTTCTCCACTCCAGGATGTAACACTAGAGTGGAAGTGTGAAACTCCCTCAAACACTTCATTCTGCAGTGAAACTAGAACCATGGTACATCGGTGGAAGAGGATGATGTGCTCTCCTCCTTCATCAAATCCATCAGGCGCCTGCCCTGTGGAAATCTGAGCACATTGCGCCTCACAGTCAACGTCCCCATGATGTTCCTCTCCGACCCACTAAAGTAGTAGAGGAGTAACTGAGAGGTACTGTAGAATGTCTACCCATTCTCTATCCAATTAGGATATCTACAAACTGGCTAACTACTTCGACACCTCTCCAAGTAGCTGAATGCCCGATCTTTTACTGATATCATCAGCCACAAAATTCTACTTCCTAGGAGTATAGACTATCTCAAAGTCATAGTGCTGGAAGAACTCAAGACATCGCCACAATCTCAGGTTTAGGTCCTTCTGCGTGAAAATGTACCTGAGACTCTGGTGGTCATAGTAGACTATAAAGTGTTCTCCCATTATGTAGTTCCACCACATCATTTGGAAAATACCACTGCTGCTAACTCCAGGTCATGGGTAGCATAGTTCTGCTCGTGCTGCCTCTACTACTATGAACTGTAAGAGATCACTGCTTGCTCCTGCCTGAGGGCACACCCGAGTCCGGTCCCTAAGGTGTCAAAGTAAACTATTTACGCTACGCCCTCCTCTGGTTGCCTCAAGATGAGTGCACTAGTCAATCTCTATCTTAGCTCCTAAAATCTCTGCTGGCATCTATCTGACCAAAAAAAGGGTTTCTCCTTCTTTGTGAAAGCATAATGCGGTTCTGGAACTCTGGATAATTCTAGCACAAATCTCCGATAGTACCCACCCAGACCTAGGAAACTCCGCACCTCTGTCTTTCTCCTGGGTGGCTCCTAAGAAAATATTGCCTCAATCATTGTGGTATCCACTCCAACTACTGCCTACAAGATGACGTGCCCCAAGAAGTGAACCTCTCGAATCTAGAACTAGCACTTCAAGAGCTTACGATAAAGCTAGTGCTCTCTGTGTGTATCCAGTACAACCAGCAAGTGGTAGGTCTGCTCCTCTTCAGTAGTCAAATATATCTATATGTTGTCAATGAAGACTATGGAAAACAGATCGAGGAAAGGCTGGAAGATCCTATTCATGAGATTCTTGAACACTCTTGGAGCATTGGCCATGCCGAAGAGAATAACTAATAACTCGTAGTGGCCATACCGAAACCTGAATTTCATCTTATGCAAAACCTCATCTCGATCATTGAGCTGGTGATATCCTGACTTGAGTTCTGTATTCGAGAACCATTGTGCTCACTTGAGCTGATTGAAGAGGTCGTCAATCCTCGAAGTGGGTAATTGTTACTTACAGTCACCTGATTCAGGAGACATTAGTCGACACACAGTCGCAATCCCCCATCTTCCTTCTTGGCGAACAAAATTGGAGAATCCCTGGGTGAAACACTAGGTCAGATGAATCCTTTTCCCTACAAGTCCTGCAGCTGTACCCACAGCTCACGATGCTCGGCGAGAGCCATCCGATACGCAGGAGTAGATATTGTAACTATATTGGGTACAAGTCTATGTAGAAGTCTACCTCTCTTCGAGGAGGTAGTCCTAGAACATCGTTAGGAAAAACGTCTTCATACTGATCCACCAAAATAGGAAAACATGGACTTCGCACATCAACCACTCTGAGGATAGGACTAGCCAACTATTGTGTGATTGGCTGCCCTCTCCTCTATGTATGTCCATCCAGCGCTGCAAAGGCTCCCTTCTAGCTGGTGAAGGTGAACCATGTACCATTCGTGCAAAAACACCACAAATTGCACCTAATATAGTCGATCTGGGCATGGAATGTAGATAACCAGTCCATACCCAAGATGAAGTCGTAAGGCCTCAATGCCGCTACAAGAAGACCCCTACCAAATCTCTCGCCTCCTATAGTAATCTCACTATGCCGGCACCAGTGCGTAATGGTCGATTCTACTCCAGTAGGAGTGTCTAGCTGTAAGGATTGAGCCAACAGATCGATCGGAATCTCCGAGCTCTGAACAAGGGAAGTGGAAATAAAAGATTGACAGGCACCTATGTCTATAAGAACTACAAAAATGGTGGAGAACACATATATAGTACCTTGAATCATCTCAGGTGCGCATTGGTCGTATGCCTTTGCTATGTGGAGCTGAGCATGCCTCCATCTGCCAGCTCCCTGTGGTCGGGGTGGACCTCCTGGGGGTGGTGGTGGTAGAGCCTCGAAACGTCATCCACCACCCGCTGCTCGGACATCTCCTCTGCCTCTTCCGCCTGATCCCTGCAAACCACCACGGTCAAACCTTTTCTTCTTCCTAGGAGGTCCCTCCACTATCTTCTTCTCATTTTCATGGTTGGTCGGGCAGTCCCGAGCCATGTGTCCATGCCCACCGCATGCATAAAACTATCTACTCCTCTTAAGGCTGGCTTTGTTTTATGTGCCCTGCACAACCGAACCTGTATCTTGAGGTCAGCCACCAGATGGTCTGGTCCTCTTGGACCCCTCTGACATCTGTCTACTGCCAGATACAGATGACTCCACTTTGTGTCGCCCTGCGGTGAGTCTGGCTACTTGTGGCGGCTCAGCGAGAAAGCTCTCCACTTAATGGGATCGCTCCAGCACCCTGCCTACGTCGAGATGTTGAGGCGAATCATATAATCCCTGATCTCTTGACATAGTCCTGTCTTGAATGTCCGGGCCCGGAGAACGGGTCCTGTACCATATATGTGGAGTACCATGAGAGGTTGGTAAATCTTGTCGAGTAGTGAGCTATTGTCATACTGCCCTAATGTAAATGAAGTAAGTCCTGGATGTCCACCGCACCGTGGGTGGATGGAACAAACTCCATGTGGATGGGACTCTCAATGTCTGTACAAAGTAGAGATGCCTCGTCGTGCACCTGGAGCATCAGGCTGGCTGGGGGTCTGTGTCTCCGCGGAACTGGTGAGCCTATAGCCAATCCTCGGATGCCTGGGGGTCTGTCTCTCCGCGGAACTGGGGAGCCCTCTATCTCTGAAACTCTTGAAACATACTCAGGTTTCATGAAATCTCTACTGCTGGGGCTGGTAGAATCGGTGGATCAGTGGGTAGTGGTACTGCTGGTGCCTCCGCTGTAATGGGTCCCTGCAATGAGGACTCGTTGCTCGGTGGGCTGCCATCTCGCACGTAACTTGAATCCAAAGCTAGAAACCTTATTGAGGCCATCTTGAAAGGAAACAGGTGTGCCACAGTCAAATAGTATACCTGGTGAGCTGACACAATGTAATCTAAAGAAATTTTGATTATGGAAACACACACGCAATCTATGTTTTTGAGCACTACATCAGAAATCAGAGGTCAGGGTCCTAGATTATGGATACGTCGGCCGCCATACCAATAATGGACTCCCTGGACTGAAAACCACACTCAATACTCTTAACACTATTGCATCATAGAAAGGAATGATCAGAGTCTTGAGTTCTACGGTAGAACTGACTCCTCTGATACCAATTTGTCACGACCTGTCCTCGGGGCCCAAGTCGTGACTACCCCATGCTAGCCTTCCATAGGCCTGGGGATGGAGACTAGCACCAAAGGTGTAAATCCGGATAAAAATGGATGGCATTGACTTTATAAGGTTAAATGAACAAAACAGTGTATGCATGGAAAGCATGAACTAAGTAAATATAGTAGAAAAAGTATGTTCTTGAATGTAAATGGGATAGTATACAAACCAACAGAAAGTAGAGTAAAATTGAAAACGAATGTACAACAGCTGTAATGTAATGTAGCAACCACCAAGTCATCTGCCAGGGAATTCAACCTGAAGGGTGGGTACAAATAGTCTATCTCAGAACCAGGGGTCTGTCCATCTACTCCAGGCACGTCACACCATGTGCTCTACCTCTGAGAACCATCCATCTCTACAGGCCACCAGCACGATCAGTGATATCCATCGTCTACATCTAACACAACGATGTGCGGGCACTGCCCGTGCTGGGGTGAGTATAACGTTACTCAGTAGGGACCCTGAGACCCCCGAAGTTCTCCCATAATCCACGAATGATAAACCCCAAAGGAAAGATACAATCACAAAGTAACAACTAACCCTATTTAGGTATATTCCAATACATATAACAAAGTCATCAGTTCCAGTTCAGCTCCTAATCTCGAGCACAAGCACAACCCAGTCCACACAGGAGAGATGTCAACCACACCGTTGGTAATGATTGAAAGTCAAGAATTAGCTCATATAGGTAAGAATATTTCATATAGTGATAAATATGATCATATGTAGTCACTGATTCATCTAATCTGTCGGACCCGCATGGGATACAAGTCTAGTTAAGCTGTTGGACCCAGACAAGATACAAGACCAGCTACTCTGCCGGACCCACACAACATAGAAGTAAAGAGGTCAATACTATCAGACCTACATAGGATACAAGAATAGTAGTCATCAACATCAATCCCATGGTATATTCTTGCATGGTATTCGTCGATGTCGAACCCACAGAGGATTCCTATACAGTAGTTGATGAAGTTGAAGCCAGCTCTATTGTTCATGCACACAACATGCTCGATTCTTGGAGGGTCCACTACATGAGAAAGAGGTGAGATATATCAACTTTCATGAAGCCCATATTTTATTTCACCCAAGGTTTCGTCTCGTCAAAATAAACCATACGTGACAGATGGTGTGTAAAATGGACGCTCGGTCTGAGAGTTATTGGCTTTTCTGTTTCAGTGGCCCTGTTGGTTTTTAAGCTAAATCCAACTTGGCCGTACTCAAACTATTTTAAAGCATCAAGTGTAGTATTCAAAAAGAACATTCTCATCAAAATTAATTCCACATAGTTGACGGCACATCAATCGGACGTCCGGTCCTTAAGTTATAAGCATATCTGCTCCAAGGGCCCGATTGGTTTCGGGATTGAACCAACCCGGCCATACCCAAAATTTTACAAAACCTTTAGTGTAATATACCTAAATGATCATCTCGATCCAAGGATTATTACGCAATATACAGTGCATCGATCTGAGGTCCATAGCTCATGTTATGGGCCAAATACTGAAAAATGGTCCGAAGTGGGGGATCTTGGCCAGTTCCGACTCGGGTCTGGGTCCAGCCTGAGAGGGCGCGACCCACCCCAGATGGGCGCGGCTTGGACTATTCTGCATGACTCACCCTATATCGGTCGAGGGGGGGGGGGGGGGGGGTTGTTGGCTCGGCTTGTTGGCCGAGTGGCGGCATGGCACCTGGTTCCGCGAACGCGGCACTAAGCTGGCGCCGTTTGTCTCCCAGATCCCACCTGGCCGTGGGGTCCCATCCTCACTGCCATGTTCGGTTCCATGGTGGGATTATGCTAGCATCACGGTAGGGCTATGCTTCCTCAAGAGGGCCGGCTGCCGCCGACCGTCGCCGGCACGACGCCGGAGCCCCGCGCCGCCGCTGTCTTCCACGGTGCTCCAATGTCATTCTAGTGGTCCTTTTTTTCTTCCGTCTATTCCTGCAGTCGTCTCGGGATCCGAACATCAATGCGAAGGCACCAAATCGCCGTTGTAGCCCCGTTTCGTCATCTCCATTATCCCGTTCATGAAGAAAAATATGAAGATGGGTTCGGACTTTTTCATTAGACCATACCCACCACATTATTGGTCCAAAACATCATCTAAAAATTTGACTCTGTGGTCGAGGGTATAAATCACATTAATGAAATATACAAATCCCCCTACCTCTTAGTTAACGTTGTTCATCATCGATCCACAGAAGAAAAGTGTCGCAGTAGTCCGGCGTCGCGGAAGAACGGTGTCGTCCCATCAATGATGGAGTATGAGTCGTTGTCATATGCGACGTAGGCTCCTTGACGTCGAGCTGTGTCCGAGGAAGATGCGTCATTGGAAGAAGTCCTCCGCATTCTTCACCGGGGATGTTCTTCGTTTGAGGAACTTTTTTCCATGTTAGAGAAGGATTACCTTTCTTTAATTCTACAGTGCCTTTTTTCCCACAAGTGATTTTCCAACATAAATAAATAAAGAGGCTCTCCAATTAATATAATTTCTATGAAATTCACATATTAATTCAAAAGAGGTCACAATTAATTAAAACTGACATTAATTATAATATTTGGCACATTTAATGGGAAGAGGGATGTGGGAAGGCTCCACAATTAATGAGGAGTTGTCATAGGAAACAACAGGGAATTAATCGGGAGTTGATGGTTGGGGATCGTGTGGGCCCCACAACAAAAAGAACCAAAATAGGGAGAAAATAACCTACTCAAAAAATAAAATTGTGTACCACACTATTTTATTTTGTTTAAGATTAAACACCAATAGTTAACTATCATCCTGCGTAAAATGAAACTGAGGTAAAGGTCCCCTTATGATAATACTGGTGTTGTGAGTTCATCGGTGCCCTCAGATTTGATGTCCAAGAACCGGTTCAAAAGATAGAAAAATCTGATCGTACATTTATTGATTGTACACAAACAAAACTAAAAAAATTGATTCCGAGCACACTGGGCCTCAAAATCAGGTGCCGTCAGAAGCCACAGACTCGTTAAATTTCAATGTATTTAAAAAAAATTCATTTAAATTATGGGTCATTACAAAGTTACCAATAGTCTCAAAGAAAGTGAACTATTAACTCATCAATGAGTTGAACCAGAGAGAATCTAACAACATGAGTTAGGGCGGTTTAGAATCTAGGACGGAATGCAGTTTATTCAATGGATTGAAATAACATTTCATGGGAGAATGTATTGAATGTATCAGTCAGGTGGAACATTATAAAATATGTTTGGTGTATCCTTAGAATATAATGTTATCCCATAGGTATACCATGTGTGTGAGAAAACAAATTGAGTTTAAATAATGCATCAGGATTGGTCAAAACATGTGTTTCTGAAAATCTAGTCTTCCAGTGTCGAGTCAATGTGGATATGTGTTAAAACTACTTTCAACTACAAAATCTATGAATTACCATTAGGCTGGAAGTTGGTATTCTACTAGGTAGTCATGCTAGGATGGTGGTCATATATGTGGTAGTTAGACTATAGAGTTTTAGTTCTAGTATAGTGGAAATTCTCAGTTATTTCATGTGTGTTCATTGGGAAGTGGTAGTGGCCATATATATAAGATATATATTGTATTCATATATCATAGATGTTGACACTCCTTTCATCACAGAATCTAATGACCAGAAAAGGTGAAAATCTGAGCTCAATGTGATTTAACCTTTGAAGAAAATATAAAAAATCGACAAAGGCACGAACAAGGGATCAAAAGCACCTGTGTCGCCCAAGTTATATCACTGTCATGCAAGTACACTTGCACGACACCTTATGGTCACACAAGTGACTTGCAAGACCAATGTGACAACTGCCCGGTAACCACCCGAGGTCATCTCCTACATATAAATAGACCCTATTGGCCCACCATTCTGGGGAAATGTTTTTCCAGAAACCCATATTTGAGCTCCCGACACCCTAGTCTCTTCTCAAAGCATCCAGAACACTTCTAAGGTAATTTCATACCTAGAACCGAAGATCTAAGGAGTTGGAGGAAGGCCTATGTTTTGAAACTCATCAACACTTGCGCGCGTGAGTGGCCAAACCTTAAGGGAAAAGGGCCACACTTGCGCGCCGGCTTACTCCTTCATTAGATCTTGCGCACCCTTCTTCTGAAAAAACATCAAGAGAATTATAAAGGCTTTAATGGAGAGTCGCTCAAGTATTACCCTTCTGGTTAACTGCCGCACAAGTACACCATGTGTCACGTAGGTATACCTGCACGACCAGGGCCTGCGTGACCGGGACTTGCGCGCCCACACAGTACCTGCGCGCCTACCGGGACTTGTGTGCCCCTACCTTTTTGGGTTCCGTTCTTTCCCATTTCACCCCTCTTATGCCATTACACCTTTCCTATTCAAGATTCAATCTTCAAGACACTCTTCAAATCCATTTATGGCATGACTTCATGATTGGACTTCATTATCTGAAAAGAATTCTATGAAATATCTCTCAGAACCTTGTGATTTACATATAATTATGTCACTAAAAAGTGAGAGTTCATTAATTTCAACCTCATCCTTTAAGATGAGAGAATCTTTAACCTGGGTCTCTTTTTTACGAATAATCCCCAGTCATAAGTCTTCAAATCTGGGCATCCTCTTAGGAGTAATCCCCATGTCCCTTATTTTTTTGGGCATCCTCTTAGGAGTAAGCCACAGATCCCTTAACCTGGGATTTCTCCTCAAGAGTAAGCCCCAAACCTTAATCCTTAACCTGGGACTCCTTTTCAGGAGTAAGTCCCATGTTAGATTATTAAAAATCTTCGTTAAGCACATATACCTTTATGTACCATGTTCCTGGATTTCTTCCCTAAAGTAAATCCTAACCTTCATTTATCTGGGCAGTCATACATACATAAGCCCCACATTATTTCTTATGATTGCATCTTTTCATGGAAAAATAGTCTATTTTTTGTTTCCAATACCTCTTATTTATCACACCGAGCATGACTCACGTGAGCTTAGAGTGTAAAAGTAATTGTGACATCTTTCTTTGAGCCATCAATCATAAAAATCATACCCCCTTACTCGAACTACATGGGTTCTGATTCCTTTTCTAAACAAAGGATACGTAGGTAGCCCGTATACAGGTTCGATCCCAACACTAAAATAATCCATGTCCTTTTGAATGATAATAAACTTCAAGTGCCCCCACTATGTTGATTTAAAACCAGCATGGTCATCATAATGACCAAGAGATTTCTGTATAAATGTGTCGAAGGGTACCATTGACCAATAATCTCTAACAAATACAGATGATTCCTTATCGATGAAGATCCTCGAATGCATAAAAAATATTCTATAAATTTCCTACATATTTAATCATTGATTGTTAGATCTAAAGGAAACTAATTTTATACTTGGTAATATAATAAGGATTCATGAACATAACTTAAATCTATAAAGAGAGTCCCATAGTAGACAATAATTCCACTCGAAAAGGTATGATGAGTCTGACCTCCCATCCTCTCGACCAATGCAAATTCTTAAGCCTCATTATCCACAAACTAATGAGCACCTACCTTTGGAAAGTATGTCCGAATGGATGTGGAATCATTGGATGATTCATTTTCTACGAACAAACCCGTTAGATACCGATCAGAACATTTGAACCGCCCATCAAGGTGGTCATCCCCGGATTCTGAGGGAAACAAAAATGGTGAACCCGACGTGAATCCTTAACCAAATTAAAAATGATGTCTTACCTATTTGTTAGGCCCCTATTTAAACTCAATGAGAGGTCCAACAAGACAGTCAATAACATATGTTCTCATCCAAAAGATGTAGTATCTTAATTTATCATGAATACTTCTGTTATAACAAACATGCACTCTTTTCCAAGATCTTCTACATTTCCATAATGGTTGCTCTCAAATTCACACCTGTGAATACTGCTACTAAAAATGCCACTACTGCTACTCCAGCTGGATCGTCGTCCGCTCTTAGGACGATATCACCTACTCAGCATCTTCAACGCTGGGTATCAAACACACTGGTTATGGAGTACCGTAAAAACGGTACCAGCCCAACTATTGAGGCTTCCCGACAATCCCTCCAAGTAAACAACTCAGATCGGTCGTCCGGACAACGATGACCAGTGATCAAGAAGCAGGCGGTGCTGACTACAGTCTCAACCATTTCGGGTCATTATCCCCAAAAAGCAATCACCATTCACTCCCTTATTCTGGGGAGGTGAATGAGAAGGTCCCTCAAGACCTTAATTTAAACAGATAAGATTCCTTCCTGAGGGCTCCCACCAACAATCGCCGCCAGACACATGCGACAGTGCGCCCTCAACATGATTAGGATACCGACTCCAGGCATTCAGCTCAGGTTCCTCAATCCCGAGAAAGCAAGATGAACCACCAGAGGCGGAATCCGGTCAACAGTGAGCAGGTTCTCATCTCTTCCATCTCCGGAGAAGTCCACCAACCTGACTTGGTGGAAAGCAACAAGCATGGACATACACCTGACCATTTTAATTCCGCGGTCCAGCAGACTCGTTTTGAAGCATCACACCAATCCTGCCAAGCAATTCCGGTGGAGTACTATAGGCATGAACATTGAGCTGTTTATACACCATCATCTAGTCAGCAGGCTCTTCTGACTACATATGATGGATCTCGTTAACCATGTTATGCGAAGTGTAATCAGCTGGCATATACACCTACTAGTATCAATCAAGCCTACCAATAGTCTCTCTTAGTAGCATTCAGAGAAGTTAGTCGGAAAGCCCCGACAAAAAATAGGAGGCAGACTCAACTCTCTGCCCCCACACTTGAGTACTATCATAATTCACTGATAGGAAAAAGTGGACACAAGCAGGCACATTCACCTGCTCCAAGCCCGGAATAGACATATATTCCTATTCAGGCAGCTGAAGTCACCAAGCATATTCATTCAATTGTGAAAGAGAAGAATCAAATCCATGCTCATATTCTAGATGCATTCCTGGATATTATAACAACTTCAGTGGAATCTTAGGGAAAGACACATAAATCTATCCATACTAGTGGAGTGATTCATCAACAATTCACTACGGAACAGACACACACATTTGTTCCAGTCCAAGAGGGTTATGGGGCATACTCCCCCATATCATATGGATGACCATGTCAGGAATATACACCTGATTTGAGAGGAGGTCGTCAGCCTAACCAGGACAACTTTTCTAATCAGGCACATACAACTGCTCAGAGTAGCCACTTTCATCAACAAGTGGTTTCCAAGTCGAGTAAGAAAGCTTCTAAGAAAAAGACCTGCCCAGTACAGTCAGGAGATCAAGTGCCAATCTATATCAAGGCCTTGTTCGATGCTGGATTTCATGAATCCCTCTGACAATTATCTGTTGGAATTCAAGATTCTACTCCCTCAGTTCCCAATAGTAGGAACATTAATTCCCAAGGTCTTCAACAGACACTTCCTCATGAAGGCTTGATTCATGACAATTCGATCGATCTCAAAGTTCCATCTTCAGATGAGAGCCACAGGAACCCTTTGTGTGGTCAGATGACCAAGGAGCAGGAGATCTCATCTTTTGATGTAACCCATTATGGTGGTCCTCCCCATGATGATGAATTTCGCTGCGAAAGTCCGCTCCGCAGTAGTGATGCACATTGCTCGGAAAATGCTCCATTGGACAATGTAGTTCCAAGAAAGTCCTCTTATCTTGAGGCACTTGAAAATGCGAAACTAGTCATGTCTGAAGCTTCATCGCTAGAAGGGGAAATAACTTCTCAATCAGAAGATTGCCCAGGGTGTAGATCGTTCTCCGAACCACCCCTAAGTCTTGCATTTTCTAGTTTGATCAATGATTTATCTACCAATCCAGTTGAATCCAAGGAAGCAACAAGGAAACACTTACTCTGGTCAAATCAGGTAGAATAATATTCATCAAATGATAAAGTGGAAATGATGGACATGAGAAAACAACTGGCGAAAGGTGAGGTGCCAGTTATGTTTTGGCCTCTGGCTGACTCTCAGTATAATATTCTAGAAATGTTGACAGAAGTTGAAATTCATGATATTCGTCTCAACATATGGAAAACTCTTTATCATTTGAAAAAGAAAGTATTATCTTATGATAAATATAAAAATCATCTTATGATAATATAAGGGTTACAACATCAGATTGATTTGGCGTCTCTATCAGTCTCTCGATTTACGAATGCTGAAAAGCAGCAGAGAGTCCTTCAACGTTCATGCTTTGGTGAACTATGAAGATTGCGTCAGTTAATTTCCAATTCCCCATCTGGTATTCGTATCAGAGGATGGGGTGTTCATGGAGAAATGCATTTCACGGTGCTCTCCAGTTAGAAAAGCCCGCCTAAAATGGCCTAATGCAATGTTATTTACCATGGCCGGCCACAATCAATGGGCTTTGTTTGTAATCAAAAGCTTGCCCAAGAACAGGCTTCAACTAGTTCCTCTCAAAATCAATAATACAGAGAACAAGTTGTTGATTTACTCTTGCATCATGAAAACGAGAATATTAAACAGGCCTCTTGTTTGGAGCAAGCACGTCACCAAATGAAAGATGTGTCGGAAATCATCCAACGGTCTTTTGAACCGGGTGATAAAAGCGGATACAGATTAATGTATCCAGCTAATTTCCAGACTAAGGTTCACAAGATTAGAAGTACTTTCAAGAAAGTCTTAGACATAGCATGTTAAGAACTACCCCAGCTCGCCAGACTGGGGACTCTTTTAAAACAACCCTCGGAATCAACAAATAGGTTCCAAGGAGTTGACCGAGAACAGCATGAACAGCCCCAGTCCACTGGATTGGGGACTTTTTCAAATCATCAATCCCCTCCTCAGTGAAAGTCGGTCTTTTCTCGAATGGGGAAGAAACCTCAAGAGGAACGTAGAGCCAAATTATCAGGAGATTCTTTCCAAATTACTGTTCATCAAGAAGTTCCTGAGGGATTGAATGAACAAAAGTCAATGTCTCATAAAAGGCATGGAAGAAGACAAATTAACAGAAATGATGATAGAAGGGATCCAATGAGTTATGCATCGATTAATGTAATCAATGTCGTTGTTTCTAATCTACCAGATGATGCTCACTCAGGGGACTCAGATGAAGAGGTTCCTGCTCAAGAAGATGTACGCACCAAAACAAATGAAGAAGGTGTGCATACACGAAGTCAAAGGATTACTCAGAACTTATGTAATCCTTTAAGTAACCCACTTCCCCCTCTCTGAAAAGGATCAAACAAAAGGAAGGGAAAGAACCAGGTTACATATCCTTCCTCTGGAGAAGGTCAATCGCTCTCACTAGAGCAGAGGTTTTCCCAATAGGAGGAAGAAATAAAGAAATTAATAAGGTTGAATGCAGAACTACTTCAGAGTATTCTTCTTCTTAATCATGCAGGAGTCAGTCAGCCAAAGCAATTTGTTGCAGCTACTGAGATGGATAAAGAATATCATCCTCTATCAGTACACCCTCACAGGTATAATCCTACGGGTCAAGTGCAACAACAGTTGGCAGTGCTACCATCAGTTGCAGCGCCAATCGCTACATCTTTCCAAGATCCAGTCATTGCACCTACTCAAGTCCAAGTTCAATAGAATTTTTCTCAAAAGTTAATAACTACTATTGAGTTATTAAAATCTTGGTTAGAAACTATGGAATGTAAGTGTGTGCAAGTTCAAACAGAAATTAAAGTTTACCCTGAATGTGTAGATTCAATTTCTACTATATCCAGTTTTGGGAACCCTGTATTACCTATTTTCAATGGATCAGGCGATCCAGAACAACATTTGACGCATTACGTGTCTTGTTGCGATCCTATGATGGGAACTCCGGAGCAGCAAGAAACAGTGAAACTCAGATGCTTTGTGCGAACCTTGCAAGGACCATCTTTTCTTTGGTATAAAAGCTTGAAATCCCGGTCAATTACTGGATGGGAGGATCTTCACCAAAAATTCCTCCTTTAGTTTAGCTCAACATTGCCAAAGACAACAGTTTTCGATCTTACAAACTGTAAGAAAAGGGAGAATGAAAGGGTCTATGATTTCATTGCACGATGGAAGGGATTAACATATACCTTGATTTTATCACTCCCTCAAGAAGAATTGTTGCCAATCTGTGTGGAAAATCTTCGTGATGAATTATGCACACCATTAATCCCTGTGAAATACACAGGAGGGTTTCGAGACCTTACTTTAATCGCTCAGCAGATTGATGATTCCATTATACAGGCTGAGGCTAAATCTCGTGTAATTCCATCAACTCCATGAAGGAGAATGGGTAAAGTAGAAACTGCTATAGTTATACTTAAACAAGATCTTGTACCTATTTCGACCTCAAAACCTTCATCTTCTCGAAGGGCTCCACATTCTGAGTGCCAACAACAAAGGCCTTTTCGTCTAGACGATCAAAAAGATCAAATACGAAAACAATTTGAGGATTTGAAGAGCAAAACAAACTCTTTCTGAAATGAACAAGTTCTTGGTTATTTCATTTCGTCTCTGGAAAACAATTTGGTTCAATTTCCAATACCCAAGAGGCCAAATAATAAAGGAGATGAAGATTGTCCTATTTATTTCCCTTTTCATAAAATGTTGGGAAATCCCATCCAGGAGTGTTTTGTCTTAAAAGAACTCCTACAAAGATGGTCGACTCCGGACAGGTCACATTGAAAGGCTCCTCGGCCCAGGTAGCATGTGTCACTACTATAGTTGCAGAGGAGGAAGATGAATGACGGGAACTGAATTAAGGAAACCAATTGTGTCTTCTTCCACGAATGTTGCGGAAAAACCCTCTTCATCAGAGGGAATGTTCTCATAGAAACGACATGATTGAATGAATGAAAAAGAATCAGAAGAAGATGAGTATGTGTCAATTCCTAAGTTGTCTTTGAATTTGGCAGACTTGATGCCATCTACTTCAAAGCCACGGGCACCGCCCCACCAAACGGCACTGCCTAAACAGGCTAATCAGGCAGAGTCTTCATCAGATGAAGAGTTAATCTTTCATTCTGTTAATATGATTCAATTAACAGATCCATATGCTAGTCGCAATTTCGATTTTAATGAGCCTGAATTACATGTATCAAACAAAGGAATCAGAGGAAGTTCCAGAGGATCAGTATATAGGGGAATAAATGGATCTTTCAGAAGCCACTATTCAATTCTACCCCTGCTAGAACTGTGTACACAGTAGAAACTAGTGGTAGATCCCTTCAGCGATCTCAAAAAGAACAAGCAAGTTCTTCTACTAATAGAAAATTCAGTCATGGCACAGTAATTTTGGAAGATCGGTTGAAGGTTCCAACTTCTTCCTCTCAGCAAGTAAATAGATCTAATCGGTCTAATCTTCCAAAATAAAGAATATTGCCAACATATATACAAGATGCATCAACATACAAAGCATCTGCTTCAAAGGTACCTACTAAACCACATATTCCTATTAGAAAATGAAGACCTCTGGATCAATAGTATGATATATTAAAACACTTGGCCCAAGTACCAGCCATGTTATCAATTCTGGATGCTTTGAATTTGTCAAAAGATCTTCGGGAAGCACTCATAAAGGCTTTGTCAAGTCCTCAGGAGTTTGAAACTGAAATTGCAGCAGCTGAAGTCTATCACATAAAGAATAATCCTGTAGAATAGCATGAAATAATATCCATTACTGATGAAGATGAAGATGATGTTGTGCATGGACATATTAGACCATTGTACTTGTCTCGAAAAGTCAATGGCGTGGATGTTCGAAGAGTTTTCATTGACCATGTTTCAGGAGTCAACCTCATGCCCATTCGTACACTTCGTCGATTAGGCCTCACGGAATCTGATTTATCTCCCTCCGCCATGATGCTACAGGGATATGATATAAATGAACAAGAACCACTGGATGAAGTTACACTCAGAACTCAATTTGGAGATCTTGTATCCAATTCAGATTTCATGGTTGATGATCAAGACTCACCCTTCAACATTTTTCTTGGAAGAACATGGTTACATCAACATGCAGCTATCCCTTATTCATTCCATCAATGTCTCAAATATTTTTTTGATGGTCATGTTGGGATGTTGAATGGTGATAAAGCCCCATTCAAGACATGCGAGTCTCAATACATTGACGAAGAATTCTATCACATGAAGGAAATGGAGAAATCCATAACAAAGGTGATTACCAAAGTTAATGTGTTTCCTGTCAGTCAAATTGACAAGATTGACCCAAATCAAAATACTCTTATGGAATGATCCATAATGTCAATTATGGCAATTGAGCCAAACAACTTGAGAGAAATTGGTAATCTACCAAGCAGTGATGAAAGCACAAATGGTGACGTCTTCATTTCATCTACTAAATTCCAACATTTCTATGCTTAGCCAATTAGGCCAGAAGAAGTTATAGCAATATCAAAGGTGAACAATGATGTCGATTCTCAATCCATCATTTCCTCTTTATTACCTAAAGAAGACCCTTCATCATCAATTGGGTCAGAAATGGAAGCTTCTTCTTCAAGATATGGAAATTTTGACATCTCATCTGATCATGAAAATTTTGTGTTGTCATATACTATGAAAGTAGACATGGAAGAAATAACACATGATGAAGAAGAAGAGAAAGATTTTAGAGATGCTCCTACAGCATTTGAAGAGGGTATCTCTACCACTGTGGATGAACTCAGAGAAATAAATCTGGGTACAAATGAAGATCCATGCCCCACTTTAATCAGTGCGGCCATGACCCTTGAAGAGCAAGAGATGAATATTTCTTTTCTAATGGAAATAGAGATATTTTTTATTCAAACTATACAGAAATGCCTGGGCATGATCCTGATGTTGATACTCGTCATTTGGGTTTACCAGAAGAACATTGAGGATTTAAGCAAGCCGCGAGAAGAACGCACCCAACTTATGCTTCTAAAATTGAAGCTGAAGTGTATAATATTATCAAAGATAACTTTGTCATAGAATTTCAGTATCCCAAGTGGTTGCGTAATATTGTCCCTATAAAGAAGAAGAACAGACAAATTAGATTTTGCATCAATTTTAGAGATCTTAATCCGCATTGTCCTAAGGATGATTTCCCAGTTCCGATTATGGAACTTATAATTGATGCAATAGCTGGATATGAAGAACTTTCCTTCATGGATGGATATTCTGAATATAATAAGATATGAATGGCCCCATAATATGAGGAATTCAATGCCTTCAGAGCCCCGCAAGGTTTGTTTTTTTACCGTGTAATGCACTTTGGCTTAAAGAATGCAGGTGCAACATATCAGTACGCCATGCATCGTATCTTCAAACCCTTTTTAGGGAATTTTTTTGAATGATTTGTAGATGATTTGGTAGTTAAATCTAAACAATGTTCTAATCAGTTGGCTGATTTGGAAGTCATATTCTCAAAGCTTCGACAACATAATTTGAATATGAACCCCTTAAGATGTTCTTTTGGGGTAACCTCAGGAAAATTTCTCAGCTTTGTTGTATGCCATAGTGGAATTGAAGTCGATCCCGAGAAGACCAAGTCAATCCTTGGTATGTCGCCTCCTCAAAATTTGAATTAATTAAGAGGACTACAAGGACACATAGCCTATATTCGGCATTTCATCGCCAATTTGGCAGGAAAAAGTTTAACCATTACCAAATTGATGAAGAAGGGAGTCACTTACCAGTGGACTGAAGAATGTCAAGAAGCATTCGATATTCTCATGAAATACCTCTTGATTCCACCGGTACACATGCCACCTATTGAAGGAAGACCACTTATCCTCTACGTGACAGATCTAGAGCGATCATTGGGTGCCTTTCTTGCTCAAAATAATGATGTTGGGAATGAAAACAGCCTCTACTCTGTCAGTCCAACTACCCTTGAAGTAGAAACCCGGTATTCATGTATTGAGAAGTGCTGAGTGGCATTAATATTTGTAGTTCAGAAATTGAGACATTACCTGCAACATCATGAGGTCCAATTGGTATATCGCAATAACCCGCTCAAATTCATCCTTAGTTGTCCAATACTTACAGGACGTCTAGCAAGGTGGGAAGCTATTTTGCAGCAATTCGACATTTAGTATGTGTCTCAAAAGGCGATAAAGGGCCATGCTCTGGCTGATTTCCTGGATGAACACCCTTCAGTAGAAGACACATCTTCAGATATTGAACTCCTTGATGAGGAAGTCTTCTCTATTCAAGAAAGTCCTCAAGCATGGGAAATGTATTTTGATGGTTCTTCCAGAAGTCCAAGAGGGAAGAAAATGGAAAATCATAAATTCAATAAAGTTGGATTAGGAATTGTACTAATTTCACCAGAAAAGGCAGTGTTACCTTATTCCTTCTTATTGTGGGATGGTGGTACCAGTAATGAAGCCGAATACCATGATCTTATCACATTCTTGGAATTAGCGCTTCAAGCACAAGTAAATCACTTAAAGGTGAAGGGTGATTCAGACCTGGTAATCACAAAAGTCAATGGGGATTATGCCATCAGAAAAGAAGAACTAATCCCTTTGTATGATTACGTCAGAGATTTAATGGTGGAATTACCTTTGGAACCGACATTTTCTTATGTCCCAAGATCACAAAATTCTCAAGCTGATGCATTGGCTAATATATCCACAGCTCTGGCAGATCCAAATCGGGACGAGACAACCATCAGTATTGCGCACTGTCGTGCAATTTCACCATATGATCGAATCAGAACAGAGGAAATTAATGAAATTAGTCCCATTCCTGAACCGTATGGTCATAGTATAGGATGGAGATCACCTATCAGGTAATACCTTCAAAATGGAACACTTCCACCTGATAGAGTCGAGAAATAACAAATCTAGTGATGTGTGGTCAATTTTACACTTTATGATAGCCCAGATCACCTAGAGAAAACTCTATACAAACATAGTTTTGATGGATTTATCTTCAGATGCATTGATGGTGAAGAGACAATGGCTGTCATGAAATAAGTGCAAGTAGGAGTCTGTGGTGCCCACCAGTATGGACATAGACTATCTGATCAGGTTCGAAGGCTTGGATACTTTTGGCCTTCAATGATACGAGATTGTGTCGATATCACAAAGAAGTGTCATTCATGCCAAGTACATGCCAACTTCATTCATCAGCCTCCAGAGTTGCTTCATATAGATAAATACTCATGGCCATTTTCCACATGGGGAATGGATGTGGTGGGACCTTACCCTTCGGCTATGGCTAAACAGTTTAAGTTTATTCTTACTACTACTGACTTGTTTTCCAAATGGGCAGAGGTAATACCTCTCAAGGAAGCCAATTCTAAATGCATTGTTAGCTTCATCAAGTCTAACATCATTACTAGATTTGGTGTCCCTCATACCATATTGATGGACAATGGAACCAATTTTTGTTCATCCGAGGTGAAGAAATTGTATCAAAAATACAACATTAAATCCAACCATTCATCTCGGTATCATGTCGCCGCCAACGGCTAGATAACAGCCTTTAACAAGACTCTTTCAAATATACTTCAAAAGATGGTGGACAAAGATAAGAGGTCATGGCCTGATAAACTCTTTCATGCTTTATGGGCTTATCAGACTACCACTCGCACTGCAACTCGGTCTAGTCCATATTCATTGGTATATGGAACGGAAGCCGTCTGGCCCATTGAAGTTCAACTACCCTCGCTCAGAGTTTCCATTTGTGATCAATCATCTACAGATGAACAATCTCAAAAATGATTGGATGAATTGGAACGGTTAGATGTGAAAATATTGTGCACATTGCACCACTTGGAAGTCTATCAGAACCGAATAGCACGAGATTTTCAAAAAATGTTCGTCTTCTTTCATTCACTTAGGGAGAATTGGTATTAGTTCTTAGAACTTCAATGATACCATGAAAGAAACCACCTAATCTTGAGCCAAAATGGGAAGGACCTTATTCAATACATTGGGTCTACTCCAATGGAGCTTATTCATTAATCTCAATGGATGGAGAACTCATCACTACTCCATCCAATGCCAGATTTTTGAATAAGTATATTGTATAAACTGAAAAAACTATATATGTCCCTCCAACATGTCCCTAAACTGTGCGACACTAGTTTTTCCTTGCTATATGACGTTAAACTACACGGAAACCGTCAATACATATGACCTTAAACTATTTTTACTTTCGTCCCACACGATGTTAAACTGTGAAAAAGCAATCGTCCTAACTACATGACGCTAAACTATACATAATGTCCCTTCATATGTTCTACATGACGTTAAACTGTGTATATGTCCCTGGAACATGACACTAAACTGTGTGGCACCAGTTCGGCCTTACTATATGATGTTAAACTACATGGAAATGGTCCATACATATGACCTTAAACTATTTGTACTTTCGTCCCACATGTCGTTAAGCAGGGGGAAAAAAGTTCCCTAAATGGCCCAGTATGACCTTAAACTGCAACTAGGTCCTGTATGACCTTAAATTGCATCATCAACGGTCAATGCATATGACCCTAAACTGTTTTCAAGTCCCTTACGTCTAGCAAGACGTTAAATTGTGACGTCATAACTACATGACGCTAAACTGTATAAAAGTACCTTACGTCCGGAATGACGTTAAACTAGATAATCATCAAAGGTCATGTATGACCTTAAACTACACCACCGTCCAACATGACATTACACTGCACCATCCATGGTCGATGCATATGACCTTAAACTATTCGCACTTTCGTCCAACATGATGCTAAACTGTATCGTCCATTCTTCGTCCAACATGACATTAAACTGTGAAAAAATCCCCAATGCGTCCAACATGATGTTAAAATGGTGCACTATTTTGTCCTCACTACATGACATTAAACTGCATAGTCCCCCTCCCCCTTTCGTCCAATATGACGTTAAACTCTATTGTCCTCATCGTCCTAACTACATGATGCTAAACTGTATAAAAAGTTCGTGACACGTCCTACAAGACATTAAACTCTATTTTGTCCCTGCTACATGACACTAAACTATGCAGCACCAATATTCCTAACTGTTAGACTTTAAACTACATAGTCCCTTCATACGTCCTACATGACATTAAATTGTGTATCGTTAAGGATTTTTCTACCTCTTCTTTCTCACACCGAGGATGAATCACGTGAGCTTTGAGAAAACCTAAACCATAATATTTTCTCTGGGCTGCTAACCATGTGTAAGTCCCAACATCTTTTTTAGGTCATTGTCCCCATGAACTACTTGATCATTAATTCATTCTTTAATTGAACAACACAGACTTTGATCCTTGCGTTCTAGGCTAGGTACGTAGGCAACCTCCCATGGTTCAATCCCAAAACCAATCTCTTCACATCGGTTCACCTCTATCTCATACGATGTTGATTCATGAAAACGCCCCTAGAATCAATATCATTACATTGGTTCACATTTGTCCTTGTTATTCGACGTTAAAATATACAAAACTTTTGTCTAGTATGAAAATAAACTAAAATATTCCTTGATACCCTCACCTGAGAGGGAACCATTATTTACATTGATTTTTCAATCATTTTTCATCTCAAAGACTACAAGCATACATGGCAATGCCCAGACCTTTTATCTTTGGTTAAACCATCATTGTACTAAATTCCACTTTCACCCTTCATATGTATGTACCAAATTTGTACAAAGGGTATTTCTAGGACTACATGGGCTTGATTCCCATCCTGATGGGATACGTAGGAACGTTCGAGTGTCCCTCGAATCCAGCCCCAAGTCTTTGGTCCTAACCCCAAATTCCACTTTCAGTCCCTTGGCTGAAAAGTCCCTATGAAAACACACACTGTGTATTTATTACAATGGTCCAAGATCTATGACCCTAAAATAAGATCTCTAATACTTTTGTCCGACATGACATTAAACTATAGTTTAAGAACTATGTATGGATTGATTCTCATCCTTATGGGATACGTAGTGAAGTCCAACATTTCAATTCAGGACCTAGCCACAACATGATTATGGTTAGCACTGATCTGTGTATCTCTGTATACATTGAAAAATACCCATCTTTATGTGTCATAATACTAACCTTAAATATTTCTAGATCCTCATAACCCTTTTCATGACATCTAGTCACAAAAATGTTAAACTTCTGAGAGTTCTTTTTCCTGACTATGCAGTACATGCCCATAGGTTGCCTTGCATAAACAGTCTACATAACAGACTTTTTAGCCAAAAGATACTATTATTTGACTATGCAGCCAATGCCCTTAGGTGGCCCTCCATAATTCAACCCCCTAACGGGTTTGTCGGATAGTGGTAACTTCATTCTTGGGAAGAATTCCTCTTTTGTCCTTATTTGTCTTAAATAACAGTATATAGGGATCCGCAAAATAGAAATCCTTAACAAATTTGTCCCATATACTTTTTCATGATCTGAAAGTATTCAAGTATATGGATTATATTCTCCTTCCCTACGTTAGGGTCAGACCATCGTAGGAGTGATATTCATCCAGTTCTTCGATAATATTGTTTTGAAATATCTTCTCCATATTCAAGTACCTCCTTCCATACATCAAACTCTATTCTTTGGAAGATTTGAATCTCTATAAAATTTCTCTAGCTTTTAGCACTAGGAAAGTAAATTTCTGAGATCTCTTTTTCCTGACAATGCAGCACGTGCCCATAGGTGGCCTTGCATAAATAGTCTACATAACAGACTTGTTATCCAAAAGATAATATTTTATTTAACTATGCATCCAATGCCCTTAGGTGGCCCTGCATAATTCAACCCCCTAACAGGCTTGTTAAATAATGGTAACTTCATTCTTGGGAACTACTTCTTCTAATGCCTTTTAGCACTTTCTCATATCATTCCTCATATTCAAATATTCATAAGTCATAGATTACATATTTTTCCTCATACTTGAGTATGGTACTATATTTTCAGATGAGTTGTCAAGGAATTGAGTCAATTATAATCCATTTTGGTCAAAGCTATTTCGACCTTAAACATTAGCCTTTGTATGTCCAATGTGCATGACTTTAAACTACCCACAAAAGATAGGGGGACTCTGAAAAAAATTCAAGTTCCCATCTCACTAAACATACATTTTTGTATGATTTAGGTAACATTGAGCAATTAAAAGGTTCGATGTTTGTAGGGTTATTTACATTAATCCTAGTAAAAATCAATCTATGTTTACTAGGCCCATTGACTTAGGTAAAATATAAAGCATGTAGTAAAAGAGAATGCAGGTACAAAAGAGTGAAGTTGAAAGTGTTTTTCATTGATACATAAGAGTTAGAAGGACATCCACAGACTGCAGTCTCTTATCTTTTTCAAGAATTACAAGAGGCTTGCAACATAACACTTAAATTGATTTACGGCATCACAAGAATCATCAGCAACCTCTTGGAATTTATTAATTCAACTGCATACAATAAAAGATGCAGTGATACTAGCTCTTCTTGGAACAATTGTAAAAGGATGTTCTTAAGTGCGGTTTGAGAAAATTTTCTACTGATCAAACAGTGACTCTGTTTCTGTCCAAGAGACTTGGAAGATGGATACATAGATTTCAGAATGGAGCATTGGACGTAAAGAGTCATTTGGAGAGAGTACACTTTTCAAATATTGCTATAATACCTGGTTTGTCTTCTCTCCACCAATCGGCTGTGGAAAACATTTAATCCCATGGGTTCGCCATTTTCATATCTGCAAGGAAATGACATGGAGGAAATATTTGAATGTTCACACCATTGTTGTTTCCCTTATTTCACAGCATAACCGAAATAAAGGAGTAGCAGTGCAGCTGCATTTCAGGTGTATAGTTCTTTTCATCTGGAACATTGACTCCTTATAGATATCCATGACCATATAGAGGCAGGTAGATGCTTTGTGGGAAATTAAGTTGATATTTCTTCAAGTACGTAGCCAAATATGGGAGAGTGTTGTCGCATATATCATAGTAATCATGTCCAATTATGTTCATCATGTCATCAATCCGCTTGCTATCCAGTTCATCAGACGTTTTAATTCCCTTAGGAACCATTGAATCTGCAAAAAAGTTGAATAAATTAAACTCTTAAAATGGTTTTATTTTTCAAAAAATTTGTGAAAGAATTTGAAAAAAAATGGCTATGGCATTAAGCCGCGCAAGTCTAAAACATGACGCTCAAGTATTAGTGTGCCGCGCTAGTTTTTGATGCGCATGTATAAACATCGCAAGTACAAATACCTTTACAGTAGTGCGACATCAAGGAAAACACTAGAAAACATAGCAACATTTGCGGCTAATGTGACCTACGCGGTGATAGATTGAAGGTATGAAGTCCGGAAATCCAGATGCTTGTACGGAAGTGAGGCCCTCTATTTATAGATGCGGTCGGGACCCTGCGCGCCGTACCCTGCGCGATCAAGGGTCGTATCCCTGCACGATGCACACTTGCACTCTGCCCTCTGTGCCATCAAGACTTGCGCGCCACCATTCCATGGGATGTCTTCGATTTCCTAGGAGTCAAATCCTAATTTTATTTCGGATCCAACACTGAGGGGGGACTTTTGTTGACACTCCTTTCGTCACAGAATATAAAGATCGGAAAAGGGGAATATCTAAGCTCAAAGTGATTCAACCTTTGAAGAAAATATAAAAAATCGACAAAGGCATGAACAAGGAATCAAAAGAACCTGTGCCGTGCAAGTTATATCACAGTCATGGAAGTCCACTTTCCAGACACCATATGGTCATGCATGTGAGTTGCGCAACCTAAATGATAACCGCTTGGGGTCTTCTCCTGCCTATAAATAGACCCCGTGGGCCCCCCATTCTGGGGATATGTTTTTCCAGAAACCCATATTTGAGCTCTCAGCACCCTATTCTCTTCTCAAAGCTTCCGGAACACTTCTAAGGTAATTTCTTGCCTATAACGGAAGATCTAAAGAGGGTGAGAAAGGCCTAAGTGTTGAAACTCATCAACACTTGTGTGCCTGAGTGGACATCCCTTAAGGGAAAAGGGCCACAATTGTGCGCCGCCTTACTCCTTCATTAGATCTTGCGCACCCTTCTTATGAAAAAACCTCAAGAGGATTCTAAAGGCTTTAATGAAGAGTCGCTCAAGTATTACCCTTCTGGTAAACTGCCACGCAAGTACACCATGTGTCACGCATGCATACCTGCGCAACCAGGGTCTGCATGACCAGGACTTGTGCGCCCACGCAGTACCTGCGCGCCTTCCAGGACTTGCGCGCCCCTGCCTTTTTGGGTTCCTTTCTTGTCCATTTCACCCCTCTTAATCCATTACAGATTTCTATTCACGATTCAGTCTTCAAGACACTCTTCAAAGCCATTTATGGCATGATTTCATGATTTGATTTCCTTATTTGAAAGGAATTCTGTGGAATATCTCACAAAATCTAGTGATTTTCATATCATTATGTCACTAAAAAGGTAGAGTTTATTAATTTCAACCTCATCCTTTAGATGAGAGAATATTTAACCTGGTTCTCCTTTTCAGTAATAATCCCCAGTCATAAGTCTTCAAATCTGGGCATCCTCTTAGGAGTAAGCCCCATGTCCCTTATTTTATTTTTGGCATCCTCTTAGGAGTAATCCCCAGATCCCTTAACCTGGGCTTTCTCCTTAGGAGTAAGCCCCAAACCATAACCCTAAACCTGGGCCTCCTTTTCAGGAGTATGTCCCAAGTTAGAGTATTCAAAATCTCCGTGAAGCACATATACCATTATGGACCCTATTCCTGGATTTCTTCCCTAAATTAAATCATAACCATCATTTATCTGGGCAGTCAAACATACATAAGACCCACATTATTTCTTATGATTGAATCTTTTAATGGCACAATTGTCTATTTTTTTACCAATACCTCTTGTTTCTCACACCGAGCATGACTCACGTGAGCTTAGAGTGTAAAAGTAATTGTGACATCCTTCTTTGAGCCATCATTCATAAACATCATACTCCCTTACTCGAACTACGTGGGTTCTGATTCCTTTTCTAAACAGATGATATATAGGTAGCCTTTCTATGGGTTCGATCCCAACTCTAAAATAATCCATATCCTTCAGAACGATAATAAACTTTATGTGCCCCACTGAGTGGCTTTAAAACCAGCATGGTCATCAAAATGACCAAGAGATTTCTGTATAAATGTGTCAAAGGGTACCATTGACCAAGAATCTCTAACAAATACAGATGATTCTCTATCGATGAAGAACCTCGAATACATACAAAAGATTCTCTAAATTTCATACATATTTGATCATTGATTGTTAGATCTGAAGGAAAGCTCATTTTGTAATTTGTAATGTAATAAGGATTCACGTACATAACTTAAATATATAAAGAGAGTCCTGGAGTAGAAAATAATTCCCCGAAAATAGGTATGATGAGTCTGACCTCCCATCCTCTCAACCAAAGGAAATTCATAAGCCTCATCAGTTCACAAACTACTGAGCACCTACCTTTAGACAGTAGGTCTGAATGGATGTGGAATCATTGGATGTTTCCGGTTCTACGAACAAACCTGTTAGAAACCGATCGGAACATTTGAACCTCCCATCAAGGCGGTCATCCCCGGATTCCAAGGGAAACAATAGACCATGCTGATCAATGGTTATTTGTACAATTCTGTTATATAATAATTTAGTTTCTACCCTTTTTTATAAATATTCATCAAAATCCTTTATTTCAAAAATAATAATGCAATATATATTCATAGTAATAGAATACATTAGTTGCATTTGGACACATGAAATTGTGATTGTGATTTAATAATAGAATGTGTGACACTGTAAGGAGTTCACCCTTGATATTGGCAGATAACCATTTCCAATGTAATTTTATCATCCTTGAGATTACAACAATTGATATCATTACTTGTATGGAATGGCTTCTTACATATCATTCCCATTCTGATTACTATCACAAAAATCATTCTATAACATCACTAGAGGGAAGCACATATATTTATAAGGAGAAAGGTGATATCCAACTAAAACAAGTCTTACATGAGAATAATGGAATGGGAAACGTGACAAACCATAAGTCCTATATCTTCATGATAAATCATGGGGTTTTCCTTGTGGAATCCACTCCTATGGAAGATCATTTGAGGGATCACTACCTTGATGATTTATTTGGAATAGTTTCAGAGAAAGACATGATCTTCCCCATCAGGGTAGTGTTAGAAGATAAACTATTTTCCATTCCTCCCTACTATATGTGACATACAATGATACAATAACATTAAAAAAAATTGGATAATATTTAGGAAAAGTGTTTTTATCACCAAGAACATATCCATGTTGTTCACCTATACCTATTTATAAGGTGATAGTACCCTTAGATTGTGAATGGTTTATAACTAGTTGAACAAGAACACTGTGAAGAGTTGTAAAAAATACCTCTTATAGATTATCTACTCGACTTTCTTCATGGGATAAATGTATTCTATATGATCAATGTGAGGATAGGATAACAACATATTCTTGTGAGTCCATAATCTATTCCAGATAAATCAGTATAATGAAGTTATGACATGTATGCGTATATGGTGATGATTTTCAACATTACTAATTTTCCCAATGTCAATATTTTTCCAGTGAATTTTGTTTTCCTACCATATATTGATTCAATTGTGGGGTTATTTATAAAATACATGTTAGTGTGTTATATCACCAAACCAATCCATTTAAACCATCTATATTTAATTATTAATTCATTGATATATAATCATCTATGTGTGAAAAAAATTCTAATTCCACTTTTAGATAAATGAGTTTCACCACATGGGTCCTATCATATCCAGGTCAAGTGTATCAATTTACCTAGAGAATGTGAGCGTTATTTTTTAATGGGATAAAAAAATAATTTATTTGATGTATGTTATTTCGTTGGGATGGATGGATATTAAATGAAATTATATATATATGTATCCTGGATAACATGGAATTTTTTGGGATTGATGAAAAATGGTTTTATGTTCGTTGTTTATAAATCATGGGAGGTGTCCTTTCAAAAGTTGACAAGGAGAATGTCTTAAGTGTCAATCCTGATTTCTAATGAGATGAGAGGAATATATAATGTCAAATGTGACTCTTTAGGAATCATTCTCGAATAATTTCTAATGTATTGAGATTGGGTTGTAGTGATGGGCCTCTCCAGCTCAGACATCAAATGTGGAATTACCCTATGCATGATCTCAATACCGCAGTTGTGGTCCATGAAATACATTATTGGATAAATAATATTTTGGGATAGTGATTCCTTTTTTACACTGATAAAAAAGTCTCAAATAATTTCCAATATAGTGAGACTTGAGTATGAGTTACCATATGTGATTTTAGTACCTACAATCACTCATTATTGATAATTTTCTATAAACCAGGAAATGGAAATTACATAGCTGATTCCCTAAGATATAAAACTAAGTCACATGCAATCTTGGAGGCTTGTAGTGAGTGAATGATTATGGATATTATTTATCATATGAACATGGAGGAACATTAGTATCATAGGAAGCCACTTTATTAGATCTAGTAGTGAATTCATGTCTTATAGAGTATGAGAGGATGATACAACCTTGTGATCCTAATGTCTTGGTCTTATGGAATAATATCTCATATTAAAATCCACGACTTGGTTATTTTTTTGAGAATGAGATGCTACACTACAGCGAACATGTGTGGGTACCATAAGATGTATGGGAAAAGTTTTTTGGAAATATTGTGCCTATATTTGTGAATTTATTTCTATGATTACCATGGTGTTGTGATACACAAGTCCACATTATTGGTATATTTGATTGAAGAGGAAGATTTTATGTTTTATCAATCATTTCTCAACATATCATCATGTGATAGCTATGAATCAACCACATAGTGTAATTTTAAAACCAATATTCATCCATGAATTGAAATGGAATGATTTAGACATGAATTTTGAGGTGGAGTTTTTGAGACCACCATAATCAAATGATTCATTATGGGTGATCCTTGATTTTTTGAATAAGGTTTTACACATCCAAACAATATGGTATAACATCATAGTTAATGATCTATGAAGAAGTTACATCAATGAGATATTAAGACTTCATGGTGTTCTATGTTCATTCTTATCATAACGAGGTGTCTTTTTTACAGCATGGTTCTATTAGGGTCTAAAGAAGGATGTAGGGTATTTTTTTTCTGATTTTATCATATAACCCTTTGATCAATTTGTAGTTTGAGTAGATGATAATGGTTCTATAAGACATGCTACAGGCACGTGTCCTTGATTTTGGAGTTCATGGGAGTATAATATAACTCTTTTAGAGTATCCTAACAATAACATTTTTTTTTGAAATGATTATGATGTATTTTTATGAGGACTATATTTGTACTCCATGAAATTAACCTCTAAATTTTCAAATGATGGTGATGCATCAATATTGGGTCCTTATCTCATTCAAGAGTCATTAGAGAAATTACAGCTGATTCCGAAACCTATGGCTACAACTCAATCAATGAAGAAATTTTATAATGATCATCATCATTGACCTATATAGATTTTGGTGGGACATTGAGTCTTCTCTATTATTTCACATAGATTCAGTCTTTGATAGATACATATATAATGAATTCTATCTCCCTGTTATGTAATGAAATTAGAGATTTTGGAGATAGTATGTCCTGAATCATGTAGGTTGCATTTACCCCATAGTAATTATCTCATTCAAAAATTCATCCAAATTCAATAAATTCCCCACTATCTCTATTACCCGTATAATTTTTTATATCTTGAGTATATTATGGTAAATATTTATGCATAAATTGAGGATAATATGAAAATTATAGTTTATTATACTGTGAAGGTTATCGATGGTTGGTTATTTCCAGGGGTTCGGGTTCAATGGAAGAACTTCCATGAACAAGATGATACCTTGGAGGGAGAGGCTGGAATACAAGATCCAGGGATACAATTTCTCTCAGATGAAATTTTACCACCCTGATAATGGATACATGGATATGTGTATATTTATGTATATGAGGTTTTAAAATATCATATTCTTAGTGAGAAGTATTTCCTTTTTTATTTTTGGTTATGCTTGGAAACCACACACAAGGGAGGATCCATTTTTTATTAGATGAAATGGATGAAAGGATCTGAAGGCTACCTATTGGCCAAGTATATGGACTTTTATAAATACACACCTTGTATTTATAAAACATGTTTCTTATTTAGTACATGGCGTGTAAAGGGATGGATATAACATGTTTCACATTATGAGCTAGGTGTTCTTGATAGAAGGGACACCTAGATCTAAATGACATGTAACGATATTACTCACTCGATAAATTCCCGTCGTAGTTTTAAAAAAATGGATAGAACCAAATATTTTTATAATATGGGTTTATGTTATTCTTCTACATAATGGGAGTCATATGAAACATCTCATTTATGACTATGATTTGGATCCTTCTTTCTCCACTGTCTCGAGTATGATCTCTTCATATTCAAGTGAATTGGTCTCCACAATATATCACCATAAATCTAATTTCTTCTATTCTTATATTATCTTTATATCTCTTGATATATAATTGTGTAATATTATTTTTAGTATTTTTTTGGGGTTTGGTCCATTAATATGATTTATTTTATTTAATCTCGATCCAACATCAGAAGATTAATGAGTAGATATCCACCAACCTAAGGTAAGTGTTATAGATTTTGTACCCTTTATTTCTTAACTAATATTTTGTGTGTTTTCATTATGCATAAATTACTTATCATTATATTACTCCAAAATGTTAAATAAATTATTCTAAATGTTTATTGAAGCTTAATATGATCCTACATAGATCCCAAACACCTCTTAATTTGATCTCATTGTCTTATCCACCTCTCTATGTCAGATCTACTTTAGAGGATTATTTTTAACATTTATCCCAAATCATATAAACACCACATGAGGTGTGTATTCATTAAAAAAATACATTGATTAATGAATATAATTTAATGGAGTGGTAGGTACTCATTTTGTCCCCTAGCCATTATTCCATAATTTTTTTTCATAATTATTTGAATTAGAAGGCCATTTAACTATGTTATGGTGTGTTTTGTTATTAAATGGTGTTATATCAATATCTAAGTCACGCTCTCATCATGAAAAGTGGTCTTCACAAGAGTATAAATTTCATCATTCATTAGATGATTTCATGATGGATTAGATTGAATTTGTTAAATAAGATTAAATATTATTGAAAACAACTAATTATATTTGGGATATTCTTGATATGAATTTCCTTTTTAACTCAATACAGGTGACACTTGTTCCCTAAGGGAGACCAAATGGATGGACATGTTAGTGATATGGTGTTATTATTCCACAATACTGTCTTAGACTACTATGTGAGATACGATAAATAGACTAAGATGATGTATATTTTCTCAACACCTTTCTCGAATTGATAGATGGTATCTCTTTATGGATATAAATGTACATAATCAAAAAAAAATTAATATATTCCTTGATCCATGTGGGATATTTTTTGTATCCATGGGATTTCAATAGATGTTCCTGGGGTGCCTTTTAATAATTTACTATCATGTTAATCAAATTAACATATTAGAATGTGTGATTTGTTTTTCCTTCGATGTTTCCTCTTAGACAAATCCCATTCTTGGTGATGGTCTATCATTTTGTTTCATTTATCATGGGCTCATTCAACACATTCCTTACATGTCTAAGTTACATTGGTTTAGACATTTATATATTTGGATGACAAAGGTAGATTCAAATAATTTTTCTAATTTAAACCATGTATGATCTACTCATTTACTTATTTTAAATCTCTCGTTAATAATTATTATTGGTATACTTCGAATTTTATAATCTTGAACTGGATAGAATTTGAAAACATTGGTGTGTGCCGTTGAGTACATCTCACACCCCTCTTAGCCCAGCTATGGTACCAAATCATGCATTATGGTTTCATTAATAGATAAAAGGAATTTTCCATCTTTATATGCATGATTATTTGATCTGGGATAGAGTTTGTGTGCATGGAACTGAACTTATACTCATTATGCAAGTAGTTATAACCTTTTTTCTCTATTATAATGTATTTAATTCTTTTATAATGTGTGTTCAATTTATACTATTTTTTTATAGATACAAAAAATAATATTCATAATCATTTTTTAGCTAATATTTTTAAAAATAATCTATTTTATTCGTCTAAATATTTTATTATTATTCCAACACTTCTTTTATATTTTGTTTCCACTCTTATTATAATTTATTTTACTATTGTGGTGAACTCTTATCAATGTTGAAATTGTCATCCCATGGACACATTATAAGCACCTTATTTTATTCAAAAGCCTATTATGTATTGGGTGGAACAATAGAAAACATGTCACATACCACTTTAGGGAATAACTAGGTGGATTTTGTGATGGGACACAAATTTTTAAGAAAATAAAATAAAAATAAAATGTAATGTGACTTATATTACTTAATAAATATTCTGATATAAAATAATTATCTAAATTTAGTTCAAAAATGTTTTAAAAATTCATTTTAATGGTATTATAAAGACTCTCCATTGTATCCCGATAGGAACATTTAACTCAAACCATTGAAACCCTCATTGATGCATACAACTCTTAGAACTACATTTACGAACCTATTTCCGGTACCTTATTTCTTCCTAATCATTTGATCATAGTGAATTGGTTTTAGTTTTTTTTAATTTCATAGAGTCACAAAAAAAGACGGTTTTCTGTGTTAGTCATGCTTCCAAAGTAGTTTAGGATGTTAGGCATCAAATAGATCAGTATTACGTAATGAAATTTAATACAATGTATTATTTTTATATTTTATTTAAATATTTATGTATATTAAAATTACAAAGTTATTTTTAAATGTCATTTATAATTTTATAAAGTTTGTTTCTTAGTTTTTTTATCTTCGAGACTTATTTATCATAGAATTATAAAATACAGATAACACACACAAGATTCATTATGCGTTTGTGAAAACAATTAGTTTATTATATAATAGAGAAATATTTCACATTATCATGTCCTATGTTTCCTAAGAATATTTTTTTATCTCATGATGATCAAAAATGATATTGGTCCCTATAGTGATCCTATTCGGGTGGCACATTTGGTCGACATAGTTTGATTAATTATCCACACTGACCGAATATATCCTTTTCCATACAAATACACTGAAAATGTTTTCATGGTTTATCATGGTAGTCCTACAGTAGAGTATAATTATATTTGACATATTAATTTGGAATAATTTTATAACAATGTTTTTAATACCCTATCCAAAACAATTATAAACTTGTTTCTATAACTTTACAAATTCCATTTTTATGTTCTCTAATGAGAATCATTACAGATATCCTAGTTAGATATCATGACACTGTGGAAAAGAAACATACAATATAAATGTGTTCTCATTTACATTTATACTCTGGGAGTAAGTTTTCCTTCTATAACTGTATCCATAGATATAGTTTCAACATGTGTAAGGTTATTCAGAGATGATCCCTATCATATGATTAATCCCAATTTCATTTTCCACAAATATAATTTTAATCATAATATCAATGAAAATATCAAATAATAAATCCCCAATTTATAGTGAATTTTAATTTTTTATCCTAACACAAACATTCAATTTTTATGAGATTAAATAACCCCTACATATGGGGAATTGTATGAATGGAATATTAATTGAACTCTATATTGAATAAATAAGAAATAATTGTATATATGATCAATGAATTATTCTTATATTTTAATCATAATGTATATTAATTGATTTTTTATTGACTACATTATAAATTACACCTCATGTATGGGCTTGGTCAATAATGAATTAGATTAATATATCCCTTTAATTCTATAAATTTATGAGCCTGTATACCACAGACATTATTTTTATATCTGATGGAGTTCCACAGAAATTTTTGATCATCGTAATCTAGTCAATACATGGTTTTTCATGACATGGTTCATAATTTCATTTAATGAATATTGAGAATTTTTTTTCATAATATAACTATTGATTTATATAAGATGGATTCCAATTATGATTTCTTATTTACAATTTCTATAAATATTTAATATTTCTTCTTGTGGGCCTATATTTATTTTTAGTTTTGGTGAAATTACGAAATTATAATATCAAATGATTAAAAAAAGAGATATTACAAATTTTATGAATTATGAAATTATAGTGGGATGTCTCTTTATTAATTCCCAATAAACATTACCGATTGTTTAAATACTTGGTGAAAAGGTTGAAACTTTACTAATTGTAAATAAAAACACTTTTCAATCCCTTAATTATCAGGTAACACAATATTTATTATAATGTGTATAGCCCTGTATTCTTTTACCATAAAATTCAAGACCGAACGTATCATATTTATATTCCAAAACCCCCAAAATAATAATAAAATAATGTTTTAATTTTTAACATCTCTAACATAAATCATAATCTTCGATAGAACCACCAAAACATTATACTTATATAAATCCCAATAACATAATTTGATTACAATAAATTTTTATAGTTATATAATATAATTGATGGTGATTTAAATTTACATAATACACATCCATTAGTATAAAAATTAAATGGGAAAATAGAAATAATGAATTATAAAAACCATAAAAACATAGACTTTATAATGTAAAAATAATTAGTCACAACTCCATTAAATAATAGGAAAAATTTCTATAATACCAAATGACATGACTGGATGATGTTTTAAAAATCATGGAAATACACCAAGATCCACCCGATAATGACCTATATGTTCCAAAATTCATCACCCATGATTAAAAAAAATTTGGTCTTCTATAAAATAATATGATAGTTGGTTTCTAAGAACCAACCTATTATGTAACTTGATTACAATTACATTATTAAATTTTGATATATATAAGTTTTTTTATCATACCATAATTATATTGATACTTCTGCAACCACTATATTTATGGTAATTTCCACAGATTATGTGTCTTCACAATGTTATATAATAGTTCATAGTATATGACGAGATCAAATATATACTATGATAGTAATCATAATGTAATTTCCTATTATCTAGATATAACATTCTGATCTGATACCGATGATGTGATATTATTATGTGTTGTGAGATGTTATGAATTGAGACATCTTCTCATGATGGTTTCACATGGTGATTTATAGTAGTAGTGATCCCGAGGAAAAATGACTAAAAAGGAATGACAAATGTTTTAGGTGTCAATGGTTGTTCCTATATATAGACAGGTGTATTTGTCTCTAGAATTTGGATCAATATAAATGTATTCCATTTGAAAAAATATTTAAGTAAGACACAAAATACATGAAAATTATGCCCTGGAGAGATATTTTATCTGTGGTCCATCGTTGTTGGAATGACATAAGTTGAATGATCATGGTAGAATTTATTGCTTCTGAATTATGTATGTTATTTCTCTTACCTCTTTGATTTGGATGGGTGAACCATCATAAATTCATGGCCATATAATTACACCAAAAACTTCTAAAACTAGATCAAAAAATAATAAATCAAAAAAGAATAATGAAACAAGAGAACAACCTAAATTATGAGATATCATATGAATATTAGATTATATTACACATTGTGTACTCATTTGTGGGTTACCATTTCAAGGACTACTCCTTATCTCATTAGTGTCAATGATGATTTTATATATTCTACACTTGGTTTATGATAATTATTCACTAATATTGGGATTATGGTCTAGATAGTCACATATATTATTTAATTTTGGAATCAAATATATTTTGGAGGATAGGTATAAAATAAATGTTCATCCCCACAAAGGGGTATGAGTGTTTTCAAGTTTTAATTGCATGTTGATAAAAAAATATTATTTATTATTCATGTATATAATAATTAGGTTGAATTTATTTATATATGATAAATTACATGTATTTAATTAAATAAAATGATTAATATTATATGAATGAATATTATTTTAATATTTAATTTTCATTTAATAATATATGGAATTTGAAATTAAGGAAATTCCTCAAGTATAATATATAATATATTTAATATATATATCATGTATGTGAAAAACTATAAATAATCTATATTACCTGGTTAGTTATTCATAATTATTTATTAATTAATTATTTATTAGATGTTGAATATATTTGGGTTGGGGAACCCAAACCGATTATTTAGGGTTCCACTATATAATTTGGGGTGAAGATATTTCCATTTGAATATTTAATCAGTTGGAAATGAGAGCTTCTCAATAATCCAAACATCGAGAGAGATAATAACCCAATTAGATAGAAATATTGGAGGGTGCCTTCACAAATCAATGTTATGAGATCAATGCAATCAATATGATGTTTATGAGATCATTGTCAATCCATGCTTGAACATATACACATAAAAAGAGTTTCTTCATAGAGTTGGGAGGTGTGTGTGTGATATAGAGGGGTTTAGAATCAGGTACATAAAGTAACTGTCGAGGAAGACTTCTGTTACATATGTAAACATATATATGGAATGGTGTACTCTTTATTTTATTTTGTGGTATCTGATTATATCAGTCAAGATCAATATACAATATTAGGTCTTGGATTGTTGTAGACAATAATGTGTCATCTTTTTAGTGGAATTTAAATTTTAAATCATTGTCATACCAACCTTCCCTATGTGATCTAGTACTAGAAATTGTAATCAAAGGGATTATGTTGTTTTAAAAGGCAAGAATCTATTTTGGAATTAAATTTTATGTATAGATTTTAAATCAATCTCAATGAATCAAACCACATTTTTATCATATCTCGAATGTCTAGATAATTTCTATATGAAATATTTTTATTGTACGACATGTTTTTTATACAAAAAGTATTAATATATAATTTTCTAAAGAAAACTATATATTTATTTGATTTCATCTATTATAAGGTTATTTAGGGAGCCACAATTATAATTTGTATAATATTCAATCAGTATCATTCAACCACCTTCCTTTGGAATAGATCTAATTTCCATCGTTGAAAAGTAATATTTTTTTTAATTATTCATAAAATATGTATGTGGAGAAACAAAATCTTGTGGTTGTTTTTCCCAATATTGGGGAAAAAATTCTCAAATGAAATGAAATTGAATTTTAATTCTTCATCATTGTTGGAATGACTAAATAAGACAGAGATAGAGACAATATGATCTATTTAACCCCATTGGCCACACCCTTGATTGATGTCCTCCTCCATAGTTCGAACCTAACACTACCGACTTCTTTATTAGGCACATCCTTCATCTATATTCATGATCATTGAGTATATGGACAAATTTTGGAAGAGAATCTCCCCCTTCATAACTCACTAGAATGAATCATCTCGAAATTGTGATACTATCATGAAACATTGAATGTGTAAGCCTCCTTACCATTGTAACAAACACATTAGTCACCTCACACACTCATGTTGGACCACTATCATGCCACCGCAATCAGAATCTCCATATCACACGTTTGATTCCCACTTATATAGAATAGCCAAAATGATAGTAATTTATTCCCTGTATATTATTTTTATGAAGCATGAAAACTGTTCCCTACAACTCCATTCATTACTGATTGATATAGCTTTCATCCCACACTGTCACCTAATCAACCCCTCCCATCCTCTACTGACTTCTGTATCACAATTTTCATGTAATGTGCCCCCTGTGCGACATCTCTATCATTAGGTACCCAATTTATGGATACCATTAGTCCTTTATGGCCTTATGTGACTCACAATGTGTTTATGGAGGACGTTCTGAATGAACGGATCTCAACGGGATAACTTGAACCAGAACACCACAATATGGGGTTATCCAATCTCAAAAAAGGTATGTGAGGCTATTGTAAATCATAAAATGTGCATGGGTTGTATTTTTAGGGCATATGTATACATTATATCATAAAATATTAAATAAATTTGTAAATTCCATTTTATAATTAAATTTAATTATTTAAATATAATTTTTTTAATATAAATATTTATTTTTCTGAAAAATTTATTTAATATTTTAATATTAAAAAAAAAATTAATATATATTTTATTTTTTGAAATGAAAATTAAATTAATGAAGAGACAAAATAATATAATTTTGTAAATATTTATTATTAATTCCATTGATTTGAATATCCTCATATTTTAATTTATTGTAATTTAATATTGTATCACATGTTCATTTATAGTATTGACTAGTCTTGAGATAGTGATCACACTTACATATGTTTGGGTTAAATGATTTAATTACTCATTTCATGTGATGAATGTAATAATTAAATAATTTAGTGATGGTATATGAATCATCATTTCATTCAATATATACAAGGGCTCGAAAGTCCAATTTATTTGTTGTATACTGCACCCCTAGAGTCATTCTCATGAATTTTAGAATATTTTTATATTAGATGATGTTTCATCAAAAAGAAAACCCTTTAATGTCAAGTTGAGCTGCAATATGAGTGAGGACACAACTCCATTAAGTTAACCCCTTGATCAAGGCTAATATATTACATTTAAACTCGATCAAACAATATTATATCCCAAAACTAGTTGAGTCAAATTGTACCTTAATCCACTATTTTTTTATTCTATGGAAGTGAATGTTTACTATGAGATAACATAAAATTATAATTAAGAAAATCATATAAGGATGTGATGTGTGTTTTTTTATTAATACCTGTTTAGTTATTAGATGAAAAACATAGTTTATGAAAATTTAATTCAATTATATTACATTAATCATGAAATAGTAAAATCCAGAAAAGATATATTATGTTAAAATTCAATAAATTGATCAAATTTGAAAAAAACCACATGTTTGTGGTTATCATCATCCATAGTTGAGAGTGTGTCCTACTACTAGGGAGTTCCTTGAGAGTAATGGGTTGAAATTACTAATATTGGTCGTAAAGTACTATCCTTCTCTATCTTGTTATCCAATTAAGGGAAAATTGTCAATCAAATCAAATTTACAATTTCAAAATGATGTGACATTACTCAATGTATCATTTAATTTTGAGATAATTCAGTTGGTCGTCCATGTTCCTATATTAGAACAATTTGATTAGTAACATAGAAATATATTATAGACTATGAGTGGTGGACTTTATTATCATTTACACTAGAATAGTTAAGGAAAAATATATTACGAATATAATAGTGTTGTATATTGAGGTTCCACAAAATATTTGGATTCATTTTATGTTTTAATAAATAATTTATCAAAAATATATAAGAGGTAATGCATATAATGTATTGATTTTAAAATTTATGTATTGATTAAAAATTTATAGAAATCACCAATAGTACATGAACATTATCACAAAAATCCATACTATATAATGAAAATATATTGACCAACCATAACATCCTACAGTGGTAGTATCTATGGTGCATTGTATTATTGTATGAGAGGATGTATTATGTGGTAGATTTTTTACTTCCTTCTGATCATCCTCATGAAAAAAGGAGATAAAAATAATTTGAAAATTCATATAAATGATCCAATATATGTATTGTGTATCATGTTTTAAACTATATCGTTTCATACATAGTAAATTAATGAGTAAAATTTTCTAACATGTTTAATAATCATAAAAAAAAGTTATATAAGGATAGATCTAGGTATAAAAGTTGTGAGGCATCTAGTGAACAATATTGGTAGAATCTAGTGGAAGGGAATCAATAGGGACTACCTATAATAAAGATGATAGTGTACATGGAGAGACATGATGCCCTTGGCTTTATGCTAAACCAAGAAGTAGAAACTAATATAATGATTTCCATTTTGTTGTCCAACTTCTCAACCTTCATTGTTAAATTGAATATGAATAACATGAAAATTTAGTTCCCAGATCATTTATATTTAGTTCTCGCGGATGATAAAAATATTAAAGAAATAAGAATTCATAAGTTATTATGGTGATATATATGAGGAAGGGAATGAAATATATGATAAAGTATGTGTACGATCAAAAATACAGATGCACCATCCGTTAAAAAATTATATAGAGACATGAAAATCTGAATGATATTGTTTAATATTTATATAGCATGAAAGGACATTTAATGAAAAATTATATATTTGGGAATAATAATCCTGGATAATTTCCATCATATGGTTACTCATTCATTGAATGTAATAATTAATTATCAAAAAAACTTTTCATTTTTTATAGTGTATGGACTACAAAATATTTTTTTCTCACACATGAACAATATATAATAAATATGATTTTAATGTGTGTAGTGGATCTCTATAATGAAATGGGTGAGAATCTATCAGCATTGTAATTGGGAGATCATCACTTAACATTACTTATCAGTATGGTTTTTTTGATGAATAATTGTCATTATTTCCTATGTAACCATGAAACATGATATCAATGTAAATTATGGAAACTATGAAATTTTAGATCATGTATTGAAATATATTTTTCCTATTTTAAAATTATAATTTCTTTTATGTTACTAAAACTCTAGAAATGTATTATATATACTTGAACTCAAAAATTCCTATGTAAATATCAATGAAAACTAATAATGTGAATGAATCATATAACACCAGCCTGTGACACATTGGGATTAATCATGTAAATTAATGGTGTTTAGAAAAATTATAGTAAGCTAGGTATTTGGAATTGGTTGAGTTAAAATCCATTGATTTATGCCATGCATGTTTTTTCATGTTATATGGTAAAGGAACCCTTTTCGATAATGGTAAAATGAGCCCATGAATTTGAAGAATTATTTTGTACTAAATTTTTTGGTGTATTTATATATGAGAAAATGGGTTGGTTTTCATACATCATAACATTTTCAACTGAATATAGTATATAAGGTTATATATATTTTATTCGGACTAAAATGGATTCCTTTTATATGTTAATGGAATTCCTCATAAATTAGAAAAAAAATATTTCTTGTAAGATTGAAGAAATTCATTCCTAATGAGGTAGAAGATATCTTACCAAATCATTAAATTTTTTCATTATGAATTATGGTATAATATCTTAACATATGTATCATTATACACTATAGTGTTATGATGTTAGTGAAGAAAATAATATGACATTTTTAGACATTTTAATTGTAATGAATTGTCTTTAAACACTTAAATTGTTTTTTTGGGGATATAAATTGCAGTTATGGTCTTATAATCTAAAATGATAACCTACTAAACTAAATGACGTGATTTAATTTGAGTTTTTGTTTTGAATAAAACCTAATCATTGAAACATACATGTATCTAGATGTGATAATTTTTTAAATTCAATACAGTATAAAATATTAGCATTAAGGAAAAATAATTTCATCTTTATTAAATTATATAAAGAAACCCAATCAAATTACCTGCAAGACTAGTCAAATTGGAAAGCAATTTTCGATATATAATACATATTTATAAAAAGGGAACATATTTCCTTAGAAATATTGGGAGAAATATTTATTATGGTTAATTTAATGCCCCAATCAAAAAGGAGCTATTATGGGAACAATATCCATAAGGGATAGTGGGAGATGATGTTGTATTTGTGGGAAATATGATGTTTTTGTCAACTCGAGAGGTTATAGAACAAGAGCATTATGGTTTTCTTTTCATCAAGGCAGGTGACACAATTTTCAACGAGGAAGATGAACCACACACCTATATGGTAGATTTAGAAGGAATTGATCCCACTAAAAGGAATGAGTCAATACATTCTAATATGGTGTCCAAGTTATGAAATCATGTTTGGATTTTTTTAAACACTCTAGCCGATGTAAAACCCATTTTGTGGAAATTTGTGTTTTTTTAAAATTCGGAAAAAGATAAAATGTTTAATACCTATAAGAAAACAATATTAGTCAAGGATTTCATGATACATGAAATAATAGACTATATTGAAAACATGTAATTATTATAAATTTAAAAATTCATGACAATATTCCATGACATAGAATATGGTCATGATTATGTGATTCAAAAAATGGATGTCAAATATATTTAGTAAATTGTAATTTTGTTGAATATTACCATATGACTCAATCATACTCATTTTTATGGTTGAATATTTCTTTTATGTTACAATATTTCTAGTGAACAATGTATAGTATGAAGCAACAATAATAATCATGGAATGCTTATTTTGTTGAGTCCTTATGAGAATATAGTTTTTCCAAGTACTAAAGTGAGAAATGCATTTATATAAATGATACTGGTAATTAAATTGTTTTCTTAGTATTTCATATTGTTGTCATACTAAATATTGGAAATGAAGTACAAGTCTTATAGTCAGTGAAGACTTGGTTAAATGAACCCATCCCCATTAAATACATTGGTGAATAACCCTACAATCTTTGGATGAATATATATCGTGATATAAATCAAAGGATTCTTGGGATATGTTAATGTACATATATTGATATGGTATATATAGGGAAATTATCAGACAAATCCATGAGGGGGTGTTTCTAATGTCATGCGACACTATCCTCTCTCAAAAAAACTATCTATAATCATATGAGGATATTTAACGAATTAGTAGAATCCCTTCATACATTATGGTGGGAACTATCTGGAATTAAATTCTTTGTACATTGTTCCATATTATATATTCATTAAGTATATGGGGAAGATATCAGGATAGACTCGTTGAGATACACTGGAAAGCTATAAAAATAATCTAAATGTAAATGAGTTGTATTAAGGTTATGTTCTTAGAGTATAGAGGATATAAAGAACTCGTATTGAGAGGATATATAGATTCTAGTTTCATGACATATCGTGATTATATAAAATCATAGTCATGCTACATATATTTCTATATTTGTGATGTAGTGAGAAGGATAATCTTAAATAATCCTATTGTACAATATTCTATAAAATATTACTTGTATATAAGAGCTTCCTGATTGTTCCACGATTCCATATTTTATTTCAAACTTATACAAATGTATTAAACTGATTTTCTACGGAATATAAAAAGTATAATAACAAATTTCACTTCATTTTTTATTCCATTATTTTTTGTAAAATGTTTCTAAAAGGTAAATGATAATTTTATGAATAATTAAATTGTAGTTGGAGGTGATTGATATGACCCCTGATGATGTGTCAGGAAAATGGGACAAACTCTATAGGATCCAAGAACACGAGTAGAATAAACCAGAAACATTTAATAAACTGTGGAACCAAATTGGCTGAAATTTTGTTGTCATGTTTAAATTATATAGGTATACATCTCATATGATTGATCTCAAGCCACATTCGGCTTTTACATGGCCCATACCAACTGATATATATAGGTAATCATGTCTACAGAATGTCAAATTTTGGTGTTTTATATTCTGTCAATATCGTGCGTTGTAGTCGCCCAAATTGTGATATTTTTTGATGGAGATATAAAAGAGGAATGGATATAATATTTATGTTTAATAGAAGTATAGATAAAATTGTATAGAGGAGTAAAAAAACATGCTAAGTGGTTTTAAATAATTTTTTTCCCAAAACCACCTTCATATTTTCCTATAAGATGATACATTGGGAACCCCAAATGTATTTTTTACCAAGAGGCAATGTGCTGCCATTTCGAGTCCAAAATGAGTCCCTGTATCATTAAAATAAGTTCTGGAGGATATTGGTAATAAAAATTCAATATCTATTGATTCATACCCATCCACGTTGTTCTAAACTACTTGTGATTACTTAGGGTGTTACATGATGTAATCCCAAGCATCATGTATTTATTATTTTGAATGACCATTTTAATTCAAGGTTTTATGTTTTTTTATTCATACCATATTCTTATTTTTTGAGTTATGTACTGGTATGTCATACTCAAAATAATATTATCATATTTGGGGGTACCCTTTAAAGCGATGATTAACAATACATTCTTCCCTTTTTCTTCCCCAATTTAATTGTAGTGTCTCTATGGTTCATATTGCTCAATGGAATTTACATAACTATTTTCATGACCATGTAATTTAATTTCCTGGTATCATAATGAATCAAAACACAATCATGGACAATACATGGAGTTCTTTATGTGTTTCTTTGGTAATTTTTGGGTATGTATTCATACACAAATCATTGTATCATCAGTAGTAGCTATAGAATCTTTTTGTGTTTAAAATCGAACACTAGTTGATATCATAGTATAGAGTCAATAAAATTTCTTTTTCTATTTGTTACAAACTAATTATAATAATATATAAAACATTTCTCTTAATAAGATGAAGGATTATCATGACAAGATTTATTCAGTTTGATCACGCTTAATAAAACATATTAATTGCCATTTTGTTGTATTGCTAACCAATATATATTGGTTTATTAAATTAAAAACCCCATGTTGATAAAATATATTTCCACTTTACATAATCAAATCCTTATTTTAAAATAATGATCTATGAATCCATTGATAGATGGCCTATATTTTTTGGTATACTAAAGATATTGTAGTTTTTAAAGTAACTAATGTGGAACAATCAATAACACGATTAAATTTTGGTTCTTTTTCTTGAATGCTAAAATAATTGTATACTTATTTAATATTTTAATATTATTTATATATTTTAATTCATAATTTTAACTCCCTTAAATATCCCCTCCCTATTTCATTATATTTTTGTTGTATATTTATTTTTTTAGTTTCTCTGGGTTCTTCCTCCCTCTCTCTCTCTGCTTATTCTACTTCTTCTTATCTCTCTCTCACTATAATTCTAGTTTATTAAATTCACATTTATTTTATACACTAACTATTTTTATGTGATTTTATTTTATCCATCCTCCATCATAATATAATAGAAGAAAACAAATTTGGAAATTTTTTTCAATAACCGATCTAGATAATAAAAACCACTTCAAATCGAAGATTAAATTGATGACTCACTTCACAAAATAATTAGGTCATCTAGAGTAGGACAATCAAGAAATATTGAGGAAAATCATTTTGAAACTCATGATGTAACAAACTAAAATATTTTTTACCAAATTAGTCCCCACAAATCACGAATATAAATAATTAACCATTAAATGAAATGACAACCCCAGATGTGGAGTACCAAATTGCATACATCCAATATCCAGAGGAAGAATCCATTATTTATGTGAGATCAGACCTCATCAAACTCCTTCCAAAATTCTATGTTCTTCCCAGTGAGGACCCTCACAATTTTCTCATAGAGATTCCTATAGTGTGCTCCACAATGTGACCCCAAAATGTACGTGAGGAAATAATTATTTGTAGGGACATCTCTTACAACCATGATGGTTTATCCATATACTAGATATGATATCTTTTTACCACAATTAGGGTTAGAGTGGAATTAAAATAAAATTTATTTATATGTTTTTCCCTCCTACAAGAACTATAACCTGATGATAAGTACCATGCAGTGATGAAATGGAACCATTAATTAAATATGTCATGAATATAAAGAAGATAATAAAACTCATTAGGTTTTATGGGAAATGGATCATATTATTTCTCCAATACATGCATAATCATAGTAAAACCGAATAAAAACGAGATTATTCCAATAAACTTTTACCACTTTGGAAGCATTGAATTATAATCCAAATGAATGAAAAACATTAAATTAATCATAAAATATCATGATAAGTATAATATTCAAGATATAACATGTCAAATAGAAATATATACACCTCTATATTAATGAATAGGTTCTGAACATGGCATGTATATCTAAGAATGAAAATTGAGACAACATTTACTTTACTGATATGGTTTCATTTTTACCATAAACCCTATGAATGAAATACCATAAAATAGATACATAAATACACATAAATAAAAGTTTCATTATAATTAATTAAATTCAATGGTTTTGTATACACTAAAAAAATGTATTGGTGAATAAGTTATAATGATCAAAAAAAATTAATGAGACGAGAAACAGTGTATCTTATGTCTGAACAATCATGGTACACTTTCAAAACTCTGGTATAATAAATAATAGTTATTTATAAATATACCAATGAACCATATTATTAATAATAATTCCATATTTTTTTTATTATGACTATATAATAGCATTTTATTAATAATTCCATGTTAATGTTGCATTCTATGTAATATCTGCCTTGTTTTTTGTTTATGTTTTTATTTTTTATTCTGGATCCTCTAACATTGACAAGGATTTACTTATTTATAGGCTGTAAAACATTGTATAAATATAATATATTAAAATTATATAAATATTTATAATATTTTTTGAAATATGTAAATATTACATTAAATGTATCATTAAAAGAGATGGAAGATCATACATATACATGAATGTTGTTTTTTTTCATACCGGGTAGAATGAAATTATGTAAATTAAATATATCTATCCTTGTATATATTTATATATTATCCATAAAAAATTATTATTTCATATATATATATCTATATCATATAATTTTAGAAATTAAATTTTTAATATGTTTCATGTATATTTTGAATAAATAACCTCACATGGAGGAGACGGTTGTCCACATGTCCAAAAATGAAGTTATCGTATTACCGAGAAATGAAAATCATGAAGTTATATATATGGTAATAATATAATAAAAAATTATTCATAAATTTAATATATATCATATTCAATTATATTTCTCATAATAATTTCAAATAATGAGAAATGATAAAGGAAAAACAGGTGACATCATTTCACAAGTTGGTAGTCAATCATACAATGAAGGGTTAGTAGGATATCTATTTGACGGAAGTGTGTTTATGTGTAGGTATGAACCATAGGATAAAAAAATATAAGTATATTTAGGACAATTTTGTAATTAAATAATCTTTTTATAATCATAATATTGGTGGAAGAGTATGAAAATATAGTAGAAAAGATTTTTGATGGACGTTGCCAATTATTTTTGATAATTAATTTTGTTTTTTATCAAAGGGATTCCATGGAATTATTTATGTGAAATGTTAGAATTATATAATTATGAGTGGTATTATTTGTGGATACAAATGTAGGATTTGGGTGAAAAAAAGGGATTGATAGGTTTAAAGAAATGGGGAGGACAGTTGGAATTTCATATTTTGGGAAAATGACTCATTAGGTATTGTTGAAAATTTTTGAGTGCTCCAATAATTTATGTTGGAAACTCAAGGTTCCAAATGGACCATTATATATTCATATAGGTTTTATGGAAAAACATTGTCAATAAAATAAAATTTAGATATGTTTAGGGTCATTGTTACACATTAATTTATACATTTAGTGAATATTATGCTAATGTTTTCCATTAGCACAGTAATTATTTTTTTGGTCAAAAATAATTTGAATTTTTAATAATTAAAAATTAATCTTGTTCAGAATATGGATTAAATTTTTCCAACTTTTAATACATAGTGTGGAATATATTAAATTAAAATCATTCTTATAGATGGGACAAGCCAATATGGTTTTAAGAGAAAATGATTAAAAGATTAATATGATTTCATTTTCAATTAAAAATTGAAATTGGTAACAATTATATAAATATAATATAATGATTTAAAATTAATCTAATTAAATATTTAATAATTTTTTTTAATTCATGAATATAAATAAATTAGAATAAATAATAGTTTTGAAATAAAATTATTAATTTTTTATTATTCATTAAAAATGAATATTTAAAAAAAATTTCCAAAATTAATCCGAATATAATGTTTAAAATCATTTTTCACAAATTAATTTTATTTTATATTATTCAATTTAAAAATGTTTCAGAATTTTTTTTATTAATGTTCAATAAGCATATAAAATATGTTATTTTGAGAAAATAGTATTTTCAAATATTGATATATGTTACAAAAATTTATTTGTTTTATTGTCAATATGTTATATTTTTTAGAAAAAATAATAAATAAAAAAAAAATTATTAATATTAATATTAATATGTTTAATGAATATGTTATAACTATTTTTTTTAATAATTTATACAATATAATGTTGTTTTGTAGAATCTATGTTCTGCATGTAATGCGAGCCTAGTTGGTGTTTTATTTCATGAATGAATATAATGTTGTAGGGTATATGAAAATAATAACATGGTTTAGAGAAAATTTCATTAATAAATTGGTTCATTTGTATAAAATATATATATATTCAATTTTCTGTTAAATGAATAATATCAAAAAGATAAATATAAGTCAACATAAAATTCAAAAAATATTGGGGTGTTGAATTTAATCCTCCAAAAAATTAATTTCAACCTAAATATTTATATGAGTTATCAAATGATTCATAATAGAAATTTTATTCCATATAAACCCATATTGTAATATTGAATACTAATACTATTTATATAAAAGTGATGTTTGAAACATAGTGGTCACTGAAAGTCACTCATAATTAGGGTTTCATATAGGAGAGCATAGGTTTCAAGTTAAAACATGGGAGGGGAAGAGAAATATAACTATCCTATTCTTAGGGGTAGTGATAGGGAACATAGTCAAGAGATTCGAAATGATCAAAAAACAATAAACCAAATATTCTTGAAAAAGTTCTTTTAACAAAAAAACAACTGATAAAATGATAACAATTTATTTCCATACCCTTTTTCTTATTATTGAATAAATTTCATACGAAAATATACGTAAAGGTTTTTTGAAAAAACTCACCATTTTTGTGCCTTGATCAATTTCCACTTCATCAGTTATTCTATGAAATAAATGAGAATATTTCATTCAAAAAATATATTTAGATCATGAGACCCATAAATATAATGACATTTCATTCACTCGATCATTTTCAAAAAAAAGGCAAGAAAAGGGTACTCAACATTTATAATTAATAGTATGGGGCGATAATACAAAAATATTAAACAATTTATCGTATTTAACAAAAAAATTACACAAATTATTAAACTATTGACCCATAAAAATAATTTAAATTTTAAACATTATAAGGAAAGTCATTAAATTTCAAAAAATTATCTTAACAATGATCCCCAAATATTATAATATAGATGACAGTTGTCACACATGAAACATGCGAATGACTTTGTTTTTTATTCTATTGAAACATAGTAATGTCTTGAATTACTATAAATACTTATTTATAACATTATGATTTGATTAATCTTGATATTATTTGATAAATTCCATAAATCAAAAAAATAACACCATCCATGATAGAAAAAACTAAATTATCAATAAATATTTTATCGATTCTGATGTAATATGTCTCATCAAATTTACTGATTCATATCATAAATATTATTATCAAACATCATGAATATATTATGGGCTATTTTTATCATGGTCTAAATATAAAATTTCAAATAAAAAAACATTCATGTAAATTATTATCATTCAATATATTCTTATAAATCCATAGTGAAAAATCATATACTGAATAAACCTCATAGAATTCACCATTAATATAATAAAATTACTGAATCCAAATATAAAAAACATCAATTTACCCACTTTATCCTTAATCTGTCAATATAGATAACTCTTCATATTACTTAACATCTCTTTTCATTCACATTTCACTTTTAGTGACATCATTATCACCAATATAACCATTAATCATTCCACATTGTTGATTCCATTCAAGATATGTCCCCTTTGTATATTGATTTTGATAATGGAAAATGACAACACAATTTATGAATTTAACCATTGATGATGTCTTAAGGAGTCATATATCCCCATCCATTATGTTAATAAAACTCTACATTTTTACATTATAGTTAAATTCTTTATGTCATTATTTTACACATTCCAATTTTTTTTTAATTTTTGAAGAAAATATCATGTGTGATTATTTCATCATTTTTGAAAGGAAGGAAACTAATTATTCTTTCTTCCATGGATTAAATTATTCTTACACTCATAAAATTATATCATTATTTTCATTAGTGAGTTCAAGAGTTGGTTATGGAAAATGTTTTTAATCATGTTCCTTAAAAATGATTAATCATGATCACTAAATACATCACTCCAATTATAATCCCATTTGACTGGTCATAAAAAAAAATTATAACACATTCAATGCTTACCGAGCTACTTATAGTCTAGTAATTGGATAAAACGAAAAACATCATCAAAGAATCCATTATTGTAACATAAACAACATAATCATGAAAATATTCTTTATTTATACATAAATTATGACACATTTATTTAGATCTACATGACCATAGGCTTATCATTAGATACACACCTTGAAATAGACTTAAAAATAGTTCTATGGATCTTACAAAATTTTTTACCTTAGATTCCAATAGTTTAATAAACCTTTTTCTTGGTTCCAACAATAGAAACTTGGGTATAACATACATGGATATTAAATTAATTTAGATAAATATACATAAAATTAAAAATTCCAGGCCCCATGATTATAATATTTTAGTGTCATTTATAATCTCAAATGAAATATTCTAACATTATGAAATATAATCAATGTTACCATAAAAGAAATTCTATTTTATATAACTAATTCTTAAAACCAATTTTCATAAACTAGGGAAAGGAAACATGACATAGTGTTTCTCAGATAATAGGTATAGATAAATAATAGAGATATATACACCTAACATGAGAATAAGTTATCGAGATAATAAGAATAACAATTAATGATCTAACCATTTAAATAAATTTTCATATACAATAGACATTCCATAAAGATTAGAAGTTCATATAATATGAATCACAAGGAAATGAAGATCATAATCTCTAAAATCATAACATATGAATATGAACTATAATTTTAGGTAGACAAAAAAACATATAAAAAGAATTTTCATAGTAGTTATGTGTTAATTCTAAGGCCAACTTATTCAAATGGGTTCACTCCCTAAACCATATGATTAATAATGGTTATCTCCCAGGACCAACATATCATACAAATTCATTAATTGAACCTATTTTACTCACTTTTATTTTCTTGTATATCTCTTGTGATATAAATTGTTACCCAATTTATTAGATGGTTATATAGGTCCCCCCCATCTCGTAATGAAATTATACATATGTGTTCTACTTGAGAATCAATAGTAATCATATCATAACCCATGGAATAAAATGGATATCACAAACATTTCATCATATCATAACATATGGAAAATATATACCTTTAATAATCATTTCATCCAAACATAACCCATGAAAATAATCAGGTTTGACATTAATATAACCCCTTATAGATTAATGGTTTTTATGAAAATATAACTCATGAAAGAGAAAACGGTTTCCTAAACATCATTCCATAAAAAGATAATTTAGAGAAATAATATGGATATAACAATGGTTCATTTCTTCAATAAGGAATGTGTAATACCAATCGATATCCTCGTATAAGAAACGTAATGTTTGTCAAATTTTTTAATATCATTTCTTGTGGAAATTATCTTTTATTACTTGAAAAAATTTATTTTAAAACATATTACATTAAATTTAATTTTCATTAATAAATTATAAAGTATTCCTAAAAATATTCTAAAAAACATTTTCCATGAAATTATATATAAGAAACATGAAAACATTTTCAAAACCATAATCCTTGAAATAATATAAAATAATCATAAAAATAATTTTGAAAAACGTTTTCCATACATAATTAAGTAGAAAGATGACATTATTTAGAAAAACATTTACACTTACAAAATTATAAAATAATACTGAATACAAATTGATAAATATTTTTCCTAAAAATTCATATGATAATTTTGATGTAATTTTTAAATAATCATTACTGGATAATTTATAATAGAATTTTAATAATAATTTGAAACCCCTCTTTCCATGAATACTAATTAAAAACCTAGAAAGAAATTAAAAACTTTTTCCTTGAAAAATTAAAATAATAAATTATAAAGGATGTTGGAAATTTTTTTAATGTCATTTCACTGAAAAAATATTTTAAAAAATTCAATGGAAATCTTGATATCATTTTTATAAAACTAGATTTTGGAAGTACATATATTTCCATTTGAAATGAAAAATAATGTCATCTTTTGATAAAATGTTTTCTTAATTATATCAAGTTAAATAACATGGAAAATATTACCATTACAATAAAAATTTCATTCTATTGATATGATAATAACCATAATAAGGGTTATTGATGGATGGATCATAATATTTAATAATTTTAAACATAATCATTAACTACTTTAATAAATGCTGTGATTATTGTAATAAATATTTACCACTTTAGTAACCCTGAATCATAATCACAATTTGAAAAAAATCATGCATTTTAATATATCATTAAAATAACTACATTAAGAATATTAAATGTAAAAGGGAATTATATAAATACCTTATAAAAATATTTGTTCATAACATGTAATATATCTAGAAGAAGGAAAATTTAGACAAAACAATTCATTAATGATTTTATTACAATTTAAAAATAAAACCCCTAAAATAAAGTCATAAAATAAATATCTAAATACCCATTAATTATTTTATAAAAATCATATAATACATTCACTGATAGTTTATACATCAAAAAAAATAATGGGAAATTAATTCAAAATTCTCAGTGAAATGAAATTGAGATGAGAAAACCCATAATATATTTCTTGAATTTCTTCATGCATGTTAAATCCTCCTGTATACTAAAAAAATGTATATAGTAAATATAAAATAGAACCATATTTTTATTATACCATGTGTTATTTTATTATAATTTTATATAACATTTATTAACAATTACATTTTAATGTTACTTTCGAGGTAATATCCTCTTTGTTATTCATATATGTCTTCATTTATTCATGTTGTTCTTACATAGATCATGATTTACTTATTTATAGAGTGTAAAAACTTTTAATAAACATAATATTTATTCAATATATCAAAATTTTAAATAATCTATAAATTATAAATACATGAAATGGAAAACACCATACACAAAGACAAAAGGTCGTACATATGCATGAAGGTTATTTATAAATACCAATCGTGTTGAAATAATGCGAGTAAATAACACACACACACACATATATTATCATTATTTTAGAATAATTATTTCATATATATAATATATTGTTACAAAAAACAATCATAATACATTCAATGTAATTTTTGTACAAATCAAATCGCTTGACGGATGCGGTAGTCCACACGTCCAAAAACAAAGATACCTTAATCCCAAAATATGGAAATAATGAAGGTATGATTTATATAATAATTATAAATAATATAAATTAAGATTAACTATAATGTAGTTAATATAAAAATATTATGTAAAAATAATTTCCCACATTGATAGGTGGTAAAGTAAAAATAAATTACATCATTTCCTAAGGTGGAAGTGGATTGAACTGACGAATAATATGTTTATTTCCCTTTGATTGAGGTTATTTTATGGGTGTGAAGAGGCCTTATAAAAAAATAACTTTATTTTGGATGATTTTATTATCTTATAATTATATTTTTTGAATTATTTATGTGGTGGAGAAAGAAGATAATATTGAAGAGCTTGTGGAAGGATATTACCCCCTCTATGTGTAACTCCTTTTGGATTTCATCAACGGTCTTCCATGAATGGATTTATTCCCAAAGGTTTTATTCAATGATTGAGGTATGTGATTTGGTATTATATTTCTGTATGATTTTTTTCGATCCAATTGGGCATGAAAGGTTTAAACGAATTGGAGTATCTGAGGCATTTTATAAGTGTTGAAAAGGAAAAATTGGGTATTTATAAAAAACATTTGAGTGATCCCCAAATCATAATTTCTCCCCAGGTGGTAAAAATTAACCATTTTAAATAATTAAAGTCTTTATAGACTATATATGGCCTGAAAATAATTTTTATACAAGTGTATGGTCATTTTTACACATTATTTTCTATGTTTAGTTATCAATCATGTTTGATTTTACCTTAATCAATTTATAAAGTATTAATTAAATTCATTAATATTTATATTAAGAAAAAAATTTACCTTTTTTTCTATTATAAATTATTTTTATTGTATATACTAGGTCAATTTTTCAAAATTATATTGACCTAAGTTTAAAAAATTAATTTAATATTATTTTCGCAGAGGGGACAAGACAACGAGTTATTATCCAAAAAATCATCAAATGTCTTAATATTATAATTAAATATTAAAAGTGGTTACAATGAAAAAAAATAAATTTATTGATGTAAAATTTATTTAATTATACTTTAAAACCAAATTATAATAAAATTTTATAATATAACAAAATTATTAAAAATTTAATTTTTAATTAAAATTTAGTATTTTTCACTTTTCATCCACAAATGTGTTTTAATAAAAATTCATAAAATTCACCTTAAGATAAATATTAAATTATAAGTATAAAAATAAATTTTATTTAACCAAATTCTATTTAAAAAATTTAATAATGATAATTTTACAATTGTTCATAGAAATAAATAGAAATCAAATCATTTTGAAAAAAATTATTTAGAAACATACATAGACATTAAAAAATATTTTATTTATTAGTATAATTTATTTTTATAATGAAATTTAATATTTTATAAAAAATATTTATTAATAAGAATATTACCTTATTTAACTTTTTTTATTAGAATATTTTTTAAATAATCATAATAATAAAATGTTGTTTCATAAAAAACCTGTTGCATGTAACACAAGCCATGTCATAGTTTCTTGTAGTGGATGATTATCATGGGGTGTCATATACCCAAATATTAACATGTTTTAACAAAAGGAATAAAAATAAATACATACTATTATAAAAAAAGTTATATTTCTTGTTTTTCTAGATATCAAAAAGATAAATTAATTTGAAATTAATTTTAGAAGATATGATTGTGTTTAATATTAATGATCATGATGATAATATTATATATTGTTTATAGTATCATGTATTTAAACAAAAAAATCCCATTAATATTGTTCCCATAATGAGTAAATTTGATATTAATAATATCTAATTAATTAATATCCTCGCAAATTTGTACTTTACTGATTATTTATTATTATTAGAGAAAAACATTCTTATACTCATTTTTTTATCCAAAATGTTAAATAAATTATTTTTATGAGTCCTTCGGTATGTATATATACTCCAATAGGATTAAACAAACTCAAAATCCCATGTCATTAATTAATATTTACTCTAAATAATCACTGATAAAAACATCAATGGCCTCCCCACATTGTAAATCTGATCCTTAAAGATGCCTATTATCATTGAAACAAGAGTTGATGGGTCTTTCTAACACCATGAACACAATCAAATCATATGAAATCAGAACATGGACAATATAACAAAAAATTAATTTATTAGGCGATGTAGGAATCAATTATAATGAAAAAATATGGACACTTATATTATACACCATTTAAAAAAACCCAATAATATTGGATTCATATTTTTAGGTTCTTGCAGATGATAGGGCCAGGGATCAAGATAATTGATCTATGATCTATTAAAATACACTATTAATGTAATTTATAAAATTTTAATATTATATAAATATTAATTAAACATAATTTTATTTTTCATTGTTATTTTTATTATCATATATTGAATGATTTTATGACCATTGACCTTTAGTTAATAAATTATTATTTCCAATATTCATTACTCCAAGAAATTAATAAAGGTTCTTAAATGAGGAATCAATCAAAATATGCACCATCAATTCAAACATTTTGATCCCCATTTATCATCCATATCTTCATCGTCTTATTTTGAAATGTAAAAATTATTATTAGCCATTTCAATGGATGAAATATAATCAAAACCGGAATAAATTCTAAAAATAATTGTGGTGAATGATGATGAGTCATTGTTATTTCAACATGATGAATTTATCGAGTGGTGTGGAATGTGTGGATCTATTATGGGTATTGGGTTTAATATCAAATTTGTTGGGGATTTCTGATGGATTTATTGTTTTTACAACAATAAATTATTCATTATTGGAAAATAGAAAGGATCCTTCAGTAAAAAAATATATAATTGATGATTTTTATCCAATGATCAGGGTAGAATGATGGATCAAATAATAGATGCTTACTAGGAATTAAAATTCAATAACACAATTTATAGACTTATTATACATGTTATATAATATTTTAAAATTTAGTTATTGATACATCAATTAATTAAATACAAAAAAATTGTAACATTTATACACATGTTTTGTTTTATATTTTATGTGGATGATTTTCACATAGATGATTTAATTATGATATACAGTGTTGTTTCTAAACACAACTCATGTCTATAATGAATGCATGTCCTAAAGTGGTGTAAAATAATTTACAAGAAAAAATGATCAGTGAATATGGTGTATAACTAAATAATATTCCATGTTTTATGAACTGATATCTTATATTATAAAACACCTATTATATAATCATTATAATAACAAAAATTTCATATAATTTATACAACATGATTTACTAAAAACACAACAGTTTCATTCTACGGTATGTGGCCATAAAAAATAGGATTCCCACTTATTGAGGGATTTATTAGAGATAATTTGTCGGTTGAAAATAAAATTCTATATACTAATAATGTATTTCATCATATTTTTTGAGGCTGAAACTCTACGTATATTAATTTACATGTAATTTTATAAACATTTCAATGGTGTTTATCAAATTTTCATACCTAGGTATTGGTGTGGGAAAATTTATTCATTTATACTATGATATTACCCATATTTATCCTAATAAAAGGATATTGTTTCATATTATATGTATTATTTTATATAATTTAGGTGGTTGAGTATATTTTACTCATTGAAATAATGATTGTATTTCACCAAGGAATTCAAAGTATTCAAAGAGGTAAGATGTTACAAATTTTTCCTAATTTTATCATTTAATAATATATTTTACTTAATCCATAAGAGAAATAGTTACAACCAGTTTAATTATTCCATATTTCAGATCTATTCTATTTACCCACTATCATTATGTATTAGTCCTAGAGAGAGAAACATTCCACCATCTATGAGTATACATTACTCTCAATATGATAATGTTCACAACTATAGTTATAGGGAGACAAAAAAATGAATGATGAATGACAAGTAAAAAGTTTGTATGTCCTCTACAATATTTAAATGAACGATACTCTATCAATATTGCTATAAAATCCTTTTGAGTTAGGGAATACATAACTATATGTGTTATTATTTACATAATTGATTAATTATATTTCAACAAAGGACGATACAATGAAAAAAACTCTATATTATTTAAATGGTAGTTTAAATGGTTGGATAATTTGAAATATTCTAATATTATATCATATCCTAAATACATAGTTTTAATTAATAATGATAGGTAGTTGGTTCGTTGATAAAAAAAATATTGTTTTTACACTATTCTTAGTGTCATAGGATATAAATGATACAAAATCCTTTATAAACCTATGATTTTATAACATTTAATCAACTATGATACAAGGCCTACTATCTCAAAATAATTGTTTTGTCTCATAGTTTACCACATGTTATAGGGTGATTAAATGAAATAGTATATCTAATTTTAGTTATATTTTATATGATTCCAGTTTAGAATATTTGTACTCATCCCAACATAGGTGATAGTCCCATAAATTTTCAGTTCAAATAAATTATTCATAGATTTATTATGAAATTAGGGGATATTAATCCTGTATATTTGGTGTATAATATTTTACCACAATAGAAATATATATTTGAAATATATTCTATTGATTTTTTTGATGTTATAATGTTTAGTATTTTATCATCTATTAATCATTATCAGATGTATTTTCATATGTGTTTTATGAACTTAAAAATAAGCCTATATAGACTATTTTATTATAGTATGTGTACGTAGATGCGTTAATGACATTCGAGTTTGTTATTATAAACTAATGGAATTTTTTATTATATTTTTTTCAATAGATATATATATATATATTGTTTAATAGTATATGGTGACTCATGTATTAAATTTCTTATTGGTTATAGTAAAAAACAACTGGCCTATTAGAGATGGGATTATAGTTTCATGATCATCATATCTATATAAACATTTTTTCAATAATATTCCAATTAATATTAAGAATCCAATATTATAAATTATTACTATATATTATTATTCATAATATATTTTATTAATGTTATAACACAAATTGAAATTGAATTTGTCAATAAATATCATTTTATTATCCTTATCCCCATGATTTCCATATTTATAAAAAAAATATTTTTGAAATGAGGATGTTCTTTCCTATTTGTTATTATGTTTTCTAGAGTTATTTATTTCAATTTGGCAATGGTGGTTTAAATTTTATGGATTATAGTTTAGTGATTTCATCTAAGGAGAAGGAATATTGATCGGTAATAACATGATACACTATGAATGGATGAAGTATTGTGATGTGAATATAATCAATATTTGTTTTTTATTCCACGAGTTCTTGAATTAGTTTGGTGTTCATATTTATATAATGCTTCTTGAGTAATATGATGTTATAGAATCTGAATATGATATTCTTCGTTCAAGATCATGTTGGTATCTTCTGTTCATTTATTTCTAGCAATGCCCACTATGTTTTTTGGATTTTAAAACTTTATTTTAAGTAATGTTTTTAGTCTTTTGAATAATAAATTGGATGATTATAAATTACATCAAAATAAAAAACAGTAAAAAATTATTAAATATGTAATTTAATTTAATTTTATGTAGAATATTAATAAATCCTATTTTTATTGAATCACCAAGGTAAAAAGAAAATAATAATTAGTAGAACATTAATACATGCAATGGAGAAGGGAAATGTAAAAATGGACTAGGTAAGAGAAAAAAAGGAAAAAGACGCCTTGAAAAATTATTGTTGTCTACAAAAGATAATAATTGGGAGACCCTAAAATAAGAGGATATTTCATCACATGAATCATAAAGGTTGGGTGGACTAAATGTAAATATTTATTGAAAAACTATAAATACAAAGTCACTACATGTGAAATATTTATTACTAAATTAAATATTCATGTTCCCACTATATAGTTAATTGTTAAATTATATGTTTCCATCATTAAAATAGATCCTAATGATTAAAATATGTTTCAAAAAACTATTAGAGTTGATCTAGATATTTCAATTTCATATATCTCCCCACACAAATATATTCTTTTAAAGAAAAAGATTCATCATTTCCTACTATAGTGGATATCATATATAATATTTTTAATAATGTAATGTGTAATTCTAAATATTAAATCATAATTAGGATTTTATGAAACATATGATTTTTACATCATGATTTGTAATAAATAAGAAATATCCTATAGAAATGAAAAATGTTATGGTATAACATAGTGAAATAAAATAAAATATTTATAAAATAATAAACATATCATATTTTGGTAATTAATAATAAATATAATTTCTAATCCTTATAATTTTACATTATCTTTAAAAATTAAAATCATTAAAATAAAAATAAAATGTAAATTTTTAGAGCATGTAGATATGGGTTTTTAGATTTAGACTAGCTAGAATATATTGGTATATTATGTCATTATTATATGGTATAATTACCCTTGAAACACATTCAATTAATGTAAATGAGACAAAAAATCTATATAATTAGTTGATAATAATGAATTTGAACCACATCAAGTATAATATAAATGTAATTTAACAGTCCTTATAAAATATTATGATATATTTTATAAATATAGACTTATATAATTAATAAATAAAATTCTAAAATTCATTTAGGGAGTTATGTAATTTCCTAGTTATGTTTAATATGATATTGGTATCAAGAAAAATGTTTCTTCTCATATAATTGTCCAACAAATATAGTATCAGACCACCATTTAATCATTTTAATTAGAGTGATGCATTATAATAAACTAACATCTCTTAATATAGATTAGTGTATGGTTGTAGGTAAATATGGGTAAATTAACTTTTAATTATATATTATGATCATCATAGAGTCTTAGAAGAACAGTGTTACTACATTATGTTATGATTTTAATATTGTGGAATTTATACGTAAAAATTGTAATACTAAAATTATTGACGGTTGAGGGCTTGGGGGAAGCATGTGTTGGAATTGTAATGGTAGAGATCATTTTGAATTCTTCATATGTTCTTCAATTATTTATTTCATTTTCTTATAATTAGAGTGTTCTAATTAATTATATTATTGAATTAATTTTTTAATATGAAGGGTTTTGTTTTTCTATGAAGTTATTATATGGATGAAAAAAAATAATTTCGATATTTTTTTAATGACAATTTAATATTGTATGTCCTTTAATTCTCAATATTGCACCACACTAGTTTTTTTAGATATTGGTACATCATCCCAAGGAATTTTTAATAAATTGAGTATTTTAATTGGATAATTATACATATTGATCATGTTGGTTCTTTTTTAGGTCCTTGTATTGTTGGTTCGGGGTCTTATTTGATGATGTATTCACTCTAATGATGATGATGATTAACTTGTTCTATGTATGGTTTTTTTGTATGGTTATTAGGTAGAATCTGATATTATTGGTGAATTGTCGTAGATTTTTCATACATTTTATGGTACATATGTGGTCTAAATGTGAGGTTTATAGATCTAGTTGTGCTGTGTGATATCAATGATTAGCTTCTTTATTTCTATCCAAATTCTATTATTTAAATATTTTCGAATGTTGTATATTTTTTCATATTCAAATTTTGAGATTGTTTTATTCCATTATTATGTGTCTATATAATGTATCTATACCCTTAAATCTATTTTTCTTGAATTTTTAAATTTAAAAAATAGAATTAAAAAATGATGTAATATAATACAACTGATAATATGAATTTAATTATATATATACCATATATTTTTACAATTACATAAACTATTTATTAATGATGATTTTTTGGGAAAAATTATTCTGTAAATATAAAATTAATCATTCTATATTATCATATAAGTATAAATAATAATATATATATTATATATATGGTGAAAAAGTATATGTCAAGTAAAAACATTATTTTGATTGAATACTAGAAAATATATAATTGGGATAGAAGAAGTATGATTTATATTAAAAAAGGTCATGGATAATGATTTAAATGTAGTTAGAATAAGAATCTGTAAAATATGATTTTAGTGGGTGAAAAATTCTAGAAACACATACATTACATACAATTTTTTTAGTACCAAAAAAATTCATTTCTGATAACTAATTGAGGTAATTTATTTTCATTAATTGTAACTTACCAAGAAAATAACAAATAAGAAATTTTATTAATTATTAGTAGTTTTTAATAAAATATTTAATTTAAATTAATGTTGATGTTATATTCAAGGGCGCACTTGACATGCAAGAATGGGGTTTTCCTAAGTCTTATTCTTCAAACATTGGTGAGTCATACTAAAAAATAATGTATTACTGTTATTTTAAATGTAAATTAATGCATTGTAGTTTTTTTTAGAGAATGAATATAACTAACAAAAATATGATTATTAATATTTGTTAAATGTTTTTACATTTATAAAATATATGTTATTGTCTTAAAATGTGAATGAATATAATTTTAAGCATTATTACATTAAAATGATAATTTAAAATATATTGATGAAGAACCCTAATTAAATATAGTTTGGGTCACATTTATATGTTCTATTTGAAAAATTAGATATCTACTTTTGAATCGGGATATCAAAATTCAATTTTGGTAAAAAAAATTATTTTTATGATAAAAATCAATTTTTTGATTAATAGTGAGAAATACTAAATTTTAATTCAAAATATCCTTTTAATCAAATTCATTTTTATAGATATATTATATTTTTAATTGGTTTTAAAGATTAATTAGATTATATATTTACCATTTATTCTAATTGTGGTCATTGGAGTTAATTTAACTTTAAAATTGGACATAACAAATTATCAATCTTTTGATAATTAATATTTCATAAAAACATGCCTTTTTGTTTTGACAACGATAATTAATTTTTAATTAATTAGTCTGACTTATATGTTTTTAATATGCTAAAATATACATTTTTTGAATTATTAATATCAAATATATCATAGTCATAATTTTTGGTAATTTTCTAAAAAACATAATTATTGATGAATAGTGAACCCACTGTGTACTTGTTAAAAATTGAATTTTTCATTTAAATGAATTTTTCCCATTTCTATGAATTGAATTTAGAAAATCTAATATACATGTATTTAATTAATAAGTAAAATATGGTTTAATAATATGAATTTTTTTGTGATTAGTAACTTTTTACTTTTATTTACTGTAGTTAAAGGTGAAGAGGGTAATTCGAGGTAAAAATATATACATAATAATATAAATTTACTTTTAACACTTGTTCTAATATTATTGGATGAGTATTTTAATACTAAGAGAATCTTTGGATTGATTATGGGACCCCATGGAGCCAATTGGAAGTGATAATGACACTTTAGATTAATTAATTTAATGTAATTACAAAAATGACATAAAAAATATCATTTAGTAAATTAATTTTTACATAATTTTATATGAGTTAACTTTTCAACTATATATATTCATTGAAAATAAAATAATATTTCATAAAACATGGTATTTTTATTATTATATTTGACATCATTTAAAAAAATATTTATGACACAAAAATGAAATAGTATTTACCTCATTAATAAATGATTTAAGCAAATAAGATTATAAATATTAAAACAATTTCTAATAACTTTCTAATTTTTTTTAATGATTTGATTTTCGAAATGAATCATATTATCGTTGAATTAAATGAGTTTTGGACCATTTTAAAATGAAGATAATTTTATAATAAAATAATTGTTTCAAACTTTCATAAAGAGACCCTCCAATACCTTATTAAAGGACCCCACTTCTATCCCATTACTCACACCTCTAAAACCATTGGGTCATCCAAACCATATCCAAATATTCTCTAATGATCCCTTTATTCCTTCGGGAAGCCTATCTGTAGGGATTAGGCACTTGAACAAGTCCTTTTGGTTCAAACAAAATGGAGTTACCCGAATTAAATGTAATAGTGTTTTTTTAAATTCTTCTGTTGTTTTAGTAATATTTTACATATCCAACCACCAAAAATCTTTTTATTCCATTATTTAATGACATAACTTGTATAATAAATATAATAGGTTGTTTTTATGAGAATTATTCAAACTACACTGACACACACCTTCATCTAATGGGTAAAGAACATACTATTTTTGTGGACGACGATCTACTGCCTCACAAAACGATGATTGTTCAAATATCTCTAACCGCCAATCATGGTGGAAATTATGATGGTACTGTATTTATATATTATATATATAATATTTATATTGTTTTTAGTTTTCTATATTTTTCATTTATATATTACCATTATTGTTTCCATAGTGGGTAAATACAATAATCTCATTTGAGGAAATAAGGACTACCGCCCCCTCAAAGTTATATGACTCGTTCATGACTTCTGTGGAACATATAATGGGTATAGTTAATGAAATATTATATGATATTATACTGGAATCATAATATTCTTATGTATAATTATGTTTCCATTCCATTAAAATATGAAATAAAAATGAATTAGCGTTCATGGGTATGTACCGCTTACCGTCTCCATGAACGGTGCATTTCAATTATTATCTCCAAATGTTATGTACTATTATAAATACAAGTATATAATGGATATATATGATATATATGATATCTAAATAATAAATATCATTCTAGATATAATGAATGTTTGCCACATGAACAACTTGTAATTATAAGAAGTCCATTTATGACTCAAGTACCCAATATCGACAAAACGACCATTATTAACATAAAATATTATATAATGATTATCACATGTTAAAAAATGATTTAAAAAGAATTTTAAACATTAAAATGTTTCATAATATATTTAAAATTTACTTTAGTTTATTATTCAGGAGATTAAAGAATGAACAGGTACATTCAGACACAAGGTAATGGATTTCTTATCTCACTTTTAATTCCGTAAGATTTCCATTGTTCTCCAGTTATTGATTTAATGCGGTGAATTGTGTACCTTCATATGATATATATTATATTTATTCTATTTATATTCATGGTATTTTGTGATTCAATTGGTGTTTATCAACATTATATTATATGACTAGTTTGATTACAATGTTGTCAGAGATTTTAATCTCACTTCATATTTTGGTGAGATTCGTTCAATATTGCCACTATTTCCTTTTTTTGGGGCGTGTACTTCCCATGACTGTATTCATTGTGTTATATACACTAATTTATGGGTAATTAAATCTTCATTTTATGATCCTTCTTTCATATGTTGAATTTTTCATAAGTTACAAATCATTAACAGAATCTTTCACATTCTTCTTTTTTAAAGACTTATTTTTGTTATGTCTTTTAATTTACAACATATAATTTTGAGATATCTAATTTTATATCCATAATGATGAAAATTTTATTTCCATGTGATGGGATTCCATCTTCTCTCTCATAAATTTATTTTTCTGAATTTTAAAGCGACAACGTTAGGCTGTCTAATTTCTATAAGGGAACATCATAACACAATTTCACTTCTTTGAGTTAACATTATAATTATTGATTATTCCATGTAATAAATATGTGTGAATGACATATTATTATTTAACACATAATATACACTTATATTGAGTGTATTTTATTTTTCAGACATAAATATTTAATTTATTTATCCTTAATCTAAAGATACCGTCCTTATAAGGGATTTCATCACAATTTCCATTCCCATGAGATTTCATTATTGTTATCCATAAATTCACTTTTATATGGTGTATACACTTCTATTTGGAATATTATATCATTAATATCCTTATTCTCATGATATTATTCATTTTGTTTCAATCTATACTTCAATTATGTTTTGTCATGTGTTTCTCATGTTTTACGAGACTCTTTAAATAAAACATCATCTTAAAAGCATTAAAGAATTATTCTTCTAAATATTTCTAATTAATTTACTTATTTTCAAAAAAAAATAGTATTTTTCTTTATGGAAGTTAATGTTTTAACACAATAATTCCATTAAATTCTTCAAAGTGGTATATGACTCATTCATTCAAAAACCATTATATTAATTGTTTTAAATGGTATTGCAGAACAGTTTGATAATGCCTTTATTTTGTCAATATATTGAAATGATTTCTTGTGATTGAAAATGAAATATTATTACTAAAATGATTATATTTGAATTATTTTATGTTTTATGATATTATAATGTTACTTGGACATTTCACGGGTGGTTACAAGGTAAACCATATTACAGGTGGTGCCATGATAAACCAGGACTGATAGCTACGTTTTAACCTCAAATGCATTCAGTATGGAAGTCAACCATATGGATATTCCATTTAGTGATATGTGTGGAAGTCTACATTATGGTTATTCAATTTAAATATGTTTATTTCCCATGTTATCTATATATGTTATGTGTGCTTTTTATGGGTTTTATGGTAATCTTTTGGTTACATAAGGGTAAGCAATGGTCTTTTTTCAGAGAAGAGTATTTAATATTTCATAAAGGGACAAAGAATTATTTATGATAAAGTATTCATGGAATACTTGCTGTTTTAATAAAAATAGTTTTCCTTATTTCTATATCCCTTACTGGGATTTTTTCTCATCCCATGTTATTGAAATGATTTCCACAAGACATGATGATGAATAGGGACAATGATGTGGTCAAGGAACTGTCATGATGTCTAAAATATGTAACTGAACATGATTTTTTATGAGAGTTTATATTATAAGAGAAAATATATATTGAGTTTTAGTATCTACTTGTAATATTCGAGCTGATATGTAATAATTATGGCATAATACTCTAAAACTATAAACCTGAAATAATACTCAATGTAAATTCATTATTTAAATCAGGATTATGAAATGTTTAAGGTCGAGTCCTTATAGATTGAATGAGATGTTAGTTTAGATAACTTCATATGTTAGGGTGTAATTTAAGCATAAATGGCAAATCCATAATGGTTATAATATTAGAAAGGTTAATAGTTATTTTATAGGTGATAAATGGTTATTACATAATGGGGTGGAAAATGTAAGGTGATTGATAACCATTGAGGATAAATTATGACATTGTTATTTTTGAGGAAATTGTCCCTTTTTCAATTATTATGAAATTGTTTAGTTTTCGAAAAAGGTAAACATCCATACCATGTGTCCAACCACCATGTACGATAAATCTATGGGAATTGAACCCATAACCATAGCGTGATTCATAATTATTGCCTACCACTAAACTACATGATGTCCCTGGTTAGTGTGACTAATTTTTTTATTAAATGATTTTATTGATCAATAATAAGTTCATTTGGGATTATATGTTTTATCAAATGGACATATTTATTAGATGAAAATGATTTAGTGATTTAGTGATAATTGTTGTTTTGGAAGACATTCTCTCTTTTTGGAACACAATATTCATAAGTAAAATAGAATAACCTAGGATTTAATATTTAGAGTAATGGTTGAAATATTATTTTGGAAGAATCTATGTTTTTATTTTGGGAATAAAGTGATTTGGGTTATTTATAGAGATGAATAACCTATCATATAGAATATGTGATTCATTTAATTACACTTAAATATAAAAATTAAAGAGTATTCAATGTTTTTTGAGATTACAAATAAGATTAACTGTGTAAGACTATGTGATTTTAATCCTTATGAGTTTTTGTTTTGAATATTCGCTTTCATTAATTTTATGAATTATAAGGACAATTCTATATTTAATGGTCTTTATTTAACATAGGGTATTTTTCTTTGGATTTTGGAGATTAAAAGTAGTATTTGTTTTTATAAAGGATTACCATTTTTGGTATTATCTAATCACATACTAACAAAATTTTTTTGGATAATATAGATAGATAGGGTAAATATATTTTCCATATTTATTGGATTATTTTATTCTCTAATACTTGATTTTTGGCCTTTTTATATGTCCATGTCAACTTGAATTCTCATCGTTTTGAGAAAAGAATATTTTGTGGTAGACATTTTGTAAAGGATCAAAGTCTACATGACAAGTAAGTTTGTGTCTTTATGTTCATGGTCAGGATCATAAATAAATTACTCAATTTAGGAAAATGATTTTAAAACAAAAATGATGTCTGTTTTATTTTCTCACTAGAAACCAATTAACATTTAACCCATCACAAATTAGTAATTTTCTTATTGTTAATTTTCTCATAATCATGTTTTCCATCACTCTTCATTAGATCATGACACTTAGTTTCTCTTCCATATCCATGTATTCATGGAATCTAATAATGGGATATCTCAAGTGACCATTGTTCATATCATTATTTATTTTAATGAGATAGTTTTATTTACCCTTTTTCATATGTGGGACATTCAATTAAGTTTCCAAGCCCAATTTTAAAATTTCAAGGACGCAATTTCCCAATGGGGGATGGATGTAACATACCAAGAAAATAAAGAATATGATATTTTCATATTTTTTAATATAATATTAATTTTATTTTAAATGTGATTTTATATTCATGGGCGTACTTGATACACTACATTGGAGTTCTTAAAAGTCTTATATTGTAAACCATGCTTAATCATGATAAAAAATAATACATTACAATTATTTTAAATGGTAATTCATAGCTATCCATTTTTTTGAATAAAAATAATAAAAATAACTAAAATATGATTATAAATATTTATCAAATGTTTTTTCATTTATCTTTTAAATGTTAGAGGCTTAAAATATTAATGAATCTAATTTTAAGATTAATTAACATTAAAAGGCTGGTTTATGGCCTTTTTATGGAAAACCCTCCTTAAATCATGTTTTTGTCACTTTTATATGTTATATTTGTCAAAATTAAATTTTTATTTTGTATTGGGACATCAAAATTTGATTTGGGTAAAATTTTGGTATTTTTCTGATAAAATTATTTTTTTAATGAATACGAAAAAATACTATATTTTAGTTCAAAACAACCATTTAATATAATTTATCTATATGGTTAAAATATTATATTAAATGTTTTTAATGTTAAATTAGAATATATTTTCACCATTTAATCCAATAGTGGTCATTGGAATTATTTTTACTTTGAAAATGGACATAAAAATGTGTCAATCTTTTGATAGTTAATATTTCCTAAAAAAACACGCCTTTTGTTTTGACAACAGAAATTAATTTTAAATTAAATAATCCCACTTCTATGTTTTTAATTTGGTAAAATAGACATCATTCTTTGAATTAAAAATATTAAATATTGCTTAGGGTTAATTTTATGTATTTTTCTAAAAAACATCAATTTTTGATGAATAATGAAACCATTATGTCATAGTTAAAAACATACTTTTTAATTGAAATAATTTTTTACCACTTCTATGAACTTAATTTAAGAAATCTGACATAAATAATTGTTTCTAAAAATTAAAATGTTCTTCTATAATAAGAAAACATTTTATTGGTGAATATTAACTTTTGACCTTTATTTACAACAGTTAATGGTAAATAGGGTAATTCAAGGAAAAAATAATATCATACTAATACAAAAATACCTTAAATCATGTCCTAATATTGTTGGATGAGTCATGGACGATCAAGGGAATCATTGGGTTGTTTTTGGGCTCCCATATAGCCACTTGGGACTGATAATGACAGTTCAGATTAACTAATTTAATGAAAAGAAAAAAAATGACACAAACATATATCTTTTTGGAAATTAATATTTACATATTATTATATTTGTTATATTTTCCACTATAAAAATTCATTATAAATATAAATATATTTCATACATCATGTAATTTTTAATTACTTTTTATAAAATATATAAATAAAATTATTTATGACAGAACAATGATGTAGTATTTACATCATTAATAGATGATTTAAATAAATAAGATTATAAATTTTAAAACAAAATCCAAAACCTGACCAATGTTTATTGCATTAATATATTTCGAACATTATTCATCTTATCATATACATTAATGAGTTTTGTACCTTTTGAAACCGAATATATTTTTATAATAAAATAATTTTTTCACATAGTAGTAAAACCCCCTCCTCTCCCTTACAAAAGGACACCACTTCAAACCCTTTCCTTACACCTTGAAAGCTGCATGAATCATCCAAAACCTTCCCAAATAAGATCCAAAAATTCCTATTTTTAGCATAGAATCCTAACCATAGGTATGAGGCACTTCACAATGTCATTCTGGTTCAAAGAAATGGGAGTTACCTAAATTAAATGTAATAGTTTGTCTTAAATTCGTTTGTTTTATATTATTTTATTTTACATCTCCAAACCCCTAAACTATTTTTATTCATTTATTTTATAAAATATAAAGTATATTAAATATACTAGTTTGTTTTTATGATAATAATTATACGTACACATACACACACATCCATCAATTTTCATAATGAACATATTGTTCGTATGGACGACGAACTACTGCTCACGAAACGATGATTGTTCAAATATCTCTAACCACCTTTCATGGTAACCATTATGATAGAATTGTATTTATATATGATATATATTATATTTATATTTTTTTATTCTCTATTTTTCATTTATATAATACATTTATGGTTTTCATAGTTGGTAAATACTATAATCTCATTTGAGGAAGTGCGGACTACTACCCCCTGAAAGTGATGTGAATCATTCATGCCTTATGTGGAAAATATAATGGGTAGATTTAATAAAATTACATATGATATTACACTAAAATTATAATATACATATGTATCATTATGTTTCCATTCCATTAAGATACGAAATAGAAATGGAAGTAGCATTCATGCGTACGTACAACTTACCGTCTCCATGAACGGTGCTTTTCATTTATAATCTCCAAATGTTATGTATAATGATAAATTAATGTATATACTGGATATATATGATATATATTATATTAAATCAATAATATCATTTTGTATATAATTAAATTTTGACAACATGGGTAACATGTAATTAAAATAATTCCATTTTTACTCAAGTACCAAATATCGACAAAACGACCATTATTAACATAAATGATTACATAATGTTTATAAAATTTTAATTAGTGATTTAAAAAGAATTAAAAACTATAAAAAAGTTCTTAGTCAAGAATAAATTAAAATTAGTTTCTTATTCATGAGATTAATGAATGAACGGTTCAAGTTGGAAATGTGCTAATGGATTTCTTATCTAACTTTTAATCATGTGAGATTTCCATTTTTTTCCACTTATGTATTGAATGTTGTTTCTATTATACTAAAATTTGATATATATTTTCATTATTATCTTTATATTCATGTTATATGTGATTAAATAGTTTTTTATTAACTTTTTTTCATATGACTTTTTGGATTTCAGTGTGGTATGGGGTTTTCATCTCACTTCTTATTCCTGTGAGATTCCTACTATATTGACACTATTTCCATTTGTGTGGTGCATGTACTGACCATTATTGTATTCATTATTTAATATATATTAATTTATATGTAATTAAATCTCCAATTTATGATCCTTCTTTCATATCGTGAATGTTTCATAAGTTACAAAATCGTTAAGGGAACCTTTCACCAACAACATTTCTAAAGTCATATTTTTGTTATGTGTTTTAATTTACATATTCTAATGTAGGGATATGAATCCTTGGGACGTATCATCTATCATATCTTCTTCACAATGTATGGTTTTAAATATTTATGTATCCAATATAAATGGGGAGTGATCCCTGACATTGAAGGTTAATGTAGTTAGGGTTTGTAGTGTACACCCTAGTCATGGGTCTGATCTACTATCAGTGCATAAATCTATTATGGAATCCAACACATACATCTTCCTAGTGGGAAGTGACATGGATGACCTCTTAGATGAGTACTATATGTGTTACCTAATTTTCACAGTGAGTCATTTTGAATGATAATTATCTTTTATCTTCAGCATGAATCCATTACTAGTAATTTGGTTTCCAACATACCGAGAGAATTAGTTTCCTTCATGATTATATCTCCATGATTCATTATGTGTCCCAAATTATTATTGAAATTCCCTTATTATGAAAAGATTATTGTCATATTGGTTATGTTAAATTATTTATGGGTTTCATACAAGGTATTCTTATTTTTATCCCTGCATGGGAACTTCTCACTCATTTTATGCCTTACATTGTCTAAGGTATTCATTATGGGGTATGTGGTGGACCATGAGCTGATAGTGTGTATATTAGTATATATAGGACATGTGCTATATGATATGTCTCATTTGGTTTTATTCACCATGTCCAAGTATGTTTGAAATATTTTTAGTTTTATTGGGATTTTTAACTATTTTTTTATTATTTATCATACTTCGATTGTGGGTTTTAGATGTATACTTGAATTACTCATAGGTGTAATACACATTAAATGTTTTATGGGTTTAAAATTATGTGTATGTTTTTAGGTACAATAGGATAAGGCCTCCCTTATAGTTATTAGGTCTACTCAGTTATAGTTGTTGGCATATAGCTTATTGGAGGTGGTATTGGAGTATCCATACTTTATGTACAATTATGCAGGGACGAGTTAGTTGGATGGGTGATGAAATAGTACTAACAAAGGCACGGTTTCACATTTATAGACCATATATTAGATTTTTTTTCTTCTAATTATGATATTGGATTGAAATTAATGGAAAAATTGTTCTATTTTTTTTATCTAGAATTCAGGATAGGAAAACAATTAATTGAATGGTGATAATGGTATCCATACACCTGGACATCAAATACCATCTTATAGACTCATTAAATATAGAAATTGGGTTTTTGTATACCATTGTTACATGATTCATAATATGATTGGTTATATTTTTATATTCTTCTGTAGACATCTATCAAGATATAGTATTGATTATCCTATTTCTTTCTAAATCTTGGATTCTTCGAAGATTATTTCCTAAAAATATTAGATAAAATTATAACAAGGTTGATAAATATAGTGATGATGATTTTATACTAGTACATTTTCATGAGGTGGTAAATCTGTGGGGATTTCCATCCATACCTTCACATATTGAGCAGTTGATGGTAAAAAAAATTAAACGGGGAGGTTTATAGGATGATCCTGAATCATGAGTTATAGATTAAATAACTGATTGGGTTTTAGGGTGTCATAGACACCCATGAGGCAAAATATTGGCATGTTGGTTTGACATGAACCTTTCACCACATTATGTAACATGAAGGCCATATGGCATTCATAGAAGCACGCCATCTTCATGGTTCTACAATATGATTATTGGGCCTATAGAAAATATCATTTTATTATAGATATCTATCTATAATATAATTTGATAACTTTTTTAGAGGATTTATCAAAAACTACCTTATATTTTATGTTCATATATTATCTTCTACAACATAATTTGGGAAGCATGACTGTGGTTGTATATTCATTGAGATTTATGATCCTCCAAGATAATCAATATATATAGTACATGATTATTTCTTATGAGAATATCCCTACTCATAAGTCCTAAATGGATAAATCTATTTTAGTGTGACACCTATACGAATTATAACCTATTGTTGTGTTTAAGATCATGAATTCATATTATAGATCATTCTATATGAAGAGGTGAAAATGGTTAGTGTCGATGTTCTGTACACAAAATCTGAGACTTAGATAGTGGGTAGCCTTGGGTTGATGTAATTTTATTGATTTTTAAGATGTTATATGAGGAGATCATAGTACATAGGATCTGTAGATAGTATTTTATCAAAGGTTTCTATTCATTTAAGGAATGGGTGATGATAATGTGGTTATGACCAGGGGCATCTCGTGTGGGAATGACTGACCGACCATATGACTAGAAATGTTGTATTGGATATTCATTATATATATTTTTAAAATCATGAGTAGGGACATCCAAAGTATGGTAGATATGGTAGTGGACAATGGAGGGTAGCTATATGTTGAGATTGTTTTCCATATTTCCACCCCCACTCCTAGGTGGTCCTTGATAGCCTCTGGGAGCTAGTGGACAAGTGAAAATATGGATAATGGTGGAGGAGTCCTACATCCATAAGGAAATAAGGATTATTTTAACTAAAATCTATAAAATATATATTATTTTGGGATTTTATTACTTATAGGAACACAAAATTACTTTCACACTAAAGATCGTGTTTTAGATATTGAGATTTAGGTAGATCCTCTTGGTCAACCCTAGAATTTTGAGATTCCTATGTAACATGATTTAGTGATCACACTCATAATCATAGAGAATGGATTGTCTTTTGGAGGAGATATATTCATTTGATATATCATTGTATGAGTAATAAGTCCATATGTTTTCATTTTATGTATGTAGTTTTTATATTTAGTTCATTCTTAGAAAAAATATTTTATGAAGATGACTATTTATTCCAATTTTTGTGGGAATATATTTTATTTTTCATACAAGACAGAATCTGTGGATGAGTAATATGGGATTAAAATTGGAGGATACAAATAATTACTAACTAGTAATAATATATTACCCTTGTCTAAGTGGATGATATAGAATTTCAATATAATTTAACAGTTGGGAAAATAAATATTTGTTTCATTAAGATGTATTGAGATTACCTCCAAATCAAGATACATACTATAACATATTCATGAAAAAATAGATGTCTTTGATATCTATTGCATTATATTGAATTTATCTTATATATCTTTCTACTATAATGGTATACATTGGGTAAATTTTGGTAAAGGGAATTATTAGACCAAAATTTTCAACCTAGGTACTCAATGATTTGTTCATAAAGAAATAGGATTAGATAATTTTTTTTGTTTGTATAACCATATACTAAAATAATTGATCATAAATAAATAGTATCCCCTATTTGGGATTAGCAATATATTAAATTATTTGAGTGGATAGTAATGTTTCATCAAGATATTTTTCTTATTATGTCATCGCATACTATGAGTATGAGATGTCGATTTAATTATGTGAATATTCATGTGTCTTTGTAGTCATTGTGATTGTAGAGTGATTGATTTCATCATGATAAATTCCACAAACATTTTAATGGGACTCAAGTACTATAACATTAATCTATTCATATATTAATTTTTGGTGGTATTAATCTATGTTATCCCAATTTAATATGTATCCATGGAGGAGTATGTGAGACACTTAATGATGGTAAAATATATCCTCAATGATCCAAATGTTTATGGGAATCAATCTAATGTCTGTAATGGGTTTAGTATATCATCATTATTTGGTATATCATCTCAGTAAATGGTGTGTTAGTGGAGATGGAAAAGTCTGATGTTGAATAAACATGTGATGTCTGAAAATGAGTAATGTTTGGGTGGGGATTTCTTGGGATGGACCACTGTTATATAATTCTTATAGGAAATTTATCTAGTATTTCGACTCCCTATATTTCAATGACCCAAAATGGGAAGCTATATTTATTTGTCAAAATTTTTTAAATAGGGTTTTCAGGGTTTTTAGTAATGATAGTGTCCCATACAATGGATTATAGAGGAGGACATGGAGGTAATAGTGTTATAAGATTTCATAGAAATGAGACAATTTTGTGGTCTTATATGGATACTTGATTTGATTTCATATTGGTCCTGGTTGTTAATATCACATGAGATTATATATTTCAACTATAATCAAGAGTTTGTAAAAATAGTATTATCCCAGATGATCATAAAAAACTACTTTAGAAGTTTCTAATTTATCATTAATTTTGACCAAAATAGACATATATATATCTTATCTTAGGAGTATCGTAATTGGAGGTATATGAAATAGGTAGAGTTTTCCAAGGATTATTACATTGAGATAATGAACACTTATGGGGGGGATTTATTAGTACATCCATTTATCATGAGATTTTATATTCAATTGATACTTATTCTCTAGAGTATGTAGCCCCATTCAAATTATACATAGTGAAAAAATGTGGTGTGGAATATCTTTTGTATATGGTTAATATCACAACATTATTATAGTATGTTAAGGGGCCTACTAATTTGGATATTGACTTGAATATTTTTCTTACTCATATATCCACTAGACATTCTTTTGGGGGATTTTTTAAAGGATGGTTGGATGTCATCATTTTTAGAGTATGGGTGATGCTTCAAATGATGTTTCATAAAAAAGGGTTGAGGTAATTTCATAAATGTACATAATATGTACTCTATGGAGATAAAAACTTGTATCCTGACCTCTAGCATCTGTTCTAGTGGCTACAAATGAAAATGGTTATAGAATAATTATTCTATTGATTCTTAACAAGTCAGTAAGGGAATGATGTGAACTAGGTTATAACATGTTTATCACATTCCCATGAGATTAAAATGTGGTATTGGAATGGGATATCTACAATCAGTGTGATTGTAATTCCATAGATTCCTATAGGTCATGATGGAATATAGTTTATCATAGATCGACTATGAAATTTATCCCACATAATAAATATCTGAGATCTATGTTTAGTAGAGGGAATGGGTTCACATTACATATAGAGTATAGTTTTTATATATAAAGGTTCCTAGATGATAATTTCAATCTTTGATACTCGATTCACCTCGTGATTTTTGAGTGGATTATATGAGTCTGATTGACATAAATTATAAAGGATTATTGTGTTTCATCACAATAATGATGGCTAGACTGATCAGACAATTCCAGTCATAGAGGGAAATGTTTGGGAATGTATATTTATCATTGGCCATAGTTTAGAATATTTCATACCTTTAGTTAATATTTTGTACAGTAATATAAATCATTACACCATTTGTATTATACAAATATTGTTCTTTTAAATGAGATATTGTATGTCACCACTATGTTGGAATTTTGAAATATAGTTAGAACTAATGAGACTACAGTTTGATTGTTAAATTATAGACAAATTAAAACTCATCTAGGAAAGTAAGAATACTACCAAAGTCTATTTAAATAATTATGAAGACTAATTGAGGCTTCTAATAGAGTTCAATGAGGGAGACAATGTATTCTTGACGTTCTCATCATGATGTTGATTTCATAAATTTATCTGGGTGGAGTATTATGTTTCACGTTCATTTGCATTTCTATATAAATTTTCGGGTCGACGAGGTGGTGTACATTTAAGCCCTACCACCATAGGTAGACCTTCTACATGATATCATCTATTTTTCATAGATGATCATTAACATTCATTAATTTTAGCATGTTATCAACTGAGGTACGATGATTATAGATGATGTAGATAACTTTGATGTGAACCTGGTGGAGATCATTTATTTGAATGACAGTATCCTCAATGGGAAAATTATTCTGTTGTTGTACGTCTCACGGAATCAAAGACATTAGCACAAGATAACATGGGAGTAGGAGACCATGATACTTTCACAATATCCACGATTACTATCATTTTTTCTTTTTGGTAATAAAATAATTAAGGTTGGTTGAATTTAATTACTCTTTCATTCCATGTAAATCTTTAAAATATATCTAGTCATATATCAAAATTATAGAATTGAGACAATAAGATATTATTATAAATAATAAAACTAAACTTTTTTTGATAAAAATATTAAATATATTAATTTAACATGTCCTCCAATTTTATAATAATTTAAAATAACTCTCATATGTTATGTTTGATGGGTAATTTGACAAATCAATTGAGTCTAGAATGTGTGTGTATAGGGGGGGGTTACCCTTGTAACTATATAACCATTGTCAAAATTATGTTTTTAGATTGAACAACATATTGGGGGAAATAGTAAAATAAATTAAAACATTAATTTAATTAATTTAATTAATTTTTAATAAAATTAAATATTATATAAGTATGGGATTATTCAAAATACATAGGGATATTGACATTACCATATACAATGTTTGATGATTCCTTGGAGGATAATTTATTCACAACTAATAATTTATCATTCTTATTCAATCAGATCACCAACAGAGATGTGACACATGAAAATGATGATGAAATAAAATTTTTCATCACCAATGATCGATCCAAAGATGATAAGTGATGTTTACATTTATTTAAAAATTGTATTTAATTTTTTCACATGAATAATGTAAATTAATCTCCAATTAAATTAATGCGTATAATGTTATCTGGATATATGCATTTAATTAACATCATAAAAATAGTATTCAAATAATTTCATGATTATTGAATCAATATTTTCCAATAAAAGGTTAATTAATGTAGAATAACCTAAGGAAAATACAAGATTTATTAACTTTCATTCGTTGTTTCTTATCCTTATAAATTAGTCATGAAATCATATTTGGTATTTGGTTTAGTTGATAGGTTGAAAATTTCATACAAACTAATAAATGTGAAACAATTATTTAGTGTAAGGTATTGAGACCATAAATTTTTTTTGATAGATAATATTTTGTGAAGGTGTGATAGAAAAGATAATGGCTTGGGATAAGATCTATATTTATATTCATGGTTCTACAAGTGAAAATGGAATGATGTAAAGGTTTTTGGTTTTTAATTAGATTTGGGTACCCAAAATCGAGCTAATTGTTGATGGTAGGGCCTAATGACCATAAATATTTGGCTATCAATGAAAATATGGTTGTTAGTGGAAGGAGGATATGAAATTTGATGATTTTAGTGTTATAGAAAACAAGTCATCATGAAGCATTTAATGTAATAAAATATTAAATATTTAACTAGAAATGGGATAAATAGGTAATATATTAAATAAAATATCAAAATCAATATGAAAAATGTAACATGACATGTGACATGCCATGTGTCAAGTTTCACACCATGTGACATGACATGGAGAGTCAACATGTAACCTCATGGAACAAAAGAAGAGACATGATTAGGTACATGAAATGGACCAATACATAAACATGGTCGTGTAATTGAAAACATATTAGTACAAAATCATGGCTAAAGTAAACATTCATGGTCGGGTCTATACATGCAAGGGCATATAACACACCATTATACACTAGGTAGGCAAGGAACAAAACTAACTACTAGTCCAAACAGTGTACTTTATTCATGACGACATGAGTCCCCATCTCTAATCAATATAGGCCATTTTCTAAAGGCTGTGTTACCCTAGATCATCCCTTATGAGGTTAGAGTTATATATCATGTCTTAATAATGTGATTTGTTCCCCTTTATAGAGTTAATCAGGGATAGAGTTTTCAAAACCCCCCATGGGACCTTATGTGGCATCCTCTATTATATTATGTTATTTATGTCAGATGTGATGTATTATCCAGAAATAAATAAATCAAAATTGATCCCTTACATGATATATTAATGAATTTATTGTTTGTGGTGTCCCCCAAGGTCATAGAATTTTTCCAATTCATTTACATTAGTCTCCACTAGCTTTCAGAACATATTTCATCCTATAAATACCTGATGAAAACTACATCTTTGACAAGAACAATTAGTGTTACCCGTATTGTTGAGTTAATTATCTAGGAATTGTGTAATCTATTATATCAATTAGGAATCATTGGAAGTATTTGTGTGTGTCGTAACACCTCAAGGATTCATAGTACATTATATCATTAATGTAATTTAATAGCTTTCACTACATGCAACACTGAGTTCGAGCGCACCACAACTTACTAAACTCATCGTTCAAAGAGCAGTTATGAAAATTATTAAATGAATTTTGAATCTTATATACTCTATATAATTTTTACATTCATATTATTTGTTTCTTAGGCATTCTATATGATCAAATTTATTTTTTCAGAGAAAAGAAGTGTTTTTCAAAAAATGAAAATTTACAACCTTTTAATGGTGAAATTTTTTTAATAGCAATATTTCATACTTTTATTTATTCAATTTAATGAAAAAAAAATTTTATTTAGATTCATGAAATAAAAATTTAGTTTGGATAAATTTGTGGTACTTTTCTTATAATTTTTATCTTTTGACAAATAGCGAATAATACTATGTTTAAATCGATATTTTTTTTAATCCAATCACTTTATAGTGTAAAATTGTGAATTTGAATGGTTTTTAAGTGTAATTTGATTATATTTTTATTATTCAATACAATTTATGTCATTATATATAATTTCACATTTAAATTTGACAAAAAATATGTCAATCTTTTGTTAGGTTTCTGTTTTTACAATCCCACTTTTTAGTTTTGACAATTGGAAATAATATTAAATTAATAAATTCATCTTCTATGTTTCTAATAGGGTGAAATATACTTCATTTTTTAATTCAGAATATCAAAATTGGCTTTGGGTGAATTTTTGTTATTTTTTTGAAAACATTTATTTTTGGATTAATAGTGAAAAACACAACGTTATTTTTTAAAACAACCTTTTTATTTAAGTAATTATTTATTTTATTTTAATTTATTTTAGGTCAAAATAGATATATAATATCTCTATATGTTCAATGTAATTCATTGGAGTAATTTTATAACATGATTAGATATATAAAATTGTATCGAGCTTTTTACTGTCTTTTACCCACCTCCTAGGAGCATTGTAAAATTTGGATAGAACATAATTTTACCACTTATGTGAGTTGAATTTAATAAAATATGAGAAAAATGTTTAACTTCAGTATGAAAAATTAGGATCAATATGATGAAAATAAATTTTGTTGAATAGTAACTTCTAAGGATTGTTTACAACTGTTAAAAGTAAATAAGTTAATTAACGGTAAAAAGATATTATAATTACCCAAACACATGTTCTAATTCTATTGGATAATTTTAATTCGACAAAAAACCTTATGAATAAAATATGATCCTTTAGGTCCTCTTGGATTAGATTAGGAAATTTATTATTATTTTATTTAAAGAAGAGTTAAAAGTGTTAAATTCACATTTTAAAAACTAAAACGTTTTAAATATAGGGATATAAAAAAGAAAAATTCGGCTACAAATATTCAATATAAAGATAAAATTATTTTTTACACAATGGTATTTTACTTATAATTTTTATTAATTAAATAATTAAATTTCATTATGACACAATGATGATGCCGTAATTTCATTATTAAAAAAAGATTAAAATAATTGATATTATAAATACCCAAATAAATGTAATTTGGGACTTTTGATGAGTTCCAATAAATTGATAATTTAGTATGACATGTTATGTTTGATTCAATCAGTTTTGTTCATTGTAATTATGCTCAAATGATTTTAACAAAAAAAAACACCAAATTATGTCAAAATTGAAATAAAATAGTTTTCAAAACAAATTCTATATTATTATTTGATATATTATTATTAAAAATCAAAGGATCATCCAAAGGGATTATATAATATTATATGTGCCATTAATGAACAACTTGCGGTTCTATTTTATGTTTATAGTATGTTTATAAACCATATAATATAAAAATACAATGTGACCTGGTAAATGTAATACTATTTAACTAAGAGTAATATCTAAAACATAAGATTGATATAGTGACCTAAACCAGTTTAAACATATTGGATTATAGGTTTTAAACATATAACCATCTTAGCCCTTAAATAATTCATTTTTGGGCACTTAAAAATTGAAAATTATTTTATTATAAAATAATATTTCAAGCTTTTCATAATGTGACAATCACATCTCTTATAAAAGGACACTTCATTTCTCTCAAGTTTACACCTTCACAGCCATTTTTCGTGGCCAACACCTACCCATATATCCTCCCATATTTCCTCCCTTCATCTCTGAGTCCTTCCTTTGGTCATAAATCCAACCTATAGATCCCTTTCGATCAAATGAAAATGAAGAACCTGAAAAAGAGGTAAATACTTCATCACATCTTTCAAGTTCTTTTCATCCTCCACTTCCTCATTCATTGTTGTCTCCATTATAAAATAATAACTCCAATATTTACTATATACTATTAATTATTATAAAAATGTTACAACCATGTTCATTATTCTATCCATCCTATAAATGACTAAGTCACCATACGTGCGTACGTACGGATTACCTTCGCCACATAATGGTGTAGTTTTCTATTCAGACACTTCCTTATTTGGATGGGTATAATAATGAGTAATACAGATTTAAATAGTACATATAACATGTTAATGATTATTTATATATGATATAACATTCAATTACATATTATTTCACCATCAATATAATGATATTGTCGCTCGTGAGTACGTACGGATTACAGTCTCCACGACACGATGGGATTCATTTCCACGTTCACCATTCAATGATGATTATAAAATATATATCATTAATAAGTATGTAATATATGGAATTAAAATTCTAATCATGATATATATTTATTTATTTACATATATCTTATTCACTTTGTTCTGTTCAATATGACATGAAAACAAAAACGATGTTTATGCATACGTACGACCTACTGTCTCCATAAATGGTGTTTTCCATTTCATATATATGTCTAATATACATATTTATATTCTAAATATATATGATATATAAATAATCTTTTATATTTTGGTAGTATTTAAATCATGATATATGTGATACAGTCACGAGTGAGAAGTTAAACATGTACGATAAAGAAAGCGATTATTGCACAAAATGTTAATTTAACATGGAAATTATTATTAATTTGGTAGTATAATGTCATAAATGTATCATGTATGATATCATATATATTAATATAGTTATGGTATAATTTAATAACACAGTAATGTCTTTATATTGGATGTTAAATTTACATTCGTCCAAAGGAATGAGGAAGATAATGGTTAATTTGGAAACCGCTTTATTATCGAAGGTTGTTTTTATGTAAGTATCTATTGGGACATATATATAATCCATGTCGATGTTTCATAAAAGTGTTTTAAATGAGATTCTTTATAAGAATCTTTTTTAGTAAATCGTCATTTTAAAAGATTAAAATATTTATTCTTCTAAATCATTCTCATTAATGTCTATGTTATAAAAATGGGTTTTGAGGATTTATTTATATGGACATGAATGCTTTGAGAATGTTAATTCTCTTCCAAAAGATTAAATGTGGTATGGTACACTTTGATTAAAAAATGTCTCTAATTTTTTTTAATTTCTAAATTGGGTATCTTGTAATTTTTTTATAAAAATTGGATATTTCTCACAACGAGTTTTATAAATCATTTTCATATAAATCAAAATCCGTTGATGGATTATAAACAGGCATGATGTTGATTTATAATGATAGAAATATTCCATATTGTATTAAATTTTTAGGAATATGTTTGACTATGGATGTGTTATTTTTATACCATTTATTGTTTATGGATAAAGTATTGACATTTCCTATGCTAGTTTTAATACAAATATTTATGTTATGTTTAAACCTTTTCATGTGAGGAATGAATTGGACTTCGTATGTGAGTTGTGGATCCCACAATAGCCTATCTATTCAACTGTAGGTATGATGAGACAAAATTGTGTCTTGGAAGAAGGTCTTGAAAAAATATTATTTGTAGTCTTGGCACATAGCCTTGACTATGTGGTTATGAATAGCCTTGAATATGTGGTTATGATGTCTGACATTATTCATTCCATCATTATGAAAGTTTCTATTGATATTTCATGTTATTATTAGACTATTATAATATACAAGTGAATATGTAAATGTAATTATTTTATTTTATCGTTTCTATATTATGGTGATGTTTATGTTTAAAAGGAATTCTGTTTTAGTGTTTTACATATCCTCAAATTTTTATTCATATTTATGAATGTTTCCGCTATTTTGTTTTTCTTTACTGAGCATCTGAGCTCAACCCATTATTTATTTTAATTTACCAAGATATCAAGAAGTGTATTATGATTGAGAAGCAGGGTTAAGGTAGGGGATTAATGGAATTATAAAAGGATCATTTATGTTGTGTTTTCCTTACTGAGCATCTGATCTCAACCCCTTATTTGTTTTAATTTACCAAGATATCAAGAAGTGTATTATGATTGAGAAGATGGGTTAAGGAAGGGGATTAATGGAATTATAAAAGGATCGTTTATGTTGTGTTTTATTTTCTAATGTGTAATGTACCGTTCATGTATGTAATCTATTTTCCATAATTTTCTAAACTAATCGGCCTTTCTGGACTTGATTCCTTGTAATCATGCTAATGTAATAAAATAATGCACCGACTCTAGGTAACTGGGGTCATGGCCTTACAGTTTGTATCAGATAAATTTTAACAATATTCTTGGATATGAGATTTAAAAAAACTATAATTGAAGAACAGTACACTAAGATAGGCTTTGATTATTAGTATATAAGAACATCTGACTATTTTTGTACTGTACATATTTCGTGAGTTTTCTATTCAATACATCCCTATTTGGATACGAGCCAGTAGAGGTGGCTCTGGAATAGATGTACCTATTGGTAATACCAGAAATCATTGGTTTTATCTAGAATCGAATGGGAACCGGTGCACAACAACGGTCCTTGCTGCACTTTTGGTTATGACACTCCCAAGGGATATGCTTAGGATAATTATTATTTTCTTTACAAACCACAATGAATAGTTTATGCGTATATAACTCCTAAATGAAAATATTTTTATGATTATAGATTATATCCATGAAGTATACAATTTATGTTAACTGGTTTACATGTTTTAAATTATGAATTGAGATTCACAAACTAACCTAGTGTGTGCTATTGTTTATAAATGATGCCCAATAGATGGAATGATACATCAAGCAATACGCATCATCCAAAGTGTAAGAAGGATCATATCATTCATGGTGTTAAACCAACATTTAGAAAATAAATAGTCTCCGAAGTGTTGTCATCATATGAAGAAATAATATCATGTGTTAATAAGATAAGTTAAGAATTTATGATTCCTATGGCTTTGAAGGGATTCCAGAGAAGAAAAAGATGGTTGAGATAAATATAGATAAAGGGAATAAGGGAAATAAATATTTTCCCATATGTGACAACTGTAGAAAGAATCACCTTGATAAATGATTAAAGGGAATGTGAGTTTTGTATAAGTATGGATAAAAAGTACACCATGTACGTGATTGCAAGGGTGAGAAAAAGGTTTCAAATATACAATGCTTCATCAACAAGGATTTGGGACACTACATGAATCAATGAATAAATAATCAGTGTATACCACAAATTTAGTTATGGGATAATAATCATGTTATAATGATACCGATGATGATGAATGATTAAGAGTTATTATGTTGATATTAAAGTATTGTGTCATTTGAGTATTTTACTAATGATTTACATGTTATAAGATTTAAAGAGTATATAAGGATTGTTATGCAGTACTATTTCATTAAGGACTTATTATTAGTGTTAGCAAGAAAAGTGACATAATGGAAAGTTAAACATCTTGAAAAATACGTGGTTGATGGAAAGGAAAAACACTAATATGGACGTGATACTGAGGTATCGATTTTGGAATAAGATATGATTGATTTGGATAAATTATATTGGATATTATTGACATCCTCAAAAATGGTTAATGGTTTCATTATTCAATTATTGATGGAGTTTACAACATTTCATGATATAAGGAGTATATCATGTATTCAATAAGGAATAAGGGATCATCAATATAATCAATATAGTTATATTATAATTTTGGGTGTTACCGTGTTTTAATAGAATACATGATGAAGGTATTCATATGTTATTACGTGGAAAAAAGAGTCATTATTATGTTTGATTTCTTGTAAATTTTGGACTGTGACTTTGGGCCGAATAGTTTGGATAAGTCTAATGTTTGTAATAAATTATGTTTGACATTGGATACTATTTTTAAGGTTAAATCATTTCTTCATATTATTTTCGGATTGTTATAAAAAGGACAACCCGAAGGTCAGACAACAACCTTTCGCAACCAGTAAGTCCACGAGACATGAACATGCAACCAAAGGGTGACAAGGGTGAATCACCTATCACTATTGCATGTGATGTCCTTGTTTGTATAATTTAGTTTTATTTTAAAAATTATTACAATTTAATTATAAATTCATTATTTTTGAAACCTTATACGATTAGGATATGTAGAATATTTTGAATTTCTATCATCAGTGGGAGTGAAAGATGATTTTGTGGTATGAATTAGTTATAGGATGAAACTCTACATGTCTAGTATATATATATATATATTTCATCTTATTTTATGAATAAATTATTTAATAAAATTTAGGGAAGGGATCTTGAAACCAAAAATTTGTTAACCTAATACCATATGTTTTGTTAAACAGTTGATATTTTGAATCATCATATATTAATGGATTTGATGCTCTCAATTGTATGCTTGTTTTTTATGGATAAACAAAATAACTACCTAAAAATATATATTTTTTCTTCCAATTATGTGCTTCTAATTTCCACCAATTTTCTTTTAATTGAGATCATAATTGGCTTGTGACCTTTTCATTTCCCTTTCCTTCTTATTATAACTAAATTTAGTTAACCCAATTTCCGATGACGGTTTTCCACAAATTTATTTTTCTATTTTTAACAATTTATTTTCAAAGAAAAATATAAAATTGTGATAATGAAATTTATCAGGTGATGGGAGAATGTAACACCCCAATGTTTCATAGTATATTATCACATTAATGCAATTCAATTTCTTGCGCTACATGCAACACTGAGTTCGAGAGCACCCCAACATACTAAACTAACCATTCAAAAATCTGTTATTCATAGTATTAACTGAATTTTGATTCTTATATCCTCTCTATAATTTTGATATTAATATTATGTGTTTCTTAGACATAATATAAGAACACATTCATTTTTTCAAATAAAAGAAGTATTTTTTAAAAAATGCAATTTTACCACCTTTTAATGGAGATACTTTTTTAATAAAAATATTTGACACTATTATATATTCAATTTAATTAAATTCAATTCTTTTATAAAAGAGGGGAAAAAATTTGTTCTCATAAAATTTTGGTACTTTTCTGATAACTTTCATATTTTGACGAATAGTGAAAAATACTATGTTTTAATTGATAAAATATTTTTTAATAGAAATAATTTATAGTGTTAAATTAGGAATTTTAAATATTATTAAGTATAATTAGACTATATTTTTAACATTTAATACAATTTATGTCATTATATGTAAATTCACATTTAAAGTTGACATAAACACATGTCAATCTTTTGATAGTTTTCACTTTTTAAAAACCCGATTTTTAGTTTTGAAAACAGGAATTTATTTTTAATTAATAAATGAAAAATCAATGTTTTTAATTTGTTAAAATATTATTCATTTTTTAATTTGAAATATCAAAATTTTATTTGAGTGAATTTTTGGTATTTTCCTAAAAAATACTAATTTTTTTATGAATTGTAAAAAACATTGTGTTGTTGTTTAAAACTGACTTTTTATTTAAGTAATTATTTATTTTATTTTTATTTATTCTTGGTCAAAAAATATATATAATACCTATTTATTTTAAATTTAATTTATTTTAGTAATTTTTTAATATGTTTATATATATAAAAGTTTATCGAACTTTTTACCGTTTTTTATCCATCTCCTAGGAGAATTTGCGAATTTTCATAAAACATAATTTTACCGCTTCTGTGAGTTGAATTTAAAAAATCTGAGTGACTCTGTTAACCTTAGTATATAAAATGTGGTTCAATAAGATACTTTTTTGGTGAATAGTAACTTATGAATTTTATTTACCATAGTTAAATGTAAATAGCATAATTAAGGTTAAAAATTATATAATAATTTCCATTAGACATATCCTAATTCTATTGGATAAGTGTATTTCGAACAAAATAGAAATAAAATATGATCTGTTAGGTCATCTTGGAGTAGATTAGAACATTTATTATTATTTAATTTAAAGAAGAGTGAAAAGTGTTAAATTTAAGATTTCATAACTAAGAAATTTTTATTATAGGATTTTACATAAGATAAATTCTACTATAAATATTCATTAGAAAGATAAAAATATTTCTCACATCATTGTATTTTATTAATAAAATTTAGATGTTAAATAATTAAATTTATTTATGACACAATCTTTATGAAGTAATTACCTTATTAACAAAATATTAAAATAATTTATATTATAAATACCCAAATAAATATAATTTTAGACTTTTTATGAATTAAACTAAATTTATAAATTAACATGACATTTTACGGTTGATTGAATCCATTTTTTTGAAGTAATAAATTTTTTAATAAAGAAAACCAAATACCAAATTATGTCAAAGTAGACATAAAATAGTGTTTAAAACAAATACTATATTATTGGTTGAAATAATATTCCTAATAATCTAAGGGTTGGCCAAAGGGCATAAATAATATTATATTTGTCATTAATAAACCACTTGAGGTTCTCTAATATGTTTATAGTACCTTTATTAACCATATAATATAAAAATATAAAGAGATATGTTAAATGTCAAACTATTTAACTAATAGTTAAATCTAAAAGATAAGGTTAATATAGTGACCTAATCCTATCTATAACATATTGGTTGATAGGTTTTTGACCCATAACTATAATATCCTATAAATAATTAATTTTTGAGAAATTAAAAACCGAAAATTATTTTATTATAAAATAATATTTCAACCTTTTCCTAAACTGACCCTCACCTCACTTATAAAATGGAACTTCCCATTCTCTCCAATTTACACCTTCACAGCAATTTGGCTCGGCCAAAACCTGCCGAGAGTTCCTCCCAAATTTCCTCCCTTCATACTAGAGCCGTTCCTTTGGTAATAATTCTATCTTATGGAGCCATTTTTATCAAATCGTAAATTAGAACCCGAAGAAATGATAAATATTTCATCACCTATTTCAAGTTATTTTCTTCTTCCACTTCCTATTTAATTATTGTGTCCTTTCTAAAATATTTACTCTTGTATCTTCTATATACTGTGATGTTGTTATAAAAATGGTACAACTATGTTCATTATTCTATCCATCCTATAAATGACAATTTAACCATACATTTGTATGTGCGGATTACCGTCTCCACATCGTGGTGAAGTTTTTTATTCAAACACTTCATTATTTGAATGTGTATAAAAATGTGTATAACTGACTTAAGTAATAAATATAACATGTAAATGATTCTGTATATATGATATACCATCCAATTACAAATGATTTCACTATCAATATAATGATATTTTCACTCAAGCGTACGTACAGATTATCGTCTCTATGACTCGGTTAGTTTCATTTCCACATTCACCATTCAGATATTATTATAAAATATATATCATTAATAATTATTTAATATATGACATAATAATTCTACTATATATATATGTGTGTACTTACATATATCTTATTCAATTACTTTCCTTCAATATGATATGAAAACGAAAACCGCGTTTATGCGTACGTACAACCTACCGTCTCCATAAACGGTGTTTTAAATTTCATATATATGTTTATTATAAATATTTATATTGTAAATATATTTGATATATAAATCATGTTTTATATTCTTGACATATTTAAATCATGATCTATGTGATACAATCAAGAATAACAAGTTAAAACCCATATGATAAGGAAAGCGATTATTACAAATAATGTTAATTTAAGATGTAAATTATTATTAAATTGGTAGTATAATGTAATAAATGAATCGTGTATGGTATAATAAATATTAATATGGTTATTTTATAAATTAATAACATAATACAGTCATTATAAAAGAGGTAAAACATATCCTTGACTAATGGAAAGAGCGAGGTAAAGGTTAATTTCACAATCTCTATATTATCCGATGTTGTTTTTATATAAGTATATATTGGGAAATATTTATTATCCATGTACATTTTCCAAAAAATATTTTTCAAATGGATTCATTTTAAGGAACTTTTTTTTACTAAAACATCATTTTTAATATTTTAAAATTTTATTCTTCTAAATCATTCTCATTAATGTCAATGTTTTCAAAATGGTTCTTAAGTATTTATTTATATGGAAATAAATGTTTTAAAAATGTTAATTCCTTTCAAAATTATCAAAGATGTATGAGACACATTGATTCAAAAATGTCATTAAATGTATTCCTTTCAAAATTGGGTAACTTTTAATTGTTTTTATGAAAAAGGGATATTTATCACAAAGTGTTTAACAAATAATTTTCATCTATATCAACATACACTGATGGAGTTTAAACATGTTTAAAGTTTATATATTATGATACAAGTGGCCCATATTGTATTGAAGGTTATGTGATATATTTAATTGTGGATGTGTTATTTTTAAATCAATATTGGTGTATTGATAAAGTATTTACATTTTTTATGCTAGTTTTAAAATGAATGTTTATGTTATATTTGATCCTTTTTATATGATGAATGCATTGGACATAGTATGTGATGGGTGGAGCCCTCTATATCTAGTGGATGCATCGATTAGTCTCATTAGACAAACTAGTGTCTTGGAACAATTCTATGACATAATCTTATTTTTAGTCTTGGCACAAGGCCTTGACTATGTGGTTACGAATCCTGACATTATGCATTCCATATTTATAAGAGTTTCTAATGATATTTCATGTGATTATTCGACTAGTAGAATATCCCTGTGAATATGTAAATAGAATTATTTTTTTGTATCTTTGCTATATTATGCTGATGTTTATGTTTAAAGAGATTTTGTATTAGTATTATACATTTCCTTAAGTGTTTATTGTTATTTATAATTTTTTTTCAATATTTTCATCCTTATTGATCATCTTAGCTCACCCCCTTCAATTATTTAATTTTCCCATTATTCCAAGAAGTGTATTATGATTGATAAGCAAGGTTATACCAAGGGATTAATGGAGTTCTCAAAATATCATTTATATTGTGTTAAATTATCTTATGTGAAATGTAATGTTAGTGTATGTAATTTATTTTCCAAGACTGTAAAGCGGATCGGTCTTTTGGGACATGATTCAGTGTAATCATGCCAATATATTAAAAAAATACACCGACTTTGGGTAATTGGGGTCGAGGCATTACAGTTGTGACATTAAAATATGACATAATGTCAATCATGTATATCATAATGTTTTGTAGTATATATCGTATTCTAATTTTTATACCCATATGAAGATATAAAGAATATCATGATTCTATTGATTGTTTTTTCTACAGTGAACTAATATATATTTTTATACTCACACCCACATGGGTTAATCCAAAAAATGTCTTGACCAATGAATATAAACGAGAATTTGGATGATTTGTTAGTGGAATAAGTGATGAAATATCCTATATTGGCCTAGATACACCATCATTCACACAATATGGCACATCTGAATGAAGTCCCATCATAATAAAATGTTTTTCATCATTATAATATTACATTTCCTTGATTTCGGAATCCTATGTTTTCTTTTATTACTGATCTTACTCTCATTGTGAGTTTTGAGATTTATTCATTCATTGGTATAATTTTAGTTTTAATATTATTATATCTGGGGATTAGAGATGTGATTACGTGTATAAGTACATTATGATAAGTCCCCCTTATATGTATTATTCATATATAGTTCTTGTTTCTATACCCTGGCCTATTATAGGGATGATTGGCATAGTCACACTCATCTTAATACGAGACAAGATTCCCTAGTGGGATAGTTCATGACATAAAAAAGAAGTATCTCATTATGGTAATACCTAATATTCTCAAATAACAAATAAACCATTCATTATAATATTATTACATGATGTCAATCTTATAATTTAATTGTAATAATATGAAACATATTGATAAAACATTAAACTAGTTAATGGTACTTATAAAAGAATAATAATACTAGTATAATAATAAATCTAAAAAATGAGTTGAAACACATTATTCATATACTAAAATGGATGACACTAAATAATTTATAAAAAGAATATGATATTAATTATAATTAATTATAAAACAACCAATATAGAAATTGACATTATATCAAAACACGTAGAATAATATGAAGAGTATTTGATGTTAGTGTATATATAAATATCAATATGAACATTGAGAAATATGAAATTGTTCAATATGAATATTATAAATTTTTTCCATTTTCCAATATGAAAATTTGACATTATAAACATTAGAATATAAATATTAATAATAGATCATTATTATCAGTTTAAATTATGGTTAATAATGAATGTACATTATCAAAAAGATAAAATTCATCTTTAATACGCATGAACATATCTTATTAAATTATATAATCATATATTGTTATGTAGAAAACATCATTGGGTTTAATCATTGAATAATCCAACATAAAACTATAAAAGGTGATGTATATTGAAACCATCTTAGGGAGATGATAACATTAGTTGATATAACAACCTGATCACTATTAAATGAACCATCCCAAGAAAAAATCACTATTACACACCATACCCGTATGATGTACACTACTGTGATTAGAGGATGTGTATTGAGGGGTTTTTTTGTATTATAATATATGTTCATTGAAAAAATAATAGAAAATTTACTCGAATACCATTGTTTTAATTTATATATCATACAAACCAAAAAGTTATTAAATTTTGAATTAGAGAATTTTTCTGATATAATGTATTTCAAATTTAAATTAAGGATAGAAAATTGAAATACTTAGTGATGTTATGTAATTTTTTATTAAAACTGTAATATATGGTAAACATTTTTTAATACTATAAAAATCAGTAAATATAAAATATGTTGGCCCAAATTTTTATATGTTTGAATGATTTTTTCTATGGAACATCTATTTTACTATTTTTGTCACTAAAACTATCATGGAACATTAACAGTTGTAATAGATCCCAATGCTCCTATTGGAGCACTAATATAATGTTGAATAATAATATAATTAATAATTTTTTCTATGAAATTTCATTCCCCACACAAATAAATAACCACATAATCATCTCATTCATCTTCAAAAATTAGGACTTACCACTATATTTTACTCTTGAAGAGTATTTACATGAGATCTATATTTAATAATGAGTCCTTTTGTAACACACACATATTTTGTGAATTATATATAATGTTGGACACTAGACAATCTATAGAAGGGATGGGTGAGTCAAGGTGTCATAATTTTCTTTAAAATTGAATAATTCTATTCCCACATTAGTAATAAAATTTTAAACATCTATAATGATGTTTTATAGTAATAAAACATTCATATACAGAGAGACAACCCAATAATTTTTCATGGTTCACCACTAACATCTATTCAATGTATCATATGATAACAATGTTCCAGTCAACCCAAAATACACAGTTGCTTAGTTGTTTTGGAATATATATGTTCAGACATAATCACATTACTATAGGAATACCAACTTTACAGATTTTATGGATAACTCATTAAATCCCTCAGAACAATTATGTTGACTCCACCCAGCCCACAAATTTTTACGAAGACTTACACATTTATTTATCATGAAGGATCCTTCTGATTTTTGGAATTAACCACATTCAAAATGTAAATCATGAGACTATTCTTTCACCATAGATCATTGTTGATGAAATTTAAAAACAATATTCCCTTAAACCTGATGTTAAGAACTACTATCCACAGAACTCTGTTTTGAAGCTCAAAAATATCACAAGGAAAACTGCATTCACAGAACATACATCCTTCACAAATTCTAACTGATTCATCACATAATACTCTATCATCATGAACAACCCATTACATATAATCAATATCATCAATAAATACATTAAATGTTTTATTTTAAAATTTCATGGTTTCATAAGAAAACAATAATTTTATTGATTATTACTTTTTAGATATTAATTTTCCTTAAAATAATGTGGGGGTAGCCTTATATATATATATAGGCTTTTCTATTCGTGCTACTCCAACATCTTAACAGTATTTTTCATATATTTTAAAATCCTCTTTGTAAAGCTCCTCTATTTGAAAATCTCTAGGGAGATTTTTTATTGTTGAAGAGATCACTATAAATTCATAATGAATTCATAATGCTTTACATCTAATTGTCACAAAGAATACCATTATTTTAGGATTTAGAAAAACACAAAGTAGACTCAATTTCAAGCAAAGAACAAAATTGGTTATATATACACATATTTCAAATGAATTTAATTTTTTCCTAATATTTTGATAACACACAACATTGTGTTTCACATTCCTATCATAGAATACTATTTTTGAATTGGGTTACTCACAATATATTTTTTTAAATTATATATGGTTTACAGACACACATATATATAATTTATAATTTTTTACCAATTCATTTTAAGTAAAGAAAAATACATTTTAAAAATTAAGGAAATAATATTCTAAGTAAAAAATTATATACATGATTTATTTTAAGAAAAATAAATAAAAATAATAAACATTCATGAATAATATTGATCATATTTAAATATTATATTTTCAATAAATTCTATAAAATTTATATTATGTGTCTTCTTGAGATGATAAATGAATGAATCCAAATTTTAATGTTAAAAATATTTTTCTTAAAAGTCTTTTTGTCAAATTTTAAAGTATTATTTAAAAATTAAATTTTATCATGATCTTGAAAATTTAATTTTTTAAAGGCTCATGTTAGTATTATCATAGGGTTAATTTTTTATTTTTTGAAATGATTCATTTTTTATGATTACTGAAAATTATATTATTTTAATTTATATTTTCCTTAAAATTTAATATATTTCTAAAGACATATTATATATGTAATTGAGTTTAAAGACTAATTTTCTCACTAATACATCCATTAAATTTTTTTAGTTTTAATAAATTTCAAATTCAAAATATTTTGAAAATATTGTAAATATTGGAACATTTTATTCTCAAAAACATTTTTTCTCATCAAGTCATAGTGATTAATTATAAATTAATATTTATAAAACACATAAATGTAAATTATTAAAATATAATCAGTATATTTAAAATATAATAAATATATTTAATAATAATAATAAATATTACATGAGTTATGAAAGTAAAAAAACGTATGTCAAGACACAATGTAATGGAATTCTATCTCATTGTTATTTTTCATGAAAAAAATTAAAAAATTTCCACATATAACATTATTGTGGTATATATAAATCTCATTAATAATTTTTATTGATTTTAATAATCATCATTAATGTTATTTATATATCTAATTGAGTATTTATCTTTTATAGGGTTTAGGTTCAAAACCCACAAAATCAATAATGGATTTTAGTCTCAATTTTCCAATTTTGAAATGTATGATCTGTTTTCATCCAATTTTCTATCATGATGAGGTTCTAAGAAAACATGGACATTTTAAATCATTATTTTATTCAACCAAATGATATTTTATGTTTCATTATAAATTATTCTTTAATAGGAACTGCAATTTGATGTTACCAATGTGGTATGTAGTTTATTTTACAATCTCATTATTTTTCAAGATTCTTTTTTTGAGTACAATTCAGTGATTATATATTATGATATATATCCCAAAACAAGCATATAAATTTTTATTTTTTATTTAGTCATGATATTAAAAGGTAACATTATCTTCTTTATTAATTTGTTAATATTTTAAAAATATATTTTTTAAATCAGCTTATATTTCTGTCTTCGATCAGATATGCATTTTATTCCACAACCATGTTTTATAAAAACAATTAAAGAATTTTTTGTAATAATACTATGATTTTAAAAAAATTAGAGAACATTTTTCATTAAATTTTTTAATAAATATTAAGGTTGATTTCAAACCAATTCTAATTTTTCATTCAATGAAAAAGTAAAAATAATATTTATTTTTAGCATGAACATAATAAATAAAATTTCCCACTTTTATGACCACTCAATCATTTTATGATTCCATTTAATTTATTGATATTTAGTTTAAAAAATTACATATAAACTATTATGTTATTATGTTTTAAATAAATTTCTTTATGAGAATGATTGAAAATATGTTTTTTGATTTATAGATCATTTTTTCAAAGAGAAAAGGATATTTTTCCTCACAAAATGTATATAATGATTTCTAAATCCAAATTTGTATTATATCAAGGTTATTTTAATAAAAAATTATTTTCACATCGTTTTATGTTTTATATGTTCATTTTCATGGAAAATCTATTTTCACATTGAAATTTCACAATTAATATTCCAAAATTAGTTTCTATCCTTATTGACATCCATTGATGATATGAATACCTTAATAAGGAATGGATAAAATTTTAATTCATTATATGAATAGTTCATTGACATAAAATTTATAACAAACCTATCTCTATTCAATGGGTTATCCAATGATAGATTTCTTATGAAGCCACATTATTTTTCATGAGATATTCTATGATGAAATAATGAATGGATTATGAAACAAATCTATGTTCATTATGTTTTGATATAATTATATTTTAATGAAAACCTTCACATTTAATTTTTTATCGTTATATAAATGTTTTATGAACATTGGTCACACATATGTATGATTTTAATTATTTGACAGTGGTTACATTATAACTATGAACGATGGTTATATTATAACCATGGATGGCTGTTACATAATTACCAATCATGGGTGGGGAATATATCTCTCCCAATGAATTATGTAATTATTTATATTCAATGGTATATACAATACTAGAATGGGTACATAAATAAGCTCAGTAAGGGATATTGTTTCCTATGATAATATTGGGAGTAAACCTTAACTAATATTAATGTATAGGGAGTGAACCCATTTCACTATGTGTAAAGGTATGCTACTGAGGGTAGTGGTGTGTCTTGCATATATTTCTAGGTAACTAATAAAGAAATTATATTCTATTGTTATTTGTATTTTTTAAATATATAACATATAAAAATTGTATTCCCTCATGGATCATGTTGTTTAATTACCTTATGATTAATGTTTTATTAAATTATATTTATTTACCTTGAAACATGTTTATAAACTATTCCATGTTGTCTATGAACTTCATAATTCATGTTCATTATATATTATCATTATTACAATATCATTCATTCATTTATTAATATATTTCCACCTATTTTGTATACACTTGCTTAGCCTCTGAGCTCACCATTTTCTATGCATTGATTCCCTAGGTTTTCATGAAATGTTTTTTTGTGTATGTCTATAGAGAGTACCATATACTAATATCAATGTGGTAGAAATTGAAGATAATTCTCCATATTAGAATATTTTTTTCAAGGTATTAAAATTAAATAAACTATTATAGTATACAGGTGTGTGTTTCTTTAATAAAATGAATATTCATCGAAAAAGATATAATATTTATGTATAAGAATCATAGTTAACTATATTAGGTATCAATTAAATTTTATATTTTCCCCTTAGAGACCAAGATGTAAAAAATGTAGTGATATCCCTCGGTATATTACTAAAGATATGCCTTGTACATTATATATGGATAACTCTAAGGAAGAGTCAAAGTGGAAGAAAATTTATTAGAATTTTAGTAAAGGATATTATTGTTTATTCCAACAATATTTCATCCATTTCTGAATATTATTAGTGGATTTTCTACATTCAAAGAATATCCTCAGTGAAAAGTCAAAAATAATTGTATTTTAATTGACTTGGTTAGGAATTAGTGCATGATGATGCGCCTTAGTGGACACTTTGATTGACACTACATTGAGATATGCTTTCAAAAATTAAAAACTCTATATGAAGCCTCATTATAAATTATAACTGAATATCGTAGTAAATGACCAAGGACAAACCTATGGATTCTCATTTAAAAAAGTTCCATGATTTAGACATCATATAAATATTTTTTAGTGTAATGTGGGTTCTCTCTATGATTAGTGTTTCTCATAGTATTATTTATTGTATTCAATGACATGAATGAGAATAAAATCATTTGACATTGAATGTGATGAAAAATTGAATGATGAGAATAAAAATGGGATGATGAATATTGTGGAAGACATTAATAATTCATTAAGGACTATGATTAATAATTTCTTCATTAACAATTACTCATATTTACCAAGGATGAGAAGGAATGAGTTCACTAAGAGATTGTTAAATAGGGTCCATCATAGAAAGAATATTCAGTTTCTAATGTGTTTATGTTTTTTGAAGAATAAACCAAGTATATGACATAGTGAAATATGAAGATGCTATGAAAGTGTAAAATAAAGATTAATAGTAAGTAAATCAAAGGTAAAATTAAATGTTTGGTTAAATTATGGGATGTGAATACTATTTTCTCTATGATATCATAAATATTTTAATTCATTAAGTGTGGAATGTATAATAATTATGAAAATAAATTTATTAAGGAGAAATATCATAAATAAGATCACATAGGTTGTATTATTATGGTTATAATTATAATTATGAAGAAAATATTAATTACATATGAAAATATAGTCATATTAAGCAATTAAAATATGAATAATAGTTAATAGATTCAGACGGTAGTGGAATTAATGCTAATTTTATAAAATAGAATTCAATTATTATTTTATATTAATATTTTAATATATAATTATTTTTCATTATAAAATTTTCTATTAAGAATATGAATTAATATATTTTATGTTCTTAATATAATAGAGAAGTCATTTATTGGAAAGTCGTTATTTTAGTTATGGGAAGGTACCACTTAATATATTCTAGATGGTGAGAAAATGTTATTTATATGAGATAATAAAAAAAAGATATATAAAAAGTAATATGGATAGATTTTTTACCATTTAAATAATAAAAAATATATTTGAAAAATTTTTATGTTATCATTTATGGAGTTTACATAATTATTGGATCTCTGGAAGATATTAAAAATATATTGTTTTATTCAAAGAATGAGGAAGTAAGATAATTTTCATTGAAATTCTGTAGTAATTCATATTATTATCATGATTAAAGAAAATAAATGATGATGGTATTAAAATGTTTGGTATGTAAAAATAAAGATCTACATTTGGTTATATGGGGTATTAATTATAAGTTGGAATTGAGAAATTTCAAGTCCTTATTTATATATTTTTAATTTTTGAAGGGTTATATGTTTATATAATTACTGATTGATTTATTTTTTACATTGGTTGTTGTTTTAAAATGTATTGTGGTGTATCACAATATTATTATTTATGAAAACGGTATTACCTATTCGAATTATTTATTTTTCTTGAAAACTAAAGATGTATAATTTGAAATATAATTCTATTGTTGGATATTATAACTTGTTAGTTCTTTTGGAATATAACATTCTCCTTTAATTTTTATATTTAAATATGTATTATAAAATGTTTAAGGAATATACAAAGGTATATAGTGTCCTTATGATATATAATGTAATTATGTATATATATTTTTTCATGAAAATACTTTAAATTTAGGAAAAAGTATATTTAATTAAGAAGGTTTCCTATTATCATTATTTCTAGTGACATCAATGACCTAGTTAAAATTTTTTTTGTTTTATGGTTTTGTGGTACGCAAATTTATTTGGATCATCAAATTTCATTTTATCAATCCTCTCTATGACTCTCCATCGGTATTTGGGTGGTATTTTCCTCATCTATTTTAATGTTTTCTATTCAAACCCTCTTTTTCTTATATTGAATCCTAGTTATGAGATGATTTGAGTATCCATTATATTTCAATGATCCCAATTAAAATAGGTTTTATTAATCAATTGTATGATATGGGTTGTTTGATGTAAAATTGAAATGATAGATTCGGGATAGAAGATATTCATTTTAAGGGATAAATTTATTTAATCATGGTTTGAAAGTAACAACATGAAATTTTGTGATATAGATATATTAATATTATTTATCATTTTTATATTTTGTGTTAAAAACAACATTAAATTTATATTTCCATTATAAAAATAGAGTATTAGTAATGGGGTACAAAAAATTTATTGTTTATAATTCGTTTCATGAAACACTATTATTGAATATTTTTACACACAATACCTTATTATTTTATGTTATATGAGAGAGTAATTTTAAATAAAACATGAAATACTATTAAAATATTAATATATTATAATATAGTATTAATTTTAGTACCATTATGGATATTTTTAATTGGATTATCTAAATTATGCATATATCTGGTTTATACATTCATATATAATGAATTATTTATTGATCAATTTACTATAAATGTAAATAAATCTCTTTGAAAAAAAATTAAATCATTTCCTTAAAAAACTATTTTTAATAAAATAAATCTATTTAACCCAATTAATTAAAAATTAATTTTTTTAGAATAATATAATGTATTTTTATATATTATATGTTCAATAACATATTTTACATTATTCATATGTGTTTTCTAGACAAGATATAAAAATAGAATCAACTTTATGTTTAAAACTGCAATTTACTAAAAAGTTATTTTATCCCTATAAAAACATATTTTAAAATTAATAATTAGTAAATTTAAATTATTTATTTTGTAGAATATAAATAATTTTTTAATCATAATTTCATAATGATATTAATTTTTAATTTTTGGATTTTTTTTCTAAATTATTTCTAATAAATTTCCAAAAATATTGAATTTTAATTAAAAACATCAAGTTATTTTAATATATTAATAATGTTATGTTATATATTCAATTTTTTTTATGTTAAATTAGTCAATTTATACATCCATTACTCAAATTAGTGTGATTTTAATAAAAATAATATTTAAAATATATATAAAAACATTGTAAACATTTGAACATTTTCTCCGTGAAATCATTTTTCTTCACTTCATCTTAAGGATTACTTTCCAATTATAAATATCCACATAAATTAATTATATTTATAAAAATGCAATCCTTATTTTTAATAATAATTTTATGTATTATCTAATAAGTCCCACACAATGTTTTTCTAAATAAATAGTTAATTCTTTAAAAATAAATTACATCATTTATGATTTAATGGGTTTACCATAAGTTAAAATAATATTATAATGGTAAAAATTTCAAATATATTTCTCAACACACTATTGTAAGAATATATTTATACTATCAAACATTATTGTATTATAATTTCTTATTTGGGACCCATTTTACTTATAATGAAGTGTGGGTGAACTCAATTATTTCCAAAATACCAAATGTGTCCTCTCACCAACTTATAAAAGGCAACCCCTCTCATCTCATATTCAAACCTATAAAATATTTTATTTAATCAAATAAATTCCAAAATAAATTAATGACAACCCTATATTCAATCTATATTAATTAATTTATAAATAAATAAATCCATGGATTGATTTTTGGGGAATCCTTTTGAGGGTACTCGAAAAAGAGTTAACATTCATCAACAACTATTTTTTTATTTTGTAATCCCCCCTTAAATTATTATTATATATTTACTATATAAATCATAATTATATTATATATAATTATATTTTATATGTTAATTTAAATTAACACATCTATCTCCACTTCCATAAGTTGGTTGTCGAAACATTGTTCATGCCTACGGTGGACTACCACCTCCCAAACCAATGTGTTTTATCAATTACCTTGTTGAAAGGATTATTTTACTGATGGATTTTTTATTAATATTATATAGATGTTATATTTTTTATTATGAGTTGTGAATTATATATCATACATACCTAACTGTTATTGATTTTATCATAATAGGATAACACCGCTCTTCTCTATGACGCACTAGCACAATATGAAGCGATGTGATATATCTAGAAATTAAATGGAAGATAATATGGATAATTTGTATAATTATATGTTCTCTATATGTGATAAAAATTATTCTATATTTATAACATATAATATATATATGAGATAAAAATTAATCAATAATTATAGTTTATATAACATATTTTTTGTTTCTTTTAAATTTGATAAGAAAATCGAAACAACATTCATGCGCTTGTACAATCTATCATCTCAATGAACGATGTATTTTGATTCTCATAACTAAATATAATTTATTACACTAAAAAAATATACTAACATTATATTATTTTAATAACATGGCTTAAAATTTAGATATTATGAAACCCTGATAAATTTAAGGGAACCAAAAAATAACCAGTTAAAACATATGAGAAAAACAAATAACCATTATTGAAAACATTAATTTAATGTGGGAATGTTATATAAAGGTAATAAGTTTTAATAATAAAATAATATATGTTATTATATATATATGAATATTGTTATTTCATTGATTTGTAATTAAAATATATTTTTTTATAAATGTGTTTTGAACATGAACAATTGAAGATAATGATTAAATTGTTGGATTTTCATCTCACATTTCTATTATACATGGAAAATGAAATATTCAACACATATCTATTTTATATGGTGTCTACAAAACAACAGAATAAATTCTATGATTCTTCATTGTATAATAATTTTTATTTAAATATCTAATTGTACATCTATCGTTCATGGGATTTATGATTATAATGTTATGAAATAATAAAGATATTTTTTACTCAATTTCCCTTCATTGAGACATATTTTTTGATATGCCCCTATATTCTATATTAAGGTGTATATTAAAACCACTGGATATATAATATCATAATTTCATGAATCATCATTATATTTTATTCTTTTTTTCTATTATTCTTTCATTATGATTACAATTCAAGAATACAATTGTTGTTTGTGTTTTATGGTACAATCTCATCATATATTGGGATTGTTTATGATTAGGATTACAATGTGAAAATTTGATAATTTATTACACATGAATCTTAATAATTATCATCTATTATGGTTATTCAAGATATTATCAATTAATAATAACATTGTTATATTTTTGTTTCTTATAATAATTGAGACTTTTTTACTTAAAATATGATTATATTTACCTTTTTGATAAGAAATCATTTTTATTTGGAAAACAATATTTCTTAAATTGTTTACAAATTTTATTAATATTCTCAAATGGATTTTTTGAAAACTATTATCCATTTATTGAATTTTACACAATAAATTTGAAATCAATCATTATGAAGTTTTCCATAAATTTCATGTTTTTATTTACTAAAAATTTGAAAAGAATCGTTTCTTTTAAAATCCACAAAATAAATAATATTTCCAACTATAATTACCATTAAATTCTTTCAAGAAAACATTATATGTTTTTAAGAAATTTTCAATGAAATGTTTTCCTTAATATTTTTTTCAGTTTTTAGACTCTAAATAAATTTCAATGTGAAACAGATTTTCAATGTTGTTTGGGTTTTATAAACTGTCACAAAAAGTGAAAAATGTATTTTCACCCTAAAATTCATTAAATTGTATTTAAATAATCTTTTATAAATTTTATGTATATTTTCAAAGAATCTAATTTTCATTATAAAAATGAATTTTTTAAAATATTTGTTTAATTTAAATACTATTTTTCGCATTAAATATACCATGTAATATTTTCAAATAATATCAATCTATGATGAAATCTGTTTATATTCATTATTCATAACAAGGGGTATAAACCAAAGACACCATTATTATTTTTTACTTTGATGTATTATTATGAATTATATATCTGACAATTTTATTTCTTCCATGTGTTATACCACTAATGAATTCATAATAAACACAATTATTTTCGATGATTATTATATAAGGAAATTGTGAAAATATTACGAAACTTGTCTCCTTTTTACCAGTTATGTAAAAATTATATTTTTATGAAACCCTTTGCATATCATGGGCTATTATATGATAAATGTGTTTTGATATTTTATAGAAAATATAAATTATTTTCCTTATGCGATGGTTGTTATTTATTAAATAAGAATAGAAAATGGTTATTACATTATATCTAATGATATTTATGAAAAATATCATTTTACATTGAGTAGTGTAATGATTTATATCTCACACAATATAAAGAAGTGGAATAGAGAGAGAACTCGGTTCAGTGTGGGATGTCATATACATTGTTTGTATTGGGAATGAACCATGATGACTATGCATTATTGGGGCGTAAACCCATTATACAATGAAAAATGGGATTCTACTAGGGATGATGGTTTATACCAAATATGAGTTAGAGTCTACTGATATGGAAAAAAATCAATGCTTATATATATGATTAAAATATTTTACTTATGGAAATATTATGCTCTCATTTCTCATGTTCCCCGATTCCATTCTTATTTATGGCTTATAAAATTTCAATTTTTTGTGTCAAAACTCATGTCTATATTCTAGGAAATGTTGGATATGAGTGTCCAAATTAGTTTTTAATTAAATTTACCTTTTATCTAATGATTTCATACGATGGTAGATTGATAAATCTTAATGTTACCATTATAATAAATCTAAACATACCGTATATTTTTCATTCATTCCCTAGGATATCATGAATAGATTTTATAGTGTATATCGATTAAGGGTTCCATATGGGATGATATTTGTGGGAAACATTTAATTACTTTAACTATATTAAAATATTATGTTTCATGTTTTCAAATACATACATCTAATATGTTCATCAGACTTTTAATTGTGAAATATAGAAAATATTCATCTATAATTATGTAACATACAAGTATGGGAATCCTGGGCCACTAAATGTACAATTCAATCTATGGTCATGTTTTAATCAAAGATACTCATGACCAGTACCAGTTCATATTTCCCTTTCATTACATATAATTTGTATTTAAATATAATTAGTCTCTTATAAACTCTAATTTTATCAAATTATATGATATATATCCATTTTGTTATCTTCCAATTAAACTATTATCATGGATATATTTCCCAGACACTATATGTTATACATTTTTTGTATGTTTTAATTATGTTAATGTAAGGGATGATTAAATTTATATATAATTCTTGTTAAGATTACCATTATCATACCCTTTTAATCAATTTGTTACATTCCCTTTATTATATTTTGTCAATTGTATCTTCAATACATTATACTTCTCACCCTTTTGATAATTACTCTCAATCAATGTGTGTCTAGTGTTTAGGCTTATATAATGCATAATCCTCCTCATAATGGGATTTATCCTCTTACATGTTTATGTAAAAATAAATTTTATGAAATTCAACAAAAATTATCCAAATCTGACCCACTAAGGCCCACCTCACTAGTAATAGGCTATGGACGGAAACCCCAAAACCACCTCTAATAGTATTAGGTATGCAGACCATTGCAATGTAGGAATATCACACATATATAATGCATTATTCAAGGGTACAATTTTTCATTTACACAACTCCATGTTCATACAATATTTAATGTATGAACAATTAATACCAATGCATTCATACATCATAATCCTAAATCAATGTATAAAAGTTGTATTGAATAAAATAATGGGTACAAGTACACACCCAATAAAGAGTATAATAATGATCAACATATATACAAGTATATGACAACAATCAAATGATTCACAGTAATGAACATGAATATATATACCTAAATATTATAATCTATCATCTAGTCCTCCCAATGCTTCATCAAATGGAATGTCATCTAGATAAGACATCACATGTGTGTAAAGATCCCATGAATGAGTGATTTTATCAATACAGATTAAAAAACCATTAAATAAAAAAATAGGCATTTAGACAATTCATCTCATCAATGTGAGGGTATGTGAATAATGATATAAACCATAAAAATAAATAGTTAAAAATAAAGTATACATGTAATAATCAACCAATCTCATTAACTCTCACCAATATATCCAAACATATATTTTTTTGAGGGTTTAAGCTAATTATCATATGATATGTCCCATTCCATGTACCACAATGGAATTATTGTCACTCATATAATAGGTATTTATAATCTAGACTCCCTAATATGTTTATTTTAATCTTTGAAGATCATGTTTCCTAGAAATTGGACCGCAAATACAACTACTATGTAATTCCACCAACCCTAATAGATCAAATATCTTGATAAGAGGCCGTTTAAATATGTATATGGGGAATTCTAATATCATTATCTCCACCTAGGAAATATATGATAGGAGATCCAACCTCAGGCCTCACGGAAGGATACTGTAGACTATATTTGAAACAAAATATGTATAAGGGATAAAAATATTATATCAATGACATAATTATAAAATATACCCTCATAGGGAAATATCATGTAATCTCACTCAACCAAATATGGTCTATACTGATGTGATGAAGGGCCACACATTTCCTTGGAAAAAATACTGGTATTGTTCTATGGGCACACAACATGCTTATCTTACCTGAAGGTCATCCCTTTTCTCACATTCTCACATGGAATGTATAACATAATATAAATTTAATGTTCATATGTAGTACATGGAATGTATAGGTCAATAGTTCACTATTCTTTCTACCTACCCATGCCCGTGTACTCATTTTCATGCATGTATACATTGGTTTGTTCCAATTTACCATGTCTATCTGCATGTATTGTGATGTTTTTGAGTGTTAGGTCAACCAGTCGCACTCAAACCCTGTTAATTTGTTTTCTTTTGTTTTTTGAAAGTTTATCCGTTTTGATAATCATTGAAACAAGAGGATATTTTCACTTGATGTGCCACACATGTAACATGTCATGATATAGTTTATTTCATGTATATTGTAGTGTCACATCCCTAGACCCTAAAAAACATGTGTTCATCATGTACATTACATGTTACATGTGATAATCTAGAATCCGGTGGATATACTATAAATATTAAAAATTCATTACAAATACATAAAATCATACTCGAATATTGAGTACCTAAGGATGATAGGGACTGAATGCACTCATTTATAGAATTTAGAAGATAATGAAAATCATGAATTACCAATTGTGTCCCACATAATGATTTTTCATTAAATTGTGAATCTGGAAAAAAAAATCAAATATTTTTATTCATATAATATTCCACCACCATCGTGATTCCTTAATCACACCCTCAATCTAAAACTGCAGTGAAGGTATTGATCCACGCTGTCAAATAATTGTCTCGCAACGATCGAATATATGAAATTTCATTGAACCACCATCCAAAGATATAATATGGATAAATAATATGATAAATTTTGTTGAAAATAGAAAACAATAATTGAATAAAACCTAATATGTTCTTGTGATTTCTTGGATTTATGTCCTCATAATTACAAAATATTAGTAATATCAATAACAAATAAATTTTCCTAAATACTTGGAAGAAAAAACCCAGAAAATACTTGTAAAACGAGCCAATGAATCAATATTTTGAAGGGCCTTGATTTTAATTTTTATCATGGGATAAAAAATGTACAATATAAACCATGGAAAAAATTAAATACCTCTATTTTTTGATTGACAAATAATTAATATTGGGAATTGTAATTTTTATTAGTTACATCCAAAAAAATCATTTTTTATAGTGATACAGGATATTTTATAATCATCCACCATGAAATCTTCCAATACTCTCTCTTACTCCTCATATTTATGTGTATATGCTTGGAATTTGTACTAAATCATTTTGAAATAATGATATTGTGTGTTATTTATGTTATATATAAAATATGTAATATATATTGTTATTTATATATTTATATTCACCATTGAAAATATTTTCCTAAAACACCCAACACTGACACACATTATCTTTCACCTAGGTTAAAACACTAATTAAAAACAAAATAATGGTTTATGATTTAATATATATATATATATATTAAAGAGTTATTCACATGTTTAAAAAAATAATGTGTCTATGAGATTAATATATTTAATGGTTTTATTAAATAATTTAATAAAAACACAAATTAGTCAAAAACATGATTCATCTCCAAAAATGGATCCAATAACATTATAAGACACATTCCAAATCCTTACATGATAAAATCATAGATGTTACATTCTCTAAAACATAAGGATTTTATTCCCAATAATTGAAATAATACAGTCAAAATAATAGGTGTACTAATCTTGGATATTGGACTCCCACTCCCATATTCTCTAAAAAAAATTACAAAGATACTACTTGAATGGAACCATGGAATCACTCACCCTATGAGGATATTCTCTTCATATATATTATATTAAATATGTTCGCTAAAACTGTAGATCAATCCCCAATTTCTATATTTACCTTGTTTTTGAAATACAATATGATGTGAACATACCTCATTAGTTGTGATACATTAAAGATGTCATGTATATGGTATAACTATGGTAGTAGTTCCGTGAGATATGCCGCCATGTCATCCTTATATATAAAATGTAAATTCTCAATGAATATTTGTAATAAATTACTGTCTCGGCCAAATCTAGATAATTCACAACGATGTCATACCATCTAGATCCCATGGTCTCCCTCCTCAAAACACTATCATCCTCTATCATCGCTCCATATAGGAATTATGATAGCTCTATGAAATAGTAATATTATCTGATATAACCAACACCTTCTCTATCACTGGACACACCAAATATTGTCCCATGTGTTTCGAATCAAATAGAAAAACCGAACATTGTGGAGACCTGTAGGGTTAATTGTAAAAATACATGAATGGTGTCAATCCTATGGGGTAATGAAATGTTTTTTTTACAGAATTTTCAAAATGTTTGATTATCCTCCCAATAATATCCAATTTCCAACATTTGGTCATGAATCATATACAAAAGAACTAGAATGGACTACTCAATATAGATGTTAGTATATGGGTTAAACACTATTATTAAACACAACTGATCCCCACGAGCCTTTATAAAATACACTCCTTAATGGTGACATGATGTGGGTATCATTTCTTAAAATAATCAATGATGGACCTCTATGGAGCCTGCATATCTCCAACATTTAATTGAATCATATTCTCTCTACTTGACTATATTCTTAGACAACTATGATGTGGGCTTACATTGTGAGATTGTCCAAAATCACCTATATGGAATCGTATCCTATAATTTTTTGGGTAAATCCATCATGAATTATACATAAATTCAATCCCATATCCACTATGGATCTTTAATGCATTCTTTTAAACCTGATGGAATATAGTTCCCAGCATTCACCAACTAAAATAAGGGAAATCATTATGGAAACACTTCTAAAAATTTCTTTCTAAATAAATACTAGAACTAAAACTTATAGACTTAGTAATTTTTTTCATGTATATGTTCCTAAATATTTGAGTTTTAAAACTACATCATCAAATCATTTTAAAGATCACTTGTTTTATCATTATACCTTTTATATAGATAATGTTCTTCCTACCAAAAGAATAATACACATAGATAACATCGACTGGTTATATAAGAAGACAAGGCCTCACTATTGGTATCTCAAAGAGGAGCCTCCCTAACACACTATAGGTGAGGTGGGGTAATAAAAATTGAATATAATATTCTACAATATCATTTTCTACTAAAGACCTTTTTGATTAGTAAAAAAGCATGCAAACTTTGTGAGTCTATCAATAAAAGAACATATTGAATCATTCCCTCAAGCTGACCATATTAAACCCATCTCGAAATCCATAATGACATAATTCTATTTTCACTCAGGAATGGGTAAATGTTGTGAAAGCCGTTCTGGTCACTGGTGCTCACCATCATGTACGGTTATGTGGAACTTCTCATAACAAAACTAGCAACGTTCCACTTTATACCTGGCCACCAATATTGGAAAATAAAATCTTGATACATCATGGTCACAACAGGATTAACATCCCATGATGATGTATGAATGTATTACATTATCTCTTCACAATAAATGATGACAATCATGCACATCCATGAATGTACAAGACCTCATCCTCACATATAGTCCCTCCCAGAGTAGGGTTCTCTCCTAACACACTCTCTCGTTTGGGTAGGCCATCAGAATCTGATAGCTACCTCATTCGCACTCGATCATGAAGAGTATAAGAGATACTTATAGAAAAAAAAGAAATAGTATAAACATGTTCTCCATGAAACTCCAAATGCATCTTGGAGAATATATCCCTAGGCTACTACTCACTACTAGCCTCCAAAACTGCATGTATATGAGTCCTCCTCTTCCATTCATCAGCCTCTGTGTTGCGTTTTCCAGGAGTGTAGGCAATCACAATGTCAAAATAATGAAGGTACTAATCCCACCTTGGCTATCCCAAATGTAAATCTTTCTATGTAAAGATATTCTTGATACATTTGTGGTCCGCGAAAACCACAATGTGCCTCCCAAAAGATAATGTCTCCTACAATATAATGCCTTATCAACTGCATCCAACTCAAGGTTATGCATTAGGTAATTTATCTTTTGTGGCCTCAACTACTGAGACACATATGAAAAAAATGCTTCCTCATGCATAAGAACTGCTCCATGCCTGATAGTTAATGCATCACAGTAAATAGTGTAACTCTTTCCCAAATCTAAAAAAATGTGTATCGGTGCTAAATTCAACCTTCCCTTCAGCTCTTGAATGGCTGACTCACAAGAATATAACCACAAGTACTTCTCAACCTTCTTAGTATAGCATTTCACTGGCTCTCCTATGCATGAAATGTCTTGTATATAAATTTTATATTAACTAGCCAGCTCTAGAAAATTGTGTACATCAAATAGATTCTTTGGTTACTCCCAAGAAACTATTACTCTCAAATTCATTGGTTATTTTGATACTCTTATCATTGAGATAAAATCACCCAACAAGTAAATCTATTCCATCCAACAGTTAAATTTTGAGTTCATAAAAAATAACTGCTACTCTACCATTGTACTAAAAACAATATCAAGATGGCTAGAATGGTTGTGTCAACTGTGAGAGAACACCGTGATATCATCTAAGAAAAAAATCACAGTGCATTACAATAATGGATGTAACAATAGATTCATTAGTGCCATAGGAACTACAACCATGTTCATGATACTGAATGGCCTATCCACAAACATGTATAGACCATACCTTCTTTGAAATGCTGCAAGAGGTAACTCTGATTTTCTAATGTGCAACTAAGGATAACTGGATCTCAAGTAAATCTTTGAGAACACTCGGTCTACTCAATGTTGTTCCATGATTTCATCGATTCTCGTTAAGGGATATCGATTCTTGATAGACAATTGGTTTAGCATCCGGAGAAGGTACTCTTCCGACAAATAGATGGTTGCACTGTAGGAAGTCTAATCTTGGGGATCTGAGTAGGTGGGGTTTTCCTTCAGTAATAAACGTGTTGTGCTACCAGTGAATGAAAAATGGACATAAGAAACCTCAATACCCATGATACCTAGAAATGTGTTGATCATATGTCATTATGGGATATCCTCTGCACTTTTGTAATGACCTACTACCAGCTACTAGGGAGAAAGGTTCTATTTTGACTCCTCGTATTAGTGTAGTATATCTAGTCCAACATTAGCCTAGGGGATGGATTTCTTCAAGACGTTTATGCCAAGGTGGGGGTTGTGCCCATAGTGGTCAAACATAGGGTTTTCAACAATATTAGGGTTTCTCAAATTTGGGATATAAAATAACTTTATTGGGCCACGACATAGGACATGCTTTTGTGTAGGAGAAGATCCCGCAAGAGCATGATCCCAGACCCTCTATGGTTAGAGGTTCAATTTTGGATTCCTCTGTTTTCGTTTCTTCACTTTTTTATATAGGGGTTTTCCATAGATTTAAATTTGTGCCAGTTGTGTAGAGCCTTGGGCTTTATATCTTTAATTCTGAAAATATCATGATGATGGACACTTCGTTGGGGATTATAATGGACAACGAATGTCAATGAAAGGAGTCACTTAATATCCATAGCCTAGGGAATGAAATAATGTGCAGGCTATTCCCAAAGAGGACAATATCATTATCCTGGGATGGACTGGGCCGTTACAAATGCTATCAGAGCTATTTTCCCATTGATGTGCCCGTGAGGATGTTGGTACCTTCATGGGGGATAGATGTTGAAAATCCCACATTGATGGACGATTGGCACAAAACACAAAATTATAATGTGGTGTAGATACTTATCCCATCCTGAAACCTTTTCATAAGTGATGTGTGAGGGAAAAATCTCGGAGAATGAAAAACTATACAGGCATGTCCCAAAGAAAACAATATCATGATATTGGGCTCGACTAGGAAATTAAAAATTTCCTGGTTCTGAGTGCTACCCAAAGGTTACCCCTGCCATGTTGGACACATCACCTCAACTGCATTTCCCCAAATGCAAGAGGCTACTGACAAGTAGTGGGGGCCTTGGGTGTTTCAGTGGGGAATATATACCCTCATTGGAAGAGTATTTAGAATGAAATAACAAATAATTAACATTAGTTGACACATTACTACCATAAAATAAGTAAAAAGTGGAAGAATACAAGTCAATACACAACTGAAAAACATATATAAATTATTCTTGTCACATATGTCTAGGAAAATGGCCAAACAAGTCACAATGCTTGAAATAAAGCTACGCCAAATCACAATGAAATCTGGAAAACTCCAGCAGCATCACAAGCCTAATCTTCGACTTATGCTCCCCAACTCCAACCATTCAATCATGTACCAGAATAAGAAGGGTTATTTCCTTTATCTACACCTAAAACCATATAATCATTGTAGGTCCAAAAACATGACCCAAATAGGATGTGAGATGAATCTCAGTAGGCAGTAACCACCAGACCTGTACCTAAGATTCTGTGTATATATATATATTGTAATGAAGGAAATGAAACAAATAACTATAAGTAAACAAAATTAAACAATCTTACATTTTCTATTTACATTTAGTAGAATTTAATGATCATCATTTCATCATGTAAGTATTACAATAGGTATCTGAGATGACTACCAAACATGACTGAATACAAGAATGTTGTTTATCTTGGACGATGCATCACAAAATTCAATATTTACATTAATCCTTTTGGTATCTCACACCATCTAACCCCTCTAGCCTAATAATGCAATAAATGGAAACAATGCTCAGATGAAGAACCCACAGTCAATTCCTCGAATGGTCATTCCTAAATAACTATAGAATCTCTGGGGAGGAAATCGATAACAATTCCCCATTTTTGTCTCCTATTTTAATCTATAGAAACTCTGAAGTATCACCCAATTTCAATCCCCCCTAATGTCTTATATCATAATATAAACTCTATGGAAACATTCAACGTCAATTCCCCATGTGGTCACAATTCACCAGGTTTTCACAGCCCTGTGCAATTCAACCACGCATATATGATATGAAGAATCCCATGTAATCTCATATTGTACAAGGATAAAAAATTCTAATTCATATCACAAGAAATAACATGCAGTAAAAGGAATACAGTCCCATCCTAACACGTAGGGAAATGAAACAAGGTCTTCCATAGAGGATACCAGAGCAAATCTCCCTAAACATTAAAACATGGAAACACACCCATGGGGTATTCCTTAAATAGGAAATTTCATATAATACCCCAATAGAAAACCCTTAATCCAGAAATCAATATAAGTATGGTAATGTTGTGTTTAATTTTCTTTAACCCAAAATACCGAAAACATGGGTAATCAACACATTGGAATATATACTCAATGAAAAACAATGAAAGAAAACAAACCTTCTACCTTGACGTTGTATGATGAACTCTATCAAAAATAATCCCTTGAATTGGCCTATAATTAAATTTATCTACAAAAATTTAATCCTTTAAAAACTCATGGGATTGAAAAAATACGGAAGAGAGGCTCAATAAAAAGGAAGAACTCACATGTCGGATTCCAATGAATCTGATGAGGTTTAATTCATTGACTGGATGATAGATCGGTGGATCCAATATGAATTATAAATTTTGGATTCCCTATTGCATGGAACGACCAGAAGAAGATGAACACAAGGGTTAGTCATGACCCCTGTCAGATTTTTCAAATTAAATAATAAGTACACTATTTGTATTATTAATGAACACTCCATGTATTTTCCTCAACTGGACCCAAAAAATAGCGGCCTTCCACATCACCCCACATGACCATGACTCGGCCGTTATAAGGCCAATACATGGCTACATGTGGCAACCTGGTACACAATGTGTTCTTATATGTACATGGTGTGTACATATATAATTTACAAATAATCTCCCATTTTTCTCAAAATAAATTGAAATCATAATCCATACCTGAAAAAAGATCCATTTTCTTAGAGTAGAATATTATTTTCATTATTTGATGTGTCCATCATGGTGTGTTGTGTATTATTTTTGCAAAACTAAAATGATTATTAATTTATTCATTGATGGATTAATGACATGCATTTAATTATACAAGTTATCTAAATATTTCTCAAATTGTCATGAAATTGTAACAAATTGATATAAACAATGAAAAAAATGAACCAAATATTTTTATTATAATAGTATAAATTATTATATGATCATAACTGATCACCATATGTAAGCAGATGCTATGATAGAAAATAATTGAATAATAGATTTCCCTATATGTACAAAATCTGTGAAACTCTCAACAGAACCTATTTATGGGGATTGAGTGTATATTCCAATGAGTAGAGAGTGGTCATCAATCTTATTAGTGAAATGATAAAAGGGAATAAAAAATGTACAAAAATTAAACTAAATAGATATATAAAAATTTCAAATCAATACCCTATTCACAAAGGGAATCATCAATAGAATATACCTATACATTATGGTCTCTGTTATTTAATAACAACAACAAATGACAAAGATACCAATGATGGGATAACATATAAATTTAAAAATCATTAAATGATATGTAATACATTATTTGATTCTTTATTTAAAAATTCCATTATATCGTATATTTTTATAAGGAAAATTTTTTCACTCCATACTATAGTAATGAATTATTTTTTAGTTTACAAAAATAGTGGAAAATTGATTATAAAATAATCTACACTGTGAAGTTCAAATTATGGTACATGTGTTTTGTATAATTTCATATCTAATAATAATTAATATTTTTTAGTTTCATGTAATGTTAGTGATGGATTGGGTCCCAAATTAAAACAAATGAATTTATTATAGTATCAATGAAGTTATAATTGGCCTGGAATATAAGGAATTAATTGTTTATTGAGGAGATATTTCATTAAAAGAATACTATGTTTAACTACCCCCAAAATCTATTCATAATGAAAATATTCTTGATGATATGTAATGTCAACAACCTAGGTTCCAGTAAAGTAGTGCCCGAGGTGGCGTCTCCACATGACCTTTAGTGGACCTCTCTATACTCCAATATTTTATTAAAAGTAAACAATTTCAATAATAAATGTTGGGGGACTATCCCATCCTTAATAGAGTATGCCACAATAGATGACATAGAAAAAATATAAAAAATGTGATAACCAAAGAACATCCAAAACAAACTAATTCAAAAACAAGGTACACATACAGTACAAAACAATAAATTTGTCATGACAGGATATATATTTCAATGTGTATGAAAACACAAGAATAAAGTCAAATCACATAATCCCCAAAATATTTCATGACTCAATGTTATAATCCTCTGCCATGCATATCCTAAGTATATCTCAACACCCTCAAATAAGGCCTTTGACCATATCATGACCTGCAATCAAGAAATCTACTTGGGTACCAAATGTCGACTTAAGTGGTGTGTCAGTACTACTAAGTAGGCCACAACCAAAGATGTCTAAAAAATAACCAGTCTAATAGATAGTGTATGCAAGAAAAAAAATATAAGATGAGAAAAATGTTAATTTTGTTTAATTAATACAAAATGTATAACATAAACCATTTATTACTTTGTTTCCAACTGTATTACTTATACCATTTACATCGCATTGTTCATATTCATCACATTTTCAAAGGATTAGGTATATTCATAAACAATCAATGCACAATGTGGATGAGTCCAGTTTTACACCACACATGGGGAAATCACATATTACATATACAACACACTCACCATAATAACTAGGTCAGAGTGGTCTCATCAAATACAACTATTAGGTGAATATAACTCAATCAACATTACTAAATCATACATTGTTTTGTGGAGTTTATAGTCATATCCTTTCACCACCCATGGGAATAGATAATATTGTCAATACCCAACACTATGAACCATTTTTTCATTCATATATATAAATTCACCTCAAACATATCACAATACAATGAAACACCACCAACAAAAAATGGAATCCACAAACCATAACAATGAACAACATAATTAATATCATTCCATAATCATTTATCAAAATTTTCAATAATATTACACAAGTATTCATCCCCATTTCACATTTAATTTCACCAACTATCTATGAATATTCCCTAATTCTAATGCATTAACCCAAATAACAGATTCAAAAATTACCTTATAAAACTTAATTTAACATATTCTCCAATTTACATTCCATTACAAATTTTAAAGTTTCACCACTTTATATATACATATACTCATAGGAATTTTAACAAAATTCATAATCTAATTGATACAATATAAATAAACCCAATTAATCCATTTTCATGCCTTGAAAAAAACCCTAAATCTATTTTCAATATATTACCCAAGTATCTATATTTGATTTTAATAATCTTCTTACACAACTATCATGTAAATTCTGGGCTTTAACTATTCAAAATATAATTTCCTATTTATTATTTATGTTACCTGTGTTCTGTATGGTCGGTACACACTAGGGGTGACACAATATATGTCAAATTGTTCTCAATGAATCCCATGGAGATCATGGGGGGTTAAATTTCTCATTTTGACACTTATTTTAAAACATATAACTAATGAAACAGAAACTGTAACATTGGGTAACAAGAACACAATCTTATATGCATAAATCCATGTAAAAACTATTTTATTTAACATGTAGACCACCCACCTCAAATATATGGATGAATTCACTCTTAATAATAAAATTGGATCCCAATAAAAATATACTTTTATTTCTCAACCTAGGTTTTATAAGAAAAATGATTTTTTAGAAATTAATAATGACATTTTAGATACAAAAACTCTAATTCGAAAAAAATAAGGGATGGGTTAAACATACACATTTTTTTGATTTGTTACCAACATTGACAACAACTGACTAGAATCTAAGGATAAAAGCCATTATGAAAAAAATTTCATCCCTATTCATAAATTTTTTTAAAGGGAGGAAACATGGGATAAATTGGGTATGATCTTAATAATACCAAAGCGTATTTAAAAATTCAAATCTAATGGGGTGCACAATTTACACTCACGGTTTTCCAATAATGAACAACACATGTAAAATACTTTATCATATAGGATTTGGGTCACGTGTTTACCAGGGTAGGCCTGTATAGTTTTTCAACAATGTGTAAACCATGAAAAATTAAAATATCAAGGATAGCACGATTTCACATTCCCCACACACTATTTTTGGTAAACATTGGAATATCATGCAACACAATCATAAATGAAATTTTTCTTTTTCATTCATGTTATTAACCCTTGATACCCTCATGAGACTGCCCATGCACTATGGAAAATTTTATTTAACCCAAAACATGATATATAAATATAAACATTACCGAAAACATACGTAAGGAAAGCAATGGGATTTTACAACCTCTCCAACTAATAATGTCTCATCCTCAATCTTCTCTACCAATAACCTCTAAAAATACATAAAACATAAAGGGTACTCTGCACCCATACATATGACTCCATCAAACTATTTTGTTCCTAGAAATTACTATGATTAAATAAAACACTGAACAGTGGTATAGAATTTCCCCATATGACCATTTCATTATGATCTATGATTTAAATTTTATGCTTCCCAAAGGACACATTAGCCACAAAATAAAAATCCTCAATATAAATATTATGAGATGGGTTAGGGTGATACTATCAAATATTTGAATGATTGAAAACATCATTCATACCATTATACCGATGTATGAGAGAAAATTAGTAATCCACTCTTTTGACCATTCCAAAAATTTCAAAAAAAACCCACATATATAGGTGCCAGCATTAAATTTCTATGAATCCAATAGTGATTGACACTAGGAGAGACTCAAAGAAACACCCAATCACCCACAACATAATCAACAGGTCGATGATCATTATCCATATAAGATTGAAGCATACTCTGAGACCATTTCATTATTTTCTAGATCAACGTCATTTAATTCGATGTCTCCTGTACAAGACTCGACCCCCCAAAATACTGATTCTCCAACCCATAACGAACAGAACAGATATGTACATGGCCTCCTATAGTGTTCCTTAAATAGGGTTACTCAAATTGTAGGCTTGAATATATTGTTTTATGTAAAATCAAAATGTGAAAAATTATTTTCCAATGATGCCCATAAATATAGGATTAATGCTTTCAAAATGTCATCTACAACATGAATTGTATGCTCTGATTGTTCGTGTGTCTTTGGGTGGTAGTCCTGGCTCAATAAAAAATAAGTACCTGATTCCTTCTATAACCACTAAAGAATCATTACGTAAAGACTGAATCACATCCCAAAACAATAGTCTATAGTATCCCATTCAACAACACTATCTCTCAAATATATAATGCTTGCAAATAGTTAGTGGTGAAAGTATCTCAAACCAGTAAGAAGTGGGATAACTATGTCAACCAATCCACATCTCCCCATATTAGGTAACTATTTTAGGGTTTACTCACATGATCCACTATAAATTTCATCATTGAATCATCTTCTTCCATTTTGGAATGTGAAACTTTTATAACAAACCACATGATCACATATGTTGGACCTTTTGAAATTGTCAAGTAAGGCATCATTCCACAAAACACACAATTTCATTCTTCATCCTAGGAAACCAATACAACCTACAGATATCAGAATAAAATTTGGTCAAACTAGGATGTATCTCCCCATTTTATTCATGAAACCCTCACTTTAACATTTCTATCTACAATGTTGGAAAAAAGGAATAGGCACGAACATACATGATCCCACAATCCCAATCAATCCAACATGATAATGGATCCCCAACATTAAGGCTTAAAATCATAGTCAAACAATAGAAATCCTTAAGAGGAATACCCTTGACACAACTCAATGGTGAAAGTTCAACTGCTATTGACGCAACGGTAATATTCATTTTCCCATCATTTACATATAAATGAATTTCATTAAAAAAAGTATCATATTCCACTTGGAGATAGAATCTTGAACCTTCTTCCATTGAGATATCTGACCCAATAGATATACAAACCAATATCATATTATTTTTTCGTAAACAAGCTCAAAATCAGTGGATTGTTTTTATTCAACCCATATTTAATACTAAAGATTCAAATAACACTAAGATAAAATGTACTATTGGATTTTATGGTCAGTATACACCATAGACTATTCTCCCATCATGTAGTGCCTGCCACACATTACAACATACAATACTATATCCAACTGATGATAATGAGTGGGATTATTTAGATCATGATATATAAACTACAATTAAATTAACATAATCCTACAATAATATTACATCAATAATGGTAAAAGACAAACAATAGACTCACTAAAAAATGATATACCCCACTTTAGGCACTAAAATGATCAAAATTGGTTTGGTAGTCCACTGCTTCATTAACTCTTCGAATGAATCCTCGAACATTGAAATCCAATCAAGAATTATTCCTTTGTTGTTGAAACTAGAAAGTGGTGCTACCAATCTAGAGAAGTCTTTAACAAACATCTAGTAATTTCTATTCAAATAAAGAATTCTATGAACACAAGAAACATTAATGGACTGTATTGAAGTCAAAACATCCAAAAACATATCTATCTCTAGAAATTAACCTTCCTATAAGATAACGTGATCCCTAAAATGAATCCTATGAATAAATTAGAGACATTTAGATATAATGGTGTATAAAATGTACTCTCTTAGTGTACATAGGAATATTTCATAATTTTGGAATTAGTGTCCTGGGTTTTATAGATAACCAATATGACATCAATGAAGACCACTATGAGATGACTTGGATAAGGTTGAAATATTTGATTCATTATAACCATGAACACTACTAACACATTTTTCATTCCGAACTACATCACCAAGAACTCATACAAAACATACCTTCTCCTCAAGGTCACTCATAATACATCATAAGGTCAATCCCTCCACTAGTGATACCCTTATATCAAAGAAATTTTTTAAAACAAAGAATCACCTATCATTTAGTAAAAAAAATAATCTTTTCGAGTAAGATGGTATCAGCTAATAGAAATAATTTGATTCATTATCCTATAAAATACACATACACTAAATAATATTCCGATAATCTAGGAAAAAAATTAGTGATCCCCAAGGTGACATTATAAGATTAATATACCATTTCCTCCGTAAATATTTGATCTAAGACTTATATTCATGGACTTATATCTGTGTTACACAATAAAAAAATATTGAAAACCGTCTGCTCTCCCTACAATAACTCTATTGTGAAATCAACATATCCCTTGGGACAGAGATGTACATGTTAACCGAGAATGGTAATAATCGATATGGGCCTGGAAAAAATAGCAGCCAATTCATTTCCAAATTAGTTCAAATCCTATCATGTCAATGATGAAAAAATCCCCCTGATAATGGTACCCACCAACTATTAGGGAAAAACCATTACATTGTCTAATATCCTCACATCGCACACCAAATAGTGTGTCAATTGACATAAAACCTAACAAAAAATCCACTACTAGGTCCATCCCAATAATAAATTGAATATAGATAACAAAATGTGTGTTAACTGTGTCAGAAAAATAACTATTAAGCATAGAAGATACATGAATTTTACCTCAATGAGTTGACAGTGCAAACTCTCCACCTCTAGGTGTAGAATAAACTTCGTGAAGCTGACAATACCATCTACCCTAGGCTCCAAGGTATGTTCTTAGAACACCACAACATTTTCGATATAGGCAATCTCCCCTTAGATTTACACATATTCTACCTCTACTAGTATGTTTATTCAAGCACGATATTCCTGGATGTAATGGGGTAATTGACCCCTTAAAAAAACTCAAAATCTTCCTCAAGGGCTCCATTTGTTCTGAAGTGGTGATAATTCCCACAAAATATATATACATACCCCATTACTCTACATGACAGAAAATCAATTAGTGGATGGTCACACTTATCATCCATGTTCCCAAACCAAGAACACTGATTGTAGAGAAATATATCTACAACATTAAAGGTTGACCCTCTCTTCTGTCTACACAATGCACTTCCACCCAGAAGAAATCTCCAAAAATGATACTTCCTAGCCTCATAGGATGCGACACTCACTCATCCCACTAGATCTATATGTCCACCAACTAAATCACACTTTAGGGTCACTTATGAGATAATATATTATTCTATGGAGATGACCCGGACCCGGAGGCAAAATTATGGGTGCCCCATGATTGGTGGGCCACATACCCTCAAGAGCATCATCCCGAATGCCAGAGGCTGCCGAATAGCATCGAGGGCCTATGGTGTGTCTGTGGGAAAATTATTCCGTCATTAGTAGAGATTAGTATAATGAAATATATATAATTAAATTTCATATAGTGGAAGAAATATAAATAAATAGCGGCATCAAACTAATGAAATCGTTAAAATAATCACAATAATTGTATCAGATGGAAAAATAATGATTTAATGCCTTGTCACTATAAAAAATGGAAATCATGGATACCCAAAAATATATGTAACATGTTCTAAGAGGTAAAAGAAAACAATGTCTACTTTAAGAATCTTTATAACCTACTCGGCTATCTACTGTCATGATCCATACTATCAAACACAATCATGTTATGGAAGATGTATGCTTCCCTTGTTCAATACCTACAACCATTGAATCTACTCTAGGTACCAAATAGCGAACGAAGAGGGTGTGAGATAAATCTCAGTGGGATACCACCAATGGTTTCAATAACATTCGTTATATTTAATGGAATATAAAAGTGTGTTGACATGAATATAGAAAGTAAATCAATCCTTATAATATAACTAAATTACAATATACCTGCTTCATCCCATGGATGGTTTTTGAACCTATAACTAGTTAATAAATTAATCATTTTCCATTTAATTTTAATAGGTCATGTGAGGCTGAGCAAACACAGGCATCACATCGTGATAGTATATGTAGTGATACTCCTAAAACATATTTGGAAACCAAACAATGATATCTAGTGAGGGATTTATAGGGTAAATCCCAAGGTAATGTAAACTCAAAAAAAGAAATCCCGGTAGTATCTGAGCCTACCTAAGGGGTAAGAGTGTAATCCAATGAGCGTAATCAAAGGCATTTCCACTATAAGGTGCCTATCGAGTCCAAGGTTAACGACCAAGGTAAAATAGGGCTATGCAAAGATAGGTTCCTATGGAATTTAATCAAGGGACCTACTAGTCAATGATAGATCCATGTATTTTATATGAGGTATCGTGTAAGAAGAAGGGACCCAGCGATAGTATAATGGGCATCCAATGAATATACATGAATTGAAATCTAGGTGGGTATCAACCTATGAAAATCTATCCTTGAATTGGAATGGGCTCCCCGAGACCCATGGTATTTTTCATCACAGAAGAAAAACCAAGAATGAGTCAGTCAATTTTTATTTGATATTGTAATCTTTAATAATTCAATTGGATCAAGTCTTGAATTCTATTAGTGGGGAAAAGTCATGTATATTTGAGGAAATTAGTCCAATTCATGTCTTCTTATAGTTTTTATTGATATATTAGTGTTCCAACCATTTCATCAAGTATTATTTTTCCATTAAGGCATAATAAATTATTGAGGTTCACTCAACAGCCTTCCATCAACATTGAATGGGTTGCTACAGAAATTTAATCATAATTATATCTCTTTTAATAAGTCCTATTTATGTACACAGTATACATACAATTTCATAATTCATATTTCACATGTAATAAACATTTTAAAGAACTTACCATAGATGGGTCATGTGGTGAGCATACAAGGTACATTCAATTATGAAATTATGACCAAAATGAATCCATTTTTATAAGGAGACTCACCTTTAGAAAGGTCTAGTAATGGCACACCCGAACGATGGCTCAAACATTCTGAAACACTAAAAACAAAATTATTGTATAGCCATCTACACGAGGTGGATTGAGTTAAGGGTGTAACCATTAAGAACTAATCTCATATTTGGAAATAGCATAACCGTACAAGTAAAACAATTATAATCATGGCATGTTAATTTTAGAAGTAGTTTCCAATGAAATCGGTGGGCCCACATGATCATTCAAAAAACAACGAACATTAGGGATGAGTTATAGACCTCCCTGCTTAGGGTTGTAAGACTCTCCTCTTCTGGTATCAGCCATTGATTTTTCACAGATCAAAGTTGATCTGTGAAAAGGTGAAGAATGATCACATTGAGATATCATGGAGAGAGTGAAAGAGACGAATAATGGCTAAAGGTAATCGAGTACATATCACTACACCTCAAAAATGATAAAAAATAGCTCGACCAGAAGACGGACGAAAAAGATCTGTTGATTCCTTAATTTTATTTTCAATAACCCCAAAACTGAGACAGAAATAGGTCAATCCAATAAAAAATTAGTTTAGGGAGAATGTGGGAGGATTACATGATAATTAAGAACATTTTATACATTATATACATGTTTTTATCCTATGTACGATATGTAGGTAGGGTTTGTCATATAGTTCGCAAACCATGTGAGATGGTTCTAACCGAATCTATGATAAAAGGGTGGTTTTCATGGTTAGGATGCATAGTCTTGTGCATACCATGAGAGATTCCAATGTCTAGAAAAACAAAATCTAAAAGGATAGGACAACCATGCACAAACCATGCACAAACCATGCGAATGGGCAGGGAAAAAGGGGTTCACATTGTTTGGCCGCATGACCATGTGCAATCAAATCACAAACAATGCCACTTGGCCTGGTTTCTAAAAATGAGGTGTCTCAAGCTCCAAAGTATACTTAGAAACCCTCATAACCTTTTAAAACACATTATGAATCTATATTTGGTCTAATGTAAATATTGATACCTATAATTAATTGATCCATTCCTAATTTAAAACTCGGTTTCTTACAGTCTTCCCTCCATAAAAGAACTCGCCCTCGAGTTCTCTGTACAAAGGTATATAGACACTTTCTGACAAAAAATCTTGCCACTTAGCATGTAAATCATCTTCCCCCTCCCATGTCTCATCTCGTACTCGTCTCTACTGCCATAACACCTTTATGAGAATGACAGACATGCCTTAGAGAACTTTTGGGCTTCAGTCAATGATGCGTACTAGATATTTGTCAATGTTTTCATCTATATCTAACTCTTCTTCCTTAGGATCAATGGTATGAGATGGATCAATAAGATATTGGAAAATCTGTGAGAGATAATCGACATCATGCTTGGGAAAATACCTCTGAGGTAGTGGGAACTGATAGGCTACCTACCCGAATCTCTCTAGAATCTTGAATGCCCTTACGTAATGAGGCGGCAACATACCATACTTCCGTAATCATCTTGACCAAGCCTAGATAATACCTGAATACAAACATGATCCCCAACGTCAAAATAAATTAGTTGATGATGGTGATCATCATTAGATTTTTGTCTAAATTGAGTAGTATTGATAGGTTTTTTGATCAGCTGGTCATGTTCTGATGTTTCATAAATGAGACGTGGACCAAGCAGGGTTGCCTCAACTGCCTCTAGTTAGCACAATGTTGAATTCAATGACCTTTAATATAAGGCCTCAAAAGGAGAATTGTGGATTGTCTCCTAGAAACTGTTATTATATGTGAACTCGACAATATGGATATTCTTCTCACAAGAACCTCTGAAATAAAGGACACATGCTCTGATTATATCCTCGAAAACATATATTGGTCATTCATATTTTCCATCAGTTTGAGGGTGAAATGATGTGCATAAAATCACTCGATTTCACATAGATTTCCACAAACCCTTCCAGAATCATGATGGGATACGAGCATCCCAATATGAAATGACAATATGTAGAATCTCATGTAGTCATACGATCTCACCGACATATAGTCTTCCCAACTCATCAATTGATAAAGTCTCCAGAATAGGAATGAAGTGGGATGATTTTGTCAGTCAGTCAATGAATACCTAGATATCATCACTACCACTTGGAAACGAAGGCAAGACCACTATAAAAATACATAGAATCATCTTCCCATTTCCATTTTGGGACTGGAAGTGGATGTAACAAGTCTGAGTATCTCCAGTGCTCTGCCATTACCTACTGATAGGTGGAACACCTAGTGTTGATGTCTGCAATCTGATGTTTCATCCCATACCACTAATAATGGAGTCACATATCATGATACATCTTTGAGATTCCTGGATGAACATCACACTGGGAAGCATGGGACTTATTCATAAACTATTCTCTCACATCTACTTGAACCAATATACATCCACATAGGCGCAGGGTGTCATCCTGGTCTAGAACAATCCATTGGTGGGTTTTCTACTGATATACCCTCATAGATAATCAATCCTTCAGGATTTGAAAACTACCTACTATTCATCTTATCAAGGAGGAAAGAGGTAACTGTTCAGGTTGAGAGGTATGGCTACTCATGAATGTCGTGATGCTCTATACGAATAGACGTATGGTTCCATTCACCATCTCTCGTGAGGAGTCAACCGCCCGATATCCATATGCATCTAAATTTTTTTCATACAACAACACTTCCTATGGGACAATTCATAATGCATCTTAGACGATGATATAACCATTTCCAGGTCCTGGATGAATTAGAATAGGTTCTCAGACAAGCCTCTCATTCTTTTCATGAATGTATTTCTCACATGCTTCTAACAGTGTTAAATTGACACCCTTCCTATTAGGGAATGTAAGAGGTGAAGAAAGATGAGAACAATCATGTATGAAATGCCTGTAATATCCCATGTGCCCTAAGAATCATCTGATATCAAATAGTTTCTTAGGATGCTCCCATGATACCGGAGCACTAACCTCTTCAGGGTGAAAAAATTCTCAAGATTCTAAAATAATATAACCAATGAAGTGGAATTTGTTTATCTGGAAGTCACATTTATAATCATGGAATAATTTTCATGCTATCTCAATGTACTCAGAATGATCTCAAGATGTTTGGAATGGCCGTGACGAGTGCGCGAACAAACCAAGATGATGTCCACAAAGAACATGAAAAAAAATAAAATTAGAGATGGAAAACCCTATTAAAAAATTCCATGAAAATTTTTAGCGCATTCATAAGAAAGAATGGAAAAATAAGATACTCATACAGACAATTACAGCTACATAAAGTTTTACATGTTATTTAATGGTTAGACTCCAAACTGATGATAACCTAATTAGAGGTCGATTTTAGAGAACCTCATTACTCCTTTGAGATGGCCGATTATATCATCTATTCGAGGAACTGGATTCTAGTTGTTGACTGTAAGATGGTTCAACCTTCTATAATTCACACATAGAAGTATGGTTTCATCCGCCTTCTTGGAGAAAAGAACGAGTAAACCCCATGATGATTTACTATGTCATATAATTCCTTTCTCCTCTATGTACTCTATCATCCATATGATCTCTTGAATCTTAGTATGTGCTATCCTATAAGAAGGAATATACACTGGAGCTTCTCCTATAACAATACCAATTGTAAAATCTACCTCTTTCTGAGGAAGTAATCCAGAGAATTCATCAGGGAATAATTCCCTGAAAATATCTACAACATGAGGAAATATTGTTTGGAGAAACCCTTGATAATCCATGAAAAGATATGAAATCTAGTTGGTCACTCCACCTAGCCCATGATTCTTCGGTCGTTCTGTCCCAGCATGGACATCCTACATGCCTTTGAAAATATAACTGTTTTTTTTTCTGGTGATATAAATGAAACCCTACAATGATAATAGTGTACAAATTCATGATAGTGGACCAACAATTCCATCTCAAGAATGAAATTCAATCCCATCATCTTGAGAACAAAGGGATTCCACAAGGAATGGTAACTTCTGACCTCCAGGGGACAATCCCGGCACTAGCGTATGCCCTTGGTCTGCATTCCCAACATTGTTTCGATTTTCATTACACCATAGTGATATTTTATCTCTAGTATGTGACTCTCAAAGATAGATACATATCTAAAAGAGTTTGAAGAACCAATATCAAAAAAGTAGATATAATAGTAGAATCTACATGAATATTACCTCATACTGTATATGGTTCTGCAACATGATCCTTAGGTGTCAACTATAAGGCATGGAATTGAATGGATCCATGACCCTATGAAACAGATAGACTACACCGTGATTGACACATGTGTCCACTTCAAGAGATGTACATGTTACCCGAGAATGGTAATAATCGATATGGGCCTGGAAAAAATAGCAGCCAATTCATTTCGAAATTAGTTCAAATCCTATCATGTCAATGATGAAAAAATCCCCCTGATAATGGTACCCACAAACTATTAGGGAAAAACCATTACATTGTCTAATATCCTCACATCACACACCAAATAGTGTGTCAATTGACATAAAACCTAACACAAATTCCACTACTAGGTCCATCCCAATAATAAATTGAATATAGATAACAAAATGTGTGTTAACTGTGTCAGAAAAATAACTATTAAGCATAGAAGATACATGAATTTTACCTCAAAGAGTTGACAGTGCAAACTCTCCACCTCTAGGTGTAGAATAAACATCGTGAAGCTGACAATACCATCTACCCTAGGATCCAAGGTATGTTCTTAGAACTCCACAACATTTTCGATATAGGCAATCTCCCCTTAGATTTACACATATTCTACCTCTACTAGTATGTTCATTCAAGCACGATATTCCTGGATGTAATGGGGTAATTGACCCCTTAAAAAAACTCAAAATCTTCTTCAAGGGCACCATTTGTTCTGAAGTGGTGATAATTCCCACAAAATATATATACATACCCCATTACTCTACATAACAGAAAATCAATTAGTGGATGGTCACACTTATCATCCATGTTCCCAAACCAAGAACACTGATTGTAGAGAAATATATCTACAACATTAAAGGTTGACCCTCTCTTCTGTCTACACAATGCACTTCCACCCAGAAGAAATCTCCAAAAATGATACTTCCTAGCCTTATAGGATGCGACACTCACTCATCCCACTAGTTCTATATTTCCACCAACTAAATCACACTTTAGGGTCACTTATGAGAAAATATATTATTCTATGGAGATGACCCGGACCCGGAGGCCAAATTATGGGTTCCCCATGATTGGTGGGCCACATACCCTCAAGAGCATCATCCCGAATGCCAGAGGCTGCCGAATAGCATCGAGGGCCTATGGTGTGTCTGTGGGAAAATTATTCCTTCATTAGTAGAGATTAGTATAATGAAATATATATAAATAAATTTCATATAGTGGAAGAAATATAAATAAATAGCGGCATCAAACTAATGAAATCGTTAAAATAATCACAATAATTGTATCAAATGGAAAAATAATGATTTAATGCCTTGTCACTATAAAAAATGGAAATCATAGATACCCAAAAATATACGTAACATATTCTAAGAGGTAAAAGAAAAAAATGTCTACTTTAAGAATCTTTATAACCTACTCGGCCATCTACTTTCAAGATCCATACTATCAAACACAATAATGTTATGGAAGATGTATACTTCCCTTGTTCAATACCTACAACCATTGAATCTACTCTAGGTACCAAATAGCGAACGAAGATGGTGTGAGATAAATCTCAGTGGGATACCACCAATGGTATCAATAACATTCGTCATATGTAATGGAATATAAAAGTGTGTAGACATGAATATAGAAAGTAAATCAATCCTTATAATATAACTAAATTACAATATACCTGCTTCATCCCGTGGATGGTTTATGAACCTATAACTAGTTAATAAATTAATCATTTTCCATTTAATTTTAATAGGTCATGTGAGGCAGAGCCAACACAGGCATCACATCGTGATAGTATATGTAGTGAAACTCCTAAAACATAATAGGAAACCAAACAATGATATCTAGTGAGGGATTTATAGGGTAAAACCCAAGGTAATGTAAACTCAAAAAAAGAAATCTCGGTAGTATCTGAGCCTACCTAAGGGGTAAGAGTGTAATCCAATGAGAGTAATCAAAGGCATTTCCACTATAAGGTGCCTATCGAGTCCAAGGTTAACGACCAAGGTAAAACAGGGCTATGCAAAGATAGGTTCCTATGGAATTTAAACAAGGGACCTGCTAGTCAATGATAGATCCAAGGATTTTATATGAGGTATCGTGTAAGAAGAAGGGACCCAGCGGTAGTATAATGGGCATCCAATGAATATACATGAATTGAAATCTAGGTGGGTATCAACCTATGAAAATCTATCCTTGAATTGGAATGGGCTCCCCGAGACCCATGGTATTTTTCATCACAGAAGAAAAACCAAGAATGAGTCAGTCAATTTTTATTTGATATTGTAATCTTTAAAAATTCAATTGGATCAAGTCATGAATTCTATTAGTGGGGAAAAGTCATGTATATTTGAGGAAATTAGTCCATTTCATGTCTTCCTATAGTTTTTATTGATATATTAGTGTTCCAACCATTTCATCAAGTATTATTTTTCCATTAAGGAATAATAAATTATTGAGGGTCACTCAACAGCCTTCCATCAACATTGAATGGGTTGCTACAGACATTTAATCATAATTATATCTCTTTTAATAAGTCCTATTTATGTACACAGTATACATACAATTTCATAATTCATATTTCACATGTAATAAACATTTGAAAGAACTTACCATAGATGGGTCATGTGGTGAGCATACAAGGTACATTCAATTATGAAATTATCACCAAAATGAATCCATTTTTATAAGGAGACTCACCTTTAGAAAGGTCGAGTAATGGAACACCTGAACGATGCCTCAAACATTCTGAAACACTAAAAACAAAATTATTGTATAGCCATCTACATGAGGTGGATTGAGTTAAGGGTGTAACCATTAAGAACTAATCTCATATTTGGAAATAGCATAACCGTACAAGTCAAACAATTATAATCATGGCATGTTAATTTTAGAAGTAGTTTCCAATGAAATCGGTGGGCCCACATGATCATTCAAAAAACAACGAACATTAGGGATGAGTTATAGACCTCCCTGCTTAGGGTTGTAAGACTCTCCTCTTCTGGTATCAGCCATTGATTTTTCACAGATCAAAGTTGATCTGTGAAAAGGTGAATAATGATCACATTGAGATATCATGGCGAGAGTGAAAGAGACGAATAATGTCTAAAGGTAATCGAGTACATATCACTACACCTCAAAAATGATAAAAAATAGCTCGACCAGAAGACGGACGAAAAAGATCTTTTGATTCCTTAATTTTATTTTCAATAACCCCAAAACTAAGACAGAAATAGGTCAACCCAATAAAAAAGTAGTTTAGGGAGAATGTGGGAGGATTACATGATAATTAAGAACATTTTATACATTATATACATGTTTTTATCCTATGTACGGTATGTAGGAAGGGTTTTTCATATTGTTCGCAAACCATGTGAGATGGTTCTAACTGAATCTATGATAAAAGGGTGGTTTTCATGGTTAGGATGCATAGTCTTGTGCATACCATAAGAGATTCCAATGTCCAGAAAAACAAAATCTTAAAGGATAGGAAAACCGTGCACAAACCATGCACAAACCATGCGAATGGGCAGGGAAAAAGGGGTTCACATTGTTTGGCCACATGACCATGCGCAATCCAATCACAAACAATGCCACTTGGCCTGGTTTCCTAAAATGAGGTGTCTCAAGCTCCAAAGTATACTTAGAAACCATCATATCCTTTTAAAATTCATTATGAATCTATATTTGGTCTAATGTAAAGATTGATACCTATAATTAATTGATCCATACCTAATTGAAAAATCGGTTTCTTACAGTCTTCCCTCCATAAAAGAACTCGCCATCGAGTTCTCTGTACAAAGGTATATAGACACTTTCTGACAAAAAATCATGCCACTTAGCATGTAAATCATCTTCCCCCTCCCATGTCTCATCTCGTACTCTTCTCTACTGCCATAACACCTTTATGAGAATGACAGACATGCCTCAGAGAACTTTTGGGCTTCAGTCAATGATGCGTACTAGATATTCGTCAATGTTTTCATCTATATCTGACTCTTCTTCCTTAGGATCAATGGTATGAGATAGATCAATATGATATTGGAAAATCTGTGAGAGATAAAAGACATCATGCATGGAAAAATACCTCTGAGGTAGTGGGAACTGATAGGCTACCTACCTGAATCTCTCTAGAATCTTGAATGTCCTTACATAATGAGGCGGCAACATACCATACTTCTGTAATCATCTTGACCAAGCCTAGATAATACCTGAATACAAACATGATCCCCAATGTCAAAATAAAGTAGTTGATGATGGTGATAATCATTAGATTTTTGTCTAAACTGAGTAGTATTGATAGGTTTTTTGATCAGTTGGTCATGTTCTGATGTTTCATAAATGAGACGTGGACCAAGAAGGGTTGCCTCAACTGCCTCTAGTTAGCACAATGTTGAATTCAATGACCTTTAATATAAGGCCTCAAAATGTGAATTGTGGATTTTCTCCTAGAAACTGTTATTATATGTGAACTCGACGATATGGATATTCTTCTCACAAGAACCTCTGAAATAAAGGACACATGCTCTGATTATATCCTCGAAAACATATATTGGTCATTCATATTTTCCATCAGTTTGAGGGTGAAATGATGTGCATAAAATCACCCGATTTCACATATATTTCCACAAAACCTTCCAGAATCATGATGGGATACGAGCATCCCAATATGAAATGAAAATATTTAGAATCTCATGTAGTCATACGATCTCACCGGCATATAGTCTTCCCAACTCATCAACTGATAAAGTCTCCAGAATAGGAATGAAGTGGGATGATTTTGTTAGTCAGTCAATGACTACCTAGATATCATCAATACCACTTGGAAACAAAGGCAGGACCACTATAAAAAAACATAGAATCCTCTTCCCATTTCCATTTTGGGACTGGAAGTGGATGTAACAGGTCTGTGGATCTCCAGTGCTCTGCCATTACCTACTGATAGGTGGAACACCTAGTCTTGATGTCTGCAATCTGATGTTTCATCTCATACCACTAATAATGGAGTCACATATCATGATACATCTTTGAGATTCCTGGATGAACATCACACTGGGAATCATGGGACTTATTCATAAACTCTTCTCTCACATCTACTTGAACCAATATACATCCACGTAGGCGCAGGGTGTCATCCTGGTCTAGAACAATCCATTGGTGGGTTTTCTACTGATATACCCTCATAGATAATCAATCCTTCAGGATTTGAAAACTACCTACTATACATCTTATCAAGGAGGAAAGAGGTAACTGTTCAGGTTGATAGGTATGGCTACTCATGAATGTCGTGATGCTCTATACGAATAGACGTATGGTTCCATTCACCATCTCTCTTGCGGCATCAACTGCCCGATATCCATATGCATCTAAATTTTCTTCATACAACAACACTTCTTATGGGACAATGCATAATGCATCTTAGACGATGATATAACCATTTCCAGGTCCTGGATGAATTAGAATAGGTTCTCAGAAAAGCCTCTCATTATTTTCATGAATTTATTTCTCACATGCTTCTAACAGTGTTAAATTGACACCCTTCCTATTAGGGAATGTAAGAGGTGAAGAAAGATGAGAACAATCATGTATGAAATGCCTGTAATATCCCATGTGCCCTAAGAATCATCTGATATCAAATAGTTTCTTAGGATGCTCCCATGATACCTGAGCACTAACCTATTTAGGGTGAAAATATTCTCAGGATTCTAAAATAATATAACCAATGAAGTGGAATTTGTTTATCTGGAAGTCACATTTATAATCATGGAATAATTTTCATGCTATCTCAATGTACTCAGAATGATCTCAAGATGTTTGGAATGGCCATGACGAGTGCGCGAATAAACCAAGATGATGTCCACAAAGAACATGAAAAAAAATAAAATTAGAGATGGAAAACCCTATTAAAAAATTCCATGAAAATTGTTAGCGCATTCATAAGGAAGAATGGAAAAATAAGATACTCATACAGACAATTCCAGCTACATAAAGTTGTACAAGTTATTTAATGGTTAGACTCCCAACAGATGATAACCTAATCAGAGGTCTATTTTAGAGAACCTCATTACTCCTCGGAGATGGCCAATTATATCATCTATTCGAGGAACTGGATTCTAGTTGTTGACTGTGAGATGGTTCAACCTTCTATAATTCACACATAGAAGTATGGTTTCATCCGCCTTCTTGGAGAAAAGCACGAGTAAACCCCATGATTATTTACTATGTCATATAATGCCTTTCTCCACTATGTACTCTATCATCCATATGATCTCTTGAAGCTTAGTATGTGCTATCCTATAAGAAGGAATATACACTGGAGGTTCTCCTATAACAATACCCATTGTAAACTCTACCTCTTTCTGAGGAAGAAATCCAGAGAATTCATCAGGGAATAATTCCCTGAAAATATCTACAACATGAGGAAATATTGTTTGGAGAAACCCTTGATAATCCATGAAAAGATATGAAATCTAGGTGGTCACTCCACCTAGCCCATTATTCTTCGGCCGTTCTCTCCCATCCTGGACATCATACATTCCTTTGAAAATATAACTGTTTTTATGGAGATATAAAAGAAACCCTACAATGATAATAGTGTACAAATTCATGATAGTGGACCAACAAGTCCATCTCAAGAATGAAATTCAATCCCATCATCTTGAGAACAAAGGGATTCCACAAGGAATGGTAACTTCTAACCTCCAGGGGACAATCCCGGCACTAGCGTATGCCCTTGGTCTGCATTCCCAACATTGTTTCGATTGTCATTACACTATAGTGATATTTTATCTCTAGTATGCGACTCTCAAAGATAGATACATATCTAAAAGAGTTTGAAGAACCAATATCAAAAAAGTAGATACAATAGTATAATCTACTTGAATATTACCTCATACTGTATATGGTTCTGCAACTTGATCCTTAGTTGTCAACTATAAGGCATGGAATTGAATGGATCCATGACCCTATGCAATAGATAGACTACAATGATAATGACTGCTCTGTTGGCATTTTTGGTGATCATGTAATGGACTACCATGACCGTGACCTCATCCTCATCCAGGCCTGCTGGTGCTACTCCAACATCCAAGCAAACATGGTGAAAAAGAACATGCTCCTGATGTTGGAGCTGAAGTTGTTCCTTTTCCACTCGAAGCTGGTGGAAAGGTCCTACAAAAGCTCTGAAGATGGCCTATATGGCCACAATCATAACACCCCACATAGTTGATATCACACTATGGATTCGTATTCCCTGTTTCTCCACACTGATGATGCACTAAATTCCAATCAAAATGGATACTATGGTTTCCACTTACTAGATGATAAACCTCAAGGCAACATTTACTTCCACTAAAAAAACTACTGGCCTAATTCTGGATTGATACTTTAAAATCAGAAGTAACTCTGTCCCTTATGATGTGCTCAGTGGTAAGGGAACGGTCAACTATTTTTTATAATGTAGGATGGTGAAAGGCATTTAACATATTTTATATAGAGTACTGGTGCCCATCCTCAAAACGCCTTTCATGAAAAGGTTCATAGTTGGCTAGAAGCGCTGGTATGAACTATAAATCAAAAAAATGTGCTGAATAATATATAATTTACATAAAAACATACTCAAGATACATAATATATTTTATTGTATCTACTCTAAGTGACTGGGGAAAGAACTAATTATAGAAGGAATTCTGGAAGTCAACCCATATCATTCCCTAATGAAGACCAGCCTGGGTAACGAAATACCACCAACTCTTACCTCAATCTCACAAAATGTATGTAGAAAGATTTAATATTCAATCCGGATGAGTTTGAAAATGGTTAAATATAGACATCATGGTATCTAGCTAAGAATCAGAAGTCAAAAAATTGTCATCCCTTGAAAGAGTAGGATAATGCAGCTTCTTGAACTCACAGGTCAGATCGCCCCTCATAAGTTCAACCAGTGTAGAACCAATCATGGGTCGCATCAAATATATGAAACTATCACCGTGTAGGACATCAGTTTATGGATTTGGTATTATAGGAAATGCCTCATGTGGAACCCCTAAAAGTAAGACTTTCGGCATAGTGTCAACCTTTTCTAGAGCTTTGTTATCTCCAACCTCCAAGACAACGACATGCTGATTTCATGATCGCATAGGTCTAAAAATTCAAAGCACAAACCATATAAAAATATAAAATGAAAGAAGATAGAATCACTAATGGGATATGAACATAATAAAACTCACTACCAAATGCATACTACCAAAAATACCTACATAAATTTCTAGGTATCGTTATGTTCCCATGTATATGTTTCATGTCATTTTACAGTTATTTCATAGGTTCACTCCTTTACCGTTCATAAACATGACATGGTGGGATAAGGATGTGCATCCAATTAATTTTAGATTTCTGGATTTACATTATAATGTATATTCATTTTCGATGACTCTAATCCCATACACCATTGACCAAAAATAACGCCCATTTAATATAATCATAATGGATTGACTCTGTAAATAACTCTTTCCAACTCATGAGGGCCCATACACTGCATGAATTGAGATAAGAAATCACTCAATAAAATTCAATGTAATAAATGTACATGAAACTATACCAACATCACATAACAATCTCAAGCATATCATGAAATGAAATTTTAGTGAAATTCCCTTATATGGAATAGAAATATGCATTCCATGTTAATTATAGTTTCTTATAATGATGCATATAGAAATATTCCTTTCCCTCATATCATTCAGTCAAGGATGAAATAAATTCCCCATGGTTAATAATTAACAACACCGCACAACATGTGATTCAACCAATGGTGAAATAATATCAATTGTAATAGGAAAAATAGAACAACAATTGCATTATGGGTAACATGCCTTTTTCCCAGAACATTGGTTCGTAACGCCGAAGAACCTCTTATGACCAAGTAACAAGAATTACTTTTCTCCAATATATTGTTTCGAAATAGTCATGAAAGAAAAGAAACCACCTCTGATGCCAGTTTGTGACAACCTAGACCCATATTCCACTTAACGGGTTCCCCAAGTCCAGAATGCCACATGGCCTCTAGAGTATCATCCAGAATGCCAGAGGCTTCCGACTAGCAATGGGGGCCTAAGGCATGTCTATGGGAAAACTACGTCCTCATTAGACGAGTGTATCAAAACAGAAGGGATATATATGAATAGTGAAAAGTGGATGAAATATGTATAAATAGTGGATGTAAATTGATGCAATGGATAAACAAGAATAAAATTAATATTATCAGCTAAAACAATAATGATTTAACGTAATGTCACTAAAAAACTGTGAAGCATGGATACCAGAAAACATGTAGAACTTCTTCCAGAAGGTAAAAGAAAAAAAATTATTCTCCAAGAATCCTGAGATCCTACTCAATCATCTTCCATCATGATCTATCCTACCAGCACAAAATTCTTTAATGTAATCTACGTTCTTCCCTTTGTAAATACCTGCAACCATGTAATATACTCTGGGCACCAAATTGTGCTCTAAGAGTGGGTGAGATAAATCTCAGGGGGCCAACACCAACGGTGTCTATAACATCCGGCCCATGAAAAATAGTATAACATTGTTTATCCATGTATATATAAAGTAATGAAGGTAGTACAATATAACTATATATCCATGTTCCTACTTCAACCCTTGGATGGGGTCTAAACATGCAACTAGTTAATTAATTAATCAATTAACATTTAATGACAATTGGTCACATTAGGCATTTCTAATAGTGACATCACCTCGTGAATGTATAAGTAGTGATGGTCCCAAAAAGAAACAAGGATCCAAACTATGATATCAACTTAAGGTGTTCTAGAGTGTAAACCAAGGTAACGTAAACTCACAGAAAGCTAACCCATTAGTATTTGAGCCTATCTATGGGGTAATAGTGTAATCTAAGGAGCATAATCCACGGAATTTTATTAATAAGGTTCCTACTGAGTCGATGTTGATTGACCAAGGTAAAACGGGGCTAAGAAATTATAGGACCCAATGGGATTAAACCATGGAAACTAATAGTCAATTTTGAATGCAAGGAGTGTATTTGAGGTATCTTGTAAGAATACGAGACCCAACCGAAATATACCGAGCATCGATGGAATTGAAAAGAACTAAAATCCAGGTGGGTATCATCCTAAAAAAACTGTATCCTTGAATCGTAATGATGTTCTCAAGACCCATCGTATAAATTTCTCATAATCCAGGAAAGCATGATTCCATCGATTTCTATTTGAAATTTTAATCATGTAATATTTCATATAGTTCATTTTTTTTACTTCTATTAGTGTGGATAAGTCATGTAGAGTTCAAACCATTGTTCCAAGCCTTCTATTCCATTTGTGTGGATAGATCATGTAGCATTTCAACTATTTAATCGATTATTAGTTAGCCATAAATGCGTAATGAGTTATTGGGGTTCACTCCACTACCTTTCTTCAACATGGAAAGAGGTGCTATGGACATATAACCTATATTTAATCTCTTTTAATAAGGCCAAGTTATATACTTATTATAATTTCCCTTTCACATTTCATATCTCACATTTAATTATCATTTTTATGCACTTACTATATATGGGTCAAGTGGTGGGAATACATGGTACATGCCATTATGAAATTATCATTAACAATAAGACATTTTTTAAATGGTGACTCACCTATATAAAGGTCATGTAATGGTACACCCGAATGGTGGATCAAACATTCTGAAACAAAAAAAAACAATTATAGAATAGCCATAGCCATGAGGTGGATTGATTTGTCGGTGAAACAACTAGCAACTAATGATGTATTTGGAAAGAGTATAACAATAAAATTATAAAGAGTATAATCATGGAATGTTAATTTATGAAAATGTTTCCAACGAAATAGTTGTTACCCATAAGAACATTCCAACAACAATGAACATTAGAGAGGAGTTGTAGACCACACACCATAGGGTTGTGTGACTCTCTTTATCTGGTAGTAACCTTTGATTTGACTTAGATAAGAATAGATCTACGAACTGGTGAAAACCACTCAATTGGAGTTATTTAGGTTGAGTGTGAATGAGAATAAGAACCTCTAAAGGGGAATTGAGTAATTCTCATTGCACATCCACCATGACAAACGAATACTAAATAAGAAGTCGAACGAAGAAGATCTCTTCATTACATGATTTGATCATCAAAAACCACAACATTGAGAGAAAAATTTGTCAATCTAGCAGAAAATCGGATTATGGAGGAAGGGGGAGGATAAATAGATCATTAATGGAATTTTAAACATTTTAAGTATGTTTTTATCCTATGTGATGTTTGTCTATATGTTTGGTCAAAACGTGCACAAACCTTGCGAGATGGTTCGGCCTAAATCTAGGAAATACGGGTGGTTCACATGGTTAGGGTGCATGGCCATACAAAAACCATGCGAGATACAACTATCCAGAAAAAAAACACATGGTTATGAAAACCATGAATAAACCATGTGAAAAACATGAAATATGGCTTGAGAAAAAAGGGGGACCACATGGTTAGGTCACATGTCCATGAAAAAACCATGCACAAACCATGAAACATGGCCTGTTTTCCTGAAAAGATGTGTTCTAAGCTCTAATAAAACCCCCAAAACCCTCAAAACCTTTTCTAACTCATTAGGCATCTATATTAATACCTATGTATAGGTTTAGACTAAAAATTAATGGATCCAAACCAGAGTGAAAAAACTGGGTTCTTACATCAACTACATCAAAAAACCCTTATGAATGGAATACAATTACATGAGCCTAATATCGTGCCTCACACAATAATATAATCATTTTACCACAGCAGCCCTGTCTCCCAAAAACATTGGATGACATTATAACAATTTAGTAAAACATATACAATAATCCACCATGAAAATTACACTAATGCTTTTGTTTCAAAAAAATCCAGAGCCTTCTCCTACATCAGGATCTCTAGATAGTGATTCTCCAAAAGACATTTCCAAAAAATAATTCCATAACATCTGTTGAGCTGGTTCGGGCTATACCAAAATGTCCCACAAAAAAATCCTTACATATCTATATATAACCCCCTTCATGAGTCAATTATCATAATATGTCTCCAGATGGTATGTTATTGTCCATATGGACTCTATCTAGAACTCGACAACATCTTGTGCACCCTCTCCAGTAAAGGTCCAAGGGTGCAGTAGTTGAAACTCCCTAGTCATCTCAAATATTCTTGTTACAACCCATCCTAGTTTACATTAAATCTTATTCATGAATAGAGAAAGGATCTTATGAAAATTAAATTATCTATTATCATATATCACCACATTCTATTTTTTCCACTACTAGATGGGTTTTTTCAAAAACATCCTCTTTTCTCCCAACCAATAACCAATGTCATTGTGGAATTTATATATAATTCCAAACACATTATATAGAACACATAAAAAATTATTCCAAAATTACACCAATGAAGGATATCTAATGGTTATAAACGAAATAATTATCACACATACCATCCCAAGGGTTATCATCATATCAAAAACACTATATTATGCCATAACGTCTGTGGTTCATAGATGACATTGGTAAATCAAAATATATAATCATGATATTCCACTAGAACCCTTTTCCAAAACAATTTCCTCACTCATAAAACATATCTTCCTCCTTGACACATTTCCCATTTCTTAACAAGTTATAGTTAACAAATTCAACTCACATTGAACCCTTAATTAATAATAACTCTCTAATCATTATTTAGCATTATTCTATATTCACTAATTGTCATCATTGTATTATGCACCATTTTATATTAATTATTATGGATGTAATGTTAATTATACACTTCATTCGTCACACACCCATCTAATGTGCGCCTATCATGATTAATTCAACTCTTCTATCGTGGTGTATATAAGGATGCATGAATACCCATTCTCAAAATTTTATGGCCATGAGACAAAAATATCATGAACCCTAAAATCAGTCCACATGTTCATCTCTCAATGGTTATATTTAATAAAATGTTAAAACTCATAAAATACAATTAGTCCCTCACTATTTACTCATTTTTTCCTTTGTGTATGAGTTATATACTCCAAACCTCAAGCTCATTACTGAAAACTGACACATAAAATTGGTTTATATAAAATACCATGTTGTATATAATAAGAAATTCATACATTTTATTTAATATTGAAACATTCTTGATCTTAGAGCCACTAAACTGGGGCATCGGGTCATGTTTCCACATGACCTCAAGTGCACCTACCTATATGCCAGAGGATTATATCAAGATGTTAGGGTATAATAAGACATTTGGGGAGACTATACCCTCTATAGCAGAGTATGCATCGAAAGATAACATTAAAATAATGGAAGAAAAATGTTGTAATAAAAGAACATGAATAACAAACCAAATTCCGAAATAGGGTACATGGCAACAACCAAATAATAAATAAGTAATTTATTGTGTAATGTAAAAAAAATTCAAAGAATATTTTTATATATGAAATTATATCAAGACAACACACTCAGACGTCATGCGATTATGAGGCTAGGAGTTCCTGGAATGATTTGCCAAAAAATGTTACGCTTGAAATGGCATGTGTGAGCAGTTTTCCTGAAAAATTGAATAACTCCTAAACAGTTTCTCAAATTAGAAATCCTAGGAATTAGTTGAATTTAGGATGGATGGTTTATACTAGGAGTGAAAAAAAATTTGTTTCCACTAGACTCATGTGATAAAACTGAAAAATGGAATAAATGTAAATAAAATTATTAAATAATTTTTTTTAGTTTTCATATACATATAAATCAATAATATTGACATAGATTAAAATTATAAGACCACCGCTAAAATTGTGAAGTTATACTTTTATTAGGAATAACCTAACATATCATGGAACAAGCCAATTGTGGAAGATAGTTTTTGGATGTCAATAAAATAATTATCGAAAAATTATTTTATTTTAAAATCCTTATAAATAATAATTGGTTACTTGGATTAAAAATTTGAGAGTACCATTGAACTCGTGTGGGAGTGGTCCCCTTAGTTTGAGCCTAAACTCGACCGATGCGTGTCAAGGGTGAATGTTATATTTTTGAATTTTTTTTAAATTATTCTCAGTAAACGCACGAGCGAGATTTTTGAAAATTTTAACATCAACTTAGATTGCAAATTTAAGGGAAAATTGAATTTGAATAATCGGGATTCACATAAAAATTACATAACTTCATTCGTCAAGGGTCGAGTGAAAAAGTTATTATACATAATTTTCATTAAGAAAATAAAATAATGTAAGAGTATTATTTTATTTCTTTCAGCCCATTGGGTGGTGGATAGAGACCATGTAGTGAAGTGATGATGCGAAGATGAGTTACATTAATAGAGGGTCAATAATTTCTCATTTTAAACCAAGATTCTGCTACATTAATTTCTTATTAAATGTTTTTCATTAAATGAGGACAATTTTATGAGAATTATTAATTAGTACAACATGGTTTTGTTTTTAGTTTTCTTTATATAATATAATCTGTGGGGGTCGGGAATAAATCATAGTGGATTATCTCATGAAACTATAGAATATTTTCACCATAAAAATTAATGAAAACATCTGGTGGATCTTCATCGTCTTAAAAAAACCTTGATGAAATGAGCCGGAACAAGATGACATTGAGGCATTCAACACTCGAGGATGAATGCTTCGACATAGAGCATCAATGAGGAGTGGGTTTCCATGATTTTTGAATGTATATCCCTGTTATTTTCTATAAATGACAAACATAGATCAACCCATGAATAGGTTGACCCATGCTTTGTGAATTTATGTGGGAGGGAAACACATTTAGGGATTTCGTTATTCGTGATTGAGATTATTCTTGTATTATCTAAAAATAATCACCAAGCCCCCAGATTGATTATAAAACTCTAATGTGGAGGTCTATTTATGACAAAAACAATGCCCAAGCACCTCATATTTTAAAAACATTATGGATTCATTCTCGGAATGACATCGTGTGTGATTTAAATCATTTGTAACAAGAAAGGTGGACTCTTGGGGCCCTAGACGACGGCGACATGAAGAATGGATCCTAGGTGCTCGCTGCCCTGGTCCGTTGAAGGATCATTTTACACTGCAGTTGTGGAAAATTACATCCACGTTGAATAATGTTTCCCGCATTGGGGACACCTAGACATATGGAAGAACTGTGGTTAGATGTGGAGGCCCCACGATATCCTGTGGGGCAGAGGAGTATAGACGCGGTGCAAAAGTCATGTCCCGGTTAGGCGGTGCACCTTGACAACATCATGTGTCTGGTCCTCGGGCCGATGTGACGAACTCATGATAGAGGGATAAACCCCCAGCCATTGAGACACAAACAATGCCATATAGCTAGACGAGTAACCTTAAGGCTTTGGTGGACCAGTGTGGGTTGTCAGGCGACCCGACTGGATGGACCCTCGGCCAAACCAAGCCAGGTCCAGCGACTGCCATTGGGCCCGACCCATTGGTCTGATCGGATCTGACTGACCTAGAACATAATCAGGCTTGGTTGAGTCAGTCTATTATATGTCTGAGTGTGTGGGACACCCAGGTCAGGTTGGTCTGGTACGTCTGTCCTGGCCGGACCTGGCCCGAATGCATCTGACCCCTTGATACTAAAACACAAATAACTCGCTGACCGAGTTTCTGATTGATTCACCATCTACAGCATGAGTACCCTTGCGATGTGGTATCCCTTATATGATACTCTATAATTGTTTAGTAGTGGGTCGAATTTTTCTAGGTTGGGTCACACATGAATCCATCCAGAACATTTTTAATAAAATGCTTGTGTCTTGCAAACCATGTGTCTGGTTGATTAGATTATTAAGACTTTGGGACCCTATAGACAAGTATGATATTTTTTAATTATATACAGTGACATTCATGGACATATATATGTGACTAATGTCTTGATAAGAACATATACTAGTGCAATATGTATGGATATCTATTGTTGGATAAGACTATAGGACTACAGACTTCTGACTCTAAATGACTCGACTATGGCCCAGGGATAATAATTTCTCTATGACTATGTAATACCTCAGTGGGAATCACTTCTATGTTACTATACATGACCATGGTATGAAACGAGGATATTTACCTGAATTTTCCATGATTAGAGGATGTACTTATATGTGACTTTGTAGGCCCATAGTGGGAATCACTTCTCTATGACCTAGTTGTCCCACGATACGTAGAGGGAAGATGTACATAAGTTGTCCAATGATAGTGGGAAGAACATCATTATTACTTGGTATGACTATTTTACTATTTAGAGGAGTAGTTCTCCAATTGCTGAGTTATTCGATGTTTTTTCTGATGATTCTTCTCTCACTACCCAAAATTTACACCTTGTATGAGATACATCTTTTACTTTTTGTTCTGTTGATGAGGTTATGATTGGTGGATTTTCCTCAGCGATATTCTTATTTGGGTAATTTTCCTTTATGGATTACCTAGAGACCATTGGGGATCTCGGGGTCCCCCAACAAGTATTATTATACTCATACATGTATGGACTTCTCCCACATGGGTTGTGTTTGGTGCTGACCATCTACGTTTAAATTGAGGTCTTCTTGGGCGACGACACTGACGGGCTGCACAATAGTGGACTAGATAACCTAGGACCATGTGGGTACCAGTAGGATGGATCATGTAGGACAAATATCTTTGTCTTATATTAACTTCACTACTCTAGAAATCTGGTGGGGTTTTCCACAGATGGCCATCAGAGATTCCATTTTTTACTTTACTGTTTCTAGTTCGTTGTTGAGTTTGAATTGTGGCCCACTTACATCAACTTGTACTTTCACTCATATTTTTTAGGGGTTTACATTTTTACCACAGTAGTGTATTAGGAATTGGTTGGATGTGCGTGTATATAGGTTTAATGTCAATGACTTCCCTTTTTGGGATATTCTTTTTCAATTTTTTTCAATAGCCCCTAGCATATGGAGCCAGGCATGGGGTTGTCCTGGCTCAGGCCCTGGGGGCGGGTCATGACATCATGATCAATATTCTAAGGTGCATGAAAAATCCACAAAATAATAAAAAAATCTAATTCCTTAAAAAAGGATCTCAAATCGATATCTAGATCCTCATCCATGAATATCCCATGTACAACTCCACTCCAAAGCACAATGAAATTTATCTTTTCCTGACCTGAAAACATGAAATCTACATGGGAACCAAATTATGATCATATTAGGGTGTCATTACAATTTAGTTGACCCCCACTAATTGTGTCTATAAATATACAGTCTAGTAAATAGTTAATAAAATAAAATGTAAAATATAACATGACAAAAAATTTAATCGTAGATGTCATTATTTCACAATATGTTTTTAATCCATTTATAACATTTTTTCTAACTCAATTATATATACTATATCCCTCACCTAATAATTTTCATCACATGTTCAATGGATTAGGTATATTCATCAACATTCAATTCATAATGGGGATATGACATTTTCCCTAACTCACTATGTGTAACCATAAAGAATATGTACAACACACTCACCTTGAAGCCTTAGTCTAGGTGGTCTAATCAAATTCAACCATTAAAGGAATAGAACTCAGTCGCTTTCCCTAACATGTTAAATTTGGGTGGATTTTAGATCCTAAAACTATGTAGACCCATGGTCGTAGAGCCTCAGTTCAATACCTTATACTATGAATCCATGGGCTCACTCTTATTTATCTATTAACAACACATATACAAGTGTAAAAACCAACACCACCAACACACAAGGAAACAACAATCAATAATAAAAAACATGTCAAATAATATCATTCCATAATTCATTAAAACATTTCCCAATTACATTACATAACTATTTATATTCATTCCCTATGTCAGATTCATAACTCACTAATCATATTCATTAATTATAATGAATTAAGCTAATTATCATATTCCATCACTCCATTATAAAAATTAAATTATCATATTCCACAATTTACATTCCATTACAAATTTAACATGTTCAAAATTCCATATCAACAAATCGGGGAATTTTAAAACAATTCAGAATCCAATTATAATATTCTCAATTAAAAAAATTATTCAATTTTAATGTCAAGCCAAAAAACCCCTTAATCCATTATCAATCCTATACCCAACTATAAAAATCCAAAATTAATCATCCAATTACCCAACAATCATGTTCATTTTTTATCTAAAAAATTAAAAAAACTTTTCATACATAAAATTGTTGTTATCCATGTTTTGTATAGTCAACATAACCCATGGGTGGCCCTAAATTTGTAAAATATTAATCAATGTACCCCTAGGAGATCATGAGGGGTTCAAATTTTTATTTAGACAAAAATTCTAACAAGTTTCACTAACAAAACTAAAACCACAACAAGGGGGAAACAAGAACACAATCTCATAAGCACAAATCCATATAAAGACTGTGTGATATAACTTGTTGTCCACCTACATTAAATTTTTTAGTAAACATACTATTTATTGTATCTGTATAATGTGAGACTAGCCTAATTTTATGTCCTAAATTTATTTTTTACTAGAAAACGAGTGTTTTATAAATTTATAATATGATGGTCAAAACTAAAAACCATAATCTGGAAAACAGAATCGAGGGATGTGTTAAAATTAATGAGAGAATCGATAATAAACATATGGAACTCTGAATATCCTATACTCGACAGAGAATTTCCCTTGAAATGATTGGATCATGGTATTTAATCAATATGGTTGTAAGTGATAAAATATGGGAGAAAATTGGGTATGAACATAAGAATACAGAAGTGGAAATTTTTTAAAAGTTTCAACATTAATGGGGATAAAGGTTCACTCACATGGTTTTCAAAATCATTTTTAATGCTCTAAAAACAATATATATGTGTACCTGGGACACACAGTTACTTGGGGAGTCCACGTGGTTTGAAAACTGTGTCCTAATTGTGTATAATGACACTGACGAGGCCCACACGGTTTGGCCTTCCCCGTACACAGTTTACACTAACCATGCACAAATCATCAAATAAGAACATAAATGACCTTTTCCCATTTACATAAACTCTCAAACCACCAAGACATTCATAATACTATCTATTATATTAGAAAACATTTATTGAACTAAAAATAAGTTACTTAAAACATAACATAACAATAAAATCATACCTCAAGAAAAGATGATATCTTACATGATAAAGTCGGTATTAAATCAATATGTCGAATGGGTTTTTAGTGAAAAATGGAGAAAAGTAGTTTAACATGATACAAACACTAGAATTTGAAGATTGTTTTGACATATTAAAGAGAATATTATTTAATACCCAATTTTTTAATGTTTCATTATATAAGTAGTATTTGTTTTGTATGGTGATTTATAATGGAACGATAATTGATGTTTCTATTGAAAAATTATTGATTTATTTCCTACAAATAAAGATAGTTGAAACACCATGATATTAACTATGTGACTCAATATTTATAAAATAATGTAGTAAACTTTTATATGAATAATATATTTACATAAAAACTTAAGAGAGTGACGTGATACATACAATGACCACAAGAGTATTTAATAAAAATTTTCATTGAAATATATTAATATGAGGAAAAAAAGTTTTTTATACATACTCAATGAAAATCACTATGATATCTATAATAATACAATGAAGATACACTAGGTGTTAGAGGCTTTGAGTTGAATAGGTTGAGGTTCCAAGCCCATCTTGAGGATAAAGAACAATCCAATTATTAGTGACCTATTGAGGATGGATTAATGTATTATAATGAAAGCTAAATCTTCATTATTATTACACATAATAACCTAACCACATATATTATAGATTATTTATTAATATAATAATATTAATTAATACCTAAAATATAAAATGGTTTGTGTGATTAATCATTTCAAATGATGTTGTTTTACCATTTTGGAATAGTATATGTCTTCTCTCATTGAAATTGTTGCGGAATAATCAATTAGAAAAGATAATATGATGATGTATATGATTTTATATGATCAATACTAGTAGGAAAATATATGGAGAGAAAATTTAGATAATAATCTAATTTTCACAGTATGCTAGAAGGTGAAGGATAAAAGACAACAACTCATTTGAGTAATTTATCCTCTATCAATATCATAGTAGAAGTGGGATCATTCTAAATTAGATTTTATCACTATATTTCATAATAAATTTTAGGGAATATTTTTATATGGTTCATTTTTTATCACACCATAATTTCAGTACATTTCTTTTCAATTTAAGATGATGTTAATTTAAATTTTATTTCGTGATTATATATAAATGAATCTATGAGACTTCATATAATAGAACAATATATTGTTCATGAATATGACCCATTATAAACAATAAATTATTAAAAAGTTATTAAAAATTAATTAAATAATGAAATTAGTGTTATCATTAAATATTACCCTCAAACAAATTGGTAGTCTGAACAGAATACCTGGAAATTAATAAACATTTTACGGTCATGATCTCTACAAGAAAAAAGGAATATAGGGTCGATATATTACTCTTATAATCATTCCGTATAATAGAAATGACATATATAGTATGTAATATGGGACTATAGAATCCTTATAATGATTGATATTTCAAACTACAACATTTTTGGATGAAATTTAATAAATTAATCTTTTTTGTCTAGAAAATGTAGAAATGATAACTAATTTGTCAAGATTTTTTTAGAATAACATCGAATTTTTATTGTATAAAATGTACTACTAAACAAATATTTACGGATCTTGGATTCAATGTGTGAGACTATATATTCATGATGTTATACCCATCAAATGTTTTTCTTTTGATTTGGAATGAATGGGATCTTATTTCTGATATATATTTGGCCATTGGAAATATTGTAATAGATAGGATTTGTGGCATTACAATTGGACATGCCACCAATCCTACGTAAATTTCATGAAATATTCCAGATATATCAGCTGAATATTTATATTCTATTCCCTATATAGACTATAGAAGTTATTTATATTATTTTTGATCTATAGTAATCATTAATGGATTAGTCGATTAAAACTTGTTATAAAAGTAAATAAGAGTTAAAAATGAGTCCTACACGGTAGGTTATGGTAACATAGATGAATTAAATTATTGAATAGGTAATATGAGATCCATATTATTCTATGTGAAATTAACATCCACATTTGTTTGATAAAAAATATTTTGAGGGGGGGGAGTGAAAATCCAAATATTCTATAATATTAAATAAAACAGTAATCAATATACTTTTTTAAAAAATAAAATGTAACTATTTTATCATAATAGTAAAACACATAGTTATAAAAAAAATTACTATATAATTATGTTTATCAAATATAATAAAACTAGTACAATAATATATAAAATAATGTATGGAAGAATCCAAATCTGGTACTCTAGAGGATCAGACTAAAAAATTGATATATTTAAATTAATAAAAAAAATAAAAATTAATATCAACTTGGTATAAGAACATAGATAATCCATGAAGTGACATATAAATTAGTATATATATAATGATCAAAATGACCATTTATCACTGTGACCATTGATCATTATTTCCATGGATATAAATTTTCATTGGGAATTATGATAATTTATAAATATTAACATTGGTTATTAGGAATGTTTGTGTTATAACAATTAAACCATATTTTATAGATAACTGTTAATGAGATATGTTAATTTTAGTTTTTATACAAACCAAATCAATTTTAGATGAACTACCACATGAAATTATCACCATTTTACACCTTACACTTATTACAAATGCTGGTGTGATTTGATGTTTTGTATCTAGTGGTGGTGTTTTATTTAAATTTTATTTCTAAAATGAATTAAAAAATATGTTTCCTCATATAAATTTATTTTATATTTATCATACGAAAATAATAGTTACAACAAAGGTAATTATAAAATTAAATAGATAAGATGTATATCTTATCCAGACTGGGGTTTTTTAGTTTATCCATGTTAGTTTATTTGGAATTTTTTCTTCTAAATATATAAATACTATATAAATAGTGGAATTAATTAAAATATAGTCAATATGGTATATATTAATTCATATTTATATTAGGGTGAATTGAATCATCCAAGGATTTTTTTATTTCTCTTTTATCACACTATACACCATACAGGGTCATTAAGGGGTGTAGTGTAACCGAATGTTTATAGTATGGTAGTAAAGTAAATTGGAACAATAAAATAATAAAAAATGATTACATAAAATTCTAATGACCACAACTATAATTTACCACCATCTAATATCATCATTTAAACACAAATTATAATATATAATTTCATTTATCTCTCATGGGTACTATCCTCATATCCCATCATTCATTATAAGTTTAGTGGGATCTATGATTCGGAACAAATATCAGAAGATTAAGAAGAGGTAATGGATTGTAATTATTTCTCTTGAATTTATATTTTAATTTTTCTTAATTTTAATTTAATTTAAATTTTCTTTTATTAATATTTCTTTAAAAATATCCATGTGAATATTTTTCAATTGAAAAATTATTTTCGGTACATTACTCAAAACCATTTCAGTAAACCACATTTGGGGATCTTGTACTATGTAGAAGTAAGAATTTAATCTTACACTCATAAAAATTTCAATATAAATTATCATTTTTATATAATTATTAATAAATTATATTTTATCCAATTATTGTGTTCCTTTTATTTTATGTTACATTATAAATACACATTAATATTTTCATCTCTCATTTCAATCACATTATTTCTAATTCAATGGATTTTGTTATTCATAGACATCCTCAATGTTATAGAAATAATACACTATGGTTATGTAAAAATCATGTGATTTAACTTGAATATTCATCCCTATCAAGATTGTACATGTATATTTTATATTCATATAGACTTATATGTGGTTAATAATTATGAAAATATTTGGTTAGTTTTGTCCGGGTCATAATCCTATTGCATAGTGAATATTGTTAAATGTGCATATAGTTTGACATGCAAGGGAAATATAATTATGATAATTATAAAAAATTTACAAACGTAAATATATTATTTATATGGTGTCTTATAATCATTTATTTTCATTGGTCACCTACTAGTACAAATACAATATCTTAAACACTAGGAAAATACTTAAACTAGAAAGGTTCATTTTTTAAATGATTTCAAATAAATATTATTTTTGGTTAATTTTAAAAGATTTTTATCCATAATTATTCCTTAAATGTGTTGGTGGAATTCACATCGAAATTATTACTATTTAATTTATTAGGGAAACATAATTAGAAAATATATAATCTACCATTCTATATAGTAATATCATGTATGATATATTTCATTGGGATCATTTTAATGGAATTTCTATTTTGTTTAACCTTTAATATTATTTCATATATAGAAAAGTTTAATTATAAATGTGAAGATATGAATTTACCTTTCGTGTCACAAGTGGTGCCAAATATTTTATATCCCCACATTACAATTGTATTTCTCATGGGACATATATGATAGGGAAATGGGAGAATTTGTATCCTTTATATATAATTTCCAAGAAAAAGGGATTTGGGATATGATTTTGATATCTGAAATTAAGAATTTATAGAAATAAATTATTTTATGTAATCTATATTTTCCTGGAATTACATATCATCCATGAATTAAAGACATTTGTTTATTTTAATGGATTCAACTGTACTTTAGATGTTTCTTCTACCCTATTTATAATTTAATAGTATCTAGATAAACATTTACAATTCTAAGAAAGTAACATCACCACATTTACTTTGTTTCCATATTTTTTGATGTAATTAAGTGGAACACTATAATCAAACATGGTAATAATTTTGTAATAAAAACTTTTATTTTTATATTTTAAATTTTTAGTTTTCCATATATAGTCAATTTAATTCTAATAAAAATATATCCATATATTTTAATAACTTTTATTCTATTTTCCAAGAAATAAATAACCTAATAGATATAAGAAACTTGGTTTGGTAGCGTCACACTTATAGGTCATGGTGATTTCCCAGAAATAGATATTGGTGTAGAATTAAGATTCATGTATACCATGATCATTTCTAGGAGGGTTAAAAAAATATTATATAATAAAACAATAAATATTAATATAATTATTTTCAAAATTGGTGCATTCTACCAATTACTAAGAAAATATTGGTGAAAGTGTGAAGAAAATAAAAATATAGTTATTAAATTTTTAGTTGTTAATATTGATAATAATTATATGTTACAATATTTTCCATGGTAATTACTAGTTAATAATGTTTAAATTTTTTAATGATTTAAATCAAAATAAATACATAATGAATATTTAGAGTTTTTTAACAATAAATGAAGAAGAAAGAAGATAATTTAATGGTTAAATATTTATCTTATATCATATGTGAGTGTCAGAAGTGAGTGATGAAATTAATTTGAACACATAATAAGAAAAATAGTTTATTAAATGGTTTTTTCATTTTTCTATATTGTATATTTTATAAGGGACCATATAATAATTTAACAAAAAATGTAATTATTTAATCATATTATAACCTATAAGTGATATTTCAAGACACTTTAATTAATGGTATCTACTCCATTTCATGATCTTATGTTTTATAGAGATAATGTAGAAACTCAAAAACAATCATTACATATTTTTTTCCACATGTTTTGAAGGTCATACTGGTATTGAAAATAACTTGATTATTTTATTATACCATATAATGGTTATAGATAAAGGATTAACAATCCAATAGATAATATTTTAATTACTATGAAGGATTATAAATTAAATGAATTTTGGTATTATAATTCCAAAATTTGAATAGATTCACGACCCACTTCACCATGATAAGAGAAGGGATAGGATATTTCCATAACCTTCCTTCTTCGAGTTGAAGGAGATATAATGACCCCCTAGACCCGCCTTTAATATGTCCCAGAGTAGCGACTAGCAGCAATGGTATAGAATCACGTACAAGATAGAAGGCATTACCCATTTTATTTAATAATATTGGGAGATAAGATTGTAAATCCCAACAACACCAAAACTGGGGGAGGTAAAATGTAATCCAAAGAAAACCATTCCCATATTCATGTTACAAATGTAAATGACACAAAGTACAAGGAGACTACAATGTAATGTACCAAGAAAAAAAAAATAAAAACTGCAACTGCAACTGTCACAACGTCCAAGCTAGTACGGCCTTGCACAATCCATGAAGTCCTCCTGGAAACTTGAAAGAAGTTTTATATATGTAGGGTGAGCATACAAGTATTCTATGTATGGATACCAAATTCTCTCGTTCATAAGTGAGGAGAAATTCTAATGCCCTGTGAGAAAATAGATAGTCAAAACACATAGAAAATAAAACTATCCACCCAAACCTCACCATGGCACACTACCCAAATAAAGCAAGTAATATATAGTAACATAACAAAGATGATTGGGTACCCCACGCCACATTCCCACTGGTTATTGAATACATCCTATGCATCGAACCAATCTCACCATTATCACTATAGTCCCACTGCCACAACCCGCCCGCACACACCTGGGCCACAACCACACATCCTGCCTATAATCACCTGGGCCACAAACACACATCCTGACCACAAACACCTAGGCCACAACAACCACGCATAACCATGCCCACAAACACTTGGGCTAGAACAACCACTGTGACTCTCTAAGACACCTGGGCCTTAACCTAAAGACTCTTGGGAAACAACATGCCCGCACACACTAGAGCCGACTACCACAGCTACCCTGCCTGAAGAATCCTGGGCTATAACGGAACTCAGGCCATCACAGCCTACTCGAAGAGTCTTGGGCTATTCGGGAAAGGGAGCATAATAGGAGAAAATAACCATCCACTCATATGAGTGTTGGAAAAAACACCCTCGCCCATAAAATGGGGGTGTTCGTCACGAAGCACTCAAATTGGTTGGGGCGTGAATAAGAAACATAAGAACTACAATTATATATATTGGTAACCAGAACTCATCCCAACCTAGGGTTTTTGAAGACAACCAAATCAAAAACAACCTGTTACTATTCATTCATAAAAGAAAGGCACATCACTCCTGACCAAATCACAACTCATCCACCAAAACAAATTCTCCATTTAACTCATTATTTTTTTCATGTTCAAGTGATCCCATTTAAGTAAATTCTTCACAACTGGGAAACTAACAGGCATAATCACAAGGCTGAGAAATTGAAGCAGCCAATCAACAATTTACGCATTCACACCCAGTTTTCTTGTGAAGTCACAACAACAAAGGGGTCAGTGAGATCCATAAATGTACTAGAAACAAACCATGCCTCGAGATATAGGCCCACAAATCTTTATATTCACAACCAAAAAATGATCCACAACATAGGATCCCATACTCACCCACATCACCCCATAAGCATCTAGTAGAAAAAATAAACATGCCACCAAGATAGAATAAGGAAGTTCCCAGAATCAAGTACATCATTCACTATGTTTTATTCTTTCTGTTTGGTTAACTGGGGTGATCACACAAGGTTTTTTGTTCACTAGACATTAATTAAATCTGCTGAGTTCACGTGATTAAACAAATTCCCATGTTGGATCCATTAAAATATTACAGAATACAAGGGTTATTTAGTTTGAAAGGAAAGACACCATCAACCATGATTTTTAGCGGGCATAGTCCATACAGATGACAACATAGATAAATTGTAATACACTATATCAGAAAAGTCAAACACACCAGATAATTTTTTAACATCCTTTTTATTATCTTTGTTATGGTTTGGATTCATCCATTCCCACATAATAATAGCGTACCTACCCCACATGATACACAGTAAGGATAGATGAAGGAAAAATCCCTACCTGGATGATCAAGGATTGATGTTCTTCTCCACGCTCCAAAAACATGGGATGCACGACTTGCATGAGCGGAACGTCGGGGACTCCAAGGTTGAGCAGAAACCTTTTGGCACATGTGCACCACTTTCCTTGGGAATGGAAACTCCAAACACACTAGGAATAAAGGAGATGATAGAGGAATAAGGAGAATAAATTCCTATGCGATATAAGAATGAGATCTGGTTATCACGGGATATGTAACTTTGAATGTCTATAAGGGCAGATTGTGGTTTCACCGCGCTGTTGGGTGGTTACACATTACTGAATTAATTTATATTTAATAACTCTCTTCTGGAAATGGTTCTAAGAGCTATCACATTGAAGGATTTTAAATAAACAGAGGGGAAATGTTATGCAGATACACATCTGGGTCCCTTGAGGCCCACCCCACTCTTTGGAATTCAATCATTGATTATGGGGAAAGAAACAGCCTTGAACCACTTCAGAAAAGGTTAAAAGGATTAAAATTGGTGTTATGGGAAAGGCTGTAGAAGAAAAACTCGATAAGGATGTGCGATCCCGATCAGTCGTACCGATCGGCGACACACCAATAAGTCACACCATTCGCTCATATACTGATTGGTCGCACCATTCAGTCACATACCAATCAGTCACACCGTTCTATCGCACCGATCAGTGGCACCGATCAGTCGCACCGATCGTGTCTCGTCGGTTGGTCACACATCTAAATGAATTCCTACCACCGAGTAACCACCCTTAGGATCCGTAATTTGGAAAAGGGATGGACCATTAGGGTCTATCCCATTACAAATAAGAAGTGGGTCTCATTGAAAACATTAACATAATACAAATTTTTTTCTCATTTTACATAAAATTAATATTTTATTCTTAAAAATTTAAACTAAATAACATATATTATATATAGTGTCTAGACATAGAACCAATTAAAACATATTTTTAAAACTCTATAATAAAACACTTTAGTTTCTCCATGGTTCTTTGAGGTCAGTTTCTAATATTGATGGAAATCATATATTCCCCCATTTGATAAATGAAAAACATTATTTCACGAAAACTACTCATGTTTTATATTAAATCACTAATTAAAGAAGACTTTTTCTATTTGTCTAAATCATAATGTATAATTATTACATAAATACATAATTTATCTTATTTATTTGTGTGAAATATTAACCAACATAATTTCCCAAAAAAAACTCAAATATTCTGTGAAATCACTTATAAAAATATGGATTACAAAAATATATTTGTGAAAAAGTAGCATATAATATAATTAGTTTATATACAATAATCTTAAATAGATAATAAAATAAATATAATATATTGATCAATATAATCTATCTCAAAAGGGATCTTAATAAATAAATTATTAATATAACATCACTCTCTGATAACATTATAAATTCCTATATCAATAAAATTTGATATTAAAGAAATGTAATGTAATGTTATTTCATTTTAGGTGAACTATAATTAGTTTTCACCATCATAAAATCGTCCTATGATCATTATTTCCTAAACAACATCACATTATCAATATAGAATAAGACATTTAAATTTTTTCCTATCTCTATAATGTTCTTCTTTACACATGTAAATTATAGATGTTTTGATCATTATTTTTAGACAATATTATAAAATATATCACATATATTTGATCTAATAACCATGTTTAATTTTAAAAAAAAAATATTCCAAGGAAACATTTGAAATAAATTTCATCATTCCAAAAGTTATTTTAATAAATGTAATATTTACATTGAAAAAAGATTTTTATTAAAAAATATGGTTTATAATAATAATTTATTAAATATATAAAAAAAAATTCTTTTATATAGACTATATAATCATCAAAACCAATTATATACCAAATCAATTTATATATTTTTATAAAAAATCATGTTGTAACAATAATTATCATCCAATAAATTTGCAATTATTCTTTTTTCTTAGATTATTGTAGATCACATGAATAATGCATCATAATCACATTAAAATACATCAATGGATCATAATTATCATACTAAATTATATAATTTTTATATTATATATTAGATATGTAATTTTATAGATCTATATTTCTTGTTATCGATCTTCAACATCGTCTAAAAATTTTAAGGACTATAATTATCAATTAATATATATTACCCTATTTTTTATCACATAATTTACAGTAATAGATTTCCATGGATTAATAATTAGAATATAATAGTTGATAAATAATATATATATTGATTGAAAAACTCTCATAAAAACCGAAAATAAATTTATTTAATAATTAGTATTCATTTTCCATTACATGAATAAAACCCATCACCATAACCAAGATTTTTAGTGTCATGATATTCTGTAAATTTTAATAACTGAAGCATTGGTATCAATATTGATACATATCTAAGAAATTTTATGATTAAAAAGGTTTTCCTAATTCGAAAAAATATCTGAGTAACAATGAGTGAATTTATACATTAATTTCATGGTAGGTCACCCTAATCACATATAAACAAGAATCTATGAAATATTTTATTTTTTATAGATAACATTAATATCATGGGATTAAGTTTTTACAATATATATATATTACATATTACTATATGGATATATGATAGTATCAATCAGAATGATTTCAATCATTATAAATTTTCTGTAGATTAATGTTAAATAGTTTATATATACTATCATTCATTTAATTGGTGATAATTCATTCTCAATAGGTCATAAAAATTACTCATATAACACTGTGAAATTCAGAATTATTATATAAACATAGGTTTTCTACTAAAGAGGAGCAAAATATAAATCACAACTCATACAATTTGTATTGTGTTATTATCCAATAAATAATATAAATAAAATAATGTGTACTATATTGTATAAACAAATTTAGAAATGTATTAAATAAATAAAAAAAATTGTAAAAATTATTTTTAATATATAGGAAGATCAACCATGAGTGAAATATAACTACATTAATTATATAATATTCTTTGATATAATTATTGCAATGTTCAATTACTGAATATTATTCATAATAAACCTCACTTGTTTCTCAAAATTAGTTATCATTATACCATTGACTATAATGTGTGGTTATATTTCCTTTCAGACACCAATGGTAATCATTATGCCACAATTGTTTTTATAAATTATTAAATGGTTTTTTTAGTTAGTCCTAAAAATGTCAAGAACTATATTATACATGGAATTTTATTGTATGAAAAAATAAAACTATAAAACTGGTGATTATCTTATGCTGTATAATAATTTAGTGAGAATTAATTAATATACATGATGTGATGAGAAATGATATTTGGTCACGGAGTAGTATCACCGCATCCATTAAATATATGTAAAAAATAATACAACTCATAACCAAAACACATGATGAAAAATTCATATATATAATATCTTAAAAGATGAATTTCTATTATACTTTGCGTCAAATAAACACTAATTTCAATTTTCCAAATGTGTATTTATATATTACCAAGTAAGAACAAAAAGAGAATGAGATTGAAAAAGTGTTAAATGAAAATTGTAAATTATTTATTTTTGATAATAACCACAATCATAGAATTCATATTCCCCAAGGGAATTATTCTATATATTATTATAATCATATATTTTATATTTCATCCCTATAATACATAGAAAATTATTTTCATTATTATCATTTCATTTGAATTGTTAATGTTTTATCCCTTTTCATTCATTTTACGGTCCATCTATATAGGTTTTAGTTCATTGATACATCTATTTCATCTATCATGGATATATATTTCACGATTCATATATTTTATTAACTAACCCTTTTCTGTAGAAATAATCATTATATGAGTCCATCTATGTTCTCTTCAGGCTTTAATGCTTTTTATTTGTCATTGATATGTTCTCTTGGGAAGGGCTTCATTTCTTATTTAATAAAAAGTCATCCTGCATTTTATAACACACTATAATCATTCATATCATCTTGAGAATATTATCTACTACATCATGGATTCAAATTAATTTTTTATTAGCATCATTTTTATCTTACGTAAAATAATAAAAACATTACATAATTTTTAGTTTCATGGAATAATTAAATCATTCTAAAGAAATTTTATAAATCATCATATATAACATGATTTCTCTATCATAAGTATTAGTTATTGTAATAACTTCATTTATTCCTCTTTATATAAATAAATTTTTTCTATTGATTTCCACATATGAAATAATGAAATCAAATATAAATACGTCAATAGATGTTGTATGTGAAATTAATAAGTATAAATTATAGTAACTTAATTATGATATATATAAATAAATAAAAACATACATATTAAATATCCACACAATTACTTCATATATGAAACTAATAAAATGTTCTGATATAATTAAAATGAATTTTATATTATTTGGTTTCTTATTATAGTTATCAAGAACTAATTTTTAATGAATTGATAATATAGAAAATAGTTATTCCTTTTATGAAAATTTTAATTATATTTTATGAATCTACGTTAATAATATGATTCTAAAATTATGTATTGGATTTTCAAAAATTGACACAAATTTTTGAATTAACATCCTCATATTATTTTAATATTTTTTTTATATTTTAGAAATTTTATTTTTATAGGGAATGGTGAAAATACTGATTTTATCAATACATTAAATGTGATGAAATTATTTTTCTATATGAATAAATTGAAATAAAATTAACCATTTTTCTCTAATGTAATTCAGTATAAATTATGATAATATAATATAAAATATTAATTTATATTTATAAACATATGAAAATCATATTATAGTATTATATATAGATCTAACGGAATAAATTTATTAACTATTTTGTATACATAACTATAACATGAATAAGAAAATTTTTTCATTTATTTTATAGTAAAATAAATTATCTATAAATGATAATACTTTTTTAAATTTATCAAAGTCACTAGAATAGGTAATTTTATCATAATCATTAATATTGTTTTAATGCTATCATTTTCATAAAATGTGTTTTAAATGGTTTCTACTCTAACATTATGATTATATTCCCTATAAATAGAATGATAGTTTAATTATAATATTATAAAATATTATTACATAAATTTAAATTATTTAACATTTATATTTTTTTGTATCAAACTATTATATTTAGGATGAATAATAATTAGCATGATATATTTATAGTAGATATTTTTAAAATTATATTTTTATTTATATCATGTAATATAAATCGAGTAATTTAAATGGAAGTCTATTAAATAATGAAGAGTATACCATTTATTAACACACACACACATATATATATATAATTGTGATTATAAATAAATACCCAATGACATTAAAAATCCAAAATCTCTAAAATATAATTATTCAAGATTAATTTTTATTCAACACATTATATAAATTTTTATATAATTATTTTTATATTTTGAAGTAGAATAAAAATAAATATATGATAAATTATGTACTACATAGATATAATTTGTTTTATAAGGGTTATGGTATATATTTAAAGAATCATAATATCACATAATGAAAGACTAGTTTCCTAATTGAAAAAAAAATATTTAAATAATGTATCATTTTATTAAAAATTTCATAAAATGATTAAGATTTGGGAGAAACAAGTCGATTTTAAATTTTCACTATAGTGACAGACAAAAATAAATAATTCTGATTCTTCTTAACTAAAGAACACTTAAAACAATAATGTAATTATTGATATTTAATGGGTTCTTCTAATAGTTCCAATTTCCACTCATATTATCGGGTGTCATTAACATTAATTCAAATAGATACTTCCAATTGAAACACTCCACGACACCCTACCAAAATTTCTATCATTTATGTAATTTAAACTAAAAAATTTACTAATTAAAAAATATAATCCCAATTTTATCAAAATATTACCATCACAAATATAATGTTCATGGTCTCAACATAGGCATCACATCATTTTTAAAATTTATCTAAGGTAATTTCTTTTCAAAACCTATCATAAAAATAGTACAATTAAATTATCATTGTTAGTTGTTTTGATAATTTATTATAATATTGGTATAATGATTGTATAGCCTCTTCAATATAAAAATAAACAAAATTATAATTGTTTGTGAATCAGCGATGAATATTGTATCGATGAAGGTACACATTTAATTTTCTATCCCTATTTATTTTGTTTATTATTAATGATTTCTCTTATGAAATGATATGTTTTATATTTTTTATTTATGATTTTAAAAATACCTTTCACTATCCACATGAATCAATCTATTAAATTTATTACCTGAAATTCTAATCATTAATTGTTTCAACGACCACAATTATGAATTAATGTATTCCATTTTCTATCACTTCCTTGCATAAATTATTTTAGTATACAAGTAATAAGTATATATATAGTTATCTAGCCTCAACCATTACATCATATTTTCATTTAATTCATGATTTTATTTTTCACATTTTTTAATTTTTTTAAATTTATTGTTTTAGATTATTATGTCACAACTCATACATAATAAAACCATATAATAAAAAGCTGACAATCTTGATTAGTGTCTCTTTTTTAAAAAAATATAATTTAAAAAATTAATCATTATTTATTCATCATGTAAAATATTATATATAGTAATCTATAATTTTTCATTTCCATTACCCATTTCTAATCCCTATGAATTTTTTTTATAAGGTGGAATAGGCATAAAAAGCTCAGTATGGGTAATTTAACAAAACAAAATGTTTAGTTATATGAAAAGCATGAAAATCAAAAAATGTTTTACCATAATATCAATGTCATTTGAGAAAAAAAAATAAAAAATTTTAGCATAAAAACTTTATCTCTCAAGTAAATTCATTACAACAAATAGACTACAGTTTAAATTTTTTTTTGGAATATTAGAGCTTTACATTCATATCCAATTTTAAACCCACTTCAGAAAAAAATGTAGTGTAGTACCACCGGTTTCGGGTACATAAACTGTTTCCTAACATTTTTTTTTAATTTTTTGAGTATAAAATAGAGTGTCTCCGTAAAATCGATAGTTTCCATAATATAGATATTTTATATTAATTTTGGTTTTTCCATAATGTTGTTTTATTCTATAATTTGGAGTGTTTCCGGGAATTGGGTAGTTTTTTTAAAGGTGGGTGTTTTCAATAGGTGGGTTGTTTCCATAAAGTTGGGTGTATCAGTAATGTGGGATGTTTCTAGAAAATGATGTGTTTATATAAATATGGTAAAGGTGAAGGATGGGAGTGTTTGGGGGGATTTATAAGGATTGCTGGGACAAGAAATAAGGTCTCACAACACATACACGGTTGGCCCAAACCACGTGGTCAAACCTTGCATAGTGGTCAAATGTAGATCATATTTTCTAAGATCTTACTTGTTTTTTCTCTATATATTTTGGTTTGGATTATAAGCTCCATTATACAGAGATTACTCTCCCTAGAAGGGTGTTGAACCCTCCTCATATGATTTTAATCCATCGCAGAGCCTTCCCTTCGTGATTTCTAGTCTGATTCTTGATGTATGTCACCATTCAATCTGGATTTGTCATGTGTTCATAGATCTTCTTTGATCTACATCTCCAATCTGAATTCATTCTCATATATGAACATATAGTTGGTATATATACATTCTTGGATGCCGAATAGTTATATTTTGAGTCGTTATATTGTTGGGATAAGATAACAAAGGTTGTTCTTGGGGAATCGACCTGCTAACTTGTTTGTTCTTAGTATGTTGTCAAATTTTCATCAAAACCATAAAAGTAGGTCGAATAAATCTCATCTCCTCTTCATGTAATTAAGTTTATCAGTATCAAATTGGTATATTGATAGTGAAATTCATGAAAAAATCTTCATTTTTGATGATTTATGGATTTTGTAAAATTGCATGATCTTAGTGAATAGTTGTGAACATGGTGCATAGTTTCATGAATGTGAAATGATGATATTAAAGTCATGATTTTTTGGAATTTATAGATGGTTTCTAAAAAATTGTTTTTCAATATAAATGATTTTCAATAATAATGGATTTTTATTTAAATTGTTTTGAATTGAATTGTTTTTAGCCAGAAATGGTTTTCAATAAAAATGTGTTTTTTCTGAAATGTTTGCTTTGGATTTTTCTTTGGGAATATGTGGTCTGAGTTTATATATCATATACAGGGCCTGTATGAAATATAAAATTTTTCTATGTTCTAAAGTGTTAATGGCTAATGGGAAATAATTACATTGTAACGACATGGTGGATCGACAGGAAACCACTCATGAGTGTGGAACTGTCATAATGTAGCATGAATGGTTGGTTTCATGTGTTTAAGGAGTGGGTGGGTATGACAAGAAATTTTTATTGTGAAATGTTTTAGATAATTTTTTGTAAAAATATATAACTTGGAAAATATGTTTCAATTTGAATTGTATGATTTTGGAAATGAACGATTTTGGAAACTTGTTTATATTTAGTTATAAACGATTTTTGAGATGTTGTTTTATATAAACCATTTTATATAATTGTTTCTAACTCTCCTATTCTAGTGGAATGAGTATGTATTTCATTGTAGAAAACCTACTATGTATTATACTCACCCCTTCTTTGGAACTTTTGTTTTTTTGCAGATGTTATCTTCTGGGACAAGGTCAAAGGTAATGCTTCACATCTGTTTAGTTGTACCTCATGATGTATTGTATGTTAAATGAATTCGGAGAATAGATCTTGAAGAGCCTGGAGTCATGAGATCATTAGAGAGTTAACTGTTGTTTATCTATTGTGTACATTGATTCGTGGTTATTCATCCATTATTTCGTACATTGATTTGGTTGTGAGATACATTAAGTTGTTGACTGGTCTTTTTTTTGTTCTTGCATAATATAGTGAATATTTGGTTATGGTTATTTAATTTATAGGTTTAATTATTAAAGGTTAAATCACCCCCAATTGTATTTGAAACCCCAAAGAATTTATTTGCAGTATTGGGTGTCTTGGGGATATCTCTTAAGGCATAGTATTGACTCGTTTTACTCTCATGCCAATGTGAATTGGCAGGTCATTACAATTGGTATCACCTTTTTCAGTCATTTCCTAACAAGTAGTCATCGATTTTCCTAGTTATGGAGATAAAATACCTTCTTGTATATTCCTTGAGTGGGAATAAAAAAAGAGTAGGATTGATATAACATGAAATTTATAGCCTAAAAGGTCATAGCTAACCCTTTTTTGTTGAACATCATGTTATTAGTGTGTGCGGTAAATAAGTGTTTGGAGACACTTCTAGGAATTTAAAATCCCATTTTCAGGTGTCTAGAAAATGAGACACGAATAACATGCATTTTAGATGAATGAATTCCCACTAATAGTGAATACATTATTTCAAGGAATGAATCATGTTGTAGAAATATAAATAATTATTTTAAATGTATGGAATTCATTTTCAAATGTGGGATTTTGAAAAAGAAAATGATTATCATATTTTTAAGATGGTTTAATTTTAAAAAGTAAGTGAAGTGTTTTCAAAAATGGATGAACATGGGAAAAATAATGTTTTATAAATCAATCGAGTGATAGATTATGTGATATAAATTGAAATTATAAGATAATAGCTGCTAGATTGTGAGATTTATGGAGTTATTGTTATTTTAGAAAATGGTACATGGTAGGCGTTGTCGAAACCAACACGAATAAGCTAAGAAGATTGTGGTTGCACCTCAACCACATCTGAACTAGGAGCTGGTTCATAGTATTTTCCAAATTTTTGTTGTTGTTGACACACAAAACTAAAGGAATCAGCCACGGCATGTGGATTGTACCATCCAATTCAGGAAGAAGAATCCACCAAATTTATGGGGTAATTCGAAACCCAAGAAGGAAGAGGTGTTGATATGTAGGATGAATTGTATCATCAACTTCATCAACACACTGATAGAGATAAATGTAAAATTGGGGACCCATATGATTGAGGATCATGCACGTTAGTTATAGGATTTAACGTTGCATGCTAAATTGGATGAAGGCTATACAAGGGAGGATTTTGAGGAATTATGAACAAATAATTCTATCCTCACACATTTATGATCTGGAAAATGACATAATTCTTCAACAAGAAATAAGAGAGTCTCTCTATCTTTGAGTATGCAAATATTTTCATGAAAATAGTATGATTTGCACCAGATGTTGTGGAATGTTTCTCTTTGAATTCACCCATCATGGAGTCAGGTCTACATCAAGAGATTCGATCCAAGTTTGCAGCAATATATATTACATATTATACAGAGATTGTAAATAGAGAGAATTTTGGATGAACATGATTTACATGGATATATGGGGGAGGGATGAGGATACTTATAGGAAATGGTGGGAAATAAATTGTTGGGAACAAGAGGAAAAAGGATACATATTTCCAAGGTGCATGTTGAAGTCATTACCAGGTGGCTGAATCGGTAAACCTTCCTCCACGACCCAATATAAAAGTATTTTTTTCAATGTGGTTCACATGACCACATAAAACAATTTCCTTAAAAATTGTCACGGTGATTGAGGGGAGATTTTGGGGGTTTTATAATGAGTTTTAGGAAAATAAATAAATTCACACAATCCATAAAAGGTTGGCCCAAACTGTGTGGTCAATCCATGCATAGAGGTCAAATCTAGATACTATTTTCTATGAGCATACTCATTTTAACTCTTTATATTTCGGTTTTGATTCAAAACGCCCCTATTTAGAGATTACTCTCCCTAGAGGGATGTAGAAGCCTCCCCACATAATTTGGAGCCATCATAGATCCATCCCTTGGTGATTTAGCGTCAGATTCATTAGGTATGTCACAATTCTTTCCAGATCTGTCATGTTATCTTATATATTCTAAAATCAACTTCTATGATCTCCATTATTTCTCATATCATAACTTATTGTCGGTATATTAAGGTTTTTTAATGCCAAATAATTTGATGTTGAGTCATGATTTTGCTATGATAAGAGAACAAAGGCCATATGTTGATAATTGACTAGCTTTCAAGTGTGTTCTTTGTCTCTTGTAAAAATTTCATCAAAACCTTCATTGTAGGTGGATTGAAACTCATCTCCTCTTGTTATAATTAATTGGATTAGATTAAAATTGGTTTATTGATTTTGAAATTCCTGAAAAAATCTTCATTTGGGAAGATTTATGGTTTTTGTGAAATTGTGTGATCTTAGAGAATAGTTGAGCATTGGGGATTTAGTTTCATGTATTTGAAATTATGATTTATATTATTAATATTCTATATTTGATCGATGTTTGATAAAAACATGGTTTTCAATATAAATGGTTTTAAATAAAAATGGAGATTTTTTTGAAATGGTTTTGAATTGAAATGATTAGGAATTTAAATGGTTTTGACAAAATTGTGATTCAATAAAAAAAGAATTTATTGAAAGGATTGTTTTGGATTGATCATTGGGCATATGTGGTGAGTGGTCATATTTCACATACGAGGCTTGGATGAAATATGACCTTGTTCTTGGTGACAAATGAATAATTTCACATGGGAAACAATTCACTTGTGATGACTTGGTAGATCGACAAGAAACCACTCATGACTATGGAACAGTAATAAAATAGCATGCATGGTTGGTTTAATGTTTTTTATGAATGGTTGGGTATGCCAAGAAAAATATTTTTTGAAATGGATTAGATAATGTTTTGGAAAAAATATCTTTCTTGGAAAATTGGTTACAAATTCACTTGCATTGGTTTGGTAATGAATGGTTTTGGAATCATGTTTATATTTAGTTATAAACTACTTTTGAGAAATTGTCTTATCTATAATATTTTATTTAATGGTTGGTAACTCTTCTATATAAGTGGTGTGAGTAGTAAAGTCATTGGAGAAAACCTAATGAGTTTTATAATCACCCCTATATTCGTACATTGGTGCTTATCCATATTCTATCATCCGAGTCGAAGGAAAAGGTAATGTTTCACACGTGTTTAGCACTACCTCATGATGTATGGTCTATTCAGAGATTTTAGATCTTGGAGCTTATGGAGTATAAAGTCATGATGTATTAGGGGAGACTTATTGGTTTATATGATGTATACTTTGATTCATATTTATTCTTCCTCTATTTCTAACATTGATGAGGTTGTCAGATACATGAAGTTGTTGAGTTGTCTGTTGTTTGTTCATGCATCATATAGTGAATATTTGGTTATGTATGGTAGGAATATTTGTTATTTCATAATTGTTAAATCATCCCACGTGTATTTTAAACACTTAGGCATTTATTTCCAGCCATGGGAATGTTGGGGATGTCGCTGAAGGCCTAGTATTGACTCGTTGTACTATCAAGCCAATAATAATTTACGGGTCATTTCAAGTAGCTTAGTTAAATTTCTATCAATGAAACACTGATAAATTCAAAATTATATCTTGTTAACGAAATAAACATTAAAAAATTCAATGGATTTCAATATAGTCTCACACATTGTATATGATATATCCATCTCTGCTGGTAAAATTATGGAGCAACCATTATATAAGATATATCTTGCTCACCCCAAGCTATCTAGATTCAACCATTTATCATGTATATTTCTAATTTACCATATCATAAATGAATGATTCTAAAAACATCACTTCTACATAGAAAATAATTTTACAAACATTTTTAATTTTTTAGGAACTCACTTTTTGATATCAAAATATAATATTATTTTAAAAAAACATTTTAGTATAAAATTACAATTGTCTTTTTTAAAATAATTTCAATTCCAAAATGCATTTTTCATTTGAATTTTTTTAAATACAGAAAAAAATAAAAAAAATTAAATGTTTTTTCTTTTGAATGGATCACTAAATATTTTAAATTATTCAAAAAATCAAATAAGGTGTACTGTAGGAGAAATTTAGTTATTTTCGTATAGGTTAAAACAGAACATTCATTTTTCTATTTCTCAATAATTTCTGACATCTCATATAAATATAAAATTTTGAAAACATTGAATTAATGATAAAATTTTAATATAATAAAAACTATATCTAAAAAATTTCATATTTTTTTTAAAATACATGCCCATGGATTAGAAAATATATTAATGGAAAAACTAAAAGAGGAAATGTTTTTAATGAAATGTTTTTTACATATTTGGAAAATTTTGAATCATAAGACCAATGAAATAATATCATATAAAAATTAAAATATGAGAATAGATAAATTCATTATATTAAATGTCAAATGTGATTTATATACAAGATATAAAAAAGGATAAGCTTATAAATGAAAATATGCTTCAATAACGTAAATTGAGACAACGAACCTTAGCTTAAGTCCTTCATATCACATACGTTCTTTATCATCATGAATAATTAAATTATATAAATTATTTAATTCCCTAAATAATTTTCAATGTTTATTATTCTTGTTATTTAACATATTAACACTTTACATTAAATTCATAATCAATTACATCTATGTTGCGTGTTTCGATGGGATTTGGTTTATGTGTCAAAAATTACATCTTTAGGTTTAATATTTTACAATAGCTAATTATTAAACATTATAAGAATAATAATTATGATTTAATTACTATATTTATATGAAAACTATATTATTTTAAACCATTCATTAAACATGGTTATTAAAAATGGACATTGATACAGTCATGTAAATGACAGTCTCTACATATGACTATGTAATGTTTTCATTATAAAATGTTGATTATGGAATGATGGTAAGAAAGATATTATATTTAAAATAATTATAATAATATTAAAAATAAAATTTTATTATTTTAAAAATTTATATATATATCATCCATTTGTTGTGGCAATAAAAATAGGATCACATCTTTCTTTCGAGGTGGTAGTCCACACGTACATGAATTACTCTGTCATTTTTTCATGTACGAAATAATATTTCATATAATATTTTAACAATGATATTTATGTCATTATTATCATTATTTTATTATTTTTTCAGAAATATTAGTTACAAATTTCCATATTACGTTCCATAAAAGGTGTCAGTGAAAAATGATTTCATCACTTTGTGAGGTGGTAGTCCTTAATACAAACGAGTGATGTTATTGTATATCACATTTTATGGGGAAAAAGATGTTATATGAGGCATGATAAAAAATTGAAATATGATATAAAGATCATATAGAATCTTTAAATAGACCATTATATGAGGCCATAAGTTGCAATGATGAAAAAATAATGACATTGGTTTGCGAGTCGGTAGTCGTCCATACTCACGAATGATGATTTGATGTCCGTTTTTTCATTGTGATAAATATACATTATATGGTCTAAATATGTTAATAAAATAAATTTTTGACTTTATTTACATAATTTTATCTTTTACGATTTTATATTAGCACCCCGATAAATAAATTTTTACATTAACTATAGTAATGTATTTTTTTCACTTTTTACTATTCATTATGGTCAAAAAATTATTTTGAATTTTTTTGATAACATGAGTTATTATGATAATAAATATTGAACCAATTTTACCAATTTATATCAAATAATTTTAAATTTTTACTTCAAAACCAAACATGAAAAAAAGACAACTATGCGGGTATCAAAAATGTGTATTTATTGAGAATAAAGGGATATTATGTGAACTACAAATATTATAATAATTATTATATGAATATAAATTATCAATTAAAGAAAAATTATAAAAAATTTCAATATAATAAATCTATCAATATTTTAAATTTTAATATATTTAACCAGAGAAAACATAAGCACTTTAAAAAAAGCTTTTAAAAAAAACGTAATTTTAAACACAAAAACAATCTTGTACCAAAATCCAAAACTAATATGATTAAAAAGTTAAAAACATAGATTTAATATAGATAAATATTACTTATGTCACAAGAAATAGTATACAAATTAATAATTTTAAATTTCTTATATTTTTAATATAATAAACCCTTTTACAAAAATCAATATTTTTCACTTTTCACAAAAACAATTATTCCACAAAATATTTAAATATTTCAACATAATTAAATATTTATTATATTATTATATGATTTATGTTATTTTTTTAATATTATAATTTTATATTTTTTCCAAATTTTAAAATAATTTCTCCAATGTTAATTATAAAATTCATTTAAAAAAATTTAATATAATAAAAATTTATTTTTGGAAAATGGTAATAGTTTTCTAAAAATAGATTGATTTTTTTCTAGTAATTTATTAATATTAACTATTGAGTAGTAAAATTGTATATATATTTAATAAACAAGTTAATATTATTGATACCTACGATTTAATAGCTAATTTATAACTATTTTATGTTTTTTGTTTTGTTTAGGCATTGTGTTAGGATTCAAACACTCTATCGATTATATTATTCCATTATAAAATATTTTGTTATTATATCCTCCCCCATTTAACAAATTATTTATTTAAAATTTAATGTTTATCATTATATTAAATATATGGAAATTTTATAATAATTTATTCAAACCAACATAATAAAAAGGGTTAATAAAACAAACATTTAATAAGAATGATAAGGAAGTATTAAGGTCATCCAGAATAACATAAGAAGATAAAATTTTCATTGAAAATTTGGAAATGGAATAAAATATTAATGGACACACAATGATGGATAGTAATGTATATAATTAATAAAAAGATGATTACAGATCAAAATAATGATAAGGACCTCAAATAAAAAAATATTTGATGAGTTACAATTCCATTTTTTTCATTAGATATGAACATAAGAAGATAAAATTTTCATTAAAAATATATTTTTCATAGTGTTTTTGAATTAATTTATATTGTTGAATAGAAAAATACGGATATATAAAAACTCATTTATATATCGTTCCTCAATTAATCTATTTCCCAACACATTAATATTTCACCTAATGATGATAATCCAAGACGATATTTTCAAAGCACAAACACTACCATAAACATATGACCAATCAAATAACCCATAAAAGGTAACAATATATTCCTCATATCATCATATGCAATCCAAAAACAAAATTGTTTTCTTAATGAATATTTATCACAATATTATAGTTATTCTTAATCAAAACAAAATTAATCACAAAGAAATAAATTCTCAATCTCACGACTTTCTATATAATGAAACAAATGTTCAGGAAATAAAATTTTTAATTATATATCAAATTAATTTATATAAATTATTTATTTCATACTTAAATAGACATAATTTAGGCTAGTATTAGTCATAGTACCCTTTTTGAGTTTTGATTTTTGGATCTATCCCCACATCTTTACTTGATATTATGTGTTGTTTCAAATCCTTCGAGCTTTCATTTTCCATAAAATGAAATATTCACAGAGACACTATAAATATTATTAACATACATAAAAATAATATTAATCGTGATATATAATTAAAATAATGATGTTTATAAATTTCATAAAAATTATTTATAAATAAATATTAATGAAATATTGATGTTAAACTGATTCCTTAGATATAAAAACACCTTAAAACATATTTAAAGAATACTTAAAAAATATAGAATATCATCACATAAAATATAAAAATTTGTTTCTACATTTTTTACATATGATTAACCATTTACAATACCATGATCCCTTGAGGTTACACCACTTCAATTGAAGTACCAAAATCAAGAGTTGTCAAAAAAAATAATATTTTGCAATAGTATTAGTTTTTGTATCCTGGTGATTTATACATTTAGTAAGAAATATTTTTCACATTATAAAATAATGACCCAACTCAATGTAGCTATAAAATTCAACATTTTACTACATATTGTAATCTCAATAATTTTTTTTATTGGATCACTTCATTGAAGTCATGAGTTATATAACCAAACATTATTTTTCTAAACCAACGTTCCTATTACATGGGAAACATTTTAATCATAAGGGCCAAGAAATAATATTGTTAAAAAATTAAATATAATGAAAATATATTAATTTATTATATAACATACTTAATGTACTATATCTAAAACTCAGAATAGAAAATAGGTTCATAACCTAAAATTAATCACTGACAAAATGAAATTGAGATGAAGTCTGTTAAATTGTGTTCTAATTGTTATGTATGCTATTTATATTCCGGAATAATATTAATTCTTAATTATTTTCATGATTGATAACCTTTTTAATATTTTTATCATTTTTTTCTAAAATATTATAATGTTATTTAAAATTATTAAATTAATTATGTTTAGTTCGACAATTTCGATGGTATTTGTATTTCTTATGAAGAATTTCTCTTTTATGATTATTATTGGTAAAATTTGTCATTAGTAAACAGATATATACTATTAATCAATAAATATTTATCATGTTTATAAATAAATTGTAATTTTTAAACCATTCCTAATGTGTCTTAAGTGAAATAAAAAATGTGATAATTTTGGAGATGGTGGCTCTTAAGTACACATGAGTAACATCACAACTGTTGAAAGATCATAACAGAAGTAGATAAGGAATATTTTATCATTAAAAGAAATAATAATATCATTAGTATAATATAATTTCAGTAAATATACTTGTATATATCATCATAATTTTCTCATGTAGAAAAAATAATTGCATCATCTCGGGAAGGAGGTAGTCCACTCAATCAGGAATAATGTAATCATATTTCAATTTAATATTAATAATGAAAAATTATATTCTCATAATGATATATGTTTTATTAATATAAATTATATTCCTTAAATTTATCCTTAATATCTTCAATTTAATTCATTTTAGATAAATTAGTCACATAGCTTCATCCGGTGGTAATTCATCGTAAACACAAGCGACATTACTATATCCACCATGTAATTGAAAGAAATAAATTATATATGTTATAATAACAAAATAAGTTTTAATATGTTATAATATTAACAAATATAGATAAAACCACAACTATATCAACATTTTAGTGGACTTGATGCTAATGAAATGATATTTGTGTGTGATGAAGTAGTCCTGCAAAAACAAGATTAATGATTATGTAACCCATTTGACGAAAGAAGAGATGGATATATGTTTCCCACTAAAATATTAATATATTTATATATGTTATATACTTGTGATACTATATAATCATAGTTGATAAATATTGTAATGATTTTTATGATTAAATAAAACAAAATTATACAGTTAAATATCTTCTCCCTTCTTGGATAACCATATAATGATTATAACTAATGTATTACTTGAATGAATATCTAATAAAAAATGGATATATACTTATTTTTTGGATTTGAAAAATTTATATGGCTAGGTATTGGCTAATGAATTAGGATTTTAATGTGTCAATATGAGAAGATAGGTGGTGGCATTTTATAAGTGAGGTGACTATCACAATTGATATTTTTGAAAATAAAAATATTTACTAATGTTTTTCAAATGATAAAAGAAAGAAAATTTAAAATTATTGATAATTTTAAATTATAGAGTAGAAATATTTAAATAAAATATATTTTATAAATTTTGTAGTTCATCATAGTCCTCAACATTTTATTTTGACCCCCGATTAATTCATTTTTAATATAACTACAATCATTAATTTTTTTATTTTAAAAATTGATTACTATAAAAACTAATTTTATTATTATTAGAAAATTAATATTATTATAATTAATGGTCTTAAAAAAACGTTCCAATTTAAATTCACATATGTGAGAAAATATTATTTAAAAACACTAGTATTTGTGAATAAAAAGTATGTTTCCCTGATGTGTATTTTCTATGAAAAAAATTATTTTATGACTACTCATAGAGTCATAATAATAATATTATGAATCTAAATTAATTTACATTTAAATATAATTATAAAATTTTATTTAAAATTTTTTACATTAGTTTTAATTTTAATTATCTATAATTGAGAAACATTTTGAACATTAAAAATGTTTTTAGAAAAGCCTTATTTTTATACAAAAAACAGATAAAAAAATAATAAATTTGATTAAAATATTTATAAGAAATAAATATAAGTATATAATATTTATTTTATGAAACATAATATTCCCTGCATAGTTTGACATTTTAATAATCTTAATTTATTTAAAATTATAAACACTTTTTACCAAGAAACAAAAATTTTCCCAGTTCACTAAAAAAATAAAAATTTTCTTAAAAACATAAAATTATCAGCCAATAATCAATTTATATTCATATATATAAAATTATCTTAAGTATATGAAATATGATATAAAAAATTATAAAAAATAAATAATATTATTTCAATGGAAAAATAAATAAAAAATATTTATTATGAAAAATTTTGAAGGTTAATTTTACATTGCTAAAAATAGACTGATAGCTTACTAATAATTTATAAATAATTTTTATTTATTATGAAATATATAATTATCAAAAAAATATATAATAATATTAATATCTTTAAATTTTATAGTATGTTAATAATTGTTTTATACTTTTCAATTCGATTATGCTCGTTGATGTATGTCACACATGCTTTGAAACATAGTTATCTTTTCTCTAATATGAATGTCTTGATGTATTTTAGAGATATATATAAATATAAGTAATAATATATCATTATAATTTTTATTTTTATATATATGGTTATCCATTAATATTATAAAATAACCATAATATATTTTCTTACCATTTTAATTTTCCTTATATGCTACTAATAATATAATTTAGTAGAATTATAACATTATACGTATTTATAGAATTTTAATTAATGTAGCAATACATGTTTTTAAAATTAGATATTTGGGACAATGTTTGTGGAAAATACCGCATTTACAAAATTAAGGGTTCCAACGCGACAGATGTAACGCCCCGACCCCAGCTACCCAGAGTCGGTGCATTACTTCGTAACATTGGCATGATCACAAAAGATCAAGTCTCGAAAGACCGATTAGTTTAGTAGCCTTGGAAACACTAGATACATTCATAAATGTTACATTACATCACAAAGTGAAAAACTATAATAAATAAGTCTCCATAGTCCACACTCATATCCTCATTTGACAATCCCTGTAGGTCATTAATAAAATACTTCTTCATATCCTGGAAAATATTAAAACATTGAAAGGGGTGAGCTCGGATGCTCAGTAAGGTTAACAATAAAGCGGAAGCTTTCATAAATAAACATTAACATTTAAGGCAATGTATAACTAAAACAAAAGCCTTTTAAACTTGAACTTCAACATAATATGGAAGAAGTAAAATGAGATAATGCCATTCACTTCTTCACATGGATATTCTACTAGTTGAATAATCACATGCAATATCAATAACCACTTTCATAATGAGGAAATGTATAATGCCAGACATTCTGAAACATTTTTTCAAGGCCTCGGCCAAGACATCTAAAATGATTAAGGCCTCGGCCAAAACCATAAATCAAATTGGGAAATGACCTCGGCCAATTCCACGTCTAGTTGTCTCATGAGGCCTACCGATGCATCGAGGAGATATAGCGGGCTCCACCCGTCACTTATTAAGTCCAATACATTCCTCATATGAATAGGTTTAAACATATCATAAACTATATCATAATCGTATCACATAAAACATGCATAAAGGAAACATAACATTTCCACATTTCAATCACAAGATATCAATAAAACACATTGATATAATAAAAATGCTTTCAAAACCATTTTCAATACCAAAATAAAAGAAAGTTAAAACATTGTATTTATTTTTCATCAAAAAAAAAAGATGGCTTGTAGAGGAAGCCGAAACTCAAATAATGGTCACGGTGGAGGCGAAGTCATTGTCGCCGCATATGTATGGAAAGAAAAACATTCCCTTTTTGTCGTTTAGTAAAACGCTTCATATAAAAAGATTCCTTTTGAATAAACGTAAATGTCAAAGGGGTTTATACACTGTATAAAAGAAATTTGTTTATAAAACAAAATATGCCTCAATGAATGGAGATTGAGATGAAGTCCCTTAAAAAGATCATTTTTAAATAAAATATATCTAATATGTGTATTAACTATATGTACAAATAAAGAAAGTATAAATACAATATACGACATAATAATATCATGACATAATTTGAAAGTAGGAGATTAATCCAAAGAATGGAAGTTGGGTTATGAAATTCCATTACCTTGCGTCTTGTCCTGACTCGACCGTTCTTTAACCTCATGAATAATAAACTATAGTTAATTTCTATTTACTTAAGAACCTTTTTTATGTTAATTATTCCTTTTATATCACTTATTACCTTGTTATGAACATTATGTAATTATTTATGTTAATAACGGTCGTTTTGTCGATCTTTGGTACTTGAGTCAAAAATAAACTTCCTATAATTTCAAGTTGTTCATGTGGTAAAATATCCATCATATCCAGAATTATATTCATGATGTAGATATCATATATATGATATATATATATCCAGTATATACATTCATTCATAATGTCACGTAACATTTAGAGGTAAGAAATGAAATGCATCGTTCATGTAGACGGTAAGCCGTACTTACGCATGAACGCTACTTTCATTTCTATTTCGTATTTAATGGAACAGAATCATAATGATATAAATTTATAATATAATTACAGTATAATATATTGTATAATGCCATTTAATCCATCCTTTATACATCTCACATATGGCATTAACGATTCAAATCACTTTGAGGGGGCGGTAGTCCGCACTTCCTAAAATGAAATTATCGCGTTTTACCCATAATGGAAATCATAAAGTATACCATAAATGAGAAATAAATAAGAATAAGTAAAACATAAACACATTATATATCATATATAAATATAGTGACATCTTAATGGCCACCTTTGAAGGTGTTATATGAGTGTTGAACAATCATCGTTTTGTGAGGCAGAAATTCGTCATCCACTGAAACCGTATGTTCTTTAAACATTAGATGTAGGTGTGTGTAAATTTAGCTTGAATAATTCTTATAAAAACATCCTAGTATATTGAGGTTACTGGTGTTGTTACAAAATAAATGAATAAAAAGAGTTTAGGGGATTGGAGAAGAAAAAAACAAAACAACATTAGAGAAGACATTACCTCAAAATCGGGTAACTCTTTTTGATTTGAGCCAAAGTCTTCCTTGAGAAGAGTTATTCCCAAAGTGAGGCTTCTAGGAGTAAGAGGGGGAAGTTGGGAGAGTATTTGGGAAGAGGTTGGCCGAGCCAAATGGCTTGAATGTGTGAATAATGTGGGAGAGTTGGGGGCCTTTTATAAGTGGAGAGGAGGGGCTCTTTTGGAAAGATTGAAATGTTACATTATTACAAAATGATTTTCGGATTCTAAAGGTCCCACACATATATAATTCGTGTCTAAGGTGATAAGGGTTCGAAATATCCTCATCCAATAGTCTTTGGATAAGTGTAATCCTTGGATTTTACATTATCTTTTCATTTTATTAAAATCGTTATATAATGAGGTCATCGCTGCATCATAATGATGTCATAAATAATTTAATTTATTTAATGTCTAAAAATTATAAAAAAAATACTATGATGTAGGAAATATTTTTAGCTTTCTAATGAATATTTATAATAAAAATTTGGACTTGTTTAACCCCACTTAAAAACTGGTTTAGTAAAATAACTCATGTTTGTGTCAATTTAATTTTAACATTAAATAAATATATATTAATGTCATTTTCCAACTACAGTGGCTCCATGGGGTCCCCAAGTTGACCCATGTGTTGTCTTGGTCGGTCATGACTCATCCAATAGAAGTAGGAAAAGTTTCATGATCATCTCATATTAATAAAACATTATTTGTACCTTAAACTACACTAATTACCTCTAATCGCGATTAAGAACGTAAAAGTTACTATTCACCAAAAAATTATTTTAATCTCATTGAACCACATTTTACTTCTTAATGACAACCATGTATGTCGGATTTTTAAAAATCAAATCACAGAAGTGGTAATTTTTCAATTAAACGAAAAATCAGTTATTTAACTACCACTTAGTGGTTTCACTATTCATCAAAAATTGAAGTTTTTCAGAACAAAGACAAAATTTCACCCTAAGCTATAATTGATATTCCGAATTCAAAAATGATGTCTATTTTAAAAAATTACAAACATATAAGTTGCATTAATTAATTTTATAATTAATTCCCGCTGTTACGACAAATAGCGTGTTTTTAAGAAACAATTTATATAAAAAGATTGGCAATTGTTTATGTCCAATTTCAATGTTAAATTAATTCTAATGAACTCCATTGGATAAAATGGTATAAATATATTCTAATTATACCTTAAAACCACTAAATAGTATAATTTATCACAATAAATTATTTTGATTAAAAAGTTGTTTTAAGTATTTTTCACTATTCATAAAAAATTAGAAGTTCTCAGAAAAATACCAAAAATTCAACATAGGCTAATTTCGATATTCCGAATCCAAAAATGAATTCCATTTTGAAATATAAAATTTCTATAATTTTAAAAAGTTGTTATTACTATTCATAACGGCTACTTTAATTGGTTGGGGTGTGTGTTAGAGCTCGAGGTTGCGTACAACACACGCTATTACATTATTCGAAGGGAAACGTACTGTGGAAGCTTGGGGTGTTACAAAAGACGACGCGTCAATCAGAAACCCAGTCAAAGAGTTATAATCATTTTTGTATCGAAGGCCTAATTTGATTCGGGTTCGATCCAACCCTTCCATACTCAAACATTCTCCAATAATTGAGTGGAGTATACCAAAAGGGTCATCTCACTCCAAGGATCCTTGGGTCATAGATGGTTCATCAAACATACATAGGGATTTATTCTTATGTAATTTTAAGAGAAATTGTGCCTGGATGGGTTCAGGTTTGATCAAACCCTGTTGAACCGACCCGGCCAGACCCGTTTTGGGCCATCCCCACAATGTTCAGGTCGACCCGACCTAGCCCGAGTCTAACCTGGCCAGATCGGGTAGGCCGCAGTTTCGACTGGCCCACTATGTGGGTACGGTCGGGACCATAGGGGGCGCGACCTAGCCTGGAGGGGAGGTACAACCCTGCTCGAAGGGGGGTGCGGCCCAGCCCGTATGGGGGCTTGGCTCGGCACCCAGGGGGTGTAGTCTGGCAAATAGTGGGCACGACCTGACCCACATGGAGGCATGGCCAGGACCACAAGGAGTCATGTCTCATCCCATAGGAGGGTGCATCCTAGTCCGTAGGAGGGCATGGGGCCAGCCCCAGCTAGCATGAGGTGAAACACCCACCCTCCACCCATTCTCAAACAGCTACGCAATTCAAAAATTGGAGCGGCAGCACTACGTGATGCCGCCTGGTCACCCGCGGAGCCGGCCGATGTTGGCTTCCCTTCTCAATAGATGTAGCCTTGGGCCGCAACCTCTTTTAGCAGTCTGTGATGGTGCGCTACCACAATAATGATCTGCTGGTGCGGGCCACCGCCATCGCCTACGAGTGCTGGTTGTCGTTGATGCGCTGGTGGTCTTCCGCCGACCACCGGGTGAGCCCCATTTGTTAATTTTTCAATATTTTCGCACCTATGGGCTTCTTGGGCCATCTCTTTCACTTCTTCACCCTTATATTTTGGTTCCTTCCAACCTGAAAATTCACTCGGGTAGAACACAATGACACAACATGAGTCGATGGGACTTGGCCTTATTCGTTTTTCACACACCCCCCACATTAAAATCATAATAAGGGAAAATATAAATGATTCAAGAACACGTGAAATTTAAACAACGAAAATCCATAATTCTTGTGTCTTTGAATATAATCTCACATTTGTAGATTGGACGGTGTTGGTCGATCTCGAAGAAAACCTCCCATGATTCCACTGAAACGACGATCTTCAGATTAAGATTTATGGATTCATTCTTCATCAAGAGGCTCCTCCAAAATATTCTTCTCCCATAAAATCACACTTTTTCCAATGAATTAAAAACCAAAAAAGATTGAATATGGGAGAAATCGTTACAACACACATTTTAGATATATTCATTAACTTGTGAAACTAATGATCCTCTTTAATTGTATGTATGGTGGTTACACATTTTGTATAACTAGGCATTTAATGTATTAAATTAAATGAACAACCACCACATGTGGTCCATGCCACAAAAAACATTAAGAGATGTGGAAGATACATAAAATAAATTATATTTATATCATCAATCCTCCATGACAACCGAAATAACCAACTTCCTCTCTCATCCCACTACAATCGAAGTTATGGCTCTCTTATGTGAATCCTAGTGCTATGAGTTCAACGATGCCCTTGGATTTCTATTCCAAGAAAAAGATCAGAATATTGGATTTCTCTCTTGCACGTTTACTAAACATATCTTAAGAAAGTTTAAAAATTCCATTCCTGGCACAACGAGCATCAAAATAAAATGCTGTCAGGTTTCAAAACCTCAGAATTGTTCCATATAATAATAAAAATAAAATTGAAAAATACAGTCTTTAAATTTCACCACCATTGGTATTTTCATCCCAAAAATCCACAACATAGAATAATAAAATATGCTTGTGAACTAAGGACGAATCTGAGCCTCCATCTCCCATGAGCACTCCTCGAGGATCCCATGCTGGAAGTGAATGTGCACCAGAGGTATCAATCTTCCACGATCGAACCACTGCTATCGATCCTCAATATCCACTGAAACCTCTATAAATGTCAACCCCATCCTCAATGTCCATCTCTCCCCAGTAAAAAATGTGTGATGAATCATGCACATACTTCCTCACCTGTGACACGTGGAAAACATCATGCACCAGATTCATCTATGGTGGTAGAGCAAGGTGATACACCACATCTCAAACTCTGTTGAGAACCTGGAAGGGAATGATGAATCTCCTAGATTTCCTATTATCCTAGCCAATTATCCAAAACCCTCATCGATGTGATATCCATTCTAAGAAATGATATCCATACTCGAACTACAAAGATCTCTATCTCTTCTAAATGTAAGACTTCATCTAACATTATAAATTCTTTATATGCTCTTGGATGATCTACACCATTTTAGTGGTAGCTCATACCAACTCTGAACCCATAAGTGTTGACTCCCCTGGTTTTGTCTAACATAGGGATGATATGCATGGTCGTCCATACATGGCCTCAAATGGATCCATAATGACAGTGGAGTGATAACTTTCATTGTACATAAACTAAATAATGTGCAAGTGGTCATGCCAATAGCGTACGAAATCCGGGGTGCAAGCCTGAAGCATGTCCTCCTGTGTTTGAATAGTCCACTCTATCTAACCATCCGTCTGAGGATGAATAGCGGTGCTCAAAATTAGCTTACTCCCGAACTCCTCCTAAAATCCCTTTCACTATCGACATATAAAATGTGGGTCAAAATCAGAGAAGATCACTAATGGAACCCCATGAAGCCGTTCAATCACCAGTATGTATAGGAATCCACTGTCCTCTTCTGATCCTCAATTATAGATGGGTTATAAGTGGGGTGACATGGTGAGTCAATCAACTATCACCCAGATTGAATCATGTCCCTTTGACTTATGTGGTAACCCTATCATTTTATCGATGTAAATGTCAATCCACTTGCACTCTAACACCTATAGTGGATGTGTTAAGCCTACTTGAACCTGAAACTCAACCTCACTTTCTGAAAAGTGAGGCACCATGACACAAACTATTCCACTGCTTTCTTCAACATTGTCCATGTGTGCTAATTCCAGAGGTCCTTGTACATCTTCGCCACACCAAGATGTACTTCTAAAGAGGGTGAATGGAACCCCATCAACACCTCCTCCTGTAGCGCCACCGGTTACCTGGTGAAAACTATGAAAAGGATGACTTCATCCCCACCTTTAGAAAGACTGCCGGATGCTTGTCATGATTAAATCGTAGTACATCATGCCTCAAAGTAATTTTGAAGAAGGTACACCTCCATGACACACTGATGAAGTGGGGGAGTGACTATCATAAACATTTGGTAATATGATAAATCTCTATCTATGACGGATATCTTCAACGTAGCTAAATTCTCTGCTACCTCACTTATAAACTATAGGATAGACCGTTAAATATGTACATCTTCTGCCAAGTTCCCCTTCTCAGGGGTGTAGACTATCACATTGTCATAGTATTGGAAGAATAATAACCATCGCCACTATCTTAGGATCATGTCAGTAAATGATAAGATATACATGAGGCTCTTGTGATTAGTGTAGATTGTAAAAATATATCCCATGAAGTAGTGTCTCCACATATTTCAGGTGAAGAATATTATTTCAAAATCAAGGTCATGGGTAGCATAGTTATGATAACTTTGTCTCAGATTTCATGAACCACAAGAGATCAATGCTTTCTCCTACAGAAAGACACATCCAATTCAGATCCAAAATTCATCACAATAGTATACATACCCAAAAACGCTTTTTGTAGCATTAGTATTGGGGAACTCATCAGTATATTCCTCATCTCATAAAAACACTACTAGAATATCTTTTTCCGCTTGAAGGGTTGTACCTTTTTAATCGATGGTAATAAGGATTATACAACTCTGGAATAGTCTGGTATGAATCTCGTGTTGTACCCAGCCAACCCCAAGAAACTTCTTACCTCAGTCAAACTCTTTGGTGTCTCCCAAGAAATCACAACCTCTCTATTCTTCGGATCCACTACAAATCCAAACATAGAGATAAGGTGTCCCAAAATTTGGACCTCCTATATCAAGAACTATCCCTTAGAGAGATTAACATGAAGCTGGTGTTGTCTGAGTGCATTTAGAACTATCTATGGATGATATGCATGCTCCTCCTCTATGTATGAGTGAACCAAGATGTCATCATTTATGACCACCATGAGGCGATCATGGTATGGATAGATCATCCATTTCCATTGTCCCGTGAACACTGCAGGGGCATTGGTAACACCAAATTGCATTACCATGAACTCATAATGTCCATACTAACATTTGATGGTCGTCTTATGCACATTCGAATCTCATACCCTGAGCTGATGATAGCCCAATCTGAGATCTATCATCAAAAACCAATGAGCATCCTTCGGCTGATCAAGGAGATAATCAATCCTTGGATGTGGAAGCATGTTATTTAATGTCACCTGATTTGGGAACCAATAATCCACACATATCAGCAAACTTCCAAATTATTTCATGGCGAGAAAAATCGGGGCTACCCATGGAGAAACATCAGGCCTTAGGAACCCCTTCCTCTCCATGTACTCAAGTTTGACTCGTATCTCACGAAGCACCACATGATACATCTGATATGTTAGTGTAGATATAAGTGTAATCTTAGGTATATGCTAATGAATAAGTCCACCACATTGCAAAGAGGTTGTCCAAGAACATCATCAGGGAAGACACCAACATATTTGTCTACCACAGTAGGACAACTCAGACATTCGACAAAAACTTCAATGAGTGTAAGGATAGAAAACATATACGTGATCGGCTACAACCTCCTCCGGATATGTTCATCCTATACTGGAACAGTTCCCTTCTCACAGATTGAGGAAAAAATGGTCCCATCCTCACGTAAAAACCTCACTTTTAACCTAATGCAGTCAATTTGAGCATAAACTGTATATAACCAGTCCATACCAAAGATGATTTTGTAAGGCCTAAACACCACAACTAAAATATATCAGTCGAATTTCTCTCCTCCTACAGTAATATAACAATACTGACACAAGTGTTTTATCGTAACATCCCCTCTCATAAGGTTCTATATATGTAAAGATTCTGCCAAAGGCTCCACCAGAATATCTGAACTCCAATAAAGTGTCGTGGATACGAATAATTGATTGGAACATGTTGCAATAATTATTAATGATAAGGTGGATTAGACATAGATCATACCGTGAATCAAATATTTAGTGTTGTGGTAATATGCCTCAACTACATGGACGTGGGATCAACCATGTCCACTTGCTCCCTGTAGTTGGGGCGGTCCACCAGGATGTGGTGGTGGTTAAACCAAGAATTGATGCCCACTGCATGTTGCACGAATAGATCCTCTGCCATGTTTGCATGTTTCCTGCAGACCTATCACTAGTATATCCTCCTTCGACTCGGTGGTCTCTCGACTTTCAACTAGTCGTCAGGGCGGCTGGTCGGTAGTCGCGTTCCATGTGACCCTGCCCACCACACCAGAGGCATAGTAAGCTCCTCTACTTCTGTGCTATGCCTTTTGATCCAAGTTCCTTCGACCCTAAATCATGGGGTATTCCACCATTAGTTATGGTCAACATGGACCCCTGTGTCATCTACCTACTACCAGCCACAGATGAATCTTCTACGGGTCTCCCATAGCTCGGTCTCCCTATCGGTGTTTTCTCGGCAAGGAAGCTCTTCACCAAGAGTGCTCTCTCCAACACTAAAGCATGCATCAAGATGCTGAGAGATAACATCGATGCTCTAATTTTCCATTGTATTCCATGCTCAAAGGTCTAGGCCTAGAATAATGAGGTCCCACACCATGTCGGTAGAGTATCCCAATAAATCAGTGATCCTCTCTGAGTATTGGGCCACAGTAAGGATGTCGTGTTGTGTGTTTATAAACTCTTATATTTTCATAGAATATGCAGTCGCTGAATTTAACTCTTCCATAATGAGACCCTCAATATATACCCAAGAGAGGGTCTCCTCATCGGGTATCTAGAGCATTAGGGTCCACCATCTTCTAACATCTCCTTGGAAAATACCAGCAACTAGGATCACTACATAGTCAGATGGTGTCCAAACTAGCCGAAAAACTATAGATACCACCTCCAGCCTTTCCTCAATCACTTGTGGATCCATCTAGCCTTAGAACCTTGGTGGCCTCTATCATTTAAACTCGTGAAACACACTCATTCAGTGTGAATTATCTTTTAATGGTGCTCATGTTTACAAATTTACAATGGGTTGTGGTGCTGCTGGTATACCACCAGATGGTATTATCACCATAAGAGGGTCATTAACCAATGCCTCATCACATGGTGGGTCATATGAAAAACATTCACTAGAACCCTAGATAGTTGTCTATGTGGAGGTATCCTGAAAGAAAACAGATGCACCATGATCAATAATTTATACCTGGTGAGATGAATCCAAAGTTGTCAAAAGGAAAAACATTTCAAAAACACACACAATCTGTTTTTTCATGTACTGATTCAGAATTTTGTATTTATGGTCCTTGTGTATGGATACAGTAGCCTCATCACTAACACTGGATTCCCTAAATGAAAAACCACACTAATAACACATAACAATATTTCCCATTAAAATATCACACTCCAAGTTATTCTGTAGATGTGAGTCTTATGATACCAAATTTTCACGCCCCATCCACTATGGCCCATGATCTGACTATCCCAATAATGCCTTCCATAGGCCAGGGTTTTTCGACTAGCACTGAAATCCATATCCCTATAAGTAATAAGGCATTGACATTAATCATGCCTACACAAATAACAATTATATGACTTGATGAAAATGAGGAAGTATATATATATATATAAAAGGTGGTGTGTACTATATATAAAATCGTCTAGAATACAAGCCCACCTAAAAAGTACAAATACAGTAGAAAAAAGTCTCTTAGAATCGTCTGCCAGGGTTCCTACAAGAAGGTTACATAGAACTCATGGTGGGTCGTTATTGCAACTCATCACATCTAAAGGTCCACCTCTGAGCACCATATAGTTCTAGCTCCTAAACCTTGGTCATAATTGTTCATCATATGGAAAAGACCCAAAAATGTGTAGGCAAATCCTGTGTAGGGATGAGTATAAAAATACTTAGTAGGGACCCTGAGATCCCCAATGGTCTCCCAGAGTTCTACAAAGGAAAAATCAAAATGAAAGACCAAAACCACAATGCACCAATAAATAGTCAGGTCACACCATGTTTATAACTCAGAGATCATGAATATATATGATTAATCTTATGATATATCATATTATTCCATTTAGAAATCCACTTAGTATATACGAATAAGTTGTTCTATTATTGATCCACTCTTGGATGTAAGTCATTGTTCCAGAACAAGCCACGTAAGGATGTTCCTCATTGGGTCAGGCTACTTCTAATATACACAGGGTCACTGGAATAATGATCGAAACATGGTTGATACTTCAATGAAATCTAGTCACATTATTCCCTGCACCCAGTGCCCTCGAGTTCCAATGTATATACTCCTAGAGATATCGCCCATAAATAGATTTCTTCTAATATCTCTAAATAAGTATCCCCAAAGAACCACTATATCATTAGGGTTCCAACGTGATAGATGCCACATTAATCAAAAAGATGATCTATGAATTATATGTGTTTTAGTACCATGGGACCGGTGGGATTTTGGAACAATCCAGCCTTCGCGTACTCCAACATTCTCCTAAATTTTAGTGGATTATACCAAAATGATTGTCTCAATCCAAGGATCCCAATGCCAGAGACGGTTGGTCAAACAGATGTCTAGATTTTATATTATGGGATTTAATGTGTAAATAGGCCCGGATGGGACCGGATCCGACCCACTCGTTTGGACAAAACAGACCTAGTCTCTGCCGACCAGACCCAGCTTGACCATCCTGGGCCGGCCCGGTTAGGATGGGATGCGGTCCCGACTGGCACACTGGGGTGGCATGGCCCGACCCACAATGGCCGGCATCTTGTCCCAGAGCGGGCCGTGGCCCATCCCACATGGGGGAAGCCTGTCCTAGCACATAGGTGGTATAGCCGACCCATAGGGGGCGCAGCCTGGCCCAGAGTGGTGTGCGTCTCACCATGCATGGAGGCTCAATGAGGCCCTTAGGAGGGAGAAACCCATCGGACAGGATGTCACGGAGCCTATCCATGCTAACACGAGGTGAAACACCCTATCATTTCACGAATGGATAAATTGTTTGGGATTTGGAGCGGTTGAGACACATAGAGCCTCTTGTTTATCAGCATGTTCCATAGGGTGTGAGTCCTTGCCTCTGCTGCAACATAGAGTTGTGCCCAACCTCATCGATGTGTGGCAGCGCACCACTCCGCCTCCACAACAGGGTGGTAGAAGCCACCTTTCATAGCTGCTGCTGCTGAAAATTCAGGCCCTCCTCCTCATACAGTGTGCGGTGGCGTGTCTCCACCCTCTCCAAAGCCTGTTTGTGACATCCCCTATGGAGAATCACACCCTAGTGCCCTATCATCCTCTGATGGCACACGACGACGCGCCGCCACCCCAGGGGGTAGGACGGTGCGGCCCACCATCAACGCCTACCTATGCTGGTCACTGGTGCGACACCAGTGGTCTTCCACAGGCCATGTGGTGAGTGTAAGTGGTTCCCTCTTCTATCAGCTCACACCTACAGGCTTCCCGGGTCATCTTTTTCGCTGCTTGAACCAATGATCTGGGTTTCGTCCAACCCAAAAATTCACCTGGATAGAATGCGACAATAAAACAAGAGGTGAAGGAACCATGCATTTTCTGTTTGGCATGTTCCCTCTGCATTAACATCAAAAAGGGGAGAAGGTAATTGTTTCAACAACTATTGAAATTTAAATAATACAGAACACTACTTCATGATTCATTGGATTGTGTCTCGTGTATGAAGATGGGTCAGTGTTCGACGATCCCAAAAAATCCTCCAATGATGTCACTCAAACGACAATCATTAGTTCTTTATGATGGATACATTCTTCGTCTAGAGGCTCTATTAAAGTTCCCCTCTCCCAAAAACACCACTTGTTTTCCAATGAATTAAAACACTTAAAAATAAAGAAGTGTGGTGTTATCATTACATCACAAAATTAAGATAGCTTAATTAATTGGTTTAATTAACCAACCTATTTAAATACTTATAGGGTGATTACACATTTGGTGGAACTGGATATTTAATGTCCTGCCATAAATACCTGACCACCCCTTGTTGTTCTCAACACCAAAACATAAAATATATTTAGACGATAATTAAAATAAATTATATTTATTTTATTAATTGTCCTCAAAAACTGAAAAAACCAACTGCCTCTTTCAAACAAATTTAGTCAAGTTTAATTCTCCCTTTTGTGAATCATGACATAGTGAGTTAAACCATTCCAACATATTTCAATTCTGATCAGAGGATAAAAAATCCGGTTTTCCTACACGCAGGTTTACTGAAGGCACCTTAAGGATTTTAAAAATTTGTTCTGGGTACACTGGGCACCAGAATCAAACACCGTATGATTCCTCAATTTCGAATTACATCCATATAATAAAAATATTAAATGGAAAATCTAGGTCATTACAATTAAAATTTATTTTTCTATAAAATTCAATTATTTCTAAATAGTGAAATTTTATAAGAACTCTTCTTATTGTGGATTACAATTTTACATTAAAAATATCATAATAAAATTATATAAATTTAATCTGTAAAATTAAATTCAATATTTTTATTTAAGAATATTTCATTTAATAATAAGATAATAAAAAAACAGAAAATCAACATAGCTGGATCAAGTAATTAATAATGAAACATTAAATGTTAGAATTTGATACCAGTAAAGGAGAATCAATTTTATCCAATAAAAAAATAAAAACTAAAAAAATAAGTATTTCATCACTTATATACACATTGACCTTTTATGTTTAGTGGTTTAAAGAATTTCGAAATTCTCTTATTAATAAGTATACGAAAACAACTAGTTCAAAATGATGAACATCATCTAACATTATAAGCACATTTTCTTGTTTATTATTAGATTATCAACATCATACATATAAAATATATTTATAAAATAATTCAGTCAACCCCATTATTTATAACATGGGATTATGGAAACATAATAACGGTGACATAAAATGCTAAGGGTAAAATGTTAATTTATAATTTAATGTCATCATTGGGCATAATAAAAGGATTTCGGTATAATGATCTATTCAATGTGCATGAGTATGAAATTAGAATATTCATTACCATTTAAAACTCAATCATCACACATAAAAACACGGAATAAGGGATTTAAAAAAATTCAAAATAAATAATAATCATGAGTCATGTGATATCATTCAAGGTAAAAAAATATTATAAAATCATAGAAATAAATTAAAATATTTTTTTGGAAACATCAAGAAAAGTAGTCAAAAAACAATTTAAACCCCCTTATAATTTGAAAAGAAATATGGTCAACATTCAATATAATAATTACCTAATTCATTAGAGAGCCATCTAGGTGCACCCATCATATAATCTATCATATTCTCACAAGAAAATATTTAGAATTCCCCATAATATAAGATATAATGGGATCAACCAGCATAATATGTGACACACGATGTTAAATGTTATCATGAGATCTCCCGACACTCTCTTAGAGACCCCAATGTATATAATTTCCATGAAAAAAACATTAATATTTTAGATTGATCATTCATTTCATTTTAAAATCCATATAAACAACTATTATTCTTTTATAACCTCATTAAACCATGGAAAAGAAATGGGTACATGTAACTATATTTGAAACATGATTAACTCATCGAAAATAAATTTGTTCTTTTATAATCTCTTTGAAACATTATTGATATAAGGAAATAGAAACAAGTTTCATAACAATCCATTTAATTCTATCACAAAACATCATAAAAAAATATTGATTTTATTAATAAGAGTATCCTCATTTGAGTATATTCTAAAACGAGGTCAATTGATGCTAAATATTTGAAATACCATTAAAATATCTTTTAATTTTATATTTGGAAATATACCTTCTCTATTTTTAATAACATTATTTAAAACATAGAACCCTGAAACTCCTTTTATATGAAATTAGAAAATAATTATTATTAATGGAATCATAAAAATTCTTTTAAAAAAATTATTTTGAAGTATATCCTTTCTTATTTTAAATTGTTATTTATATTTTCATAGTGAACATGATTTTTGTTGAAAATGTGTTTTCAACCAAAAGTACAAATTATAATAAACATGTTCATTTTGAACTATTTAGTATATAATTGGTGAAAATCAAGGGAAACAAGTATTCTACTGATATAACCATAGGACAATAATATTAAATATTTTTAAAGAGATTGATCATAAAATTTCACCATTTTAATATTAATCATAAACAACCCTGATAAAGGATGTTACTATAACATAAAACACATTCTACATTGGTAAACATGATTCATAATAACGATTAATGAATAAAATTAAATGAAACTTATAGTGTAAAAAAATAAGGATATTCCAAAAATAACATGCACAATGGGTATTATATAATCTATATGAAACATGACATTTATATAGAATAACATAAATCTCAGATAAGGAAAATCGATGAAAAAAATACATTACATCTTTTATTGAAAATTAAATTAAAAACCCCATGAATTATATATTATAAAATAGATATTTAAATCAACATAAATTTAATTATAAGTACAATAAAATACATTATTTAAATGTATATAAACCCAAAAATAAAAATAATTTGTGAATATGACATATATCTCAAACAAATAAAATTGAGATAAGAAAAAATATATCATTGTATTTGACTACTAATGTCTGTATTTATCATCTTAAATAAAAAAATTTATTTATTTATTTAATTTAATTATAAACATTTTAATTTTTTTCATTAAATTTATTTCACTTATTAACATTTTATATGAAATTACTTCAATAATTATCTTTAAGTAAAATGTTTTTACCATTTTAGTTTCTGTGAAGAAAACACCATATGTGGGTTGAATATAGACAATGTGTTCATTATTTAATACACTATATAATAATGATAATAAAATAATGATAATATTAAACAAGAGTTTTTATTTTTAAAACCATCACAAATTATGGTTTTGAAAAATTAACTAATGTTATAATCATGGATATGGTAGTCCATACGTAATCGTGAGTAACATTCCCATTTTTCAATGATTTTTATGAATAGATTGTAATAAAATTTTCTATTTTAAGATTTATAATAATAAAATAAATAATATAGTATTTAATTATATAAATCTATATTTATCATTATTGTGATGTGGTGGGTAAAAATAAAATTATATCACCTCGATGAGGTGATAATCCAAATGTTCATGAACGATGATATCATTTATTTAACAAAGTGAATGAGATAAAAAAATATTATATTTATATACTAATTAATATATGATTGATATCCTAAACATTTCATTTATATCACATATATTTATTACCTCTTCCATTATTACATTCTATGTAATATTTCATGAAAAATCAATCACATTGCTTCGTGAGGTGGTAGTTCATCATATAGATGATCAGTGTTATCGTAACCCGTACCAGATAGAAAAATTGTTATATATGATTTAATTAGTCAATATATATAATAATGTTATATAAATAACTTATAAATTTTATATCCACCATCACACCTAACTGTGAAATGTGTTAATGTAAAAAACTAACATCAGTTTTTAAACAATAGTATGTCTTACACATAAATTGTGATTTCATATCCAATTTGATGGAAGGGTGTTCAGCTGTAGGTTTGACTCATAAAAAAAATATCTCAGTATATGGAAGATTCTATAGAAGAATTTTCATCATTGAATATGAATAATTTATGAATATTGAGAATGAAGTAAAGTAAAGATGCTCATTGTAGAATGTTACCTCTTCTTCAGATATCCGATGGTGGATAATACTAAATCATTTAATGGTTTTATTTATTTCATGAATAAGGATTATTTTATTATTAATTTGGTGTTTTGAATCTATTTTTGATGGTTATGGATGTTCCAAATTACTTGAGATGATTAAAAAATTTAGGGGAGTAAGTTTCTCTTTTAGAGTTTAAGTAGACTGGAATTCTTCTAAATACAATACAGTAGAAATTGATTGGGAAAAAATAATACCTAATATGGATGAATTTTTTTTAATAAAATACTTTTAGTGATTATTTGGTTGATAAATTAATCCACCACGTAATAGAAGTAATTTTATTTATTTGTTTTCTTGTATCTCTTATGTTTCCTTATTTTTCTGAATTTGGTTTATCAATATGGGAAGTAGTAATCCAATATAAATTATTAATACATTATGGATAAATTAAATATAAATTATTATGTAATTTAATCCCATTATTTCAAAATATTAAATTTCATTTTGCAAATAAAATACTTTTCTATTGAAATTATTATTAATAGAAGCGTAACTGGTGTTCAAAAACACTATTTCGACCTTAACCGCACTATCATATAAATGTTTTTTCAAATTAATGAATAATATGTAAATAAAAAAAATTGACCAATTGTTGTGAAATATTTTATAATTATTAAAATTTAAATTAAAATTTTAAAATATAATATTTTTAGTAATTTTATATCATTTAATAAAATTTAATTTATTTAAAAAATAATTTATTATAGATTTTGGAATTATTAATATAATTTGAATTTAAAAAATAGGAATCAAATTATGGGAACAAAAATTTCAATCTAAAACACATGTAACACAATATATTAATAAATATAAAAAATGGAACACAATAATTTAATTAATTTACTACACATTTGTTATTGTTTGTCTCATTTATTGTAGATAATTATGAACTAAATAATAACTTTGTTTTAGTTTTAATAATATTTATTTAATTTAATTAGTCTCTAAATATGTAAAATAAATTATAATGCTATAATAACACATTTATCGTTTAAAAATTATATTAATCATACAATGTATATTATTTTTTCATTCTTCCAATGTGCTATAAAAATTTAAAATAAATGTACCTTTTGGATTTATCTTTTAAAAACATATTTTATTCGACACTTTCAGGAAAATCGTGTTCCCAAAGGCTTCTACATAGATCCAAAAATCATTTGGTCAAAAATATGTTCATAAAATTGGAGTTAGAGAAGTTTTGAGGTAACATTTTTTTATGTTTAATTATTAATTCCACATTAAACTCTTTTAAAACTTTAATCACTATTAATAATTTTAAAAAAAGTTCCCTAATAAATTTTTAAAAAATATTTCTCCTTATAAGAAATATTATAATACGATTATAATAAAATTTGAATAAATTTTCCAAATTTTATTCATATAGGTTGATCAATATTATTTAATATTAATCCTGTAGACAAAATGAGAATGCTAGCTTTCAATGAGAAATAGTTTAGAAGTTTACAAAATTTTTATATCTAATTTCAATATGAACGAAATTAAAATAAAAAAAATTGTATTAATATATGTATAATTGACCTTTTTATAGTATAGTAAATATATATGTAATTTATCATTATAAATAAATTAAATTATAATATATTTTTCAATTTTATTTCAATATTTTTCACTATTCCTCAGTAAAATGGATAATTTTCATAAGAATACAACAAATTGATATTAGGGATATTTTTGAATTCCAATTTTAAAACTGATTTTTTTTTTCAAATAAATTATCTTAATATTGTAATATTGATTAATTATTTATCTAATGAAATTCAATAGAAAATTGTTTTAATGAATGAATATTCTTTTAGGATAAAAATCACATTTCTAAAAACATTTTTGATTTTGAACTAGAAATTTATCAATTATATATATTGAGTAAGAAACACAAAAAAATACACACAAATATATATATATATATATATATATACATAAATAGAAATTTTATAATATATTTATAACTATTAATATCATATAAATTAATGGAAATGGTGTAACAGTATTATATATAATGTGTCGTTTATGTTCAGTGATGTCTGTTCAATACACTATTAAACATACATAATTTTGTGGTTATTTTTAAAACAAGATGAGATTAATTTTTTTGTAATGATATATATAATTAGTGTCTCATTTTCTTTACACTATCTAATATAATTTTATTTTCATAAAATCTTTGGGTGTTAGATACATCTTGCCTTTAACAACTTGCACGCATATAATATGATGTTTATTTTGGAAATTAATGATGGAATTTTAAAAATACTTTTTCTATAAGACCATATCTTAAAATGTTTCAATATATCATCCTATTAGTAATATATAATGGTAATAGTAAAATAAAATGAAAAAAATAATGGCCTTTAAAATAAGATTTCATTGGTATGAATGGAGGAACAATTTAAATAATTACATGATGTTATTTGCATCATTGATCGTAATGAAGATAATTATAAATGTATATCCAAGTCCTCAAAACCATAAAAATGTGATGAATATAATACCACCATTTTTTATGATTTAAATAAACAACAAAAACATTTATTTATAAATTTTTCTTTCTAAGAGATTGGTGATTATATTACAATCCTAGAATAAAATATTATTTCAATATAATAACGTGGATTGTATTATATCAATCATTAAATGATTTAGAACAGAATATCATCTTTTCCTCCCAGCATCAAGTATTAAAAATCAATTTTTCATTCATGACGCACAATAACTAATCGTTTATAGTATGTTATTATCGTAAAAGGGTTAATAATTTATTTTACATTTCTTTTGATGATAAACAAAACAAAAATAATTTTTAGCTAGTAAGATAACTCCAAAAAATAATAAACCATCACATGATTCAATAATCATCATAAATAAACTGCAATTCCAAAAGATTATAATAAATAGCTTCATAACCTAATATCATAAATATTAAAAAATACATCAAAACTAATGAGTTCATTACCCTAAATTGAAATATCACACCCTTTATATTACAAGACCAACAATATTAAGTTTTTTTTAATGGGTCAAAAATAACATGGGTACCAATTGAATTTTAATTCATATTGTAGTCTACATGAAAAAAATTATTTATAAATATGAATGATCATATATTCATACTGGTTTTAAATACATTAAAACTTATTTTTACCAAATTGAAATGCATACATCAGGTTAAACCATTACATTAAAAAAAATTTAAACACAAAAAAACATCTCATAAAATATCATTCAGAACATTAAGAACTCATCACTAAAATCCCAATATGGGTTCTCTAATACATTGATAATATGATCATAATTAATCATATATACATGTGAAGGTATGTATGTCTCTTAATATTATTTTTCTTGAAAACATCAAAATTTCCCAATTCATTGAAAACTTTTCGATAATTAAATGTTTAAAGACATAGAAAATTAAATCCCATATATAGTGATGAATTTATAAACTCAAAATTTTCATCACTGGTAACAGGTATGGAGAAAACAATTTTGCTACTAAATTTAATGAAAATAAAAAATAATTATTTTATCACTTAACTACCCATAGACGATTTATGTTCAGACTATTAATGAATTATGTCTATCCCAAATCAAAATTGATTCTTATACAAGGATTTCATAATGATAAACATCATTCATCATCATACCAAAATTTTCTTATATAACATTAGTTCATCATAATAATTCATTAGTAATACTATCTGAAAATAATTAGTTAAAATATATTATTTATACCTCTAGGAAGATGAAACATAATAATAGTGTGTTAAAATTCTCAGTATGGGTATAATTATCATTATAAATTTAAATTAATCAATAATTAAAACAATAAAATAAGGGTATGATGACATAATCAAATTTTATTAGAATAAAATAATAATACTCATACCCACAAATACATATATCATTAAATATAATAATAATGTATAATGATTTATAAAAGGAAATTGTCATAATAATGAATAATCATGAGTCATTTGATATCAAACATTATCAAAAGAGATATCATTAACTGATAATAATCAATTATACACATATGATATAACATGTAAAATTGTATTGGTAAAACACATTCGAAAACCCTTTAATTATGATAACCATTTGGATGACTTCCAATATAGTTATTATTTAATTTCAATGAGATCTATCTAGGTGCACCCATTATATTAATTATAAAATTATCACCTAATGCTATATGGGTCACCCAATATTATAAGTTGTAATAGGATCACCTGGTTCTATCTCAGATGCCACAATGTATAAGATTTAAAATTATCACCTAGAGTTAGTTGGTCCACCACAACATATATATTGTCCAATAACCAGATCATAAATAAAGAAGATCAATAATTCATTTTTTTATATAATTCATAGAAACAAATAATTGAAAAGTAATTATTAATTAATAAAATTTTTAACCCATCAAAATTGTTTATGTTTTATTTAATTCTATGTTAATCATGTTTATCTCATGAAAAAGTTAGTGGTTGTATAAAACCCACATTGAATCTTCATTCACTCAAGGAAATAGAAAATGTTTACCTAAATATCTATTTATAAAATTAATAATCCATAAAAAATCATTTCTGATAGAATAATTATATAAAATTCCCAATGTATCATAAGTTATTTTTAGGATTGTTGATGTTTTATGAATCAAAATATGATTAAAATAATATTTAAAACATTTCATGGTGAAAATATTGTTTCCATTTTGATAAATTGATTTTTAATAAATAAATCATTTAGAAATACATTACCATTTAAAATAACCATGAAAACATATTAAAGAATGTTTAAATATAATTTAAATAATATACGTGGATAAAATTGTTATATCATTGATAAATCATTTTTTATTTTTTTCCAAATATTTATAAAAATAATGTTTTTATAAAAAAATAATTTGACTGAAAAGTTTATTTTCATTTAATACATTACCGTTGATCTCTCTAGAACATTAACAGTGTAAAATTAATGTAAAAATTTAATCACCTATAATAACCACTGTAGAATTATTTTCATTAGTTTTATTTATAGATATAGCTTAATATTTCATAGTTGGATGAAAATTGATAAATAATCCCAATAAATGAGAAGATTATAACATAAAACTGTTACCACTTTCGAAACAATAAATCAAATTACCCATGAAATAATTACATTAAATGAAACATATAATATAATTAAAAAAACTATATTCATGATATATCATTTCAAATGGGTAGTATATACTCCTTATAAGAGAATATAGGTGTATAACATGACAAAACACTAAATGAAGAAAATTAATACAAATATCCATTACTGATTTGATAAAAATGAAACCCGAAACACATGAATGAAATAGAATAAAATAGCTATATAAAGCCCCATAAAATTTATTATATTAATCATGAAAAACATTTATTATTATTTATAAAACAAAAATAAAAATTAGTGAAAATGGAATATATCACATTGAATCTAAAGTGAAATTAGAAAAACTATTACATTCAGTATGAGCTTTCATGTGTGTATTTGTCTTTCTAAAAATAATCTTTTATTAATTCATAAAATAATTGATAAATGTTCATTATTTTTTATTAATTATATTTCAATAATTATCATGTTATATACAAGTATATAATAAATTAATTTTGTGTCGGATGTTGTTGACTATATTCATCTATTTGTGTCAAAAACATCATTTGGGGTTTTTATGGTCAATGGGGGAATTATATAAACATGTATATAATAAAAATAATGAAATTATAATAATAGTTTTGAATCAATTATACTTAATAAACCATAAATGATACAAGGATATGAATAAAGAACCACTGTTATGATCATGGAGATGGAAGGCCTCATAATGCAGGAGTAACATTTCCATTTTTCTATGATCATTATTGAAAGATGTTATGTAACATATATCATTATAAAAGTATCAGAATATAAATATTAACATAATATTTATTTATATAATGTTATATTTATCATTCATGGTATGTGGTGATGAAAAAAAGATATCACATAACATTGAGTATGCGTGGGTCCACACATCCATGAATGGCATTACAAATTTTTTCAATGAGATTAAAATTAAAATAAAATATTTTAATTTATATAAATACTAATAATTTTGTCATTATTATCGTAAATATTACTTTTTTGACACATATATTTATAAAATAAACCTTATTACCTTCCATGTAATGAGTTTTTTAAAAAATTAATCTCATCACTTCACGAGGTGGTGGTCCTCTAAATAAAAGAGGGAAGTTATAATATACATTAACAAATGAAATGGATAGTGGTAAATATGATAAAATTACTCAATATGTATAATTATGGCTGAAATGTCACTTGTAAACTTTATATTCATCGTCATACCCCACCATGAGAGGAGGTAAAGGAAACATGAATGAGATCGTTTCGCGAGGCGATAATATTCCTTACACACGAAGAATGATTTTATAACTGATTTGATTAATGTGTTTTTACATTGTTGTGGGTTATATCCATTAATTAACTAAATGTTTTTTTAATTATGATTTTTATGTAATTATATCGGTGTGTTATATGAATAATTGAAGAAGGTGGAGAAAGGGTTAAAATAAAAAAACATGTTGACGAACATTACCTATACTTCAGGTATCCTCATTAGGATCAACCTAGATCCTTGAAAGGATGTCATTAATAAAAAATTAAGAATATAGGATTTGGTGTGGTGAGTTTTGTAGAGATTTGTTTCGGTTTTTGGATTATCCCAATTGATTGACATGTGACATGATTTTAGGTGAGTGATTAACCATTTTATATTTGAGGATGAGTGGAATTATTCTAAATAATAAATATTATTCAGTATTTGGATGTAAATATTACATTATGTTGATCCAACATCAATGATTGTTGTTTTTCATAGATTATATGCCTTAGTCCCAAATCCACAGCCCAATAATATAAATTATGTAATCAATTTTTTCTCAAATCCTATGTTTCGTTATATTTTTCATTTTTTAATTATATAACCTATTTTTCTATTATATTTATCATATAAATTCAGAATAAATTAAAGTAAATATTTTAATGTCATATTCTCTATGTTATTCAAAATATTAAATATATTTTTTCAAATAAAAAAATTTATTTTGAATATTAGTTTTAACACAAGTTCATATAAAGTTTAATAAATATGATTCTCAGTAGTGAGAAAATTAAAATAACTATATTAATTATTAAATATGATTCTCGCTTGCTGTATTATGAAAAATTTATCTTGTGATTTTTGATCTCAAAACCGGTGGATTTGACACAAAAAGACTCACAAACCATCTTACAATGTTTTTTTATTTTATGTTTATATCTACATAAATATATTATTTCAAATTGTGGTTGTTGGAGAGTAAACCATGCGTACATTCTTTCACACCAAATTGTTTTTGTCCTGTGGATTTTTGTTTTTCCACTATAACGCGAAAATGTTATACCCACGGTTTTTCCAAACCGAGGGTATTGGTCTTCAAAAAATTATCTCTATACCCACAATTTTATGAAAAATCGTAGGTATTGGTGACTTTTCCAACCAGGATATGGAAAACAGTGGGTATATGTCATCAAAAAACCAATACCCACAGTTTTGGGTGAAACTATGGGTGTAGGGATATTTTCCAGTATTTTATAAAGGAAATTTAAAAAAATCATTCCATAAATTTACATTAGTTTTAGTATTTCTAGATTCATTTTATTTAGTTATTTATTCAATAAATACTTATTGTATTATGTTTATTAAAAATTTAATGTATCAAATTCATCTCTAATAAATTCAAATGAATTTTATTCCAAAAAATAACAAATTTATATTTAAAAATAATAATTTAATCGATCCTACGTAATTGTTTCCTATCATAAATCATTATAAAAATATAAAGGATAAAGGTTCATTTTTTGTGTTAATATTAACATTTTTTTATAAAATAAAAATTCATGGAAATGTGTCGAAAAACTTTTAAAAGTTTCTAAAATGGTCATAATAGTCTAAATATTTCCATAATATTTGTGTTTCATATGCTTATAGGTCATATTTACCAATTAAATAATGTTTAATCTCTCTATAGACTCAGTTTTACCTTAATAACTTTGATGAATTTTAAATATTTTCACAAATAATTGTCATAAAAATTATGTTTTTTATATTTAATTTATTTCTCAAGTATTTAAGTAAATTTTAGAACATATATTCAAATTATTGTAATAATTTAATTTTACATCAATCTCATAGATCTTATTAGAATGTATGTTTTCAATGTGACAAAAATCAAATGATTACAACGATTTTATATCCAATCATCATATGAAATCCATTCCAATGACCTAAATTTTATTAGTAAATTTATATTTTATCTAATTATACATTTTGAAAAAATGATGATGGAAAATAAATTAAAAAATAATGTTGTTTTTAATTAAAATTCTACATATCTCACTACTTATCATTAATTGAATCATTTCATAAAAATATAAAAAATTCACTATATAGAAATTTTTGGAATTATGATTTCAAAAACATGTTCTATATTGTGAATTAAATTTTATAAAACATAAAAAAAATTTATTACAATATTGTTTCATTAATTAAAATAAAATCATTTTTATGAAAATATATTTATAATTAATAAAATCAGTCTTCTATAAAAATTAAATCAGTATTTTTTAAAAACATAACAATAATTTATATTGAGAAACAAATTAATATATATTTATATATATCATAAATTATTTTATACATTTAATACCCACCAATTTAACGAGTTTTAATATATATTATGGGTCATTTAAATTCATTAATGTGTACTGAATAAACTATCGAACATAAACATCTCAGGGATGAATGTAATATAATCTGAAATGAGTGTTCTATGTAGAAAAATATATACATATATATGTGGGTCCTTAATGCAATCTAATATAATTTTCATCCTTCTAATATCACTAGGTGTTATAATTAAATTTTTTTTTTCAAAAGTTAATTCGGAAAAAATTAGTTTCCATAAACAACTGGAAAAATAGATAAACAAAAGAAAAATAATTTTATAAAATATAAGAATACATATATTAATTTTTATTTGATAATTTTATATCAATATTTAACAACTTATCCTTGAAAATTATTATATTTAGATACATTTTTGTTACATCCCAAATCATGGTTCCACCTAGTTCCCCAAAACTGGTTGTACACATAACCTCTATTGCACTTCCCCCAAATTACAATGTTTTCTAACTAGTAGTGAGGGATAAGGTAAGACAGTGGGAAAACTATTCACTCATTTGTATAATATACACATAAGAATAACAAATAGAAAAAAGAAGTGAAATAAATAATAACATAAAACAGAAGTAATCAATAGAATACTGAATGAAAATCAACCAAAATCCACAATATATATATATATAATGCATGGAATATATATCAATGAAAAAATAAAATTATGTAACAATGTGGGAAAGGAACTCAATACCCATAATACAAAATAAACAAGTCAACTCTAGCTGCATCGTATGTTTCAGCTTGGTTCCATTTTCACCATCTCTTATAACAATAATGTACCTAACAAGGATGTATGCCTTTCATTATCTATACCTACAACCATGTAATCTGTTTGGTTCCAAAAGAAAGACCCAAAAAGGGCTTTAGTATTATCCTAGTAGGCTACCACCAAAAGATATGTGCCTAACTATTAGTTCATATATATATCTTCCAATATATATGAATTAAGTAATATAATAGTATGTACAAATAATTAAATCATCATATAGTTTTCATTTACATTAATTCAAATTCATTGTTCAATATGTTGACTCATTTAAACCTTGGGATCTCTCCTATGATCTATATCAAATGTGTATTAGAAAAATAGATTTCATATAAGTCCATCTATTCATTCAAGTATGACCAAATCCATGCCTGTTCTTTGTCATGGCATACTCTTCACAATCATTCCATCATTCAATCATGTCCCCTTTGGAATGTTCTCCTAGTATAATCCTCTTTGTCTTACATAACAACAATATATCAATAACAACCCTCAGGTAATCTCTAATAGTCTACCCCCTTTTGTCTAACATAACACTAATCATTTATAAATGACCACTTGGGAATCTCTCACTATCAATGCACCTTGGTCAACATAGAATCAATTATTCATAAACGTCTGCATGGATAGTTGTCAGGACCTAATATCTTGGGTATATCACCACCTAGAGGATATTACAATCTATACCCCTAGTTAAACATAACAGGAAAACATACATAGATGAACCTACCTCAAGATTCTCTCATAGTCCAATTCTATGTGGTCATATGTACATATTCAATATCATTGGCATCTCATATAATCAATAACTCCATCCTAACAAAACCAGGAATGGAAAAAAAGGGATGCCTAATAGGTATTCTAGACTACATGAACATAAACAATAATTCCTCAAAAATACACCCATGAGTGTCTGATAAACATGGTATCTCACTTTATGCATATGAAACTACCCTTTATCAATCAAAAAATCATAATAGGTAATAATTAAGTTTTAATTATAAAACATGAAATACACCAAATTTGGGTATGCCACAAATTTAGAACATATAATCTAAATAGGATCAACAAAATGAACAAACCATCAGCCATTATTTATCAAGATCTATATCTCATAACATTAATGACTAATTTGGCCTATATCGACATTGATATACAAAAAAAATGATCATCATTGAATAACTAATGAGAGAGGAAGATTCGGTAAGAAAGGCTCTAGGAGGAATGTGAACTCATTGGTTGGATTCCAATGCACATAACATCATCTCAAATGGTGGTTTAATGGAGAATTGGGGGTTCTATCTTCATTCAAAATTCTCGAGTGCCCAAATACGAAATAATGGAAGGGGGTGTCAGTTTTGGAAATTAGACATGTCCTCATTCCTATATATCAATTAAAAAGAAAACTATATGGCGTTTTCATTAACTGTACATGCCATGTAGTATCCCTAACTGACCCTCAATATTTGTGGTCTTGTTGTTCACTACATGACCATGTACATGGCTATTAGATGGCTAGTACACGGTAGGAATAGGAAACTGGGTACATGGCGTGCATTCATAAGTATAGGATGTGTACTTAAAAAAAGAACACATTTCAATTTTTTTACTCAAATAACAACACACAATTAAGATCTATATCAGAAATGAAGATCTGTTTTCATTAAAACATACCCTCTTAAAGAAATTCTACCCCGAAAATTCCTTCCAAGGATGGTGATGAAGAATCTGCGAACAACTATGGCCACTGTGATCATATGATGGCCTCCCTCTACCAAGTCTATCCCTTCACTCAACCATTCTACCATAACACACTAACCAATGAAATAGACCATCCACATAGAACCTTAATGTTGTGATCCACAATCCAAATAGGTTCCTCCTCATATGTTCTATCCATATCCAAATTAACCTCATCGAGTTGAAAAAAATGAGATGGATCTAAAAAATAATGTTGATTCTATGAAACATGAAATATATCATACATAGCCCAATACATCTAAGGTAACTACAACAGATAGGAAACCAACATGACTCTCAGAAAAAACAATAACGACCTGATGTATCTGGGTTAATGTTTCCCTATCTTAGAATCAAATCCTATATCCTAACATCAGTGTGACATTGAAAAAAAAATATTATTCGTCATCATATTCCCAAGGTCATGTCAATTGATCTACATATGATTTCTTCCAATACTATGGAGTAGCCACATATTCTGAATCAAATACACCTACTCAGTGGTTTCATGGTCAATTAAAGGTCCTAATGCAACTTCATATCCTGCCTCTATCGAACATAGGTGTGAAATATCAAGCCTACCATATAAATATTCATAAGGTTCTATCTGAATAATTTCATGAAAAATGTGATTATTAGAAAAATCATCTAGGGGTTTGTGACTCTTGTGGGACCCTTGAAATCCAAGACACATGATTGATGCATGTCCTCCAAATCCTGAATAGTGTGAACAGACTAGCCATCTTTCTGGGTATGGTAAGTTGTGCATAGATGTACCAGTGTAACCAAATCCCTTTGTAGTCACTTATAGAGATGTGATGTAAAGCTTTCATCCCTGTCTGAAATGATAGATTGTATAATCTTATTAAAACATCAATATCTTAGATGTATATTATTCAAAGATCATCAAAACTGAAGGATTCCATGATCAATTATAAATATGAACCCTTCATGAGTCTTTCATCAATAACCAATACAACGTCATTACCTTGAGAAGACCTTGGTAAACCCGTCATAGAATCTATCAAGATATCATTCAACATTCACTCACGAATGTTTAACTATTGTTAAATATATAATGGTAACTGATGCTCCTCCTTCACCTACTATTATGTGGAATATTTGAAAACAAAACATGATTTATCCTTCTCCATACATGACCACCAATACTAAAAAAGTAGATCATGAAATAACATGGTTCCACCAGGATGAACTGCCCAAAATTAAGGAATGTAAATCTCACATCAAATCCTCACGAATGTCTGTTGACACTAATATGCACCCATGGAAATGAAAAACCTCATCCTCACCTATGATGTATCTTGGAGTAGGGTCCACACATGAAACCCTCTCCCGTGAAAATAGTATTTGAGAATCTGATAATTGCCTCATTTTCTCTCGATCTAGTAAAGTAGAGGTAACAATTATAGAAGAAATAAACATGTTCTTGTATTTTTGATGAAATTAAGAAAATTTATATGATAATAGAATAATAAGATGAAACTCACTATTGGCCCCTTGAACTGATTTTAACTGAGTTCTCTTGCACAATACATCAGCTACTATAATGCCTTTCCTCAGAATGTAGACAATATCAAAGGAAATATAACAACGGTACTCAACCTACAGTCTCTATCTCAAATCAAGATCCCATTAATTAAAGATATTTTTCAGGATTTTTGGTTAGTGTATAAAAAATAATTCTCACCCAAATGACCAACATCATAATCCATGTACAATTTTAGCAAACTCGAGATAGTGTGTCATGTAGTTCCTCTCATTGTACCCAATTACCGATAACTACAGACATTGACTATTTCCACATTAATTGGCACTACTCCCAGCCCGATACCTAATGTATCACATTAAATGGTGTAACTATTTATTGGCTACTAGAAAATAAGTATCGTTGCTGATGTCAATTCCCATTTCAACTCCTAAATAGATGAATCACAAGAACCTGTCCATAAGTTCTTCACAGCCTTCACAGTCACGGACATATGTGGCAATTCTAAGCATGAAAAGTCTTGAATAATGTACATGTAGTAACCATCTATCCCCAAAATACTTTATACCTCAAAGACATACTTCCCCTGCATTTAGAACGTACTGATCTATCATTCTTTGGGTTTTTTGATACTTTTTTCTCTCAGATAACATGACCCTTGAAATGAACATGGTACATCCAAAAGTGTCACTTTGAATTAATTGCATATAATTGATTATCTCTCAGTGTACTCAATTGGATATCAACATTAAAAGAATAGTCATGTAGAGAGTGGGAGTATAAGAAGATATAGTTCAGAATGACTACCACAAATGAATCAAATTAAGGATGGAACACTAAGTTCATTAGGGCCATGAAATCTATCAGCACATTCATGACACCGATTGGTATATCCAAGTACACATATAGACCATAAATTTTCTGAAAGGATATAAGATGTATATATGATGGTATACATGAATATGAAGATAATCATATATCACATCAATCCTCTATAACTCCAAGGATCCTAAAATCATATCAAATATAACATCAATCCTTGAAAATGGATATCAGTTCTTCATCATCAACTGGTTTAGATTTTGATAATCCAAAAAAATTATAAGGGCACAATCATCCTTATTCACAAAAGGGAAAGTCGAAACCTAATGAGATGTGATAGGTGGGATGAAACCCTTCACATGAAACCCCTACAACTATTTCTTGAGATTCAATAACACTAGTGTAGCCATAATATAAAGAGGAATGGACACTGGGGATGCTCATAGAACAATATCAAAAGTTAAATCTACCGATCTATCTGGAGGTAAACCTCAAAAGTCACCTAGAAAGAAAAATTTGAAATATTCTAAAACTGTATAACAACCCATCTTTGAAGTCACATAGTAAAGAAAATATAAACTTGAAATATGAATGTAATTCCTACCAACCCTTGATGATTTTTCCTTATTTTCTCACATGGACATCCCATTCAACCATTTTTAGAGAAGAACAGCAATATTGTGATGTGAAACTCACCCTACGGTGATAGTACACATCAAATTCTTAAATGTGGTCCAACCCATCCTTTTAGAGAATGAAATATTTCTTCATCATCTATATGACATAGATTTCCCATAAGAAGTGACACCTAAAATACTCTATAAGGAAACCCCATGTACTAATTTACTCTAGTCGTCCTAATCCACAACGAATATTCTAGAATCATGACATCAGAAAATGTTGTGTTACAGAGCCCAAGGCTCCCCATAATAAATATATATTTATAAAACTATGTTAATACCTTCTATGAAATATGTATAAAGCTAAACTAGTGGAAGCATAAATTTTTCCTCTAACTGTAGTGGTAATAAGATCCTTCTATTTCTGGGTCTATTCTATTGAAAAATCATGGCCTATATTGCGGCCCTGAAAACCTATTTGGATACCCTGAGATGGTCCACCCTACTATCGATGAGAACTTGTCATATGTCTATAATGGCCATGACCACCTCTTCGGCCTCACGAACCCCGATTCACAAACTGATGAGAAACAGATTGTCTTTCTTTTGAATTTGGAGTCAAAACAGATCCCTTCTCACACACTTCAGGATAAAACATCCTTAAAAATGATTAATATGACAAATCTTGACACATTATTGGAACTCAACTAGGTCTCCCGGGCACTGTAGTCTCATGTGTTCACTAATTCTGCATTGGGATCACACCACTTGGATACCTGAAGAAACATTATGTGAGAGATCCCTCAAGTGCTGCTTTCTATTGTTCAGAAGACTACAATCCTAGATGATGATCGGATATGTCTCACCGATCCGATGTCCCTCAGATTGTTCTTGGTAATGAATGACTTATTTACTATAGCAGCCACCAATGTTAGCCTAAAATATTCACCTATAATTGGATTTCATACCTAATACCATCCTAAAATCCCCAAGATAGTAATAATTCATCACATACCAAAACAGGTGTGATGCACTGATGCACTATAAAATGAGAAGAGTAATCCATCAATGAAAGAGTACCCTAATCCAAATGCATGAACATTGGGGCTCGATCGGCCCTCCGCATCTTGAGGTAGAAGTAATCATAGAAGGTCCTCTGAAACTCTTCTAATGACATATCCCAATTACTTCGTGCATCTGATATAAAATCCCACCATATCTCGGTGGATTCATGAGGCATGTAGGTTTATTGGTTCACCTTACTCTCATGGGGGTATCTACAAATTCTCTATGGTAGAATGAATGAACTACAACCATGTATCTATAGTATGAGGTCCTTCATCCCCTTGAAATTTGGGAGGATTTAACTAATAGAACACCTATCTTAGCACTTCATTAGTTGGGGTAGGGTGTGGTGATCCCTTAAAAACCTTCATCATCATCATAAATCCTTCGTGGAATTATGAATTAGAACATGTTTACATTATAACTGCTAGATCAAAGATACGCACAACCGGAGGATCTACTAGCAGCCTCTAATCTTCCATTTATGGTGTCTGATAATCTCCATATACCAAATTTACTACCGAAGGATGTCTTAGAGGAAAAACTCTTGAAGGTCAATCACACAACTAAATTCATGATTGTCCCGAATGGTATCATAGAAGTGAAGGAAAAGAACATGATAAAGAAAGTATTAAGGTTTAAAAAAAGGTGATTACCCATAATGTAGAAAAAGAACACGACGTGATCACATTAATCCTTAACATGGGCATTTGCCTCTGACAAACTAGTCATGTAACAGCCCATACACACAACATTTCCCAAACGAGACACGATGTGTGATTAAATGTTCCCACTTTCCAAATAACCTCTACAAGACTCAAACTACAATGTTCATGTACTGTAACACTACACGACATCCACACTCCATACACATGGTGTATAAATAAATATTCATCCACCCTTGAAATCAGTCTCATGGACCGATACACGTTCGATTACTATAGCAAATTCATAAGCTAGTCAAATTGTGAACAACCCATGATTCATCAACCCACGTCGTTCAGCACACGTCTAGATACATGGTCTTTTACTACATAATGTGTAATCCCAATACACGATGTGTTCCTATAGATGTTTATCAACCCCATGTATCTTCTTACACAGTATGTCACATAGTCAAAAACTATATGTCGTGTACATATTGAACATATGATGTATATAAAAAAATTATTTATTACTGAACAAAAGAACTGATTGTGTGTGTTAATAACATCATACTCCATGTTTTATGGGTTTCCAAAAAATAATTCTATGAAATTTCTACAAAACCATTAAAACATAACATTTTACAGTGGAAATATAAATTATGATCTTTTATAGCCCATACTTACCATCAATCAATGTTTGGAATCCTTAACCATATCATATTAATAGAATTTGATAAATTTCAAACATGTACCAAAATATTCTCAACCAAGAGGTTACATAACAAGTTGGGGAAAAAATAATGGAATCCATACAAATTGAATATTACATATAACAATACCCAATAAAATTTGGATTGATTTCTATCATAGAATATATCACAACAATATGCTTATCTTGCACAACATCTATCAAAACATCCTGAAATAGGAAATTCACTGTAAATGACATGACAAGAATGAATGAAATGTGATCTCTAGAAGGTGCCTATATGATGAATGAGAGGGAATACCCTCATATCATTGGGTTCCAATAGAAATAGGACCACAATGATATCAATAAAAAAAAAACATGTAAATCATCCAATGGTGAAATAAAATCAAAATAAAAATTCTAAAACAAGAATAATTTCAATATTAGAGGTAACATGGTTTTTACATATACACACATTAGCTACTCATGAGAAAAACATGTTACTAACTAAATATTACATTATATCCACGTCTATAAGATAACAATTATAATTTAAATCATATATGAATATAGCTCTGATTTCACAAAGTATCGTCACAGATCTGGTTGCCACATAAAAAAACATCGAACATGGTTCACCACATAACCTCTAGTGCATTTCCCCAAACTCTATAAGATACCAACAAGCAACTATGGAAATTGAAATTCATTGAGGAAACAATGCCCTTATTTGCTCACCATACACATAGAAATAATAAATTTTAAATAAATTAGGAAGTAATAATACCAAATAATAGAAGTAAATTTTCAATGAATGTAAGTAAATCCAACAGATGTAACAATACATATATATGATTCAAGGAATATGTATCTATGGAAATATCCAAACAAGACACAATTGTGGAGGGAAATATAAAATCCAATGAAAAAACAAACAATTAAAATATAGTATAATTGCAAGCCACCTCATGGTCCCATGCTCTCTATCACCTAAAAAATTAAGTAGCTGATGATGAAGGGAACTTTCTTTTATCTATACTTGAAATGTTATAATCATTTTAGGTCCAAAATCATGAACCAAACATGGTGTGTGACGAATCCCAATATAAGCCCCCCAAAATAATTGTGCCTAACAATCAATGAATATATATAGTTAGAAATATGCAGTAAATAATTAATAAACTAAGATGTATTCAACAGTAAACAATCCTATAGTTTTCAATAACATTCATTCACAGAAGTTATTCAATCCTTTGAATCATGTAAAACATGGGATCTATCCCACACTCAATATCCCTTATATAGGTATCCAAACCGATGTCTTAGAAGTATATCTATACATTCTTGTAATACAGAATCACAGAATCTACTTTTCCTTGGTAGATTCATCACAATCATTCAATTATTCATTCATGGGACCTTGGTAAATTCCTCAAATTCTAATCCCCCTGGTATAAGATAACAACTATAATTCAATAATTTCTCAATGGAAAACTAACACATTCTAGTCATTTTTTCTAACATATCACTAATAATTTAAAAATGTCCATTTGGATACCTGTCTCAGTAAATAAACCTTGGTCAACATAGCATCAATAAATTATTAATGACCAAATGGGATAATCTCATGGTCTAAACCCCTGGTACATTCTCCACTAAGTATCTCTCACAGAAAATACCTTTGGGTCAACACGGTAGTAAAACATACATATATGACCCTACCTCGGGATGCACTCAAACTCCAATTACGCTTGGCCAAACATCCACAATACATATTATAAACACATAATATAATCACTAACTCCATAATAACAGAACAAGGCATTGAAAACAAGTAATACCTAACAGAAATTCTAGACCAATGGACCATAAATAATCAATCAATGGAATAATACCCAAGGGTATCCCATAAAAATTTTATCTAACCTTACAAATATGAAATTAAACATTATAAATCCACTAAACAATAACATCTAATAAATTGGGTTTAATTCTAGAAAACTCAGTTTCCAAACTGTAGGAATGTTACAGTTTTAGTACATACAATCCATTGACGAAAAATTATGGGCACAAACCACATTCAACAATGTCTCATGATCGATATCCATGAATTTTGGCCCTTGAATCATCCTATATTGGCATAGATATACAAAAAAGTTAAAGAATGATAAAACTTGAATAAATTAAATGATATGAGGAATCTAGAAGACAATATTTAAGGTAATTGAGAACTCATCGGTGGGATTCCAATTCACCAAAAAACAGTTCAATTAGAGGATGGAAGGGGAATCAAGGGTTCATTATTTTTTCCTTCATCCCCGAGCACTCATATATAAAACATGAGAAGAATAATTTTATTCCAAACATGAGGTGTGAACTCACTCAGATATATCAATTAAAAATAAAACTACATCAAATTTTCATTAAATGTACTTTTTGTGTAGTAGCCTTAACCAGAACCCACCTTAAGTGGTCTGCCAAGTCACCTAAAAACCATGTACTCGGCCGTCACATGGATAGTGTTTGGTTGTAAATGACAACCGAGTACATGGTTTGTTCTCATAAGTACACAATGTGTACATAAAAAATCCCCATTTCTTCATTTTCTTGAAAACAATCTAAAATCCAGATCCATACTAGAAATGAACATTTTTGATCTTTCATTTTTCCAATTAATATTACCTTATATTATTTTATTTAAAAAATATATATATATTGTCTCATACCGATATTTATAAATGGGAACTAATATACCCGCACACATACATACATATATATTCTTATCTCGACCAATAATATAAAATATTGAATAAAACAATCACTCACCATGACTAATATGTTCTAATAATACTAAAATATTATGCTAATATGGATTAATATGTAATCCAATTATGGGTTTCCAAGAAAGAGGTACAATTCATCACATAGTTTTTATTTAATGATTCATTAACTACCTCATTAAAATATTTATTTATAATGATGAAATAGATAACAATTTATCCCACATACTAAACTATTTTTAGGGTTGTGTATAATCGATTTTTTATCATCAATTTCATCCAATGGGAAAATAAAACATCCCACATGCGTACATGTGGACTACCAAATCTACGATGGGATGTGTTTCTTTTTTCATAAGATGATTCAATTAATGGATAAATTAATATAATAAATTAATAGATATAAAATTTATGAAATAATTATTATATATTAAATATAATATATTACTTATTGTCTTATATTATTTTTTAGTTGGAAATTATAAACAATTCATATGTCTATCTATATATTAACAACTTCATGAATCTTGGAGATGCCTTTTTAATTTCCAAGATAAAATCATTTTCATAAGGATTAACAAAAATTAGTTATTATGGAATTTATATTGTATATATGATTTTTTGAAATAATATTACTATATAACTTATTTAATTTCCACCAAGTATAAAATGGAAATTTTATTCATTCATATTTACACTCTACCATCAACAAGAAAAAAATGATTAATATTTGATGTCCTACATTCAATATTTGTTTTAAAATTTTATTTTATTTAATATGATAATTATATCTTGTGGATGACATTAAAGATAATGGAACAATAACTAATATCACCATAATCAATATGGTAAATTTTCTATGGTTATAAATTGAATGATAACATCATATACAATATTAACATATCAATTTCAATAACTATATATGAAATAGCAATAAATTAAAAAAAAATTAAAATTAACAATGAAATTAATTTTAACTACATTATAATGAAATTTAAAATCAAATATAATTTTATTATTAAAAAGATAGAGAACGAATTATGCTATTTGAGACTTAATGTATTGAGTTTTCTATTCAAATGATGTTTTAAATGTTTTAAACACTTTATCCCCCATATATTTATTTCTCAAATATTCTAAACATTATTTAATTAAAAAAATAATTTAGGTATAAATTTATTATTTAATTAATTTTTAGAATTTATAAATCAGTTAAGATGGTATATTTTTAATATTTTCTATATGGGAAATTTTAATGTTTAATATGAAATTGAAACTAATTTGTTATGAAATTTACTACTTGATGTAAATTTTCCACCATCATAAATAATACATTTTATCAATATTCACTTAAAATTAAATATTTTTTAAAAAAATATAATATTTTTCACTTATAGAAATTATATTTATTAATATTTTCCAATGAAAATGTCTATCTTTTCGTATTTTTATGTCTTATTAAATGTGTTTTAATTATGGAATCAAGTGACTTTTTCAATTACATTATGAGGAAAATATGAATGAATAAAATGTTTTTACAATATATGGTACATCTGTACTATAGATTATGATGAATTAAATCGATATTACAGATGATGATAAGTTATCCTGATATAGATATCTAATGCATTTTTTAATGATTTCACCTGGAATGCATAACATAATAAAAATAAATGTGTTGGAAATTAAATATAAAATAATATGACATTATTTATTATGAACTGGGTTAAATGGGACTGAAATGGTTTTATGAATATGATTCGTCATGAAACCAAAAAAAATCATTAAAAATGGTTTTAATAGATATATTTTTGTCTCGTATAGTAATTAATATTTTTATACTTTTAATTGTGGTTGTTATATTTTTATAAAATATTTTCTCATAATGATTTCATAATATTCGTTTTATTTATAATTGGTATTAGTGTTATTATTTGAGGAACCATTGATTTAAAAATTTGGAAATATTATATTTATATGATCTATTTTGTATTGTAAAATAGGATATTATCTTAATAGATCATCATTACATTAATAAGACCAATATGATTGGATTATTTTTATAACCCATACTAGTTTTTTATAAAATATTTTTTCAAATGGTTTTATCCTAACATAAAAATGATTAAATATTTATCCACATCATTTTTTACAGTATGATGACTCATTGTAAATGACAATAATTTTTACTGAATGAAATTTCTGTGTAAACACAAAACCTTATTTTTGGGGAAAATGTAAAAAATATAGAAGTGTTTGTATATTGTTATAAATCCTGAAAATATGGATTGATTATTTAAAGGACATTATATTCATATTCAGTGGAATTCCATAGAAGAAACATGATGTTTTTATAATATTAAAATACACTATCAAGAGACTCTAATATATAGTAATATTATTATTTTATATATTTCTAACATGGATAGTTTTCATTTTCTGATCCACGTTTGTTAATATATTGTTTCCTATTAAGGAAATAAAGAAATTGAATAAATAAGGAATCATATGTATAATAACCTTAAAAATAAATTACACTTATTGGTATGGATAGTTGAGTTTGTGGATGTTCCAACTCATTTGGTTTGGGATATTAATGATGGTTGAATTGAAGGATAATGAACATTGTTCTATATATTAGAATAAGTATATATAATATAATTTCATGAAAAGAACCATTTCACTATTTTTGGATATATAAAAACATTGAAAATAGATGATAAATAAATTCATATATGTATATATTTGATTATTTTGGACGTACAAAACTATAAAATAAAACTATTTTCATTTATTATTTTAATGGTGAAGTCGATCTATGGTGGTCACTTATTAAGAACAATATAGAAAATACTATATTTATTCTAGGTTGTATATGGTATTAAAATTACTATTTCATTATAAATATTTTCCAAATGTTCATGGAAGTATACTATAATGGAAATTTAAAGTTTTAAAGATCATGGAAGAATAATAAATAAGTAATTATGAATAAAATTTTATATAATTATCTATGAATGCATAAAATTCTATTATGGACTATGAATAAAAATTTATATATTTTACCTAGGTATCAATTAAATTTTAGGATCATTGTTGACATATCATCAAAATATATGTTATATTTAAGTTTTTATATTAGAATTGAATGTTTATATGGAGTTTTATTACGTGTATGTTCTTCATTAAAATAAGACTAAAAAATGTATAATGAGGTTTGATAGATAGAAGTGGAAAACCATGAAATTTGATAGTAATCCCCCGTATGATTCAAATAATGTAGAAAACATTAAAACATGTATCATTGGACCTAGAACGTGTTACATATTTTATATGGTCATTAATTTGTAAAATGACTACAAAGGAAAAAAGATCTCATCAGAAAAGTATTATGATAACATGTAGTCAACTTATAGTATTACATTTGAATTGTAATGATATTAGAAATTATGTTCTTGTATGAAACAATTTTACATTCTCAAGGTGGGAATAATCATGATAATAAACAAAAAATTTGACGTGAAATACATTTTTTCACTACTACAATTGATGAAAAAACCATTAATATAGTGGTGTGTTGTATATTTCAGGTTTGTATAGATTATTCCAATGTTGTTTTTGATGAGGAATCCATGCGTTATTTAATATCTGAGAATTTTTATGTAAAAATGAAAAACCAAATAATGCATTGATGTTATAGATAATGTTAAAACCCACTTTTCTATTGTAAAAGGAAACATGAATTTTTAAAAGTAATCATGATATCATATATTAAATGGTTTTTATGAAAAACCATTTTTTTCATTAACATTATAGAGGGTTATAATATTATTGGTATGTATAGTATTTAAATTTATCATGTTATTATAAATTTATATGATAAGGATATTATAATTCAGAAAAAGTTTCATTTTCCATATAAGAAAGAATTTACACCATTTAAAAATATCAAGAAATTGAGAAAAAAATAAAATTGGTAAGTGAAATTATATCCTGAAAATTCTATTGAAATGATTGGTTCCACTCAAATTATATTTTCACCGATGAAAATTTTATATATAAATAAATATATATTTGGTATCTATTTTTTACTCATTCTTGAGATGTTGAGATTACATTTGACCTTGTTCATAATGACAAGAGAATTTCAATACATCCTTATTGAATGTATGTAGTGGATCTTTTTTATTTAGATATGTTGTTTCAATATTTTTTTGATAAAATTTTATGTAATCAAACTCTTGTAGTTATGGTAAAACTATTATATATGTTATAATAAATTTTTTTATGAGACAATAAATTTAGGATAGATTATGCATTAACATCACTATTAAGAAAATGTTATTATTACATTATATCATTAATTTTTCGATAAATCATCATGGAACTGAGTAATTTTCATGTTTTATCATAGAATATTGAGTAAGCAAATTAATATATAGGATTATTAAATTATATGGCTATTTTATACAGTAGTTATAGATATTATGATTGATTGGTTATAAGTTTCATGTTTCAAAATCACCATCTTAATTTATAAACATTGTGATTAGATTTTCATAGATTATTACGATAACATTCCACCAGTTTTATTTGATTAAAAATTACATTTTATTGAAAAATATTTTAATAATAATAGAAACACCTATCGATTACTCTCTAGAAGTTAAAAGAGTATATTTTTTATATAATGTTACCTAAATGTGAATTTTTAAATAGATTTCCTTAATTTGGAATATTATTCATATAGACGGTGTAAATGTTTATCCTAAAAAATCTAATGTAATGTAATTATGGTGAAAACATAAAATTTATATCATGAGCTGATTTTTCTATGGATTAGATTTTTACTAACATTAATTTCTTCAAAAAAATATTATTTTATTTTCCCAACTATATATTATATCATTAAAATTATTAAATATAATGTGGAAAAAAGAATCTGTGAATATTTCATGGAAATTAAACAAAGGAATTTTAACAATCATGTTTTATCCTTCCTAATAATAAATGATGAATATATTATTTGTAGTGGTAATTTTTTTAAGGCACATTATTTTATATTGAAGAATAATTATTTTGTAATTTAATATGTTTTTCATTAGTTTTAACATAATTTGATTAATTACCACACAAAAGAACATTATCAACCAAAAGAATTTTTTGACATAAACCCATTCTTAATAACATTATTTATTTTCCCCATCCCTTTTATTTTATTTTATTTTATTTTATTTTTTATTTTTTATTTATATTATTTCACTTGGTTTTATCTCTTCTATTTCAATTTCTTTATTCATCCTCATCTATTCTCTCAATCTCTTCTCTTGAATTACACCTCCTGTCTATGTGGTGCACCACACTATTCACCCACTTCGGAAGCCCAATTCACCTCTAAGTCTCCATTGATTTTACCCATGTCTAATTAGTAGTAAAGATATCATTATGTATCATCATCAACACTAATTAGATTTTTTATATCCTTTTTTCATCTTTCAATATATCATATATGGTTTTTACCTGATGTTAAGGTTTATACAAAATATTCAGATATATTTTTATTTAGGTAAAATAAATAGTTGTCCTATGATGTCGGGTATACTACGACTTTGGGGTAGGGTGCCAATATTCATTCTCTATGTTTTTGTCTTCCTTCACATCGAACCATTTTCAATCTCATATGCACCTTCTGGTGAATCCTAAATAATGCATTTTAATTTAATTTAATTGTATGTCATAATCATTGTGACTGTTGATTAAGGAGAACCCCTTCTTAAGTTGTTTAATTTCCATTGGACACCCCTTTGGGTGTCTCAAATATATTGGAGTATTTTACAATTGACCTTTAATCATTAAATTATCAATTACATGTTCCTGTATGATAATTATGGTAGATATTATAAATTGATTTAATTAATTGGGAATAATCTTATTCCATGAATTTGGAATTCCTGGGAATATATTTTCATAAATAATTATTGTAATATGTCTTTTTGTTCTTTGTTATTATTAAATCTAAATTCATTTTTAACATTTATAAAATGATAGTTTAGTTTAATATTATGTTTTTGTTGTTATTTGTCATTATTGGGCCTGAATAATTAGTAATCATCTTGTATTAAATGGTTAAATAAAGGGATTTAATCATGAATTATTTCATTGTGATATATATGCATCTATGTTGTTTTAAATGAAAAAGGGCCATGGAGAGAATGTGGGACCTATATTAAGTAACCACATTTGGACACACTAGGATTGATATATTTACACACAATATGCTAGGAAATCAATTTTTTATGCTTCTAAAGATTGATATTCCCTAGTATTTTTACAATAATATTGGGTGATAAAATTTCCCTATGGAGATGTCAATGAATGACCCATTTCCATGATAGCTATGACAATCCTAAGTATATATTTTTTCCCTTTTTTGTGAAACAAAGGACCGACTCGTAATTACCATACGATTTTTTATAAATTGACTTTTGAAAGGACCTCCTTGGATAGGCTTGTGAATATAGATAAAATTGATTGTATGTATAGTATTGGTTCCTTAGAGATGGGATCAAACACCACCTCTGAAATTGTCAATTTAAATATATATTCTTGATATGTTATCAATGATACTATAGGGTTTACTTATTCTTTGTGATACCACTCTTGTTCCATTAGTACACATGGTTTTTACATATGTATTATACCCCATTCTAGAGAAAATTTGTTGGGGTATTCCCATTTTTCATATTATGTCATGTTACTGGGTCCCTCTGATATATATTCTTCTTTACTAAGTATCTATTCCATAATTATGGCTCTGGATGAAGTAGGTTGTATAAGATTGGATTACATTAGGATCCTGGACCAAGATATTGTTATTTTTATTTATTTATATTTTATGGATTTAATATATATGAAATAATATTATTTATCTACAACATGAAATGGAATGGTCTAGATACCATGGTTGCTGGAAAATTGAGATTATATCTCACACCCTGCACAGTCACTGTTTGTTACCTGAGTACACTTTATGTTTGTAGGTAAGGACACATGGAATCGTACATCTCCAAATTCATGATTTCATTCTTGATTTGGATGGTGTACTGGGCATAGATCATTGATCCTATGCTTGAGATGGCTGGTGAATATTTTTTGGTCATTTGGTAGTTTTAATACTTTCTAGTCTATTTATTTACCTTATACACCAAAAAATTGATTTATTTACTTTTGGAATCATACATTGACATCATTAAAGCATACTTTATGGATATTCCCCATCAATAGTGATTATTTGTTCTTTTGGGTCATTTATCTTCTTTTTTTGTTGTCTACTGTTTATCTATGATTCCCCTAATTAATCATTTTTTACAACTGTGTAATAATTTTTCATATGAGGTAATAGTATCCCTAATGGCTCACCCAATTCCCCTAACGCTAGTCAGGAGACATTTTCATTTAGAAATATACACTTGAGGTATTGTTGCCAACCATCTCGGGGCACTGTTTAGTGGTGCATTGGGATGTATGTTACAATGTAGTATTTGATGAGGCAATTTTTTACCTTTTTTATTATTTTATGGGTTACATAAAAAACTAGTAAATAAGAATTTGTAATTTACCATATGCTTGGAAGTAGCTAACCAATGTAAAGGGGAAACCCAAATTTCATGGGGGTATTTTCGTTATAGATTATGTAATTTATTGTTAATATGACCTTGAAATTGGGTGAAACAATTGTTTTATGATGTAACATGTATTATTGATTTTGGGGTGATTATTTTGACTATTGAATCAAAATTACATGAGGGAATTGCAATTACATTCATAATATTAGGAACCATAAGGATTAAAATTATATGAATATTTGATTACATATATACAATATGCACAGATCTACTTATTTTTTTGAGAGTGTTGTTGTTTATAGTTTTAATATCTTACAGTACATTATTTTAAAAAATAATAATGTGTGTTTGTGTCTAAGTGTTTCATCAAAGACCTCTTCTATTTCTATCTTAACCCAACTCATGAGGCATGATATTTGTTGTGTCAAACTCATTGAAAGGTAATGTTCCTATCCTCATTATATTCATCCCTTACATAATATTCCATGTTCAAGGAGGCCTTGGAACTTCCCTTATGACAATAGAACAACACTTCTTTACCTCATCTTCCATTTAATCTCATTTGAGGTGTGTTTTTAGAATCTGGAAAAAAAATTATCATGATTTCTTCGTGTAGTGTGCTTGTAGAGTAGATATGAGCACATTCTGGAGATGGTGGGTCTTAGAAAACATGTAATCCCTCATATAGTTTTATATGTGGTTCCTCCTATAGATATTTCATTGGCCTCTATTTCCAAATTTAGGGTTAATATTCTCATGTTCATACTGTCATTTTAGAGTGTTACTATGCCTCCCCCATCAATGGACGTGCTTACATGGGACTTTCTGTGATAGCATCCTCCAACATTCTTAATGGATGGTGGTCCTAATCTAGTGAAATCATCATTAAAAGATATGAAATCCACCATTTACTAAATTCTGATGATTCAAGGGTGTAGATTAAATCTTTATGGCTTTATGCTTCAAGAACCTATGATGATTTTATGGTTTGTCAAAACCCATGAAGAAAAACCCCAAAAGAGGGATTGGGAAGACTTTTCAACTAGTTTATTGGATCAATTATTCCCATATAATGTGAGATAAGATTATTCCATGGAGGTTATACTTTTTTATAAGGTAAATATGATAGTGTTAGTGTATTTTAATCACTTAAATAACTCAATTGTTTTTCCCCATCTCAGATCAATGATTCATAGAGATATTTGAGGAACTATGAGGACAAAATAGGATATTCTATCTACTCAAATGTGAATGTGTTTTTTAGACCATTATAGAGATCATGAATCATTCCATTACTACAGAAAAAAATCTCAGGGAAGGTAATCATCTGAGCGAGTGTCGTTATGTTCTGAGGTGGGGTTGTGGTTCTTCATGGAGTAAAAATGGATGTTATGAGGGTTCACATGGGGGAAATTCCAGCAAAATAACATGGACTGAAATCACTTTCATATGTCATTGATGTTTTAGGATGAGCCATATGAAACCAAAGTGCATGAGAAACTTAATGGATTGTTGAGTTTGTCAAATGATGGGTCACCTTAAGTGTTTCTTCCATTATTTTTTATCATTTAGTTGTATGGGATTCAAGCCATCACCTCTATCAGGTACGGGATATTTGGCTCCGTGTCCGGTTACGTGTTCATTTACTATCATCCAATCATGATGTGTAAGTGGTGTCTATAGCTATGTAAGTCAGGTTGAAGAACACTAGTGCAGGAAGAGTAGACCTCCTCAATACTATAGGGAAGAATCTCAAGATTAAGGATTAGGCCACATATATGCAGTGCCTCCTGAGATAATGGAGTACTATCAAAATCCCTATATGGTTAGATGTATGATCCTAGTATCCACTACTTTTGTTTCTACATTTTTTTCATATTTTTTCTTCTAGCACGTTCATATATACTACAAAAATTGGGTTTTTTGATTTTTTTCATCAATTACATCTACAAAATTATGTATATGGACACTCCAATAGGGTTATAAAAAAGGTATATGCACATTCCATGAGTTTTTTGTTTAGATATGTGGGCGTCGTTTGATCTAAAAATTCTTTATCCTCAACATGATCATCTTTGATTTCCTTCTTGAAATACACTGGGTCAAATTTTTTCATTCCCATGTGGATTGATATCATAGATGACTATCCTTCACAACACCCTATGGAAACACTTATATAAAAAATGGTGAATCTAAAATCATTGAAGATTGAGCTAGACCTAAGTGTTCTATGATGGGAAGAGTGACAAATCAACTAGAATGTCACTGTATGAGTGACCATGGAAAACATTTTGTAGTATTCCATAATGTATTGATAGTTTCAAGGATGTACTCCTCAATGATTTATTTGGGTTAGAACCAGTAAGGGTAGTTGAATTCACTATCGATCAAATTCCAAATGCCTCAGCAGTGTCCATTTTCCCACATAGGATGGCACTAATATAGGTAAAAGAAATCATGAGGTAGCCTGATGAAAATGTGGTGAGTGGTTTTATTATAGAAAAAACATAATTGTATGGTTTACAAACCCTTTTATTCAATATGGAAGACATTACCCTCATATTGTGTGTATATTACCATTGACTCAACCATCTTATAGTAATGATTCATTATTTGTTCCCTCATAGAGGTGACATCGTTGACCATCTTCAACCGAAATTTGTTCTCTCACGGAATGATCTATGTTCGAGATTTCATTAGGTTCTTTTGGGGACATCACACAGACCATATACGACATTCTATGGAAGGTAATGCTTCTATGATTTTTTTTGTTTTGTCTTCAAACTGACCAACATGCCAAAAAATTTCATGGCTTTAACGAATCTGAGTATTCACATGTACATTGATTCCTTTTTTCTAGTCTTATTACAAGGAATCTTTGGTTATCTGTGCTGCAGACATAACCATGCAACCAATATTATTAAGGTTATCAGTACACTATGATAGAACCACCAATAGGTAAATCTCAGTAAATGTCTCTTTTGGATAGGTAATAATAACTTATTAGGTCATATCATATCTATGAATGGAAAATTAGTTGACCCAGAAAATGTGAGTGAAGTGTTTTCCAAGGAACAACCCAAGAATTTGTTCGATATATGTAGGTTTTTCGGAAATTTTTTTCATATTAGAGTCATTTAAATCTGGAGTTCCCCCACTAATTATCACCTCTTACGTCTCTGACTAAAAAGGTAGTGTGGTTCATTTCGACAGATTTTTGTCAAATTGTTTTCAAAAGATTAAGGGGAGACACACAAGAACACTGGTCCGGATTATACCTGATTCATATAGAAGATATATTTTCCACAATGATGACTCAAGAATCATAATAGGATCAGTTAGGATGTATGGTGATTGATTCATTACTTATTGATCTCTTTGGCATATGGATCATGAGAAGAAATATCTTTTAAATGACCTCAAATTAGTAGATGTTGTCCATGCCTTGTATTGTTGGAGAAATTACTAATTGGATGATATTTTAATTGTGTACATAGATAAAAAATCTTGACTTATATCTCCACACAAAGAGTAATAAATTTAAGGTTGGGTACGTGGGACGAATACCTATAGTCATTCGACAGAGAGATTGGTTCTACCATTGGTAAATGTAATGTTGTGGATGAATCTTTAAGGACCAAAATGAGGACACATGCAGTATAAGAAGACATATATTAGTGGTCAGTGATGGAATTTGTTGGATATGAATCTTAATGATCAGGGGAATCAAAAAAATTGTTATAATAGATGTGGTAGTGATTTCATCTCTTTTGGATTGAGTCTACATGTGATAGTTTTCTAGTCTGAAGGGGGTCATATTGGGGGAGAAGGTCAAATGACAGAACCCGCATCCTGATTGGTTTATTGATGTTAGTGAAACTCTATTATATCATGTCTTTTAATTGGTTCTTTATGATATTAGGGAAGAACAAATAATGGAATTGCATGCCTATATTTTGGAAGATAATCTTGGAATTACCATGTTGTATTGATATATGAATTCTTAGAACTAATGAACTTTTATGAAGAATAAAATTGAGGGTTTCATTACATGATTCTCTACTTGTCAACATGTGAAGGTAGAAAACCAATGACCTACTAGAAACTTATATCCTCAATATATTCCAAAGTATAAATGAAATTACTTCACCATAGAGTTTATTACTAGCTTACCGAGATATCCTTAATGCAATGATGTAGTTTGGGAGATTGTATATAGGTTGAACAAATAACCTCACTTATTAACTTTCAAAGACTACTTCTATATTTATTAGTTAGGGTTGCTCTATATTCAAGGGATTATTTAACTTAGATTTATACTCTGTCTATCATGTAATACCGATACACTCATTTCACATCATGAGTCAATTGTGGTTTCATGAGAGCAATTAGTTCAATTGTGATTTTGATACTTCATATCACCACCGGACTAACAGGATGTCAGAGTAGAACACTCTATTATTAAAGGATATGTCATGGTATTGTATCCTTCATTTATAAGGTTACTTGGAGAAAACTTTTCTGACAGTTGAGTTTTCTGATAAAGCAATCGTCTAGGAAACAATTAAAATGGATTCTAATGATGCCCTTTATAGTACACTCTGTTATTCACCTCTAAGTTGGTTAGAGGCTAGTGATGAGGAACTTTTCGGTCCTCCTCTAGTTCAAGAGAATTCTAAACTTTTCAATAAGATTCAAATGAATATACCTACATCTTAGTCTAGAAAAAACTAATATACTGATCATCATCATAAAAACATGGATTTTGTTGTTGGAAATCTCGTATTTATGCGTGTGTTTCCTAGGATGGGTCCAAGCATAATTCTGTCATATGGTATGTTATGTTTGAGATATATAAGGAAATTCATGATAATGGAAAAATTTGGTCTACTATTCCAACAGTTATTGTCACCTTAGAGGTATAATAAAATCCCTGATGTCCTCCTTTTATCTTAGTTTCAAAAGTGTTATCCAGACCCATCTCATTAATTTAACCATAAAAACATAGACCTTAAAGAGGATGAATCATTCGAGGAGCATCTAATTCATGTAATAGATAATAACACACATGTTCTCCAAGGAATGTATGTTCCTTTAGTTCGGGTAATATGGAATCATGGACATATTTATGGTGTGTCTTGGGAGCGGGATACTAATGTCTATCCGTTGTGGGATAAACAACACTCAGATGGCATTCCACTATCCTTGGAAGTCAAATCAAGAAAGACATATCTAATAGAGGAGAGGTTTTAATGGATAGGATTTACAAAATATATATACCATTTAGTTTTTTTTCAAATTTATTATAGCGACCTAGGTTCCACGATGACCTAGTCTATTGTAGGTCCAGATCAAAAAATAAACATTTTATATGGTTTTGTGGGACTATGAAAAATAATCCACAATGATGTGATAGAATGTTTTGTGTTAAAATTAATTGAATGGAATGAAATAAATAAAATAAATTTAAATAAATCAAATTAAATGAAAAAGGAATAATACTAAAATATAAAATAAGTATTGGTTTGTAGGAAAGTGAAATTTATTAAATATTTATTTAATTAATTATTATTATTATTTTATTTATTTTCTCCATCTATTTTTTATTATTCTTATTTTAACTTAATTATTTTAATTAGTTTTTATGTCCCATTATTGATTCTATTATTTCAATTTTTTATTCCCCCCTTTTATCTCTATAATTCTATTTGTTTTCCCCTTCTCTAGATGGTGCACAACCCTTCTCCTTAACATCAGAAGCCCATTACTCCTCTGATTCTCCTTATATTTCATCACCATTTTAAGCACAGTTAATCTCTTTGTAAGTATTGTAATTTTAATAAATTAGTTTTGTGTTCAATCATCTCATTATCACACAATCATTTTTACAATTATTTTACCTGATGATAGGGTTTTTACTAAATATATGATTTTATCCATTTTTTCAATCCAATGGTTTTTGCTGGAAGTGTGGTATACTATGAAAATAAGGTAGGGTGTCTATGTTATATTCATTTGTTTACATTATATGATTACTTTTCATTATTGTTCTACTCAATGGGACCTGTTGTAAAATCCTAAATAATTTATTTCAATTTAATTAAATTTTTTCCTTGGCCATTGTGATGTTTTTTTTGGTAAAACACTTCCTATGTTGTTTGCATGACATTGGACATCCCTATGGGTGGGAATAAAATATTGGTCAATTTTTTTCATTTTCGTTGAATCATTAAATTATTAATTACATGTTCATGTTTGATAATTTGTGTTGAAGTTCTTAATAGAATAAATTATTTTGGATTAATCATAAACCATGATTTTTTTCCATTGAATTTTTCCTACATAAATATTTATTTGTATATGTCTTTTCATGATTTTCTTTTATGAAATTTTATTTCTTCTTCTTACACTTATATAGTGCCGATTATGTACAATACATTGTTATAATTATTTAATGTGACTATTAGGATTGAATAATTAGTAAGAACACAAAAAATGGAAAATAAATGGATTTAATAATTTTATATTCCTATTTGATATATATGCTTATATTTTTATTTTGAATTAAAAAGGTCGAGACGAATAACATGGGTCATGTACTAAGAAACCACATTTGGACTCTCCTTGCTCGATAGGCCACCATTCAATGCATTGGGAAAGAGATGTTTTAGTCTCTCTATGTAAGGTCTTCCTCTAGTTTCATTCTATAAAATTTGGTGATTATGTTTCCTTAATGGGTATAAAGTGTAGAACCATTATAAAGATGGATATGCTAAGCCACATTTTATATTAATTCACTTATATATAATAACTGGGTAGGATCTATAGTTACAATACCACAAATAGATAAGTAGTATTTTGAAAGGATCGCCTTTGATGATTTTAATGGAATTTATAAAAATAAAATGGATATATTGTAGTGAAACATTAGGGTTGGTCTCAGAATCCACCTTTGAAATGGTAAATTTTAATATAAAATATTCATCTATTTTTATAGATACTAATTAAAGTTTTCATATGATTTGTGAAACATATCTTATACCTTTAGAGAGCTTAGTGTTGACATATATATATTAGACCCTATAAAAAATAAGAAACATTGAGGTATTATATTTTATTTAGTCATTAATGTTACATGTGAATTTCTTTATATATTCTTAATTACAAGGTAACTCATTAAGGCTTATAGACTTGGTCTATGCATGTGGTATTATACAGGTTTCCAGTTAAGATCTTAGACAATGTTACATTTATTTTTATTCGTTTTAATTTCCTTATATTATTATAAATGAATAATATCTATTTTTAAATTGCCCAAAATGGGATGGTCTAGACATAGTTGGTGCCAAACTAATGAGATTATATCTGAATCCCTTATTATTCCATGTTTTTTACCCCGAGTAGAAATTATATTTGCATGTATGGAAACATGGAAGAATTCCCCTCCAGATTCATGATTTATTTTCTATTTGGGACCAATCATTGGAAGAAGTGGACTGAGTATGTGCTCATGATTCCATGTGGGTCATTTTTATTGAATTTTTGTAGTTTTATTATTATTCAGTATGTAATTGTACACTGTACCCCTAAACACTTATTTAATAACTTTTGGAATGATTCTTGGGATCATCTTCTTATTTGTTATTACTGTTCAACTTCTGTAGTAATTATTTATTATTTTTGGTCATTTATCTTCTTCAGATACTATTTTAAATTTCATTATGCATCGACTATATGAACATATATTACATAACACTGTGTAATACATTATCCCATGAGGGAATAGTCTCCCCCCACAGACTCACCCATGGCCATATCCGCTAGTTGGAAACCTTTTTTAATTTGGTGAGATTCACTAGAGGTAATGTGGCCCATTATTTCAAGGCCCTATTTAGTGGCTCTTGGGCTGGGATGTTACACTCTATTTCCCTCCTTCTACTTCCATTTTCTCAATTATCTATCTCATTTCAACCCTATTTCATTTTTTGAATCCCTATGGTTTCATGTGGGTATATTTATGATATTAAAATTGATTCTAAAGAATGAAAAATGTAACGACCCGAAATCTTGTTTCCTAATTTTATGTGTTATTTGATTTTATTTTTTTTTACTCAACAAAAATGTTTCATTTTATAAAATTAGTATAATTAAAATGAGACTGTTGGGTTTTAACTGTTATTTGACCATTGGTCAATATGACCGCTGGAAACTAAACGTTTTGACTATTGTCTCTAAATATAAGAAATCTTGGTAAATTAATATAGAAAGAAGATTCGATGGCCTCACCCAGTAGTCTTGGACCGATCGAAGCTCATCTAACAGAACTTGGGAAGGAGGTAGCACCACTGGGCTTTGCTCTGGACCAAACCCATGCTGAAATTCATTGTGTGAAGCTATAATGGGATCGCCTTCGTGAGAAGTTCAAACTGATAGAAATTACTACTCATGCGATGTTGGCTGAGCCCCCCTCGAATTCTCTCACCTTAGCACACCTTAAACTTAGGTCCTATGCTGGTGTGATAAGGGGCTATGTAAGGAGACTGTAACTACATTGTGTAATACTTTATTTTAAATAAAAGTTGGGATTTCTTCTTATGATGATGTTTATGAATTTTCAAATGTCCGGATAAATATAATGTGCATATTTTTTTATGAATTTTAGAGAAAGGATATTTTAAAAATTCTTATTTAAACATTAAATAAATAAAAATTTGTAATGATTTCCAAAAAATGGTCTTCTACAATTATGTTCAGTACGAAATTTCGATTCTAAAAATATCAACTAGATTTTAGATGATTAGTAAATTATGAATAGTGATTTTACGCTTAGAATTAGTAATGTGACCAAATGGATTAGTAATTTCACTCAATGAAAGTTTTAATATAATTTTGACACCTAGATTAAGTAATGAGATTCAATAAACTGGGAAAATAACAGTTTCATAAATTATTATTCAAGTATTAGTTTTTTTCAGGTGAATAGTGTTTTTTAATTAAAAATTAAATTAAAATTATTTAGAAAATTATTTTTATAAAATGGATTTCATTTTTGAACTCAGAGCATCAATAATATGTGAATGTAATTTTTGGGGATTTTTCAGAAAAAAACGAATTTTCGATGAATAGTGTTTTTATTTAAAAATTAGATAAATTTTTTTAGAAAATTATTTTTATAAAATGGAGTTCATAAAGGTAATTAGAGCATCGATATTTGGTTAAGGTGAAATTTTGGGATCTTTCTGAGAAAGTTGAATTTTCAGTGAATAGTAAAAATTCAGTTTTAGGGTTTCGGTATGTTTAATTACATCAAAACTGTGTCATGATGATTTCATGAGATATTTTAAGGGATTTCTGGACAAGGGTGGTGAATTATTGTTTTGGGGGCCCCATGTGGCCTAACTCTATGCTAAATGCCAAGGGGGAGCACATGGTTTTGAAAAAAAGCACATGTGAGGTGTCCCTTGGCCATTAATGCCTTGTCCCCTCACTTTCCCTATAAATACCCACCCTTTACTCCTTTAGTTTTCACTCTCAACTCTCCCCCAACGAAGTTATGGTCTACTTACCTCTCAAGGAGTCCTCCCAAGGTGCCCCCAGGCCCTCAAGGTCCAAACCATTGAGTTTTAAGAGTTACATTTTAAGGTAAGGGATCTGATCTCTCTCTTTCTTTTCAAGAAATATCTTTTATGTAATTTAATTTAGGCTCCATGTTCTTATGTTAAAGGGTGTTATTTTATACTCCTCTTACTGCCCTTTTCATGTTCACATAATGAGAGATCCCATTTGATCTCTTCAATATAGTATTTTGATGTTTTAAGTGGTGTCGTCAGGCTGCAGAATTTTTAAGTGGTTCTTCACCCTTCTCGTTTTGAAGTTCTACTTTCATGTCAATTCTTTCAAGTTCCTTTTTATTATGTTCTGGTATGATCACTAAATTTATCATACTGATATTTTATGACCATATGATGAGAGACCCCATTTGATCTCTTCAATTCAGTATTTTGAGGTTTTAAGTGGTGCCGTTAGGCTGCCGAATTTTTAAGTGGTTCTTCACCCTTCTCGTTTTGAAGTTCTACTTTCATGTCAATTCTTTCAAATTCTTTTTTATTATGTTGGGGTATGATCTCTAAATTTATCATACTGATATTTTATGACTATATGATAATATAACCCATTTTATCTCTTCAATTCAGTATTTTGAGGTTTTAAGTGGCGCCGTTAGGCTACCGAATTTTTAAGTGGTTCTTCACCCTTCTCATTTTGAAGTTCTACTTTCATGTCAATTATTTCAAGTTCCTTTTCATTATGTTGGGGTATTGTCTATAAATTTATCATACTGATATTTTATGACCATATGATGAGAGACCCCATTTGATCTCTTCAATTCAGTATTTTGAAGTTTATGTGGCGTCGTTAGGCTGCTAAATTTTTAAGTGGTCCTTGCACCTTTCTCCATTTTCAAAGTTCTAATTCCATGTCAAGTCTTAAAATTACTTTTTATTATGTTGGGGTAAGATATTTATATATATTATACCAATATTTTATGTTCATATGGTGAGAGACCCTATTTGACCTCATCAATTCATTTTTGGTTGAAGTTTATGTAACACTGTTAGGCTGCCGAATTTTCATAAGAGAAATATTATTTTTGTCTTCCTTACATGTTCTTCATTTCATATGGTATATTTTCAAATTTCATTACAATGTTGTTAAATCCCTTATATTCTGTCCCTCTACTGTTTTATGGGTCATTTATGAATGTTTGACCCATGTCCCCTCTCATTTCAATGTTTTCTAAAACCCTGAAACATCGTCGTTATGCTGCAGAATTTTCATCTCAAAATGCCTCTCTCTTTTCTCAAAATTAATTTATGTTATAAAGTGATTACTCAAAGGTATTATTTCAACAGGTGTATTCAAATACATACCAAAATGTTCTATTTTAAATTCTGGGATTTACATACATGAAACCCGCTCTCCCCTTCCGTGGGTTTAAAGTGACGTAAAGATCATGTCTTTAAAGCAGTTTTGAAAACATTATGATTATGAAATGAAACCCATTTATTTTATTCTATATGGGTTATTTATGAAATTTTTAATGATGATATATGTGGATCACATGATAATAAAGGAAAATTTAAGGGTGCGCCCTGATAGCGCTCCAATGCATTGGGTAATGATGTAACCACTAGAGATTACAATTTTCACGATACCTTGGTGAATAACCTTGGTAATTTTCAAATAACACCTTGGGGATGGACCTTGGTGATATGTTCATGATTTTCTATGTTAAATGATGTAGCCACATCTTCAAGTTATGAAAAATGTAATTTTTATAATGGTATGCCTCAATATTTCATTCTCATGCCTTAATGTTCTTTTCATGACATTATTGATGTATATCAAGTTCATATGTAAAACGTTTCGCTTGTTTTCCTTACTGGGACTTCTGCTCACCCATTCTTTTGATGTATTTCACCAGGTTATGAGATGCAGTAATGAACCTTAGATGAACTTAAGTAGAATCCTTTCATGTGTTAAAGAAGAATGTTTTATGTTGATTTCATGTATTATGTTCCTGGTTTCCAAGTCACTAAAACGTAAAGATCCTCAGTTTTGTGTAATGTCATGAAAGATTATGTTATAAAAAGGTGGAATGCTATAGTTGGTATCAAAGGATGGTTTAGTTATTTGTGGAAATTAGGATATGAAAACATTAGGATGAAGCCTATAGGAAAGCTTATATATAGGAAATCTTCCTGGTATTTTGGTGAGTATTGAGTAATGGGTTGCCAAGAAAATTCATCCATGTCTAGATACGAGCAGGTAGAGGTGGCTCTGGCACAGATGTACATAGGGGTAAAACCCGAAAACACCACTTTGAGCTAGACTCGAACGGGAACTGGTACACGACAACGGTCCTTGCTGCACTCTTGGTTATGACACTCCCGGGGGATATGCTTTGGTAAATTCATAATCTTAGTATGAACCATTATTAAAGGAACAAAGATAAAATAAAATAAAGATTCATATGAGAATATACGATCATGGATAAACTAGATTGGAACCTAGGGGATCGCAAGGTAGGATATAGTTTTATTCTACAAGTTTATCCTTTTATGATTAAAGTTTTCTTTTCATGATTATTGGCGAAGTATTTAATCACCTAATTATACATTATCTTCTTAGTTAATGGTGGGAAATGGAAGAACATGTCCCAACAACCAATGTGATAGGAAATGTGATGATTTCCATATTAATATGACAGAGATGATTAGGGTATTAAAAGATGATTATTATTTTGGAAGACGTTCACTATTTTGGGGACCCTATATGATCGAGGTAAATAGATTACTACAGTATTTTAATTGAGGAGTAAGGTTGACTTATATTTTGAGGAATCTATGAATTTTAGGCAGACCGATAGTAATTTATGTTACTTATGGAAATGATTAACCTATCTTGGGGTAAATATGTTTAGGTTAGTTACTTTTGTTATAAGATGTTAGGAGTGGTTGATGTTGTTTGGAAATGTTTGATAAAGTTTACCTTGGAAGACTATGTTATCAAATCCTTCTGGTATTTGGGTTTCAATCTTAGTTTGGTTTATTTTGAGGAATTTTTTAAGGATAGTTATTTAAAGAATGGTCTATGATGAACTCTGGGTAGTACCATGGAACTTTGAAGATTTAAAAGTAGTTTCCATTCGTATGGGATTATTTCTTTTTGAAGAGTTGGTTTACCTTACCCTTTCTACTTTTGGGATAATGTTTAAAGATAGATGAAATAGATGGTTAATCTTTTGTGGATTATGTGATTCTCTAGAAGATGATTCTAGTGTTTTGATGAGACCAAGTGTTTTTGAATGCTCATCGTTTGGAGAGAAGATTATTTTTGGGTAGAAACTTATTAAAGGATGAAACTCTACATGAAGGTAGGTATATTTTCTTATGTTTTTGTTCTATGTAGTAAATGAATTCCTCAAAATTTTGAAAAGAAACATAAAACAAAAATGTTTTTGGTTTACGTTTCCTACTAGGTAATCAAAGTCTGTTTACACACATCATAAGTTTGTGATTTTCTTATGGTTAACTTTCTCCTAATCATGTTCTCTATCACTCTCCCTCAGAACTTGACCCTTTGTTTTCTCCTCCATGTACATGTTTTCCTACATGGAATCCTAGTGTTGGTTAACTCGGCTGACCTTTGTACTTCCCTTTCTTTCTTTTAAAATAATAGTTTTACTGACTCCTATTCCGATGTGGGACTTTAAATGAAATTTCAAAACCAAATTTTAATAATTGGAAGGATGAAATTTCTTAAGGGGGGAAGATTGTAACGACCCGAAATCTTGTTTCCTAATTTTATGTGTTATTTTATTAATTTTTTTTACTCATATTTTTTTTTCATTTTATAACATTAGTATAATTAAAATGAGACTGCTGGGTTTTAACTGTTATTTGACCATTGGTCAATATGACCGCTGGAAACTAAACGTTTTGACTATTGTCTCTAAATACAAGCAATCATTCTTAATTAATATAGAAAGAAGATTTGATGGCCTCACCCAGTAGTCTTGGACCGATCGAAGCTCATCTAACAGAACTTGGGAAGGAGGTAACACCACTGGGCATTGCTCTGGACCAAACCCAAGCTGAACTTCATCGTGTGAAGCTAGAACGGGATTGCCTTCACGAGAAGTTCAAACTGATCGAAATTACTACTCGTGCGATGTTGGCCGAGCCCCCCTCGGATTTTCTCACCTTAGCACACCTTACACTTAGGTCCTATGCTGGTGTGATAAGGGGCTATGTAAGGAGACCGTAACTACCTTGTGTAATCCTTTGTTTGAAATAAAAATTTGGGTTTCTTCTTATGATGACGTTTATGAATTTTCAAATGTCTGGATAAATATAGTATGCATAATTTTTTTATGAATTTTAGAAAAAGGATATTTTAAAAATGTTTATGTAAACCATAAATAAATAAAATTTTGTAATGATTTCCAAAAAATGGTCTTCTACAATTATGTTCAGTACGAAATTTCGATTCTAAAAAGATAAAATAGAATTTTGATGAATAGTAAATTATGAATAGTGATTTTATGCTTTGGATTAGTAATGTGACCAACTGGATTAGTAATTTCACTCAAAGAATGTTTTAATATAATTTAGACACCTAGATTAAGTAATGAGATTCAATAAAATGGGTAAATAACAGTTTCATAAATTATTATTCAAGTATTAGTTTTTTTCAGGTGAATATTGTTTTTTAATTAAAAATTAAATTAAAAATATTTAGAAAATTATTTTTATAAAATGGATTTCATTTTTGAACTCAGAGCATCGATATTATGTGAAGGTAATTTTTGGGGCTTTTTCTGAAAAAAATGAATTTTCGATGAATAGTGTTTTTATTTAAAAATTATATTAAAATTATTTATAAAATTATTTTTATAAAATGGAGTTCATAAATGTAATTAGAGCATCGTTATTTGGTTAAGGTGAAATTTTGGGATCTTTCTGAGAATGTTGAATTTTCAGTGAATAGTAAAAATGTAGTTTTAGGGTTTCGGTATGTTTAATGACATCAAAACTGTGTCATGATGATGTCATGAGATATTTTAAGTGTTGTCCGGCCAAGGGTGGTGAATTATTGTTTTGGGGGCCCCATTTGGACTAACTACATGGTAAATACCAAGGGAGAGCACATGGTTTTGAAAAAAAGCACATGTGAGGTGTCCCTTGGCCATTAATGTCTTGTCCCCTCACTTTCCCTATAAATACCCACCCTTTACTCCTTTAGTTCTCACTCCCAACTCTCCCCCAATGATGTTCTGGTCTACTTACCTCCCAAAGAGTCCTCCCAAGGTGCCCCCAAGCCCTCATGGTCCAAACCTTTGAGTTTTAAGAGTTACGTTTTATGGTAAGGGATTTGATCTCTCTCTTTCTTTTCAAGAAATCTATTTTATGTAATTTCATTTATGCTCCATGTTCTTTTGTTAAAGGGTGTTCTTTTATACTTATATTACTGCCCTTTTCATGCTCACATAATGAGATATCCCATTTGATCTCTTCAATTCAGTATTTTGATGTTTTAAGTGGCGTCGTTAGGCTGCCGAATTTTTAAGTGGTTCTTCACCCTTCTCGTTTTGAAGTTCTACTTTCAGGTCAATTCTTTCAAGTTCCTTTTTATTATGTTGGGGTATGATATCTAAATTTTTCATACTGATCTTTTATTACCATATGATGAGAGACCCCATTTGATCTCTTCAATTCAGTATTTTGAGGTTTTAAGTGGCGTCGTTAGGGTGCCGAATTTTTAAGTGGTTCTTCACCCTTCTCGTTTTAATGTTCTAATTTCATGTCAATTCTTTCAAGTTACTTTTTATTATGTTGGGGTATTATATCTAAATTTATCATACTAGTATTTTATTAGTATATGATTAGAGACCCCATTTGATCTCTTCAATTCAGTATTTTGAGGTTTTAAGTGGCGCCGTTAGGCTGCCGAATTTTTAGGTGGTTCTTCACCCTTCTCGTTTTGAAGTTCTACTTTCATGTCAATTATTTCAAGTTCCTTTGTATTATGTTGGGGTATGATCTCTAAATTTATCATACATATCTTTTATGACCATATGATGAGATACCCCATTTGATCTCTTCAATTCAGTATTTTGAAGTTTAAGTGGCGTCATTAGGCTGCTAAATTTTTAAGTGGTCCTTGCACCTTTATCCATTTTCAAAGTTCTAATTCCATGTCAAGTCTTTGAAGTTCCTTTTTATTATGTTGGGGTATGATATCTATATCTATCATACCGATATTTTATATTCATATGGTGCCAGACCCTATTTGACCTCATCAATTCATTTTTGGTTGATGTTTATGTAACGCTGTTAGGCTGCCAAATTTTCATAAGAGAAATCTTATTTTTGTCTTCCTTACATGTTCTTCATTTCATATGGTATATTTTCAAATTTCATTACCATGTTATTAAATCCCTTATATTCTGTCCCTCTACTATTTTATGGGTCATTTATGAATGTTTGACCCATGTCCCCTCTCTTTTCAATGTTTTCTTATGCTGCAGAATTTTCCTCTAAAAATGCCTCTCTCTTTTCTCAAAATTATTTTATGTTATAAAGTGAATGCTCAAAGCTCTTATTTCTATAGGGGTATTCACAAACATACAAAAATGTTCTATTTTAAATTCTGGGATTTACATACATGAAACCCACTCTGCCCTTCTGTGGGTTTAATGTGACGTAAAGATCATGTCTTTAAAGTAGTTTTGAAAACATTATGATTATTAAAAGAAACCCATTTATTTTATTCTATATGGGTTATTTATGAAATTTTTAATGATGATATATGTGGCTCACATGATAATAAAGGAAAATTTAAGGGTGCGCCCTGATAGCGCTCCAATTCATTGGGTAATGATGTAACCACTAGAGATTACAATTTTCACGATACCTTGGTGAATAACCTTGGTAATTTTCAAATGAAACCTTGGGGATGGACTTTGGTGATATGTTCATGATTGTCTATCTTAAATTATGTAGCCACATCTTCAAGTTATGAAAAATTTTATTTTTATTATGATATGCCTCAAGATTTCATTATCATACCTTAAAGTTCTTTTCATGACTTTATTGATGTATATCAAGTTCATATGTAAAACGGTTCGCTTGTTTTCCTTACTGGGCCTTCTACTCACCCTTTCTTTTGATGTATTTCCCCAAGTTATGAGATGCATTAATGAACCAAGGATGAACTTAAGGAGAAGCCTTTTAAGTGTTAAAGAAGAATGTTTTATATTGATTTCATGTATTATGTTCCTGGTTTCTAATACACTAAATCTTAAAGATCCTCAGTTTTGTGTAATGTAATGTAATTTTATGTTATAATAAGGCGGGATGCTATAAAAAACCTCTCTCAAAACAATATCATGTGTGTTTCAGCATCCTCTACTGAATGGGGAGAGGTTTGTTTCATTTTGGCTAGCCTTCCTGCACATGAGGTTGGTTTCACCTACCCTCTTTATTTTTTATAATTATTGTGTTTCTTATTTTTTTAATTTTTTAATTTAAAGTAATTTAATTTAGTTCATTTTGATCCTCCATTAATGAGGATTAATTATGCACATGTAAAAGGGTAATCAATATATATTTATGTAATTACTTTTTGTACATATTTCCTTCTGGAAAGGGGAATATGTTAAATGTATCTAGGGGTATTTATAAATATATATATAAATATATATATATATATACATGTATAAATACATGTGCATGTATGTGAAAAGGGTTGGTTTGAGTGATATTCTGCAAAAAGTGGCATTTTTGTTGTATGTCCCCTTTTCATTTCCATTAAATTTAATAATACATTTATCTCATGTCTATTAAACCATTATTTAATGATTATTAGTGATATATGGTTTTTAGATTAAAATTTTGATGTCAATTCAAGTAAATAACTACTTTTGATCACAATCATGAAATTGTTATATTGAATGTGAATAGTATGTGTTGATCAAATTTCATTGTCAGCCATTGTATGTGTAACAGTTTAAGATTCTATAGTATGCTTCTCTTTGAATAATTAAATATCATGCATTGTACGCAACTTCTTGTTCTAACACACAACGAAATACCAATCTAGCTGTTATAAATAGTAATAACCAATTTTTTAAATTTTAGAAATTTTCTTTATCAAAATGGACATCACTTTGGTATTTGGAATATCAAAATTATCTTAGTATAAATTTTTGATATTTTCCTAAAAACATTCAATTTTTTTTATGAATAGTGAAAAACATTGCGTTATTATTTAAAACTGTTTTTTATTTTAATAAATATTTATTTTATATATATTTATTTTAAGTAAAAATACACAAATAATGCCTATGTTAGTTCTATTTAATTAATTGGAGTCATTTTATAATAAAATTAATTGTATAAAATTTTATTGACAATTTTGAACATCATTAACCCCCGTTCTAGGAACGTTAGTAAAATTGCCTAAAACGTAATTTTATGGATTTTTTGAATTAAATATAAAAAATCCTAGAGAGGAGTTTGATATAAATATTTAAAAAAAATCAATAGGGAGAATATTTTTGGTGAATAGAAACATTTTGATTTTATTAACAATGGTTAAAAATAAATATGTTAAATAAAGGTAAAAAATATATTTTAATTATCCTATCACATGTCCTAATTCAAATGGAAATTTTTTTCCAAACCATAATCATATTTAGGAATAAAAAACGATCCTTTTGGTCTAGTTGGATTAGATATGTACATTTATTATTAAATTATTTAAAGAAGTGTTAAAAGTGTTAAATTCAACGTTAAATAAATATAACATTTTTAATATAAGGCTATATATAAGATAAATCCGACTATAAATATTCAATAGAATTTGAAAATAATTTCCTATATAATGGTATTTTATTTATAATTTTAACACATTATATATTTAAATTTATTAGTGACAATATAATGATGTCGTAATTACCTTATTATTGAAATTTTGAAATAATTGTTGTTATAAATATTAATATAATTATAAATTTGGAATTTTGATGTATTCAATGAATATTATCGGTAAATAAGAAATTTGAGGGATTATTAAATATTTTTTTTAAGTGATAATGTTTTTAGGGCTTCGACAAAAACAAAATACCAAATAGTGTCAAAATTGACATAAACGTGTTTATTAAAAAATTACTATATTACTAATTGATATAATATTTTTAACAATATAAGTGTCATCGAGATTAAATATCTAATAATATATATGTAATTTAAGAAACACTTGGTGTTCTATTATAATTTTATAGTATGTTTATTAACAATTTCATATTAAAATACAAGAAAATATTGTAAAAGATAAACTATTTAACAAAGAGTTAAATATAAAAGATAAGGTTAATATGGTTACCTAAACCCGGATAACACATATTGGATTATAGTTTTTCACCCCAATACCTCCTTATAATTGCAATAAATCCTTGTGGAGAAATTATAAACCATATTTGAATGTATAATAAAATAATATTTCATGTTTTTTCTAAAATGACCGTCTACTCACTTATACAAAGGTACTTCCCTTTCTCTCAAAATCACACCGCAAAGCAATTTTTCTCTTATAAAACCTACTCAACAATTCTACCAAATACTATAAATTAAATATATAGTTCATACATTGAAAAAAGGACAACATAATAATACATTTTGATCAAATAAAAAGGAAGCACCCGAAGACGTGGTAATAATTTCACCATAACATTAAATGTTATTTTCATCTTCTACTTCTTCATTCATTGTTGTTTCCATTCTAAAAGAATATATCCAATACCTTATACATACGTTAATTTTATTATAAATATGGTACAACCATATTCATTATTTTATCCATCCTAGGAATGAAATGTCATAATATGTGTGTACGTATGGCATACCGCCTCCGCGTCATGGTGTGGTTTGTTATTCAACACATTATTATTTTGATGGGAATCATAATGAGTATAAATGATGTAAATAATTAATATAACATGTTAATGATTATTTATATATGATATAACATCAAATTACAAATTATTTCAACATCAAAATAATGATATTGTCGTTCGTGCTAACATACGAATTATCGTCTCCACTAACGCAATGAGATTTATTCCCCATCATAACCATTAAAAAATAATTTTCATTTTATGATAAAAAATAATTTTAAGAACTTAATATAATTCTTGATATGAATAAAATACATGATATACATTACAAAAATGGATTATGTAACAAGGATTATAAAGGAAAACGAATTAGTTAACACCGAAAACAATGTTACTACTGAAATATTATTAACAATGAAATTTAAAATGATCATATATGATATCATATTTATTTATGTGGTTCTATAATAATTTAATAACAATGATTTAACTATCATTATTGAGGATAATTGACTCTTGAAATCAAAATAATAAAATAATGGCTCCAAATAGATTTGATTTTATCTATGTCAATATCTTTTGATGGACATTACACTTGTTAAAAGTAGATTTATTATTATACAATCATTCATACTATATTGATTTTTTTGTGATATGTTTGATTTTGGATGTGTTATTTTTATACCATTCACAGTTTATGGTTAAGTATTACCATTTTGTATTCTATTTTTAATAAAATGCTTATGTTATGTGTCATCATATTCATATGAGGAATGCATTAGTGTAATACCCATGAATTTTATGTGAAATATTTTGTTTTTATGTTATATACATAATCAAAGGAATATTTCACTACACACAACACTATCTTGGTTTGCTTTACACGCAATCGCGACCTTCCTCAATAGCTTGTGTTGTATGCAATACCGAGTTTCACTAAACCATGATATGCTATTAAAATATTTTTAATACTAGTTGTTATGAATATTAATACCCACTTTTTGAAATTTTATAAATTTTATCATGTAAAATGGACTTCATTTTTTGATTCTGAATATCAGAATTATCCCAGGGTGAATATTTTGTATTTTTCTGAAAACATTCAATTTTTGAGTAATGGGGAAAACACATGGTTACTATTTAAAACCTGACTTTTTATTTAAATAATTATTTATTTTATTTAAATTAATTTTCGTCAAAATTGATACATAATATCTATATAGGTTCAAAGTAATTCATTTGAGTCATTTTATAATAATTTTAGATATATAAAAATTTTATTGAACTTTTCACCATCTTATACCCACCTCATAGGAGAGTTTGAAAAATTAAATAAAACACAATTTTACCACTTATGTGAGTGGAATTTTCAAAATCCAAGAGACACGGTTAATATCAAGGTGTAAATGTGGTTCAATAAGATAAAAATAATTTTTGGGGAATAGTATCATTTTACTTTTATTTACCACTGTTTAAAGTAAATAGGGTAATTAAGGGTAAAATGTTATTATTATTACCCTAACACACGCCCTAATTTTTTTTGATAAGTTTAATTCAACGATAAACAACCTTAGGAATAAAATATGACCATTTAGGTCCACATCGATTAGATTCAAACACTTGATATTATTTTATTTAAAGAACATTTTAAAAGAGTTAAAAGAAAGGTTAATAACTAAAAAAAATTCTAATATAGGGTTGTACATAAGATAAATTCCACTATAAATATTAATTATAAAGATATAAATATATCCTACGTAATTTTATTTTATTTATAATTTTTATAAATTAAATAATTTAATTTATTTATGACACAATGATGATGCATTAATTACCTTATTAATTAAATATTAACATAATTGATATTATAGATACCCAAATAAATTTATTTTGAGAATTTTTATTAATTAATCTAATTTTATTGGTTAATATGACATGTTAGTATTGATTTAATTTACTTTTTTCGAACTAATCATGATGTTATGAGTTTCACAAAAATCAAGTACGAAATAGTGTCAAAATTGACATAAAATAGTTTTTAAAAAAAATATTAAATTATTAATTGTTACATTATTTATAAAAATATAAGTGTAAGAAAAATTACTTTTATAAGGATATATATATTAATAATTAACAACTTGGTGTTCATTTTCCTTGTTATAGTAAGTTTATTAACCATATAGTGTACCAAAACAAGAAGACACGGTAAAAGTAAAATTTATTTAACATAGAGTTAAATCTAAATGATAAGGATAAAATAGTAACCTAAACATGCCTAAAATCTATTGGTTGAGAGGAAATTGACCCATCCCCACCTTAGCTTAGATATAAATCAATTTGGATCTATTAAAAATATAATATGACTTTATTAATAAATAATATTATAAGTTTTTTCTAAGGTGCCCCTCTCCTCCCTTATAAAAGGACGCATACTCTCTCTCCTCCTCACACCACATTGAGCCTTCATGCATGGCCAAACCCTGAAAATTTATATTCTCCAATTCCATAGGAACATCCTAAATGTACTGTTCTTTTTCAAAGACCATATTTATTGCCATATGATGAGGTTATGAAGAGGCGCTTCAAATAAGAGGTAATGGTCGTTACCGATTTTTAAACTTTATTTCTTCTTCTACTTCTTCTTAATTAGTTGTTTCATTATGAAGTAATAAAATCAGTATCACTAATATATTTATATGTAATTATAAATATGAAACAAACCTATTTCACCTTCTATCCATCCAAATGAAAATGAAATCACCGCGCGTGGGTACGTACGGAATACCATCTCCACGCCGTGGTCTAATCTGTTTTCCACCACCACCTTACTTGGATGGGTATAATGGTGTAAATAATTACTAAATATGATTATTTTAAATTGATATTGATTCTTAAATAGTATACATACACTTCAATACAATTCCACGATCATGTGAATGATATCATCACCCGTGTGTACGTACGGCCTACCATCTCCACGATGTGATTTGACTCGTTCTACATGATCTTCAATGAACAATGATTATATAAATGAATTTAATGAAGAAATATGATATATATTACACCAATAAGATTCTGAAAATGAGGTATCTACAAAATAAAAATAAGAATAAATATTTATTCGACAAAACACGCATAAGAACAAAAAGAAATAAACACCTGAATAACAAGTAGCAATGAAATATTACTAATAAGAATCTAAGAAAATTACCATATATGATATCATAATAATGAGTACGATTCTGTAATAACTAGATTACATTATTTAAATCATTATACTGAAGGTTTGGACACATACGAAGATAATCTGACCTAAGGTAAGGAAACATTTCACAATCTCAGTTTTATCCGAGATTTTTTTTACTTCAGAATTTACTGGGGAATATTTATCATCCACATCCATGTTTCCTAAATATTTAATATTATTTCTATCCTTCTACAATTTTTTAAATCCAAATTTACCCTTTTTATTGTTTTTAGTAAATTATATGAAAAGAATCATTGGTCGTTTTTAATACGTGGTATTTTTTTTGAATTTTCCAGCCAAAGTACTAGAAGAATATTTTTATTTAACTTAATGAATGTTTAGAACATTATTTCCATGAATCTTCCATGAAAAATTTTAAAGTTTATTTTTAATTAACATCTTTTATTTTAAAATTATATGACATCTTAATAAAGGAAAAATGTTTTTGTAGTAGAAAGGATATTTTACTCAAGAATGAAGTTCATGTGTTTCTTCAAAATTATTTTCCATCTAATATAATATAGGGTTCTATTTATATCCCTATTTTCACATTTATTTGGTTATGTTAGTATGGGATTATTTTTATGATGTCCTTTTATCTTATATGGATTATGTTATGATGGAATGATGTTTAAGAATCCCATTTTAATTACATGGGTTATGCAATGATGTATGATTTATGATCTTGCAGAATACAGTATAATGGTATCATTATGAGATGTGTTGGACCTATATCTCCATCCAATGAATTGGGTAAAGATTTATATCTAATGGGATAGACATGGATGAATGGCAGGTTATTCTGGTTTAGCGATAGAGGACTAAAACGAGGAGTCAACTCGGTTCGGAAATGGACTTTGCCGTTAGGATAGTCTTGGAAATGAGACTTGACTACTATGAAATGATTATCTATTATTATGTGGGTATGCCAAAAAGTTTCTTGTTTTATGTTATTATTATTGGGATTACATTTCACTACTATAATTTATCCCATGTTATGAAATTATGATTTCTTTTGTAGGTTATGATTTAAAAAATGTTATGTTCTTATAAATATGATGTGATTGATATTTTTTTTGGTTACCATTTCTGAGAATTTGAGCTCACCATTTTGTATGTTTTCATTTCCCCAGATCAGGAAGAAGGTTATTAAGTAGGATATTCCAAAAATGGATTCTAGATATGATGAAATAAATAGGAGACAATATAGATGCATTATGATCGAGTTGTTTATGATTCCTAGTTTCTAAAGACATTATACCTATACAGTCCTATTGTGGTTTTGTAAATTATTGTAATTAGTATGCTACAATTATGAAGTAATAACATTGTATGTAAATTATAGGTTTTTATAGTTGGAATCAGAGGAAAGGTATAGTGAACCTTTGGAAACTAGGATGTGACATCCTTAGTAAGAACACTAAGGATATATCTAAGCATAGAACACAATCTCAATGTTTTAGAAATGGCCATGAAAAAACTTTTATAAGACCTTAAGTGTGAAATTTTGTTCTTGATTTTGTGGTTTTCTTATTATAATTTGTGTTTCTCACACTATTCTTTTTGGTTTTAGTCAATGGTTGGAAGCCAAAGGAACTGTGTTAATGTGGAATGCGACGGGCAGTGAAATTATTTCCCCCCTAAGAAAACAAATGTTTTGGGAGTTGGAAAGAAAAATCTTGTAGCCATGCTCACAAATCTTTCTCAAGATGTGAATCATGCAGGACTTCCAAACAAGAAAAGGAAGGAGCAACATTCTGTTGAATCCTTCATGAGGCAGCGTCCATGTAACACCCCGAGATATTTTGAAAAATATATTTTTTAATTTCATTAATGTCATGTGTTTTACGATACACCAAAAGGATCTTACATAACACACATCCTTGACTTGCCTTGCATTACACGCAATCGCGACCTTCCTCGATAGCGTGTGTAGTACGCAAATAACGAGTTTCACTAAACAACAATATGCTATGAAAATATTATTAAAACTAGCCGTTATGAAAAATAATAACCACTTTTTTAAATTTTTTAAATTTTATTTTTCAAAATGGACTTCATTTTTGTATTCGGAATATCGAAATTAGCTTAGGGTGAAATTTTGGTACTTTTCGGATAACATTCATTTTCTGATGAATAGTGAAAATTACTAAATTTTAATTCAAAAAAACATTTTTAATCGAAATAATTAATAGTGATACATTATTAATTTGAGTGGTTTTAAAGTATATTTAGAATATATTTTTACAATTTAATACAATTTTGGTCATTGGATGTAATGTCACATTTAAACCAGAGATAAACAAGTGTCAATCTTTTGATAGTTATTATCTCTTAAGAACACGTTATTTGTTTTGACGATGGAAATTAATTTTTAAATTAATTAATGCAAATGAAATGTATTTAATTTGGCAAAATAGATATCATTTTTGAGTTCATAATATCAAATATAGCTTAGGCCTAATTTTTTGTATTTTTCTGGAAACATTCATTTTTTGATGAATAGTGAAACCACTAAGTGGTAGTTAAAAAAATGAATTTTGCATAAAACATAATTTTACCGCTTCTGTGAATGGAATTTCAAAACTCTGAGAGACACGGTTGATGTCAGTAAGTAAAATATGGTTCAATGAGAAAAAAATAATTTTTGGTGAATAGTAACTTTTTTCTTTTTTTACCATGGTTAAAAGTAAATAGGGTAATTAAGTTTAAAAATTATATTATTATTACCATAAAACCTGTCCTAATTCTATTGGATAACTTTAATTCGACAACAAACCACCTTAGGAATAAAATTTGACCATTTATTCCCACTTGGATTAGATTAGTACATTTATTATTAATTTATTTAAAGAAGGGTTAAAATAGTTAAAATCAACGTTTAATAAGTAAATCATTTTGAATATAGGGTTATACATATGATAAATTCGACTATAAATATTCATTAGAAAGATAAAAAGATTTCCTAAATAATGGTTGTATATTTGTAGTTTTTAGAAATAAATAATTTAATTTATTTATGACACAAATATGATGCAGTAATTATCTTATTAATGAAATATTGACATAATTGATGTTATAAATACACAAATAAATGTAATTTGAGATTTTTTATGAATTTAACTAATTTTATAGATTAATATGACATGTTATTAGTTATTTAATTAACTTTTTTCGAACTAATCATTCTGTTATAATTTTCTCAAAAATCAATTACTAAATAGTGTCAAAATTGACATAAAATAGTTGTTAAAACAAATATTATATTATTAATTGTTATTTTATTCCTAAAAATATTAGGTTCGACCAAAAGACTTAGATATGGTTATATTAATTAATAATAAACAACTTGGGGTTCGTTTGGATTGTTATAGTAAGATTATTAACCTTATAGTGTAAGAACAGAAGAAGACACGGTAAATGTAAAATTATTTAACTTAATGTTAAATCTAAATAATAAGGTCCAAATAGGAACCTAAACTTTTCTAAATACTATTGGATGAGAGTATTGCGACCCATCCCCACCTTAGATTCTAAATAAATCAATTTGGAGCTATTTAAAACAGAATTTGGCTTTATAATAAAATAATATTTTTTGTTATTCCAAAGGTGCCCCTCTCCTCCCTTATAAAAGGGCACCTCCTCCCTCTCTTCCTCACACCACATTGAGACTTCAATATCAGCCAACCCCTTCCACTTTATCCTCTCCAATTACCTAGTGACAACCTAGAGGTCCTGGTCTTCTTCAATGTCCAATTTTAGAGCCCTAAAAGGAGGTCTCAAAGAAGCACTTCAAAGAAGTGGTAATGTCTGTTACCGATTCTATCATCTCTATTTCTTCTTCCACTTATTCTTCTTGTAGTGTTTCATTATGAAGTAATAACATTAGTATAACTCATATACTGATATGTTATCATAAGTATGAAACAACCCTATTTCAACATCTATCCATCCTACGGAAAATGAAATCACCGCGCGTGCGTACGTACGGAATATCGTCTCCACGCCGTGGTGTAATCTAATTTCCACCACCACCTTACTTGGATGGGTATAATGGTGTAAATAATGACTATATATGATTATTTTAAAGTGATATTTATTCTCAAAAAGTATACATACACTTCAATACAATTCCATGATCATGGGAAAGATATCATCGCTCGTGTGTACGTATTGAATACCGTCTCCACGATATGATGCGACTTGTTCTACATGATTTAATTGCATAATGATTATATAAATGCATCTGAATGAATGAATATGATATATATTACACTAATAACATTCTGGAAATGAGGTATTTATAACCTAAAGAGAAGAATAAGAATTTATTCGACAAAACACGCATAAGAATAAAAAGTAATAAACACCTGAATAAAAAGTTGTAATGAAATATTACTAATAAGAAGATAAAAATATGACCATATATGATATCATAACAATAATTATGATTCTGGAAAAAGTAAATAACATTATTTAAATCATTATACAGGAGGTTCAGACACTAATGAGGCAAATCGGACCTAAGGTAAGGGAAATATCACAATCTCATTTTTATCCGAGATTGTTTATACTTTGAAATTTACTGGGGTGTATTTTATCATACACATCCATGTTTTCTCAATATGTAATACTATTTCCATCCACCTACAATTTTTTAAATCAAATTTTACCCTTAGGGGGGTTTTTGGTAAATGATATGAATGGAATCTTTTTTCGTACGAGGTACTTTTTGACATTTCCGACAAAAGTACGAAGAATGTTTGTTTAACTTATTCGACATGAATGGATTTTTAAAACATTATTTACAAGAAGATTCCTTTAAAAGTTTTCAAGTTTATTCTTAATCAACTTCTTTTAGTTTATAATTGTATGACATGTTAAGAAAGTAATAGTGTTTTTGAAGAAGATAGGTTATTTTCTTCAAGAATGGAGTTCATGTGTTTTATCAAAATTATTTTCCATCTAATATAATAAAGGGTTCTGTTTTTATCCCTATTAATACATTGATTTGATTATGTTGTGATGGAATTATATTTTTATAAATTCCTTTATCTTATATGAATTGTTTTATGATGTCACGATGTTTAAGATTCCCATTATTATTACATGGGTTATGCTATGATGTATGGTTTTCTGATTTTGTGGAACACATAAGAATGATATAATTATGAGATTGGTGGGACCTATATCTCCCTCCAATACATTGGGTAAAGATTTTATATCTCATGAGATAGACATGGCTGGAATGGCAGGTTAAACTGGTTCAGTGAAACAGGACTGAAAAAAGGAGTGAACTCGGTTCCGAAATGGACTTTGTCCACTAAGATAGTCTTGGCATTTAGTCTTGACTAATAAGAAAATATTATCTATGATTATGTGTGTATTCCACAAAGTTCCCTGTTTTATGTTATGATTATTGGGATTGCATTTCACTTCTATGATTTATTCCATGGTATGAAAGTATGATTTCTTTTGCAGGTTAAGATTTCAAAAATGTTATGTTCATGATGTGATTGATTTTTATTTTGTTTACCCTTTCTGGGCATTTGAGCTCACCCTTTTATGTTTTCATTTCCCTAGGATATAAAGAATGGTTTTAGGTAAAAAAAGGTATGATATTTATGGGAGACGTTGAAGATCTTTCACCCCGATTAGAATATTATATTCTATGTTTCCAAAGAAACTAAACTAATACGGTCCTTGTGTGTGTGTTTTTGTTATGTACTATGTATTCAACAAAAGTAATGTAATTTCCATGTACGTTAAGCTTCAGGTCTCTACAATTAGTATCAGAGGAAAGGTTTAGTTATCCTTTGGAAACTAGGATGCGAGAACATTAGTGAGATCCCTATAGACATTTCTAAGGTTTGTATAGGGATGTCCCTAAGGTTAAGTATAAGTATAGGTTATAGTACTAGAATTATGATAACCTAAGATGTTAGATATTTAATGTACTCCCCCTTTGTTATGTTGTTTTCCCTAGAGGGATTTTTGCCTCTCACACTATTCTTTTTGGGTTTTTGACGATGGCTAGAACCCGAAGAAACTGTGTTGATCAATGTAATGGACAATGCAATGATTTTACTCATGAACAAACAAATGTTATTGGAGATGGAGTGAAAAATATTATTGTTATACTTACACTAGATATGAATCATTATGGACTTCCAAATGAGAAGATAAGGGAACAATATTCTATTGAGTCCTTCACGAGGCAACATCCACCTTCTTTCATTGGGTCTTCTGATATACTTGTTGTTGAACAATGGATCAGTACTACTGAAAAGATATTTTCAGTTCTTCAATGTTCTAAACATAATAAATTCATCTTAGCAGTGTATCGTTTGGAAGGCGATGCTGATCAATGGTTAAATATTATCAAGAATATGTGGCCAAGAGATAAAATTGAGTCCATGGAATGGGACGAGTTCAAGATCTTATTTTTCAATATGTTCTTCCCTCGTATTCTTCGAACAAAGATGGAGAAGGAGTTTCTTGAAATAAAGAAAAAGGATGATGAATCTGTTGGTATATACGAAGCAAATTTTACAAGGCTTGCAAGGTATGCATCTGGATTTATCATCCAACCTGAACGTAAAGTTGATCGATTCTTCAGTGGCTTAAAACCAAGTCTTCGAAGGGCGTTATCCATAAAGGAATTCAATAGCTACGTAGAAATCTTTCGATGTACTCTCAATGTAGAGATGGAGATTGGAGTAACCCATCAGTCATATGGGTTTAATAAGAAGTATAAAATGGAATTCAATGTAAAATCTACAGAGCACACTGAAAATAAGATGAGCTTTCCCTTATGCTCATAGTGTGGAAAGAAACATGGAGGGATTTGTCTTAAAGGGACAAGTAAATGTTTCAAATGTTAAAAAGAAGGTCATCGGGCATTTTAATGCCATAATGATGGGATGAAGATGTATAATGATGAAAACAATGGAAGGGATACACAGAACGACCCTACTACACTTCAATGTTTCAAGTGCAAGTAAATGGGGCATTATGATAATAAATTCTCTAATCCAAGGGTTAGTGATGATCGACATGAGCGACAACTTAAGGCAGAGGAAAAAGGGAAGTCACATGCGATCACTATTGGTGATGTTGAATATGACAACAATGTGGTGGAATGATTAAGTGTTTATGTAATGGGATTCCAAAATAATGATGTATATTTTATCATGTAATATTGGAATATTTATGTATTGGTCTATTCTGGTTTTCAATAATTTTATGGTACCGGTAACCATGGGAAGTGATTGAGATATTTTTGGTAAGCAGATGATATGCGCATAATGAAGGGATAAGATGATAATGAGATGTTTGATTGTATTCATGAGCTCATGACTGATATAAACACTAAGTGATATCATGGTTTGAGTATAAATAATTTTGAGGATTTTGGTATGTGGAAAGTGTTAACTTTTAACTGCATTCATGTTTTCACTATGGTTCAATTAATGGGTATTCATTCTTCAAGAGAATACATGATTAAGGTATTCACATGTTTGTAATATGACCAACAAGATATATCTTATTATATATTGGGGATTAATGATGGCATTCACGTGATCGTTATGTGACATTTCAAGTAATCATTTCCTTTATACTATGAGCTTGGACTGATGTATTTTATATAAGCTTAAAGATTGGAATGGATTATGTTAGACATAAGTTAGTATTGTTTAAGGATAGAAATTTTTTCGATATTATTGATGGGATGTTATAGAAATATAGCTTTGGAAAAAGGACAACCTGCAGGACGGGCGACAGACCATCGCGTCAGACAAGGCTGTAGGAATCGAACCCACAACCGAAGTGCGACTGGCCTTTATCGCCTACAACTGGCCTACTAGAAGTCCCTATTTAGTAGAAACTAGTTTTATTATATTATTCAGTGTGATATATGAAGTATAAGTCCATTTTAGGAACCATATATGATTAATCTCACTATAGATGGACTTATGTATTTTTTGATAACTTTTCCAAGCTTTTGTTTGAGACAGATGGAATGACCCATCATTATATCACATGATCTGCTAACACATCATGAATGACAAATTCAACTTCATTTATTTAAGAGATGAAGTGGAAATTATCCAATTAATGACCAATGGTGAGACTATATCAAAATCACGAAAGTATTTCTTCTTATTCCAATCTCACCAACTTTAGGGAAATGATCTTGAAAACCAAAAATATTGTCCTAGTGATCTTATATCTGATGAATCAGATGGTACCTTGGATCGTCACAAATTTATGGCTTTGTGATTGATGGATTTTCCATAGCCATGTTCTCTACCACTATCCATCAGAACATGATGGTTAGATTTCTCTTCCATATCAATATTTTCACCTATGTGGAAACCCAGTGATTAGTTTATTTGGGTAACTGTTACATTTCATTCTTTTGTTTTTAAAGATTGGTTTTTTTATTACATTTTACGATGTGGGATTCTATTAAAGAAACTTTCGAGTAGTAAACCATTTATAACCCCGATGAATTTCGAGGGCGAAATTCATTTTAAGTGGGGTAGAATGTAACAACCTCAGATTTTATGAAAAGTATTCTTTTTAATTTCATTAATGTCTTCTGGTGTACGCTACACCAAAAGGAGCTTACACAACACACATAATTGACTTTCCTTTCATTACACGCAATCACGACCTTCCCCGATAGTGTGTGTAGTACGCAAATAACGAGTTTCACTAAACAACAATATGCTATTAAAATATTATTAAAACTAGCCGTTATGAATAGTAATAACCACTTTTTAAAATTTTTTAAATTTTATTTTTCAAAATGGACTTCATTTTTGGATTCGTAATATCGAAATAAGCTTAGGGTGAAATTTTGGTACTTTTCGGATAACTTTCATTTTTTGATGAACAGTGAAAATTACTAAATTTTAATTAAAAACAACCTTTTTAATCGAAATAATTTATAGTGATAAATTATTAATTTGAGTATTTTTAAAGTATATTTAGAATATATTTTTACAATTTAATACAATTTTGGTCATTTGACGTAATTTCACATTTAAACCAGACATAAACAAGTGTCAATCTTTTGATAGTTATTATCTCTTAAGAACATTGTATTTGTTTTGACGACGGAAATTAATTTTTTAATTAATTAATGCAACTGATATGTTTTGAATTTGGTAAAATAGACATCATTTTTGAGTTCATAATAACAAGTATATCTTAGGCCTAATTTTTTGTATTTTTCTGGAAACATTCATTTTGTGATGAATAGTGAAACCACTAAGTGGTAGTTAAAAAAATGAATTTTGCATAAAACATAATTTTACCGCTTCTATGAATGGAATTTAAAAATCCGAGAGACACGGTTGATGTCAGTAAGTAAAATGTGGTTCAATGAGATAAAAATATTTTTTGGTGAATAGTAACTTCTTACTTTTTTTACCATGGTTAAAAGTAAATAGGGTAATTAAGGGCCAATTGATATTATTATTACCCTAAAACATGTCATAATTTTATTGGAAAAGTGTAATTCGACAAGCAAACAACCATAGGAATAAAATATTACCATTTAGGCCCACTTGGATTAGATTAGGACATTTATTATTAATTTATTTAATGAATGGTTAAAATAGTTAAAATCAAAGATTAATAAGTAAATCATTTTTAATATAGGGTTATACATAAGATAAATTAGACTATAAAAATTAATTAGAAATCAAAAAATATTTTCCCTATATAATGGTATTTTATTTGAAATTTTTAGACAGTAAATAATTTAATTTATTAATGACACAAAGATGATGCAGTAATTATCTTATTAATGAAATATTGACATAATTGATGTTATAAATACCCAAATAAATGTAATTTGAGACTTTTTATGAATTAAACTAATTATATAGGTTAATATGACATGTTATTATTGATTTAATTAAGTTTTTTAGAACTAATCATTCTGTTATGATTTTCAGAAAAATAAATTACTAAATAGGGTCAAAATTGACATAACATAGTTTATAAAACAAATATTATATTATTAATTGTTATTTTATTCCTAAAAATATATGGTTCTGCCAAATGACATAGATAAGGTTATATATATTAAAAATAAACAACTTGGGGTTCTTTTGGATTCTTATTGTATGATTATAAACCTTATAGTGTAAGAACACAAGAAGACACAGTAAAAGTAAAATTATTTAAGTTAATGTTAAATCTAAATGAGAAGGTCAAAATAGGAACCTAAACTTGTCTAAATTCTATTGGATGAGAGTATTTCGACCCATACCCACCTTAGATTCGAAATAAATCAATTTGGAGCTATTTATAATCGAATTTGGCTTTATAATAAAAGAATATTAATAGTTATTCCAAAGGTGCCTCTCTCCTCCCTTATAAAAGAGAACCTCCTCCCTCTCTTCCTCACACCACTTTGAGCCTTCAAGCTCCGCCAACCCCTACCACATTCTCCTCTCCACTTCCATAGAGACAACCTAGAGGTACTGCCCTTCTTCAAAGTCCAATTTTAGTGCCCTAAAAGGAGGTCTCAAAGAAGCACTTCAAAGAAGAGGTAAAGTCTGTTACCGATTCTATCATCTTTATTTCTTCTTCCACTTCGTCTTATTTAGTTCTTTCATTATTAAGTAATAACATCAGAATCACTAATATACTGATATGTTATTATAAGTATGAAACAACCCAATTTCACTATCTATCCATCCTACGGAAAATGTAATCACGGCGTGTGCGTACGTACGGATTACCGTCTCCACGCCGTGGTGTAATCTACTTTCCACCACCACCTTACATGGATGGGTATAATGGTGTAAATAATGACTATATATGATTATTATAAAGTGATATTGATTATGAAATAGTATACATACACTCCAATACAATTCCATTATCATAAGAATGATATCATCGCTCGTACGTACGTACGGAATACCGTCTCCACGATGCGATGCACCTCGTTCTACATGATCTTCATTGCATAATGATTATATAAATTAATTCAATGAATGAATATGATATATATTAGACTAATAACATTCTGGAAATGAGGTATCTATAACCTAAAGAGAAGGATAAGAATTTATTCGACAAAACACACATAAGAAAAAAAGTAATAAACACCCGAATAACAAGTTGTAATGAAATATTACTAATAATAAGCTAATAATATTACCATATATGATATCATAACAATAATTATGATTCTGGAATAAGTCAATAACATTATTTAAATCATTATACAGGAGGTTCGGACACATACGAGGCAAATCGGACCTATGGTAAGGGAAATATCACAATCTCATTTTTATCCGAGATTTTTTATACTTTTAAATTTACTGGGGTGTATTTTATCATCCACTTCCATGTTTCCTCAATATGTAATATTTTTTCCATCCACATAAAATTTTTTAAATCAAATTTTACACTTCGGAGAGTTTTTGGTAAAAGATATTAAAGGAATCGTTTTTCGTACGAGGTACTTTTTGACTTTTCTGACAAAAGTATGAAGAATGTTTTTTTAACTTATACGACAAGAATGGATTATTAAAACATTATTTCCAAGAAGATTCCTTTACAAGTTTTCATGTTTATTTTTAATCAAATTCTTTTAGTTTATAATTGTACGACATGTTATGAAAGGAAAAGTGTTTTTGAAGCAGAAAGGATATTTTCCTCAAGAATGGAGTTCATGTGTTTTATCAAAATTATTTTCCATCTAAGATAATAAAGGGTTCTGTTTTTATCCCTATTATTACATTGATTTGATTATGTTGTGATGGAATTATATTTTTATAAATTCATTTATCTTAGATGAATTGTTTTATGATTTCACGATGATTAAGATTCCCATTTTTATTACATGGGTTATGCTATGATGTATGGTTTTCTGATTTTGTGGCACAAATAAGAATGATATCATTATGAGATGGGTGGGACCTATATCTCCCTCCAATTAATTGGGTAATTATTTTATATCTCATGAGATAGACATGGCTGGAACGGCAGGTTAAACCGGTTCAGTGAAACAGGACTGAAACGAGGAGTGAACTCGGTTCAGAAATGGACTTTGTCCACTAAGATATTCTTGGAAATGAGACTTGACTAATAAGAAATGATTCTCTATGATTATGTGTATATGCTACAAAGTTCCATGTTTTATGTTATGATTATTGGGATTACATTTCACTTCTATGATTTATCCCACGGTATGAAATTATGATTTCTTTTGCAGGTTAAGATTTCCAAAATGTTATATTCATGATGTGATTGATTTTTCTTTTTTTTTTAACCTTACAGAGCATTTGAGCTCACACTTTTATGTTTTCCTTTCCCCAGGATATAATGAATGGTTTTAGGTAAAAAAAGGGAATATATTTATGGGAGATTTTGAAGATCCTTCATCCCGATTAGAAGATTATATTCTATGTTTCCAAAGACACTAAACTAATACGGTCCTTGTGTGTGTGTTTTTGTTATGTACTAAGTATTCCGCAAAAGTAATGTAATGTCCATGTACGATAATATTCGGGTCTCTACAGTTGGTATCAGAGGAAAGGTTTAGTTAACCTTTGGAAACTAGGATGCAAGAACTTTAGTTAGACCCTTATAGATATTTCTAAGGTATGTATAGGGATGTCCCTAAGGTTAAGTATAAGTATAGGTTATAGTACTAGAATTACGGTAACCTACGATGTTAGATATTGAAGGTACTCCCCCTTTATTATGTTGTTTTCCCTAGCGTGATTTTTGCTTCTCACACTATTCTATTTGGGTTTTAGGCGATGGATGTAACCCGAAGGAACCGTGTTGATCAATGTAATGTATGATGTAATGATTGTCCTCCTGAAAAAACAAATGTTATGGGAGATGGAGTGAAAAATCATATTGCTATAATTACACAAGATATGAATCATTCTGGACTTTAAAATGAGAAGAGAAGGGAACAATATTCTATTGAGTCCTTCATGAGGAAACGTCCACCTTCTTTCAGTGGGTCTTATGATCTACAAGTTGCTGAACAATGGATCAGTACTACAGAAAAGATATTTTCAGTTATTCAATGTTCTTAACATGATAAATTCATCTTAGTAGTGTATCGTTTGGAAAGTGATACTGATCAATGGTGGAATCTTATCAAGAATACGAGGCCAAGAGATGAAATTGACTCCATGGAATGGGACGAGTTCCAGAACTTATTTTTCAATAAGTACTTCCCTCGTATTCTTCAAACAAAGATCGAGAAGGAGTTTCTTGAACTAAAGCAAAAGGATGATGAATCTGTTGGTATATACGAAGCGAATTTTACAAGGCTTGCAAGGTATGAATATGGATTTATCATCCAACCTGAAAGAAAATTTGATTGATTCATTAGTGGCTTAAAACCAAGTCTTCGAAGGGCGTTAGCCATAAGGGACTTCAATAGCTACGAGGAAATAGTTAGATGTGCTCTCAAAGTCAAGATGGAGATTGGAGTAACCCATCAGTCATATGGGTTTGATAAGAAGAGGAAAATGGAATTCAAATGAAAATCTAAAGAGCACACTGAAAAGAAGATGAGATTTCCCTTATGCTCATAGTGTGGAAAGAAACATGGAGGGAGTTGTCTTAAAGGGACATGTAAATGTTTCAAATGTGGAAAGGAAGGTCATCGGGAATTTGAATGCTGCAATGATGGGAAGAAGATGTCTAATGATTAAAACAAAGGATGTGATACACAGAATGACCGTACTACAATTCAATGTTTTAAGTGCAAGGAAATGGGGCATTATGCTAATAAATGCCCTAATCCAAGGGTTATTGATTATCGACATGAGCAAAAACTTATGGAAAAGGAAAAAGGGAAGTCACATGCGATCACTATTGGAGATATTGAATATGAAAACAATATGGTGGAATGATTAAGTGTTTATGTAATGGGATTCCAAAATAAAGTTGTATATAGTATCGTGGAATATTGGAATATTTATGTATTGGTCTATCCTGGTTTTCAATAATTTTATGGTACTGGTAACCATGGAAAGTGATTGATATATTTTTGGTAAGAAGATGATATGCGCATAATGAAGGGATAAAAAGAGAATGAGATGTTTGATTGTATTCATGATCTCATGATTGATATAAAGACTAAGTGATATCATGGTTTGAGTATGAAGAATTTTGAGGATTTTGGTATGTTGAAAGTGTTAACTTTTAACTGCATTCATGTTATCACTATGGTTCAATTAATGGGTATTCATTATTCAAGAGAATACATTATTAAGGTATTCACATGTTTGTAATTTGACCAAAATGATATATCTTATGATATATTGGGGATAAATGATAGCATTCACGTGATTGTTATGTGACATTTCAACTAATCATTTCCTTTATACTATGAGCTTGGACCGATGTATTTTAGATAAGCCTAAATATTGGAATGGATTATTTTGGACAGAAGTTAGTATTGTTTAAGGATAGAACTTTTTTCAATATTATTGATGGGATTTAATAGTAATATAGCATTAGAAAAAGGACAACCTGCAGGAAAGGCGACAACCCATCGCGTCAGACTAGGCTGTGGGAATCGAACCCACAATCGAAGTGCGACTGGCCTTTATCGCCTATTAGTGGCCTACAGAAAGTCCATGTTTAGTAGAAACTAGTTTTATTATATTATGTAGTGTGATATATGAAGTATAAGTCCATTTTAGGAAACATATATGATTAATCTAACTATAGATGGACTTATGTATTTTTTGATAACTTTTTCATGCTTTTGTTTGAGACAGATGGAATGACCCATCATTCTATCACATGATCTGCTAACACATCATGAATGACAAATTAAACTTCATTTCTTTAAGAGATGAAGTGGAAATTGTCCAAAGAATGACCAACGGTGAGACTATACCAAAATCACGAAAGTATTTCTTCTTATTCCAATCTCACCAACTTTAGGGAAATGATCTTTAAAACCAAAAATGTTGTCCTAGTGATCATATATCTGATGAATCAGATGGTACCTTAGATCGTCACAAATTTATGGCTTTGTGATTGTTGTCTTTTCCATAGCCATGTTCTCTACCACTCTCCATCAGAACATGATGGTTAGGTTTCTCTTCCATATCCAAATTTTCACCTATGTGGAAACATAGTGATTAGTTTATTTGGGTAACCATTACGTTTCATACTTTTGTTTTTAAAGATTGGTTTTGGTATTCCTTTTTATGATGTGGGTTTCTATTAATTAATCCTTCGAGTAGTAAACCATTAATAACCCCGACGAATTTCGAGGGCGAAATTCATTTTAACTGTGGTAGAATGTAACACCCCGAGATTTTATGAAAAAAATCTTTTTAATTTCATTAATGTCTTGTGTTGTACGCTACACCAAAAGGAGATTACAAAACACACATCCTTGACTTGCCTTTCATTACACGCAATCACGACCTTCCTAGATAGAGTGTGTAGTACGCAAATAATGAGTTTCACTAAACAACAATATGCTATTAAAATATTATTAAAACTAGCCGTTGTGAATAGTAATAACCACTTTTTGAAATTTTTGAAATTTTATTTTTCAATATGGACTTCATTTTCAGATTCTTAATATCGAAATTAGGTTAGGGTGAAATTTTGGTACTTTTCGGATAACTTTCATTTTTTGATAAATATTGAAAATTACTAAATTTTATTTAAAAACAACCTTTTTAATTGAAATAATTAATAGAGATAAAATTTTTAATTTGAGTGGTTTTAAAGTATATTTAGAATATATTTTTACAATTTAATACAATTTTGTTCATTGGATGTAATTTCACATTTAAACCAGACATAAACACGTGTCAATGTTTTGATATTTATTATCTCTTAAGAACATGCTATTTTTTTTACGACAGAAATTAATTTTTAAATTAATTAATGCAACTGATATGTTTTTAATTTGGTAAAATATACATCATTTTTGAGTTCATAATATCAAATATATCTTAGGCCTAAATTTTGGTATTTTTCTGGAAACTTTCATTTTTTAATGAATAGTGAATCCACGAAGTGGTAGTTGAAAAAATGAATTTTGCATAAAACATAATTTTACCGCTTATGTGAATGGAATTTCAAAAATAAGAGAGACATGGTTGATGTCAGTAAGTAAAATGTGGTTCAATGAGATAAAAATAATTTTTGGTGAATAGAAATTTTTTACTTTTTTTACCGTCGTTAAAAGTAAATAGGGTAATTAAGGGTAAAAATGATGTTATTATTACCCTAACACGTGTCCTAATTCTATGTGATAAGTGTAATTCATCAAAAAAACAACCTTAGGAATAAAATATAGCCATTTAGGCCCACTTAGATTAGATTAGGACATTTATTATTAATTTATTTAAATTAGGGTTAAAATAGTTAAAATCAATGTTTAATAATTAAATCATTTTTAATATAGAGGTATACATAAGTTAAATTCAACTATAAATATTAATTAGAAAGATACAAATATTTCCTACAAAATGGTATTTTATTTTTAATTTTTAGACATTATATAATTTAATTTATTTATGATACAAAGATGATGCAGTAATTATTTTATTAATGAAATATTTACATAATTGATGTTATAAATACCCAAATAAATGTAATTTGAGACTTTTTATGAATTCCACTAATTTTATAGGTTAATATGACATGTTATTATTTATTTAATTAACTTTGTTCGAACTAATCATTCTGTTATAATTTTTACAAAAAACAATTACTAAATAGTGTCAAAATCGACAAAAAAGATTTTTTTAAAAAAATATTATATTATTAATTGTTATTTTATTCCTAAAAATCTAAGGGCCATCCAAATGACTTAGATAAGGTTTTATATATTAATAATAAACATCTTGGGGTTCGTTTGGATTTTTATAGTAGGATTATTAACCTTATAGTGTAAGAACACAAGAAGACACGGTAAAAGTAAAATTATTTATGTTAATGTTAAATCTAAATGATAAGCTCAATATACGAACCTAAACATGTCTAAATTATATTGGATGAGATGTTTTAGACCCATACCCACCTTATCTTCGAAATAAATCAATTTAGAGCTATTTAAAACCGAATTTTGCTTTATAATAAAATAATATTTTTAGTTATTCCAAAGGTGCCCCTCTCATCCCTTATAAAAGGGAACCTCCTCCCTCTCTTCCTCACACCACGTTGAGCCTTCAAGCTCTTCCAACCCATGCCACTTTCTCCTCTCCACTTCCCTAGAGACAACCTAGAGGTCCTGTTCTTATTAAAAGACCAATTTTAGTGCCCTAAAAGGAGGTCTCAAAGAATCACTTCAAAGAAGAGGCAATGTCCGTTACCGATTATATCATCATTATTTCATCTTCCACTTCTTATTCTTTAGTTGTTTCATTATGAAGTAATAAATTCAGTATCACTCATATACTGATATGTTATTATATGTATTAAACAACCATATTTCACCATCTATCCATCCTACGGAAAATGAAATCATCCCGCGTGCGTACGTACGAAATACTGTCTCCACGCCGTGGTGTAATCTACTTTCCACCACCACCGTACTTGGATAGGTATAATGGTGTAAGTAATGAATATATATGATTATTGTAAAGTGATATTGATTCTGAAGTAGTATACATACACTTCAATACAATTCCATGATCATGGGAATGATATCATCACTCGTGCGTACGTACGGAATACCGTCTCCATGATGTGATGCGACTCGTTCTACATGATCTTCATTGCATAATGATTATTTAAATTAATTGCATAAATTAATATGATATACATTACACTAATATCACTCTTTAAATGAGGTATATATAAACAACAGAGAAGAATAAGAATTTATTTGACAAAACACGCTTAAGAACAAAAAGTAAAAAACACCTGAATAACAAGTTGTAATGAAATATTACTAATAAGAAGATAATAATACGACCATATATGATATCATAACAATAATTATGATTCTGGAATAAGTCAATAACATTATTTAAATCATTATACAGGAGGTTGGGACACTTACGAGGCAAATCGGACCTATGGTAAGGGAAGTATCACAATCTCATTTTTATCCGAGATTGTTTATACTTTGAAATTTAATGGGGTGTATTTTACCATCGACATCCATGTTTCCTCAATATGTAATATTATTTCCATCCACCTAAAATTTTGTAAATAAAATTTTACCCTTCGCGGAGTTTTTGGTAAAAGATATGAATGGAATCATTTTTCATACGATGTACTTTTTGACTTTTCCGACAAAAGTACGAAGAATGTTTTTTTAACTTATACAGCATGAATGGATTTTTAAAACTCTATTTCCGAGAAGCTTCCTTTACAAGTTTTCATGTTTGTTTTTAATCAACTTATTTTAGTTTATAATTGTACGACATGTTAAGAAAGGAAAAGTTTTTTTGAAGCATAAAGGATATTTTCCTTAAAAATGGAGTTCAAGTGTTTTATCAAAATTATTTTCCATCTAAGATAATAAAGGGTTATTTTTTTATCCCTATTATTACATTTATTTGATTTTGTTGTCATAGAATTATATTTTTATAAATTCTGTTATCTTATATGATTTTTTTATGATTTCACGATGTTTAAGAATCCCATTTTTATTACATGGGTTATGCTATGATGTATGGTTTTCTGATTTTGTGGCACACATAAGAATGATATAGTTATGATATGGGTTGGACCTATATCTCCCTCCAATTAATTGGGTAATGATTTTATATCTCATGAGATAGACATGGCTGGAACGGCAGGTTAAACCGGTTCTGTGAAATATGACTAAAACGAGGAGTGAACTCGATTCAGAAATGGACTTTGTCCACTAAGATAGTCTTGGCAATGAGTCTTGACTAATAAGAAATGATTCTCTATGATTATGTGTGTATTACACAAAGTTCCATGTTTTATGTTATGATTATTGGGATTACATTTCACTTCTATGATTTATCCCATGGTATAAAATTATGATTTCTTTTGCGGGTTAAGATTTCCAAAATGTTATGTTCATGATGTGATTGATTTTTCTTTTGTTTACCCTTACTGAGAATTTGAGCTCACCCTTTTATGTTTTCTTTTCCCCAGGATATAAAGAAAGGTTTTAGGTAAAAAGGGATGATCTTTATGGGATATGTTGAAGATCTTTCATCCTGATTAGAATATTATATTCCAAGATTCCAAAGACACTAAACTAATACGGTCCTTGTGTGTGTGTTTTTGTTATATACTAAGTATTCTGCAAAAGTAATGTAACTTCCGTGTACGTTATGCTTCTGGTCTCTACAATCCACCCTCATTCAGTGGGTCTACTAATCCATATGTGGCTGAACAGTGGATTAGTGCCACTGAAATGATATTTTCAGTTCTACAATGTTCTGAACATGATAAAGTCATCTTAGTAGTATATCATTTGGAAGGTGAAGCTGATCAATGGTGTAATCATATTATGAATACGAGGTAATTGGATAAAATTGAGTCCATGGAATCAGATGAGTTAAACAACTTATTTTTTAATAAGAACTTCCCTCGTATTCTTTGAACAAAGATGGCGAAGGAGTTTCTTGAACTGAAGGAGAAGGATGATGAATCTGTTGGTACCTATGAAGAAAATTTTACAAGACCTGCAAGGTATTCTTCTGGGATTAATATCAATCCTGGGAGTAAGATTGATTGATTCTTTAGTGGCTTAAAAACAAGTCTTCGAAGGGAGTTAGCCATAAAGGACTTCAAAAGCTACAAGGAAATAGTTTGATGTGATCTCATGATTGAGATGGAAATTATTGTAACCCAACAGTCATATGCGATCGATAAGAAGCGAAAAATGGAATTCAAAGTGAAATTTAAAGACCACACTGAAAAGAAGATGATTTTTCCTTTATGTTCAAAGTGTGGAAAGAAAACTGGAAAGAGTTGTCTAAAAGGGACAAGTAAATGTCTCAAATATGGAAAGGAAGGTCATCAGGCATTTGAATACCTCATTGATGGGAAGAAGATATCTAGTGATGCGAACAACGAAAAAGAGACATAGAGTTGACCTCCTACACTTCAATGATAAAAGTGAAATGAAATGGGTCATTATGCCAATCAATTCCCTAATCCAAGGGTTTTGGATGATGATAGATGTCACCAAAATCTTGAGGCTAAAGGAAATGGAATGTCACTTGCAATTTCTATCAGTGATGTGGAGTTTGATAACAAGGTGGTGAAAGGTACATTTACCATCCACTCAAAAGTAGAAAATGTTTCATATGATTCTGGATCCACCCACTCTTTTATTTCTGATGAATTTTCTAATGGTATCGCCATATTAACTCAGTAGTTAGATATTTATTTAGTTGTGACAACCCCTAATGGAACAACAATCACATCAAAATTTTACAATTATTCTCTGATTGGAGTTTCTGCGAAAATGCTTCCTGTAAATATTGTTCTCCATCCTATAGGGGAATTTGATTTGATTCAGGGCATGGATTGTCTTTATTTATATGGAGCACATATCAATTTCCAAATAAGTGAAGTCACATTTAATATTCCAGATAAATCTATGATCGTCTATCAATGTAAGGATGAACATAACCTTCCATTGGAAATTTCATCCATATTATTTGTCTTGATTCCACTAATTGAAGGTTATTTATCTCAAATGGTTGGAGAGAAACTCCTGATTAATAATATTCCCATTGTATGGGAGTTTGAATATGTCTTTCTGGAGGAATTTCTAAGTGTTCCACCAAATCGCGAAGTTGAGTTTTCAATTGAACTCATACCGGGTGCTATGCACATTTCAAAGAAACCATAGAGAATGGTCCCAATTGAGTTGTAGGAATTGAAGAAGCTACTCCACGAGAATATTGATAAGGGATTCATACGCCCTAGTGAATCACCTTGGAGAGCACCTTTTCTATTTGTTAAGAAGAATGATGGATCCATGAGACTCTTCATTGATTACCGAAAACTTAACAAGATCGCTATCAAGAACAAATATCCTCTCCCATGCATTTATGACTTATTTGTCCAACTACTCAGAGCTCAATACTTTTCCAAGATTGATCTTCGTTCAGGTTATCATCAATTATTGGTCAAAAGAGAGGATATACCAAAGACGGATTTCCGTACAAGGTATAGACAATTTGAATTTATAGTGGTGCCATTTGGTATTACTAATGCTCCGGCTATCTTCATGGATCGAAGGAATAAAGTCTTTAGAGTATATCATGATCAGTTTGTGGTAGTATTTATAGAGGATAATTTTAACTATTCAAAGAGAAAGGAAGAAAATGAAGATCACATGAGAATTATATTAAAGACCATGAAAAACGCGAAGCATTATGCCAAATTTACCAAGTCTGAAGTTTGCCATAAAAAAAGATTCATTTTGGGGTCACATATTCTCTAAAGAGGGGATATATGTGGATCCAGTAAAAACAGTTATTATCGAAAGATGGTCGATACCAACAACAGTAACTGAGATCCGAAGTTTTCTTATTTTGGGAGGATATTATTGATGTTTTGTGAATGATTTTCCATGATTACCTAATCAAATCACCCGGTTGACTCGAAAAGGATATATGTTCGCTTGGACAGAGGAGTGGGAGGAGAATTTCAAGGTGTTAAAAAGAAGGTTATCCAGTGCCCCTGTGCTCACACTTCCTTGTAGTGGAGAAAGGTTTAGGATCTATAGTGGTGCATCAAAGAAGGGATTGGGGTGTGTTCTCATCCAAAACTATATGGTAATAGAATATGCCTCACGACAATAGAAAATCCATGAGAAAAATTACCCAACTCATTAATTGTAGTTAGCTGCGGTGATCTTTGCATTAAAAATATGGTGGCATTATCTTTATGCTGAAAGGTGTGATATTTATACTGATCGTAAACTTTTAAAGTATATTTTCACACAAAAGGATCTGAATATGCACCAAAGAAGATGGTTGGAGCTGATTATGGATTACGACTGCTCAATTCATTATCACCCTAGGAAAGCAAAAAATGTGGAAGATGCATTAAGTCGAAATGACCATTCTAGGTTATCCATCATGGTAATCACAAAATATATAATATTTAGGGATTTACAAAGGATGTATCATGTAATTATAATGGAAGGGGAAAAATATTATCTTTCTTAAATGAATTTTCAACCATCTATACATGTTAATATTAAAGAGACATAGAAAGAAGATGTAGAGTTACAAAAGAAGGTGAGAAATGTTCCGGAATTCAACCTTGATTGTGATGGGATAACAAGTTTCCTGAATTGGGTTTGTGTTCCTCCCATCCCATAATTAAAGATGGAGCTTCTAGATGAGGCTCATAGTTCTTCATTATCTATTCATCCCGGAAGCACAAAGATGTATAGGGACCTGAAAGAGTACTTCTGGTGGGATGGCATGAATAGAGATGTTTCTAAATAAGTCTCTCGATGCATGGTTTATCAGCATGTTATAGCTGAGAGACAGACGTCTAAGATAATGTTACAACCTTTACCCATACCCTAATGGAATTGGGAAAACAACACTATGGACTTTTTCATTAGACTTCCTAAAACATCCAAAGGCAATAATGCTATCAGGGTCATAGTTGATCGTCTTTTGAAGTCGGCACACATCATTTCTGTTAGAGAAGATTTCTCTCTGGATCAGCTTTCCATGATATATGTAAAGGATGTGGTAAGAATTAATGGAGTACCACTTTCTATTATATCTGATCAAGATCCGAGGATTACATCGATGTTTTGGGGAAGTCATCAGTATACTTTATATACACAGTTGAATTTCAGCACTGATTATCATCCTCAGACAGAATGTCAGTCTGAGAAAAAAATTCAAACTCTAGATGATATGTTAAGAGCTTGGTTCATTGATTTCAAATGTGGATGGGATCAACACCAAACTTTGGTGAAATTTTCTTATAATAATATCTTTCACTCTAGTATTCATATGGCTCCTTATGAAGCCCACTATGGAAATAAATGCTGAACTCCAACTTGTTGGGATGATGTTGGGGAAAGAAAGCTATTAGGACCTCATCTTGTTGATGAGATGGTAGAAAAGGACCAATCTATTCAACAACACATATGAGCAGCTCAGAGTCGACAGAAAAATAATGCTGATAACAAAATAAAAGACATTGTGTATGAAGGGGGTGATAAATTGTTCTTACGAATATCTCCTTGTAAGAGAGTAATAAGATTTGGAAAGAAGGGAAAGTTGAACCCTAGGTATATCAGAAATTTAGAAATACTAGGTCGTGTTGGGAAATTAGAATACAGATTGCTGCTTCCACTGAATCTATTTCAAGTTCTCTATGTGTCCCATGTATCTCTCCTAAGAAAGTATATACACGATCCTTCACATGAACTCATCTTAGAAGTTGTACAGCTGGAGAAAAATATCTCTTATAAATAACAGCCGATAGAGATTCTGGATCGTAGCAAAAAATCCCTACAGAACCTGGCCACTCGCTTGGTGAAGGTTTTATGGAGGAACCAAAAATTATAAGAAGCTTCATGGGAGCTTGATGATTTGATGAGAGAGAGGTATCCTCATCTGCTTGTTACAAATTGAATAATTTCAAGGGAGAAATTCATTTTTAGGGGGATAGAATGTAACACCCGAGATTGTTATGATAAATATTTTTTTTTATGTTATATACATCATCAAAGGAATCTTTCACTACACACAACACTATCTTGGCTTGATTTAGACACAATCGCAACTTTCCTCGATAGCTTGTGTGGTACGCAATACAGAGTTTCAATAAAAATTATATGCTATTAAAATATTATTAAAACTAACCATTATGAATAGTAATACCCACTTTTTGAAATTTTATAACTTTTCCCTTTATAATGGACATCATTTTTTGATTCAAAATATCAAAATTAGCCAAGGGTGAATTTTTTGTATTTTTCTAAAAACATTCAATTGTTGATGAATAGTGAAAACACATGGTTACTATTTAAAAACAGATTTTTTATTAAAAAAATAATTTATTTTATTTAATTTTATTTTATGTAAAATTTTTACATAATACCTATATATGTTCAATGTAATTCATTGGATTCAATTTATAATAATTTTATATTTAAAAAAAATTATTGAACTTTTCACCGTTTTTTACCCACCTCATATGAGAGTTTGAAAATTTACATAAAACATAATTTCTGGCTTTTGTGAGTGGAATTTATAAAATCTGAGAGACATGGTTAATATCTAGGAGTGAATGTGGTTCAATAAGATAAAAATAATATTTGATGAATAGTAACGTTTTAGTTTGATTTAGCACGGTTAAAAGTAAAGAGGGTAATTAAGGGTAAAAATGATATTATTATTACCCTAACACATGTCCTAATTCTATTGGATAAATTTAATTCTTCCAAAAACATACTTTGGAATAAAATATGACAATTTAGGTCCACTTGGATTAGATTAGGACACTTATTATTATTTTAAAGAAGAGTTAAAAGAGTTAAAACAAGGTTTAATAACTAATACATTATTATTATAGGGTTATACATAAGATAAATTCGACTATAAATATTCATTAGAAAGATAAAAATATTTCTTACGTAATTGTATATCATTTATAATTTTTAGACATTAAATAATTAAATTTATTTATGACCCAATGATGATGTAGTAATTACCTTATTAATGAAATATTAACATAACTGATATTATAGATACCCAAATAAAGGTAATTTGAAACTTTTTTTGAATTAGAATAATTTTAGAGGATAATATCACATGTTAGTATTTATATAATTAACTTTTATTGAAATAATCATGATATTATGTGTTTTACAAAAATATTGTACCAAATAGTGTCAAAATTGACATAAAATAGTTTTTCAAACAAATATTATATTATTAATTGTTATTTTATTCCTAAAAATCTAAGGGTCGGCCAAATGACTTAGATAATCATATATATATTAATAATGAACCACTTGGGGTTATTTTGTCTTGTTATAGTATGTTTATTTACCATATAGTGTAAGAAAACTAGAACATATGGTAAAAGTAAATTTTTTTAACTTAGAGTTAAATCTAAATGATAAGGTTTAAATAGTAACCATAACTTGTATAAAATATATTGGTTGAGAGTATTTCGACCCATCCAAACCTTATATTATAAATAAATCAATTTGGAGATATTAAAAATCTAATATGACTTAATTATAAATTAATATTTTATGTTTTTCCTAAGGTTCCCCTCTCCTCCCTTATAAAAGGACACCTCCTCCCTCTCCTCCTCACAACACATTGAGAATTCTTGCTCAGCCAAACCATACCAATTTATCTTCTACACTTCCCTAAAAACATCCTAAATGTCTTGGTATTCTTCAATGTCCATCTTTAGTGCCCTAGGAGGTGGTTAAGAAGAAGCACTTCAAAGAAGAGGTAATGTCTATTACCGATTCTTTCAACTTTATTTTTTCTTCTACTTCTTCTTATCTATTTGTTTCATTGTGAAGTAATATCATCAGTCTCAATAATATTCTGATATGGTATTATAAATATGAAAAAACCATATTCCACCTTCAATCCATCCTACGGAAAATGAAATCACCGCGTGTGGGTACGTACGGAATACCGTCTCCACGCCGTGGTGTAATTTGTTTTCCACCACCACCATAATTGGATGGGTATAATGTTGTAAAAGATAACTATATATGATTATTATAATGTGATATTTATTCTTAAAAATTATACATAAACTTAAATACAATTCCATTATCATGGGAATGATATCATCACTCATGTGTACGTACGGTCTACCATCTCCACGATGTGATGAAACTCGTTCTACATGATCTTTATTAAATAATGATTATATAAATTAATTGAATGAATAAATATGATATATATTACACTAATAGAATTATGTAAATGAGATATATATAATCTAAAAATATGAATAAGAATTTATTCGACAAAACACACATAAGAACAAAAAGAAATAAACACCCGAATAACAAGTAACAATATAATATTACTAATAAGAAGCAATGAATATGAACATATATGATATCATAAAAACGAGTACGATTCTGGAACAAGTCAATAACATTATTTAAATCATTATAAAAGATGTTTGGGCACGTATGAACCAAATCATACCTAAGGTAAGGTAAATTCTCACAATCTCATTTTTATCCGAGATTGTTTATACTTCAAAATTTACTGGGGAATATTTAACATCCACATCCATGTTTCCTCAATATGTAATATTATTTCTATCCTTCTAAATTTTTTTAAATCCATCTTTACCCTTAGGTGAGTTTTTAGTAAATGATATGAAAGTAATCCTTTTCCATTTTTAGTACGAGATATTTTTTGACTTTTCCGGCCAAAGTACGAGATGAATGTTTTTCTGTTACTTATACGACATGAATATATTCTTAAAACATTATTTCCATGAAGATTCTTTTAAAATTTTTCTTGTTTACATTTAATCAGCATCTTTTAGTTTAAAATTATATGACATGTTGAAAAATGAAAAATTATTTTGAAGTAGAAAGGATACTTTCCACAAGAATGAAGTTGAAGTGCTTTATCAAAATTATTTTCCATCTTATATAATATAGGGTTCTGTTTATATCACTTGTTTTTACATTTATTTGATTATGTTATTATGGAATTATTTTTGTTATGTCCTTTTATCTTATGTGGATTATGTTATGATGGCATGATGTTTAAAAATCTCATTTTTATTACAAGGGTTGTGCTATGATGTATGATTTATGATAGCGTGGCACACATAATATTGGAATTTTATGAGATGGGTGGGACCCATATCTCCGTAAAATGAATTTGGTAATGATTTATATCTCATGAGATAGACATGGCTGGAACGGAAGGTTAATCTGGTTTAGTGATACAAGAATGAAACGAGGACTGAACTCAGTTCAGAAATGGACTTTGTCCGCTAGGATAGTCTTGGAAATGAGTCTTGACTAATAATAAATGATTCTCTATGATTATGTGTGTATGACACAAAGTTTCATTTTTTCTGTTATGATTATTGGGATTACATTTTACTACTATGATTTATCCCATGTTATTAAATTTTGATGTCTTTTTCAGGTTAATATTTTCAAAATGTTATGTTCTTATGAATATGATGTGATTGATATTTCTTTTGATTAACTTTATTAATCATTTGAGGACACCCTTTTGTATGTTTTCTTTTCCCCAGGTCAGGAAGAAGGGAATTAAGTAGGATATGCCAAAAAAAGGATTCTATATGTGATGAAATAAATGGATGACAATATATATGCTTTATGAACCAGTTGTTTATGATTCCCAGTTTCTAAAGACACTATACCTATACGGTCCTATTGTGGATTTTTTATATGTTTTAATAAGTATTCTTCAATTATGACGTAATAAAAATGTATGTAATGTATGGGTCAATATATTTTGTATTAGAGGAAAGGTATAGTCACCCTTGGGAAACTAAAACGTGAATGACTTAGTATAAACCCTAAGGATATATCTAAGCATAGAACACAATCTTAGTGTTTTATAAAGGGACATGAAACACATATGATTAGACTATAAGTGTGAATTTTTATTCTAGATTATGTGGTTTTCATATTATAAATAGTGTTTCTCACACTATTATTCTTGGCATTAGTCAATGGATGGAAGTCGTAGGAACTGTGTTAATGCGGAATGCGATGGGATATGAAATAATTATCGCCCAGAGCAACCAAATTTTATGGGGGAGGGAATGAAAACTATTTCTGCCATGCTCACACAAAATTCTCATGATATGAATCATGCTGGTCTTCCAGACGAGCAATGGAAGGAGAAACATTCTATAAAATCCTTCATGAGGTCGTTTCCACCCTCATTCAGTTGGCCTACTGATCCATTAGTGGCTGAGCAGTGGATCAGTACCACTGAAAATATATTTTCAGTTCTACAATGTTATGGACATGATAAAGTAATCTTAACAGTATATCGTTTGGAAGGTGAAGCTGATCAATGGTGGAATCTTAATATGAATATGAGGCAAAGGGATGAAATTGAGTCCATGGAATGGGATGAGTTCGAGAAATTAATTTTCAATAAGTACTTCCCTCGTATTCTTCGAACATAGATGGAAAAGGAGTTTCTTGAACTGATGTAGAAGGATGATGAATCTGTTGGTCATAAAAAGAAAATTTTACAAGACTTTCAAGGTACACATCTGGGATTATTATCCAACATGAGAGTTAAATCGATCGATTTTTAATGGCTTAAAACCATGTCTTCGAACAGAGTTAGCCATAAGGGACTTCAATAGCTACAAGGAAATAATTTGATGTGATGTAAAGGTTGAGATGGAAATTAGAGTAACCCATCAGTCATATTCTTTTGATAACAAGAAGAAATTGGAATTCAAAGAAAAATCTAAAGACCACACTGAAAAAAGATTGAGTTTTTCCATATGCTCCAAGTGTGGAATGAAACCTGGAGGGAGCTGTCTTAAATGGACAAGTAAATGTTTCAAATGTGGAAAGGAAGGTCATCGGGCATTTGAATGCCGCAATGATGGGAAGAAGATTTCTAGTGATGCGAACAAATAAAGGCTACATAGAGTGCACCTTCTAAACTTCAATGTTACATGTGAAAGGAAATGGGGAATTATTCCAATCAATGCCCTAATCCAAGGGTTGTTGATGATGATCGACGTCAATAAAATCTTAAGGCTAAATCCAAAGGAATGTCACATGCAATTTCAGTTAGTGATGTGGATTATGATAACAGAGATGTGAAAGGTTCATTTACCATCCACTCTAATTTATAAAATGTTTTATTTGATTTTGAATCCACCCACTCTTTTATTTCTGAATAATTTTCTAAGGGTTTCTCCATATTACCTTAGCAGTTAGATATTGAGTTCGCTGTGACAACCCCTAATGGCACAACAGTCGAATCAAAAGATTACAATTCTTCTCCGTTTGAATTTTGTGGGAAACTGCTTCTTGCAAATCTTGTGATCCTTCCTATAGTGGAAATTGATGTGATTCATGGCACAGATTTGCTTTATTTATATGGATCTCATATCAATTGCCAAAGAAGGAAAGTCACATTTCAAAATCCAGATCAATCTATGATCGTTTATCAATGCAAGTATGAACATAACCTTCCAGTGGAAATTTCATCCATCCTATCGGTCTTGATTACACTAATTGAAGTTTATTAATCTCAAATGGTTGGAGAGAAAATCCCAATTAAGAATATTCCCTATTGTACGGTAGTTTGAAGATGTCTTTATGGAGGAATTGTTGGGTCTTCCACCAAATCGTGAAGTTGAGTTTTCAATTGAACTCATAGCGGGTGCTATGCCCATTTCAAAGAAACCTTATAGAATGGCCCCAATTGAATTGCATGAATTGAAGAAGAAACTCCAAGAGAATCTTGATAAGGGATTCATATGCCCTAGAGAATCACCTTGGGAGCACCTATTCTGTTTGTTAAGAAGAAATATTGATCAATGATACTCTGCATTGATTATCGGAAACATAACTAGATCATTATCAAGAACAAATATCCTCTCCCACGCATTGATGACTTATTTGACCAACTACGGAGAGATCAATAATTTTCTGAGATTGATCTTCGTTCAATGTTTCATCAATTAAGGGTCAAAAGGAAGGATATACCAAGGAGACTTTCCGTATAAGGTATGCACACTGTGAATTTAGAGTGATTCCATTTGGTGTTAATAATTCCCCTGCTATATTCACAGCTCTAATGAATATAGTCTCTAGAGTATATCTTGATTAGTTTGTGGTAGTCTTTATAGATGATATTCTTATCTATTCAATGTGAAAGGAAGAACATGATGATCACTTGAGAATTGTATTACAGACCCTCACAAAGGAGAAGCTTTATTCCAAATTTACCAAGTGTGAATTTTGGCATTATAAATTTTCATTTTTGGGTCACATAATCTCTAAAGAGAGGATATTTGTTGATCCAGCAAAAATAGAGGTTATGGAATGATGGTCGATACCAACAATAGTAACTGAGATCCGATGTTTTTTTGGTTTGGCTGGATATTATTGACGTTTTGTGAATGATTTGTCACGATTATCTAATCTAATCACCAGGTTGACTCAAAAAGGACATAAGTTCCCTTGGAAAGGGAGTGTGAAGAGAATTTCAAGGAGTTAAAATGATGGTTATCCAGTGGACCTCTTCTCACACTTCCTTTTAGTGGAGAAAGGTTTGTGATCTATAGTGATGCATCTAAGAAGGGATTGGGGTATGTTCTCATGCAAAACAATATTGTGATATCTAATGTTTCACAACAGTTGAAAATCCATTAGCAAAATTACCCAACTCATGATTTAGAGTTAGCTGCAGTACTCATTGAATTATAAATACAAATGCATTATCTTTATAGTGAAAGGTGTGATATTTATACTGATCATAAAAGTTTAATGTATATTTTCACACAAAAGGATGCGAATATGGGCCACAGAATATGGTTGGAGTTGATTAAATATTATAACTACTCAATTCATTATCACCCTCAGAAATCAAACAGGGTGGCAGATGCATTTAGGCGACAAGACCATGCTAGATTATCCATGATGAGGATCACAAAAGATAAAAAATTTATGGATTTACAAAGAATGGATATTGGAATTATAATGGAAGGGGAATGATATTATCTTTCTAAAATCAATGTTAAACCATTTATACATGTGAATATTAAAGAGTCACAAAAAAAAAGATGTAGAGTTACAAAAGATGGTGAGAAATGTTACTGAATTCAACCTTGATTGTGATGGAATAATATAGTTTCAGAATCTGGTTTGTGTTCCTCCCATCCAAGAATTAAAGAAGGAGCTTCTAGATGAGGCTCATATTTCTTCATTATCTATTCATCCTGGAAGCACGAATATGTATAGGGACCTGAAAGAGTAGGTCTGGTGGGATGGCATGAAATGAGATATTGTTGAATATGTCTCTTGATCCTTGGTTTGTCAGAAAGTTAAAGCTGAGAGATAGAAGTCTATGGGTATGTTACACCAATTACCCATACCCAAATAGAAATGAGAAAACATCACTATGGACATTGTCACAGGACTTCCTAAAACATCCAAAGGAAATAATGATATATGGATCACAGTTGATCGTCTTATGAAGTCGACACTCTTCATTTCTATTAGAAAAGACTTATCTCTGGTTCAGCTTTCCAATATATATGTAAAGGATTTGGTAAGATTACATGGAATACCACTTTCCATTATATATGATCGGGATCCGATGATTACCTCTATGTTTAAGCAACGTCTTCAGAGTAATTTACATACATAGTTGAGTTTCATCACTGCTTATCCCCCTCCGAATGACAGTCAGTCTGAGAAAACAATTCTAAGTCTAGAAGATATGTTAAGAGCATGCTCTATAGATTTCAAAGGAGGTTGGGATCAACACCTACCTTTGGTGGAATTTTCTTATAATAATAGATTTCACTCTAGTATTCTGGTGGCTCCTTATGAAGATCTATATGGAAAGAAATTCTAAACTCCAACTTACTGGGAAGAAGTTGGGGAATGAAAGCTATTAGGACCTGATCTTGTAGATGAGATGGCAGAAAAGGTCTGATCTATTCAACAACACATAAGAGCAGCTCAAAGTCGACAAAAAAGATATGCCGATAACCGAATAAAAGACCTTGTGTTTGAAGTGGGTGATAAATTGTTATTACAAATATTTCCTAGGAAGAGAGTAATGTGATTTGGAATGAAGGGAATGTTGAGCCCTATGTATATCGGTCCTTTCAAAATATTAGATCATGTTGGGAAGGTAACTTACCGATTGACGCTTCCATCGAATCTCTCTTAAGTTCACAATGTCTTCCGTGTATCACTCCTGAGAAAATACATTCCTGATCCTTCACATGTAGTCAGCTCAGAAGTTGTACAGCTTGAGAAAGATCTTTCTTATGAAGAAAAGCCGATAGAGATTCTAGATCATAGCGAAAAAGTCCTACAGAACAAGACCAGTCGCTTGGTGAAAGTTTTATGGAGAACCAAAAATTATATGAAGCTACATGGGAGCTTGAGGATATGATGAGAGATAGGTATCCCTATCTGTTTGTTACAATGTGACGAATTTTGAGGGTGAAATTCATTTTAAGGGTGGTAGAATGTAAGAACCGAGATTTTTATGAGAAATATTTTGTTTTTATGTTATATAATTCATCAAAGGAATCTTTCACTACAAACAACACTAGCTTGGCTTTCATTACACGCAATCACGACCTTCCTCGATATATTGTGTTGTTCACAATACCATGTTTAACTAAACAACGATATTCTATTAAAATATTATTAAAACTAGCTGTTATGAATAGTAATAACCAATTTTTTAATTTTTCTAAAATTTAACATTAAAAATGGACTTCATTTTTGTATTCAGAATATAGAAATTAGCCTAGGGTGAATTTTTGGTATTTTTCTGAAAACATACAATTTTTGATGAATAGTGAAAACAATGGGTTACTAATTAAAAACCAAATTTTTATTTAAATAATAATTTACTTTCATTAAATATTGTTTAGGTAAAAATTGATACATAATACTTATATATGTTCATATGAATTCATTGGAGTCATTTTATAATAATTTTAGATATATAAAAATTATATTGAACTTTTCACCGTCTTTTACACACCTCATAGGAGAGTTTGGAAATTTATGTATAACTTAATTTTACCGCTACTGTGAGAGAAATTTAAAAATTAGAGAGGCACAGTTAAATAATAGGAGTAAAATATTTTTCAATAATTAAAAATAATTTTTTGTGATTATTATCTTTTTATTTTTATTTACCACGGTTAAAAGTAAATAGGGTAATTAAGGGTAAAATGATATTATTATTACCCTATCACATGTACTAATTCTATTGTATAAGTTTAATTCGACCAAAAATAACCTTAGGAATAAAATATTACCATCTAGGTCCACTTGGATTAGATTAGGACACATATTATTATTTTATTTAAAGAAGAGTTAAAAGTGTTAAAAACAACATTTAATAACTAAAATATCTTTAATATAGGGTAATATATAAGATAAATTGGACTATAAATATTCATTATAAATATAAAAATATTTCCTATGAAATGGTATTTTATTTATAATTTTTAGACATTAAATAATTTCGTTTATTTATGACACAATCATGATGTAGTAATTACGTTATTAATGAAATATTAATATAATTGATATTATAGATACCCAAATAAATGTAATTTGAGCCTTTTTACGAATTAAAATATTTTTATAGGTTAATTTGACATATTATTATTGATTTAATTAACATTTTCTAACTAATCATGCTGTTATGAGTTTCACAAAAATCATGTACCAAATATTGTCAAAATTGTCATAAAATAGTTTTTAAAACAAATATTATATTATTAATTGTTATTTAATTCTTAAAAATAAAAGGTTATTCCAAATGACTAAGATAAAGATATATACACTAATAATAAACCACATGTTGTTCGTGTTTCTTGTTATAGTATGTTTATTAACCATATAGTGTAAGAAAACAAGATGACACAATAAAAGTAAAATTATTTAACATTGAGTTAAATCTAAATGATAAGGTTAAAATAGTAACCTATAATTGTCAATAATCTATTGGTTGAGAGTATTTCGACCCATCCTCACCTTATATTCAAAATAAATCAACTTGGAGCTATTAAAAACGAATATGACATTATTATAAAATAATATTTTTAATTTTTCCAAAGATGCACCTCTCCTCCCATATAAAAGGACACTTCCTCCGTCTCCTCCTCACACATCTTTGAGCATTAAATCTCTTCCAAAACCTGAAAATTTCTCTTCTCCAATTCCCTTGTAACATCCTAAAGGTCCTGGTTTTTTCAAAGGCATATTTAGTTCCCTACGAGGATACTAAGAAGAGGCGCTTCAAAGAAGAGGTAATGTCTGTTACCGATTCTTTCAACATTATTTCTTCTACCACATCTTCTTCTTTAGTTGTTTCACTATGATGTAACAAAATAAGTATCACTAATATATTGACATGTTATTATATATATTAAACAACCTTATTTCACCTTCTATCCATCCTACGGAAAATGAAATCACCCCGTGTGCGTAGGTACAAAATATCGTCTCCACACCGTGGTGTAATATGTTTTCCAGCACCACCTTACATGGATGTGAATAATGGTGTAAAGAATAACTATATATTATTATTTTAAATTTATATTTATAATTAAATAGTAGAAATAAACTTAAATACAATTCCACGATCATTTGAACGATATCATCGCTCGTGTGTACGTACAGCCTACCGTCTTAATGATGTGACGTGACTTGTTATAAATGATCTTCATTGAATAATGATTATATAAATGATTTGAATGAATAAATATTATAAATATTAAATTAATTCCATTATGAAAATGAGGTATATATAACCTAAAAATAATAATAATAATTTATTCGACAAAACACGCATAAGAACAAAAATAAATAAACACCCGAATAATAATTAACAGTGAAATATTACTAAAAAGAAGCTAAGAATATGACCATATATGATATCATAACAATGAGTACGATTCTAAAATAGGTCGATAACATTTTTTTAATCACTATACAGAATTTTCGGACATGTACGAAGCAAATCAGACCAAAGGTAAGGGAAAATCTCCCAATCTCATTTCCATCTGAGATTGTTTATACTTCAGAATTTACTGAGGAATATTTATCATCCATATCCCTGTTTATTCAATATGTAATATTATTTCTATCCTCCTACAACTGTTTAAATATAAATTTACCCTTCAGTGAGTTTTTATTAAATGATATGAAAGGAATATTTTTTCATTTTTAGTACGATGTATTTTTTTTACTTTTCCGGCCAAACTACGAGAAGAATGTTATTCTTTAACTTATATGGAATGAATGGATATTTAGAACATTATTTCCATGAATATTACTTTACAATATTACAAGTTTATTTTTAATCAACTTATTTTAGTTTTAAATTATATGACATGTTAAGAAAGGAAAAATGTTTTTGAAGTAGAACAGATATTTTCCTAAAGAATGAAGTTCAAGTGTTTTATCAAAATTATTTTCCATCTATGATAATATAGGGTTATATTTCTATCCCTATTTTTACCTTGATTTGATTATTTTATTATGGAATTATTTTTATGAAGTTCGTTTATCTTATATGGATTTTATTATGATGGAATGATGTTTAAGAATCCCATTTTTATCACATGGGTTATGATATGATGTATGATTTATGATATTGTCACACACATAAGAATGGTATCATTTTGAGATTGATGGGACCTATATACCCCTAGAATGCATTGGGTAATGATTTATATCTCATGAGATAGACATGAATAGAACTTTATGTTAATATGGTTCAATGATATAGGACTGAAACAAGGAGTGAACTCAGTTCAGAAATAGACTTTCTCCATTAGGATAGTCTTGGAAATGAGTCTTGACTACTAAGAAATGATTATCTATGACTATGTGTGTATGCCACAATGTTTCATGTTTTATTTTATGATTATTGGGATTACATTTTACTACTATGATTTATCCCATGTTATGAAATTATGATCTCTTTTGCAGGTTAAGATTTCCTTAATGTTATGTTCTTATGAATATGATGTGATTGATATTTCTTTTGTTAACCCTTACTGAGAATTTGAGCTCGCCCTTTTGTATGTTTTCTATTCCCCAGGTCAGTAAGAAGGGTATTAAGTTGGATATTCCAAAAAGGGATTCTAGATATGATGAAATAAATGGGAGACAATGTAGATGCTTTATGAACCGGTTGTTTATGCCTCCCAGATTTTGAAGACACTATTCATATAAGGTCCTATTGTGGTTTTGTTATATGTTGAAATAAGTGTGCATCAATTTTGATATAAAAAAATGTATGTAAAGTATGTTTCATTATAATTAGACTTAGTATGTGATGGGTGGGGCCCACTATAGCTTCTCAATTCATTAGTAGGTCACATGAGACAAACAAGTGTCTGGGAAAAAGGCCATGAAAAAAATCTTATTTGTAGTCTTTGCACGAGTCCTTGACTATGTGGTTATGATGTCCAACATTATTCATTCCATAATTATGAAATTGGTTATTGATATTACACTAATTATTTTCATAGTATAATAACATTGTCAATAATTAAATGGAATTATTTTATTTATCTTTTCCATATTATGATGAAGTTTATGTTTAAAAGGGTTGTGTTTTTTCGGATATATTGCCTAAAATATTTATGCTTATTTATAAATGGTTTTTCTATATCGTTATCCTTTCTGAGCACCTAATCTCCCCTCTTTCTATGTTTTATTTTTCCTAGGATACAAAGAAATATATTATGACTGACCTACATGGATATTCTAAGGGTGATCAATGTGTTCAAAGGAGAATTTTTTTTATGTTTTTATTTTCATAATGAATTGTAAAACATATATATGAATCAATTACTTACAAGGCTACTAAACTAATCAGACATAACAGGTATGATGTCTTGTGATCATTCCAATGTTGTGTAATAATGGATCTACTTTCGGTAACTAGGCTCAGATCATTACAGTTGGTATTAGAGGAATTTTATTAAAAAACACGGAAGCTAGATTTAGAAAAAATATGATTAGATAACATTACACTATAATAGACTTTAAATATTGATATAAAATAAATTCTTAGATTTATTTTAATATAAATATATTGTTTGTTTTCAATGAAATTTATCTTTGTCAGGATACGAGTAGGTAGAGGCGGCTCTGGCACAAATGTACTAAAAGGCTCTGTCATGGGTGCTCTCAAATGATTTGTGATCTTTTTGGTACTTGGATACAGCAGAGTGGCTGAGCAAGGTGTTCTCTAAAAGGATGAATTAAATTAAGAAAAATATTTAAAATAATTCTAAGAATAAAATAAAAGAGAACAAAAACACTACATGAAAGGATGGGGGGTAATCGTTTATAAAACTAGAATATGTTCGCAGTAAATCTGTAACTTTTTTTGTTTTTAATTTTGAAATGATGTTCAATTATAAAGGCACAACAAGAAGATGTTATTTCAAAACAATTTAAAATGATTAATCGATATAAATCTACTTATTAAAATAATTATTAATAATTATCATTAAAATTAATATCCACTTACATATTATCCCATATTTTTTAATGCTCGAACCATATGGGAGTTAACGCAACCACAATGATGAAATTACTGAAACCCTAGGCTAGCTTTAGAACAGGAAATTACAACACCCTACATTGATTGATGTTTTAAGGGTAACTTATGGTTAATGGTTAATTAGAGAACATAAAAAATTCTGGAAATGATGATTAATTGAGTTTATGGAATATATTTTAACTCATCAAACTTATTTCGTGTGGTATTCTATTACCAATTAAGTTTATGCTCTCACAATTTACACAAAATCATGACCACACATGTATTTATATTAATTATTTAATTTCATACATAGATTATTCTAATAAAAAACTCAATTAATGAATCATATTAACTGAATTATGGAATCTCATTGATTCAAAATAACTGAATGAAGATAGTAATTAATATATTGATTAATAAAAGACCAACTCTTCCATGGGTTGTGTAGTCATCAAAGAAACGTCTTGAATTCGCATGGGATAAAGAAGGTATAACCCAATCATGTTTCTACTCTTTAATTCCATCCAAAAGAAAAATATTATAAGTTAAAAATTGAAAATAAAATATATGTTTAATTGAATAAAAATTAATATTACAAGCATGAATGAAATGAAATACAAAGAGGAGGTGAGAGATGAGAGCCTTTTTGGAAGAAATGTTTGCACAAGGACTTACTTATTCCAAGAGTTTTGAGGGGATCCAAAGAGACACCCTCTCAACCAAACCTTTCCAAATCCGCTAACAGCCCTCCCAAAGAGTTAAAATATCATTTAAATAAGGTTTTGGAGGTCGAGGGTTACAAACCACGTTTAAATGTGAATGAGAAATTAGGAAAAATTGTTTAATACCAATTGCACCTTATAGTTGGTATTATAAAATAGATAATTGGATGCCCTTCAAGAATTATTATTTTTGTCTAATAATGTCCCTGAGCTTATTTTCAAATTTGTGCCCAATCCAAGCCAGGATTATGATGCAACCAAAATGGTGATGTGATTTCTAATCCAGATAGTTCAATCCAACATTTTCATCATGGCCCATTTACTCCACTCAAATGAATGTTTCAACTCTCAATTATAGAATATAAGTTATAGTCCATTATTTCATGAACACAGTTTCAAATTTTATGTCAAAATAAATTATAGAAAAACATTAATTCTCAAAATACTACATAAAATATTAAAAGGGTTAAGCTGGAATTTCCATCAAATTTACAAATGAATAATCTAATCCCAAATATTAAATAAATTAACATATTTATCACATTATGAGGAAAGGTTTTCATTTATTATCAATATAATAATCAATAATATTTTGTTTTATCGACCCACCAGCACTTACCATTTTTCACTACAGGGAAAAACATCATATCATGTATTGAAAAAAAATTGCTAAAAAAGATATGCATGTTCATATTCCACAATACATAGTGGAAACAATAAGAAATTTAATAATCGATTCAAGATTAAATATCAATAAATTTTAAATTCAATGTCTCATTGTTTGTGTCAAAACAAAATTCAGTGAGATTAATAAAACTAAATAGAAAAAAATAATTCATGGGTATATCGTTCCATTAATTACCTATGTGTGTGCGCCAATATTTTCAAGATTGTATCTCCATCCTTTATACAGTATATTTAGGTCAATAAAAATATTTAATCTTACATGATTCTATATCACAATTCCTAGTCATCTTTATTTGAAATAAAATCCCAAAACACACTCATTTAATCATTCCGAGATGTGAAACCATGAGCTCCCGACCTAAATAGCCCCATATGCTCTACATTTCTTCACTTAACTATTTATTGATTTTTTTTTTAATTTTATGTAATGATTATATATATATATATATTGAGGGAATACAATTTTCAGATATTCTACCCAAATGCATAGGTTAATCGGGTACAATAATAGAAATGATCGGAAGAGAAACGAATGTATAGAAAGGCCATATTATAAGATGAAAATAATTAATTACCATAAATACACATTCAATTGGGTATGAGAAACTCACATGTCATGATTTTTTGAAATGATATGTGGTGAAATTAATCACATCTTTTATAATGAAAAAAATCCAAATGAATGGTTTCTATATCTAATAAGTTTCATAATGAATCAACCGATCATATCATTGACGACATATATTTTTATAAAAATCATCCTTTTAATGATGAAATATTAATCATGCTTATAATTCGAGCAAATAATTTTGAAAACATGAATTTTCAATATTTCCAGCATGATAATGATATATGATATCTATATTATGTTGGTTTATTTAGTGTTGTTTGCTTTTTTAATTTTAGTAAAACACATAATACAATCGTAACACAGAAATTAAAATCCTAAATATCTACCCCAAAATGTTGTCCCCTCACCCACCCTTAAAATACTGAATTGTACTCAATGTGAAACCATGAGAAGATATGTGCACGTGAAATTATAATTTTAAAACATGACAAATAATATAAAATTGAAATCGTTAGGAACAACCTAATATGATCATGTGATGATGGGGTAATGATGTTTAATGAAATTCACTACATTAGAAGGAATCCCCTCAATGAATTTCTTCATATGTTGCCCTATGACTATAAAACTCATTCCAATTTCTATTGTGTGATATCGACTACACCATAAGAGAAACAATTAGATACAATATAAGGACCCAACTATTTGGAATGAAACTACCAAGCATTAGCTTCAGTTATGAACTGTATAGAAGGACTTTAATTCAGACATGAAACTCCATTTGTGGGATAATTATGTCATGTGATGTCTTTGTTCTATCCTTAAAGAGACTTCAGTTCTCATATGTGGAAAACTGAATCTCTGGATGCTCTTGAATTTCCAACTTCCTTTGAATTCCATCTTGGGACAAATCCATGTTTCATTTCTTTATATCCCAATCTTCCAGATGCTCGTCTTCCACGGGGTGTTTTCATGCCATCACAAAGACAATTTGAAATGGATAAATAAAAATGGGTGACTTTTATTTTGTCTTTTAAGACCATAATGCATCATCAAAGAACATTCTCCAATTATTCATTTTTAGCTACACAGATTTCTCCAATATTTGTTTCCATTCATGACTTGAAACCATAGCCTGGCCATTTTTTTGGGTGGTATAGTGTTGATGTATTGTGTTCCACCCCATACTTTCGAAGAAGGGAATCTAAATTCGGATTGTAGAAGTGTGTCCCCTGTTCACTAATGATATCATTTTTTACACAAAACCTACAAAAAAAATCTATTGACAAAGTCCACTAAAATAGTATAATAATATGTCCTTGTGGCCTTAACCCCCACTCATTTACACACATAATAAACAGCCACCAAAATACTCAAAGAAAACTAAATGAACTAGGAAAAGGGACCATAAAATTGATTCCCCATACATCAAATATTTCATAGAATATTTTGGTTTATTAGGGAATCTCAAGTCTCCTAGATATGTTCCCAGTGTGTTAACAACGTGAGCATGACTTGTAATACACATGATCATCATCGAATAAGCTTGGAAAACATAATCTAGAATCTAAAACATTCATAGATATCTGTTGGGGTCCATAGTGTCCACCACATGAATGTGTATGGAAAAAATACAGAATAGAATAAAACTATTGGTCAGGAACACAAATCTTAATGACATGATCACTACACAATATCCAATGGTATGGATCTTCCCACACATAATACAGAGACTCATTTTTTAATTTTTAGACTTCAAGTTTCTTTAAATTTTCTTGTACTTTTTATGAAACAAAGTAGTTCACTAAGTCACCATACCAAGGATTCATGTGTGAGATATAATAAAGATGATCATAGGGGAAACTATCCGAAAGTGGTACATGGGCCTATGTGCCAACCTCTAGTGTGTGAGTAATCCTACTCATGTGGTCTACCACCATGTTTTTGGTCCCCTTAGTGTCTTTTTTTCGATATCAAATTCTTGAAGAAGGAGCATCCATCAGATAAGTCTGGGCTCTATGTGTAACTTATTCAAAAGGTACCATAGAGCTACATGGTTAGAAAAAACTAATAATTTAGAGCCCAATAAATATGAACAAAATTTATCTAATGAGAATATGGAGGCAAGAAACTCAATTTATGTGGTTGTGTAGTTTAATTGGTTGAATACAATGTTTTTGATGCATAGGAGATAAAATCGGAACATCAATCCACCCTCTATGGTTAGATAGATCCATCCATAAATTTGAAAGCGTCACACATAATCTCAAAAGGAAAATACCATTGTGAGAGATATTAGATTGGTGGTGTGCTCTTAAACATCATTGGGTCATAAAATGGTACCCTGTATGAATCATCAAACACAAATTCAGAAATCTTTTTATGTAGTCATGAGATAAGAAGAGAAATCATACTATAATATTTAATTAAGCACCGCTAAAATCATGCATTCCCTAGAAAAATTCTAACATCACGCACACATGAAAGGAAAGGAAACGATGAAATGATATCTAGCATAGATTTATCAACCTATATCCCATGTTTTGAAACTACATTCCCTAATACAATGCCATCTTCTACAATGAAATAAAACATTTCAATGTTCATGAATCGATTATTCTCAATACAATGAATCAAAACCCTTCTGAAACAAGATATAAAATCATCAAATGATGATCTGTTCATTGAAAAATCATCAATGAAAACATCTATATAAGTTTCAATAAAAAAAATACACATCATTCATCTATATATAGTACCTGGGGAATTTCATATTCCACATGCCATCCTTTGATAAGAAGACGTACCGAATGGAAAATTAAATGTTGTCTTCTCTTGATCCTTCGAAGCAATAAGAACTGTAATATTAAGAGAAAATACATCCAAAAAACAATAATGAGTCTCCCCAGCAAGTCTGTCAAGAATATTATCAATTAATGAAAAGGGGAAATGGTCCTTCCAAGTAACTTGATTTATTTTCCTACAATCAATCCACACACCAACTATTTTGTACCATCATTGGAATTAACTCATCTTTCTCATTTTTTATAATACTAACACCACTCTTCTTTGGAACAACCTAAATATGACTCTCCAAATAGATATCTGAAATGGGAATGATTATACGCTCCTTGAAAAAAAATTCAACCTATTTTTTTATCAAAAATTAGAAGTATTGGATTGAGTTTTCTTTTTGGCTGCCTAACCGTTTTAGCCTCATCCTCCAAAAGAATACAATGAATGAAAATAGGGGGGATAACATGTGATATGTCAGCCATGGTCCACCTTATGTCCTTAATATTCTCTCTCAAAAGATTAAAAATCATATCTTTATGTTCAAAAGGACTATTATTTTCAATAATAATAGGTAATATACCTACACATAACAAGTATGTGTATTTGAGATTAAGTGGAAATGTCTTAAGCTCCAATGAAGGGGGGTGATGTAATGATGGAGAAATTTATGGAACTGAAATACTTACACAACGAAAATCAGTATTTAAATATACATCATCAAAATCATATAACAAATCATCAAAACTATCAGAACACTTAACAACCATGTCATAATCAGAGTGACCATGATCAAAATCAGAATATGAATTCATTTCAAAATAAAATTTGATAGTATCTGGTGCATTCAAAATAGGTGTGGATGATTTCTAAGACCTCAAACTAGAAAAAATTCTCATAATCTACCTATGAAAAGGACAATCAAAATCAAAAGCGTCATTACTTGATGGTTAAAAATGGGTGATAAAAATTAATAATTTTCATCTAAGGGGTACTTCATGGATTCCATGAAATTAAATATCACAACATCATCTCCAAATTCCATGGAATGTGTCACCTCATTTAATTAATTATTTTTTATTGTAGTTTTGAAGAAGGGCCTATGAAATATAATGGGAGAATGGGAACTTATCTGATCGTCTTCCATGTGAATCACAAAGAAATATACTATGAAGATCATTTCTCTTACTTAGACATGTACATCCTCAATGACTACTACTGGATATGTCGTATATCTGTTTCCCAACTGCACCACCACTATTGACATCTTCAACTCACCAACCTATAATGAACAGAATAAAGAGTGAGGCATCACATTTAAGGATGTACCTAAATAATATAAACAATCAAAAAAGTGTTACCCCTCTATGGTGCATGGGATGGTAAATTTCCCAGGATACATTCACTGTGTTGGCATCACTAGAGTTAGTGAAATGAGTACTGACACATTCCTTCCAAAATTGATCCACTCATTTCTATTGACCCATCTTCTACTGGAACAATGTTCTTTTAATAATTTCGCATACCTTGTTATTTTATCAATGGCCATAATAAGTGGGATATTTATCTCCACATGATTAAATGTTTCCAAAACCTCTTTTTTCATTTCCTCTTAAACCATCTTACTTGTATGAAAACCCATATTTTGAAAAGGAATGGGTTTAGGAGGAACATCATTAATATTTTTCTTACATTTACCTTTCCCCTTGGGTTTCTCATCAATAGTTTTTGAATGGGTCTTCTCTAGATTTTAGGTGAATCCTGGTGGAATTATAGGTATAGATCTGTCATTAATTTTCATCCAACTTATTAATGTGAGGGAACTAACATTACACATTGTATTTGGAGTAGTTTGGGTAGGATGATTTATAGAGTCTTTACATACCAGTTCTTGGAGGGTAGTGGAAATATTTCTCATCTATTTCTTCAACTAACTCATCTATATACCATGATTATTTAACTAATTATGTTGATTAAAAACAATTTAATTCAAAAGGTTATCAGTATTATAATCTACTGTGGGTGAGGTATTCCCATTTTATTTAATAGTTTAGGAATTGGCTTCAGATCTACACTGGGGATATTAGAAACCCAACTGGTATGGCGGAGGCTGCTGGATGTTTTTTTGAAAAGTGGACATTTGTTTTTGTCCATATATATACATTAGGTTTTATAGATCCTTCCACCATTAGTTATATGTTGGATCAAAGTAACCATTCTTCTTATAGAGATATAGTTGCTGTTGTTGCTGATATGGTCGCCGAAGAAACATTGTTGTGTAATCTTCGGTTTCTTGTAGTTGGGAGAAATAGTCATTTGGTTGTCTTATGGTAGTGAAAATTCCACAAGGCCATGAAAGTGGGGTGGGTATGTATTTTTATCCAATTAAATTTGCATCAAAATATTGTTCCTTTATTCTATGTTATTATTAATAAAAAATAATTTCAGGGGAAAAGTTCTTACCTGATGTACTCCTTGAAAATGTGGTGTACCTAGATAAACAAATTTTTAAGAGTTTTGAGAAATATTTTTAAATCGATGCACATGATGCTACTAGTGTTTTGTCGAAAAATGCCCCTATATATGAGACATCCATAAATGTTCCTCTACATAGGTATGAGTATTTCATTGATGTACTGGATGAAGATTTTCTCACTAATTTGGTGATGTTGACAGCTTGCACACAACTTCTTGAATCACTCCCATTACTAATATAATGACTCAACATGTAATTTATTGATCCCAAACAAATTCTTTTGAAAGAATGTGATCCTCAACATTAGAAATAATTTCTTCAAGAAAAGAAATTTCATATCATTCTAATATGTTTCTTTCTTAGGATGTAAATAATATATCCATTCTTTTACAGCTCCAATTAGTGAAAAAGAGAATTATCTTAGTTTTATTTGATCTTCAGAAAAATTTATTGGATTAAGGGTTGAGAAAAACTAATTTAATTTTTTAAGGTGTTTTTTATATCCATACCAAATAATCCATGAAACGTTGGAAGTTGGTGAATTAACCTAGATTTTAGTTCAATGTCTGATTCAAGATTTGCGTATGTAATGTAATTTGGTTGACAATTAATATTAGGTGTAGAAAATTTTATAATTGTTCTATTATGTTAATTCGCATTATATTACACAATTGTTTCTTATTTTATAGTTTCATTTTAATTTATTACAATTTCAGTGTTCTGAGAGTGGAGGAATTATACAACTGGTTGAATGTTGAAACATCCTATATATTGAGAATTTTTGATTCAAGGTTGAAGTCTACGTTATTTATCAGGATCAAGATATAAGAGATCATTAGAATTATTTTGTGTCATATACAAACAAAAATAAAAAGATTTAAATTTAACCATAGTAAAATAAAAATTATTTTTTTGAGTAGTTGGTCAAAACCAATGAAAATGAAAATAGAAGAGGAATAAAGAAAGGAAGAAAAATCAGATTGTGTAAAGAAGGATGAAAGAAATGAATAAGAGAATAAAATATAAATAAAAATAAATACCTATAATTGGATGAAATAATTACCTGCCTCCCCTAAAATGGGGACAATTTGAAAGGAAATGTCAGGAGATATCTCAAATGAAATGTGATTTTTTGTGTACTTGGGTGCAACATAGTGTCTAACCACTGGCATCTCTCAAAAGAGGAAGAAAATTAAAATAACTTCTTAAAGGTATTCTAAAAATAAAATAAATGATAGTGAAAACTCTACTTGAAAGGATGTTGGGTTGTTTATCATTTATAAAACTTAAAGAAGTTTTCTTGAAGAATATTGATTTTTTTTTGTTTTCAATTTCTATATGAAGATCTATTAAATAGTCATAACAAGAAGATGCTTTTTTAGAACATATTTTCAAAGGTGTAAACTATATAATTATAATTCTTATATTATTATTAGTCATTAACATTTAAATTTAAATCCACTTAATTATCATCCATAAATGTTTAACTCTCACACCGTATGGGATTTATCTTAACCACAATGATGAAATTATTTAAACCCTAGTCTATCTTCACAACACATAATCGGAGCATCATTCTTTGATTGATGTTCTTAGGCAATGTTATAGTCAGTGGATAACTAGAGAACATATACATTCCTAAAATTATAATTAATTGATTTTATGGAATATATTTTATCTCTCCAAACTTATACAGTGTGTTCGTGTAATACCGATTAATTTGGTGCTCTCACAAAATACACAAAATATAGACCTCACCTACTTTTGTGTTAATTTTTCAATTGCTGACATAGTTTCATCAATCATAATAACTCAATTAATGAACCATATTCAGTGAACTAAAATTTTTCATTTACTCAAAATAAATTAATGAATAAGGTATGAGGTATATCTACTAATATAAATAAATATTCGTCCATGGGTAGGGTAATCATCGTAAAAACATTTTTCATTTCCAAGTGGATAGAAATGGTATAACCCATTCTTGTTTCTACTGTTGATTTCCTACCCAATTATGAATATAATAATATTAAAATAAAAAATATAGAAAATTAATTAATGAAAAATTCTAAATACAAGTCTGAAATCAAAGAAATACAATGAGGATGGGGGAGAGGATAGCCATTTTGGAAGATATGTGGGCATAAGGTCTTGCTTCTTCAAAAAGTTGTTCAGGGCTCCCAAGAGACACCCATTAAGACACACCTTCCCATCACCTCGACATTCCCTCCCAAAGTTTGAAAACATATTTTAAATATATTTTGGGAGGGATAGGGTTAGAAAACCATACTAAATGTGAATGATAAATTCGTCTAAATTGTTAATATGAAATTCACTTCATAGTTGACCTATTAAACGCGTGAATCGGTTAGCCATATTGATGGATGAGTTGGGCCAATTTATTTCCCATGATTCACTCAATATTTGGGACCAATACAAGCCCTGATGAATAAGATTCATCTTGAATGGTGAAGTGATTTTCAATCATGATTGTTTAGTCCAACATTCTGTTCATGGAACATTCAATCCACTCAAAAGAAAGTTACTGCATTCATGACTTGAATAGAAGATATATCCCATTATTTTGGGAACACTGTTTCAATATTGTATGTCACAATAATATATAGAAAAATATTTAAGCCTGAAAACTACAGTAAATTTTAAAAGGTTAAAACTGGAATTTCCATCAAATTTTCTAATGAATGACCCAATCCCAAATATTCTATAAATTAACATATTTAGCACAATGTGATGATGTTATTTCATTTATTATCAATAAAATATTCTATAAAATAATGTTACCTCTTGTACCTTTGAGTAAAACCTCTAAAAATGAGTTTCGGGCTAGACCTAGGGAATCTTGGTACATGACAACATGCCTTGTTGCACTATTTGTTATGAGACTCCCGTGGAACATGCTTAGATAATTCATATTTTATTTAAAAAATATTATATAGGATTTATTAGTAAATAATAATTCATGGAAAACTTTTTTTAGGATTAGGGATTATATCCAAAACCTTTCATTTTATGTAAGGTATTTTAGTAGTTTTGAATTATGTATTGTGATTCATAAACTTTTCAATCATATTCCTTTGTATAAAAATGCCACATAGTGAATATAATGGAAACTAAATAAAAAAACATAATCGATTGGGGGATTTTACTCCTTCTCTAGATAATTATAGTGGAGCTGGTGATACAACTAGTGCAAAATAACTCATAACCACACTGGGAAAACACACCCCGGTTATGAATAATAACCATACCCGTATGAAGCACCTAAATCCACAACACAGAGGATAATTGTTAGACTACTTCATGATGAAACAACAACCGACATTCAATGGGACTACAAACCCATTTTTGTATCACTGGATATGATCATTAAGGAAAATATTTCATGTGTAGGGTAGTAGTGAAAGGGAAAACGTTGTCTTTATAGTTTATAGACTCATGGGTGATGCATATCAGTGGTGGTAATTAATTAAAGACACAAATAAGGATAATAAAGTATAAAATATGGAATTGAGGTACTTTAAAGATAATTTAATAGAAAGATACATTCCTCTTGACCATCGAGAATATATCAAAAGATAGTTTCTGGGTTTAAGGCAAAAGGAGGATGAGAATTTTTCCAAGTATAAAGCTAACATTAAACAGATATAAATACATGCAACATATTATATATGTAATCCAAGGAGTATGATTGATAGATTCTTTAATGGGTTAAAAACATTTCCCCATCTATTTTTAGTCTCAAAATCATTCTCATAATACTATGATATTGTCACATGTGCTATCAAAATAGAAAAATAATTTTCAATGTCTTTAGACTTTAATGAAAAGAAATAGAATAAGACACCTATTGATCACATTGGAAATATAATTAATATGAATAATGGAAATTTTGAAATTCCATTCTATAGTAAATGTGGAAAGAAATATCAAGGTACCTTCTTTAAGAGAATGAGATTCTATTATAAGTGTGTTGAAAAAGTAAAATGGAGTAAGGATAAGATTATGTGATCACTATTGTTGAGGTTAATGCTCTGAATGATGTGGTGGAAAGTAATTTAAGGGTTTCCTAAAATTTAACCAATGATTTATTTGGTTTTGGATTATTACAAAGCTTCAAATCATTCCAGTTTTATATGAAAATTAGATATTTCCAATTTGATATAACAAGGGAGTTTTCAGTCAAAACTCCTAACGGACGTATCATTATACCAATGTTTTTTTAATAAGTTCAAATTATAGAATATATTAAATATTTATCAACATATCTCATAATCATACCCATGATTTAATTTGATATAATCCTTGGTAAGAATTGGACATTAGACTATGATGTGAAAATTTATTGTAAGGGGGAGGTTTCAATTATCGATGATGATAAAAAGTAACTTATCATTAGATAAGAAATGCCACTGTCTGATTCATATCTAGTTCAACCCATAGTATATATTATAAATTCAATTATTGAGGATAATGAGAGTGAAATAACTACGGTCGATGAAAGGAGTGTTCAATTAGAGTACATACCTATTTTGAAAGAATATGCTGTTGTGTTTCCCAAGGATTTACCTAGAGATCCCCCAAATATAGAAATTGAGTTTTAAATTGATTTAATTCCTAGTTCAAGTACCATATCGAAGTCCCCTTATATATTTGACATTGTGAAATTAGTGGAACTAATGAAAAAACAAGAGGAATTGAGTAATAAATGGTTTTTTTGCCTATTGTTTATCTATGGGGAGCCCCTATTATTTTTTTATGATGAATGATGGATCTTTGAGGTTGTGAAAAGACTATTGGGAGATCAATCCTATGGCAATAATGAACAAGTATCTTCTACCTCGCATTAATTATTTATTCAATTAAATTCATGGAGCTCTATATTTTTCAATTAATGATATTCGATTTGGATATCATCTGTTCTGCTCGAACAATGATGAAATTTAGAAGACATATGTTTTTACCAGGTACGGGCATTACGAGTTTATAGAAATGCCTTTTGGAAAATCTAATGCACCCTTTCTCTTCCTGGATCTAATGAATATAATTTAAAATGAATATATTTATGAATTTTTAGTGCAATTTGTTGATGATAACTTGATTTACTCAAAAATATATTAAGATCATGAAAATTACTTGTGCACTGTTCTGAAAACCCTAATAATAAATGAATTAAATGGGAAGTTTATCAAGTGTGAATTCTTGCATCAAAAAATTTCTTTTCATGTCCATATTGTCTATAAGGTTGAAATATATGTTCTTTTATCATAGGCAAGATCAATACAAGAATGTCAACCACCAATTATTATAACAGAGGTATTTGTTCTTATTGGAATAATAGGTCATTATTGGTGTTTTATCCTGAATTTTTCATGATTGGATAACCCATTAACAAATCTTAGACGTAAAGGGGATAAATTTGTTGGGATAAATTTTTTTGAAGAATGTTTTGATGAATTGAAGAGAAAATTATTCAATGCTCATATCTCAACTCTACCATCAGGGAATAATGATTTGTTATTTATAGTGAATCTTAATTGAAATGACATAGTTGTGTCCTTATGTATAATGATTGAGTTATTCCATATGCATTAATAAAGCTACAAATTTATAAAAAAACTATCACACTCATAATATTGTTTTAGAAGTTGTAGTATTTTCTTTGTAGATATGGAGACACTATATCTATGGTAAAAAATGTGAGATATATACCGATCCTAAGAGTTTGAAGTATATTTTCTCATAGAAAGAACCCAACATGAGGAAAATACGATGGATTTATTTTCTCAAGATTATGAATTAACTATACACTACTACCTGGTGATGTCAAATAAAGTGGTAGATTATTTGAGTTGAATGGATCATGGAGTTTTTTACAAGATGAGAGTTTAAATGAATCATAAGTTCATGGATCAAGTAAACATGAAATTGGGAATAATCATGGAAGGTGAAACAACAATACATATTCAAATGGATTCCAAAATATCGTTACTAGAAAAGATAAAAAGATCTCAATCTGATGACGATGAGTTTAAAAAAAAAATTAATTTTGTGAATGATGGTAGATTGATCGACATGGTATATGAAGATGGAATTTTAGAATTTGGAATAATACATTGTGGTCCCATCATACATGATCTAAAAATAGATTAATTAGATGATTCTCATAGCTCCAATTTCTATATACACTATGATATCAATAAGATGTATATAGATTTGAAGAATCATTTATGGTGAGACACCATGAAGAGGGAGATTTCTAATAATGTTTTAAGATGAATGGTTTTTCAACAAGTGAAATCTAGACAGCAACATCCAGGAGGAGTTATTCAACCTATTCCCATACCCGGGTGTAAATGTGATGACATTATGATGAGATATGTTATAGGTCTACCAAATACTGCTAGAAGGAATGATGCAATATGGTTCATTATTGATCGTCTTACCAAATATAATCATTTTCATGAAATATGAGAATAATTACAAGTGGAACGTTTAACAAGACTATATGTTAATAATGTTATAAGACTTCATGGTGGGCCCTTATCGATAAATTTCTTTCATGATCCCCACATTACATCAAATTTCTAGAAATTTCTTCAGAAGGCCCTGAATACTAAACTTCACATGGGCACAACCTATCTCCCTCAAACTGATGGACAATCATAATGGACTATTTGAACCTTAAAATACATATTGAGATCTTTTACAATTGACTTTAAAGTAATGTGGGATAAATATTTACCTCTGGTAGAATTTTCCTATTACAATAGCTTCTATTCAGGTATTTAAATGGCACCATATGAAGCGTTATATGGAAGGATATGTCAAAAACCAACTCGTTGTGATGCTATTGGTGGAGGAAAACTCATAGGGTCAGAACATGTTGAGGAAACCATAGATAATGTGAAGATTATCCAAACCTACATCAAAGAATCTCAAATTAGGAAAAAGATCCATGTCAAGAAACGAAAGAAGGATATCGAATTTCAATTTGGAGATCAAGATTAATTATAGTTATATCTATGAAAGGGTGTTATGCATTTCAGTAAGAAGGGTAAATTAGGTCACAGGTACATTTGACCTTTTAAAATTATAAAATGAATTGGATTTGTAGATTACCATTTGCCAATGTTTCCAATTCTCTCTAAGGTTCATGATGTGTTCCACGTATAACTTATGAGAAAACTCATGCATGAACCAATGCCTGTAAACTCCTATAAAGAAATAAAACTGGAACTCGATATTTGACATTGTAATGAGCCTGTTATGATTCTTGATACTAGAGAACATGTGTTAAGAAACTGGCTAACCGGTCTAGTAAATGTTATTTGGAGATACCATACAATGGAAGAGGCAACATGGAAACCCAAGAAACATATGATAAAGAACAACCCGAACCATTTTATGATTTAGTATTATAGAAATTTTGAAAACATAATTATTTTAATGAGTGAAAAATGTGTTACCCCATGCTTCCATGGAAATCTTCTCTTTGAATAATAAAATAGTTGCAATGTACACAACATCGAGTTTTAACACACAACGATAAACCAAACTAGTGATTATGAATATTTATTCGCATTTTATGAAAATTTAAAATTTTTATTTATCAAAATGGACTACTTTTTTGGATTATGAATATCAAAATGATCTAATAATTATTTTTTTGTTTTTATTATAAAAACATTAATTTTTTTAAGAATAGTGTAAGCAATGCAATATTTTTTAAAACCGACTTTTTTTAAATAATTATTATTTTTTTAATATTATATTATTTTAAAATAGGTACATAATACCTATATTACTTCAATGTAATTAATTGGAGTAATTTTATAATAAAAGTTGATGTATAAAAGTTTATTGATATTTATTTACGTCTTTTACCCTCCTACAAGGCATGTTAATTTTTTTTTCATAAAACATAATTTTACCACTTCTATGAATTGAATTTAAAAAATTAGAGAGCCCGGTTGACATTAGTATAAAAAATATGGATTAATATTATGAAAAACATTTATTGTTTAATAGAAACTTTTTGATTTTATTTACCACGGTTAAAAGTAAATAGTGTAATTAAAGGTAAAATTGATATTATAATTACGCAAACACATGTCCTAATTTTGTTGGATAAGTGTTTTTCCACAAATATCAACCTTGGGAATATAATATGATCCTTTTGGTATATATGGATTATATTAGGGAATTTATTACTATTTTAAATAATGAAGTGTTAAAGGTGTTAAGTTCAATGTTTAATAACTAAATCATTTTTAATATATGGATATACATGAGATAAATTCATCTATAAATATTCATTAGAATGATAAAAATATTTCCTACATAATGGAATTTTATTTATAATTTCTATAAATTAAATAATTAAATTTATTTATGACACAATGATGATAAAGTAATTACATTTTTATTGAATTACTAAAATAATTGATATTATAAATATTAATATAAATGAATATTGATAATTTTCATGTATTCCACAAATTTTCTAGGTATATATGATCTGTTATGGTTGATTAAATAATTTTTTTTTCGAAGAGATAATGTTGTTATGACTTTTATAAAAACAAAATACCAAATATTGTCAAAATGGACATAAATGAGTTTTGAAAACAAATACAGTATTATTAAGAGATTTAATATTTCTAAAAATCTATGGATTGCCCAAAAAGACATATATAATAATATATATTTCATTAATTAACTACATAGTGCTATCTAGGAATTTTATAGTTTGTTTTTAACCATGTAATATAAAAAACAATAAGACACTGTAAATGTTAAACTATTTAACTATGTGTTGAATCTAAAATATAAGGTTAATATGTTAATATAAAACTGTATAAACTCTATTGGTTGAGATTTTTTATACCCAGATCCACCTTATAGTATAAGTACATTCTTTTGGATCCATTTTTAACATAATATGATTTTATAATAAAATAATATTTCGTGCTTTTCTTAAAGTGACCCACACCTCTCTTAATAAAGGGTGCTTCCCCTTCTCTCAAAATCACACCACCCATGCCTTTTGGCTTGACCACAACCTTCTTAAATATCATCCAAACTACCATAAATAAATCCTAGAGTTAATAATTTGATCAGAATACATCCCAAGGATCCATTTTTATCAAATTAAAATGAAGCACCGGAAAAAGAGGTAATAATTTTACCACATCTTTCAGAGTTATTTTATTCTTCTAATTATTCATTTTTTTTCTACACAAAAATAATAAATCTTATATCTTGTACATACTGTGATGTTTTTATAAATATGATACAACCGTATTTGTTATACTATCTATCCTATGAATGACCAGTCACCATACATGTGTACGTATGACTTACAGTCTCTAAGTCGTGGTGTACCCTGTAATTGAACTCTTCATTTTATTGATGGATATAATAATGAGTATAAAATATGTAAATAAAATATATTACATGTTAATGATTCTTTTTATAAGATATAAGATCCAATTACTTATGATTTCACCATCAATTGAATGATATTGTCTCTTGTGCGTACGTACAGATTACCATCTCCACGAACGCGATAAGATTCATTCCCCATCATAACCATTTGTGAATAATTTTTATTTTATGATAAAAAAATTTAATAACAGAATATAATTATGTATATGAATAAATTGCATCATATCCATAATGAAAATGGATTATGTAACAAAAAATATAATTGAAAACGAATTAGTTGAATCCCAAAACAATGATACTACTAAAACTTTTTTAACAATGAAATATTAGATTATCATATATGATATCATATTTATGTATGTGGTTTGGGTAAAATTTAATAAAAATTCTTTATCTTTTAAAAAATATGTTAATGTACCCTCGAATTAAATATAAAAAAATAATGGCTACATATATTTTTGATATAATCTTTTTTAACATCCTTTGATGTACTTTACACTTGTTTGAAGTTAATTTATTATGAAACAATATTCCATATTATATAGATGGGTTTGTGACATTTTTTAAAATGGATGTGTTATTTTTATACCATTAATTTCCTATAGTTAATGTATTAACATTTTATAATCGAGATTTAATAAAAATGTTATGTTATGATTCAACCTTTTCATATGAGAAATACATTGGACATAGTATGTGACGGGTGGAGCCCGCATTAGATTTTCTATACATCGGTAGGTCACATGAGACAAAATAGTTTCTTGGTACAAGACCATGCCAAAATCTTATTTGTATTATTTGCACAATTCCTTGAATATGTGGTTAAGATGTTCGTCATTGTGCATTACATCATTATGAAATTGGAAATTGATATTACATGTGATTATTCGACTAGTAAAACATCCATGTAAATAAGTAAATTGCATTATTTGAAATATCATTTCCATGTTATACTTATGTTTAAGTTTAAAAGGGTTTAGTTTTAGTCAGATATATTACTTAAATGTTAATTCTTATTTATGAATTTTTCTGCTATATTGTTATCCTTACCAAGAACCAGAGCTCACCCCTTTCTATTTTTTATTCATCCTAGGATGAGTAGAATTATATTATGACTAACCTGGAGGTATAGTCTAAGGGAGATGAGTGGGTTCAAAGGAGACAAAATTTTGTTTTTTCATTTCATTATGTATTGTAAAACTTATGTACGCATCTAGTACATCCAAGGAGACTATACTAATCGGTCATTAGAGATATGATCTCTTGTGATCATGCCAATGTTATGTAATAATCCACTGACATTGGGTAACTAGGGTTGGGGATTTACATCATGTGAGTACTTTTTTTAAAGAATGACATGGGTTGAAAATGTGTTTTTGGTTTCACAAATTGATATAGATTATGGGTTTCAATATGGTTTGGATTTGAATGTTTTTTATAATTTATTATTTGAAAATTATTTGGAATCTAAAACTCATGTATGACTATGTTTGATTTTTTCTAAAATTGGTTATCTTTGAATATCCCATCAAATGGTCCCATTTCTTTGGTTATTGTGTATATTGCTGGATGTTTTCCAAGTAGGACTCCCTTGGGATGAAATAGCTAAAAGATTAGATATTTGTTCCTTGGGATACTTGAGGTTACATTTTTGTGTGTGTGTGTTCATTATGTGTGAATAATGTTCATGTGATTGGATTCCATGTTGGAATTATTTTTTTCACCACCTTTTTATTCATGACATGGAAATCTGTAAAATCTTGAAAATATTACATGAATGATTTCTACAATTGTTTTTATTATGAACTAACTAGTGTCCATTTGAATGGACAATATATATTGGAATTGTGCCCCTCAGTCAGGAAATATAGGATGAGATCATGTGTTTTTTTGTTTTTATGTCATCTGAAAATTCACGCCTTCGGTATGAGTCACATGTATAGTATGATATAGATTATCCATGATCTCCTAGGTTCCACCATGTTCTTTATCACATAATTTTCATTGTTGGATGACTGAGGGGATTTTTGTGGTTTGTTACTAATATATGATATATTACATTACATATGATATTTAATTATTGGGGTTTCTACCATTTATGGTGTATTTATGGGATAAAATATATTCAATGGGATTAAAAATGTATAAGGATGTTTTTTAGAGAAAATTATTTTGGAAATTGTTTCAAATGTGTTTTAAACCACCTTTATACCTTTTTAAATAAAAACACCATCTTTTACCTATAAAATGTTAATGTATCCTTCTAGAATGTGAAATTGATTTTGATTCAGAGAATGTCAAATAGGTCATGATTTTTTAATGAGACAATGTGTAAAACCTATGTTTTATAAAATTTAATTTCCAATATGAATGTGTTGCCTATTTAATTAAATGGAAATAAAAATGGTAATAGATTGTTTGGGAATGTATACTGATATTTAATATTCATGAATGTAGTTTCATTTTTTTATCATTGTTGATGCTTCAATCACAATCATAGTTTCTGTTGGGTGATTTTGGTTTAGTGTTCGATGGTGGCCTATATTTTTATGTAGAGGTCTGTGTAGTTTTATTTTATTTTTTCTTATAGTGGTTATTTGTGTTATTCTCTTTATATTTATTTGTTTTCCATTTTTTATGGTTCTAATCATAACTACTTTCTTTTTTTAATCCTCTCAACAATTTCCTGCCCCTGGCTATCAGAAAATTCCTTTAGTTCTTATCACATCCCGACTAGGGTGATCGGTTCAGCATTAACTAGGGTTGGTTCATGAAAAAGTGGAATAAGAGGAGGCCCTTTTTATACGGGGTGTTAGGATTATAGGAGATTAATAATGATGAGAATCAATAGGTTGTTTTGTAAACAACATCATTAACCCCTTCCCACCCACATCCTTGAATTTCTAGTGGTTGTTTAAGATTTGTGTTTTTATTTTGTTTACATTATGTAGATAAGGGAAGACCATGGGAGTGATCCAGTGTTATGCGATGATAATTCAGGGCGTAGAGACCAATTTATAGATTGTGAACACAGTTCTAGGTGATTTATCGGTATTATGACCACTTTTCTCATGGTCTGCGAACACATGTTTTTGTCCTAGGCATTGCCGCTATTTCATTATTCATGATTTAGTGGCATAAGTTAAAATTGAGATATGTTTTTTTAGCATGACCAGATTTAAAAAATATAAATTGTTTTTGGGAATGTTGTTTTGAAATTTAAATTTTAATTTTGAGTAGAAAAATGGGTTTTGAAAAGAATTTTTTTTAAAAATAGTTTCTAGATTGAAAAAAATGGGATTTAAAAAAGAAAATGACTTTGATTTTGAAAGGGGGTGAAATTTGAAAAATGGTTTTTGGAAAAAAGTTTCTAAAATAGAAATGATTTTTTGGGAAAATTGTTTTCTTCTAAATTGGAACTTGTTTCATAAATTGAATGTAAAAAATAATTTGTGAATTATTAATAGTGGTAATGGGTAAAATGGGTTTGAATGTGGATTTAAAATTGTAGTTTCTAAAAGAAGGCATTGTATTTATTTCAGATGTTGTGGTTATTTTGACCAAGACTTGTTTTTTCAGTGAAATGGATTATAATGTTTTTGATTATTGATCTTGGTTATTTGGATGTGGAGGTTCCCTCAATTGAATAATTATTCATAAATATTGGGTTTAGGTTCAATAATTCATTTGGGATATGATATCTGATCGAATAGACCCGTTGAATACCAATTAATGGTCAGATATATGGATTTACATGTGTATAATGTGGTAATTGTGTGTATTTGTGTATGGGTACTTGATCTATCATATGGATGTATATATGTGAGAATTCATGTAATATCTATCGTGTGTATTTAAGTAGATTTGTATACTGAAAATAATGCTTTTGTATATGTGGTATTTCAATGTTTTAAATAGTTAGTGAGTAGTTTATTAGTTGTTTATTTTCATTTTTAGAATTATTTTTCCATGTGTTCATGGTTCTGAAATGATTAAAATGATGTCAGAATGGTGTTTTGAGTTTTGATATTGGTTTGTTATTGATTTGAGTAATTTTTATTTATGATGCATTTTGATTCGGCTTCATTCATCATTTTTTAGTTTTCCAAAGAAATGTCCTAGTAATGAGTGAAATGTTGGACTCCTGGATGTCTTCCTATGTGTTTAGGTGAAGGCTGTTTTTTGGAGTCAATGATGGCCATCATTTAGAGACATGTACTTCTCATAAATACGATGGTTATCATTTCTATTGATATTATAACAAAACATTTCTTTTGTAATTTATATTAATGACTCCTCATGTGATCTAAATTCATTGGTGGATCCATAGCCATTCCTATCTTTTTACCACAACTGAGACATCTTGGTCGGTCTCCATCCTTTTTGTGATGACCATTAAAATAATATCTCATTCCTAGTGGATTATAAAAAGACCTATAATTTAACATGGTTTCTTGGGTAATCTAAGGGGGGTTCTATAATTCAAAATATCAAATGGAGAAATTTTAATTTTATATCAAAATATCATTACTATGGGGAATCGTATGTATAAAGCATCTAAGGGTATATCCATATGTCCCATCTTGATACTTTTCACCCAGTCAGGAAATGATCACTGTGGGCTACCCTGGGATAGTTTTTCCCTAGTACAATAATATGGACTATTTTATTTCTATATTTAATCATATTTATCAATGAATGTTATATTTTATTAATAGGTATAGTTTCCCCATTTTCCCATTATGTTATATGTTTTTGAATGTTATTCTTTTATTTTTAGAAGGCTTGGTGACCTTTCCTCCTTATAAAATCTATGGTTTCAATTATGCCTTATGGGAGAGAACCCATGAAATGTTACCAACATAGTGATGTTAGTCTAGATATGATTTCTACTCTATTGGTGTTTTCCCATTTTGTGGATTGTTTTTGGTTTAGTTCAAGATCATTATAGTGACGCTTTATTATTTTGGATGTAATGAATCATGGTTCTATTTGTTGATTTTTTGAGCAATTTGTGTGGGGTTCCCTATGTGTCATGGTTTTTTAGGTTTGGTAGATCCTAATGGTTGGGAATGGTTGGTTTTTATGGGTGTTTTTTGTCTATATTAGTGGCTTCCACCTTGGCTTGTCTTGCTGGTTCTAGAGTTTTACTTTGTTGGGTGTTTCAATATTGGTTGTTAATGATGGAATCTTATGGTTGAGAGAACCCACCACTTTTAAACATGGTAATTCCTTTTTTGGTTTATCTTAATGAAAGTCGGGTGTGACTAGGGAAGTGATATCTCACACCGAGATGGATGTTTCGTTGGGGTTTTTTAGATTTTATCATGAATTTGAATCATCACCTAGCTGAGTGACATTCTTGGTGAAAAATATTTTTATGGTGTAGATGGTCACTCCCCGACCATATTTTTCTTTGATATTATTCTTTTATTTTTGATGGATATATTGTACTAGGTTTCAGTATAACTTCTATGCTATATTTTTGACTCCTAAATTCTTTGGGTGGTTTTTGAGAACAACATTGTTTTTCCAAAAAGGTGTGAGGTCCATTAGTGACCATGCAACCTTCCTTTGACATTAGTAACAAAGTGAATGGCTTGGGCATGGTCAGACAATCAGTTGGAAAAGTGTGAAAAATTCCATTATCAAATGATAGAGCTTATATTCATGGATGGTTCATGGTTGGTCATACCTAAAAACATAATCTATAGTAAAAAATATTTAGTGAAAAATTAAATCAAATAAAATGAGATATTATTTTAAATATAATAAAATGGGAATGTTTAAACGATAATAATAATAATTTTATATTTAATATGAATATGAATATTATTATTATTATTAAGATTTTTATTATTTTTATTATTTTGGATTTACTTTTATTAGATCCCACAAATGGGTTACCTCTTCCCCATATATGATGAAACCCAAACTTCCACACTTGCTCTCACGACCCTATCTACTCAAATAGCTCTGATGTGCCTCCATCTCTCCCTCTGATGGCTGACACTTATCTCATTCTTGGGTGTGGTCATCTCTAGTGAGTACCGTTACCCCTATTATCCCATAGTATTGTAAATTATTTTTCACTCTCATCAATATATATCATTCGTCAATACAAAAGGATTTTGTCTGGGTAGATTTATGACATTTCTCTTGAATTTAGGGTATGCAAAGTCTCTCTCGATTCAGTATCTTTTTTGTTTTGTCTTATGCCACTGAAGGCTGTGTTGATTAGTTCAATATGGCCCACACATTTGCACTAGAGGTGGGGGTCAGCTAATATCTTGATTTTTCTCTATTCATCTTGGTCCTCTTAGTGATTTTGGGTGTTTCAAGTATATTTTTATTGCATTTTGATCCTCCATTCATGATGATTTATTTTTCACATGTTCTGCTATAAAGAGAATATATATATATTCCATTTATTTACATATTCCATCATGGAATAGAAAATTTTATAAATGTTTATTCTGATATATATATATGTATGTATTTATAAATTCATGTGTGTTTAATTTCAAAGGGTCGGTATGAGTAGTTGTCATTAAAAAACAACTTGTATGAGGTAGGTTTCCTATTCATCATCCATTAACATTATGAATATATTGAATTGATTCCTATTTATACATTATTTAATACTTTTTTGTGATATATTTTTTTTAAAATAAATTTATCATTTCATATAATGTAAATACCTATTTTTGTGAAATTTATTGAATATGGTTAATTGAATATGAATACAAAGATTTTTTCATATAGTATAGTCACTCTTTGTTAGTGAATTGTAATTTTTAAAGAACAACATGGGTTGATAATGTGTTCTCAGTTTCCCAAATTGATTTATTAAATGGGATTCTATAAAAATTGAATATGATTGTGGACTATATTTTATTGTTGGAAACTGATTTGGAAAATTAATTTCGTGTGGGGCCAGGTTGACATTTTTGTAATACAGTTTATGATGATAAATATCGTTAGATAGTCCTCTACCAATGGTTATTATTTATGTTTTGGGATGTTTACTGTGTAGGACTCCAATTAAGGCCCAATAGTTGAAATGTGTGGGACTTGTTCCTTGGGGTGAATCAGGGGTTACTTTATTGTGTGTTTTGATTATGTGTAATGCAAGTGCAGGCGATTGTATGCATGGTTAGAATTTTTTGTCTCACCCCAACTTGTTATTGACGAATTGGGAATCCAAAATTGTGAGAAAATAATTGGTTCCTGATTTATACACAAGTTTATATTATAAATTACAAAATGTCCCATAGAAATGACTATCTACATTTGGATAGTTCTCCAGGTCCATGCCACATATTATGCGATCAAGCATTTGGGTATTTTGATATCATTGGGTAAAGAATGAATTCAAGATGAGTAATGTGTATAGTATGTTCTAGATTATTTATGAGCTCTTAGGATCGAATATTTTCTATGATTAATAATTATCTGTAGTAGATTATTGAGGTTAATTTGGTGGATGGTTACTCATATTTGATATATTCTTTATTACTTGTTATGTAATAACCATTTAAAATTTTATTTTCTAATTCTAGAATGTCAATCAGGTATTGACTGATATAAAGGGAAATATGTCATGATTGGTTTTAAAAGAAAAAATTCATAATAAATATATTTTAAATACTATATTTTAATATATTAATTTTATGTATCATAAATTTAGATGAATGTTAATAAAAATATTTTTTTGGGTAAGACTAATTTTTTTTAATACTGACACATATAGTTTCATTTTTTTATCATAGGTTATGCTTCCATATTAGTATCAGCCTCCATGGGGGGTATTAGTTTAATGGTCGGTGGTGGTATGTTGTGTCATATGGAGGTATTAAATGTTTCGATTTATTTCCCCTTCAAGTGTTCATTTGTTTTTTTACTTTATATCTATCTATTGTTCATCTGTCAATGTGAATAATCTTTGACAATTTCTTAAATTTGATGTCCAACACTAGTTTTATGTTTTAGGGTTTAGGAACACCCTTTGGGACTTGTCACATGATGGATTAGGTGACATGGTTGACTCGTGGTGGATCATGAGGTATGATGGGTTTGGGTATTGAATTATATATCAAAAATTAATTTCATCCAAAATATTATGGATTATCATAACAAACTACAACGAAATAGGATGATATTATTTTATCATTCCATTTAGATTCTAATTGTACTTATGATAATAAAAAAATATTATTCTAATATTTATAATATAATTTTTTTAATTAATATAAAAAATTTGTATAATTTTGAAGAATTATATAGAATGTGATGTAGAACTACATAATTCTGGGTAAATGATAGTGAAATGAATTTTATGGTATCAAATCCACAAGATAATATGGTTCTTATGGTAAATATGGTTCAACAATATTTGAGGTAATCCAATATTAAATATAATTTATTTCAATATAATAGAAGGAAATAAATTTTATTTTAGCTATGTTATATGATATTTCAAAAATTACCTCCATGGAAATTTTAGAAATTTTTTTTTAAAAAATTATGTCCGAAATTACTTGGGTTCTATAAATTTATATAAAATTTTTGGTTATCCTTTATTTGTAACCCTTAAGACCTATTTTAACTTTGGTACATTATGTGTTTAATGTTTCTTTTAGAAATAAGTATGAAACTAATGAATCTTATTTTTTTGAGCCAGGATGTGACACATATAAAAAGAATCATTCCAATAAAGAAAAAACAAATTATTTTTTTATCAAAGAGGGAAGTAACCAAAAAACAAGAGGATTCAATTGTATAATTTTTTATGACTAAATTAAAATATTGTTGATGAAATATGGGAATATAAAAATACCATGGGGAAAATATTAATGAATGGTTATGTATTGAATAAAATTAATAGAATTTAGTTTTGTCTTTAGAGGGACATTTGAAAACTAAGGTAGTATTATTAAAAAATAAATTATTTAATGAATTTAATGGATGTATATTATCATTGTTTTATAAATTATATTATATATTTATATGAATAGAAAAATTAATATTTTTATTTATGTATATTATTTTCAATGTGTTACTTGATTTTATTTAATTGTTATCTTTATTACATTCAATAAATTATTTTTGATAAAATGTAAATCATTTTAGAAATTAGTGTATAATATTTATCATAGGAAATATTTGAAATATTTTTCATAAAAATTGATTTTAAGGAATATAGTAAAATATAATGTTTTTTATAAAAAAATCAATTATTTTAATTTGTTGAAAATTAATATTATATATATGATTTTTTTCCAAGTTAAATTAACCCCAATTGAAAATGATTCCAAAATGTACCTTATTTATGACATTGCGTTGCCTTAATTATGTATTATGTGACACATATTTTCTTCTAAAATGTTTTGAGTATTGAATTAGGTTGTTTTTGTTATATATTTAGTATTTTGGATGCATAATGGGTTGTGCATGATCCGTTCATACTTAAGGAAAACTATGTGGTTTTGTATAGAAAAATGTGCAACCTTCATCAAGAGACTTAAAATGGGTGAATATTTGTTACCAACCATATTTAAATCCCTTCCAAACTGTGAATCCTTTTATATTGAGGGTATTCATGGATTTTTCATGTATTGAGAAACCGTGTTCCCTCATTTTAGAAACTGTACATCACAAAATCTATGGTTAACAGTTGGGGTGCGTAGTACTTCGTACCATGTGGTCCTCCCTAGGAAACCATGCAAGTGGGAATTTAATCCATTTAAATTTAGAATAAAAAAATCCCCTATATATGTATATATTTTTTCCAAATGATTTATCTTGTAAATTAATGTTACGATAATGATATTATCCCACTAGGGTAGAGGGATCATCTATTCTATGGATTGTTATGATATTATATTGATGTTTCAATAATTAATGCAAAGATAATTATATTATTGATGTATGTAAACTCTAATTTTTTGGAATATCATTCTAGTTTTTAATCTCTTGAACATATTTCCTCCTCTCCTTTCTTGTTTTCCCTTTAAAGGTTTGTTTTTTGATTCCTCAACTAAATTTAGGTTATTCAAGTTAACAGAACCCTAATATTTTGGACTTTATATTCTTTATATGTTTCATTTATATTTATATTTATTTATAATATCATAATTTGAAGTAAAATTATTTGAAATTTGAAATGGAATAGAATTTATGAAAACAACCCCAAAATCAATGAAATATAAATTTTGGGAAGGATTATCTAAATAATGATTAGATTCAAGAAAATTGATATGATGATGGATTTAATGATATCATTTTTGATTCATATGAATAAATTTTTCATAAATTTAAATGATGAAAACTTAAGAAGTTTATTCAATTAAAAAGGAATGGAAATATGAAAAACACATTATTTAGTATTGAAATTTAAAATTTCATATTGGAATTTAAACATGAAAATTTAAAGGTAAATGAATATTTTCTTTTAAATGAAGTGATTTTCATATTACTGATTTATTGACTATTAAATTTTTTTATTGGGTAGTTACTATGCCATTATGTTGAAAAACATTAATATATGAACCCTATAAATAGAAATATTATGAGGGTCTATCAAATCCATGTTTGGTATGATTAACCACAATAAAATACTGATTTTTTATATTCCTTATGAACCTATAGGATTTAAGAACAAATATTTGATCATAATCACTAACATGATAATTTTTAGTATCCTATAACTATAAAGTAATGAACATAGAGGCATATTCCCACGGTGTATGATTTTCTTTGTTTCTATTATATTTTATTTCATTTTTAATCATAGTTTCATATTCAAGAATGATTGTTTATATAAATAATTATATACTTATAATATTTATTTTTTTAAATTTATTAAATTTTATTTCATCTATTTTAATGATTTCATGTTTTCTCTTATATGTACTAATGATATTAAATTTGATGAATTATTTAAAAATTGAATCTGTGATAGTTTTTAATGAAATAATTTTGGAGTACAAATCGAGACCATATTGAAATATAAATATCACATCCCATAATTTCCTTTAGAAATTTATAATTTTTCAAATTTTAGGTCTGAGAAAAGGGAAAGATCCTCTTGGAGGGGGTGAATGTTCATTATCATTGGGACCTAGATCCATGATGGAAACATGTGGAGATTTCATCAAATTATTACACGGGTTTTATTAGATTTTATCTTAATAACATGTGACTTCATTGATGATATATTTTGTTCTATTTTTACTTATTTAATTCTTTTAATTTATACCATTAAGAGTGTTTAGAATTACAACTTGTATATTTCTATTCTGCTATTTAAATGCAAAAAATGTTCTCTATTTGACCTTCTATAATGCTATGAGCTAGTCCAAACCCCATGGAGACCATGAATTCCCTTCAGAAAATATTAAATTCATCCAATGTATCATTCTACTAAGGTATCCATTCTGGTTTATGAAAATATATTTCAACATTATATTATATAATGAAAAAATTATTATTATTTTTAATGAAACAATTTTTTAAAAATACTTTTATTTGTTTTTGTATCTATAAATTAAAAATAATTTCATACAATTATTTAAATTGAATAATTATAATTTAATAATATATTTATAATTAGAAGGATCAGAGTTGTAAATAAGGCCATATTAATTTTTGGTCATAATGACTTATTACATTGTTAAAAATTAGTGACATTGTCAATGGGTAAAATTAATTACATTGTTTAAACATTAACTGATAATGACTTAAATATTGTCCTATATCTTATTTAATTATGGTAATTATAATTACATCAAATTATATTATAAATTTTATGGATTTTAATACACTTTTCATTGATGATGATGTCATATTATTTTAGGACATAAAAATTTTACAAAATTTCTACTACATTCACTTATAAATGAGATGCTTATCTCGTCAATTATACACACAAATTAAGACTTTTATACCCATCAAGAACTATATAAATACATTCCTAGACTCTATAATAACTTCATGGTGTATATTTTCTAACCAAAATACCAATCTAATAAGGATGATAGTGTGATATTACAATGCATATCTATGAAATATGTGTAATTCATAACAAACTCTATCATTTTTATTTCCACTTGAACATCATACATATACTATTTAATAAATTTTAAATAGTAAAAATTACAATCCTATATATATTAAATTATTTTTAGGATTTAAAAACCATTTTACTCTGGTTTTCTATCCTATGGGTTCTGAAAATATCTTCATGAGTACATGTGAACTACCACATAATAATATCTATGAGTTTAGTTTTAATGACTGAATTAAATAAATATTTCCAATTATATATCAAATCAATATATATTATATTTATGAAATAATAATTATTATTAAGGATAATATATTACAAACCTTCTCACCCTTTCTATCCATAAATAATTGATAATGTGGTTCATACGTATGTTTGATGTAGTACATCCATGAAGTGATGTGATTCATTTATCATTTTCATTATAAATTCATACTAATAAGAGTTGAAATAATTTATAAATTTATAATTTAAACAATATTTATCACTTTATAAAATTAATATAATTTATTATTTTTAAGCATTAAAAATATTTAATGACTTTCGTGGATATATTGACAACCATCTATATGAAATGATGTGATTCTATTTTCATTAATGCATTATATGTGTAGGTTTAAAAGTAAAATTCATATTTGAAATTTTTGATTATATATTTTTTAATTTTTTAATTATTTTATACATAAAAACTATTACCATCATCAAACATTGATTCATTATGTTATTACAGACCAAACAATCCCAAAATGTCAAATATTAACATAAAATATTTAACAACTACATAAATCATGTTATTAATTTAAATAAAAATGATAAATAGTTAATTTATTAGAAAAATATTATATTATTATTATTTTTTAATTATAAAAATTATAATAAAATTGTAAATGTTGAAAGGAATTTTAATATAAAATGTTATATAAATTTATGTTAAACCCTTTATCATCTATATACATGATCTGATAAATTTCAAATAATGCATTTTATTTATATATTAAAATAAATAAAAATATAATTCATACATATATTTACATTAATTAATGTTGTTTAAATGTTATCATTTTAACATTTATCATATTGATGTATTTATTTTTTTTACAAATGTTATAAATAAACTTTCTTTAACTTATTTTACTTGAAAGACTATTCACATCATCATAATTGTTATTCATAATCATTATTAACATACTTATTAACTACGTTTTTAAATGTATATCATATAACAAAATGTCAAGGAATTATTCTTTTTTAAATGCCTACATATAAAAATTATACTTCTATTTTTTATCAAATTGGTATTTTATATGTTTTACTTTTAGGATCAAATGTGTTTTCATGGTTTTTATGTAGAAAATTTGAAATCTTGCGATTTATTTCACGATATGATAATTTTTAATTATATAATATAAAGACTAATCTTGATAAAACTCCTGAACATATATTAAACTAACATATATCTTTAATAAGATTCGTTATGAAATATTTTACAAATAAAAAATTAATAATATATTTTTCTTGATTACTCTGATGGGGTCTGACATGAATTAATTATTCTCAATTGGTATAACCAAGACTAAAAATAATTTATGAATTCGACTCCAAAATAAAACATTATTATTCATGAAAAAATATAATTATGGAAATATTTTTTTTCATATGATATGTAATGATTCAATATTTTAAATTTGAAATGTTTTTTAAAAACTATTTTCATGAAAAACAATGTTTTCCTATTTATTTTTATGGGTTTCAGTGGATTTTTCTGATAAATGGGTGATTTTAAAATCTAAAAATGTTTTATAAATGTACTAATAGTATTATTGTGAATAAGTTAATTATAATAATTTTTATAAGGTTTTTCACAAGGCTACTATTGCTAATTTAATAATATATCATTTATAGGGTAATTTTTTGCCATAAAATATTTCTAAATAAGGTTTATATGATATAAGAATATTTATAAATAATGTCATAGTGAGGATGTCTACTCATTAAAAATCAATCTAATGTGTCGAGAATGAGAAAATCATATAAACACAAGGCACTGTTTTTTGTTTAAAATATATAAAATATGTATAATTTTACTAAATTTTATGTATTTATTTTAATCAATATAACAAGAATCCAATAATATATACAAAATTTATGAAATTTTACCCCTTTTTAAAAACCATTTAATTATGAGTTCATTAATTTATTAGTCATTTTACAATCTATTAAGATATCATTAATCACTCCTTCCACTTCAAAATCATATTAAATTTCAATTTTGTGTTCATTTTAGAAACATGAGAGATGAATTCATGAGGGGTCCCTAAAAAAATTACCACACCAATATTACTTTATATTTAATTTAGAATCAAAATCCATGTTAATATTGATGCATCACAAAATGTGATATTTCCAACAAATAATTTTATTTCCATTATATTTTATATCACTGATACAAATATGTATATTGTTGACTAAATAATGCTTCAAGATAGAATTCACATTCATGATAGAATAAATGGATGTCACAACTCCAGTATTAGATAATATGATCTTCATGGCATTTTTTATCTTTGCAGAGTTTTCTTAATACCTACCTTTTTTTGTTTCACCTAATGTAATCAATCGTTTTACCAATAAGAATTCAAAAATGATTAGCATCTGGGGAAATATTATATATTAATAATTCACTTAATGTGAAATTTAGGATTATCAGCAAAGAAATTAGAGTAATCAAAATATTATTAAATAACTTAATAATATCTTGAGATAAATTATGTTTAAAAAATATAGAAAATGGAATATGATCTTTTCATCTATAGATATAAACTATGAATATGTGATGTTATTTTCAGTTATGTTGATGCCCATGGGTTGTCATTTTCGAAAGAACATATATAATATAATCTAATATAAAATAGAGATCTAATAGATGTTTATTGGATAATAATAGGATTCCATGTAATAGGAATTAATATAATTATGATTTATAAGATCAAATATTAGAGATTACAATAAATATTGGATTCCCAAATCTGATTTTCTATATTGTTCATTAAAGGATTATAATAAATAGGATGCCTAGTTGTATTAGGATGATACTCTCAAGATGATCTCTTCATGTAAATAATTTCTTCATTGCGGTATTGGATCACCAATCTAGTGTAATCCCTAATAATAATTCTGGTAAATGATATCAAAAAAACATTTACATCCAAAAAATATGGTAATAGTTGACTATGAATATAAATATGATTTCTTTCATCCCATTTAAATTGTTATTTTTTATGTAGGGAAAGGTAAAGGTGATAATGGAATAATTCAGTCCATAATCTTGTAACATGACATACCACTACAAAAAAATTGAATATTGTATTTGTTTTATGTCAAAAGTATCCATAAAATTTTAGAAATAAGGGAATTATTTAGAATGTGTGTATATATAAATCACATTTCTATTATATAAAATAGATTACAAAAAATGTTATTGTTATCAAATAATAAAACCCCTTAATACATATTTCCACTTAAAATGTAGTTAACCACGTAATAGGTCATATTAATGATTAGTTCAATTGGTAGTTTTTATCCAAAATAGATTAAAAGTTATTGTGGATGTGAATTATTTTAACAAGAATGATGAATCATGTTTGAAAAAAAATTCTCCCTTTCCCTGAACATATCATTTCATTATATTTGGTTTATATATCACTAATGAGAATATCCTTCTTCCCTCCCAAGACTTGAGGTATGACAGTTTAGATAAATGGAAACATTCCAACATTGATTTCCATCTTTATTTATATGATCTACATCACATTCAATTAAAAAAATGAGGATGAAAAAATATAAAAAAAATTATTACATATTATGATTTTTTAGAGTTACCCTAATAATGGATGAATTCCTCGTTTATGAAATTAAATATTATCTATATAAATAAATGAATGGAATATGATCACCCAAATAATGTAATTGTCATATTTTCACCCCTCTACAGGAAAGAATATGATTAAGGGTCCGACTAATAACCATGTCGATGATGTGTCTTGTTAAACCATCATAAGTCAAGAAGAAAATTATAGTATATAGTTGTTCAACAATAATAACACTATAGATGTAAGATAAATTATTAATTGGGGTTATATTATCCATAGTAGTGATTATGACCACTCTAAAAATTAAAAAGATCACATCATTGAAAAAATTAAGAAATAAAAATAATCAATTAATATATATAATTATTTAAATATAAATATTTTTAAATATAATACTATTATAAAACATCAATTCCATGTTAATATTTTAAATATGCTTCATCATAAATTTATATATTCACAGATTTAAGGGAGGCAGTCATTTATCCATCTACTTCGACATAACCATATTATATGATAGAGAAAACAATATTAGTAATGATGGAAATGATATAATTTAGTATCTTAATAATGATACTATTCGAATACTTGTAATTATTACCAATCATAAATGTGGTAAGAAAATTAGAATAACATGTATTTGGTAAAAGAGAGAGGAATTGGAAATTGATTCCCTTCAAAATGATTATTTTCTTGATAAATATAAGTATCATATTTATGATATCATCTTTTATGAAAATATAATACCCATGAAAATAGAGTATACATATTTTATATGCACATGTTTAATGTGACTAGACCACAAAGAAATATTATCTCATGACACTAAAAATTCTTTTTTCTCAAAAAATGTTGACGATCAAGAAGTTCAGTATATTTAATAAATTACATATAAAAGTACATCAACATAATGTCTAAAAAAATATTTATTTAGAACATGATATAGATATCCTAAAAACAATTAGTATTATAAAACTATATATGATATCCTAGGTAGAATATGTATTGAAAAGTCTGAAATATTATTATTTCAATTGGAATAAATATATCAATAATGAATTAAATGATGGAAAGAATGAATAACATGACATAATAAGGTATATGATAAAAATAATATAATCAAGAAGTCTATAAATGAAATTATATGGCCATAGAATCATTAACATGTGTCAGAAACAAAAAACATGAAATCATTATTAGAACAAAATGATAATTCCAATGACCATCATCATAAAGTAGAAAATTTCTAATGATGGATTTAGGTTTATTTGATAATCACATATGTAACATTTAACGAGGTATAAATCATTGTGATTTATTGTTGATGTCTATATAGTATTTGAAGAATCCATCACATAAATAAATATAATACTTATTCACTCTATAAGAGAGAAATAAACCAAACATAAATCATATGACATATCAAACCAATTAGATGGAACTGTGTTTCAAAATTCTATTTGATGGAATAACTAAATGAAAAATAATAAAGACTCCAATGAGAATGATGAATAAAATATTTTGAAAATTCTAATTGAAAAAATGGAATAGGTTAAAAAAATTTATCCAATAAAGAAAATTTTGGATAAGGATATTGGAGTAGAAATATAAAAAATGAACCATTTAAGTGGTGCTCTATTGATAAAGTAAATGACATTTTTTAGAAGGTATGACTTTATTATTTTTTAATAACCTATGATAAAATTAGAGTGTCCATTAAATAATGAATTATATTATAATATATTAATATTATAAAACCACTCTATGGGATTAGTCTCAATTTTATTCAATGAATTGGAATGTTCCATTAAAACATTTTACATAGAATTTATCATTTTGAAGTGAAAACATTTTTATAACACCGAGAATGAAATGGATATTTAACATCATATATATATAAATTACATATAAAAAATACATAATAGGAATATGATAAAAAAATATATCATAAATGGGAGAATAAGAAAAGAAAATTTGAGATACTATGTAATAAAAGTTGTATGGATGATCCCTTGTAGCACAACTAACATTTGAATCAAATACCATTTGAAGAATATAACATTATTTTTATTAGAGAACCATTATAATTAGACTGAAAATTATAAAAAATATATGGGATGTCACGACCCGTCCTCGGGGCCCGTGCCGTGACTACCCCAAGCCCGCCTTCCATAGGCCAGGGGCTGGCGACTAGCACCAAGGCGTAAAATCCCAGTAAACAGGGAAGGCATTGCCTTTATAAGTAACAACCACACAGAGTCAGCAAGCGGAAAGTAAAGTGCAGAAAAGTAAAGGGGCCGGAAATACAAGCCCAACTGTAAAGTACAACTGAAAAGTAAAGTACAGCAACTGAAGAAAAGACGGCGGCCTCGTGTCGTCCACTGGCAATCCCACCTGAAGGGTGGGTACAGATAGCCTCCAGGCTCCTCGGGTCCCACGTCCGCTCCGAGCACGTCCCGCCCAGTGGTCCCCCTCCAGGTACCGTCCTGTTCCACGCCCCAACCATGATCAGCGCTGTCCGTCGTCTGCAACCAACACAACAAGGTGCGGGCATAGCCCGTGCAGGGGTGAGTACAAGCTACTCAGTAAGGACCCCGAGACCCCCGAAGGTCTCCCGAAATCCACAAAGGATATAGCACAAAAGAAAGATGCAATCACGAAGTAACATCTGACTTGACTTAGGTATATGCCCATACATATACCTAAGTCCCCACTTCTAGCTCTGCTCAAGAGCTCAAGAACAACTCAATCCACAAAGGAAAGCAAGACTCAAATCCACAAGGAGAGTAAACAGTAAAATCCACATAGGATAGTTCAACACAATCCACAAAGGAGAGTAACATAAGATTCAGCTCAACCAGGTATACTTTTTCAGATGACGTCAAAGATGATCACTGATCCATCTAAGTCGTCGGACCCACCAAGGATCGATAGGTACTAACCCCCGCAGAAGACCCACACAGGATCGGGCTCACACAGAACCTGTAGGCAGTGGCTCACACAGAACCGGTAGTAAGGACCCACATAGGATCGGGCTCACACAGAACCTGTAGCACTGATCCACGTAGGATCGCTGAGTGCAGTAGTCGACGCAGTCCACTGAGGATCTCTGCACAGTCGTCGCCGCAGTCCACGAAGGATCTCTGCTCTGCCGTCGTCGCAGTCCACGAAGGATCTCTGCTCTGTCGTCGTCGCAGTCCACGAAGGATCTCTGCTCTGTCGTCGAAGTCACAGCCAGCGCTAGGGTTCCCGCACGAAGCGAGCTCGTTTAGGAGGGTCCGCTCCACGAGCCGAGAGGCTGATACATCAACTGACACGTAGTCCGAAGTTGATGTATCCAAAAGTTCCGTATCGACAACAGGATCTCAACGCGACAGACGGCGCGTCAAACGGACGCCCGGTCTGAGAGTTATTGGCATTTTCGTCCCAGGGGCCCGGTTGGTTTTTAGGGCAAAACCAACCCGACCGTACTCCGCCTGTATCCGATCCTCGGGCGGAGCATGCCAAAAGTTCCGTCTCACTTAGAGAAAACTACCACAGCTGACGGTACGTCGATCGGACGTCCGTAGCTCAAGTTATGAGCGTTTCCGCTCCGAGGGCCCGGTTGGTTTCGTGTACGAACCAACCCGGCCGAACCCAAAGTATTCCGAAACCTTGAGTATAATAAACCGAAACGACCGTCTCGATCCAAGGATCGCGTAGCCGCTGACGGTTCGTCAATCGGAGGTCCCAGGCCCAAGATATGGGCGAAAGACCGAAGAGGGCCCGAAAACGGGGGTTCTGGGCCCGGGGCGACCCGACCCGAACCCCACCTGGGGTCGGCCGAACCGGGTCGGCCCGACCCGGCCCGACCCGTCTAGGCCGGGTCCGGTCCGGCCTGGGCGCGGCCCGGCCGACCGGACCGGCCGGCTCGGTCTTCGGCCGAGCGGCCGAAGAGCCGCCGCGGGTCAAACCCGCGGCTTTGGGAGAAACGCGGCCCGCGCGGGCCGCGTGCTGGTGGCCGGACCGCGGACGCGGTCCGGCGGTTCGCCGCCGCCGCGGCTCGGCCGCGGCGGACTCCTCCGGCGGCGCGCCGGGCGCCGCCACCTCCGGTCGCCGGCGACCCGCGCCACCGTCTCCTTCCGCGGGCCGCCGGAGATGCTCCGGTGGCCCGATTTCTTTCCCGTCTGCGCCGTTGCTCCTCCCGGGGGACGATCTTCACTGCGGAATCAACAAATGGCCCTTGCGTCGTGCTTTTGCCATCGCCCGCCAAATCCGCACAAAAGGAATATCGGCGGAGGGTTGCCGGGTCTTGTTCGTTAGACCCGCACCCTCTGCGTTAGTCATAAAATCATCGGAGGAAAAGAATTAACCAAATCAACAATTTTAAATAAATTAAAATTGTTCCGATCGGGTTCTTTATTTGAAAAGAATAAACACGGGAAAAGAAATAAAACAATCCAACATCCCTTACCTTGTCGTCTTCGTCGGACGAGGGGTCGTCGCGGAATCACTCGTCGCGGAGGAAGGAGATCGTCGCGTCGTCGCGGTATCCGGCGTCGCGTCGCCAATCTTCGGATCAAGAACAAACGGATTTAATTAATTAAATCCGTTGTTATTGAAATTTAAAAAAAAAGGGAGAAATAAAAGATTCGATTCTCACCTTTGTTGCCGATCGCACGTTCGCCGCGGAAGAAGAGGCACCGAAGAAGAAGAAGAAGAAGGTCGCGGAAAAGTTGTCGACGTCACGGATCGTGCGTCGTCGAATTCCGGTTCCGGCGTTCTTCGCGTTCTTCGCGTTCTTCGCGTTCTTCGCGTTCTTCGCGGAGAGGGTGGAGGCTCAGAGGAATAGCAATCCTCCAAAATAGACAAGTTTGTCTATTTTATTATTTTTCCAACAAACGTAAAACGCATAAGTAACGACCCAATTAATTCACGAAGAAACAGTCCATTTAATTCACGAAATAAACCGCCCAATTAAATGGTCTGTTAAGAATTAAAGAAAACGTGTCGGTTGACTTTTCAGTTACTTTGACGGGTTTTCGCGGGTGCGTTACTTAGCGAAAGAAACGGAGGGGCTCGTGCGGGCCCTGCATCACAAATATCCTACCAAGAGGGTAGGATATTTCTGGATAGCATCCTATCCAGTTCAACTTAGTTCAAGTCGTCTTTAAGTGACTTCAAGTGGCTTCCAACAGCTTAAGTGAAATAAAATAAAGTTGTCGCACAAACTTTATTTTATTTCTGACTTAAAGCCGCAAAATTTAAAAACCACGTCTGAGCAAACGCAACTCCGGAAGAGGCATTTCTAAGCAAATACCGGCGCTGCGATTTCATCGGTGCCCTCAGAATTTGATTCCGGGCACCGGTTCAAAAGATAGAAAAACCCGCTCGTCCGTTCACTGAACGTACCCGAGCCAAACTTCGGAAATTGATTCCGGGCACACCGGGCCTCGGAATCAGGTGCCGTCTGAAGCTGCGCTCTTGTAAAATTCCAAAGAAAATTAAGAAAAAAATTTCCTTGAAATTTGCGGGTCTTTACATTACTCCCACCTCAGGGCTTTACGTCCCCGTAAAGATACATCAAAACTAGGGGAACAAATGGGGGTACTGAGCACGCATCTGAGCCTCCCGCTCCCAAGTGCTCTCCTGGAGGTTCCCGTGCTGCCATCTGACGCGCACAAGAGGAATCGACCGCCCACGTAGGACCCGCTCCTGTCGATCCTCGATCTCCACTGGGACCTCCGCAAAAGTCGCCCCATCATCCATGTCCAGCTCCCCAAAGTCGATGATGTGCGTCGGGTCGTGCACGTATCTCCTCAGCTGAGACACGTGAAAGACGTCGTGCACCCGGTGCAACTGAGGTGGTAGAGCCAGCTGATAAACCACCTCTCCTATCCTGCTGAGGACCTGGAAAGGCCCGATGAAGCGTGGAGACAACTTGCCGCCTCGGCCAAATCTCCGTAAACCACATCGAGGTAAGACACGCAAAAAGACGTGGTCGCCATCCTCGAACTCTAGTGGCCTCCGCCTCCTGTCAGCATATTACTTCTGCCGGCTCTGAGCTGTCCTCATCCTCTCCTGGATGATCTGGACCTTCTCTGTCGTGGCTCGGACCATCTCTGGTCCCACGAGTGCTGACTCCCCAGGGTCTGTCCAGCACAACGGTGATCTGCAGGGTCTACCGTACAACGCCTCGTATGGTGCCATCCCGATGGTGGAGTGGTAGCTGTTGTTGTACGCGAACTCCACCAAGGGTAGGTGGTCCTCCCAGCTACGACCAAAGTCGAGGACACATGCACGGAGCATGTCCTCGAGTGTCTGTATGGTCCTCTCCGTCTGACCATCCGTCTGAGGGTGGAAGGCTGTGCTCAGATGGAGCCGCGTCCCGAACGCCTCCTGCAACCCCTTCCAGAGCCGGGAAGTGAAACGAGCATCTCGATCGGAGACGATAGATTATGGCACACCGTGAAGCCGTACGATCTCCTGGACGTAAAGACGTCCCAAGCTCTCCACTGAGCCCTGCTCTCTGATGGGTAAGAAGTGTGCCGACTTGGTGAGTCGGTCGACGATCACCCAAATGGAGTCGTGACCTCTGGAAGTACGTGGAAGTCCAGTCACGAAGTCCATAGATATGTTATCCCACTTCCACTCCGGGACCTCCAAGGGCTGTACCAAACATGCTGGTACCTGATGCTCTGCCTTCACCTGCTGGCAGGTGAGGCATCGTGAAACGAACTCTGCCACAGCTTTCTTCATGCCCGGCCACCAGTGCTGTCGTCTGAGATCCTGGTACATTTTCGCCACTCCGGGATGTACCGCCAAGGGAGAAGTGTGAAACTCTCTCAGCACCTCCTCTCGTAAAGAAACTGGTACGAAGGTACGCCCTCTGAAAAGGATGTCGTGCTCTGCTCCAAGGGAGAAACCATCAGGCGCCTGACCTGAGGATATCAGTGCACACCGGGTCTCACAGTCAGCGTCCCCGCGCTGAGCCTCTCTGACCCGCTGTAGAAGTGGAGGAGAGACTGTGAGAGACTGAAGAAAGGCTGCTCCGTCTCTATCCACGAAGGATATCCGCAAGGAGGCTAGCTGCTCCGTCGCCTCCTCAAGCAGCTGAATGCCCGTCCTCCTGCTGAGGGCATCGGCTACCACGTTCCCCTTCCCAGGAGTATAGACTATCTCAAAGTCATAGTCCTGGAGGAACTCAAGCCATCTCCGCTGTCTCAGGTTCAGGTCCTTCTGAGAGAAGATATACCTGAGACTCTGGTGGTCAGAAAAGACTGTGAAGCGCTCGCCCATCAGATAGTGCCGCCACGTCTTCAGAGCGAAGACCACTGCTGCTAACTCCAGGTCATGAGTGGCGTAGTTCTGCTCATGCGGCCTCAACTGACGTGATCCGTAGGCGATCACGGCCCGCTCCTGCATCAGGACGCACCGGAGTCCAGTCCCTGATGCATCGCAGTAAACTACGTACCCAACTCCCTCCTCAGGCAACCTCAAGATAGGTGCGCTGGTCAATCTCTGTCTCAGCTCCTGGAAGCTCTGCTGACATCTGTCTGACCACACAAAGGGTTTACCCTTCTTCGTCAAGGCTGAGAGTGGTGCCGCAACTCTGGAGAAGTCTGTCACGAATCTCCGATAGTATCCGGCTAGGCCCAAGAAGCTCCGCACCTATGTCACGCTCCTGGGTGGCTCCCATGCTAGCACTGCCTCGATCTTCGCGGGATCCACTGCAACTCCCGCCTCAGAAATGACGTGCCCCAAGAAATGGACCTCACGCAACCAGAACTGGCATTTTGAGAGTTTGCCATAAAGCTGGTGCTCTCGGAGTGTGTCTAGCACAACTCGCAGGTGGTAGGCATGCTCCTCCTCAGTCGTCGAGTATACCAAAATGTCGTCAATGAAGACAACGACAAATCGGTCGAGGTATGGCTGGAAGAATCCTGTTCATGAGGCTCATGAACACTGCTGGAGCATTGGTTACGCCGAACGGCATAACCAAGAACTCATAATGGCCATACCGACACCTGAAGGCCGTCTTCTGTACGTCCTCGTCTCGAACTCTGAGCTGATGATAGCCTGACCGGAGGTCTATCTTCGAGAACCACCGCGCTCCCTTGAGCTGATCGAAGAGGTCATCAATCCGTGGCAGCGGATACTTGTTCCTCACTGTCACCTGGTTCAGGCGACGATAGTCGACACACAGTCGCAAGCTCCCGTCCGCCTTCTTGGCGAACAAAATCGGGGAAGCCCAGGGTGAAACACTGGGTCGGATAAACCCCTTGCTCTGCAAGTCCTCCAACTGTACCCGCAGCTCTCGAAGCTCGGCGGGGGCCATCCGATATGCTGGAGTAGATATCGGGGCTGTCCCGGGGTACAAGTCGATGTAAAAGTCTACCTCTCTACGAGGAGGTAGCCCTGGAACGTCGTCGGGAAAGACGTCCACGTACTGGTCCACCACTGCAGGAAAAGCCGGACTCCGCACGTCCACTGCTCCTAGGATGAGGCTAGCCAACTGATGAGAGATGGGCTGCACTCTCCTCCGCGGAAGTCCATCCTGTGCTGCAAAGGTTCCCTTCTCGCCGGTGAAGGTAAACCTGCTCCCGTCGGTGCGAACACATCGCACCTTGCGCCTAAAACAGTCGATCTGGGCATGAACCGTGGATAGCCAATCCATGCCCAAGATGACGTCGTAAGGCCTCGACTCCGCTACAAGGAGATCCCAGCCGAAGCTCTTGCCTCCTAGAGTAAGCTCACACTGCCGGCACCAGTGCGTAATCGTCGAGTCTGCTCCCGTAGGAGTCTCTAGCCGTAAGGATCGAGCCAACGGCTCAGTCGGAATCTCCGAGCTCCGAACAAGGGCAGAGGCTATGAAAGAGTGACTCGCTCCTGTGTCTATAAGTACTGCAGCAAGGGTGGAATAGACACAGATCGTACCTCGAATCATCTCTGGCATGTCGGGGTCGTAGGCCTCCACTGCCTGGAGCTGGGCCTATCCCTGCCCGCCAGCTCCCTGTGGTCGAGGTGGCCCTCCTGGTGGTGGTGGGGGTAGAGCCTGGAAGCGTCGCCCACCACCTGCTGCTCGGCCAGCTCCTCTGCCTCGTCCGCCTCCTCCCTGCGGACCGCCACGGTCGACCCTCTGCCTCTGCCTGGGTGGCCCCTCCACCGTCTGCTGCTCCTCTGATCGGCGAGTCGGGCAGTCACGAGCCATGTGACCCTGCCCGCCACAAGAGTAGCACAGCCTGCCTCTCGAAAGGCTGGCACTCCGCTGTGTGCCTCGTACTGCTGAGCCGGTGTCCTGAGGCCGTCTGCGTGGGGGTCTGGTCTGCCTGGACCCGTGAGTCATCCGTCGGCTACCTGCTGCCGAAGACTCATCTACCTGCCGCCCTGCGCTAGGTCTCGCCGCTGAAGAAGGCTCTGCCAGGAAGCTCTCGATCAGGAGGGCTCGCTCCAGCACTCCCGACTGGGTCGGAATGCTGAGGGAGATCAGCGACGCCCGAATCTCCTGTCGCAAGCCCTGCTCGAAGGTCCGGGCCCGGAAGAAGGGGTCCCGTACCATGTCGGTCGAGTAGCGAGATAGGTCCGTGAACCTCGCCGCGTACTGAGCGACCGTCATGCTGCCCTGGCGCAGCTGGAGAAGCTCCTGGATGCGCACCGCTCGGAGGGTGGCCGGGACGAACTCAGAGCGGAAGAGGCTCTCGAAGTCCGTCCAGAGCAGGGATGCCTCATCGTGAACCTGGAGCATCAGGCTCCACCATCGTCCTGCCGCCGCCTGCAGGAGGCTCGCTGCGAGAATCACCATGAGATCCGCTGGTGTCCTCACTAGCCGAAAGATCCGTACCACCGCCTCTAGCCAGTCCACGGCGGCCTGGGGGTCCGCCTCACCGCGAAACCTGGGCAGTCGCTGGCTCTGAAACTCATGCAGTGCCCTGAGGCGACGTGCATCGTCAGCGTCTGGTACTGGAAGCATCGGTGGCTCGGCGGGTAAAGCTACCGCCGGTGCCACAGCTGGCAAAGGGCCCTGCACCGAGGCCTCGTCGCTCGGTGGGCTGCCGTCGCGCCCTACACTCGGAACCCTAGCTGGCTGTCGTCGCGGGGCCATCCTGAAAAGGAGAACAAGAGCACCACAGTCAGAACAGTATACCTGGTGAGCTGGCACAAGTAATCACAAGGAAAACTTGAGACTTTCATAAAGCAGATCAGTATACCCGGTGAGCTGACACAAGTAATCACAAAGAAAACTCGAGACACACACGCAATCAATGTTTTCATGCATTAAGTCGGAAATCAGGAGTCAGGGTCCTGGTGTACGGATACGTCGGCCGCCGCACCAACACTGGGCTCCCTGAACTGATAACCACACTCAATACACTAAAAACTATTGCTTCACATAGAAAGAAAGGACGATCAGAGTCTGCGGTAGAACCGACCACCTCTGATACCAATTTGTCACGACCCGTCCTCGGGGCCCGTGCCGTGACTACCCCAAGCCCGCCTTCCATAGGCCAGGGGCTGGCGACTAGCACCAAGGCGTAAAATCCCAGTAAACAGGGAAGGCATTGCCTTTATAAGTAACAACCACACAGAGTCAGCAAGCGGAAAGTAAAGTGCAGAAAAGTAAAGGGGCCGGAAATACAAGCCCAACTGTAAAGTACAACTGAAAAGTAAAGTACAGCAACTGAAGAAAAGACGGCGGCCTCGTGTCGTCCACTGGCAATCCCACCTGAAGGGTGGGTACAGATAGCCTCCAGGCTCCTCGGGTCCCACGTCCGCTCCGAGCACGTCCCGCCCAGTGGTCCACCTCCAGGTACCGTCCTGCTCCACGCCCCAACCGTGATCAGCGCTGTCCGTCGTCTGCAACCAACACAACAAGGTGCGGGCATAGCCCGTGCAGGGGTGAGTACAAGCTACTCAGTAAGGACCCCGAGACCCCCGAAGGTCTCCCGAAATCCACAAAGGATATAGCACAAAAGAAAGATGCAATCACGAAGTAACATCTGACTTGACTTAGGTATATGCCCATACATATACCTAAGTCCCCACTTCTAGCTCTGCTCACGAGCTCAAGAACAACTCAATCCAAAAAGGAAAGCAAGACTCAAATCCACAAGGAGAGTAAACAGTAAAATCCACATAGGATAGTTCAACACAATCCACAAAGGAGAGTAACATAAGATTCAGCTCAACCAGGTATACTTTTTCAGATGACGTCAAAGATGATCACTGATCCATCTAAGTCGTCGGACCCACCAAGGATCGATAGGTACTAACCCCCGCAGAAGACCCACACAGGATCGGGCTCACACAGAACCTGTAGGCAGTGGCTCACACAGAACCGGTAGTAAGGACCCACATAGGATCGGGCTCACACAGAACCTGTAGCACTGATCCACGTAGGATCGCTGAGTGCAGTAGTCGACGCAGTCCACTGAGGATCTCTGCACAGTCGTCGCCGCAGTCCACGAAGGATCTCTGCTCTGCCGTCGTCGCAGTCCACGAAGGATCTCTGCTCTGTCGTCGTCGCAGTCCACGAAGGATCTCTGCTCTGTCGTCGAAGTCACAGCCAGCGCTAGGGTTCCCGCACGAAGCGAGCTCGTTTAGGAGGGTCCGCTCCACGAGCCGAGAGGCTGATACATCAACTGACACGTAGTCCGAAGTTGATGTATCCAAAAGTTCCGTATCGACAACAGGATCTCAACGCGACAGACGGCGCGTCAAACGGACGCCCGGTCTGAGAGTTATTGGCATTTTCGTCCCAGGGGCCCGGTTGGTTTTTAGGGCAAAACCAACCCGACCGTACTCCGCCTGTATCCGATCCTCGGGCGGAGCATGCCAAAAGTTCCGTCTCACTTAGAGGAAACTACCACAGCTGACGGTACGTCGATCGGACGTCCGTAGCTCAAGTTATGAGCGTTTCCGCTCCGAGGGCCCGGTTGGTTTCGTGTACGAACCAACCCGGCCGAACCCAAAGTCTTCCGAAACCTTGAGTATAATAAACCGAAACGACCGTCTCGATCCAAGGATCGCGTAGCCGCTGACGGTTCGTCAATCGGAGGTCCCAGGCCCAAGATATGGGCGAAAGACCGAAGAGGGCCCGAAAACGGGGGTTCTGGGCCCGGGGTGACCCGGCCCGAACCCCCCCTGGGGTCGGCCGAACCGGGTCGGCCCGAACCGGGTCGGCCCGACCCGGCCCGACCCGGCTCGGCCGGGTCCGGTCCGGCCTGGGCGCGGCCCGGCCGACCGGACCGGCCGGCTCGGTCTTCGGCCGAGCGGCCGAAGAGCCGCCGCGGGTCAAACCCGCGGCTTTGGGAGAAACGCGGCCCGCGCGGGCCGCGTGCTGGTGGCCGGACCGCGGATGCGGTCCGGCGGTTCGCCGCCGCCGCGGCTCGGCCGCGGCGGACTCCTCCGGCGGCGCGCCGGGCGCCGCCGTCTCCTTCCGCGGGCCGCCGGAGATGCTCCGGTGGCCCGATTTCTTTCCCGTCTGCGCCGTTGCTCCTCCCAGGGGACGATCTTCACTGCGGAATCAACAAATGGCCCTTGCGTCGTGCTTTTGCCGTCGCCCGCCAAATCCGCACAAAAGGAAGATCGGCGGAGGGTTGTCGGGTCTTGTTCGTTAGACCCGCACCCTCCGCGTTAGTCATAAAATCATCGGAGGAAAAGAATTAACCAAATCAACAATTTTAAATAAATTAAAATTGTTCCGATCGGGTTCTTTATTTGAAAAGAATAAACACGGGAAAAGAAATAAAACAATCCAACATCCCTTACCTTGTCGTCGTCGTCGGACGAGGGGTCGTCGCGGAATCGCTCGTCGCGGAGGAAGGAGATCGTCGCGTCGTCGCGGTATCCGGCGTCGCGTCGCCAATCTCCGGATCAAGAACAAACGGATTTAATTAATTAAATCCGTTGTTATTGAAATTTAAAAAAAAGGGAGAAATAAAAGATTCGATTCTCACCTTTGTTGCCGATCGCACGTTCGCCGCGGAAGAAGAGGCACCGAAGAAGAAGAAGAAGAAGAAGGTCGCGGAAAAGTTGTCGACGTCGCGGATCGTGCGTCGTCGAATTCCGGTTCCGGCGTTCTTCGCATTCTTCGCGTTCTTCGCGTTCTTCGCGTTCTTCGCGGAGAGGGTGGAGGCTCAGAGGAATAGCAATCCTCCAAAATAGACAAGTTTGTCTATTTTATTATTTTGCCAACAAACGTAAAACGCATAAGTAACGACCCAATTAATTCACGAAGAAACAGTCCATTTAATTCACGAAATAAACCGCCCAATTAAATGGTCTGTTAAGAATTAAAGAAAACGCGTCGGTTGACTTTTCAGTTACTTTGACGGGTTTTCGCGGGTGCGTTACTTAGCGAAAGAAACGGCGGGGCTCGTGCGGGCCCTGCCTCACAAATATCCTACCAAGAGGGTAGGATATTTCTGGATAGCATCCTATCCAGTTCAACTTAGTTCAAGTCGTCTTTAAGTGACTTCAAGTGGCTTCCAACAGCTTAAGTGAAATAAAATAAAGTTGTCGCACAAACTTTATTTTATTTCTGACTTAAAGCCGCAAAATTTAAAAACCACGTCTGAGCAAACGCAACTCCGGAAGAGGCGTTTCTAAGCAAATACTGGCGCTGCGATTTCATCGGTGCCCTCAGAATTTGATTCCGGGCACCGGTTCAAAAGATAGAAAAACCCGCTCGTCCGTTCACTGAACGTACCCGAGCCAAACTTCGGAAATTGATTCCGGGCACACCGGGCCTCGGAATCAGGTGCCGTCTGAAGCTGCGCTCTTGTAAAATTCCAAAGAAAATTAAGAAAAAAATTTCCTTGAAATTTGCGGGTCTTTAAATGGGATAACACGTTAATTTTTAAAATTATAAAATTAATCATGGTGTATAAAATTTAACATATCAAAAAGATATGAATTCATGATTAAACCCCTTATATCATTTCAGAATAATTCATAAAAAAGAAATTAGATAAAAAATATAAATTTAAAATATTATATCTAGATATATATATAAATCATTGAAAGAAATACAAGTTTCTAGATATATCATTCCAATAATATCATGGTTTATATTAAATAATATGTCATAACTAGAGAAAATTGAGACAATAATTAGTTAGGTCTTATGAAAGATTCTAATAAAAACCCTATTAAACTGAGATAAAGATGAAATTATATAATAAAATAAAACAAAAAAAAATAAATTATAATAAACATAAAACATTCTATGGAGACATCATTAAATGTAGTTAGCTAAATAAAAAATGTGTCTTAATGATTATAATTTTTAGACAAACCATTAAGGATTTAGTAGTTTTTATATAAAAATTATATATATGAATTAAAATCATATTGTTATATAGAAAAATAGAATTTAGTGATTTATTTTTATAAATTAATTACTTTGTTGAATATAAACTATATGAATAAGGAATTGTTTCATAACATTACATGTTTTAATGAATTGGAGTTGAGACAGAACCCTTAATTTTTTTGAGATCACTCTGCACATGTAATAGAATTCCATAATAGTTGAATAAAATATATTATACATATCCAGGAATAATTTTAATCTATAATTTATATTTCAAGGTTATTTAAATATAAGAATTTTTTATTTAAAATATATATTTCTATCAATCATTGGATAATATTGGTTCTTCAGATAATCCTTTAAAATCATATTACGTGTGATGATCATGGAAGAAAATATAATATTTTTTTTCATAATTATCATAATTTTATCTAAAATATAGTTAATATTTTTAAATAATATATATAATTTTAAATCCATTCAATATGGCTGGTGATAAAAAATGAAATAAATTGTAAATGGTCATGATAATTTAATCGTTTATATGATTAATGTTTTATTTTATAAATTATTGCGCAGAAAATTATGTTTTCAGATAATATGAAATTTGAAATAATATTTGTATTATATATATCATATTTATTCATAAACAATTTATTTCCTATCATTCATGAATGTGGGTGATGAAATAAAAAATACATAACATTATAGAGACTGTAGTCTTTTCAACACACTAAAGAAACATTAGATTTTTTAGTTGAAATAGTATAAGAAACATTTTCTATACGAATTATATAAATAATCCAATTATTATAGTGATATTTATTATTTATATTTTTATGGATAAAATATTTTTCTATGGGAATAATTATTGATAAAATAATAAGATAAGTAATTATTATGTTATAGACATTATCTTTCCTTTGGAAACACTATGAAATTAAATGGATTATGATACTATAGGGATACTATGTGATTAATAATGTGCCATAATATTGTAGTGTAATATATATTCTTATATTATGATGTATATTTCTATTGGTAGGTTAAACTACGCTTGAGTGTAAGTGAACCCCTTTTATACGTGAATAAACGGTAACTTTTGGGAATACCCTTTACACTTCCATGATAACATTACAATATTACATGGTAAAATAATGCAATGTCTCTAGATATAGAATTTTTTGTACGTGTTTGGGTTGATAATTAATAAGACATATCCTTTCACACATGTTTTAAACATGTTATATGGGTGTAACCATTATTTCCTTTCATTCTAATCGTTAATTTTAATCTTCGTACATTGTTTTTAAATAAAATATTCTTTATATATTTAAATAAAATGATTTAAAAATTATGGGGTTTATAAAATATTTATTTATTATTTTGGAATTAAATATATAAAATTTTATAAATGTTTAACAATATATGTTGTATTTATATTAATAGAGGAAATCTACACTAATTAAATAGTAACATCAACTATAGATGTATGAATATATTTTACTTATATTATATGTTAAAATATTATATTTTTATAACTTTGAAAAAGTAAATAAATGATTTGAAAAAGGTAAATTAAGTGTTGTTTTTTTAAAATATATTATAATTTATAATAATATAAAAAATTTATTTATTTAAATAAACTAATCTTATTAAATATAGTCATAAATTATTATTTTATTGTCTGATTATTACATGATAATTTAAGAAGACCTAAATTCAAATTTCAAACTATTATAAAACCAGTTATAGTCATAAAATTTGGGTTTTTTAATAAGTAATAATTTCAATTAAAAATTTGATTTCTTTTATTTAAATACTATTTCCATAAAATGAAGTTAATTTTTGAATTATATATATTGAAAAATGGTATGTGTTAATATTGTGATTCTTTGAAAAAGATTGAGTTTTTTTGAATATTAAAATTCAATAATTTATTTTACAAGATAAAATTATGAATGATTGATTCAATGATGATGTATGGATGATGCAAAAACCTCAAATCAGAAAATAATTAATTATTTAAATAATCATATTGATAATTAGAAAACTATTCAAAATCATGACCCAAAATAAAAATTTACTAAATAATATAATAAAAACACCCCTATACACGATAATAAATACCACCCCTCGCCACCTATTCACCCCAAACATCAAATCCTCATAGCATGATTAATTCATACATATTTCTTTTCCCAAGACTCTTAACCACAACCAAGACCTTCTTGTATCACCATAAGGGTAAAACCACGTTCCTTATAGAGGTTCGCTATTAAAATAATTCATTCGGTAAAATTTGATTTTATTTTTTTTTGTTTTGTTTTTAATTAATTTTATTTTCTTATTCTATAATCATCTATCCTTATCCAAGTGGAATAAAAAATCATGTTTCATATATATATAATAATTTTTTATCAAGTTGATCAAAACATTCTTCATCAAAAATCTTCTCTGATCCCTTTTATTCTCAAAATTAGAACGTTGTCTAGGATGTAGTTATATACCATCATCATAGATGATACACATTAATCTTACATTAATACATTCAAGATAGGTTATAAAACCATTATTATGGTTAATAAGATTTTATTATACATATTATAAGTTATATAATGTTTTGGAACCAATATATAAATATTATATTAAATAAAATGTTATAAGATCAAGATTGTTGTAAAAACATACCAACTAAACTGAATCATTTCCATTAATGATTTTTTAATTTTTAATCCATATATAATAATGAAACAAATTATATATGATATTATTTAAATTTTTTGAAACATATTAATAAAATTTATTTATGTTTTTTTAATATATTCCATTTGAATAAAAAATTATAATGAAGAAACCATCAAATCCTTGGAAATAGCACACAGAAAATAATGGGAATAATAAATTATTATAAATAAATTTGTTGAATGTTCTAATAATATGTTCATATACGATATTTAGTACTTGAATATTGAAATTTAATATTTTAATAACACTTTTCTAACCACTTTTCTAGAGTTTTGAACTCTTGTGAAGTAATATGAACCAATGGAATGAGACTATTTATATGGACTCAGCTTGAAAACATAAAATAACATATCAATTTTTTAAAAACACAATATTCATGAACATTATAATAATTTTATGTATATAGTTTTAGATAATTATAATATAATACATATATGAAATTTCATATTCATAAAAGCCGGATACTAAAAAAATATCATCCATCTCCTCCAAATTATAAAACAATATAAAATAAAACATTATTGGTTTAAAAAATTGTAATGACATAGATTATGAATTCCATATTTCTCTTACACATTATTATTACCTATACTGTGTTTTATACTAACCTTTGGGTGGGAAAAAAGATCAGATATGGGCAAAAAAATAAAAAATATTTTGTCCAGTGATAACATAAAAAATATTAAAAACATTTTCATAAAAAAAACTCATTAGCCAGAATTTAATCATTACTACGATTTACTAGGATATATTTACTATGTAAATCTAACATTCACCATAAAAATGTAATTTAATTTCCCTATACTTTTAACTCTAATGTTCAAAATGAATTGGAGGGCTATCGTGGGGATCACTCGTCATATCATGGGCTATAATGGGATCAAACCAAGATATATGGAGCTATAATGGGTGTCATACCATCATATCATGAGCTAATAGAAATATTCATATAAAATTATAAAATATTTTTGTAAAAAAATACTTTTAAAATGTAATAATATCCAACATATTAATGATATAATATTATTAAAAAACTTTGAGAAAAATAATGTAAAGTATAAGAAAAAAAATTTCATAAAATTTTAAAAATATCTCATGTCATATATATTAAAGAACACTCTTTTAAATTTAACAATCTATATATTTAAAAGGATTTTAGATTAAACCTTTCTTAACTAGGGTTTAACATCATTAAAATGTTTTAATGACTCTTGTATAATGGTTTTAATAGTTTTATTAATATATTACATAACTAAAATCATGTTTATATTAAATTACATGATCTTCTTATACCATTTTCCTCACACTAATTTATAATAGTTTATTATTTTCAATATCTCAGGTGGGTACTTTTCATGATTTCCAAGGATATTTTATTTGTGTAATTTCATTTAATAATTAAATAATAATAAAAATGTGATAAAATATATATATTTCTGTCATTTTAGTTAATGAAACATGAATTTTAAAATTATATGATTTCTGTAAAATGGAAATGAAAATTCAAATTTCAAAAAGTTATTGAATTACCGCAGCACAAACGACGATTTCCTTATTTAGGAGTTAAGGGGGAAGATGAGATATTTTAGGTTGGATATACCCTAAACCCAAAAAAATCGAATATACATGTCATGTTGGTATTTTTCTGAATCATTGTATAAGAGGTTGGGATATGCTATAAGTGAGAATGAAATATAAAATAGAAAAAAATAATTCAACTTTTGAAGAACACATCTTAAGAACCTTATTATGGTTTATGAATGTGGCATTTTGGTGATTAAAAAATCATATGAATATGTGAATTGATAATGAGGTGGGAATTTTTTAAAGATTAACTAATAAAAACTGCTTCTGTTTTTGAAAAATTGTGAATGATAGATCTTCATATTATAATTGATGTGAGTGGTAACATAGGAATTACTCAATTTATCAATATATAAAAATTTTAGTATATGGATTAAGACTTACAAAAGGAACTAAAACAAGTATTTATCTCATTTTTTGGAATCATATTATCATTCATGGTCTTATAAATGATTTTTAATTATTAAATATTTTTAATAAATCTTTTATTCATAAAAAAAATTCATTTTCAAAGAAAGAACTATTCACAAGCATGATTTTAAAAACATTAAAAAATATTTTCGAGTTAAATTAAAAAAATTATTATATATTATAAAAATTATATGTTTTTATAGAACGTGTAAATTGACCAAAAAATTTCAAATTATAAGTATTTTTTTAATAATTAATATGATTTATTTCTTAATTAAAGATTTATTTATTCATAAGTATTAAAGACATTAATTTTTTATGTATTACCTAAAAATTAATTATAAAATATTATGTGAAATATATTTATATTTTCAATCCAAATACCATTATTTTAAAAAATATTCTTGGAAACATTTATATTAAAATAACATACTAATTGAAAATTATATTGTCCAAACGTCGGCATTATTCTTAATAAAATAATATAAATTGACTAATGTGATTCATGTGGGTCCAAAATTTTCCCAATTAGAATCGGTGAGATATTTTGGATGAATCTTATACATCCAACTATATTTATTTTATTTATATGTCAATTAATTATTCTTATATGTTTCATTACACAATTTATTTATTTGTTTATTATACTTTCACACAGATTACATCATCATTTCATACGAATTAATCATAATTTTTTTATATATAAAAATACAAAATTATTTAATATATGAAATAGTAAATTAGGTTTAATATAAAATTATATATTCAAAAATTATTTATATTCACTCATATGCTTGCAAAGACAATATCTTAACTATATTCATTTCTTCTTTTCATGCCCTATGTAGAAATCTCCAATGCATTTGGACAAGGTAAATGTTATATATCTATAAATTTAAAAAATATCAAATAACAATAATAATTAATACATAATAATTAAAAAAATATTCTTGGATATACTGTTTAGCAATAAATATTTATATATAGAGAATACAATTTGATATTTTCCATGCTAAGCAGGAATTGTGTTTACAATGGGGATAATTTTTATACTTATCATCAATAGAATATAGTATACATGTACTAAATTATTTTTGTAAAATATTTATTTTATAATATAATTATTTAATTATTATATAAAATTAATATATTTTATATTGAAATTATCACTTCCTGGCGTCAAAAAAATGCAAACATTTATGAAAATACTATATTTTTTACCAGTAAACAAAAATTAAACATTTTCATAAATTTAAGAAAAATATTCAATTATATTTTCATCATGAATAATTCAAAATAGAATTTAATTTTTATATATTAAAATTATGTAATTTAAAAATTAATTTTTTGATTAAATAACCACATAATAAATTATTTATTTATATAATTACTATTTAATTAATGAAACATGTTAGAAAAATTATTCTACAAATACATGGGTTTTAAAATAAAACCCTTTTTAAATTTCATCCTCACAATTTTAATTTACCTATATAAAATAATGATACATTTCCCTTATTGAATAATTGGATTTTCATGGATATTTTTTAACAATGTGGTTTCATAAAAAACCATAACTTAGTGGATTAATATGTTCAACAAAACATGATCTCTATGATCAAAAAACCTGAAATGGTTTCCCTTTATAAAAATATTTTCATCTAGGTAAACTATATATATAGTCAAAACAATAAATGGATATGTAATATAATTTCTTAAAAATGAAACATGAAAAGCATCATAAATCTGAGATATAATTGGATTAAAAGCTACTAGGTTGGAAGTTTGTCGAAAATTCTCTTCATTTTTTAATGGTATAACAAACCGTGGAACTGAATTTCTGTTCTATCCAAAATTCATACAACATTTCAAAGTTCTAGTTTTAATGAAAACACGACGACCTAACTCGAATAAGAGAAATATGCAAAGATTACTTGTATAACATTTCTCCATGGATTGGGATGTATTAATGTTTCAATGAATAAATTAATATTTCACTTCCACTTCTTTTAATAATTCATGTCCCATTAACTTCCTTTCGCAAACATTATACTAAAATTTTTTAGTTCAACCACACTTTCAAAATAATTCTTCAAAAGGTTCCATACTTATACTTGAATGAAAAATGTTATTATAAAAAAACCCAACAAAATAATGATGATTATAACAAATTACATTTTTTATCCAGTGAATAATATCGAAGAATTTCCACTAATGATTGAATGGTATGTTCTAGCATCCCATCTGATTGAGGATGAAAATCATAACTAAAAATTAATTCTACTCTTGATAACTTATGAAGGCCATTCCATTAGGTAGTGGTAAACCTAGAATCACAATTTGATAAAATAGAAAGAGGAACTCTATGATACATGATAATTTATTTGATGTATAGTCAACTAAGTTGATCTATAGAAATAATTTCTTAAATAGGAAGAAAATGAGAAGATTTAGATTGTTGATCAATAATAATCCAAATATCTTTGTTATAATGAGAATTATTTTGTAGTATAACCATGAAGTCCAATGATATATTTTACAATTTATAATATAGCCCCGGAAAAGGCAGATGCATCCCATTTGGTAGTTTTTATTATACTTTAACATGTTTATATATCACAATTTTCAATTTAATATTTGAAATATCTCTTTTTATTCCCTCCAACAGATAATATTCTTCATGGTAATTGTATATATTTGTGCTTCCACGTTTATCTAGAAAAAATGAACTATGAGATGCACATAAAAATTATTTCTTCAACTGATAATCATAAATAACAAATAATATCACCCCAATAATCAAAACAAAATCTTTGTCAACATAAAATTTAGTCGAAATATCGTTCTTATGCAGTTCAACCTTTCTCTACAACTCGTAGTATTCCTTCAACACTTTCTTAATTCTGTAAGATATAATGTTTTTCACTAACAAATAAAAATCATAGTTATTTCTTATATAAACAACATATTAGCCAAAATGTAACAAGTAATTAACCAATGGGTAATGTTCTTAATGTATCCTGATTAATGTTTCATTACATTCCCAACACAAAGAATCAACCACATTATATTATTTTTTGAAAGGTAATGGATCATGAAATCATAATCCTTGATTTTTTTCAACCAACTTATTTTTCTTGTATTCAATTCATTTTGAGTAGATATATAAAATAATATTTTATAGTCTGTAGAACTTTCATATTTTACTCTATATGTTTTATGCATCAAAATATTTATTTTTAATACAAAAGAAACAAGTTCCAAATAATTAGTATGACAATTTAACTCAGGTGGTTTGAACTAGCATGATGAAAACGAAATTACCTTGTTATTATTCATTAGACCACAACCACGTCCCTTTAATAAAGAACCTCTTTAAGCAATACATTCACTATTTTTTTAAGGTAGGTTTAAAACTGAATAATTCACTTATATTCCTTTCAATTACTGAAATTAATCAACACATATTTTTGTCTAGATGAATTTAAATGATTTTAGAGTCTAATTAGACAGTTAGATAGATAACCACCCAATATTTTAAATAAAATCAAATTAATGGCCTACCAGACAATGAATAATTATAATATTGTTTATATTTTTAGGTCTTTTCCATTATCTAACATCTTTATTATAAGGAACAATAGTTATGCAATGTTTAGAAACAATATGAAAAATGAAATAAATTTATTTCAACAAAAATTCACACATTGGTAATTGTTCATAAATAATATTTTCACACATGGTTAACAAAAAACCAATAGATATATTTCATGCTCTTATAAAAATTTAGAATATAACATTTTTTCATCAATAAAAACATAAAAAACATATCTAAGAACACATGATATATTTATTTATTAATAACCATTAATATTTCAAGTTCATTTTTTTAACACAAATAAAATAAAAACATATTCATAATGACCATATCTAGTAAGGAATGTTGTCTTTAGAATGATCTCTTCCATTATATTCAAATTATTGTACAATGACCTCATGCGAACCTTCTGAAAATATGATGTTCATTATTTATGATCAATCAAATCATCAATATGAGGAAAATGATACTTGTTTTTAACAGTAATGATATTCATGGATCTATTTTCAATGAATAGTCTCTTTAAACTATCTTCTTTTCAATAAACATGATAGGAGTATGCCATTGTTAAGCGAAAGGTCAGATAAATTATTTATCAAACATTTTAATCCACTTGTTTTTTAAAAACAAAAAATTACTTCGAGCATTTTCAAATTAGTATTTATGAAATTGGTTAGCATTAAAATTTATGTAAAAAGTAATCTCAACATCTCAATCATCAATAACAAAATGAAAATCATCAATAATGTACATCAATATTATCATTTACCACTAGTATATAATTCATCTAAATGGTTACATTATTATTAAAAATGTGTAAAAGATAAAATCCATTTAAGCATCGTAAATGTTTCTTATATTCTTTATATGTTCTCAATGTTACTGATTCATTCTTGAAAAAAACTGAAAATCATTCTCATTAAAAACATATTTTCTCCAAAATATATCATAGCATGATTAAAACATGGTTAATCCATATATAAAATAGCTTCAATCTAAACTTCATAAAATAAAAAAATATTAATAGGAATATTCCTTCCACCTAAAGATATATTTAGATTTGTATAAAAAAAATTCCTAAATATTTCCTCTAGTTTTTTGTAACATGAGTTCTTGATTCATTTAATGATGTGGAATTTATAATTTATATGAAAATATAAAAATATATATAATTTCTAGACTCTAATCAAAACAATAAATTAAAAAAAAATTAATTACAAGCAATGTACATAATACCACCTCATTTGATGGACCAGTTTTTCCTGAACCAGTTGCAATGAAATTTACCACACCCTTATATTTTCAATTTTGCTAATTTCTAAACGGATTAGCATGCTTTAGACACATATTAGGATAATTACCCAATTACTTATAGATAAATCATCTCAACATTACATTCTCATTAATTTTTAGATCATTTTTCTTCTTCTCAAGAGAATTATTCCAAAGAAATCAACATTGTTATCATTTACAAAAATTTATAAGACATTATCCAAAATAAATTTTACTACACTTTTCATAAGAAAAGATATTTATTATCTTACCTTCATATTTCATTGATGAATTATTCCCAAATTTATACAAACATTACTGATTCATAATCTTGTCATCATGAGGAACATATTTGTTATGAATATTCATATCATCTTTTTTCTCATAATGTAAATTTTTCTCATATTTTTTAAACTCACTTAAATACATATATTATCATAAAAATGGTTTTAATTGAGATTAAAGTGTATTATATTTATTATCAAATTTTTGAGTAAAATCTAATTTTTACGTGGAAAATCTCATAAAATTACTTTCAAATGCAACCACATAACTATCATCTTTCTACCTTAGTTCCATGAATTTATTCTCCATATAATGATTAATGTGTTTAAGAAAATATTTTTCCAAAATAGACACATAAAATCATCCCATTCTATAGTATCACGATAATATTTTTTAATTGTATTCATAACCATAGAACACTATTGATCGAATTCACCATTGAAAAACAAAATTTATTGTATTACTATTTGGTTTTCGAAAATTCTCTATACATCAAATTACATTTCAAGATCATTAATCCATCCTTTATATTTCAATGTATATTTAGTTCCAATGAATCCTTGAGTATATTTACTCATAAAATTTTCCACAAAATACATTTTTTTATGGTTGATTAGGTTCGAATATAGAATAGATTCCAATAAATTTTATCTCTTTATTTTCTAACCATTATTTTCAAAAACTGATCAGTTCCAATTCCCACCATTCTCTACTATAGATTTTTAAAGACATCAGCTTCTTAATGCCTTTCTACTTCATCTTACATGTTCCTTATATAGTATACAATTCTAAATAAACATATCCTAGTAAAATAAAAATGTTAATAATCATATTTCCTAAAATTTTAAATTATCAATAAATTAAAACCCATTTATGGTATTTTATTAATCATCCTCCTAACCCATATCTGTATATAAATTGTCCTCGGATATTAACTCAAAGAACCTACATTAAAATATTACATAATCAAGAGTTTTAGTAAAAAAAATTAGTTTCTTTAATATTTTGTATCCTTTTCATGTTTAGGGTTTTACAGTGTTAGAAATATGACATATATAACATTACATATTTATGAAAAGTGGATAATATTAAAATAGTAACCATTTCATCCAAAATAAAAAAAATTAAAAATTAAAGTATGATTTATTTGACCCAAATCAACATAATAGTCATTATTAATTCATTAAATGTATTACCAATTCATTTTATCAGTGAAATAAATTAAATCATGTTATGAGCACAAAAATCATCATAATTGACATATGGGACAAGAAATTGCTAGTATTGGGAAAACATTAAAACTATTCAAACCCATTCTATTAAACAGAACTCTTTAGAATCTATAGATAAATCATGAATTTAATGTGGTATATATTTACAACATCACTATTACATTCACCCTTATAAACGGAATAACCAATTACTCTACATCCATCTTTGGTGTTTCAAATGAATTGGAGAGCTTTAATTGGCTCAACTATCACGTCTTTATTTATAATAGGATAATACCAATATATCAATAGATATAATAATGAACAGAGAATAATATAATTATTTATAATGGTATAATCCAAACATAAAAAATTTCCACGGAACATATCAGGAATAAAAATCATGATGTCTCAATTAAACTCATCAACAAAACAGATTCCGATATCATAATAACATTTTTTGTAAAGATTAATTAGAAAAATAAAAAATCATTCAAATAATATTGAAATTTAATTATTCAAAAATATATATGAAAAAGATATTATGAAAACATTATACAAATAAATTTTCATGAAATCCTAGAAACCATCAATGCCGTATAAAAAACAATTTATATTTTATAAATGGGACATTTAAAATTATTTTAATAGTAAAGTCCTATACCTCAAGTTTGACTTGCTAAAACTGTGTTCCAAAAACATTTATATTGGTTTATATAGTGTTATTAATATATATTAATAAACTATACTCATTATTTTATATCCTTACATTATCATCTTATACTATATTCTATCGATTTATTAATAATATTTTTTTTATTATCATTGTTTTGGGTATGTTATTTTCATGATTTCCCAAGTCAGTTTATTTATAGTCATACATATATAAATAAATATAATAATCCATAAAATATAACATATACATAAATTTTGGTCACTTTATATATTTAAATTTTATTTAAATGTTCCGTGATTTCGGTAAAAGGAAAAAAAATCATTTTTCATGAAGGCAGTGAATTGACCCACCACAAGTATCGATTATTCTATTTATGAATAAAAGGATAAGATAATGGATTTAATAAAGAATATAGCAAAAAATAACAAAATTAAATTATAAATTTGATACATTAGTTGTTATGAATTATTAGATAATATGTGGAGATAAAGTCTATGTGATAAATAAATTTTAAACAGACGAAAATTACCACAAGAAATTTTTTTCTTCAATTTATTTTTAATGCTATTAGAAGTGGTCTTTTTTGTGAGACCATATGCTCAAAAATGTGACAACAGGTGAATAAGAGGAAATTTAATAGAATTTATCGAAGTAATAAGGCTTAATGTTATCAATATTTTTGAAGGATTGAGTATCCTATTAAAATTGAGGTGAGGGGTAGTATAGAAAATACTCAAATAATTAAAATATAATTAATTAATTATAGGTCTTAAGTCCTATAAAAGCCTTAAAATTATAGGATATCCAATTTTGAATGGAAAACAAATTTTTTAGTTTTTTTATTTTTAAATAATTTAATAAAATATTTTATTCATGGTAAAATAATTGTTTCAAATTAAAATCCTTCCACAATCATGACATTAATCACATAAAAAAGGATAGAATATTAAAAATTATTGTTATTATATATTATAAATATTACAAGAACATATAAAACCTAATAATTGACATAAAAATATCAAATTATATTTATTTTACTCTTCTAAAAACCACTAATTAGATTTATTCATTAATTAAATATATAATCCATCCAAAAGGTTCGCTCCATTAGTGTAGTTATGTATAACCTAAAAATTATACATATATATATATATATAATAAAATATTTTCAATCGATTTATTATTATTTATAGAAAACTATATTTCTAAGTCTTCATATTAAAATATTATACTAATTTTTAATTAGTGATTGAACATGTTTTTATTCATTTAAATAAAATAATATGAAGGGACTAGTGAAAACACGTGGGTCCAAAATGTCCCCAATTATAATGAAATTGTGATATTGAATGATAAATACACATCCCATTGTATTTATTTAGTTTATGTATCATTTAACTATTATTATAAATTTAATTAAAAAAATTTATTTATTTATTTATTCTCCTTGCAAAAGCTTTACATCGACATTATATATGAATGAATGTTAATTATTTAATATTTCAAAAATAAATGAATATGTTATCATCATAAAAATTAGTTAATTAAGTTGAAAATAAAATTCTATATTAATTTATTATTTATATTCACTCATGTAAATGGAAAGAAACCAAGTTAGTTTTTTTTCTCTTTCCCTATGGAAAAATTATAGTTGAATTTGGACTGCATTATTATTATACATCTATAATATTAAAATGTAATTGAAAAAAATAATTAAAAAAACATTTAAGAAAATATTCTTGATGATAATTTTTAGTACTCAATTATTATTTATAAAGAACCAAATTTGATATTTCCAATGTTATAGAGACAATGTTCCAAAACTAATAATAATTTTTATACTTCTCATGAATAGAAAATAATATTCACGTTCTAAATTTTTTTCATACAATATTCATTGTATAATATCTGTATATAATTACTTTATATATTTAATAATGTTTATATCATAAATAATTATTTATAGAGTCACATAAAATAAAATATTTTATAAAAATACTGTATATTTTACTATTCAAAAAAATAATAAACAATTTCAGAAAATTCAATAAAATTCTTACATTGATAATTTCATCAAGATGAATTCAAAAATGATTTTTTTTTTCAAATAAAAAATTCTATAATCAAATAATTAATGTTTTAATTACATAACCATGTGATAGATTATTTATTTGATGCAATAAGTATTAATTCTATAATTTTAATAAAAATTGTCACATATAAATCACAGGTTTGTTATAATTTCTTTTAAAAATATTCTTTTATATTTCAATTTTAACAAAAGTCATAATGAATATTTTTATGCAAGTATTAATGTTTTATGATTATGTTCTAGATCTTGGTAATTATTAATGATGACGGGTGGGTCCTATATCTCCCTCCAATGAAATTTTTATATTAATGTTGGAGTTCATTTACAATTATTAATCTAAGTGTAAATATGATGGCCACACTATTAGATAACTGTGAGGGTTAAAACATTTGGTAGAGGTGAAAATTACATTATAAGGTACTAATGAGGATTAAAATTCATATGATTGCTGTGAGTGATATAATATTAAATATGTAATTCATCATGTTACTTTTGTGGTTTTATTTATTATTTATTTGTTTTATTTGAATCACAAACTTTCCCAATTTTATTATATGACTAATTAAGGGTGAGAAATATAACTTGTAAATTTTTTTCATATCTTTATAATAAATCATCAGCTAATATTTCATTTATATTTTATATCCATTAAAGTGATTTATTGTGATCTTGTTATGTATATAATTTATTTTAAAAGGGTTCGTGGATTGGTGAGTGAAAAAAAGAATTCATGTTGTATGTCATGATAAACATCGATGAAATGAACTCATGCTTCTTTTAAAAATATTGTATTATTTGAGAAATGTGTACTTTTATTTGTATCGACATTGTATGATTGTGAATTGATATATATTATATCATTATTTATCTAACAATATAATCTAATATGATCTTTGGTAATGTTATAATTTTATTATAGTTGAATTAACTATAATATGCATGTTTTTGTTTGGGTCTTTATAATTGGTATCAAAACAATTATTAGATACATTTATGGGTTAGTATTATGTTAATAGTATATTAAAAATAATATTTACTCAATTTTTAATATTATTGATATGTTATTTAAATATTAGTATGTTTCATAATCTATGATATGCATGTTCGGAGTAGTTTTCCAATGATGAAAGAGGGAAGGTGTAATAGGACAACACAAAGAGGACGATATCTATCTGTAACTGAACATGAAATGGTAGGATTTGAAACCTTAAATTTTGTTTGCTATTTGGTCTATTTAAGTTTGATATAATTTCTGGACTCATCAATTATTGATAATAAGTAAAGATACAACAAATGAACATGACCATAGTGGATCATATTATAAGTAAACACTATACAGTTTCAATGGAACATATAACCCATTGGAGGGTGAAGGGTGGATTAAATCCGGTGAAAAATATTTTTGATAGATGTTGTGTTCATATAATTTAATTTTTTTCTTTATATTTACCATTTTTTTTGTTAAGCTGACATGTGTTTGTCAAAGGTCAATAATTTTATCGATAACATGGAAATTATTCAAATGGAATGGGATGAATTTAAAAATCTTTTCCTTAAAAACGTATTCCATATGATGTTTAAATTAAAATGAAAATGAAATTACATGAATTGAAATCATATTAGGAAATTTCATTAGTAAATTTTTAATAAATTCTTATTGATTAGCAGTGTATGCTATATATGTTATTCAGGATCATGATAGTAAAATAAATCATTTTAAATCAGGATTGAATACAATATACTAAATGCCTCTTTCCTAACATGAATTAAAAATATAATATAAAATTATATGATTTCTTGAGTGGATATAAATGGATTTTTCTAATGATCATGTGTACATTAAGAACAAGACAATGAAGAGGTCCATTTTGAAAGTGACAGTTAAAAGTTAACAAAACAAACACGATGGTATGAAAATTGAATTTCCATTTTTTAAAAATGAATAAAAATGAATCCCAGTGAGTTTCATGAAAAAATTAGGAGGGGTTTATTAGGTAATATGTTTAGTAATATGTCCTTATATTGAAATAAATTGATATTAGTGATGGTATGTTTAATATTCATATGATAACTTTAAAGAGTTTTGAATGCGGTGAAATGGGTCATTATGAAAATTTCTTCCCAAAGAAGGATATTGAGGATTTGAATAATCTATATTCTATGAAAAAAGGTGTAGGGAAATACTTTTTGAATAATTTAGACAACATTGGGTCATCCTATGGAGCAGTATTAGGTAAATTATTAGATTTCTCACGTTTTTCTACGGTCTAGTTTGATATCGGGTCTATAATTACATTTATTTTTCCTGATTTTTTTTCTACAATTCAAATGTCACCTAAATAAATGAAATATGGTCTTATTATTGAATCACCAAAATGAAATAATAAATAAAAAAGAAATTATAAGAATATTTTTTCTATTTTATGGGAATACATTACCTAAAAACCTTGTTGTATTACCTTTAGTAGAGTTTGATGTTATTATATGTATGAAATGACTTTATTTTTATCATTCTAAATTGATTATAGAGACAATGATGTTGTTTTAATAATTATTTGTAGTTTGTATACAAGAATGAACATAACCCATTGATAAAATATCAGGATAATTAGAATATATTTAAATAAAGAAATAAATGTTATCTTGAAAATATTATTAAAAATAATGAAATTGTATAGATTAAACATGTGACATTGGTAATTGAAAACACAAATGTGTTTTATAATTATTTTTATGGTTTAATACCTGAAATGGATTTTGAATTTACTATTTATTTACTACCTAATTATAATAAATTTCAAAAACCCATTATCGAATGGCTCCAGTGGGTCTTCTAGAATTGATGAAGTAGATTCACTTTTTTCTCGATAAAATTTTTATTTGACCATGGACATCACCATGGGGTGATAAAATTTTCTTGTTAAAATGAAATAAGTTTCCATGATTCCTTTCATTGATTAATTATAATTGAATAACAATAATGTAAGGCCATATCCTTAAACATTAGATAATATTGTGTTATGTCGATAATTCACATTCTGGACATTTTTAGGTTTAGTGTTCCAGATAATTAAGCCATAATTATTACATTACACCTCAATATTAAAAAGTTAATATTTCTACTCTATCCATAATTTTTCTCAATTAGGAAAATCCATGATTAAAATATGAATTATTTTAATTATAAAAATATTATATAACTCTCCCTTTATTTTACCATTTCATTTACGCAGTGAAAAACATTTATAAAGTAAGGGATGGGCATAAAAAGCTCGGTTATGGTTATAAAATATAGAAAAAATTCATTAGTCCTTCAATACATTCAAATAAATGAAATAATTCTTTTCAATCAGAAAAATAATATCTTTACCAAACTTCATGAAATTATATTATTTCTTTATAATAAAAACTCCTATATTGTAATCATAACTTGTAGAATATAAATCATACTAACATTTTAGATTTCATAGCTATATGGGGAGTTATGTTTTGAGTAACCATCATAGTATACTCTCAAAAAATCCTAGGATAAACATAAATGTTTACCTCTATCATGATACCGAATGAATTGGAAAGATATCTCAGTCTCACCCACCGATGGTTTATCATAGAACCACAGGTATATATATGTAATTCCCAAAACCCATAACCAAATCATAACACATGAAAAAGAATAAATGAAATTTAACATTTCCACATTGTTATTAAAAGAAATTAGTTCAACATATTGACATAATCAATGATCTCTCAAAACATTTTTTATACCAAATTATATAAAAGGTGAATTTGTTATTTATTTTAATTTTATAAATATTATTGCTTCATAAGGAATCCAAATATCAAATAATGCTCGTTGCGGCGGAAAGGTCATTGTCACAACGTGCATTAAAAGTAGAAAATATTTTTTTATTTAGTAAAAATCATAGAAGAACATATATTTCCATTGAATGAAATTTAAATACAAATGTTTTTATACACCGTATAAAAGAATGTCGTGTATTAATCAAAATATGAATCAATGAAATGAGATTGAGATGCAGTACCTTAAGAAAATTCGGAAACCTAACGGCGTCACATAAAAATTCCGAATATGAGTTTATGAGAGAGAAAAGGGTATACAATCACTTGGAAATAATATTTATAGAAATACATATATAGAAGAACATATCCCAACATTATTAATTTATGTTAAATTATATAACATAAAATAAGTATTTGACTAAAAGAGGATGGTGAAACTCTCCCGTAAAAATTTTAATTTATAAATAAAATAGATCAATTATTAATGATAACTATAATTAAAAATATTGAATCTGTAAATAAAATTTAGGATAACAAAATTCTATTTCAGATAATAAAAAAATTGCATAATCAAGAAGTATAATTTTGACCAAAATAATTAAAATTTGATTAATAAGTTCCCTTACCTTTTGTCCGAAATTTTTTGTTCATTATTTTTATCCCTTAATGTAAAAACTAAAACAATGATTTACTTTCTTAAAAACCATGTTTATGTTTATTATTCTATTTATATCACATATTACCATGTTATAAAAATTACAAAATTATTAATGTTAATATCTGTCATTTTGACAATATTGGGTACTTGAGTCAAAAATGATATTGTTATAAATAATAGTTATTAGTGTTGTCAAAATTTCATTATCTCTATAATGACATTATTGATTTAAATATCATATATATCATATATATCTAGTATATATGTATTTATATTAGTCCATATCATTTAGAGATTAAAAATTAGATTCACTAATCATCAGGATGGTATGTCTTTCGTATATATGAACACTACTTTCATTTATTTTTTTCATTTTCAATGGAATGAAAAATAAATGATACATAGGTATAGTACAATCTCAGTATGATATAATATTATTTATAAAATACCTATGTTCATTAATTACATCCTCTATATGTTCCATGTATGGCATGAATGAGTCATCTCACTTTGAGGGGGCGGTTGTCTGTGTTTTCTCAAAAGAAATTATTCTATTTACAAATTATATAAATCATAAAGGAATCATATAAATAAAATAACAGAATAATAGAGACAATATATATATATATATAATATATCATATATTAAAACAGTTCCACCATAATTTCCACAATGAGAGGCAGAAGGAGACGAATGAAAAACCATCATTTCGTGCGGCTGTTGTTCTTCGTTCACAAGAACAGTTGTTCATATCCATTAGATTGAGGTGTGTGTAAGTGTAGATAGAATCATTATCACAAAAACATCTTTGTATATGGAATATACCAGTGTTTTAAAAATACAATGTAATGAATATTTTTAAGGGGGTTGTAGAAAGAAATCAAATGAATGAATCTTGACTGATGACATTACCTCAAATCAGGTAACTCCTTTTTATTTAAGATAAATGTCCTTCTTGAATTGGCTTATGTCCAAGGTAAGGATTATCGGAGGAAGAGAGGGATTTTGGGTGAATATTTGGTTTTATATTGGTTTAACCATTGAGTTTTAGAGGTGTGAGTAAGGGTTAGAGTTGATGCCCTGTTATAAGAGGGAGGAGGGGTACATGATAAAGGCTTTGAAATATTATATTATTATAAAATTATTTTCGGTTTCAAAAGGTCCAAAATACATTAAATTAAAATATATGTTTATTATTTTTTCAAATACAATAAACCAATTGTTTTTAGACATGTTTTGTTTTGATAATTAACCTTATCATTTAGATTTATCACATAGATAACATATTTGACTCTTACCTTGTTTACTTTTATATTTATACTGTATGGTTGGTATAGTTAAAATAAAATGACAATTGAACCTAAAGTGGTTCCTGATGAAACTTATATAGCAAATATATATAAATTTGATGAATATTAGATTTTTAGAACTACTAAATCATTTAATAATTTTTTTAAATACTCATTTATGTCAATTTGTATTATATTAATATATTGCATTTTTATATTTCCATAACAACATTATTATTTCTTAAAATATTCATTAATTTAAACATAACATATCACAATCAGCACTAAATTTTGTTTATGTCATAAAATGTTTCAATGTAAATGTATTTAATTTTTTATGCACTAATTTATATAAAGGGTTAATTAATAAAGTAATCACTACATCATCATTATGTCATTAATATATTCATTTATTTATTGTTTAAAAATTTATAAAAAATATATCACGATGTAAGAAATATTTTCATATTTCCAATGAGTAATTATAATCTAATATATTACTTATATAACCCCATATAAGAATTTTTTTACTAAATGATTCATGTTTAGGTTATATGTACCATAACATTAAATTAAAAGTAATTATGTGTCATTTTCACCCAAAAGAGGATCCATGGGGTCCTACAATCGACCCAGTGATTCCCATTTTCAGAGATATCTCATAAAATATGGTTTGGACATATGTTAGGGTAATTTAATATTATTATTAAATTATTTGATTCTTTTATTTACCAGATTTAGCCTTTAACCATAGTAAATAAAATATTTACTAAAATTACTATACCTAATGGCTATAAATAAAAGATATGTATTGATAAATTTTTGATATTTTAGTCCAAAATATGTAATCCATTTTTTCAAATTTAAAATGTAGAAGATTCAGAAGTTAATTTAAAATTAATTCCCATTTTGGAAACAAAAATTCATGTTTTAAAAACTAAAAACTATGAAAAGATTGCCTTTTTTGAGAATTTTAAAAGATAAATTACTTCAAATGAAGAAGATTGTATTAAATGATAAATAAATAATCTAATTAATCTTAAAACTAATTAAATAGGTAACATATACGTATAATAAATTCATATTAAAAGGGTGTTTTCACATCAAATGCACTATTTTTCAATGTTCATTAAAAATGGACATTTTCAGAAAAATAATATAAAATTATCCAAAGTGAATTTTTATGTCATTATTCTAAAAAATAATATTATATTTTCAAATAGAAAATTAAAAATATTAAAAATTTAAATTGAAATTGGGTACTTAATTAATAGGCAGTAAATCAAACTTTTAAAGATTATTAATGTATTTTATGCTTAAAATCAAATTCATTCTTATTTTAAGACTATAAAATTTATTAGATAAATGTAAAACCATATAAAAACATGATTTATTACAGTTTATTGAGTTATCTTCATTACTATAAAAATAGATATTATGCATTATCTACCATTTTAAATAATAATAATAATAATTTATTTTTTGCTATAACAAAATGTTTTGAACAATGTTTGATTTCAAGGAAACCCGTTGTTGCGTGTTGAGTATGATATCACAAAAAGTTTACTATTTAACATATTATTAATTTATGACTAATAAATACTAACTGAAATTAAAACAGTATTATTACATAAATACCTAGGTTATTACAATTATTTTTATGACTAAGTATCAACTACCACATATCTATTACTTGTTTGATTAGCTCTAGGTAGATTATTATTTTTTCGAGAGAGTCAAGTGATCGAGGTAATATCAATTAAAGGTTAAAGAGGATTTAATTCACAAAAACAATGGTTTAAACTAGATATATTCATTATGATTTTGTTTATATACACCTTGTCATAAAAAATGCACATGTTGTATTTATGGTTCTTATGAATAGAATCTTCTGTGAATATTTAAATATATATTATTTTGTTTTTATGAATGACATTTATGTTGTTTAAAAAATTGATGAGGGTCATGAAGACAATATAAGAATTGTTATGAAAAAACTTAATGGAAATATGTTTTATGGGAAATATTGAAAATATGAATTTTTATTTGAATTCCTTTTCATTTCATAGAATCATTGTATATAAGGATGGAATAAATATTGATCCCTTCAAAATAAAAGTTGAATTTGAATTCCAAATAAATAATATTTTTACTATGATTCATAGTATTATTTAATTATAAGGATCTTTATGGCGGTTTATTAAGAAAATTTCATGGTTATCTATCTTGCAAAAAAATATAACATGAAAAGTAGTTGAATTTGTGTTTAAAGAATAATGTGATGTTGGTTTTTATGAAATAGAGAGGATATTGTTGAATAATATAGTTTGGACCTATGTAATGTCCCCCTCCACACATAGTGTACCCCTCCTAGGCTGACAATGTGAAAAGGGAGATAATTACCCCTGAGTCCCACCCCCAGTAGGCCCCGGGTTGTCGACTAGAACTGAGGGTATAATGAACACACAAATGGGAGGCATTACCCACTATGAGAACACATGCAGAAGAGAGAGATATGATAGACACCAACAAATATCCACCTCAGAATTAAAATATAAAAGAAATTGATGTACATATATGAAATGCCATGCAAATGAAATTCAACTGAAGGGAAAGAACAAGTACCCAAAAGAAGTTAAAACAACAGCAAGCACAAGCCCGAACAGCTCCTGCAACCACAAGCTAGTAGTAACCAGCCTGATCTCCAACCTGCTCTAAGTGACCTGAATAACAGTTTATATATACGTAGGGTGAGTATAATATCATACTCTGAAGGATCCTCGCTGAATCCTCTCATGCAAAAGTAAAGAAAGCATGCTAAAGCACAATGAACAACAGTGAAACTAACTCGTCACCTAAACATGTATACTATGTTAACAACCTCACCATGGATACTCTCAATAAGTAACGCATACAAGAATATAGAAAGTAGAAAAAAATATCAAGGTTACCCCACTACTACTTCTCCACAAGTTTTCCACATTGCCCCAACGACATATGTCATGTGCATCTCTCTCCAATGGCCTGCCCAAATATACCTGGGATAAGCTCCACGATCTGCACCCCATCCACCAAGGCATGCCCGCAGACACATGGGCTAAGAACCACACCATCCTCTCAACCAAAAGTAACTAGGTAGTTTCCAGGAGCCACCACAGCTCGCATAACTTGTATCATATGTTGAGTATTATACCTCAAGCCATTACAGCCCATACTCCGAGTATGGATCCTCAAGTCATCATAGCCTATACACGTTAGACCTATAGTAGTCCATAGGATACTATATCCAGAATATATGTGTGTGAATAACCAGAATCCAATACATCCCTCTACCCACATATATGGGGAACACTAACCATTGTGCCTCATAGAACTAGTATCTACCAAGATATGAGAGCGGGGTTAAAGGTGGTAGTCAGCCATTCATCCTCCCATCAAAATGTTGGGGAAAACACCACCATGGATAAGAATCCCCATGGTGTCAGTTTCCATTACCAAATAGGTGTAGTGGGATATAGAAACACAAAAAGTACAGAATATATATAACTCACAACCACACTATGGGCATAACCTAGTCTTACTCTCAACTGCAGCTAACATCTCTCGAACTTCGGGCTGCTATTTCTAATACTAGGTATCCTATAAGCATACAACCAATTAAAGAACATTATTAGTTTACTTCACTACCTTTTTCATCAGTTCCACTTTACATTAATTAATTATCTTCACATTAAATAACAATGAACATAGCCACATTAAACTTCATTGGTATCACATTCAAAATAAATTGTTCATTTAATGATTCAACATCACTTTTAAATTCCATCATCTCCATCGTTGTGGATTATCACCATTTTATCAATATTTCATTATATAAATTACTTTCCCATATTCACAGGATTTCTAGAAAGTCATGCTTTTCTACTAAACACAATGGGACTCAACACGGTGAGTAGATGTACTACATGTCCAGTCATTGCTACCAATAACAAGAGTGTAGACCCATCCTCCCTCGGGAGGCTAAACATGGAAAGCATGTGGAATACCCCATGTGTCTTCGCATCCATTGGGGGAAGGGTAATCAATACAAACTACCTTGATTAGTGTGGAAATGTAAAAGAGACAAACAAAAAATTAAAGCACCAAACATCCATCCATAACATCCACCCATATCATCATCCCTAGTGACCTCCCCGACACCAATATGCATAAATCGATGCATCACGCCACTATAAGAATCATCCCCTGACACAACCACAAGGCCTAAATGCCCCAGCATATCACAACACCCTTCTAGGTTCACATCACAACACAACATATCACAACAACCCTCCAGGTTCATATCATAGCACAGGTAGTAGGAAAACGAACATCACATCAACTGGGCTCTTGGCCCTTTAACAAACAAGAGGGTAACTCAGAACCCTTCCTAGAATTCAATCAGTCAAGTTCTGTAATCCATATTGAATTATATAAATACAATTCGTTGGTTCCAACATCATGAGAAAATTTAGTAAGCTATCTCATATGGTTTGACATGCTTACTATACCAAATTTAATCAGGACCAATTACAACAAGAACCAGGTCTATTTTCATGCATCTTTATATTTAGCCAATTAATTATCAGTTAATTTGGTATTTAAGTTATTTATCAATTTCCATCAAGAGAGAACAACTAATCAAAGAAATAATACTTATCACTCTATCTAGAAAAACATGAGGCAAACTGTTATCACAGAACAAAGCAACAACATGAGATCAACCCAATTCTTTTAATCCGGTTCAAGTATTTAATTAGGTAAATTCCATTAGGATCCAAAGGCCATGTCATGATAACTCTATGATTGCACATAATCAATTAGAGAATCCACAAATCCCTTACCTCAACAGTTTTCAAGGAAAACCACAATGGTCGATGAACGCCCAAGAAACTGGGTCGATTCTCCACGAATCCTCCTTAGATCTCCACTCCTAACACAACCAAGACCAAAACCCATCACAAACAACATCCACACACTTAGACAAACCCATAACGAGCATATATCTAAGAACCTGATAGAAGATGAGGAGTATATATATGTAGCTCTATGAAATCAAACAAAATGGATCACATACCTCGAGAAACCGGCTTCGATTTGTGAAGAGAAGCCTCCGGATCACTTCTAAAACACTTGGGGAGGATCTCCTACCTCCCATGAAATGTAATCCCGAGTTATGGCCGATTAGGGGCTTAAACGAGGTGATTAAAGGTAAAAAAACTTAGATCCACAATTTTAGTATCTAACTTTATATGCCCGCATGGTTAGTCCACACGGTTTAACAAACTGAACAATAACCATGAATTAACATCTACCTCGACAAAAACTCCACGAACTGTTAGCCTGCATAGTTATGAAAACCATGCGCTAACTTTTCATTAGCCACTACCTCCAAGACCATCCTTTCATGGATTGGAAACACTGTTTTGGAAAACCATTCACCTCCCATGCGAAGACCATAACCCTTTAGATTTCCTCAAAAGTCCACCCAAATGACCACGAAGTCTCCCTGACCTCCTAGAACACTTCTAACACAACATTTTAACAATGGAATTGACTAGAGAGGTTCGGGCCATTATATCAGATACCTTTGAAAATAGTATTGTCCTCGAGAATCCAAAACCCAACTAAAGAGAAAATGAAACAGGGTCTGAACAACCATCCACCATGATACCTCTCAAAATAGAGCAAGCCACCAAAGCAACAAAGGGAGCCATCTCATTAACATGAAAGTTTCATAACCAAACATATTACAATGATACATGAAATGAATCAAACATCAAACAAATCTGGGTACATAGCACGTATCTATGAATCACGTTCCCAAGAACTCTACTCCACGCCACCGTATTGTCACAAGTCACAAAATGAGGGAATAGAACACCCTTCCAACACATTATCCTTGCGGTCTGGGAACCCCACTGGTCGCTCCTCAAAGGTGGAATCATCATCAACATCGATCTCTCCCCAATCGATGATGTCGGAGTTGTCATGAAGATAACAACGTATCTGTGATAAACGGAAAACATAATGTATCTGACTCATCTATGGGGGAAGTGCTACTCAATAAGCCACGTCTCCAACATGTGCTAACACCTCAAAAGGCCCAACAAACCTGGGAGAAAGCTTACTTCCACAACCAAACCTTCACTACCGATGATGGGGAGTCCCCTTCAGAAAGACATGATCCCCAACATTAAACTCTAAGGGTCTCCTTCATTGATCGGCATAGGATCTTTGACGATATTGTGCTGCCTTCATCCTCTCATGAATCACCTGAACCATCTTGATTGTATTATGCACTAGATTCGGTCCGAGAATTGCTGACTCCTTGACCCCCGTCATGTACAACATAGAATGGAAAGGCCAACCATACAAGGCTTCAAACGGCGCCATAATGATAGTGGAGTGGACACTCTTATTGTAAGTGAACTCCACCAACTGTAAGTAACTCATCCATGAGCCTCCAAAATCAAGAACACAAGAGCATAACATGTCATCAAGAGTCTAGATAGTTCACTTTGTCTGACCATCAGATTGAGGATGAAAACCAGTGCTAAGGCATAACTGAGAACCAAATGAATGTTGGAGACCTATCCACACCTTCGAGGTAAAATGAGTATCTCGATCAGAAATGATAATCCTAGGGATTCCATTAAGTCTCTTTATCTCCTCTAGATAATGCCTCGATAAAACGTCCCCTGATCTTGACTCCATGATTATTATAAAGTGGGATAATTTTGTTAAATGGTCAAATACCACCCAAATAGCATCATGTCCTCCCCGAGCTTGAGGTAAACCAGTAAAAAATTCCAATGAGATGTCCTACCACTTCCACTGATGAATCGCTAATTGCTGGAAAAGACCACCAGGAAAACGATGTTCATCCTTCACCTTCAGGAAGACTAAACATCGAGACACAAACTCTGAAACCACATGCCTCAGCCTAGGCCACCACAACTGACTCATCAAGGATCGATACATCATTGTCACGCCAGGATGTATTGAAAGGGTGAACTCTGGAACTCTCAGAGAACCATCTCGCACATTTCAAAGGTAACCAAAATCCTTCCATGATACAACACTCGGGGTTGTTCATCTTCAGTCCAACCATCAGGGGCCTCATCATAGAAAACTCAATCTCTCCAGGCTTCCACCATTAGAAAATCCAACTGGGACTCTTCCACCTTCTACTTCAGGGATGACTGCACCATTGTCTGGAAAAGACAACCTCTACCCCCAACTTCTTCCATCTCAAGATGTAATACTGATAGCTCTTCCATTATTCTCCAGGAATCACCGGATTCATGCCCAACATCAACAAGTGACTTTTGGATCAGCACATCAGCTAAAAAATTGCCTTTTCCAGGTGTATATGAATTTTCAAATTCATATTCTTGAACGGACTCCATCCACTGATGTTGTCAAAAGTTCATATACACATTATTGGACAATCCCATGAACATAGATGGAGTATTCATCACACCAAATGGCATTATCATGAACTCATAACGCCCATGACGACAACAGAATGAAGTCTTTAGGATATCCCCATCCTTCACACGCATCTGATGGTATCCTAACCGAAAATCGATCAGTGAGAACCAAATTTCACCCTTAAATTGAACAAAGAAATCACAAATCCACAGATGAGGATAGCGATTCTTTATTTTCACTTTGTTTAAGTGACGATAATCGACACCCAACCGCCAACTGTAGTGGGACTTCATTACGAATAGAACTGCTGCACCCGATGGTGACACACTTGGTTGAACAAAACCACATTGAAATAGACCATCATGTTGTATAGGCATCTCTTGCAACTCAGAATGGGCCATCCTATATGGATACATAGAGATAGGGGACGCTCCTGGCTATAGCTCGATTCCAATCTCAATCTCTTGTTGAGGGGGTAATGCTACAACCTCCTCTGGGAAGACATCAGGGTACTCCTCTACGACACTAAGAAATTCCATCTACCAAACCTCTGAATAACTCAACATCAAATTAGCTGCCATGGTTGATAATGATAGAACTTTCTTGTGACCCATCTGAGGATCTCGCTCACAAACAAACACCACTTTCTCTCCTTCTGCACCAATGAAGACGACCATTATCCTGAATAAATCAACGATAGCCTACACTGAATACAAAAAATATATGTCAAGGATGACATCATATGGTTGTATTCGTAATCATAGGAAATCTCCCCAAGAACAGTTCTACTGCAACACTAGCTCACAATCTATACATACATCAAACAAGTCAGCTCGATCTCCAACTGACGTAGTCAACGCCAAGGGCACTGGAATCCTCTCTACCTCATGTCCCAAGACATGGACAAGGGAATGTGATATGAAGGACTATATCTATCCTAAATCAATAAAGTCTTACACCAAGGTAGAAAACAAGAAATGGGTACCTCAGATGATGTCTGGCTCGCCTGGAGCTGGCAACGCTAAAGAATGAAGCTGATCATGACCTCCTCCACAGCCTCTCTAACCCTGATGACGACCACCAATACCACCGCGCTCTGCTCTATAAGTTTGAGGAGTGTCATGGGGCTATCCTCTGCCTGCCCCATCTCCGCTCTTGTGATCTAAAGCTGGTGCAACTGGCTGCTGCTGCCTCGGCTGGAACTGTCTCAAAGGAGGAACTGGGAGCAAATCGTCGAGTGCAGGATGACCTCTCTAAAAGCTAGGGCACTCCCACTGCTGATGACCACAACCACCATAATAAAAAATATCACCAGATCCCTTGGCATAGGCAGGAGAGTTGCTGACTCTGGAGAAACAAGATGTGAAGGGATGGGACCTACCCCCTGCTGAACAGATACTATTCTTCCCTAAAAACCGAGAACCCCATACCATAGCCTTTCTTCATGATGAATCATGTTGATTCTCCTCTCGTGATGATCCGATCAGGGAGAAAGTCCTCTCAACAACCTCTGCCCTCGCCAGTACTATATGTCTTCAACATAAAAGGGATGACCTGGCAGTGGATCACTGGACGCAAAGCCTCCCCGAAATGCCTATCCCTGGGCTCCTCATCTGGTAACAGATCGAAAGCATACCGTAAGAGGTTCCGGAAATAGATTCCCAACTATCGAATAGTGGAGGTCCTCTTTCAATGTGTAAGAAGCTCCTGGCGACTGGACACCTTTGCAGTCGAGGAAAGGAACTCGACTCTGAACTTATCTCGGAACTCCCCCCGTGGGATCGCTGACTCCTCATGAACCCTGAGGAACAAGAACCACCACTTCCATGTTGCTCCACGCAACATCGTCACAGCTATGGACACCCAGTGCTCCATCCATGCACGGATCAAACTGAAGCCTATCTCAACCTCCTCCAAACAGTCTTCCGTGATTGCATATGAAACAGAGCCCTCATACTTCTGTAGACTCTGGCGCTGAAACTCTCAGAGTGTCTTCCTCCAAGTGTCTTCATCGTCAACATCTACCCTGCGACGACCTACTCGAACATCCTACTCGACATATTCTACACAAACCTGACGAGGACGGTGACCTGGAGCCATACCTTCAAAATAAAATCACTTAGAGCTCCTGAGCCTGGAATATGTAAGACTCAACAGTAACTGATTAATTATTTTCTTTTATTCGTTTTTGGTTAACCTATCCCATGTTATAACAATTCAAACACATGCATAAAGAAGAATGATGCATGATCCTTTCCTGGGTCTCTACCCCGCAACCAGTATCCCCTTATTTAGTAGCTATTGTAAACTTAATGGTTCGTACATCAGATCATAGGGGGCCCTAAATTGCCAATGTCTCAACTGGTATCCATTGTTTACCTCACTTGTTAAAAATGAATGACATCATTTCCCTACCAACCAATGAATCCTCACATATTCCTAACTCCAAACTCCATCATATCCCTCAACCTGCCTCTAATACCACTCTATCACGATGTCACGACCCCCTCCCACCAATGATGCCCCTACTGAGCTGGCAATAGTGAAAGGAAGATAATGACCCCCGAGTCCTGCCTCCAGTAGGCCCCGGGTTGGCCACTAGCACCAAGGGTATGAGTTTTCACAAATATGGGAGGCATTACCCTTTTTATTATTTTGATCGGGAAATAGGAAAAGTCAACCACCAAAAAGGGAAAAGAACAAGTGTACATAAACAAACCCAAAACAAGCCCACTTGCATGTTTAAACAATTTTTATAACAAGGTACAAGTACAAGGAAGCTCAAAAGTATAAGTGAGTACAGTACCAAAAGGAAAACAAGAAAACAGCAACTGTACAACTCCCACTGCCTGACTAGTAGGGTCCCGCACGGCCCTGGTAGTCCTCCTGAAAACCTGAAACAACGTAGGGTGAGTACACAAGTATACTCAGTAGAGAACCTAAAGCTCTCGTGCACAAGTGGGGAGACACCCTAAGGTCCTTTGAGAAAACAGAAGAACCAGAAACTAACAAGGAGAAACTATCCACCCAGCCTCACTGGTCACACTCACCAAGTAACACAAAAAATTTTAGTATATATATAGAACAAAAGTATTGGGTACCCCGCACCATTTCCCACTTAATTAGATGCTGCTCTTCCTAATGGAAAACGTCCTGACGCTACCACACTCTTCCCGCCCGCACACACCTGGGCCAAACCACACATCCCTCCCGCACAATCCTGGGCCTCACAACCACGCATCTCGCCCGCACACAACTGGGCCACAACCACTAACCCACCCGCAGACAACTGGGCCTCATCCCGAAGGTTCTTGGGAACGGTAAGCCTGCCCGAAGAGTCTTGGGCTAAAGGTCACCTCAAGCCATCACAGCCTCCGAGACCTACCCGAAGATTATTGGGTGTATGGTCACCTCAAGCCATCATAGCCTATGGAAGAAGGAGCAAGAAGGAGCTAGTAACTAAGGGGGAACACCCTCTCCCATAAAATGGGAGTGTTCGGCACTAGGTGCTTGACATGGGTGTGGTGAGACAAAACAAAAAGATACAATTATATATATACATATACAAAACACACAGCCCAACCTATGGCTTCTTGAAAAGAGGAACTGAGCATGTGCCTCGGCACTGCTACCACGAAGCATGCATCAACAACCAGACAATCATCTCCCAACCCCATTTAGGTTTTCATGTTTCATGCAATGGTTTAACAAATTATTACTACTGGGAAACTGTCATCCAGACAAAACCTTTCACAAACATATACATGCCATCCACAACCAAGGTTAGGTATAACTCAAGCAACCACATGCCATTTCATTTACAAAAGATTATCACAACCATACAACATTCCATCATTTATTTATTACAATGTTCCACACATAAAAACCTTTCCACACACAGAACATTTCCGCATTTGAAAACACCTTTTACTTCCAAAAAACTTTTCATAATCAAAACACTTTTCATAAATAAATGCATTTTCCACAACCAACCACTTCCCATTTCAACCCCATCGTTTACAAAAACATTTCCCACAAAACAACCAAACCACCAACATGTTCATTATTCCAATTTTGTTCAACCAGGGTGATCACACAATGTTTTCATTCTCATTTAATCAGCCAGTCATTACATGCTTATCCATTTTTCATGTTTTAACAAGACCAACCACAAACAATTCAGATATCAATTGTGCACGCAAAGGCCAACAACGACCTTGATTTTCAGTAGGCAAATGCCTTTCGATCCAAAATCACAATCAGAAGATAAAGAAACTGGAAAGCAATAGAAACAACACAAAACCCCAAACCCTTCTTTATCCGATTATTATCTTTATTTAAAGTTCAAATCCATCCCATGGAACAAAAGAAAAATATCCCACCCCGCATGTTGCACCAAATAGAGAGACGAATGTAAACCCCTACCTCAAAAGGTCCTGATCACGTCGCTTCCGACGACGTCCTACAGTGTCCTCCGCCTTCGCCAAACCCGAAAAATGCCTCCTAGGATGGAAGCTGGAGAAGGAAGACCAGAAGGAAAGGTGACAAGTCCGGGCTTAGGAGCTTCGTCTCGTCGCTACGATCCTGTGGCCGCTGACGGATCGTAATTCGGAGCTCGGACAAAGATGTTAGAGGAGGAATACTTCTCGATTGTCCAAGAGCGTCGTCGTGCGACAAAGAAGCGATCGATATGGAAGATAAAACATGACCTCGTTATTATATAGGCAACGAATAGGTAAATCCTTATTCAGCGTGCATTAATGAATACACGATGTGACCGTACATACGTTACATGTTTTGATTGGTTAACACACAACAAGTCACGCGGTTTCCACGCGTTTTAATAATAATGATAATTCTATCAATATGTGGTGTTTCGTTGACCCAAGGCATGAGTCATAAAAGTAGCTCATTAATGGTCTTAAAATGACCGTCATAATTTCAGGGTTACGCTGTCGCTGACGGATCGTCAATCCGATACAGTATAAGGGAGATATGTTCGATACAAGATCCCGTAATAATAACAATATTAAATCTATTAATTCATGAGCGTTTCGGGTACCCAATCCGAATACCCGAAAAAGACATCCAATATTGGACTCATAATTTTCGTCTCATATTCAGGGTCGCACTGCCACTGATGGTTCGTGAAACCGAGGTCGCACGAAGAAGTTACGAACAAAAAAGTGTTTTATCAACAAAATTAATAATAACAATATTTTATTATTGTTATTAATCAATTATTTATTTATTTTTCATAACTCCAAAAGCAATCACGTTTTGGAGTCTTCATGGGCTCTATAATTAAGCACCAATTCCTCCTTTTTCATTTATTTGTCTTTTAATTTTATTTCTCTTATTATTATTTTTTGTTTCTCTCTCCAATCTATTTTTTTTGCTTTCATGATTCTCTCCCACCACCAAAAGTGGCGCCTCCCATTTCTTTTACTCCATGTGGAACGCCCCAAAATCCATTATCACTTCAACTTTATTATTTAATAAAATTAATAATAATAACACCCATAATTAATGTACTAATTTAATCCCATTAAATTAGTTTACCATGGTTATTAAGTTAAAACCATTCCATTTAATTAAATTCAAATAATTTAATTTACTAACCAAAAATTAAACCCATTTAATTTAATTTACCAATCACACACATATTTCTGTCACCTTTATCATTATTATTTAATTCAATAGTAATAAATCCTCTTTCAATTTCATCAACGGGTCCCCATCATTAACATTAATAATTATTATTATTATTGACGCCCATTATTTTCATATAATTACTCCATATATCCCATAACATTATATTCATGCATGGTTGGGAAACCCATTCACGTGACTCTTCATGTTATTAATATTATAACAAATTATTATATAATAATACCCTTTTAAGGTTATTAACACAATTCCAAATTTAATTGTGGAGAACCGCACAACGCCTCCTGTACAAGGTCACACCCATGCACCCCATGCATTTCATTCCTTTATAATTTATTACATGAGCCTCATTTATTGTAATTTATTCCTTTATAACTTATTCCATGTGCCTCCGATCATTTTATTAAATATATTCGATTTTATTTCTTATATTTTACAATGATTAAATTAAAACCATTTTATCTAATTAACACAAAATATTTTCACGCCACCATTATCAATTATTATTATAAAAAATTATTATTACAACACATGTCGTGTTTGACCACATCAAATTTTTTTTTACAAAGAAATGGACCGGAGAAGTCCAGGCCATTACAATAGATACCTCTCAAAACATTCTCGTCCACGAGAATTAAAACCAACCCATAAAAGGGGGAAAGGTCCGAAAAACCACCCCTCAAGATACCTCTCAGGCCTCTTGTCATAACAAGAATCAACCGACAACCCTAATTATGTGAGTTAGGAATTCCCTCTCCTATGTCGAGATCTTATCCTCTTTAGGCGGCACTGACTCGCCTGCACGAGTTTAATCGCAGCCGCATTAATGCCTCTCGATTAAGGACTGAGCCTTCCCACTTCCATATATTAGGATTTTCCAACTTACACTTCCCCCCAACAACATACTAAACATCAATAAATTTCCCGAACACATGGCTTGAGGAATTCCTTCTCCCATGTCGAGATATTATCCGCTTTAGGCGGCACTGACTCTCCGGGAGGGGTTTAATCGCATCCACATTAATGCGTCTTGATTAGGGATTAGGTCCTCCTCCCCCCACATGTTATGACTCTTCACACACATTTAAAGGAAAGAGGGAAACGACTTAGCATTATAAATTCATGAAGAAAAAAAGTTCCAGGCCCAAAGCATGGGCGAGAATGAGTTTCAACAAAGGAGTGTGATGATCTTGATTTTAAACAAAACATAAGTGAGAGCATTTAAGTAAAACCGGAAACATCTCTCTTGATCTCTGGCCTTGCTAGGGTTGCCACTTCTATTGCATGAAATTGTCTGTGTCCCACACCTCTGCCGTTCTGTTGACGTCCAGGTGCCATAGTTGTTCGGTAAACAGGGAACGCCTAAGCCCAAGTAGTAATGAAAAACTCAAAGATTTAATTATCATTTTATTTCAATTTCTTTCCCAGAACACCCAAATCAAGTAAAACACAAACATGATGATGCATGTAACTTCCCTAGGGTCTCTACCCTACAATCAATATAGTCTCACTTGGTAGTTAGGTAGGCTCAGAGTCCTTGCATCAGATCACGGGGGGCCCTAAAATCCCTTGTCCTAGCCGGTCTTCCCTGGCCTATGGCACACACCAAGATTAACGAACATTGTTGCCCTACCATCCAATGCAATCTTCACTGTGCCTAACTCCAGACTCCATCCTATCTCTCAACCATCAGCTCTGATACCATTCTGTCACGACCCCCTCCCACCAAAGATGCCCCTCCTGAGCTGGAAATGGTGAAAGGAAGATAATGACTCCCGAGTCCCGCCTCCAGTAGGCCCCGGGTTGGCGACTAGCACCAAGGGTATGAGTTTTCACAAATATGGGAGGCATTACCCATTTTATTATTTTGGATCGGGAAATAGGACAAGTCAACCACCAAAAAGGGAAAAGAACAAGTGTACATAAATAAACCCAAAACAAGCCCACATGCATGTTTAAACAATTTTTATAACAAGGTACAAGTACAAGGAAGCTCAAAAGTACAAGTGAGTACAATACCAAAAGGAAAACAAGAAAACAACAACTGCACAACTCCCACTTCCTGACTAGTAGGGTCCCGCACGGCCCTGGTAGTCCTCCTGAAAACCTAAAACAACGTAGGGTGAGCATACATGTATACTCAGTAGAGAACCTAAAGCTCTCGTGCACAAGTGGGGAGACACCATAAGGTCCCGTGAGAAAACAGAAGAACCATAAACTAACAAGGAAAAACTATCCACCCAGCCTCACTAGCCGCACTCACCAAGTAACACAAACAAGTTTAGTATATATATAGAACAAAAGTATTGGGTACCCCAGACCATTTCCCACTTAATTAGATTCTTCTCTTCCTAACGGAAAACGTCCTGACGCTACCACACTCTTCCCGCCCGCACACAACTGGGCCAAACCACGCATCCCGCCGGCACACACTTGGGCCTCACAACCACGCATCTCGCCCGCACACACCTGGGCCACAACCACTAACCCGCCCGTAGACACCTGGGCCTCATCCCGAAGGTTCTTGGGAACGGTAAGCATGCCCGAAGAGTCTTGGGCTAAAGGTCACCTCAAGCCATCACATCCTCCGAGACCTACCTGAAGTGTCTTGGGTGTAAGGTCACCTCAAGCCATCATAGCCTATGGAAGAAGGAGCAGGAAGGAGCTAGTAACTAAGGGGGAACACCCTCTCCCATAAAATGGGAGTGTTCGGCACTAGGTGCTTGACATGGGTGTGGTGCGACAAAACACAAAGATACAATTATATATATACATATACCAAACACACAACCCAACCTATGGCTTCTTAAAAAGAGGAACTGAGCATGTGCCTGGGAACTGCTACCACGAAGCATGCATCAACAACCAAACAATCATCCCCCAACCCCATTTAGGTTTTCATGTTTCATGCAATGGTTTAACAAATTATTACTACTGGGCAACTATCATCCAGACAAAACCTTTCACAAACATATCCCTTCCATCCACAACCAAGTTTAGGTAAAACGCAAGCAACCACATGCCATTTCATTTACAAATGATTATCACAACCATACAACATTCCATCAATCATTTATTTCAAAGTTCCACACATAAAACCCTTTCCACACACAGAACATTTCCGCATTTGAAAACACCTTTTACTTCCAAAACACATTTCATAATTAAAACACTTTTCATAAATAAAGGCATTTTCCACAACCAACCACTTCCCATTTGAACCCCATCGTTTACAAAAACATTTCCCACAAAACAACCAAACCACTAACATGTTCATTATTCCAATTTTGTTCAACCAGGGTGATCACACAAGGTTTTTTATTCTCAATTAATCATCCATTCTTTACATGCTTATCCATTTTCCATGTTTTAACAAGACCAACCACAAACAATTCAGATATAAATTGCGCACACAAAGGCCACCAACGAACTTGATTTTCAGTTGGCAAAGGCCTTTCAATCCAAAATCACAATCAGAAGATAAAGAAATTGGAAGGCAATAGAAACAGCACAAAACCCCAAACCCTTCTTTATCCGGTTATTATCTTTATTTAAAGTTCAACTACATCCCATGGAACAAAATAAAAATATCCCACCCCGCATGTTGCACCAAATAGAGAGACGAAGGTAAACCCCTACCTCAAAAGGTCTCGATCACGTCGCTTCCGACGACGTCCTTCGGTGTCCTCCGCCTTCGCCAAACCCGACAAACGCCTCCTAGGATGGAAGATGGAGAAGGAAGGCCGGAAGGAAACGTGACAAGTCCGGGCTTAGAAGCTTCGTCTCGTCGCTACGATCCTGTGGCCGCTGACGGATCGTAATTCGGAGCTCGGACAAAGAAGTTAGAGAAGGAATACTTCTCGATTGTCCAAGAGCGTCGTCGTGCGACAAAGAAGCGATCAATATGGAAGATAAAACATGACCTCGTTCTTATATAGGCAACGAATAGGTAAATCCGTATTCAGCGTGCATTAATGAATACACAATGTGACCGTACATACGTTACATGTTTTGATTGGTTAACACACAATACGTCAAGCAGATTCCACGCGTTTTAATAATAATGATAATTATATCAATATGTGGTGTTTCGTTGACTCGAGGCATGAGTCATAAAAGTAGCTCATTAATGGTCTTAAAATGACCGTCATAATTTCAGGGTTACGTTGTCACTGACAGATCGTCAATCTGATACTGTATGAGGGAGATACGTTGGATACAAGATCCCGTAATAATAACAATATTAAATCTATTAATTCATGAGTGTTTCGGGTACCCAATCCGAAAACCCGAAAAAGAAATCCAATATTGGACTCATAATTTTCGTCTCGTAGTCAGGGTCGCACTGCCACTGACGGTTCGTGAAACCGAGGTCGCATGAAGAAGTTACGGACAAAAAAGTGTTTTATCAACAAAATTAATAATAACAATATTTTATTATTATTATTAATCAATTATTTATTTATTTTTCATAACTCCAAAAGCAATCACGTTTTGGAGTCTTCATGGGCGCTATAATTAAGCACCAATTCCTCCTTTTTCATTTATTTGTCTTTTAATTTTATTTCTCTTATTATTATTTTTTGTTTCTCTCTCCAATCTATTTTTTTTCTTTCATGATTCTCTCCCACCACCAAAAGTGGCGCCTCCCATTTCATTTACTCCATGTGGAACACCCCAAACTCCATTCTCACTTCAACTTTATTATTTAAAATAATTAATAATAATAACACCCATAATTAATGAACTGATTTAATCCCATTAAATTAGTTTACCATGGTTATTAAGTTAAAACCATTCCATTTAATTAAATTCAAATAATTTAATTTACCAATCACACACATATTTCTGTCACCTTTATCATTATTATTTAATTCCATAGTAATAAATCCTCTTTCAATTTCATCAACGGGTCCCCATCATTAACATTAATAATAATTATTATTATTGATGCCCATTATTTTCATATAATTACTCCATATATCCCATAACATTATATTCACGCATGGTTGGGAACCCCATTCACGTGCCTCTTCATGTTATTATTATTATAAATAATTATTATATAATTATACCCTTTTAATGTTATTAACACAATTCCAACTTTAATTGTGGAGAACCGCACAACGCCTCCTATACATGGTCACACCCATGCACCCCATGCATTTCATTCCTTTATAATTTATTACATGAGCCTCATTTATTGTAATTTATTCCTTTATAACTTATTCCATGCGCCTCCCATCATTTTATTAAATATATTCGATTTTATTTCATATATTTTACAATGATTAAATTAAAACCATTTTATCTAATTAACACCAAATATTTTCACGCCACCATTATCAATTATTATTATAAAAAATTATTATTACAACACGTGTCGTGTTTGACCACATTAAATTTTTTTTACAAAGAAATGGACCGGAGAGGTCCGGGCCATTACACACGACCCCCTCCCCCCATCGTGTACCCCTCCTTGGTAGACAATGTGAAAAGGGATATAATGACCCCTGAGTCCCACCTCCAGTAGGCCTCTGGTTGGCGACTAGCATCGAGGGTATAATGAACACACAAATGTGAGGCATTTCCCTCTAAGAGAACACATGCAGAAGAGATAGATAAGATTGACACCAACAAATCTCCAACTCACAACTGAAATATAAAATAATTACAAGCACATATATTAAATTCCATGAAAATGAAATACAACTTAAGGGAAACTACAAGTACCCAAAATAAGTAAAAACAACAGCGACCGCAAGCCCGAAAAGCTCCTGCAACCACAAGCTAGTAGTAAATTTCCTGATCTCCAAACTGCTCCAAGAGACCTGAAAAATAGTACATATATACATAGGGTGAGTATAACATCATTATCAGTAGGATCCTCCCCAAAGCCTCTCATGAAAAAGTAAATAAAGACTGCTAAAGAACAGTGAACAATAGTGAAAATAACTCGTCACCTAAATAGTTATACAATGTTCCCAACCTCCCTATGGCTACTCTCACCAAGTAACACATACAGGAATATATCATATCGAAAACAATATCAAGGGTACCCCACTACTACTTCCCAGATGGTTTTCCAATTTTCCCCAATGACATTCGTGTTGTGCATCTCTCTCCAAAGGCTTGCCAGAATATAACTGGACTAAGCTCCACAATCTGTACCTCGTGCACCACAAAGGGTTGCCCACAGACACCTGGGCTAAGAACAACAATATCCTCTCAACCAAAAGTAACCAGGTAGTTTCTGGGATCCACCACAACTCTCATAATATGTATCAAATGTCGGGTATTATATCTCAAGCCATTACATCCCATGCTCAAAGTAAGGATCCTCAATCCATCATTGCCTATACATGTTACACCTATAGTAGTCCATATGATACTATATCCAGAATATGTGTGTGTGAATAACCAGAAGCCATTACAGCTCTCTACAAAAATATATCGGGAAAACAAAACATTGTGCATCATGGAACTGGTATCTACAAAGAGAAGAGATCAGGGTAAAAGGGGGTTGTCACCCATTCAACCTCCCATCAGAATGTTGCAAAAAACACCCCCCAGGGCTCAGAATCCCCAGGGTTTCAGTTTCCCTTACAGACTGGGTGGAGTAGCATATAGGCAAAAAATATTAAAGAATATATATAACTCACAACCACACTATGGGAATAACCTAGACTTAGTCTCAACTGTAGCTAAAGTCTCTCGGACATCGAGATACTATTTCTAAGACTAGGTATCATACAAGCACACAACCAATTAAAGAACTTCATTATTTTACTTCATTCCCTTTTTCATCAGTTCTACTTTACGTTAATTAAATCATTTCACATTAATTAACCATGAACACAACCACATTAAACTTCATTGGTATCACATTAAAAATCACATGTTCCTTAAAAGATTCAACATCTCCATTAAATTATAGCATCTCCATCCCCGTGGATTATCTCCATTTAATCAATCATTCATTACCGAAATTACTTTCCCATATTCCCAGGCATTCTAGAAAAGCAACATATGCTACTAAACATAATGGGTCTCAACACGATGAGTATATGTACTACACGTCAAGTCATTGTCGCCTATAGAAATAGCATAGACATATACTCCCTCGGGAGGCTAAACATGGAAATCATGTGGCATACAACGTGTTTCTTTTCCTCCTTTGGAAGAAGGGTAAGCAAGACCAGCTACCTTGACCAGTGGGGAAAAGGAGAACAAATAAACAACCAATTAAAACACCAAACATCCAGCCATAACATCCACCCCATATCATCATCCCAGGTGTCCTCCCAAACACCCATATGCATAAAACTGAGGCATCTCGCCACTCTAGGTGTCATCTTCTGCCACAATCACAAGGTCTACATTCCCTCGCATATCAAAACACCTCTCCAGGGTAACATCACACCACAACATATCACAACACCCCTCCATGGTAACATCATAGCACAAGTATAAGGAAAATGAACACCACATCAACTGGGGTCTTGTCCCTATAACAAACAAGAGGGTTACTTAGAACCCTTCATGGAATTCAATCAGTCATGTTATTTAATCCATCTTGAATTAACAAATTCAATTCGTTGGATCCAACATCATTAACCAATTCAGTAAGCTATCTTAGAAGATTAAACATGATTACTATACCAAATTTATTCAGTATCAATTACGACAAGAACTAGGTCTGTTTTCATGCCTCTTTATATTTACAAAATTAATTATCAATTAATTCTGGCTTTACATTCATTATCAATTTCAATCATGATCGAAAAACTAATCAATGGAAGCATAGGTATTACTCTATCTAGAAAAACATGAGGGAAACCCTTATCAGGGTACAAAGCAACAACATGCGATCAAACTAATTCATTTAATCTGGTTCAAGTATTTAATTAGGTCAATTATATTGGGATCAAAAGGCCAAATCATGAGAACACTACGATTTCACATAAACAATTAGGGAATCCATGAATCCCCATACTCAACGATTTTCGAGGAAAACCACAACGGTCGATGAACACCCATGAAACCAGGTCGATTCTCCATGAATCCTCCTTAGATCTCACCTCCTAATACAACCAAGACCATAACACATCACAAACGATATCCACACACTGAGATCTACCCATTACAGGTGTATATATTGGATCCCGATAGAAGAGGAGGAGTAGATCTAGGTAGTTCTATGAAACCAAACAAAAAGGATCACATACATTTAGAAACTGGCTTCGATTTGCGAAGAGAATCCTCTGCATTGCCTCCAAAAAGGTTCGGAGAGGTTCTCCTACCTCCCAGGAAAGGTAATCCCGAGTTATGGGCGATTAGGGGCTTAAACGAGGTGATTAAATGCAAAACAGGTTAGATCCACAATTTTAGGATCTAACTTTAAGTGCCCACATGGTTAGTCTGCACGGGTTAACAAACTGTGCGCTAACCGTGTGTTAGCTTCTACCTCGACAATAACTACTCTAATGGTTAGTCCGCACTATTAGGCAATCCATGCGCTAACCATGCATTATCCACTGCCTCCAAGACCATCCTTGCATGGTTTGGCCGCACGATTTATGAAAACTGTGGGCCTCCCATGAGAAGTCCATAACCCATTAGATTTCCTCAAAATTCCACCCAAATGCACACCAAGTTGCCTTGACCTCCCAGAGCACTTCAAACACCACATTTTATCAATGGAATGGACCGAGGAGGTCTAGGCCATTACACCCTTCCTTCTAAAAATAGTGATTTTGTAACCAATATTGATTGTTCATGGAATGAGTTTGTTTTTTATTACTTTGAGTGTTTAGGTATTTTTTTTATTATTCCAGAAAATTGAAACCTCATTTTTTAAATTAAATTACACATGACATGGAATTATATTCTTCTTTTTCATAATAATCTATTGGCATCATTTATATTGAAGAAAATGAGAAATATATATAGGCTATAGATGTTTTAATTATAAATTTCCATTGAAGGAATTGAAAATGAGGCAGATAATATGGTTGAAACATATAACGAATTATAATTATGAGATCAATTACTATCCTGGAAAATCAAACAGAGTTGTAGATCTCATGTGTCATAAACATTTTTAAACATTATTCATGATTCATCTAGAACATTCCCCCATGGTTAATAATTTAATTAATTTTGGATATGATGTTTTATGTGTCGGAAATTCAACTATTGTGCATTATGTTTTAGTGTAGACATCCCATTTAGATAGAATTAAATAATTGTGTAAGGATGAACATGAGATAATAGAAATGTTATAATGGGTGAAGAAGTGTATGGTTCAAAAATTTAGCATTGATTGCAATTGTGTTTTTATATTTGGAAATAGATTATGTAGGCCTTGTGATTCATGGTTGAAGAAAGTTTTGATAAGTAAATTGTATAGTTATATATTAAATTTAATCCTAGAATTATAAATATATATAGGTAACGTCAATAGTATTACTAGTGGGATGGAATAAAAAGAGATTTTCTTGATTTTACCATGAAAATTTTAACATCCCAACAGTTTAAAGCATAGTTAAAATTAACAAAGTGGATGTTTCATCCCTTCCAAGAGCGTGAGTAGAAAATAGACTATATATATATTTACTCCGTGGTGGGTAAACCTAAGATTTATCTATGTAATAATTTTATATAGATTATTATTTATTGACTTAATACATATTCACATTTTTTTCAAATTATAAATATTATCTATTTTTTCATTTTTTCAACTATACCTCAATGTTATAATCATTTTCGAAGGATTTAATTCCTCTATTGTATATAAAAATGATCCCATTCTAGAATTTAAAATTTTAAAAGGCCTTAAGATGTCATTGTGAACTGAATTAACATTCCTCACATCCTTTATTCCTTAATACAATTTACACTCAAAGTGAATTATTCATACATTAAAGGATATTAATTGAGATTGTTTAATGGATTACCAATGATGTTTGGAAAACATCATTATTTAGAAAAAATATTTTAAATGAACGATTTCATTATAGTATAATGATGGAACCTTTTGAGGCATTGTATGAAAAATGGTTTTGAATTCTAACATTTTGTGATGAATTTGGGGAAAGGAAGTTGATGAGAATAGAATTATTTGACCAAGTTGAAGAGAATGAAATGATAGACCATTAATATATGAGGAAATATTAGAGTAGGTAGAAAATGTATATGTATAACTAGGGGAATTATCATTATATCGAGGTAGGTGACCATGTATATATTAATTTTTTCTACCTAGAATGGAGTGATACATTTTGGAATGAAGGGAAAGCTTATTCCATGGTTCAATGGACGATATGAAATACTAGGTAAAGCTGGACATATTACCTATCAAATAGCTTTTCCTCCATGTTTATCACACGTGCACAATGTTTTTCATATTTTTATGTTGATAATTTATTTGATAGGTTTATGTCATGAATTTATCCCACATGTTGTTTACTTGGAATAGAATCATTCTTATGAATAATATTTTATTCAGATTCTTGATTATAGAGAGAATGTATAATAGAGTTAGGTAATTCACCATGTTATGGTTTTGAAGAGAAACCGCAAGGTTGAAGAAGTAATATTGGAATATGAAAATTTAAAGAGCGAAATGTATTCTCACTTGTTTAATAATTGAATAAAACAATAACTATGATGTAATTTCTATAAGCTATAGAATGTAAAAATCCCAGTACATTGAAAATAATATTTTTACAATCTAAATTTAAATAGTTAGATTCATTATAAATGTTTAATAGAACAAGTGGTATGTATAGGAATTTAGAGAATATATACTAATATAATATTTAAATCACCAGTGAAATTATGAATAATATTTATGTACCTTATAAGTTAATTTATGATATATTTATATAGTGAAATAAGTACATAATTATTTTAAAATGATAAATTAAGTGTTAGTATTTTTTTGTAAAACCTAGATGTTTATTTATAAATTTATAATAAGTTTTATAATGTAAAATAAAATCTATTTTCATAAAATAGATTAATAAATTAATTTTTTCTTGTCTTTTAATTAAAAGATAATTTTATATGAAGACAATAAATTTTGCAAGGTTTAATAAATGTACTTATAGTTTTAAATTTGATATTTTCCGAATAAATTATTATTTTAAATAAAAACTAGATATCTCATACATATAAAATTATTTTCATAAAATGGATTTAATTATGGAATTTTAAACAATTAAAAACCATTAGGATGGATTTTTAGAATTTTTCTAAAATACCTGAATTTTTTTAAAAATAGTGAAATTCGATAATTTATTATATAAGTTAATTACATGAATTACAGAGTCATATATGATTTATGGTGAATATATGCCCTTAATAATGAACTATAGTTATTTATATTAATATATTTTGTGATAATACTCAAATTATTTATATTATTGATAAAAATAATAATCTAAGGAATAATATAATAAAAAAACTCGTCTCTCCTCCACTATAAATACCACCTTCAACACATCTATTCATCAGAAATGAAATAATTGTATATTGAATAATTTCTACATTGTTATCTTCCTAGTCCACTACCTATTGTCCAAGACATTTTTGTTTCACTAAAAGATCATAATCATGTTCCTTTAAGAGGTTCTCAAGGAGAAGTTATCATTAGTTAAAATCCTCTTTCATTTACATTAATTTTTTATTATATTTTTTTGTTATTATTTTCTTATCACATAACCTTATAAATATTGAATAAAATCCATATTATATTATATATATGTAACTTTATTTGTCATTTAGGGATAATCACATCATAAATAATTCTTCACCTATCCCTTGAATTCTAAAAACGAGAACATATTTTGGGATGTGTTGATTTATATCCCTCAATGACAATACACATTATATTTCCATTCCCAGCATAAAATATGCTAATAAAACCCATTATATTGTTAAATAGTATTTTATTATATATATTTCTTTGGTAAATACTGTTTTGGAACAATTATATAAAACTGATATTATATAATATAATAAAAGTACACAATGGTCTTAAAAAAATGAAACAAAGTAAATAATTTTCATTAATGTTTTTTTAATAATTATTCCACATATTAGAAAGATAAAATGATAATTGTCTTCATTTAAAATTTTGTAAACCTTTTAATACTGTATCATTGAAATTATGTAGTTTTTCATCTATTTGAGTAGAAAATCAATAATAAAATAATCATAGAAACTAGGAAAAGAACACACAATTGAAACAATCGAAAATAAAAAAAATATATTATTATAAAATTGGTGGAATTTTATTATAATATATTAATATAATGTAGATTACAAATTTTTAAAATAATTTAATAATTTAAGAATACTATTAAATTCATTATATATTCTATTTACATCATTTGAATTAGGAATAACTTTATGAAGGTACTTTTTATAAAAAAGTCCATGATTAAATTTCTTTTCATAATAATTTAAAAATGAATGATTTTATGCAAGAAATATAATATTATGATTATTTTATAATTCTTTGGAATTTAATATTATTATGGGTGTTAACTATATCTCCCTATCATGAATTGGATACTTTTTTATTTTTGGTCGATTGTAATATTAATTCATCGTGTAATTGTGATGGTATCACCATAAGGTCTCTATGAGGGTTATATCATAAGTTACATGGGAGGGTAACATTATATGGTAGACATAAGGGTTACAAATCCTATTGTAGATGTGATGGATGAAATCCTACTTATGTTATTCTCTGATAAACATATTATTTTTTGTTTTCTAATGTTTAGGGAAATATTTAGTTTTGTAATTGTATATATATGATACTTTAATAGAGAGGAGAATTTCTTTTGAAAATGATTTTTAATATATTTATAATAATTCATGGACTAATTATTCTATTCTATTTTATGCCTTTTACTGTGATTTTTTGTTCTCATCTTTTTTTTAAAATAACTTTTCACAACATTTATGGTTATGTTTGAGAATAAAGGAAGAGAAGATAAATGTCATGAAAAACAATCATGAAAAAAACTCATGTTTCTTTAAAATAATTTGGATTATGAATGAAATGTATAATTTATTATAGTATAAACTCTCTATGCTTCTGGATTGATAGGTATAGTGTGATAATTTCTCTAATACAAAAACTAAAAAGTTATTTAGGAATATAATATGTGTATTCTAGTTGAATTAACTATATTATATAATATTTAAGGCAAGGTAATTATATATAACATAATAAATTTTTTTTTTCGTGTTATCTAATAGTTATAGAACTATATAAAATCTAATTCATTTTAAAAATATTAATTTTTTTTTCTAAAATAAGATAACTACGTTGTCGAAATTATTTCTATAAAAAGTTGAGTTTTGACAATTATAGAATTTTAGTAATACAGAGTATAGATTACTAACTAAATGAGTGTAAATATATATATATATATATATATATATTATTAAATAAAATTTTAAATTAATTATTTAATAGTTTTTATTTTAAAGCATTCAATAGTAATTCCATGATATTAATAAAATGATGATTTTATTATAATTTTTCACCATTCTAATGGTAAATATAATAAATACAAATAATTTAAATTTTATAACTAACAAATAGTAAAATTATATTTTATAAAAATTATTATATAATATATAGTAATCATTTTATGAAATCAAAATTCTATGCATATGATAAAATTTCATTACGTTAGCACATGTAATGCATACCAACCTATTTTTCAGAAGCGAATCATAAATAATAATTTTTATATATGTGAGAAAAATATTAATATTGTTGAATAAAATTTTATTTAAAAGGATTTCATTTTTCAAATAATAGAAATGGGATATGAAAAAAATATCCCAAACCACAATTTCCCCTGGTGCTGAGCACACTAGTCATAGGTCAGACCGACATGTTATATGGTTGTCGAGGATGCAGACTGATGATAGGGCCACATCATTCGGTCAGGGATCTACTGCTGTTACAGGTACATCCACACGATGTCATCCTGGGACTCGACTGGCTATTCTCTGTTTGTTTCGTCATATACTGCTTTTGAGGAAGGGTTGTGTTCACAGACATGGACAGCTGGCATGCTACTTTCCCTGGCAATCACAACAGTCAGAAGGGAAGTAGATGAGATGAACCCCTCCTCTCCTTGTAAGCTGAGCTGTGTGTAGAGTCAGTGGATGCTGAGATGGTGTTGGTGCCAGGAATCGTCAGTGATTTTATGGAATTCTTCCCAGAGGAGGTGACGACTCTACCCCCTTTACGTAACATTGAGTTTGGGATAAATTTTCAACCTGGTACTCGCCCGATTTCGATGGCATCTTTCCGGATGGCACCTTTGTAGGTACGGGAGTTTCGAATACAGATTGGAAATATGATGAAGAGGGGTTATGTTTGACCAAGTGTGTCACCGTGGGGTGCTCCAGTCTTGTTTTCTAGGAAGTCAAATGGTGGTCTCATGTTGTGCATAGACTACAAAAGGCTGAATCAGGTAACGATCAGGAATCACTACCCTCTTCTGGGGATAGAAGATATCTTTGACCAGGTGAAAGGGGAATGATGGTTCTCGAAGATCGACCTATGGTCTAGATATCACCAGTTGAGGGTGATTTAGGGGGAGATATCAAAGATGGCGTTTAGGTGCAGATATAGACACTTTGAGTTTGTAGCCATGAATTTCGGTGATACGAACGCCCTGGCTGTGTTGATGGGGCTTATGAACTCCATCTTCAGGGAGTACCTAGATCAGTTCATAGTTGTTTTCATCGACGATATCCTGATATATTAAATATCATTGGGGGACCACGCAGAGCACCTGAGGACGGTTTTGGAGGTCCTCCGACAAAACCAAATTTATGGGAAGTTGTCAAAATGCAAGTTCTGGACGCTAGAAGTGAACTTCCTTCGGCACGTAGTGTCCGAGCAGGGGGTATTAGGGGACCCATCAAAGGTTGAGGCAGTTTTTTCTGGTGCAGAACCCATGAATGCGGAAGAGGTTTGTAGTTTCCTTGGGCTGGGAGGTTACTATCAGAGGTTCATACACAAATTATCCGGAGTTGCAGCCCCTTTGACAGCCTTGATCAAGAAGGACTAGGTTTTCATGTGGACTGAGCAGTGCGAGACAGCCTTCAGCTATCTGAAGGAGAAGTTGGTTAGTGCCCCAGTGTTGAGACGACTAGACGAAGGGGCAGCGTATTAGGTGTTCTGTGATGCTTCAAGCCAAGGCCTCATATGTGTGTTGATGAAGTGACAATGGGTGATCTCTTATGGGTCAAGGTAGCTACACCCTCATGATTGTAATTATGACACCCACGTCATGGATCTTTTAGCATTCATTTTTTGTTCTAATGTTATGGCGTCATTGCTTCATCGGAGAATGCTTTGTGGTCTTCATGGATCACAAAAGCATGAGGTATATCATCTCCCAGTGAGACCTAAACTTGCAGCAACGAAGGTGGTTGGAGTTCCTCCAAGACTATAACATCGATATTTCATACAGTTTAGGGAAGGGGAATGTAGTGGCAGATGCCTTGGGCAAGAGATCATAGAACGATGCAGTCTGAGAGTCGGTAGATGCATGGAAGGTGATGGAGGAGTTGGCTACCTTGCACCTGGATTTGAGGACGGATGTCGGTAGAGGTTGCCTGTATCAGATGACAGTTCAGTCTTCTCTGTTGCAGTAAGTGGAGGAGTCTCAGTGGGGATACCTAGAGAGATAAGTGATGTGTGACTGAGTTGACCAGAGAAATGCTCTAGAGGGACGGAAAGAGTATGGTCAAAACCGAATGGTTTTCTGGTAAAGGCTGTTTGTTCCAGAGGTGATGCACGGAAAGGTTCTTAGTGAGTTCCAAAAATCACCCCTAGCAATACACCTAGGAGTTTCCAAGATGTACCAGGGTCAGAAGAGATAGTTCTGGTGGCCTAGTGTAATGCAATCAGTGGAAGAGTTTATTACCAATTGCCTAGTTTGACAGCAGGTAAAGGATGAACACCGAGTTCCAGGCGGCCTAATGCAGTCTCTAGATATCCCTGAGTTGAAGTGGGAGTACATCTCGATGGATTTTGTCACGGTACTACCCATGGTTCAAGGGGGATATGATTCTATCTGGGTAGTAGTGGACCAGTTGACGAAATCAGCTCACTTTTTGGTGATTAAGGAGTCGAGTGTAGTGTATGCTTTGGCATGAAGATACATGGATGAGGTGGTGTGATTACATGGAGTTTTGAGGTCCATAGTCTCGTATAGGGATGCATGGTTTACCTCACATGTTTGGAGTCGATTGAAGCATGATTTTTCATCCAGATACATCTTAGAACTAATTTCCATCCCAAGATAGATGGTCAGACTGAGCGCACCATCCAGACCATGGAGGATATGCTGCAGGCTTGTGTTCTGGACTTACGAGGATCATAAGTGCGACACTTGACTCTGGTATAGTTTTCCTAAAATAATAGTTATCACTCTACCATTGGTATGGCCTTGTTCTAAGCCTTTTACGGGGGTCATGCGGCTCACCTCTGTGTTGGACCAAAGTTGGAGAGGTGGGCATCCTTGGACCGGAGGTGGTGCAGGGCATGACAGTGAAGGTTCAGCTTATACGGGAAATGATGAAGGCAGCCTAGGACTGAAAAAAGTCATATGCTAATACCAGGAGGAGGCACATGGATTTTGAGGTTGGAGACTACGTGTTCTTGAAGGTCTCCCCTCGGCATGGACAATGGAGGTTCGGCAAGGGGAGTAAGCTTTCTCCCAGGTTCATCGGACCATTCGAAGTGTTGTGGTGGGTCGGTGAAGTGGATTATCCGGTAGAATTACCACCACTGCTACTGAGGATACACGAAGTCTTCCATGTGTCCCATCTCTGTCGGTATATGCATGATGATTCACACATCCTCAACTGGGGAGAGCTAGACATCGAAGTCGACATGACCTTTGTGGAATGACAAGTGATGATCGAGGATCATGAGGAGATGGTTCTTCATGTGCGAACCATTCCCTTGGTTCGTGTGTTGTGGATACATGGTTGGATTGAGGAGAGTTTGCAGGAGAGGGAATCACAAATGCCTCCCCAATACCTAGAGTTTTTTGAGTTTTGTATTGTACTATTTTAATACTTTTTGTAGTGTAACATTTTTATATTGTTTGTTATGAAATATGTGGTTTTTTTACTCTCTAAATGTGTGTGAAATGTCCTGGATATTGGGAGGGGAGGATCTAACCCCTAATCAATATGAATTAAGGTGAATGTGATTAACCCCATGCAGTCAAGTTAGTGCCGCCAAAGAAAATAGTATCCTGAAATGGGGGAGGAGACTCCACAACCCACATGACTGGGCAGTTTGACATGGTGTGTTGATTGGTTCTTGAGAGGGACACATTTTGAGTTTTCAATGAGGTTTACTTTTGAGAGGTAACATTCAAGGTGGTTGTTCGGACCCTCTCTTTCCTAATGGGTTGTTTTGATTCTCAAGGGTGAGAATAGTTGGAGATGTTTCTGATGTAATGACCTGGGTTCTTGGAGTTTCATTACATAGTGAAAATCTGATTTTGGGTGTTCTGGGTAGTCTGGGAAAGTTATCGAGGCTTCTAGGTGATTTTTGACCCCTTACAGTAGGCATACCTATAGCCTTAGCCTATCGGTTGCAGGCATACCGGTAGCTCGGTCTACCGGAGGACGCAGCCAACCAGTATCTCAGTCTACCCATGGCTATAGCCTACCGTTTTCTCGGCCTACCGGTATCTTGGTCTACTGGTGGCCGCAGCCTACTGGTAGCTCGGCCTACCAGTAGCTTGGTCTGCCGGTGGCCGCAGCCTACCGGTAGCTCGGCCTACCGGTAGCTCAGTCGACCGTTGGCCATAGCCTACCAGTTTCTTGGTCTATTGGTAGTTCGGTCTACGGGTAGCTCCAACCTACAGGTAGCTCAGCCTACCGGTAGCTCCAACTACCAATAGCCACAGCCTACCGGTATCTCAGCCTACCAGAATCTCAGTCTACCGGTAGCCGCAGCCTACCGGTATCTTGGCTAACCAGTGTACCTAGCCTAACCCCCAAGGGTTATCCAGTATCACCTCCTTTTTGCGCAAATTGATTTTTAAACCCTATTTTGACCCCTTTACGACAGTTTTAAAGCCCATTAATGCCAGTTAATGGCGTTTGATTAAACGATGTAGCTTAGTGTGCGTCGGTTTAAACCGCCCCTATAGGCGGGGACCCTTTAATGACATGTGGGGCCGTATGGTCAACCCACAACCCCGCTTCTTACGTGGTTTCACGTTCTTATGTCAACCATCCATGGACCTTATAAACTAAAGTGTTCTACCTAGGTTTCTTTTTCTTGATCACCCTTCCATCATTTCGTCTCCTCATCCGTGAGTTCCCGAGGCCCCACCCCTACAAACCACGCATATTCTTTTCCTGGTGTGTGAAGATAAACTTCGACCGTCGATCAATCAAGTTGGGATTAAACTTCGACTCTCCTTTCTGTGTATCTTGCGTGGTGGGTACACTACTGCTTCAATAGAATTGGATAAAACTAACTTTAACGATGATAATAAATGGGTTCTAAAGAATTAAGGGGAGGGGTGTGACTGAGGATGCTGCTCTATTTTTCTCTTCGTTCATGATTAATGGTTTTTTAATTGTGTGGTTTTACGCCTATGGAAAATCATGCCCGTTGGTGGTCTTTCTATGTGCATTAATGAAACCTTACTTCTCGTGTTGGTTGTGTAAAGGAAATTGGTTAATTAATTATATTCGGCTAAATAAATTGAAATCACCAGGATCAATCCTTTTATTTGATAACCCTGGTTAAAGTAAAATGGAATTAGAATCATGGAGTGTGTTAAATATTTTAAATCTGAAAATACAGGCATGGTCCTGCCTTGTGTTGGTGACAGTGGTTTGGTAGTTTTTATTCACAGGCCAATTGCAGGGTGATGTGGGAGGGGATGGGATCCCCTGTTGTTAGGATTTCACTGGTTATAATTTCTTTTAGGTCTTGTGGTTACATTATTATATCCAAAATAGGGGTGGAATCCTCTATTGTTGAAAAACCGTTGGCCCTATGTTTTTGGAACATGGTGTAGTATATTTGCTTGTGATTATGCTTGATAGTTTCCCAAGTAGGTGCAGAAACTCATCTAAACATTATTATTGAACATGAATACAAGGACGAGTCAAATGGGTTTGGGTTTGGTGTGAGCTGTGACTTGGACATGGGTGCTGATTGTGTTCTTTAGGTTGGCTAAAGAAAAACCTAGATTTGGGTGAGTACTTGTTAACTATACAGATACTTGTAGTTTTTGTGTTTCTTATTCGCATCCCATCAAAGTTGAGCAGTTAGTTCTGAACACCCTCATTTCATGGGGGAAGGTGTTTTCACAACACTTCTATTAGTGGATGGTTATTAGCTCCATTCTTCTCCCTTTCCCGAATAGCCCAAGTATATTCGGGTAGGTTGTGATGGCTTCAAGTCCATTATTATCACAAGAATCATCAGGAAGGGTAGTGTGATGGTTGGCCTAGGATTGTGCGGGCAAGAGGATTCCCATGTATCTTCAGGATGAGGCCTAGGTGTCTTTGGTCATAACAGTGGTTGTTCTGGACTAGGTTTTTGCAGGCATGGTTACGTGTGATAGTTGTGGCCCAGGTGTTTTCGGGCGGGTTTTGTGGTCGAGGCACAATTGTGTGCGGACGGGGTTTGACAGTGGGACTGAGGTGATGTTGTGGCCCAGGTGTGTCCGAGCGGGGTATGGTAGTGAGACTACAATGAGAATGGCCGGATTGGTTCGATGTGTATGATGTCTTCAATAACCAGTGGGAAAGTGGCGTGGGGTACCCAAACATCGATGTTCTATTACTATATATTACATGACTTCTGTTATTTGGGGAGTGTGCCTTGGTGAGGCTTGGGTGGTTTTTTTCCTTATTAGCTGCTTGGTTATCCCTTTTCTCACAGGGCATTAGTATGTCTCCCCACTTGTGCACGAGAGTCTTTGTTTTTCCCTACTGAGTATACTTGTATGCTCGCCCAATGTATATAAAACTATTTTCTGGTTACCATGAGAACTTCAGGGAACACACAGGACCATACTAGTGCATGTCTTTTGAGACAGTTGTTGTTGTTTCTTTTCTTTTCTTGGCAATCTTTTTACCTTTGGGGTTTTGCGACTTGTATATTTTACCTTCAACATGCATATGTGAATTTTTTATGTTTAGTCGTTTTTGCAATTTCAGTATTGTTTTGTGGTATTTACTATCTTATCTCTCGATCCTATTAAAATAAAAATGGTAATGCCTTCCATTTAGTGTGTGATCATATACCCTGGGTGCTGGTCGCCACTCCGAGACCTATTGAATGAGGGTTTCAGGGTTAAATGACTCTCCATCAACATAAAGAATGAAGGCTCTTTCAATCTACTAACCTTTTCCTACTTTTGGTGAATGTGAGTTGTGACATTATATCAATATTCAATTATTTTTAAAATTTGGGAATTTTTTTGGATTTTTTTAATGAATAGTTAAAAATATATATTTTCATAAAACTATAATTGATTCCATTTAACATAAGTAATTTAAATGAAAAAATATGATTTAATGTAATATATGTGTTACTATCTAATATATATTATACTTAATTTCTTTTGAATCAACGTAATATTGGATTTTACTTTATTTTTATTTATGTGTCTTTTTTTTCGGAAATTTCATTTAATGTGCATATAGATTCACCATATTATTTAGTAAAAATATTTCCTTATGATGATTGTTTTAAATTTAAATTGTAGATCATATATCAGTAAATTTTAATCACTATTATCACATTTATTATTACTAGGAATATTGTAAATATAAAATCACCATTTAATTGAAATAATACACCACATGAAAACACTCATTTTCATTGTGTTTGTGAGACAAAATATAGATTTAATTTCTACCACATTTAGAAAATTTAGTTAAAAAAATTCGTTTTATAAATGGTAATTTTAAAATTATACTTTTATAAAATAAAAATAATTTTCATAAAATATTATTTTTTTATGAATATTGAAGAATACTAAATTTTAAATGAAAACTACCTTTTTCCTTTAAATTTTTTATAAATTAAATTATATTTAATTTATTATTGAATGATAAATTGGATATTTAATATATAAATATTAATATAAATTAAAAAAAATTAATATATTTAATATTGAAAAAAATGTTAAATATTTAATCATTTTCTCTTTGAAAACCCTCTTTCACGTCTTGTCTCTATGATAAATTTAAAGTTGAATTTTATAAAAAAATAAATGAATTTAGATAAGTATATTTCATGTTTTTATTAATAATAAATTTTATTAATTTAGATGTTATAATTAAATTTTTACAGAAATGAATTGTTAAAGCTAAAATTATTTATTTTTATGGTTAAGGTTGTAATTGGATTACCATGCGGATAAACTCATAAGACAACTATTATAATAAAAGAAAAACATTACTAAAATATAATGGATTACTATATATACAAAATATAATTTATATGTCTCTAAAATATTCTATTTTGGAGACTTTTCTAGGAGGAAATGGTATGTACCACTTTCTCTTTTGAAAAATTAATTCTCTGACACTAACATCTCTTATAAAAGGCCACTCCTTATCCTCTCATCATCACACGATAAAACAATTTTTTATGCCACAAAAATCCGAGATCACTTCTCATATTCCATAATCTTATAATATTATCATTATTTTTTTCACTAATCAAATATATGAGGGATTTTGTTTCAAAACTAATGTTATTACTCTAAAAATATGTAACCTACTACATCCATCACTTTTATTTTATGTCATCCTCACCCAAATAGTATTGTTATTAAATTTTATGATATAATAACGTAGGTATCATCCAAACACTAAAATGTTTTTATGTAATGTTAATTTCATTAAACTTTCTCAACTACTAATAAATGGGTTAGAAAATAATTATTCTAGTGGGCGATGGAATATAGTCTCATAAACTTATGATTTATGTTTTTCTATTACCACCTCTCACAATAGTTTATAAATGTTATATATATATAGTTTATATATGATATATATAACACTATTATACATATGTATCCATTAAATATGTTTTATCATATTTTAATTTCCACTATATTGGGGACGTGATACTATATCTTTTGTGTATGGCAGTCTAACACCTGAAAAAGAGATGTGAATTGTTTTTAAATAAGGATTTACATGGAATATAAAAATAGAAATTAAATGTGATGTATATTAATGAATTTTTTTATGCACTAAAAGTTTATAATTCTTATGATAAAATATATCATTTTCTATATTACCATCTATCCATCTAAATGATGAAACCATTAAACATATATGTGTAGACTATAACCTTCACGAAGTAATGTGACTCTATATTTTCATAACCACAACAGTTGGATATATGTATAAATATATTTAATTAAATATTATGCATATATTATATTATTAATATTATTTAAATATGAAATATGATATACCAACATAAAATAATGTTTATTTAAAAAATTATTTGTTACACCTGACTATGTATGACCTACACTCTATATGATGATAACATACTTTTTTGTTTCAAAACCAAAAATCCGAATAGGATTTAAGAGTATAATTTATGTAAAAATATGATAAATATTTCAAGATTAAAAATATATATATCATAGAACCATGATCATAGTTAGGGGAGTGAAAATAAAAAAATCAATACATATAAAAAAACATTGTGGTTATTAGACGAAATGTGATTTTATTAATGAATTGTTAATAAACGGGTAAGAAAAGGGCATAAGTAAATAATAAATTGAATTATATATTTTTATCATTATTTAAAATATTTTCAATAAAATTATATTTATTAGATATGAGGGTCAAACATATGATGGATGTAGAGACATATAATATGGGATCCCAATATCATAATTTACTTCTTTGAGATGAATGCCATATTCACCCCCAATTTATTTAATGTGTTGTTTATATATACCAATAATATATTTTTTTATGAATATCATAATAATTAAATGGGATTACATATATATTTTTAGATCATATAATTCATGGTGGTTTTGGTTCAAAATTTTAAAAATCTATAATAGATTTTGTTATCGTTTTTTCTTTTTTAGAAATAAATCCTTCTATGATACAATATTCTTATATTGGATATATATAGTAACCCTTAACATTTTATATCATAAATATCAATATTTTAATGATAATAACAATTTCATAAAGTTTATTTCTCTCAATTGGATTAGGATTCAATGTTACTAAAGAGGTAAGGGTTTTCTGTTACAATCTCATTCTTTTTATTGATTTTTTATCATTAATGTATTTAGATAATTAATAATATGTTCAGTCTCTAGAGAAACTAATAAAATTTATACTCCTATTTTTTCATTATAACACTTATTTACAAGTTATTTTATTCTATTTATTAATCCCATAGTACAAATAAAATTTTTTCAAATCAAATTCATCTCTTCCATCAAAAAAGCATTTTCCTTAAACAACTTGTTTTCTAAAAAATATTGAATTTTTTTAACAATTTTAAAATAATATAATATCATCATTATTTTATATCATAATTTCTATAAAAAGTATATGTGATATTAATATAACAATATATACATATATTATTTTTATTTTATTAATAAATGAGAATAGAATATTTATTTTTAACAATTATACATGAATAAAATTTCATAATATAATGGCTATTCAATTACTTCAAAAATCTCTTAATTTTTTTTTATTGTTACTTAAAAAACTATTTAAATTATTTTTTTGATATTTTAATATATAAAATAATTTAATTAAAACTCAATATGATTTATAAAATTTTTTAAATGTTTTTCATAATGTTGCAGGGATGTTTTCCCAAAATACTGTTTTAAATGATTTTTAAATATTACATAATATATTGAAATTTTTATTATAAATGAAAATTATTTGAAATTTTTAAATGTATATGAAAATTTATTTTAAATGAGAATTTATCTTTCTAATGTTCATTCCAAGTGATTTATCCTTAAAATTTATTTACCATTTGAAATGAATTATATTATTATTACTTATAAATTACAAAACAATGGATGTCATTTTTATTTTACATATCAATGTTATCAATCAGAATATGTTAATAAAAAACATTTATATTCTACAAGTTCTACCACAACAATAATCTTATGAAACATATTTTTTCATGGGTTTTTCATTGAGGATACAATTAAATTATCATGAAAACTATCTACTTTTTATCAGTTATCATATGTATAAATATTTAAAAAACACATTTACTATCATGGGTAATGATTTTATAAATAATTTTTTATATTATTAAAACAGAAATATGGTTTCCATTATGAATTTATTTTTTACTATATCTCTTTTAAAAAGGGGTATTTATTTATATCTCATTAGATAAATTTGACTAGAATAGGAAGTAAACTTGGTTCAGAAAGGGGTTGTGTCTCTTATGTGGGACATTGACGTAAAATCTCAAAAATATGATTGTTTTTGAAGAGATCCAACTTCACTATGATACCCATGGAATTTATCCTAGAATATTGTGGGAAATATTTTATATTATTATGTGTCTTCAATAATTTATAGTCGTATTCCAATGTTATGCTCCCATATATTATGTTCATAGATTTCATTGTAATTACTATCTTATGATCTACCCATACTTTTTTATTACTCAATATAATGATATTTTATAAGAATAGAATGGTTTAAAAATATTGTTATAATAATCCCATACCTTTATTCTTTTTTTATTCTTATGTATCTCCTTTTTTACCCTTACCAATTATATTATCTCATAATTTTTTATTTTTCATTTCCTTAGGTTAAAAAGAAATTTTTTAAATAGGGTTTGTATTTGATGATTTGTAATTTTTATGATCATTATTATGTACTTTGAATATATTTAATTATTTTGGAATATAGATTTCCAAATTTCTTAATGTCACCGAAATATTATAATCTCCAAACATGTATTTTACTAATTTAACATATATTCATAATAAAATAATTAACATCCATGTATGATAATTCTAGTTCCTTAAAATGTGGGTAATATATTAATTTTATAGAACAATATAATTTAATATATATCACATATATTTAACAAACATAACATTTTTACCATCAATAGATATTAAATGTACAAAAGAAATCACATTTTATAGGGATATGGTAGTATTTCAAACAAAATATCTAGTATTTTAATTTCTTTTTTTTATGGTTTATAAGATGGATATAAGTAATGTTATTGAAATAATAACATTCACAATATAGAATATACTTTATATATTATATTTTTTGAGATAAAACATATTTTAATGATAAAATATACTAAATAAAATGGAGGACCATTATTAAGATAATTAATTATTCTTAAATAAACCACCATTGGATCAACTATTGAGGACCTGATGTTTTGTATTTTCAGAGGAGAAAAATATATACAATATGTATAAATATGATTTGTAGTGATTGTGTGGAATTTTATATACATAAGAAAAGATACATTTTATTACGTGAGTTGCGGGAGTATCATTTTATAATTGAGGAGTTGAAATTTTTTTAATACTAAAAAAATATTAAATGTGTGGAAATGAGTGTTAGAATAATTGCCTCAAAAATAGATAAATGATATATTTGTTTGAGGTTTTTATAGATCACATCCTCTTCAATATAAATCTAAATATGTTTTAAAATATTTACCCTATTTTCCTCTATGATTACTTAATTTTAACAGAATCGTTTTCAATAAGACCTCTACTTTTTTAACATCTGTAATGTGTCCTTTACTGAAAAAAATTTATCTTTAATAGATAATAAATAAATAAAAATTCAAAATATATATTAAAATATATAATTTTTTTTCATGTGTGTGGATTATTAATTTAAAAAACAATCACATGGAACATGAAAACCTCATTTTAACCTTAACATTGGTAATTAATTATTTATCTATTTTCTAATCAATAAGAAAAAAATTTCTAAACTGATAATGAATTTTTATTTATAATAATTCCATTTTTTTATTATATTCAATTAACATATGTGGTTGAATTTGTTTTTAAAAAACTCCCATTTTTTCCAAAATAAGGATTCCCAAAAATTATTTATTCAAGGATATAAGGATATATTATTAACAATATGAGTTGTAATCATTATTATATGGATTTATAATAATTTATTTTTTATATATTTTTTTAATTTATTTTTATTACTAATTATTAAATTTATTTTTTTGATTATTGATGTTTGACAATAATGTTTTTTAACTAATGCTAGTTTTTTTAATAATCACAGTTTTCTGAAAAAATCTCTTTTAACCAAGAATCATCTTTTCTTTATTTCAATAAACAAAATTTCAAATTAATTTATAATGGACATATTATACATAAATATTATTAATTATTGGATTATTTTTCATATATTAATTTTTAGATTATTAATAAAATAAAATTTTTTATAGAAAAAATAAAAAATTAATTATATGATTACAATGACCATATAAGTTAAAGATTAAAATTCATTAAATAAAGGTATATTATTTTCCACAAAAAATTTAAATTCATATTTTATTATATTTTTACTAGAATATAAGGTTATCTTACTATATTCGAGGATAATATTTTATACCACATTTTATCAAATAGATTAAATTTATTTATTTGAAATATTATGTGAAAAATAGGGGTGTTACGTTCTACAAACCTTAAATGAAAATTGTTATCACAATTTATAATTTAACTTCCATAACAAGGGATTGAAATATGAAATTTTCAATATTGAAAATAGACATCATATAATACATTTATACAAGATCATCATAAAAGATGGAATTGGAAATACATGTTTTATTTAGAATTGAAAATAATAAGGATTCATGTAGGATAACATTATAGAGAAGTGAAATTATTCATATGGACGAAATGGAAAATTAATATGAATATTGATAAAGATAATTGATAATATGAAATAAATGATCAATATAATGTTAATAAAAAAAATAGTTAAATGAACATTAATTCATCACATATGGTGGTATTATTCCAATATTTTTGGTTCAATATTTTAAATTTTATTAGTTTTTTTGTGGTTCGATCAATTTCCACGTCAACAATTACCCCATTAAATGAATATCAATTTTTTTTCCCTGAAGCAATAAAATTAGCATTTTATGGATCAAAAGATCCAAAAATTAATAACAATATGATTTATTATCGTGAAATATTTACTATAACATAAATTTTTACCACCAAGTAAGACAAAAATTATTTTTAATCCTTCATATACAGAAATAATATATTTTACTAATATATTTCAACTATTGGTTAATTGAAGATATTTCTACTATTAATTAAAAATATATCATAATTAACCTGATCATTATATATATTAGATAATGTTTTCAATTTTATTTATCTCATATCATTTAACCTCAATCCAAAAAACATTAATTACATTCATCCTAAATAATTATTTTTATTAAACAGAATTGTTATATAAAGCTCAACAGAATTAAAATTATCATAAAATATCATTAATTACAATTAAAATATAATGACTTGATTTTATTATATGATTTAAAAAATAAAATTAATATTTAAAAGGTAAATCATTTATTTTAAAAATTCATAATGACCAATATATCAAATAGTTTTGTGGGATTCCCAAGAACCCTTTTACCAATTTGGATATGGGTTTAATCCCTATAAATTTTGTTAATGCAAATGGTTATCACTCAACATAAAGGTTTTTATTTTTTGAATCCATATTAATATAATTTTTATATTGTACCTAAAAAAATGTTGAGCACCCTCTAAAATAACATTTGTCATCAAATCACTTAATAACCACCACATGTTTATTATGACATATTTATTCAACAAACCAAATAAGCATAACACATATTTGTTAGATTGACACCAATTTTCATATTAACTATAATTATTATCATTAAAAATAAAATTATATCCAGAAAATATAAATTTATTAGTCATAATTTTATATTCTATCCCCAAGAAAATTTTATTAATAATGATTACATACAGCTGAAATGAAAATTAAAACTCAAAAAAATTATCCCACATAATTCCAAAACATAAAACCAGAGAATTTATATTTATGTTATCAATTATATAACCATACATATTATTATTATCAAATAATAATAACATAAAATATAATAATATACTTATCATAACCATAATCTTTTTCTCATCGGGGATATCATAATTTTCCAATCCATTCTACTGGTTTTTAATGAAGATGTTAATTATTCAACGTGTATCAGCAATGATATTCAAATTGTGTTCTTGGTAAGGCCAATTATCATGTAACCATAGAGGATTGAATAAAATACAAATATTCCATTTTTGGAATAATTAATACAAGGTAAAACTCTTCTCGGACCACATCTCCATTTAGAATCTGGATGGTAATGTAATTCCTGTAATAATCATATAATATGTTCCTCAATAAAATTTATGATGTTCTTCAATAGTTTTGACTCAAACCCTATTAATGGATTTTTTAAAAATATATGTTTTATAAAATATATCACTAATGGTTTATAATAATATTGCTCAAATACCAACTATAAATACTCCAAACCATTTACCCTAGATCCATTTTCTATAATAATACTTTGGAATTGAATACAATCCATCACATCGCATTATACTGAATAGTGTAGTAGACATGTTAAACAAGATATTTAATTGATTGATGAAATACATTTCAATAAAAAAAATAAAAAATAAATGTTTTACTGAATATAATTATTCATTTAATAATATCCTATCATATCATTCAATGTGCACTTCATTGATTATTGTTAATGGGAAAAAATAAGTGTTATCTTAGATTTTTATTAAGATTTTAATAAATTAAAATTCATTATGAATAACAAATCATAATAAAGATAACATTTAAATAAATTAACACATATTACAATTAGATAATTTTAATATAACGATTTGATAAGGAATAATAACTATGAAGGGTAATTAACTGAAAACACATTCAATTTAGCCAATAATTTTAGCACTTAGTAAATCCCAAGATTTTATCAATGAAATATAGTGAAGGATAATAATGAATAAATTATAAATTAAATAAATAATTAATATTGAACATCCCAATCTCATCTACTCGGATATGATTTCCTTCATGATTTTCATTAATACAGTTTAACTAATGGGAAAGTGTTCCAATGAAACCCATTTAAATAAGTCTAGCCAAATGAATCATCACATGAGTCATACTATAAATTGTGGGGGTATTATAATTGGACCTCACCATTAAATGCATGCCTAATGCATTCATAATATATCATATGATAAATTTTTCTTTTAATAAAAGTATTCTAATATTAATAAATTTTAATATCATGTTAGGAATAAAGATTTATAATAATTTTTATCTTCAATAATATAATATCCAAAGTAAAATTACACTTATAGAAATAATATAATCAATATTAAAAAATAATATCAATGATAAATAATATATATATAGATGAAATATAATATCCAATTATCGTAGTTATGGAAAATATTTCAAGGGACAGATATTCATTACAAACTTTAATCACAAAAGAGGATAGAAATGCATTCATGAATTAGAATGATGATAAAAAATTTGGAGAATGAATTATATTATTTATTATTATAAAATTTTTATAGTATAGATATTATAAAATAAATAGGTTCATTCTTTTATGATAACATATACCATACAAATAACATTAGAATCATTCATAAGGAAAATAAACATTTTTCATTGTAAAAACTATTAAAATTTAAGAATCCCCCGAATAATAAGGAAAAAAATTAATTTAAAAAAAAATCATTTAAATGATAACTAAAATATATATTTTTCATTATCATGGATAGTGTTTTTCAAATTTTTATGTTATAATTAATAATTCCTTTCATATATTTTTATGAAAACTAAAAAAGTAAATTTTTTAAAAAAAATTATGGGAAGATTTCTTTTAAAAAATTATAATGACATTATGATAAAAAAAGAATTTAATAATTCATATTAAAACCTTTTTGATTTTTTTAAAACATCTATTTGAATGAAAAATGATTTTCAACAAAAGAGAGAAATGGGAGAGGATTATGTTAAAATTATTTTTTCAATAATTTGATATACTAGTGAGAAAAAATGGCAATATTACATAAAACATTCATTTTTAACTATAGTGTACGAAAATTAAGGGGTTTTATAATATAATGATAAAATAAATTATATTAATATTCATTTAAATATATATTATCTCAATTAAATTAAGATATAAACCAAAATCTCATAGAAATATTCAACAATTATAATCATAAATAATTAAATGTAATAACATCAATTGAATCCATAATATTGAAGAAAATAAATATACTCATTATATAAAATATATAATCATACTTATATACACATAATAAAATAAATAAGATTTATAAAATGGAATATATTCTACTGGATAAAATTGAAGATGAGAAAACTATGTGATGATTATACCGTTGAAGTATGAAATAAAAAGAATCGATTATCTATATGAAATGAATACCCACATAAAAGTAGTAATATATAATTTATTGTAACAAAAACTCATAAAACATATAACCAAATAATATCAAACTTAATTTATATGTATTATTAACAAATTAAAATAAACAGAGTTCCAATATTCATTACCACTTGATTTTTTTGAGTCAAATACACTATAATTAAATAATTAAAATAAAGATAAAAAATAACATTGTGTATGAAGTATTAATTATAAAACATGTAAAAATTGTTTTTATATTCACCATAAAAAATAAATTAGGTGGATAACATTACAATATTCTTTACTAAATTGAAATAAGTGCTGACATACATTAGATTTTCTTTTTGTTGATGATGATTTAAAAAATTGAATACTTCCGTTAAAAAATATATTCTCTTTGAAAAAAATATTTTAATTTATAATAACAAATATTATCCCATTATAACATCTTAAAAATTAATTTTTTAATAAACATTCAGTATTACTATTGTGTCTGGGGTTAATTTTCTTGTTTTATCATTTTTATTTTTACCTCAAATTTTTGATTCATGAGATTATTTTATATTTCCATTGAATACCGAATGATATAAATAATATTAATATATATTTTTATTTATATTTAAAATATTATTGTTGGAATAAAATTATGAAGAATGGATCAAATGACATCATAGAAACAGTAGGTCGTATTGAATCATGAGTGGTGTTATCATATACTTAATGGGTGAATGGGTATTAATTTCGATGATATATTGATTTTCATTAATAAAAACCACATCATATATATATATATATAATTAATAAATTTATCACTATTACATTTAATTTAATGATTATGTAAAAAATGTTTCACATTGTTTCATAAGGCATTAGTACCTCGTACACAGGATCCATGATTATTTGTGATTTGATAGAAGATGATATGAATATTTCATTGATGATAAATATAATAAAAATTAATTATATGAGAGATATATTCTTTAAAATATTAAATTATTAAGACCTAATTTAATGTTTTAAAATATTAAATTAAAAGAAATAACTTCGATAAGATAACAAAATACCCATAGATAATCCTCTTTTATATATCAATATAAGGACCATTGGGTTTTTATTTTTAGATTAAAATAATCTCTTGAATGTGGTTATGTTTTTTATGAAGTGATTATGGTCGAGTGGTCAATACATAGTGATTTAGTTATGTGCAGAAGTGATGTGATGAAGTTCCCTTTTATAAATAAGGGGTTCTGACATTATTTAAATACAAAAATTAATTTATTGATTGAAAGTCTCCCTAACACCACGAGCCTCAAGAATAGTCAAATTTTGGAGTGTTTAGATGAAATGTATAATAAACCTGTTAAAACATATTTTTAAAATATTTTTTCCCTTATCCAATATTTTTCTGAATTAACTGTATTCACATGGATAATAATTTTTTTAAATAGAAAATTTATAAATTAATATTAAAAATAAATAATAGAAATATGATAATTTGTACACACTAATTATAAATAAATAATAAATTATATAAAAGGTATATGTGTGTAGAATTTAAAATTTTACTCAATCACATGTGAACCACAATACCTCATTTTAACATTAGTAGTGATTATTAATTTTTATAGAATTTATTAATCATAAAGAAAAAAGAAATATTTTTCCCAATATTCATTAAATGAACTAATAATGTGGAATCAATTTTTTAAAATTTAATTTACATATGTGGTAGATTATTTTATTTGAAACAATCCAAAAAAATCATTTCAAAATTGTGTTCATCCATAAAATCAATTTTCAATAATAAGAAGATCATATATTAACTATATGACTAGTAATTTTCATTTGATAGATCTAATTTCATATAACATGATATCTTATTTTTTATTTAATTTCTATAATTCACCATTAGATGTTATTTTAAATAATTCTAATTATAATACGTTATCCATTTAACAAAAAAATTCTAAAGAAATCATTTTTATGTGAAATATGTTATGATTGGGTACCAAAAAATAAAATAACTCATGTACTTTTATTACCATTAAATGTATAAAATTTGATATATACATGTTTGTATTCACACCAAAATAAAATTGCTACCAATTCAGGAACTATTCACATACTAATTTCTTAATATTATGTATAAAATCAAAATATTACAAATGTTACCAACTATAATGAGAACCTAGAGACACTATAAAAGTTATATTAAACATATTTTTTATTTTATAACTACATCATATAAAAAATATAGCTACAATGTATGGTTATCTGGTTTCGTGGGATTATATATATTTGAGATATTTTTCATGATGTTAACAATTGGTAATCTCACACAGATGATATCATGAGGATAGAACTGCCAATAAGAAAACAAAATGATTCATGTTTCATTAGTTGTTCTTATCTATGAACATTTTTATTATACTATGAACATCAAGATGTTAAATATTCCAGAAATTTGATAACATACAATAACATGAGGAGAAAAAATATGATATTGAGGTCATGGTGATGTAACCTGTGTTATGTGTATCATTAGTGACATGGAATTAGTTTATTTATGAATATATTTTAATCTATTCCATTTTGGGGAAGAGATATATAATAGTACCAAGTGTACTAGGATAGTGGTACATTCAAAGAATATATTTTCATTAAACATAAATGTACACCTATCCAGTTATGTAATTTAATATATAATTCAACTAATTGATTATAACACAAGAGTAAATACTTCATTATAATAAATATAGAGATTAATTTATTATATTACACAATATGTTTTCATTGCAGGTCATCATAACTAAGAAATCTCTTTTATCCTTAGGGGACACGAAAGGTTTATAGACTCCACTATTTGTGTATTTATTTGGGTCACATATATATAGATATAGATATAGAGGATGATAGAAAAACGATATCGTAATGTTCTAACTATTCTAAAGAATTCTATTTTAGGATGATGTGGGAACCAAGTTTGTTGGCTATTGAGTATCCCTATACGATAGATCGCATGAATAATTAATTCAATCATATTATTCATGCTATAAATATTTATGATTGAATTTATTTTTTAGTGTATTAACAACTAAATTTATCATAAAATATAATATTAAATGCTAATTTTTTTGACAAAAATATGATATTAATGGTTTGATAAATTATTTAGAGATAATATGTGTCGATTTGTTTCAAGATCATGGATGAGATTCCATCCAACCCATCATTGGGCCTGGTCTGTGGAAAGGCCCCAAAGGGATTCCCAATCCTCCTGGGCGGGCGACAAGAATCTGGATTTAGAGATAAATATGTGGGAATGATTTATCCCAAGGAATATAGATATAAATATACCAAAAAGAGTAAGAAACAGAATCCAAAATAATAACAACAACTGAACAATAATATATACACAAATGAAGCCTGATACAACAATATAGGAATATGAAAAAACTAAGAAATAGAACTACAAAAAACCCAAAAAAAACCTGATACCACTTGAAATCTAAGTCACCATCATCCACAATACCTATCTACTCTAGTGACATTATCAAAATAGATATCAGAACCATTAAATTAGCTTGGGTCTACCATGCTAATTGGACAATTATGGTGTTAGAATAAAAAAACCATGGAAGTAAGAATATCAAATTTTATGAATTTATATTATTTAAATTATACATAAACATAAGATTTATAATACATATAAAAAATATGGTTTTTTGAATTTAATGAACAAAACACAAATTTACAAAAATGACCCTTATTCTTAACCACACACACTATATTTCATTTTAATGCATATCTCCATTTTAAAAAATAAAATTTTTAGAACCAAAATTCAATTAATAATACATTAAAGGTATTAAAATTGGTTATCCTAAACAAGTATGTTAATAGAACATACATGAGAATCACTAGAAAAATATATCAAAAGGATATAATAAAACAAAACAATCAAAACTAACCATGAAATAATGAAATATGAAAGAATATACATATAAATAATGAATGAAATTTCTAAAAATAACTAGAGTCAATCCCTATAGATACCCAAATTATACACACCTTCCAACATGTGGTGCATGTCAATTTTTAATAACCACCTATCTACTATAAACTATCCTAGATGTGGTGCATCCCACATAACCCCTCAAAAAGTATTTGGGTAACATCTTGTCAATCCTAGGATAATATTAAACTGTCACCATAGACTCTAGATGATTCCCTATAACCACATGATATTAGTAAATTGTAATAAAGAGGCACTCACATGCATGTTATAACCCAATAACCCCCATAAATCCTTTCATTCCAAGCCCAAAAACCAATAACACATATGTAGTCACTCTATCATTAGAGATTCTACCATTGTGGTTCCCATCAATCCCCCAACCATTCATATGTTCTAACTGATCCTACATGTAATGGCCCGGACCTCCCTGGTCCATTAATTTGTGAAAATGTGGTGTTGGAGGTGTTCCGGGAGGTCAAGGTGAGTTATCCCCCAGCTGCTGCCTACCGGTAGCTCGGTCTACCGGTAGCTGCTGATTACTGGTAGCTCGGTCTACCGGTAGCTGCTGATTACCAGTAGCTCAGTCTACCGGTAGCTTCTGATTACCGGTAGCTCGGTCTACCGGTAGCTGCTGATTACCGGTAGCTCGGTCTACCGGTAGTTGCTGCCTACCGGTAGCTCGGTCTACCGGTAGCTGCTGATTACCAGTAGCTCGGTCTACCAGTAGCCACATCCTACCGGTAGCTGGGTTTACTGGTAGCCACGGCATACTGATGGTATACTTGTAGCCGCAGTCCAGGAGTAGCTTGGCTAACACTTTGCCAAATTTCTAGTTCTGTGAATAGTGTTTCTATCGGTGAGGTTCAGTGAACAGTGTTTCTATCGGTGAGGTCCTATCGGTGGACTTCTATCAGTGAGGATCTATCAGTAGACTTGTGTTTCTATCGGTAAGGTTCTATCGGTGAGCTTTTCTTTCCTTTGCCAATTTTTTTAGTTCTATGAACAGTGTTTCCAGACTTCATAAGAGCTACCGATCCCATACTTTGCCAAATTTCACGGATGAACAGTGATTCCAGTTTCATAAGAGCTACCGATCCCATACTTTGCCAAATTTCACGAATGAACAGTGATTCCAGTTTCTTAAGAGCTACCGATCCCATACTTTGCCAAATTTCACGAATGAACAGTGATTCCAGTTTCTTAAGAGCTACTGATCCCATACTTTGTCAAATTTCACGAATGAACAGTGATTCCAGTTTCTTAAGAGCTACCGATTCCATACTTTGCCAAATTTTGAGTATGTGAACAGTGTTTCCAGCTTCGCAAATTTGACGTTTTCTTTGACGTAAAATACTTTTAAAACCTTATTTTAAGGACTTTTAAGGCCGATTTAAAGGCCATAAATCCTATATTAATTATTCCTAAGGCTGGGATGTTTTTACTTGGTCAAACCGCGTGGGTTAATGCGATCCGTTTTTAATGGAGAATAAATCGGATCTTAAACCGTCGCCTCTCTAATTTATTTTTTTAAAGGGAACGAGATATCATTCTTCGTTGTTCTTCCTCCTGGTTCTCATCTACGAGACGCTAGAACCTTGCAATCCTTCCCATAGGAGTTTCACAATCAAACGTTACTCGGATCAGTTCCGCTCTGTTGGATGCAACCAAGCTGTGTCGATCATTCTTCCACATAAGTTTTCGCGAGGGGAGGATCGTGACCTGCTGTGTGGATAAAGGACGTCAAGAACTCTTCGAGGTAGGGGATTCATGGCTTCTCTAATTATATATGTGCAATCGTAGAATTAGCATGATTTATTCCTTTGGATCACAATGAAATTGACCTAATTAAATACTTGAACTTGATTAAAAGAATTGGTTGATCGTGTGTTGTTGCTTTATACCGTGATAACGGTTTGCCTCATGTTTTCCTAGATATAGTGATATCTATGTTTCTTTGATTTGTTGATCGTTCATGATAGAAATTGATAATGAACGTAAAGCTGGAATTAACTGTTGATTAATTGGCGAAGGATAAAGAGGCATGTAAATTAATCTGGTTGTTGTCGTTGTTGTAGTTGTTCTAATTTGAGGATAATCAAATTAGGGAAGTAAGCATGGTTATTTAATTGTGATAGCTTACTGATTAGGTATCCATGATTGGAACCTACGAATAACAAATCTGTTAATTCAATATGGTTTAGAGAACAGATTATGTGGTAATTTCAAAAAGGGTTCTGAGTTACCCTCTTGTTTGTTAAAAGGCCGAGAGCCCATTTTGTGATGTTTGTTTTCCTGCTTCTTGTGCTGTGATGTGAGCCTGGATGGTTGTTGTGATATGTGGAGGCATGGAGGCCTTATAGTTGTGGCAGCGGATGACGCCTAGTGTGGCGAGATGCATCGGTTTATGCATATGGGTGTCAGGGAGGACACCAGGGGTGTTGGAATGGGATGGATGTGGTTGATGGTTGCCTGTGGGGTTCTTAAATGTTAATCTGCCTTGCTTTTCCCCACTTCTCAAGGCAGCTGGTCTTGCTACCATTCTTCCAAAGGAGGCGAAGACGCGTGGGGTATGCCACGTGCTTTCCGTGTTTAGCCTCTCGAGGGAGAATGGGTATAAGCTCTTTCTATAGGCGGCAAAGACCCGACGGGTAGTATATCTACTCACCGTGTTGAGCCTCCTTTGTGTTTAGAAGCATAGGATGTTTTTCTAGAATGCCTGGGAATGTGGAAAAGTATTTCTGTAATGAATGTTTTATTAAATGGTGAAAATCCACGGGGATGGAGATGCTGGAATTTAAAGGTGATGTGAATCTTAAAAAGGAGCAGTTGTTTTTGAAAGTGACGCCATTTCAGTTAAATGGGGAATTGTTCAATCTTAATTAATGCTTAAAGAATTAACTAATGTACAGTGGAACTGATAAATGAGAATGGAGTAATCTAATAAAGCTCTTCAATTGGTTGTGTGCTTATAGGATACCTAGTCTTAGAAGTAGCAGCCTGGAGTCTGAGAGACGTTAGCTGCAGTTGTATCTAAGAATAGGTAATGCCCATAGTGTGGATGTGAGTTACTTATATATTCTGTACTTTTTGTGTTCTATACGCTACTCCACCCTGTCGGTAAGGGCAACTGACACCCCGGGGATTCTGAGCCCTGGGGGGGTGTTTTCCCCAACATTCTGATGGGAGGTTGAATGGCTGACTACCCCCTTTGGCCCCGCTCTCTTCTCTTGGTAGATCCTTGTGCTGGTAGGCACAGTGGTTAGTTTTACCCATATATGTGTGTAGAGGGCTGTAATGGCTTGTGGTTATTTCACACACATATACTCCGGATATAGTATCCTATGGAATACTATAGGTGTAACGTGTGTAGGCTGTGATGGCTTGAGGATCCTTACTCGGTGTATGGGCTGTAATGGCTTGAGGTATAATACCCGACGTATGATACATGTTATGCGAGCTGTGGTGGCTCCCGGAAACTACCTGGTTACTTTTGGTTGTGAGGATTGTGTGGAGCTTAGCCCAGGTGTCTGCGGGCAAACCTTTGTGGTGCACGAGGTGCAGATTGGGGAGCTTGACCCATGTTGATACGGGCAAGCCTTTGGAGAGAGATGCACAGGAAGTATGTCGTTGGGGCAAAGCGGCAAACCAGTGGGGAAGTAGTAGCGGGGTACCCTTGACATTCTTTACTATATGCTATATTCTTGTATGTGTTACTTGGTGAGAGTAGCCATGGTGAGGTTGGGAACATAGTATACCTATTTAGGTGACGAGTTAGTTTCACTTGTTGTTCACTGGGCTTTAGCATGCTTTCTTTACTTTTGCACGAGAGTCTTGGGGAGGATCCTACTGAGTATACTGTTATACTCACCCTATGTACATATAAACTGTTTTTCAGGTCACTTGGAGCAGGTTGGAGATCAAGATGGTTACTACTAGCTTTCGGTTGGAGGAGGAGCTGTTCGGGCTTGTGGTCGCTGTCGTTTTACTTTCTTTTGGGTACTTTTAGTTTCCCCTTTCAGTTGTAGTACTTTTGCATGACATTTCATATATGTACTTGGGTTTCTTTTACATTTCAGTTATGAGTTGGAGTTGGTTGGATTCTATTCTATCTCTCTCTTCTGCATGTGTTCTCTTAGAGGGTAATGCCTCCCATTTGTGTGTGTATTATACCCTCGGTGCTAGTCGCCAACCCGGGGCCTACTGGAGGCGGGACTCGGGGGTCATTATCTCCCTTTTTACATTGCCGGCCCAGGAGGGGTACACTTTGTGGGGAGGGGGTCGTGACAGAGTGGTATCAGAGGTCTGGTCGAGGGATAGGATGGAGTTTGGAGTTAGGCACAGGTGAGGATGCATGGGATGGTAGGGCAACGGTGTCATTCATGTTTAGCAAGTGGGGTAAACACTGGAGACCGGCAGAGACATAGGCGTTCAGGGCCCCCTATGATCTGTTGCACGGACCTTTAAGTTTACGATGGCTACTAAACAAAGTGATACTGGTTGCAGGGTAGAGACCTAGGAAAGGATCATGCATCATTATTCCTTGCGCCTGTGTTTGAATGGGTAGACCTTGGGATAGGTAACCTAAAATTAATAAAACAAAATAATTAATTAATTAATGTTGAGTCTTCCATATTCCAGGCTTAGGAGCTCTAACGATTGTTATTTTACAGGTATGGCTCCAGGTCGGCGTCCCCGTCAGGTTTGCGCCGAAGGTGCCCAGCAGGCTGTTCCAGCAGATCGCCGCAAGGTAGAGGTTGACGACGATGACACTTGGAGGAAGACACTCCGAGAGTTTCAGCGCCAGAGTCTACAGAAGTACGAGGGCTCCGTTTCAGATGCAGTCACAGAAGACTGGTTGGAGGAGGTCGAGATAGGCTTCAGTTCGATTCGTGCTCGGAAGGAACACTGGGTGTCCTTGGTTGTGACGATGTTGCGTGGAGCAGCGAGACAGTGGTGGTTCTTGTTCCTTGGGGATCGTGAGGAGTCAGCGATCTCATGGGAGGAGTTTCGAGATAGGTTTAGAGTCGAGTTTCTTTCTTCGACTGCGAAGGCATCCAGTCGCCAGGAGCTTCTTACCCTTCGACAGGGGAGCTCCAGTGTTCGGTAGTTTGGAATCTGTTTCAGGAACCTTCTACGATATGCTTCAGACCTGTTACCAGATGATGAGGCCAGGGCGAGGCATTTTGAGGAGGCTTTGCGTCCAGAGATCCAGCGTCAGGTCACCCCATTTATGCTGAAGACATATCTTGAGGTGCTGGCGAGGGCAGAGGTTGTTGAGAGGACATTGGCTAGGACCGGATCGTCACGAGAGGGGAATCGTCATGATTCCTCAAGAAGCAGAGCTGTGGTCCGGGGTTCCCGGTTTTCAGGACAGAAGAGTTTCCGTTCACCTGGGGGTAGGTCCCGACCCTTCCCATCTCATTTCTCCGGAGGTAGAAACTCTCAGACCTATGCCAAGGGATCAGGCGCTTGTTTTTCTTGTGGTGGACGTGGTCATCAGCAGCGGGAGTGCCCAACTTTTCAGAGCAGTCATCGTGCACCAGGCGCTCCACTCCAGGTTCCTCCGTTGAGGCAGTTCCAGCCGAGGCAGCAGCAGCAGGTTGCACCAGCTTTAGATCACCAGAGGGTAGATGGAGCAGGCAGAGGACAGCCCCATGACGCTCCCCGTCCTCAGAGAGCAGAGCGCGGCCGTGGTGGTGGTCGTCATCAGGGTCAGAGAGGCCGTGGAGGTGGTCGTGGTCAGCTTCATGCTCTAGCGTTGCCAGCTCCAGGCGAGCCAGACGTCGTCCGAGGTACCCTTTGCTTGTTTTCTACCTTATTGTATGCCTTGTTTGATTCAGGAGCGACACACTCCTTTATATCCCCTACCCTTTTCCACGCTTTGGGACTTGAGGTAGAGAGGCTTCCAGTGCCCTTGGCGTTGACTACGCCAGTTGGAGGTCGAGCTAGCTTGTTTGAAGTATGTAAATACTGTGAGCTAGTGTTGGGGCAGCACCGCTCTTGGGGAGATTTCCTATGTTTACGAATACAACCATATGATGTCATCCTCAGCATGGATTGGTTGTATTCGGTGCAGGCTATTGTGGATTTCTACAGGAAGAAGGTCGTTTTCTTTGATGAAGATGGAGAGGAAGTAGTGTTTGTTGCTGAGAGAGATCCTCGGATGAGTCATAGACGAGTTTCATCCTTATCATCCATGATGGCTGGGATGATGCTGAGTTCTTCAGAGGTTCAACAGCTGGCGTTTCCTAGGGTCGTAGAAGAGTACCCTGATGTCTTTCCAGAAGAGGTTGTATCCTTACCCCCTCAACGGAATATCGAGTTTGGGATCGAGCTACAGCCAGGAGTGTCTCCCATCTCTATGTCTCCATATAGGATGGCCCCTTCTGAGTTACGAGAGCTACGTATTCAGCTCGACGGTCTGTTGCAGTGTGGTTTTGTTCGGCCAAGTGTGTCACCGTGGGGTGCACCAGTCTTGTTCGTGAAAAAGTCTGATGGCAGTTTGCGGTTGTGCGTCGATTATCGTCGCTTAAACAAAGTGACAATAAAGAACCGTTATCCTCTCCCGCGGATTGATGACCTATTCGATCAACTGAAGGGTGCAAGTTGGTTTTCCAAGATCGACTTGCGTTCAGGATATCATCAGATGCGTGTAAAGGATGAGGATATCCCGAAGACTGCTTTCCGCTGTCGTCATGGGCATTATGAGTTTGTTGTAATGCCATTCTGCGTGACAAATGCTCCAGCTGTTTTCATGGGGTTGATGAATGCTGTGTTCCGTGAATTCTTGGACAAGTTTGTTGTGGTTTTCATTGACGACATCCTTGTGTACTCCACATCTGAAGAAGAGCATGCAGAACATCTACGAGCTGTTTTGGGAGTTCTTCGCCAACATCGGTTGTTTGGGAAGTTGTCCAAGTGTGAGTTCTGGGCTCGAGAAGTTCGTTTCTTGGGACATGTTGTGTCCCAACATGGAGTAGCTGTGGATCCTTCGAAGATAGAAGCAGTGGTGTCTTGGCCAGCCCCCAAGACCGTGTCAGAGGTGCGAAGTTTCATTGGTCTCACAGGCTATTATAGGAGGTTTGTGGCTAATTTCTCCCGAGTTGCGACTCCTCTGACAGCTTTGACCAGGAAGGATCAAGCGTTCATATGGACTGATCAGTGTCAGACAGCTTTCGAGTATCTAAAGGAGAAGTTGGTAAGTGCTCCAGTCCTTTGTCTTCCAATGGAGGGAGTCCAGTTTGATATTTTCTGTGATGCTTCACATCTGGGGCTAGGCTGTGTTCTCATGCAGCAGAGGTCAGTTGTTTCTTATGGGTCTCGGCAGTTGCGTCCCCATGAACGCAACTATGCCACCCATGATCTTGAGTTGGCAGCCGTGGTGTTTGCGCTGAAGTTGTGGAGAGATTACCTCATTGGAGAGCGCTTTGTGGTTTTCACCGATCATAAGAGTTTGAGGTATGTTTTCTCTCAGCGGGATTTGAACTTGCGGCAGCGTCGGTGGATGGAGTTCTTGCAGGAATACGACTTCGAAATATCGTATACACCTGGGAAGGGAAATGTTGTTGCTGATGCACTGAGCCGAAAGTCACGTAATGATGTTGTGCGTGAATCTGGTGATTCCTGGAGAGGGATGGAAGAGCTATCAGCTTTGCATCTTGATATGGGAGAAGTTGGAGGAAGAGGTTGTCTTTTCCAGATGATGGTGCAGTCATCCCTGATGCAAAAGGTGGAAGAGTCTCAGTTGGGTGATCTAGAGGTGGAAGTCTTGAGAGACAAAGTTGTTTGTGGGGAGGCCCCTGAAGGTTGGTCAGAGGATGAACAACACCGAGTGTTGTATCATGACAGGCTTTTTGTTCCCTTGGCGATGCGCGAGACGGTTCTCCGAGAGTTCCATAGCTCGCCCTTAGCTGTACATCCTGGTGTGACGAAGATGTATCGATCCTTGAGGAGTCAGTTTTGGTGGCCTGGGCTGAAGCGTTCAGTTGCAGAATGTGTGTCTCGATGTTTAGTCTGCCAGAAGGTGAAGGCCGAACACCGTGTTCCTGGTGGTCTTCTCCAGCACTTAGAGATTCCTCAGTGGAAGTGGGAGGACATCTCAATGGACTTTGTTACAGGTTTACCTCGAGCTTCGGGAGGACATGATGCTATATGGGTGGTAGTGGATCGTTTAACTAAATCGGCACACTTCATAGCAATCAAGGAGTCGAGCTCAGTGGAGGTTTTGTCGAGGCAGTATCTGGAGGAGGTGGTGAGGCTTCACGGAGTTCCTAAGACGATCATTTCTGATCGAGACCCTCGTTTTACCTCGAGGGTGTGGAGAGGTCTCCAACATGCTTTTGGCTCTCAACTATGCCTTAGCACTGCTTTTCATCCTCAAACGGATGGTCAGACAGAGCGAACCATCCAAACTCTTGAAGACATGTTGCGCTCTTGTGTTCTTGATTTTGGAGGTTCATGGGTGAAGCACATACCTTTGGTAGAGTTCGCTTACAATAATAGTTTTCACTCTACCATCGGCATGGCGCCGTTTGAAGCCTTGTATGGCCGGCCATGCCGTTCTCCGTTGTGCTGGACTGGGGTCAGAGAGTCAGCAATTCTCGGACCAGAACTAGTGCAGAATATGACGGAGATGGTTCAAGTGATTCGTGAGAGGATGAAGACAGCACAAGATCGTCAGAAATCTTATGCGGATCAAAGAAGGAGACCCTTAGAGTTTAATGTTGGGGATCATGTGTTTCTGAAGGTGACTCCCCGTCGTGGGCAGCGAAGGTTTGGTCGCGGAAGTAAGCTTTCTCCCCGTTTTGTTGGGCCTTTCGAGGTGTTAGCTCGTGTTGGAGCTGTGGCATATCGAGTAGCACTTCCCCCTCGGATGAGTCGGATACATGATGTTTTTCATGTATCGCAGCTCCGTCATTATCTTCATGATGAATCTCATGTTATCGATTGGGGAGAGATCGATATTGATGATGATGCAACCTTCGAGGAGCGACCTGTGGAGATCCAAGACCACAAGGAGAAGGTGTTGTGTGGGCGTTCTATTCCTTTAGTTCGTGTCTTGTGGCGACATGGTGGCATGGAGGAGAGTACCTGGGAGCGTGAGTCACAGATACGTGCTCAGTACCCAGAGTTGTTTAATGTTTAACTCCTTTCATGTAATGATGTTTTCTCTGTGGTTGGACCTTTCATGTTTTGTTTATGTACCTTTGATGTGATGTTGTGAATGAATTGTTTGGGTATGGATTGTTTGTTCCCGGATGTCATAGTTTTGTTCCAGCTTTCGAACAACTCGTGTTGGTTTTCCCCTGAGAGGTATCTTATGGGGTGGTTGTTCGGACCCCTCTTCTCTTCTGTGTTGGTTTTTAATTCTCGAGGACGAGAATGTTTTGAGAGGTATCTAATGTAATGGCCCAGACCTCCCTGGTCCATTACTTTGTGAAAATGTGGTGTTGGAGGTGTTCCGGGAGGTCAAGGTGAGTTATCCCCCAGCTGCTGCCTACCGGTAGCTCGGTCTACCGGTAGCTGCTGATTACTGGTAGCTCGGTCTACCGGTAGCTGCTGATTACCGGTAGCTCGGTCTACCGGTAGCTGCTGATTACCGGTAGCTCGGTCTACCGGTAGCTTCTAATTACCGGTAGCTCGGTCTACCGGTAGCTGCTGATTACCGGTAGCTCGGTCTACCGGTAGCTGCTGCCTACCGGTAGCTCGGTCTACCGGTAGCTGCTGATTACCGGTAGCTCGGTCTACCGGTAGCTTCTGAGTTTACCGGTAGCCACGGCATACTGATGGTATACTTGTAGCCGCAGTCCAGGAGTAGCTCGGCTAACACTTTGCCAAATTTCTAGTTCTGTGAATAGTGTTTCTATCGGTGAGGTTCAGTGAACAGTGTTTCTATCGGTGAGGTCCTATCGGTGGACTTCTATCAGTGAGGATCTATCAGTAGACTTGTGTTTCTATCGGTAAGGTTCTATCGGTGAGCTTTTCTTTCCTTTGCCAATTTTTTTAGTTCTATGAACAGTGTTTCCAGACTTCATAAGAGCTACCGATCCCATACTTTGCCAAATTTCACGGATGAACAGTGATTCCAGTTTCATAAGAGCTACCGATCCCATACTTTGCCAAATTTCACGAATGAACAGTGATTCCAGTTTCTTAAGAGCTACCGATCCCATACTTTGCCAAATTTCACGAATGAACAGTGATTCCAGTTTCTTAAGAGCTACTGATCCCATACTTTGTCAAATTTCACGAATGAACAGTGATTCCAGTTTCTTAAGAGCTACCGATTCCATACTTTGCCAAATTTTGAGTATGTGAACAGTGTTTCCAGCTTCGCAAATTTGACGTTTTCTTTGACGTAAAATACTTTTAAAACCTTATTTTAAGGACTTTTAAGGCCGATTTAAAGGCCATAAATCCTATATTAATTATTCCTAAGGCTGGGATGTTTTTACATGGTCAAACCGCGTGGGTTAATGCGATCCGTTTTTAATGGAGAATAAATCGGATCTTAAACCGTCGCCTCTCTAATTTATTTTTTTAAAGGGAACGAGATATCATTCTTCGTTGTTCTTCCTCCTGGTTCTCATCTACGAGACGCTAGAACCTTGCAATCCTTCCCATAGGAGTTTCACAATCAAACGTTACTCGGATCAGTTCCGCTCTGTTGGATGCAACCAAGCTGTGTCGATCATTCTTCCACATAAGTTGTCGCGAGGGGAGGACCGTGACCTGCTGTGTGGATAAAGGACGTCAAGAACTCTTCGAGGTAGGGGATTCATGGCTTCTCTAATTATATATGTGCAATCATAGAATTAGCATGATTTATTCCTTTGGATCACAATGAAATTGACCTAATTAAATACTTGAACTGGATTAAAAGAATTGGTTGATCGCGTGTTGTTGCTTTATACCGTGATAACGGTTTGCCTCATGTTTTCCTAGATATAGTGATATCTATGTTTCTTTGATTTGTTGATCGTTCATGATAGAAATTGATAATGAACGTAAAGCTGGAATTAACTGTTGATTAATTGGCGAAGGATAAAGAGGCATGTAAATTAATCTGGTTGTTGTCGTTGTTGTAGTTGTTCTAATTTGAGGATAATCAAATTAGGGAAGTAAGCATGGTTATTTAATTGTGATAGCTTACTGATTAGGTATCCATGATTGGAACCTACGAATAACAAATCTGTTAATTCAATATGGTTTAGAGAACAGATTATGTGGTAATTTCAAAAAGGGTTATGAGTTACCCTCTTGTTTGTTAAAAGGCCGAGAGCCCATTTTGTGATGTTTGTTTTCCTGCTTCTTGTGCTGTGATGTGAGCCTGGATGGTTGTTGTGATATGTGGAGGCATGGAGGCCTTATAGTTGTGGCAGCGGATGACGCCTAGTGTGGCGAGATGCATCGGTTTATGCATATGGGTGTCAGGGAGGACACCAGGGGTGTTGGAATGGGATGGATGTGGTTGCTGGTTGCCTGTGGTGTTCTTGAATGTTAATCTGCCTTGCTTTTCCCCACTGCTCAAGGCAGCTGGTCTTGCTACAATTCTTCCAAAGGATGCGAAGACGCGCGGGGTATGCCACGTGCTTTCCGTGTTTAGCCTCTCGAGGGAGAATGGGTATATGCTCTTTCTATAGGCGGCAAAGACCCGACGGGTAGTATATCTACTCACCGTGTTGAGCCTCCTTTGTGTTTAGAAGCATAGGATGTTTTTCTAGAATGCCTGGGAATGTGGAAAAGTATTTCTGTAATGAATGTTTTATTAAATGGTGAAAATCCACGGGGATGGAGATGCTGGAATTTAAAGGTGATGTGAATCTTAAAAAGGAGCAGTTGTTTTTGAAAGTGACGCCATTTCAGTTAAATGGGGAATTGTTCAATCTTAATTAATGCTTAAAGAATTAACTAATGTACAATGGAACTGATAAATGAGAATGGAGTAATCTAATAAAGCTCTTCAATTGGTTGTGTGCTTATAGGATACCTAGTCTTAGAAGTAGCAGCCTGGAGTCTGAGAGACGTTAGCTGCAGTTGTATCTAAGAATAGGTAATGCCCATAGTGTGGATGTGAGTCACTTATATATTCTGTACTTTTTGTGTTCTATACGCTACTCCACCCTGTCGGTAAGGGCAACTGACACCCCGGGGATTCTGAGCCCTGGGGGGGTGTTTTCCCCAACATTCTGATGGGAGGTTGAATGGCTGACTACCCCCTTTGGCCCCGCTCTCTTCTCTTGGTAGATCCTTGTGCTGGTAGGCACAGTGGTTAGTTTTACCCATATATGTGTGTAGAGGGCTGTAATGGCTTGTGGTTATTTCACACACATATACTCTGGATATAGTATCCTATGGAATACTATAGGTGTAACGTGTGTAGGCTGTGATGGCTTGAGGATCCTTACTCGGTGTATGGGCTGTAATGGATTGAGGTATAATACCCGACGTATGATACACGTTATGCGAGCTGTGGTGGCTCCCGGAAACTACCTGGTTACTTTTGGTTGTGAGGATTATGTGGAGCTTAGCCCAGGTGTCTGCGGGCAAACCTTTGTGGTGCACGAGGTGCAGATTGGGGAGCTTGACCCATGTTGATACGGGCAAGCCTTTGGAGAGAGATGCACAGGACGTATGTCGTTAGGGCAAAGCGGCAAACCAGTGGGGAAGTCGTAGCGGGGTACCCTTGACATTCTTTACTATATGCTATATTCTTGTATGTGTTACTTGGTGAGAGTAGCCATGGTGAGGTTGGGAACATAGTATTCCTGTTTAGGTGACGAGTTAGTTTCACTTGTTTTTCATTGGGCTTTAGCATGCTTTCTTTACTTTTGCACGAGAGTCTTGGGGAGGATCCTACTGAGTATACTGTTATACTCACCCTATGTACATATAAACTGTTTTTCAGGTCACTTGGAGCAGGTTGGAGATCAAGCTGGTTACTACTAGCTTGCGGTTGGAGGAGGAGCTGTTCGGGCTTGTGGTCGCTATCGTTTTACTTTCTTTTGGGTACTTTTAGTTTCCCCTTTCAGTTGTAGTACTTTTGCATGACATTTCATATATGTACTTGGGTTTCTTTTACATTTCAGTTATGAGTTGGAGTTGGTTGGATTCTATTCTATCTCTCTCTTCTGCATGTGTTCTCTTAGAGGGTAATGCCTCTCATTTGTGTGTGTATTATACCCTCGGTGCTAGTCGCCAACCCGGGGCCTACTGGAGGCGGGACTCGGGGGTCATTATCTCCCTTTTTACATTGCCGGCCCAGGAGGGGTACACTTTGTGGGGAGGGGGTCATGACACTACACATCACCCTACATTCAAACCATTTTACCAAATTATTTCAATATAGTAATCAAGCCATTATTTTTTGGTTTTAAAATCCACATCAAAATTAATAATCAAAAAAAGGTGAGATCATACCATATGTGAGGAAGGTTTGAAATGTTCCTTTGAGTTATGGGGATACCAGACATGATTTATAGTACAAAATGGTCATGCATTAAAATCTATATTTTAATAACCATATTTAAAATCATTTAGGGCTCTATACAGCCTTTAAAACCCAATGTTGTTATTCAATATTTTTTGGATACGAGGAATAGAGTATAAAGGTGGCACAGAATAATTCAATTTGGATATCTATATATTCTTTATGGTAGACCATCTACATTTTTGTTACTATCCATAAGTGAACCTTATGATAATTTGAATACATGAAAATACAATGTAATGTCTTTATATATAAATAGAAGTGTCCAATATCCAAATAAAATGATCAAAAAAAGTATCATTACTAGTCTTAATAAGACACACATAAATACCAAGCCATAAAAGTCACTGACATTCACACAAAAAACAAAATCTAAATTAATTTATAATGTTATGAAAGGATAAAAATTATAAACACCACCCTGAGAACCCATTTTTACTTATGAAGTCCATCTAACATTTTATCAAACACTTTACACACATAAATATACAAGAGTAACCATAGAAATACCATTGACAACCATTTTAACTAAATATCCAACAAGGGAATACTAAATCAAAATAGACTACAAAATAATAAGAAATGAAATATATATTTGAAATCATTTAACAATGTTCATAAAACAAAGAGTGTCTTTTAGATATGAAATTTATAGATATATCTAACTCATGACATGCCATCACAATGAAACCATAAAAGGGGGAGAAATAGGCCAAATCATTTCCCTGCAATCCAAAGAACCAATGAAATGGACCAAAATTTTCATTCCATTACCCTAGATTTTGGAAAAAGAGAAACCATGAAAGAAAAGAAGAAGCATCATTAATAATAGAGAAGAATACATCTAATGAACCATACCCAAGGAGGAAACCACCAAATATTTTATGGGGAATAACACATATTCTATTGTGTGAGGTAGGAGAGACCCTACCAATGACCCCATGTATTATCATGAACGAGAGAGAGATGCGATGACACGAATTTTGGAAAAATCATTGGATATGAAATAGGGTAATTTCATATTTTTAATGACATGGAGAAATTGTAATGTTTGGCCACATAGATTGACAAAAATGCATCAGCCCTAGACACCCTACATTAGAGGAGGTAAACCCCCATGATTTGAATACATGGTTTGGGAATCCATGATTGAATACTATGATGTAGTTCAAAAAAATTGAAAAAACTACCCACATGATTTTTGTATAGATTCTCCTAAAAGAGCGCAAGCTATGAACATTATCCCAAACACAAACCCCAAGCCACACAGTTTATCCTAGGAATCATTTTGTTTGGTGTAAATGATAAAAATAACATGCAACGTAAAATGTGAAGGAAGATAGTGAATTAAAAAAACTCTATTCATAAAGATTATTCCTGATCTAACCTCAAACCATGCACAAAAAACATGAATAACACAAAAATTCTCTCAGAAACACCAAAACACTAAAAACTATTGTTAATAAGTCAACCCATACCACAACCAAAAGAACCAATTCCAAATAAATAATAAAATAAATTATAAACCATGGTTGGGGTTTGGAATATTTAATGTTTCATATTTTGTAGTTTAAAATTTCATAGTGTCTCTAATGTAAGTGGTAAATAATATGTCACATTTATCACAGTTGTAAATTATTATATGTGTGTGGAAAATATAAAATGATTGTTATTACTATATATGGAACAATGTGAACTTATGGAAAGTAAAAAAATTGTTTGAAAAACATTTTTTCTTCTTGAATAGTGTGGGAGACCATTCAGATGAATTTATTTGTAGAATAACTCTTCTCATATCCTCTCGTGTTCTAGGGGAGAGAATCTAAAATGGACAAGGTTGGAATGATATTTTCTTCTCATTCAAGTATGTATTCCTCATTTAATTAAAGGAATCACATACATATTTTTTAAATCAACTTATATCACCAATGAAACACAATTTGACAATCTAGGAGACATGGTGTACATTCGTATGATATATTGAATACCTATAATAGATTCTTTCTTCTATGAAACGTTGTTGTTGAGAATATAAAATTGACAACTTCCAACCTAGAAGGTAATATTTACAAATTTACTTGATATTATTTATCACGAATATTTTGATAAAATTTATATATTAGGATATGAATTATTTTGTGTTTTTTTGAAATATTGTTTTTAAAAAGGATCCAGGCACAAAAATTTAAATTTTGTGTTTCCATGCTTATAAAATTTATCAATTACCTTTAATTTATATTATAGTGAAATTTTAATTTTCCAAGTAGAAAAGATATAAAATCAAATTAATTATTCATCAATTCAAAATGATATATTCAATAGGGTCTCAATTCTACAAGTAGGGCACTGATTTTAGTTTATATGACCATGCTATGGTCAATTGGATAATAGTGTATTTTTCAAAATATTTTTTATGAATATTAATTTTCCCCTTTTAAATTTATTATTATGGATTATAGTGGGATAGATTTACTCCAAATAATGATATGAGTATGTTTCTTATTAGATATATATTCAAATTTATTTGTTTTATTCTTTTTGTAATACTAAAATTCCATAGAGGCTCAATTTATTTTAAAAAATATATCTAAAGGGAGTCAGAACCTTCAAAGTGATGATTTCCTAAATCATTCATGGAGGGATTTCCTCAACAATCGTTAAAAAAATACAAAGAGATTTCAATGAAGCTTACATAAATACTCTATGGGGGGAATATATAGTTCATCCATTAGATTCTCACAAAAACCATACAGGGGAAGATCAGAAAAATCATTCTTGTGGTACTTTTTTAAAAAAAATATCTTATTGTTACATGTATATATAAATATTAATATACCTATAATCGAAATTTCTATCTATGGTTTGACCAATTTAGTCTGGGTGAAACCTTTTGTAGATCACTTAAATCATCTCAAGACCAAAATTTAATTTCTTTAGATTTGTTTTATGCCCAAATAGAACCAAAAAAATACAATGAAATTCTGAAATTTAACATAAATTAATGTTATTAAAAAAAAATTGGATTTTTTTGGATGTATTAGTAATTAATTAAAATTGTTTAACATCATTTTAATTTATTCAAATTAACACTATGTTGAATTTTAGAATATTTATTTTTTGTTATGAAATATAATAATATTCTAACTGGTTGTGAGTTGAGACAAACCCATGAATGTTTGGTTTAATACATATTTAATTTAATTACCTCATTTTAAAAAATTTATATGTAATAAAAATTGTATTTGGAGTATCCGTGTATCATTCCTCAAATATTAATTTTATTTAGTGATTGTGTGTACATAGTTAAGTGATAAATTATAATTTCTCCCACAATGTTCCCCATGCCTACGTGTGAGTATATATTATAATAATCAATGGTGATCAATAAAATTTAATTCACGTATAGAGTTGACCTAGAACAATAATTTTATTTGAATTGGAGTTGGGGTTTATAATTAATGATTTGTATAACATAAATAAGTCTTCATGTTTCTAAGTTAAACCAACAAATACATAATGGATTAATTAATATTTAATGACTCAAGATCATGAATTTATTTATTTAATTATTTTATAATGTGAATAGTTTATTATTTTGAGAAAATTTAATTTATTTCATGTGATGACATATAATAATAATAATAAATCATGAAAAGATAAAATGATCTGGTGATGTTAATTTTTTCTCTTTAAAACAATGATTATGTAATGAGCAGGATCACATACTATTATCATGTTAAAGATAAAAGTATTTATTTTTGTGATATTCAATAAAATAATATGTTAAGGTAAATAGTAATACATTTAATTTCCTTAATCAATAAAATTTGTACACAACCAATTGTTCTATGTTCTCTCCAGCCCTAGTTATGTGTGCATCTAAACTACCAAAAAGATCATTTGAGAGTGGTAAGTGTATTTAAGTAATTTTTTCTACAATAGAGTATCTAAATATATATTTCTTAACATTTAAATGAAATGTTTTTATAAATGGAATTGAAATCATCAAGAGGTGGGATTCCACTCCATAGATCATGGAGACATGAGTTAATGTGGGAGGAAAAATAGACTGTTACAATGAAATATTACAAGCAGTGAAATAACCATAGATTGTACAAAATTAGAAGTGTATACATGGATATGTACAACTATAATGCACATCAAACTGGGTATTTTTATCTATATTTTGATGGAAATAAGTATTTGATAAAATAGATAGAGACATTCCCAAATTAATGATTTGAAATTTCAACTTTCAATCCTAATAAAGTACTAATATTCTATTGTTATTTGTGGAATGTAAAATTGAAACTACCACTCATTCAATTTCACAATGATCAATATTGGATAAATTTAATATATTATTTGCCCATAACTCAAAATAGTCGTATATGAACATTCACATGATACTGAATAAAGAGTGGTATACTAACTTGTTGTGAGTTTAAAAAAATTTATGAAGACAAAGATGGTTAAAAAATTATATTACCTTCAATAGATTAATACTTGGGGATAGCTTGAAAGGAATAATATGTGTTGTCATGTTCTTTTATTGTTTATTGGATAGTGCAAGGACATCAATCAGAACATAATTTACTATATATTATTATTTATATTAACAGACTTGAGTTCATTGGGATCATACTAAACCATGATCTAATAATTGATATCATTATTTCCTCTTTATTGGAAAATTTCAAAACATTCATTGTAAATTTTCATATGAATAATCTAAATAATCATATTACATGTCTGATGTATTAAATCATCAATACGAAAATGGTGTGGTGAATTTCAACTTGTTGGTCATAATATTGGACAATAGATGGAATGGAAATGATAAATTGTTAATGGATAGTCAAAATCACAGACACTGATCATCATATCTATTAGAAATCGAAATTTTACCAAGGGAAATAAATGTGTAGAGGGTATCTCCTTTTCATATTTCCAGAATGAAAAATTGAAGAATAATTTCTTATATTAGATGAAGGAGAACGTTCTTACTTGTACATAAGGGATAATTTTCATTGAATTAAATTTATCAATTAATACATTTTGTTATTGGATTGTTCATTTGGATCATCCATTTTTATTTTATAAATGTTACCTAGTATATTTAAGGTAATTTGAATATATTAATTTCTCTATGACATACATATAATGTAAATCTAGTAACCTTGATAGTGGGACAATATTATCATATATTCCCTAGTGATAATTTTGTTTTACTAAATATTTTTGACAACATAACATATATTACCATGATCATATTCACCGTCTATTTTGTATACATTATAGGAATTCATTTCAATTTTATTATTAAAATTTTAATTATGATAATGATAACATTTTATATGGTATTAAAAATCATAAAAATGTGTTTTATATACCTAAACTATAAAATATATTCCTAGAAATAAATTAAAATTACAAGGAGTATTAATCTTACCTTACCACCCTATTTATCATTATGATAATTCTGTAAATGAGGAAAAACAATGTAAACTACATCAAGATGATTTATTAGAGTTCATAGATTTTAAAAAATGGATGTATAGCATGATTATTCAAAATGTAAACTTACCAAAGGTAACTATAGTGGTAAAGTAGAGATCCAAATTACCATTTGAATTTGATCAAACTAATATATTTGGCCTATTTAGAGTACTGTAATTAAGTGGTTTTTCTTTCATAATCACATTTACTGATGGCTATAATAGATATGGATATATCTACTATCTAATGTATAAATATTATTTATTTTTCATGTTTATAGAATATTATAGTTCTGTATATAATTAAAACGGATAGAATATTAGAAAAATGCACCCATACCATGCTGGAGAATATAATAACCCTAATTTTAGTAATTAGTTAATACAGTGTTGGATAATTTTACAACTCCCCCAACCTAAGAACCTTTGGGGAATGGTTTTATTGGTAGTGGAAATTAGACCCTTAATGTCATAGTCAAATTTATGATGAAGCATACACCTCAAAATTTCTCTTTTTTCAGATATTTACAATAGATTGGGAAATATAAAGTAAACCTACTTCCAACTAATGGACAATATAAGACTTTATATATTTTATTGTATTGAAAAAATATAGTTGGTTGTACATAAATGTGTGGGGATGTGATGTTTTTTCAAGAATATACATAGTTACCAATTAGCATCACTGCCCATGTCTCTAATATTTATAAGTTGTCCTAATTAAACATAAGGATATTAAATATTTAAACCATTATAAAAAAGTTGTTATAGCATGACACGTTATATTTCATAAATCGAAACTTATTTCCAATGAAAATATTGGGATAAATGTTTACATTTATGAAGTTTATTCTTAAGATAAAAATTATATTGAATGGGAACAATTTCAATAAGAGATATTGGGAGAGAATGTTGTTCTCGAGACACATGTACATTATTGATACAATTGAGAGGTTAGATAAATTGATAGTTATAGTTTCATTCAAACCAATTATGGTGACCCATTACTGATTTTTAATCAGAATACTCTAACCTACATGGAATTAGTATTTTGAAAGGTTCATTCAAAATATAAAGAAACCATGAATTCTAAAATGTATTTCATATATCTAAATGTTGTTTTGATTTTGGTAGATACACTATAACATGTAATGCATATTGTGTATAAATGGGTATCTTAATAAATTATGGACATTGTTGGTAATGTGAGAACTTATAAGGCATGAGTAGTAGTGAAGTGTTTTAAGATATTTCAAGGCATTAACTATGATGAAACATCATAACCACTTTATCTTCCTAAATAGATCCAAATATTACATGCAACTCAAGAAATTTGGGATTGAAAAATTTGGAATACTAATAGTTAAATTTATATTCTAAATGGGATATAGATTTAGATTTCTATATAACCCAAACTAAATGGGCATTAATGTAAATGATTTCCAATATGGTATGCAAGTATTATAGATCTATTTATATATTAAGGTATTAATCATGATCGTGGAATAATTAATTTGATGACTCCATAAAAAAATTTGTTTTTTAAATATGAATTAAATCCATATATCTATAAAAATCATAGTGTATGTGAAATAATTTTACATGTATTATATTTTGATGGAATACTATTATTGGTAACAAAGTAATATTATTACATTCACTAAAATGATTAGATATAATATTTCTTCTATATGAAATTCTTAAGTGATGTAGCATATATTATGGGGATTATGAACATTCAAGATGTATCTCATAGGATTCTTGGGCTATGACAAATGTTATTATTAACAAGGTATCAATGTTACAATATAGAACATACATTGAGAGGTTATTTCCCAGTATCACATTATATTAATATATCATATAATATGTGTCTACATACATAGTATGATATTCTAATAACGATTAGAATAACAAATTTATCAGTAGTGGGATATATGATTTATGTAATGTTATGTAAATGGATATAGGTTGTAATATCATTTTTAATGGTAGGAATATATCAATTCAATCCAAGAGAATTTTATTAGGTAATTGTAAAAACAATATTAATGTACTTTGGATATAAAAAAGTATATGTTTTTAGTCTATAATGGATATAAAAATATATATTTTAAAGTGTAAATTGATGTCAAATTCCATACATATTATAATTATTTGAAGTCACGGCCAGGTTGTTCCTTTTTCGGAAATGTTAATGTAGTGACCTAGAAGAGCTTCATGCAGTCTATAGTTTCCAACTATATAGTATAGTCAAAGTATATAGTGGGTTCTAATACATATAAGGATGTAGTTTTGATAAATATATTTGTTTCCAATATTGGAATTATACATAGTGATGTCGACCTTATTATATTATAATGTTATAATATTATTGAAGTAGTTTATTCCAAGGATCCTAGGTAACAATAGATTAGAAAACACATACATCAAAAGTTTCATATCATGAATTATTTTTCTCAGATATGTGATGTGATGGTTAGTATCTTGTCTATAGAGGATTATTAGGTATACCCAAGAATTAATCTATATCATAGTAGAATCAAGATATTTTAGTGAGATATAAAGTGTTTCATGTTTTTATTAGTTGTTCCTTGTTCATGTAGGAGTGTTGTGAGTGGTTTTATTATACCAAACACCATTATATTCATTGATCACCATTACATGTATATAAATTGATATATACACGTTTTTCTTCTTATAATAATAGTGATGATATTTGTACATCAATTATATACTTTCTAATATCCTTAGATTATTTGTCATAGAAAAAGTTTATTTTATGTCTTTGATATAATAAGAAACAAGAGAAACTATAAAATTAATATTAGAAATTTTTATATAGTCAAGATACATTATACTGACGGTACATAGATGATTTTTGGATATCATGTGATGGGGGATCATAATAATACATATATATTATTTGGTTGATTTCACTATATAACTTATGTAAATTATATCATGAATATAGACTCACTAGTAGGAACACCACATGTTCTATGTGTCATTGGGTGTTCCTATCTATGTACAATTTTATTTCTCTCAAAACGTGAGTTTTTTATGAGTGTGTACCATTTTATACATTTCATGTATGAAATTAAAATACTATAACAATGAATAAATTTTGAAGAGTCTGGGGTTTATTTCATCATTGGGGGAAATAGGTTGGATGAATGAATAAGATATAATACTAAGCTTATGAGTTGAGTAATAGATATCTCTAAGGCCCAGGTTGACCGGAGAGTAGAAAATTCATTAAATTAATTTTCATGGTACACTATTTTAGGTGCTCATATTATAGTCTAAAATTATATAATTTAATAAAAGTATGATTCCTCATGTGTGTATAATGAAGACTGAGATATCATAAAAACAGAAATCATATTACACATAATATGTTTGTACAAGGTATACATTACCACTGTATTCCTTATCTCCTTATAGTTCATGATGGGTTTCAAGAATTACCTAATTTTAAATGTCTTAGACACACTGTTATCAATATAATTACCTTGATGGTAACTCTCTAAGTTTAACTACATGTTACACATATTCTAAATATAACGAGTTTTAAATAAAATGGACCCATCAATGGGTCCCAGTGAATATATGATTATGATCAATCAAAAGTAAAACTAATTCAATCATATTATTAAATATTATATGAATTATTATTTTAATTTCTTTCTCAAGTTATTTAATAGTTCTATAATCATAAATGTTAATAGGAAAAAATATTATTTTTTCACATGAATATCATATGTTTATGTTTTGGGATAAAAATTTTTATATCATAAAGTCTAAATTATTGGTTCATTTTTTTGGATTTTTTTATATAAATTTTAATGTTATTGATGAAATATTAGGGTCATTTATTTCATGTTTGATAAATATTATATGTGAACAAATTTATAAAATGATGGTAATTAGATTCCGTATAACATAGTGAAATTTTGTAATGTATAACATAGTAAAAATTACAATTTTAGCACACTGAATGGATATATTCCTCATTTGTAATAATTAATCAAGAGAACATATCATATCATATATTATGATTTTAATAGAGTTTTATTTTTAATAAAGAACATGGTGGGGTCGACGATGTCTTCTAGATCGTGTTCATGTTCATCACACGATTGAACGGATATCATAATTCTATTATAATTCCCATTTCATCACTCAATAAATGATTTTTTTTGATATTACAGTTTGGGGTTCGTAAGTGGATGATCTAGATGATTCCTATATCGGTTCCATTGAACCATAACATGTCGATAGTGAGTGAATAAACTGACAACTTAAAAATAAATTATTTCCCTTTATTTTTTTGGATTTCTTATCATTATAAAACTGAATTACATGTAATCATTTATGAAATTTTGAGAGGATATTTCATAGATTTAATATTTATTTTATTAATAAAAAATAAAATTATATATATCATATTTTTAATACTTCTTATGTGAACTTGGTCACTTAAAAATATTCCTTTTACCTATGTATATTATTATCAAGATTATTTTTCATTATGATTATTAATAATTTGTTTCTAAAACATATTATAACAAAATTTTATATAAAAGATTTAGTTTTTAAATAATATTATATATATTATTTCATAAAATTATATTTCTTTATGAATATTTAGAAAATATATTCCATGAATATTTTGACAAATTATGATAAAAAATAACATTGATAGTATAAAAAAATTTATATTTATTCCATTAAATAATTTAATGTGATCATTATGATTAAATATTTCATTTACGTACTATAATTGTCTCTTTTTCTCAGTGTACACATGAATGTTAAAGAGACTGAATAAATTTTAAAAAATATATATTACAATATTTGGGTGTTATATTCCATTTAAAAATAACAAATTATGAATCATATAAAATGTTAGAGGATCGTGACATTAAATATTCAATGAATTCAAATCATTGAATAAAAAAACATAAAATTATATTTTATTTTAAAAATTCATTCATCACTTCAGTCTTAGAATCTATTTTTCCATTTCAATTAGGATTCCTTAAAATGATTATAATATTATAGGAATCATGGAAGATTTTATATATATTTATTCATATAAAAATAGAATATTTTTAGGTGGATGATATCTTATTAGTAATGATTGATAACATGTTGGAAAAGATGATACTAATGATATTTAAAATAGAATTAACATGATCCACCAACTTGAATGTCATGGGAAAAGAACAATCTATAGTAATTGATAAAAGAGATAGTAATTATGATTTAACGCTATACAGAATGATTCAATTCCTTAAAAACTATATATCATATTTTTAATATCTTCAATTATTATACACATATACTATATAAATATGATATTATTTATAAAATATGGACAATGTGTATTAGGACCCATTAAAAAACTAATATTATTTCATTATTCTTTTAATAATTTTTCAAAAAATACGCATCAATGACCATGAATTTATGTGTCTTTATAATATTATACATTCAAAAAATTAGAAAAATAATAAATCATAATTATTTAATACTCTATATAGTTCTTCTAACACCAACAAATCCTCTATAATTTTAAATGATATCATATCAAAAAGTCATTACGGAATTTGTTGAGATTCACATCATGGAACTGGAATGAGCATGGAAATAATGAAAAAAATGAGATACTTGAGGGATCAAATGATATAATATAGAAAACGATCATATGGAATGTAACAAGAAATAAATAAATTATAACATAATACCCTAGAATAATAAACATGTGGACATAATAAAAGTAATGATATCATAATTATATGTATAGGGTCATTGAAATGTGAATCATTATGTTGTGGATATATACCATTTGTGGATTTAGGATCACTCCCCAATACCTTAAATATCAAATCTCGAGTTATAAATAATTACACTTTTAATTGGGTTGATATATAATTATCCGAATAAATAAATGAAATTCATACAAATAGATTCCATAAAAGTAAAATAGATCACACAAAAATGAAAACCATGATTGAACGCATGTGATGGATTTGAGTTTTAAACTTGACATTCAAGGAATAATTGATATCTAAATCATAAGGATTCCCAGGAGAATAAGTACTTCAGTATATTGAACATTATAATTAAAAAAGTTAACATATAATATGAATAAAAATTCCCGATGTATAAAATTCATGATAAGGATTCTAGAAAATAATGTTAGAGTTTAACCACTTTGTTTGATCATTATTGTATATGTAATAGATAATTATGAAGAATAAAACACCTGATTACTATACATCAATCCATAATAGTATCAATAGAGTATTATATAAAATAATGATAATTTTTAGAATAAATTAAATATTTATAAAAATGTATGGGGATTATTCCTGATATTAGTAATGAAATAAAATATTCCATTAAACCAGATTTACTTTGAATTTGGAATTACAAAAGGAATTATAATCACATATATAACAAAAAATTGAACTGATTATTTTAAAAAATATTTTTAGGTAATATATATAAGTATTTTGAATAAAAATTATATTTCATAAAAGTTGGAATTGGAAAGATTACTTCTACCAGGAATGTCATGATGGAGGTATGGAAGAGCACTTAAAAATAATTTAAAAAATGAACAAAATGATGATTTAGGAAAATAACATCGTTTTTATTAATATAAGATATGAATTATAGAAAAAAATAATCTTTAAACAACTGATATTTGTTATTTTTTATTTAACATATAAAAATATATTCATGGTTTTTAATGATTAACTTGCATTTTAGAGATAAATCTGAGGTCAAAACAATTACATATTTTAATATATTCGTGTTGAACCCCATATGACTAATTTTATTAAATAAATCATTAAATATCATGAAATATAACAAAATAATAATTCAAAAATATTATGTGACTATGTATATACCATACCAAATAAATCATGGTTTATAATAAGTAATATGTTATAATTAGTGAAAATTAAGATAAGAAACCAATGATGATTGAGATATATTATCTTAAAAAACATATATAATATATATATATAATATAAATGAGGAAAAAATAACATCAATTATAATAATAAATTATATTATACATCTAATTGGATGAGTTAATTTCATTCAAAATAAATTAGGTGCATAAATGTAAATGTGTATCAATGAACGAAATTGAAGACGAAATCTAAAAGCTATTGGTAATTTTGGTATTGAAGGTAATTAAAAGACCCAAAATAATATTGTATATTAAATATCCTGCACTAAATATGGGTTTATTACAAAATAATATAATGAAAACTATATAAAAATTATAAATAATAAATTGTTTTCTAATAATAAAACATGACCTAGTAATCAAAAAATGAGACAAAGACCTTCCATATATACAAGAGCACATTCAAAATTCATGTAATTAATAAAACAAATTATAGTGTTTTGAAGTGTTCCAGTTAAAAATATTAATATATATTTCATATTTAACATTCAATATTGTTGAACATATCATTTATCTGTAATATAGTTTTTTATTTATACATATGTTACTTGAGTTTGTTTGGTATATTTTCTTGTAACATCATCATTAAGATAACAATTATTATGGTGTTATAAAATTATTTTCCAATATAATGAATATTAATTTTTTATTGAAAAAATTTTTATATTTAAAATATTTATTTTTTTCTACCAATGATGGGTGGTGGTGATAAATTATTATCATTTCTTGTATATTATATAATTCACAAAAATGATGGATTAGTGTTTTAGTTTCTCAATGAAGTGGATTGAAATAATGGGTATGCTAATTTTATGTTTATGAGTACTATATATAATATATATATCATATTTATTATTCTATTTTATAATTTTTATCCTCCATGCATGGTGGTGGTGTTGAATGGACAAAATCACTTTGTGGAGGTTGTAGTATGTGCAAAGTATAAATAATTCATACACTTTCTTACCTAATAGATACGAAAAATGAATGGTTACTAAATTTATATAATTTAATTTTAGTATGATAATAAAAAAAACTCCCCATATTATTAATGATATATGATATTAGGACAAGTATTATTAATTATTTATCCATAATATTGAGATAATACTTTTGATGGAGACTTGATTATAATTTAGAAAACTACATGGAATAGAAGGCCTTAGATTTAAATAGTTTTTCCTAGTTATAATAATTTGTGAGGGTAATATCGGGGAGTATGTTATTTCATTAGTTTGAGGAAATATAATTTTTTTATAACCATGGTAGAGTGGATATTATCATCATTTATAAGTGATAAAATGGATATTATGGGAAAACCAATTACAATTTCATGGTGAAATTACAATATTACCTAGTAAAAACCATAAATTATTAAAATTAATAATGTTTTGAGTGTGAATGAGAATAAATTTCTCATCTAAGGATTTAGTGACATGGTTTAAAATTGTTATACGATTTTTAACATAATTTAATTTAATATAGCCCATTAACATTTAAACTATGTAACTAGTTTTAACTAATTGATTTTATGTTTATATAAAAACATTATATAAATGGAATAACAAAATTTAATTTTGATGAAATTATAATATTCTATCATTTAATCCAACTAAATATGTAAATATTACATAATCAACATTTATTTTAAAAAGGTTATGTGTAAAAACTCTTTCAAATAAAAAAATACAGTTCAAATATCATATAATATTAATAATTGACTACGAATAAAATAAGTTATTTAATATTTATTTATTTGTTAAAATATAATATAATATTAATTATTTTAAATTATTTATTTTATATCATTCCTAAAAATTCAATTATATTAACAAATATATTATTTTAAAGTAATTATGTTCCATCACTTTTGAAATTAGCTTTAATTTTGTGATTATAAATTTTATAATAAAAATTAAATTCACCATATTAAATAATATTAACATTATCTTATAATAAATAAAAATTATTTTATAAAATTAACTTTGAAGGTTTTTTGAAATTAATATTAACATTACTACATGTATGGTCTAAAAAATATTTTTAATGAATGAAGTATTTTAATAAAAAATTCTATAAATAAAAGATAAATATTAAATTAAATATATTAAAATTATGATAAAAATATTATAAATTTTAAAATAAGACTTATTTAATGTTAATCTAAATAAAAAATAATTTTCTAATAATAAAATTGAATTGATGAAATATAAAAAAATTCTTATCCAAACATAAAACTTAATTATTTAAAGTGATATTTATGTTTTTTAAATTCCACAAAGTATTTTTAATTTATTTTGATACATTATTAGTATCAAAATATACTATAATATCATCTATTTAATATAAAAGTCACAAAATTGTTAATATTTATATTTTACTTAATCACCTAAAAATTGATTATTTTCAAAAGATCTAAAAAATAAATAATGTTATTTTTGGAATTCAAAATTCAAAACAATCTCATTTTTTTAATTTATAATTATTAAATTCATTGATAAATATTATAATATAAATGTGTAAAATGGGTTAATTATTTTATAAAAATTAATTATAATGTATAATGTGAATGAGTTTATATTTACTGTCATTAAAAATCGACGTGAATGTTGATTTATTATTTTTATGTATACAAAATTGATATCAAAAAGTTAAATTATTTCAATTTAATTTTAGAATTTCTAAAAATGAAATGAAATTTAATTCTTATTGAAATTACATTTACATTGTTATTATAATTATTTTTTGTAGATAGTAAGTAAATGTTGATATCATTCTAAATTCTCACTATAAAACATATTATAACCTCTACATAAGATATAAATATATGATAAAATGTAATAGCTATTTGATGTTTTGATCTAGCTATCCTGGATATAAAAGTGATTCATACAAGATTACGATTTCCACAAAAAAGATTTCAATCATGTCGTAATTGTCTGAGTCTAACATGGGATTGTTCTAGGTAAATCCTAGGTGATTTTATCCTCATTAATTTCCTAGAAATATTTTATTTTTAAAGAATAATTTCACTTCTGGATTCCATTTATTCTTATAAAATTTATTAATTTTGATATCTGGTCACTTCAATTTAACCCAGCTAATTATGTGGATATAATTTAATAATAATTTATATATTTAAAATTAAATCATGGGTTTTTAATATAATTTGGGATAGATTGTTTAAAAAACTATTTAAAATATGATTTATATTTGTATAATATTCAGTGAAATCACATATCATTACAAGAATCACTCCCTCGGATAATGTAAAAGGTTGTAGTCTTATCCTTCAATTTTTGGGGGTCTAATTAGAAACTTATTATTAGATGGGTAAACTATCCTAGTTTTTGTACTCCGCATATCATAAAATTTGATAGAGAATCCAAAGGTCATGAGATCCATAAAATACTAAATAATGTGCTCCTTGTTTTTTTTGTTCTCACTATAATAACATCACTTCATCAAGTCATGTATAAAATAGAATTCAAGGATTTTATAACCTAATGAAATATATTAAAAAAATTAATTTTTATATTACCATATTAGATATATTTAATTATGAAATTTCATTCATGACTTCCTCCCTAAATATTATTTTCCCATTATTATTGATGGAATTTACAATTAATAATTAATATGAGAGATATAAATCTATTTGTCAGGTATGTTACATGGATTTTCATTTTACTTTTCTATGACAACAAATCTTGCATCCAATGAATGGTAAAACTCTATTATATTTTATCTATGTCAATAATTGTGATTTCCGAGACGGAGGGTATACAATGAGAGGTTATGTATGAATTATATGTTATAACAATCCTCCCAATGAATTATCTATATTATATATTCATGAGAAATGAATTATTGAATAAAAAATAAATTGGAACCTATCCTTTTAAGAAAAATAAAAATAAAGATAAGATAATAAATATAGTTATTTAATCTAAAAGACCGAGATTGAACACCCCACAGAGATTAGGACCACTAATTCTGAGAAAACATTGTCCCACCTTTCTATATATTGTATAATTCAATGATTTCATATCGTAGGGGCTTCAATCAACCTAATAGATGACTTGAACATAGTAATTATGATTTATATGTTCTTTAAATTATCTTATAGTAATTATACTATATGGTTCACCTAATATTTCATGGGTCACCATTACATAATTAATGTAACTTTAGAACACCTGTATGACATTGTATATAATGTATGAGACTCCCAATTTCATCACATCTGGAACATTCCCCATCATAAATTCATGGTTCATTAATGAATGTGGTAAAATGAAATTAAATCAATATTTATCATGTATTAATTAATTTGACGAGTTGTTCTAAATTCATTACAGGTGGATAAATATTTAGAGACCAAATACCAAATTGTTTCAATTAATGCATTGTGATAATTAATACCAATAGTATTATCCCCAATAAAATTTTAATTATTCCTATAATAGATGTCAATGAATTATTAGGAACCAACCTACCATTTAGTAGTCTATTGATATTTAATATAATATTCATAAGATAGAATATAGTTAAATGACATACCATTGTATTAAAATTTCAATATATAGTATCTATTTTGTAAGATTATTTTATTTTAATTTCGTGAAACTATAGGTTGAATTTTCAGGATCAATTAATTTATTTGGTATTTCATTATTTTCATGAGATGGTTATGATATGGAGTGGTATAATACTGAATAAACCTTCTTATAAATACTATAAATATTTAAATACCAAAATATATAGTATTTAAAATCACATTATAGAAACATGAATAATAGAGTTATGGAATATTTAATCATATATTATCTAGGAAGTAATGTAATGCATATTATATATAAAAAATCACTTCTCATAACCTTATAATTAGCACCCCTTACTCGCATCCTACATTAAAATTCTTGGATATATCGATTACTAATGTTATAACATATTCTATTCCAAACGATAGCCCACATTTTCTGATATTGATGACTCAATAAATAAAAATAAAATTGGTTTTATACGATTTATTTTTAATGATTTAACATTTAATGTAGTGATATTTTCAAACTATATTTTTAAATAATTTAATTTTTCAAAATCCTCTTTAATTACTACACAATAAAATAATGAATATGATATAATAAATAAACACTAAATTTTTTGTGATAATTCAATATATATTATCAAAAAATTTACACTTTAATTAAAAATTAATTTATTTCTTACATTATGGTTTGAATTATACCTCAATGAATAGCATACATAATTTTTCACAACCACCTTCAATAATGGTTTTAATATTTTTGAATATTAAAAAACTATCTAAATAAATATATAATATATTTTTTAAATGTTTCAAATGGATAACTTTTTATTTGATAAAATAAATCCATGAAATTTCAATATGAAAAAAATATTTTGGGAATAATGAAAGAACCCATATATTTATATTGTCTAAACCATACACAATTTAATACTATTATAATTTTGAATAACCTTCATACTCAAATAATTACATGAAATAAATATACAAATTCATTTGGTGCAATGTAAATATATGATTAGAACGGACATTATTACCTACAATGTAATGAAACAGTTGAACTATGAAACAATCATTTCTGAGAATGTTTATGTATTCATAACTTTATAATGAGTCAATCTTAAATACTAATAAAGGAATAAAAATAATAAAAATAATAAATATATATATAAATATATATATATATAATTTATTATTAATAAATTATTTTTTAAATTTAATTTTATTATTCCAGAAGATACATGAACATATTTAGTAGGTCCAGACTAGATTTAAGGTAACTCCCTAAACTACTAAATTTTGATTGATCATGAAAATTAAATAGATAATCAAATTTTCTCCATAATATTTTGATTAATATATCTATTATATATATATATATATATCTTAATTATAGAAATATTATCATTATTTTCTTCTCAAATGATATTGATTATTTTGGTTGACATCACAATAATATCATACCATAAGGGGATATTTCAAATTTAATATTCCATTTTTGGAACTACACCACAAAATATTTTTTATAATCAATGATTTTATATATTTCTTATAATCATTTTATGTATAACCCACCTTTTTAATTATATTTTTATTTGAAACATGATATATATATATCGTCATCAAAAAGTCCTTATTGATTTCATAAAAAAACTACAAACAATTTTATTTACAAAATGGATTACATACCCATTGGCAGTAAATCATGTTCATATAATCTCATTATTTTGGTTCAATACCAATTATATTAAATATTAACTATAAATGAATTTAATTATTTACTTTTTTTATTCATTATGGGATATCATTCCACTGTGATTATAGAAAAATATATGTAGTCAATTTCTTTATTGGGTTATTTGTTATTTTTTTGAATTTTATAGGATTTCATCATATTTGAAAAATATACATGTACACATTATGAAGGGTTATTCATTATATAACTCTAATTATTTCGGTATTTTTATTATATCATGTGATATATAATTTATTAAAGTCTAAAAGTATTCCCCTATTATACTTTTTCTAATTTATTAAGTAGTTGTGGTGACTATCCAACAATTATACCAATGTCATGTTTTATATTTATGCCTCATTATTATAATTTTGGGATTTTATGATAACATAATTTTTATGGGGTTATTTCATATTATTATTCACAATCAATTTATTTTTTAATTTCATTCCATTTGACACTTATGTTATTCTTCATTATTAAGTTTATTCCATTACTGAGATTTATATATTAACAGATTTTATATTTTACTCAACATGTTATAAATATTATTTTTTGATACTAAAATATATTTTTTATATCAATAATAAGAGAACAATAAATTTTTTATATTTTAGATTTTTTAATAATGTTATTTATAATAATGGAATGATACGTGGCCTTTGGAAAAAAGGGTTGTTGTTATTTGAATATTATACAAAAAATCATGTAACAAAAAGTATAGGATTGTTTGGTAATAATATATAGTTTTAATTTATGTTATAGTGATATTCATGGAATATTGAATTTATAATGTTTAACAATGTGAAGTGATAAGTCTATCTAGGGGATGTCATACTGATGTCTTGTTAATTTATATAGTCAGTGGATTCCAATCAATTTAATGTCTGTTTTTATTCAATATTTAGATATGGATAAGGAAAATAAATTCTAATGTGCAATAACCCCAAAATGGAATTTTCTGTTAAAGGTCAACCAATAATTAATGATAGATACAATTTTTTTCATAAACACCATGTCTTTCCCACTTATGGTAAAATATTTTGAAAATTAAAATATTATATAGGTCAATTAGAATGTACCAATGAAATTGTAAAACGTGAACAAATTATATTTCAAATATCAATAAATAGCCTATATTGAACCCTGTATAACACAATGTTTGGATATACTGGTCATTTATATGATATTCACTATATGTTGATATTTAAAAATATACACTGTTATATTATATAGTATTTTAATCCGTAATTTCCCATTACTAAACATAACCGTGTAAAATAGTAGGAATAATTTACATAACCATTTTGATAAGTAATATTTAAATTCACCTAATAAAATAATTATTATAATAGAATTTTTACATAATAAAAAAATGTCTATATATATATATATATTTAAGATATAAAAAATGTTATTAATATTGTGAAATTTTACCCTTCTCCTAAAAAGGAGAATGTTTCAGGTGGGTATCTTATTGAATATTGGAATCTTATTGTATCATATGAATCCCTAATTATATAATAATGGACTAATTCAATTGATATGATATTATTGAAAATCCTATTTAGTAAATATGACAATTTTTTCTAACTCATCTATCAATAAGATGTAAAATCATATTAGTGTTGTTCCAAAATCCAAAACATGATGCCCAAGAATTAATTTGAAAACATAGAATGCGAAGAATTCAACAAAATGGTTTCTAAAAAATATATTTTAAAATAACATTATTAATATTAATAAATAGATTGTTGGGATTAAATAATAGGATGTGGAATCTATTGTGACTTATGAGTAAATTATCAATAGGCATTCACAACCCACCATCATCATTTTAGCAATATTTAAAAGTATATTGGACAACATATTTAATGAATTCATAAGAAATTAATAAATTACTTTTTGGTAAATGACTATAAAATATATAAATATACTTTTCATTAATCCCCTACTCTTGAGACTAATAATTTTTATACTTATTTTTCATTAGGAGATGGAGGGAAAACCAGAATAATTAAGCTTAATTTAGTAGTCATAATTGATATATGTGATATTGGATGATCCCCTACTATTGAGACTAATATTTATAATACTTATATTTCGTTAGGAGATGGATGGGAAACCCTAAAAAATAATTCTTAATTTAGGATTCATTATTCATATCTTTTATTGATGAGAATAAAACCAAATTATCATATAGTTTTCATTAATAATATAAATATATATTATATATTTTAGATTATTTTTAAAACAATTATAATGACACAGAAATTATTAATCTATTATCTTAGATTCATTGGAAGCTATGTATATAATCATTTAATTTAGTGAAGGATCTTTAATATCTAAAATAAAAACTTCCAAATTAGTACTCATCAAACATATACCCATATTTTAACATTTCTTTATTACTGATTGAGTGACTATAATATATTGTGTGATCTAAACTTCTCAGTAATGGTAAAAAATAGATATATATAAGCATAACATAAACATAAGGGTATTAGAACACATAAACTACATTTCAAACCATACAATACAAATTGAATATAATAATATATATCCATGACATAATTATTTGGTTTTTAGAGTACATGAATCATAGGAGAATCATATTACATAATTCTAGAGATCATAACATTGGAATGAGAAAGAAATGTTTTGGCATAAAAATTGATTATAACATTGTGAGGATGTATAAATTCATAGAGGGTCATTCCATTATTTTAAGGATATGATATTATATCCTCATATAAACAAATATATATGAAACAATGACCGCCCATATTTTTTTTAACATGAATGAAAAGTCATCACATTACGTTATAGACAAGAAATATAGGTCAATGCATAAAAATAAAAATAATTAATTAGGTTCACACCTAGAATTTTGAATAATTAATCATGTTAATGAATAACATATTTACAGATGAGTTTTTTGTCGTTACCCATTGCATTGGTGTGTGATATAGATCCCACCCATTACAAAAATAAATGCATACATATTTTTTCTATAATATCATAAAAATTAAATAATATAATAAATAATTAAATTAAATGGATTAAAAAACATATTATCATACCATAAGATGTAGAAAATATAGAGATTTCATAACCATTTTATTTTTATCTTATAGCATAACCCAAGGGAATTTATGTGCATTTTCTAGGATTTTTGTCGCTGAATAATCCATGGAATAGAAACAGGTTCCTGAAAAAATCTTTTTATTGCAATCATTATGGTGGAATAATAAGAATGGTATTCTTGGTTTATATCCCTATCAAAATATGCGTTACATTAAATGATATAATAATAGAAAAATAATTATTTTCAATGATCACTTTGGAAATTATTTATGGAAAAGAACAACTCTACTTTGAAACAATTTTAAAACAACATGCATTTTGAAAATAATATTCATTGAAAATAACCTTCAAAAACTATAAATTATTAAAATAAAATAATGGTTATGAATAATGGGAATTCCATTCAAGATCTACATGATAATATAATTGTTATTTTTAAATGTTCTGTTAAAACGTGGTATTATTTTGATAATGACATGAATATTCTATTGAATTGTTTTTTTATAAAAAAATGAGGAAAAACTATATTAATTATTAATTTTGTGAATAAAACATAAAACAATTATAAATAAAATGTTTTCGGAAATTTTTTTTTAACAGATGAAAAAATAATGTTGATTTTTAATAAAAATATTGTTTTAAGGTCTACAGTACATAAATAATGTAAAATTAATGGAAGATATGTATTCTTAAAAAATAAGTAGTTAATAAAAATTTAAATTAGCTTTTTGATACATACATTATAATATTTCATCATTAGTAGAATTATCATGAACAATACCAATAAATTTTTAGATTATAATAGAAAAAGCTTTCTATAATGGTTACATTGAATCTTAATACAAATGAAATAATAACATTAAATGAGAAAAATATTATCATGAAATTAAATAAATTCATTATATTTCATATAATAATGATCTATATATACCTTATAAATATGAATGGATCATAACATAGCCATTTTTCAGAGAATGAAATTTTTTATAGTGATTCCTCATTACTTTGGTAACATTTTGACGATAACCTCCATTGAAGAGGAGGCCTAAAATAGATAAATGAATCCTCATGTTTCTTATCGAAAAATTATAATCTAAAATAATTAGAATTATATATATTCTATAAAATAAAAATGGTTTTTAATATCCATGTGTCTTATAAAATAAAAAATTAATATTGAATTCCCATAGTACATTATTAATATTTTGAAATGTAATCCAACATAAAGTATACAGTAAAATGAAACATTAAATACAATTACTATTAGTACATTCATGATATAAAATATCAAATTATAATTATTTAATCAACTTAAAAAAAAGTCTGTTGTATTTTCATATGTCCCACAAAAATTATAGGGAAAATAGAAATCCCTTAACATAAATCGTGAATTCCATAATACACATTCTAACATCATGAATAATAAAAATATGTTTAATATAAATATATTATATTTTTTATTTTTTATTTTTTATTGATATATTATTTACATATTACCATTTATTACTCATTTACTACCAAATATAGGTTAAAATCATGTTTAAGGGAATATCCTCTTTGTTTTACCCATATGTATTTATTAGTTACATTCGATCCAATTAATTTCATCATGGTAACATCATCTATAGAATTATAATGATGAAATAATTATAATTTTTATACAACAATTATACTTTTTATACCAATAATTAATTATGTTTTTGAGGAATATTGTATGTTGTGATAATGGAGAAGGTAGTATATACATTTTCTTGGGTAATGTTTCAATTTTTCGACTATCATAATAGAAATGTGGAAAGTGATATTTTTTTATATAAGGATAATAATATCAAAACTATTATATAATTCATTTAAATGTACTTATTAATATAATTTATTTGGTTTGGTGATGAAAAGATAGTGTTTCATCACTTTTGGAATGAGGTTGTCCACACATACATGCACGATGTTATCATCTCTCTATGAGTAAAATGGTTATAAAAACATTATTTATTGTCAATTAATAATGGTAAATATTTGATTAATATCATAAAAATTTCTTTTGAAATAAATCTATTATTTCTCATTATGTTTATAATATTCCTTGTAATGTGTAAGTAAAAAAAGTATCAGATAAATTTGTGAGGCAGATGTTTGTCACACACATTAGAAACATTATAGCATCTCCTTACAGAATTGAATTTAAAAAATTATATATGATATAATGAATATATTATTTTAATTATTTAATAAAAAAAATATATAGAGTTTATATCATTCATAATATCCTATCATGAGTGGCGGTAATGGAAATAAGATTTATATCGCTTTGCTATGAGGTAGTCTAACATGCAAATAAATGATGAATTTTTATCATATCTAATAAAATATGATATGGTTATATGGGATTACAATGACCTAAAAACATATCAATAAAATTAATATAAAATATTTATTAAATCATAAATTATTAATTATAATTTTTTGAGGTTGAAGAAAAAATAAAATATATATGCTCAATAAAGAACATTACCACATCCATGGGAAACCTCCATAGGATTGAAACAAAAGCATTATTAGGATAAACTTGCACAAAAAATAAAGGCTTAAATGATTAGAGGGAATATTTTAGGATGTTTTTATAGGAATTTTATGGAAAATTAGTTAAAATGTGTGGAGAGGAGAGGATAGTTGTTGTCCTTTATAAGTAATGTTGTTAGAGACCTTAAATTATTTTAAAACAAAAATTTATAATTAATATTTTCACATGAGAAAGGAAAAATATATTTAAAAATTTGAGATATAAAAAATACAGGGTCTATATATTTTTGTAAAATATTTTTTATAAAAAATTGGATTATTTTCAAATTTAACTTGTTAGCTTAACCCCATGTAAACCAACTTCTGTCTTAACTGTTCTGATTAATTTTTATTATTTAAATTAATTATCATGATAAAAATTTAAGTTTATAATATTATATAATAAAAAAATAATTCTCAAAATATAGAATAATTTTATCTAAAAAATAACATTAGTTGAATAATATATTTTAAAATTAATCTCGTAGGGTGATGAGAAAGTGGGTTTTCAAGGAGATGATGTCCAAATGATTACAATAATTACATATCAAAATTAAATATTAAAATGATTCTAATGGAATAAATTCAATTAATATATATATATATATATATATATATACTAATGTGAATTTAAAAACCAATTATAAAGATAATTTAAATTTGTAGATAAATTAAATGAAACTATAGCTTTCAATTATATTTCAATGTATTTCAATATTAGTCCATATACATAATATTACCCAAAAATTCTAAAAAATACCCATAATATATTTTTTCAATTATATTTTAAATTTTTTGTTAATTTAATTTAATAAATACTATAAACAATTTTTAAATTATTTTTTTACATAATTTCTGAAAAAGGAGGAAAAAATGATTTTAATAAAAATATAAATTTTATTCATAAATATGTATTTATTGAAAACACTTGTACATAAAAACATAATAAGATTGTTAAAAATAAAATAATAATATAATATATACATTTTATTAAAACCTCAAAATTAAGTGGATTATTTTATTGGGTGATTTTTTTCAATAAAAATGGGGTTTCATATAAATATTCCATATAGATCCAAATTGTTTTTATATTAATTTATATTTAATTCAACACAAAAGAATGCATTTTATAAAAATGTAAAAGACAAATATTTTTATAACATAGATAATACTATGCATACCTACTATTCTAATAGTGTGTATATAATTATAATGATAATAAATATTATTTGAATTTTTTTTCACTTTTTATTAAAACACACTATTGCATATAATGCAAGATAAAATTAGTGATGCGTGTAATAATAAATATTGAAAATATTGAATTTATTGGAAAAATGTTTTCAAATAATATTTGGGTGTTATATTCTACCCTCATTAATATTAATATCTCATTTGTGATTCATCACTTTTATATCATTAATGGGGGATACATCTGAAACATTATATTCATAGGTTCCCAAATTACATCATCAAGCTGGTTGATTCTCCAAAATACATTTACCTAGAATGTGGTTTTTTTTTCAGTTTACAATTTCTCTATATCATTGAATCTATAGAGGTTTTTGTTCATTAGAAGAATCAATGTCACGACCCGTCCTCGGGGCCCGTGCCGTGACTACCCCAAGCCCGCCTTCCATAAGCCAGGGGCTGGCGACTAGCACCAAAGGCGAAAATCCCGATAACTGGGAAGGCATTGCCTTTATAAAAGTAAACAAAACACCACAGAGTACAAGCAGAAGAAAAACACTAAGTACAAAAGAAAGTGATGAAAAGTAAATGGTCCAGAATACAAACCCAACTGAAAGTGCAGCTATAACTGAATGAAAGTACAACAGAAAAAGACAAACAACTGGACGGACGGAAGCTGCTCCTGGGTCATCCTCCTCGGATCATAGCTGAAGGGTAGGTACAAATGGCGCAGCTCCTGGTCATCCACCACGGATCCTACCTGAAGGGTAGGTACAGATAGCCTCCTCCACGCTCTCGTCTGTCAACCTCCTCCGTGTGTCGTCTCATCACGAAGTCCACCTCCAGATACTGACTCGTCGTATAGTCCACCTCCGGGTACAGTCCAGTCCTCGAACACTCGGCCTCTAACAGCACTGCCCGTCATCTGCAACCAACACAACGAGGTGCGGCATAGCCCGTGCAGGGGTGAGTATAACGATACTCAGTAGGGACCCTGAGACCCTCAAGGTCTCTCTAAATCCAACAAGGATAACCACAAAGAAGATCTCAACAGATAACATCTACTTAGTTATATGCCCATACATATACCTAAGTTATCAAGTAACCCATCTCAATCATGAGGAAACACAAGGATCATGAAATCAACGGATAACCACTACCCAGGTATATGCCCATACATATACCTCTGTTATCAAGTGACACATCTCAATCATGAGGTTAACACAAAGGTCATAAGTCTCAGCTCAAACCAGAATTTTCATTATCGAAACTGTAACTGCTGAAGAGCTCCGTCTCTAGAGTGTACAGTGGTCCTGTCACGACTCCGAGGTACTACTCACTAACCTAAGACTGCTGAAGTACTCCTCCTGTCGAGTACCGCGGGTCAGCCACCCAGACATAGTAGTGCTTCCCGCCGAGTTATGTCACCCAAACACAATAGTACACACCCCCTAGTAGCCTGCTGAGGTACTCTCCGGACGAGTACCGCGGGTCTTCACTGTCACATAGGTAGTGCTCCGTCCTCCATGGGTCTGCACCACAGAAAGTAGTGCTCCGTCCACTGGGCTAGTCGACTCACTCCAAGTCGAGTCGGTCAAGTAGTCATCAGGTCTAATCCAGCTACACGGTCTCCGTACTCCGCACGCTTGTCTCTGATAGGGTCCGCTCCACGAGCTACAGGTCAATACTCCAAGTATCTCAAAGTCCCATGAATAATTTTCTCAAGGTCCGCCTCGTCATAGGGGTCTAAACGCAATAGATGACGCGTCAATCGGACGCCCGGTCTGTGAGTTTCTAGCCTTTTCATCCCAGCGGCCCGGTTGGTTTCGTGAGCGAACCAATCCCCGCCGTATCTCAACTGTACCCCGAATACTCATAGGGTATACACATTGGGACCGTTTCTCAACGTGATCAACAACGCCGCTGACGGTTCGTCAAACGGACGTCCTGTCTGAAAGATATCATCTTTTCCGTTCCAGGGGCCCGGTTGGATTTCGAGTACAATCCAACTCGACCATACTCCAACTGCATCCAAAACTTGGGCGAAGTATTCCAAATATTCCGTCTCATCAAAAGGAATTCAACGAAACAGACAGCGTGGCAATCAGACGCCCGGTCTGTGAATTATTGGCTTTTTCGTTCCAGGGGCCCTGTTGGTTTTCGTGAGCGAACCAACCCGACCGCACTCCGACGGCATCCAAACCTCGAGCGGAGTAATCCAAAAGATCCGTCTCACTAAGAGGGATCTAACATAGTTGACGACACGACAATCGGACGTCCGGATCTCATGTTACGAGTGTTTCTGCTCCGAGAGCCCGGTTGGTTTCGTGTACGAACAAAACCGGTTGAACCCAAAGTTCTCCGAAACCATGAGTGTAATATACCGTAACGACCGTCTCGATCCAAGGATCATGTTTCCACTGACGGCGTGTCATTTGAAGGCTCTTAGCTAAAGTTATGGGTTTTTGGCCGAATGTGGTCCGAAAACTGGGGTCTATGCCCGGGGCGACCCGGCCCGACCCCACCTGGGTCGGCCAAACCGGGTCGACCCGAACTGGGTCCGACCCTGTTGGGCCCGGCCCGGCCCGGCCCGGCTCGGTCCGGCTCGGTCCGACTCGGTCAGGCCTGACCGGCCGGCTGCGGCTCGGCCAGCGTGGCCGAGCCGAAACGCGGAGCGGCGGGGTGTGCGGATCCCCCACCCTTTGACGCTGATTAAGGCCGGCGGCGGACCGCCGGCCGCCTCCTTTCAAGAGGCGCGCTGCCGCCCCCTTCCGCGGACCACCGGACGCGATCCAGTGGTTCGTTCCTTTTGTTGTCTTTGCCTATGGTCCCCCTGGGACCCCACCTTCACTGCGAAGGGATTCAAACGCCCAAACGACATGCTTCGTCGTCGCCCGTCAAACTGCACGTCAAAAACGAAACACGCCGTCTTCGTGGTTCTCCAGCACGATGCTTTGGCACAGCGCCCCTTCGCCGTGGCCCGACTCCGTCTGTGGATGTCTTCGGGTTTCTCCGCCGTGACGCGACGGCGTCACGCCTTTGTTTGTTTTTCACGACACGGCGCGACGGCGCCACGCATTACTTGTCGCACGTTTCCGCGCGGTGCGATGGCACCGCACCATTCCCGTTTCAATACACAAAAGAATCCAACATGAAATAAGTCGGAGGGTCGGCCGGGTTTGTGCGCTCCAGGCCCCCTCGCGTTATTCGATAACAAAAGGTCATTTTTCACGAAGTTTTTCAAGGAAATAAATACGAGAAATTTAAATAATAACCCCCAACATAAAACCGCATGATCGAACGATCCGCGGATCAACCCGGTATTGGTTGGTCCACGCTCGTCGTTCTTTTCACAAAAGATAAGAGAATTCCAAAAATAAATTCCCCTACCTCGTGTCGTCCTTCGTTTGATGACAAAGTCGCGGAATGGTAGTGTCACCGTTGAATGGTATCCATTCTATCGTCATCGGAGTGAGCGTCGTCATCGATGGCGACGTTCCCTGCGGTGATGCCTCCTCCCTTGACATGGAGAAAGAAGAAGAGAAGGCACGTCATTGGTGCCTTCGCGTTCTCCGTCGGAGGGTCTGTGTTCATTACATTCTTTGTCGAAGTCTCGACATTCTTCAACGATGGTGATGGAGTTCTTCAAAACTAAGAGCATCCTCTCTCAAAATCCTCACTTAACCAAGCAACCTAACAAAATAAGGTCTCCCATTATTTTATTAACACATGCCAAGCTTTTCAAATTCCAAAATTCAAATAACTTAATTAATTTAAGAAGTTGAATTCATTAATTAAAAAGTGTTGGCATGCACTTAAGAGGGGGAGAAGTTCAAGAGTTAAAGAAAGGGATATTAAATGGGGGGTTTAATGAGAGTTATAGGAATGTGAAAGGTTGGGGCTCGTGTGGGCCCCACCATTAAAGTATCCACTCATGGGAAGTTGGTTGGTCATGGGATCCACCAACAACTTTTCATGGGAGAGAAAAACTCCCAAAGACATAAAATAAAATTGTTCACACAATTATATTTATTTTAAACTAAAACCCCAAAAACAAAATCTCAACCCACTTAAAACACAACTGTGGTAAAGGTCCCCTTAAGAAATTATCGGCGTTGCGAGTTTATCAGTGCCATCAGATTTCAATTCCGAGCACCAGTTCAAAAGATTGAAATTCTCGCTCGCTCGTTCACTAAACGTACCCGAGCCAAAATTCGGAAGTTGATTCCGGGCACTCCGGGCCTCGGAATCAAGTGCCGTCATAAACCGCGTTCTTGTAAAATTCCATAGAAAATTAAGAAAAAAATTCCCTTGAAATTTCCGGGTCTTTACATTACTCCCACTTCAGGTATTTACGTCCCCGTAAAGCTTCAACACAAACTAGGGTCTCAAAAGCGGTACAGAGCACGCATTTGAGCTTTCTGCTCCCATGTGCTTACTTGGAGGTTCCCATACTGACAGAGAAAGTGCACCCGAGGAATCGATCGTCCTCATAGGATCTTCTCATGTCGATCCTCGATCCCCACTAGAACCTCCGTGGAAAACACCTCATCGCCATCATCCAGCTCCTCATGGTCGATGATATGTGAAGGGTCAAGCACATATCTCTTCAGTTGAGATACGTGGAAGTCGTCGTGCACCTGTTGAAACTTAGGTGGATGGGTCAAGCAGTAAACCACCTCTCCTACCCAGCTGTGGACCTAGAAAGGTCCATTGTACCTCAGAGTTTTCTTTCCGCCTTGGCCACAACTCCATAAACTTCGTTGAGGTGATACCCGTATAAGCATGTGATCGTCATCCAAGAACTCTAGAGGTCTCCAATTCCTGTTAGAACTGGAACTCGAAACGACTGCCGCTACGAGGGTAAGGTTGACCGAATCAAGAGTGATCGGTCGTACCCTCCTGTGGAAGAGTTTATCTTGTGCAGCCTGGGGTTTCCTTTTCGCTGACCACGGAAAACCCATCCCGACGTTTGCCTAAAACCATCAATTTGAGTATGAACAGTTATTGCACATTCCATACTCAAACTAACGTAGTAAGGACTCGACGCTGCCACCAAGAGATTCCAACCAGAACTCTCTCCTCGAGGGTCTGACCACACTGTCGGCATAAGTTTGATTATCGAGTCTCCTCCTAAGGTATCTCCAGACGAGAGGGTCAAGTCCACGGCTTACAGGGAACTCTAGGTATGGAACAAGATTTGTGAAAGCAAGGAATGATTCATATCGATGTCCGTTACTACAGCAGCTATTAGTGGACACAGACTGCCCCTTGAATCATTTCTAGATCCATTGGGTCGCACTCCTTGACCACATGCAGCCGCACTCTTCCTCCGCCCTTCAACTCCCTGAGCCTGGCGGGAATAACTAAGGCGGGTGGTTGTACCATGTTAATATGTACACCACCTCATGCTTCTCTCCTAGCTCTGCCTCCACGTCTGTTGCTTCGTAGACTCATCTCTCCTTTAATATTCCTCTTCTTTAACATTTAACACGCTCGAGTCTCTAAGACTGGAGTCGGTTTCCTATTTCTTACTGCACTGTGCAGCCTTCATCCACTCCTGGATGATCTGCACCTCCTTTGCCTATGATCTGAAAGAGCTGCTAAAGTTTCTCTTTTTCCGAAAGGATAAACTCAGTCTCATCCCCTGGATGAACCACACCCATTGCCTAATACAGTCAATCCTGACATGAATGACGCATTCTTGCCATGGATGACGTCGTAAGGCCTCAACGTAACTACTAAGAGATCCAACTGTCACTCTCGCCTCCAAGGGTTGAGTCACACTGTCGGCATCAGTGTGAGGTCACTAGGACTCCTCCAGTAGAAATATTGAAAGTGAGGGTCAAGTCAACAGTTTTAACTGGAACCACTTAATATCAACCAAACAAAAGGACATGAAAGAAAACAAAGATAAATGTCTTTTTATTATTGCAGCTCATAGTAAAAAGACATGAATACAACAACAACATGGAACTAGAAATACAAGGGATGTATCCACTAGTTCCTCTCTTGTCCACCTGCTCTCAGAGCTCTACTTCCTTGTCCACTGCTCGACTGTTTCTCAAGCACTCGTCGCTGCTTCTGGCTCAGTGGCTCCTCCAACGCCTGCGGATGAACTGTACGAGGAGTCGGACAGTCACATGCCAGGTGACCCTTTCCGCCGCATGAGTAACACTGTCTGTTTCTGGAATGCCTGGCTCTGACCCCACCCCGGGTGCCCCGCACCACCGGTCCTAAAACCCGAGATCGTCCAACTGCTGGTCTTGTCCTCCTGGACCTCTGCATCATCTATCTACTGCCTACAGATGACTCGGCTACTGATCGAAAAACACGCGGCAAAGGCAGAAGCTCATGTACACGCTTGGGGTGTAGAGATACTGGCACAAACTCCACTATGAAGAGGGTCTCAAAGTCTTCCCATCCGAAGGCCATCCCGTCGCAAAACTGAAACAAGTGGCTCCACCACCTGCCTGCTGCTGCCTGAAGGAGGCTGGAAACAAAGATCACCATGAAGTCTGCCGGCGTCCCCACTAGCCTGATGACTCTCACCACAGCCTCCAGCCAATCCTCACCCGCCTGTGGGTCCGTCCCTCCCTGGAATCTGGGTGGCCTCTGGCGCTAGAAATCATGCAGTGCGCTCAAGCGACGTGCACCCTCTACTACTAGGGCCGGTGGCATCGGTGGCCCAACGAGTAGTAATTCCGCTGGTGCCTCCACTGGTGCCTCAACTGGAAAAGGGACCTGTACAGAGGCCTCGTCACTCGACAGGCTATCAGTACACACATCCCTCTGGGATCTAGCTGGTCGTCCGAGAAAAGGCATCCTGCAAGAAACAACGTTACACGGTCAAATGATTATACCTGGTGAGCAGACATGGTTTGATCTGTTTTAAGGGAAACCCATTGAAAACACAGACACAATCAGTGTTTTCGTGCACAAAGTCAGAAATTAGTTGTCAGGGTCCTGGTGTATGGATACGTCAGCTGCCCGCACCAACACTGGACTCCATGAACTAAAGACCACACTCGGTACCCTTAACACTATTGCTTCACAGAAAGAAAATATCAGAGTTATAAGTTCTGCGGTAGAACCGACTCCTCTGATACCAATTTGTCACGACCCATCCTCAGGGCCCATGTCATGACTACCCCAAGCCCACCTTCCATAAGCCAGGGGCTGGCAACTAGCACCAAAGGAAAAAATCCCGATAACTGGGAAGGCATTGCCTTTATAAAAGTAAACAAAACACCAAAGAGTACAAGCGGAAGCAAAACACTAAGTACAAAAGAAAGTGATGAAAAGTAAATGGGCCAGAATACAAACCCAACTGAAAGTGCAGCTACAACTGAATGAAAGTACAACATAAAAAGACAAACAGATGGAAGGACGGAAGTGGCTCTTGGGTCGTCCTAGAACATGTTGCTAATATTTATACGATATCCTAAATATAAATAAGTTTATTAAATATTCAAACCATCATAAAAATGTTTTTATTGCATGACATGGTAGATTTCATAAATAAGATATCATTTTGAATGAAAACTGTGGGAGAAATGGTTACTTTTAGGATGTTGATTCTTAAGATGAAAATTATATTGAATGGGAATAATTCCAACAAGAGATAATGAGAGAGAATGTTGTTTTCGAGACACATGTAGATTTTTGATCCAATTGAGAGGTTAAGGAACTTGATAGATATAGTTTTACACTAACCAATTTTGGTGACCCATTACTCCTATTGAATCAGAATACTCTGACCAACAAGGAAGTAGTATGTTGAATGGATCTTTTAAAATATATGAATACATGAATATTAAAATGTTGTTCATAAAACTAAATAATGTTTTGATTTTGGTATAAACAATATAATATGTAATTACTATTGGGTATAAATGAATAATTTTAAAAAATATGGACATTGATGGTAAAGTTAGCTCTAATAAGGCATGATTCATAGTGAAGTGTATGAAGTTATTTCAAAGCATTAACTATGATGAAACCTCATAACCACATTATCATCATAAGTAAATCCATATATTACATGCAACTAATGAAATTTGGGATTGAGAAATTTGGAATAGTAATAGTTAAATTTATATTCTAAATGGGATATAGATTAAGATTTCTATATGACACAAAAAATGGGTCATTATGTAAATTACATCCAATAAATTAATCAAGTAGTATAAATCCATTTATGGATTACATTTGGAATAGTGATTGTGGAACAATAAATTTATTGACTCCATAAAATTATTTTGTGTTTTAAAAATGAATGAAATCCATATTTTTATAATAAGAATAGTGTATGTGAAATAACAATACCTGTATTATATTTTGATGGAATACTATTACTGGTAACAATGTGAAATTATTACATTCACTTAAAGGATTAGATATATTATTTCTTCTTCATGAAATTATTACGTGATATAGCATATAATTTAGGGATTATGAATTTTTGAGATGTCTCTCAGAGGCTTGTTGGGCCATGTCAAATTTTATATATTAACAAGGTAATCAATGTTACAATATTGAACATTAAATGAGAGAATTTTTTAATGTATCACAAGATATTAATATATCCCAGAATATGTGTCCACAAACATAGTCTGATATCTTAATAATGATTAAAATACCAAATGTATCAGTAGTAGGATATAATATTTATCTAATGTTATGTAAATTGTTGTAGGTTGTATTTTCATTTTCAATTGTAGGAATATATCAATTCAATCCAAGATAATATTATTGAGTAATTGTAAACACTATATTAAGGTACATTTTCTATATAACGGAAATGTTCGTAGTATATAAAGGATATCAAACGATTGTTTTTAAGGGATAAATTGATTCCATCTTCCATACATATTATAATTATTTGAAATCACGGTCAGGTTGTTCATTTTTCTTAATTGTTAATGTAGTGACCTATATGAGCTTTATGCAGTCTATGGTTTCCAACTCTATATTAGAGTAAAGGTATATAAAGGGTTCTAATTCATATAAGGATGATGTTTTGATTCATATATTTGTTTCTAATATTTTAATTATACATAGTGGTGTTGAAATTGTTATAGTATAATGTTATTATATTATTGTAGTAGTTTATTCCAATGATACTAGGTCACATTCAGATAGGAAAACACATACATCCAAAGTTTCAAATCATGAATCATTTTACTCATATATGTGTTGTGATGGTTAATATTCTATATATAGATGATTATTATGTATACACCTAGAAATAATATATACTATACTGTAATCAAGCTACTCTAGTGAGATATAAAGGGTTGAAAGTTTTTATTAGTAGGCCCTTCTTCACGTAGGAGTGTTGTGAGTGCTTTCCCTATACCCAACTCCTTTATGTACTTTGATAACCATTACTTGTATATAAATATATATATATATATATATATATATCTGTGTGTGTCTGTGTGTGTTTTCTTATTATAATAATAGTGATGATATTTCTACATCAACTATTTACATGGTAATTTCCATAGATTATATGTCATAAAAAAAGTTTATTGTAGGTCCTTGCTATAATAAAAATCATGAGATACTTTAAAATTAATATTATCCAATGTTTTATAGTCTAGATACATCATACTGACAGTATACAGATTATTTCTGGATATCATGTGATGGGGGTTTATAATAAAACATAAATATTCTTTGGTTTTTTAACATGCTGATCTCGTGTAAATTATTTCATGATGACAGACTCTCTACTGGGATCACAACATGTTTTATGTGTCATTAGGTGTTCTTATCTAGGTAAATTTTTATTTCTCTCAAATCATGAGTTTTTTATCAGTGTTTATAATTTTATACATTTAATGTTTTCAATTATAATACTATAACAATGAATTGATTGTGAGGAATCTTGTATAGGTTTCATCATTGGTGTAAATTGGTTGGATGAATGAATATAAAAGAATATCTCTATTCTCAGATGAGGAATAGATAAGTCTCGGGCCCATGTTGACTAGAGAGTATAAAATTCATCAAAATAAATTCCTCGGTACAATAATTTATGTTAATATTGTATGGTCTCAAAATATATAATTTAATAAAATGATCATGCCTCATGTGTGTGTAATAAAAAATGAGATATCCAAAGAAACAAATATTATATTTCACATAAAACGTTCGTATATAGTATTCATAACCATTGCGTTCTTTATCTCCAAATATATGATCATGGGTTTCTAGAATTCCCTATTTTTTAATGTCTTGGACACACTGTTATCAAGATAAGGAACTCGATGGTCACTCACTATGATTAACTACAAATAACACCTATTCTAAATAATAAGAGTTTTAATTAAAATGGACCTCGTCTGTGGGTCCTAGTGATGCATGATTTTGTTCAGTAAAAAGTAAAACTAATTAAATGATATTATTAAATTTAATATGAATTATTATTTTAATTATTTTATCATGTTTTGTTAATAGTTCAATGATCATATTTGTTAATAGTAAAAAAACATGTGAATATAATTTGTTAATGTGTTGGAAAAAATATTACTGTATTATAATGCCCAAATTAATGGTTTTTATTTTATGAAAAATAATTTTTCATTTTAATATTTTTGATAAAATACTATGGACATTTATTTCATTTATATTAATTATTATTTGTGCACAAATGTATAAAATTGTGCTAATTATATTCCATGGACCAAAGTTAAATTTCGGAATGTATATCCTAGTTATAAAATACAATTTTAGCATCCTAAATTGAACGATCCCCCATTTGGAATAATTAATCAACAGAACATATCTTATCATATATTATGAATTTAATAGTGTTTGATTTTTAAGAAATAACTTGGTGGGGTAGATCATGTCTTCTCAATCGTGTTCATGTTCTTCACATGATTGAAGGGATATCATAAGGCTATTATAATTCCCATTTCAGCACCCAATAAATGATTATTTATGATATTGGAGTTGGGGTACACAAGTGGATGATCTAGACGATTTCTATATCGGTTCCTTTGATCCATGACATATCGATAGTGAGTGAGTCAAAATGAAATCTTAAAAATAAATAAGTTAGCTTTATTTTTTAAGGATTGTTTTGTCATTATAAAACAGAATTACATGTGACCATTTAAGAACTTTTGAGAGGATATTTCATGTATATAATTTTTATTATATGAGTACAATATCAAATTACATATTTCATATTTTTAATACATGCAATGTGCTCTTGGTCCCTTAAAAATATCCCTTTTACACATAGATATTATTGTCAAGATTTATTTTCAAATTTATTGTTAATTATCTGTTAGTGAAACTTATTATAATAAAATTTTATAAAAATGTAAATTTTTTAAATAATAATTTATTGTTTTCATAATATCTTCTTTCTTTGTCAAAATTTATAAAATTCATTCCAAGATTATTTTGACCAATTATGATAAAAAATAACATTGATAATATAAAAAAATAATATTTATTCTATTAAATATTTTAATGTGAACATTTTCATTAAATATATCATTTATGTACAATAATTATCTCTTTGGGTTAGTGTACCCGTGAATATTGAACAAACTGAATAAATTTAATAAAATATACATTACAATATTTGGGTGTTACATTCTATTTAAAAATAATTAATTATGAATCATATAAAAAGTGAGGGGATTGTGACATACAAATATTCATTAAATTCAAATCTTTGAATAAAAATATCATAAAATTCTAGTTGATTTTAAAAATTAATTCATCACTTCAATCTACAAATATAATGGCCCGGACCTCTCCAGCCCATCCCATTTTCAAAAAGAGGGCCATGAAGTGTTCTGGAGGGTAAAATGGAATTTTCCAACACTTTTCATAATTTTGAAACTACATGCCGTGTAGTGTGAGTACACACCATGTACCCCCTCGTCGGGCATACCCTGTGTTGAAGGACATGTCCTTGCCATGTGAAATAAATGGGTACACGCTGTGTACCACATACTACACGCCGTGTAGTCCCTCCCCGCGTACGTGTTACCCTCAAACCGTGTGTTGACCAGTCAACGGTCGTGTTCCGTGTTGGAGCCATGTCCTTACCATGTTAAATAAATGGGTACACGTCGTGTAGTCCCTCCCCGCGTCTGTGTAACCCTCCTACTTTTTCAACTCACTCATCTCCTCCCCATTCCCTCGAGCAGAGCTCTCCCAAGAGACTCTATGTCTCCTTTCATCCATAACATCTTCAACCGAGATCCGATTTACGAACTTCCAGTGGCCACAGGATCGTAACTACGAGGCGAAACTTATGAGCTTGGATATTTTTCTTTCCTTTTTTCCTTTCCTTCCCAGTTTCCACCCGATGAGGTTTTTCTATGTTTTTTCAGAAGCGAAAGACGCCGAAGGACGTCTTCTAAAGTAGATATGGGGGAGCGTTGTTATCAGAACTTGATGAGGTAGGGATATTACCTTCGTCTCTCAAAATTGTGAAACATGCGGGGTGGGTGTACTCTTGTTTATGTGAAACACATTTGAACCAGTTTAATGAAGATAATAACTGGATTATATAATGGTGTTGGGAAGTTTGTGATTACTTTTACATTATTTTAAATCTTGTGATATTATGTTGTGAGTTGAATAGGGTTATGCCTACTGAAAATCACGGTTTTTGGGGGCCTTTACTTGCGCAATTAAATTATTCCCTATCTTTGTAGACCGTTTATGGATGGAAACTTTAAGGAATGTGGAAATTGGATAATCATGAAAAGTTGGATGATTAAATGAAAATCTAAGACCCTTGTGTGATCATCCCGATTGAACAAAACTGAAATAATAAACATGTGGGTGTTTTTTGGGGTTAATTTATGTGAACGGGGTGTTTTTGTGTGTTTTTGTTGATCGGGTGAGCAGTGGGGATGAATTTGTCTTGGTTGTGGGTTGGTGTGAATGTTGTGTTAGTGATGGGTAACGGGGATGTGATAAATGGTATCAAGGGGTGATGATGTACATTGTGGTTGTGGTTATGTTGGTCAGAAGCGGGGCTGCCAGGTTGGGTTTTAATGTGAACAAACTATGGGTTTTGAAAGATAAATAAAATGTGGAAGAGTTAATGAATGGTGGGGATTGGTAATAGAACATGAATAAAAATCAATGGGGTTGGAAGGTCAATAGGAAGGGACTTGTTGTGTTTATTTTGTTTTCCTAACTTGATTTATGGATGCTAGGGATATGTATTATGAACTATTTATATGGTTGGTTGCGGTTGATTTCCCAGTAGTTAAGGAACTAATAAACTAATTCTCTTGAAAGATGAAATCCTAAATGGGGTTGGGGTTGTTTGTGGTATGCATGCTTCGTAGTAGCAGTGCCGAGGCACATGCTCAGTTTTCTATTTAGTGGCCATAGGTACAGCTGGGTGTTTGGTATATATATATATATATCTGTATCTTTTTGTTTTGTCGCTCCCCACCCATGTTGAGTACTTAGTACCGAACACTCCCATTTCATGGGAGAGGGTGTTTTCCCCATAGTTACTTGCTCCTTCCTGCTCCTTCTTCCATAGTTTTTGATGGATTGTGGAAACCATAAACCCAAGACACTTTGGGTAGGTTTTGTTTGTGGTGGTTTTAGCCCAAGACACTTCGGGCAGGTTTTAATATTTTCCCATGAATCTTCGTGATTAGGCCCAGGTGTTTGCAGGTGGGATACTTGTTTGTGAGGCACATGTGTGTGCGGGCAGGATATTTGGTTGTGAGGAGTAGGTGTGTGCGCGCGGGATGTGTGGTTGTGATGCCCAGGTGTGTTCGGGCGGGATATTTGGTTCTTAAGGCCCATGTCTGTGCGGGCAGGAAGAGTGTGGTAGCATTAGGTCATTCACCGTTAGGAAGAGAAGTTAAATAATGGGAAATAGTGCGGGGTACCCAATACTCTTGTTGTTATATACTACTACTACCTATTGTTTTGTTTTTTGGTGATCATGGATGGTTAGGATGGGTGGACATAATTCCTTGATAGGTTTTGGTTTCTTCGGTTTTCCTCACGAGACATTAGGATGACTCCCCACTTGTGTGCGAGAGCTTAAGGTTTCATTACCGTGTATACATGTATGCTCACCCTACGTTTACTTCCAGTATTCCAGGAGGACTACCAGGGCCGTGCGGGACCCTACTAGTAGGCACTGTTCGAGTTGTTGCAGTTGCTATTTCTTTTGGTATTCTACTTTTGAGCATTCATGTACTTGTGACTTGTTTTAGAACTATTTAAACATGCATGTGGGATTGGTTTGGGTTTGTTTACATGTATTTTCTTTATTGTTATTTTGGTGGTTGACTCATTCTACATCCCAATATTAAATAGTAAATAGGTTAAGTCCTCCCATATTTGTGAAAACTCATACCCTTGGTGTTAGACGCCACTCTGGGTCAAAATGGAGGTGGGATGTGGGGGTCATTATCTCCCTTCCACCATTTCCATCGCAGGAGGGGCATCATTGGTGGGAGGGGGTCATGACAGAATGGTATCATAGATGATGGTTGAGAGATAGGATGGAGTTTGTAATTAGATACAATGAGGATTGAATGGGATGGTAATTAAATAGTGTTGATTTATCATTGGTGCGTGATATAGGCCAGGGAAAACCGGCTAGGACACAAGATTTTAGGGCCCCATGTGATCTGATGCAAGGAATCTGAGCCTACCGAACGACCATCTGAGACTACATTGATTGCAGGGTAGAGTCCCTAGGGAAGGTACATGCATCATCATGATTGTGTTTTACATGATTTGGGTGTTCTGTGAAAGAAATTGAATAAAATGATAAAATGAAACTTTAGAAATTCCTTGCTACATGGGATTTAGTGATCCATGTTTACCGTACAGCTATGGCACCTGGACGTCGTCCTCGGGTGACTCAGACGGCTGAGGCCCAACAGATTTAGGTGGTCGATCAGTTGAGGATTGACTGAGAGGAGGAAGATAGCTGGTGGCAGAAGACACCTAATTCTTTACAGTGGAAAACCCTCCAGAAGTATGAGGGTAGTACTTCAGATACTGAGAAAGAGGGGTGGCTTGAGGAGCTAGGGATCACTTTTACCTTGATCCATGCTCCGTGGGAGTACTGGGTTCCCCTAGCAGTTAGTCAGCTGAGAGGTGCAGTGCGACAGTGGTGGATGCTCTACCTTGGGGAGAGGATATAGTCAGAGGTTCTGTGGGATGACTATGAGAACGAATTCCATGAGGAATTACTTTCTTCCATGATCAAGGTAGAGAAGAGAAAGAAGTTACCCTCTCACCAGTAGGGAAGTATGTCAGTACGAGAGTTTGTGGTCATGTTCAAAGATCTCTTACGCTTTGCACCAGATCTGATTCCGGATGAGGAGTCGTGGGAGAGACGTTTGGAGGAGGATATTCATCCTTTGCTCCTGTATGATGTCACCCCCATCACCATTCCGATGTATGTGGCAGTACATAATAAGTAATAGGTTGTAGTGAGGATTCACTCATAGGGTAGGGCACCACGTGAGGGGATCCAGCCAGGTTCGTCGAAGGGGAAGACAGTCAGCAGCAGGTCTCCTGCGACAGGCCCTTCCAAGTTCAAGACAGAGGGGATTAGGCCCCAGCAGTTCTATTTCAGATCTTCAGGTCCTCGTCCCTTTTTCACGATCCCATGACTGAAGTGTAATTCTTGTGGAGGTTTCAGGCACATTTAGAGTCGTTTCCCAACCCGAGCACAATACGGTGGAGGCGGACAGGTTCAATGCGCACCTCAGCAGCACAAGTTGCTGACGAGGACCTTTCAGCAGCAGCATGACCATGCTTCTCTGAGGGCAGAAATTGAGAGAGGAAGCCGACCCTAGGGTGCTCCTCGGGGTCCTCGACCAGGGCATGGTCGGGGTGGTGGAAGACATCAATGAGGCATAGGAGCTGCACATGGACAGTTGCATGTAGCAGAGTTGTAATCTCCAGTAAGACCAGAGGTGGTGCGAGGTATGAATTTTTTGTTCAACACTTTTTTCTGCTTTTTTAGATTCAAGAGTTTCGCACTCCATTGTTTCACCAGATCTAGACCATTCATTGGGTCTAGACGTAGAGAGACTTTCAGTACCCCTGGTGCTGAGTACACCAGTTGGGGGCCATACCAGCGTATCTTGTGTTTGCCGGGGATGTGGGCTGAAATTGGGACCACATTGATCTCGTAGGGATCATTTTTTGCTACAGATGCACCCCTACGATGTCATCCTAGGAATCGACTGGTTGTTTTTTGTTAGTGTCGTTATCAACTGCTTCCGAAGAAAATTCGTGTTCTCCAATGTGTACATGCAGCATGCATCTTTGGTTGGTGAGAGGAACTATCAAGTGTGAAGCCGGCATGAGAAGCCTCTCATTTCCTTGTTAAGCAGATTATTAGTGGATTCACTTAATGCATATATGATGGATTGCCCAGAGGTTTTTGGGTAATTCCTTGATGTTTTTTCCGAGGAAGTTGTGACTCTACCCCCCCACCCCCCGACGTGACGTTGAGTTTGGGATAGACATACAGACTGGTGTCCGTCTGATTTCAATAGACCCTTATTAGATGGCACCTTCAGAGTTGCAGGTGTTATGGATTCAGATTGAAGATCTGATGGAGATGGGTTTTGTTTGACCTAGTATGTTGACATGGGGTACTCCATTTTTGTTCATGAAGAAAGTAGATGGTGGTCTCGGGTTATTCATAGACTATCGAAGGTTGAATCAGGTAACGACCAAGAACCGTTACCCCCTTCCAAGGATAGATGATCTCTTTGACTAGCTAAGGGAAGCATGTTGGTTTTCTAAGATTGATCTATGGTCTGGATATCATCAGCTGAGGGTGAAGGACAGTGACATCTCGAAGACATCTTTCAGGTGTAAGTATGGGCACTTCGAGTTTGTAGTGATTCCGTTTGGAGTTACGAATGCACCAGTTGTGGTCATTGAACTTATGAACTTGGTCATCTGATAGTTTTTGGACAGGTTTGTCATTGAGTTTTTCGATGACATCCTGATCTAATCAAGATCATAGGAGGAGCACGTTGAGCATCTCAGTTTAGTCTTAGAAGTCCTTCGACACCACCAGCATTATGAGAAATTGTCAAAGTGTATGTTCTTGACACAAGATGTACACTTCCTTGGGCATGTAGTGTCTCAGCATGGAGTGTTAGTGGACCCATCAAAGGTGGAGGCAATTGTTTCATGGGAAGCACCCAAGAGCGTGGAAGAAGATCATAGTTTCATGGGGTTAGAAGGTTACTATCAAAGGTTCATTTCATACTTCTCTCGAGTTGCTTCTCCGTTGACATCATTGACTAAGAAGAACTAGGCCTTCCTATGGAGAGAGCAGTTCCAGATTGCTTTAGACTACTTGAAGTAGAAGTTGTTCATTGCTCTAGTACTCAGGTTTCTAGAGGAATGGTTGTAGTATAAGGTGTTTTTTTATGTTTCTGGCCTTGGTTTGGGGGTGCGTACTGATGCATAAGAAAGGTGTGATCTTTTTTGGGTCTAGGCAGTTGTGCCCTCATGAGCATAACTATTCCACCCATGACCTGGATCATGAAGCAGTAGTGTTCTCACTGAAGTTGTGGGAACATTACCACTTTGGGGAACGATTTTTGGTCTTCTCATATCACAATAGCATACGTTATATCTTCTCCTAACGTGACCTGAACATGCGGCATCAGAGTTGGTTCGAGTTTCTCAAAGACTTGATTCGATATCTCTTACACTGAAGGTAAGTTCAATATTGTGGCTGATGCCCTGAGAAGTTAGTCTCATAAAAAAGTGGTTCAGGAATCCATTGATGCTTGGAAAGCGATGGGAGAGATGGCCGCCTTGAACTTGGATGCAAGGGTAGAAAGTGTTAGAGGCTGTTTGTTTCAGATGACGGTTCAGTCCTCCTTATTATATCAGGTGGAAGAGTCTCAGTGGGGGGACTCCAAGTCAGAAGTAATCCGGGATCGTGTCGATCATGGAAACACTGCAGAAGGATGGTCTAAGGACAACCAACATCAGTTGCTTTTCCATGGAAGGTTGTTTGTTCTAGAGGCGATGTGTGAGGGAGTTCTCTGTGAGTTCCATAGCTCAGCCTTGGCGGTACATCCGGGAGTTTCAAAAATGTACCGAGGCCTGAAAGAACAATTTTGGTGGCCTGAGGTGAAACGGGCAGTGACAGAGTTTGTGGCTAAGTGCCTAGTGTGTCAGCAAGTAAAGGCTTAACATTGTGTTCCCAGTGGTTTGTTACATCCATTAGATGTCCCCAAGTAGAAGTGGGATGAAATCTCGATGGACTTCGTCACAGGACTACCCATATCTCAAGGAGGTTATAATGTTATCTGGGTGGTGGTGGATCATCAAACGAAATCGGCTCACTTCATAGAAGTTAAGGAGTCGGGCCTAGTGAGTACCTTATCACAGAGGTTCTTCGACGAGGTGGTGCGTTTTCATGGATTTCCGAAGACTATTGTCTCAGACCGGGATACCCGGATTACCTCATGAGTCTGGAGGGGGTTACAACATGCTTTTGGCACCCAGCAACACCATAACATTGCTTTAAACCCCCAGACCGATGGGCAGACAGAGCGGAATATCCAGACGTTGGAGGACATGCTGCTAGCATGCATTCTGCATTTCGGAGGGTCATGGTTACGATAATTTCCTTTAGTAGTGTTTTCCTAAAACAACATCTTCCACTCTACTATTGGCATGGAACCGTTTGAGGCTTTGTATGGAATTCCATGCCGTTCACCCATTTTCTGGGAAGAGGTTGGTGAGACAGGAGCTCTTGGGCCAGAGGTAGTGCAGAGCATCACAGAGAACGTGAAGGTTGTACATGAGAGGATGAAAGCAGCTCTGGACCGACAGATGTCTTATCCTGATCATCGGAGGAGGCCCATAGATTTGGAGGTGGTAGATCATGTGTTCTTGAAGTTTTCCCCTCGACGGGGGCAGTAGAGGTTTGGTAAAGGGAGAAAGCTCTCACCTAGGTTCATCGAACCTTTTGAGGTGATGAGGCGAGTTGGCGAGGCGGTATACAATCTAGCCCTGCCACCTCAGTTGGAGAAGGTTCATTACGTCTTCCACGTCTCCAAGATACGTCGATACTTACACGATGACTCTCACGTTATAAAATGGGGTGAGTAAGATATGGTAGATGATGGGACCTTCGAGTAACGACTAGTGAGAATCGAGGATCGTAAAGAGAAGGTGCTCCATGGATGGACCATTCCCTTGGTTCGTGTGTTGTGGAGGCATGGTGGCCTCGAGGAGAGCACTTGTGAGTGAGAGGCTCAGATGCACACTCAGTACCCAGATTTGTTTTGAAATGTGTTTTCTTTGTTCTTATAAGCTTTGTTTTGAGGTTATACTGTGTACCTTTGATATATGGAATGCTTTGCTTTTCGGTTATGAGACCTTTTGTTTCCTTGTTCTATAGAAGGGTGTAGCATGTCCGGATGTGTGGGAAAAAGGAAAAAACCTGATCTTTAATCGATATGCATTAATGCGAATGTGATTGAACTCGTGCGGGTGAGTCGGTGCCACCTAAAGTGGATAATATCCTGACATAGGAGAAGTAATTTCCCCAAAACACATGTACGGGCAGTGTGTTGGTTGTGTGGTGTAGGGGGTAGTGCAAGATGAAAAATACAAATGTATGAAAGTGGGAAGATCCAATTCATAATCGAGACACATTAATGATGATGTGATTAAACCCATGAAGGTGAGTCAGTGCCACATAAAGCGGATAATATCTCGAATTAGGAGAAGGAATTCCTAACACATATGATTAGGGTTATTGGATGGGTTCATGTTATAACGATGTCCCTAAGAGGTATCTTGTTGGGTTCCTCTAGGTTGGCTTTTGAATTCTCGGGGTTGAGAATGTTTTAAGAGGTATCTGATGTAATGACTCGGACCTCCCGACACATTCCTTTGTCAAAAAGAGGGTTATGAAGTGTTCTAGAGGGTAAAATGGACTTTTACCACACTTTTCAGAATTTTGAAACTACACACAGTGTAGTGGGAGTACACTCCATGTACCCTCTCTCCGGGTATACCGCGTGTTGAACATCGTTTCCTTACCATGTGAAATAATTGGGTACACGACGTGTACCCCATACTACACGTCGTGTAGTCCTTCCCCACGTACATGTTACCCTCAAAAAGTGTGTTGACCAGTCAACAGTCGTGTGTCGTGCTGGAGTCGTGTCCTTGTCGTGTGAAATAAATGGTCACATGCCATGTACCCTATACTACACGCTGTGTAGTCCCTCCCCGCGTATACATTACCCTCAAACAGTGTGTTGACCAGACAACGGTCGCATGCCGCGTTGAAGGATGTGTTGGAAGCCGTGTGGTGACCATGAGATATGGCCAAGTACAGGCCATGTACCATAAAGTACACAGTGTGTAGTTTTGTTTTTCTCTCCTATAAACGAAGGGGTTTGCCCCTCCTTTTCTAGTCACTCCTCTCATCCATATTCCCTCGATCATAGCTCTCCCAAGAGACTCAAAGGATCCATTTATCTATAACTTTTTTTTTCTGAGCTTCGATTTACGATCTATCAGCGGCCACGAGATCGTAACGATGAGGCGGAACTTCTTAGCTTGGATTTGTTGCTTTCCTTTCAGCATTTCATTCCCATCTTCCACCCGAGGAGGTTTTTCCGGGTTTTTCCAGAAGCGACATACGTCGACAGATGTCTTCTAATGTTGATCTGGGGGAGCATTGTTATCAGAACCTGTTGAGGTAGGGATATTACCTTCGTCTCTCTAATTTGTAAAACATGCAATGTGGGTGTACTCTTATTTATGTGAAACACTTTTTAACTGGTTTAATGAAGATAACAACTATATAATATAACGGGGTTGGGAAGTTTGTGATTACTGTTACATTATTTTATATCCTGTGATATTATGTTGTGAATTGAATAGTCTAATGCCTAAGAAAAATCATGGTCGTTGGGGGACTTTTCTTCCGATATTAAATGTTGCCCTATATTTCTGGACTGTTTATGGATGGAATCATTATGGAATGTGGAAATTGGTTAATCACGTAATGTTGGTTGATTAAATGAAAATCTGGAAACCTTTTGTGATCACCTCGGTTGGAAAAAAAGAAATAATAAACATGTGGGTGTTGTATGGGGTTAATTTATGTGAAGGGGGTGTTTTTGTTGGTTTTTGTGGATCAGGTGAGCAGTGGGGCTATGGTTGTCTTGGTTTTGGGTTGGTGTGAATGGTATGATTGTAATGGGAATCTAGGCAGTGATAAATGGTATCAAGGGGTGATGATGTACGGTGTGGTTGTGGTTATAGTGGTTGGCAGCGGGGCTGCATGGTTGGGTGTGAATTTGAACGAACTATGGGTTATGAAGGATAAATTAAATATGGAAGAGTTAATGAATGGTGGGGCATGGTAATGGAACACAAATAATAATCAATGGGGTTGGTTGGTCAATAAAAAGGGAATTGTTGTGTTTCTTGTTTTTTCCTAATTTGATTTGTGGATGGTAGGTATATGTTTTATGAATGATTGATATGGTTGGTTGTGGTTGATTTCCTAGTAGTTAAGGAACTAATAAAATGATTCTGTTGAAAAATGAAAACCAAAATTGGGTTGGGGTTGTTTGTGGTATGCATTCTTCGTAGTATTAGTGCTGAGGCACATGTTCAATTCTCTCTTTAGAATCCATAGGTTGGGCTGAGTGTTTGGTGTATATATATATATATATCTATATCTTCTTTTTGTCGTACCCCACCCATGTTGAGTACTTAGTACCGAACACTCCCATTTCATGGGAGAGGGTTTTTTCCCCATAGTAACTAGCTCCTTCCTTCTCCTTCTTCCATAGGCTGTGATGGCTTGAGGCGACCTTACACACAAGACTTTTCAAGTAGGTTTCGATTGGGGTGGTTTTAGCCCAAGACTCTTCGGGTAGGTTTTACTATTTTCCCAAGAATATTCAGGATGAGGCCCAGGTGTGTGTGGGAGGGACACATGGTTGTGAATCCCAGGTGTGTGGGGGCGGGATACGTGGTTGGGAGGCCCAGGTGTGTGCGGGCAGGATGTGTGGATATGAGGCCCAGGTGTGTGCGGGTGAGATGTGTGGTTCCTAAGGCCCAAGTGTTTGCGGGCGGGAAGAGTGTGGTAGCGTCAGGACATTCGCTATTAGGAAGAGCAGCTAACTAATGGGAAATGGTGTGGGGTACCCAATAATCATGTTCTTATATACTACTACTACATGCTTTTTTTTGTTTTGGTGAGCTTGACTAGTGAGGTTGGGTGGATAGAATTCCTTGATAGGTTTTGGTTTCTTCTATTGTTCTCACGGGACATTTGGATGTCTCTCCACTTATGCATGATAGATTTAGGTTTCCCTACTGAGAATACTTGTATGATCACCCTACATTTACTTTCAGGATTCTAGGAGGACTTACAGGGTCGTGCGGGACCCTACTAGTCGAGACATTTGGAGTTTTTGCAGTTGCTGTTTCTTTTGGTATTGTACTTTTGAGCTTTCTTGTACTTGTACTATGTTTCAGAACTATTTAAACATGCATGTGGGATTTTTTTGGGTTTATTTACATGTAATTACTTTCCTTTTCATTTGGTGTTTGACTCATCCTATTTCACGATATTAAATATTAAAAAGGGTAGTGCCTCCAATATTTGTGAAAACTCATACCCTTGGTGCTAGTCGCCACTCTAGGGCCTACTGGAGGCGGGACTTGGGGGTCATTATCTCCCTTCCACCATTTCCAGCTTCAGAGGGGCATCTTTGGTGGGAGGGGGTCATCACAACAAATTTCTATTTCCATATTAATTAGGAAACCTTAAAATTATTTAATATTATAGGCATCTTGGAAGATTTTATATATCAGTATTCATTGAAAAACAATTTTTTTTATTAACACCATCTTATTATTAATGATGGATATCATTTTATAAAATATTATACAAATGATATTTTAAATATAATTTTCAAGTTCCACCATATTGAATGTCATGAGAAAAGAACAATCAATAATAATTGATAAAAGAGATTATAATTTAGAATTAAGTCTCTAAAGAATTATTAAATTCTTGAAAAAATATATATCATATGTGTAATATCTTCAATTTTGATACACATATAATATATAAATATGATATTATTTAAAAACTATGGACTATGTGTTATGGGCCCCATTCCATATACTAATATTATATCATTATTCTGGCGTATTGTTTCAACAAATATGCATCAATGACTAGGAAGTTGTTTGTATTTATAATATTATATATTCAAAAATATAGACAAATATTAAATCACATTTTTAAATGGTTCAAGTCGAAATATCAATTTATTATTTAAACAAAATACCTTTTAAGACTGGGTAGAGGTAGACCCATTACATAACATGAAGGCCCAAGGTCAAGTAGCCTGAATACAAGGCTTGAAAGCCCATTATATGGCCCAAAGGTCCCCTGGGTAAATAGTACTGATACAGTAGCTGTGCTTCTAAAAAACATGTTATAGTATCACCACCGCAATAGTAACTGCTATAGTCCCTCTGCTGTTGCAGTGCCACCGCTGCTATAGTGCCGCTGCAGCAGTACCTGCTATAGTACTACTACAGTACCGTGGAAATTCTCCCCTTTTCGGATTTGATCTTTGGCCTTTTGGATGCCAAGCAGAAGCATGTACCAATAGGGTACATGCTCGTTGGCGACAAATATAATATCATAATTATTTAGTACTCTATATATTTTTTATAACACCCACAAATCTGCTAAAATTGTATATTATATCATATCAAAAATTCATTCAGGAATGTGTTGAGATTCACATCGTGGAACTGGAATGACTATAGAAATTATGAAAAAAATGAGATACTTGAGGGATATAATGATATCCTACGAAATATGATCATATGTAATGTAACATGGAATAAATAAATTATATTAAAAGACCCAAGAATCAAAATCCTATTGAAATAGTACAAGTAATGATATCATAATTATATGTATAGGATCAATAAAATGTGAAACATTATATTGAGGATATAGTCCATTGGTGGATTTTGGATCACTCCATAATCCCTTAAATAACTACTCATGAGTTATACATTGTTACACATTCAATTGTGGGATATATAATTATTGGATTAAATAAATAAAATTCACACAAATAGATTCCATAAATGTAAAATAGACCACACAAAAATCAAAACCATGATCGAACGCATGTGATGGATTTGGGGTTTATAATTCATATTCAAGGAATAATTAAAACCAAAATAATAAGGTTTCCTAAGATAATAAGTAATTCTGTCTATTAAAAATTATAATTAAAAATGTTCACATATAATTAGAATAAAAATTCCCAATGTAAGATATTCTTGGTAAGGATTCTCAAAATGATTTTTAAAGGTTGTAAACATTTTTTTCATTATTTTATAAGTAATAAATCATTATAAAAAATGAAAAACCTAATTTCTATACATCATACCATAATAGTATCAATAATATTTAAAATTAAATAATGTTAATGTTTAGAATCTATAAAATATTTATTAAAATGTATGGGGATTATAGCCAATATTAGTATAGAAATAAAATATTCCCTTAAACTCGATTTACATTATAGTTGGAATTATAAGAGGAATTATAAATATATATAAAAATTGAAAGGGTTATTTAAAAAAATATTTATGGTAATATATAAAAATATATTATGTAAAAATTATATTTCATAAAAGTTTGAATACGAAAGATAACTTCTACTAATAATTTCATGATGAAGGTATCAAAGATCACTTAAAACTAATCTAAAACATGACTAAATTGAATATTTAAGAAAATGAATTTTTTTTATATATAAAATGAATTATATAAAAAACAGTGTTCAAACCACTGATATTTGTTAGGTTGTATTTTACAAATAATAATATATTCATGTTTTGTAATAATTAACTTGGCTCCAAGAGATAAATCTACGGTGAAAACACTTACATCTTTTAAAATATGTGAGTCGAACCCCATTTGACTAATTTTATTTAATAAATAATTTAATATCATGGAATATAACAAAATAATATTTCAAAAATATTAAGGTACTATATACATACCATACCAAATAAATCATGTATTGTAATAAGTAATATGTCACAATGAGTGAAAATTGAGATAAGAAACCCATGAGGATTGAGATAGATTCTGTTAAAAACCACATAAAATAGACATAGAATAAAAATGAGGTAAAAATAACATCAACGAGTATAATCAATGATATTATACATCTAATTGGACGAATCAATTCCATTCAAAATAAATTAAATGCTTAAATGTAAATGTGTATCAAAGAAGGAAAGGTTAGATGAAATCCATAACACTTTGGTAATTTTGGTATTGAAGGTAATTACTATACCAAAAAGAATATTGTATATTAAATATCATGAAATAAATATGGGTTTATTACAGAATAAATTAATGGAAACTATAAAAAAAATATAAATAAGATATTGGTGTCTAATAACAAAACATGTCACAGAAATGAAAAAATGAGACAATGAATTTACTTATGTTCAAGAGCACATTAAAAATTCCTGTAATTCATAAAAAAAATATTAATTCAAAGTGTACATGGTAACCATATTAATATATATTTCATATTTAGCATTCAATTAGGTAGAACATATCTTTTATCTATAATATAGTTATTCTGTATATATATGTTACTTGATTTTGTTTAGTAAATAATCTTGTAACAACATCATTATGATAACAATGGTTATGGTGTTATAAAATTACATCCCAAAATAACGAATAATTATTTTTTATAGAAACAAATTTTATATTTAAAATTTTTATTTTTTCCACCAATGATGGGTGGTGGTGATAAATTAAAAACATTTCCTATATATTTTATAATTCACACACATGTTTGATTAATGTTTTAGTTTCTAAATGAATAGGATTGAAATAAAGGGTATAATAATTTTATTTTTAAGAACACTATAAATATTATAGATATCATATTTAATAATTTCTTTTATATTTTTCATCAGCCAGGCACAGTGGTGATGAATAATGGATGACATCTCTTTATAGAGGTGGTGTTCTGTGCAACATATAAATAATACACACACTTTCCTACAAAAATAGATACGAATAACGAATGGTTACTATATTTATATAATTTCATTTTAGTATGATAATAATAACAAATTCCCCATATTATTAATGATATATGATATCATGATGAGTATTACTATGTATGTGTCCATAATATAGAGATAATACTTGTGATGGAGACTTGATTATAATTTATAAATCTACTTGGCATTGAAGGCCTTAGATTTTAATCGTTTCGCCTAGTTTTAATAATATGTGATGTTAATATAGGGGAGTATATTTTTTCATTATTTTGAGGAAATGTTAAATTTTTGTATATCCATGGTAGGGTGGAAATTATGCTCATTTATAAGAGATAAAAATGGATATTATGGGAATACCAATTACACTTTACTGGTGAAATTAAACTATTACTCATTAAAAGCTTTAAATTACTAAATTTACTAATGTTTGGAGTGTGTATGAGAAAAAATTTCTCAACTAATGATTTAATAACATTGCTTTAAAATGTTATATGGGTTTTAACATAATTTAATTTAATATATCCTATTAAAATTTAATCTAGGTAACTAGTGTAAACTAACTAATTTTTTATTTTGATAAAAATATTAAATAAATAATATAACAAAATTTCATTATGATGAAATTATAATGTTCCATTATTTAATCAAAATCAATATGAAAATATTACATAATCAACATTTAAATCAAAATAGGATTTTTGTAAAAATACTTTTAGATTAAGAAAGATATTTCACTAATATGGGTTCTTTAACTTATTTATTATTGACTGCCAATAAAATGAGTGATAGAATATTTTTTTATATAATATAATACTACTTATTTATTATTATTTATTTTATTTGTTTCTATAGAAATTTCATGATATTAATAAATATATTATTTTAAAATAGTTTTTACAATCACTATTGAAATTAGAATTAATTTTGTGATTATATATTTTTAAATAAAAATCAAATTCAACATATTAAATAATATTAACATAATCTTATTATAAATAAGATGTATTTTATAAAAATAACTTTGGTGGATTTTTAAAATTATTTATAACATTAGTTCATGTGTTTTGTGATAATAATTTTTAATGAATGAAGTATATTAATACTAAATTTTATAAATAAGGGATACATTATCACTTAAATATATTAAAATTATAATAAAAATATTATCATCTTTAAAATAAGAGTAATTTCATGTTAAAATAGAAAAACATACTTTCCCAATGAAAAAAAAGAATTTATGAAATAGAAAAGAAGTGATGTCCTAACATAAAACTTGATTATGTAAAATTATATTTATGTTTTTATAAATTTCACATTGTTTTTTTAATTTCGTGTCTTAATTTATTAGTATCTATATATAATAAAATAAAATCAATTTAAAATAAAAGTGAAAAAAACATTAATATTTATATTTTACTTATTCACCTAAAAATTGATTATTTTCAAATGATCTAAAGAAATATATGCTAATTATGGTATTATAAATTCAATACAATTTCATTTTATTAATATCTAATTAGGAAATTCATTTATAAATGTTATACAATAAATGTGTAAAATGTGTTAATGAAATTTTTGAAAAAATAATTTTTATGTATAATCTGAATGACTTTATATTTATTGTCATTACAAATCCACGAGAATGTTGATTAATTATTTTTATGTACACTAGATAGGAATCAAAAAGACAAATGATTCCATTTTAATTTTGGAAATCTTAAAAAGGAAAATGAATTTAAATCTTATTGAAATTAGTTTTACATTGTTATTATCATTATTTTTTGTAGATTATAATTAAATGTTGATATCATACAAAAATATCATTATAAACCCCCTTATAACCGGTACGTAAGATAAAAATATACAATAAAATGTATTGGATGTTTGATGTTTTTATTTATCTATCCTGGATATAATAGTGATTCATTCAAGATTATGATTTCCCCCAAAAAAATTCAGTCTTGTCATAATTGACTGAGTATAAAATGAAATTTTTCTTGGTAAATCCTAGGTGATGTTATCCTCCTTCCTTTTCTAGAAATATTTGATTTATAAGGAAGAATTTCACTTATAGATTCCATTTATTCTTATTTAATTTATTAATTTTGAGAAATGGTCACTTCAATTTATCCCAGCTAATTAAATGGATATAATTTAATAGTAATATATAATATAAAAATTACACCATGGTTTTTTAATATAATTTGGTATGGAGTGTTTAACACACTATTAAATATATTATTTATATTTGGCTAATATTTAGTGAAATCATAGGTCATTAAAAGAATCACTCCCTAGGATAATAGAAAAGGTAGTAGTGTTATCCTCTAATTTTTTTGGGGGTCTAATTAGAATCACAATATTTGGGGGGTAAACTATCCTGGTAATTATAATCTATATATTATAAAAATTGAAACGTAATCCCTAGGTGAAGATATCGATAAAATACTAAATAATGTGATCCATGTTTTTTTGTTCTCACTATAATAAGATCACTTCAACATGTCATGTATAAATTGGAATTCAAGGATTTTATAACCTAAGGAAAAATATTGAAAAATTAATTTTTATATCACCATGTTAGGGATATTTAATTATGAAATTTCATTCATGACTACCTCTCGTGAAAATATTTCCCCATTATCATTGATGTAAGTTTTAGTTAATAATTAATATGAGATATATATATGTTTGTCAGGAATTTTCCAAGGATTTTCATTTTACTTTTCTATAACAACAATTATTGATTCTTAAGAATGGGAAAACTCTATTATATTTGATCTATGTCAATATTTTTTATTTTAGATACTGAGGGTATACAATAAGATTTTATGCCTGAATTCTATGTTATCACACACCTCCCAATGAATTATCTATAGTATATATTCTTGGCCAACGAATTATTGAATGAAACGGGTAATGGGAACTTATCCTTTTAGGAAAAATGAAAATAAGGATATGATAATAAATGAAGTTATTTAATCTAAATGTCCTTGATTTAACAACCCCCAGATTTTTGGACCACTAATGTTGAAAAAAAATTGTCCAAACTTGCTATATATATTCAAATTCATTGATTTCATATAGTAGGTGCATCAAACACCATAAAGTATAACATGAACATGGTAATTATGATTTATATATTATTTAAATTGTGTTATAGTAATTATAGTATACTTATCACCTAATATTTCATGGGTCCCCAATACATAATTTACGTAACTTTAGAACACCTTTACGATCTTGTATATCTTGTATGAGACCCCCAATTTCATCACATGTGGATAATTCCCCTTAATAAATTCATAGATCATGAATGAATGTGATAAAATGTTATTAAATCAATATATATCATGTATTTATTAATTTTATGACTTGTTCTAAAATCCTTATCGGTGGAGACATATTTAGAGATGAAATTCGAAATTGTTTCCATTGATACATTGTGATAATTAAACCCAATAGTATTATCCCAAATAAAAACATAATTATTCTTATAATGGATCTCAATGAATTATTAAGAACAAATATACCAATTATTAGGGTTTTTTTATTTAATATAATATTTAAAAGATAAAATATAGTTAAATGAACTACCATTCCATTTAAATTACAATATATAGTATCTATTTTGTAAGATTCAATTATTTTAATTTCATGACACTAGAGTGTAAATTTTTAGTATCAATTAACTGCTTTGGTATTTTATTATTTTCATGAGATGGTTATGATATAGAGTAATCTATTAGTGAACAATCCTTCTTAGAAATACTATAAATAGTGAAATAACAAAAATATATAGTATTTAAAATCACATGATAGATACCTGAACAATAGATTTATGGAATATTAAATCATATATTATCTAAAAGATATATAGGTACAATGATTTATATATTCAAAAAAACTCCACTAATTATATTATTGAGAAAATAAATAATGTAATGAATATTATATTTAAAAAATCTATTCTCATAACCTTATAATTAGAACCCCTCAGAACACATTCTACATAAACATTCAAGGAGATAGAGAATACTAAAGTTATACCATATTCTATTCCAAAAAATAAACCACATTTTCCAATATTTATGAATAAAAAAAATGAAAAACTGGTGGTTTTATATGATTTATATTTAATGATATAAAATGAAAAACTGGTGGTTTTATATGATTTATAATACATGAAATAATGAATATGGTATAATAAGTAAACTCAAAATTTATTGTGATAATTAAATATATATTATCAAAAAAATTACCATTAAATTAAAAATTAAAATATTTCTTACATTATGGTTTTTTTCTACCTCAATGAATATCATATGTAATATTTCAAAACAATGTTCAATGATAGTTTTAATATTTTTTTATTTTAAAAGAAAATCTAAATAACTATATAATATATATTTTAAATGTTTCACATGGATATATTTTAATATGATAAAATAAATCCATTTAATATCAATATGAAAAAAATATTATATGAATAAACAAAGAACCCATTATATTTATATTGTATAAACCATAAATAATTTAATACTATTATAATTTTTAATAAATTTCATACTAAAATAATAACATGAATTAAATATCCAAATTCATTTGGTGCTATGTAAATATATGATTATAACGAACACTATTACCTACCATGTAATGAAACATTTGAACTCTGCAACAATCATCTGTGATAATGTTAAAATAATAACAATTTTATAACTAATCTATCTTAAATTTGAATAATAGAATAAAAATAATATATATATATATATATATATATTATTCTTAATAAATTCTTTTATAAATTTTATTCTATTCTTCAAAAAGATACATGAACATATTCAGAAGATCACAACTAGAATTAAAGTAACTCCCTAAACTACCACATTTTAATCGATCATGAATATTATATAGATAACCAAAATTTCACCATAATAATTTGATTAATATATCTTATATTATATATATATACCTTACTTATACAATTATTAGCATTATTTTCATCCCAAATGATATTGATATATGTGTTTGATGATAAAAACCCCAAATTACCATATAGTTGACATTATTCATATAAATATGTATTACATATTTTAGATTATTTTTCACAAAATTATAAAGACACACACATGATTAATCTAATATCATATATTAATTGGAGGCTAGGTATATAAACATTTAATTTAGTAAAGGATCTTTTATATCTCAAATAAAATCATAAATGTTATTAATCATCAAACATATACACATATTAAATCATTTCTTCATTACCACAGCAATGGAAATAATATAATTGGTGAACAAAACTTCTCAGTAAGGGTAAAAAATAGAGATATATAAATATAACATAATCATAATGGTATTAGAACATGTAATATACATTTCAAACCATACACTACTTATCGAATATAAAAATATTTATCCACAACATAATTATTTGATTTTCAAAATACACGAATCATAAGGGAATCATATAACATAATTTTGGAGATCATAAATTTGGTATGAGACATATATTTTTGTAATAGAAAAAAAATTATAACATTTTAGGGATATATAAATTCATATAGGGACATTCCTTAATTTAAAGATATGAAATTATATCCTCATATAAACTAATATAAATGAAAAAATGACCGACATAAAATTATAAACATGAAAGAAATTGAACACATTACATTATAGACATGAAATATAGGCCAATGCATAACAATCTAAATTTGTAATAAGGTTCACACCTAGAATTTTGAATAATTAATCAGTTTAAATAATTACATATTTACTGATGAGTTATTTGTCTTTACCCATTGCATTGTTGTGGGATATGGGTCCCAACCACAAAAAAAATTAAATCATACATATTTGTCCTATAAGATCATAATAATTCAATCATATAATAAAAATTTAAATTAAATGTATTTAAAAAATTTCCTCATACTATATGTTATAAGAAATATGAGGGTTTCATAATTAATTCATATTTATCTCATAGCATAACCCGTGGAAATTTAAGTAGATATAACATTATTTTTATCAATGAATTAACTATGGAATAGAAACATGTTTCCAAAAATATATTTTTATTACAATCCATTTGGTGGATTAATAAAATTGGTATCCTTGGTTTATATCCCTATAAAAATATGTGTTACATTAAATGAAATAAAAATAAATAAAGAATTATTGTCATTGATCATATGGGACATTATTTATGGAAAAGAAAAACTCTATATTGAAATAATTTTTCAAAATAACTCATTTTGAAAATAATATACATTGAAAATAAACATCAGAAATTATAAATTCTTCATATAATAAATGTATATGAATAATGGGAATTCAATTCATGACCTACATAATAATATAATTATTCTTTATAAATATTTAGTAAAAAAGACGTATTATTGTAATAATGACCTGAATATTCTATTGAATTTTTTTAATAGAAAAAAATGTGGAAAAATATATTAATTATTAATAGGGTGAATAAAACATAAAAAATTTATAAATAAAATTGTTTTTTAATAAAAATTGTTTTTACCGATGAATAAATAATGTTGTTTTTTATTATAATCATATTTTGAAGTCTAGACAACATAAATACTGGAAAAGTAATCGAAGATATGTTTTCTAAAAAAATAACTAGTTAATGAAAAAATAAAATTAATTTTTTTATAAGTACAATATAATATTTCATCCTTGGAATATTTATCATGAAAAATACCAATAAATTATTAGTTTATAATAGAATAACAATACTATAATGGTTACAATGAATCTTAATAAAAAATAAATAATAAATCAATCGAAAAAGAAAATATCACGAAATTAAATAAATTCATTATATTTTATGTAATAATGGTCTATATATACATAATAATGATTAATGGAACATAACATAACTATTTCTCAAAAAATGATAATTGCTATAATGATCCCTTACCACTTTGTTAACTTTTGAACTATAACCTCAGTTGAAAAGGGGACCTAAAATAGATATATGAATCCTCAGTTTTCCTATCAATAAATTATAATATAAAATCATGATAATTATATGAATTCCATAATAAAATGTTTTTGAATATTCCACGTGTCTCATAAATGTAAAAATTGATATGAAAATCCCTTACTACTTATGTAATATTTTGAATTGTAATCCCATGTAAAGAATACAGTAAAATGAAACATTAAATATAATTAATATTAGTAAATTCATTATATAAAATATCAAAATGGAATTATTTAAACAACTTAATATAAAATTTTGGTGTATTTTCATATCTCACCTAAAAATTATAGGGAAAATTTAAATCCATTAACATAAATTGTAAATTCCATAATACACATTCTAATATCATGAATAATAAAAATATATTTATTATAAATATATTATATATTGATAAATATATTTATTTTACAATATATTATTTAAATATGACCATTTATTACTCATTTACTACCAAATATAAGTTAAAATCATGTTTCAGGCAATAACCTCTTTGTTTTACCCATTTGTATTTCTTGTTTACTTTCAGACCTATTAATTTCATCGTGGTAACAACTTCTATAGAATAATAATGATGAAATAATTATAATATGTATACATCAATTAAACTTGTTATACGAATCAATAAATATGGTTTTGAGGAATGATGTATGTTGCTATAATGGAGAAGGTAGTATGTACATATTCTTGGGTAATGTTTCAATTATTCAACTATCATTATGGAAATGTGTCATGTAATATTTTTTATTTATACAATGATAATAATATCATAAATAATATATAATTCCTTTAAATATACTTATATATATAATTAATGTGGTTCGGTGATGAAAAGATAGTGTTTCATCGCTTCATGAAAGTGGTTGTCCACACATACATGAAAAATGATATCATCTCCCTCTGAGGGAAATGGTAAAGAATAAAATTATTTATTTTCTATTAATAATTTCAAATATTTCATTAATATAAAACAAAATTTATTTAAAATAAATTTATTTATTAAATATTTGTTTATTAAATTCCATGTAATGCGTTATAAAAAGGTATCAGATAGATTTGTGAGGCAGATGTCTGTCGTACACACGAGAATAATTATTGTAGAGACCCATACTTTACATACATGGACATTACATTACTTCTACGGAATACTTAGTACATAACAAAAACACACACACAAGTACCGTAATAGTTTAGTGTCTTTAGAAACTCGGAATATAATCTTCTAATCGTGGTGAAGGATCTTCAACATCTCCCATAAAGATCTTCTTTTTTTACCTAAAACCTTTATTTATATCCGGGGGAAAAGAAAACATAAAAGCGTGAGCTCAAATTCTCAGTAAGGGTAAACAAAAGAAAGATCAATCACATCATATTCATAATAACATAACATTTTGGAAATCTTAACCTGCAAAAGAGAGCATAATTTCATAACATGGGATAAATCAAAGTAGTGAAATGAAATCCCAATAATCATAACAAAAAAAATGAAACTTTGTGGAATACACACAAAATCATCCGGAATCATTTCTTATTAGTCAAGACTCATTACCAAGACTATCTTAGTGGACAATGTCCCGTTCTAAACCGAGTTCACTCCTCGTTTCAGTCCTGTTTCACTGAACCGGTATAACCTACCATTCGAGCCATGTCTATCTCATGAGATATAAAATCATTACCTAATGCGTTGGAGGGAGATATAGGTCCCACCCATCTCATAATTATACCATTCTTATGTGTTCCACAAAATCATAAATCATACATAATTTCATAACCCATGTAATAAAAATGGGAATCTTAAACATTGTGAAATCATAAAACAATTCATATAAGATAAAGGAATTCATAAAAATATAATTCCATCACAACATAATCAAATCAATGTAATAATAGGGATAGAAACAGAAACCTTTATTATCTTTGATGGAAAATAATTTTGTTAAAACACTTGAACTCCATTCTTGAGGAAAATATATGTTCTGCTTCAAAAACACTTTTCCTTTCTTAAAATGTCATACAATTCTAAAAAAATAAGTTGATTAAAAATAAACATGAAAACCTGTAAAGTAAGCTTCTTGTAAATAATGTTTTAAAAATCCATTCATGCCGTATAAGTTAGAAAAACATTCTTCTCTTACTTTTCAAGGAAAAGTCAAAAAGTACCTCGTATGAAAAATGAGAAAAGATTCATTTCATATCCTTTACTAAAAATTCACCAAAGGGTAAAATTGGATATATACTATTGTATAATGATGGAAATATTAAATTTTTAGGAAACATGGATTTAAATGATAAAATACACCCTAGTAAATACCAAAGTATGGACAATCTCGGATAAAAATGAGATTGTGATATTTTCCCTTTCCTTAGGTCCGATTTTCTTTGTAAGTGTCCGAACCTCCTGTATAATGATTAAAATAATTTCATTGAATTATTAAAGAATCATATTAATTTTTATGATATCATATATGGTTCACTTATGACTTTCTATTATCCGTTCTTTTGTAAATTCCATGTTAAAAAGCGTTTTGGGTAAAATTGTTTCATTTATCGTCCATGTTTTGACTTGTAATTATTCATATGATTACTTAGATCATGATTACATAATTCCAGAATAATAAACATGATTTATATATACTATATATTAAAAATATACATATATATAATAAATCAGTAAATGGAATGAAATACACCGTTCATGGAGACGGTAGATCGTACGTACGCATTAACGCTGTTTTTTTCCTTATTGAGTTGAATGGAATTAAATAGATGACATATATATATATATACACATAAATACAGTATCATTATTATGTAATATATTTCATCATTATTTATTATATATACTTTATAATCATTCATGAATGGTTAAAGTGGAGAATGAATCCCATCGCGTTGTGGAGACGGTAGTCCGTACGTATGCACGAGCGATGATAGTGTTCTCATGATCGTGGGACTGTATTGGAGTGTATGTATACTATTTCAGAATAAATATCACTTTAAATTAATCATATATAGTTATTATTTACACCATTATACCCATCCAAGTAAGGTTGTGGTGGAAAATAGATTTCACGACGGCGTGGAGATGGTATTTCGTACGTACGAACGCGCGGTGATTTCGTTTTCCGTAGGATGGATAGATAGTGAAATAGGGTTGTTTCATATGTATAATAACATATCAGTATATTATTTATACTGATGTTATTACTTCATAATGAAACAACTAAATAAGAAGAAGTGGAACAAGAAATAAAGATGAAAGAATCGGTAATAGAAATTAACTCTTCTTTGAAGTGGCTCTTTGAGACCTCCTCTTAGGGCACTAAAATTGGTCTATGAGGTAGACCAGAAATTGTAGGTTGTTTCTAGGAAAGTGGAGAACAGAATATTTCTGGGGTTGGCCGAGCTTGAATGCTCAATGTGTTGTGAGGAAGAGAGGGAGGGGGTGCCCTTTTATAAGGGAGGAGAGGGGAACCTTTGGAATAATTAAAAATATTATTTTATTATAAAGCCAAATTCGTTTTTAAATAGCTCAAAATTGATTTATTTATAAGCTAAGGTGGGTATGGGTCTAAATAATCTCATAAAATAGAATTTAGGGAAGTTTAGGTTTCTATAATAACCTTATCATTTTTATTTAACTTTAAGTTAGATAATTTTACTTTTACTATGTCTTCTTGTTTTCTTACACTATAAGGTTAATAAACATACTATAAGAAGCCAAACGAACACCAAGTTGTTTATTATTAATATATATAACCTTATCTAAGTCATTTGGCCGAACGTTAGATTTTTAGGAAAAAAATAACAATTAATAATATAATATTTGTTTTAAAAACTATTTTATGTCAATTTTGACACTATTTAGTAATTGATTTTTGTGAAAGTCATAAAAGAGTTATTAGTTCTAAAAAAGTTAATTAAATCAATAATAACATGTCATATTAACTAATAAAATTAGTTAAATTCATAAAGAGTCTTAAATTACATTTATTTGGGTATTTATAACATCAATTATGTCAATATTTTATTATTAAGAAAATTTCTGCATCATCTTTGTGTCATAATAAATGACAAATATTTAATCCCTAAAAATTATAAATAAATTCCTATGATGTAGATAATTGTATTAGATTTCTGGATACTATTCATGTTTGATGTTTCATGAAGTGTATCACTAAATTAAAATTTTTATACTTATAAGATTTAAGAAAGTGACATGTTGTCACATTCTTTGGTTTTAATAATAAGTAACTTATTTTCATGGATAAAAGTTCATTAAATGAATCTAATCCTACCCTTAGGTGATATGAGTCGACTTTTAGTCATCAAATTGGATTTTTACAAGTGTTAGGGTAATTTTATAATATTATATTTACCCTTAATTACCCGATTTAGCTTTAACTATGGTAAATAAAAGTTACCGTTGTTAATATTAATAATTCCCAAAAATAAAAATTAGCCTATTAACATAATTTGGACCCACTGATTCCAAATATGGAATCCATTTTTTCATATTCAATACACAGAAGATGCAGAAATTAAATTAAAATTAATCACGTTGTCGAAAGAAAACGGGTCTTTCTTTAAAACACTGCAAAAGATTAAATTGATTTATCCTACGAATTCAAGGTAGAATCAATGCTAATGACATAAATTATATTAAATGGTAAGAATATTTTCTATTTAGACTTTAAATCAATTAAATATTATAATTTAATCAGATAAAAAATTGCGATGAAAAAAATTGTTTTTAATTAAAATATAGCGTGTTTTTACTATTCATCAAAATATGAAAGTTACCAGAATAATATGAAAAATTTATCCAAATTAAATTATTATTTTATGATTCAAAATAAGAATATTATTTTTCCAAATTTAACTTATAAACATGTCCAAAACTAGATTTAAAGTGGGTGCGCCATCAAAAGGTGGAAAAACTGCATTTTTTTTTAAAAATACTTATTTTACCCGAAAAATTTATTTTGTTCTTATACCATGTTTTATAAAATGTGTAAAATGAATAATAATGTTATAAGAATAAAAATTTAGTTATTACTATTCATAAATGCTAGTTCATAATATTATTATAATAATATATCGTTGTTTAGTAAAACCCGGTATTACGTACAACACATACTATCGAGGAAGGTCGCGATTGCGTGGAATGCATGCCAGGTCAGGGTTTCCTGCTATGCAAGAACCCTTCGTTGTTTCGTATAACATAATCCAAAATTATTTTATTTATAAATTAAATATATATATATATATATATATACTCAATGTTGCGTAGAATAACTATTATCAAAATTATGTGTAATACGATCCCAGAATAGTGTTGCGTATACTGCAAGCTAATACGGTGTTGCGTATAGCAAAAGGTAATCTTGGTGTAGCATACAACACAATACATTAATGAAATTAAAAAAATATTTTTTATAAAATCTCGGGGTGTTACATTCTACCCCTCTTAAAATGAATTTCTCCCTCGAAATTCGTCAAGGTTATAAATGGTTTACTATTCGAAAGTTTCTTTAATAGAAACCCACATCGTAAAAAGGAATACCAAAACCAATCTTTAAAAACAAAAGTGTGAAACGTAACGGTTACCCAAATAAACTAATCAATGGGTTTCCACATAGGTGAAAATATGGATATGGAAGAGAAATCTATCCATCATGTTCTGATGGAGAGTGGTAGAGAACATGGCTATGGAAAATCCAGAAATCACAAAGCCATAAATTTGTGACGATCTAAGGTACCATCTGATTCATCAGATATAAGAGCACTAGGACAACATTTTTGGTTTTCAAGATCATTTCCCTAAATTTGATGAAATTGGAATTAGAAGAAATACTTTCATAATTTAGGAATAGTCTCATTGTTTGTCGTTCTTTTGACAATTTCCACTTCATCTCTTAAAGAAATGAAGTTGAATTTGTCATTTGTAATGTGTTAGCAGATCATGTGATAGAATGATGGGTCATTCCATCTGTCTCAAACAAAATTTTAGAAAAGTTATCAAAAAATACATAAGTTCATCTATAGTGAGATTAATCATATATGGTTCCTAAAATGGACATACACTTCATATATCATACTGCTTAATATAATAAAACTAGTTTCTACTAAATAGGGACTTCCTGTAGGCCAGTTGTAGGCGATAAAGGCCAGTCGCACTTCGGTTGTGGGTTCGATTCCCACAGCCTTGTCCGACGCGATGGGTTGTCGCCTGTCCTGCTGGTTGTCCTTTTTCTAAAGCTATATTACTATAACATCCCATCAAAAATATCAAAAAAGTTTTATCCTTAAACAATACTAACTTATGTCCAACATAATCCATTCCAATATTTAGACTTATCTAAAATACTTCGGTCCAATCTCATAGTATAATGAAAATGATCACGTGAATGCCATCATTTATCCCCCATATATCATAAGATATATCTTGTTGGTCAAATTAAAAACATGTGAATGACTTACTCATGTATTCTCTTGAAGAAAGAATACCCATTGAAACTTAGTGAAAACATGAATGCAATCAAAAGTTAACTCTTTCCATATACCAAAATCCAAAAATTCTATATACTCAAACCATGATGTAACCTTCTCCTTATATCAGTCATGAGCTCATGAATACTATCAAACATTTAATTTTCTCCTTATCCCTTCATTATGCGCATATCATCTACATTCCAAAAATATCTGAATAACCTTTCATGGATACTTGTACCATTAATCATACACTTTTAAAACTCAAGGGAAGACAACAGTATAACAATACTTAGATGTTTCTTTATTCCATAGTACCATGAGATTACATATACAACATTACACATTATAAACATGTAATCATTCCACTACATTCTTAATCCATTGACCAAGCTTCAACAATTCTTTCATCTCACATATCATTTGTAGACTCTTCATCATCATCAACATAAATACTACCCATACGACCATACTGATTCTCTTCATGAGACTTTCCCTTAGGGAATTGGTTTTCATAATGCCCGTACATTCCACATTTAAAACATTTAACCATTGTTGATGTCTTAGAAATACCATTATCCTCATCCCTAGTGTTAACTGAACCTTTTCCATTGCACTTACTGGCGTTGTGTCCATTTTTTCCACACCCAATGCATCTTCCAGTTACTTTGAAACATTCTCTGATGCCTCTTCCCACATGATTTACATAGGGGAAATTGAACTTTCTTTCCTCTATGATCATAATGAAACTCCATCTTTCTCTTATTAGCAGAGTTAGGAAACTTACCAAATTTTACTTTATTGATCATATAATGAGATTGCTGATTCGGAATAATAATGATGTTTGGACCTCCAAATCCCATTTCATTTGGTTGTTCATGAATAATATCATTCCATGGTCTATCATATCCTCCATTATCGTGAATCATCTTGTTTCCAGTCATTTTCTAAATCCCAAAAAGAATAGTGTGAGAGTAAAAAATCAAAATAAAGGGAGAGTAACTTTAATATCTAACATCTTTGGTTTAATCTAATATTCATACCATAGTTCTAGGACTATGTCCTATATGTATACTTATCCTTAGGGACATCCCTAGACATACCTTAGAAATATCTCTAGGCATCTCACTACCGTTTTCACATCCTAGTTTCCAAAGTTTGACGAATGCTTTCATCTGATACCAACTGTAGATACACGTACTTTACATACATGGAAATTAAATTACTTTTGCGGAATACATAGTACATAACAAAAACACACACACAAGGACCGTAATAGTTTAGTGTCTTTGGAAACTCGGAATAAAATCTTCTAATCGTGGTGAAAGATCTTCAACATCTCCCATAACGATATTCTTCTTTTTTACCTAAAACCTTTATTTATATCCTGGGGAAAAGAAAACATAAAAGGGTGAGCTCAAATTCTCAGTAAGGGTAAACAAAAGAAATATCAATCACATCATATTAATATGAACATAACATTTTGGAAATCTTAACCTGCAAAAGAGAGCATAATTTCATAACATGGGATAAATCATAGTAGTGAAATGAAATATCATTAATCATAACTTAAAACATGAAACTTTGTGGCATACACACATAATCATAGATAATCTTTTATTATTAGCCAAGACTAATTTCCAAGACTATCTTAGTGTACAAAGTCCCTTTCTGAACCGAGTTCACTCCTCTTTTCAGTCCTGTTTCACTGAACCAGTATAACCTACCGTTCCAGCCATGTCTATCTCATGAGATATAAAATCTTTACCCACTGCATTGGAAGGAGATATAGGTCCCACCCATCTCATAATGATACCATTATTATGTGTGCCACAAAATCATAAATCATACATCATTGCATAACCCATGTAATAAAAATGGGAATCTTAAACATCATGACATCATAAAACAATTCATATAAGATAAAGGAATTCATAATTATATAATTTCATCACAACATAATCAAATCAATGTAATAATAGGGATAGAAACAGAACCCTTTTTTATCTTAGATGGAAAATAATTTTGTTAAAACACTTAAACTCCATTCTTGAGGAAAATATCCTTTCGGCTTCAAAAACAATTTTCCTTTCTTAACATGTCGTACAATTATAAACTAAAATATGTTGATTAAAAATAAACTTGGAAACTTGTAAAGGAAGCTTCTTGGAAATAATGTTTTAATAATCCATTCATGTCGTATAAGTTAAAAAAACATTCTTCTCGTACTTTTGTCGGAAAAGTCAAAAATTACCTCGTACGAAAAATGACAAATGATTCCTTTCATATCCTTTACTAAAAACTCACTGAAGGGTAAAATTGGATATAAACTATTGTATAATGATTTAAATATTACATTTTGAGTAAATATGGATGTGGATGTTAAAATACACCCCAGTAAATACCAAAGAATGGACAATCTCAAATTAAATTGAGATTGTGATATTTTCCCTTACCTTAGTTACGATTTGCTTCGTAAGTGTCCGAAACTCCAGTATATTGATTTAAATAATGTCATTGACTTATTAAAGAATAATATTAATTGTTATTATATCATATATGGTTCAATTATGACTTTATATTACCCGTTCTTTTGTAAATTCCATGTTAAAGAGCGTTTTGGGTAAAACAATTAATTTGTCGTCGGGGTTTTGACTTGTAATTATTCATATGATTACTTAGATCATGATTTATAAATTACAGAATATAAAACATGATTTATATATAATATATATTCAAAATATACATATATATAATAAATAAGTAAATGGAATGAAATACACCGTTCATGGAGACGGTAGGCCGTACGTACGCATGAACGCTGTTTTCGTTTCCTTATATAGTTGAATGGAATTAAGTAGATGAAATATATATATATATATATATATATATAGTATCATTATTATGTCATATATTTTATGATTATTTATTATATATACTTTATAATCATTCATGAATGGTTAAATTGGAGATTGAATCTCATCGTGTCGTGGAGACGGTAGTCCGTACGTACGCACGAGCGATGATAACGTTCTCATGACCGTGGGACGTTATTGGAGTGTATGTATACTATTTTAGAATCAATATAACTTTAAATTAATCATATATAGTTATTATTTACACCATTATACCCATCCAAGTAAGGTGGTGGTGGAAAATAGATTCCACCACGGCGTGGAGACAGTATTCCGTACGTACGCACGCGCGGTGATTTCATTTTCCGTTGGATGGATAGACGGTGAAATAGTGGTGTTTCATAATTATAATAACATATATATATATGATTGATACTGATGTTATTAATTCATAATGAAACAACTAAATAAGTTTAAGTGGAAGAAGAAATAAAGATGAATGAATCGGTAACGGAAATTACCTCTTCTTTGAAGCGCCTCTTTGAGACCTCCTCTTAGGGAACTAAAATTGGTCTTTGAGGAATACCAGAAACTCTAGGATGTTTCTAGGTAAGTGGAGAAGATAATTTGGCAGGGGTTGGCCGAGCATGAATGCTCAAAGTGTTGTGACGAATAGAGGGAAGGGGTGCCCTTTTATAAGGGAGAGAGGGGCACCTTTGGAATAACAAAACATATTATTTTATTATAAAGCCAAATTCGGTTTTAAATAGCTCCAAATTGATTTATTTCGAAGCTAAGGTGGGTATGGGTAGAAATCCTCTCATAAAATAGAATTTAGACAGGTTTAGGTTTCTATTTTAACCTTTTCATTTATATTTAACTTTAAGATAGATACTTTTACTTTTACTTTGTCTTCTTGTTTTCATACACTATAAGGTTAATAAACATACTATAAGAAGCCAAACGAACCCCAAGTTGTTTATTATTAATATATATAACCGTATATATGTCATTTGGCCGAACCATAGATTTTTTGGAATAAAATAACAATTAATAATATAATATATGTTTTAAAAACTATTTTATGTCAATTTTGATTCTATTTAGTAATAGATTTTTGTGAAAATCATAACAGAATGATTAGTTCGAAAAAGTTAATTAAATCAATACTAACATGTCATATTAAATTATAAAATTAGTGAAATTCATAAAAATACTTAAATTACATTTATTTGGGTATTTATAACATCAATAATGTCAATATTTCATTAATAAGACAATTTCTGCATCATTTGTGTGTCATAATAAATGATAATTATTTAATACCTAAAAATTATAAATAAATTCCTATTATGTAGATAATTGTATTATATTTCTAGAGAATATTAATGTTTGATGTTTCATGAAGTGTATCACTAAATTAAAATTATTATACGTATAAGATTTAATAAAGTGACATATTGTCACATTCATTGGTTTTAATAATAATTAACTTATTTTCATGGAAAAAAGTCCATTAAATGAATCTAATCCTACCCTTAGGTGATATGGGATGACTCTTAGTCATCCAATATAATTTTTCCAAGTTTTAGTGTAATTTTATAATATTATATTTACCCTTAATTACCCAATTTACCATTAACGATGGTAAATAAAAGTTACCGTAGTTACTATTCATAATTCCCAAAAATTAAAAGAAGCCTATTAACATAATTTGGACCCACTGATTCCAAATATGGAATCCATTTTTTCAAATTCAATACACAGAAGTTGCAGAAATTAAATTAAAATTAATCATGTTGTCAAAAGAAAACGGGTTTTTCTTTAAAACATTGCAAAAGATTGAATTGATTTATCCTACGAACTCAAGGTAGAATCAATGCTAATGACATAAATTATATTGAATGGTAAAAATATTTTCTATTTATACTTTCAAACCATTATATATTATAATTTAACAATATAAATTAATGAGATAAAAAAAATTTATTTAAAATATAGTATGTTTTTACTATTTATCAAAATAAGAAAGTTAGCGGAATAATATGAAAAATTTATACAAAGTAAATTTTTATTTTATGATTCCAATGAAGAATTTTATTTTGTCAAATTGAACTTATAAACATTTCAAAAACTAGATTTAAAGTGGGTGCGCCATCAAAAGGCGGGAAAAATGCATTTTTTGAAAAATACTTATTTTACCCGAAAAATTTATTTTGTTCTTATACCATGTTTTAGAAAATGTGTAAGACGAATAATAATGTTATAAGATTCAAAATTTAGTTAATACTATTCATAACAGCTAGTTCATAACAATATTATAATAATATATTGTTGTTTAGTAAAACTCGGTATTGCGTACAACACACGCTATCGAGGAAGGTCGCGATTACGTGTAATGCAAGCCAAGTCAGGGTTGCATGTTGTGAAAGAATCCTTCGTTGTTTCTTATAACATAATCCAATGATATTTCATTTATACATTGAATATATATATATATATACTCAATGTTGCGTAGAATAACTATTATCAAAATTGTGTGTAACACGATCCAAGAATAGTGTTGCGTATACTACAAGCTAATACGTTGTTGTGTATAGTGCAAGGTAATATTAGTGTAGCATACAACACAAGACTTTAATGAAATTAAAAGAATATTTTTCATAAAACCTCGGTGTGTTACAATTATATAATCCCCTTACATGATTGAATGTAAAAAAATTATATATGATATAATGACAAAAGTATTTTATTTATTTTATAAATACAATATAAATAGTTCATATCAGTCATAATATCCAATCATGAGTGGCAGTAATGGAAAATAGATTTTTATCGGTTCTCAATGTGGTAGTCCGACATGCACATAAATGATGAATTTTTAACCTTTTTGATAAAAGTGGATACGGTTATAAGGGATTCCCAAGACCTATAAACATATAAATAAATGTAACATAAAATATTTATTAGATAATTACATATTAATAATATTTTTTGGATGTGGAAGAAGAAATAAAATATATAAAGCTCAATGAAGAACATTACCTCTTCCATGGGAAACCTCTATATGTTTTCAAAAAAAGCATTATTAGGAACAATTTTTAAAAACACTAATGGCTTCAATGGTGGCATAAATTATTTTTGGAAGCTTTTTATATTAATTTTATGGAAAAATTTTTAAATTGTGTGGAGATGATTGGATATTTGTTGTCCTTTACAAGTGATATTATTAAAGAACTTGAATTATTTTGAAACAAAAAATCCTAAATTATATTTTCTCATGAAAAAAGAAAAAAAAATATATAATAATTGAGATATATAAAATATAGGGTCTATATATTTATGTAAAATAGTTTTTATAAAAAAATTATTTTTATTTTAACCAATAACTTGTTAGCTTAAACACATGTAATCTAATATCTGCCTTAACTATTGTAAATGATTATTATTTATTTAATTAATATGGTAAAAATTTAAGTTTAAAATATTATAAAATATAAACATTACTCTTCAAAATGATGAATCCGTTTATCTAAATAAAAATTAAATTAGTGGAATAAAATAAATTAAAATTAATCCCGTAGATGTGATGAGAAAGTGGATTTTCAAAAGAATATGTCCAAATGTTTACAAAAATTACATATCAATATTAAATATTAAAATGATTCCATTGACATTACTTCGATTAATATATATATATATATATACTAATTTTAATTTTAAAAAACAATTCTAAAGATAAATAAAATTTATAGTTAAATTAAATGAAACAGTCGCTTTCAATTATATTTCAACATGTTTCAGTATTGGTCCATATACATAATATTCCCTAAAAATTATAATAAAATAAATATAAAATAATTTTTCAATTATAATTTAATTTTTTAATTTTATTTAATAAATACTATAAAAAATTTATCAATTGTTTTTACGATAATATCTTAAATAGGTGAAAAAATTTATATTTATAAAAATAAAAATTTTAAGCAAAAATTTCTATTTATTCATAACTCTTGTATATAAAAAACATAATATAAATGTTAAAAATATAATAAAAAATATAATATATTCATTTTTTTAAAACCTCTCAATGAAGTGGTTTATTTTATTGGGTGATTTTTTCAATAAAATGGGTTTTAACATAAATATTTTCTATATATACCAATTGTTTTTATATTAATTTATAATTAATTAAAAAATAATAATTCATTTCATAAAAATGTAAAAGGCATATATTTTTACAATATTGTTAATACTATTCATACCTATTATTCTAACAATTAGGATATTACATCTTAATAATAAATATTATTTGATTTTTGTACACTTTTTATTTAAACACAATGTTGCATATAACGCATGATAAAATCAGTGATGCGTGTAATTAAAAATATTGAAAATATTCAATTTGTTGGAAAAAATATGTCACGACCCGTCCTCGGGACCCGTGTCATGACTACCCCAAGCCCACATTATATAGGCCAAGGGTTGGCGACTAGAACCGACGGTGTAAATCTCAATGCTGGGAAGGAATTTACTTTATAAAAAGTAAATACACACAACCAGAGTACAAACAGATTCAAACACTAAGTATACTATTTATAAAAAAAGATGTGCCTGAATGTAAAAGTGGACGGAAATACAAGACCGACAGTAAAGTACAAGGAAGAGACAAAATAGGTACAACTAAAAGAGAAATAGATAGGAGGTGTCTAGAATCTCTTGAATCATCCATCATAGATCCTACCTTAAGAGTATGTATAGATAGCCTACTGAGTGCTCTATGTTCATCCATCTCCTCCAGATATCGTCTCATTGTGAGGTCCACCTTTGGGTACCGTCCAGTCCCCACACACTCTACCTCGGTCAGTGTTGTCTGTCGTCTGCATCCAACACAACGAGATGTGGGCATAGCCCATGTAGGGGTGAGTATAACAATACTCATTAGGGTCCCTGAGACCCTCAAGGTCTCACAAAATCCACTATGGATAAGTCACAGTACTAAGATACAATCACGAAGTATCAACCAACCCCACATCGGTATATTCCCATACATATACCTTTGTTACCATTGTTAGTATGGATCTAAAACATGAGCCCAAGCATAACTAATTTCATAAAAGAATTACATTCAGTCATCTCGGTGATATTGACAAGAATTCAAGACAAGTCACACATGTATACAACTTTCGTAGAGTGATAGAGATTATCAGATGTAGTCACCGATTCATCTAAGCTATCAGACCCTCAATGGATAGTAGACCAGATAAGATTTCAAACCCTCACAAGATATAGAACCATCTATTCTGTCGGACCCACATAGGATACAGGAATAGAAGTCACAACTATCAAACCCACCGAGGATCCTGTTAGAGAATCGTCCTTGTCGAACCCACAGAGGATTTTGGTACAGAATTCAGCACTGTTGATCCCATGAAGGATTCCAGTACAGTAGTCACCACTGTCTAACCCACAGAGTATTCCAGTAAAAAAACATCATTGTCAAACACTCTTAGGATCCTGGTATTGTAGTCATCAATGTCGAACACATGGAGGATTCCGGTACAGAAGTCATCACTGTCGAACCCATGGTGGATCCTGGTATAGTTTTCATCAATGTCGAACCCACAGAGGATCCTGGTATAGTAGTCATTACTTTTGAACCTACGGAGGATCCAGTCATCTCAGTTGCAGCCAGCCCTAGGGTTCCTGCACACTGCACACTCGATTTCGAGAGGGTCCCCTCTGGGAACAAAGTGTCGATACATCAACTACCAAGAAGTCTCATGTTGTTGTATCTCATTGTTCTGTCTCATCATATCAAACCCAACGTGACGGACATCACTTCAATTGGATGCATGATATAAGAGTTATTGGCATTTCACTTCTAAGGGCCCGGTTGGATTTTAACCTCGTTCCAACCCGGCTGTTTTCAGAAATTTATCAAAACTCACTTAGAGTATCACAAATGGACCACCTCGTCACGAGGGTACCAGTGTCGCATATAGCATGTTAATCAAACGTGTGGCCTTTGAGATATTTGCCTTTAGGCCAAGGCGGAGGCTGGCCCGACAGACCTAGTGGGCTGGCGGGTCGGCCTAATCCAGTCCTTCAGGTCCGACATGGCTGGGGGTCAGCCCTGCCCGGTGGGGCACGTCCCACCCATGGACCCAGCCTGTGCGCAAGGGATGGTCCATTTCGGCTCGCCCGACGACGCCCGCGACGGCCCCTCCTCCTCTGCGAGGTCGGTCGTAGTTGGCGGGTTTGGTTGAGCACCTGTGGCCCGCGGGCACGGGCCTGAATTCTATTTATGCGGCCGATGAAGGCCCCATAGTTTTCTTGCCCGACAAGAAAATGGTAGGCCAGTTCGCCCAGCCGAGCGGCCCACAGACGCGGGTTGTGTCCTCCTCCACGTAGTGCCTTGTGCGCACTGTTCATCCAGTGGGCCGACAGGATTGGTCAGATGGTCGTCCTATGGACTGGGTGGCCCAATCGTTCGTCGGTCTCTCTACGCAGCCACCACTGCCGCCGCTACCTCTAGACGTCGGCACCGCTGCCCGACGACCCACCTTCTATTGACTACCTGATTTTCTTCAGAGGTCATATTTTGGATCCTTCTACCCCAGGGGTCCTCCCAGAATGACGCCCCCAGCACAGGACCCTCCAGATTTTGTTGTCGCCACCTTAGATCGTCTCTCATGAAGAACACACCAATGCAGATCTATAGTAAGGGTTGGGCCTTGTTTGGGTTGGCTCGTGCCCTCCACATTAGTATTTTATGACAGATCTATAAAGGGGTTCAATTATTAAGCCAAATCTATCCCAGATCTAAACTCAGATAAATTTCTTCACTTATATGCAAGAGCGATCGAACCGCTGTTCAGACTTTTCATTGGCTAGTCTGCATTCGTTGTTTAGAAATAAGAACGAAGAACATCAATATCAAGTTAGTTAAATCACCCTACCTTGTTCGTTGTTCATTGATGAAGTCATAGGAAGAAGGTAGAGTTGACATCGATCATCATGTCTGCCTTGTACCTCGGATCTGAGTTCGTGCGAAGGAGATTCATTGGGATCTGATCTCCATCGAATTATATTTCTTTTCTGGGGGAACAGTCGTTGGAGAACCATTATTCATCAACCAAGAATTTCTAACAATTATCACCTTTATCCAAATATTGATCTTACCCCCCCAACCTAACTCCCAATGACTTAATTTCCACATTATGTTTAGTTTAGATTTTGACATAATTAAATATCATTAAATGGCTGGTTACACCTCCTGTGTAACAACACATTAAAGGCTATTCATAAGATGAGGAGTTTCTTATGTCGGGTGGTCCACACACTTTTGGTGTTTACAAATTCATAAATTAAATAAAAAAATAAAATAATAAGTTTGTTTTATTTTTATCCCATGAAACCATGGAAAAACCAACTTTCAACACCATTCAACATCGATCGTGGATAAGGTCTCCTTAAGTGAATATCGGCGCTACTAGTTCAACGGTTTCCTCATATTTCAATTATAAGCACCGGTTCAAAATATATATTTTCCCACTTGCACGTTTACTGAACGTACTGGAACAAAACTTCATAAATTGATTCCTAGAACACTGGGCCTCAGAATCAAGCACCGTCAGATACTGCAGTCTTGAAAAATTCCAATTTAATTTTAAAAAAAATTCTAAGGTATTATTTGGGTCTTTATATTATCCCCACATCAGGGAATTACATCCCCGTAATCTACAACAGACACTAAGGGAACAAAAGGGGGCACTGAGCATGCATCTAAGCCTACCGATCCCATGTGCTCTTCTAGACTTTCATTTGTTTCCAGTGAATTGACACTAGAGAAATCGACCGTCCTTGTAGGACCCTCTTTTGTCGATCCTCAATCTCCAATGGAACCTCTATGAATGTCACCTCGTCATCGATGTAAATCTTCCCATGGTCGATGAAGTGGGATGGGTTGTGCACGTATATCATCAACTGAGATATGTGGAAGGCGTCGTGCTCCCAGTGCAGATGAGGGGGAGGAGCAAAGTGGTAATCCTCATCGCCTACATACTGGGGAATTGAAATGGTCCAATTAATTGCGGAGATAACATTCCGCCATGGCTAAATCTCTGTAGACCTTGTTGAGGTGAAACCTGTAGAAAGATGTGGTTGTCATCCTTGAAATCCAATAGTCTCCATATTCTATCAGCATAGGACTTCTATCTACTTTATGTAGTCTTCATCCTCTCCTTAATGATCTTCCCCTTTTCATTCTTAGCCTACACCATCTCTAGTCTTACATGTGCTAACTCTCCTAGGTCAGTCCAGCATAGTGGTGTCCTGCATGGTTGGTCATAAAGTCCCTCGTATTGTGTAATCCCAATTATAGAGTGGTATTTGTATTTATAATCAATCTCTGCCAAAGGTAAGTGATCCTCCTAGCTGCGAACGAAGTCTAGAATGAATGCAAGGAGCATTCCCTAGAGAGTCTGAATGGTCCCCTCAGTCTGACCATCTGTTTGAGGATGGAAGGTGGGGCTCAAGAGAAGCTGCATCCCAAAAGCCTCCGGCAACCCCTTCCATAGTCAGTAAGTGAATCAAGATTCTATTTCAAAGAAGATCGTCTATGGCACACCATGAAGCCGAACAATCTCTTGTACGTAGAGTCATCCCAAGATCTTTACTGAGACCTGCTCTCTGATCAGTAGAAAGTGGGCCAACATTGTGAGTCAGTCAACAATCACCAAGATAGAGTTGTGTTCTCAAGATGTACAAGGAATTACCATCACAAAAGCCATGGATATCCCATCCTACATCCACTGTATAACCTCTAAGTGATGAACTAATATTGCTGGAACTTGGGGCCCCACCTTCACTTTCTTAAAAGTGATGCATCGTGAGACAAAATATGTTACAGCCTTCTCCATACCTAGGAACTAGTGCTTTTTTCAGAGGTCCTGAATCATCTTCAACACACCTGGATGTACCTCTAAACATGATGTGTGGATCTCCCTCAACAATTCCTCTTGAAGTGAAACTGGTACCATGGGTCGACCTATGAAGAGAATAACGTGCACCCAACCTTTAGGAAATCCATCAGGTGCATGCCCTGTGGATATCAGAGCATGTTGCGTCCAATCGTCAATGTCCTCACGTTGTGCCTCTCTGACTCGCTGAAGAAGTGGAGAAGTTACTATGAGAGACTGCAGAAAAGTTGCTCCATCTCTGTCCACAAAGGATAGTTGCAACGCAACTTGCTGCTTTGTCGCCTCTCCTAGAAGCTGAATGCTTGATCTCCTGTTGAGAGAATCTACTACAATGTTCTCCTTTCCTGGAGTATATAATATCTTGGAGTCATAAACCAGCAAGAATTCATACCCATATTACACTGTTTGATAATCACAAAAACAACAATGAGGGAATTATTTTCATAGTTTTACATGAATTTTACTATAAAATCTAGAATAAATAATGGTTGTGAAAATTGAATTATGTTTAGATCAAGTTGACGATAGGCTATATGAACGTGTTAGTGATGATTTAATTTTACAATTATCATTATGGATTTAATATATGGAATATATTATATGTATATAATTGATATAATATAATATATAACATATTATATAATTATATATATATATCAACCATGTGGTGTGATTTTTTTAAGAGAGTCACTTCATTTCATGAAGGCAGTAGTCAATAGGTACATGAACCATACTACAATATATCACCCTTAGTTTCAATTAATTATTATTTTAATTATTTATTTTTAGTATATAAACATATTTGTTTATTTTAGAGAAATAGTGGTGGGTTAATATCATTTTTTGTGAATTTATGAATGTATAATTTTTTATCACGGTTAGTAGAAACTATGAAGAACCTCCCATGATACCATACTACTGAAATAGTGGAAATTGGGTAGGCATGCAGTTAGCAACATAGGTTTATAGACTACATGGACGCCATTGTTAACATATAAAGTGAATATTTGTGTTTTATAATTGTTAGATCATAGTTTTCTAATCTATTAATTCCAACCATGAATTTTTTATTTGAGGGGAGTGGTTGGCACAATGTTTTCATAACCATGATACTAAAATGTGTTGTGCTTAAAATTATATCTAGATTATATGGATCTAATATGAATCACCTATAAATTCACTTATTTTTTCATAATACAACACTAAATCAAATTCAGGTTTTTCTCCAGTATATGGATACCATTACCCTTGATCAAAGTGTGAACCATTGGGGAATTATTATGGGTTGCAGGTCGTAATCCTTACCAAGTTATTTTTCTTTGAGGTTATCAATATTTATCATATTTATCCAATAATTGGATTCATGGATACAATACATTTGGGTTATTTCCATGTATTTTTATTCCAATAATATTGATTTATGATTTTTTTAGATTGTAGGTAACAAAATATAATGTTTTTTACATGAGTTAAATTGGGGTTTGTTGAATAATTTTTTTCGTTAATTCATTTTTACCTATTTTACAACATAGGTGTGTTAAATACTGACTCATTTTTTAGGACATTGAATACTTATTTCAAATTGAATAATTTTCTTGAATTGAAGTTTTTAATTTATTTGAATGTATAGATAGAAACCACTTTAGTGATGGTTTTAGAAATTGTAAAAAATGGGTGCTTTTGGAATGTTCTTTATTGTCATGATTTTGAAATGGTGATTTTAAAATATTGATTTTTTTATTCATTGAAATTTTTTGATGCAATTTTTTGAAATAAATTTTTTGTCTTATTAAAATGTATTGATATGGGTTTTGGAAAATACAGTTTATGCATCTTAATGTTCATATGAGATCGATAACGGTGTGAGGTTACCCCCACTGATGGAATGAAAAAAATAATGGAATGATGTATCTCACATCAAAATCATTCACTATGTGGGGGGTTTTGGAATGAATGACTCACAACTCATGAGTATAGAATGACCCATCATTATATTCATGTGTGGAAATTGAATTGTTATGATATAATGGAACATGGGAAATAGTTTTAAAGGATTCATTGGTTACATTCTTTGGGAAATTGGTACTTTTTGAAAAAGTATTAGTTTTGATATAATCTAATTTAAATTGTTTTAAAACGTTTTATATAAGCTTTCTAACATTTTATAACCCAGTTGTGTGAGTAGGGAATACATTTGTGGAATCATACCTTATTTTATACTCATGAAGGGCTTGGGAACATGGGTGATTTTATAGATATTGTATGTCAAGACACATATAAAGGTAATTTTTCTCATTTTACTTGTAATGCATCATGATACCTTAATAATTAAATGTGGTGTTAGATCTATTAGCTTGTTGGGATTTTTTGTTGGATTTTATGGTTATGATTGAGTTATTGTCATTAGTTTCACAATTTTTTTAGGAGGAGGTTCATGTTGTAGTTTGGTTTAAAATTCAATTGGTATTACATTGAGTGGTATTATATTATTCTCAATCATAATATGGTGGTAATTAAGTTATTATTATCTCTTTTGGATGATTTGTTTTCAATTGGGAGATCATTCACTAGATTTTTATGCGGTCCTTTCAATTTGTTTCTGTTCATTGGTGTCTTGGGGATGTCACATAAGGAATAGTAATGATCCTCCTATCCCAACCAAAAATGTGAGGGAAAAGTGATACAAATGGTATATATTAATCTTGAGAGGGGGTTCAATCATTCTGATTTTGTCTTTCTATTAGTCTGGTAGCAATGTGTAAAACTGTCATAATATGAAATATAATGTATTAAAAGTCATATCGAATTAATTTTTTACAGACATCATGTATCTATATAGAGGGGTAAGTTAGTTTTTTGAGACACTTCTTAGTGTTATAACCTCATTGTCATGGGATTATCGAATTATAAGAACATGATATGAATCAATAGAAATGACTTCCACATAATAGATTATAATTAATTCTCGTTACTAATTTATGATTTGGTAAAAAAAAATTCTTTTATAAATTAATTTAAAATGGTTTTATTTTAAAAAACATGGTAAAATATAAAAAATGGGTTGAAATTGTAAAAAATTTAAATTTTGGAAGGCCTTATTTGGATATGTGTGATGTGCTAAATATTAAATTAGTGTGCATTTTGTAACTAGAGAGTGTTACTAAATGTTATTTTGTTTTTCCAATTGAAAACATTTCTAGTTTTCCGTATAAGAAACTAACCAAATGAAGTTACTAAAAATTTAGTATCACTAGATCCACTAGTAAACCAATAGATCATTTATATAATTTCCAAATATTAATGCTTTTTATAGAGGGAATATAAGGTGTAAACCCATTCAAGTAGATCATTCCGTTCAATTTAATAACATGAATACTCAAATATTTTATTGTGATTAAGAATCAATAAACGAATAAGTATACCTAACAAGGCTAAGTCAAAAAAAAAATTCCTAGGCACACCAATAGATTTAAAAGTCACATTGTATATGTATATGTTATAAGATCTGGCATTACTAGTGGTTCGATTTTGTAGGTCAAGATAATATAAACCCAGACAGTTCAGTGGAGTAATTTGTATAATGTTTCAACATGAAATTATGTCCTCACATGATAAGAAATTATAAAATTGTGGACATTTCTATCTCGAGTTATAAACATTTCACTTTGAATGTGTATCCAACTAAATTTAGGTATTTAGTTTTTTTTCAATATTATTGACATCAAGTGGATCTTTAACGAATTAATTTTTTTAATCATGGTTAATGCATAATATTTTCTCGAATATTGTTAATATTTTTATAATAGTTTATATAATTATTTTAAATAGATAAATTATGGTAGAAAAAGACATCTCGGGAACTAAGGGTGGAGGGAGTATGTTTATACATACGTTAAAGAGGAGAGATCTAGTAATGGGAATAGGAGTAAGAGGGACACTTATTTCCAAGGTAGTGTTAAATTTCCAAACCAGAAAAATAGATTGGGAACTTTTCTTCATAAAACTATGAGTATGTGTTGATGTTTTTAGTGTGGTTCATTACACCACACAAAGTGAGATTGTATATAAACACCTAGAGCATTCATAATTTTCAACCATAAGAGGCATCAACAAATCTATTGTGAAAGTAGTCTAAGGTTTTGTTCTTGGGATACATCTCTTTTTTGTGTATTTTTATTCATTATTTTTAACTAAAAAGAATGAATATTTCTCATCATTATAACTAAATTTTCTGTTGTTGTTTAATGAATACCATGCTTTCTCAAAAAAATTATCTACAATATAATAAAGATAAAATTACAACAAGTGAAAAATTGTAAAGAGAATATAAAATTATTTTAGTTGATCAATAAAGACAATCGATGGTGAGAGGTTAATTTTTTTTAATTATATCCTTCCAAAGTCATGTTTGAGATATGATTATACCATTTATTTATTCCTTATCGTACTATTGTTCTTATGGATTCCCATGTTCATATGATTACTTTTATTTTGAAACATTAAACTCATCTTCCCTAAAAATATTATCAAATATGTCAGATAATGTAATGTTTTATAAAAGATTGTACTGAAGAATTGATTTTTTATTTATTATTGATTGTTATAGATGTCTATAAATTAATATTAAGAAAATTATTTGTTGAAAATCATTAATGATAAAATCAATTTTAATATTTTATGGTTAGTTTTATAACTGATGATGGCATTGATCATCTCATTAGATTAACTAAAAATAAAAAAAAATGATATAAGTGGTTTTTTGGCATAGGTGGTATGAATTATCTCATATCATATAGAAGTTTTGAACATGGATCCATTGTATGATATTTAGATTTTTGGTTTTTCAAATTTGTTTTACCAGTTTCTTAATTTTTTTTATAAGTTTTTTGTGTTCCTAAACAAAAAGAGAAGTTCATTTTATGATTTTCACTAACATATGGACAAACCTATTACCCATTAATATTATCAAATGACACTAATAGAATCATTGTAATTGAATTTCATTTTTTAATATCTTGATTGTTAATTTTATAGTCATCATATTACATATCCATAGATAGTTACAGTTTCATTTAAAAATGCTGATGGAACTCTAAACTGTGCCTAATAAAAATGATATTAACCATGTGGTGACAATGAATCAATATCAACCTCTATTAATTGATGATATTTTTGATTAATTTATGGGATCCTAGTGGTTTTTAATAATTTACATGTGTTTTGGATATCACTAATTGAGGATTTATATAGAGGATATTCCAAAATGGATCTTAATAGTATATATGGCCTATATGAGTATGTGGTTATGCCTCTTTGTCATATTAATTCAAAAAAAATTCATTATGAATGTCATGAATAAATTATTTTAATGTAATAAATATTATTTTATATTATTGTTTTTGGCTGACATATTGGTTTATTAAAGGACAAGTTCTAATCATGAGAAACAATTTCTTATAGTGGATGGTATCTTATGGTATCATTTTATCTATGGGAAAAATTGGAATTCTCAATTTTGGATACAATATGTTTGATTCATGATATTTAATTTCTTAAAATGGAATTTTTTGGATACATAAATGATATATTATTGGATCTATTTTCATCCACCAATGAATGTCTTGCGATAGATATATTCAATGTCTACCTTGGTAATTATTGAGGTTTCTTCATGCCTTTTCAAGACTAAATTCACCAATGGAATTTTTTAACGTGATTGGTGTTCCCTTAAATCGGAATTATAAAAGTTTTATTTTTTTTCAATAGATTTATGTTTCACGTAAAACATCACAAATTGTGATATTTTTAGAATCAAGATAAGGCAATGTGGTTTATTTTGATTCTTTAGGATTCAGGTTATGTGGTATTATCTTGCATAGTGATTATGTTGTTTATGATGGATCATATAATTTACTATAACATGAGAAGAAATACCCAAAACATGAATTATAATAAGATAATGTATTCAATGTTTTGAATACATGGCTTCATTTCAAAATTGGTTAAAAATTAATGGTGTTTACAAATCATATGACCATGAATTTTTTTTATCACAAAAACACTTTAATATTTGATAGTGATGATTTATAGAGTATAATAAAAACATTTATTTTGAAAATATTTATACGCAGAAGAAAGGAAATGACCTCGCATATGAAATATTCATGATTTCATTTGGTCAGTTGAAGAAAAGGCATTATATTAGTGGTAGTCGATGATACTGAAATCCCACATGGGCATGGATTTTGAAGACCCAGTTAGTTTTATAATTTTTAATTTTTTTCATAATAAGGATGATAAAGACTAATATACACAACAATATGATTCTAAATATTTTTCAATATGTAATATACTCAATTATAGAAATAAATAAAGGGATAAAATCTTAATGTGAGTTCGTTTTTGTGGTATAAATATTGGATAGTCGTACACATTACCAATATGGAACAACATATTTTGGTATAGAACCATTCAATATGGGTTTTCTGTACTGGAAGAAAATATATTTTTATACAAACCACTAAATGAAATATATTGGGCGATTGGAACAAGATGGTATGTGGATGAATTTGTTATATGATACCTTCCATGTCTGTAATTTATTGGTGTTAATCATTGAAATATTTTTATGTTCTTGTATTTAACATATCTCTTTTTGAAATTATAGAATATATCTATGGATTTTATTATAGGCATCTTAGTGATGTTTCAAAATAATGATACAATATGGCTTATATTAACAAAAATAATAGCATCGACCCAGTTCATACCTATTTGTGAATCTTATATTGTGGAGGAGATTTATAAAAAATTTAGTTTAGATGTAATAAAGGGGTGTGGAATTCCTATTTTGATACTACAGGACTGAGATCCAAGGATTAGGTCTAGTTTTAAAAATTCCTTTTAGAATTTTCTTTAGACATAGTTGACTATGTTCATGGTGTATCATCATCAAATGAATCTACATTTTTAATGGTTGATAGAAATGTTTGATAACATTATTCTGAATTATGTAATGTAATATAGTGAATTAAGGGAGGGACATATACTATCAGTGGATTTATTATAAAAAATATATTAGTCCTTAATGCATATGTATCCTTTTGAAGCATTATTTATGAAGCCCTTTTTCCTCTAAATTTTTAGTAACAAATAGATGTTACCTTTCTAGTTTGACAAATCCTTTTGAAATAGTCAAAATAATAGATTTATTTCATAATGAAAATAATGGAGACAACGTAAAATAAATATAAATTATATAATGATTATTAAAGATGAAATTTTTTAGTATATCTGATTGATCACGTGTTCTTGAGAATATCTCTAATGAATGCTCAAAATTTTTGGAGATATTGGGGTTGTTATGTATTTATACTCGATCCTTTTGAGATAATTGAACGGGTTATTAAGGATGAATAATGGTTAGATTTATATCTACGGATCATTTTAGTGCATAATTTGTTTCATGTATCATAATTGATTAAATATTATCATGATCCGAGCTATGTTATTCAATGGGATGACATCGACCTAAATACTGATTCTGCATTGGTTCATGTTCCAATATGTTTTCATGATTGTGAATTGAATGTATTTCAGGGGAAAAACATTGGCCTAATTTGGTTTTATGGAATAACATTATGATTCATGAAGAAACTAGGAATTGTAAGAAGGTAAAAATCGATCAATGGATCAAAATCATTATTCTATGTGGCAGTTTTCTACATTCCAATTATGTAAAAGACAATTTTCAAGTGATCTTATCTCTAAAATATGAAATTAATGTTTCCTTTATTAATATATTTCAGTTATATCATGTTATTTGGATATGATAGGTTTTTTAGAGGTGTTTTAGAATATTTTTTGGGATTTTATCGTAGTTTACTATATAAGAATGATTCATTTAAACTACGAATCCCCCCAGATATTTTGAAAAAAAATATTTTGATTTGGTTAGGTGACCGATTTGGGGTATGTTTTTTCAATAATGTGTGATAACCCATGATAAGCCATTAATGTGTTAATTGAGTGGTTTAACATAGGTGGAATTGTAGTTCTTCAAACCAAGAAATTTGTTCCTCAAAGGGGAATCTAAATGGATGGTGAATTATTCTTGAATATTTTTCTTAAACAATCACTGAAACCATTAGAACTAATAATTAGATCCATGTTTTATAGATAAAATATAAATACCCTATTATAACCACACCTTTGTCTCTTAATCTGACCCTACATTGACTTCCTATCCCTCTCAAATCTATGGATACCTTTACACATGACAGGTGATCAATTCATTGGGGGAATGTTGGTGTGTTAGATTTTGAATTCCTTGGCAACTGATCATTATTGGTGGTATTCAATAGATTAATTCTTCTTAACTTACATGGATTCATGGATGTAATCAGTTGGGATAAAAAAATTATGAGATTTCAGTAATGATTAGATAATTGTTTTAGGTGGTAGAGAACCTTATCTATGGTCATTTTTTTAGTTTCAAGCTGGGATGTTTATGAGTCTATGTCTATTCTTCATTTTAACCTTATATTTCAAGGTGTGTGGAATATATATTTAATAATAATAGTTAAAAAATTAATGATTGATTTAAAATTGATTAAATTTATTGAATTTTAAATTTTAAATTTTATTTTTATAGAGACCCTATGTATTGTTGATTAATAAATTGTTGAAATTGGTTATTTTGTTGAATATTCCTTATTATCATGATTATAAAATGGTTATATTAAAATATCGTTTTTTTCATGGAGAATAGTTGATGGAATTCATTTCATTAAATGATTTATTTTATAGAAGTTCCTCAAAATGGTTTTTGGAATAACATGTCAGTGTGTGTTTACATTCTTATTGGACAGATAAGGGTATGAAATACCCCCATCAAAAGGAATGGGGCATATAAGGGTTTTATGTTTCCTCGATCAACATTTTTCACTATGTGAGGGATTTCTGATAGGATGAATCACCACTCAAAATTATAAGGAGTTATATGGTATCAAGTGTGCATGGGTGTCAGTTTTTGTGGAAATGGAATGGGTATACAAACATTCAATTAAAGATACTATTTTAATGGATATAATGATAATGTTTTTTTGGAAAATAGTTTGGTTTGGAAATTGGTTTGTATTTGATATAAAAATCATTAAATTGTTTTAAATAGTTATGCATAATTGTAGTAACAATTTCTATCCATGTGATATGAGTAGGGATGTAATAAAGGAAGTCATACATAGTTTATTACTCACCCCCTTCATGGGATTATTGGTGTGCTTGTTGTTATTTTATATTGAAACATATGTAAATACAATATATCTCATTTATTTTGTGAAGCACCATGATACCTTGGGAGTGACTTGTCAGGTTAGAGTTTTGAGTTTTTTTGGGATTTATTTACACATGTCTTGGATTTATATTATTTCTAGAGCTTACTTTATCCACTACAATCTAATATGTTTCGTGTTTTCTTATTTATTGGATTAATTTTCATGGTATTACATTTTTCACATGCATCATATGGTGGTTGTTTTGTTATGGTTATATATGATGGTTTTTTATTTTCCAAGATAATATAATTGGAAAAATATTTCTGAATACCTTAAAATTTATTTGTATACTTTTGTTTATTGGGGATTTCACATATTGACAAGTAATGTTTCACATCTTACAATGCTAATGGGTGAGAGGCAGGAAGATACATTTGATATTTACATGAGTGGAAATGTATGAAAGAAAATAATATATTCTCTTGAAAAAAATATTATATAGATAATGAATATCACCATTATTTCATTTATATCACATTAAATAATTAAAATTTTCACTATCATATTCAATGATATTTGGTACCAAAAGTAAAATCACTTCACTTATGAGGAGGTATTCCACCATTTACAATAACGACATTATTGTATGACATACAGGATAAAAGGTGAAATGAGATACATGATATAATGAATATCGAATTACTATTATGTTATATATATATACATCATCATACACAATATTTAAAGGTAGTAATGGAAGAAAAAATGACATCAAAATCCATTACATAGAAGTGAAAATGGCTATAGGTAGTTAAATTATAATTAAAAAAATCATAATGTATGGAATAAACTGAGTTTTTTATATGTTAATGATTTAATATGAATTTGGGAGGTGGATAATGAAATAAAATAAACATTGACATTGAAGAATAATTACTCTTCTCCTACTATCCTTGTTATGTTTGAACTAAATAATTACTCAGTTGACTTTTGAACAAATAAAAGGCTTCTAGGATAATAAGAGGTATTTTGGGAAGATAAATTGGAATCTAACATCCAACAAATAGGTTTAAAGGTTCAAAGAAAATAGGATATATGGTGGAATTTTAGAAGAGAGGTGAGTGGCACACTTGTAATATTTTGAAAATTCTTAACTAAATGCACTTTTTTATCAAGGAAAATAATTAGAAAGGATTCATTTGAAAAACTATGAGATATAATGGAGTAATATAAGTTTAAAATGGGATTTTTAATTTTTAGTATTCATTAATATCCCATATATTCTTAGATTAACACATGTTATAACTATTTATACTTTAATCGTTGCAATTAATTTATAGTATTTTAAATATTAGTTTTGTTAATGAATTATATTTATCATATTATATAATAAAATTTATTATGATTCCAAATATGGAATTCATTTTTTCAAATCAATAAAAAAATTTAATATTAATAATTTAATATTAATCTAACAGACTTGATGAGAATGAGGATTTTCAAATCAAAAATCTCAAAAATGTTATAATGTTTTTATAACAATAATCAAAATAAAAAATATAAAAAAAATTAAATTAGATTACATGATATATAATTAATAAAATATTACACAAAAAATAAATATAAATTTAATTTATCATTAAAACTAAATTAAATTAAAATGTAGTTTTCAAATATAATTCATTATTTTTCCCTATTCAACATAAAATTAATCTTTCAAGAAACATTAATAAAATATAACTCTAAGGTAATTTTGGTATTACAATTTAAAAAATAAGATTTAATTTGTCTAATAAATATTATAAATTTATTAAACAATTACTTTTATATTATTTTCCCAAAGTGATATTTCAATATAATTAAGAAAAAATGATATTATTGGAAAAAAATTGAATGGTTCTTATATTTTTAATAATTAATAAATAATGAATATATATCTGTAAAATATATTATCATAATTTATAAGATCATATTTTTCCAAATATACCAACTATTATGTGATATACTAAATAAGAATGTAAATAGTGTATTATTGTTTTATAAATACTGTATTGTGTGTAACGCAAGAAAACTCAATGTTTTCGTGTAATGAATGATTTTAAATAGATTAATATTATTTTTAAAAAATTCATAAATTATATAGTTGATATTTTTTTCTTTTTGTTTTGTCTCATATATTACATCAGATTCAATTTTCATATTTTACAATTTCAGGGTGTTACATTATCCCTACCAAAACAAATTATATACTCCCAATTTCGAATGGATCTAATTAATCAAGGGTATGCACTATGCAAATTACATTATTGAAAACAACACATAATAATATGGTCGATAAAATATCATATTTATACGAATGTAATGAATCTATAGTGTTCATCTTGAATAACACATAACACAGATTCCAAATAAGAGAACAAGAGTGGGAAATAAAAATATAGATATGAAAAACATTACAATCAACCAAATACTAATGGATAGTGAAAAGTTAAATTGATCACAATAAATTGTGTGTTCTATATAAGGTTAACAAACGTAAATTTATTAATTATAAAGATATAAAACATGTTATTGATATCATAATAAATTATGAAAAATGACAAAAAACAATTCAATATCATTTTCCCTAATATGGGGAATTTTTTTATTTTCAAATAATATTAAAAAAATTTACATTGTAAATTTAAATTCCATAAGAAAAATTTATTATTAGAATTTACATTGTTCAATTTTAAATTTCACATATACTAAAAAAAATTAATATCCAAAAGTAAATTATTATTCTGAAAGAATTAAAATTCACATTTAAGAAATCATAATTTACCTATGTCAATAATTTTTCATTACATAAATATCTTGAAAATATAATGAAAAAATTATGTGTATTGTATATCCTATATTCATAAATATTCATATGGTGTAGTAATAACATAATCTCTTAAAACATATCCAAAATTAAAAATAAACTACTTCATAAATGGATATCCTTTGGCCCTTCTAATTGTTAAATAACAAAAACATTAGAAAAAAGATACAAAAATAAATAAATTAACATAATAATAATCATGTTAATAGAACTTTTTAATATCTAATTTATATTATCCATAGTATTCATTTCATTATTAAAACTTCATTATCTCAAAATTAGAAACATATTTTGGGATATTTTTTCTTCAATCATTTGTTTTACAAGAAGTTATGTTATTGACTGAATAATTTTTATTTGTAATTGGAATAGATCAATATAAATATATGTATCCATTATTAAAAATTACATCATTACAATACATAAAAATTTCATTAATATTTTCTCTAGTATAACATTTACAACATTCTCAAATGGAATAATTATTGAATGTGAAACAATTTACAATATTCATTCCACTACATCTATGTTAAAGAATCTCCATGATCTATTAGTGTCTTTTAAGGTATATTAGCAAAAATCATTGAGAATGATATTTCATTTTTTCTCCATATCCAGTTATTATTAGAATTTTAAATCATAAAATTCATTCTTTTCCTTTAAATCATCTCCATATTAGACTATTTATCTACACATAAAGAAAACTCACCTTCCATTCATTCATTTACCAACCTGATTTCTTAAAAATACATAACATGTTTCAAAATCATTATATTTATTATTAACTTTATAAAAAAAATCTTCTAATTTCGTATTATTTAATTTCATCCCCATAATATCCAAACACAATGAAAATTATTTAATTATCTTGATAGAACATGATGCTATATACCTCAACGATGAGAAAGTTTTTAGACTAGTTCCCTTTCAATTATGATCATATGAAAATGAAAAAATTACTAATCATTATATTTGGACTATGTATGTAGTATGTTGAATTAGATTCTAACATTGTAATTTTCTCTTATGACATAAAAACACATTCTCCTTATGTCTATAATAAATTCAAAAAATGTCTTTCCATATCCACTCCTATCTCAGAAGGAATTTATTATCCCAATAAAATTATTTTGTAATAATTCTACTCCATGGTTTCTTTTTCCTCATATTCCTTTGTTTTCGAAATCAATGACCATAATTTATCTCGAATTGCACTAATGCCTTAATTTTTTTATTTTTGATAACCCCCCTTTCTTGGGATGAGGGGGATCCCTTATAAGACTCTTAGGCTCAGAGATTACATGGCCCATAGGCTTAAGATATTACATGACTCGAATTTCTAATAGAATTCAACCAGAATATCTACAAGGAACTACCCCTCTCTGGCATATGCATCATGATAATAGCTCTCCACCTTCGCATGGTCGTCTTGTTGGGAATCCTATGCCAGCACAGGCTGGTCCCGATGGCATTACTATACCATCTCATTCTGATAATTCCATTTATGATCTACTCTGGTGAGTACACCTGCTCTGAATCCTCTTCTAGGGCAACTCCATTTTTGTAGAGTCTGTCTGGGAAAACTGTATGTGCCCCGAAGGCCTTGAGGTGGCCCAAAGGCCTCAAAGGTGGTTTGAAAGCTGTACTAACCTCAAGGAAATGGTGTCCTTAATGCTTTAAATAATCCAAGCCCAAACCTCTGATACATGGTGAATAGTTCTAGGCGCACAGTACTGAATAGTACCTGCTACAGTAACTGCTACAGTTCCTGCTACTGTACTCGCCCATTGTATAGTTATAATATAGTACTACTATAGTGCATGGTACAGTAATGCTATAGTACCCCAATAATAAGCTTCTATTGTGTTTTTGAATCTGGCTCTCTTTAATGCACATAAATATAACTCACCAACTGGGCTGAGGCTCATGTGCCATTCATTTATCAAAATATTTTAATATATGTTCAACATCCATGAAAACATTCTCATGTTCACTATATCATAGACGGTCAAATAAATTCATTAATAATTATGCATTTTATATTTATAAATTTATTTCTAGTCCAATTTAATGATTATTTTTTCTAATGCATGATGAATTATAAAATAGTTATACCTCATGATTGATCATAAGGTTTACTATTTGGGAATTTTTTTGACTCATAATTCATGTCAATTTCACAAATGTGGTTATAATTTGATCAATTCTATCTATACCAATATCTCTAGTTTAATTATCTATCAAAGAACGTAGATAACTACATGTAGTATTTTCATTGATATAGTTATAATTTCATCATTTAATATTTATTTTTAAATAAATTAATACACTAGATTAGATCATATCATTATGTATCAAATTTTATAAAAAACTGGTGGAGGAATTAACTAAAATTAAAACTTTTACATATATATAATTTCATAATCATATATATGGTATCTTTGAGGATATAAATATTTTCAAAATCATAATAATGATCTGTAAAAATAAGAATTATCCCAAGGGTATCCCTCGTAAGTGTCTAACTAGGTTCAAAATAATACACATTTTCATACACCATGGGATGTTCATGTAAATCATAACGTACCCTATCAATGTAATTTCCCCAAGATACATCTTTGATATAACAACATCTACATAAAATATATATAAAATGGGTTTTTGTAAATAATAATCACATAATTTTGACTATACAAAAACATTCAGATGTTGTTATAATCATATATATAAATTTTATGATATGTTTCTTTTCCCTAATATAAATTTTCCTAAATTACTTCCTATGGTTTATAATATCATCAACTAATACCATCTTCTAATACACTAACCCCGATAGCTGGAGAAGATTAATTATATATTACACAAGGATAAATAATAATGAATCACATATATAAGGGTAAAATATTTTATTAGTATTATTAAACTATTTGTATACGTGAATAAAATTTATCATTGAAAAACTAAAATTTAAATTAGTATTTTTGTTAGACCACCATTATTACCCCATGTATTTCCTTGTATATCAATCATGAAATATTTCTTTTTATCTCATATAAAATAGTCCATAAAATGGGGTGATCTAGGATTATGAATAAGGGTAATAATAGTATAGATGATATGAATAAATAATTAATAATCAATTTGTAAAGGTAAATAACAAATACATATTCTATGTAATCAATAACATGATTATAATATGTCCGGAATAAATGATTATTGAATAATTACAAATAATTATTCAAATGAGTATGAATCTTTACCAAAGGATATATGATTTTATCGAACAATGACATGCAATATCAATAATTTAATACATAATTTGGGATTAAATAATGATTTAAATAAAAAATATATCATCATGGACTCATGAAAATACATTTAATATCATCGAGGCTTCCTTCCAAGGAATCTAAAACAATTATTCCATCCTGAAAATACAACTATATAATTGTGTAATTCCTCCATGAAAACCAAACATTTTTTTCTCTTTAGAGAAAAAAATCATCAATGTGATATCATTATCAATACTCACCCATACCATACACAGTCAAATTCAATCCTTAAATTAATGAAATGAATCATAATAAAAATGAACATTACTCTAACAAACAATCATATAAAATGTTAAAACCGAACCCAATAAAATAAAAAAATTATAATATATATAGTGTAACAAAGTGAATTGTAATAAAATATTAAATCCATAATAAATATAATGATAAACATTCCAAATAAAGAATAAGGATGCTGCCAATATATTATATCCACAGTTTATCATTTTTACATTAAATAGTCTATTTCATTTATGAAGAAAAATATATTTAAAAATATTCTTTAAGAAATTAACTTTTTCATTTTAAGAATAAATTTATAAATCCAAAAGTTCCAAAAATTTTTTATAAATATGTTTCATTGAAGATATCCTTTGAAAACAAGTAATATATTCCTTAAATTATTACCTTTTCAAGATAATAGAATATTTTTTCATGTCATATATGTTAATGCAATGATTCATTTCACATTTTTATTATCTTCAAAGGGGTTTATTTTTTAAAATGATATTATTAAAATAATTGATAAAAATAAAAATTATAACTATATAAAAATAATTTTAATAAATAATTTTAAAATTAAAAAGTTATATTTTTAATATTTTTTGCGAAAAAAATGTGTTTTGATAAAATTAGTTTTTTGACTGAAGGGAGAAATAAAGAAATATTTTATTATATAATATTCAAATTTATTTTAAGTACCAATGGGTGGGGACATGGAAAAATTATATTAAAAGATAATTAATTCAGATATAACAATATTTTGTGGATTTAGTAGTATGTTCTGAAATAATATCCTTCATATAAAATAAAAAAATAAAAAAAATCATATTTAGAATGACATAGTGTAATAAAACATTACAATTATTATTACATTGAAGTGAAAATTTTTCAAATAACATATTATATGTTTAAACTAAAAATACAAAAAATTTATCAAATAAAAAAAAGGTAATCAAAATTAATTATACACATAATTATAAAATAACATAATCATTGATGTGGATATCTAACACAATGAACTGAATTTGAGTTTTTTAATCTAATAACATACACCTCCTTTTGATCGAATTTTATTTAAATACTTATATAATGGTTTTAAACAAGATTATAACTTATTAAAAGTAAATAATAATGTTTATAATAACATATATTATTCTTTTATAACATCATATCAACCTATAAATTATATTATGTCAATATTTTGAATATTTTGGGTGTCATTTTCCTATATTTGTTAAGCGTGTTTTAATATAAATGGTAATATTCATATAAAAAATTCATAGTTTCATAATAAATAAAAAGTTATAGTGATAAACCTAAAATATTTCTAGAAAGTTTATAATTTTAAAATAAATTATGAACATTGTTTCTGACAAATGATGAATGTTATGATAATGGAGAGAGAAGGCCATACACACTCATGTTTAATGTTTCCATTTTAAAATGATCATTATTAAGTAATGGAATGTAATATATTATTATTCTAGAATGATCATAATATCATATATTTATATAAACCATATTACATACTTATATATATATATATTACATGATGTGTGTTGATAAAAAGGTAGTCACATTACTTCGTGAAGGTGGAAATTTACACGTTCACACATATTGTTATTATATTCTTGTGACTGAAAATATAATAAATAAAATGATATATTATAAATATAAAATGATAAATATACAATGAATATGACATTTTATTCATTTTTATCTCATATTATAGTTATAATTATTCTTATCATCATCTACCTGAAGAGTTGGTGATAGAAAAATTATATAACATTCTAAGGAATTAGTCCCCTATACATGTAAAAAATATTAACATACCTCACAATGAATATATGTTAAATATATGTATGCTATAATGACTAAATAGGTTTAAAAAAATTATAAATATCATATATATATAATTTATATAGATTATAAGACAAATCCTTGAAATGTAGTAATGGAAAAATGGATGACATCTATTTGTGAGGGGACAGTTCACCGTACACAAGAATGATTATATCATTACCCAACTGATTAATAAGGACATGGATGAAGATGATTACTTAATTATAAAAATATAATATTTATTGTAAGATAATTTTTTATATATATCGAATTTTTATAAAAAATAATTTGATAGATTTTAAAAATAAATATTATAAATATGCTTATTTAGGCACATTACATATTTTTTAGGTGTCTTTAATTTGTTTTTAGTAACGCCATCCAATGTTGTATTAAAAAAACAGGTATTCAAGTTGAGGGAAGTAAAATTAAAATGATATTTGAGTTGGTATTATCCAAAAAAATTTCTGATTATTATAATAAGTGATGAGTGGGGGTGACCATTTATATTTGAGGTGAGTGGTACAAATGTAATATTTTGAAAAGATTCAATTATTACCATGATTATTAATTTATATAGATTTATTATTGTAAATGTATTTATGAATGGATATAGAAGATTTAAATAATCTATAAATTATTTGTTTTATAATATTTTTGGTCTTTCTTAAACAATATCATCTACATTTTACCCGAGGTATATACATTTTTACCTTAACCAAAATAATTAATTTTTACTGGTTTCAATATTCATTATTTTAAAATAAGTTGAAATTATTTGAAATTGTATTTTATAATTTTTCCATTTATGGTATACATTTTCTAAATTAAATTCAAATGAAATTGAAAATATAATTTAAAATTTATTTCTTAATTCTAAAGACAATGTGGTTTTTCAAGGAGAAATAATTATTGGTTTACATTTTTATACCAAAATAAAGGTATAATGTGATTAAAAAGAAAAAATAATTTAATTGATATATTTTTTATCTAATTTGATTTTTAAAAAATATTTAAATTGTTATTTAAAAATATAAATTATTTAAATAAAATCTATTTTTTCAATTAAAACTCATATGTATCTATTCATCATATAATTAATCATTTGAAATAGAATTTCAAAAATTCACCCTATGTTATTTTTTCAATTTATTTTTTAAAATTTAAAAAGTTTTTAACATATAAAAATTCAATTGTTATAAATTTTAATTTTACATTATGTAACAAAATATAAATAATATCATCTTTTTGAAAGATAAATTTTTTTGAAGACATTGTCTATTTAATTTTAAGGATTTTTATTATATTTGTAATAAATAGTTTACTAATAAATGAGTGTAAAATATATATTTTTCTAATTTATCTGATGATATTCATGACAACCATTGAAATAGAATGACGATATATAAAATATCAATATTAATAGTGCATCTTGCTTAGTAAACCACAACCATTCATGTAAGAGAAGATAACGTGATTGTTTCTCTTGTATAATCTATTTAAGTGGATAAATATATTCAAAAATAATTATTTCATAATTTCTTGGGATGGCATATTTTCTTCTAATCATGGATTCTTATTTCATTTATGCTATCATATACAATGATTATATATTATAAATTTTTAGTGTTACATAGAATCCCCTTGAATGAATAACATTAAATGAAATAAATAATATCATGAGAATAAATATATACATTATAAAATATTTCAAAGGTAATTTATATATATTTATAGAAAATATAGCTTCATAACATAATTAATCTCTCAATTAAAGAAAAATTGTGATTTAGATCCCATATTTCTTCGATATGTTTTAAACTATAAACCCCACCAAAGTACTATGGTAATCTCAGTATGTAAATAAAAAATATTATTATGAGATAAATCATAAAATAAATTCATGGGATGTATATATTACACATAAAATATATATGTGGTGAATAGGGTTTGTCTCTGAGAGATGAAAAAATTGACAAAAAAATCCCTCAACACTTTCGTAATATTCTCTATCAAAATTCTTAATAAATAATAAAATAAAAATAAATATCAAATATCATGAATGGTACGATATTAATGATAAAAAATATAAATGTTATAGTTTATAAAATAGATAAATGGAATGTGTGGTGAATTTGAGTATTTCTCTAAACAATAAAAGAAAGACTACATATCACATACTATATGTATAAAATCCCTTAACACACATTATAATATCCTGTATATTTAATATATTTTTATTTTAAATGTTTCATATAAAAATTAATTTATATATTATTATATGCTATTTACATATTACACTTTGTTGTCCTTTTATTACAAGTTGTTTGTTAATATCGTGTTTCGTTTAACAACAAAATTGTATTTAGTATATGTTTTAATTTGTTATTTCTTATACCATTAAATTGATCATGGTTTTATTAAATAAATAATAATAATCCTGAAATAAATATAATATTTTCATAATTTATACATTTATGAAAAAACATGATGGATGGTTTTTATTAATTAAGTAACCTATAATCATGGAGATAGAGGACCATACATATGCATGAGCAACATTTCCATTATTCAACAATTATAATAAAAAGTGGTTAAATACTATTTTATATTTATATAATTATTAAAATATCATAAATAATATATTATTATTATAAATATAATTATAAATATAATCATTGTTATGTGGTGATGAAAACAATGATTTTCATCGCTTCGTGATGTTTTTTGTTTTGATGTACTTAGACGATGTTATCATCATTATGTGAGTGAAATGATATGAAATATGTCACAACCCGTCCTCGGGGCCTGTGTCGTGACTACCCAAAGCCTGCCTTCCAAAGGACAGGGGCTGGCGACTAGCACCAAAGGCGAATCCCTGATAAAAATGGAAGGCATTTCCTTGAAATCTGTAACACACACAGTCTGAATAGAAGCAGAAGAATCAACAAGTACTAAAATAGAAAAAACTGTGTGTTGGAAGTAAGTGGGCCAATATACAAACCCAACTGAAAAATAAGTACAAGTAAAAGTAAAAAGGGAAAAATAGATCTCGGATTTTCCATGAGGGAATCCTACATAAAGGGTAGGTACATAACTCAAACTACTCCTCCCTGAGGTAAGTCCCATCTAGTCCAGCTCCGAGCAACCTCCCGTCCATCTCCCTCATCCTCGATCACTACTGATCGTCGTCTCCAAAGAACACAACAAGGTGCGGGCAAAGCCCGTGCAGGGGTGAGTATAACAATACTCAGTTGGGGACCTCGAGACCCCCGAAGGTCTCCCAGAGTCCACTAAGTGAAAATCACAATAGTAAGATACAATAATGAAGAATCAAAAATCCCTAATTTGGTATTTTCCTATACATATATCTACGTTTCCAATCCGATTCCGGCTTCAACTCTCGAGCCCATGCACAACCCAGTCCACAACATAAGTAAATTCAATCATCTCAATGATAACAACTAAAAGAGAGGACTCATCTCACATAGGTAAACAAATCACTAAGAGGGGTATAGGTGATTAAATGTAGCCCTAAAATCATCTCCTCTGTCGAACCCACATAAAATCATCGAACAATGCCAGCGCTTTTGAACCCATGTAGGATCTTGGTACAAAAGTTATCCTTGGTGAACACATGGATGATCCCATTACAGAAGTCATCATTGTCAAACCCACAGAGGATCCTGGTACAATATCGTATCTATCAAACCCAAGAAGGATTCTAGAACAATATAATCGTTGTCTAACCCACAAAGGATACTATCATATTATTCACAGCCAACCATATGGTTTCCACACACAACAGGCTCGATTCTGGGAGGTTTCTCACTTTGATGCATGTGTCGATACATCGAATTCCACGATGTCTCATGTTGATGTATCCCGTAGTTTCGTCTCATTATAAAAAACCCAACATGAAAAAAGAAACGTCAATAGAATGCACGGTCTGTGAGTTATTGGCATTTCTGTTTGATGGGCCTTGTTGGGTTTTAGGTTCAAACCAACTCGGCCATACCCCAACAATGTCCAATCCTAAAGTGGGCTATTCCAATAGATCTATCCTACTCTAAGCCATTTTTCGATGAAGACAGTTCATCATTCTGTCTCCCATAGCACAAAATACAGATGGAAAAGTGATTTCGGCTTTAATGGGTCCGGACAGTGGTCCGACTTAGTCTGCGGGTCCGACCCGGTCCGAAGGAGTTGCCCAACCTGATGGCAGACTGACCCGAGGGTGGTCCGGCCTGCTGGAGGCCTGACCTGTATTCCGTTTATCCTGGCCCACTGACAGTGTGGCCTGACCCCACTGCCCATGGGGCCTGGCCTGGCTGGCCGTAGGGCCCGATGACTGGCATGCCGTGAGGGGCTAGCCGCGGGGCACAACCGGCCGTGTCGCGCAGGCTGTCGAACCTTGACATGGGGGGGGGGGTGTCACGCCCACAACTTCCAAAGGAACCGTAGGTGCCTTCCGGTCCCGCCCTGTGGAGCATCGTCGAAGGTCGTCTCAGCCAGCCACAATCCTTTAACAACCGTGGCCTTTGGACATAGTCCCTCTCCAGTGTAGCGTGACGGCATCACACCCCTTCGTCGCGGCCTGCCATGGCCACAGTTCTGCACCCCGCATTAGATGATAAAAAATGGACATCATCGAACCATAATAAACGATGTGGAACGAGTTTTTAATTTAATCACTACAGACCCCTACTTGCTTGTCAGTGTCGTTTGACGGAGTCACGGGAAGGCGGTGTCATTATGTCATATTTAGAAGAGGAATAGAGGTACTTGTCATTGGCGGATGGCATTCGAAGGTGACGAAGTTGAAGAAGATTTCGGCATGCCTCGTAGGCATCACTTCCCATAATTGCCCCGGTTGATAAAGGAACAAGATGATGCTCAACATTCTTCGGAGATGATGGGTGTTCTTTGTTGGATAGGATGTCGTTCTCCAAAAATCCCCAATGTCCTCTCTCAAAGATCCACCCAAAATGAATCACTAAACCCAAAAAAATATAGCTTCTATATTATTTTATTGTTTCCATGCATTCAAAAAGAATTCATAAGTTTTCAATAGATAATTAATTGTGGTCATTAATCAATCTTTAGGTGTCTTCGCACCATTATAGGGATGTTCAAGAGTTTCCCCCGTTTATGGGTATCTCATGGGGTTTAAAGGGGGGTTAGAGGAGTTAAAGGTTTCAGGTGGGACACACCTAATGACATCCTCAAAAGGGACATTAGGGTGTGGTGGGCCCCACCACAAACATCCACTTGGTGGTTCTAACCACCAATCAAATAAAAATATGTTACAGATATTTTAATTTTATTTTTTAAAAAACCCTCAAAATTTAACATCAATTCTCGATAAAACACAACTGTGGTAAAGGTCTCCTTAAGAGAATACCGGTGCTATGAGGTCAATGGTGTCCTTGGATTTCAATTCCGAGCATCGGTTCTAAATATATAAAATCCTTATTTTACATTTAGTGATCGTAGCCGAACAAAACATCCAAAATTGATTATGGGCACAACGTGCCTCAGAATCTAGCGCAGTTAGAAACTGAGGACTCATAAAATTCCCATGAATTTAAGAAAAATCAAATTCCATGGAATTTCCTGGTCTTTACATTCTCCCCAACTCAGGTATTTACATCCCCATATGCTACACCCCACACTAAGGAATCAAATGGGGGTATTGACCTCGCATTTGAGCCTCCCGCTCACATGTTCTCTCCTATGGTTTTCATCCTGCCAATGGACGTGCACCAGAGGTATCAACTATCCACGCAGGACCCACTCCTGTCGAGCCTCAATATCCACTAGAGCATTCGTGAAAGTCTCCCCGTCATCGATGTCATGTTATCCATGGTCGATGATGTGGGAAGGGTCTTGCACGTATCTCCTTAGCTGAGATACGTGGAAGAAATCATGCACCCGGTGCAACTGAGGTAAAAGGTCCAAGAGGTAAGCCACCACGTCTACTCTGTTGGGGACCTAGAATGGTTCGAGGAATTGCAGAGATAACTTTCTGCCTCATCCAAATCTCTATAGACCTCATCGAGGTGAGACCCGTAGAAAGAGGTGGTCGCCATCCTCAAATCTAGTGGTCTCAGTCTCCATTCATCGTAGGACACATGTCTTCTCTGTGTAGTCTTCATCCTCTCCTGGATGATCTACACCTTCTCCATCATATCCTACACCATCTCTGGTCTAATAAGTGTTGACTCCCCTAGGTCAGTCCAGCATAGAGGCGATCTGCAAGGTCGGTAGTAATGTTCCTCGAATGTTTACATCCCGATGGTGGAGTGGTAGATATTGTTATATGCAGACTCTACCAAGTATAATTGATCCTCCCAGCTATGACCGATGTCGAGGAAACATGGACAATGCATGTCCTCGAGAGTATGAATGGACCTCTCAGTCTGACCATCCGTCTAATGATGGAAGGCAGTGCTCAAGCAAATTTGCATCCGGAATTCCTCCTGCAACTCCTTCCATAGCTGGGAAGAGAAATCAGCATATCGATCATAAACAATCATTATTGTCACAATAAGAATCTGTAGGATCTCTTGTACATAGAGGCCTCCCACTCCCTCTACAAAACCCTACTCTCTGATCGTTAAGAAGTAGGACAACATGGTGATTCGGTCGACAATCCCCCAGATAGATTCATGCCCTATGAATGTACGTGGAAGTCTCATTACAAAATCCATGAATATCCCATCCCACTTCCATTTTGGGACCTCTATGGGATGAACCAATCGTATTGGAACCCTGTGCTCCACCTTCACTTGTAGACAAGTGAGGCATCATTATACAAACTCTGCTACTTCCTTCTTCATAAATGGCCCCCAATTTTGTCATTAGAGGTACTAATACACCTTCTCCATTCCTAGATGTACTAATAACGGTGATGTGTGTAACTCCCTCAACAATTCATCTTGAAAAGAAACATGTACCATGATACGTCCATTTTAGAGAATGATGTTCTCCCCTTCTATCTAAAATCTATCAGGTGCCTGACCTGTGGATATCATAGAACTTCACGTCTCACTGTCAACATTAACATGATGTGCCTCCATGAATTGTTGTAGTAGTGGAGCAGTGAATATGAAAGACTGTACAAAGATTTCTCAATCTCTATCCATAAAGGATATCAGCAACACGACAAGCTGATCTGTTTCCCCTCCTTGCAGGCGACTGCCATATTTCTTACTGATAACATATGCTAGAACAATTCCCTTCAACTATAATAGACTATCTCAAAGTAATAGTCATGGAGTAACTCAATCCATCGTCGATGTATTATGTTTAGGACCTTCGACGAGAAGATGTACCTAAGACTCTGGTGGTCAGAGTAGATTGTAAAACTCTCACACATTAGATAGTGACACAACATCATTAAGGAAAACACCACAACTAAAATCTTCAAGTCAGGGGTAGAGTAGTTCTTCTGATGCTATCTCAGCTACAGAGAACTATATACAATCACTGCTTGATCCAACATCATAAAACACCCATGTACGGTCCTAGATGCATCTAAGTAAACTACGTACCCTATGCCCTCCACTAGAACCCTCATGATTGGGGAAATAGTCATCCTCTACCTCAGGTCCTGAAATATCTACTGGTATCTCTCGGACCACATGAATGTTTTCCCCTTCTTCGTCAACACAGAAAGTTGTGCTACAACTCTAGAGAAGTTTGGCACAAATCTTGGATATTACCCAGCCAGTCCCAGAAAACATCGTACCTCCATCACACTCATGGGTGGCTCCCAATCACGCATTTCCTCGATCTTCTCTGGAACCACTGCAGCTCCAGCCTCTAATATGATGTGTCCCACTATGTGAACATCTCATATCAAAAACTAGCACTTCGAGAGATAACTATAATTCCGGTGCTCTCAGAGTATGTCCATTACTACCTATAAATGGTTGGCATGCTACTCCTCAGTATTCAAGTAGATTAGTATGTCTTCGATTAAGACTACGTCAAAGTGATTGAGGTAAGGCTAGAAGATCCTATTCATGAGACTCATGAACACTACTGGAGTGTTTGTTATGCTGAAATTCATAACCAAGAACTCATACTGGCCATACCGACACCTGAAGGATTTCTTCTGCACATACTCATCTCGACCTATGAGCTGGTGATATCCTGACCTAATATATATCTTCGAGAACCATTGTGCTCCCTTGAGATGATCAAAGATGTCGTCAATACTTGAGATTGGGAACTTGCTTTTCTCAGTCACCTTGTCCATGCACTGGTAATCAACACACATTCACAAGCTCCCACCCGCCTTCTTGGTGAACAAAATCGGGGATGCCCATGATGAAACACTGGGTCGGATAAGTCCTTTCCCCTAAAAGTCCTCCAATTGTACCCGCAGGTCCTGAAGCTCGACGATAGCCATCTAATATTCTGGAATAGATATCGGTGTTTTCCTATGGTATAAGTCAATTTATAATTCCTTCTCTTTAAGAGGAGGTAGTGCTGGAACATCTTCAGAGAAAAAATCCGTGTACTGATAGACCATAACAGGAAAACTCGGACTCCACACATCAACTACTCCATGAATGAGGCTCTCCAACTGATGTGTGATCTGTTTACCCCTCCTATGGATAAGTCCTTTTTGCGTAGCAAAGGCGCCCTTCTCTCTGGTGAAGTTGAACCTCATTCCATCCTCACGGACACACCACAATTTCTGACTAATACAATCCATCTGAGCATGAACTGTTGATAACCAGTCCATAACCATGATGACACCGTAAGGGCTAGACCCCACTACGAGGATATCTTAGCAGAATTTCTAGCCTCCTAGAGTAATCTCACACTACCGGCACCAATGTGTAATAACTGATTCTTCTCCCGTAGGAATCTCTAGTTGTACGTGTCGAGCCAACAACTCTATTGGAATCTCCGATCTTTGAACGAGTGTAGCGGAAATAAACGAATGACTCACACCTTTTTCTATAAGTACTGAAACCATGGTGGAGTAGACACAGATAGTACCTCGAATCATATAAGGTGGTCAATGGTCGTATGCCACAACTACCTAGAGCTGAGCACGCCTCTGTCTTCCAACTCCCTATGGTCGGGGTGTACCTCCTTGTGGTGGTGGTGGTAGGGCCTCGAAATGTTGTCCACCAACTGCTCCTTAGCTAGCTCCTCTCCCACGTCTGCCTGCTCCTAGTGCACCACCACGGTCGTGCCTCTGCCTCAATCTGGGAGGTCCCTCTACTGTCTGCTACTCATCTGCATGGTGGTTCGAGTAGTAACAAGCCATGTGACCCTATCTGCCGCATGCATAGCACTGCCTGCTCCTCGTATGGCTTACACTGTCTCGTGTGCCCCGAAAAACCGAACCTATTTCATGGGGTCGCCCAACTGATGTCTTGGTCCACTTTCACTTCCGTGACATCTATCTACTTCCACCTGAAGAAGACTCAGTTACATGTCGCCCTGGAGTGGGTCTCGCTGCTGGTGACTGCTCAGCTAGAAAACTCTCCAGAAGAAGGGATTGATCCCGCACCACAACCTGCGTTTGGATACTGAGGGAAATCATCGAAGAAATGATCTCATGCATGAGTCCCTGATCGATAATCTGGGACCAGAAGAACGGGTCTCATCCCATATTAGTGGTATAGCGAAAGGGTTTGGTGAATCTCTATGAGTACTAAGCTTCCGTCACTCAACCCTAATGTATATGTAGTAACTCCTTTATTTGTACCCCACTAAGGGTGTATGGAACAAACTCTGACCAGAAGAGACTCTCAAAGTCTTCCCAGATTAGTGATGCCTTGTCATGCACCTGGAGCATCAGGCTCCACTATCTACCAGTTGATTCATGCAGGAGAATCAAGACAATGATCACAATGAGGTCAGCTGGTGTCCCTAGCAATATAAAAACTCTCACAACAGCCTCCAGTAATCCTCAACCGCCTGTGTGTATGTCTCTTCCCAGAACCTGGGCGGCCACATGCACTAGAACTCATGAAATTCACTCAGATGGCATGCAATCTCTGTTGCTGGAGTTGGTGTTATCGGTGGTCTAGTGGGTAGTGGTACCGCTGGTACCTCCACTGTGATGGGGTCCTACACCAAGGCCTCGTCGATTAGTGGGCTACCATCTCATATGAAACTCATAACCCTAGCTGGATGCCTTCGTGGGACCATCTTGAAAATAAAAATGTGCACCACGGTCAAACAATATACCTGGTAAGATGACACAAAGTAATTACGAGGAAAAAATTTCAAAGGAAACATACATGCAATCAGTGTTCTTTATCATGGAGTCAGAAATCAGAAGCCAGAGTCCTAGTGTATGGATACGTCGACCGTCTCACCAACTACAGTTTCCCTAAACGGATAACCACACACATAAAAAATAACTTTATTGTTTATAAAAGAATCAGAGTCCAATTTATATGGTAGAACTGACTCCTCTGATACCAATTTTCCACGACCCGTCCTCGGAGCCCATGACGTGACAACTCAAAGCCCGCCTTCCATAGGCCAGGGGCTGGCGACTAGCACCAAAGGTGAATCTCTGATGAAAAGGGAAGGCATTTCCATGATACCTGTAACACACACAATATGAACAGAAGAATAAGAATCAAAAGGTACTAATATATAAAAGAAAAGTGTGGTGGATGTAAGTGGGTTAGTATACAAACCCAACTAAATAATAAGTACATGTACAAGTAAAAAGGGAAAAACAGCTCCAGGATCATCCACCGGGGAATCCTACCTTAAGGTTATGTATAGATCTCGAAAAACTCCACCTTGAGGTGCGTCCCATCTAGTCTAGCTCTGAGAAACCTCCTTTCTATCTCCTATAACCTCGATCACTACTGGCCGTCATCTACACGGAACACAACAATGTGGGGGCGAAGCCCGTGCAGTGCTGAGTATAAAAATACTCAGTAGGGGACCCCAAGACCCCCGATGGACTCCCGGAATCCAATAATTATAAATCACAATAGTAAGATACAATCACCAAGAGTAACCATCCCTAATTAGGTATTTGACCATACATATATCTATGTTACCAGTCACAGCAAGACTCCTACTCTCAAGCACAAGCACAACCCAGTCCACAATGGAAGTTAAGTCAATCATCTCAATGATAACTACTATAATACAGGACTCATCTCACACATGTATACAACTAATTAAGAGGGGTATAGATAATTAGATGTAACCACTTAATCATCTCCTCTTTTGAACCCACGTATGATCCTAGTACAGTATTAGCACTGTCAAACCCACTTAGGATTCTGGTAATGAAGTCATCACTGTCAAACCCATGATGGATCTCAGTATAGATGTCATTTCTATCAAAACCATATAGGATCACGGTAAAGTATCATCACTTCTAAACCCACAAGGGATTCAGATACATTATCAATGATGTAGAACCCACATAAGATCCTATCATCTCAGTTACAGCCACCCATAGGGTTTCTACAAACAACATGATCGATTCCGGGAGGTTCCAATCCTCGATCCAAGAATCAATACATCATATACCATGATGTCTCGATTTGATGTATCTCGTAGATCTATATCATCATAAGGAACCCAACGTGATAGATGGTGCACTTATCGAACACCCGATCTATGAGTTATTGGTATTTCTATTCCAGGGGCCCGGTTGGTTTTTAGTTTCAAACCTAGAAGGTCGTACCTAAACTACCTCCAAACATCAAGAGGGGTATTCTAAAAGATTTTTCCTACTCTAGGCCTTCCTTCACTGCAGACGGTTCATGGTTCGGTCTCCTGTCACCCTCAATACAGATGGAAAAGTGATTTTCTTGTTTAATGGGTATGGATAGGGGTCCGACCCGATCCACCGGTCCGACCTAGTCTGATGGAGAGTCGCGGCCTAGCTGGTCATGGGTCCCGGCCCTACTAGCCGCGGGACCTTGCCCGACGAGCTGCGCGGCCCAGCCGCCGGTCGTGGGGTCTGGCCCGCTGGCTGCGGCAGGCAGGCCGCAGGGCCCGGCCGGCCCCACCGCGTGGCCCGGATGGTGCCTCCATGGGTGGATGTCATGCCCCCCGGCTTCTGAAAAAACCAACGGGCCCTTCGGGTCCCGCCTTATGGGAAACCTATGGTGGATCGCTTAGTCGGCTTCCCTCCTTAGTCCGTCACAGAATTTGGCCGTAGTCCCTCTCCGGTGCGGCGTGCTGGAGCCACACCCCTTCATCGCGGCCCACTATGGACATGATTCCGCACCTCCAGCACCGCGCCTCTTCTGTCATCCATGGTCATCCTTGTCACGGTTCTTCACCAACACAATGCGGTAGCACCATGCACTTCCGGCTCCGTCGTGGCCCTCCTAGCCATGGATTTTTGTTGCAGGGAACGACAGTGTCGTGCCCTTCCAGCTATCCACCTAAGTCATCAATAAAACAAGAACCAACTAAGGGAAACTGGTCCATGTTTGTTCGGCCCATGCCCACCACATTAGATGATAATAAATGGTTGACATCAAACCATAATAAATGACAAGGAAATAGGATTTAATTTAATCACAACTAACCCCTACTTGTTTGTTGTTGTCGTAGGACAGAGTCGTGGGATGGCAGCATCGTTCCGTCAACGTTGGAAGAGGAATAGATGTACTCGTCGTTGGCAGATGGTATTCGAATGTGATGAAGTAGATGACGAAGTCGGCATTCCTTGTGGGTGTCACTTCGCTTCCTTTCCCCGGTTGATGAAGAAACAAGATGATGCTCGACGTTCTTCAGATATGAGGGGCGTTCTCCTTTTGAGAGGATGTCGTTCTGAAAGAATCTCCCATGTACTCTCTCAAAGTTCCACCCAAAAATAATCACAAATCCCAAAATAAAATAATAGCTTCTCTATTATTTTATCATTTCCATGCATTGAAAAATAATTCAAGAGTTTTCCAAAGATATTTAATTGTATTCATTAATTAATCTTCAGGTGTGTTGGCACCATTATGGGGAAGTTCAAGAGTTTCCCCCGTTTAAGGGGATCTAAAGGGGTTTAAAGGGGGGTTAGAGGAGTTAAAGGGTTCGGGTGGGCCCCACCAAAAAACATCCTCGCAATGGAGGTTAGGGTGTGGTGGGACCCACCACTAACATCCACTTGGTGGTTTTAACCACCAATCAAATAAAAATATGCTACACGTATTTTTATTTAAATTTAATTAGAAACCAGAAAAATTAACTTCCATTCTCGATAAAATTCCTCTGTGGAAATGGTCTCCTTATGTGAATATCAGAGCTACGAGTTCAACGGTGTCTCAGATTTCAATTCCAAGAATCGGTTCAAAGGATATAAAATCCCACTTGTATGTTTACTAAACGTACCAGAACAAAATATCATAAATTGATTCCGGGAACACTTGGCCTCAGAATCAAGCGCAGTCAGAAAATGCAGACTAATATAATTTCTATAAATTTAAGAAAAAAAATTCCCACATAATTTCAGGGTCATAACAAAATAGAATTCTATATAATAATTTTATAATGATAAATAATTAATTCATATAACATTTATTTAATATATTTCAAAAATATTCATTTAATTTGTCATTATTATATTATATCTAATTTGTCAGTGAAAAATTAATCACATCACACCATGAAGTGGAAATTCATCAAGCACCTAATTGAAATTATCTTATCACATACATAAAAAATTGAAAAAGGAATTATATTATATAATTAAAAATTTATTATAATTATTTTTAAAATAATTAAATATTATATCCATCAATATTCCCATACATGAGCTCTGATAATTAAAGAACAAATGACATTAGTTGATGAGGAGGTATTCGGTCGTAGAAATAAAGGATGGTTTCGTAAATAATTTGAGGAATGTGTAGATGTTTTTCGGACATAAACATAACATAAAAATGATTTGTATAATTATTAGTCTGATGGTAATAAAAATATATGGTTTAATAATAATTCAATAAGATGGGAGAAGAAATAATATAAAATGTTGTTGAAAAATGTTACAACTTCTCAAGGGAAATAATCCGTGTTTTAAATAAATTCATCTAAGGTTGGGTTTTCTCATAAAAAGAGCCTCATAGGATGAGATTAAGGAATTTAGTATGTGAAATTGATTTTTTTTGTCAAAAATCCAATAAATTCTATATTGTTGAGAGGATATGGAAGAGTATAACATTTTCTAATTTAGGTGAGTGGAAATATTATAATTTTTAAATGGAAATAGGTTTGCCAATGATTAATCACAATGAAAAAGGGTCCCAAATAAATAGTTCTAAATAATAATAATTATATGATCTAAATAAATCTATAAAAAAGGAATTTAGACAATTTATTTTAGTTGTTTAATAATAGAACTTTTCTCATTATCCACTGATAAAACTATTTTATCCATAACCATGGAAAATGCGTGTAAATATTTTTTTACTATTGTTAAAAATTATATTTTTCATATTAGATAATATAAAAAAAAATTATTTTAAAAATATTATCTATTTTTTAAATTTCTATTGATATAACAAATTAATTATAATATAAATGTATAGTTTTAGATGCAATGAGAATATTTATTTTCAAAGAGTAAATGATAAAAAAATTAAAATGCATTTACATAAATATTCAATATAAATATATTTTCAATTACCACAATTGTAATATATATATATATATATTAATATATTTCAATTAAACACAAATTAATATATATGTTAAAATTATGAGTAATTTTTCCCAAAAGTAATTTTTAATTTAAAAAATTATTTTTTTACTTTTTTGATATATAATATTTCTGTTTTCAAAAAAAAATTATAGGAATACATTTCCTCTATTTTCAAGTAGTTTTCTTTTTTCATTTAATTAAGTGGTGGACAAATGATTAAAATTATAAATATGTTCAAACCATAAATTTTATTAATTTATTTAATCATATTGATATTGTACATTTCTAGAGGAATGCGATAAATATTATTTAATAATAATATTTTAGTATAGTGTTAATTTTAATTTAAACTTAGTTTCATGTATAATGAAATATTAATTAACTGATGCATGTAATATAGTATATTTAAAATATTAAATGTATTTGATTTATTTATTAAAAAAATTTGAGTGTTTCTACATCCCATAATTTAAATCATAAGGATGATGAATTTAGTAAACTGTATAAATGGATGAAAGAGATGATTAATATTTGAATGGAGGGGTATTAGGATAGTTATTTCCAAATAGAGTCAAATAAGAACAGTAATTTGATGGAAGAAACTAAATATCCTAGAAATCATCATATCATTCACTAATGTTTCAAATGTAATTGTAACAACCCCAGCTTCCACGGTACCCTTGTCATTGAATAATACAGTAGTGTGTGTTGTACGCAACCTCGAGTTCTAACACACACCACAACCAATAAAACTAGTTGTTTTGAATTGTAATAGCCACATTTTGAAATTTTATAAATTTTATCATTCAAAATTGACTTCATTTTTGGATTTGTAATATCATAATTATATTAGGATTATTTTTTGGTAGTATTCTAATAACATTCATATTTTGATGAATAGTGAATATTCCTAAATTTTATTTGAAAACAACTTTTTTAATTGAAATAATTAATAGTGATAAATTTTGAACTCAAGTTATTTTAAAGTATATTTATAATATATACTTACCACTTAATACAATGTTGGTCATTGGACATAATTTCAAATTTAAACCGGGCATAAACAAGTGTCAATCTTTTGATAGTTATTATTTCTTAAAAAAAAGCTTTTTGTTTTGACAGACAGAATTAATTTTTAATTAATTTCTGCCACTTCTGTGTTTTGAATTTAGAAAAATGGATTCCATATTAATAATCAGGAGGTCCAAATTGTGTAAATAGGTAACTTTTAGCTTTAGAAATTTTTTATAATTACTTCGGTAAATATTTTATTTACCATGGTTAAAGGGTCAATCCAGTAAATAAGGGAATAAAATAATATTATAATAATAATAATTTACCCTAAAACGTGTCCGAACCCTATTGTTTGATAAATATCCGACTATGGTCATCTTTGGGTCATTTTTGAGATTCAATGGATCCACTTGTAAGTTATAATGACACATTATATTAATTATGTTAAAGTAAGTACAAAAATGAGATAAACATAAATATATTAGAAAAACAATTTTTAAATAGGTTTATATGTGTTATATTTTTTACTATAAATATTCATTAAAAAAATAATATTATTTACTACATAATGGTATTTTATTTATAATTTTTAGAAATTAAATAATTAAATATATTTATGACACAATATTGATGCATTATTTTCCTTATTAATGAATGAATCAAATAAATTGTATTATAAATGATAAAATAAAAATTATTTGAATGTTTTGATGACATACACGAATTTTATTGATTAAATGACATGTTATTATTTCTTAAATAAATTTTCTTAGAATTTATAATGTTTTTACGACTTTATAAAAAATCAATTTTTAAATATTGTCAAAATTTACATAAATGAGATTTTAAAAAAAGTATTATATTATTAATTGATATTCTATTACAAAAAATCTATGGTTTGTCCAAAAGAATTATATCATGATAATTGTATCAATAATGGAACACTTGGGGTTTTCTCAGATTTATATAGTTTGTTTATTAAATATATAATATAAAAATACAAAGTGACATAGTAACTGTAAATCTAATTAATAGAGTTAAAACTAATATATAAGGTTTATATAATGAACCAAACCTATCTAAAATTTATTGGTTGAATTTATTTCGTCCCATACCCACCTTATACTTTGAATAATCCACTTTGGATCCATTATAAACTGAATATGAATTTATTATAAATTAATACATTAAGTTTTTCATAAAGAGCCCCTCCTCCCCCTTATAAAAGGACACAACTTCTATCACATTATTAACACCATTAAAGAATTTTGGATTGGCCAACACCGGCCCAAATACTCTCTCAACATCCCACAATTAAACCTAGATGCCTTACATTAGTCATAAAGAAAACCTAAAGATCATTTTTGATCAAATCAAAAGGAAAAACCCGAAGATGAGGTAATGTTTTCACAACCCTCTTTCAAGTTCGTTTCTTCTTCAACATGTTCTTTCATTATTTTTTCCATTATAAAATAAAAAATCCAGTATCTTCTATATACTGTGATGTTATTATAAATATGGTAGAACCATATTCAGTATTATATCCTTCCTTTGAACAACATGTCACCATACATGCATACTTACGACCTACCGTCTCCACGTCGTGGTGTAATTTTTATTCAATACATTATTATTTGTATGGGTATAATAATGATGTGTAATTATTGTAAATAATAAATGTAACATGATAATGAAACTGTATATATGATATACTATCCAATTATTTATTATTTTAATATCACAAGAAATATACTTTCGCTCGTGTGTACGTACAGACTACCGTCTCCACGAACGCGATGACATTTATTCACCATTGTATACATTAAATTATAATTCTCATTTTATGATTAAAATTATTGTTCTGTATATGAATAATATACAACCTATCCATAACAAACATGACTTACGCAACAATGCATATATGGGAAAAAAATCAGTTAACACCTGAAAGGACGATAAATGTAAAATATTATTAATAAAGAAATATTAAATGATCATATATGATATCATATTTATATTATTCTTGAATAATTTAATAACAATCATTTAACTATTATAAAAGAGATTAACCTACCATCAACCAAGTAAAAGTACTAGGTAAGGGTTTGTTTTACAATCTCTTCATTATCCGAGGTTGTTTATATGCGATTATCTACTGGGACCTCTTTATCATCCACATTAACGTTTCTTAAAAATGTATTCCAAAACATTTTTACTATTTATTACACTATGGGTTAAAGACATTTATACCATTTTTTTACTTTTTTATAAATGTTTTAAATAAATCCTTCCATCATTTTCCAAAAAAGGTCATTTTTATCTTTTTCGACAAAATTAAGGTAAGAATGTCTGTTTTTAACTTATACGGCGGGTGAAACTATTTTCCACCGTTGTAAAATATTCGAAGCTTCCCTTACAAGATTATAAGAATATTTTCAATGTAAATTATTTATTTTCTAATTATGTGACCATTAAATGATTTCCAAAAAGGGATATTTCTATAAAATAGTTTTGATTTAATCTATGTCAACATCCTTTGATTCATTTTAAGCTTATTTGATGTTGATTTATTATGATAAAAAATATTTGTATCGTATTGATGGTTTTGTGATATGTTTTATAGTGGATGTGTTATTTTTATACCATTAATTGTTTATAGAGAATGTATTGACATTTCTTATGATATTTTTAATACGAATGTTTATGTTATGTTTAAATCATTTCATATGGTAATGTATTGGACTTATTATGTGACGGGTGGAGCCCGCTATATCTCCTCGATGCATCAGTAGGTCTCATGAGACAAACTAGTGTCTAGGCTTGAGGCCTTGACAAAATCTTATTTGTAGTCTTGGCCCGAGGGCTTGCTTATGTGGTTATGTTAGTCTGTCATTATGCATTCCATCATTTTGAATGTGGTTATAGGTATTTGATGTGATTATTAGACTAGTAAAATATTCATGTCAATAAGTAAATAGAATTATTTAATTTTATTTTTTCCATATTATACTGATGTTAATGATTTAAATGCTTTTTTGTTATAAATTACCTTAAATGTTTATACTTATTTATGAAAGTTTCCACTATATTGTTATACTTACTGAGCATCTGAGCTCACCCCTTTCTATGTTTTATTTTTTCTAGGATATGATGAAGTTAGTTATGAGTGACCAGCATGCATAATCTAGGAGGCTTGGATGTTTATAATGAAATATATGTGTGTTGTATTTCTTTTCAAGTTGTATAGTTGAACTTGTGTATGGATCTTGTTTCCAGTAATACTAAAATGATCGGCCATTCAAGAAATTATTTCCTTATGATCATGCCAATGTTATATAATAATGCATCGACTCTGGGTAACTAGGTTCAGGGCATTACAGTTTGTATTAGAGGAAGTTTAGTAAAAACCTTAGATTCTAGATTTAGATTTACTCTTATTAGAGCACATATCCCTAAGATAAACTTTGAAGATTAGTATAGAAGAACTTTCTAGAATTTTGGTATTGTAGATATATTTTGAGTTTTCCAAGCAATACATCCCTGTATGGATACAAGTAGGTATAGGTGGCTCTAGCACATATGTATCTAGGGGTAAAACCCGAAACAACTGCTTTGAGCTAGACTCGAACCAGAACTAGTGAACGATAACGGGTCTTGTTGCACTTTTGGTTATGACACTCCCAGGGGATATGTTAAGGATAATTATAATTTTTTTACAAACCATTATGAATAGTTTATTGGTATATACTTCCTCATAGATAACAATTTTATGAGTATGGATTATATCCATAAACTGTTCAATTTATGAAAATATTTTTACATCTTTCGATTTATGTATTGTGATTCAGAAACTAATCTACTGTATGCCATTGTTTAGAAATTGCGCCTAGTGGAAGAAATGGATATTGTATCAATGAAATAACTCTATGTTGAGATATACCTCCTACTTAAGATAATTATAGTGTATCTGGTGATGCAACTGGTGCTGAATAGCTAATCACCATACTAGGACAACTCACTCTGTTTCTAAATAATAACCATACCTGTATGGAGCTCCCAGATCCACCGCATGGAGGATCAATGTTAGATCTATTCATGAGGCAACAACCAACAACAATCAATGGGATTACAAATCAACTACTAGCTTAGAAATTGATAAATTCCGTAGAGAAAATATTCTATACCTTTTGGAGTAGTGATAGAGAAAAAGTAACCATGTCAGTTTACCTCCTCACTAGAGATGATAATCAATGGTGGTCATTGATTCAAAACATGATAGAAGATGATGAAGTATCAAATATGGAATAGAGTGAGTTCAAAGAGATTTTCTTAGAAAAATACATTCCTCATGACCCTCAATCGGATATAGAAAGACAATTTCTGAGTCTAAGGAAATATGAGGATGAGAATGACGCAATGTTTGAAGCTATCTTTACAAGGCCGGAGAGGCATGTATCAGGTTATATACGTATCCTGAGGAGTAATATTGATTGTTTCTTTGATGATTTAAACCCACTTCTTAGTCAAGATTTAGTATTACAATCCTTCTCATCGAATGAAGATATTATCCTATGTGATATCAAGACAGAAAAGTAATTCTCTAAGTCTTATGAAAACAATGTAATGAAAGAGAAGAAGTGAACTGCAGAGCAAGAGACAGATAAAGGGAAAATGGGAACAAAGGATTTTCCATTATGTGATAACAGTGGTAAGAATCACCACAGTACTTGACTAAAATTAATGGGAGTTTGTTACAAATGTGGAGAAAAAGGACACCACACTCGTGATTGTAAGGGAAATAAAGAGGTTGTCAATGTTGAATGGTAAAATTATTGAGAAATGCGGCATCATGCAAATGAATTCCCTAAGAGCCAAGGAAACATACCTCAGAAAATGCCAAGGGAGCAAGGCCAATCTTATGTTGTTACTACATATGGAGTTGAATAATTATTCTATTTGTGTTTCTGGGCTCAAGAACTATATAATGGTTATAAAAATAATGTAATATATACAAGGATTTTACTAAAGTACTTGTTGTTTTTATTCTGGTTTTAATATGATGAAGGTAATCGTATTTTTATTATGTGACAATAAGAGAATCTTTAAATTGTTTTTGTAATCTAATGTTACAATTGATTTTGGATTTTAGAGACCTTTTAAAGAGGGTCTGGACAGAGGTATTTTGGATAACTATAATGGTTGGAATGGATTATGTTAAACATTGGATAGTAATTATTTAAGGCTAAAACATTTCTGAAGAAATTTTTTTGAATATTATAATACATTATTTTTAGGAAAAGGAAAACCTGCAGGTAAGGGGATAACCCATCGCATTGGACAAAACTATAGGAATCGAACCCAAAACCATAGTGTGACACGCCTTTATTACCTAACAGTAGCATACAAGAAGTCCCTGGTAATTACAAAATTTTTTTACCTATCTAAATGGTATGTCTTAATAATTTTCACCTTGTATGATTAGGATAAATATATTGTTTTTGAGTTCTATTATCTTTTTGGGTGAAATATGAGTTTGTGGTAGAAATTAGCTGCAGGTTGAAACTCTAATTTTCACATATATATATATATATCCATCTATTATTCAATGAATAAATTAATTCATAAACATTTATAAAGGTATATAAAATAAATTTTTTATCCAAATACCTTATGTTTTGTTGAACTGATGATATTTCAAATCACCATAGATTGAAGCCTTTGAGGCCCTCAATTTTACATTTGTTTGTGATTGATGACCTCTATCAATCCAAACAAATATTAAAATTTTTCCTCAAATTATGTGCCTCTAATTTCCACCAATGATCTCCTAATCAAGATCATACTTTGTTAGTGACTTTTTCATTTCCCTTTCCCTCTTATTATGGATGAATTTTATTAACCTTATTTCCGATGTGGGTTTTCCACAAAGGTATTTCCTTCTTTCAACCTTTTATTTTCAAAGAATGATTTAAAATTAAATGGATGAAATTTATTGAAGGAGGGAAGAATGTAACACCCCATGCTTCCACGATATGCTTCTCTTTGAATAATATAGTACCGTGTGTTGTACACAACTTCGAGTTCTAACACACACCACAACCAATCAAACTAGCAGTTAGGAATAGTAATACCCACATTTTGAAATTTTATAAATTTTATATTTCAAAATTGATTTCATTTTTTGATTTTGAATTTCTAAATTAGATTACGGTGAAGTTTATTTATTTTTCTGATAACTTTCATATTTTGATGAATAGTGAAAATTTCTATATTTTATTTAAAAACAACTTTTTTAATAGAAATAATTAATAGTGATAAATTATGAATTAGAGTGATTTTAAATTATATTTAGAATAAATTTTTACCACTTAATACAATTTTAGTCATTGTATATAATTTCATATTTAAACTGACATAAACAAGTGTCAATCATTTGATATATATTATTTCATAAAAACACGCTTTTTGTTTTGACAACGGGAATTAATTTTAAATTAATTTCTACCACTTCTGTGATTTGAATTTAGAAAAATTGATTCCATATTTAGAATCACGAGGTGCAAATGGTGTAAATAGGTAACTTTTATTATTAAACATTTTGAATAATTACTTCGGTAAATATTTTATTTACCATGGTTAAAGGGTAAATCCGGTAAATAAGGCTAAAAATTAATATTATAATAATAATAATTTACCCTAAAACATATCCTAACCATATTGGTTGAAACATGTCCAAACATGGGCATATTTGGGTCTATTTTGGTACCCTATGGATCCACTTGTAAGTAATAATGACAGTATATATTAATTAAGTTAACGTAAGAACAAAAATGACATAAGGATATATCTTTTATGAAAACAATTTTTACATAGGGTTATATATGTTATAGTTTCAGCTAAAAATATGAATTAGAATGATAATATTATTTTCTACATAATGGTATTTTATTTATAATTTTTATACATTGAATAATTATATATATTTAGGACACAATAATGATGCAATATTTTCATTATTAATTAATGAATCAAATAAATGGTATTATAAATGTTAAAATAAATATATTTTGAATGTTTTGATGACATACCCAAATTTTATTGATTAATATGACAATTTAGGGTGGCTTAAATTATTTTTTTTAAATTAATAATGTTGTTAAGACTTTATCAAAAATAAATTATCAAATATTGTCAAAATTGACATAAATGCTTTTTTAAAAAAAGTATTATATTATTAATTGATATTCTATTCCTAAAAATAAAAATATCACCCAAAGGACATTTATCATGACAGTTGTATTATTAATAGACAACTTGGAGGTCTCATGTATTTATATTGTATGTTTATTAACAATATATTATAAAAATTTAAATCGACAGGGTAAATGTCAATCTAATTAACAAAGAGTTATAACTAAAAGATAAGGTTTTTATAATGATCCAAACCAATCTAAAATCAATTTTTTTTAAGTACTTATACCAATACCCACCTTATACATTGAATAATATACTTTTTAGCCATTAGAATATGAATATGAATTTATTATAAATTAATACATTATGTTTTTCCTAAAGAGCCCCACCTCCACCTTATAGATGGACACAACTTCTAACCAATTATTCACACCTTCAAAGCATTTTGGTTCGGCCAAACCTACCAAAATACTCTCTAAACATCCCTAACTTCAACTTAGATGCCTTCCATTAGTCATAAATCCAAACTAAGGAACATTTTTCATCAAATAAAAATGAAGAACCCGAAGAAGAGGTAATGTTTTCACCACCCTCTTTCAAGTTCTGTTCTTCTTCAACTTCGTCTTTCATTATTGTTTAAATTATAAAATAATAACTCCATTATCATCTATATACTATGATTTTATTATAAATATGGTACAACTATATTTGTTATTGTATCGATCCTTTGAATGACATGCCACCATACGTGCATACGTACAGTCTACCATCTCCACGTTGTGGAGTAATTGTTATTCAATACATTATTATTTGGATAGGTATAATAATGATGTGTATTTATTTTAAATAACAAATTTAACATGATAATGTTTCTTTATATATGATATACTATTCAGTTATCTGTTATTTTAATATCACAACAATGATATTGTCGCTCGTGCGTACGTATGGACTACCGTCTCCACGAACGCGATGAGATTCATTCACCATCATTTCCATTCATGTATAACTCCCATTTTATGATTAAAAGTACAGTTCTGGATATTAATAATAAACAAAATATCCATAGAAAAAATCGCTTACGTAACAAATCATATAAATGAAAACGAATCAGTTATCAACTGAAACAACGATAATACTAAAATATTATTAACAAAGAAAAATTAAATGATCATATATGATATCATATTTATATGATTCATATATAATTTAATAACAATGATTTATCTATTATACTGGACGATCACCTACCCTCAACTATGGTACAGTACAAAGTAAGGGGTTATTTCACATTATTTTCATTATCTGAGGTTGTTTATACGTGATTATCTACTGGGACCTCTTTATCATCCACCACAATGTTTCTTAAAAATGTATTCGAATTTTTTTTACTATTTAATGATCTATGGGTTAATTCCATTTATACATTTTTTTTAATTTTATAAAACTGTTTGAACAGAATATTTCCATCATTTTCCAAACAAGGTCCTTTCTAACCTTTTTGACAAAAATAATGTAAGAATGTATTTTTTAACTTATACGGCGGATGCGGATATTTTCCACCATTGTAAAATATTTGAAATATTTCCTTACAAGTTTATAATAATATTTTAAAAGTAAATTTTTTATTTTATAATTATGTGACTTTTAAATGATTTAAAATAAGAGATATTTCTCTCAAATTTTTTTGATTTCATTTATGTCAACATCCTTTGATGGTTTTAATGATTATTTGACGTTGATTTATTATGATACAAAACTTTTGTATTTTATTGAAGGTTTTATGATATGTTTGACTGTGGATGTGTTATTTTTATAACATTCATGGTTTATGGAGAATGTATTTACATTTCATATGCTAGTTTTAATACGAATGTTTATGTTATGTTTAAACCTTTTCATATGGGAATGTATTGGACTTAGTAAGTGATGGGTGGATCCCACTATAGATCCTCGATGCATCGGTAGGTCTCATGAGATCAACTAGTTTCTTAGAATGAGGCCTTGACAAAATAATATTTGTAGTCTTGCCATGAGGACATGGCTACGTGGTTATGATAGTCTAACATTATGCATTCCATAATTATGAAATTGGTTATTGGTATTGCATGTAATTATTCAACTAGTATAATATCAATGTAAATAAGTAAATGGAATTATTTCATTTTATTTCTGCCATATTATGCTGAAGTTCAAGATTAAATGGATTTTGTTTTAGTTATACATTTTCATAAATGTTTATGCTTATTTATGAAAGTTTTCACTATATTGTTATCCTTACTGAGCATATGAGCTCAACCATTTCTATGTTTTATTTTTACCAGGATATAATGAAGTTAGTTATGAGTAACCAGTATGCATAATTTAGGAGTTTTGGATGTTTCTAATGAAATATATTTTTGTTGTATTTCTTTTCAAGTTGTAATGTTGAGCTTATATATGAATCTTGTTTCCAATAATACTAAACTAATCGGTCATTCGAGACATGATTTCCTTATGATCATGCCAATGTTATGTAATAATGCACCGACTTAGGGTAACTGGGGTCAGGGCGTTATAGTAATAAACATAGATACTGCATATCCCAACACCCAATACTTTGGTTTTTCATACAAGACCAATGAAGAAAAACTCTAATTCAAATTATGTAATAAGATATGTAATTTCAATAAAAATAATTATCACATATTTTTAATATTTCATCAATTAATTTTATAATTATATATTATTCATGATAATATTACGTACCTTTTTAGTCCAAAAGAAATAAAATCACTATTTTAATCAAATGTAGGTTTTATGTATTATATGGATTTATGTAAATATATTATTTAGAAATTATATAATTTTGATTTGAATAAATGAAATATAGTTTTTAATTAAATTTTTAATAGTTCTGTTACAGTGAATTAATGATAATTTTTTAAAAAGAATGGGATTTCAATGAATTCTGAAAATTATCTATTATTATTGATATAATATTTTTTATCCAGAATTTAGAAAATAACATTTGAATATGAAATATTTAATTTTAAATATTTATATAATATTTTAAATAATTAATGAATCAGTATTTTAATAAAATGTATAAATAAATTTTTTTAAAAAATTATACTTAAATATGATTTTTTAGATTTTTTTAATCGGGTAATGGAAATTAAATGTAAAATTAAATTCCAACACATCAATATTTAAAATCCTAAAAATTAGATTGTATGATTAGAATATATATGTCCAAATTTAATAAATTTAACATTTTTAATTTCATTAATTTTGTATTGTATTTTTAGTAATTTCATGTAACCATTATAATGGTTGCAAGGGGAATCATAGTTAAAAATATTATGATAAGGACTACAAAATTACCCTAAAAATTTATTTAATTTTATATAAATTATTTTTCATCCATAAACATCTAAATGTAAAATATATTACCTTTATTTTCAAATTGATGATGATTTTGATCATTATCTTATTTCAAAATATGAAAATTTAAAATGATCATCTCCATGTTTTATTATATTTAATGTTTGGACATGGGTACAAAGGGGTGATAATTTTTTTATAAATTTCTATATAAAATATAATTTATTTATTTTCATTATATTTTAATTCTAATTTTATGGGATGAAATATGTTCTGTAATATTATACGTAACACTTTCACATTAATTATCCAAATAATAGAAGAGTAAAACAACTGATATTAATAATATTATAAATAATATAAATTGAATAATTATTAAATTAAATGGTTTTGAAATTGTTTTATCTTATTATGAAGGTTTTATGGGACAATATCTTAATTAAATTAATTTTATGTTACAATTAAAGTAAAATTAATTTAATAATAACAACATTGATATTAATGAAAATTTATATCAAATAAAAATTTATAAAATGATTCAAAACATAGATAAACAAATAATCATATATTTGAATGGTATGTAGATTCTAATATCATCCATGGTACATTTTGTGTGACGATAATCCTATTATAGTAAATATATTGACTCGTGAAGAGTAAAAAACATTGTTTCACATCTGAAGTCAACATGGTTAATAAGGAGTCAAAAGAAATAAGTATTTGTTATAACATTTCTTAAAAGTGTTAAATGATTATTGGATGTGGGGTTATAGGACCATATGCATCCAATATCTTAAATAATTCTTATTATATTTTTTATTTCATTAATATTCATTTATATTAATTCAATACATTTAATAATTTCAAGTGATCACCTCGCCATCAAATAGAAATGTGTTGTTACACTACTCCAATCATCACTATTAAAATACTTTTCGTTTCAGCGTATTCCTAAAAAATAATTATCCTTTAAACCCTATCAACATCATATAATCAATATTTTATTTAAAATACCATCCAAGGGATTCTTTTGGTTTAACCCATAAGATGTTGTCTGAATATGAGGTATATTTCATAACTATTAAATTATTTTTTTATTTATTATAATAGCTCCATTAAACATTACTCAACAAGGTATATTGTTATAACTATTATAGTAAAAATAATTTTATGTTTCTATCTTATTTACATAACATATATTTATCTCATCTTCTATTAAATGGTAATGGAAACTATCTTTCATCTCTACGAAAGATGACTCCCTCGTGATTTGATGTAAATAATTTTCTATAACTATCATTTTATTACTGTTAAAAATTTTCATTTAATATTTAAATTTATAAGCTATATTAATTAAATATTTTTTATTATTAAAACATAATATTTTATATAATGTTTTACCTCCCAATTAACTTGATAATAATAACATTGTTAATATGTATGTGTAGACCACCTCCTCTATGAAGTGATGTGATTTTTTATTTATCACCACAACACTTGGATTATATATATAAGAATATTTAATTAAAAAATAATGTCTTTATGTTGTGATTTTATTTTTATAAATATAAATAAAAAAATACTATATTTCTTTAATGATTATTGAATAATGGAACAGTTTCCCACGCATACGTAGGAACTACCATCCATATTGTTTAATTTTAGTTCATTTCCCATGTAAAATTCATAATTTCCTCAATGAATGTATATTATATAAATCATATATATATAATTATTATTATTCTAGATATTATAGATAAATTAATTCATTTTATATATTCAACCTACTAAAGAAGTTTTTTTTATGAGATGAATGTCATTAAATCATCTATTTATAAAATAATTGACTATGTAATTAAATAGAAAATGGTATTAAATAAAATATAACAGTAATTAACATGAAATGGGTCTTAATAATGTATATAATTAATAAAATAATCTTATTACTGGAGATAAATAAAAAATGTGATGAGTCAAACTGAAGGTAATGAATATTATTTCAAAAATCAGCTTTTAAAATATTCATTCAATAATCATTTACTCAATTTCCATAATTTGAAAATATAATAATTATGTACTTATCTTATCATAAATTATTTATAAGGGAAATATTATTTATCTTGTTAATTTTTTTTCAAAATTAATAAATTTTTTTAAAACAAATTGACTTACTCGATAAATGGTAGAATTAATGCTATATTTTGATGAATAAAATAACTATGTTGTTTCCATGCACTATAATCATTAATATATGATTTGATTAATTTTAAATATCAAAAGATATTTTTAATGATAAAACATATTTTACTTTATTATGGGTATTTTTTTATCTAAAATATGTTTATAAAAGGAATGAGTTTTTTGATATCCTAAAATGTTTTTCAAATGTGTTCAAAAGTGTTCTGTAGTGGGTTTTTTTATGAAATTATGACATTTATTAATATTTAATTCATTAAATGGATCAATATTTAATTATTGAAAAATTTTAAAACCAATATATCACATTAATATATTGGTTAAAATGATTTGACTTCTATAATGATTGCCCATAGATAGAGCTCAAATGCATTGGGTAAAAATATTGAAAGTTGATAATATGGTTATTTTAATCATTAAGGGTTATATAAAGAATAAAAAACATATTTTCCCATGCAACATACATAGTAATTTTATTATTTCAACTGTCTTTTCATGGAAATAATTTTATTTAAATATGTATGAAATTATATTGTAGATCTTTTTGTATAAATATATAATTTTAATAATAAGTTATTTTGTCATTATCATGTTTTTAAACAATCCCACATGATTATGTATTTTACATTTTATATTTCATATATTGTTTTTTGATCCCATATTTTATATTTTATTATTTTATTTAGATACGGGTTCGATAAAATTATATGTCATATTGAATGTTATGATATTTTATTAAAAAATGATTTCTTTTAAAGTTTTCTTTCATTGGAAAAATTGATAAAAAATAGAATCATGTAGTTTTTAATATATATTTTTATTCAATGTTAATTATATAATTATATGAAAATAAAATCTATATTGATAATTGTTAATTCAATATGCTTAATTATATTTTAATGGAAAATGAACATGTAAAATATAAGGTCATGTCCTTATTGTTATTATCATAATAATGTTTATATGAAATTAGTTGTTAATATAATGTTAATAGAATATCCATAACATATCTTACATTATAGAAATTGTAAATTTTATTGATTTTAATTATTTTCATGTTTCATCATCTAAACTAGGTTAATTAATAATAGTTTACTATTGTGGAAATAGAGATGATGATGTAGGGGGTTCTAATAAGAAAATATCATACTAAATCAACAACTGGAAATAGTTACAATTGGAATAGAGCATTTTATTTTAGTGACAGAATAATTTAATCTAGATATTAATTATAGTGGTATCCATGAAAGATAGAATAATTTTTCACCACATCGGATTATGTCTATAGTAGATAACATCATAAAAGAAGTCCCTCTAACATTCAGTGGTTCATCAGATCTCAAGATAGTTTAAGGATGGATTTAGGCATCATATAAGATATTTGAAGTCCTGGGTTATTGTGACAATAAATAAATAACAAATTTATTTTAATATTTTTAAGTAGAAATAGAAAAGTGATTTTCAATGATTATGAATGTCTAAAAAATAGATGATATTTTTAATATGGGATGGGATAAATTTTAGAATACATTCTTTAGGGAATAAAATCTAAAAACAATATATAAAATTGAGATAAAATTAGGTTGATTTTATGTTCAGGTTGTACAAAAACTTCAAAATATTTTCATGTTTTTTGCAATTTTTTCAAGATATTTATATTAAAACTAATCTATTTTAAATATCATTTAATCCTAGAAACCAACTGTCATGGGATTCCCATGAATTATAATGAAATGAGAAATGTTATCTTCATTCATTGAAGTTAGAAATGTTGTTTATTGATGATAAAATATCACATAAAAACAAGAATATGAATGTCATAGATAAATAGTCATGGGGAATCACTCATCAGATAAATATAAATGTAATCATTTAATTTATCATCATCTGATCAATGTAATAATAAATCCAAGCGTATATATTATAGAATCTGGAAAATGACTCTATTGTGGAATTTTTATACATGTTTCTTTAGTCTAAATGGAAAATAATCAATGAAATAATGATAACTCATTGATGAGATGTATTAATTTAATTTATTTGTGGAAATATTCCAACATTTCTACAATTTTAGTTACGAAAAGTTGAAATACTCATGATATATAGAAACAGTAGTATGAAATATAATTTTATAAAACTATGGTTAATATTAGTACATCTATTAATGTTTTTATAGGTATGATACAAGTTCATTAGAATTTTTCCAATACTCTATTTGAATCTATATTATCAGATTGCATTATCTATGATAAAGTTTCACATAAAATGAGATCATCACATCATGTAATTTAAATGAATTTTTTTTTTAAAACTCTAGGTGGAATCATTAATGAAACATAATTGTATAAGGATGTATTTTATTTAATATTTGGATGATATTTCGTGGAAATAATTTTTAACAAACCAAAATATATCTTTAAATAAATTTTAGTATATATTTTCTTTCATATTTTCACTCTATGATAGATCTCAGTGCGAATAAATGTTTTTCAAAATTTTTGACTAATGATAACCTGCCAAGAGGAAGTTTAAAGACTCGAAAATATCACGGAATTGTTTTTCTTAAATTCTCTGTAAGTTTACGAGTACATAGTTTCTTGACGGCGCCTAATTCCGAGGCCCGATGTGTCCGGAATCAATTTCTAAATTTTTTTTCGGGTACGTTCAGTAAACGTACATGCAGGTTTTTATATCTTTTGAAATGGTGCAAAGAATTGAAATCTGAGGACACCGATGAACTTGCAGCGCCGATATTCTCTTAAGGGGACCTTTATCGTGGTTTCATTTTATGCTGGAAGGATGTTATAATTTGGGTACCAATTTAAATTAGATATTTAAATAAAAATGTGTGAGCCACACATTTTTATATTGAAAGGCGGTTAAAGTCTCTAGGTGGAGGTTAGGTGTGGGTCCCACCACACCCTAACCTCCCTTGGGAGGATGAAACTACGGGTGGGGCCCACACGAGCCCCAAACCCTTCAAATTCCCATTTAACTCCCATAAACCCCTTAATCCACATTAAATTTTGAACATCCCTCTTGATGTGCCAACTATCCGTTTAATTAAATTGGAGCCTCTTCAGCTCCTACCTTCCATTTAATGAGCCAACCCCTTTATTAAATTAATATGATGTAACTCAATGATTTCAAATCTTTTTTAATTCTTTATGTTAATCTTTTAATAGGTTTGTTATTTTTATTTGAGGTTGGTTGGAATAAACTTGTTTTGGTGGGACTTGGGAGGATTTAGAGGATATCACTCTCTTCGATGAAGAATGTGAAGAATTCTCCACAACTCAAAGGACGTGAAGATACTTAATCACTTCTTCAACCAGGGAAATAAAGAAGGCGACACCACAGAGAATTCCATCTACCTTTCTTCTTCTCTGCGTCAATGGATAAGACACCACCCATGAGGAACGTCGACTAAACTTCCTCCGTGGACGCACCACGACAACAACGGATCAACGTTGTCTTCGGATTCACTTTTTATGACACGACAAGCGAACATCAGAATCAGGGTAGGGGGAAATGATCAATTTTAATTGAATAAAATTTAACCTCGTTCATCGTTGAAAATCATGGATTGTCTTTGTCCTATTGTTATCACCTAACGCAGAGGGAACGGGCTGAACAAACATGGATCGACGACCCTCCATTGGTTCTTGAATATTTTGGAGGTAGTGACTGGAGGTGGTGGCGTCCGGAGGCTATGGAGACCGGAAGCGGCGACCACACACTGGCAGCTAGTGAAATCTGCGACCTGCGGTGCAGGCTGCACGGACGAAGAGAACCTGCCGGCCATAGTCGGCCGAGATGAAGGACATAGGTGCCACCATGGTGCCGCACTGCATGGAGATAGAAGCCTGCTGTGCAGGCCACTTACTGGAAAAACCAGTCGGCTATAGTCGCCCCGGCAGGAGACCGAGGCGCCAGGTGGGCGTCACGCTGTGGTAAGACAGCGGCCCGTTGTGCGGGCCGGTCGGGGCAGAAAAGTCTGTCGGCTTCATTCGGCCGAGTAGGAGGGGAGACACCACCGTTTTAATAAAACGGGGGCCGCACCCTCTGCTCCAGTTAGCTAGCTGGCCGAGCCGCAACCAGCTGTGGGCTGGGATGCCCCTGCCCGTGTCGGGATGCCTAATGTGTGGGCCGAGCTGTCTTCACATGGTCCAGGCCACCCTCGCACGGGCCAGGCCACAGCCGTCGGGCTGGGCCGTGCACCACCAGGCCATGCCAACTCCCCAGCCGGGTCAGACCCAACGAAATGGGTCGGGCTGACCCAGCAGCCCCCTGGGCTTTATGGGTCAGGCCTGTTTCGTCTAAACATGAATAATTTCTAGACCGCGCATCTGATTGATGCACCGTCTGCGGCACTAGGATCCTTGTGATGAGGATTTCATTTTGAGATTCTCTAAGTGATTTTTGTATAATTTTGGAAAAACGGCTCGGTTTGGAATGTGCACAATTTCAACCGGGCCCCTGGAACAGAAATAGCCAATAACTATCAGACCGGGCGTCCGATTGATGGGTCGTCTGAAGAGTTGGATTCCTATTGATGAGATGAAACTATAGGATACATAAACTTTGGACATCATGATAGTTGAATTATTTACTCTTGGATCGATGAGCGGACCCTCCCGGAAATGAGCGTGCTGTTTTCGGGAACCCTAGAGCTAGCTACGACTGCGATGACTACTGTACTGGGATCCTCCATGGGTTCGACAACAATGAATAACATTCTAGAATCCTTTGTGGGTTTGAAAAAGATGAATAATGTTCTTGTATCCTATGTGGGTGCGACAATATTAACCTCTGTACTATATCCTTTGTGGGTCTGACAGAGTATTTGTCTTGTATCATGTGTGGGTCCGACAGCTTAGCTAGTCTTGTATCCTGTGTGGGTATGACAGCTTAGATGAATCAGTGAGTACATCTGATCATCTCTATCACTATACGAAATATGTTTACCTATGTGAGCCGATTCTGGAATTTCATTCATTATCATTGATGTTATTGACATTACATCCTATGTGGACTGGGTTGGGCGTGGACTCGAGGGTTGGAGCCGAACTAAGATTGATAACTTAGTTATATGTATGGTCATATACCTATGTAGTTTTGGTTGTTAGTTTTTGTTTGTATATTTTCATTTGTGGTTTATCATTCATTAATTATAAGAGACTTTCGGGGATCTCAGGGTCCCTACTGAGTATCGTTATACTCACCTCTCCATAGGCTATGCCCACACCTCGTTTTGTTGGATGCAGATGATAAACATCGTTGACAGAGGTTGAGAGCGAGCCAGCACCAGACGGTACCCAGAGGTTTACCACTTGGTGAGACGTACATGGAGCGGAAAAATTGACCTAAAGTGTTGAGGAGGCCCTATATACCCACCCTTTAGGTGGGATTCCCATAGGACGACTCAACAGTTTTTTTTATTTTACTGCAGTTGTACTAGATTTTTAGTTATACTGTACTTTACAATTGGACTTGTATTTCTGGCCCCATTCTTTTCAGAACTGTCTTTTCTCTACAGTATTTACATAGTGTTTACTTCATGATTCGTACTCTGTTTTGGTTGTTTAATTTTTTAAAGGAATTCCTTCCCAGCTTATGGAATTACTCCTTTGGTGCTAGTAGCCCACCCAAAACATATGGAAAGTGGGCTTGGTGTAGTCACAGCACGAGCCCCAAGGATGGGTCTTGATAGGATGAAATTTTTATTAGCAATGGTTTGTGAATTTAATATTAATAATATTAACGAAAATAAATAACTATTAAAATTATTGAGGTGTTATAAGTGATTGAATAGTTTTTTTTATTTTATGATTAATTTCTCCATGTCATTCTTAATAAAAAGGTTGAGTTTACTATTGAATTTTTGTCGGATAATAAGAAAATAAAAAAACTTTATATAATGGATCAAGTCAACATGATGAATTAAAAAAGATATTTAATTTAGTTTTATGTAAATGTCATATTCATATTAGTACATCAACTTGGGGTACTGTGTTGTTTATATATTGAAAATATAGATTGTTCTATGAGACTTTTCCTACATTATATATAGTTGAATAACATGAAAAATCATATCCAGTACCCATTTCCCTCATATCGATGACTTTTATTAATTTTAAAAAAGGTGAATGTACATTTCAATGATTAATCGAAATTTGGGTTTTCATCAGTTGATGGTGAAGGAGGTTGTTATTCCAAAAAAGTTATTTCAGACTTCATATGGTCAGTGTTAGTTTTTGTTGACACTCTCCGGGTTCTCTAATATATAATCTATATTTATAAAATTTATGAATTTTTTGTTTTATTACTATGAATATATATTTATATTTTTTTATTTAAAAAAATTTTATATTATAAAAATCATTAGGATCATGAATGGAAAATAGAGATTGTTTTGGAAAAATTAAATGAAAATAATGTATATGGAATATTATAATGTTTTAATTTTTGTTAAGATTAATTTATTTTCATTGTAAAAATGTATCTCATAATGTAATTTTTATTGATCAATCTATAACAGATGACACTATGGATGTTATAAGAACATTCGATTGAATAATATTTATTATTGTTCTTTGATTAGTGGGTTACTATCAATGATTTGTTTCAAGACTTTATATGTTGTCTAGAAAAATTTCTATGATATTGAAAGGTGTATTTATATTTATCTGTATGAAAAAAGTTTATTATTTTATTTAGGAATTACAATATAATATTGTATAATTTTCAAGTTTTGTACCTTTCCCCTAGAAATGGAAATTTTTTATGAATAGAAATGATTCATTGAATGGACGTGGTTGTGGTCTGAAAATGAATGAATAGTCAATTAATTATAATTCATGGAAAATAAAGGCCCACCTATTATATTATGTTATAAATGTTTACAAATTCTTCCTTTAAGTTTCTTAATCAATAATTTGGATTCATAATTTATACAGAGTTAAATTTGGAATATATACTGATCTCTTCAATTTGAAGTGTATATTTACTATGAAATATTTGAACACTTGGAAAAGAATGTGTCAAAAATGATTAATGATTAAGATAACATGAATTAATATTATCCTAGTAGAAACACAATATTCAACATTTTATGTTTTAAAAAACTAATATTTTATTGACTATATTAAATTTGGAATGATTCCTTTTAGTTAAAGATTTGATGAATTTATTTTTAGTTTTTTGTGTGTCGTAAATTCCCCAATATTTTTTTAGGTGTCATTACAATAATATTTGTCTTAATTAAATAATTATATTTTGAAATAAGGGAACTTTTATAAGGAAATGTAAAATCATTAATGAATAATATTTTTATTGAGATTAATGTACTTTTAGATTTTTTTGTCATATTTATATTTTAATTATGTGTGCCTTTAGATTCTATGTTGAAAGAAGAACTATTGAGTGAAGCTCATTGTTTATCATTTTTGTATATCCTTGCATCACAGTTATAAATAAAAAAAAAATTTATCATATTTAGGATGGAATGAAACTATATATTGGTAAAAGTAACATGAAATTAATTAATATTAAATAGAAGAATTATGAAAAAAATTACTAAATGATAACTTTTAAATGATTCATGTGATGAAGTGGAAATGGGAGAATATATCCCCATATATTGTGGTAAGATTAAGGAAGTCATTTATAGGAAATATAAGGATTTGGAATATTTTTTATAGATTAATAAATTACAAATATTCTCATCCCATTTATGTTATAATGTCTCTATAGTAACTTTATTGACATTATCTCCATGATATAATAATTTTCCACTTTGTTTATCAACAAATTTGTTTTGGAAATTTTTTTATGTTCATATTTATTTTTTGAAATAGTCATCTGATGTCGTGGGTATTGAATTATTTTTTTACAACCTCATATATTTTATTTGAAAGACAATTAGAGTGAAAAATTCAGCCACTATAAATTATTATTAATTATCTTACAATTGTTTGAAAATTATTTTCTAATCAAAACCATTCGTTATATTATTTATATTATGAAAAAACATTTAATCTAGTATATAGATGACACATATTGAGGAATTCTATGGAATGTAGTTTCAGACTCTATATTTTTGGTCTGATGTAAAGGAAAGTAAATTTATGGGACCAGAGTCCCAAGAAGAAATTGTTGAGAAAGAGAATGCTATTATGATACATATGCTGATGAATCACAGAAAGAAGAAAAATTTAATAGATAATTTAAAGAATGATCATTCTATCATTGTTAGTGATCATGTTATTATTAATGTGTCCCCATGAGAAATTTGTTTGCAATCTGGAAAAACTATAATTTATGCTCACTCTTTATTTGTACATATGTAATCTTTGGTAAGGTTGGAAAAGATTATTTTTTGGTGTCCATGCCTCTAATTCAATCCCGTGTATACAATAAATTTCATGGTTAAATGTTTTTAAAAGAAGTGTTGAATTTATCATTTTTAAAATTTTATAGATCAAATGAAAGTGAATCTTTATTATGGGTAATATCTTAATTGGGTTTATGAACATATAGTGAAAGTTTTAATGTATAGGTAAACTCACATAGTTATGGGTTTATGAAAAACCCATTTGGTTGAAAACCACGACACACCTTTCTTATGTTGATGGAAGAGACATCAATGTTCCACACCGTACCTTCTATAGGATGGAAGATAGAAAATGACACTTGATTCTAGAATTTAATAGGAATTGGAGTGGCGACTAGCACTGAGAGGATTACATCATGCTTTTATCACTCAGTTACACCGCAACACTGCATTCCACCCTAAGATATATGGGAAGAAAAGAAGGGAAATATAGATGTTGGAGGATATATTTTTGGTGTGCATCATGGGAATTGGTGAAACATGGGTAAAAAACATACCATTAGTTGAATTTTCATATAATATTAGTTATCAATGTTCCATGAATATGGCCCAATTTGAGTTTTTTATGGGAGATCATGTGGTTCACCATTTTGATGGACATTAGTTGGGGAGACAATAATTTGTGGTCCCTGTGTAGTGGAGAGTGGGAAAAAGAATGTTTATATCATTCATGTGATGATGAAATGAGAATTGTATTAGAATATGACTTCTGATAGTTGACTAAGTTAGACCGTTGAGTTTAATGTTGTGGACCATATTTTATTGAAGGATTATCCTTGATGTGATCTGTATAGTTTAGGTGGGGGGAGAAATACTTCTTCTAGGGTCATTATCCCTTTGAGGTATTGGTGTGATTTGGAAATGTGGAATATCCTTTAGTGATTCCACCACAGTTGGAGTGGATCCATGAAGTGTTCCCCATCATTCAACTTTATCGGTTTATTTATGATGAATCTCATATCATTGACTCGGTAGTGTTCGATATCATATGTGACACAACATTTTCGGAGCATCTTGTAGGGATCCATGATCATCAAGAGAAGTTATGATGTCGAAAAAAATTATTTAATTCATGTTTTTTTGAGGATTTATGGGTAGGTGGAAAGTACATGAGAGTGAGATATGAAGATTTTTTCCTAGTACGATTCGTTGTTTGGATATTTTCATTGATCTATTTTTCATTTTGATGTAATGTTTTGATTATTTTGGTATATGAGACGATTTGTTTTCATTGGTTTGTAATGTGTGTGGTGTGATGTGTGAGAAATGCGTAACATATTAAAATGGAATGACCTAATACATAATTGAGACAAATTAAATTTTATATGATAAAAACCACGTAGGTTAGTTAATTCCACACAAAAAAATAGATAGTAACTTGACACGGAGGAAAGAATTCTATAATTCATGTCTTTGGGAAAATAAATATAGTTAGTAATAATAGTTGTTGGAATAGTATTCATTGAGGTTAATATACTTGTAATGTATCTATGTGGAAGTGTGTCATTGTGAGAGGATGTGTCTAGAGGTTGTAGTGATTTGTCTATGAAGTGTGATTGTGGCCATTTGGTTTGGTGTGTTTGGTTGGTCGTAGTGTTTGAGGTATGCATAGATCCTTGAGAGGTATCTCACGTGGTGGTTGCCTGGAACCCTTTTTATTCTGGAATTGATTTTTTGATTCTCCTTAGAATAAATCATTTGAGAGGTATATGATGTTAGGATATATGCCTTCCTGGTCCATTACTATTCCAGTTTTGGTAATTAATGATTTTCATAAAAGGATCAATGGGAGTCTGTAGAATTTCAGATTCTAATGGCTAGATGAAGGGATTTACATCGTGTATATGGATTACACAACATGAAAATCGGTTTCATAGATATTTTTTGATGGTCTCATGATGTGTACATATTTCCCAAAAATTATAATAGTGCATTATGTTGTGTAATATTTCATATTTTAAAAATAAATATTAAAATAAATAGGAGAATTTTGTTGGGAAAAAATGGAATCTTGATTATAACATGATTAGAATGGGTATTACATGATGTGTAATTACATAATAATTTAAAAACAATTTTCAAATGAGATTATATTCATCTGGAAATTTTTTTTCCTCTCATATTTGTTGAACTGTGGGAACCTGAGGTTTTCATCTCGCCCTATTCCTAAATCATTTATATTTTGATCCTAGCTTTTAATCATTGGAGATCCTGGGTCGATTTGGGTGAGATCTCATATCTTTCTCACCTATTTTCTTCCTTTATACTACAAGGTATCCACTACGGTAGTTTTTTTCATGGTAGTGTATTGGGTTTCGATTGATGGTATTGGGATATGACATAGGTTGATTTGTGGTTCATCATTTTGTTTTTTTTTGTTTCCAAGTGGTTTATATTTTCCCGGAGGTGCATTTAATGTTGGAATTCTTCTTTCTGGATGGATTTACATAAGGTTAATATATTTTGTATCACTTTGGAGTGTATTTCATCAAGTTATTTATAAAATTTGGATGTGCGATATTATTTGTAGATTTAAAAATTGGTTAATTTGATATTGTCAGAAAAGGGGTCTGTATGAAGGTTTTTAATACTGTATTGTTATTGTGATGTGATGAATTGTATTGGCTAGACTCTCTATTATAAATTTATATTTTTATTGATCTTGTATTAAATGATTTACAATTATTTTGGACTCTTGTTATTTATATTTTTGTGATATCACCCTAAATATAAATTGGTTAATTATATAAATATGGATTATAAAATCATTTCCCCATGAATTTAGTTTTTTTGATAATTCCCCAATGAATAAATGTGTAGTGTGATATAATTTCATTTGTAAATTTGAAAAATAATTATCATGTTATGTGTGTGGTCAATTCCTATGAGGATTATTGTTATTATGGCCATGATTGTGGTGCGGTGAGGTAATGGTTTGTTTTCTAATTATTTTTTGCAGTGAGGGTATGATTTGTTTTTTCATGCTTGTGGTACATCGATGTTATGGTCCTTTGGTCATGGTTGTGCGGAAAAAGCATTATGTTCTATTTTGATATTCTTGTTGGATGTGGATATAATGGTTTTTTGGTCATTATATTCGGTTGGATCGGTGACGAGGTTTTTTTTCAGATTTTGAAATGTGGGATTTCTATATCGAATAATCGATTGGTGGTGTAATAAAAAATGAGTGTTTAATAATGATATAATGGATTTGGTTGGATGGTTAAATAGATGAAAGTGGTTAATATAACATAATTATGGGTTATGTGATCATTGTTTTTTGAATATAAATAATGAAATGAATGGGTGTTAAAGGACGAGGAATTATGAAGCCACTTTTTAGCGATCCTAACCATTTGGAATGACTATTGAAGATACTAATAAATTTATTTAGGGGTAGTATCCAATGAGATGGTTATGTGAGTTATTTAGTTGGTTGTAAAATAAATGTTTGTGATTATGTTATTTTCTCTATATATATGTATATAATGTATACTCCTTTGATTTCTACATGCACCCACCAACAATGATCACTATTTTCCAACCATCTACAATGTCATAAGGGGTTTTCTCGCAACAGATGTTGAGGGGTAAAGATTTTATTGTACCTTATCTTTTCCACTATCTCTTCCATGTGATGTTTTTATTTCACATTCTATGATGGTTAGATGTTTTGTAGTGCATTAAATATATGTTTTGTTAACCATTGTGTCATTTTGATGGGTTTAAATTTCATTCCCATGTTTCCTTAGGATGCGTTTTCATGTGTTATTCTTGGATTCTTCTTGTTGAGTTTTGTTGTTCATTCCCATGAATGTTCTGGTTGAGATGTGATAGGATGTGATATGATGCAATTTTTTATGAGGAAAAGTTTTTAGTGGGAGGGATGTGTTTTAAGGAAGATGTTCATGCATGATGGATGCGTTGTAAGGCCCGGGTGTGTGTGGCCAGGATGTGATATGGTGCACTGATGGGATGTTAGTGCTAGCACGTATGTCGTTGGGAGTAAATTGCATAAAAGTAGGATAGTGGTGCAAGGTACCATATTTTCAATGTGTTTTACTTTATATTATTATAAATTACATGTGTTACACGGATCATACATGGGTGACGTAAGGATGGTTAGTATACCATGAAAGGTTCTATTTGGTTCGGTTATTTTCTCACTGGGAAATTAGTATAATTCTTTGATACGTGGATAAGAGTCACTGGTTATCATATAGAGTATAGCTATATTCTCATCCAACATATATAAAACACATTTCTGGTTTCTATGTGGATTATGTGGACAGTATTGGGGGTTATTATATTGGGCATAGGTAAAGTTTTTGTGTCACTACATTGTCATTACATTTGGGTATTTACTTTGAAGGAGTTATTTTTTTAGTATCAGTTATTTTTATACATTCGTTGTAGGTGGTTTTGGGTTTTATTATATATATATATGACACATATTCATTTTGTATGATTCATCATGTGTTCCGAACAAGATTTCATAAGAAGGGTAATTCCTCACATATTGTATTATTTTTATAACCTTGGGTCTAGTATCCAACCAGTGTCCTACTAGAGGTGGGACTCAGGTGGGGTTTATTGTCTCTCTCTCATCATTGTGGTATCCTTGGAGGGAGGGGATCATGAAACCCAAAATGGATTATTTTATTGATTGATCTTTATTGATGTTATTTGACATTTTTTGATAACGTTTGAGGTCCATCCCTCAATGATTAATGCTCCATAGTTATTTCATTTATATATACATTTACAATCATTAATTCATTTTGTTATTTCAATTTTTTGGCTTCAAAGTATATCAATATATTTAAAAAATGTTTTTTTATATGTATAGATACATAATAAAATATATATACATGTTATTGATATAAAAGTAACATATTTTTAATAAATAATATTTCTTTATTTATAAAGAGCACATAATTTTTAAAAACTAATTATAAATGAATAATGTAAACTTATTTTATTATTAGAAAACCTTATTATTTCATTATGTATGATTCATTCATAAAAAGTTTAAAAACAATTTACATATATCATAAATATACAAAACATTAAAATCATTTTTATCTCTTTTTGAAATTAACATAAATAATTAATAGATATTAAACATATTAAATTTATTAATTTTAGTACTTTTTAGATTGATCATAATATTTTTCAAATTAATTAATTTCCTAAAAAAATAAAAAATTGTAATATAGATCATTTTAATTTTATTATGAAAAAATGGTTTCCAAGTAATAATCACCTTGATTAAATTATTTACAATAATATTGTAACATTATGTAACATTTTCTATGTACTTTTTATCTCATATTTTAATCATTATTTGGTTGGGGATTATTTAGTGGTTCTGTATGAGATAATGGTATCCTTTTTAAAGGTGCTTGGGTTATGAAGTGTTTTCCAAGGCTATATACATAGCTACTATGAGCCACATAAACCTATAAAATGTTTTTACACCATTTTTGAAAGGTTTTTCATATAATGTACTCCCTTGTATGAAATACACACCCATTTATAGAATATCACATTTAGGTTTTATAGTTTTGAAAACTGTGTGAGACTATGGAGAAAACATGCATGTGGTATTCTTTTATTACAAAAATTCATTTAATATTTTTAGAAACCCATTTTGATCGCCTTTATAGCACTCATATGGGAATATATATATATACATGTATATCCAATAATCGATTTCGAATTTTAATTTGAGAAATAAATGAATCAAATTGTTTTAATAAGAACCTTCATATGCTTTAGCAATAGAAATTTATGAATTGTTAAAATGATATTTTGAATTTTATTTGGAAACAGAAAAATTAAAATTGAAAATAGATTAATTTTATTTTTTACAGTTTTGAAAAAAATAGATCATTATTGACTAGTGTTTGAGAACATGAAGAACTAGGTAGTTAGTGAGTTATTTTGGATGAACATTCAATATTTGACACATTACATCATTATAATAAATATAGTACATCAGATATTTTCTCAAAAGGGATTTTGATCAGACCTATTGACAATGGTTTGTGATATATATGTAAAAAAAATTTGATCAGCTATTTTAGTGTGTGAATATCCCATAGAATGAAACTATTTCACATTTTTTAGAACTATATTATGTGTTGGTGATTTTTTAGATATATGAAATAATTTATAAAAATTATTTAATTAATACTTGCGAAAAAATATAAACTATTTAATGTAAAATGTATGCTAAGATATTATTTTTAATGTTTTAATATTTGGAAATTAAAATCATGTTTCATTATAAATATGTCCTTGTACATCCATTTTTGAATAATTTAAAATTGGTAGCAATATTTGGTTAAACAATGTGAAATCAGATTATGTAATTTTTTTGCGAACCTACGAGGATTTTAGATAAATATATACCATTGTCTTTGTGAATTTATATTTTTTTATCAAACTAGGCTTTAGAAATAAAATGTGATACAAAGAGGTGGTCCAATATATTGATATTGGGATTGGATAACTGTTTTATGGAGGAAATCATTTATTATCATATTCTTTTATAAAATGGTAGTTGTACATTGGGTTTTTCATACATTTTGTACTTATGGTATTATTATCCCAATAGAGATTCTTTTTCAGAATATGGAGTTGTGTTTTTTGTTCCAATTTTTATTGTGGAAAAACATTCATAGTTTTATCTTGTATAATGCAAGGTGCTAGTATCCAACTGGTGGGGAATGTGAATTCCCTTCACGAAATGTCAGTGTTGGATCAGTTTTCATATCACCACGGTGTTCGGGCTTGTTCATGACAAAGTTTCATAAAAGGTGATGTTTGAGAATCTTTTCTCGTTTTCAGTATGAATTTGTGTAATCTTATTAATACATAATTGGTAGTTTTGAGTGAGTGAATTTACTTCTCTCACGGTGATGATCCTCAATTCACTGGGAGTAGTTCGCGAAGAAAATCACAAGGATTAGAACTAGTGTGTATTCTTATTTTGTTTTGGATATATTGAAATCCAAATAATTTGACTCTATATATTAGGATATTTTTCATATTGATTTTATTTAAGTGTTGATCAATGTAATTTATTAATGTCTACAATATTTTCAAATGATTTTGGGTAGCATTAGTCATCCGTGTGATAATTTGGGTCAGATCTAGAAGAAATCTTCTGATGAACCATGGTGATAAAATTATTCCATAGAGAGAATCTTGATGATGTTTTTGTGTTTTTTTCCAAGATATGGATTAAGAACCTACACCAAATCCAATATATTCTCTACATGTGGATCCATAGAGATAATAATTCCTTAATCTGGCTCATTAACTCTTTCACAAGATGTTATAAATGTTACATCTATCAGAATATTTTCAAGAGGATAAGGACTACATTTGAAGGCATGATCATTTATTTGAGTTCTTGTAGATGTATAATTCATTCAAGGTGGTATGTGACAACATTGAGAAATATTGAACAATAATAATATGGTGCTTCTTGATAAATATGGTAAAATGAATAAATTCAATTAGTGAAATGATATTATAGAAATTTTCATCGAACAGTTATATGTAGAATTTATATTAATATCCAAGAATATTGTTTTTTTAAACATGATCTAGATGACATGAATGTCAACTGAAATGAAAATAACTTTTCCAAATTGTGGGATATCATACATGAGATTTTATATAATGAGAAGATGAAGATGTGAAATTTTGGTATGGGATGTTGATATGATATTCATTATCAAATTTTTTCTTAAAGATAAATTTTGTTATCATGTGATGGATGGATCATCGAGGAATTATATGAAACTAGTAGGAATGCCAGGGTTGATTTGAGTTCCTTTTTCAATGTATGACAATTCAATGATTTCCCATAAAGAAAACATGAAGTGTGATGAATCCCATGGATGTTCTCAATTGAATCATTATTGATGACCTCCTAAATTGTCTGGTATCTGACCTTTTATTTACTAGTAGTGTGGAATGCATGTGAACTAAAAATGGGTTTTCACTAAGGCACCAAATTTATGGGGTACATATGGATTCTCAATTCACATGAAGATATTTGTTCATGTTTATTCATTATTAGTAGTGTCTTGGGATCATCTACATGAAAAATTACAATTTTTTAATTTGTGGAATGATAAAAAATGGGGTTCTAACCATAAGAAACCATGATGAATCTTATTTACACATTAAAAGTGTCTCTACAGGAAGAAGATATTGTTTATGAAATAGTGTGAGGTACCATCACTATATATTCATCCTTAGTAATTTATTTATTTGATATAGGTGCATCTCATAATTTCATTAAAATCATATATTGAATATTATTAATCCTCATATTATTCATTTATCATATTTGATTGATATTAACTCCCCTTAGAAAAAAAATAAAGAGTATTGATTTCCATGATTGTGATTGGATTTATTATAATTTCAATGTTCTTTCGGTTTTTTGGTTCTTCAAAAGAATTTTATTGACTTCATATTCAAGAGGGATTTTCATATTTATTATAAAAATAATTTATTTATTTATATCTTTAGTGAGTCTTCTAAATTTTACCCAATGGGATGTGTTATATCATTCATGGAGATTGGGACCAAATGTTGAGTAGATATTGACCTTGTTATACAATGTTTGGGAAGTGATATATATGTTTTTTTATCTGAAGGGATATTATTTGAGTAAATAGATTCCACATGATACTGTATAGTTTCTTGATTATTTTCCATCAAAATTACTCGTTCATTCACTATCAAGGTAAATATTGTTGTCTAACTACTTATTGGATGGGTCATAGCTAGTATACATTCATTCTGACCTCATTTAACATGTTAAAATAAATGATCTTATGTCTTAGTTGGATGAGTAGTTATAGAAATGATTCTTATTATAGAGTGTCAATCACTGGGTGGAACCTATTAAGGTTTATAAAAACTTTAATAGTTCATATCAACTTTTCCTAGATTATCAAATATAAAATTCACTCCTAGTAATAAAGATGTATTTTTTCATTCGATTGATGATTTTTTCACTAGTTTATAGAGGTGATGTGGTTATCAAAGATCGATCGTTTATCTTGTTATCCCTAGTTGAGAATAATATAATCTAGAATTAAAAATACCACTTTTTAAAGGATGAATGGCCATTATGACAATATTTTCAAGATATTTTGAAATTACATATTCATAAATGACATTATTGATTTTTAAATCAATATGAAAAATATTGAATGGGTAAAATTAAACCATATACTACCCAAAATCAAATATTTATTACTATTGGGTCCTTTATCATTTGAATAGTGGCATTCAATAATAGAAAAAAAATTTGTTCACAAAAGTCCAATTTTCTGCCTTATAAGAGGGGATCATATCATCAATATAAACATAATACATACCTAATAAATTTTATCTTCCCCCTTCCCATTATTCCACAACAATATGTTTTCTTCTTAATTCAACACCCATATTAATCATAAGATTCCTAATATAATCATTACATGGGAGACATTTATGATAATATTCAACATGCCAAACTGAGTATTACTTAATCATAACCCAAGTATTTTAAATATTTTTGTTAATTAAAATCATAATCATATTAATATAATAACATTATTATATATAATATAAAAATGTTTTATTCTATAAATTAATAATATTTTAATTATTTCCTATGATCCACTAATAAAAACATAACATCAATATTGAGTTAGTGCATATTACCACCTTTATTTTTTCAATCGTTCTGTTTTTCATTATTACATATCATCACTATACGTGATGAATTAATTAAAGAATTTTTTTTCATATATGGTATATTTTCTTTTATAATGTGGAAAATTATAATCCAACTCCATTCGCTCTAATTCGTGGAGAAATTTTATCATTAGCGATGCATTGCGGGTGATAAACAATCCATAAAGAAGCATATCTCTTTTCCCCTTTACTTATTTTATATTTTATTAAAACATATATAAATATGATTATTATATGAGAACATTAACCATGAATTTTGTGATGTAAACTGTACACAATGTAATATATCTATTTTTTTTAGATTTTTGGTATTTTTAAATTTATTAAAACATAGTAAAATTATATTAAGAACACTAATAATATTATTAATAATATTATCTATTTTTTGTAATAATTATATATTATGAAAGAACCCACTTTGATAACCAAATTTTTAAATTAATGATGTTAAGTTTATGTTTGGGTCGTTGTGAAAACCTACATGAATTTTGATGTAATGTAGTATCATTAATAACAATTAAGAAATAAATATGGATTTTATATGATACAAAAAATGAAAAAATATATTTTTTTGTTTTGGATTTGTAATATTAATATTGAAAAAAATTAATTATGATAAAATGAATGTACATTAAATGAGATTTAAATGACATATTTTTTTACATATTTATTGTTATTGATTTAGATTAATTGGTATGGAATATAGCATATCTAACATATATATTAAAATGTGGAACTTTTAATATGTATAAATTTTCTTGATAAAATTAATATTTTTAAATGATGTATTTTTTTTATATCATGAAAAGTCATCATTAAATTGAAAATAAAATCATTATTATTATTAAAAAATATTAAAATCTATGAAAAAAATATTAAATTATGGTATGAGAACATAAAATCCAAAAATGTTTATGACTAAAGAAATAATTTGGTCTAATGAAAAATATGTAAACTATAATTTTTTCAATTCATCAAAATATTATATAGAATATGAAAAAAAATTATTTCAACATGAAAAGATTAAATTTTATTCTAAAAAATATATAAATAACATATCTATAATGAAATAATTTTATTAAACATAGAGAATAATATTCATAAACAATGGTAGATCATGTCAGAAATAACTACAACCAATTTAAATACAGAGGAAAAACCAATCTAGCTAACTCCTTCCTTTATTAAATTGAAGAAAAAGAAAATTTACTATTGAATTAGAGAGATATAGTATAGGTCACCAATCATATAACCTATCTAGGGATCTCTTATTGTATATTTTACATCAATCTCACACATCATATAAGAGGAATAATGCTCACAAGTCATAAAATATGTATATGTGTCTCCCATTTTATATTCTATATCTGATACACCCATCATCATCTATAATAATATTGTATTTCATTAATAACTTTTTTAGTTATTTAGTATTTTATCGTATAAAAAATTAAAAAAATCACATATTCCAATAATTTAAACATATTCCATTTAATAAAAAATTATAGATAAATAACATTATTTCATGAAACCTATCTAAAAAAATATACCAATTAATTTTATAAAATATTTCATTTTAAATTAACCCGAGTAAATTTTAAATTAATATTTAATTATATTAGAAATAATGATACCATGGAATTATCTTTATTTTTTATATGTTTTGTAAAATATTCTTTTCACACCATTGCAATGAAAATAAAATATTATGTTATAATATATGTAAAAATGATTCCTATTGAAGAAACAATTATGGAATTCAAAAGCGTCCTAAAAATTAATCATGAATTAAATAACTTCCTTATAATATCATTTAAAAAATTATATTTTTAATATTTAAATGTATGAAAACGTTTATAGAAAAAATTATTAAAACATATAAAAATTGGTTTAATGTAAAATTATTTGATACCTAGATTTGGACACATCATGCACATTATATGTCATTATAAATAATAAAATTTGATAATTAATTACAAAAATAAGTTCATTATCTTGTTTATTATTAAATTTATTTATTTTATTTACATGTTATATTTTGTTTCTTAACCAATCAAGTTTACAAAATATGTTTTTTTGATATTCTTCTAATATTTTGAAAATCACATTTTTTTAAAAAAAATTGTTAATAAGGTAATAATTACAGAATATATTTTATAATAGTAATTTTATAATTCCAATTTTTATTCATGTCATAATTTTTTAAAACAATATATTTAATTATACCATAAAAAAATAAATTTGTCCAATCATGGAGATGGTAGGTTTTATATACTCAATAGTAGCTCTTCCATTTTCTCACAAAGATGAATGAAATATGGTATCAGTTATAAAACCATTCTATGATTTCAATAATATAATCTATATCATTTCATTTAATTAAAATTAAAAACATATTTTCTCCATATTATTTTTTTGAGAAAATATATTCTCATCACTTTGTCGTGGTGGTAATCCACATGTACACATGGATGATGTTATAATTATTCAATTGATGGAAATGTATAATATTAATTATATAATATCAATATAGAATATTAATTATGTAATTAATATCATATATATATAAATTTAACCCATTATTATAAATATCCATTAGAGGAGGTTATTGGAAACAAATTACATTGGTTCAAGATGTTGTAGTCTATCGAACACATAAAAACGTTCTAATTTTCTATTTGAAACTAGGGGATATTAATATATGTTATTTTTTAACATAAAAAATGAAACTGTATTGAATATTATAGTGTTATTATTTAATCATTCTTCAATAATATTTGATGTTGGAATAACTGAAATAAAACTAAAATAGTTGGTTCAAATATGTACCTCTTATTCAAACAACCTCCATTTCCTTGATCATTGCTACATGCAAGGTATTATTAGACATATGATTAAGGACCATATAATTTAATATTATATTGTAGAATGATATTGTATAATTTATTATATAAACCATATTATTAATGAATTATGGATGGGGAAGATACGAGGTGATCAATTTAATTAATGGGGGGGGGGGTTATTCTTCAAATTCCACTTAGTATTATGTAAATTTAAATTATTTTTCATTTTAAAAAGTTAATATGTTGATATAATTTTATGGTAACATTATTAATTTTAAAAATAAACTTATCCTATAAAATTTTTCATGTTTTTATTATTCTTTCATCCTTGTTTCCTTATTCTAACCCTCATTAACCCATTTGAAAATTAGAAGGATATAAAATTTCAAATTCATTAGTAGAAAATAATGTTGCATTAAAACAAAAAATGACATATAAATGTATCATAGTATATATTTACAACTACATCCCATTCACATGGTTTAATATATATTTATTTTTTAATTGTGAAATCATTTAATAATTTATTATATAAAGTAAAATATCATTTATGTCATTTATTATAGTATTAATTTAATTACATTTTTAAAACAAAAAGACATAAATAAAATTTAAATATAATCAAATAAATCAATCCTAATATTTTATATTTATTTATGTAATTAATGGGACAATAAAAATCATAAAAAATATTATATTTTGTGTAATTATATAGTATTTAAACGATTTTAATCTTCATTCGCAAGCATTGTCTCTATGTTGTGTCAAAAAATAATATAAATAAAAAATGACTAAAAATTATAAATAAATTAAAATTTAAAAAATTTATAATTAATAATTACAATAATCAATTAGTACTGAACATATGTCTGTTATATTTTTTCAATATATATAAACTATATTAAAATAATGACAGTAAATTTTTTGAATTTATACTAACATAAATTAATATTAAAGTTTATAATAAATTGATAGGGGCATGAAGTATCTCATATTTCAATTCATAGATGTTTATGGTAAAAACAAACCTATCCAATAAAATAATGATATGTATTTAATTAATTTAAACAGTTATCTCCATGATAAACTAGTTTAATCTCATTTTCACCTTAACTAAGAAAATGATTATTTTTACAATACATAAACATAATCTATGTTTTGACCAATAACGTCAAAATTTTTAACCTACACTCTTTCCAACATAACCGCATGGGGTTGAACCATGACAACATAACATTTTACAAGGATAAATTATGTAAATTCAAAAAACATTGAATCACCCTTTTTCCAAATATGTAAATACAGATTCAAAATTTTGAATCTAGGTTATCATGTTCAAATTAAAATTGTGTGAGAAATTTAATTTAAAATATTAAACATTTATAGTTGAAAATATATTTTTGGAATATAAGATATTTCATAGTAAAAAACATTTTCAAATTAAATTATGTAATAAATTGTTTTCAAGGATTTATTCTTATTAAAAAACAATCTTTTTCACATTGTACATTTGGATCTTAGAATAACAAAATGAAATATTCAAAATTTTCAATTAAAATAAATTACCCAAAAAAAGTTTTTCATTTGAATATGATTTAACATATCATTAAAAAATTCCATCTTTGGTTCACATTTTAAAAATAAAATTTAAAGAAAATATTATTCTTTATAAATACCAGCGGTCTAACAAATTTATGAAAGATGAATAAAAAATTTATAAGTGTTATTTATATATTTTTCTCTATATTTTTAACCATGATTTGCCTATTTTACCCATTAACAATGTGATATATTTAACAATGGTTAGTTCTCAAAATGTATAATAATATAAGAGACCGAATTACAAAATATTAATAATTGATTCCAAATATGGAATCAATAAGTCATGATTCAATCTATATTTGTGAGAGAAATTAATTTAGGAATAAATTAAAAAATGAAATTAAGAATAATTTTATAAAAAAAGAATTTTAATCCCTAAAAAACATATACAAAAATAATGTATAATACTAATAAAACATTAATTAATTTGTTAAAATCTATTTAAATATGTAATATTTAAAATTGATATCATATTAATATGTTAATGAGGAATTTTATAGAAAACATGATAGTTTTCTTAAAAATATATTAATCATTATTCAATAAAAAATCAATCTCATCTGAATATTTATTTTAAAATTTTATAAAAATATTTTAAAAATAATAAAAAAATTACCAAATATATTTTTATCCTTTTAAATTATTAAATAAATTATTTTCTCAATAAAATAATAAGGATATAATTTTCGCAAAACTTGAATTTATTGAAAATTGAGCACATACATATTATAGATTAATAAATCGCTTTTGATTATATGAAACCCATAGATATATTTTTATAATTTTCATTATTATTATACATACATGAAAATATGACAATTTACTTTTAACAATGACATTTAAATAATAATATTTCATCGTTCATTTTATGTATATGATTCATGTTGTATATAGTTTAAAAAAATTGTTTCTAAAATATATTTGTTTTATATTCTCCCTCACAATTTAATAAACTATATTATCAAAATTCTATATTAAGCTATATAATAAAAGGATTACATTTAAAAATACCTTTTATGAACACACAAAACATAAAAAGGGTTATCAAAACATTTTCGTGAATAGGGGGAGAGAGAATTATGATGGTAATCTGGACGAAAACATAGTTATGTTTCTAAATATGAGAAAAATATTAGTAGTTAAAAATAATGACATTGGGGAAAAATAAATTTCTGTATAATATTATAGATTGATAATGATCATAAAATATAAGATATTGTTTGATAATGGGAATGTTATTGACCATAAAATGAGAAAATAATATAAGGTGTCAATGAATCCATTGATTCATCAGAGAATAAGGTTAAATGATTACATTTTTATTTTTTAAGATCCATTTCCATGATTTTAAAAATTCTATTTCCATTTAGATATTGAATTTAAGGGAATATATATTTCACATTGAATTTCAGTCATTAATAAATTTGAACCCAAATATCATATTTTTCACTGGTTATGTCAATTCCAGATGAATTATTATTACTTTCAGAACTAAAATAAAAAATCTAACATGAAAAATAATTCCACAAAAGGGTAACACGATACTACTAATATCATTAGAAATTAACAGAAACCAATGTTGTTAAAAAAATTAACATGACTCCCAAAATGAATAATTCATCGTAGATATAAATAAAACATCAATAAAATATGAATGAATAACAAAACAAAATGTTACACATTGATGTTTAATAAAATAACTAAATTTAATATTCATCATAATATTCAAAAATAATATTGAAATCCATTGACTATAATTATTTTATCATATATCTTTCCAACATAAATATAAAATTTATATCCAAATATCACCAATCATACATGAATTATAATATAAAAAATATATTCCATTATAATATAATATCAAAATTACGATAATCATTTCAAAAAATAAACAAAATCATCCTAAATCAACATTAAAATAAAATGTACTATAAAAATATAATTCATCTTTTATTAATAAAATAATATCCTATAATATACTATTTACCATAAACTTCTAATTATCTCCAAAATTAGATTTACCTTCAAATAAAATAACACCACTATAGTATTCACCGAATCGAATTTCTAGCCCATTTTTAGATATAAAATGTTTAATATTTTATAAAAATAATTTTAATCCTTATTAATAAAATTCTATAATTAAAAAATAAATTTTTTACAATATAGGAAATCACAGAGACTACTAGTTGAAATTTTTCATTTTTTTCTTATATTTGTTGGTTAAATCCTTAATGCCTTTATCGATGAATTAGGTTGTCTTCCATCCAATGGGTTTTGATTTAACTTAAACTATATTAATATATTTCAGATTTCATTAAAAAATATGATTTTCATACTAAAATATAATCTTAGTAACATAAACATTAAATTATTTTTTATACCCATTGGTGATCTCATACCATTTAGCATAAATGTCAAAAAATTATTAGCATTATTAAAAAACAATCCATAGCATTAAAACTAAGGCTTTCATATAACTCAACACAATAAAATTACTCCTAAAATAACATTACTAATCTAAAAATCATATAAAAATAAAAAAGTGTTTCCCATTCCATTGAATTATGATTATCCTTAATCAATAATAACCATTAATGTGTATATATCTATTATGATTATATAACATGAAAACATATTAATTTATAATGACATCCAAACCATTCAAATAAAATTAAGTAAATGAACAAAAATATAAAATTGAAATAATTACATTTGTTTAGACTATAATTACATTTCTTACATTTATAAAATATTAATGTTTTAATATTTCAGAAAATTAGATCGCAAATCTAACAAAACCAACACATGTATTACAAAGTGGATTCATTTTTTGAGGATTTATTTTTTTAAATATAAAAACATTTATGAATTAAAAAATTCATTTCATAAAAATATTTACATTGAAGATGATATTATTTATGTTGTAAATGATAATTTAACCTTATGACAATAATATGAATATATTTGACGAGAAGAAAAATCTAATTAATGAATACAAAAACGATTATCGAGTGATGAATAGGAAATCACATAAATGTTTTTCCTATATAAATTTATTCATAAAAATAATAATAAATCAATTATAGATGGAAAAACAAGAATTTTTCATAATTTAATAATTTTAGGCAACATAGTATATCACTGGAAATCTACCAGCACTCAATGTCAAAAACAAATTGATTATAGTAAAATCCCTTATAGAAACCACTCTTGATAACTCCCTAATTATTAGCATTGAAAAAAAGGAACATTATGTATTGAATTAGACATAAATAATTGCGATTATATTTTTCTAAAGAGAAATCAATCTCATCCATTGTATAATATGTATCATACTCACTCGTTTTATAAGTAATATATTGATCAACTATCGAATATGTTGTTTCTTGATCAACCATTATATAGTTTGTATAATCCTTTCTCATAATCTTCAATATTTCATTAGTCCCATAACGAAAATAAATAAATTATATTATTACATATTTTATCATTAAAACAACTAATGTATCTTTTGCACCCATAATAAAAATAGTTCAATTCTTTTATTGAAATTGGATAAATATTCTATTTATCTTAAAAATAATAAAATTTAAATTTACTACAAAATTTCTCAAATGATTTAATTTAAAGATAAAAATTTAAAATATAAAATTAATATTTAATGTAATAAATATTTATAATTCTTTAAAATTTGTTTCATCTAATATATGTTTAAGGAAGAATTCCTTTTACACTATTGTAAAGAATGAGAAATTAATCTGTACATAATATATAAAAGTCTTACATTCAAAAACCTATTTAGGAAGTTATATAGATGAAAAAATTACATTGAAAAATCAAATATTTAAATATAAATATATACAAAAATTAATTATTATGATATTTACATTGATAAAAATTAATTTAGAAAGTAAAATATATAAAAAATTAAAAGGAAGTTTTATGTTAAATTGTTTCTTATCTCAAGTCAGAATAATATTGTACTATCATTATATTCAATAAAAAGAAAACATATTAATTATATATCTTTTTAATTTAATTTTTATTATTACTAATTAGATTTAAATTTATTTATTTCCATTTTATATATAATTACTTAATAAAAAATGTTTACATTAGCCGTTTTTATAATATTCATCTCAAATGTCCAAAATGACTTTGATAAATTTTCTATTTCCAAATTAGAAATTCAAAAAAAATTATTAAAGATAATAATCATGAAATAAAAATAATTTTATATATAATTTATTCTTTTAGAAGAAAACATGATTTAATTTTATGAAAAATGATATATGTAATACACATTGAGATGGTAGAGTATATATGGACGAGGCTAATGTTCACATTTCTAAACAAACATGATATAATGATGTAAAGTGTTATTTTATATTTATATAATATTATTATAAAATAAATCTTATAAAATGTCTTTAAATTTACTAATATATTTCATCTATTTGATCTTACTAAGGGTAAAAAGTTTCATCGCATGAAAGAGTTGGTAATCCACATGTATATACGAACGACACAATAAATTTTCATTGAATTGAAAGGTAATAAATTAAAATATATAATATAATTTAAAATTTTACAATAACTCCTTTCATATCATACTTATTCATAAAATCCAATTATTATAATAGTCCATGAGATGTGTAGATATAAAAAGAATTACATCAGTGTGTGAAGTGATATTTTATTGTATATAAGAATAATATTTACATTTACCATTTGATGGAATTGGGTATTTATATACATTATTATATTATCAAATATATATTATTTAACAGAAGACATGTTTTTTTTATTATTTATGAGTTATTGATGAATATTTTATGATGTTATAATCATATAAAAAACCAAAAGATTTAGTTAAAATACTTACTTTTTATTCAAACAAATTACATTTCTTAACACTTTAATCCCTATATAGATGGTATTAATACAAAAAAAATCCCACAAAAATTTTAGAAATGATTTTAGGAATTAATTTAGAAAATTATATTTATAATCACATTTTTATATAAGTGATTATGTTGTGGGAGAGGGAAGCACTTTTATATATGAGGGAAGGGGAATTCGGGGAATTATTTTATGTATTAAATTATGTTAAATTCATTTTCATTAAAAAATGTCAATAAATTCATATAATTATAAAATAATATGACTATATATCTAAACAATATCATATAGTATAATTTTTACTATTTTGTATTACTTTTTTCATTATAATTTTGTTTTGAATCCCTTTATCCCTTGATATAATTACCATGATAACAATGATTTTTTCTCATTACGGGAGAATAATTAAAAATAAAAATAGTTAATGACAAATACAAGATGAATGGATTGTATTATTATTGAAATATCATTCAATTCAAAAAATATTTGACTTCTACATCTTTTTTAATAATTTAAATAATTTTAAAAAATTTAATATTTTGAGAAAATTTAAATTTGACTTAATTCAATTATTTTTTATTGAAATAAAACAAAAATATAATGGAATTAGAAGGTAATATAATAAAATATTCATAAATTTTTTTTAATTTATAAAATATAAAGGAAAACATAAACTTACCGAATAAAAAATACAATCCATTTCTTAATAGTATATACATGGTTTTTCTACTATGTGCACAAGCAGTCTATTAGTTTTGGGTAAAAAATTAAGGTAAATATTTCATCACTAAAAAATATATTTAATTTGAAAATATAAAAAATAATTTTTCATTCAAATAACCATATTGAACTAAAATATTTATTTGTATATATCATAAAATATTATAGATATTATAATTAAGAGAGTCCTATTTTAAATTATATTTAAAAAATAATAGATATTTTATAATCACATTATTATGTAATCAAATATTCCAATTTTAGAGAATTGTAATTTCATATTTGAAAATAAATTATCAAAGAAATAAATATAGTTTTGAATATATTTTATGACTTATCTTTTTATTAATCCACCTTAAAATAATTTTATTTTTTACCATGATATGTTGATTTTTTCTCTAAATAGTAATTAAATGATCCATGGGATCATTTTTCCTTTCATCCAAAGTTCTAAATATTGATTCAATTATTTCAATTAAGTTTATTAATTTTATATTATAATTGTGAATGAAATTAATTTTAATATAATTCCATGAATTATTTTTAAATGTTTTTTAGGAAAATACAACATTTAAGAGTAATGTAATATAACTTTCAAATCATGTAGAATTTTTTTTCCTAAAAATTAATATGTTTAAATAACAATAAAATGAAAATTTTAATACTATTAGATCAATTAAAATCCAAAAGTAATCTTCTAACTATACCATAAAATAAAAACACCATGAAATTAGTTTTATTTGGATGAAATATTAGATGTCAATATAAAAGTAATGATTGGGATACTTGTAAAAAAAGTTTATTAATATATTTTAATTATATCCTTAACAACCAATTTGGACGAAAATAACTCCACAATTAGGATAATGACAATTAATGGGGTATTTTAATGTTTTACACTAATTTTTAAAACATGTTTCCCAATTTTAATCTTGAATGACATGTTAAATTTAATGATGCTTACTATTCAACCAGATGAAAAATGAAGGGAACCAATTTATAAAATTTATACATCATGATTCCGAATATAGAATTGATTTTTCATGATTTATTTTCTATAATTAGTTTTAATTTATTTAATATTATAACTCAAAATGAAATGAAATACATTTTCTATAAAAATCCATTTTCAAGAAGTAAAAAGAACTTATACCAAAATATCTTAAAATATTGAAATAAAATTAAATTAATTAGATTATATCAAATTAAATATAATCTATATTACAACGATTGTAAATTAAAATTATAACTTGAAATTTTATTTATAGGAATTGACGGTTTTATATGAATTATATTTTTCACTATACAAATTCAAATTGAATTTATTATAAAAGTCAAAATATTTCACCTGATAGAAATTACGATACAGTGAAAGAAAAAATGAAGTTATTTTTTTAAAATAAATTCCCAAATGTTGAATAAATTAAATATAATACCTTCTCATAAAATTAAATTTTTCAAAAAACATATTTTTGATAAATTTAATGAATTCGTGGAAAATTGATTATTTCTATATTATACATTAATAAATAAATATAGATTATAAAAATAGTGGACACAAGCTTCATTTTACATTTTTTATAATTCACACTAGATAATTTAAATTCATGGTTATAATTGTCACATTTAAATAAGAATATTGTGTGGTCCATTTAAGCTCTATGTTGTATGTTGTATAAGATATCATAATTATTTTTTATTATGATTTGATTGGAGACTTTTGGATTATTGGGGAGATCAATATTCCATAGAATATCTTTTGGTGGGTATCACCTAGAATGTACAGTTCAAAAGAACACATGCATAGTTTTAGGTTCCACTAATCACCCTCTTGAAGACATGGGATACCATAATTTTTATTTGAAAAATAGGAAGGAAGGTGCAACTCTGTGGCTCCTGGGTAGAACGTCTAGAATAGATGATAAGTATGGGGTGAAATTAACATTTTGGCTCAAAAGGTTATCTTAAATCCCTTATTTAAAAATAATTAAACTTAATATTGTTATCCATGTTTAATTGATCATTGGTACCAATATAGTATTTCAACCACCCCTTGATTAGAATTATTTTACTAGTAAAAATATTTACATCTCCCTTTTGGGATATTAAATAATTAGATCCATTACAAATCAATATATTCAATTTTCTCTTTCTATTTGATTCAGTTGGCACTAGATTTATAGATCTACCATGGATATTGATAATTGATGTTTTATTTTATAGATAATGTTTTTATCTTCATATGTAATTCTGTATCATTTTTTGGGTAATTATGAATTACCATTTCGAAATTCTTAATATATGTGCCATTATAATACTTTTTACCTTTATGTTTTTTTAATATGATAAAATTATTTGGTTTTGATAATAAATGTTAACATTATTATTTATTTGTAATGGATATGGGTTTTTAGAAAAGTTATTATTTCAAAACAAGATTTTATGAATGTTATGTGTACGAAAAAACTGCTCAAGGTTATTTTGGGAATGAAAATGTATTCTAATGCAAGGTTTTGTGTTGTTATATCCATTTAAATTGTTTATATAATAAAGGATTCAATGTGAAAATATTTTATTTTTAAATGAAGTATGTATATTGAACTTTATGTTGTTATAATGAAAATTGGATGACATTATGGGATAGGGGGAAACTAAGAAAATAATTATCCCAAGAAATGTATTCTATCACATGAGGTTGTTCCCTTTATTAGATGGATTATAGTGGATGTACATTAAATGTTACAAAGGTCCTAAACATTCTAGAGTAACATATATCATCCATTTTTCTATTATTTTTCATTGAGGATTAATTTTTTACACACTCATGTAATTGATTTCCCCCTTTGTATTCTTTGAGATAAAATTAAATTCAATGATATTTGATATACATATTTTAGACATTGATCCTGATATGTATTCTTAATAATAGAAACTAGTTTATTAAATTATTATATCATTGTATGAGTGATATGTTATACTACACTATTTAATTGAATATGAAATGATTATTAATGGAAGGTAAAGTCAATGAAATAAAAAACAAATAAATATTTGTATATTAAAAATTTACCATTTTAAATAGTTCTGGGCATTTAAAAAAAACTAAACTCATTGAATCATATAGACAATAAATATATAGATTCTCTAGTGGTATTATATTTTATCTTTATTACTAAAACAAAATTTTGGATTTAGGTTTTAATCAACTTACTTTTTCATTATACATATTAAGAGAATAACATCATGTATCAGATAAACCTCTAAGATCACAATTCCTTTCTAGTGGGTAGGTATAGTTGTAAATTTTTTCATGGGGATATGGATACATTGGTTTATTTGTAATCCAGGATTATAGACATTATATTAGTCGTGTGGTCTTTGATGAACATTTTTTAATTTTAACTATGTCTTTTTTTACAAAAGATATATTTAGGATTTCTATTATGATACCCAAACTGTTCTTATCTTAACATATGTGGATTAGAGGCTAAAATAATTCTCAAATTTCATGGTAGTATTCCTCATTGATTACCACTAGACCACACTGATTGTAAATGTTCATCATGATTTATGTTTTGCAGATTCAAGTGAAATTATGTGTTGTCTAGGATGTTCATTTAAATATTCGTACCAGATCCTTAGGGTGAATTAAATATAATTCTAATACTTGTATATCAGTGCTCATTTATATTGACTTGCTGTTGGATGTGATATAAGAATAACAAATCAATATTGGTATTGTGCGAGTGATCATGTTCAACTCACTTTCATGAAATTCTAGAAGATATAATATTAATTTTTTTCACAAAATTATATTTTATTATTTTATCCTCTTGGATTCAATTATTTAAAATCATTTTATGATAATTTTATTGAATTATTTTTTAAATAGTTTTAATCCTCTTGCATTTTTTATATTGAATTATCAAATATGAATAATTTACAATATAATAAATGAATTTATAGAGAATTTTCTATATTAAATATCATTGGTTTGACAATATATTTCTAGAAACTATCATATGATGGATCTTGTTTGTGGGTAAGTCTTTAATGTTGAACAATAATGAATATCAGACCATGATTCCAAATTCCCTAAGTAGTACGCACTAATCATTAATGGTTATAAGGGTTCATGTGTTACATAGGAATGATACAAGAGGATAGAGATTATGTTCCAATTTATTATAACATAATATTATTTCATTGATGGATTTTAAACATTTATTCATGATTTTATGTGAAGGAAGTGGTGAAAATATTGTTCAAAAGAAATGATCTATTAATATCTCTTATCGATTACCATAATGAAAGTGTCAAGTCACAAAAATTATCCTAGGACACTCAGTGTGGTAAAGACATGTGTGTTCATTAAATTTTATTTCATGGAAATCATTCTATCATGGAATATACAAGTTGTCATTTTGTGTATTTTCGCCATTTTTAAGATAATATTTTCAATGATAACATCATGGCATAGAGGTTTGATGTGGGTTGAAGGGAATATGTTATTTATATATTGATTTTATTTTCCTACCCACATATGTAGATGTTTTGGATGAAAATGATCTTATTGATGTATATTTATTTGTGAGATGATGACACTTTCAGAAATTATTTGTAGTATATTGTTGCTAGAGTAATATTTTTTTTCCAGAAAAGGATGTTAAATAGTCAGTGGTAAGGAGGTTGATGAAGTGTTCTATATAAATTATGGTAGTTTGATGTGGTTTATTGCCGATATTGGAAAAGGGACACCGCAATATTGGTTGTAATTCTTTACCCAGGTTGTGAAAAACATGTGGAATATATGTTTATATTTTCTATTTCATTAAGAGATAACCCCACATATGTAGTGATATGTAAATTTTCATTAAGGGATATCTGTTTAGAACTAATGTAGAAAATGGGGTGTGATATTGATCTGAAGACAAGGGTAATTCATAGTTTATGTAGAATGGGATGGAAAAGTGTTGTTGTTTTTATGAAACCGATCATCCTCTAGAGGAATTAGTGGTTGGATGGGATAAAATGAGAGGTAAATTTTTTATTACAACATCAATTGCTATGGATGTTTTTGATAACCGTGAAAATCATTCCTTTATTTATTTCATTATTATTGATACATTTTTCTTGTGTTGGGAGACCATTCATTTCATGGTGACTATTTACACTCCTATAGGAACGAAGTAATAAATATATTTAATTATAATTATTTTTAGGAATTGATTTTGGACAATGAATCTATATCGGATTTGTTGCTTCCTGCTATAGAAATCATTTATCTTGTAATTTGAATGGATTAGGTGATTAGATAAAAACTCTAGATCATTTTCTATTATATATTAGTAAACATTATTTCCCCTGATGTAGTAATTCATGACATCTAGGGTCATTAGAATCAAATAATTGAAGAGAAGGTCTAATAGAACATAGTTTCAAAATGATATCCTTTTAATAATTAGAGTTATATATTGATGAAATTAGTCTACATATAAAATCCCTTCTTATAGTGGTATATGATTCAAATACTATAGTATTTATTGGAATAAAAATCAATTCTACCCCATAAAAGGGATGTTGAATTTAAAAAATTCATGATACTTGGAATGAACTGAATTTTACTAAAATGATATTGAATGTATCCTAAATAAAATATTTAATTAAATTGTTAGCTTTAGGATTATGCCATTAAGGGATTTATTCATCCAAATATATCACTTGAATCATTTCATGTAATATTTTAATGTGATGGGAATGAGAGTATCCTACATTTTTTAAATAATAAAATAACTAATTAGATATGGTGAATAAAAATAAGCCATTATCAATCATTGTTTTCATTTTTTAAGCTAGATGGGGATTAGTGGTTTTTTAAAATTGATTTGATAATCATGTTCCATAGAATGATGGACGAATAGAATGTTTTACCTCAGCATCCATTCATGATATGTTATATGCATTATGATTTTTTTGTTTCTCACTCTGACCATACTAACTAACCTGTAGTTTTATTGATTTAAGGAATAAATTTACCCATATATTATTTTATTATTTTTCATTTTTTTATGACGAAGGTTATTGTTTATCGTAGATCAGAATAGTATTATCCAGATCATCAGAATGGATTCTAGTAAATCCTAATAGAACATATTTTTTACGAAATATTATGAAAATTACTGTTCCAGATTAAATATTTAATTTCTGGGGCCTTGTAATATTTGAGAAGCGTGTTTTATTATATCAAAAATAATTAAGGTAGTGAGCCTTGGTAGAATCCTAAATAAGTGTTTAAAAAAATTATAAGATTAATTTCTAACTACCAAAATATTTTTTGGGACATCTCTCAAAATAAATCATCAGTATTAGGGTTGTAAAATAATGGTCTTGATATTGTTTGGAGTAATTAAATCTAGAATTCATATGAGGATTTCATTGTAATATTTAATTAAACTCTTTATTTAATAAAAAATGTATTTAATGAATAATATATATTCTTATCAATGTCTATTTATGAATGAGATATTGTTTTAGAGGCTTAAAACGAAAGTAAATCCAATCTTAAGCATGGAATACACTAATATTTTGAAAAGATTATTTTCCTGAATTTTGATGGCAATCATTTTTTAAATCAAACTTTTTACATTTCTATAAGCACTATTTTTCAAAATAATAATATTATTTATTATTGGGACATTTAAATTTACATTGGATAATTTTTTGATATTTTTCTGAAAATGTTCATTTTTTATGAATAGTGAAAAATACTGCATTTTACTTCAAAACAACTTATTCATCTAACTTAATTATATGGATAGATTATCTTTTTAATTTGTATTAGTGGTTAATTAGAATACATTTTTACCATTTTGTAATATGGTGATCATTAGGATTAATTTAACTTTCTAATTGGGTATAAACAAATGTCAAACTTTCCATAGATGTTGTTTCTAAAAAACCCGTTATTCGTTTTGACAACATGAATTATTTTTAAATTAATTATTGCAATTTATTTTTTTGTAATTTGATATAATGGATTAAATATTATGGAATCATAAGGTCCAAATTATGTAATCAAGACTCTTTTGTACTTGGAAATTATGAATAATAACGACGGTAATTATCTTTAATTATCTTGATTAATTAGTAATCGGGTAGTTAAGGAAAATAAAATAATATCATAATAATAAAAAATGACCCCAAAATGTGTCCTAATGATTCTATTTGTGTCACTGACGACCATGGGATTCCTTGTACCAATCTTGGGGACCCCATGGAATAACTTTTGTGTGATAATTACTTTTTTATCTTTTTATTTTTAAAGAAAGTTAAATATAACAATGAATGTATCACCTGAGTAAAATATTTTAAATTTTGTCAACATAAATGATTTATTGGACTATAAATTTTCAATGGAATGCTAAAAAGATTTCATACATCATAGTAGTTTTTTTATAATTTTTAGAAATTAAATAAATTAAATTATTTATGACATCATGATGATTCAGATATTACCTCATTAAAGAACGATTTAAATAAATTGAAAAGATAATGTAATATCTAAGACATACACTTGTCAAAGACCTATTGAGTGAGTAAATTTATAACCCTTATCACCTTATCCTCGAAATACATCAACGTGTGGCCTTTAAAATCTGAAACTCATTTGAAAATAAAGTATCATTTTTTACCTTTCCAAGAGTGCCCCTCCTCTTCTCTTATAAAAGGTTCCCACCTCTACCTCCTTACCCACACTTCTCAATACATTTGATCTGCCATTATCTGCTCATTTTATCACTCCACATTCCTCTTTTCATCCTAGAAGATTTACCCTATACAGAAAGATCTTCAAGAATCCCTTTTGGTATAAACCAAGAGGAGTTACCCGATTTAAAGGTAATGTTTTCTCAATTGTTCTTTTGTTTCATTTCTCTTCTCCAACACCCTAAAATCTTTTTAATAATTTATTTAGAAATAAAACAAGTATTTTCAATATACTAGGATCTTGTTATAATAATTATTCATTCTACACTTACACACACCTATATCTAATGGTTAAAAAACATACTGTTTCCGTGGATGGCGAATTTCTGCCTTACGAAATGATGATTGTTCAATATTCTTATAACACCTTCAAATGTGGCCATTAAGATGTCACTATATTTATATATGATATATAATATTTTTATGTTTTCCTTAAGCTTCGGTATTTTTCATTTATGGAATACATGTATAGCTTCTATTATGGGTATATCCGATATCTTCTTTTTAGGAAGTGCGGACTACCGCCCCTCCAAGTGATTTGATTTGTTAATGCCATATGTGGGACATATAAAGGATGGAATTAATTATATTATATATTATATTATACTTTAATTATAATATACCTTTATATCATTATTATTTCATTCCATAAAATATGAAATATAAATGAAAGTAGCGTTCATCCGTACGTACGGCTTACCGTCTCCATGTACGGTGCATTTCATTACTTACCTCTAAATGTAATGTAATATTGTAAATGGATGTATATACTGTATATATATGACATATATGATATCTAAATCATGAATATAATTCTGTATATAATGGATATTTTACCACATGATCAACTTTTAATTATAAAGAGTTTGTTTTTGACTCAATTACCAACGATCGATAAAATGACAATTATTAACTTAAATAATTACATAGTCTTCATAACATGGTAATAAGTGATATAAAAGAATAATTAACATGAACAAGGTTCTTAAGAATGTAAAAATTAACTCATGTTTATTATTCAGGATGTTAAATAACGATAGAGTCAAGTCGGATCCGAGGTAAGGGACTTCGTCTAAATCTCCATTCATTGAGGAATAATATGTTTTATACACAACATTATTTTATATGGTGTATAAAACCCTTTGAATTTTAAATTTACATAAAATGAATATTTTTTATACGATGCATTTACTAAATGAAAAAAGGTAATGTGTTTTTTGTCATACGTATACGACAACAATGACTTCTCTGCCGTCGTGAGCATTATTTGAGCTTCAGAATCATCTAAAAGCAAATTTTTTTTTGAAAAATGAAAAATAAATACCAGGTTTTCTTTTTATTTTAATTTGGTATTGGAAATGGTTTTCATAATGTGTTTATATCAATGTGTTGTATTGATATCTTGTGATTGAATGGTTGAAATGTTATGTTTCCTTTATGCATTTTTATGTGATATGATTATGTTATGGTTCTTTGGAATTGTTATGAAGACGTGTGGTTTCGTGATAAACTAAGGGTGGGTGATCCTGATATATCTCTCCAATGCATTGGGTAACGTTAATGGGATAAACGTTAAGGTTTCTCCAAAGAGATTTAGTGAATATACTGTGTTGGGTATTCCAAACATAGCTGTGAGGGTTACTCCCTACGTAAGAATGTTATGAATGCCTAGAGTTAACATTATGTCTTATGATTTCTATGATTTATTCATGATTTGATGAGATATGTTAAAATTCTTATCTTCTATGAGTAATGTATGATTTCATACATGGACTAATGTTTTCATTTAGTACTTTTATATCCCTTACTGGGATTTTTATGCTCATCGCATGTTTTTTAAATGCTTTTCACATGTCAAGAGAATGGTAGATGATGTGATTATAGGGTCAAGGAAGTGTCATGAAAGAATCCATGTTTTTTTAATTATGTTTCCGTTGATGGGAAAAAATGAATATTATCTTGTATGAATCCACTTTGTTTTAATGTGGAATGTAATGAACGATTTATGATCTAAATCTCTAAATCTCTAAACATGAAAATATCCTGAATGTGTATTCTTGAAGTAACTCATGATTAAGTAATGTTTAATGCTAGGTCCTTATAGTTGGTATCAAATGGAGGTTTAGATAACTTTAGAATTTACAATTCTAATAAATGATTCTCCAAAAAAAATTATTGGCAAATTGAAATGATATAACATTTGAAAATTACCATGTTTCTTCATCTAAGACATGTTTGTTCAGAATGGTTTTTTGTAGAGGAAACATGGAAGCAGTGCTAGGAAGGCATAAAGATGGAAATAACCTTCTGAATTAGCTTCCTGAAATGGTTGGAATTGGAACTGAACAGTTGGTTACAGTTACGGAACATTTGACTCAAGCGATAAATGGTGGTGGTATCCACGCATGAGATCAGCCAGATCAACCGCAGAGGAACATGTCAATGGTGGAACATTTCATGAGGAAACATCCCCCATCATTTAGATAATCATCTGACCCCATGCTATATGAATTGTGGATTAAAGCACTGGAGAATATTTTTGATGTCATGGGGTGTCAGACAATTAAACGGATAGTCTTACTATTTACCGTTTGGAGGGTGAAGCAGATCAGTGGTGGTATATGGTTAAAAATATCAGGGATGCTTATAATATTGATGTTATCGGCTAGGATGAATTCAAAGGTATGTTTGTAACATCCCAGGTAAATAAAGAATACGACATTTCATATTTATCCATATTTGTGAATAAAATATTTAAATGACTTTAAAGGGGACGCTATGCTCGATGGCGTACCCAACACGCAACAACGAGTTTCTTGGGAATCTTACATTGCACTCTAATAATAAAATAATATTATTTTAAATGGTAGTTAACATGTAGCCGTTGTAATGGCGGGAATGGATAGAAATAACTGAAATATGATTATATATGTTTTTAAATGTTTTTACAATTATCCAATAAAGGATAGAGACTTAAAATACGGAAAGAATTCAATTTTAGGCATATATGCCCTAGTTTTCACTAAAGGTTCACTTATCGCCTTTTGATGGCGAACTGTCATTAAATATAGTTTTGATCACTCTTATACATTCTTTTGGACCAAATAAAACTCTTATTAAGAATCGGGACATCAAATTTTACTTTGTGTAAATTTTTGGTATCTTTCCGATAAAGTTCATTTTTTAAGGAATAGTGTAAAATGTTGTATTTTAATTCAAAACCACTTTTTAATCTAATTTATTTATATGATTAGATTATCTTTTGAATTGGTTTTAAAGTGAAATTAGGAAATATTTTTACCATTTAATCCAATAGTGGTGGTTGGAATTAATTTCACTTTGAAATCGGACTTAAACTGGTGTCAATCTTTTGATACTTATTGTTTTATAAAAACACGCTATTTGCTCTGACAGCGGGAATTAATTATTAAATTAATTAATGTGACTAATATGTTTTGAATTTTGTAAAACGGACTTCATTTTTGAATTCGGAATATCAATTATAGCTTAGGGTGAATTTTTGGGATTTTTCTGAAAAACTTCAATTTTTGATGAATAGTGAAACCACTAAGTGGTAATTAAGCAAACTGATTTTTCAGTTAAATGAAATTTTACCACTAATGTGTATTGAATTTTGAAAATCCGACATACATGGTTGTCATTAAGAAGTAAAATGTGGTTCAATGAGATTATAATAATTTTTTGGTGAATAGTAACTCATTAAGTTCTTAATCGCGATTAGTGGTAATTAGGGTAGTTTAAGGTATAAATAATGCTTTAATAATATAAAATGACCTAGACACATGTCCCAACCTTATTGGTTGTGTCATGGCCGACCAAGACAAGCCATGGGTCAACTTGGGGACCCCATGGATCCACTTTGGTTGGGAAATGACATAAATAACATTTTATTTAATGTAAAAGAAAAATTGACACAAACATGATATGTTTTACTAAAACAATTTTTAAGTGGGGTTACACAAGTCCAAATTTTGATTATAAATAGTCATTGGAAAGCTAAAACGATTTCCTAAATCATAGTATTTCTTTTATAATTTTTAGACATTAAATAAATTAAATTATTTATGACATAATAATGATTTAACGATGACATCATTATTTGACGATTTAAATAAAATGGAAAGATAATGTAAAATATATGAACTACACATGGCCAAAACTTATTGGATGAGTGGATTTCGAAGCCTTATCACCTTATCCACGACCTATATCAATGTGGGACCTTTTAAAACCTAAATACATTTTCAAATAAAGTAATATTGCTTACTTTCCAAAAGTGCCCCTCCTCTCCTCTTATAAAAGGCCCCCACCTCTACCTCTTTTCACACACTCATCAAGCCTTTGGCTCGGCCAACCCCTGCCCATTTACTCTCTCAACATCCCTCTCCTCATCCTAGAGGATCCCCTTTGGGCAGAATCCTTTCAAAGGAAGCCTTTAGGCTCAAATCAAAAGGAGATTACACTTTTAAAGGTAACTCATTCTCTCTTGTTCATTTGTTTTATTTTGCTTCTCCAAACCTATAATCTCTTTTTATTTACTTCTTTTGTAACAACACCAGTATCTTCAATATACTAGTATGTTGTTACAAGATTTATTTTAGCTACACTCTCACACAACTACATCAAATGGTTAAAGAACATACAGTTTCCGTGGACGGTGAAATTCTGCCTCCCGAAACGATGATTGTTCAATACTCATTTAACACCTTCAAAGGTGGCCATTATGATGTCACTATTTTTATATATGATATATAATATGTTTATGTTTTATTTATGCTTCTGTATTTTTCATTTTTGTCTTACCTTTGTGGCTTCCATTATGGGTATACACGATATCTTCATTTAAGGAAGTGCGGACTACCGCCCCCTCAAAGTGATTTGATTCGTTAAATACCATATGTGGGATGTATAAAGGATGGAAATATGATATTATATATGATATTATACTGGAATTATAATATACCTTTATATCATTATTATTCCATTCTATAAAATACGAAATAGAAATGAAAGTAGCGTTCATGCGTACGTACGGCTTACCGTCTCCATGAACGGTGCATTTCATTTCTTACCTCTAAATGATTATGTAATGTTATAAATGCATGCATGTACTGGATATATATGAAATATATGATATCTACATAATGAATACAATTCTGGATATAATAAACATTTGGCCACACGAACAACATGTAATTGTAAGAAGACCACTTTCGACTTAAGAACCAAATATCGGCAAAACAAATATTATTAACTTAAATGATTACATAATGTTTATGACAAGGTAATAAGTGGTATAAAAGTAATAATGAACTTGAAAAGGGTTCTTAAGGAATTAGAAATTAACTCAAGTTTATTATTCAGGAGATTAAAGAATGATCGAGTCAAGTCGGACCCGAGGTAAGGGATCCTACAACTCTCTTTCTTTTTAAGTACATTCTTTTATGTAATTTCTTTTAAGCTCATCTTTATTATGATTGGGATGTTATTTTATATTACTCCTACTGTAATTTTTATGTTCATGTGATGAGAGACCCTATTCTCTCTCATCAATCCTTTTGGAAGTTTTATGTGGCGCCGTTAGGCTGCCGAGTTTTCGTAAGGGATTTTTCATCTCACTTTTATCCCCGTGAGATTTATGCTACATTTGCCACAATTTCCTTTGAGTGGTGTATGTACTGCCCATTATTCTACTCTTTGTGTAATATACTTTCGTTTATGAGTATTTACATCAATGATTTATTGCCCTTCTTTCATGGGGTGTATGTTTTGAAAGATACCCAATTCGGTAAGGGAACCTTTCACCCTTCCTCTTTTTAAAAGACTTCTTTTATTGGGTCTTTTAATTTACATATTGTTATGTTGGGATATGTTCTCATATATCCTTAATGATGTAAATTTTGTGTCCAAGTGATGAGATACTCTTTTTATCTCTCATCAACTCATTTTGATGTGACGTCGTTAGGCTGTCAAGGGAACTTCTTAACCCAATTTCGATTTCATTGGGTTCAACTTGTAGTCATTAAATATGACATCCATTGAATATGTGTGAATGACCTTTTATTGTTTTACACTTAATATCCACTTGTATTGGGTGTCTATATATTTGTCACACATATTTTTTTGAGATTTATTTGTCCTTAATTTAAGGATACCTTCTTTATAAGGTATTTCATCACATTTGACATTTCTATTGAGGGTTCATTGTTGTTATGCACCAATTCACTCTTATATGGTGTATATACTGTCCTTTGGAGTATTATATCATGAATCCTTTTATTCTCATGATATTATAAAGTTCTGACTAAATGTTATTCCTTGATTATTGTATTCAAGTGTCTCTAATTTTGGTAAAACCCCTTTAACCAAAATATCGTTTTAAATGTTTTAGTTATTTGTTCTTATTAATATCCATGTTTTCAAAATGGTTTTAAGGATTTATTTATATGGATATTAATGGTTTGAAATGTTAAAAGCTTCAAGGTGGTATGGGACACTTTGATTCAAAAATCTCTTTATTAAATGTTTTAAATGGTTTTGGAAATGGTTTCTTTTTGAATGGATTCATTATTTCAATATCCTAATATGTTATATTGTGATTGAAATGTGGAAATGTTATGTTTCCTTTATTCATGTTTATGTGATACGATTATGTTATGGTTCTTGGGCATTGTTATGAAGAACGGGTGGTTCCGTGATAAACTAAGGGCGGGTGAGCCCGATATAGCTCTCCAATGCATTGGGTAACGCGAAGGAGTGAAACGTTAAGGTTTCTCCGAAGAGATTTAGGGAATATACTGTGATGGGTATTCCAAACGTAACCAAGAGGGTTACTCCCTACATAAGAATGTTATGAATGCCTCAAGTTACCTTTATGTCTTATGATTTCTATGATTTATTCATGGTTTGATGAGGTATGTTAAAGTGCCTTTGTTTTATGGGTAAAGTATGATTTCATTCTTATGTATATATGAACTCATGTTTCCTTTCCATATTTTTATAACTCTTACTGAGCTTTTTATGCTCATCCCAAGTTTCTGAAATGTTTTTCAGGTCAAGAGGAAAGGTACATGATAAGACGTTAGAGTCAAGGATGTGTTAAGAGAGAATACGTGTTATATTTTAAATATGTTCCCGTTGATGGGAAGAATGAATGCTGACTTTTATGTAACCACTTTGTTTAAATGTGGAATGTAATGCAAGTTTCATGATCTAATTCTCTAAAACTCTAAACCTGAAAAGATCCTCAATGTGTAATCTTGTAATAACTCAAGATTAAGTAAGTTTTAAGGCTGGGGCCTTATAGTTGGTATCAAAGGTCGGTTTAGATAACTTTAGAGGTTAGGGTATTCTTTAAGCATAAGTGACATTACCATAATGGTTAGAATTTCAGAAAGAGTCCTAATTTTAGATAATGTGAATGAGTAAGTATATCTTAGAGTCTACCTTCCTCATTAGTACATGATGTTTTTGTTGATATACTCACACTGACATTTATGTTTTTAGTGAATGGATGGATCTAGCAGGCACCAAAGTGACAATGGGTTTGAAGGAAACTGTGGTGGTTCTCTGATTATGATACTAGATGAGATAGGGGATTCAATGAGGAATCTCATAGTTGTTCTAAACCAACTATCAAGGATCCATGATCAATCACTTCAACCTTCGTGAGTTCTCTAATGCATCATTTACGAGATGGCCAACTCGATGTGGAAATTCAGGTAATAATTATTAAGGTAACCATTAGGGTTTATATGATCCTTACTTTTTAGGTAATTATGGGTTACTCTATGATATGATGGAAAAGGAAAGGAATGAGATAAACTTGAGGTTAAAATATGTTATGAATATTTTTGAAGATTTTATCTCATTTTGGGGAATGTTTTGAGAATTATATAGTTTTGGAAAAAGGACAACACGCAGACCGTGTGACATCCCGTCGCGTCGGACAAAGCTGCGGGAATCGAACCCACAACCAAAGTGCGACTGGTATTTATCGCCTACCACTGGACTACGTGAAGTCCCTGGTTAGTTTGACTGATTATTTTTGGTTATATGATTTTATGAATTAAGAGTAAGTTGATTTTGGGTTATTTATAAAAATGATTAACCTATCATGGAGGATATGTGATTAGGTTAATTACTTTTCAATACTAGACTTTAGGAGCAACTAATGTTGTTTGGAGATAAATGTTACGATTTAACATGGAAGACTGTGTGACTAAATCCTTCAAATATTTGGGTTTCAATATTATATTAGGTTTACTTTGAAGAATTTTATGGACAAATTGTTTATCGGATGGTCCTCGTTGAACTTTGGGTTTTGTTGGACAAATTTTGGAGATTAAGAATAGATTTTCTTTTTATAAGGGGTTATCCTTTTCTGGATTATCTGATCTTGTACTAAACTTTTTGGTTTTGGCTCTGGTTTAAGCCTAAAGACATAGGATGTACATAGTTCTCTTTTGTGGATTAGGTGATTCTCTAGAAGTTGATTATAGTACTCTTAATGTGAACAAGTCTTCCTAAATACTCGTCTTTTGGAGAAAATATGAGTTTGTGAAAGGAATATAATAAAAGTTGAAAGTCAATATGATAAGTGATTATGTTTCCTTATGAATAAATTCCTCAATAAAAAGTAACTTAAAACAAAAATGTTGTATATTAACTTTTCCTACTGGGGAATCGAATACCGTTTAACCCATCACAAGTTTGTGATTTTCTCATTGTTAACTTTCTCCTAAACATGTTTTCTATCACTCTCCATAAGAACGTGACCCTATGTTTTCTCCTCCATGTCCATATTTTCATACTTGGAATCCTAGTATGGGTTAACTCGAGTGACCTTTGTACTTATCTTTCTTTATTTTAAAGTGATTTTTTTTACCGACTCTTGTTTCGATGTGGGACGTTCAAGGATGTTTCCAAGCGCAATTTTAAAATTGCGAGGACGCAATTCCCAAAAGGGGGGAAGGATGTAACATCCCAGGTAAATAAAGAATACGACATTTCATATTTATCCATATTTGTGAATAAAATATTTAAATGACTTTAAAGGGGACGCTATGCTCGATGGCGTACCCAACACGCAACAACGAGTTTCTTGGGAATCTTACATTGCACTCTAATAATAAAATAATATTATTTTAAATGGTAGTTAACATGTAGCCGTTGTAATGGCGGGAATGGATAGAAATAACTGAAATATGATTATATATGTTTTTAAATGTTTTTACAATTATCCAATAAAGGATAGAGGCTTAAAATACGGAAAGAATTCAATTTTAGGCATATATGCCCTAGTTTTCACTAAAGGTTCACTTATCGCCTTTTGATGGAGAACTGTCATTAAATATATTTTTGATCACTCTTATACATTCTTTTGGACCAAATAAAACTCTTATTAAGAATCGGGACATCAAATTTTACTTTGTGTAAATTTTTGGTATCTTTCCGATAAAGTTCATTTTTTAAGGAATAGTGTAAAATGTTGTATTTTAATTCAAAACCACTTTTTAATCTAATTTATTTATATGATTAGATTATCTTTTGAATTGGTTTTAAAGTGAAATTAGGAAATATTTTTACCATTTAATCCAATAGTGGTGGTTGGAATTAATTTCACTTTGAAATCGGACTTAAACTGGTGTCAATCTTTTGATACTTATTGTTTTATAAAAACACGCTATTTGCTCTGACAGCGGGAATTAATTATTAAATTAATTAATGTGACTAATATGTTTTGAATTTTGTAAAACGGACTTCATTTTTGAATTCGGAATATCAATTATAGCTTAGGGTGAATTTTTGGGATTTTTCTGAAAAACTTCAATTTTTGATGAATAGTGAAACCACTAAGTGGTAATCAAGCAAACTGATTTTTCAGTTAAATGAAATTTTACCACTAATGTGTATTAAATTTTGAAAATCCGACATACATGGTTGTCATTAAGAAGTAAAATGTGGTTCAATGAGATTATAATAATTTTTTGGTGAATAGTAACTCATTAAGTTCTTAATCGCGATTAGTGGTAATTAGGGTAGTTTAAGGTATAAATAACGCTTTAATAATATAAAATGACCTAGACACATGTCCCAACCTTATTGGTTGTGTCATGGCCGACCAAGACAAGCCATGGGTCAACTTGGGGACCCCATGGATCCACTTTGGTTGGGAAATGACATAAATAACATTTTATTTAATGTAAAAGAAAAATTGACACAAACATGATATGTTTTACTAAAACAATTTTTAAGTGGGGTTACACAAGTCCAAATTTTGATTATAAATAGTCATTGGAAAGCTAAAACGATTTCCTAAATCATAGTATTTCTTTTATAATTTTTAGACATTAAATAAATTAAATTATTTATGACATAATAATGATTTAACGATGACATCATTATTTGACGATTTAAATAAAATGGAAAGATAATGTAAAATCTATGAACTACACATGGCCAAAACTTATTGGATGAGTGTATTTCGAAGCCTTATCACCTTATCCACGACCTATATCAATGTGGGACCTTTTAAAACCTAAATACATTTTCAAATAAAGTAATATTTCTTACTTTCCAAAAGTGCCCCTCCTCTCCTCTTATAAAAGGCCCCCACCTCTACCTCTTTTCACACACTCATCAAGCCTTTGGCTCGGCCAACCCCTGCCCATTTACTCTCTCAACATCCCTCTCCTCATCCTAGAGGATCCCCTTTGGGCAGAATCCTTTCAAAGGAAGCCTTTAGGCTCAAATCAAAAGGAGATTACACTTTTAAAGGTAACTCATTCTCTCTTGTTCATTTGTTTTATTTTGCTTCTCCAAACCTATAATCTCTTTTTATTTACTTCTTTTGTAACAACACCAGTATCTTCAATATACTAGTATGTTGTTACAAGATTTATTTTAGCTACACTCTCACACAACTACATCAAATGGTTAAAGAACATACGGTTTCCGTGGACGGTGAAATTCTGCCTCCCGAAACGATGATTGTTCAATACTCATTTAACACCTTCAAAGGTGGCCATTATGATGTCACTATTTTTATATATGATATATAATATGTTTATGTTTTATTTATGCTTCTGTATTTTTCATTTTTGTCTTACCTTTGTGGCTTCCATTATGGGTATACACGATATCTTCATTTAAGGAAGTGCGGACTACCGCCCCCTCAAAGTGATTTGATTCGTTAAATACCATATGTGGGATGTATAAAGGATGGAAATATGATATTATATATGATATTATACTGGAATTATAATATACCTTTATATCATTATTATTCCATTCTATAAAATACGAAATAGAAATGAAAGTAGCGTTCATGCGTACGTACGGCTTACCGTCTCCATGAACGGTGCATTTCATTTCTTACCTCTAAATGATTATGTAATGTTATAAATGCATGCATGTACTGGATATATATGAAATATATGATATCTACATAATGAATACAATTCTGGATATAATAAACATTTGGCCACACGAACAACATGTAATTGTAAGAAGACCACTTTCGACTTAAGAACCAAATATCGGCAAAACAAATATTATTAACTTAAATGATTACATAATGTTTATGACAAGGTAATAAGTGGTATAAAAGTAATAATGAACTTGAAAAGGGTTCTTAAGGAATTAGAAATTAACTCAAGTTTATTATTCAGGAGATTAAAGAATGATCGAGTCAAGTCGGACCCGAGGTAAGGGATCCTACAACTCTCTTTCTTTTTAAGTACATTCTTTTATGTAATTTCTTTTAAGCTCATCTTTATTATGATTGGGATGTTATTTTATATTACTCCTACTGTAATTTTTATGTTCATGTGATGAGAGACCCTATTCTCTCTCATCAATCCTTTTGGAAGTTTTATGTGGCGCCGTTAGGCTGCCGAGTTTTCGTAAGGGATTTTTCATCTCACTTTTATCCCCGTGAGATTTATGCTACATTTGCCACAATTTCCTTTGAGTGGTGTATGTACTGCCCATTATTCTACTCTTTGTGTAATATAATTTCGTTTATGAGTATTTACATCAATGATTTATTGCCCTTCTTTCATGGGGTGTATGTTTTGAAAGATACCCAATTCGGTAAGGGAACCTTTCACCCTTCCTCTTTTTAAAAGACTTCTTTTATTGGGTCTTTTAATTTAAATATTGTTATGTTGGGATATGTTCTCATATATCCTTAATGATGTAAATTTTGTGTCCAAGTGATGAGATACTCTTTTTATCTCTCATCAACTCATTTTGATGTGACGCCGTTAGGCTGTCAAGGGAACTTCTTAACCCAATTTCGATTTCTTTGGGTTCAACTTGTAGTCATTAAATATGACATCCATTGAATATGTGTGAATGACCTTTTATTGTTTTACACTTAATATCCACTTGTATTGGGTGTCTATATATTTTTCACACATATTTTTTTGAGATTTATTTGTCCTTAATTTAAGGATACCTTCTTTATAAGGTATTTCATCACATTTGACATTTCTATTGAGGGTTCATTGTTGTTATGCACCAATTCACTCTTATATGGTGTATATACTGTCCTTTGGAGTATTATATCATGAATCCTTTTATTCTCATGATATTATAAAGTTCTGACTAAATGTTATTCCTTGATTATTGTATTCAAGTGTCTCTAATTTTGGTAAAACCCCTTTAACCAAAATATCGTTTTAAATGTTTTAGTTATTTGTTCTTATTAATATACATGTTTTCAAAATGGTTTTAAGGATTTATTTATATGGATATTAATGGTTTGAAATGTTAAAAGCTTCAAGGTGGTATGGGACACTTTGATTCAAAAATCTCTTTATTAAATGTTTTAAATGGTTTTGGAAATGGTTTCTTTTTGAATGGATTCATTATTTCAATATCCTAATATGTTATATTGTGATTGAAATGTGGAAATGTTATGTTTCCTTTATTCATGTTTATGTGATACGATTATGTTATGGTTCTTGGGCATTGTTATGAAGAACGGGTGGTTCCGTGATAAACTAAGGGCGGGTGAGCCCGATATAGCTCTCCAATGCATTGGGTAACGCGAAGGAGTGAAACGTTAAGGTTTCTCCGAAGAGATTTAGGGAATATACTGTGATGGGTATTCCAAACGTAACCAAGAGGGTTACTCCCTACATAAGAATGTTATGAATGCCTCAAGTTACCTTTATGTCTTATGATTTCTATGATTTATTCATGGTTTGATGAGGTATGTTAAAGTGCCTTTGTTTTATGGGTAAAGTATGATTTCATTCTTATGTATATATGAACTCATGTTTCCTTTCCATATTTTTATAACTCTTACTGAGCTTTTTATGCTCATCCCAAGTTTCTGAAATGTTTTTCAGGTCAAGAGGAAAGGTACATGATAAGACGTTAGAGTCAAGGATGTGTTAAGAGAGAATACGTGTTATATTTTAAATATGTTCCCGTTGATGGGAAGAATGAATGCTGACTTTTATGTAACCACTTTGTTTAAATGTGGAATGTAATGCAAGTTTCATGATCTAATTCTCTAAAACTCTAAACCTGAAAAGATCCTCAATGTGTAATCTTGTAATAACTCAAGATTAAGTAAGTTTTAAGGCTGGGGCCTTATAATGTTTCTTGAGAGGTATTTTCCTAAGGCACATCGACTTAGGATGGAAAACAAATTCTTGGAATTGAGGAAAGAGGACGTCTCATTGGAGATTATAAAGAGAGGTTTACTCGATTGGCAAGGTATGATCCAAATTTTATCTGAGACCTTGATAGTAAAATAAATCATTTTTACTCAGGATTAAAGCCAACATATCAAATGGCATTAGCATCTCGTGAGTTCAAAAGTTATGAAAAACTTGTTCAATGAGCCGAGAAGGTGGAAATGGAGTTTGTCAATGATCAAGTGTTCTATAAGAACTAGCGGAAGAAGAGACCGAGTTGGCAGGAGAGAAGAATGAATTCATCAGAAATTTCTGACGGTAAGAAAACTATGTTTCGAGTTTGTGATAAATGTGGTAAAAGTCATGCTGGGGAATGCCTTTTGAATTTTGGAATGTGTTATCGATGCGGTAAGATGGTACTTAAGGCTCATGATTGCATTGAAAAAGATCAGGGTGATGGTAATACCAAATTTTATTTACAGTTAGTGAAATGTTTTAAGTGTAATGAGATTGGTCACTATGAAAACGAGTGTACGAAAAAGAGATCGAGTGATGGGAAGCATTTAGACTACAAGCAGAAAGGGGTGGTGAAATTCTTTGCAACTACATCAGAAGATGTCGGGCCATTAAATGAAGTTGTATCAGGTAATTTGTTTTTTTTTTTCAGATTATGCCAGTGTGTTGTTTGATTCAGGGTCCACACATTATTTCATCTCTAAAATCTTTTCTAGTAAAATTGGAATACCATATCATGAAATGAGTCTTGAACTTGTGGTAAAAACACCTGGGGGAAATTATGAGGCAAAATGAATTTATAAGAATATTCATATCCTTATCCGTGGAAAGAACCTACTTGAAAACCTTATTGTTTTACCTCTAGTATATTTTGATATTATCCTCAGTATAGATTGGCTCTCTATTTACCATGCTAAGATTGACTATAGAGATAATGAAGTTTCTTTTCAGAATGACTTTCAGTTTGTGTACAAGAATGAACCCTTACTTTTGATAACATATCAAGTGGCCAAGAAACTTTTAAAAGATGGAAAGGAATGTTACCTTGCACATATCATTGAAAACAAGGGAAATGTTCAGATTAATGATGTTCTAGTGGTAAATGAGTTTTTTAATGTTATTTCTAATGAGTTTCCTGGAATAATACAAGATCAGGAAGTCGAATTTACCATTGACTTAGTTCCTGATTCTAAGCCAATTTCAAAACCCCCTTATCGAAATTCTAAAATTGAACTTTTAGAGTTGAAGGAGCAATTACCATATTTATTAGAGAAATGTTTCATTCGACCTAGCACATCACCATTGGGTGCTCTTGTTTTATTTGTTAAAAATAAAGATGGTTCAATGAGACATTTCATTGATTATAGAGACATGAATAACATCACTGTTAAGAACAAATATCATTTGCCTCATATAGATGATTTGTTTGATCAACTCTTGGGAGCACAATATTTTTCAAAGATTATTCTGAAGACTTTGTTTCGTACAAGATATGGCCATTATGAATTTTTAGTAATGCATTTTTGGCTAACCAATGCACCTGCTGTATTCATGGACATTATGAATAGAATTTTCCATGAGTTCTTGGATAAGTTTGTGGTTGAATTCATTGATGATATGTTGGTGTTTTCTAAAAGTAAAGAGGAGCATGAATGAAATTTAAGGGTTATTTTGAAAACCTTAAAATAAAAAAAAATTGTATGGGAAATTCAGAAAGTGTGAGTTTTGGTTGCAACAAATTTCTTTCCTTGGTCACATTGTTTCTAAAGAATGGATAACTGTTGGTCCTGCAAAAACAAAGGATGTGGAAGAAAGGCCATGACCCACAAATGTAATTGAGATTCGTAGTTTTCTTGGTTTGGAAGGATATTACCAAAGGTTTGTTATAAATATTTCACTGTTATATAGTCTAAGTAATAAGCTAACTTGGAAGGGTGTTATGTTTATCTTGACAAAACAATGTGATGATTGTTTTCAGGAATTGAAAAGATGATTGGTGAATGCTCCAGTTTTGGAACTACCTTATCGGATTGGGGAGTTTGTTATCTACAGTGATGCTTCATTGAAATGAATTGGTTGCGTCCTAATGTAGAATGATCAGGTAATTGATTTTGCTTCACGTCAATTGAAAACTCATGTGGTAAATTACCCTACACATGATTTGGAATTAGCTGTTGTTGTTTTCGCTTTAAAAAATTTTAGGAATCATTTGTATGGAGAAAAGTGTGAAATATATACCGATCAAAAAAAGTTTAAAGTATATATTCACTCAGAAACATTTGAACATGAGACAGAGGATATGTCTTGAATTAAATAAGGATTATGATTGTACAATTCATTACTATCCGGGAAAATCAAATAAAGTGGATGATGCTTTGCGTCAAAAAAGTAATGCTTAATTAACGATGGTGCTTTAGGAACATGATCCTTTGGTTATGTATTTGATGAACGTTGGCATAGAAGTTGTTGGTGCAGGATGTTATTCTGTTTTGTTTCAGGTATCAGTGGAATCTTCTCTATCAGACAGAATTATGAAAGCATAGAAGCAAGACAACGAGTTGCAGAAAAAGGTAGAGCTCATTTAGAAGGGTTTTTTCCTTAATTCAACATTGATAATGTTTTTGTTTTGTGATTTGGGAAGAGATTTTATGTTTCATGTGATTCATAGGTTAAGAGAGAGTTATTATGTGAAGCTCATAGTTCTCCGTTTTCAGTTCATCCAGGTAGAACTAAGATGTATAGAGATTGTTGGGAGTATTACTGGTGGGACGAAATGAAAAGGGATATTGTTGATTTTACTTTGAAGTGTTTGAATTGTCAATAAGTAAAATTAGAGCGGAATTTACTGAAAGGGATTATTCAACATTTACTAGTGCCAGAGTTGAAATGGGAGGATAAATCCCTGGACTTCGTTATGGGATTTCCGAAGACACCTTGAGATAATAATGAAATTTGGGTTATTGCTGATCGCTTGACTAAATCTGCTCATTTCCTTTTCTATACAAGATAATTTTTCCCTTGATCAACTTTCCCTTTTGTATCTTAAAGAGATAGTGATGTTACATGCAGTTCCTCTCTCCATTGTATCTGACCATTATCGCATGTTCACTTCTAACATTTTAAAAGATCTTTAGAAGTCGTTGGGTACTAAATTAAATTTTAGTACAGTTTTTTGTCGTCAATCAGATGGGTGGTTAGAACGAACGATTCAGACATGGGAGGATATGGTACATGCTTGTTCGATGGATAATCAGGGAAGTTGGGACCAACATCTTTCTTTGTTTTAGTTTACTTATAATAACAGTTTTCATTCCAATATACATATGACACCATTTGAGGCATTATATGGGAAACCGTGTCGAACTCCATCTTTTTGGGATGAAGTAGGCGAAAGGAAGTTGATGGGACGAGAATCGGTAGAATAGTTGGCAGAAAAAGTTCAGTTGATACAGAAACACATGAGAACAGCTCAGAGTAGGCAGAAGAGTTATGCAGACAACAGGAGGAAGGATCTCTCTTTTGAGGTAGGTGATCATGTTTTTCTCAAAGTTTCACCAATGGGAAATTGTGATGCGATTTGGTAATAAAGGAAAGATGATTCCAAGTTTCATTGGACCATATAAAATTCTAGAGAGAGTTGGATCAGTTGCATACCGAGTGTCTTTACCTCTGAGTTTATCTCAGGTACTCAATTTTTTTCATGATTCATTGTTAAGGAGGTACATGCCAAATCCCTCTCATGTTTTGGGTCTAGAGGTAGTTCAGCTGGAAGAGAATCTATCTTATGAGGAACAATCGGTCCAGATTTTTGACCACAGAGAAAATGTGTTGCCGAATAAGGTGATTTATCAAGTAATGGTTTTGTGGAAAAACCACATGAGTGAAGAGGCAAATGGGAATCTGAATATGCAATGAGGTATAAAAACCACAACTTATTCAATAACAAAATAAATTGTGGGGACACAAATTTCTATAGGGGGAGGATGTAACATTCCTAGTAAGTAATGAATAATATATATTCTTATATATGTATATTTATTAATTAGATAGTGGTTTAGAGGCTTAAAGCGAAAATAAATCCAATCTTAAGCATGGAATACAGTAATATTTTTAAAAGATTGTTTTACTGCCTTTTGATGGAAAACAATTTTTAAAACAAATCATCTACAATTTTATAAGCTCTATTTTTTAAAATAAACATATTATTTATTATTGGGATATTGAAATTTACATTGGATAATTTTTTGGTATTTTTCTGACAATGTTCATTTTTTAATTAATTGTGAAAAATACTGCATTTTACATCAAAACTGTGTTTTCATCTACATTAATTATATGGATAGATTATCTGTTTAGTTGTTATTAAAGTGTAATTAAAATAATTTTTTAACATTTAATCCAATGGTGGTCATTAGGATTAATTTCACATTGGAATTGGGAATAAACAAGTGGCGAAATTTTCATAGATATTGTTTTTAAAAAAACCCGCTATTCGTTTTGACAACGAGAATTATTTTACAATTAATTGTTTAAATTTATGTGTTTGGAATTTGGTAAAATGGATTACATATTTTTAATCATACGGAAAAAATTATGTAATCAAGAATCTTTTGTTTTTGGACATTATGAACAGTAACGATGGTAATTATCTTTAATTATCTTGATTAATTAGTAATCGGGTAGTTAAGGATAATAAAATAATACCATAATAATAACAAATAACCCCAAAATGTGTCCTAATTCTACTGTTTGTGTCATGGACGACCATGGGATGTGTTGTGTCACACTTAGGGACCCCATGGAATCACTTTTGTGTGATAATGTCTTTTTATCTTTTTATTTTTAGGGAAAGATAAATATATCAAAGAATGTATTACCTAAGTATTTTTTTTATTTTGTCCAAATAAATGTTATATTGGACTATAAATAGTCATTGTAAATCTGAAATGATTTCTTACATCATAGTACTTTTTTAATAATTTTTAGACATTAAATAAATAAAATTATTTTTGACATCATGATGATGCAGCGAATACCTCGTTAATGAACGATTTAAATAAAATGAAAAGATAATGTAAAATCTAAGAAATAAACTTGTCAAAGACCTACTGGTTGAGTATATTTATAACCATCATCTCCTTATCCACGAAATAAATAAATGTGGGATCTTTAAAATCCGAAACTCATTTGAAAATAAAGTATCATTTTATACCTTTCCAAGAGTGCCCCTCCTCTCCTCTTATAAAAGGCCCCCACCTCTACCTCCTTACCCACACTTTTCAAGACATTGGCTCGGCCAAGCTCTACTCATTTTATCTCTCCACATCCCTTTGTTCATACTAGAAGCTTTACCTGAGGCATAAATCTCTTTACGAAACCCTTTTGTTACAAACCAAGAAGAGTTACCCGATTTAAAGGTAAAGTCTTCTCTAATTTTATTTTGTTTCATTTTGCTTCTCCAACCCCTAAACTCTTTTTATTCATTTATTTAGTAAAAACACAAGTATGATCAATATACTAGTATGTTTTTATAATAATAATTCCAGCTACACTTACTCACACGTAAATATAATGGTTAAAGAACATATTGTTTCCTTGGATGGTGAATTTCTGCCTCACAAAACAATGGTTGTTAAATATTCATATAACACCTTCAATGGTGTCCATTAAGATGTCACTATATTTATATATGATATATATTCTGTTTATGGTTTCCTTAATCATCTGTATTTTTCATTTATGGCATACCGTTATGGCTTCCATTATGGTTATACGCGATATCTTCATTTTTTGAGGTGCGGACTACCGCCCAATCAAAGTGATTTGATTCATTAATGCCATATGTGGGACATATAAAGGATTGAATTAATGATATTATATATGATATTATACTGTAATTATAATATACCTTTCTATCATTATGATTCCATTCCATAAAATATGAAATAGAAATGAAAGTAGCGTCCATGTGTACCAATGGCTTACCGTCTCCATGAACGGTGCATTTCATTTCATACCTCTAAATGTTATGTAATATTGTAAATTCATGTATATACTGGATATATATGACATATATGATATCTAAATCATGAATATAATTATGGAAATAATGTATATTTTAACACATGAACAACTTATAAATATAAATATTTTATTTTTGACTCAAGTACCAATGATCGACAAAATGACCATTATTAACTTAAATAATTGCATAGTGTTCATAACATGGTAATAATTGATATAAAAGTAATAATGAACATGAGAAAGGTTCTTAAGAAAGTTGAAATTAACTCAAGTTTATTAATCAGGACGTTAATGAACGATCGAGTCAAGTCGGACCCGAGGTAAGGGACTTTGTCTCAATCTCCTTTCATTGAGTCTTATTATGTTTTATAAACAACATTATTTTATACGGTGTATAAACACCTTTGACATTTATGTTTACTCAAAAGGAATCATTTTTATAAGAATATTTTACTAAAAAACAAATGGAAATGTTATTTTGTCGTACATATGCGGCAACAACGACTTCACTGCCGCCGTGACCATTATTTGAGCTTTGGCTTCCCCGAAAAGCCATAAACCTTTTTTAATGAAAAATAAATACCATGGTTTACTTTTCATTTTCTTTGGTATTGAAAATAATTTTCATAATTGTTTTATATCAATGTGTTGTATTGATATCTTGGGATTGAAAAGTGGAAATGTTATGTTTCCTTTATGCATGTTTTATGTGATACGATTATGTTATGGTTCTTGGGTATTGTAATGAAGACGGATGGATCATTGATAAACTAGGGGAAGGTGAGCCCGATATAGCTCTCTAATGCATTGGGTAACGTGAAGGGGTTAAACGTTATGTTTTCTTCGAATAGATTTAGGGAGTATACTGTGATTGGTATTCCAAACGTAACCATGAGGGTTACTCCCTATGTAATAATGTTATAAATGCCTCAAGTTACCTTTATGTCTTATTATTTCAATGATTTATTCATGATTTGATGAGGTATGTTAAAATTATTATGATTTATGAGTAATTTATGATTTCATGTATGGACTAATGTTTTCATTTCATACTTTTATATCCCTTACTAAGCTTTTTATGCTAATCCCATGTTTTTGAAATTATTTTCACAGGTCAAGGGAAAGGTACATGATGTGATGATCGGGTCAAGGAAGTGTCATGACGGAATCCATGTTTTGTTTTAAATACGTTTCCGTTGATGGGAGAAAAATGAATACTATCTTTTATGTAACCACTTTGTTTAAATATGGAATGTAATGCATGATTTATGATCTGATTCTCTAAAACTCTAAACCTGAAAAGATCCTCAATGTGTATTCTTGAAGTAACTCCAGATTGAGTAATGTTTACGGCTGGGGCATTATACTTTACATGATACAATTTGAGTTTTTTTGTTAGTATATATACTAAAGAAACACCCTGTATTGTTTTGCGTTATATTAATATTGAAAAAAAGAATATAGTATATTATATCACTCTTAAGTTATATCCTCATAACAGAAACTACCCCATTAATTATATATAGTTTCTAATAGTTTGGTATAAAATTATTACAAAAAAAATAATGTAAAAACTCAAAGTAGACGTACAAAAAAACTAAATTTCTTTTACGGAGTTTTTAACACATTTAATAAATATACTACTAAATATAGTATTATTTTAGTGTTATTTGAAATATGGAACATAATATTCTATCATGATGACAGATCTTCCTAATCTCTCATAATCACCTTCCCCTTTTGTTTTCATACATAAAACAATTATTTATATACTGGGGGAAGGAAAAAGTAAATTTGTGATAAAATATGTTTCTTATGGGTAATCATCGAGAAGATTAATCAAATAATAAACAAAAGAATGTAAAAAAAATGAACATAATGTTTAAACATCAAATATTGAGTCATGGTGTAAATATTGATAGTACATATGGAATATATCATAAAAGAACATTATCCATGATAGAATAACATTAGAAAAAATTTTATTGTGGAAAAAATAATAACATAATTTTATTTCGAATATAAACAATAATTTTTTTGCAAGACTATCATAGTAAAAAATGTCCCTTATTGAAGTGAGCTAACATGTCATTCCATCCATGTATTATTGATCCAGATTTACTTTCTATTAAAAAAATATATTAATGATCCATAATTACATTCCATTACATTCATGTTTATCCCATGTCATATAAATCATTATATATTGTATTGGGAGGAGATATAAGTCCCACACAAATTGTCATTAAATCATTCATGGAGTGAGATGCTCCAATTGTAAACGCTATGGGCATCTAACTGAAAGCTGTAAGCTTAAATCCCAAGTTGTTTCTGCTCTATTAACTGGGATTGAAGAGGCACATGATGGGGGGAAGGATGCCATGGATGGATCATCTTTACCTTTTTCTACCTATAATGGTGTGAAGGGTCTCTCACCTTCAGCCATCAAGGTGGAATTAGTGAAAAAAAATCCATATGACTTTAAAAAAGTGGGTATTGTTTTCTTTGCTGATGTTGTTGATGGTAAAAACACCAATGTGATGCCTTTGAATGTTAAGAAAGGCAGGGGTGTGCTGTCTCACCCCTCGGGTGATAACACATTGCTTGTTTCTTTCTTACATTCAATTGAGCATGGAGAACCCTCTAAATGGGGTGATATTTGTTCTGATGATGCTGATAGTGAACATGAGATGGATCATGTTGATTTTCTAGTGGAGCAATACTTTGATAAAAGGAATATGGATGATTTTACATCTGGTGGGAACGAATCCTTTGATCATTTGGTTTCAAAAACGAGTGTGCCAAGTTTTAATGTCGTTAAGGCTTCTGTTTCTCATAATGTTGCTCCTACAGTAGGGGCTTCACAAGACTCCGACTCTTCTGCTACTGCTCTTACAGCACCTGTTATGTTGCATGAACCAGTTGGGGAGGTGAATTATGGGCATCATGCCCATCAAAATATGGCTTCCTTTTCTGAGTCCCCTTCTCGGACTGCTTCTATCCCCCTAGACGAAACGATCAATACTATTTCAGCCTCACCTGTTGAGGATAATGCTATGCTGGATTCTGTGTTATCATCTTCAGACGCCTAGGCCATTACGGCCTCAGATGTAGGATCTCTTTCATTTTGTGTGGGTGAACCTGCTACCAAAATGGCAGTGACACCTAAACATGGTGATGTGGCTTTGAATGTTGCCACTGGTGCTTCAAATTTTTTTCATGCTGTACACTATGAACTCCCCTGAGTTTGATATGCTCTATATGGAGAGTTGTGAGAGGAAACAACATGTTACCATGAAAGGCCTCATTTCTAATGCACCTTATTTGGTTGCAAATGCCACTATTGAGTAGATTGGGCAGCCCAGTTCTGAGGAACACATGGTGGGAGGGGAGAAAGCCAATGATGATGTTGATGTTATAGCAGCTGGTACTCAACCTTATGGATTTGATGATGGATGTGCGGATGAATAGGATGCTGATTTGCTGATTCCAAATCAGTGGAAAAGAGTCAGAAATTCAAGAGGACGTGGTGGTCATCGTGGAAGAGGCGGAAGAGGAGGCAAGACCAGAGGCTGATTATGTTTGTATTATTTTTTTGGTTTCCACGGGTACCCTTATCTTTTCCTTGCATGTTTGACTGTTTTTTTGTTTTGTTTTTTTAATAATAATTTTCTGGATCATGGACTCACCTCTATGATTCCAATGTTAAGGTATAATAACATATCATCATGTATAATATTTTTCATGTAACACACCATTCTTCCATAGTACGTTTCTTTTTTAATAATTCAATAGCTTGAATTTTACGCAACTTCGAGTTCCTCCACACCATAAAAAATCAAACTAGTCATTATGAATAGTAATACCGATTTCTTTAAAATTTATAAATTTTATTTTAAAAAATGGACATCATTTTTGAATTCGGAATATAAAAATTATCATAGGGTGTGTTTTTATTTTTATTTTTATGAAAATAATCAATTTATGATTAATAGTAAGAAAACTGAATTATTATTTTAAACAGATTTTTTATTTAAATAATTTATATTTTATTTAAATGTATTATATGACAAAATCAATACATAATACCTATATTAGTTCATAGTAATTCTTTGAAGTCATTTTATTAATACATTAGTTTTATATAATTTTAGTGAATTGTTTAACGTGTTTTACCCACATTTTAGGAATGTTACAAAATTTTCATAAAACAAAATTTTACCACTTCTGTTAATTGAATTTAAAAATTCCAAGAGACTTTGTTTACATTAGTATGTATACATTTTTTCAATAGAATGAAAATAATTTTTGGAGAATAATAAATGTTGATTTTTATTTACCTCGGATAAAGTAATTAGTGTAATTAATAGTCAAAATGATATTATAATTACCCTTAAACATGTCTTAATTCTATTTGGTAAGTTTATTTAAACAAAATTCAATAATATGAATAAAATTTGATCCTTTTGGTTCTCATATATTAGATTAATACATTTATTATTATTTTAATTAAAGAAGAGTTAAAACATTTAAATTCAATATTTTATAAATAAACCATTTTTATTGTAGGGTTATACATTAGAATAATTAGGCCATAAATATTCATTAGAAAGCTACAAAAATTTACTTCATAATAGAATTTTATTTATAATTTTTAGACATTAAATAATTAAATTAATTTATGACATAATGATGATGCAAAAACTACATTATTATTGAATGAATAAAATAATTGAAATTATAAATATATGTATAATTGTAAATTTTGTCTTTTGATGTATTCGAGAAATTTTTTGGGTTAATATGAAATATATGATTTTTAAATAAAATTTTTTGAAGTGATTAAGTTGTTATGACATTCACAAAAAAACAAAAAATAAAAAGTGTCAAAATTGAAATAAATGGGAATTTAAAAAAAAATATTAAATTATTAATTGATATAATGTTTCTAAAAATATACTTTTCTACCAAAAGACATTGAAAATTTTATATATATATCAATAATGAACCAATTGGGGTTATTTTGAATTTTTTTGTAATTTTGTTAACAATTTATTATAATAATACATGAATACATGGTAAAAGGTAAACTATTTAATTAAGAGATAAATAGACAAGATAAGGATAATATGGTAACCTAAACCAATCAAAATCCCATTGGTTGAAACGTTTTCTACCCAGACAACCTTATCCTCAAAATAATTTTTTTGAAGCCATTTTAAACTGAATATTATTTTACAATAAAATAATATTTCAAGCTTTTCCAAAAGTGACCATCACCTCCCTTAAAAAATGGTACATCCCCTTCACTAAATTTAAAACCTCCAGAGCCATATGGCTTGGCCAAATCCAGCCCCAATATCCTCCCAACTAAATTCAAATTCTCATAGAATACATGCATTGATCATAAGCCAACCTATGGTTCCCTTTTGATCAAATTAAAAGCAAGCACCTGAAGAAGACATAATAATTTCATCACCCCTTTCAAAGTTCATTTCTTCTTCCACATAAACATTTTTATTGTTTACATACCAAAATAAAAAATATAGAAACATATATATTATTTGATGTTATTATAAATATTTTACAACCATATTCATTATTCTATCCATCCTATGAATGAGAAATTCACCGTACGTGTGTACGTATGGCTAAATGTCTCCACATCGTGGTGTAGTTTTTTATTCAACACATCTTTATTGTACGGTTTTAATAACTATTATAATTTATATAATAATAAATATAACATGTTAATGATTTTTTATATATGGATACTATAAAATTACTTACTATTTCACCATAAATAGAATGTTATTGTCTCCCATGTGTACCTACAAATTACCTTTTCCACAAACATGATGAGATTATTTCTCCATCGTAACCATTCAAGAATAATTTTCACTATATCATCTTAACATGTATCCCACATATATCATAATGTATCCCAAATTGGTAAAATTCCAAACATGTGACCACAATAATCATGTGTTCTCCATATTCATCTTAATAACCATAATTACCATATTTCCTTATTGATAACATGCATGATTAACAATTCTTAATTCCAATTAGCTAAAATCGTCATCGATGATATCATACACAAAATTTCCAAAAATCCTTATTATATTATATGTAAATCATTATCATAAAATTTAATTATTAATATTTAATATATCATTATACGAAAATTTTTTCTCCACATCCTGAACACATTTTGGGTTATCCTCCCATAACTAAAATATTATATTTCCCTTAAATAAATTGTTAATTAATTAAACACTATTAAATATATTCTTTTAAATACATCAAGGAAAAACATTAAATGATAATACTTATACAAAATCCTTTTATAACAAAACATATACACTTCATTCATCAATATTTATTATTATCCCATTATTCATGATTCTTTATTTAAGTCATCATTAGAATATAAAATATGTACTATGTATTATTTTTCATTAAACTTAATCTAGTAATTCTTATTTTGTTTAATGTTAAAAAAATATGGTTAGTCCATCACATAAGTTAACATTTAATTTATAGTATATTTATCCTCAGTTGTTTAAACTAACATATACCACCTTCCTATTCTCATAACTAGATTTCCACTTAGGTCTTAGAATTCCCACGATTTCTAAATCTGAAATATTTAATGTTGCCTATGATCTACATAGTTCTATAAACCAAAAAAGACCATCAATAAAAGGATTTTAATACTAATTATAGTTGATGAACACATAATTAATGTAAGTTACTTAAAATATTACAATCTCATATATATTGGGTTTAATCCTAGGTTTTTAATGATCATTACAAATAATCTAGGATTTTAAACTATACATATATTTATCATAATGGACATACCTAGACATATCCTTATAAATATAAATATGGATATCACTAATTATTTCTCATCCTTGTTTCCATAATTTTTACTAAACCTTCTCTCTATTATGAACTCTAACGTCCTATGATTTACCACATCCACATTAAATTTATTTGTTCGAACACCTAATAAATTAAAAAAAATGATGTCCAAACAACATATTAGTTTATTGCAATTATAAATATTGAATGTCGTCCTCATATTAGGTGAAATATCTTCATTATCTCAAATAAATAGATTCCTATTTATTTTTCCTTCCTAAAACCAATGATTATATCGCATGGAAAATATGAAATATGAAATTATTGAAAACCGGCGATGAGAAAATATCTTTGAAAAAAAACATGAAATTATTGAAAACACATAAGTATAGAAAGTAATTTCCAAACTAGACAATTATCATTTATTAGACCATCATAGTGGACAATGTCCATTAGCGAACTGATTCCACTTCCAATTCCATCCCAATATTACATAACTAGTATTATTTATTGTTCATACCCTATATTACTGAACCAATATCATTTCACATTTCCACACTATATTATTGAACTGATATCATTTCCCATTCCAATCATATATATTTAGTGAAATAGAAATATGTAAATAATAAATTATTGGGAGATATATCTCCCACACATCTCATAATGAAATCACTCTTATGAGATCCAAAAAATCAAAAATCATTCATCATAGAATTTCATATGGAATAATATGAGTTTCTTTAGCATTAATCGATCACAATAAATTCTTGGTAAAAAATATGGATTTTTTAAAGATAACTCAATCCAAAACCAAAAAAATAAATTGAAATAATATGTATAGTATAATTGAAACATTACCCAATCAAATAAATGTACATTTTATGGAAAATTATTTTAATAGAATAGTTAAAATTAAATCATGAGAAAAAAATATATTTTCTTCTAAAAAATGGATTATTTCCCTAAAATGTCTTGTAATTTAAAAAATGAATTTATTTTAAAATAACTATGAAATATTTTAAATTAATCATCATGGAGAGAATATAATAAAAATATGTAAAAACCATTCATTCCATATAAGTTAACAGAAAACATTATTCACATATGTTTTTCAGATAATTAAAAAAGTACCTTGTTTGGGAAAAAAATGAAGATTCATTTCAAAACATGTAGTACAAATTAAATTGTGTGTAAAAATATCTTAAAAATATATATGAATATACTGAATAATTTTCTAAAATCATTTTTATTATGCAATTACATGGACTAAATATAATGACAACTAATTACTTAATTTTATACAATCTTATATAATAATTAGATTTTCAAATTATTGCTCAACCTAAGTCTGGGATGCCTTTTACCTATATGATCATCCAATAAAAGGGTTTAAATAATATCATTAGCTAATTCGAAAATAATATTTAATTTTATAATTTTATTATTGACAATATTATATCCTATTTGTAAATCACATTATTACTCATCCTTCTGGTTTTAAATGCTTTATTTTACTATGCCTCTCTTGTCTGATATTTTTTTGTTCACCTTATTAAAATATATTTATATCATTTATATAATGATATTAATATAATATATATCATATTTATTAATTATATACATTTATAAAATAATTCATTAATTAATACCATGTAAAATTAATCTCATCACATCATGGAGATGGGAGCTACCACGTATGCATGAGTGACAATATCATTCCATTAATTATGTAATGGTAAATAAGTGGATGGTATATATATTTTTCCAGATTAAAAATATTTATATAATATTTATATATAGTTATTATTTATATAATTATACCCATCCATATAATTTGGTGCTGAAAATAGATTACACCACGGTGTAAAGATGGTAAGTCGTACGTATTCTAGTTTCCCATTTTCATTTTCCATTGGATTGATAAAATGAGGAATATGGTTATTCCACAAAATTCATAAAATCAATTGAAATAGTTTTTACTATAATTATTTCTTTATAATTTAAAAACTTGTGAAGAGGATATGGATGAGAAAATATGTTTGAATGAATTGATTGATGAGATTACCTCTACTACGATGAGATCTATCTAGACTCATGTTAATGGAACTAGATATGGTATATTAAAAATAAAAACCCTAATATAATCTGACTATATAATTTGATAATGTAAATTGGAGGGTATGTATGAGAGGGAAGCCCGAAATTTATGTGAATAAGTGAAGTAGGATGCTATATTTTATAATTGATGTGAGTGAATCTTTTGGAATCTCCAAAAATATTAATTGAAAATCAAATAAAACAAAATAAAAAACCTTCCAAAATATTATGATTTATTATAATAGATAAGATAAACATTTTTTATTATCCAAAAATAAATTTTATACATTTTTACTATCTATTTAAAAATTATAAATTTAATTAACACTTAGTTATTCATTTTCATTATATACTATGGTAACAAAAATTTAAATATAAAATGGGCGAAATATTTAATTATTTGATGTCAATTAGATAATAAAAGAATAATATAAAATATTTTTGAACATATATTAATAATTATATATTTTTAATTTTTTTTTATTTTTATATAAATTCATATGAAATTATTTGGAAAAAATCCAATAGTGTCAACTTTGACATTATACAATTTATTGTTTTTTTAAATAAAGATAAGATGAGATCCTTGATCAAATATATTATTATATAACAAATGTGTAATAGTTATCTATAAAATTCATTGGATATATTTATTTCCCAAAATATATTTATTTTTATATTGTTAATATCCTAAATTTCATATTTTAATTAATAAAATAAATTCAACCTCAATTTTGTGTAATTATTTAATATACATACTTTTTAAAATAAAATTATATATAAAATAATTTTATACAGATAAATACTATAGATATCATTATTATACTTATATAAAAATATATATTATTTAGAATCCTATTTATTTAATTTTATATGTATTAAAACATGAATGTGAAAATATTAACATCACATTAAATCTAATATCATATGTGTCATAATCATTTCTATATTAATCTAAATGGTTAATAACATAACCCTAGATATTATTGACTTGATATAATATACCAATAATATTTATCATGTTTTTTCTATTTTAATGGTTATTATTATTTTAATAAAAATTATTTTATTTATTTTTATTCAATTCAAATCATCAATGTGTAAACCAATAAATTTATTATTTCTCTCATTAAAATTAAAAATGAATTACCGTGATAAAAAAATTATATTTAAAATGAGTATTTGTAGTCTAACTTAGATTCTCTATAACTTTGTATTAATGATGATATAGTTCTAAAAATTTGATTAAGATATATTTAACTTCTCAAAATAATAAATATATAATATGACATAATATTATCCATGTGGCTTCCAACTGACATAATTTTTTCCCAAGTATGATTTCGGTAAAAAAAAATATAATCCAATGTTATTAAAAAAAATTATAAAGGATATTTTACAATATTATTTGTATACCTACTTACATAATTTACCCTTTTATAATATAAATACAAATTAATAAAATTTCAATTCATAATTCCCATAAAATAAAATAAATATATTTAAATTTAATTTACATTTTAATATCAAATATATATTAAATATTGAAAAATTTAAAACATAAAATATAAAATAATTTATTTATAATTTATCTCAATGTATGAATGAGAAAGAAAATTATGGTTAAAATATTTGCAATAGTTTAAAATTTTTTAACATCAAAAAACAATTTAAAATTATTTCCAATGATCTAAATTATATTAAATGATAAAAATATAATAAAAATATATTTTAAAATAATTAAATAATATAAATCATCTATATAATCTATTTTAATGAAAAATGTAATATTCAATTTCAATTTTGAATATTTTAACTATGCATCAAAATGAGTATCTTTTCATAAAAATATTGAAATTTAAACCAAAATAAATTATTATATCCCTATTAAAAATATGTAGTTTATTTTTTAAAATAAAATATAAAATTGTGTTAAAACTAGATTTAACATGGGTTCACCATTAAATGGTGAAAAAACTGCATTTTTTTTAAAAAAAACCTTCTTTTTTCAAATAGAATTAATTCTTATATCATGTTTATAAAATATATAATATTAATTTTAAACATTATATTGAATAAACTATATATACATATATTGTTAAAAAATCCATCTAGGATTGTTTTATTATTTTGTAAACCCCCATATTTTCATTTATATAGTTATTTAGAAAAACATTTCCTTTTATTTAAAATTTGTATTATTTTTGTTTATATTTATTTTCTTACCAAATAATTATTCGTATATATAAATTTTTAAAGTAACTATTCATAAATGATTTAATAAAATCCATATCTTCAATTCTAATGGCTAGCTATTAAGGAAACACTATAATATTTATTTATTCACATAAACACGATATTCTGTGAGATGAAATCTATCTAAAAACATGATATTATGTGTAACACAATACAACCATATTATTCTGTATAATGAAAGTTGTTTTTTATTTTTTATAAGGAAATGTTATCTTTGTATATCATAAAAAATATGAAATAATAAAATTAAAAAAAATCAAGGAAAAAAAATTCTCTCTCATAAAAATATCAATGTGATACATTATACCACCCTTATAATAAATTTTTTCAGAGAAGTTATTCTAGGTTATTACTGCATTAATACATCACTATACCAAACCATGAATTTTGAAACAGTTTATTAAATTTCCGCTAATTATTTTTTATTTAATTAGTTTTGGTTTCTAAAACATTTCCACTAATCAATTAATTCTTTTAATTCCCACGACTTTTTCTACCTCCCCAAACTCCCAGACAACCCTGGCCCCCATGCCGACTCACCGAATCCCTATTGGTCCCTGTTTTCATCCCTTACCGGCAATCTTCATGCCACGTTGCACCTCTCCATCCATCACCGGACCTCGCCGCACCATGGCATCCCCCACTAGCACGTACCATATGGGTTCTTTAACAAAAAATTTATATAGAGTTTTAAAGATATAAAAATTTAGATAATTACACTTAAATGTAGAATATCATAGGTAAATAATATTAGGAATGATGTGAACTAATGATTATTATCTCATCTTTTAAATTGTGTCATATCTGAAAGCTGGTTTTGAATTATGATTTTCCATGAACTATAGATATTAGTTAGAAATTTAGTTAGATTCCCATTTAACATGGGGTATACTATTTGGAAATTTAGTTTTCTTCCCATGTTATCATGTGGCTACTTTCTAAATTCCATTTTATGAATTTATAAATATATTAGAAATAACAATTGGTTCTTGAAAATATTTCATGGTGTTTAGAGGTTGCTATAATTGGGTTTTCACATGAATATGTTGTTTTAATTTTTTTAATGGAAGGTTTTATTATGATAATATTATTTTGAAATGTATTATTTCTTGTTCAAATTGTTATAATGTTTTGAAATGGATTTTGACATGATTGTTATTTTTAATGTGTGAAAACTAGTGTTTACATAGAATTTGATTTGGAATTGTGGTGTTAACCTCTAAATGTTTTTAAAATAATTATTTAGTATATTTAAAATTTGTATTTTAATTGTTTTCATGGTTTAAAACATATAAAATGTCCTCCTTGGTTATTTTAGAATGTGGAATGGATGTGGTGTTCAATTTTTCCTTATTCTAACTGTCGAAGAGAAATAACCTTATTTAATTGTAGCATTGAAGCATTTTAAATGAAATTTTTAGTATTTATTGATCGCTTAAAACGTTTAATGATCTGTTCCTATGATTTTTAGGGAAATATAGGTCATTTGACAATTCTTTTTTTTAAATAAGACAATTCCTGTCTAAGTATGAAATTAAAGATTTTTAAATGATTTTATATTTTCCATAATATTCTATATTATGTTTGGTAATTATTTTATGAAAAATTAAATGTTTTTTAGTTCGATGACATATTTTGGTGACAATTTATTGTTTAGAACATTGTTTTTAAATGGTGTATTTAGAAAGTAACCCCTGAGTCCCACTATCTCATTTACCACTTGTGTGGGTGTTTGATAAATAGAGGATTCATGTTCATTCCCATTAATCTGAATATGTGACTAATTCCTTGAGTGTATGTTATGTATTTATGAGGTACTACATCATTGGGTGTTAGGGTTTTCTAATGTTATAGTCATTCATCATGTGTTAAACTTGAGTCATTTTCACTATGCCTCAGTTCTACTATTGGTTATGGGAAACAAAGTACTAATTGGATGACATGAATTATTTCCCTATATGGTTCACATATCACTAGTAAAAAATTATTTATTATCGGAACATTGTATAAGTCTTAGGTTTTTATCACGAGGATTGTGTGGGAATCACAATTTTCTATTATATATATAGAATAACTTGATAGATAGATATTTCAGGTGGTTATAAACATATATGGTTAACAACATGTCACATTAGTATTCTTAGGGTAGATCCAATGAAAGAATAAATTATTTGGTTACATTTTTATTTAGGGGTGTTTTTTCTTGTGTTATATTATATCACTTACCGTAATTTCATCATTGTGGAAAATTTCTTGTTTAAATTTTTTTATATGGATGCTTAGTGATTTTAGAGAGTTTTATCTAGTATTATATTATATCATTTTGCTATTTTAATCATTATTAAATCATTCTTATTTATGATGTATTTTTATATTCCATACATAAATACTTTTCATACCCTTTTATATAATTTATAGTTTTTTTGTTATATTTACATATGAACCTTTCCACCCTTACACATTATTTTTATTCATGGTTTTAACCTTATGTAGACATTATATACATTTACAAAAAAAATTCATAACTTTACACAAGTGATTATTACCTTTTAAAAATTGTTTGTTTCCTATAGACAAGTGTTTCTTACCTCTATAGAAGTGGTAAAATACCATTTATTGGCATCAAAACAATTAGGTACCCTTATATAGTGAATTAGATACGATTAAATAATGTATCTAATTTATTCATTTATTTACTCAAGCTAGAGAAATACATATTTCCCATATGTAACATCTAAGTGACTTTATATGGCTTCTTTATCCACCTTTACATGACCGGTTTATGTAAAATATAACCATTACAAAAATATTCATTTTTCTCTTAGGCAATGTTTATAATTTTCATACACATACATATCATTATAATTTAAATTTATTTATCATGATTAAAACTAATCAAATATTGATGTGATATATATATTTTAATTTTATCCTTTACATAAATTATATAAATTAGGACGTACCCTTATTCTTTAAGTGAAAAAAATATACCCTTACGTTGGATATATAGGAATAAAAGCTCCGTTTTTATTTATGTATTAGCATATCTCATCTATTTTAATGGATAACATCTTTTGCCACTTTAAAAAATACTAGGAATGAAATATATTGAGTATTTTTTTAATTTGAGCATGATTTGTTAAACATTAATATGTTTATATTTTAAATTATATATTTTGGGACATAATATGTGATAGTGAATTTAGAAACAACAATATTTATTAGATTCATTGGATTAATAAATAATTTTATCTATATTTTGTTTATAAATAAAATCAATGTAAATAAGTGGATAAATAATACAAAAGACATTTAGAACATCTTGGATTCATTATATTAGTTTGTGTAGTCATTTCTAGTTTCCCTATATTTATTTTTTCTTTATCAATTAAAATAATGTCGAAGTTCAATACTATATAATTGTTTCTTTATCGACATATTCTAATAGTCCAAATTGTTTGATTATTTTTCAGAAATGTCTGTAATTATTATTTCATATATAGTTATACGTACATTTAGAATGTACTATATGGTTATTTAACATATTCATATTTTTTTGAAAAAGTATATATAAATCACTTTTCATATTTTATAATAGTTATATGGTTTAATTTTTTCATAATGTGTAATAACATGTTCATATATATAGATAAAAGGTGGTTCTCTTTACTGAGTAACTCACCTCTATTTTATAAGTGTTTGAAGGAGTTTTTAGATCTCAAAATTTCCAATCTATCTTTTTATGGGAGAATAAGATGTCCATGTACGAAATATAAAGGTAGAATATGGTTGAAGATCGATGATATTTATTATCACCTGATATTGATGAAATTCCATTTTAATTATTTTTGTTGGATTTTTCATGGAGAAACAAATGTTATAAAAATGCCGAGCAATGATGTAAATCCACCTAATGAGAAACCATCTTCATAAAAAGTGGACTATGAATTGAAATTTTTTATAAATGATAAATTAAGAATTGTAAGATAGCAACATCATCATAAAAATATATCAGAAAAACCATTTAACTATGATAGATATAGAAAACTGTTAATTAATGTCTTTGAGTCTATAGGAAAACTAGATCATGATGGAAACATATCATTGGAACCCCTCTTGGATATGTGGATACTAATGTATGTGAAAACGATACAAACCAGATAGATGCATTTCAGGGTTTAGTTGATGATGGAAATCAAGAGTTATATAGTGTATTTTTGAAATATTCAAAGCATTATTTTATGATAATGTGGTACCATATCAAACTACGATGTTGAAGTAAAAATAATATTATGTCCATGATATTGGAATTGGTTCATAACACGTTTCTTAGGAGAATATTTATGAGACTATTTATGATATGAAAAAAAATCACAACTAATTTTTTATGATTAATAAAAAAATACATTTGTGTCCTAATGATTATGTGATTTATTGGGAAGATTATTGAAGTAGATAAAATTATATAAAATGTTATTCCTTAAGATGGAATTTTATGTTTGATGTTGGAATTTTGAATCCACAAACTACCATGAAGAATAAGTAATGGAACACACCAACAAATGTTTTGTGTTACATTGCATTAAATCCTCGATTGCAATGATTATTCATGTCATTGAAAACCTTCGGAGACATGAAGTGTCATTTTGGAGATAATAATAATGAAGGGCTTGTGAAATATCCAAGAGATTCAATATCAAGGAATAAATTTTATTCAATATGTCCATACTTCTTATCCAGTCCCAAGAATGATTGATTGGGATTGAATGTTGATGGATTCCACAAATTTGGGTCATGAAGTACCAATTAAATAATTTGGCAGGTTATTTTGATCCCTTAAAATATAACTATATTATCGTGTATGAAGAAAACACATTTTATTATTATTTTTATTATTAAAAGAAAACAAATACCTTTAAATGATATTGGTGTATACTTGTTGTCTTTACTTTCTGAATTACAACAGTTTTAGAGAAATGGTTTTGAGACATATGATGCTTCTTCAACAATAATCATCAAAATACAATATTCTCAAATGTTGACCCATTATTAAATTCCCTATACTTGGGAATTTATCTAGTCGGAACTATTACAATGTTTTGGATTTTTCAATTTATAACGTTGATATTGAGCCTATATGGTCACCGCTTCATAAAAAATTGAGCTTCTTAGGACATCAAAGATTTATCGAGACATCTCAATGATTTTATATGAACAAGTCAATATAGAACTGTTTCATTGATAATAGACAACCTACACCAATCATATCATGTTCTAAAATCTCGTAACAACATTTAAATTTTGAAGTATAATACGGGATGGTTCTTCATTTAATTGATAATTGGGAACGAGTTCAATGCTAGTCATCAGGTGAATCCGAAATGAAACAATAGATGGAAGAAGTATATTATTCTAACATTCATTTTGGGAATTAAATATTCTATAGCATAATACAATTGTGATTCATATTTAGATGAATTTATATGAAAATTTAATCATCACATTGATTAATGATCATGCAATGTCAACATATCATCTCAATGATTGAAATGGATAACAAGCAATGAACATAAAGCGTGATATTTGTCCAGATAAGGATTGAAGGTATGATACGACAATTTTTGAAATATAAAATATTGATAAATATATATTCCTTTGAATTTGGAAACATGTGAAGGTATCTAATTGATATTCAAGTAACATGTAATGGTGTGTTGACATAAATCATCGTACGTTACATGGATTGAAAATCCACAATTCAAATATTTTGTAATAGTAGTTAATTCCATTAACATTGTGTACATTATTACTGAAAATAGTTATTTATTTTGTACTCCAAATCAACAAATTATCAAGAATAATATGTCAAAATACCATAAATCCATTTCATACTTACAACTTTTAGGTGATAATTGTGTTTATTCCTTTTGAAATGGAAATTATATTTCGTCCATCATTTTTACAGTCATGATACATTTAACAGTGCATTTGGTTGAGGAATCTAAATGTGGTGGTCTGATATGTTATAGAAGGATGTATATAATTTATAGGTACATTATTTATATGCTTATAATTTCAGTAATCAATTCATGGATCTTCATTAAATTCATAATTATATATTTTTTATTTTTTTACAGAAATATCTATGGAATTTGATATCATACGTGAAAAATAATGCTCAAAATGTGCACTCTATTTCTAAAAGATATTTCATAAAGGAGAGTCTTAACTTTTTCTCTATATACTTGGATGACATTGAGACAATATTCAATCGAGTTGGATGTATTACCGATATATTGACTCAATCAGAAATACCTTGGAATGGAAAATACATTCTTGCTATTAGTCGATGAGTTGGGATGAGATAGAATATTTCATTGAATGAAAATCAATTATTATAAGAAAATACATATGTGTTACTAAATATGGAAATTTTATATCTAATTATTGAGTTAATTATTAAAAAACAATATACAAATTATTGTATGTAATGAAATGACAATAATATAACAAATGTTGTTAATATAGAGCTTTTAGAATGGATTGCATGATGTGAATGTTTATAAGTATTTAAATATGTATGGATATTAGGTTGACACTTATATGTTTTAAATCTAATAATTTATACTTCTTTTTATAGATCATCAATACTGATACTCGAGCATATTTGATAAATGATTCGGAGTTTCATACTCTAAGTCCTCTCAATCAAGATATAAAGTTAAATGCTTACAACATGAATAGGTTTGGATTTTGTACAGTCAATCATGATATGGGTTTGAAAATAATGAAAAATGGAATAATTACATATTCTAATGTGGAATACTATGTAAATTCGATTGATATTATTTGATTTAATACCATCATAACATTTCATATATTTTATTCAAATTTAATTATGTTGATATTTTTAGTGGTGTTAAAAGATATTATTTTCAATTTACAACAGTTAATTTCACTAACTTTATAGAAGTTGGTGACCATGAAATATGTAATCTGTATATCTTATCATTGCAATTGAAATTGGAATATTATGTGATAGATGTCATGGATGAAGGGTGGAGTGTTGTTGCTCATGTAAAACCAAGAGAATTGTTTGATATGTGTGATTAGTTAGAATATTTGACCCTTGAAATTGAATCCCATAATCAGAAAGAATCATACTAATTTTCCTATAATGACATTAATAATCTTATTCTAGAAATATTGGATGTATTAGATGATGTAATGATGGACCCAGAACCTAATGTGACTGAATGAATAAAATTAGTGAGGATATCGTTATCCAATAATTTTTCAACCACTTATTTCATTTTTGCAATCATTCATTATCACTAATATGTATATTTTATTACTTAGTACTAGGAAGTTTTTTTCATTTATATTTTTTTTCTGCTAATAATTTCTTTAAATATATGTATTGAACATAATTTTATTCGATTAAATGATAATAATGCCAAGGTGGAAGCATTATACTCAGACTTCAGGTTCAATGTATTTTTTTAGAAGCATATCGACATTGGTAATCATTTAATTAGTATAAATATTAATTATACATTGTTATTTATTTTATACTTTAATTTTTTTAATTAGAATTCATTACTATAGTAACAATGTTTATCCCACCATGCAATCCGCACAGAATGTGGTTGAATGTTAATAAAAATATACTCAGAGTTTTGTTAATGAGTCTGTTAAAGAAGATGGGTATGATTTTTTTTATTATAATGACATATTATTAGTCATCACTTTTTTAATATATATATATTAATATTAATATGGTTTTATTTATAGGTAAGACTTAGAGAATAATTGAATGACCATCCCACATATTCCTGCTAACTCTCCCAAGAATACACATTTGGTAAATTTAATGGGATGTAGTATCATGGCTGATTATGCAAGATTAGTTTGGGACCATTATCATGTGTTTTCTATAGAAAGAAAATAGGGATTTCATGTGATTACTATTGGTGAGATGGTAATTGACACCACTTCAAAATCATTTAATACAACAAAAATTATTTATTTTAAGGTTAAATATGCATATATTAAAAAAATTGTTTAATTTTCAATATAACATCCTTATAGGTTCTAGTAGTAGAATACAGATATGGAGGTCATTAGTGTGATTATCAGTGTTCATCATTGGGAAATATTTATTGGATAGGGTTTTTTAATGTATCGATACGTTTAAGGTGGGTATTTTTTAGCATTTTCTTGAATATTATATGGTATTTGGGCAATGGGTTTTGTATGTACGAGTTGTATAACATTGTTTCTATATTTTGAGTCTTAACATTCTATAGACCATGTATTAGGTGGCCCTATATAATTCAACACATAGAAATTGGAAGCTAACTAAGCATGTAAAGGTAAAAATTAATTAATTTTAGGTAAAATTTTATAAAAGGTTCATTCATCAATATCATAGGATTATAATTAAGATTAAATTTTATTTCATTATTATCATTATTGTGGTAACAAATATATTTATAGTTTATTAATTATTATTATATTTTCATGATAATTATTGATACATTACAACTAATTTATTTATGTTATATTAAAATTATTTTATTAATAACTCATGACATAATATGATTATTTATTTTATTTATATGAAATTACTAATATTGATTTATAATTTATGTTTAATTATTATTAATTAACAGACATATAAATTTAAAATAGCATATTAGAAATTAAATTTATTGCTTTCAATGGTTTATTATGAATAATATTTTAATATGATTTCTTGGTTTCGGGTTAATAGAAAATCAGGTTATAAGAATATTATTTCTATTTACATACAATAAATTTCAAAAAAAATGTTGTAATAAAAGAGTTATATTTATGATTTATTACTAATAAAAGTATATTTAAATAATGAAATATCGTAGATTTATGAGTTTGATTATAATTTTTCTTATTTCATATATGATAATTAAAACATATAGTCTAACAATAATGTTAAACCAATGAGAAATGTCAATATGACTACATATGAAAACAAAGAATTCTATAATTATATTTAATTGTATTTATTATGAATATATGATAAAATATATTAAATTCTATTTATTCCACTTTACGAATTATGTTTTAATTATTTTACAACCTTATATGACTTATATATTTGAGTTTTTTGCATGATAGGTTTTAAATTTATGTATGAAGTATGCAAGTAAATAATGAAGTAATTCAATAGTAATTATGTGATGAATTTAAAAAATTGATTATATGTTAATAAATGTTATAAATGTATTTTAATTATTTAAAGGTATGATAAATAAAGTATAAATATTTTAGGAGTCCCCTATGAAATGTTTAATTTATTCTTGGTATAATAATATTTTGGATTGATGACAATTTCATTTATGGTTATGTATTGGTATACATTGTTAATGATATGTTTCCCTTAAACTATATGTTTGGTTATTATTGTTGTTGATTTATTATTATAAGGTAATGTTATGAGAAATGAATTAAAATTGTATAATTATTGGTATATTTAGTATATTTTAGATATGATATCTTACAGTTGATGTCATTAGAGAGAAGGAATGGATATCTAGTTGAAATATGTTCTAGTTGATGGTATGAAAAATAATGATGTGGAAAATAAGTATTGTGATGATGGGATGATGTAAGGGATATGTTTTGATTATAAGTGTGTTTTACAATATTTTTCAATTATATATTTAATTTTTTTTATAATTCAAGTGATAGTTACTAACCTTATATTTTGATGTTGAATTGTAGGAGAATTGAACATCATATAGTTTATAAAGAATCATTGAAACAAAAATGAAATTACATGGGATGTGTTTCAAAAATTATTCAGAATGTATGATATTTTAAATGTACATGTTGATGACTATATAAAGAAACCAAAAATGATTTAATAAAAGGTTGAGATGAATGCACTAGGTTTTGAGTCACAGTTTTTATGGAAGTATCGTATTAGATGATCAATTAGAGTTCATGCAAGTATCAATGCTCTGGGTTGGGTATTTTTCACTGTCATAAAATCAATGAGTTGATTATTATTATTTTCATTATAAAATATTAGTGATTCATTAATACATATTTCCAATGGTTTTGTATGCTTCACATTATTTGATGGGTTGTCAGAAATTATTTAGTTTCCCTCAATGGAGTGTTCCATATATCATAGGAATCCCCCATGAAAGTAATATATATTGATCTTTTCTTGATTATAAGTAATTGAATTTTATTTGATCAGTTCCTTGAGATTATTAGAGGTGTGTTTATCATGATTGTGAGGTATTAACATATAGTGCTTAATAGTTAGAAATTATTTATTCTTTAATTTTTTTTTTGAAAATAATATCATTTTATTGGTATCTTATGTAATGGATAATAACATCCCAAGCAATTAATATGTGTATTTTGTGTTTTGGGGGCCATAGGGGGTGGGAGTTTGATCTGAGAGTTATAAAGATGGTATTGTTTCTATATTAAATTTCAATTGAGAAATTTTATCATTCCAAGACCAATTGTGTTTTCTAATGGACAATAATTCTTTGAAATATATTGAGATGTTTTTGTGTGAGGATTATGTAATTGGATTTTATATTCGGTAATACCATGATTCAATTAAATTAAATTTTTATCACAAATATGTGGTGTCCCCTCCCAATATTTATATCTTACATGTTTCAGTATGAGAATGATTCCATTCAGTGTTACTATTATGTTATTTTGGCTGCATGTTTATGGTATGTAGAACCAGTATCTTGTTATTTTCATTAATGATATTGTGTGAGTTTAAATTTATTATAGATATTGTATTTTTATCATTGGTTATAACAGGTTCTATATTATAAAATTTCTTAGGGTGGCCATTACAAGTTCTTGTAAAATTTCAAAAAAATTACATACTAGAGGTTTTATCAATATTAATGGATATTTTTTTGGTAAAAGTTTTAGTATTTAGTGGTGGTTAGAACAAAATCTAGATTGCAGTTAATTTTTTAAAGAGAAATGAGACACGAAATTTTAATTCATTGACACATTCAAGAAATTACACTAAATAAAATGATCCACCACATGTTTATTGCTCACACCAATTTTAATTGTGGATTTTTGAAACCATAGAATTACTATCTATTGGTAGTTGAAACCACCTCAAGATAAAAGAACATGCCACTAGTCATACATTTTGTTGTACTATGTGAAATGTTCATTTATAAAAACCCACATAAAAAAGGAATAATAAAATATCCGTTTAGAAAAGAATATGATAAAAATAATGGTAAAAAAATATCACTCATAAACAAATATCCATATATGATAACATAGATGGAAATTAAAATCATGGATATGGCAGATAAATCTAACTATCATGTCTTGTGATAGTGATAGAGAAAAATGTTCGAATATATTTGACAACAAAAAATCCAAAAAAAATATTATGATTTAAAGGGTAATTTGATTCATAAAAAATTTAAGTACTAGGAAAAAATTTTATTCGGTTCATTCCATATATTTTAGGAATGAAAATATATTTTTAATTAATTAATTATAATCACATACTTTCAAATAATTTTTCACCAATTTCTACATCATCTATTATTCTATGAAATGAAATTGAATTTATCATTCCAAATCCATTAGTAGATCATGAAATCCATAAATAAGATGATAGGTCATTCCATATGTCTAAAAAATGTTGTGAAAAATTTATCAAATATGCATAAGTCATCCTATGGTGAGATAATAATGTATTCTAACAAAAAATCATCTGGTGATTAACAAAAACATCCATAAACTGATAACATTACAGTTTTCCTAAAAACTAAAAATTCAAAACATTATGAATAGGTTCAAAAAATAAGATAAACATTTAACCCCAATATATTAGAAGGTTTTCTTATTATTCACATTCATAACATGTGAAAAAATTCCTATTGTGTTCTCTTGATTCATGGTAATAACCCGAATTACCATATATCCTTATTGAAAACATTCATTATTACTTTTTCATATGTCCCAAATGTTAAAATAACAATCCATGATAGATTAAACTACTTTTTAGAAATTCTTTATTAATCTCTAAAGAAATCATTTCCTTTCAATTTAAATATTCATATCCAACTTATCTTCATCGAACATAATTTTGTCCACATATTGAACACATTAAGGGTTATCTTCCTACAATCATATATTACCTTTTCTTTAAATCTATTTTCTATGTCTCCATAGTCATCCAACATTTCTTTTTAAATACTTTTATAAAAACATATACTAAAAATACTTATACATAATCCTTGTATTCAAAAACATATACAATTCTATCGTTCAACATTAATCATGATCTATTACTCAGGATTCAAAATTTTATTCATCCTATAGATATAAAATGTGAATCATGTATTATGGGTCCTTAACCATAATCAAATCATTATTTTGAGGTTTATGGTAAAACATATATGGTCATATTATACCATACCATTCACATGGATTCTGCAGTCTCTTTATCCTCAGTTTTATAACAAGTGCACATTCTATATTCCTGATTCACATGATGGGATTTCCAATTAGGTCATATAACACTCATGCATTATATATTTGAATAATTAAATGTTATCTATGTTCTATCTAGTTCTAGGTATTGACTAAATCCTAATTGTACAATGTGAGTAATACTTATCATTCATTAAAAAAATGTAATTATGGTAAATTAATTATAATATTTCAATCGATGATATCTCATTTTTAAAACTAGGTTATTCATAGTCATTACCAAAATTCATGGTTTTTAACATATAAATATATATTTAATTGTGGATACCCTATACATAACCTTATAAATATCTCAAGGCATCTCAATAATTTTTTCTCAGCCTATTTTCTAATGTTTATCTAAAACATGGCTTTTATACCAACTCTAACAGTCTGAGATTGATGTACATAGAAATTATATTACATTTTTTTAATACATAATATATTAAATTAATAGACATCGAAAGACCATATTATTTTATTTCCATAGGAAACATGGAACAACTTCCTAGAATTTGTTAAATGTTATTCATCATTTCCCGTATAAATATTCCCTTTTTATTATTCTTACCTTATACCTTTCTATATATCCTGGAGAAAATAAAACATATGAAAAGGGTGAGAATTGATTCTCAGTATGGTTATACAAGGAAAATATCAAACCAAAGATGATCATAATATTGTAAAAAATTCAACAAAACATATGAAAACCATAAAACGAATTTCATTTAAAAAAATCAAGAGTCTGTAAATAAATAATGGTTCTTCACAAGGAATATATCATACAAAAACAAAATCTATGGGAAAATATAAATGGAATTAAACATGAAAATGTGGATATCAAATAAAAAAAATTCATATTAGACAAGTATGAATAACAACACCATATTGGTAAAAAAATTCTTTTACTAAACCATGTTCAATCCATATTCCAACCATATATTGTTGAACCAATTTTTTACCATTCTAGCCCTATATTTCTGGATCAATATCATTTCCAATTAAATCCCTATTTTACTGAACCGGGATCATTTCCATTCCTATCAGGTATATCTCTTTAGATATAAATATTTCAAAAATACATTAGATTAGAGATAGGTCCCACTAACATCATAACGATGTCATTCTTACATGTTCTACAAAAACATAAATCATTGATTATAGCCTAACCTAACTACTTTAATGGGTTTCTTAAAAATATTCCAATCATATAACAATCCATCTAAAATAGATATATTTGATAAATAGAAATTCATATTAAACGCAATAAACCCATATGAATAATATGGATTGTTACTTGAAACATAACTCTATAAAATAATTATGTCTCATTTTGAAAATTATTTTAACATAACAACTGAAATGTATTACTAGGAAAAATATCATTACATCATAAAAAATGATTTGTTTTTTCAAAATACAATGCATTTTTAAAGAAATTATTTTAATATAAAATAAAATTGAAATATTTTAATTGAATTATCATGGAAAAAAGAGAATGTGAAAAATATAAAAATCAATTCATTTTGTATAAGTTAAAATAAATGATTTACTCATTCCAATGTTGGATAACTCAAAAATTAAATCATTTTCAACGTGAAAGAAAATTTATTTTCAAAACATCTTGTAAAAATAAATCTTTGTCTATAAATTACATTAAAAATTCATATAAAAATAGTTAAATAATTTAAGAAATCATTTTTATAAAACATTCAAATAGATGATAACTAATCCACAGTAAATACTTCTGTATAACAAATCTCATATAATAATGAGAAAATTAAATTTCCTCTAATCATACGGCAGTGTTATGTGGTACATGTTCGAACCTTATTTATAATTCTTCAAATAATGTCATCAAATTATTCTAGAATCATATTAATTTTTTTATATCATAAGTAATTATATAATTACCCTTTTGTTAATAACATTATTAGTCATCCTTCGCGTATTAAATACATTATTTTATTATGCATATTTTTTGTGATTTTATGTTGTTATTATTCATAGTTTACATTTATATCATTTAAATACTAATAATAATATAATATATTTTATATTTATTCATTATAAACATTTATATAATCATTCTTTAATTATTATCATGAATAATTAATTTCCTCACATCGGGGAGATGGTTGCTTGTATTTACTCACGAGAGACGATGTCATTCCATTAATGGGGGAATGGTAAAGAGTAGAATGGTATATATATTTTCATTGAACCAAAATCCAATTATAATAATCATATATAGTTATTATTTACATAATTATATAAATCCATGGAATGTCTCAGTGAGAAATAGATTACACCAGGACATGGATACTATAATCTCTATGTACTCACACGTGGTGATTTCATTTTTACCAGGATGGATAAAATATGAAATATGGGTTTCACACAATCCAATATTCATATAATCATATAGGTGATAATATAGTTATATATTTAGAATGGAAAAAACTCATGAAGATTAATTAGAAAAGGGAATACGTTTCAAATAATTGGTAGGTGTTATTACCTCTTATTTGATGAGCTGTTTGTAAATTTCCACTTAAATAAAATAGACTTAGTATTTTGACTAGTCCAGAAGCTGTATAATGTAAATTAATATGTTTATAAGGGATATGGGAAGGGATTTTCAAGATTTGAGGCCCAATGTGAATTGAATAAGTGATTAAGGATATGCCCATTAATAATTGTGGTGAGCATAACTTTTAGAAACTCTAAAAATATAAATTCATAATAATATAAAAAATCCTCGACAAACCACCAAAATGCTATAATTTCAAATATAAGATGAGATAATTTTTTAATCTCCTCAATATATATATTTAAAAATGTTTTTTTATCAATTTAATTCTTATCATTTCTGTTGACACATAGTTTTTTAATTTAAATTTTAACTATGGTAACAAATATTTTAATATAAAAGGGGTGAAATATTTAATAATTTCATGTAATATAGACCAAAAATGAATACTTGATATCATTAAATACTTTATAATAATTATTTCATAATTATTAAATTGTATTATTATTTTAAATAATTTAATAAAGAATTATTTAAATAAAAATCAATTGTATTAATTTTGAAATGATTTAATTTAATGATTTTTAAAAAATCACGATACAATGATATCAGATAAAAAATATTTATATTATATCTATATGTGTTCAAGGTAATATTTTAAATACATTGGATATATTTATCACCCCAAATTAAATTTATTTTTATATATTTAAAAACCATAATTTTATATTCCAATTATTAAAATAATTAATACATCAGTTTTGTATAATCATTTAATATAATTATTTTTTATGAAAATTTAATTATAAAATAATATAATGAATAAAAGACCTAAATTTTTCATAAGAATACTTATATTCAAATATTTAATGTAAATTATCTAGATTAACAAGGTTATATGTTTTATATGTGAATGTAAAAACATTAATATAACATTAATAAAAATATTTTATGTGTAATATTCATTCCTATATGGATATAAATAGTGAGTAAATATACCCTTTAATTATTATGGTCGATATATACTTTACCAAAAATATTCTTCAAGTGTTTTTTTCTTTAAATTTTTATTATCATTTTAATAATTATTATTTTATTTATTTTTCATAAATTAAAAAATATCTACATCATCAATATTTTAGTGTTCAAATATTTTATATACTTTCAAATATTTAAACAAAATTCTAGATGATAATGAAAAAAATATTTCTATATAGTATTTATATTCTAACATTTTATTTGCATAAACTTATTTTAAATATGATATAGTTATTAAAATCTGATGAAGACATCTAAATTTTTTTTAAAAATATAATATATTACCTGTCCTAATCTCATTTAAGTGTCTTTAAAAGGATATGATTTCTACATAAGGAATATTTTCATCCAAAAAACCATCATATTATATTCGGTAAACTGTTAGGGTAATATTATTATTTTATTCATATCCTTAATTACCTGATTTACCATTTTAGTGTATTAATAAAAATTAATGATATAATTACTCATAATGCCCCAAAATAAGAGAAATATACTTAAATAATTTTTACTTACTATTTCTAAATAAATAATCCAAAATTATAAAATCAAAACACATTATATAGATTAAATAGGATGTATAATACCCAATATTCCTCTATCTGAATCATTCAATGTCATCTATGTTCTATCTATTCCTATATATTGAATAAGAACAGAAAGAAAAGACTGATTAATACTTACCATAGTTTAAAAAAAATATTTAATGTCAATTATTATAATAATTAAATATATGTTATCTCAACTTTATATTATTGTTATTTATAATAATTAACATAATTCTAGATTAGTAACATAAAAATATATTTTTGAATATAGAATTTGATAAACATACCCTTATAAATATCTCAAGGTATCTCAGTAATGTTTTCCAATACTAGTTTCCAATTTTTAATTAATCCTTGGATCCGATACCAACTCTGAGGAAAAATGATTGATTTAAATGGGAATAAAATACATTTATGGAATAATTAATACATTATAAATATTAAAATACAATAACCATATTATTTTAGGGAATTTGGAAACATTTAACACCTAAGTCTATTTTGGTGAAATATCTTTCACATCTCCCATAAGTATATTCCCTTTAGTTTTGCTACCTAAAAAAATTCTTTACATCCTGGAGAAAATATGAAATATAAAAAGGGTGAACTCATATTCACATTAATGTCAGACAAGGAAAATATCAAGACAAACATTATTATAATAACATGAAAAGTTGAATATATCTATATTGAAAAACATACAATGTATAGCATATAATAAATAAGGAGTCATGATATAAAACATGGATGTTCAAAAGGAATAAACCATAAAGGAACACTTCTACTATAAAATTAAATTTTTATAAAATATGAAATATATAAAACCCATAATCATGAAAAATAAATTCCTTTTCAATTGTGTTTTTTTAAAATCAATAATTATGTAAATTTTTAGTCAGTCATAAAAAATCAATTCCATATTTTCCAAATCTCATTTAAATGACCATAATGGTGGAAAAATTATTTTACTGAACCATGTTCAATCCTCATACAGACCATAAATTACTAAAATTTGTTTATTTACTATTCCAGCACTATATTACTGAATCATGATCATTTCCCTTTATAGCCTTAAATTACGCATCCAATACCATTTCTCATTTGAATCCTCTATATCTCATGATATATTAATAACTACCTATTACAATGGTAGAGATATATGACCCACCAATATCATGATGAAATCATTATTACATGTTCCAAAAAAACATAAATCATTTATAATTTCATAACCCAACGACTACAATGGGATTTATAAACATCATCCACTGAATGATAATCTAGGTAAAATAGATGTATTTCATAAACATAACAACTTATTAAACACAACAAAACCATATTAATAATTTGGATTTTTTACTTAAAAATTTACACTATTAAATAATTGAATCATATATGGAAAATAATATTTATATAACATTTGAAATTTATTATTGAGAAAAATATCATTTCATCTTCAAAAATGTTTTCTTTTCTCGAATGTATGTTAAATTTTTAATGAAAATAATTTATTTCAAAATAAATTTTAGATATTTTTATTTAATATTAATCGAACAAATGTTTTATGATAATTTAAAAATCCATTTAGGTTGTATATTTTATGAAGAATACATTTTTATAAAACCATTGTAGGATAACTCAATAATTACCTCATTTGGAAAATGAAAGAACAAATTCTTTGAAATAATGTAATAAAAATGAAATATGTGGGAAAAAATGACTGTAAAATTCTATAGAAGAATAGTGAAACGTTATATGTAATCATTTTTTTAAAACATTCAAATAGATGATAAATTTTCCCAAATTAATAATTATGTATAAACAATCATTGATAATAATGATATTTTGAAATTTCCCCTTACCTTAGGTATGGGTTTCATCATTCATGTTAAAACCAATTTTATAGTGGTTTATATAAATTAATTAACTTATCCAAGAATCATATTATTTTTTACAATATCATAACTGATCATATTAGTACTCATTTGTTAATCGCATTATTACTCGTCCTTTGGGTATTAAATTCTTTATTTTCTGACGCATTTTATCAGATATTTTCATGTTATTATTATTATTTTATAGTTATATATTTTAAATTATGAATATAATATTATATATATCATATTTATTCATTATATAAATTTATATAATAATTATTTAATGAATATCATCTAAATTAATTACATTGCATCCTCGAGACGGTAACCCTTACATACACAAGAGAAACAATATCATTCCACAAATTGTGGAATAGTATGATATATGATGGTATTTATATTGTTCAAGAATAAAAATCCTATTATAATAATCATATATAGTTTTTATTTCTTTATTATACCCATCCAAGTAAGGTTTTAGTGAAAAACTTATTACATCATTAGGTAGAGACTATAAGTCCCACACACTCATTCATGGTGATGTCATTTTTCATGGGATGGTTAGAAGGTAAAATATCACATGGACATAAAAATAATAAAATATAAGAATATATTCTATATTTTAGTTATTTATTTATAGTTTAAACTACTCAGGAACATGATGTAAAAGAAGAAATATGTTTGAAACAATCGTTACAAGAGATTACCTCTTCTTTGATGAGCTCTCTCTAAATTTCCACTTAAAGGAACTAGAGATTGTATTTTAAAGAAAATATAAAATGACTGTAAGGATGTTAATAAGGTAAATTGGTAGTGGATTAACGTGATTTAAGTCTTAGAGTGAATTGAATTAGTTGGGGAGGACGTTCCCTTTTATAAATGAGGTTAGGTTCACTTCTGGAAACTCCAAAAATATAAATTTATAATAAAATAAAAACACTTACCTAAAAATCCTAAAATTCATAAAATCAAATATGTGTTGAAATAATTTTATTATATCCTTAAAAAATATAATTTTTAAATTTTTTCTGTAAATTTAATATTTTTCATTGAAATTGACACTTAGTTGATCAATATAATTTTTATCTATGTTAAAAAATATTTCCATATAAAAATGTTGAAATATTTAACTATGACGTGTAAAATCGACCTGAAAATAAAAATTTAGAAAATTTTAGACCATATTATAAGTATTCTATACTTTATATATTTATATCATTTTTATCGAATTTAATAATACAATATTTTGATAAACAATTAATTTATAATATTATGAAATGATTTAAATTGTTGATTTTTAAAATATCTATATAATATTCAATGTTATGTAAAATATTTTATTATATCACTAATGTTTCAAAGTATTATTGTAAATTCATTTGATATATTAATTATCCCTAATAATATTTTTTAATATTTTAAATAACATTATTTCAATATTTCAATTAATAATATCATTAATGAAACAATTTTATGTAATTATTTTATAAAAATATTTAATAAAGAATAATTAAAAATAAAATAATAAAATGAATTAAAATATTATATATTTTATATGAATAATTATATTCAAATATTAATTATATAAAATCCAACATTAATAATGATATATATAGTTATATGTATTAAAACGTGTATATGAAAACATTAACATCATTTTAATTAAAATAGTATAAGAGTCATAATCATTTCCATCTTGCTCTAATGGTCAATAAATATATCCATAGATTCTTATTGTCGATTTATACACTAATAATAAGAATATGTCACGTTTTTTTCATTTAATGGTTGTTATCACATTAATAATAATTATGTTATTGATATTTCATCAACAAAATAATTTCTATATCATCAATGTATGGGAAATAAAATTTAATATTTATTTCAAAAAATTATAAATAAATTACCAAGATAAAAACAAAAATATCATTCAAATCAGTATTTTTTATTGAACATAGCTTGATTCTAACATAAAATTAAAAATGACATAGTTATTATAATTTATGTAAGACGAATATAAATTTTCATAAAATAAAATATATTAAATGCCTTAATCACATCGTAGTGGCATTAAAAGGATACCATTTTAACCAAATGAATACTCTTTTATTTCAAAAATCATAAAATGATATTATGACATGTGTTAGTGTAAATTTATAATATTATGCTTATACATAATTAATTGATTTAGCCTTTTACCGTATTAATAAAAATTACTAATATTACTATTAATAATGTACAAAACTAAATGAAATATAAATAAATAATTTTTTCTGACTGATTCCAAATATATAATCCTTCATTAAATATTCAAAACATAAAATATATTGTAAATAATCTTTACCTAATCTTTTTTTTCAAAATGATAAAATGAGTTTTAATAGCTGAAACATTGCAAAAGATGGATTTTTTTTTATAATAATCAAATCTAAAATTAATGAAAATGACCTAATATATATTAAATGTTAATAATATAATTTATTTTTTTTAAAACATTAAAATTATATTTTATGCATATAAATTACATCGATGATAAATATTTTTTCCAATTAAAAGTCAGTATAATTTAATAATTCATCAAAACATTAAACTTAACTTAAATATATAAAAAATGTTTTAAATGTAATGTTTTATATACCAATTCCAATGAAAATTATTATATTTTTCAAATAGAATATAAATATTTGTTCAAAACATAATTTATAATTGGGGCACCATCAAACGGTGGAGATACATCATATTATTAAAATAAATCTTTTATTCAAAAAATTTATTTTTTAATATCATTCTTGAAAAACATATAAAATGATTTTAATAAATTAGATTGAATATATTACGTATAAATATTTAACAAATAAAATCTATCCAGATATATTTTATTATTTTAAAAATCCCATATTTTCATTTAAATCATTTTTCATAAAATCTTTTCATTTTATTTAAAAAGGGTTTTGTTATAATAAAAAATTAAATACTCACAATTACATTAATTATATATATTAACTTGTCATGAATATTTAAATAATTTTGTTAATATTGTTTATATCTACCAATATAATTGTTAGGTTATAGGTTAACATAATAATATGTGGTTGTTCACCTAAACTTGGTCTTGTGTGAAATGAATTCTATCAAGATAAGTTGAAATTGGGTGAAACAAAATCCATGAATAGTATTTCATATACCGCAAGCTATTTCAGGCATGTGTGAAAGGTTTATTTTATCTCGGTGTAGTGTATACTACAATACATTAATGAAATTAAAAGGAAATATTAAATATATAAACAAAAATAAAAAATCAATGTCATAAAAATATCAAGGAGTTATATAAATTATAATAGGAATTTTCAACCTTAAAAATATTGTACATATATATATAAAAGAAATTGTATAGAATTCAATGGGATATACACTGAGAATAAATTTTTTCTACTCAATTGTTATTAGAATACATGAGGAACCAATATTTCGGTAGTTTTATAATCCCAATTGATATATTATGGGCTATATAATTATATTTAGACCACTCAAATGTTACTATACCATCAACATAACCACATCCCAGAGTAAATTATTTTTTGTAGTTCATAAAAAAACATTTCGGTTACATTATTGGGATCATAAAACTACCCACTAGGATATCTATAGTGAAATACTACATCTTATACATGGGAAAATTTATGATGAATTTCAACTACATTGAAGTGGTTGGAATATTTTTAACAGAACATATAATTTTTTAAGGTATCAATTATGAGTATTTTTAGTTATGCTAATGATAGGGGTCTACCCTAACCATAATTTTCTCCTTATATATTGAAAAAATGGTTTTTAATGTTTTATGTGTTAAAAACAATAATTAAGTGGATAAGTATATTTCTATATCAATATAGTAATGGGCATCGAAATACATATTATCGCGTTATAGAAGATTTCTAATATTAAATTATTGATAGTAGAGTAAATTATAACTGAAATATATGCCTATATATGGTTTTATTATTCGTGATATTACATATTGTGTGGTTATTTTCCACTAAAGTAGATTGCACGGTGGTTAATGCACAACCAACATTACATCCACATATATTGAATAATGAAATCATATAAAATTCATTGTATTATAAATGAGTGGCATATTCCAAATTCAGGAAATGTTCATTATAGTGGAATCACTCATTGAACATGTATCCCAATCTAGTTATTTTATAGTTATATAAAACAAAATCTTGATAGATATATGTCTAGAAACACTATATTATCTCATCATATTGAACATAGACCCATGGAATTTTTTATTTTGGGTATGTAAATGATATGCATGGATGTCAAAGACTATGAAAAATTAGTATACCATAATTCATTTTTATTTATCATTCCATATGTGATTCTCAATAGAATGGTTCCAAATAATTCCAATGGAATAGTGAATTGTCACTCTGACATAATCTCCCTCTGATATTGAGTGGTTATGTGTTGTAATAGTTTTATTATGGGTTTAGAGATTTTAATTATATATCAATTAAATATAAAATTTTATTTATAATTATGGATTGATGATCTACTAATTGGGGGATTGTGGTGAGAAAGACATTATAGTACTACAATTATTATTTTAAATTTTTATGTGTGAGGATACTAATTATCAAATCATCTATCAACTGTTTTATGTTCTAATTTGAATATTTTTGAAAAACTCAAAACAAAACATCTGCTAAATTTTATCAATGTAAAAAATCATAGGATTTACGAAATTAAATCCTGAATGACGATAATAATCTATGATGATAGTCTACGTGGAATCTATAGCTAACAAATATTTCATTGAGAAAAATTCGATAAACGATAATGATGTAATTAATGTTGTATCGGGTGAAAAAACCTATGAATGTTTCAAAAAAATGTATCACATTTAATACTATCATTTCAATATATTGTTATGGAATTATAAATTCATCATTTTTTGTAATTAACATAGTAATTATTCATAAATGTGATCACATGATATGACATATGGTCCATAAAATCCAGTATTATCATTATATACATATCAATAATTAGTTTTTGATGGAAGGATCCCCCATATATAGAATATTAATGTGATATCCTAATATTGGTCATAATTATTAACTCTATAGAACCCAATAGTGAGTATTGTAATTCAAGAGTATATTTTAGAATCAATGGTTAAAGAATTCATTGGTATTAATAACAAAAATATGAATTGAGAAATTCATGAGACATAAATATAAAATTTTGTTTCAAATTATCTTAGTATCTATAAGATGAAATGGTTAAATGGGAATATCAGATCAATAAATATTTTTTGGGGTATGGACACAAAATCTAGAACAAGTAAGTAATAAATCCCATTATCCATAAAACAATAGTTCTATATATATTAATATATTATTATAAAATAGATATTCTTAAATATTTATTTGAATATCATCATATATGATTAATTTAATACACTATTGAAGATATGATATAATATAGAGTAAATGAATGATTCCTTCTCGAATGTATCGCCACTCATAAGGTAGTGATTTGGTAACATGAGTCTTTTATAAAGGTTATGAATCATAAATTGTAGGAAATGTAATATAAATTAACAAAACTAAGGAGATATGTTATGTAATTATTTGAATTATTGAAAAGTAACATATATTAACAAATGTATAAGTGACCAGACAAGATCTCTAATTATTAATCATTAATTACGATAAATGATTATTTTTTAGATAATTCGGAAAACAATATGTTATTACAGATTCTATTCCTAATTTATAATCATTTAATGTTATTTTATCAGGGGATGCATCTTCGTGGTTGACATTGAACATATTTATTGTCATCAAAAATAATTTTTTTCTTGATAAATCACTAATTAATATTAAAATAATATACTTATTTTCACTGTAAATAAATATGTAATTTAACATATAAAAGTACACATATAGTAAATTTTAATTTATTAAATATAATTTCTCATTGCATAATAATTACTTCTTTTAGGAAATAATATAAATACTTGAGTCGATAATAAAACATTTAATTGATAAATTAACCTCTTGTGTTTGTTATCATCGATATGTATTGGTGTAATATATTGGTAGATCATTCAATCACAAAAAATTCTAGAAAACTTAAATTGGAAAAAATATAAAATTTAATTGATTTTACCTATAACTTATTCCAATATATTAATATACTAAATTTGTGTCGAAAGTTATTCATTATCACAATTCAAGTTTAATCAATATTTAGATAAGTTAATGAGTCACATAGTAAAATATGGAATACGAATGGGATATAAATGGTTGAATTCTTATATGATAGGGTTCATGTACATTGATATTAAATCATCATAATACATGTAAATTTCATATAAATTGGTATTTAATGCAATAGAATTATTCTATAGCATTGTAATATATTTATTGAATTATTGAACATAGATTTCCATATACTATGCACAAATTATTTTACCATAGAACATGTGTCAAATCCTTCTATGATCATTAAATTTTTCATACAACATGAATGTTAAGGCATTATAAGAAAAAATATTCTATATCCCATGTCTCCAAGTATAGTTTATCTTCAATATTATATTTTCACTAATTTTTTATTAATATCCAAAAAAATTAGATTCAAATATTTGAAAAGGTAGGGATTTTTTATATTTTACATTTTACCAAGATTACATTTATGAGGTTTCCATATGATAAATCCAATATATATTTTTTGGTAAAGTTCTATTATATTACACCAATGAGGGTGACGTTTGAGGCGATTTTAATTTTACTAAAATGTGACATATATTAGATTTAAAAATTCTAATCCTAATTAGAGAAATTATGAATATTATTCTACCAAAATATTGTAATATTATAATTGGAATAAATATTATATCATCAATATTATACCATTTTATGTGAATGAAAATTTAAAATCACATTAGGTGATAACAATCATAACAATTCGGAAACCAATAAAAATGGGGATCTAGGAAGATTTAAATTGAAAATTATGTTTTTAAAATATAATTATACTGAGATTGTTATTGATAATGTGGGACAACTTCTGAAAATTTTGATCACCAAACAGTTAAATAGGTACTATAAGAATAACTATTTACAATTATTTGGTGGAATATTTGATTCTTATGTCCATTCTGGTTCATAAGATAAAAATATCTACTCCTGATAGATAAAAACATTCATTTGTTAAGCAACAAGAATGGTGGATAGGCAATATTAAATATTCACCATACTAAGGGTGTATATTATGATTTTATTTGATCATTTTACAATAGACATGGATGGTTTAAAATAATATTCACGCTCAGTACAATAGGTATTGTGTATAAAGTATAATTATCATAATGTTATTTTGAACACTCTTTGTTAAAAAAAATAAACAATAAGGGATATTGAAACAAAAATTTAGTAGGAATCGAATTTATTGTTGGGTTCATGATGGGTTATTCATACATAGATATAAATCCTTCCTAAAGCATGAATTAAGAAACTAATGATATTATACATATTAGGAAAATATTTATTCGATCACCTTGTTACTAATATGAAACTAAATTTAATTATCAATCCCAAATTCTATAACTATTTAATGTTTATAAAAAATAGGTGTTCATAAAAAATCTGAATATTTATGGTTTTGGTTTCTCTATCCTAAATATACATGAATCATGTCACACATTGTTCTTACTATAACTTATCTATATAGATTAATATCATAAACTATAAGGAAATTTAATTGATTATAGAGTTAGAATTTTCTATTTACTGAAATACCAATTGGGAATTAATATATGAAAAATTATTAGAGGAAAATAGGATATTATGAAATGGAGTCCCATGTAGGGAAGAATAGATGAATCTATATAAGGACTACTAATTTATTCATGGACATGGTGAGATGAGTTATTAGATGTATCTAAATGGTAATATTTGAGAAAAAAAATATTTGTTCGAGGAATAAATATTCATTTTATAGAAACAATTATAAATACAACCATAGTTCATGGTAGATGTGTAGTTTTATGATTTTATAACAATGGTGATATTTGGATAAATTGTAAAGACCCGTAAATTCCAAGGAAGTTGTTTTCTTAATTTTCATTGGAATTTTACAAGAACGCAGTTTCTGACGGCACCTGATTCTGAGGCCCGGTGTGCCCGAAATCATTTTCCGAAGTTTGGCTCAGGTACGTTCAGTGAACGGACGAGCGGGTTTTTATAACTTTTGAACTGGTGCTCGGAATCGAATTCTGAGGGCACTGATGGAATCGCAGTGTTGGCAATTGCTTAGAAATGCCTCTTCTGGAGTTGCGTTTGCTCGGGTGTGGTTTTTAATTTTTGGGCTTAAAGTTACGAAATAAAATAAATTGTATGACAAACTTTATTTTATTTCACTTAAGCCGCATGGAAGCCACTTGAAGCCACTTAAAGTAGCTTAAGATGAGTCGATACAGATAGGGTGCTATCCAGAAATATCCTACCCTCTTGGTAGGATATTTGTGGTGTGGGTCCCACATGAGCCCAACTGTTTCTTTCCTCTAAGTAACGCACCCGCAAAAACCCCTATTAAATAAAAGTCAACTGGGGAATTTTCTTAAACAATTATATGCTCCTTTTAATTGGGTGGTTTATTCATTGAAATTAATTCTATGAATTAATTTTGTTCGTTTCTTATCATGTTTTCTTTTTGTTGGCATGATAATAAAATAAGGCCAACACACCTTCCTTTTGAAATGTTATGTTAAACCTTTGAAGAATATCTAAGTATCTTCATCCTTCGCGAAGAACGTGAAGAATACGAAGAACGCAAAGAACGCCGGACTCCGACGAAGAACTCCGAACCCGTGAAGATCAGTGACGCAACGCCATGTACCGCGACGCTGACGATTCTCCTTCCGTGATGCTTGTTCCGCGACAGTCAATTCCGCGAAAAACACACGTCCGACGAGGTAGGGGTTTTAATTGAGAATAATAATACCCTTTTTCCTCGGATGTTTCCTTTTGAAAATAAAGAATTCTAATAAACTCAATACTAAGTTAATCCACACGATGTTTGGTTATGGGATGAGTATTCTTGATTTCGGAAAATCGGTAGGGATTTTATTTTTGAAATACCATTATAATCTCATGAACGTTTCTTTAAAATTAAAGAACCAGTTTCATATGAACAATTTTAATTTATTAAAATTGATGTTTCATGTGTTGAATAAATTCTCCCATTGATTTTATCTAACGCGGAGGGTGCAGGCCAAACGAACACGGCCCGACAACCCTCCACAGATTGTTTATTGATGTGTGGATCGACGGGAGACGACAAACGAGGCCGCAAGGTGATTTTAAGGCCTCCACAGTGACAGTCAGGTCCCGGGAGGACCAAAGGCGAAGACGGCAGGAGAAACGGACCACCGAAGCGCGTCCGGTGGTCCGCGGAAGGCGGTGGTGGTGCGCCGCCGGAATGGAGGCGGTCGGCGGTTCATCGCCGGCCTCAATCAGCGGCGAAGGGCGGGGGAGCCGCGCACCCCGCCCGCGGTGTCCGCTTGGCCACGATGGCCAAGCCGCGGCCAGACGGTCGGGCCGGGTAGGGCCGGTCCCAGCCAGGTCGGACCGGGGTTGGGTCGACCCGGTTCGGGCCGACCCAGGGGGGTCGGGCCGGGCGGCCCGGGCCCAGACCCCCGTTTTCAGACCACTTTCGGTCAAATGCCTGAAACATGAGCTAAAAGCCTCCAAACGACTCGACGTCAGCGGAAACGCGATCCTTGGATCGAGACGGTCGTTTTGGTATATCACACTCAAGGTTTCAGATTACTTTGGGTTCAGCCGGGTTGGTTCGGATACGAATCCAACCGGGCCCTCAGACCGGAAACACTAATATCCTGATCTCCGGACGTCTGATTGGCGTGCCGTCGACTTTGATGGATTCCTCTAAGTGACACAGATCTTTTGGCTTAATCCGATCAAGGTTTGGATGTCGTCGGAGTGCGGTCGGGTTGGTTCGCTCACAAAACCAACCGGGCCCCGGGAACGAAAAGAACAATAACTCACAGATCGGGCGTCCGATTGACACGCCGTCTGTCTCATTGTTTTCCTCTTGTTGAGACGGAACTTTTGGCATAATTCGCCCGAGTTTTGGATGCAGTTGGATAGTGGCTGGGTTGGATTGTACCTGAAATCCAACCGGGCCCCTGGAACGGAAAAGCTGATATCTTTAAGACCAGACGTCTATTTGACGAACCGTCAGCAGCGTTGGTGATCACGTTGAGAAACGGTCCCTATGAGTATACCCTATGAGTGTTTGGGGTATAGTTGAGTTACGTCCGGATTGGTTCGCACACGAAACCAACCGGGACCCTGGGACGAAAAGGCTAACAACTCACAGACCGGGCGTCTGATTGACGCACCGTATGTTGCGTTGAGACCCCTATGACGAGGCGGTCCATTGAGATACTTCTTAGTGGGACTTTGTGATACTTGGAGTATCGACCTATAGCTCGTGGAGCAGGCCCTCCCAGAGATGAGCGTACGGAGTACGGAAACCATGTAGATGGCTGAGACCTGACGACTGCTTGACCGACTCGACTTGGAGTGAGTCGACAAGCCCAGTGGACGGAGTGCCCGGTATTTGGCGAAAGGCCCACAGAGGACGGAGCACCTAGTAGTTGGCCGCAGACCCGCGGTACTCGACAAGAGGAGTACCTCTGTAGGCTTTCAGGGGGAGCGCCCGGTATTTGGCGAAATACCCTCAGTGGACGGAGCACCTGGTAGTTGGCCGCAGACCGGCGGTACTCGACAGGAGGAGTACCTCAGCAGTTTTAGGTTAGTGAGCAGTACCTCGGAGTCGTGATAGGACCACTGTACACTCTAGAGATGGAGCTCTTCAGCAGTTACGGTTTCGATAGTGAAAATCCTGGTTTGAGCTGAGACTTTTGACCTTTGTGTTTACCTCATGATTGAGATGGGTCACTTGATAACTTAGGTATATGTATGGGCATATACCTGGGTAGTGGTTATCCGTTGATTTCACAATCCTTGTGTTTCCTCATGATTGAGTTGGGTTACTTGATAACATATGTATATGTATGGGCATATATCTAAGTAGAGGTTATCTGTTGAGATCTTCTTGTGGTTATCCTTGTTGGTTTAGTGAGACCTTGAGGGTCTCAGGGTCCCTACTGAGTATCGTTATACTCACCCCTGCACAGGCTATTCCCGCACCTCGTTGTGTTGGTTGCAGACGAAGAGCAGTGCTGACGGAGGCCGAGTGTTCGAGGACTGGTCAGTACACTGAGGCGGACTACACGACGAGTCAGTACCCGGAGGTGGACTACATGATGAGTCAGTACCCGGAGGAGGACTACATGACGAGACGACACACAGAGGATGTTGACGGACGAGAGCGTGGAGGAGGGTATCTGTGCCTACCCTTCAGGTAGGATCCGAGGAGGATGACCCAGGAGATGCTTCCTTCTTCTAGCTATTTTCTTTTTGCTGTTGTACCTTGTTCAGTTGTAGTTGTACTTTCTTTTGGGTTTGTATTCTGGCCCATTGACTTTTCTGCTTTTCTTTTGTACTTAGTGTTTGGATTCTGCTTGTACTCTGTGGTGCTTGTTTTCATTTATAAAGGAAATGCCTTCCAAGTTATTGGGATTTACGCCTTTGGTGCTAGTCGCCAGCCCCTGACCTATGGAAGGCGGGCTTGGGGTAGTCACGGCACGGGCCCCGAGGAAGGGTCGTGATAGATTGGTATTAGAGGAGTTCGGTTCTACCGAAGAACTTATAACTCTGATGTTTGTTTCTGGGAAGCAATAGTGTTAAGAGTACCGAGTGTGGTTTTCAGTTTAGGGAGTCCAGTGTTGGTGCGGGCGACCGACGTATCAATACACCAGGACCTTGACAACTGATTTCCAACTTTGTGCACGAAAACACTAATTGCGTGGGTGTTTCCAGAAGTTTTAAATGTCAGCTCAAACCAGGTCATCTCACCAGGTATAAACGTTTGACCATGCCACGATTTTCTTTCAGGATGCCTTTTCACGGATGACCAGCTAGATCCCAGAGGGATGTGCTTACTGACAGCCTGTCGAGCGACGAGGCTTCGGTACAGGGCCCTCTTGCAGTTGAGGCACCAGCGGAGGCACCAGCGGTACTACCATACGATGGGCCACCGATGCAACCAGCCCCAGCAGTAGGCGATGCATGCTACTTGAGTGCGCTGCACGAGTTCCAGTACTAGAGGCCTCCCAGGTTCCGGGGAGAGACAGACCCGCAGGCGGTTGAGGATTGGCTGGAGGCTGTGGTGAGAGTCTTTAGGCTAGTGGGGAGGCCGACAAACTTCATGTTGATCTTTTCTACCAGCCTCCTTCAGGCAGTAGCAGGCAGGTGGTGGAGCCACTTATTCCAGTTTTGCGACGGGATGACCTTCACATGGGAAGACTTCGAGACCTTCTTCAGGGTGGAGTTTGTGCCAGTAGATCTACACCCCGAGTGTGTGAAGGAGCTTCTGACTTTGACGCAGGATTTTAGATCAGTTTCCGAGTCATCTGTGGGCAGTAGATAGATGATGCAGAGGTCCAGGAGGACCAGACCAGCAGTTGGATGATCTAGGGTTTTAGGACCGGTGGTGCGGGGCACCCGGGGTGGGAGCAGAGCTAGGCGTGCCAGATGAAGGTTGTGTTACTCATGCGGCGGAAAGGGTCACCTGGCACGTGACTGTCCGAATCCTCGTACGGTTGATCAGCGGGTGTTGGAGGATCCACCGAGACAGAAGAAGCGGCTGGTGCTTGAGCAAAAGCCGAGAAGTGGACAAGGCAGTAGAGCTCCAAGAGCAGGTGGACATGAGAGGAACTAGTGGATACGTCCTTTGTACTTCTAGTTCCATGTTGCTTTTGTATTCGTGCCTTTGTACTATGAGCTGCAATAATAAAATGACACTTATCATCTGATGTTTGACATCCTATCTTTTTTTTGGTTGATATAGAGTGGTCCTGGTTAAGGCTGTTGACTTGACCCTCACTTTCGATATTTCTATTGGAGGAGACCCAGTGACCTCACACTGATGCTGACAGTGTGACTCGACCCTTGGAGGCGATAGTGACAGTTGGATCTCTTGGTAGTTATGTAGAGGACTTACGACGTCATCCATGGCATGAATGTATCATTCATGTCAGGATTGACTGTATTAGGCAACGAATGTGGTTCATCCAGGGGATGACACCGGATTTCTCTTATCGGAAAAAAAAGAAATCATAGCAGCTCTTGTGAGACTAAAGAAGGTCCAGGTCATCCAAGAGCGGATGAAGACTTTACAGTGAAGTAAGAAACAGGAAACCGGTGCAAGTCTTAGAGACTCGGGCGTGTTAAATGTTTTCAAGAAGTGGATGCTTTAAGGATTGATGAGTCTGCGAAGCAGAAGACGTGGAGGCAGAGCTAGGAGAGCAGTATGAGGTGGTGTACATCTTAACATGCTACAACCACCCGCCTTAGTTATCCCCGCCAGGCTCAGGGAGCTGGAGGGCGGTGGAAGAGTGTGGCTACTTGCGATCAAGGAGTGTGACCCAATGCCTCTAGAAATGATTCAAGGGACAGTCTATGTCCACTACTAGCTGTTGTAGTAACAGACGTCGATATGAATCATTCCTTGCTTTCATAAATCTTGTTCCAGACCTAGAGTTTCCGGTAAGCTGTGGACTTGAACCTCACATCTGGAGATACCTTTGGAGGAGACTCAATAATCACACTTACGCCGAGGGTGTGGTCAGATCCTCGATGCGAGAGTTTCGGTTGGAATCTCTTGGTGGAAGTGTCGAGGCCTTATGACGTTGGTTTGAGTATGGACTGGGCAATCACAGTTCATACACAAATTGACGGTTTTAGGCAAAAAGGATGTAGTTTAACTATGACGTCGAGATGAGTTTTCCTTGGTCTGCGAAAAAAGAAAACCCCAGGCAGCGCATGGTAACTCTTGCACAGGAGGGTGCGGCCGATCACTCTTGAGTCAGTCAACCTTACCCTCGTAGCATCAGTCATTTTGAGTTTCAGTTCTAACAAATAATGGAGACCTCTGGAGTTCGAGGATGACGACCACATCTTCTTATGAGTCTCGCCTCGACGAGGTTTATGGAGATGTGGCCAGGGAGGCAAGTTATCTCTGAGATTCAACAGACCTTTCTAGGTCCTCAGCTGTGTAGGCGGGGTGGTTTACCGCTTGACCCATCCACCTCAGTTGCACCAGGTGCACGACTACTTCCACGTATCTCTACTAAGGAGATACGTGATCGACCCTTCGCATATCATCGACCATGAGGAGCAGGACAATGGCAATGGGGTTACTTCCATGGAGGTTCTAGTGAGGATCAAAGATCGATAGGAGTGGATCCTACGGGGACGATCGATTCCTCTGGAGCACTTTCTTTGGCATCACGGGAACCTCCAGGTGAGCACATGGGAGCGGAAGGCTCAGATGCGTTCTCAGTACCGCCTTTGTATCCCTAAGTTTGTGGTGAAGCTTTACGGGGACGTAAAGACCTGTGGTGGGAGTAATTTAAAGACCCGTAAATTCCAAGGAAATTTTTTTTCTTAATTTTCTATGAATTTTACAAGAACGCAGTTTCTGACGGCACCTGATTCCGAGGCACGGTGTGCCCGGAATCATTTTCTGATGTTTGGCTCGGGTAAGTTTAGTGAACAGACGAGAGGGTTTTTCTAACATTTGAACCGTTGCTCAGAATCGAATTCTGAGGCACCGATGGAATCGCAGAACCGGTAATTGCTTATAAAAGCATCTTCCGGAGTTGCGTTTGCTCGGGTGTGGTCTTTAATTTTTGGGCATAAAGTTAAGAAATAAAATAAATTGTACGACAAACTTTATTTTATTTCACTTAAGCCGCTTGGAAGCCACTTGAAGCCACTTAAAGCAACTTAAGCTGAGTCGATGCGGATAGGGTGCTATCCAGAAATATGCTACCCTCTTGGTAGGATATTTGTGTGGTGGGGCCCGCATGAGCCCAACCGTTTCTTTCAGCTATGTAACGCACTAGGAAAAATCCCTATTAAATAAAAGTCAACTGGGGCGTTTTTTTAAACAATTAAACGCTCCTATTAAATGGGCGGTTTATTCGTTGAAATTATTTCTATGAATTAATTTCGTTCGGTTCTTATCACGTTTTCGTTTGGTGGCATGATAATAAAATAAGGCAAACACACCTTCCTTTTAAAAAATTATGTTAAACCGTTGAAGAATCTCTAAGTATCTTCCTCCTTCTTCGCGAAGAACGCGAAGAATGCGAAGAACACTGGCCTCCGACGAAGAACACTGAACCCGTGGAGATCAGAGATGCGTCGTCGTGTACCGCGACGCCGACGATTCTCCCTCCGCGATGCTTGTTCCGCAACGGTCAATTCCACGAAGAACGCACGTCCGACGAGGTAGGGTTTTTAATTTAGAATAATAATACCCTTCTTCCTCGGATGATTCCTTTTGAAAATAAAGAACGCATATCAACTCAATACTATGTTAATCCGCGGGATGTTTGGTTATGGGATGAGTATTCTTGATTTCGGAAAATCGGTAGGGATTTTATTTTTGAAATACCATTATAATCTCGTGAACGTTTCATTACAATTAAACAACCAGTTTCATATGAACAATTTCAATTTATTAAAATTGTTTTTTCATGTGTTGAATAAATTCTCCCATTGATTTTATCTAATGCGGAGGGTGCAGGCCAAACGAACAGGCCCGACAACCCTCCGCAGATTTTTTATTGATGTGTGGATTGACAGGGGAAGTCAAACGAGGTCGCAAGGTGATTTTGAGGCCTCCGAAATGACGGTCGGGTCCCGGGAAAACCATAGGCGAAGACGACAGGAGAAACGGACCACCGGAGTGCGTCTAGTGGTCTGCGGAAGGTGGCGATGGCGCGCCGCTGGAATGGAGGCGGTCGGCGGTTCGCCGCCGGCCTCAATCAGCGGCGAAGGGCGGTGGAGCCGCGCACCCCACCCGTGGTGTCCGCTCGGCCGTGCTGGCCATGCTGCGACCGGCCGGACGGGCCTAGTCGGGCCCAGCCGGGTCGGACCCGGGTCGGGTCGACCCAGGGGGGGTCGGGCCGGGTCGGCCCGGGCCCAGACCCCCGTTTTCAGACCACTTTCGGTAAAATGTCTTTAACATGAGCTACGGGCCTCCAAGCGACTTTCCGTCAGTGGCAACATGATCGTTAGATCGAGACGGTCGTTTCGGTATATCGCAATCATGGTTTCAGATTACTTTGGGTTCGGCCGATTTGGTTCGGATACGAAACCAACCGTGCCCTCGGAGCGGAAACACTTATATCTTGAGCTCTGGACGTTTGATTGGCGTGCCGTCGACTTTGATGGATTCCTATAAGTGGGACAGATCTTTTGACTCACTCCGCTCGAGGTTTGGATGTCGTCGAAGTGCGGTCGGGTTGGTTCGCTCACGAAACCAACCGGGACCCTAGAACGAAAAGGCCAATAACTCACAGACCGAGCGTCTGATTGACGTTCCGTCTATCTCGTTGTTTTCCTCTTGTTGAGAAGGAACTTTTGGCATATTTCGCCCGAGTTTTGGATGCAGTTGGATAGTGGCCGGGTTGGATTGTACCTGAAATCCAACCGGGCCCCTAGAACGGAAATGCTGATATCTTTCAGACCAGACGTCCGTTTGACGAACGGTCAGCGGCGTTGGTGATCACATTGAGAAACAGTTCCTATGAATATACTCTATGAGTGTTCGGGGTATAGTTGAGTTATGGCCGGATTGGTTCGCACACGAAACCAACCGGGCCCCTGTGACGAAAAGGCTAACAACTCACAGATCGGGTGTCCGATTGACGAACCGTCTGTTGCGTTGAGACCCCTATGACGAGGCGGTCCTTTGAGATACTTCTTAGTTGGACTTTGTGATACATGGAGTATCGACCTATAAATCGTGGAGCGGACGCTCCCAGAGACGAGCGTACGAAGTACGGAAACCATGTAGACGGCTAAGACCTGACGAGTGCTTGACCGACTCGACTTGGAGTGAGTCTACTAGCCCAGTGGAAGGAGCGCCCGGTATTTGGCGACAGACCCGTGGCAGACGGAGCGCCCGGTAGTTGTCCGCAGACCCGCGGTACTCGATAGGAGGAGTACCTCTGTAGGTGATTAGGGGGAGCGCCCGGTATTTGGCGACAGACCCTCAGCGGACGGAGCACCTGGTAGTTGGCCGCAGAACCGCGGTACTCGACAGGAGAAGTACCTCAGCAGTCTTAGGTTAGTGAGCAGTACCTCGGAGTCGTGACAGGACCACTGTACACTCCAGAGACGGAGCTCTTCAGCAGTTACAGTTTCGATAATGAAAATCCTGGTTTGAGTTGAGACTTTTGACCTTTGTGTTTACCTCATGATTGAGATGGGTAACTTGATAACTTAGGTATATGTATGGGCATATACCTGGGTAGTGGTTATCTGTTGATTTCACAATCCTTGTGTTTCCTCATGATTGAGATGGGTTACTTGATAACTTAGGTATATGTATGGGCATATATCTAAGTAGAGGTTATCTGTTGAGATCATCTTGTGGTTATACTTATTGGTTTAGTGAGACCTTTAGGGTCTCGGGGTCCCTACTGAGTATCGTTATACTCACTCCTGCACGGGCTATGCCCACACCTCTATGTGTTGGTTGCAGACGACGGGCAGCGCTAACGGAGGCCGAGTGTTCGAGGACTGGTCGGTACCCGGAGTCGGAATACACGACGAGTCAGTACCAAGAGGTGGACTACATGACGAGTCAGTACCCAGAGGTGGACTACACAACGAGTCAGTACCCGGAGTGGACTACACGACGAGTCAGTACCCAGAGGTGGACTACACGACGAGACGACACACAGAGGAGGTTGACGGACGAGAGCGTGGAGGAGGATATCTGTACCTACCCTTCAGGTTGGATCCGAGGAGGATGACCCAGGAGCTTCTTCCTTCTTCTAGCTGTTGTCTTTTTACTGTTGTACCTTGTTCAGTTGTAGTTGTACTTTTTTTGGGTTTGTATTCTGGCCCATTTACTTTTCATCTTTTCTTTTTTAATTAGTGTTTTTCTTCCTCTTGTACTCTATGGTGCTTGATTTCTTTTATAAAGGCAATGCCTTCCCAGTTATCGGGATTTACGCCTTTGGTGCTAGTCGCCAGCCCCTGGCCTATAGAAGGCGGGCTTGGGGTAGTCACGACACGGGCCCCGAGGATGGGTCGTGACTTAAATATTCCTAAATTGATAATCCTATACAAAATGGTTTATATTCTAGAACATTTGATTTCATATCGAATTAGATCATATATAATAGTACTATTCATGAATAATTGGTTAAATATATACATATTACATGTTTTTTCATGTCACATTATACGAAAATTACCTTCCATAATATATATTTTTATCGTAACATGATTACATTGTGATCATATTTTCAATGGCATGTGAAAAATAATTTGATGATGTTATGTTATGGGTCATAAATTTAGTAACTTATGCAGTAATGTTTATATTCCGACAATAATTTTTTTAAAACCATTAATTTTAATGAATTGTATTAGTAGGCTTATGATTTATACATTAGATTAATATGAATGACACTAGGATTGATTGCAGTTTTATATTTTAATGAATTATCCAGTAATTTTTCCTATGTAACAACATAAATCCCAATTGATATATATATATATTGTGTTTTAATATAAAAAATAGATACAAAAGATCAAATTCCCAAGTATATATCAGTTTATTAATTAAAAAAACTAGATACATACATATTTCCCTTATTAAATTTGAAATTATTCAATGAAAATAAAAAAAGAAAAGAAACTACTTATATTCACTTATTCAATGATTTTAGCTTATCATCCCAAGGAATGAAAAAATAGGATGATATCAAATGCTCAGTAGGAGTTATGTATATTAATTATAACAGATGAAAATTAATTATGAAATAAAAATTACCGAATGGTAAATAATATAAAATAAAATCCATCAATAAATTGACAATTAAAATGAATCCATGGATTTTGGTATAGTGATAACATCATTGAATGTAATAACTTGTAATTGAATAAATAAAATTCTTATTTACTTATGGTTATGTATCTGGATTCAGATATATTATATTGTCAAGATTGTATAAGAATATAGGTAAAATCCATCAGATTCTTCTTGTAAACAATCACAAATGTTTTTTCACCCACTATTTTGTTACATGATCCCAATTGATGCATCGAGGTGCTATATGTAACTAGACCCCATCTATCAGTGTGTGTCCTAATCATTCATCACACATTGATTACATTATAAAACATCTTTAAAATTAGACATGATATGTAAAAGTGTAAAATGATAAATAAAATTATCAAATCCATGATAGATTGAATGTTTATATTTAATTAAATCATCAATATATTATGATCTAAAATAGATATATTGTATACATATACCTCACAGAAGGAATATGTTGTCGAAAAGGTCAACCAATGAGAATATCGTAATGGTGTCCATGAGAGAAAAATTTTTAATTTTAATTATAAATTTATAATGAAAAATATGTATAGATCATGATAAATGATTTCCAATATAAATTAAAGAACATAAAAATGTTTTTAAGGAACATTATAAATGATCAACATTATCGTGTCTTAAGGGAAATTATTAATAATTATTTAATATGGAAAAAATAGTAACTATTTGTATAAAACTATAAATTAACTATGAATTTTTTTCATTATTATTTTATGAATTTTTTAATATAATTTGTGTCTTAATATAGATTATGGACTGTACATTAAAAATGGATATGAAATCGGAATAATCCCTTAAAATTGGAATAGCAAATTTGTAGTAATTGAAAAAAGAACCATAGAGAAATATGTATATCCCCATCAAGAGAAGATGAAATGATCTAGATAAATGACTTTGGGATATATACACATAATTTATTAGAATTATATATATTAATATATGTGAAATATATTTCGTTAAACAGAGTTAATGTGTTACCCGAAATTAAAATTGGGAATCAGGGAGAATCACTTACCTTATGTCTGGATGAGTTATAAACATGTAAAAAATATCACGTATAATGAAATTATATTAATTAATAATTTTATTTAGATCCTTTTAACATTTATTTGTATAATTCTAATTTTTAAGTTCATTTATGTCTTATTTGATGTGTAATAAATTCAATTTCATCATTTGGTAGTGTTTTTTTCCTTAGTCTTTATGATTGTTTAACATGTATACATGAATAAAATATCATAAAAATTTATAATAGTTATGAAAATTGTATATTATATGTTACTAAATTAATTACATAATATTAGATGGAATTATTTATCATTTTTACTTCATATAAGGATGACTCATTAGATAAAATATTAATTTTAATTCTTTAGATTATTTTTCTATTTTATTGATCATTACAAACTAGTTTAATTTTATTTATTAATATAATTTATATATAATAATTATAGAAAATTAAAAAGCATATATATATTATCATAATAATTTTGTTATGTCTAGCCTTGAAATCATAATTGAATAAAAAAATATTCATCTATGATGGTGGTAAATTGGAACCTCACGAATGATGTATACATTTTCTTAAGAATAAAAGAATAAAAAAATATATTTAATGATTTATATAAAATTACTAAAAATATAACATTATATTTATGATATTAGAGTTATCAGATCCCTCATTATAGGGGATGTGATGGAAAGATAAGAAAATAAAATAAATAAAAAGTAAAATTAAATGAAAGAAAAAGGGGTTTTCACCTCTTCATTTTGTCCCTTTGGGAACCTCATTAAAGAGTTTGGGATTGGTATTTTCATGAGAAAAATGTATCCTATATGATTAGGTGTTACTTGGGATGGTCATTGGGGATAATTGTTACATGTATAAAGTCTTTTGTTAGTGTGATGAGAATAGGTTGTGAAATGTGGTTTTTAAAGTGGATGAGAATGGTGTTTTTTATAAAAAAAATTTATATTTTTTGCATCAAGTATATGAGTAGTGCTAATTCATGTTACTAAATAGAGTAACTAGTTCATAAGATTTTAATATTTTTTTCTAACACCATCCAAACATCATATGTGACTCAATAATTCAAGTATTTAAAATAAACCCTAAATTATTGTATTCCATTATTCCCCTAAAATTCATCTATTTTAGAAAAATACCAGAAAATTCATCGTAATCAATTTTTGGCTGTCGAATTTAGGAATGGAAACCATTTTTTGAAAAATAAAATTATCAATATGAGAATTTTAGTATTTAATTAAAAACATCTTTTACTCGATAAATAGAAATTTTATTATTATAACTGATTTTATGAAACATTCATAAAATTAGTAAGGTCGCATAAAATTATAATATAATAATAAGATATCCATATATTATTTTATGAATTGATTTTATTAATATTTTTTTATTTGATATATATATTATAAAATTAGAAATAAATATTTTATTCCACCAAAATACCAATATTAAATATATCTTTTTCAAAATATTTTATTAATTATTGCTTGATATAAATATATGATAATTCAATTGATAAGATACCCAAATTTTTTTATACCTTCATAGGTAAGGATACTATTATAATGTTTAGATTACTATTCCTAATGGTCACATTAATAATCCAAACATCATGTTACTATTTCATTATATATCATAGTTCATTTTTTCAAATTAAACTATCGAATGAATTGAATTTATTTAAAAAGATACATATCATAAAATCCCAGGGTTTCATATTATTTTAATAGTTGGAAATTTCATCCTCTTTATTTTTATATATTATTTCCTTCTAAAGGGATGTGGGTGGTTTTTCTTCCTAAGAACCGATGATTCCCATATTACATCATCCATCTTATGGTTTCTCCAAAGAACATTTACTATTAATGTAGTCTAATTTCCCAATATTTTATGTATTGTTTCTAGATTCTTTATTGGCTCTTAGTTGTATTAAAAATCATGTTCCACATCATTTTATTCATACTGGAGTACCTTTTTTGGTTCTTACATGTAATTTTATAATAATGATATATATAAGACATCATGATCTTTTGAGAGACTTAGGTTGGGTATGGAATGTACTTCTTGGTTATATCATATACTTATTTAAAAATGATATGTATTTCAAATGGTCCTTTGTATATGGGTCTAAGATACCCTTTATTAGTAATCCATAATACTCCCTCCCATGGAGATACATTTAAAATGAAATTATCCCCCATATGAAATACCAAGTCATTTATCTAGCTTTCAACATATCTCTTTTGTGTACTTTAGGATTCATTATTTTGATCCAAAATAGTCTTTAACATTACTAATTTCACTTAAATTAGTCTTGGGTCTATAATTTTTCTTTCAGTAAATTCATCCCAACAATTTGGAGTATTAAATATCATTCCATATAATATATCATATGGTTCCATTTGAATACTATAATTAAAAATATTATTTAATGAAAATTTTAAAAAAGATAAATACTGATCCCACATACCATGAAAGTCTAGTGAGAATGATATCAATGTGTCATCCAAAATATTAATAGTCTTTTCAGACTATATTTCAGATTGAGGGTGATACGAAGTACACTTATGAAGCTATGTATAAAAGTCTTTATGAATACGCTTCGGGAGATTTGATCAGAAATGGGGATCTTTATCATACACAATCTATAGTGTTGCATTAGGAAGTAATACAACATCATTAATTTAGAGTATTTCAGGGTTATTCTATAGAGAATCATCCCATATATCATTGAAATGTGCATATTTGACATGTTGAACAAAAATTACACAAATTTAATTATTTATTATTTTAATAAGTGAAAATCCATTGAAAACAATCATTGTAATGTAATCACACTTCAACATAATAATATAAAGGGGTCACACGACTCATAAATGATTCTATATATAATAATTCACTTGATGATAAACAATGGTTCTTATCATATATTCAAAAACTTTTCATTTCATATTATCTCACAAATAATATTACTTTAAAGCTCTATACATCATGGAACATTGAAAGTTGAATGTTAAATTTGAGCTATGAGTTTCATCTTATATTTCCATTTTTGGATCATGTATTTAAAGAAGACATAACAAATTTTAATATTCCATAATTTCATTATCATAAATTAATTCTTCATATATTTCATCCTTGCCATCAATAATTTTTCTTTGAATATTATCATAATCATATTGACATCCTTTTATATTCTCTAGTGAATATGAATTAGTAGATAATTTAAAAATTTTGATTTTTCCACATACATAGGTTCTCCAATATATAGATTATCTTTCAATAATTATTATTTTATTCATAGGATTGTACATGTGTTGTGTATGGAATATAATTCATGGGTATGGAATGTACATAGTTTACAATGATATGTATGTCAAATGGTCCAATGTATGTCAGGATATGTTACACTTTATTACCCCACCATAAGAATCACTTTCATGGTGATAATTTAGGAAAGAAATGATCCCCTAAATGAAATTAAAATTCCATTCTCTAGTTGTTAGAAAAAATATTTTTTATACATTGGTATTTATTATTTTGTGCCTGAGAAGTCTGTAACGTTATTAAGGTATCTTCAATTTTTAATGGGTCTATATGTATTATCTCACCAAATTCATCCAATCATTTTGTAGTATGAAATAACATTCCTTATATGCCTCATATGGTTCCATTTGCATAGTATAAAAAATATTATTTTATTCAAATTTCAAGAATGGTAAATATTGATCTCATATACAATGAAAGTAATGTGAGGATGAAATAAACATGTCTTCCAAGGTATGAATAGTTCAATCAGACTATCCATCAGTTTTTTCTTGAAAATCAGTAATCATATGAAGATCAATATACACGCCATTCTAAAGACTCTTCCTGAGTTTTGATGTTAAATGGGGATATCAATCAGAAAAAATGGATAGTCTTTCACCATGATGTAATACAACTTCATTAATATAGACTCTTTATAGGTCATCCTATAAACAATCATATATTATATTGATTAAATGTGCATATTTGGTATGTTGACCAACAATTACCCATATTGCATCATTGTTTCAAGAATCCTTATAAATCAATCGATGTCTATGGTAAATTCATCCCACTTCATCATAAAAAAATATAGAGTTCACACAACTCATCATTGATGCAATCTCAATTCATTCACTTCCTGATAAAATATAGATTTTGACATATATTCAACAAATTCCTGATTCATATTATTCCACAAAAAATGTTCCTTTAAATCTCCATACATGATCATTTTACCAAGGTGGATAGAGATATTTGAGCAATGAGTGTCATATAATAGTTCCCATTTTAGATCATGTATTGATGGAACACATAACAAATTTCAAACATTCATAATTCCATTCTAATACAATAAGTCTTCCAATCATCCATCCTTAACATCATTAATTTTACATTAAATATTATCATTATCGAATTATGATCATTTAATATTCTATACTGAATATGGTTTGGTAGTCATTTGAAAATATTGTGATTTTTCTACTTCCTTAATAATTCCCATATGTAGATTTACTATATCTGTTATCACATGACCTTTCTCAACCCTCATTTTTTTTAGAAATCCATGATCATTGTTTTTTAATGAATTTAATACCTTATATGATTTTTGTGGGTGGTACTGTATTTAGATATCATAATAATTCAGTAACTAGATATATTAAATTTTGATCATGTTAAACTTGTTCTATGTAATGATCTATTTCAAAAGATTGTGATACATATATATCTCAAATATTTTACTATAGATATTGTATCTCCATGTTGTCTGTGAGAATATTACTTATATGATATCTAGATAACGAGACGGATAATTTTTTTATGGGTATTCAAATTATTTAATAAAAATGTAATAACATTTTCATTTTTTATGGTCACAACATAGTAATTTGTTAGATGTATCACTTTATATCATAAAGCCATCAATTCATGATGGTAAATTAATTGTTATAGAATTATAAAATTAAATCGACATTTATTCAAAAAAAATCAACACATTTATCTATCTACATGAACATAACCCTATTATGTGTCATATTGGTAAATGTGTTTCCCAATCAATCAAAAGAATGAAATTTCGATTGAAACCCAACCAAACCAAAAAAAACTATGTACCCCAGTTATGTTTTTCGGTGTATGATATTATTGGATTGTACTTGTCTTCTTTTTATCCAAAGTTATTCCATCATTATTATATGTATATAAAAAAATTCCCTGAACCCACAATTCACACATTCTATGTTTATCGCATAACTAATTCCATATAAGTGTATTAATAGTAATATTCCATTTATTCTCCTTGTATTCATAGATTTTAGAATACATTATAATATCATCAATTAATACTATAAAAAATAATAAGAATATTGTTTGAATATTGTTTTCATTAGATCGTCTAAAAAATGTGAATTATTCAATCCAAATGGAATTTCTGCGAAATCATACTTTCTATACCTCATCTGAATTATTTTTTTGGGATATACTCTTTCATTACTCATAGTGGATGATACCTTGAATGAATGTGATTCGTCGAAAAATAATATGATATGTAATTTTATCAGATAAATATTCTATTTGGGGAATAAGATACTTGTTCTTTATTGTATTTTCATCGATTTCTCTGTTGTCAATGAAAATCTTCAAGGATCCATTTTATTTTTTACAATAATAATAGGTGCTCCCCCCCCCCCGAGAGAAACAATATGGGTGAATAATTATAATATTACTCAACTCCACTACATATTTCCATAGAACAAATAATTCATATGAGGGATTCTAAAAAACATTGGTAATTTTCATTCAAAGTGATTAGATCAATTGTTAAATCAACTTTAGGATCTAGGGATTCTCAGTAATTCCATAAGAAATACATCAAATCATTATTGTAAAATAGGTACATCCTCGAATTGATGATTACCTACTTCATACATGGATGTTGATTTCTCTTTCTCATGAAGAATTTCATTCAATAGAGCTCATAGGGATGGATCTACATAAGAATTAGTTGATAGAGTATTTTCTTTAAAGATAAGTGATTATAAATATTTTGGAAAAAGAATAATTTTTTTTGGAAATTACATTTTTCATAATATTTTGAATCATACTATATAATAATGATTATATCAATGTCATAAATAGGATTTTTGATAAGGTGATAAAAACAATGTCTATATTCCATAATGTGAAATGCCTTAAACATTTTTTTTATAATGATACTTCCCTTAGGGGTTTTGATTGAAACATCCCATGTTAAATCAAAAGTGAAATACCTAATATTATTAACAAATTAGCTAGATATAACAGATTGAGATGATCTATAATCATATATAGAATTTGATAAATTAGAATATTGTATTATTAATCATTCCACCACATCATTGGGTATATCTAAATTAGGGGTGGTGAACTTATAAGCATGGTGATGTCCCTTTATAATCTTCTCTTATATTTTCCCTTGATTCTAAAAACATTGGTTTGAATAATGAACTATTTCATATTAGTTGAAACATTAAAATTCAATAATTTTTATCTTCCCCCAAAATTCATTTTATCAATGATCATTTTCTCTACACATATAAAATACACCAATTCATTTCAAGAGTTTCCCAGTATGATAACATCGACAATTTTCACATAATAAAAATTGATCCATTCCCCTCTTTAATATTGACAGCTCACCTTATCCATTGTTATTATAATACAACATGTTCTCTTTATTTCAATATAACAAATAATATCAATAAATTTACTTCTCTTTTTTGATGGAACATAATATCATTTCATCGAATATTGAATTTTGTTGAGAAAAATTATCCCTTAGGATACATGGCTTATCGACATAAAATAAATTTTTAATATTATCTTCCAAATCAAACATCTAATATATATAATATGTGACTAACCTTGTGAATATAAATTTATACTATGAAATACTCACTTAATAACATTATTTTTTGATAAAAAAATCCTTTTTTTATATTTTTCATTCATAAGGGATATATGTTTTTTAAGAATGGTATATTAAAATTTCCCAACAATAGGTTTTATATTTCTTCTTCATACTTAGTATTTTGCATAAAATACCACCATATATCAGCATCAACTATGAGTAAATATACTACCAATACTTATTTTGCATTGTCATTATATCCAAATTCAATAAATATATTCTCAAGTAACTTTATTCACTACTTAGTAACTACTAGAATAGTGTTTTCACTAAAATATAGGGTCTTCTACTAAATTAAATGATCAAATATTGGGTTTTCATGGTTATTTTTTATAACATGATTAAGTTATCCTAATATATACATGATATGATTTATGTTTCATTAATAAATAATAGCAGAATATTAACTAATATTAATAATGTTTATTGAGAAATAAATTCACTAAAATGAGTTATCGTGATTCACATTTTTATTTAACATATTGTTTCCATGTTTTTTACTAAGAATTATCTAACAAAAATTGTTACAACCATGAAAATTGTAACCCATAGTTGTTGGTTATTTTTTTACAGGGTCATGAATACTAGAGATCACATTATCAAGGTTGATTGGTTTAGAATACATGTCGAGAAAGATACATTTAAGCTTCTATTAATACATTTGGGATTAAAAATATATCCTAAAAAATAAACCATTTTATTATTTTTACATATTAAAATACATCATCTTCCCAACCATGCGAAGGAAGACAAATAAATTAGAAATCTTAAATTCTTAGTAAGGGTTATATAAAATAAAAACATGTGTAGAAAATTAAATAAAGAATAATCGTTATGTAAAGGTGGATAATGTGAAAACTCATGGCATCAAGCTACTATTAATAAAAATAAATCTATATGTTTTTTCATTGTTGAAACCAAATGGAATGAAATAATACCAAATGAAGAATATTCATATTTTCTTAATGTCATGTATCAGGAATATGAACTATTATTCCATCAACATTGTTTATCAATGTTGATAAAATATAGTATGGGTTTTCATTGAAATAAAAAAAATTGGGTTTTCAACATCTTATTAGTGTCATTGTACATGTAAATGCATCTACGGGATATCAATCATTTGGCCCCACCCTCTCAAAACACGACCAAGTCATACATCAATCATAGATTCATTTCAATTGAATCATCCAAATAAAACACAGTATATATAATTTTAGTATGAATATGGAAATAATAATATACATGATATAATAAATAAATATTTTTAATGAAATATTTAATTAAGTGTGATCATAAATAAAATGAATGTATATATACATCAGACACAATGTATAAGTGGTGAAAAAGGAATAACCAAAAGGAATATTATTATTTTTTCTGAGATAATAGATCTAAATCATTATTATACATTAATACAGTAAAAGATCAATATATCAATATATATTTATTCAAATTGAAATGAAAATATATAAATAAATTTATCAAGAATCATTAAAAATAACCCACATTAATGTAGCTAATGTGAATGTTATAAGTATTCATTGAAAAAATTATAATAATTATTTTTTTATATCTAGAAATGCCAAACAATGGTTTGTATGGGAAAAATTAGTTATTTTATAAAAATATTTGTGGCTTAAAATATAATAGGTAGTGTTCATGAGAATTGGTAAATAATTTGTATGTTTTCTTAAATTAATCTTGCTTATCATGATGAAATAAAAATAAAAAATTATAGAATCATGTATTTTCCCATAACAGGTATATGAAATGATATCGATAAATGATATTTGAAGATATTCATATAATGTTGAATAATTTTATGTAAAAATAAATAATAATTACATTGTGGTAATGATAATGAAAGAGTAACCTGAACGAAACATAAGGATTCAACGGGAATCCCTTCCCTAATTTATGAAGGTTTTTACACATATACATTATATCTTGGATAATAAATTTATATTATATAATAATTTAATTTATCACTTATTTAACAATTATTTTTTAATATAAATTTATTAATGTCGGTTATGGTCTTTTTGGAGAGTTATAATATTCAATTTCATCGTTCGGGGGTGTTTGCATCATTTACATTCATGGTTGCTTCACTTATATTCATGTATTAATCGTCTAGTAAAATAATAACAGTTATATATAATTGAAATTTAATGTTATTAATGAACTAATATAAGATTAAATGGTCATATATGTTAATTTATTCAATATCTAATAATGTTTCCTTAGATAAAAAAATTTGATAACTATTTAAGATATTTTTTGTTTATTTTCACCATCTCACACTATTATTGATTTATTTTTAAAATTAGGTAATTATACTTGTTCAAAACCATTATATAACTGATAATATCTCTATTAAAGTATAATTTAACCAATGTAATATTTTTATGACCAATCATAATGGGGTAATGGGAAGAAATTTGTTTTATCAATGCAAGTGGTAAATCGATACCACACTAACGATATTTTCATTTTTTATAATAAGAGAATAAAAAATATAATTGCTGATTGATATAATATTAAGAATATTAAATTAAATTATGTGTACAGTAATGGATTCAGAATGTTCCTTTCTATTGGGAAGTGTAGAAAAGGATAAAAAAACAAAAGAAATTTAAAAATAAAAATGAAAGAAAATGAAAGTGGATTTCACCTCTTGAATTATTCTATATAAGAACCTCATTAAGGGAATTGTGAATTAAATTCTGTTGATACCAAAGTCTACTAGACATGGGGATATAATTGGGAATATCATTTCTTAAAAATTGTACAATATTTATGTCCTTGGTGGTATGGGGGTGAAGTGGTGGTGAGGGGTGGCGAGGGGTGGTATTTATAGTTGGGTAGAAGGGTGTTTTTTGATAGTTTTATTTATTAGTATATTATTTTGTTTCAACAATATGAATATTTTTTATTTTTTAGAATAAATAAAGTAAATAGTTCTTATGAGATTTAACTAATGGTTGTTACACCATCTGTACACCATTGATGACTCAATAAGTCATGTGTTTAGCTTATACTCTAAATCTACATATTTAAATATTCACCAAATATTCAATTATTTTAGAAAAATTGAAAAATATTACCTCAAATCATTATTAGATCGGTTGAATTCATGAAACGTATTCGATTTTATGAATGTAATTTTTTAAATTTTTTAAATTTATTTTTTATTTAAAATCAACATTTATTTGAAAAATAAAAATTATAAATTATAAATGATTTTCTGAAACATTTAAAAATTAATTAAGTTATCATTAAATTATTTTATAATAATAAGAGAACAAAATGTTAACTTTTTTATATATTTTATGAAAAAATTAATTTTATTCCATTATTATGATAATTATAAAAATATAAATAAAATATGTTTTAGAAAAAGAAAAACTCATGATTAATTATTTTGAATTATTTTATTTAGTTATTCCATGAAATAAATATAAAATATTTTATTTCTTAAGATACCTATGATTTATTTAAACTTTTTTATGAATGGAATATATTCTATTTTTCTGATTACAATTTAGAATGGTCACATTATTATTCCAATGGTCATGTAACTTTTTAATTGTATATCATTTTTCATTTAACAAATATAAACAATCGACTGAGTTGAACTAATTTAAAAAGATACATTTTGTAAAATCGTGGGGCGTTAAAAACAAAAAAAATGACTAATTCTTCTTATGTATTGAGTATAATTTTCAATCCATAGAATTTGGAGATATGAGATTGATAATCAAAAACTGGAAATTTTAATAATTTCATTATTTAATAAAAATTAAAAAAAAAATACTTTCACCAAAAATATTTAAATGATATAACATTATATATTATTTATTTGAGATATAAAATATCTTAAAAATAATTAAAATTAACTAGATAAATTTTAAAATCAAACAATTCTCTTTGATCTATACCATGTCCCACCAAAAATCCCCTATAATCTATCACATAGATTCAATATATATAGTGGACCATGGATTATTGAAAAATGGGATGGATGATATTCAAGATATTATTAATTTTTTAAAAATAATCATACACAAATTTGATCAAATCCCACATGAGTACGGTTTGCATATAAGATAAATAGTATATATAAAACAATGATTTGATGAATTAATTCACCAAAACAATCCCAAAAATATTTTTTCAAATATATTTACAAAATAACTTCTATTTGTTAAACATATTAGAACCCAAAAACAAAACAGGTACTTGTTTATGACTTTAGTTCCTTAAATAAATTAATCAATCCGAAATCATTTTCTCAACATATTATTTATTTTTTAGAAAAATACTTAAAAATCTAAACTAACCCATATAAACAATGACTTTTAAAACAATTGTAAATATTTTAATTTAATATAAAAACAAGGTAAAAATGTTATTTATTTTAATGAACCATTACCCTAATATGAGAAATATTCATAAAAATAGACTATTAGAAAACGTATAAACCTATACATAGAGATCCAATATAAAATCATTGATGAATAAATAATGAAATTAATAAAGCGGTTAAAAATTATATGATTATTGTAAATAATAAATAAATTCATTGTTATCCACCAATTTGAGAGAGAGAAAAAATGAACATGTAACTCTTTATGAATACATATGATATATGGAAAGACTCAACCTATTAGCATTAAAGGATTCTAGGAAACACTCATTGAGAAAAAGATGTCTATTTGATAATAAAAAACTAATACATTTTAGGTTTCCTGGGGTAACATGTTAATATCCATAGAAAGAATCCTTCCCTGTTCTGAGGAAATAACCTTCGAATTACCATAACTCAAATAGTTTACTATCATATAACCACAATCCATTGAACATAAAAAGCATTATTTACATTAAAAATATCATCCCACAATCAAGAACACATCTTGGAACAATTCCATATTTTCAAAATATCAATGAATTCATTAGTTGGTTTTAAAATTAAAAAAAATTATAAATATTATTCAAAATATTATTTAAATAACTATTCTAATTATTATGAATAATTTATAATCATCCATTTTTCAATATAAACATATGTAATTAAATGTATATAAAAAAAATCTATTAGACACAGTTATTCACATGTTCCATGTTAATTTGTGGATATATGTATATATAAAACCACCCATATGTTTTTAAGAAGAAACATGACGATGTGAATTTATAATATAATATATAAATAAATAAAACTGTTATATAAAAAATATAATTAATAAATTTTCTTAATAATGGAAACCGTAAATAAATAATTCTGTAAAAAATTTTGTCACCCAATTTAATTTCATATAATAAAAATTAATTTAAAAAACAATATTCTTCCTTGAAACCCACAATATATGTTATATAAAAACATAATTAATTAGTTTATTGAATATAGCTAATAAATAATAAAAATATCATAAGCGTCTTTTTTAAAAACAATTGAACTCAATATTAATGACAGATAATGATCATAACATCTAATTTTAAATAAAAACATTCAGATTTTTAATAAAATAAATTTTAAATAGAAAATTACATTCTCTATATTTGGGAAAGGATTACGCATGGAAACACAAATATTGGTTGAGTAAAGGTGATGTGAAGTCTTAATGAAAAAAGAGAAAATAGATTAAAGAATCTATCAAACACTATATAAACAGGGAACATAATATTTTATTACCCAAGACCCTTGTATGGGATCAGGTAGGGGAATTATATAAGTGGGAGGAGTGGGGAATTAACCATAATTGGATAAAAAATTAACATTCTATAGAAATGATACATAATTGAATTCTATTTGAAATCACAACTCAAATCAGATAAAAAATTATAGTATGGGACGAGAGGGAATAAACAAAAGGGTTATTTATACATGAACTGTTTGTGCGGAAGTGAATATTTTTGGGTTAATTATGAATGTAGGATACTTTTTTAATTATCACCTATTATATTTACCTATAGATAACTACTCATGATATATCCCTTGGAATTTTGTGTAGAACATTCTCAGTGGTCCCCTATGTGGAATATTCTTGGTTATGTGACATAGAGATTCCCCATGGGGTTGAACAGGGGGTTTTGAAGCCCCATTCATCCACAATGTAACATTTGTACTACAATGAGGTGTTTGAGAACCTAGATGAACTTCATGTTGTCTCACATCAATCTATGACGCAACCACCACAATCTATCTGTAAAGTCATGGACATTACGTGGAAATATTTTGCTTAAATACATGGGAATTTTACGAGTCCGGGAAAATTTACGGTGCCTGATTCATAGGCATGGTGTTCCCTAAATCAATTTCTACTATTTTTTCTGGTAGGTTTAGTAAACACATGAGAGGGGTTTTATAACTTTTTAACTGGTACTCTGAATTGAAATCAAAGTGTACCGTTGAACTCACATCATCGGCGATTGCTTAGTGAGACCTTCACCGCAGTTGTGTTCTAATGAGAAAGGAAGATATATTATGGGTTTTTTTAATTAAATTAATTAAAAATAAAGTGTTAACATTATTTATATTATTGGTGTTTAAATGATCCAAGAGGTGGTTAGTGGTGGGGGATACCACACCATAACCTCCCATTATAGGTTATGTAGGTGCCCCCCCCCCCCCGCACATAACCTCTCTTAGAGGATATCTGTGGTCGGGACCACACAAAATTTAACTCCCTTTAACATCCCATTTATGTGGAGAGACACTTCACCTTCTTCCACCATTTAATTGAGCCTTCACCATCCTCATTAATCAGATGGGTTTTCACATTTAATTAATTACAAAATTTTGAGTTGTTGTGCCCACAAATAATAGACATCGCTTTCCATCTATTATTTGGTTGGAAAGCTTTATTCATTTGTTGGGATAATTAAGGAGAGGAAAGAACATGAAGGAGCCATTTTCTCCAATGACAAATGACAATCATCTTCCACCGTCTTCCTTCTTCAACTGTGAAAAAGGAGGGAGCACCGTCCATGTAGAATTCCGACGACGCCATTCTTGTAGAATGCAATTGACGCCGTCCTCGGATTCATTGTCTTCTTTCCGACGTTAATGAAATGACATTTTACATCCTTCCTTTGTCAATGATCATTGACGAACATGGTAGGAGATTTGAGTATAATTTTTTCCCATTATTCATCATTCAATTTATGGTTTAAGAATTGGATATTTTTATCACCATAACGAGGAGGGATCATCCCTCATGAAAAAGCCTCGAAAATCCCCCTTCGTTCTTTCTCGTTTGTTAATGATGGAGGTGGCGCAATGGAGCCACTAGAAGGGAGGACTGAAGTGGAGATTCAGCGGTCATAAACGGGCCAGCCGGAAGTGGAACCGGCAGGACAAGGGTCGCTGAGTCGCTAGAGGAGCGTGGAGCCGTCTTGCCGCACAGCAAACTAGGCCGCAGGGGTGCCAGAGGGGCGTGGTGTCGTCGCACTGCGCCAGAGAAAGGAGCTGCGATGGTCGACGGGCTCGCCACGGTGATGTCGCATCACGCCAGAGAAGAACTGTGGCCAAAGGACGTAGTGGAGGAGGAGGGCGGTCAGATGAGCCGGCAGCCGGTGGGCGCACCAAAGGCGGGATCCTTCGGGTCCTGCGATCACCGTGCTGGCACCACTCACCGTCCGTTATAGGGAGATTGGGGCACTGAACCCCACCCCCCTACCCTCGGTTAGGGAGGGCCCTACGAGGCGTGGCCACTAATGGCTTCAGTCGGCTGTCTGCCTCCCAGCCACGGGGGTCGCGCCACACGTGGGTTGTGCCGCTCCCATTGACATGTTGCTTGTCGCGGGTCGGGCCAACCTTCACGGTTCGGGTCAGCTCCCAGCGGGCTGAGTCAGACACCAATCTAGATCCGGACCGGGGTCGGATCAGGTATTGTCCGGCTGGGCCGAACCGGTCCCGGAGCAGCTTTGGCATAAATTCATTTTTTTCCCATATCATGGGTAATGGGAGTCTGATCGATGAACCTTCTATTGAGGAGGGAATATTATAGTGAGTCGAATCTTTTGGCATACCCCACATGAGATTTGGACACATTTGGTATATGGTCAGGTTGGTTTGAGCCTAGAAACCAACTGGGCCCCTGGAACTGAAATGAAAATAACTCACTGACTGGGAATCTGATCAACGTGGCATCTATTGCGTTGACACCCCTATGATAAAGAGGACCTTTTTGATACTTCTACATGTTACTTCATGATATTTGGAGTTTCTACTAGTAGCTCATGGAGTATATTCTCCCGGATCCGAGAAAGCAGAGTACCGAAACCTAGTAGCTGGTAGATACCTGACGACTGATGACATTTCGACTCGGAGTGTTTCTTCTAGCCCATTGGGGAGTGAATCTGTGTGAGTGAAACATACCTACAGTGTAGAGCACATTTGTGTGATACGGCAGGCCCACGGTACTCGACAGGAGGAGTACCTCAGCAGGCTACGAGGGGGAGTGCTTCTGTGTGAATCGGCAGACCCACGGTGGGGAGTGCCTCTGTGTGAGTGTGTTAGACCCACGATACTTGACATGACGAGCACCACAGTAGTATAGGATAGTGGGAAGCGCCCATGTGTGACGCGGAAGTCCCATAATACTCTATAGAGGAGTACACCAGTAGCCGAGGTTTCAAAAGTTAGACTGGGAGTGTTACATGATATCATCTATAGAATAAAATCCTGTTATTGAGTTGAGTCAATGAATTTTGTGATTTTTCATCATGAATGAGATGGGTTACAAGATAACTTTGGTATATTTATGGGAATAAACCTATGTAATGGTTATTATTTGATCTCATACCATGGGCTTTTTCTTTGTTTGATTTTTTACGACCATGAAGGCATCTGGTTCGCTACTGAGTATCCTTATAGTTACCACTGCATAGGCTAAGCCTGCACTTCATTGTGTTGGATTTAGACGACAAACATAGCTGACTGAGGCTGCGAGTTACAGAACAATACGGTACCTGGAGGTGGACAACTCGGTGTGAATGTGCACGGAGCAGACGGACAATCGTTGATTACTGAGGAGGCCATCGGTACCTACCGTTTAGGTATGAACCCTAGAGGACAACCTAGTAACAGATTTACCTCTTCATTCAGTTATACTTTTACTTTTCTATTTCCTTGTACTTTACTATTGGGTGTCTATTTTCGGCCCCCTTTACTTTCTGCACACTCTATTGTATATATTTATACATAGTTTATTATTTCCAGTAGCGTACTCTGTTGTGTGTTTTTCAGTTTATAAATGCAATTCCTTCCCATTTTAGGTATTTACGCCTTTGGTGCTAGTTGACAGACCCAGTCCTATAGAAGGTAGGCTTGGGGTCGTCACGATGCGGGCCATGAGGGTTGCGTCATGACGGGCCCAGGGGATGGGTCGTAACAAATTAGTTTCAGAGGAGTTGGTTCTACCACAAAACACAGGACTCTAATATTTCATTTCTGTGAAGCAACAGTGTTAATGGTGCTAAGTGTGGTTGTCAGTTCAGGGAGTCTAGTGTTGGTGCGGGCACCCGATGTATCCATAGACTAGGACTCTGACTTTTGATTTTTGACTCAGTGCATGAAAGAAATGATTTCATGTGTGTTTTCAAAAGTTTTTCATTATGTCATCTCAACCAGGTCAGCTCAGCAGGTATAATCTTTTGACCATGTAGCATTTTTACCATTCGGGATGCCTCCCTGAGGATGACCAGTTAGAGCCCCGGGGGTCATATACTCTGAAATCCCATTGAGAGATGAGGCATCGGTGCATGGACTTTTAGCAGTGGTGGAACCAGTGGTACCATTTCTTATTGGAACACTGATTACACCATCCCAAGCAGCGTACAGGTCTCGCCTCTTGAGTGTGTTTCACAAGTTCTCGGGCCTGAGGCCACCCATGATTTGGGGAGAGATGGACGCGAGTATAGATAAGGATTGGTTGGAGGCTGTGGTGAGAGCCTTCAGGCTTGTAGGGACACTAGCAGACCTCATGGTGATCCTTGTTGCGAGTCATTTCCAGGTAGCAGCAGGCAGATGGTGGAGCCTGATGCATCAGGACCACCACGAGGTGACACTATTATGAGCAGAATTCGAGGGCCTATTCCAGGAAGTGTTTGTACCAGCCACCCTTCATGTGGTGAGGATACAAGAGCTACTTCATCTACGACATGGCAGCATGGTAGTATCAAAATACTCAGTGAGGTTCACCGACCTCTTATGCTACTTCATGGATATGGTACAAGACCCATTTTTTAGGTCTCGGACCTTCGAGTAGGGGCTCAGGCTAATTATCAAAGATTTGATGATCTCCCTCAGCATCCTGACGTAGGATGGGGTGTTAGAGAGAGTCCTCCTAGTAATGAGTTTCCTTGATGAGCAGTCACCAGTAGTGAGACCCACTACTAGTTGACATGCAGTGGAGTCTTCTGTAGAAGGAAGTATATAGATGTCACAGAGGTCCAAGTGGAACAAACCTACATGTGGTCGACTGCATGACTCAAGATCGGTTGTGCGGGGAACATGGAGCAATGATACATATGCTAGTAGCAGGTAGTGTTACTCATGTGGTGTGTAGGGTCACATGGATTATGACTGTCCAAACCACCGTGAAGATGATCAACAGATAGTTGAGGTACCTCCTAGGCAAAATCATAGATTCGATCGAGGTGGTCCACATGGCACAAACAAATGTGGCAAAGGAGCTGGTCGTGAAGCTGGTGGTGGGTGACGTTACGATGTGCTACCGCCACCACCACTTTGTGGTCCACCCCAACAGCAGTAAGCAGGTGGACATGGGAGAGCTCATCCCTAGGAATCTGAGGCATATGACCGTGGTAATCCATATATTATTTGAGGTACAACTTGTGTCTACTCCACATCAGATGTAGTTCTTATAGACACATGTTCCAGTCATTCTTTTATAGCCACTGCCCTTGTACAGAGTATAGTGATTCTGACAGAACCGTTGTATCAATACTTATATCTAGAGACTCTTACGGGAGTTGAGTCGATGATTACTCACTTTTTTCGGTAGTGTATGCATTCTCTAAGAGGTGAAAGCATCAGCTGAGATCTCCTCGTATCAGAATCGAGGACTTACGATGTAATCTTGGTTATGTATTGGTCATCTACAGTCCATGATCAGATTGACTGTATTAGGCACAATGTGCGGTGTTTCTGCATAGATGGGATCAGGTACACCTTCACCGTAGGGAAGGGAACATTTTCAGTATAGGACAGACATACTCGGAGGAGGGTTCAGTGGATCACTCACTAGTTGTCTTGCCTTACCCTCATAAAAATATATGTGAAAATTTTATCTTATCATGTAGTGGTGGACTAGTACGAAGATTTTTTCCTAGATGATGTCCCAGGACTACATCCATTTAGAGAGGAGGACTTTCACATGGACTAGTACCCTAAGATGACACTGATATCAACTCCATCATATAGGATGGATCCAGCTGATCTTCGTGAGCTGTGGGTATAGCTAGTGGACTTGTCAGGGAAGGGATTCATCTGGATCAGTGTTTCTCCCTGGGCAGCCCCGATTCTATTCGCTAAAAAGGCGGATGGGATCTTGAGGATCTACTTTGACTACCATCACCTGAACCAGGGGATCATAAAGAACAAGTACACACTCCCTTGGATTGATTACCTCTTAGATTATCTCAAATGAGCACGGTAGTTCTAGAAGATAGTCCACAAATCAGTCTATCACCATCTTAGAGTTCAAGAAGAGGATGTACAGAAGCCGTTCTTCCGGTGTCAGTATGACCACTATGAGTTCATGGTTATGAATTTTGGCATAAATAATGCTCTATCAGTGTTCATGTGTCTCATGAACAGGATCTTCCATACATACCTGGATCGCTTTTCTGTGGTTTTCATCGAAGACATTTTGATCTTCTCGAATTCTGAGGAGAAGCATGAATACAATTTGCAGGTAGTACTAGACACAATCTGAGAGCACCAACTTTATGGTATGTTCAAGAAGTTCCAGTTATTTATTCGATAGGTCCACTTATTGGGATATGTCATATTAGAGTGTGTAGTTGCAGTAGATCCAGCGATGATTGAGGTGATACATTCTTGGGAGACACCCAGGAGTTTGACGAAGGTTGGGAGTTTCTTGGGATTTGTTGGATACAATCAAATATTCGTTCTACACATCTCCATAGTGGCAGAACCACTATCCTCCTTGACGAAGAGGGGGCATCCCTTCATGTGGTTGCATTGATGCCAACTGATATTTCTGGATACGAGGAAGAGGCTGACTAGTGCCCCCATCATGAAGCTTCCAGAGGAGGGCGTAGGGTACCTAGATTACTGTGATGCATCAGGGACTGGACTCAGGTGTGTTGTGATGTAGGATCAAGCTAATATCACATATGGTTTTTGTTAGCTGAGACAGCATGAGGAAAACAACACAAACCATGACATAGAGTTAACAGAAGTGGTATTCACCTTGAAGATTTGGAAAAACTATCTTATGGGCAAATGTTTTACCATCTACACTGATCACAAGAGTCTCAGGTATATCTCCTTTCAGAAGGGCATGAACATGAGATAGTGGTGATGCATTGAGTTCGTTTACGACAATGAATTTGAGATAGTCTATACTCCTGGGAAAGGAAATGTTGTTTCAGATGTGATGAATGGGAGGACTGGTATACAACTTCTAGGAGAGGTGACAGAGTAGCAAGCTGCGTTGAAAAATATTTTTTGGATAGGGATGGTGCAGATTATCTATAGTCTCTTACAGTCACTCGTCCATTACTTCAGCAAGTAAGGGTAGTGCAACATGGAGACGCAGACTGCGAGACACGACGTGCGCTAATATCCACATGTCCGGCACCTGATGGATTTTCGGAAGTTTTGGAGGACATCATCCTTTTCTGAGGAATCACCATGGTACCAGTGGAACTTCAGGAGGAATTGTTGAGGTATTTTCACACTTCCCGTCTAGCAGTACATCCAGGAGTGGTGAATATGTATCAGGACCTCCGATGACAACACTGGTGGCCAGGTATGATGAAGGCAGTCGTGGAGTTTGTCTCACGGTGCCTCACTTATCTACAAGTGAAGGTAGTGCATCAGGTACTAGAAGGCTTGGTTCAGCCTCTAGACGTACCAGAGTAATAGTGGGATGGGATATCCATGGAATTTGTGACAGGTCTTCCACATACATCTAGATGTCACAATTCTATATGGGTGATTGTTGACTAACTCACAAAGTCATCCCACTTCCTACAGATCAGAGAGCAGGGCATATTAGAGAGCATGGAACGCCTCTATGTGCATGAGATTGTGCGATTACATGGAGTACCTTATTCTATTGTCTTTGACCGTGACGCAGGATTTACATCCCCACTATGGAAGGGGTTGCAGGAGGCTTTCAGGACACAGATTCTTCTAAGCACCACCTTCCATCCTATGGTGGATGGCCAGACTGAGAGGACCATTAAAACTCTCAATGACATGCTTTGTTCTTGTGGCCTTGACTTCGGTAAAAGCTGGGAGGAAAACTTACCTTTGGTATAGTTTGCGTACAATAAAACTATCACTCCACCATCGGTATGGCACCTTTTGGGGCCTTGTATGGTCGACCTTTTAGATTTTCACTATGCTAGATAGACCCAGGGGAGTCACCAATAGTGGGACCAGAGATGGTATGGGCTACAATAGAGAACATGCAGATCATCTAGGAGTGGATGAAGATGGCAAAGAGCAGACATAAGTCATATGTTGATAGGAGACGGAGGCCTCTGGAGTTTGGGGATGGAGACCATGTCTTTCGATGGGTCTCACCTCCACGAGATCTATAGTGATTTGTCTGAGATGTAAAATTGTCTTCGTGATTATTCAGACCCTTCCAGGTCCTCAGTAGATTAGGCGAGGTGGCTTACCACATAGCTCTTCCACCTCCATTGCATTGAGTGCACGACGTCTTCCACGTAACCCAACTGAGAAGATATGTTCACGACCCTTCCCACATCATCGACCATGGATAGATGGACATCAATTACGAGGATACATTTATGGGGGTTCTAATAGAGATTGAGAATCGATAAGAGAGGGTCCTACGTGGACGGTCGATACCTCTGGTGTGCATTCGCTGGAAACACATGAACCTCCAGGAGAGAACATAGGAGCTCGAGGCTCAGATGCCTACTCAGCACCCCTTTTTGTACCCATAGTTCGAGTTATAGATTACTGGGAGGTAAATACCTGAGGTGTGGAGAATGTAAAGACCTAGAATTTTGGTGGAAATTTTTTTCTTAAATACATGGGAATTATACGAGTCTACGAAAATTTACAACTCTTGATTCCGAGGCCCGATGTGCCTGGAATCAATATTTAATGTTTTTTGGGTAAGGTCAGTAAACGTAAAAAATAGGTTTTATAAAAATAAAACCGGTACTCAGAATTGAAATCGGAGGGTACCATTGAACTCACAGTGTCATTGATAGCTTAGTGAGAACCTTCACTGTAGTTGTGTTCTAAGGAGAATGGAAGATATATTTTGGGATTTTTTAATTATATTGAATAAAAATAATGTGTAAACATTATTTTTATTATTGGAAGCTAAAAGATCCAAGAGGAGGTTAGTGGTGGGGGACACCACACCATATCCTCGAATGAGAGGTTATGAAGTTGGGGCCCACAGTCACATAACCTCACTTTGGAGGATATCCTTGATGTGCCGCACATGGGCTTTAAAACCCCTTTAACCCCCATTTAAGTGGAGAGCCTATTCACCTTCCTACACTATTTAATTGAGCCTACACCACCGTCATTAATTAGATGGGTTGTCTCATTTAATTAATTACAACATTTAGAATTATTGTGCCAACAAAAATTAGTCGACGTTTTCCATCTATTATTTGGTTAGAATTCTTCAATCTTTTGTTGGGAGAATTAAGGAGAGGAAATAACATGGAGGATCCATTTCTCTCCAAAGAAGTATGATGAAAATATTCCACCTTCTTCCTTCTTCAAATGGGACAAAGGAGCGAGCTCCAACCTTGCAGAACACCGAAAATGTCATCCTCGATCTCTTTGTGTTATTATCAATGTCAACAAAACGACATTCTCTTTGCTTCCGTAGTCAAATGTCATCGATGAACGAGCTAAGATATTTGAGTACAATTTAGTTCTGTTCATCATCATTCTATTTATTGTTTGTGAATTTCCAATTGTTATCACCATAATGAGGATGGATCGTCCTGCATGAACACGGCCCAAACCTCGCCCTTCGTTCTATATCGTTTGTTGATGACGGTTATGGGGCAACAACACCACTGGAATGGAGGACCGTGGTGGATCATTGGTGGCCGGTGATAGGCCGTCCATGAGAGAAACTTGCAGTGCAAAGGTCGCTGGGTGTCTGGAGGAGGGAGGCACCGTTGCGCTGTGTGAAGATCCAGGCTATGACCAGGCGGGCTGCGGCGGTGCCAGAGGGGCGCGGTATAGGAAGAATTCACGACCACTTAGGCCACGATAGTTGGATGGGTGGGCCGCGGTGCTATCGCGCCACGCTGGAGAAGAACCTTGGCCACCGTTGCGGTCCACATCCCATCCACGTGGGTTGTGCCACCTGCGGGCCGTACAACTGAGCAGGCTTGGCCGCCTGTCGCTGGTCGGGCCGCCGCCCGGGCCGGGCTGCTGTGTGGGCCGGGCTACCCATCGTGGGCAGAGCTTATTTACGGTGGGACGGGTCAGACCTTGGTCTGGATCCGTATCCAGGTTGGTTCGGGATTGCCCAGTCCGGGGCGGGTCGAGTCGATCTGGTGGGGACGGACCGTAACCGGACCCGCATTGGCATATTTTCACCTTTTCTCCCATATCCTCAGCTACATGTGTCTGATCTATGAACCGTCTACGATGATAGGAAGATTAAAGAGATATGGTTCTTTTTTCATACCCCACGTGAAGTTTGTACAATGATGGGTTACGATCGGGTTGGATTGAACCTAAAAACTAACAGGACCCCTAGAACGGAAATACAAATAACTCACAGACCCGACGTCCGATTGACGCACCATCTATTGCGTTGAGACCCCTAAAAAAAGGTGGACCTTTGAGATACTTCTAATTTGGACTTCATTATAGTTGGAGTTTCAACTAGTAGATCGTGGAGAATATCCCCCTAGAGACGTGCATGTGGTGTACGAAAAACTTGTAGCTGGCTAATACCTGAAAACTATTGACCTTTTAACTTGGAGTGTTTCGACAAGCCGAGTGGGGAGCGCCATTGTGTGAGTGCGGTAGACCTACTTTGGGGAGCGCCTATGTGTGATGTGGAAGACCCACGACACTTGATAGTAGGAGTACCTCAATATGATATGATGGGGATCCCCTCTGTGTGATTCGGCAGACCCACGTTGGGGAGAGCCTCCGGGTTAGCGCGTCAAACCCACGGTACTCGAAAGGAGGTGTACCACAATAGTCCAGGATAGTGGGAAGAGCCTTTGTGTGATGCGTTAGGCCCACAATACCCTATAGAAGAGTACACCAGCAGTAGCGGTTTTGAATGTTAGACAGGGAGTGTTACATGATATCACTACTCAAATAATATCCTAGTATTGAGATAAGTCTGTGACTAATTTTGTTTTCCACATGAGTGATATGGGTTACTAGAAAACATCAGTATATGTATGGGAATATAACTATGTAATAGTTATTTGTTGATCTCATACATTGTGGTTTATTCTTGTTAGATTTTGTGAGACCATGAAGGTCTCAGGGTCCCTACTGAGTATCATTATACTCACCCCGGCAAGGGATATGCCCGAACCTCCTTGTGTTGGATATAGAAGATGGGAAACACTGACTAAAGCAGAGAGTAGTAGGACTTGACGGTACATGGAGGTGGACCACTCAGTGTGACGGTGCATGGACCGGACGGACGAGCCTATAGTACTGAGGAGGCCATATGTTCTTACCCTTCAAGTAGGAACCCTAGAGGACGACCCAGTAACTATTTTACCACTTATTTCTGTTGTACTTGTTTTTTTATGTTTCCTTGTACATTACTGTTGGGGTTGTATTTCCGGGACCCTTTACTTTTAGCACTCTCTTTTGTATATAGTTATAGTTAGTGTTTTACTTCCAGTTGTATACTTTGTTGTTTGTGATTCAGTTTATAAAGGCAATGCCTTCCCTGTTTAAGGATTTACACCATGGTTTCTAGTCGTGATCCCCTTGCCTATGGAAGGAAAGTTTGGGGTAGTCACAATACGGGCCCCGGGGGACGGGTTGTGATGGGCCTGGGGAAGGGTAGTGACACTATCACCATGGAATAATCCCATGTGTTTCTTCAAGGAAATGTTTAATTTCCTTCCAAAAAAACACTACAACAGACAAAATTAAAAAAATTAAAAAAGATATACTAAAATAATATATTTTAAATAATATACATTTAAAGAATATGGTGTTAGTAATCATTGAATTTGAATGAATTACATGACTAACCATTCTTTATAACATATTTAAAACAATGATCCACCAATATATAAGAATCATATCATAGATTTGAAATGTATGGTGGGAATGGGAACACTATATTTTTATTTAAAAAAATTCCATAGAGGTAATGACATTAGTGATATTGTAATGATTCAATAATGAGAACCATTGGTCCACCCATCATCATCCACTGACAACATTCCTCTAGATAATGGTAAAACAAAAAAACATGACTATTAAAAGAATATCTGGTTGAAACTTTTATAGATATTTTAAACTAATTCCTCATATCTAAAAATATTACCATGGATCATTTCATAAAACATTTATACCTATTAGTGTTTAATCTCAACTAGTTCACATACATTATAATTACATAAATAACATATGAATGATTTCTCCTATATTTTTTAATTTAAATTAAAACACACCAACCAAGACCAATGTCTACCTACAATGTACATAACTTCTATAATGGGTCGAATGAATTAAAAAATCAAAAAAATAATAATGAATAATTATAAAAAATTGCTCTAAAAATTTATTTCCCATATTATATAACCACCAAAATAAAAAAAAACCTAAAACTTTTTAAAACGTTATAAATTTTTAATAATTATAAACACAACACTCAATATAATAATAACAATACCAATTTTATGTCTTTTCACAAAATAATTTATGCATAAGAAAAAAAATAATGTAATTACACACAATAACCACAGAAAAGAATAATAACATTAAACTCATTAAAATTTAGATTTATAACATTTTAAAAACTAAAAAAAATAATATTTTTTATTTTTTTACTAATATGGGAAACCAGATTTAACCCCACAATTCATCCATTGTAATTATTTCTAAATCTCAGTTCAATAACTTCAATTTTCTTAAAATAATGTTTAATAATTTCTAAATAATCAGTCCTTTTTCAAAACAATGTTTTCCGACAAAAAAGTAAAATAGGAACCAAATCAATATTATAAATGGATTTAAAACCCCTATTAAACAAAATCAAAACTAGTTGTCCCATATTTTTTCAATTTTTCATTAAAAAACAATTAAAAACACTTTCCAAATTTCATATTTTTATTCTGAAAGATAAAAATAAATCATAAATAATTAAATCCATATTCCACATCAAACTCTATATATAACTAAATTGATCAACCTCAAAAAAATAATGTCAATAAAAAATGGTACTAGTGACCATGTAGAAATTGGATGCATGACTCATTTTACTATGATATAATCTAAAAAATGTCATTAAAAAAATATAGAACAATGTAATCTCTGACATAAAGGGTTTCCTTTTCCATTTATTTCATTATGTTCCATTATATCAACAATCATTTAATTTAAAATTTTAATAAATACCTACTGAAACCCAATAAACACAATTTCAATTCCAAATTCATTATTTATAAAATAGAAAAAACCAAAACCACTAACAAATAATTGAAACCATAATACCTATGGAAATATTAGTATCAAAACTAGTCAATTTTCATGATACTCTTCACAACAATAATTATTGTTCTATAATAATACTATCTACATCTACCATAGATACACAAAAAACGTTTTCTTATATATAATAGGATCTTTCAAGAACCTAGGATCTAATGCTATTTTTAGTGAACCATCCAAATGATATACATTTATAAGCTGAGTAAGAATCCCATGAATATAATACCATTCCATAATATGGATATTAATGATGAAGATAATCAAATAAAAAGTATAAAAAGATTAAAAATTTAATGATAAAATCTCTCATCTCATATACACCTCTCACAAAATAAACATGCCTTTATATCTATAACTTAGACATAAAATTTAATGAGAGACGTGAATAATGAAATAAATGAATGGGGATAGTAGATTCCACTAAGACTATAAAGGTGATTGATATATAAATGGACACACCTAGTTACACTATCCCATGTTACCTGATGTCCTTGACTCCTCAAATATAAAATCTCATTCTAATATCCAATTAATCAACCAATAATAGACAACAATTCAACAAACAACATGTGGTTTTTGTAGGGTATGTTCATAATCATTATATAATAAATGAAATAGATATATTAAAATTAAATACTTGAAAAAAACCTAAAATAAAGGTATAAAATACATTTAGAAAATAGATTTTATATGGTAGTTCATGAAATCCATTCATTACAACAGAACACTTTATTAAACATCAACTTATTTAATATTAAAATTAAAAAAAATCTCATTAAATTAATTACCTTATCCAAAAAATCATTTATAAAAAAGACACATTTATATATATTGTAAATAATCCAATCCATGTAAACCCAACCATTCATAACCCTTTTATAACATTCTTTTTATAGTTGAACCAAAAAGAGAAAATAAATGAAAAAAAAGATTTGATAGTCACCATAATTAATAAAATCATCACAATAATTGACTACATGTTAAGTAAACAGAAAAAGTCAAAGACTACTAGTAATAAATTAAATATTGTTGAATAAATTATGTATTTACAGATGTTTAATATATTATTGATAAATAAGTGAAACAAAAAACTAATCTCATTGACATCTATCAATATGGGAGTACGAGCTACATAATGTGTGGTAATATAAGAATAATAATAGTCACCTATGAAGATTTGAAAAAAAGGATTCAATCCTAACTAGGACACTCTCATTAAAGAGTAGCCTTCTTTGTGATCTTAATCAAGTATTATAAAATGCCCCTCTCATGGTAATTGAAACAGAAACGTAGTTAGTATTTTTCTTAAGGCCACGTTAACATAGTCATAATACCTATATCTCATTGATCATCCATGTACAAAAAAAGTTTTTATAAAATATTTCTCCTTAAATAGATTCATATATTCGATATCTCGAGGTACACACAACATCATGATTGAATGATCCATGAAATACTGTTAATATATTATTATTTTGGATAGTTATAAACACGTTATTATGTTGTAAGTTATAAATAATATTAAATAAATTATAAAATATATAAAAGTTTACACATAATTATAATATTATTGATAATCTCTAATTAAATAAAACATCAATATTTATTAAATACATTTTATTCATAAAATATATTATTTCTTATAATAATTTTTTTATTATTTTTCTAATTTAAAATTTTTATTAATTTATATATACTTTATTAAAAAATATTTTATAAAATAGAAATTATTTCAGAAAGCATCATATTAAATTTATATTTGAAAAATGTTGTATAATTTTTTAAAAATATTTATTTCATATTGAACAATAGAAATTACATATTTTATTATCATGTATGTGTAAATAGATACATTTAATTTTAACCTATCTTCCATTTGAAATTGGATTTATTATATTTTATATAATTCATTTTTTCTTATTTGAATAAATTATATATACGAATTTAATGTAAAAACATTTTTATATTTAAAAATCCATTTCATAAAATATTGTTTTCATCTATTTAATATATTTTCAACAGTATAAATTTAATTGATCACTATTTGTGAATCATTTTAATAAAATTGTATAATTATTACCTAAATAATTATTTCATATTTATCAAATATTTTTCTATGCATTGCATACAAGAACATATTGTATTATTATTAAAATAAATATTTTTATAAGAAGTGGTTTCAATATATTTTTTCGAATAATATTAAAAAAAATTTATTTCTTGTATAAGTTTTTAATTACATAAAATGGATTCTATATTGGGAATCATGATGTTCAAAAAAATTTAATATATAATTTTTATTTTTTGTCAATATAAATAGTAACCATGATAACACTAATCAAAATTATGGAGAGTAAAATATGTCAATCTCTATTTAAAGTATGTGATAAGGCCATAAACATTTTTCATAAATACTATTTGATTAATTTACATCGGCCTTTATCAAATTATTCTTGAGAAGGAATTTTTTGATGGACACTTTTGCATAAAACCACAATATATATTACTAAAATAAAATAATATACCAAATGAAACACTCTTAGATTAAAATATCCACAATGTGTTCACTTTTTTACAATATCATATTATGGATGAAATTTAATAGTACATTTTTTCATAATGAAATTATACACAGAAGGGTAATTTTTTATAGTTTAATATACAATATATATTATATTAAATTTGTACAAAATTCCAAATCATTATTATTACAAATATTGAAGAAATAAAATAAATGATTTTAAAAATATTTTACATGACCTAATTTCAATAATTTACAGTTTTCATTATATTTATATGTCAATATGTTATTTTTGTCTAGTGTAAAAAGGTTATATTTGAATTCAAACATCATCAATAAGTATTTTTTCAAAAATTAAATTAAGTGTCCAAATTTATAAAAGAGAAATTTCATAAAAAAATATTTAATTAGGTAATTTAAAATTACAAAAAAAATATAATAAGAGAATATGTATATTATATGGCAGAAAATGTCATAAAATTTACATTACTTTGAATAACTAAACATTCCATTTACAAAATACAACTTGTTACAATTGAAAAAGTTGTTGACTTAGTTAAAATTAAAATTTATTAACTATGTGTTATCCAAAATGAAAATTTTTTAAATGGAATAAAAACATGTAAAATTTATATTATTTATAGGGTGAAAAATATTATCCTATATTTGAATCACATCTATGGATATTTTATAAAAACATTCTTTATAATGAATTTATTATAATAAAATGTTTTTAGAAATTCCAGATGATCCCCCACCTAATGTTTAAAATCACATAAACCCCAACTTATTTACACTACATTTATTATTATATCATAATTGTAATATACAATATCTGAATTTTCAATTTCTCTATGATATTATTATACATTATAGTTGTAAAAACCTGATATTATAATATAGGTACATCGTGTTCAATAATATTCAAACACACAACTTCATGCTTAGAAAAATATATAACACCGCATGGCATTATGATATTTTTATTTTTTTAGATTAAATTTCACCACTTCATTTTACTGTATTATACACTATCAATGATTAAAAGAAATACAAATCTATATTAAAATTTTATTAAATATATGTGACCAATATAATATTTCCATTAAATTGGAAGTCATGAATAATACTAATGTAATGATTAATTTATATATTTTATACATTTATACAATATTTTATATTGGTATATATTTATTAGAATTAAAATATGAAACACATTAATGTAAATAAAATATTAAAAAAATTATTTTTCAAAGAAAAAAGTATCTTCATTTTATTGAAAAAATAAACATTCTTTTTGAAATTATACTTTTTATATTACCCTTGATAGAGTTATTTTTTTAATTTTATGTATGTTTAATTAATTGATATATAGAGAAAAATGATGAAATTTTGTAAAATTTTCCTTGTAATTTAAATATTTATAAAAAACAAATTATATTTTTGAGGTGTTTTATAATAAAATTATTTAAATTATATTACAATAAATATAAATTAGGCTAGTTGAATGAATTTCATAATGAGTTTTTATATTAAACACATTAATAAATATGATATATTTTTTGGAAACCTGCTATTTCATCATGTCTTACAGTATTATTTTAAAATGAATTATTACACTTACGTGAATTGAATTTGAAAAAATGTAACATATATATGGAACCGAAAAATTATATATATTATCTCATAATTTAATAAATTTTTTGAACCGAATGAATTTGAAAACACAATAAATCACTTACCACATATTTGGTAAGGAATTGCTTACAAGGGGTAAAACTAAGAAAAAGAACAAAAATAACATTCAAACTTGTCAAAATTCAATTTTATCAAAATATTTTCACATTAACATTCCCTAAATTAAATATGATGGATATTTTTATAATTTTTTCATGTTATTTATTTTATAATTCTGGATTCGTGTAAGATATTTTCATGTAATTTTTAAAATTATTCTTTTTTCACATATATAAAAGGGAACTCCTTCCATCACATATTCAAACATCCAAATACATTTTTCTCACCCAAAACCTACTAATATATCTCCCCAATATCATAATACATATTATTTATGTTCCCATACTCCTAAATTTCACACCTAGGGGTCATTAAAAGGAGATACAAAGTATATTTCTCATCTACCAAGAATTATGTCCATAAAAAAATATAACAACAAAAGAATCTCCCATATAATGAAATTTAAATATATTTATTAAATAATATTTATCAATCACCTTCTTAATAAATTGAGAAATGGAACCATCGATCGTCTGAAGGGCAGTTAATAACCTTGCGAACCAATGCAGTTTATATTCCATCACCCAAATTAAAGGATAGATATAATGATATATTTGAAATATTTATATTATATTAATGAAATAACTAAATATTTGTGAATCTTATATCAAATATTCCATCTTACAATCTACACTATTATGGATATTATAATGTTACCTGTGAATACTATAGATAACCACCTCGCAATGCAATGTGATTTTTTTCACATATTAATTACATGAAGTTATGTAAGTGTAAGAACCCGGTTCTTCTCATTGAGGTAATAGCTTCTTCTTTTCTCTTTTTGTTAATTGTTTTTAATAAAATATGGAAAATGGGGAAAATCCTAAATTTTGGAACTACACGTCGTGTACTTTTTCCACATTCCGTGTACTCTTGGTCATGTTGGAATGAGTACACAGGGCGTGTAGCCATGTCGGTGACAAAGGGTGTAGGAATCGACTACACAGAGTGTAGTGGTCCTTACACACCGTGTAGTCAGTCGGCAGGCCGAAATAGTAAGGCGGTGGAGCAGCCGCCAGCTGGGCGGCAGTACACACCGTGTATTCAGGTGTACATGTTGTGTACTCTTGTCGGCATGCGAACAATGCCGCACTGGCGAGAAGCCGCCAGAGGGACAGTATAAAATTTCGGAAGTACACTCTTTGTACTCGGATGTACACGTCGTGTACTTTTTTTTGGATTAAAACAGGCAGTAGCCTCCTCTTTTGGAAAAGATGCATTTAAGCCATTTTGGAGCCAAAGGAGGAGGTCGAGACTTTGAAGATTTGTGGAGTGTTCTTCTGGAATCAGTTTCTACCTTGGACTATCTCGTTGGAACTGCACGGGTATGGGATTCCATCTCCTTGGCTTCTTCTTACCAATTCTTCTCCTAACATGAGTTAACTGAGGTTAAGCGGGTTTTTTTCTTCGTCAGATATACTCCTTTCATGGGCGTTTCTGGAGTTGAAATTCAGTTATAACGTCTGTTGGCATATTAGGTTGGTGGCTTGGTGTTTAGTTTTCCAATTTCTGGGTGTTTTGTGTGTTTTTGTGCCACGAACCCCTATTGGGGTGTCGTTTGGATGAGGCCATTGCAATATTAAACACCCCGAATTGATTGGTTATTTAATAATGATATTAAAATGTTTGTTGGGATCGTTGCATGGATCTGGGACCACCCCGAGGGTGTGTTCCGCTGTTTAGCTATTTGGCCAGGATACCTGAGGGCATGCCTTTAAAATAGTAATTGTAGAATTTCCTTAATAGGAATTGATTGTTACTGGTTATTTAGCTACTGGGAATGGCCAGGTTACCTGTTTAGCCTGAGGGCGTTATTGTGATTGGCCTGTGGGAACAAAACTATTTAGCCTGAGGGTCGTAGTTATTTCACCTGTGTGTAACCTTTCGTGCTTGAGGTATTGACTTATGTGCCTGAGGGAGACACTTCCTACTCCCGATGGAAATTTCTGTTACGCTTGAGGAATATACATGCGGGTTGGATTCAGTAGAGACTGAGGGTATGGTTCACTATATTAGCCTGAGGGAAACATACATGTTGGCCTCAGGGAATGGTGTTGTTGAGCACAGAATGATACTAAATGGATTAAATAAATAAATAAATGGAAATATAACATGTATGTTAGTTACTTATTATTACTGCTGGGTTTATTGCATTTTGTTACTGCACACTTTCTTCATGTTTACACATAGTTGGGAATGAGACTTTAGTGGGTGCCTACTAAGATATATTTCTCACACACTATTTTGGTCATGCTTTTCGGCCAAAACAGATTACGTTGTTGAAGGTGTAGATAGGGGCAAGATCCCCTATACAGGTACTTGATTGTTGCTGAGGATTAAGAGGGAATGTGATTGAGCCTATGCTCGTGATGCCGCTACCAGTTGTTTTGCTTTGTTTTGTTTTACTCTGCTTTGTGTTGTACTGTATTGATGTATAACATGTTCTGGCTGTTTTCTTAGAACATGAGGTATGTTGCATCATATCTATTTTTCTAGTTGGTTATATATACTACAGTTGTTTATTTCAGTTGTGTATGGTTAACTGCTTCCACTTTCGATGTATATTTTATTCTGTAATCCACTGCACTACACTTTGACATATGAAGCTATAGTTTCCCCACTATCAGACATGGGCCCTCACTGCTAGTCGGCAGCCTCTGGTGTTTGGGGATATGCACTTGAGGTCATGTGGCGAACCGGGTTCGGGGCACCCATGGAGTGGTACCCGGATCCGGGATGTTACAAAGTGGTATCATAGGGAGGTTCTTTTCATTTACTTACTATATGGAGCCATAGTCAGGGATAGGACGAACAGTACTTGGTAATAAGTTGTGCCCAGGCGTAGCTAACCCGCGTACAGGGAAAATCCAGTCTACCTCGTATTTTGCAAATTTTCTGATTTTTCAAATTTTACAATTGATATGATTTAACCACTGGGTGACACACTTGGATTGTGCTGTTATATTTTATCCGTGGGTTCTATTTAGTGGCAATCCAATGAGATGAGGGAATGTCATCTCATGCATCATTTTGGCACATGCTAGAATCACATTCCATGCATAGATTCCATGCCATGTAGGTGTATTAGAAAAATTGAATGTTGTTGGGATAGTTGTTGTGCTAGAAAAGCAAGTTCTTGTGATAGCTACACTGATAAAATACCTACTATTTGATACGGTAATTTTAGTGTGAGTTGTTCATAGAATGGATGCCAAACTTTGGTTTTCGGGGGGTGTGGGCCCCAATTTACCAGAATATGGTGGATCATTGGCTGTTTATTTTGTTATAACACATATAAGTTTCCAAACTATGATTTGTGGGGATTATGGGCCCTCACGAGTCGGAATTTGACACTTAGGTGTTGTTTTTTACTATTTTCGGGGTTCCAGGGAAGTTTCTGAGGCATATTTTCTGGATTCCCAGTATATATGCCATGTAGTATTTTTAAACACATCGTGTATGGCCTTCTATTCGGGAAGAAAAATGAACTTTTTAAGTACATGTCGTGTACTCTGAGTACATGTCGTGTAGTCTTTTCCCGTGTCACAATCAATATGGGTGGAGACACGGGGTAAGGAAGTTCTTGGGTAAAACATGTTGTGTACATGATGTACACACCGTGTAGTTTTGGCCCAGATTCCAGCCGTGTAACTAACAACACAGGTCAGTGAACTCCTTTATAGAAAATGCCATGTCAATGATGAACACACAGTGTAGTGTGACCTGGGGACTTGGTCGTGTAACTAACAACACGGGTTGATGTCACTGTTCCTTGAACACGCTGTGTACCTTTGAGGACACGACGTGTAGTCTTGTCCGAGGATAGACTATGTGGACTTAGCCGTGTGGATTGGAAAGAGGGTTGTGTACACGCCGTGTACGGGTGAAACACGCCATGTAGTATCACGGCGAGTAGTCAGCCGTGTCATAGACGACATGGGAAGTTAGAAAATAACACCATACATGTCGTGTAGATAATATACATGTTGTGTAGTTTTGTTCAAATGGGAGTCGTGTGGCTTAGCCATGTAGAAGGACCCGGGAAGGGGAAGGGAAGTCAAGTACATGCCGTGTAGTAAGTATACGTGCAGTGTAGTCTTGTTTTCCACATTTTGAAATACCTTCTTCTTCTTGTTCCCTTTGTGGTTTCTTCGTTTCAGCCTTAATAATCATGAATATAAGGCGTTCTTTTGACCTTGTTGTGTCATGCCACCTAGACGACCGCACGTTGTTCTCCAGGAGAGTGGCAATGATTATACTCTGGAGATGGTGGGTCATGGGCTACTAGTGGATCCTCCAGTAGTGCGAGATGCGGCCCCAGCTGTTATACCGGACATAGGCACAGAGGCGTAGTTCCATGAAGGCGTATTGCGGTTCATAAAGACCTTTTAGGGAGCACCGCAGGATGAAACATCTATGGCCAAGCTGAAACGTATTATCCAGCATCAGCATCCGCCTACGTTTTCAAGGGATGGCGGACCACAGACTATATAGTCTTGACTGGGGTCGATGCAAACTATTTTCGAGCATCTTGAGACGCCTCCCGGGCAGAGGGTCATGCTGACGACTTACATTCAGCGTGATTCCTCCAAAAGGTGGTGGGATGTTAGCACCTAGTCAGAGCGTCACAGGGACGTGGTATTGGAAGACTTTCAGGCAGTCTACTAGGATGTTTTCTTCTCGGAGGAGCTGAGAGCAGATAGAGCTCGAGAGTTCATGAATCTGTAACAGGGTGCTATGTCAGTGATGGACTATTCTTCGCGTTTCACCGAGCTTCAGCGCTTTGCATCTGTGCTGGTGGATGATGAGACGTTGAGGGCCAGACGTTTTGAGGATGGTCTCCGGTATGACATCCATGCACTGGTGAATGTCTTCAGGTTGCCTACTGTACACACTATTGTGAACCAGGCGTGATCACAGAGAGAAACCTTCGACAATCTAGTGGTGTGGCATGGGTAGTTCAGCACCAGTTACCGGTACTTTTTCTATTGGCAAGAGGAAGAGACAGGTGGACTTCTCTCTGGGTGGCAGTACCAGCAAGGCAACTTCTTCAGGTGGACCGATCAGGTGCTACTAGTGTAGAAGATGGGGACACAAGAGACCTTAGTGTCCACGAGAACCAGTGGAGTTCCTATCTTGCGTCAAGATGGGTCATCAGCAGGGCTTTTGTAAGGTGTTTCCACCGATGGCTAGTGAGAGGGGTTCTGTGCAGACTCCGCGTTCAGGAGCAAGACCAGCAGCTTCTTACTAGTTAGGGAACTGGAAGACATCAAGGTGTGCAAGCAAAGATGGTGGTCGTGGCCATCATATCCAGACACCAAAGTCTCAGAGGTTGCAGGGCAGGGAAACTTAGGGTAGCCAGGCTGTGTCGCAGGGTCGTGGCACTGGGCAGGAATATGCAGGGCAACAGACCCAGCAAGAGCAAGATCCCGGACCTTCTACAGTCAGAGGTACTATTTTAGTAGCATCCGTATTATCTTCAATACTTTTCGATATGGGTGCTACATATAGTTTCATATATTTACCCTTTGTGGAGAGACATGGGTTATGTGTTTCGACTTCTTATGATATCATGATTCTAGAAACTCCTTTGGGGACTAGAACGACTGGTGTGGGTCAGTGCATGGAGTGCCCCCTTGAGGTTGGTTGATGTCACATACTTTGGGACCTCTATGTCTTAGAGATGACGAGATATTATTTAATTCTTGTGATGGACTGGTTGGTTCCCTTTTGATCCATTGTGGATTTCTATTATCCCAGGGTGAGTTTCATGTCTGTAGAGGGTGGAGAGTTTCTATACAAGGGCGAATGGGATGTTCAGGCGAGTCGAGCTAGACCAGAGTATCGTGGGCGAGGTGAATTCACAGCCCATATTACGAGATTATATCTGGATGAACAAGGGACTCGTCAGATAGATTTCCCTCCAATGGTTGATCGTTTGAGGGATTTCTTCCCCGATGACTTTTCAGGACAACCTCCAGAGCGTCAGGTGGATTTCTCTATCGAGCTAGTTCCAGGAGCAGCACTGGTGTCCATTCCTCCTTATTGGAAGGCTACACCTGAGTTGCAGGGGCTCAAGAGGCAGTTAGAGGAGTTACATGAAAAGGTTTTTATCCGACCCAGTACTTCTCCTTGGGGTTCTCTAGTCCTTTCTGCAATGAATGCGGACGGTACCCTCATACATTTCATGGATTGTCCAAAGCTGAACCAGTTAACGATTAAGAACCGATATCCCTTACCGAGGATTGATGATCTTTTTTATCATCTTCGTGGAGCGCGAGTATTCTCGAAGATTGTCTAGAGATTATGATATCATCAGCTACTCATTAGACCATATGATATACCTCCCATAGCTTTCAAGAGCAGGTATGGTCTATAAGAGTATACGGCTATGCCGTTCGCACTCTCGAATGTGCCAATGGTTTTTATGGAACTGATGAATCGTGTGTTCTATCAATATCTTGATTTTTTGTGGTAGTATTCATGGAATAAATCTTGGTGTACTCTCACACTCGACATGACCATGCCACCCATCTTGATATCGTATTGAGTACACTGAGAGAGAATCAGCTATATGCTAAGCACTCAATGTGCCACTTTTGGATGGACCAGATTCACTTCATGGGTCATACCATCTTTGAGATAGTAGTTTTAGTAGACCGAGAGAAGGTGAGAGCAGTAGTTTCCTGGGAGAAGCCTAAGAACGTGTTTGAGATATGGAGTTTCATAGGGGTGGCTGGTTACTACAGGAATTTTATACAAGACTTCTCCTACGTAGCAGTGCTGTTGATGGGCTTGACTAAGAAGGGTGTGATGTTCGTTTGGACGGAAGCTTGCGAGGCAGCCTTTCAGGACCCTAAAGGAAGGTTGACATCATCACCAATCATGATACTCTTAGAGTAGGGATAGAGCTATACAGTTTACTATGATGCATCTAGTATTGGGTTGGGAGCAGTGTTGATGCAGGGTGACCGAGTCGTTGAGTAGGGGTCTCGGGAGTTGACGACACATGAGAGGAATTATAGGACGCATGATCTCGGGATGGTTTTAGTTGTTCATGCGTTGCTCTGTTGGAGAAATTATATATTGGGGGTGCATTTTTTGTTTTTCACCGAATACAAAAGCCTCAAGTATATCTTCACTCAGCGTGACTTGAATCTGAGGTAGAGAAGGTGGGGTGAGTACCTACAGTCCTTCAATTTTGAGCATGCCTATACACCTGGTAAAGGTAATGCAGTAGCTGATGCACTGAGTAGGAAGACTCAGATACAGGAAGTGCAAGAGGCCAGTGGTGAGTTGCAGCTCATGGCTTTGTTCTCTGAGATGCATCTTTAGGTGCACGACAGTCAAGGGTAGACTTATCTATCCTCTTTAGCTGTGACTTCTACCCTCCTGGATAGAGTGAGGATGAGACAACTATCTGATTTATAAAGCCTATTTCTACAGGAGTCGGTGGAAATTGAGGACCCTCCTCCTGGTTGGACGATAAGCGATTATGAGGTTTTGCATTTCCATGGGCGAGTATGGGTTCTAGGGTATATACATGAGAAGCTGATGTAGGATTTTCATGATTTAGCTTGGGCAGTTCATCCCGGGGTTACCAAGCTGTACTGCGACTTGAGACATCAGTAATGGTGGCTGGGTATGAAGAGATGTGTAGCTGGTTTTGTTATGAGGTGTTCCACCTATCAGCAGGTGGAGCAAGAGCATCAGAGACCAGTTGAGCTGTTATAGCAGTTACCCATTCCGGAGTGTAAACAGGATTATGTCGCAATGGATTTCATGACTGGTTTTCCATGTTCACCTAGAGACAATGATTCCATGTGGGTTGTTGTGGATAGAATCATGAAGGTATCTCACTCCTTGACGATCAAGGATACCTTCGGTGTTGATGATCTCAGAAGACTGTATATCTGAGAGATTATACGTTTTCCTGGGGTCACTCGTTCTATCACTTTAGATAGGGATTCCCGCTTCACGTATCATTTCTGGCAGAGTATTTAGAGGGCTCTGGGTACACAGGTGCTTCTGATCACAACCTACCACCCTAAGACCGATGGCCAGTCAGAGAATACGATACAGGTGCTAGAGGACATGCTACGAGCATGTGTCCTAGACTTTGGGGGCTCTTGGGAGAAGCATATTCCCTTAGTAGAGTTTTACTTTAACAATAGCTTCTATGAGACTATTGAGATGGCACCATATGAGGATTTATATGGTAGGCCATTCCGATCACCTTTGTGATGGATAGAGGCAGGTGAGGCAGCTTTACTGGGGCCATATCTCATGCATGAGACTTCTGAGCAGGTCCAGTTGATTCAGAAGCGGATGGATACCATGCAGTCACGTCAGAAATCTTATGCTGTTCGCCGCAGACGACCCTTGGAGTTCGTGGTCGGGGATCAGGTTTTCTTTCATGACTCGCCGAGGCTGGGACACAAGTGGATCAGGAGACAGGGTAAAATTTCACCGTGGAATGTGGGACCATTTTAGATTTGAGAGAGAGTAGGGCTGGTTTCTTATCAGTTGCGGTTAAAACAGCGGTACTGAGCCATGCACGACATCTTCCATGTATCCAATTTGTTTCGATATCATTCAGACCCTTCTCATGTCTTTCATCCCAAGGAGGTTGATCTAGAGGCAGATGCATCCTTTGAGGAGCATCTGATTCGTATCGTTGACAGGAGCACATGGTTCTCTGAGACCTGTCATTTCCTCTTTTACGAGTGCTATGGCAGTATGGCCGAGTGTAAGATGGAACATGGGAATGGGAGACCGACGTACGTACTCAGTGGAATGATTTGTTCACAAGTATATCTTCACCACCCTTGGAAGGGAAATTCAGGGGTGAATTGCTATAAGGGGGAAGTTTGTGAGAACCTGGTTCTTCACTTTGAGGTACGAGCTTCATCTTTTCTCTTTTTCGTATGTTTTTTAATAAAATATGGAAAATGGGGAAAAATCCAAAATTTTGGATCTACACGCCGTGTACATTTTCCACATGACGTGTACTCTTGGCCGTATTGGGATGAGTACACATGGCATGTAGCCATGTTGGTGACAAAGGGTGTAGGAACCGAGTACATTCTGTGTAGTGGTCCTTACACACCGTGTAGTCTATCAGCATGCCGAAATAGTGAGGCGGTGGAGTAGCTACCAGCTGGGCAGAAATACATGCTGTGTATTCAAGAGTACATGCCATGCACTCTTGTCGGTAGGCGAATAGTGTCGCGCTGGTGGGAAGCTTCCAGAGGAACAGTTTAAAATTTGGGAAGTACACATCGTGTACTCAGAAGTACAGGCTTTGTACTTTGTTTTTTCGTCTTAAAATAGGTAGTAGCCTCCTCTTTTGGAAGAGGAGGCATTTATGCCGTTTTGGAGCCAATGGAGGAGGCCAATCCCTTGAAGATCCATCGAGTGTTCATCTAGAATCGGTTTCCGCCTCAGATGATCTCATTGGAACCGCACGGGTACGAGCTTCCAACTCCATGGCTGCTTTTTACCAATTCATCTCCTAACAAGAGTATTTTGATGTTAAGAGGGTTTTTTTATTTGTCAGATCTACGACTTTATTGGGTGTTTTTGATGTCGGCATTCGGGTATAACGTTCATTAGCGTATAAGGTAGGTGGCTTGGTGTTTAGTTTTCCAACTGCTGTTTGTTTTGTGAGTTTTGTGCCATTAAGCCATGTTGGGGTGTCATGTGGATGAGGTTGTTTCAATATTAAACACCTATACTGGATTAGGTATTTCAATATGATATTAAAATTCTTATTGGTATCGTTGCTTGGATCCAGGACCACCCTGGGGGCGTGTTCCGCTGTTTAGCCGTTTGGCCAGGATACCTGAGGGTATGCCTTTAAAGTAGTAATTGTAGAATTGCTTGAGAGGAATAGCTTGTTATTTCTTGTTTACCTGTTGGGCATGGCCCGTTTACCTGTTTAGCCTGAGGGATTTGTTATGATTAGCCTGTGGGCACTACACTGTTTAGCCTGAGGGCTGTATTTATTTTTCCTGGGGGAAACCGTTCATGCCTGAGGGCTTGATTTCTGTGCCTAAGGGTGAAACATCCTACACCTCAGGGAAATTTAAGTTATGCCAGAGAGAAAAAACTGTGGGTTGGATTCGGTATAGCCTGAGGGAGTGGTTCACGATATTAGCCTGAGGGCAAGATACTGGTTGGCCTAAGGTCTTGGTGATGTTGAGAAAAGAATGATACTAAATGGATTAAATAAATAATTAAATGTCAATATAAATGGTATGTTCGTTACTTTTGAGTACTACTGGGTTTATTGCATTTTATTACTGCACACTTGGTTCACGTTTACACTCAGCTGGGCACAAGCATTTGGTGGGTGCCTACTGAGATATATTTCTCATACCCGGTTTGGGTCATGCTTTTCGGTCCAAACAGATTATGTTGCTATAGGTGTAGATAGGGGCAAGAGTCCCTATACAAGTACGTGACTATTGATGAGGATTAAGAGGGCATGGGACAGAGCGTAGGCTCATGATGCCGATGCCACCTATTTTGCTTTGTTTTTTTTTGTACTCTGATATTGGTTGTACTGTATTGATGGATAACATGTTCTGGCTGTTTTCTTAGAACTTGACGTATGTTGCATCATATCTATTTATCTGGATGTATATATATACTGCAGTTGTTTACTTCTGTTGTGTATGGTTTACTACTTCCGCTGTTGATTTTTTATTATTCTGTATTCCGCTGCGCTACACTTTGACAAATGAGGGCATAGATTCCCCACTATAAGACCTAGGCCCTCACTGCAGGTCGACAGCCTCTGGCGTTTGGGGAAATGAGCTTGATTTCACTTTGCGAACCGGGTTCGGGGAACCCGTGGATTGGTACCCGGATCAGGGACGTTACAGTAAGGATATTTTTAAAAAAAATGATATATATATGACATTTTATAAATTATGGGAATTAAGATATAATAAAATTCATTAAAGTCTCATCCTTTTATGGAGTGATATCATCACTCATGTATATGTACATTATATTATATCTATGAAGTAATGTGATATTTTTATATGTAATATTTTTTAAATATTTATAAGGATATATATGATGAGAAAATTAAATTTTATATAATTAATGAAATATATGATATTATGGAACAATATAATATTAAAAATAAATAGAACATTCATTTAAAAAAAACATTAGAAAACATAGTATTAACACAAAAAACAATGGAAACAATGACTTCTTTCTAAAAAGCTACAATATTATGTTAATTATTTAATATACGGTATTTCAAATAATATAATGGGTCATTAAAATGATTATAATAAATGAATATTTAATATATAAGATGTCAGGACACATATGTAGAAAATCAACATTCAGTTACATGTTTCTCAACAAACATATACATTCGTGATACATATACCATATTCCCAACTTATTACCATTTCTAATTTATAAATTTAACCATTAATGTTTTATATACATAATCACTTTATATTCATTTCCTTGAAAGTTTTATTTGATATTATTTCTTATTTGAGACATTTTATTTATATATTGACAAAGTGGTATGGGTTTATTTTACAATCTCTTCTTTATTCATGATTTTTTTTGTAAGTATCCTTGAGGGGATGTATTTTATATTTTCATCTCAAATTTAATATATTTTATTCAAATATGTTTATTATATTACCATTATAGGTAATAATTCAATTTTCCCTCTCATTATTACATTATATGATTTATATATATATTTTAAGAAAATATTAATTTACATCTCTCTATTTACAGAAATCCTTTTACATTAAAACCCATGTTTTCTAAAAATGTTTACCAAAATAACTTTATAATTTTTTAAATTATTTAATAAATTAACTGTTATCTACATTTACTTTTCTCATAATATTTTGGTGGTAAAATTCATTTCATTTTCACAATGATGGCCATTTCGATTTAAAAAAAATTAAATTAGAATCATTGTTTATATGTGTACTAGATGATTATATTTAGTAATCATTACCACCATTTAATGAATTAACTTTTTTATAGGATATCCTGGTTAATTTAAATGAAAATTATATTAAGTAAATTATGAGTTCTTTTTTTAATGTTTTTTTTTAAATTCAATGTTTATTTTCCTCAAAATTATTTTTAATGAACTTTTAATAGTATTTATATTCGTCAATGACATCAAACCTTGATTTCACTTCTTCTCCACAATGGATATATTGAAATGATACAATACTTATTATTTATCCTGATTATTTATAATCAATTTGTTTAGGGATGTAACTATTTGATATCATTCATATTACACAAGCGGTTTTATGATTATGTTTATTAGATTGGGTAATTGTATGAAATTTTTATACAATTTTTTTATATGAATGTTTCTATTTGTTTAGGATCGCATGTTTCAAAAGATTAATTCATTGAACAATGTAAGTTATCGGGGGGATCGGTAATATATATCCCCTTGATGTGTTGATAGGTCACATATTAAAATATATTTTCCAAAATTAGATTATTTTATAACCCCATATTAAAATTTTATTTTATTAGGTCTTGAATTTTTTAGATGTAGGACGTTATGAATTTCCACATTATTAGAGATGTTAATGTTTTCCATGAAATTATTTGAAAAGATAAAATATTAATTGGGAACATTAAAGATAATTTAATTATTAATATGGATATGTTTTATCATCATTTATTTAATCATTATTATGTTTGGTTTATTAATTAAATAGATTGTGTTTTTTTGTTTAAATTTTCATATTGATCATGTGTTAATATATTATAGATTACACTGTAAACATACCCTCCCTTAGAGTATGATCTCACCACATTATTATATTTCATTTACCCCATGATACAATTATGTGACTTATGATTGATATGTAGTGATATTCTTAATATAAATGATTATATTATAAATGAAAACAATTTATATGTTTTCTTTTTTAATATGAAATGTGAATTTAATGTATTGTATTGATTAACAAGAATAAAAAACAATCCATAAATTTTGGATGTAATTAATTTTTCTATTGATAATTTAATTATGTTGACACTAGAAATGGGTTACTAGGTCTTTGTACATTACACAATTTTTCCCAAAAGGAGATCCTACCCTCTCTTTAATAGGGATCGAAATGAGTAATTTATTATAGGAAGTAATTTCCTATCCCTATAAAATACTATTGTACTATTATCAACCTCTTCTGATATATTATATTAATCATAATATAGGTACTTCATTATCCTAAATATGTTTAAATTTTATAATGACTAGTAAAATTACATTATAAAACATCTTTCCTTTCGAACGAGAAAAGAATGTACCACTCATGCATACATATATCTAATAATATATGATTAACAACAAAGTTAATTTCAAGTCACGTTATTTTTTGGATTGGTATGATGGTTGTTATAATTTTTATATATGATAATTATTAATCAATTATAAATATGAGATCATAATAACCAATCTAACTTCATTCCTCCAAAACTAATAGTAAATGATAAAATTGATTGTGTGTACCATTAGACTACAATATCTACTATGTGATGTGATTATTTTCATATTGATCATTTACATGGATTAAATTATCAATAGATTAAATGAATATATAAGATATATATTATATAATAATTATTAAGTAGATTTTATTTATTATTTTACTTTTTTCATTCCATCCTTTGAAAATGGAAAATATTGTTCACACACATATACGACCTATTATCTCCATGAGAGGTATAATCCATTTTTATATCTGTAAATTTATAAGTGAATCAAAAAATATAAAAAATAAATATTAATGATATTTTCCTCATGATTATAAATTTATATCCTATGTAAATGTGATCATAATGTATGGACAAAAACATTTGAAGGAGAATATACATGAATAAGGTCGATATCACCCATAATAGTGACATTAATAAATAAGTGTTTAAAATGGGTGAAACATTGTTATATGTTAAAAACATATGTTGTGATATATATTAGTAATGTTATCTAATATAATTAAATTAAATATATATTTATGCTATATAATATTCCAACATGTATGATGGAATTCAGGGAAAAGATAAGGGGTTTCTCAACTAAATTATTTTTCTATTAGACATATGCCATGTTCACCGCATATTTCATTTTAAGGGTTTATAATTTTGATGGATTCGTTTTATGATTCCTATTATTAAATTCATGTAAATTTATATATCTAAGTACTGTGATTTTATTAATGGAAATTATAATCCAAATTTTACTTTTGTTGTAATGTGTTTTATGTTACAATCTCATTGTTTATTTGAATTATTTATTATTAATTTTCCAATGATGAATTATTATGATATATATCCCAATAAAATCATGATATTTTTTATAATATTGTTATTTATTGAACATATATTTTTTCATTCAGTTTACAAATCTATATTAATTATTATATTGAAAAATTGTTTTTAAATAATATTGAAATCAGTTCTCTCTTGAGTATAAATTCTATTTTCTTAAATATCCATATTTAAAAAAAATTTATTTAAAAATAGTTTTTTATTATTACCCAATGACAATTTAGATCCATTTTTACCTATATGTTACTTGTATAACAATGTTTAAAATGGAATATTTTGTTGTACTTTTCAAAATTAGTAACTATATTACTTTATTGAAAAAATTATTAAAGGATTTTATCATTAAATTATTAAACATGAAGCTATTTCCCCAAAATCATGACTAAATTTTTTGTATCATCCTTTAAATGTTATCAACAAATCATTTCAATTAATTTTTACTCATTTATAACTCAATTTTTTTAATAAATGATTTCTAAAATGGAAGTGTTATTTTTCCAAATAATGTTTTATTAATATTTTATATGTATTTTTATTCATTATTTTAAAAAACCCATTACATTAATTTTGATTTTTTATGGAAATTATCTTATGCTTCCTTAAATATTATTTCATCGGATTATTTTTTATTATAATAACAATATGGTTAGAAAAACTAACTACTTTATGTGGGTTATATTATAATGATAGGTTTAAAAACATTTATTTCCCCTGAGATATACAATGATTAAAGGCTTATGAAACCAATTTTCATTTTTTATATTATGAAAAGATGAAATTTTAATGAAACTCAATTTTTTCATGGGTTATATAATGATGATATTCTTAGAAAACTCGTTTCATTTCATGGAATCTAATATGATTATAAATTTTTTTTCTTGTGGAAGACATAGGTTTTATTTTAATTTTCTGATATGTAGATCCAATATCTCCCTCTAATTCGGTGGATGAAGATTGACATCACATGATATAAAGATAAATGTAATGTGAATTGAACCCAATTCTATAAGCGTATTTTCAACAATGATTGTCATTGGATTGAACCTTATCTTATTCTATAGATTGATAAATACACACATTATAATAAGATATTCTTATATAATATACATGACTAATATTTATATGATTTTTTATGCTTGTGATTATTCCGAATCCATATTTATTATATCAATATAATCTTCTAATGTATCTATTTTATTTGATTCTATTAAGTCTCATTTCAAATGAAATGTATGTTTTTTGTCATGAATTAATACTTGGATCAATGATATATATAGTTGAATTTAAAAATTTTATGTTAATATTCTTAAAAAATTATTCTCTTTTTATTCGTAATCGATCATTGGTATCACCCTGTTTATCCTTACATTGAATCCCTAGTCTCCCTTTCTTATGATTTTTTCCACTGATTGTGATGTATGATAATAGATAAATTTTTTTTTCTCATAATGGTTTTTTAATTAAATAATTTTATGGGATATGTGGACGGCATAAAATAGAATACAAAAATATGGGTATAGTGAGAGATGACAATGATTTATTTTAATATGTTTTGTTACAAACACATTTCGTTAAAGGATTTTCCAAATTCATTTGTCCACTAATTCAAAATTTCCCTTAGATATTAATGTGAAACAATATTATTTTTTTGTTCAGGGATTCGATATGAAAATTTTTGGTTACATTTATCGTTATCAAATATAGAGAATTTATGGTTATGTTTTCACAATATGAGCATGGAGTATCGGTCTTCGACTATTATATTAATTATCATATATGTGTTTAGATAAATATATATATATGGATTTTTTTTGGATGTATTTAAAGAGTTATGATTACCACTATGGGTCTCTATGTTTATTCCTGACAATATGTTCAATGTCATTAACAACAATTTTGTTGTTGTTAATGTCATTATTGATATATTAGGGTAAATTTTATTTAGTTTAGGAAAATTAAACTCATATGTATAAAATGAAATGATACATTGGAAATCAACATTGAATTATCTGTCAGAAGAATGTATGATATTAATGTTGAATAATAATAAATATTTTAGATAATATGATTAGGGAATATAATTTTTTTGGAAGACATTTTATGAGACTAATTTTAAATTGAAATAAATGTATTATTAATCATGCAATATATATGATCAAATCCTTATAATTATTTTGATTAAATTATCCCCAGATAATTTTTATGAAATTTTAAGGATATTAATTTATGTAATGATTTTGATTGAACATTTTACTCTCAATAATTAGTTTTTAAGAACAATGTTTTCCTTCATATGAAACCTCATTTATTTTTGGAAATTATCATACCTTGTTCAAACTATATTGTTTTTGTTTAATATTTAAATCCATGGTAAATATTTGTTTTTTAATATTATGGAAGATTATTATCTTATGGATTTGATTTATGAATAAAATTAATTTATTTTATATAATAATAATTTGGAAAAAACAATGATATTGTGGAAAAAATTTAGTAAATTATAAAATTCTACATTTCAAGTATGTATATTTTTTAAAAATATTTACTCCATTATCCCATAATCTACGATCACATTGTCATATTGTCACTATATACAATTAATCCCTTCTCAAAGGACTAAATATTTTATAAATCATGGAGAAATAGATACATACTTGAGATTCATATATAATTGTAAAAACATAGAACCCAAATTGTGTTTAATTTTAGAACAACATTATTCTCATTATCATATCCTTGTATATTAATCACAAAACAAAACATGAGATCTAAATTAAAATTAATCAAATGAATGGGATTGGAAGAGATGATCAGTATTTGTATGCGTACAATATAATCTGTCCAAAATAGTTAATAATAGAAAATATGTAATGCTAAATAATGTAAATATCATGAGAATAATGTATACGGAATAAAAATGATTAAAATAAATAAATTAAAAAATAACATGGAATCAAAAAATATGTAACAAATAAGGCGTATGGTATAATTATAATTTACACTCAACCTAATATTTAACATGTCATGTTGACATATATTGAAATATTATAACATATTCATAGGAGAATTTCATGAGGACAACATTAGATCTTATTTTGAATTCTATATTTAATATCTATAAAGTGATTAGATATTAGAGAAATAAATTTAATTAAATATAAAATTGATAACATGTGTAGTAATTTTAAAATCATGGAATATTCATGTGGTAGTGAATTTTTGTTAATTTCATATGAAATAAATAATATATATTTCACACATTTGTATGAATAGTAAGAATGTACCCCGTTCAAGGAATAATAATAATATTCCCTTTGAAACATATCGAAAAAAATAAAAATAGGTTAAATTATTATTTGAAATATCATTGTGGAATAGATTATTTTTATTATATATCTTTTTAGAAAATATTGATTTCAAAGATATATATTTTTTAACTGAGACATAAATTTATGTAATCTCATGAAATGAAGAGAATGGGAATGAAACACATACCATTGGTATTTTACAATCATAATATCAGTGAAATAAATAAAATAAAATGAAACATTAGGTTTTTTGAAGAAAAATATATTCATAATAAATTATTTCATAGTGGCGGTATATAAACCACAAAAAAGAAATAAGTTTTGAATATTTCAATTGTCTCAAAGAAGAAAATGTGAGATGAGAAACACAAACCTTATATATTACTTCCTATGTTTGTGTACAAAAACACTATATAATAAATAAATATTTATTATACATATACACTCAAAAATACACACATGTATCATAATATATATATATAAACAAATCTATTTTAATTATTTTTTTAATTATACATTGTTAAAGAATTATTTTAGGTTATACCTGCTTCTATTTTTATGTATGATTTGGTTGGGTAGATTTAGTATTTATAAATTTATCAGGATTAAATCATCTCTATTATAATTGTAATTATATAAATATAATGTATATTAATTATATATGAATTTATAGTATTCCATTTAAGTTAGTGATAGAAAATAATTACACCATTCTTATAGGTTAAAGTGTGTATGAATGCATGAACATTGAGTTCACTTTTTGAAAAAATTAATTAAGGAAATTTTGAAAATAATTAACATTTATAGAATTATTATTACTTTCTGTACAGAAATGTATATATTTAAATTCCACCATAATTTCCATTCAATTAAAATATTAATTAAAAAATTTCTTTTCATCATATGTGTGGTATTACACACATATGCATGAGCATATTATCATTTCCCTACTAATTATAAGGTAATAATCCATATATTATATTGTCATTAAATAAGTATAATTATGATATAAATATAATATATATATGAAATATCAATTATAATTTTATTCCATAGAATATGGTAACGATAAATGAATTATGTCTCTATATGGAGAATTTAAGTCAATAATATGCATGAGTGATAAATTCAGTTACAATTTGATGGGAAAAGTGTAATTAATGATAGTTAAAAAATAATTATAATATTTTAGTATATATAGAATAAAAATTAAACCATTTCATGGTATATTTCAAATATTCATATAATTTAAATGATGTCTGAAAAATAATGTTATAGTTTAGATTGATTATCTCTACATTTGATGAAATCCTATGGATATCCTCTAAAGGATCTTATGTATGGTCTTTTGGTATAAAAAAACTCTAGTATTTTGGTAATGAGTTGTAGAATATAAATGGTAGTTTTTTGAGATATACATCTCAATTTCTTGTAAATAAGTGACGTATAATGTTCCCTTTTATAATTGAAGTGGGGGAAACTTAGAAATTTATAAAAAATTAATATATAATGAGACTATTGTACAACTAAATAAATTTAAATTTAAATTAATAGAAAGATAATGTTTTGGGGTTTAGAAAAAATTATCTAATTTTTTTTTATCTTTTTTAATCATTATCATTTTTATTAATCACTTAGTTAATTAGTTTTTATGCTAACCACTTTTATAGTCACAAAGCAAGAATAGTTTTACAATTAATGAAAATGTGCATAATAAATAGAAAATGGATGAATTTATCAACGATTTTGCATTAACATGTAATCTGATAATATATATAACAATACTAAATAATTTAATAAAATATAATTTTCATAAAATGTCAGGAAAATTAATTTAGAATCTTTTCATTTAATTTTACATTAAATACATCACAAAAAAATGGTAATTCATTTTGAATTAATAAATAACTACACTAAAATGTTATATATATATATATATATATAATAATTTAATTTTTTCGAAAAATTATATCATTAATGTTTTATAAAATTTAGTTTTATTAAATTATTTTATTTTCTCTGTTAATTAAATAAATATATTTTTATCAATGATCAAGAATTTAATATATTTATATTATTTTCAAAAATGTCCAATATATGTATATCTATGAAATAATATCATTAATATCAACATATAAATTTATTTTTATTTATTTTATCATTATGTTGAATCATTTGATATATTAAAATCAATGAGAATGAAATTTTTTAAATTTCATTGATTTAATTTATATAAAAACATTTTTATATTCAAGTTTCGATTAGAAAACTCAATATCATGAATAAGTTGTTTTTATTTGATTTAAATTAATCCAATAAAAATGAGGATGAAATATTTTTACCTAACCATTTAATTTTAACCAATTGTTACATGATTTACCATTTGCTATGATGATAAAATATACCATTATTACTATTCACAAAGGCTAAACATTAATGGTATTTATTTTGTAAAATAGAAAATAATGATTAAAATTATATAAAACTTTTTAGAAAATAGATTTTATATAAAATGATATGATTCTTTTTAAAATATTTTTGAATAATGAGATGGATACAACATTTTAAAAAAATACATGTTTTCTTAAAAATATCATTTCAGTTTTTAAAAATTATTATATATCAAATTCATATATAAAGTAGTTTTTAATGAACATAATTGGATTCATATTAATTTAATATAAATAATTTTACTTTTTAAGTATTTTATAATAAAATCGAACAATAAAAATATTTTAAAAAATAATACACTTTTAAATAATAATTTGTATGTTCAATTTTCACTATAAAATAAATATTTTCAAAAAATATCATTTAGATAAACATATGATTATTTTGGTATGATTATTTAAATGGTGATAACATTTTTCTAAAATAATATATATATATATATATTCTAAAAATTAGTGGTAAAATTATCTCAAAAAATGAATGGAAATAATTTTTTAAGAAAATATATTTCATAAATATAAACTAATTTTAATGATAATTGAGAATACATTATATAAGCATTAATAAATGTAATTTTTAGTTAATTTATTAATATTAAATAAATATGTTGAAACTATAAATTTAATCGAATTTAACAACTAGTTTATAATGTTCATGTAATGTCCATGACTCGGTGGCCACTAAACCAGTGCTCTTACCCGATTCGTCACTTGCCCTCAGGCGCGCCTCCCCATATGCTAGAGGTTTCCGATTATTAGAGAGGGTCTAATGAGTAACATGACGAGACTATACCCTATTTACTATAGTGATCCATAGTAGAATGCATTGTAAATTATGAAAACAATATGCACTACCAATTAAACGAGCATTACCAATCATTTTCCAAACATAGTACAAAAAACAAATCAAATAGAAACATGTCTTTCTATACTAGTAGATAAAAGTGGAATAATAACAAAATAAAACCAAAGGAAAAATCTCCACAAAAGCCCCGACTACATGTCCACATCCTTCCCCAAGTACATCCCAAGATCAACTCAATATCTCAGAGTACGGCCTTTGCCTTTGTAATGTCCTTCAACAAAAAAATCTTCTTGGGTACCCAATGACGGCTCGAGAAGGTAGTGAGTACAAAACACAGTGGGCCACCAATAATGGTGTCTAAAAAATATACACTCTAATAGATAGTGCATTTAAGTAAAAAGTAAATTGGATGTAAAATATGTGATCATTCGGGTACCATTAGTTGACAAGTTTCATTATGTTCACGACTAGCATCCATCCCAATTCTATTTTATATGCCATCTTTATTATATAAGGCATATTTATCTCATGTTCCATGAGTTTTTGATATATATCATCTACACAAGGTTCTAAATAAATAATTCTGAATGTATATATAAAACAATGAAACTACATATCTCACTAGGGATCTAAATATCACATCAACACAGTGTCTTCACCTTGGAGCCTTAGTCTAGGTAGAATGAGATGAGTACAATACACTCACCTTGGAGCCTCAGTCCAGGTGGAATGAAACCATTAGAAGAATAGGGAATTAGTCATTGTCCGTAATCCATGCAATAGAGGTTGATTTTAGAGAATAAGTCCAACAGACCCATGGGCGTAGAACCTCATTCAATACCCCACACAATCCAGCCATGTGGATATGTTTATTAATCAAATCACCACAACCATGTATATTCAATTCCATGGAATATCATAATACATAAAACAACATAACATAACTGATTTAATTGGTAATCAAAATTCATAATTCAAAACAAACAACATGGGAATTAATACTATACCATAAATCATTTACACATTTACCACATTTTATATCATTTATCCATTTATCCTAGTTTTGTTTTTATCATGCTTATCTCGTTATGTATTCATTCATTGTGCCTATCTCAATAGGCATTGTTCATTAAACCTGTCTCACATGGCTCGATTACCACATTAATAAACCACTCCATTATGGTCTCTAGTCTTTTACACATAATAACCTATTAACACAATTTCTATTTACAATTCAAATCCATCTAACCAAATTCCCATTTCAGTGTCTTAACCCATTATGTGTATTCAAAACCCCTTTGCCTTGTCTAATTTCATCATTGGAAATTCCATAACCCATTTATCCCTTTTATCATTTCAGAAGCATTTACCCACTTATGCATTTCCAACACAATTTTGTTATAACATAACACAATCCCTTCATTGCATTAAATCATTTAGGTGCACCAAATAATTCTCATTTATTAACCCATTCCACGATTCATCCAAAATTATATTTTCCAAGATTATCTAACTATGAATAATCATATATAATGATAACCCCCTTAGTATTCCCATTTATCACATAGAACACCTTTTTAATCCCACCAACAACAACATAGGTCACTTCCCACACCTTGTGTGTTACTAAGACACCCATTCAAATCCTTTAATCATAAAATCAAATTTACCATGGGACTTATGTTCTCACCCAACGACCCTATATTTATTTAGCTAATCTCAATGTTTATAAATGTGGGCACACCCCATGGGTGGCCCTAACATTGGTGACATCATCCTTTATGAATCCTACGAGGATCACGAGGGTAACAATAGGTTGTTCATACTCCCTAAACATAACATCACAATAATAGAACAATTAACTCTTCACAAGAGGGTAATAATAAAGAAAATTATGCCAAAATATTTATAAAATTAAAGGGATATTACTTATAGACAACCTACCTCAAATATGATGATGAATTAACTCTTAATTGTTGCCTTGGAACTAGATTCAAGAAACCCTTGAATCCCCAACCTAGGTTCTACCAGAAAATATATGTTTTTTGAGATTCGGGAGAAGATGGAAGAAACCACAAGCACAAATCCAAATAAGAGAGGGTTGGAGAGGATTATACATAACCAATGGTTATATATACAACCAACAACACTCTAAATAGCCAGGAATTGAAGGAAACCCACCTCTTTGAAGCATGGGTTAGAAAGGTTCTTCACTACGGTTGTAGGGGATGAAATTGAAGAAAATACTGAGTTGGGGTTTTAAATCTTGGGATGGAATTTATGTAAATTTTCCAACATTAATGGCCTTCAAGGTTTACACACATAGTTTTCCAAACCGTGCCGAAGCTACTTTATACGAGAGGCAAGCCCACACAGCATCATGGGAATCATACACTATTTTCCCTAACCATTTGTAGATTGTTCCTAGGATATTGTCTAAGGATAGAGGGTCCCCACGGTCTATCAGGACATTTTCTCCTAACTATGTGTAGACCGTGCGCCTAGAACTATTTGGACTAATTGGTCTTATCTTAGCACCTCAATACCTTGGGGCACCCCCAGAACCTTCACATGAAATTTTGGAATCACATATCCATCCAAAAAAGGACCCCAATCCATAACATAAACAAAACATACCTTAAGACGATCAGGGATCATACAACCTCCCCACCTTATGATGACTTGTTATCAAGCCGCTCTTGTGAGCATCACTAACATCCATAATATCGTATCATGTCACAAGGTCATCCTATCCTTTCTCACTTTCCATGTTACTGGTTTCACATCACAATTCCTATTGAACACGAATCAACCTCACATACATTACCCATAATCCATGATCACTACAACCACTACATGATTTGAAAAATCCTCAAGTATTCATCTAGATCATACATTCTCACCATGAAAAATTCATGGGGAAACATAGGAGAAAACACCTAACTCACAACACATTGAATCATAACACACTATATCACATAATCATGGTGGAACCAATATACACCTCATCGGCTCGATCCTCTACACAACAAATGACCCAAATCACATGGCATCATTTTTCTACTCCAACAACTTTGATGGTGACCAAACCTGGTATCACCCAAGGAAAAACATTTGATCCTTTATACCAAATTTCTTAATGATTGAACTCCACAACTATAAATCCAAAAACAATTCAAAAAATTCATCTACATGACCTTTTAAATTGTTCCATGCTACCTACCAGGGCCAAATCACCCCGAGCATTGACCACTTGAGTTTTTCCAGCATGAAACTATGATCATATCATCAACCAACCATTTATCAGTAATGTTTCTTTCCACCATTTTCAATTACTTGGTACCACTTTGATTGATGATGGACTACCAGAACTCACCCAACCATCCAATTTTCTAGAACGTTCTAACTTACCAGGCCCAGATATCCATAATATAATTTCACTACCTTGAAAACCAGCTGCACCAACACATATATTGGAACAACATACCTACACAATCCATTCATCGACTAAGATCAATCTAATGTCACTAAAGTACAAATTCTTTTCAAAAGGCGCTTTCTTCTACAAAATGAACCCAGAGGTGGGTCATACTCGTATCACCCATTCAATTTTACCATCTCCGGCCAGACCAAATTCTTTTGGCTTTCCCCCGAACACTCACCTTCTACAGAGTTCATTTCTTGAATTCCAATAGAATTTCATCATCACGACACTACCTCAACCCAAACTGCATTTTTCTTCACCCATGACATTTCACAACATAACATGTCAAAGGATCATGCATCTTCACGATGTTCCAAAACCATACCTAGGAAATTATTTGAGTCTAGCCCCAAAATTTGTTGGAGTTAGAAGAATCCAACTTCTCTTTCCACAACTTCTGGTCATATCCCACCACATCCTACTATATCCCAGTACAGGTATCACAAGCATCACTTGGGACCCCCCCTGAGCTAAATTCAACACTTGTCTCATTTTTTACAACAACCATGTCCCACATGACTCTAAAATGAACCTAAAACGCACCTCATTAGTTCCTCCTTTCTACCCTAGTGCCACTTCGTCATCTCTATGTTCTCATTTCCACACTAGAGACTGAAGTATCACTCCACACCGCAAGAGAGTCTCTACCAATGCACTCAAGTGTGATTTCAACCACCACATATTTTACTCTGTCTCAGTATGATCCCCAAACCAAGACATGTCCATTCAACATTTTCCCAAATCAAGAGTATGAATGTCACCCAGTTCCCGTTCTCGGCATCTGTTGTCCATGGCATAGGCATTCTTCACCATTCAACCCATATTGTGGTCCTCAACCTATTGAATTAAGGGTGTAAATCTCATCATTGAATGCCACACATACAGTTTCCACTACATGAAAATTTGGTTTTAGCGGTGGTTTATTAGGGGCAGTTCTGGTAACCGCCACTAAATGTTTTTGTAAAATGGTTTCGCTGAGTTTTATTATAACCATCCACAAAACATTATTTTTATTTTATCACAGCTGACCCCCCCCCCCCCCGACCCCGCTTCTCCCTGCTATCCCCACTTCTCCCTCAACCCCAACCCCATGTTACACCTGTGACCCTACGACGCTGGAGACCCCACGACCCCGGTGACCTTGGCCCCCTGTGACTCCGGCGACCCCGCGACTTCGGTGACCCCGGTGACCCCGAGACCCCCGGTGGTATTGAATGTTTTTCTCATAAAATTTCTTTATAATATGCATATGTGGTTGTTCCAATTTGATTATTTACTATGTTTTTTGTTCATGAGTAATAAAATTTGATTAGGAATTAGATTGATGCATTAAAACCACTAGGCACTTTTTTGGGACCATTGATGTTTGAGATCATACCTAGGGCTACCCTTGGGTTATGAAAACCCCTTAAGGATGGTGAAATATTTATTAAAATGTCGTAATAATATAATTATTATTTTAATGCGTTGATAATTGTATGTTGGTATTTAAGCAAGGTTAATAAAATATTTGAAATATGGAATTGGTATTTTTATGAAATGGATAGTTGGATTCTGAAATGGATTAAAATAATAATTTATCACTTTGATTTTGTTAGGGTTTTACATGAAGGACAACAATGTTTTGAAAGTTGGGATTGTTTTGAAAAGGAGGTGTTGTCATCAATGTTATAGGAAAAAAGTGGTTATCATAATAGATTACAAATCATGATTATAAATGAGGGTGTGGTTCCCCTTTTTTGAAAATGATTTAAAATATCCTTTTATGGTTATAAATAGAAATGAAATTCTTTGGAATTGCTGAGTTTTTAAAAGAGGAAGACTCGTTTTTTGAAGGGTGGATTCAAGATTATTTCAATTGAGTATCTTGAATTGTGTTTTATTCCATAATTTTATTTTAATGATATGTTGAGAACATAGTCATTTAAATGATATATGAGTTAGTTCTATAGAACCCCCGACAATTAGGTTGGCATGTTAACTTTTTTTATTAAATGAAAAAAGTGATAAATGTGTTTTGTTGATGACATAAAATAATGGGGAATTTGATAGAATGTGATTATGTTAAATGGGATATGGTATGGAATTGATATACGTGATAAATGAGATGCAATTGTAAATTGAATATATGTTAATGGGATATTCATTATAATTGGGATTTAAATAGTCAGTTATGGGAATGTTCATTGAAGTAGATTGATATAATATATTATTTCATTCATGGATGGTAAACTATAGAAATAATTTTGAAAGATGTTGGTGTGTAAATCCACTATGATAGGAAGAGTTACATTTCATGTTTCATGAGAAGCAATCAAGTTTTTTAACACTAACTAGTCCTTGATTTTTTCAACCACAATTAGAATATCATTAATTCTAACTGTATTTAGAACTAAAAACCAAGTGAATTCATGAAGATCTCTATATAGAGATGTCAACACTACCTAATAATATTGGTGGACTATAACCACTTTAAATCCCACCATGTAGTTCATACAAAAATTAAATCAATGAAATACATGTACTTGATCTGAATAAACTAGATAAATTATACTGTAATAATAGTCATGTATAATTCTATCCATTTCAATCCCCCTCACTACCAATATCTATGAGGTGTGTTGACACAAATTTAATGAGGAATAGTTTCCAAATTTTGATTAATAATAGAAGAATGAAGGATGTATCCAATACAGAAATATCATATATGATATCAATAATTTCTATATTTAGAAAAATGGTACCACAAACCATATAATAATTATGGTTCTTGTTCATGATATCCTTCACATATTTATAAAAATACTTCTCAAATGTCACTGGATAGTTATTGATTCTCTAATGAGGCACATCCTAATAAAATTAATTGTTCCAAGATGCCTATTAGTTTTCGTAAGTCTTTTTTATGAACTGTTATAATAGGACTATTCCATCCTAGCATACAAACCAGAAGTAGAGTTGATCTTGTTTCACCAACTGGTCAATGAATTTTATGAAAATATTTTTTATGATTCCCATAAATGGGACAATTGTTTAAATACTATATTTGTTATATGAATTAATTATTCATGTTTAAATTCAATATGTATTGTAAAAACCTGGTCAATCGATGTGATATGGATTACAAGAAACTCATCCCATTAATTGATTTTCTCTTACATTACAATCATTCGACTGACTCTACATATTGTGTGTAAATCCCATATTGATGCTCCTAGTTTCACATAGCTGAATAATGGTGTCTCCTACACTAATATTCCATCCAAAGTCTCCTCCTCCAACAACTCCTTATTATCAATTTCTAGGTGGCATGTAATATAGAACAATAAAAATATTGATAGATCTTTAGATTGGATACCTTAAATAATGATCTATTCATTCATTCTTTTTCTAGGTGTTGCATCTCATGAACAGTGAAAAATGTGAGTGAATTTTGAAGTATATTTAATCTCTTATACACATACTTTTTCAAATGTAACAAATTATTCTAAATTTATTACCGTAATTTTTTTCAAGAATAATTATTTTACATTAAAAGTATAAAAATCCTTTCCAAGTGTGGTATTTAAGCAACATATCCAAAACATCTATGTCTAATCAATCTAACATCAGTTACTAATGAATATTCATTCCAACTTTGACATTTATCTCATGTGGTTTCCCACCAATGTTAAAAAAACATGACCTCTTATATGAAAACACTTCTAATTTATGGGGCCAAAAAACCCCGAAAAATGTCAGAAGATTCTATTTTAGAAGTTCTATTAAATAATTTACCTAAATGAAGATCCACATTTATAGGTCCCTTAAAAACTTCCACAAAATCATGTTCTACACTCTGAACAATATCCTAGTTTACTTATTTTTCTATAGCTTCTACATTCTTAGTTTCTCTATCTTTTGGTAATAATGGCTTCATGGGGGGATAAAATAGGGAGGCTTCTACATTATTGTTAGCTTCCAACTTATAGAATCAATTAAATAGTATTTGGATCCCAACATCACTGTAAAAACTATGTTATAATAAAATGTGTTTGGTGATAATTTTTTTCTATAATCATGGTGAAATAAAAGAATATTAATAAATTGGATTTTCTTCCCCATCTATATTAGGGATTGGACATAATTGTGTTAAATTAATTGAACTTATATGATCTTATCCATAATTTTCTCAATTTCTGAGAGGAATAGGTAGTCCAAGAATATAAAGTTTTTTTATTCAATATACCTCTGGACTGATAAACTAAGGATGGGAGAAATAGTGCATCCTTAAAAAATTTCATAGTCAAAAGGGCCTAGAGTGTACAACCATAATTCTTATAGATTAATATTATGAACCCCACAAGCTTTATGTTATTTATTTTATCACCCTAAATTTTTCATGATCTTCATATTGGGGAGGCCTAGTTCACAAGTAATTTCCTTCGAATTAGGATTTCATTTACTTATTTTCAACCTAACATGATTTCTTCCATTTTTCAATTCCAAATGCTTATATTAGATTTGGTTAACATCATATAAAGTTAGTGGAGACTCAATTTTTACATATGTTTCTCTTTATAATTGTTCACCATGATTATTATTGTGTCTATTTACTTATATTATTTTTTTCATTCATGTTTTACCAACATAGATGATGTTTACATTTTCTCTTTATAATTGGTGCACATTGTTTAAGTTTATGATGTGCGGACCATAAGCTGGGGTAGCCTACATGAATAGGTGTTTCAAGTCAACCTGATATGAGTTTGTAATATATGGTATCATGTATATGGATGATCTCATAATTAATTATAACTCAATAAAACTAATCATAATTACCTCATAAGAGAGTAATAGGGTGTTAGATAATAGAATTAGTAGGATCTCGCCTAGGTGTTCTAGAATATATCTCTTTAAAATAACAGTAGTAATGTCATTTTAATTTAATAATTCCCTTATAATCATTAAAGGAATTTAAAAAAAAGGAAAATAATTCAAATTTCTCAATAATTCCAAAAAAATGAGGGTGTAGATATGGTCTTGGAACATGGGTCAATTATTTTATACTCATGAATCCCATAACATTTTTATTGTGATTTAGATTCACACACTCAGAACTAATTAAAGGTTACATCCTGCTATTTCTATGCTTCTTCATCAAGATTAGAAACATTATTTTATTACTATTGAACTATTATTCCAACCATGTAATGTTTATATTAATTTTTGTTATCTAATATTATATTTTGATGATATAAAGGATTTCTAATGTCAAGGGTTTAAAATTTGGAGATTTGGGAGAAACATGATAGGAATATTGTTTAGCATAACTTTTCGTATTGACCATGTGGTAATTTCATAATATGGAATTGTTAGCACATTGTTTCTCTTTACCACAGAAACTTCCTCTATCCCAAACACTAGAGGGTTTATATCTAACTTAGGGGCTCATCTATATTATATTGTGTTACTGTAAAATTAGACTATCGTATATATGGATCTATTTCTCTATTTAGTAGTAACTATGTGTTCTAATTTTTTTATTTTTGGGTAGGCACATTGTGATATACATGGATAAAATCTGGATCACATTACCGCAGAACACGCCTCAGTATGATACAGGTTTGAATGACTTTTTAGATTTTTCAGTTTCTAAGCGATCTATTGAAGGGAGAATATGATTTCCATGTCCTAAATGTAAATTTATAACATGGTTGAAATGATATGATGTTTATAAACATTTAATACTGAAGCAATTCCCTAGATAATATTTGTGTAGGGTTTGGCATGGAGAATCAAACATTACAGAATGATTGAGTGCTGGTGATAATACATAGAATGTTGTCCCAAGATCGTTGACAATGTAAAATGAAATGAAAAACCTTATAAATGATGCATTTGGCACTGTAAGACACCACTATCAGCATCAAAACATATCAGAACAACTATAAGAGGGTCCTAAAAATTGAAACGTGAAAGTGATGTTTTTGAGACAGCAACACAAGAAGATCAAGATTGTAAAATATCACTGGATCCTCCTCTTGATTCAATGGAGCCAAATTTAAGACAAAACCTCATTGAGATAAATGCATTTTATGATTTAGTTGACGATGGAAATCAAGAGTTGTATAGTGGGTGTTTGAAATATTCAAAGATTTCATTTCTGGTGAAGTTGTACCATATCAAATGTCTATGTGGAATTACAAATAAGGCAATATCCATGATATTGGAATTTATTCGTGATGCATTTCGTCAAGAAAAAAATCCAAGAATCTTTTTGTGATATGAAAATGTTGTTAACAAGATTGGTCTGAATTAAACAAAAATACATGTGTGTCCCAATGATTGTATGCTTTATTTGAGAGAGGATTCAAGTAGATAGAATTGAATGAAAAGTAATTCTTTAATATGTTAGTGAAAGGGTGATGTTGGAAGTCTGAATGAACATAATTTCATGGAGAAGATGAAAAAGAACACACCTTCAAAGGTTTTTCATTACTTTCCCTTGAAGCCTCACTTGCAAAGATTATTCATGTAATCGAAAACCACCGAACACATGAAGTGGCATTCTATAGATAAAAACAATGATTGGTTAATGAGACATCCACGAGATTCAAAAATGTGGAAGACATTTGATTCATTACATCTATATTTCTCATCTGATCCTAGGAATGTTCAATTGGGATTGGCTGTCGATGGATTCAACCCATTTGGGACTTTGAGTAGCAGTTCTAGCATTTGGCCAGTTTTTTTTCATCCCTTATAATCTTCCTCCGTGGATGTGTATGCGACAAAAGTATTTTATCATTTCGATGATTATTCCTTGAAAAGAAATTCCAGTAAATTATATTTATGTTAACTTCTTTCCTTTGATTGAAGAATTGCAGGATTTATGGAGCAACAATTTTAAGACATTTGATGTATCTTCTAAAACAATGTTCAAAATGCATGCTACTTTAATGTGGACCATTAGTGACTTCCTCGGGCTTGGTAATTTATCTGGTTGGAACAATAACACGGGTTTGGATTGTCCCATTTGTAACATTGATTTTTAACCCAAACGGCTACCTCACAGTAGAAAATGGTGCTTCTTGTGCCATCAATAATTTCTCGATGCATCTCATATATTTTAGCTGATCATATCAAAATTTAATGGTTCCATTGATCGTATACCACTTCCAAAGTTGTTAACTACTTCTGAAATATTTGGCATAGCTTGAAAATGATGAATTTTTTTTTGGAAGTTTCAACATTTGAATGATAGCAGAAAACAGGTCCGAAGTGCATCGTCAGGTGAAATCAGAATGCAACAATGGAAGAAAAAAAGTATATTATTTAAACACCCGTATTGGGAATTTAATTTCTAGCATCACAATCTTGATGTGATTCATATTGATAAGAATTTCTGTAGTAATTTTATTTTCACATTAATTAATGAGCATGTAAATTCAAAGGATCATCTCAATGCATGCATATACATACAAGTAATGAACATAAAACATGATCTTTGGCCAGATGAGAATGAAAAGTATGCTCCGTCCATTTCTGAAATGTAAAATAGGGATAAATATACATTCCTTAAAATTATAAAGAATGTGAAGAAATCTGATGGGTATTCGAGTAACATCATGAGGTGTGTTGACTTGATGAATATTATGTTACATCGATTGAAAATTCATGATTCACATATTTTGTTACAAAAGTTACTACCATTGACATTGCGTACATTATTACATGAAAATTTTAGTATTGTTGTACTCCAATTCTGCACATTTTTCAGGAAATTATGTATGAAATCACTACATCCATTGCATCTTGACAACCTCTAGGGGAGGTTTCTATTGACCCTTTGTGTAATGGAGATGATCTTTCCTCCATTGTTTTTTACTATCATGATGCATTTAACTATGCATTTGGTTGAGGAAGCAAAATTAGGCGGTCTCATTCATTATCGATTGATGTATCCAATTGAGAGGTATTTTGTTAATATGTTTTTAATTTAAGTAAATAATTTTGGGCATTTAAATAAATGCATAATATTATTATTTTATTTCACAGATATCTTGGGAGTTTGAAAACATGCCAGATAAATAAAGCTCAACCAGAAGGCTCTATTGATGAAGGCTATTTGGTAGAGGAGGGTCTTAACTTTTCATCAAGATATTTAGATGATGTTGAGACATGATTTAATCGAGTTGGACGTGTTGATAACACATCAACTCAATCTCAAATGCATCAGAAATCAAAAATATTTCCTGCTATTTTCCAATCAGTTGGGAGGGCCTCAAATGTGATACTGACAGAATTCGAATGATTATAGGCACATAGTTATGTGTTTCTGAATAGATAAATTGAAGATTCATTTATTAAAGAGTTGAGGATAAAAACAAAGAGACGAATGGGAGTTCGAACATGAAATGTGAAAGATATAACCAAATATGTGAATAAATAGCTTTTTGAATGGTTTTCACGACATGTATGTTCATAAATATTGCTATAAATATGAATATTAGTTTGAAAATTACATTTATTAAATCTATTAAATTATATTTCAATTTTCAGATCATGTATAATGATACTCGATTAGACTTGTCATAAGATTTGAAGTTTCTTGGTAGAGGTCCTATAAAACAAGTTAGAAAGCTAGACTCTTATAATGTGAATGGCTTTATATTTTGTACAGTCGATCGAGAAGTGGGTATGAAAACACATAGTAGTGTTATATTTACATTTTCTGAAGTGGGATACTATGGAAATATTCATGATATTATTGAGTTAAACTACTACCAACATTTTTTTGTTGTTTTATTCAAATACTAATGGGTCGATATTATCAGAGGTGTTAAAAGATATTCATTGCAATTTACTTCTGTGAAATTCTCTCACATGAAGGATTTTAGTGATCGTGAACTCCATGATCCATATATTTTAGCATCTCATGCAGAAATGGTCTATTATGTGAATGATGTTTTGGATGAAGGGTGGATTGTAGTTGATCACGTAATACAAAGAGTTTTTTATGTTATGGGTGATGAAGTCGAATATTTGACCTCTTAAATTATATTTCATCAACAAAATAATTATTTTACCATCATGATATTGAAAATATTAGGCTAGAAAGGATAAATGATGTGGATGAAGCAATGGAGCAGGAAACTGACATTCTTGAAGAGGAAAATTATTGTATATATAATTATTTATTCATTCAACAACCACTTGTTTAATTTATACAGTCATTCATTGTCATTGTTATATATAACATTTCTGTTAGTACTAGGCATCAATTATAATTTTTAATTTTTTTTCTGCATATTTTTTTGAAATATATAACCTGAACTAAATTTTATTTTATTAAATGACAGGAATTTCATGGAAAAAGAGGTACACAATTTCATCTAGTTCTGCAATAGATGGCGAACCATCTTGCTCCCTCCCCACGGAATCTGAGGCACCATCTGCCTAAACCCCTACACCATCTCCCCTGCCTAATCTCTCACACAATTTGTGGGTGTCCCATTTGAGGCTGATACGTCTACTCCCCCTTCAGAAACCTCAACAGTGGGGTGGAAACACGCTCGTTCTATTTCATCATGAACATACTAGAGTGTCACTGTCATAGGTAAAAATTTTAATTAAATAAATTTATTTCATTTTGTATATACTAATTGTTTTCTCATTGAAGATGACAAAAAATGCAACTGTGAAGAAAAACATAAAAAGGCCATATGTTTTGAATATGAATGGTAAGAATATTTTCATGCCATTTGATTCTTATGGGGTCCTTACGGATGATGTCACGGGGTTACTTGGCCATATTCCATGACAGCTGGCAGTAGAGACCATTTACCTTCATATTTCTTATGATGATTGGAGACATATTCCTCCAAGATAGAAAAATTATGTTTTTCATTCCAAAATAAAAGTAATTTTATTACATTATGGTTGAATTTAATTTCATGTTACTAATATGTTCAAAATGCGTTTCTGTATACAGATGTTATTTCACAGTACACTTGCGGATGTGATAGCACAAAAGTGGATATTGAAAAATCTTGGTATGTAATGAAAGTATTTCAAATGGAGATTTTTGGGTGATGTCAACAATACTTCGTTGACCATGAAACAAATGTATGTGGAGCTACCCAGTGGGCTACCAATAGAAAAGTGGAATGTTTTTGTTGACAGCCATCGCAATGAGAAGTGGATGGTATTGAAATATATATTATTATATTATCCTCATTTTACATTTATACATGTATATGAATAGAAGATGAACATTAATTAATTACTTTTAAATTCCATTTTATTTATTGCAGGATCTCTCAAGATAGAATGCATCAAACAGGTCTAAGAAAGCCATCCCTCTCACTTTTGGATCAAAATGCTTTTCTAGAAGTCGAACGCCATTGGTAATATTTTAATTATTTTTAATATTTATCAGACCATATTATTTGTTTAATATATTTAATTGTTGATTTATCTTTGCTTAATGCAGTCACCGAGTATAGGGCATGAAGCATCCCAAACTGAAATGTGGTTGGATGTTTACAAAAAATCAGATAGAAGTTTTGTTACTGAGTCTGCCAAAATCAGATGGGGTATAAAGTAAATTTTTTATTATAATAACATATTATCAGTTTTTATTGTGTTAATATATATTGATATTTGATTTATAGGTAAAAATTAATTAACTATGGGATGCCAATCTGGGGAAGTCCTAGTCAGTCTCCCAGGATGAAACAGTTGTTAAAGTCTTTAGGAAGGATCATCCTGGTAGAGTTCGTGGGATGGGTTTCAGACTCGTACCATCTAAGGTCTTTTGAATTCCACTAGGGATTCCAGCTGCATCTACTCCGGGTTATGGTCAGTCCATACCCAAAGATGCTCAGTGGGAGATTTCTTCTCTATGAAATATAGTTCAAGATCAGAGGGCTCAGATATCCACTTTGCAGCAAATTATGACTGCTATACATCAGCAGTTGAGAAGGTATGGCCTCGGTGGTAGTGCATCGACTGGTGGTCAGTAGGTAAATAACAAAAAATCAAAATCATTTAGTTTTCAAACATTCACTGGTTTTATGTTTTAATATAAATATAAAAAAGTATCTACTTTTCAATATAATGTTCTTACAGGTGACACAAGAAAATGAATATGGAGGTGGAGAGGGTGATGATGCATCATCAGACCGTGAGTATAGATGTGTTGTTGATGTGTTGAACTAATATAGGAATAGTTGGTTTGTATATGTACCATGTGTGGCACATAGTTTCCACCACACATATTTATGTCCTTACATTTTCTTTATTTCTTATGTTTCCTTTTTTTTGCATTTTATTGATTTCTAATGTTTCTTTTTATGTCTTGATTTCTTGAGTGATGTATACATCATTCTAGTTAGGCATGTGTTATAATTGGTAGTCGAGATTCTGGATGACTAGGAGTTAAACCCATTGTTGATGTGTTGAATAAATTCTCAATTATTAATATTATAATATGTTATTATTCAATATCATCATCCAATAAGGTAAAGACTTCTGTTGTTGGTATCCTATGACACCATGAATCACAAAAACATGTGGATTGATAACTCTTTATTAGGAACTATTTTCATTTAAACCAATAGAAAATGATATTCAATTTCCATAACACAAACATAACCTTGTTTTCTATTTGAGCCTAATAAGATTCTTGTTATATAAATACATATTTCCTAAAATTATTCATGAATATAAAAAAAATAAATGTTGTTCCATGAATAAAACCTTAGAAAACAATAATATCTCAAATCGAGTATATAACCAAAGGTGAAATAACATCCAACAATAACATCCAACAACTAGAACAACAATCCCACACCAAGAACCTGGGTTTTCCTCCATATATGGGTTAGATAATCCGACAAAAAACACAACACCAAGGACTGAAACACCGTAATATCATATAAAACTTTAAAAAAATCTATTCAATAGAAAATAAAATGTCATTGATGCAACATTGTGACGCCATTACCTAGGATCCACTAAACTAGTTCTCCAAACCAATGTGCCACATTATCATAGGAATGCATCCTAATATACAAGAGGATTCCTACTAGTATTGAGGGTTCAATGAGGGGTGTGGGGATAATATACCATCTTTACCAGTGTAAAAAAATAGTATAAATCATTTTAATTGATAACCATGCATGTTATAAGAATAATCATGCATGATTTATTCAAATCCAAAAATTGGGTAAATCCCTGCAATTAATATAGTAAACATGTTAGTTCATACATGTGTCATGTGTTAATGAAAAAAACCCCCATAAAAATTAAAAAATGGGTCCCGATGTCCATCCATTTCCCTCATACATGCTCCATACCATATCACAAACCAACCATCTATCAAAATCATTTTCCCCTTATACATCCCTACAATAATGAGATCTACCCAGGTATAAATGGAATAATAAAAAGGGTGTGATTATAGGTTAACAGGACACCAAAAATAGTGTCTAAAAAATTAAATATTATAATAACAATAATACTATATAAATAAGTACAATTAAATAATGATAAAAGAAGAAAATGTAAACAAGTTCCATATTTAAATATCCAGTATTTTACCCTGTATATCCTTCAGTTTTATGATGACATTAAATCCCACCAAACCCACTTTATCCATGTCAAAATTATATTCCATTAATATAAATGGGTTTTACATTTTCATTAAAAACAATGGTAATTCATTAATCATTTCAAATTCATATATTGTGGTCCACTAATCAGTTCAATCATATTATACACATAGTCTTTTATGCCTAGAAAGCCATGTCAATACACTATCAAAGAATAAAAAAATACATATACATCATATCAAGTCCATAATGTCAACTTTCATGTCTAGACATCCCACCTCAATGATAAGGAATTCCTTAAAAAACAATTATTTTCAAAGGGTGGGATCTACTTAGTCCCTCATTATTTACTAATCCATCAATACACATTCCACAAGGTCAAACACACTTGACCCTTTTAAAAAATTACAATATCATGGGTTTACCTATTTCATTTCACCAATATTCAAATAGATTATCACTTTCACTGCACTTAACGTAATTCCATAACTATTCTATTTTACTATTAATTCATAAAAAAACCATTGTACGTATTTTCAATTATATCTTATAACATGGATATTCCCACATTTTCCATTCATTAATTATCCCCATAGTTATCTCACAACCCATTTAACCATAAAAGTTTTGATAAACAACCACTTATTCCAATTTGATATCCTTTAAAGGCCCAAAACATCATTGAGATGATGTTATTTTATGAGATTGTGTCTGGTTCTTCATTTTTGATTTTTTTTTCAGGGTAGTGGTGAAGAGGAAGCAGCAAATTTATTTTCTAGTCAAATTTTCGTGGCAGATTTAACTGCCACGAATTGTATACAGGTAAAACTGTAGCGGTGGATAAAACCGCCACTAAACGTTAAATACTTATGTTTATCATCATTTTTAACACCCGCTAAATGTAAAATTCTTACGTTTAGTGATGGTTTTAACTGCCTCTACACAGCCGAATCCCCCGCCCTCATTCGGTGGTGGTTTTCGGGACTTTAGTGGGGGTTTTTACGAAACGAGTATTTTATTATCTTAGAAGCGGTTATAACCGCCGCTAATAAACTAAAATCTGGTATTTGTAAAAACTGCTGGTAATGTCCCGATAACCGCCACGTAATGCCTCATCTACGACGCTTTTTATAAACCGCCACTAAATGGAAAAAACCACCGTTAATAGTTTGACGATGCCAAATTGAACAACAGTTTTTGTAAACTTCTTCCAGACCATGTAGTGGCGGTTTTCTTGTAGCATTACTTGAACGTAAAATTCCTGATGTCCCACATCCAACAAAACACCTCTATGCCTCTTGGTGAGAGACAATGCTTCTCAACATTCCTGGGATGATGTCAAAATTTATAGAATGCTCAACACTGGTTGAGGTCTACTAAAAAGTCATCGATGAACACCAGAACCAACATATCTGTTTCTAATGTTAGGCCCTGGGACACCATGACCATTCAAAAATATCAGGCTTCCTTGAAGAATATGTCACATAAAAACATATCCATCACCACATAGGTGTTATATCCAACCAGGTTCATCCATATATCCAAAACCAAACAATTCATTCAAACATGTTCAACCACATGACCTCCCTTTCCTCGGGTATCACAATCGATTGAATGTATATAACCACACATTAGCCACATTTGACTTTTTTGTTAAAATCATCTTTCATACCTCCATTAATCCTCACTCAATCAGGTTAGTTAAGCATTCATGATATTTACCATTCAAAACAAACCCTACCACTTTTTACAAAAACTATAATTCTCTATTGAATGAACCTGAAACAACTAGACCATCAACAATCTATCTTATCCTTATGTCTCCATACAGCACCATGCAGCACTCTATGTACCACTTTCAATGTCATAAACATCATCATGTGTGAGACACAGCCCAAAAGTGTTGTTGGCCCTATCTAACCACTCTATTAGGCCACCTCAAAGGTTGAATGAAACCTACTCCCTCGATTGGAGTCACAACTAGGATAGACCAATAGCACACTCTCTAGACCACAATAATCATGACATGAATGAAGAAAAGTGTGTGAATGGAACTATCACATAGATTCCAACACACACTATGATTTTTGTACCAAACAACCATCTTTTCAATGTTCAACCCCAAGGGTGTACACATTCATCCACACTACAGAAAATCTCCCCTCCACCTAGAGTTCAAGTCCCAACTCGTAAAGCCTCTACTCACATTGTCACCAAGTCCCAGGCACCATCCATAGGGTCCAACATGCATGTTGTACAGTCACGAACCATGAGAGTTTCCTCACCCACATTACTAAACAATATATCACAACCCAAATGCCACATCCCACCAAGGGTACCCTAAACACACTAGCTAAGCCATATCATGAATGGAAAGGCCTCACAAGTGAAGCCCAAAATCTCCACTAGGGAACTCTCAATGCCACAACCCATGAATATAAGGGTCAAACCGAAAATATCAATGATACCCACATTTAAACCCAAACATTCTCATTCCAAAATTTCTATCAACTTGACAATTCTAAGTATGACCGAAAAAATTTAACCATGGTTGTAAAAGATCTCACACTATCATCCTTGAAAAAACCATTCATCATAATATATCCCAAAATTTATCATCACACTAAGATCACTACCCCCTATCAGACCTATTATGGTCATAGTAAATATGCGGTGACCATCTTACTCAAACACAAGTCTTTTGTGAATCTTTTTGAAGCCACATATTAATTCACAACACAACCCTTTCCTATTTAGAACATTTCCCATTTCACAACATGTAAATAAAAAAAATTTAAAACATTAACACATTTCATTATGCCAAATACATTATCAATTTTTACCAACATTATTATACACTTTTTTCTTTTGGACACTGAATCAACGCTTACAATCTATCATTACCTGAAACATTAACCCAATCCCAATATTTCTTTATACAAGTTATTACTAAACTCTCCATTTAAATTATTTTTATTTTTATAATTTCAGTACTATTATTAAGCATCATTTTCTATATATTTAGTAAGGAATTAAAATTCAGTCAACTCTTCATGGCCCACAAACCAATCCCGAGTGTGTGCGTATAAAGATAAATGCCACTAATATCATTTGGTTCCTAAAATGATGCATGAATGCACACCCCCTTGAGATTATAGAAATGAGAGAAATAATATAAATTAGTCAAATCACAAAACATGTGCATCACCCAATGGTAAAATGTCATTCAACTGTTATAAAACACATCATGAACAACAATTCCCACATAGGGTGACTTTTGTTTTCCCCTGTACATGGGTTAACTACTCTCAAGAACTATCTCATAAAAAAATCTCAACACATTTTTAATCTCTTATGTACCATAACCAAATAATAAGAAAGAGAAAAAAAACTCCTCTATTACCACATTGTAATATCCCTGACCCAGAAGGGCTAAACTGTTGCTCTGAGACAGGTCGTCACACGGCCTCAACAGCACGTCCCCATATTCTAGATGTTGCCTACTAGAAGAGTGGGTCTAATGAGAAAAATGGGGAGAAAATATCCACTTGACCAGAGTAAGCCACAAATGGATACAATATATATAACAAAAAAATATGAAATACCAAGTAAATAAGCATTACAAAGTGTTTCACTAACTCGGTACAAACCACAAATCATATACAACCATGCCATGCCATACTAGTATTGCAAAGTGGAAGAATCTCAAAATAAAACAATAGGACAAAACTCCACATGGGTCTCGAATCCATTTCTGGTTCCTTCCCATGTATATCCTGAGCTCCTCTCAAAATTTTATAGTAGGTCCATTGCCCATGTCCCATCCTAAATCCATGAAATCTGCTCTGGTACCCTACGATGGCCCAACAATGATGTGGGCACAAAACACAGTAGGCCACCAACAACAATGTCCACAAAATATCCATTGTAATAGATATTGAATTAATGTACAAAGGAAATGAGATGAAAAACAATAGACCATTCAGGTGACATTATTTAACAAGTATTATTTAGTTCATGACTAGCATCTACCCCAAATCCATTTCGTACACCATTTTCAATACATAAGCCATATTAATCACATGTTCCTTGGGTTAGGGATAAATATAATCAATAAAAGGTTATAAGGAAATAATTTATATTGTATAGAGAAAAAACCAATCCCCATCTCATTGGGGATCCACATATGACATCAATAAACATTACTCACCTTGGAACCTCTGTCCTGATGGAATGACCTCAATACAATATCCTCACCTTGAAGCCTCAGTCCAGGTGGAATGCAACCATTAGGGTAATAAATAATTGGTCATAATCCATAACCTGAGAATTGTGGGTGGTGTTTAAATAATTAGTGCAACTCGACCCATGAGTATAGAACCTCAGTCAATCCACCACATGACTAAGCCATGTTCAGAGACTTATTTATCAAATCACCACATCCATTCCATAACAAAAAAGTATATTCCATGAAAATTGATATCACAATACCTATCATAATATAACATATCCAATGACATTGGGAATCAGCTTTTGTAATGCATAACAAAACAACCTGGGAAATAACACTATTCCATAATTCATTTACAAATTTACCACATTTCACATCATTTAGAAATTTATCCAAATTCCATTTTTATCATGATTATCTCATTAAGCATTCATTTATTGTGCCTATCTCACTAGGAATCGTTCATTATGCCTATCTCACTAGTCCCCCCTACCAGGATTATAATCCATTCCATTATGGTCTCTAGTCATTTCCACGTAATAAACAGTTATATCCATTTATAATTAATATTCATATTCATCTAAACAAATTCCCATTTCTAGGCCTAAACAAATTATGTGTATTCAACAACCCCTTTTCCTTATCAAAATTCATCATTGGCCATTCATTAACACAGTAATCACATTTTTCAGTTCACAAGAATTTACCTACTTATGCATTTCAAACACAATTCTCATATCACATGACACAATCCCTTAATTACATTAAATCATTTAGGAACACCACCTAATAATCATGTATTAACCCATTCCACGATTCATCCCCAATTTTCATTTCCCATGATTTTCATCACTAATAAAAATCATGTATAGATCTTATCCCCATAGATTTTTCTTTTGTCTCACATAACCCATTTTTGTGCCCTCCAACACCCACATAGGTCACCACCCAACCCGTGTGTGTTACTAGGACTCCCATTTACGAACTTCAATCTTAATATCACATTCACCTCGGCTCTCTATTCTCATCCAATGTCCATCATTTACATAGCTAATATGTATGTCCAGAAATGAGGTAACACCGCATGGGTAGCCCTAACATAGGTCACATCAACCTCCATGCATCCCATAGGGATCACAAGGGTCCTATTAGGTTGTTTATGCTCCCTAAAAATCACATCACAATAATGGAACAACAGAATATTCACAAGAGGGTTATAATCAAAAACATCATCCACAAATCATTATAAAACTAAAAGGATATATCTTGTAGACCACATACTTCAAATCAGATGATGAATACACTGTTAATTGTCACCGAGGATCTGAACTCAAGCACACCGTGAAACCCCAACATTTTTTCAACAAAAAAAGGGTTTATATATTCAAATGAATATTGGAGAAACCACACGACCTAATCCAAATGAAAGAGGGGTGGAGAGTAGTAGACTTACATTGTGATTTGATCAACAACCAAGAGTGCTCCAAATGTCCATAAATGAAGGAAAACCATCTCTTCAAATCATGGATTGGAATGCTTTGTCACTACGGTTGTAGGGGATGAAATGAAGAAAAATCTGAGTTAGGCTTTTAAATCTTGAAATAGAAATTTTATATATTTTCCATCTTTTATGGGATGCACGATTTACTAAACCATGCACAAATAATGTGGATGATATTGTCTGTGAGTGGCCAGCCTACATGGCTTCAATAGAGTCATGATCAGTTTTCCCAAACCGTTTAGAGATAGTGCTCAAGATACACTCTGATGATGGCTAGTCTGCACAGTCTATCCACACTGTATCACCTTACCATGCGTAGACTGTGCACCTAACAATGTTTGGCCTGATTGCTCTTCTATTCACTCCCTGATCCCTAGGGGTACCTCTGAGCCATCACATGAACATTGGGAACCACATATTCATCCAAAAATGGATCCCCAATCCATAACATGAACAAAAAATACATTATAAAAATTTGGGATCTTTTAGTTCATATCTAAACTGCATTATGTTGTGGTTCACTTAATCATGGTGGTGTTTGTTGTATTCACTATATTACATAGTGCTATTTTAAAATATCAATTTTTCACAATTTTCCCCATAAAAATATAATAAATTTTCTATTTTATTTTGTTATATATTTACAAATCAATTGTTTTACATTAGAAAATTACATTATGTATAACCAATCACATAAAATGGTTTACAAAACAACTACATTCTAAGTGGGGATGAGATATAAGATGGTCACTGAAAAATATATATCCAAATAGGAAAAGATTATTTTGATGTTAATATATGGATATATATAAGAAAAGTATTAACCATATACTAATATTATCTTAATGATAACATGGTTATGATAATGTTATATCTAATGAAATTTTTATTCAATGATTATTTAAAAGAATACTTATTTGTTGATAAAAAAATTAATAGAAAATTATTTTATTTTAATTTCACATTATTAAATAAAAATTAATTATTTTAATATTCAAAAAAACTCAAGAAAATAAATATTTCTTATTTATTTCCACATAATAATAATAATGATATTTTGGGTTTTTTTTTCTATGATATATTTCCAATTCATATATTATTCTTGGACAGGGATACTCGTGAAGAATTTTATTATACCTTAAGAACATATATGTAATTATAAAATCCATAACGGATTCTTTTGGCTTATAAATATTTTCCATGTTAAAATTGTAAGAAAAGTTTATCTAATAATATTAATCATTTTTATCGTCAAATAATAATATTTTAAATCCTCTAATTCCATTTGACATGTATTAAACAATATGTCTCCAAAATATTTATGAACAAATTAAAAATTAAAATTTTTGATTAAACATGTATCCCTAGTAATCATAACGCTATTCAGAATGTCTCATTATAAATATAAGATTACCATGATCTTATATAAAAATAATTATAGTTCACATTGCATATATACATATTCTATATGAGTCATATAATAAAAAACTTAAAATTAATTTTGTACCTGAATGGTTCTATCATACTCTTCATCATTCACTTCAAAAAAATTAATATAAATAATTCCAAATAATACTTTATGCTGGACATAAAAAAACATATATGATAACCTAATGAAGTGTCTCCTGAGATTTCAATAATTTTATAAAAAAATCAAAAAAAATCAATGAGATTTAAATTTAATATTTGAAAAATATATAAATATTATTTAAATATATAATCATTCAAGAAACAAATGTCATAAAAAATGATACATCACATATTCTAGTGGTAGGTGTCACACACTTTTCAACCTTTTTTTGTGGAATCATGCCTTTTTTCCTTTCCTAATGCAACACGTTCTCCCCTGAAAAAAGTGATTTCCTCCATATAAAACTATAAAAATCCAAATAAAATTTTGAACATCGCCATAAATAATATTATTTTTTAAATATTATTTTTAATAGCCATTTTTTTCAATAATATATTTTCCCATAATGTATATCACTAATAATCCATAAAAAAACTCAATAAAAAATAATATTAATCATAATGGTTATCAATATAATTAAAATCTTGTCCACAAAATATAAATAACTTCTTTTAAAAATAATCTTTTTGAAAAAACATATTCTAATCCAAGTGGATGTCTAAACAAAAATATCTCTCAGAATATCATGTTAAACTCCAATCATAGAAAACATCAATAGGTGAATATATGACATTAATAATATTAATAAACAAATACTTATCATCACAAGACAGATTAGGTTTAACCAAATTTCAAACACATAATAATGGTTATCATTCCCTCAATGATGTGATCCTTTAATATATTTTTTTATCACAAAATTAATTTTTCATTGTTATCATTACCACTAAATATATTCATAAAAGTTAATAAATATAATCTATATATGAGAAATAATTATAGGTTTCATGATTCCTTTAACTAGAATACCATTAATAAAAATACATCTACAAAAAACAAACTACAATCCTTTCACGTTAAAAATTATTATTACCTATATATTTTCTCTACGTGTAATACCATAGTTCAGTGAATTAAACCATAATATAATAATGTTCCCCAGATATTAGAAATTGAATATCTTGAATATTTATAACTGTATTCAATTTTTATACCGAGAGAAGACATCTTACATAACATTATAGGAATCTTATAGAATTTTATGTTGTTGAGTATGTATTTATTGATGATTATAGATAATCACATTATTATTATCATAACCCTTCATGGAATTCGGTTGCACATAATATCTGAATTTTCCACACTATATTATTTTATAACGAATCCTCTAAATTTTATCCATTGAAAACAAAAAACCAGAATTAAATTAAAACTAAAATAATCAAATTGATAGATCAATTAATTAGGATGTATTATTCAAACGATGTTTTATTCATGAAATTTTTTAATTCTATTTGATTATAGGTCAAAACTACGATACAAAAAACTATTACCAAATCAATAGTTTGTTATCATTTATATATATATATCCACAAATTTATTCATAGAATTATTATCCATAATATATGTTTTTCTAAATCTAGAACTGACATAATCTACTAAAGATAATCTTATAATAATTTTAAAGACTATGAAGCTAGTATCATATAGTTTGTTGTTACCTTTACATAAGACATGATAAAAGTAATAAAAACACAAATAATTGAACAATTTAATATTATAGGTAAACTATAATCACACATCAAATTAAAATTATATTATAATGACATAAAATATTCTATTAATTTTCATTGATAAATCCATTATTCAATTTATTATATCCTAATATATCAATCACAAACAATTCATGGAATGAAGGGAAAATTAATCATAAGAAATGTGTGATCCTATATGCTTCATGATGTTATTCGTAGAGTATAATATATCACATATAAATTTATATAAATATATGTAATGGTAAATTAATGAAACATAGACCATCATATCAATAATATATGTATATTATGACTGTAATAAAGGTAGATTAAATAATCCTTACAAATAATAACATTTGATTGAAATTATAAATATATTATATAAATAATTGAATAAATACTTATACAGAAAAAAACATATTTTATATTAATGGAATATAAAATTATAGAAATTTGAAACTTACCATAAGTCATCGACCATGACATATGAAAATTAAATCAAGGAAATATGTCTTGAAATCTATAAAAATAGGCACGTGATTCATTGAATTTCAACAATGATTGTATCATGAGTTATAATGGCCTATAATGGGGTTATATAGGCCCCCACTCAATAATTCATTTGTCCAATTGATTCTTTGTCTAAATAAACAATATAATAGAATTAACATGCAATAATAATAAAATATATCCTATATGTGAAAAACTATCACACATAATGTAAATAATTTCCCCCAATCAAAAAATATCATAATCCATCAAAATAAATATTGGGGTTTGTATATTCAGAGTATATCCAGAATAGAAGATTTAATAGAGGATATTCAAATATATAAAAGTACTTAAAGAATTTCATGGGAATATTTGTTGAGGAAAATATAGTTTCTTCTTTGAAAAGCATTAGTAAAAATATAAAACCATTTAATGTAACAATGAAATCATTTTCCTTAAATATAACTTTTTTAAAATGTAAATTAAGAGTCAATTTTTTGAGAATTATTTTTTTGTGGGAATTATTTTTCATGAAATATATGTTAAAAGAACCTTCATTACACACTATTGTTAAAATATAAATAATGTACATAATTTGAACAATTATCGGAATATTATTTTTAAATATTTATTTAAAATTAAAAATACGAAAAAATTGAAATAAAAAAATAAATGTAGAAAACAATTTGGAATTTTTTTTTCATGGACATGGAGGTGAAATATTACTCATTTGAGACATAAATATAATCATCCACGAATAATAATGATATTTGGAAATAAAAACAATCAACATGGGTTTTTTTGAATAATTAGCCTAAAAAAGAAATGACATAAAATGTAATATTTTGTATCATGGATACAAATAGATTCGAAAAATAATATATCAATAGAGACATATATAAACTAAAAAATAAAATAATTGTTGAGTATGGAATATGTTTCACATAAATGAAAGTGAGATGTGAAACCCTTACATTAGGTTTGATATGACTTTTATGTGTAATTAAATCTATTTTAGAAAATATATATTTATTATACTTTTATTATATAAAACATTATATATATATATATTACAATATATTATATATATATATGTGATCCTTCATCACCTATTTAGGAAAAATTCTTTATTAAAATCATTGTTTTGGGTGATGACACTTTTCTTCATGTATATTTTTGTTTTGTATTTTAAATTTTAAATATTAATAATAGTTTTATCATAACAAAAATGTTATATATATCATATAAATATAATATATTTTAACTATATATGTATTTATATTAATCCATAAATATTATATATAGAAAATTAATTACTACTTTTATTGAGATGGTTCATCGTTTTTACGTATGAACACTATTATCACTTTTCAAAAAATATAACACAACAATGATATATGTCAACTTACCATGATAGAAGTATTATTATTTATTATGAATCATATAACTAAATAAATCTATACTTATATATATCTAGTTTATATAAAAAATTAATACAAATAACATTACATCGTGGAGGTATTTGTTTAAACATATGAATGTGTAACGTTATCATTTCCCAAATTTTTAAAATATATGAATGTGTGTAATTTATTTCCATTAATTAATGTAAATTATTTTATAAATATAAAATATAGACATTAAACCCATCATAATTTCCCACCAAAAATTATGGTAATAAAAATTGAATTATAACACTATGTTGATATAGTAAGGCATACAAACACAAAATCCATACTTTCACTTCCCATTTGATGTGAAATATGGTTGATAACTGTGGTTTCACAATCATGATATTAGTTAATTATGTATATTATTATTATGTTACCATTTTATGAAATATATCCCCTATTTTTGTGGTGGTAAAATAATATTTACTAAAAGAAATTGATTGGTTAGAGTAGTTATATCATCTTTCGAAGAACTCCATTACATATCCTATTAAAGACACTAGGATTAATATTTTGTTATGAAAAAATAACTTAAATGTGGACAAGGATTTTGTGATGAGAAATGGGTTGGTTTTTTTCAATCATTATGGATCAATTTGGATTTAATAAGGGTTGTGGGATTTCCGTTTTATAATTAAGGAGACAAACAATTATTCAGTTGATTAAAAAAATTAAATTAAATTTTTATATTCCTAGATTTATATGAATCTAAATAGTAATGAATTTAATGAAATAATTTTTAGCAATACTGTAAAATTATAAAATTATATTTTGAAATTTTCGATATCATTTTTATCTTTATCTTTTTTATTAATCCCTTGACAAATTTATTATTATGTTAACCATAGCGACGACTATTTTAGTCTCAAATGGATAATAATCGTACTATAAATGAATTGTTTACTGATAAATGAACCATGAATGATATGTTCCTCAATTTTATATTTCAATTTGAAAAGAAATTTTTTTTAGAAATTTTAAAATTTTTATATATTATTTTTTTGATAAAAATTCAACAAACACAATGTCTATAATATTCACTTAATTTTTCATTAATTACTACTAGATAAAAGGATAATTAGATTTATTTTTTTAAAATATAATAATATTTCATATATATATAAATATTATTCATGGGAAATAATATCTAATTCAACTAATATATATTTTTATAATTTTAATATCGTTTATTTTTTATTCAATTAATTATGTAATTATTATATAAGCATTCCACTATAATTTAATGTAATTATATGATTTATAAAAACTAAAAATAATGTTATATCATGAAAGTAATTTCATTTGTCTCAAAATATATTATTTTCATTCCTATATTTATTTTTCCCCAATGTTGACACAAATGAGATATTAAAAATATATAGTGACATTTCTTATCATTATTTTGTTTAAATAAAATATATGTAATTTTCACAAAAAAATATTCCATTAAAATAACAATTTCTAGACTAAGATGTTAAGGGGCGATTTTTATTCGTCCATTATCAATTAATATTTAAAATTATTGAAATTTCATTAATCTTTATCCCAGATTATCTTTTATTTAATTTATCATTGTGATAATTTTTCCTATTGTTACTATTCATAGTACATAAAAATTAGTGGGAACTATTTAAAAAATATAACTGTTATGACTATTAATATTAAATACAATTTAACAAATTAATTATTGCTAAAAATCAAAAAATAAATCTATATTTATTGTGATAAACACAAAAGAACAACTTTTTTATAATATTATTGATTTTATAAAAAATATTTTTGAATAAAATGTTTTGTATACGAAAATAAATTATAATATTATTATAATTTAAACAATTTTATAATTAATAATAATATATATCAAATTTATATTTATAAAATATTAAGTAAATTAATGTTTTCAAATATTTTAAACAAAAATATGATTTTAATAAAATTTGGTATTTTTCGTTATCGTGTAGAAAATAAATATTTTCAGAAAAATATAAATATTCCACCATATGATAATATTGATTTAATTATTTAAAAATTGGAATCATTATTGAAAAATATAATTTATATATGTTAAATAATTTAAATATATTACATTTTCATGTAATGAAATAAAAAACAATTTGGATATAATATTTTTTTAAACTTAAAATGTTTTTACATAAAATGGATAACATATTCCATACCAATTAATAAAAGAAATTTAATGGAGTTTGTCCTTTAAATATATATTTCAAAATTTGGATAATATTACTCATAAATTATAATTTAATGGGTATGTTATATCGGTTTTATTTAAATAAAAATAGTATGGTGTCTGTTAAATGTAACTGTTATATATTGTATATGTTATAAAACATTATATTAATTTAAAACCATAGTTAGAAAAATATATCCTTATTTTAATAAAACATATGATTTATTAATTCATAATATCAATGAAAAAGTTTTTAGAAACAATTCATTAACCATTAAATTGTCTTACTGATAAATAAATGTTCTTTCACCTAATATTATGTTTAAGGTTTTGTGATGGTTAACATTCAAATCACCAAGTTCTCTATTACCATATATTAATAATGGGGTGTTTGTTTTCTATTTGTTGTACACAATTTAAATTACCAATATTGTTATCATATTTTGGATGCTAGTTTAATGGTTACCTTCTAACATAAATTTCCCTCGTTTTATGGGGAAACTGTATTAACTTTTTATAAATTGTGGGCTTTCAACACTGATCTCTTTAATAAAAAACCCATTTGATACTATAAGGACATGTCCATAATCATTACATATAATTGTTAATTCAACTAGAATTATTTTTCATTCATTCCCAATGATCTAATAAGTTTAAAAATTTATATAATTGGTTCATAATACATAAATGATAACCCATAATCATGCAATTGTGGTACTAGTAAAAATATTATCTATTTCATCCATAATAAAATGTTTTTAATAAAACCATAATTCACGTCATGAAAAATAATCAAAACATTTAGAATAGCTTCTTTTTTTCGCATACTAATCACTAAACCCTTTGAAAAAAATATAAAACATGGGATGGTCACAAAAATCACAGTAAGTGACATAAAATAAAGGAAATAAACCACTAGTACATTAATATATACGAACATTTGAAATCATTTTGACAATGTCAATATTCTAATCCACACACATACATTATAAGAACATAAACATAGAAAATATGAATAAAACATTTTGTTAACATGGAAAAAACATTTCTCATTATATATACATAATATTAAAACCCTTGTTTCTACATTACGATTTTTCACTGTCACGAATACCTCAAAATGTAACCCTCAAAGCTACCTTATTATTTAATCATTCTAGGTACGCATATAATAACCTTTGTTATCAACTTCCAACCTAAGATACTCAATGTATTGAAATGATATCAAATAACCACTCATCATAGAAAAAAATTCCATATAACCAAAAAATAAACATAAAACAAGAATACTTTAATCTTAAAAACATTGTTTAGATTATTATTTAAATTGAAATTTAATAAATGTTTTTATTAAAAATTTCCTTACATCATATTTGAATTTCCTAAAACATGATCAGACGTCATGTAAAATGATATAAAGAGAGTTATTAATTATTTATACAACTATATTTATTCTTTAATACCTCATACAATATTTTATAAAATCAATCCACCCATTTATTAATAATTATTTGTAATGTTTTAGGTGCATTAAAATTATCTATCTATAGTTGGTTAATTATTTAATTTATTACAGAATGGTATAAAAATTCTAGAAGTAAAAATAGAATGGATTAATTTGTGTCCTTAATTCCATAAATCATTGTTTTCTTATATGAGTTTGAATCATAATGTAACACATAATTGATAATGATATATCTTATTTTGGTAGTTATATATAACCATTACAAATATATATCAATTTATTATCAATCATGATTATATATTGGTTCTATAACATTATATAAAATATTATATTTATAATAAAATATTATTTTACCATAATAAATTTTTATGATCATACATGAAGGTTGTAAAGCAAAATGAAAACCAATTATCTATAAAGTTGGTGAATAGACACATCACATATAATTATGTTGTTTTCTAGAAAAAGATGAGAAATGGAGTGTTGTTATGGAAGATATTATATTATCATGTTGAAATTCAATATTAAATTTAAAATAATACAATTTTCATGTCACATAAATTATGTTATTTTATTTGAGAATAAATAAATCATGTAATATTTAAAATAATAAAAAATTTATAAATGGAACTTACAACTATAAATCTTTTCCTTGATATACACTTCTACGCTCGTTGTTTTTTACTTTTAGTGATACCAGCATGTCTTATAAATGGTGAATAATCAATGAATGACAATGAGATATAAATTAGGCCTGATACATTGTGTTTTAGGTGTTAGAATAATATGTGGTTAGGGGTGGTATTTAGAGTGGAGAAGGGGGTTACTTATTCTTTTTTGATTTATTGGTTCATTAGTTTGGTTCAAGAAATTGAATATTTTTCATTCCATAACAAAATAGGGTAAATAATGAAATTTATTTCCAGGTTAAGATACTAATATAATCCATAAATCTTATATTATTTATTTATTTATGTATTTTTTAAACCCTATAAACTATAGTTTTCACTCTTCACCGAAATTTCATCTATTATAGAGAAATCCTAAAAAATCACCAAAAACATTAACTAATGTCTAGAATAAAAAAATGGAATCTATTTTTTGATAATGTAATTATAAACATAAGAATTATAATATTTTAATTAAAGTAAACATTTCTTCAAAAACTATATTTTAATATTATAAATTATTTTACAAAAAATTGAGAAATTTGTTATTGTCTTATAAAAACATATTATAATTATAATAGAAAAAATATAAATCTATTTTATGGGGATAAATTTTATTTTATTTTATTTTCTTAATTATAAAATTGAAAAACAACATTTCTGTTTTACAAAAATAAAAACACTAAATTTATCATTTCAAAAAAATTTATTTATTTATTATATGATATAAATTTATAATATTTTGACTTAAAAAATACCTAAATTGTTTATATAATTTCATATATGTGGATAATGTTCTGTTAGTATAAAGTCCTTGATTATAATAAAAACCACATATTTGATTATAAATTTATAATCAATTTCATTATTTATTTCTAAAATGAAACCAGATTATTTTATCGGATCCTGATTATTATATTATCCCCCATATAGAAATTACATACACACAATTTTTATTCACCTATTAAATAAGATCAGATACCATTCCATCATAACATTTTCCTATTTCCATGTTTCTTCTTCAACCATGTAGTTTCTCCACAGAACATAAAGCTATTGAATTAAAAAATTCTACAATACATTCTCTGTAAAAATAATAATCTAAACCCACTACACTTCCAAAAAATTGTTCTATTCTAGCTAAAATACTTCTACGTGTAAAACATGCTAAAAATTTTATACATAAGTTCTTAACATTAAAGCATGAAAATCAATAAGTTAATGGGACAAACACCATGTAAATTCCACATCATAATCTATTGATCCAAATTTCATAAGAATTTCATAGGGTCCAACAATCTATGGGCTCAACTTTCCCTTCTATCCAATACATAACACACCATTCTGTTATTAAAATTTGAGGAAGACATGATCACCTAACATGAAATAAATATCCTTCCCTTAGTTATATATATAATATTTTTTCAACTCTGAGATTTATTCAAATGATGATGGTTCATATTTACTTTCTCAGCCACTTATTATACTATTTAAGCTCCCAATAACTTGCTTTCCTAATCCTTATCCCTAAATAATTGAGTTTGACACCTCTTTTAATACAAATCTTCAAAATTTTCTATCATTAAACTTGAGTGATAACTATTATTATACAAAAAATCTTATAAACATAGATGTAGATTTAAACATCCCTATATATCCACAGAAAAAACAAGAATCATGTCATCCAATATGTGAATTGTTATCTCAGTCTTTCAAATAGATTTATAATGAATATATGTGATGATATTTAATTCAATTCATAGTGAATTCAGAAAACATTTCCAAAAGTTAGAAGTGTAAATGTGATCATGATCATATACAATTGAATTATGTACACTTTGTAAATTGAAAATCACATTCAGTTGGATCCAAAAAAGTTAATCTAACTATAGATAATCTCAACTGGGAAGGAAATTTGCAAATTTAGTTTGTCAATTTAAAATAACCCAAGTCACATTATTGAAAAGATATTTTATTGTTAGTCCCTCCACGATATCCATGTATATATTTTAACATTTCTACATTATCACTAGAATAGGATGAAAAATCTACATTGATATTTTTCACTCTACATTATCCTATGGAAAATTCAAACACTTCATTAGAAAAAAATATATCTTTTCATATCATCCCACCGAAATACTTTAAAAGGTCCTAATACATCTTAGTTTTTCAATGATAAATTGAACTTAAAACATAATGAGGTTCACTCCATACCACTTTCTTCAACTATGAATAACATGCACACACAATATCTTTCCAAATATTAAAATATAATATTTTTCAAACTTAGGCCTTTAATATTTAAATTTTTCACCCATTATACATTTTTTGGATATCTCACTATATTCCTTGTATTCTTTCTTAATTATTTCGGACATAGATGATTGAAATGACACTTGAAAAATATAAATTTTCAACACAAAAAACATCATATGAAAACATTTATCTAATAAATAACCATTGTTCCATGTTACAAACATTCCATGGTTAATGTTCCATGATGCTTTTGACTCAATGCATATACCACATTGTTTTATTTTTTGGGGTAGTTGTTGATCCTGAAATCATATTCCATTATCAGTTCTAGCAATCATCTCAGTCAGATAATTAATTCCTTATAAGTGAATATATACTTTATACTTTATGTTCAATATATATATCTCATTTGTATCTATATAAAGTATGTATCCAAATATCTAAATTAAAAATCATAGTTTATAATTCCAAATCATGTTTTTTATAATTTAAATCATGTTCTTCTAGTTTCCATGATGCATATGAATTTTCCTATTAATTAAACATTATAACACATCTAATTCCCTAAAAAAATGCATAACATTATATAATAATTAACTATTTCGTGATGGTGGGGCCATAACTATTTCATTCACCAATCTCATTTCAAATTGTGAAAATAAAGGACACATTATTTTGTCTAAATAAATTTATCGTCTTATCTTGTTAACATTGTTAGTAAACTAGATAACTATGAAATGTTTTTAACAACCCTATGTAATATAAAATTAATCCATGAAATATAAGAATATCAAAAAGAGTTTTAGGTATTTTCTAATCATAAATAATTTTTGTTTTTGTGTGATCAAATATTATTTCATCCTCAAATAAAATATACTAAAGAAATTAAATATATTAAAACACAAAATCACATTTTCTAAATTTCATGTTTATCATATATTCATTAGTGGTTTGAAAAAAATGCTTTATATTTTTTTCATGATCTCCATAAGTGTTTGAATATACATAATTTTCATTAAAAAACAAAAACTAATTTATCAATAAATCAATATAAAAGTTTATTCATAAGATATCTTAATATATTAGGGGAATATTTCAAACCAAATTGAATAAAAAAATTCATAATACCCATATCTTGATAGGAATATTATTTTCTAAACATCCACCTTCTTATTTGATAGATAGTGGTACCCATATTCAAATTCAGTCTTTAAAAAATATAGAGCTCCCTAGATATCATCAAAAATTCATAAATATAAAGAAATGTATACATATTTTTAAAAGAAATTATATTCAATTCAATATAATAAATTAAAGGTATCATGATTTGATAATTATTTTTAGTAAAAAAAATAATAATCACCCTACGGTGATGTGCTAGGATGACTGAAACATTAATCAAGAGACCCATACAACTTATTTTCCATTTTTATAATTTCAATATATTACCATCAATAGAAAGGTTTGTAATTATTATTACAATCATGATATAAGTGAATTGTAAATTCAATATCAAAATAAGTTATAAAAATGCGAATATCATCATGAAAAACATCAATATATTCATTTTGCCATAGGAACATCATTAATTTGAATACATCCCTTGTTTTTAATGATATGAAAATACTCAAATTCATTTCATTCTTTTAAAATATTATATTCTTCTTGATATGTTCTAAATAGTATGTGTTAATTCTTTCATACAAACTAAATCAATTTATGGATAACATATTTGTATCACTTAAATTATTATTATTATGGTAAATATTAATCCAATTCATACCTAAAATAACAAAAAAAATATACTAATGGAAAAACAGTATGGTCCCTATGTAATGTCATTCCCCATATAACGTCACGAAGATTCATAAAATTCATTTTTCATTAATATTTCCCCATTTTGTCTCGAGTCTATTATCTATATTCATTTCTTGAGGTAAAACATTTCATTTACATGAAACGTTACCGGATAGGAATTAATGTGTAAAACCCATATCAAACCCGACATTATAAAAAAAGTAATAAAACAACAATGTAACTTATACCACTTCATTAAATGAACTTAACTCTTCCTAAGTAGTCTCTAATGATTTATGTATATATATATACATATATTATGGTTTCCTCAAAATATTTATATCCATATTTTGGTATGTATGGGTATAATTACACTTGTAACCACATTTTATACAATTAATTTTTTTCTTGTTGAAAATAAACATACCATCATTGATATCTGTTTCATTAAAATACTAAGATACATGTAAAAATATACCACATAGAAAACCATGACCATATTTTTAAGCTATTCCACAGTGTTATTTTTTTCATATTTTCTAGAAAAAGAAACTTGATTTTCTTACCATTAGTTTTCATTGTTTTATTGTCAACTATTTCATTCCATCTAGAACATTTATTAATTTGATTGTAAACATACAGGTGATAATTTGAAAACTCCATTTATACCATCTCAGCATATCTAAAATGTTTCCAATAACATTTTAATTAACACAAATCAAATTCACTTTCATATCTTATATTCGATGTTTATTACAAATGATTATGTTTAAAATGAATATCTCGAATAAGATTTGAAGCATACATTTCCAATAAGCTGTCATTTTCTTCATAAATGTCCACTGAATCCTAGTTTTATTATTTAAATTTGAGGAATTTATTTTCCATTATATCTCAAACAACCTAGAAAAAATATTTTTCATGAAAAATATTATTACATTATTCTCATTCCATGGCATACATTATCTCACTATACTTTACATTCATGACTGTTGACCACCAATTGTCAGATTCAACTTTGATATGGTAAAGAGAAACATTATCCTTTTGATTATCGAAACACCCAATGACATAAAATATAATTTTAGAGAACTAATTTCCCCTATAAGCACCACTGGGTCCGAAGATCCATAGGAAGAATGAGGGAGTGGCCTCATAAAATATTCTATTATCATCATGTTCCATTGTGGTAGCTATGTATGTTATCTTTCATAAAATCCCAAAATTATTTATACAATATTCCAATTGACCCATTCCTATAACAAGTATCGTAGCACCAATTCCCGTCATTCTAGGTTAGATATTTGGAATTATTTCATACTCTTAGTGCCATTCTATATTCACTTCCCTATATCATATAAAAAACCATTATGAAATGACATATCATTGATGACAGAACATGGTAAAAATAAAATACTATGTAACATAAGAAAAGGTAAATATCATTTATCGTATTCAACTAACATCATCCAAACCCATAATTTTTATTAAAATATTTTTTGATACCCATTATAATGACATTGTATTAAAAAATTCAAATTATAGATAATTATATTTCTTAAAGAACATACGATTTTACTATTTTAGAAAATTAGATAAAAATTCATACACTAAATCCCATAAACAAAAAAAAAGGATAATACATAATCTAAATCCATTTCTTCCAAAATAAAAATGTTTTTAATAAAACATGAATTATTTTCTTCAAAAATACGCCCTAAAATCATAGTGGATTCTTAATTTATCTTACTCATCTTTAAATCCCCTAAATCAAATTTCACAACATGGGATGAGAAAATAAACCCAGTAATTGAATAAAAATAATGAAATACACTATTAGTAACTTAATAACTACTAATATATGAATTAATTTAAAAACAATATATTATTCTCACCCAAATAATTACATTGTGAGTACATATTATTTACATTAAACATATAATATATAAATAAACCATTTATTTAATTATTTTATCATTTTATTACCATTATTAATTAGTAATGTAACCCTCAGGTTTGTCTTATAATAAAATTTCCTCACAGCTACATTACAATTTAAATCCCATAGATACCTAATGGTGTAACCACCACAGTTCAACTTGGAGTAACCATTACAGTCCACCTCCAACATAAAAATACCCAATGAATTGAAGGGATATTAGGGAACCACCCTTCGCCATAAAAATTTACCAAGAACCAAAACATAATTATTAAAATTGAATAATTTCATCATGAAATATTCCTCCATGAATTTGATAAAAATAGGCATCTAAATGTTTATTTTTAATGAATAGTCTCATACCATAGGTCTGGCTCCATTCAAATATTTTTGATCCTTCTGTATAATAGTATAACGAGATTTAATAATTATTTATAGAACAACATTAATACTTATAATACCTTTTACATTCTTTTATAACATCTTGTCACTAAATTATTATTTATATTTTGTTATTTTTATTGTTTAGGTGCATTTATTTCATGGTTTTCATGGGTGGTTCATTATTGAATTTCGTGTTAATTAGGCAAAAAATATAAAAATTTGAATGAAAAAGTTATTAATATGTTTCCATAATTATGGATATCTTTTTTTCTGAAATGGATGATTCATTAGATTATCTATTAATGAAAATGATTTTATTATTTTTTCATGTTTTTTACTAACATGAAGGACTTATATCATTTTATTTTATATCATTTTTTGATATTTGTTCAGGAAAATTATATAATTTATAGTAACTATAATAATGTCTTATATAACCCAAATAATTTATTTTTGACAATTCTTAATTAAAATAAAGTTAAATAAAAACTCATCATCCACGTAGGTGGTGAATCAACACATCTGAAATGATGTTTTCATTTCCATGAATAAAAATTTTAGAGTAGTGGTTTGAAGATGAATATTTTATTTAGAAAAATAATAATATTTATTTGATAATGGACTTATCATGTCGCATGGATGAGGGAATGTGAATATAAAATATTAAATAAAAATAAATTGGAAGGAAAATATAATAAAGTTAAAGTTGATTTTACCTCTTAAATTATTCTCCTAGAGATCCTCCTTAAGGAACATAGTTTTTTTTCTTTTTGGAGATAAAAAAAGGCCTTATATGTTCGTAAACACTTATGTCCATAACATCCCTCACATAACTTGACATGGTCATTCTTTCATGGGGTTTCATTCATACATTCTTAATCAAACCCCTTTTTACATGTGTCTTCATAGCCAGGAAGACAGTTCAATCTTTAATAATAAAAAAATTAAGATGTACGTGCTGAAAAATCAGTACGCATAAGAAATTATCTTAACAATTGAAAACATGGGATTTAAGGAAAAGAACATGAACACATTAACATTCCAAAGCATCATAATACCAAGTTAAAACAAGGTCGTTCAAAACTAATACACACGCGGATAAATGGGTATGGTGGATGCTTATTTAAAACTTTGTGAATATACATATATTTATACAGTTAGGGATATAAAGTGTGCAATTAGGTACACCTTGGGAAGTCATTTATATATGTATAAAAACTGTATTAGCATATATATAATTGTGTAAAACCTCATTTTCACTTTATATAAAGTGACCTTTCCTTTGAAAATATTTCAATCATCATAAGAAGAACTTGTATTCGATGACAACATATTGATACAAGGATATATATACCTATATATATATATAAATTTAGTTGCGTATATACATGTCCATGGGTTTACCAAATTATCCAATGCTCAATAATATTTTTCATGTTATACATTAAACAAAATTATTGTTTGGTAAAACCGAATGGAGTTCTTTTACATAAAAAAAGAGAAAGTGAACATAGTTTTCACAAAAACCTTATTAGAATAAAATCATTCTTGAATACATCATGGTCAATCCATAAATATGTGTACATATATATATGAATACATATATATTTATACACAAGGTATATTCAGGTAAATGCACACATTAAAACCGAAATAAAACATAACCCAAGAAAAAATTCCCTCATCCCAGTTGAATCATGGAAGAGAAGAGAAGATTAGACAGGTTCTTAAGATCCTTATATATGTTTATATACAAATTTTTATGAAGCGTATATAACCTTATATTTCCACCCAAACATATGAAAACTAAAATAGGAAGGTCACCCTTACTCGGTTTGATTCCAGGAAGGGGAAAGAGGGTATGAATCGGATCATATGATCTTGTATACATATAATTACATATAAATATAAAAAGTGTATATACATATGTGTAAACATTGAAACTGAAGGAAGAAAAACAAAGGAGTTTCCCTTACATTCGGTCGACGATGAGGAGGAGAGAATGAAGACAAAGTAGGTGATGTCGGACCGGTGGTCGGAGATCCATGAAACCGGGTGCAAAAACTCTCCTTGCCTTCAGTGCAAACCAAGGGTTTTTAAAAAAACATAGAACTATTCATGAATTCATGGAGTGGGTATCTGTGGCCGGGAATTTAATAGACGGTTCCAAACTCATGTAAAAGAGGAGATAAAATGGGTCCACACGCCGGCCTAGGAAGAAGAAAACGCTTCTTATACTGGTACTGCAGGCGCGAGGAAGAAGGAAGAAACCTCAGGAGAGAGAGACACGAAAAGAATTAGACGGCCAAGATTATAAGGGAGTTGATCGGATGGCTCAGACGCATAGTGGTATTAAAAATCCTGGACGGCTGTGATGGAAGTGCTGGATGGGACGGCTCTGTGTTGCTGTAGTGTTTTAAAAATAAAACTCAGGTTTGTTTTTAACATCTTACCATAATATATATTTATTTTATCTTTATTTTATTCCTTTATCAAACATATTATAAAATCATTATTATTATTCATATAACCTTATTACTAAACTAGTGTTATTATACTTAAGTCAAAGTTTATTAATACACCTATATATTAAACTATTAATCCCCTATTTAAGTCATAAAATATATTATTATTTTCCTTACAGAATTATCTTAATTTATAATTACATGTAAGGATTTGAATATATTTGTTATAAAAAAAATTGGTTTCTTAATCCCATATTTAACATAACAAAAATTCTTATAACATTACCAATTATTTTAATGTTTTACAATCATTCTATTATTTTTATTGTTTTTAAAGTAATAACAGTATTTGTGTAAGCTTTAAAATAATGACACAAAATTTGTAATGTAAATAAAACAATAATTTGACATAGTTTTAAAACTGTTAATAAAAAGGACAAATTATAAATATTTTCATTATTATAATTACTTATATTTAATTTAGAGATAAGAATAATACATTTAATTTAATGTTTGACGCAACATATATAACTCAAGAGTTTGAGTACATATTTTCTTAAACAAAATTAAAAACTATCAGATTCAATCTAATTACAATATAAAAGTTTAACTGCTCAAGTAAAAAACATGTAGTAAATAGTGGAAAAATAATAATATTAATTATACTATTATTTATGTCATTCTTTAAATATTAATCCAAAAAACACAATTAACTTTTCGATCCTTTCGGGGGTAATAAACTCTTATCATCAATGGTCAAAAATAAAACATTAGTGGATAAGAGAATCATGGGGGAGCCAACAGTTATATTTATAGCCGTTAGGGCCCAACAGTCGAATTAGTGTTCTTATAAAAATTCTGGTCTCAGTATATCCCTCAGTCAAGGCGACTATAGGAGAAAAAGAGGAGATGGTCCGTGTTATTTAGTTAGTGCTCAGTACGGCTGCATTGGCTTTGTCCATCCCTATGTTTATTTTTATGGATACCAAAGACCTGTACCACCTTCTTGGTGTCCTTGTGGTTTTAAGCGCTCTCCCTATAATTATAATCGGGTTTTTAATTGGGATTTTTGGTTAGCTAAGCTTCTTGTTCGATTGTCGTGAGTTGTAGTCACCAAGATGTTCCTCACTTGAATAAAATAGTCTTTCATTCATTTTGATGTGTTCTCTAATTCATTGTTATTTTTATTATTTTTTCTTTATAAGATGATTGTTTGTTCAATTAATGGGTGACATTGTAAAATAAACAGTTCATTACTCAATACACAGTTTCGTGGGTCATTACATTATTTCCCCCTTCAATGAATTGCATCCTCGCAATTCTATTCATAAATAAAAAAAATAAAAATAGAAACCCCACAAGTACAACATTACCGAAAGAGGGGATTTGGCTTGGTTAACGGAATACCAAAGTTGACACATAGTTATTCCGTTTCCCTATCCCAAATGCACTTTGAGTAGTACGTCTGGTACTCCTGCTCATGTGTACTGCACACAGGCTTCCAAAGAGAGGCTTGTGCGGTGAAAAGCTCAGAAACGTCTGAGTGGATAAATTCCATGATAACTCTCCGGGATACATCACGCTCGAGGTAATCAAGGGGAATGATGTGATAGAGGATACTGAAATTTATGACTTGGAACATATAGGCTGCATTAAGCTGGCCATCCTAGGCAGCAACAAGGAAGCATGCTCTGGCAGAGAAGTATTGCGCCAGAGTAAAACACTGAAAGAGACCATCAATGTATCTTCCCCTTCAACTATAGCATGGATGTTGGGTAGTGGAGATGAGATGAAAAACACGATCATCCTCCTGAAACGAATGGAGAATCTCAGGACCATTCTCTAAATCAAGAAAAAATTGGAAAGACCCTCGTATGTGGAGAAAAGATGGATAACCAACCATGCATGTCCCTATCATAATAACCTCTACTAACGTATCAGGTAGTGATGAGGTGTTCGTTTCACCAGCCTTCTAAAAAAACATATGAAAAGAAACACATAACAACAATGATAAGGTAGAGGCAGGAAAGGGAACAAGAAACTTTCATTTAAGCAAAATTTTACATAACAAAGCCCGAGATTACTAAAAGAACACCACAAAGAGATACAAAACTCCCTAACTCTTCAAACCAAACACAAGCAGGACAGATGGGTTCAAACTCGTGGGAACATCTATAATGCCTACTGAGTTTAGCATGTGGGGTATGGAGTTGAGATACATCAGTATACACCTCTTGCCTAAGAGACAATATTGTGGACTCATCTTGCAACACCCCAAAGTCCATTAACTGGCACCAGAAGCCGTAGTGCATTATTTTTCACAGGTAAGCCGCTCAGAGGTCTCCGGCAGCAGCAGCTTCTTGAAATGGGTTATCAGGCATCATGCCAAATTCTTCGCCAGTTGTGAACTCTTGGAAGAGTCCCTCGTGATAATTTTCCCGATTTTCATCAGAGGGAAATTGGGTTTTCTTCATTAGGAGATAATCCATTTCCAACCCCTAGTGTAGTCTAAGCACCCTAAGTGAATTTGACACGTCATACACGTGCTTACATGTAGTGCGAATTCGGGAAAAATTTAGAAAGTTCTCATGGATATCTAAATATAAAATGTTCTCTAGAGCCTCCGTGGGATGTGACAGTAGGTCGGTAGGTACATTTTCATCATCCATCGGAAAGTTATAACATTTTTACATAGTCTACCATAGTTGTATATTCGTACTACATGGTTTTCTAGAGTTTCCTGAACCCATCCTCTGATACCAATTGTAGAGACCCCGATCCCCGGGTGCCTTATGAGACATGATATACTAACATTTCATTACAACATTTAAAAATAATATATCATGTCCAATTACTACAGAAGATCACGAGGATCGGGGTTCTGGGAAACCAGCTGCTTCTGATAAAATTTATTAGTAAAAACCATGCCTGAAAATTTTAAAACAAAAATGTAGTGTGAGAAAATATGCCCAGTAAGGGGTTTTAAAAACATTTTAAGAAAAATATTTCTCAAAGAAGTCGTTTTGAATATAAAACTTCACTAAAAACAAAACAAAGAATTATCTTTCTTAGAACATGTAAATGTTACATTTTTCTGAAAACCACTTGCACAGAAAAGGAGTACGAACTTGCAATAAAATTTAAAGTAAATATAATCAGAGAGTGCAAACACATGAAGAATAGAAGATGCATAATTTACAACAAAGATTACTTCAGTTCTAAAAGTCTATGTGTAAGCAGGGAAAATATTCATAACATGATTCATGGGAACATAAAGGTCTTATAACAACATACCACATTAATTACAATTCTTTTCTCATAATTCCATTCTCATAGTCATGGGAATTTTTAACTTGGGGATGTCTTGTTAGTTGGACTAACCCCTGGTTGACCATTTATCATCACAAACAGAGGAAATGTAAAATGTCGGGCTTTTTTCAAGACCTTGTGTTAGAATCTTAAAACATAACTTAGTACGGGTCAAGGAAAACCGCCAATCCCGTTTCCCATGGTAGCACAATCCAAGGATAACTGTCAAGAACGTCGCACATAAAACCACAAGCCAAGGATAACCGCCAAGACTGTCGCATATAAAATCACAAGCCATTGCTAACCGCCAAGACCGTCACACATAAAAGCAAAAGCCATGGATAACCGCAATGACCATCGCACATAAAAGCACAAGACAAGGCTAACCTCCAAGAACATCGAACATAAAAGCACAAGCCAAGGCTAACCACCAAGACCCTCGTACATAACGTCTCATGAGACTCTTACTGTACCCAATGCATTGGAGCGCTATATAATTCTGGGCGCACCCGTCCATAAACACTTAAGTCCAAAACATCCCTCACATATCGTGACATGGTCTTTCTTTCATAGGATTTCATTCATTATTCTGAATCAAACCCCTTTTTACAAGCATTTTCACAGTGAGGAAGACAGTTAAATATTTAATACAAACAATTAAGACGTATGTGCTGAAAAATCCATACACATAAGAAATTAGATTAACAATTGAAAACATGGTTTTTAAGGAAAAGAACAAGAACACATTAACATTTAAAAGAATCATAATACCAAGTTAAAACAAGGTCATTCATAACTAATACAAACGCTGATAAATGGGAATGGTGGATGTTTATTTAAAACTGTGTGAATATACATATATTTATACAGTTAGGGATATAAAGTGTGAAATTAGGTCCACCTTGGGAAGTCAATTATATATGTATACAAACTGCATGAGCATATATATAATTGGGTAAAAACTCATTTTCAATTTTAATAATGTGACCTTGCCTTTGAAAAGCTAGCAATCATCATCAAAAGAAATTGTATTCAAAGGCAACATATTGATACACGGTTATATATACCTATATATATATATATATATTTAGGTGCGTGTATCAATGTGCAAGGTTTTACCAAATTATCCAATACTCAATAATATTTTTCATGTTATACATTAAAAAAAATTAATGATTGGTAAAACCTAATGGAGTTCTTTTACATAAAAAAAGTGAAATTAAACATAGTTTTCACAAAACCCTTATTGGCATAAAATCATTCTTCCATAAAACATGGTCAATCCATAAATATGAGTACATATATATATGAATACATATATATTTATACACAAGGTATATTTATGTATGTGCACACATTAAAAAAGAAATAAAACATAACCTAAGAAAAACTTCCCTCATCCTGGTTGAATCTTGGAAGAGAAGAGCAGATTAGATCGGTTCTTAAAATCCTTATGTATGTTTATATACGCATGTGTATGATGTGTATATAACCATATATTTCCACCCAAATAGATGAAATTTCAAACAGGAAGGTCACCCTTAATCTGTTCGATTTCAGGAAGGGGAAAGAGGGTATGAATTGGTTCATATGATCTTGTATATATATCATTACATATTTATATAAAAAGTGTATATACATATGTTTAACCATTGAAACTGAAAGAAAAAAAAAGTAGTTTCCCTTACATTCTCCTGACGAGGAGGAGGAGAGAATGAAAACGAAGTAGGAAACTCCGAACTGGTGGTCAGAGATCCAGGAAGCCGGGTGCAAAAACTCTCCTTGCCTTCGGTGCAAACCGAGGGTTTTTAAAAAAAAACAGAGAACTCTTCATGTAGTCATGGTGTGGGTATCTGAGGCAAGGCATTTAATAGACGGTGCCAAACTCGTTGAAATTTGGAGAAAAAATAGGTCCACTCGCTGGCCTAAGAATATGAAAACGCTGCCTATACTGGTATTGCGGGCGCGAGGAAGAAGAAAGAAACCGCGAGAGAGAGAGACACGAAAAGAATTGGATGACCAGGATTAGAAGGGAGTTTATCGGACGGCTCGAACACAGAGTGGTATTAAAAATCATAGACGTCCGTGATGGAAGTGCTGGATCGGACGACTCTGGGTTACTGCGGTGTTTTAAAAATAAAAACCGGCTTTGTTTTTAATATCTTAACATAATATTTTTGTAATATTTATTTTATTACTTTATCAAACATATTATAAAATCAATTTTATTATTAATATAACCTTATTATTAAACTACTGTTATTATAATTTAGTCAATGGTTATTAATACACTTATATATTAAACTATTAATCCCTTATTTATGTCATAAAATATATTATTATTTTTCTTAAAAAACAATTATCTTAATTTATAATAACATGTAAATATTTGAATATATTTGTTATTAAAAAATATTGGTTGCATAATCCCATATTTAACATAACATAAATTCATATAACATTACAAATTATTTTAAAGTTTTACAATCATTCTATTATCTTTATTGTTTTTAAAGTAATAATAGTATTTGTGTAAGCATTAAAATAAAGACAAAAAATTTGTAATGTAAATAAAACCATAATTTGAAATAGTTTCAAAACTGTTAATAAAAAGGTTAAATTATAAATATTTTAATTATTATTACTTATATTTAACTTAGAGATACGTATAATACATTTAATTTAATTTTTGACGCAACATATATAACTCAAGAGTTTGAGTGCATATTTTCTTAAACAAAATAAAAACCCATCAGATTCAATATAATTACAAAATAAATGTTTAATTTTTCAAGTTAAAAACATGTAGTAAATATTGGAAAAATAATAATATTAATTATACTATTATTGATGTCATTTTTTAAATATTAATGCAAAAACACAATTAACTTTTCTAACCTTTCAGGGGTAATCAAGTATTATCTTCAATGGTCCAAAATAAAACATTAGTGGATAAGAGAATCATGGGATATCCAATGGTTATATTTATAGTCGTTAGGGCTCAATGATCAAACTAATGTTCTTATAAAAAGTTTGGTCTCGGGGTATCCCTCACTCAAGGACATGGAAGGAGAAAAAGAGAAGATGATTTGTGTTATTCCGTTAGTGATCAGTACGGCTACGGTGGCTTCGACCATCCTTATGTTTATTCTGATGGATACCAAAGACCCTTACCGACTTCTTGGTGTCCTTGTGGTTTTAAGAGGTCTCCCTATAATTTTAATCGGGTTTTTAATTGGGATTTTTGGTTAGCTAAACTTCTTTTTCGATTGTTATGAGTTGTAGTCGCCAAGATGTTCCTCCCTTGAATAAAAGGGTCTTTCATTCATTTTCATGTGTTCTCTAAATCATTGTTACTTTTATTATTTTTTCTTTATAAGATGATTGTTTGTTCAATTAATGGGTGACATTGTAAAATAAAATTTTCATTACTCAAAACACAGTTTCTTGGGTCGTTACAATATGTATAGCTTATGAAGAAAATCATAATTTCAAAATTCATCGAATGGATATGAAAAGTGTATTTTTGAATCGTTATATAGTATTGATTTTTTTAAAAACCATTTTTTTAAAAATAATTATTTTCTAAGTCGTTTTTCAAAATTTAAAAAAGATTTTAATATCTTAAAATAGGATCCCAAATATTTGTATGATACTATCTTCAAATTTCATATTTATATATGTTTTATAGAAGGTAAATATAGGCCTAGTGTATTCATAAAATGAATTTCCTATGATGTTTTAGTTGTTCAAATATATATTTATGATATTATTTTTTTATCACTAGAAATTTATTTATTGATTTATTTATAAAAATGATGAAAATTGAGTTGAAAGGGTGAAATAATATTATTTAATGGGTTTAAAAACATTCAAGAAAATGAACATAATATTTGAAATAAATGTATATATTATAAAGATATTCTAAGTCATTTTCATTTAGATAGAAATAAAATTACTCATACACCTCTGTGTACCATTTGTAAATTGGATATATATAAAAATGGAAAATTATTTGATCAATACTATTACATATATATGATTGGAATTCACCATTACATAGCTTCTAACCTTTCTAATATTATGTTTATTGTCTATATGTGAGCTCATTCTATGGGAAATACAAAAGAGTCCCATTTACATGAAGATAAAATAATTTTCAAATAAACATAATATATAAATAAACATGAAATGGTCAATACTAGATTAATATAATTTGACATGGTAACATATTCAGATGGATGCATATTTAGATGAATGTTTAATTTAAAATGCATCTCTACAACATGTCACTTATTTGAAAAGTCTATGGTTACATGGTTTATTTAGAAAAATCATGTGATTAATTATGTACTACCAAATCAAAATACATCATTTCTAGTATTTTTGTGATGAAATTTTATAGATGAACAACCCATTACTAGATGAAAGAAATCAATGTAGGAATATTATTATAATATATAACAACAGATGTGCTATAACCATTACTATGAAACCATTTTTTTATTCAATAAAAAATAAAATTAATGTAAGACATACCAATTTGAGAGTTAACTATCAAAAATGTGATATAACTATAAAATTCCTTGGCATTTAACATCAAATTTTTTATATTTTTATTATGCCTTTAAATTATGAGTGACTGAGATACATCATACATGAGTTGGTAATGATCAATTTTGAGTGACTCACCATTGATGACTGACTTTTGATTTCTCTCAGTTTATGAATCACCATTCATGACTCATAGTTGATGACTTGTCATTGCACTCACCGTTGTGACTTACCATACATTACATAGTAATTTTTGTGGTACAAAATTATTTTTGTTGTTTTATTTATTTAAAATTATTTTATAACACTATTTTAATAAAATTATCTAAAATACCTAAATAATAAGCTATTTGTCAATAAAAATATTATTGTCACTTAATCCTCTCGAAAACAAGAGCTTTTCTTTTAATCCATCACTACCTTCTACCCTCAAATAAATCATTTAAAATTATTCAAATGGATTGAGTGACATGTTTTCTGTGATTTCTACAGACAAATCCCATCCTTCAATAATATAAAAAGGAGAAACATTTCATCTATATTCTAAACCTATTCATCCAGACCATTCTAATTGAATAGTCATACAAGACAAGTATGTGCATGTAGTATAGATGCAGTCATGTACGTATCTCATTTTTAATATGCTTACAGAACAAGTTGGGTTGGGGTGGTCCTCCAACTACACATGACCTCTCTATCCAAAACTATTTCACGTGTTTTGAATGTATGATGAGTTAAATTTTAATGGAATTGAAGAGTTTAATATAATATCTAAAATATAGGGAAAATATTTCATTATCTTTTATATAGTGGGATGAATGCTTGAAGGTACCTCATGATGGTTTTTTTATTATTACCCTGGAAATCTACATCCTACAAGTGATATTTTCAAGTATGGTATAGATCCAACTGAGCTGAAAAGTTATGGTATTCCAAGAAGACTTATATGAACTAATCAATATGATTAATGCATGTTGTCATTTATTTTTATGCAATTTCAATTGTGTCCCATGAAATACGACATTGATTCCCTGAAATGTTAGGTTGTCTATTTGTTCTATCTAATGAAGGAATGATGAAATATCAATATGTGAAGACACCTCATGGTCCACGTGAATGATATGATTAAACTTAAATCATTGTAACCTTTTAAATTTTTAAGAAATCTTATTTTTTTCAATACATGATGTGGTAGATTAGTCGTAATAGGAATAACAAGTAGATGGGGTAGAAAAAAATGTTCTTCCTTTGATGAACAGAGTGATCAATATATTACAGGATGTGTATAAGGAATCATTTTTGGATCTCCTAGATGACAAAATTGAATCCTATAAATGAACCCCTCCTAATTGTTGATTTTGATGAATAGTCTGTGGAATATAAAAATCATATGTATACTAGTGTTATTGAAAGTGAATGTGGACGTGATGAAGAGACAGATAGTAGTAAAGATGATTATGAAGAAACTAACTTAGAATAGGAAAAGAAATAAGATAAAAAATATGATGAAGAAGATAAGACTAAAGAAGAATGTGTAAGTAATGAAAATTAATACTATGTGGAAAAAAGAAAAATGGTAATGTTGATGGATAACCTGATCATGCTATAGGTGATAATAGTCTCAGTGGAAAACCTATAAATATAGAAAAAATAGGTTTAGTGGAATAAAAAGTATTCATGGAACATTATGAGTCCCCAAAATTAGTTGATAAAATAAAAAATGTTGTGGTACATAAAATTGCTCTTGATTTAGTTTTAGAGAAAGAATTATCTATAGTTTCTCTAGATAAAGAACTAGTTTATGATTTAAAGGAAGCACTTGTTCAAAAAAAATAAACTATTGTGGGGGAGAAACACTCTCAAAGGGTTAAATTTCATGCCATTATTCATTTTTATGTAATAATATCTAAATGGGAGATGTACACATGATATATCACATTATTCTTTGATTATCTTAATTCAGATGATGATACATTTGATCAAAAGTAATCCTTGTCTCAAAAGAGTGGTTTACAGTCATATTGTACCTTATAGAGCCGATCAATCTTCTAAACCATAAATGTACTTGTTCATGTGTATTATATAACCCATTATGTCTTCAATATGATTAAAAAGTATTTTTTGTAACATTTTAATGAACTCCATCATCCTTAATCCGCACTAATGACCAGTATTAGTTAAATATATGCTGCTGTAATTACAAAGAATGTTGTCACTGATTCTCATCCAGATAGAGTATTTGAACATCATGAAGTTTGAATGGAGTGTAAAATAATATATAATGAGTTGACTTTACTAAATCCTATCATGAATTGTATGTCCTCTGTCTGTGTTACATCTATGGAAAATATTACAATAATTCTTCATGATACATCCTCTGAAGATGATACTCCTCCACCAAATCTTTATTTGGCTATTTATAGATTTGTATCAATGATGTAGAAAATGAAAAATTAACCTCTAATACTAATTATCAATCATATGACTATGATATGATCAGATTTTTTATAAGATAATAACATTATACTATGTGGGGTTGCTCAAATTTTTAGGTCCTTATAAAAATTTGACAGAACATTGATCACGTATGTGACATGGTTTGGTTTCACACAAAATGGGCCACCGATTAACCCATATAATATTAAAAAGAACATATATTTATACATAAAATGATTTATACCAAACATTAGTTGGAAAATTTATTCAAATATTTGGTTGAGAATTTGAGGCTACCTCTTGTCACAAAACCCTCTAAGGAATAGTTCAAATAGCTAATTGATTTTAAAGTACAAATTAGATGTTTATGAGAAAAAAAGATGATTTAACCAAGTCTAATGAAAAATTTTGGAAGATAATAATGGATTTTATCATCCCTTTGAATGAGTACCAACATTTTTAGAGTTTAGATATTTTCTATCCATAAGAATTACTTATTCGACATATAAATGGGAACCCTCCTTTAGGCTACATATACCAATTCATGGATCCTTAGTTTCAGATATGTTGTTTCTAAAAATACATTCCCCCATTTTATTGAAACCCTTCAACTATTTACCATGTCTATTTTTAGGCACTTACTTATGTAGGACATTTGATCTATAGGGATCCTACCACACATATTTCTCCTACTAAGATCCATAATGTACCCTCTAGAGTTTCCTATCATATGTTGTATACATTATCCCATTTTGAATCCTATGATCATCCAACATTTACTAATGATATAGGGAATGTAGTTTTGGATACTTATATGGTGGGTAAATCATTCGAAGTTGATCACTGATATGGATCTAATTTTGACTCTTTATCATCCATTGTACTCTTTTGATATCATGAAATATATTATCTATATACCTTGAATATATTTCTTTTTTATTTTCTTTTTTTTCTCTATTTGATAACACCAAAAGGGGGAGAATTCAAATTGAATTAAAATAGATTGGTGTAATATGATAAAATTTAATATCATTTAATATTATATAAACTATAATTTACATTCCCAAGATTTATATGACATGTTACATAGATAAGTTCTTTTTTACATAGATCATTATAAATAACTTATTAATTCCATGAATTGTGATCATAAAGAATGAGGATGTTATTGAAATACATTTGTTTTATTGCTGAAAAATCATGATTAATTATTTTCAATTATGTTAAATTATTTTTACTTGTGTCTACTTATCATATTAATCTATTCTATTTGTATTTTACATCGTAAGAATGGTTACCAATATTTGATTATGTTTGAGTTTTTGTTAAGGATGACTCACTATTGTATATCCAAAATATTATAAAAAATATCTAATATTGATTACTATTAACAAGGAATAACTGATTATATGTATCAATATCAGTTATGTCACAATTAAAACAAATTTTTAATTCTGAAAATGGATGAAACAAAATCACTGATGCTACTCATACACAATGTCAACATTGAAAAATTCATTATGTTATAAATAATGTTATTTATAATTATAACATAGAATGAATATAAATTTTGAAATCTACTTTTAGAAAGATAAATTCTGTTCTATATCTTTTTATTAATTATAAAATTGAAAATAGGCATTTATGTTTCATTAAAAACACTTAATTTGTCATTTTTATAACTTTGGATTAATTTTTTCCATGATATAAATATATCATATTTTATCATATAGTAAAAATAAATTATATTTATACATTTTTATGTTAAAAAACTACTCAATTAGTAAATATTCCTTAATTTTTGTAAATATAACTTATTTCATTATACATTTATTTTGAATTTAACTATTTAAATCCAAAATAAAATCAATTTATCTATTAATTACCCGGTTGTTAAAATTACCATGAAAATTCTCAAATAAAAGAGATCCAATTTATTAAAATGGGTATAATTAAATACCTCATTATTTTTGATAATATTTTTCTTAAAATAATTTTATTGATTTATAGCTTATGTTACACACAACATTAATTATAAATGAACAATGATATACAAATTAAATATTATTTATAATTAATGTTATTTCCTATTTTGAAAAATGGATTGAATGAATAATATTATATACTTATTGAAATATATATACTTCCTACCAAATATAAAAATATAATAGATTTGATTTTTAATTTTTTTCTGAGAAATATTAATTTTCCAACGAATAATAAAAATGAAAATATTTAATAAAAACAATATGTGTCTATCTAAATTATTATTTATATTGAATTAAAACTAAAATTATATTTCTTCTATAGATTTTTTTATTCTAATAATTTCATTGTAAAAAACTTTCTGTTATAATTTGTTATAAGGAAGTTTTTATAGGTAAAATTATTTTAAAGAAAATTTGTGAAGACCATGTGTTTTTTAATTATATAATTTATTTATTTAAATTTTGATGACCCAACCCTATGGGTACCTTTCCACTAATCCCCATCCATTTCACCAAAAGCATAGGAACTGGGGACTAGAAATGAGTATGCAAATCGCTCTCATGGATAGGGTGTAGCCTAATTAACTACACGTATGCACACACATATCAAATTCCATACAATGTTGAAATGAAAAACGTATGAACAACCATGCATGCATAAAATTATATCCCAAAACTATAGTATAAATATATGTACATTTAATGTTAATATATATATATATATTCAATCCCATAAAAAGAAGACTGAAAAATAGTCCTAATTAAATTCGACTGGGGATACTGTCAAGATACCGTAGGAATACACAACAGTCTGTCTTGTCTCACTATGCACAACTTATTCCTTGTATATCTAAGACTCCATTTAAGGGTCAATCATATCAAAATACACTCCACTTGTGGGTAAATATTATATAGGGTGAGTATAGCAATAACCATTAGGACAACAAGAAACCATTAAGAATATAACAATAGTAATTAAGTCATTTATACACTGATTAATGTTTCTTACCTCTTGTAACAATAATATAAAAACATACACAATAAATATAGAGATAATCAACGGTAATGTCAAAACCAAAATACCAACATAAAATTTTAGATTGAAATTCCTACATAGAACTCATTTGGGATAACACACTCATTGAGTCGGATAACACTAATGACATTTATCAAAGAGGTAGTGCTCATCAGGTGTCACCATTGAAGATTCATTGAATCTATTAATAGATATGGGACAATGATGAAGATCACATATTAGGAATTGGTCTATACAAACATATCAGTCTGGATTAAACCATGAAGTATATTATGGACAACAACATTGTGCTTCTCATGACAATACCATGAACTCCACCTAGAGAATGGAGATGATATAGGATCTAACATTGGCCCTCATAAAATGATTCAAATATAATTATCTATAATTATTTTTTAAATTGATCATAATCATATATTTAAGAGTTTATTCCATACTAACCCCCTGGGAAATGAATATGGGGGACATAATCTAAATCAAAAATTTCAATGATATTGAAGAAAAGGGATCCAAGTGAATTTCACTGGATTATATGGTGCATAGAATCGGTATATTTCTTGTCACATCAACCCTATACCTTGCTCGTGTTAATGTAATGTGTACATGTCTTGTGGATACATGTGTACTTCTTCCCAAGTACCAGTACACAAAGTGTCCCATATTTTCCTCGAAAATCCATGTATTTATAATGGTACATGGAATAACTATGGTCATGTACCTCAATCTAGGTATTTTTTCAATCTGAGTTACACACCAATGCATCAGGGAGGGGTCAGATGACATGTGAAAGGGTAACATATCATTTGGTCATTAACACAATCCTAAAGCCTTATGGACTATTTTAAGTGCCCCATATACCATATAATCATGCATTACACATAGATTATTTTTAGATTTTTCTATAATCTATGACATAGATTCTGCAGGACTTCTCTATTTTCCAGAACCAATCAATACATGCCTCATGATTGAATGAGTGTGTGTCTTCATCTTCGCCATGAATCTGTTTAATCCTTTGTTATCGGATCCTATATACTTTTGGAAAACAATATAAAATGTTGTTCTACATTTCACACTAATTAGCTTAAAAACTGGTATCTGAATAGATCAATCTATTTTTTCATATATCATTTTACCATTGAAACACAATGATTCTAAAAAATATATGATTTTGAACCGTTTCACCAATAAATAGGTGTGTAATCTTTTTTTTTTGTTAGTCATCGAACTATGGGACAAATGGAAATTCTAATGATTAAAGAAGACATATTGGAGAAATTTTCAACAACAAACATGCAGAATGATTTTCCACCAGTATTTTTGTAGGCCTCAATCCATCAAAATTATATTAATAAATAAATATTAAATAATATTTAATTGATATTGAAAATAAATCTCTAAGAATAAACCAACCCCATAGAATGGCGGATATATGAATCAATCTGTTGGTTGAATGAGTGATGATATTTATAAAAATTGAATATTTGGAAATAATCAATTCAAAATTAATTTCTATCTTCAATTTGGATGGATCAATTATGATGAATGGGGTTGCACTCTGATCATTACCATGGTCCTTTGATTTAACCTCTCACCATTTATAGAACATTGATCCAGTCGTCACCCTCTAATGGAATATCTATAAATTCTCTCCAATTATCATATAGATACACTATTTTTAGTTCATAAACCAATGAATCAAACCAAACAATATACATGAAAAAATAATTATGCCATTATTTTAATGAAATCATAGAGAACAACTTATTTATTTTATTCATTTTACTTATGTAATAAATATTCCAAAAACTCCCCATGCTATTAAATTTTATGCATGTCACGGGTAAAAACCACATACTAAAATCAATGATTGCATTGTATTTTTGAAATTAGACCCCTATTATATGTTATACCTATTATTCTAGTAAACAATGTGCACATAATATTTAATATATTTAATATATTTTCATTATTAATTCTACACACACTGGCCTTAACATTAAATTCCTTCTCTGTTCATGTTGTTAAAAATAATTCCTAAAATATCCAAAAATATTTCATGGAAAAATATGTGTTATTACATTCTCCCCAACTTGCACTACTGAAAATTGGACCTATCCCAGTGGATTTATCCCCATAGGTTGTTCTACAATATGTGTTTGTATAACTCTATGTATATACATACCAATATTAGAAACCCACTTATATTTCTCCTCCCCTATTTGTCATTCAATCCATGCCTCCTCTCGAGTATTCGAGCATCCATCTTCCCCTCATGAGATATTGGTCGTCATACTCCCCCTATTACAATTTTCACTACACCACAGCCCTCCTAAGGTGACTTTTCCCACCACACATTTATCCTCAGTCGATTTTGGCTTCCCCACAACCTCACTCATGTGATTTTAGCATAACCACCAATTTGTAGTCTTCATTCTCTTGGTAATTTTTTTGTGATCTTTTTAAGCTAAAATTTTATTCCCTCTAATTTTTAATTATCTATAGATTTTATATATCATCTAATATTTTGTATAAGGATACATGGTTTCTATGTTTTATGTTAGTTTTTATGTTTTGTTTTCTTTTATTAAGTTGTTATAATAAAACACGTGTTTTATAAATTCATATTTGGCTGAAATATACATTTTTTGTACTATATATATGGTCAATTTTCTAGTTTATTTATATATTATGATTTTTTTAATTTGTAAAATTGGTGGAATTTTTTGATTGAAATGGAATATTTTTTAATATGGCTCTTATAAACTCCGTACATTTGATAAAATTATATTTATTGTTTTTATAATTAAGAACGCATGTTTTTTTTCTTATAAGAAAAAAGAGGCTTCCAATGTGGGTTTATTTTCTATGTTAAAAGAGGGACTTAATGTTTTTACAGTGTTTTTGGATTCAAAGTATTAATCGATGTATCCAATAAATTTTTTTGTTATACTGGTTTATTCGTGTATTTTGTTTTTTAATTGTGTTAGAATGGAATGATGTTTTATAAAAAATCTAATTCTATTTGTTTTATGTATAAAAGTGAAGGAGTAGTTGGCACATTATTATGAGTTGATCTATGCAGGTTCCCTTTTTGGTCCCAATTTCTTTGTTGATGAGTTTGTAATCCATGTGGTATTTATATGGATAAAAGATGCATGTTGATCTTTTATATTGGGGGTAAAGTTTATTGCAGTGTAGGAGGTGGGAAGGAGGTGATACTGTGGTTAGCTATAGTGTCTTGTTATTGTTTTGTGGTATTGTTATTGTACATGTTCTAAAAAAATATTATTATATAAGGTTATTATTGTCTCTATGTGGGTATAATTGCGAGAATTCTAGACTAGTAATGGTTGTGAATTTTATTGACACCTTAGTTGTATGTAAATAATTTATTTTCATCTTTCCTTTAGTAGGATTTATCGAGTGATTTAGTTGATAGATGAATGATTTTTCACTACAGGAATCTAGGTCCATTATTTGAAGGATTGAGTGTCATTGTATAGATCATGGTTTTTCATTATGAAATTTATTTCTATTATATATAATTTATTTATACAATCTTATTTGTATAGTTTAGTTCTTGGAATCTATTTCATTGAGAGTTGACCCTTTGTGGATAAACATTTCTTAGTGTCATTATATCCTTGTATTTATCATTATTATTATTTATTATTTACCCCTAATTCCATTTTTATTATGATTTGGGTGTTTTGTATAATTTTAAAGGAAAAAGGGAAAAATATTTCATTGATACCATAATATTAGACTGATTTTGTAATATTTTATAACATGTGTAGTTTCAATTTATTAATAGTTATATTAATAAAATCCCATTGAAAATTCATTTATTTAAAATAGAACTAATTTCAAGAAATGTGTTTACAAACGGGGATCATTGATGAAGTTAATATCTTAACCTTTTTTTTCTCACATCCATTTAATGTGAAAATGAAAATATGTTTTTCCACGACATTTCATAATTTTTTTCTATAATAATGTGAATGAATGGGACTCATGGTGGTATCCTATGAGCTTCTACACACCCCCAAAATACTCATGTTGGTAGGAATGTAATCATCATCTCTTGTGATTCTAATTTCATGTATTGGATTTTTTTGGAAGGATAAATTGTAATCATTCCATGGAATTGGATGGTTATTTGGATTATCTTAGTATTTTTTTTCATTAGGGGATGTTGTTTGAATCATCAGTTTTTATAACTAGGGAACAACAATTTCTATTCCTTTTCAAGTCTTTTTTTCACATTTATCTTCTATTGTAGGCTTGAATGTTTTTAATAATTTTTATTCTCTAACTATTTCCATTTCCTGTCATTTTTAATTTTCTTGTAATTCCTTGTTTATTAATTTTAAAATGATTTTTGAGGGTGAAACCATCCATAGTTTTTATGCATGAAACCCTTATTTCTCGTTTTTATCTCAAGGGTATCTAGGAAACATCTCGGGTATATGGTGGCTGTTCTTGTATTCTTATTACATCCCCATGTTCTTATAATAGTGTTTGGAATCTATGTTCTTATTGTTTACCCATTTTGTGTGGGTTGACATAGTGCTTCCTAAATATGAGATTTATTTTAATTTGAATGTAGTGTAAAAAAAATTTGAATTGAGATTTAAAAAATATTTAAAATAATGAAAGTTAAAGTCTTATCGTGTAGTTATTTCAAACACTTTTGTAAAATTTTTTAAAGTATTTGACACTGAATGTGTAATTATTTTATTGGAAAGTTGTTTTATAATAAAATTCCATTGAAATATTTTTTTTGTTAATAAATTTTTGAGTGTGTTTGTTTTAAAAACATTGACTTAAGAAAATGTACTATGTATTAACACACTTTTGATGTATTTACATTTGTTTCCATAAAACCATATGAAAAATTGTATTTTATGATTTAAATAAATTTTTTTCACCTCTTGATATTTGTGTGGTGATGAATGTATAGTGAACATGATAGTGAATTATTAATGGTCGGGTATACCCACCTTGGTTTGTTATTTTTAGTAATATCATATATCATATTTTATTTCTCTTAATCTTTGTTTTGATAGCTACTAGTTTTATTTGATTACATTAATTTTAAAATTGTTATTAATGATTTTTAAACTGTCATTTATATTTTCTATTTGTATAATTTATTTAACTTATAGTATAATTTACATGAAGTTTGATGTATCATACCGATCAAATTTCACCCATGTTTCAATATAATTTGGATTTTTTTATATTTTTCATCTTTCAATTATTAAGATGAATATTGTATATATTTTCTATTATATAATTGTGTTTTAATAACATGGAAATGTTTAGATGATGTTATCTACCATATAAAGAATGATTTATTTCAAACAAACTATTCTTTTGGTATCACCATGGTGATATAGAACAATAATCTACTATTCACAAACAAAAACAAATAACATCTATGGAGAAACTGATATTTTATTAGTTTCCTTTTTTTGTCATGAGAGATATAGTGTGTCAGTAAAATAATAAAATGATTTAAATAAAAATGAGTAAAACTCTAAAGACGATGATCTTCCAAGTGTAAAAATTTTCCTTGATTGTTCAAAAACATAACTATATTAGGAATACACCAAAATGAATATGTTTGAATTTATAATAATGTTATAAAATAAAAAACCCATCTATATAATTTATAATACCATATAATATTATATTTATACCTTCATAAAGGAATTGATTATTGATGGTGAAGATATTCCCTCAACTAATTACATGGAAGGAATGTAAATTAATATTAATGGATTTTATACTAATATAGATCATATATGCTCGAATGTTTGAAGTTTATTTTTGGAGGATAAATCTCACCCTATTGATTTTAAAGAATTTAGTACATATTGATTGATGAATAATGTATATGGAACACTACCTCATGTACACAGAAATTCATGTTGCACTTTCTGTTGATTCCAAAACTTCCAAAACTATTCATTTCTATAAAAATATATCACAATAGGAGGTGGAATGATACAAATAGAATTAAATGTAATGATGAATTGGATCATTGTCACGAACCGAATCTGGTCGCCTTCAAAATCGGCACCTGACCCGGTCCATGGCAAGACCCTATGGGAGTTCCCGATCCCCACGGGCTGGCACAAGTTCCTGGGTATCATAAAATGATAATTGGGAACGATTTACCCGAGTTTATAAACTTAAAATGACAAAAGAGTCCAATAAAACAAATCTGGATTTTTCAACTAAAACCGTCATTTATAAAATTTAAGAACAGAAATACATAAGTTAAAACTATGTTTAAAGACCATTACAATAGTACATAACCAAATAAGGATAGCCCAAGAACCTCCACAAGGAAAGAGGCACCGGCCTTACGCTATCTCCACGACACTGCATCCCAATGGACAACTAAAAACCTGAATCAATGGCATAAATACTGTACCCAAACCTGTGACATAAAATAAGAAAATCTACTTACACCCAAAGGTGTAAGTAGGGTGTGAGAAAAATCCCAATAGGATACCACCACTAATAGATCCCATGTGATAAACATTTAATGGCGAAAAGCATGCAAGTTTTCAAAGACATGAGATGCTAGTTAAAATTTCTAAAAGATGCAACATTAAATAAAAACAGTTTTCAGGTGGGATAATTTAATGAATAAAAACATTTAAAATAAATACCATAGCTACTGAATTTTCCAGCCTCTCATACCGTATACCGACGGTAAGAACAAAGTATCCAGTGAGCACAATCAATGGGAAATAACCCCTAGGCACTAGCTAGTTGTGGGTCCCAGGTACCTCGTAACTCAGTGAGAGTAACCATCACAAATATCCATTCTCGTGCACGAGCCACTAGTAGGGAACATACCCATAACCTAGTGGTCCCCAATCATCATCATCATAGTTTAGTTAGAGTTGTAAGCGTCAATTTTGCTAAGTGAAACTGAGGCCAAACCCCACGGATTTACTAGCATACTAGTACACGTCCACCCACCTAGATACCCAGGTTTTCCATTTGTTCTCAAACAAGTTCAGCAATCCATGAAATATAGTTCTCACATGAAAATATCACTTACACATCACAAATTAACCAAACAGCCCCATGTACATCACGCAAGTCAAAAATTCCACTTTCCATTCAAATGCATTTTGAAATCAAACTCACTCCAAATTGCCTACAACACTTTTCACAATTTTTTAACACTTCCACAAATACATTAAACAATTTTATAAAACCATTACAAGATATTCAACTCACATTACATCCCAAACACATGTCACACAATACCCTTCTCAACTTCCCAATTCATTTTATAAATAAACTCAATGAAATATCCCACACCCGGGTTTCACACACAAAACACAATTTAGTAAAACATTTCGACAATTTATAATAAAAAAAATTCTAAAAATGTTTAACATATCAAATCACCACTTTACCATTCAAAAACACACATTAGGTGAACACACTCACCCAAACAGTACATATACACCCTTTCCCAACTTTGTTTAACCAAATAAAACATTTTCAATTTTTATAAAACAAACCCAAGAGGTATAACCATTGTTTGCACACTAAACCCATTTCAAAACCCTCATTTAAAAGAAAAAATCATACCAATACCAATCCAAAACAGAATCTTTCATCCCTAAAACAATTTTTAAACCACCCCCAAATGTTATAAAAATATATCAAATAATACCACAATGATACACATGAAAAACACACGTTTTCATAAATTAACTTCAAGAAGTACAACAGGTTTTTACACCTTAAACTCATTAAAAAAACCTACATTCAAGGCCAACATGACAATAAGGAATTAAAAAACCAGATTTGGCACCCCCTTTCATGACTAATAAATCACTTACATATGTTATAAACTAAACCCAAACATTACCCCAAGAGTCACACATGAAAAGTACCCAATTTCAAGCTATAATGCAACTAAAAATTAAATGTTCAACCAAATCCATAAAAACTATTATCAAAGAACATAAAACAGATTATAAACATTCTAAATTAATAATCCATGCAAGCTAACTCATCATAAAATCCCTACACATGGAATCACCTACCTTTTGAGTCGAAACCCTCAAAACTTGGTGCGAAACATTAAGCGCACCACCGTTGCACCAAAAGGAATATAAATCCAGACCTAAACCACTATAATTTACCCAAAAGACACCAAATCAGACATTAGGATGGAACCCCAACTTCTGGACATGAGTAACTTCAAACAAAAGGAAATAAAACTAAAAGAGGATGGAAGGAACCAAGAAGGAATTCTCTTACTTGAAATATCTTGAAGGAATCGGCCCCACTCCACCGAATAATGAATCACCAAGTACCCAAAACTGGTATGGTGGTTCGAAGGATTCATATTAGGTCATGTGGGGACTGAAATGGGGGAAAAAGGATGACAAATGAAAGAGTTATGAAGGGATCAATTTACCTCTCCAAATCATCCCGATTTTAGAAACCCTAATATGTTCAGTACTAAATCGAGATTAAGAAGAGCTCCAAAGAGGGGTTAGAGAGCTTGGTCGCGTGGCTGGGTTCAAGGGGCGCATTTGAGGCTTTGAATCACCGAAAAATAAAAAAAAATGAATATGTTATTAATTAATCAAATTTTATTTTTAAAACTGGAATTGGGCTTTCGGGCAGGCCCAATCCCTTAAATAAAACCCAACATAAACCTTGGTTATGGATTTCCAAAGGCTCCAAATTTTAATTGAGGTGTTAATTTATCAAGGGAGAACATTTAGGAGTTGGAATGAGTGAAAAATATTAAAAAATGAAAATGTTATAAAAGGAATAAAAATTATTTTTAAATCTGGAATTGGGTTCACGGTTTGACCCAATTCATGAAAACTCACATATTTTCCATAAAACCATTGGAAACCCCCAAAACAAAAAATTAATGGAAATTAAAATAAAAATATATTTAAAATAATCTATGTATGTGACAATTCTCCCCACCATGAAAACTTTCCGCCCCGAAAAGTCACAGCAAGGCCAAAGTAACAACCAAATCCAACTGAGAAACCAAGAGATACTCCCTGGTCAGGTTTCTCCCCCAAAGGCCAAAACACCTCCAGTGATAAATTAATGAAGGATTAATCTCACAAAAAAAAACTTACAACACTTTCCTGAAATAATAAATCACATTTATAATTGATCCCAAAATAAAACTCATCAAACACTATCCGAACAAGACTCAAGCAATTCACCCAAACGAACGATAACATTAAACAAGGTTACACTTACCTTACTTTAACTAATACATTGGGCACTCTCGAGTCCCAAATTTTACCCAAGGAAGATGTAAGTAGTTAGATATCTCCAAATGATATTACCTACTTCCCATACAATACCATGGAATAACATGAGTTACTTGTATGAAGAGACACAAATGGGCTCCCCACCATAAGAGACAACTTAATTTTTTTTCCGAGACAGAATCATGAAACTAATAGGGGAAGGCCAAAACAGACTCCCTAGTACAAGGGGTATACATCCATTAGAAATTTACAAAATAATATGCACGATACCCATGGTGGGTCTTCCCACCACAAGAACCAACCATCTTAACCGACCGGCGTGGGCCGACACGAAAAGACCCCAAAATTAAGGAGTTGGGACGGTCACACGGTTAGTCTGCACAGTTTGAGAAACTGTGCGATAACTATGTGGATCCTTATATCTGCATGGTTATTTTTTTTGTTCATGGTTGGAACTATCCATGTAAAAACTGTGTGCTCAACTTGTCTAGCCAAATTTCCAACCATTCTCCAAAGACACAATGGAAACCAAAGGGGGAGGGTATAACATTGTGTGATTACATGGGTACAAAACCCTCCACCTATTTCCACCGAACGGGAACAACAGAAGAAATATGATTACACCATAGGTTTAAACTCTTCATATCTTTCATACTGAGGATATGACTTTGTACAATGGTTTAAACGACAATGGGGTTTCCCCTGACTACGTGCCAGCTTCTCTCCGGGACCTATGGCTGGAGCTCATAATATTGAAGCATCTTCGGCCACGCAGTTTGGCTGTTGAAACCCCTATGTGGAACTTCTTCTTTCGGTGCCACAAACAACTACACCGCATACCCTGATGGGTTCATCAAGACATAACACACTCCATAACTCACTTTACCAAAACCAGACATTTCACTGAAACAAGGGATCAGAATAAGCACACACATCGCACCTTGTTTCTTTGGGTGAGAAACAACAGAAGGGTAGGACACGTATAAACACCGTCCTCTAAGATAGAGGATTTGATGTTTTTCCCAAGGGATACATACTCCCAACATAACAGGGAACCTAAGAGGATTGTGTGACCTTGACCTTTACAGTCAAAAGAGAACACAACATCCCAATGCGTCACCGAACATGACCCTTGTGATTGATAGAAACAATACATGGAACATGACCATATTCCAAGTCCCAAAAAACAAACAAGTACAAAAAGTGGACACAATATCCTATCAGGACCAAAATCTCAAAATTGGTTGTTTAATAATAACTCTTGCTTCAAGGAAACTATGAAGAACCCGAAGGCCCTCTTTGACACCATCATGACACTCATACACACTAACAACCAAAGAAAACTTCCACCTTCGATGAATCATGAAACTTAAGAAACCAAGGCCTCTTTCAACCTTCCACAAGAACTATCCCACTACAAGAGGATCTAAAAATCAACTAAATTAATGGTTGTAGACTAAATCAACAATGATCTATAAAATATTCCTTATATTTATCAACTGGAGGATTTTCCAATGTATAAAAAATACGGGTTGCACTTTAGTTGTGCACTAACCCTAAATGGGGCATACCTTATCCAACGGGAGAACCCAAGGACCCAACCAAGATGGTCAATTGGTAAAAAAAACCATAAACCAGATCCAAACAAATGAAGGTAACCACCATAAAGGTGTCCCGAAACATATCTCAGAGGAGAATACTAACTGGTCCTTCTACCTAGCTTACCGACCAAACATAATCCCAAAACACAGTTCAAATAGGATGGGTTATTGGACTAAAAAAACATACCACAAAAAAAACATATTCAAAGACCCATAATACAAACCATCCCAAAACTATTCATCAAGGCATCCGATTTTTCTTTAAAACCATTTCATTGAAAACAATCGGTTCATTGGTAAGAGTATCGACCAATGGTACCCCATGGGCCTCACACATGCATGTTTTTATGCCACACCAGACACCCACCTCATATCCATCCCGGCACTCATCCAGTTGTGCCATCAACCACCCATCATCCCATATAACCCCATGCATGTGGTCACTAATGGAAATACCAATGTTTAAAACAAAAATTCTTTTCACTTTTCAAATCCAAAACGGTCAACCAACGCATCTTTTTTTTTCTCATAACCGCTAACCACGAGATCAAAATCCCAACTCACATCTTACAAAAATTTTCAGAAAGTGACAACCATTTAGAAAATAACTCACATTCAAGATATTCACATCAATTTAAAAACATCTCATCAAATTAAAAAACACTCTGATTGTTTAGAAAACTCTATTGGAAACACTTTTCAAAACCAACTTCAATACAGTTTCTACCTTCAAAAGAGGTGTAATCACACAATTTTCTATTTCAAAATAATTCTGAATATTTAGTTCCAAAATTTCATAAATCATACCATTCCATCTTTATTGGAAAATCATTTCACAAAAACATTATACTTCTTAAAACCAAGTCACTTTAAAACCAATGTTCCAAGATTTCAAAACTAAAGAACACAAGACAATGAGAGAGGAAACTAGTTTTAGTGGGTGACTTGGACATATGGTTGGCGGCCATATTCCAATCACTTCACTGACCCAATTCATGAAAACTCACATATTCTCCATAAAACCTTTGGAAACCCCCAAAACAAATAATTAATGGAAATTAAAATAAAAATACATTTAAAATAATCTATGTATGTGACAATTCTGCCCGCCATGAAAACTTTCCGCCCCGGAAAGTCACAGCAAGGACAATGTAACAACCAAACCCAACTGAGAAACCAAGAGGTACTCCCTGGTCAGGTTTCTCCCCCAATGGCCAAAACACCTCCAGTGATCAATTAATGAAGGATTAATCTCACAAAAAAAAACTTACACCACTTTCCTGAAATAAAAAATCACATTCATAATTGATCCCAAAATAAAACTCCTCAAACACTATCCGAACAAGACTCAAGAAATTCACCCAAACGAACAATAACATTGAACAAGGTTACACTTACCTTACTTTAACTAATACATTGGGCACTCTCCAGTCCCAAAGTTTACCCAAGGAAGATGTAAGTAGTTAGATATCTCCAAATGATATTACCTACTTCCCATAAAATACCAAGGAAAAACATGAGTTACTTGTATGAAGAGACACAAACGGGCTCCCCACCATAAGAGACAACTTAATTTTTTTTTCCAAGACAGAATCAATAAACTAATAGGGGAAGGCCCAAACAGACTCCCTAGTACAAGGGGTATACATCCATTAGAAATTTACAAAATAATATGCACGATACCCATGGTGGGTCTTCCCACCACAAGAACCAACCACCTTAACCGCCCGGCATGGGCCGACACGAAAAGACCCCAAAATTAAGGAGTTGGGACGGTCACACGGTTAGTCTGCACAGTTTGAGAAATTGTGCGATAACTATGTAGATCCTCATATCTTCATGGTTATTTTTTTTGTTCATGGTTGGAACTATCCATGTGAAAACCGTGTGCTCAACTTGTCTAGCCAAATTTCCAACAATTCTCCAAAGACTCAATGGAAACCAAAGGGGGAGGGAATAACATTGTGTGATTACATGGGTACAAAACCCTCCACCTATTTCCACCGAATGGGAACAAAAAAAAATATAATGACACTATAGGTTTAAAATCTTCCTATCTTTCATACTAAGGACATGACTTTGTACGAGGGTTTAAACGACACTGGGGTTTCCCCTGACTACACGCCAGCTTCTCTCCAGGACCTATGGCTGGAGCTCAAAATATTGAAGCATCTTCAGCCACACAGTTTGGCTGTTGAACCCCTATGTGGAACTTATTCTTTCAGTTCCACAAACAACTACACCGCATACCCTGATGGGTTCATCAAGACATAAAACACTCCATAACTCACTTTACCAAAACCAGACATTTCACTGAAACAAGGGATCAGAATAAGCACACACATCACACCTTGTTTCTTTGGGTGAGAAACAACAGAAGGGTAGGACACGTATAAACACCGTCCTATAAGATAGAGGATTTGATGTTTTTCCCAAGGGATACATACTCCCAACATAACAGGGAACCTAAGAGGATTGTGTGACCTTTACCTTTATAGTCAAAAGAGAACCCAACATCACAATGCGTATCTGAACATGACCCTTGTGATTGATAGAAACAATACATGGAACATGACCATATTCCAAGTCCCTAAAAACAGACAAGTCCAAAAAGTGGACACAATGTCCTATCAGGACCAAAATCTCAAAATTGGTTGTTTAATAATAACTCTTGCCTCAAGGAAACTATGAAGAACCCAGAGGCCCTTTTAGACACCATCATGACACTCATACACACTAACAACCAAAGAACACTTCCACCTTCAAGGAATCATGAAACTTAAGAAACCAAGGCCTCTTTCAACCTTCCACAAGAACTATCCCACTACAAGAGGATCTAAAAATCAACTAAATGAATCGTTGTAGACTCAATCAACCATGATCTATAAAATATTCCTTATATTGATCAACTGGAGGATTTTTCAATGGAGAAACAATAAGGGATTCAATTCAGTTGTGCACTAACCCTAAATGGGGGCGTACCTTATCCAACGGGAGAACCCAAGGACCCAACCAAGATGGTCCATTGGTAAAAAAACCATAAACCAGATCCAAAAAAATGAAGGTAACCACCATAATGGTGTCCCGAAACATATCTCAGAGGAGAATACTAACCGGTCCTTCTACCTAGCTTACCGACCAAACATAATCCCAAAAACACAGATCAAATAGGAGGGGTTATTGGACTAAAAAAACATCCCACAAAAACAACATCTTCAAAGACCCATAATACAAACCATCCCAAAACTATTCATCAAGACATCATGTTTTTCTTTAAAACCATTTCTTTGAAAACAAGCGGTTCAGCGATAAGAGTATCGACCAATGGTACCCCATGGGCCTCACACATGCATGTTTTTGTGCCACACCAGACACCCACCTCATATCCATCCCGACACTCATCCAGTTGTGCCATCAACCACCCATCATCCCATATAACCCCATGCATGTGGTCACTAATGGAAATACCAAAGGTTAAAACAAAAATTCTTTCCACTATTCAAAACCAAAACGGTCAACCAACACATCATTTTTTTCTCATAACCACTAACCACAAGATCAAAATCCCAACTCACATCTTACAAAAAAATTTAGTAAGTGAAAATAATTTAGAAAATAACTCACATTCAAGATATTCACATCAGTTTCAAAACATCTCATCCCATTAAAACACACTCTGATTGTTTATAAAACTCTATTGGAAACAATTTTCAAAAACAACTTCAATACAGTTTCTACCATCAAAAGAGGTGTAATCACACCATTTTCTATTTCAAAATAATTCTGAATAATTAGTTCCAAAATTTAATAAATCGTACCATTCCATCTTTATTGGAAAATCATTTCACAAAAAAATTATACTTCTTAAAACCAAGTCACTTTAAAACCAATGTTCCAAGATTTCAAAACTAAAGAACACAAGACAATGCGAGAGGAAACTAGTTTCAGTGGGTGACTTGGACATATGGTTGGCGGCCATATTCCAATCACTTCACTGTCACAGAGAGTGTTCTAGGGAATATCCCCAGCTCCACATGGCTTGCCAGACCCTGCGAGATCATTGAGACCATTAACCCAACTCTCTATTCATTTCCCCTAATCATCATCAAACCAAGAAAACCAAAAGACATAGACAAATCCCAACTTCCCCTGGCGACTGAAATCCTGAAATGAGGTGTGGTGATCAAGAACACTACCCATAACCAGAATTCCATGTCCCAACAATCATAACTCTATACTATCCCGACTATTTCCCAAATAACATGACTCAAATGGAGCGGACCTCCTCTGATACCATTTTGTCACGAACCGAATCAGGTCGCCTTCAAAATCGGCACCCGACCCGGTCCATGGCAAGACCCGAAGGGCATTCCCGATCCCCACGGGCTGGCACAAGTGCCTGGGTATCATAAAATGATAATTGGGAACGATTTACCCGAGTTTATAAACATAAAATGACAAAAGAGTCCAATAAAAAAATCTGGATTTTTAAACTAAAACCGTCATTTACAAAATTTTAGAACTGAAATACATAAGTTAAAACTATGTTTAAATACCATTACAATGGTACATAACCAAATAAGGATAGCCCAAGAACCTCCACAAGGAAAGAGGCACCAGCCTCATGCTATCTCCACAACACTGCATCACAATGGACAACTAAAAACCTGAATCAAGGGCATAAATCATGTACCCAAACCTGTGACATAAAATAAGAAAATCTACTTACACCAAAAGGTGTAAGTAGGGTGTGAGCAAAAGCCTAGTAAGAAACCACCACTAATATATCCCATGTGATAAACATTTAATGGCGAAAATAATGCATGTTTTCAAAGACATGATATGCTAGTTAAAATTTCTAAAAGATGAAACATTAAATAAAAACAGTTTTCAGGTGGGCTAATTTAAAGAATAAAAACATTTAAAATAAATACCATAGCTACTGAATTTTCCAGCCTTTCATACCGTATACCAACGGTAAGAACAAACTATCCAGTGAGCACAATCAATGGGAAATAACCCCTAGGCACTAGCTAGCTGTGGGTCCCAGGTACCTCGTATCTCGGTGAGAGTAACCATCACAAATATCCATTCTCGTGCACGAGCCACTAGTAGGGAACATACCCATAACCTAGTGGTCCCCAATCATCATCATCATAGTTTAGTTAGATTTGTAAGCGTCAATATTTCTAAGTGAAACTGAGGCCAAACCCCACGGATTCACTAACATACTAGTACACGTCCACCCACCTAGATACCCGGGTTTTCCCTTTGTGCTCAAACAAGTTCAGCAATCCAAGAAGTATAGTTCTCACATGAAAATATCACTAACACATCACAAATTAACCAAACAGCCCCATGTACATCACACAAGTCAAAAATTCAACTTTTCATTCAAATGCATTTTGAAATAAAACTCACTCCAAATTGCCTACAACACTTTTCATGTTTCTTTAACACTTCCACAAATACATTAAACAATTTTATAAAACCATTACAAGATATTCAACTCACATAACAGCACACACACATGTCACACAATACCCTTCTCACCTTCACAATTCATTTTATAAATAAACTCACATGAAATATCCCACACCAGTGTTTCACACACAAAACACAATTTAGTAAAACATTTGGACAATTTATAATAAAAAAATTCTTAAAATTTTTAACATCTCAAATCACCACTTTACCATTCAAAAACCCACATTAGGTGAACACACTGACCCAAACAGTACATATACAACCTTTCCCAACTTTGTTTAACCAAATAAAACATTTTCAATTTTTATAAAACAAACCCAAGAGGTATAACCATTATTTGCACACTAATCCCATTTCAAAACCCTCATTTAAAAGCAAAATCATACCAATAAAAATCCAAAACAGAATCTTTCAGCAATAAAACAATTGTTAAACCACCCCCAAATGTTATAAAAATACATCAAATAATACCACAAAGATACACATTAAAAACACACGTTTTCATAAATTACCTTCAAGAAGTACAACAGGTTTTTACATCTTAAACTCATTAAAAAAACCTACTTTCAAGGCCAACATGACAAGAAGGAATTAACAAACCATAATTGGCACCCCCTTTCAAGACTAATAAATCACTTACATATGTTATAAACTAAACCCAAACATTACCCCAAGAGTCACTCATGAAAAGTACATAATTTCAAGCTATAATGCAACTAAAAACTAAATGTATAACCAAATCCATAAAAACTGTTTTCACAGCAAATAAAACAGATTATAAACATTCTAAATTAATAATCCATTCATGCTAACTCATCATAAAATGGCTACACATGGAATCACCTACCCTTTTGAGTCGAAACCCTCAAAACATGGTGCGAAACCTTAAGCGCACCACTGTTGCACCAAAAGGAATATAAATCCATACCTAAACCACAATAATTTACCCAAAAGAAACCAAATCAGACATTATGATCGAACCCCAACTTCTGGACATGAGGAACTTCATGAAAAAGGAAATAAAACTAAAAGAGGATGGAAGGAACCAAGAAGGAATTCCCTTACTTGAAATATATTGAAGGAATCGGCCCCAATCCACCAAATAATGAATCACCAAGTACCCAAAACTGGTATGGAGGTTCTAAGGATTCATATTAGGTCATGTGGGTCTGAAATGGGGGAAAAAGGATGAAAAATGAAGGAGTTATGAAAGGATCAATTTACCTCTTCAAATCTGACCGATTTTAGAAACTGCAATAAGTTCAGTAATAAATCGCGATGAAGAAGAGATCCAAAGAGGGGTTAGAGAGCTTGGTCGCGCGGATGGGTTCAAGGGGCGCATTAGAGGCTTTGAATCACCGAAAAATACTTAAAAATTAATATGTTATTAATTAATCAAATTTTATTTTTAAAACTGGAATTGGGCTTTCGGGCAGGCCCAATCCCTTAAATACAATTCAACATAAACCTTCGTTATGGATTTCCAAAGGCTCCAAATTTTAATTGAGGAGTTAATATATCAGGGGAGGACATTTAAGAGTTGGAATGAGTGAAAAATATTAAAAAATGAAAATGTTATAAAAGAAATAAAATTTATTTTTAAATCTGGAATTGGGTTCACGGTTTGACCCAATTCATGAAAACTCACATATTCTCCATAAAACCTTTGGAAACCCCCAAAACAAAAGAATTAATGGAAATTAAAATAAAAATACATTTAAAATAATCTATGTATGTGACAATCATCATGTAGATGGATTACCGTTGTCGTAATTTGATTCAAAACATATAAATTTTACATATGATGTGTGTAATTTCTTGTTGGGTCTATCTTCTAATGGTTTTAATCTGTTTGGTTGGATGTATACTTCTCACACCACATGTTTAGTATTTAATAATGTTTATAGTCATTCTATATAGATGTTTAAAAAAATATCATTCACATTTTTGAGTATATAGATATTTGGACCTTTTGATCCTTGTAATGTTATAGAAATATTCAAGAAGCATTTAATAATAGAGTTGAAGAATATTTTATATATGGTTGTGCATACATTTGATGCCTCATCACAGAATTTATTTCAGATGCTTGTTTTCATTCAATGCAATATAAATTATTTACATTCATATATAATAATGTATTGATTTTTCGTAAGGGGAATACAATCATGACCTGTATGGATTAAGAATAAACTACCGAGAAGGGTAAAATACCATTGTAGACTGAGTTTCATAGTTTATCCAAAATAATTTTCAATGGATCGTCAATACAATGTGAATGGATAGAGGTTTGATAAAACTATTTATACGGAAAACCACCTAAATTTATATCAGGTAGTTATGTTCTTAATTAATTGAAATATATCAATTTTATATTATGTAAATGTTAGGAAAAAATTAAAAAAAGGAATATTGATGACACCAAAATCCACAAACAATATAAATAAAAGAGAAGTATCTTTTTTGAGTTTAAATATTTGTCTATAAATTTGATACATAATAATTTAGATCTAATTAAGATTGAGAAAATAATATGTGAACTGTGGATTTAATTTTTTCAAAATATAAATGGTAATAAAAAAGGCAACTTAAAATATCATCATTATTTCTTGGATAATGGTATTAGACTAGAACTTCATCTATTTTGTATCTTGGACAACAAATAGGATATTCATTTTTCTTATTCCCATATGAAACCATCAATGAAAGATCAATCCAAAAATTTATTTTACATTATTATGTTTAGTGGTGTGTATTCTATAAATATATATATATATGTCAACCGAAGGGATTTGAAACTAAAGTACCTAAAAACACATGATTGTCACATGCCTCTTCTTAAATTGATTCCAATAGAAATATGGAATTATGTATCCAATAATTTATGTGTTCAAATGACTCACTTATGAAATTTTATTGGATAATTTTATACTAAAAGGCTATTCATGGAATTATTGGAAAGAATGTTGTAGGAGGAACCATTATTTTATTGTGAGATTGAAACAAAATCATCAATACTTATTAACTTGTATGTTTTATTTAACAGTCCATATTGCAACTGAAACTCTTCTTGGGGGACCAATTTATTTTTGGGGAAGTATCCAAATAAAATAAAGAGGTGTGTATTGAAATTATATTTCTGAAACTAGAATTATTCTGAAGGATCAACTGTGGGGAGTTTTCATCCTCCAGAATCTATGGTTTTTTTATTCAATGTATTCGTCTGATTTGAGAAATATACATAACCAACTAATGAGAAATGACGATGACTGGTATGGGGACATTGAGCCATAATTTTTATATCTTCCCAAAATAGGAGGAATTGTTGGTTTTTATTCCTTGGCAACATAGGGCATTGAATAACGCAGTATGACACAATGCACAATCCTATTTAACTGTGTTTTGTTTGATGACAACACAATGTATTAAATTTATATATTTATATTTTATCCTATATTATTACATTACACTTATAAATATGATAATTATTATAATATAATATATGAAAAAAACTGTATGTTGCATTCATCGATCATTTCCTCAGAGAGTGAGAGAGGATTTTCATAGCCTAGAGTTTCCTATTTGGATGAAATCAATGTTATGACCATTTACATAAATTATCTTAAATTATATATATCCATATAATTTTATTGTTCATAAATATTTCATTTATTGATTTCACATGTAGATAATGTTTATAAAAAATGAGATATTAGGATTTTTGTCACAATTCATCAGTTCATGAATGTAAATAATTAATTATCAACGGTTATAATTTTTTTACAATTACTGAAAAAGAGAAAATTATTACATGGAATGATGGATTCATGGAAATATATAAAATGGAATGTTATGACTATGCATTTTATAGTTATCATTGATTTGAGGTTGGGTATTATTATGTAATTTTTGATAAAATACTTTTATAGGATTACTACACTCAGGGTCAAGTCACTATGATGAAATGTAAATGATTTGATTAATTGATGAAATAAGTAAAATTTAATGATGAATATGGATTCCGAGATATTTAAATGATTCTATTTTAACAAACTAATGAACCATACATTTTGACATCAATGGAAAATAAGTGTTTTGTGTGAAATATTATCAGAAACATGATTATCATTTGAAAAATTACTTAATACCAATACATATTTTTCATGATGTTGGTGATGAAACTTCCACTCTTTATGTTCCCATTTTTGTTGAAAATATTCTTTAATTTTGTTATTCAAATTTACAAATTATAATAGAGTATGTTAAACCTTAAGTAATAGTCGGTAATATATAGAAGCTACCATATATGTTCACTGTTAAATTAATTCACCTTCAGATTAGTTTTTTAGGATGGAATTATATTAAATAAATTAATTTAGTTTCAGTTTGGGATGATATTTTTTTAGTATTATCTAGTTTCATTTATCTTATTATTATTTATTTATCTTCAGAAATTATGTTTACAAATGAGTTTTTAACAAATGTAAAATGAGGATTTAAATTATTGTTACGAAAAAATGATTTGAAATTTCTTACTGATTCTTGAAATCAATGTTTTTTGAATGATTTAAAAAATATTTACCTAAAAAATTTAAATTTCATTCTTATTCATATTATTCCTAATAATTCATAACATTGAATGAATTTTCTATTTGATCCCGATCAACAAGTGCATGAGCATGGATTTCCTCTTTCACTTCCCTCAGCGAGTAAAAAAATTTTAATCATTTTCGTCTATATAACAAATAATTTCATATTTATATTCATTAATATTTTTTGGGAAATTTATTTCTACTAGTGATGAATCCATATATATGTAGCTTAAATCAGTTTTTGGATGCTTAAAGAACCTGGAAAATCACATGGCATACTTGTTCCCACATTGACACACTAATAGAAAACCCATCCTCAACACCTTACCATCCACAACATGATTCTCCATGGATTTTCATATACATTACTACATCATCATCTTATCTTCCCTATTGTTCACATACCATGTCTATACCATATCAAGGTATGACACAACTGATGCCTCCATCATTTTATTTACCCTCTTCTTCTAATACCATGTCCATACCACATCCAAAGATGATCACACATTTAGCATATCCTTCTCCTATGATGTATCCTACATCCTACTACCCTAATTATTCAATGTATATGATAGATAAAATTCCTAAAGTCCATCAATAATATGATAATTATGTTCCTTCAGCATCGACAACAGTGCATGAGGGCCACCTAGAGCCTTAATTAGATCAAAAATATCGTTCAAAGGATGATGATCCAGGATATCCCATTGATCCATCATTGTATTTTTAAAAGCATAAAACATGTTATTTTTGTCATAAATATGTAAAATTATATCACATTATTATTTTATATGTTATACCTAGACCAAATTGTTTTTATCTATATATTTCCATTTTCATTGGTATCTTCTACTGGGCAACATGGTCACACTCATATTTATTATTTTTAGTAATTTATATATATAAATAATGGTGGATTACAATAAATAAAATCATATTGTAGGTATATATACAATTTAGGGTTGTACTTTCATGGAATATTTATCAAAATACAATGATATCCTTATAGTAGAACTGGTATTGTGGATACATGTTTGTAAAGTCAACCAAGATAAAGCAAGGAAGAAGATACATGTAATGAAATTTTAAATATATATATATATATATATATTTTATGAATTTATATGAATTAAATTTTTTTTGATGAGTTAGTTTAAATTTTTTGATGGAGAAGAAAATAATATAGAATGTTTTATTGATGTTGGGGAGGTATTCAGATCATTCATGCAAGAGTTGTATACAGGTTGGAAGAGTATAGTAGGTTCTGATTAAGAGGATGTACCCACATTCCATGACTTCCCAAAGACTCATCATAAAAAAATGATTTCACAATGGATGATTAATGTTTTTTAGGTATTCCTAATGAGTAATGGCTTTGATATACAATTTTATTCTTTAATCATGATTTGGACTTTTTAAGTTGTTTCACGGAAAAAAATTAACAATGCATCCATGACATATATACAAACATTTGGGCACACTACAATGCCCAAGAATAAGAAGGGCCATGTAAGTTATTCTATATTAAAATAATTCCTTTATTTTTATTGTTACATAGTTATACAACCATTATTAATTTAACGTTTCATTATCATTAATATTTTTAACAAAATTATAAAAACACCCCCTTTAAATGGAAATTATGCCTATAAGAAAATTGGATAATATTTCATTAGTCATAATGATAAATTAACATCTATTTCTAATAGAAAATTGGCTGATAGTCCAAGAGGGAAATTGTACTCAAGGAAAAATGTCTAATCGCCCTATAGGCGAAATTTCGAAATGGACAATTGGACTATAGGAAAAATTTCCAAATGGCCAAATAAAAAATTATAGGATTATTCCTACTTCTCAATTGGCCCCTTGGAAAATTAGAAATTACGGATAATTAGAATATTATGCCTATAAGATAATTATACCTCATGACTAATGGTTATTTGGTGACCAGAGAAAATTGCCAATTTTGAAATAGGCATAATGGAAAATTGGTATATCTGTTTATTAGTACAATTTTTTATTATGTATTTAGGATTAAAAGGGAATTAAAAATTAGGCCTAATGAACATTTGGACACTATGCCTAATTACCAACATTCATTTAGGCATAATGACAAATTTCATATTGTCCTAAGTGAAAAATGGCATATTAGACCTATATTACAAGTGGAAATTAGTCATATAGGATTGTTGTAAATTATGAATACTTAGGAAATTGGCCTATTAGGCATATATGAAAAAATTTCCATTAGTTAAATGGAAAAATTGGATATTACGACTTATTGACCAATTGGACATTGTGCATATATACCAACATACTGTTACTCTTATAATCCAATTGTCTGTTTGTACTATAGACCAATTGGACATTTGGAATAAAATCCCATCAAACATTAGTCCATTACATGAATTGGAAATCAGGAATACAGTTCAATTGAAGTTATACGAATTTGCATATGGCTAATTATCCAATAGTCCTAAAATCAAATTTGAGTATTAGGTCTATAGGCCAATAGACTGTTAATTGGAAATCATCCTTATTTGTCAATAAGTCTATTTTCAATTATACATGTATGAAAATTGAAAATTATTATATTAGTCCTAATTGATGATTGGGATATAATATTAATATCCTAATAGAAAATTTTACTATTTGAATAATGGAATGTTTTCCTCTATGCATAATGTCTAATTTGTTTGTTGGAAAAATAGACAATTTCCCAATTGAGCCTAATGGCAAATCACATTAATTATAAAATTTTCAATTATTTAAAATGTATTCTATTTTATTATTATTAAATATTATAACATTTTTAAATTGTTAATATGTTTTCACTAATCAATTTCATTAATATAAATTTAAATTAGGTGATGAAAGTCATCTATCTATAGCTAAATTAGTTTTCATTATTACGAAGAGAAATGTTGGAAGTGTAATAAATGTACAAACATGAGAAAAATTTTATGAATTTTAATTTATTTTTAAAATATTTTTAATACATTACTAGTGAAATATATTATTTATATTTTTATAAGAGTTCCCTGGAGGCCCTAGATGACAAATAAGATGAAAATCACTGACAGAACTATCATTTGAGTTAGGTTTTTGGTAAAGAGCTATAGGGTAGTGTATGATGTTGTCTAGGTAAGAAAATTCTCCCCTATAGGTATTATTCCACATCAGGATCCACATAATGCTATCATACCATCGAGTAACAATGTGCTCCTAGTGAAGAAGCAAATGTAGAAAAATATATTTTGAGGAACATGCAAGATGTAAAAAGATGTGTGAAAGAAATAAGATAATTATCGACTAATACAAAAATGATATTTATATTATTTTTCAATCACTTCCTTAAAATTATGGTTCTACTATGGATTCATATATAAAATCAATTATTTATTTAAATGATTCCTCGAGGGATTACAATGATGATCTTACTGGAAATCATGTTGAAGGTGGTGAAAATGATATTGTTGATGATGTAGTTTGTCTTGATGATGTTGTTTGTGAAGATATTGCTACTAATGGTGATGATGATGATGATGATAATGATGTTAATATTACTGATGGTGAGAAAGTGGAAATATGTTTTGGGGGAGATATCTATCACCTTTCGTTTTTACAAAGTAGAAAGGAATCTTGGGCAGTCCGTTAATGACATAAATTGATATTTTATTGATGTATTTTTATATTTTAGTATTTTATATTGTTTGAGTATTGTTATAGAATATTCAATGGATGATAAATGGAAAAAATATCTACTACAATGAATTTATATTTTATAATTTTTTCGATTTGTTTCTTTAGTCATTAGGGGAAGAATATGGTGAGGCAGTTTTCAAATATTGGTAACAACCTATACCAAATGTTTGTTAAACCATGATTGTTAGTTCGGGGATGGGTACACATATGCCCAAGGTTTTCAAACTGTGGCTCTTGATATATATTCAAATTTTATTGAAAATATGTGTTTAATAAAATGAATATGACCTATTCACATAGTTTCTTTACAAATGGTTGGTATAGGCCTACACCGACGCCCCATGTAGCCACGGTTGTCAAAACCAAGGGTATAGTGAATACCAACAGTTTTGAAGCTTGACCAGTGGTTAAAAACCATGGGTATATGTTCTATTTATAATAGTATTGGGTATTTAAATACCAAATATCTAACCCATGGAAACATAATAGGATGTGGGTATTGAGAAAAAATTTAAGCCTCACTCTCCCATGTTCTCTACTGTACATCATCGAGCCTCCACCAAACAAGAACTAATGGATTCACTCACCCATGAAGGATCCTCTCATTTCAATTATAAAATTATATTAGTTAATATGAAATGGTGGATCCTTTTTGGTGGTCCATCATGCCTAAATTGTTAAGATATGATGGGTAATGCACTATCCTCATCCCCTAAGACGCATAGAAGACATCATGTATAGGGTTTAAGAACTATAGTAGAGCTATGAAGTACACCACTTAAACAAATCTATGTGGTATAAGGAAAGGGGAAATGAATTATTGAGATAACATACTGCCCAAAACCTAAATCTGTAATCAATGTTGTGTGAAACTAAGGGGATAAAATAGTCAACCCTACTCATACTCAGATGACTCTATAATCGACTTACAAAATACTTCTAATTGATCTACACAATCCTCATCCTCTATAGGGTGATCTAAACCTTCTCGATTTTACTTCTCATCCTCTCGATGACCATTACTATGGAATCAAATTGGTTAGTCCATCATTGTGGTGGCCTACAGGTTTTCCCAAGAAACCATCAAATTGATCCATACAAAGAGTGGGATGGTAGCTATTGTTGTATGAAAAATACATCAAGGGTTGGTGATCCATGAAAATACAGAAAATTTCCAATATAAAATATTATAACATGTACTCCATGAATTGAATGGTCTAATCTATACAGTTTATAGTCTGGTGTTGAGACATTGTGCTCATGTGTATCTATGTCACCAAATCATCCTCAATACCCCTTACATAACTGAGATATGAAGAGACCTTAATGATCATAAATGATAATCAATTTAACTCCATGGAAGATGGCTATATCTTACACATTTAATCATACTGATATATATACTAAACTCTTACCCTAAAAACATTGGAAGTTTGATCACATTGTGATTTGGTGTATGAACACCAAAATTTCATTAAATACCATGGATGTATGTGTTATGTTCATCATGATGTCCTTGTTTATTCCAACGCGCAATCAATATTGAACTATAATTTGTTTCACTATACATGGAAGAACATGGTGCTTAGCTTTCACTTGATAATAGGTAAGGAATTAATAGAAAAACTATGCATATTCCTTATTCATCCCTGACCACTAAAATTGATGTCAGAGGTCATGGAACGTCATTTTTCAGACTAGGTTGTACAACAACATGATATTTATAAAACTATCTCATAATCTCCTCACACTGTATAAAATTTATCATTTTGAATCCAATTAAAATTAGGATATTATCTCCTCTTTTAAAATGTCTATCAAAATCATGTACAATGGATATTTGAGTATGTATGTTCTAAATGTTTTTATCCCCAACTTCTGACTCCCAGAAAAACTATAAATGAATTGGGGAAAACCCATAAAATACATGTATGTCTCTTCATATTAGTCAACAATGGTCAAATACAATGATGATAATTCTTATGATTCATTATTCAATAGTTGTGGATAATATCCCTTTTTGAGAAAATCTATGACCACATTACCCATACTAGGATTATATAAAATATTGAGGTTGTAATCATATACATACTCTATTACTCTACTCATTATCAATTTAACGTACCACTAAGAGAATATATAGTTGACATTTTGGTGATCAAAATTAACGATAAACCACTCACCCATAAGGTACTTTAAACCCATTATTTGTGTGAAAACTACCAACTCTTATTAAACATCATAGGTCACATAGTTTGGATCATATTTTCTCAACTATAATTAACAGTCTCATTGACTTTATACCTCAACCTTGAAACCCAACCATGATTAGATCTAGTTCATCACAGAAAACTATGTACTATACACCATCCTTTGAAAATTTCAATATTGAAGGACTAATCAATCTATGACTGAACTCATAAAAATATTTATGGAACCAATTTATCCACATGAAAAAATTCCCATTTCAATTGAATGATTTAATGGGTGATGATAACTTGGAGAGTTCTGGTATAAATGTTTTGTAATACTCTCCCAACACAAGGAAGCTTCACATATTTGTAACATTATTGGTTGGCTCCAGTGATAACACTAAAAAGGCCTTAAATGTGACTAATTAAACTCTACAAAGTATGATAACATGTCCTAGAGAGTGTACCTCCTATATACAAAATTTACACTTTGAGAAATTATGTTAATGATGGTGATCTCAAAGTATGTCAAAAACTATGCTCATGTGTCCCACATGATCCTACTCAGATGGTGAGTATAAAAGGATATAATCGATAGAGAATTTGAATAACCAGTATATAAAAGGTTGAAGGATCAAATTAATGAGTCTCACATTCACTAATATGGTGTTCTTCACACTTAATTTAATTACTAATTACACATAGTGAATGTTGTGTCATCTTAAATTTTTATGTAATTTATCCTTGACCCATACATGCAACATGATATAGCCCGATCTGAAGTCATCCTTTCAGAACCATTGATCCCATTTCAAATGGTAAAATATTTAATCAATTATTTTAATTGGATACTTCTTCCTTGTGGTCACATAGTTCAAGCACTGGTAGTCTAAACAAAACATCAATCTATCATATTCATTCATGGAGAACAATACTAGGGATTCATAGGGTGAAACATTGGTTCTATCAATTCCTTTAATCTATGTTACTTCCAACTATACCCTAATTTGTCAATTATTTATGGGTGCCATAATATAATTTATTATATTAATTAGTTTTGAACATGGGTGTATATCAACGAACAAGTCTATCTCCCTTTGGGGAGGTAATCATAGAATATCCCCAAGAAAGACATCCTTGTACTCCACCACCATAGGAGGAAACTGGAAATTTTCAACATCAACTATAATAAGGGTAATTTTAGTCAAATAGTGAGTAATTAGAATAAACTTCATATACACGGGTCCATCATATGCTGTCTCAGCTTCATTTTCACTAAAAAAAGAGAAACCTTGTACCATCACTATAGACACACTACATCCTTTACCCGAACCAACCAATTAATCACGAACTGAAGATATCTCGACTATAACTATGATGATGTCATAAGGCCTCATCAATGCTACAAAAATATACAAATATGAAGTATGACCTCTATGATTTAGGGAATACTATCAACAAATGTTTTTTACTATGATTTCATCTCTAGTAAGTGTTTTTAAGCACATGTGTCAAGACAAATGCTCCATTAAAATATCTCTTACCATGAACATGATAGGTGGAAATAAAGGGATGAACAGAACCTGTTTCCTTTAGTAATAAAGAAAAAGTAGAAAAACACATTTTTTTAACTAGAATCATCTTTATATCCACTGTTATAATCATCAGCTACCTGCACCTTCCCACATCCCTTCCCACCATATCCATGATATTATTGAGAAATCATAGAGGTGGTTCTGGTATATGGACAAAGTGTCTACCACCTCTATATTATCTCCTAGATATTCCTATATTTCCTCTTCCATACAATCCTATATTATACTAACACAACCTCTACATGTGTTACCCATCCAAAGTCTCTTAATTAGTCATTTTTCAGGTTCCACAATCTAGTACAACAAATCATCTTATGTGTCCTAAGATGAACCACATCTCTTTATAATGAAATGGCATATATTATGTTCTCAGACCTACATAACCTCTATCCTAGGACATCCTCTTGGAATTTATCTATAACATCATTCTTTTTTATTAGATAACATATGTTTATCATTTACAAAAATATGATCTTTAATGTCTATTAAATTTTTAAAAAGTTACAAAATACATGGTAACATAAAAAAAATTAGTCCTATTGAATGGATTCCTAAACCTTTCATCCTAAGTAAAATTATATCATCTCATAAGCTGGTGACATAGATCAAAATAATGTTTGAACATAAAGACCATTAAGGATAAACAAGGGAATTATTTTACTTTTGATATCAATAAGAACATGATAAAATATATAAAGAGAAAGGAAATGGAAAAAGTGGCATATAATAATAAAAAAACAAGTTACAAAAATGGAATTTTTTTTTACAATAATTAATTCAAACTATCATAATAATATCCCCATGGTCCATCACAAGTGTGTCATAAAAATTACCAAGGTCGTAAAACTTTTCATCTCGATAGATTAATGTCTTTATCGAATATATTGGAGACCTCTCTATGATCACCCTTATTACGTAAATATTATCATATGATCCACATAGATTATAATAAATTTATTAATAAATATTGCAATGGGAACAAAATAAATGGGTTTCATATAAAAAATATGACATTTTAAAAAGTGATTAAAAACATGATCAATATGTGATTTATAACCCACAATAATGGATTGGTTGTTTTATAGATGTCAATTCTATAATCAAATATATATTTATTATTTTTTATTTATACCCAAAAAATTCAATATAGTTATTTTTACCCAAATAAATAAAATAAGTGAGTTTCTTGATAAAAATATAGATATTTCTAGGTGAAAAATCCGTAGTATAACGGCTATGCAACATGGTTTTAGAAAACATTAAAAAGAGATGGGAAATGGGTCACCCATTCATGAATGACTCATAGTATAGTAAATAAAATGAATAAAATTTAAGTAAAAACATTGTCTAGATTCATCTAATACAAACTACATATAAGATATTAGGAATTGAAAAAGAGACATTGAGAGTTTCAGTTTAAAAAATGCTGCCTAACGACGTCACGTTAAAATTTAGAAAATGAGTTGATGAGAGTGAAATGGGTATCTCATTATTTGAAAAAAAAGGACAAAATTAATGATATTTAATATCATACCCCACCTATGAAAATAGAAACTAAAAGACATAACATAATATAAGTCTTTACTAAAATAGGAGGGTGAATGGGTCCCCTACCATGAAGAGTGACATAAAAAACTCAATGGATGGTACCTTGGTGGATAGAGGGAACTTTGGGTGGACTCGGTGGTGTTTCAAATGACCATTGTTTTTTTTAGGAACAATTTGGAATGAATGAAATGAAGGAATGGGTTGGTATTATATTGAAAAAGTGAAGGAATATTTTATTAATTTCATAGGGACACCTCGTTAGTGGTATTTTCAAACCCCTGAGCTTTCCCATGGTATTTTCCCATGATTTTTTCCACTAGAGAGACCTTATTTAGTAATTTTATCCAAATGAGTTGATGAGAATTTTATATTACATATTATATCTTTATGGTGTCATAAAACCAATTGAATACTCAAAGACTATATTTTTTGTATTCACAAAAAAAAACATTTTATAAAAATCTCATAAATTCAGCCTAATATAATATCTATGATCTAGATTATAAAATAAACTTCATTTTATGAAAATAATTTTCTAAAAAATATATATTTAATTTTTATATAAAATCACTATTTTACATTAAGAAATACTAGTATTTAACTAATAATTTCAGAAACAATAATTTATTTATTATATTATTTTAAATTACCATTAAATATGCCTAAGTTATAGTTGTACTTAATTAAGATGCATTACTATTTCATCATTCATATTACTATTCATAAGGGTAATATTACTATTCACAATTTACTATTCACAAAAACCTAATTTTATCTTATCAGACTCTAATTTTCATTCTAACCACAATAGTATATGTATGTTTTTTTTTGAAATCATTTCACATTATTAACTATTTAATTTATTAAAAAATTATTTCAAAATATTTTTTTTATTCATCTGTAATATGAAACATGAAAAAATTCATCTCATATTTATTTTGACATTTAAAATTAAAAAAAATAACCATAATAATAGATATTTTTATTATATAAAATAATCACACAAATTAACTATTTTTTAGTTTCATATTCCATTATAAAAACTACATAGGACCTATGTCTGACCTCTTTCCCAAGCCCTAACGGATGGGCTTCGTATGACCGAGTCTATGAGATTATGACATCGACTAGTCATTCTCTATTAATTAAGAATGATCAAATTTATTTGTAAGCAATATTAATAATGTTAGATATATTGTTTCTAACTATAATATTAAGCCACATTTATATAATAGTCATGCCCCCACAATTTAATTTTAATTATACTCCATTAATTAAAGGTATTTGTTTTTTAGTTAAAAATAAAATAACACACAAATTCATGTAACTAATATTATTCTATAGTTTGGGTCATTACATTCATCTCCAATAAGAAATTACAACCCCAAAATTTCAACTCTTACCTCAGAAGATAAAATTTATGGGCAATTCATCTTCATATACTCCTCTAGTTTCAATGTGGCTTCATCATATTTGTTGTTCCTCAACAACACTTTATCTAGTTGGGTATTTTTGTTGTATATAACCTTGTCTTTCCGATTCAACATCTCCATTGTCTACTCCTCATAAGAGAGGTCTTGTTCTAGTTTTACAATCTCTATATTTAGTACACATAAAACATCACGTATTTACTTTCTCAATAGGGACACATTGAAGACATCATGAACATGTGCTAGATTTGGTGGATGTGCAAGATGATAAGACACTGCTCCTATGCGATCATAGATTTCAGAAGGGTCAGTGTACCTAGTCATGAGCTTTTCATTATTCACAAACCTCATGAGAATCTTCCTAGGTGAATTTAAAAGAAATAATATGTCACCAACATTAAATACCATGTCCCTTCAACAGATGTCCACATAAATCTTTTACCAACTTGGTGACTCTTTAATGTGTTGTTGGATGGCATGAACCTTTTCGGTCGTCAATTACAAAACATCAATACCACGAATAATTCTATCACTATATTCACCCCAACGATTAGGAGTTCAACTTCAATTCCCATATAGATCATCATAAGGTTCCATTTGAATGCTCAAATGAAAGATATTGTTGTTAGAGATCTCAACTAATGAGATATGTTGATCCATAAACCCTTAAATAACATTGAGCTTGTTCTCAGCATTTCCTAAACTATTTTAATAGTCATTCTAGTATATTCAAAAATTTTGGGATATTGGGCATACAGTATTACAATTCAGTGCTCAGAGCATGTTGAAGACTTCTCCAGAGTTTTCATGTGAACTTTGGACCAAGTTTCAGTACGATAGAATGTTGAACTCCATGCAGCCTTACCACTTCCTTCATAGAAATTCCAAAAAAGATAATCAAGATATAAACCTTCCTAAATAGAGATAATATGGGAAGCCATGGTGTGATGATACTCTATAACCCATATCACATTGTTTCTTTGGGATGGTCTCAATATACCAATGACAATATCCATAGAGATATTGTCTCGCTTTCATGTTGTAATGGGTAGAAATTGTAATAAACCATTATGAATAATTCTATATTTCTTTTCTTCATGATATACCAGTATCGTTTTAGTGTATTCAACAATATCCTGTTTCATGCTAACACCCAAATAATTATCTCAATGGTCTCTAAATGTTTTCATTCTTCTGGGATGTATATGGATCTTAGAGTTATGAACTTCATCCATAAACTCATACTTTAATTCCGGAATAAATAGAACACATTTTCTTGTATGAAATTTCAGTACACCAATAAGATCAATATTGAACTTAGGAAACATCCCATATTTCATTGCCTCAAAATTATTCTATATAATATGATCATCTTTCTAATCCATCATTATCATATATACTAATGACATTTTAGAAATCAGTTGGGATAGAATGGATGATGACCCTTCACTTATAATTTTCATTTCAATTTTTACTTGGTTTTGGATCAATGGAACTATTTGAATCACCATCATGGATATAACAACTAGGTCCTTCCTACATAATGAATCATTTTCATTGTTTACTCATTCAAGATGATAATGAATTGAACAATCATAGTATTTATGAAGTTCCAAACATCTCCTATGTATCATGTTCAATTACATTGGTGTGAAAAATAAAATTCAATCTTTTATGGTGTGTGTATATATTACAGTTATACCCATAATGATTGTTATTCTATATCTATAGAGATAAAACAACTAAATCTCGTTCTATATCGTTAAAAAGGTATTTCTACTTATGATTCATCAACTTTCGAGATGCATAATCAATCACCTAGTCATTTTTCATGAGGACACATGTGAGGCCTTTCATAGATGCATCCTTATTAAAATGAATCATTTTCAACTAGATGGTAGTGTTCCCATGGTTTCAGTAACCAATCTATTCATCATATCATGGAAACATTCCCCACACTTCATTGTTCATATGAAAAAAAGCATTTTTCAATTGAAATTGTTTAGTTGATTAGAAAGGAGATATTTTTTTAAAAAACATCATATGATATTCAAAAAAACCAAGGAAACTATGATTCTCATTTATTGTTGTAGGTTTTTGCCACTATTCGACAATTTTGGCCTTTTTATGGTCAATTGTGTTTCCATCATTTTTTACCATGTACCGAAAAAAATAAAATTGATGTCACTATAAACCACACTTGGTAAACATTTCAGATCAGCTATCATTCCATAGAGTCTATAATTTAACCCTTATATGATATTTATTGTCCTCCCAAATTTTGTAATATAATAGAATATTGTCAATAATAACTACAAAAAATTTATCTATGTAGTCTTTCAATACACTATTAATCACATCAATGTAAAAATGTGCATTAGTTAGTCCTAAGGGTATAATAAATAACTCATAATTACCATATATTTATTTGAAGGAAGTTTTTAAATATCTTCTTTCTTCACCACTAATTGATGATATACAGATTGAAGATCAATCTTCAAGAATAATTTAGGCCAATAAAGTTGGTAAAATAAGATATCAATTCATGGAAGAGGGTATTTTTACATCATTGTGATCCCATTAAGTTTTGTATAATCAATGCATACCCACGTTGATCCTTCCTTCTTCTCCGTAATATGAATAGGTTATTCCCAAAAATACACAATAGTTCAGATAAACCCTTTCTCGAAAAGATATTTAATTTGTTTATTTTATTCCTCTATCTCCATTTTTTCCATCCTGTATTGGATCATTAATATCAAAAGATATGAATATATGAGTTCAATGGATACCTCTACCTCTATTTCTGAGGGATATTTGGGTAAATCCTTCATAAATACATCAATGCATTCCTAGATGATGGGGGGAATCTCTATCCTTTTACTATTATTTCCATATTATTATTCACCGAAAAACAGTATATAGTAGTAGATTTGAGTGGATACTAGACAAAAAATCAACTAGACATATCTATATTTTGAAGAAAATTATAGGTTTCCCATTTATAACTGTTGAGTTTTCGTTGCATCTAAATTTGATCTAAGTATTATAATTTGATCACATGTTTATCCCTAGTATAATGTAAAATTAATTAATGGGATTGAATACTATATTTTGATAAGATTTTTCTCAGTAATTTAAATACAAGTGGGTCGAAATACTACTGATGTGTGGATAATCCATCACGAATCATGACTGATAACTCTAATTTTATAAATTTTTTTGGTGATTTAAAATTTATTACAAAATTGGGGGAAAATAAAGACTACGTAGAACCTGAATAAAACAAAGTACATACAATATTTGAAAGAACAACAAGATTACCTACCACATGATCATTTTTTTATTCAACATAAGACGTCGTGATAGAAAAAAATATGAGCTCTCATACAAGGCATTTATTGAGGATGATGATGACTCCCCTCCACAACCCTTATATTTGGAAGGTGATTTGAAATGTTCCAACGCTACCATACTTGATGATTTGGAATTTAGGTAGGGCATGCACCATCATACCTCTAAGGTTATCAATAAGAAGTTTTGGATTCATCTCACTATGATAATTCCATGCGATGAGGTCATCATTTACAAACATATTGAACATCCCTCTTCTAAGAAGGATGTTCCATAAATATAACATCCCACATTTATTACACGTGGGATGTTGCTCATCATTTCATACTTTTCACTGATCAAAGATCCTCTCTATAAATAGATTCATTGATATCATGATGTCATTGTATTTATGAGAACACTATGTCTCAATGAACTCTTGTTTGACTAAAATAAGACTATGCATGATCTCATCATATATAGCATATTATCAGTTTTCTAGATTCATCCGCATATGTGGATTTATTCTGCAAAGGAATCTATCAACCACCCCATTAGGATCCTTGAAAATGCATGAGTTGTAATGGGAATGTATTGTGAAGTTCATCTCATAGATTTCAACCGATTCATTCCCCATATGCTTTAGCTCGAGAAACACTATCTCTATTATTGTTCTCATCAAATGGTGGAAATATTTATTGATGAATTTCTATATGAACTGTTCCAACTCCATAGCTTCATCATCCATCCATGGCCTTATGATTTTAATCAGTTCCCACCACTGGTCATCTTCTCCATCTATTTGATATGCAACCAGGGTGACCTTTTCATGTTTTGAATAGTGGATCATAGAAAAGATCATCTTTAAATAGCTAATCCAGTATTTTAAAATCAATGTGTCGATAGATCCAGTGTAGGTTGGTGGTCATTGACACATAATGGACTCGACAGAAATTGTCCCCATCATGGTAAAATTAGTTTCTCATCATGATTCTGGTTATTTCCGAAAACATGATATAGTAGGACTATATTTCTCTTAATACATTATATTCCATCATTTAGGATATTTTTGTCGGTGTATGGTCTATTGCAGTCACAATTTTCATGATTCCTCATATTGGCCTCTATTTTAAAAAACAATAAAACCTTATTGAGATGATTATATCATTTAAGAATCTATTAACTATAAACTATTTTTATATCATGAAAAACCATTTTTAAACTTATTATTGTTTAAAAACAATTAAATTTCCTTACAATTCTTCATAATGATATATAAAAAGATAATTATAAACCAAAAATTTTCGTCGGGTGTGTCAATCCAAAAGTGTCGAATGACCCATTATAAGGAACTGGATCCTATTTGATCCTATATCATTGTGTTAATTTTGAGTTTTACCCCCAGATACATCTATGCTAGATCGATACACACTTTTTCATACTCATATAGTTATCTTATTATTCGAAAACCACTTAACTAATATTTCAATAAAATAAAATGAATTATTCAAATATTTACACATTTCTATAGGGTTCATTTTTAGGTCTTCATATCCTAATTTCCAAAAATATATTAACATTCATTTCATACCAACTATAGAATCCCTCATTTTATTTCAATAACATTTTATTTAAATTTTAAATTGTATGATAATTAATATATAGTGTCTTTCAAAAATGTACTTACTATAAAATAACTTAAAATGGTATTTTAATACTCTGGAATATATTCATAAAATTTTAATCTTATTTAAAATTACTACAACTCATAACCTGGTTACATACATCTAAATAAATATTTAGTATTATTCCAAGTAGGGGTAAATAAGGGAATCTCATTACATGTGATATCAATATGATCATGATAAAAATTCATAATGTCATGGAAAATGTATAGAGATGCATATAAAAATAATGTGAAGATGAATAATAACATGATAATGTGACTACAAAATTTAATTTATACACTCACCATCATTTATCAATGTTATATCCCCTGATGTGCTTAATAATTATTACGGTTATTCACAATGTTTTCGTAAAACTTATCATCTCTATATATTAACTTCTTTAGCTAACGAATTTGAGAACAATTATGGCTCACCATTATTTTATATTTATATTCATGTGATAAATATATATTTTAATCAATCAATTCATATAAAACTGAAATAGAATATAATAAATCGGTTTCATTTCGAAATTGTGACGTTTTAAAAAGATACAAAAAAAAAAGGATTTTTATTTCACCCATAACCCTCAAAAAGGGAATGAGGGTTTTGTATATGTCAATAAAAGTAAAAAATATATTATTTTTACATCTAAATAAATACTCTTATAAATTAAGTAGTTTTAGTTATTCACATAAATAAAATAAGATATTTTTTCAAGAAAAAGAGTGAGATTTTAAGATAAAAGGTTTCCCACATAACAGCTTTGAAACATGGTTTTAGAAAATATTAATAATATAGGGGAAATGGGTCACCCCTTTTTAAAAGACTAATAATATTGTAAAGGGGCAGAATGAAATTTAAATAAGAAAATGGTGTGGGATCTTTTATGGAATAAAAAATAGAGGAGAAGATGAATGGAAAAATAGACATCGAGAATTCCCTTATTAAAACATGACAACATAACAACATCACCTAAACATTAAGAAAATAATTTTAGGAGAGAAAAAAAGGTCCCTCATAAATTTGACATAAAATTGAATGAAATAAGGATATATTATAATAAAATGCATGATAAAAATATGGAAACTAAAAATCATAACATGAAAGTTGGATTTGAATGAAGAAGAGTGTGAAAGGATCCATTACCTTGAAATGTAACATAGAAAACCTGATGGTTGGGACCTTGGGGGAATTATGGAAACATGGATGGGCTCTTTGTGAGGTAAAAGACCAGAACATGTTTTATATGGAATTTTTAATGAATGGAATAGATGATTTTGTTGGTATTTATAGAAAATGTTAGGGAATGTTTTTTAATTTCCAAGGGACACCTCATTTGTGGTATTTTCACACCATGATATTACCTTGGAATTTTCCATATTTTTTTCCACCTGAGACAACTAGTATAATATTTTAATCCTTATATGTCAGAAATAAATTTTAATTATGTCACGACCCGTCCTCGGGGCCCGTGCCGTGACTACCCCAAGCCCGCCTTCCATAGGCCAGGGGCTGGCGACTAGCACCAAGGCGTAAAATCCCAGTAAACAGGGAAGGCATTGCCTTTATAAGTAACAACCACACAGAGTCAGCAAGCGGAAAGTAAAGTGCAGGAAAGTAAAGGGGCCGGAAATACAAGCCCAACTGTAAAGTACAACTGAAAAGAAAAGACGGCGGCCTCGTGTCGTCCACTGGCAATCCCACCTGAAGGGTGGGTACAGATAGCCTCCAAGCTCCTCGGGTCCCACGTCCGCTCCGAGCACGTCCCGCCCAGTGGTCCACCTCCAGGTACCGTCCTGCTCCACGCCCCAACCGTGATCAGCGCTGTCCGTCGTCTGCAACCAACACCACGAAGTGCGGGCATAGCCCGTGCAGGGGTGAGTACAACTACTCAGTAAGGACCCCGAGACCCCCGAAGGTCTCCCGAAATCCACAAAGGATATAGCACAAAAGAAAGATGCAATCACGAAGTAACATCTGACTCGACTTAGGTATATGCCCATACATATACCTAAGTCCCCAATTCTAGCTCTGCTCACGAGCTCAAGAACAACTCAATCCACAAAGGAAAGCAAGACTCAAATCCACAAGGAGAGTAAACAGTAAATCCACAAAGGATAGTTCAACACAATCCACAAAGGAGAGTAACATAAGATTCAGCTCAACCAGGTATACTTTTTCAGATGACGTCAAAGACGATCACTGATCCGTCTCAGTCGTCGGACCCACGAAGGATCGATAGGTACTAACCCCCGCAAAAAGACCCACGTAGGATCGGGCTCACACAGAACCTGTAGGCAGTGGCTCACACAGAACCGGTAGTAAGGACCCACGGAGGATCGGGCTCACACAGAACCTGAAGCACTGATCCACGTGGGATCGCTGAGTGCAGTAGTCGACGCAGTCCACTGAGGATCTCTGCACAGTCGTCGCCGCAGTCCACGAAGGATCTCTGCTCTGCCGTCGTCGCAGTCCACGGAGGATCTCTGCTCTGCCGTCGTCGCAGTCCACGGAGGATCTCTGCTCTGCCGTCGTCGCAGTCCACGGAGGATCTCTGCTCTGCCGTCGTCGCAGTCCACGGAGGATCTCTGCTCTGCCGTCGTCGCAGTCCACGGAGGATCTCTGCTCTGCCGTCGTCGCAGTCCACGGAGGATCTCTGCTCTGTCGTCGAGGTCACAGCCAGCGCTAGGGTTCCCGCACGTAGCGAGCTCGTTTAGGAGGGTCCGCTCCACGAGCCGAGGGGCTGATACATCAACTGACACGTAGTCCGAAGTTGATGTATCCAAAAGTTCCGTATCGACAACAGGATCTCAACGCGACAGACGGCGCGTCAATCGGACGCCCGGTCTGAGAGTTATTGGCATTTTCGTCCCAGGGGCCCGGTTGGTTTTTAGGGCAAAACCAACCCGACCGTACTCCGCCTGTATCCGATCCTCGGGCGGAGTATGCCAAAAGTTCCGTCTCACTTAGAGGAAACCACCACAGCTGACGGTACGTCGTTCGGACGTCCGTAGCTCAAGTTATGGGCGTTTCCGCTCCGAGGGCCCGGTTGGCTTCGTGTACGAACCAACCCGGCCGAACCCAAAGTCTTCCGAAACCTTGAGTATAATATACCGAAACGACCGTCTCGATCCAAGGATCGCGTAGCCGCTGACGGTTCGTCAATCGGAGGTCCCAGGCCCAAGATATGGGCGAAAGACCGTAGAGGGCCCGAAACGGGGGTACTGGGCCCGGGGCGACCCGGCCCGAACCCCCCCCTGGGGTCGGCCGAACCGGGTCGGCCCGAACCGGGTCGGCCCGACCCGGCCCGAACCGGCTCGGCCGGGTCCGGTCCGGCCTGGGCGCGGCCCGGCCGACCGGACCGGCTCGGCTTCGGCCGAGCGGCCGAAGCGCTGCCGCCGCGGGTCAAACCCGCGGCTTTGGAGAAAACGCGGCCCGCGCGGGCCGCGTGCTGGAAGGCCGGACCGCGGACGCGGTCCGGCGGCTCGCCGCCGCCGCGGCTCGGCCGCGGCGGACTCCTCCGGCGGCGCGCCGGGCGCCGCCGCCCCCGGTCGCCCGCGCCGCCGCGCCGGCGACCCGCGCCGCCGCCTCCTTCCGCGGGCCGCCGGAGATGCTCCGGTGGCCCGATTTGCCTCCCGTCTGCGCCGTTGTTCCTCCCGGGATGCGTCCTCCACTGCGGAATCAACATATGGCCCTTGCGTCGCGCTTTTGCCGTCGCTCGCCAAATCCGCACACAAAGGAAGATCGACGGAGGGTTGCCGGGTCTTGTTCGTTAGACCCGCACCCTCCGCGTTAGTCATAAACAACGGGAGAAACAGGAAAGAAACCAATCAACAATTTTAAATAAATTAAAATTGTTTCGTGATCGGGTTCTATATTTCAAAGAATAAACACGGGATTTTAAAAAGAATTCCAACATCCCTTACCTTATCGTCGTCGTCGGATGAGGGGTCGTCGCGAAATTGCTCGTCGCGGAAGATGGAGATCGCCGCGTCGTCGCGGAATCGCTCGTCGCGTCGCCAATCTCCGGATCAAGATCAACGGATTTAATTAGTTTAAATCCGTTGATATTGAAATTAAAAAGGGAGAAGAAAAGATCCGATTCTCACCTTTGTTGCCGAACGAGGATCGGCCGCGGAAGAAAGACGTCGCCGAAGAACGTCGCGGGTAGATCTCGTCGACGTCGCAGACCTTGGTGTGCGTCGTCGAATTCCGTTCGCCGGAGTTCTTCGCGTTCTTCGCGTTCTTCGCGTTCTTCGCGTTCTTCGCGTTCTTCGCGGAGAGGGTGGAGGAACGAAGATTCTTTCAAATCCTTTCCAAGGATTTTTGGGTTGGTCTTATTTTATAAACATGCCAACACGAAACCGGTTAAGAAACGATCCATCAATTCGTTGAATTAATTCAACGAAAGAAACGACCCATTTAATTCACGAAAGAAACAGCCCATTTAATTCACGAAATAAACCGCCCAATTAAATGGTCTGTTAAGAATTAAAGAAAACGCGTCGGTTGACTTTTCAGTTACTTTGACGGGTTTTCGCGGGTGCGTTACTTAGCGAAAGAAACGGCGGGGCTCGTGCGGGTCCCACCGCACAAATATCCTACCAAGGGGTAGGATATTTCTGGATAGCATCCTATCCAGTTCAACTCAGTTCAAGCCGTCTTTAAGTGACTTCAAGTGGCTTCCAAGCAGCTTAAGTGAAATAAAATAAAGTTGTCGCACAAACTTTATTTTATTTCTGACTTAAAGCCGTAAAATTTAAAAACCACGTCTGAGCAAACGCAACTCCGGAAGAGGCGTTTCTAAGCAAATACCGGCGCTGCGATTTCATCGGTGCCCTCAGAATTCGATTCCGGGCACCGGTTCAAAAGATAGAAAAACCCGCTCGTCCGTTCACTGAACGTACCCGAGCCAAACTTCGGAAATTGATTCCGGGCACACCGGGCCTCGGAATCAGGTGCCGTCTGAAGCTGCGTTCTTGTAAAATTCCAAAGAAAATTAAGAAAAAAATTTCCTTGAAATTTGCGGGTCTTTACATTACTCCCACCTCAGGGCTTTACGTCCCCGTAAAGATACATCAAAAACTAGGGGAACAAATGGGGGTACTGAGCACGCATCTGAGCCTCCCGCTCCCAAGTGCTCTCCTGGAGGTTCCCGTGCTGCCATCTGATGCGCACAAGAGGAATCGACCGCCCACGTAGGACCCGCTCCTGTCGATCCTCGATCTCCACTGGAACCTCCGCAAAAGTCGCCCCATCGTCCACGTCCAGCTCCCCAAAGTCGATGATGTGCGTCGGGTCGTGCACGTATCTCCTCAGCTGAGACACGTGGAAGACGTCGTGCACCCGGTGCAACTGAGGTGGTAGAGCCAGGCGATAAGCCACCTCTCCTATCCTGCTGAGGACCTGGAAAGGCCCGATGAAGCGGGGAGACAGCTTGCCGCCTCGGCCAAATCTCCGCAAACCACGTCGAGGTGAGACACGCAAAAAGACGTGGTCGCCATCCTCGAACTCTAGTGGCCTCCGCCTCCTGTCAGCATATGACTTCTGCCGGCTCTGAGCTGTCCTCATCCTCTCCTGGATGATCTGGACCTTCTCTGTCGTGGCTCGGACCATCTCTGGTCCCACGAGTGCTGACTCGCCAGGGTCTGTCCAGCACAACGGTGATCTGCAGGGTCTGCCGTACAACGCCTCGTATGGTGCCATCCCGATGGTGGAGTGGTAGCTGTTGTTGTACGCAAACTCCACCAAGGGTAGGTGGTCCTCCCAGCTGCGACCAAAGTCGAGAACACATGCACGGAGCATGTCCTCGAGTGTCTGTATGGTCCTCTCCGTCTGTCCATCCGTCTGAGGGTGGAAGGCTGTGCTCAGATGGAGCCGCGTCCCGAACGCCTCCTGCAACCCCTTCCAAAGCCTGGAAGTGAAACGAGCATCTCGATCGGAGACGATAGACGATGGCACACCGTGAAGCCGTACGATCTCCTGGACGTAAAGACGTCCCAAGCTCTCTACTGAGCCCTGCTCTCTGATGGGTAAGAAGTGTGCCGACTTGGTGAGTCGGTCGACAATCACCCAAATGGAGTCGTGACCTCTGGAAGTGCGTGGAAGTCCAGTCACGAAGTCCATAGATATGCCGTCCCACTTCCACTCCGGGACCTCCAAGGGCTGTACCAAACCTGCTGGTACCTGGTGCTCTGCCTTCACCTGCTGGCAGGTGAGGCATCGTGAAACGAACTCTGCCACAGCTTTCTTCATGCCTGGCCACCAGTGCTGTCGTCTGAGATCCTGGTACATCTTCGCCACTCCGGGATGTACCGCCAAGGGAGAAGTGTGAAACTCTCTCAGCACCTCCTCTCGTAAAGCGACTGGTACGAAGGTACGTCCTCTGAAAAGGATGTCGTGCTCTGCTCCAAGGGAGAAACCATCAGGCGCCTGACCTGAGGATATCAGTGCACGCCGGGTCTCACAGTCAGCGTCCCCACGCTGAGCCTCTCTGACCCGCTGTAGAAGTGGAGGAGAGACTGTGAGAGACTGAAGAAAGGCTGCTCCGTCTCTATCCACGAAGGATATCTGCAAGGAGGCTAGCTGCTCCGTCGCCTCCTCAAGCAGCTGAATGCCCGTCCTCCTGCTGAGGGCATCGGCTACCACGTTCCCCTTCCCAGGAGTATAGACTATCTCAAAGTCATAGTCCTGGAGGAACTCAAGCCATCTCCGCTGTCTCAGGTTCAGGTCCTTCTGAGAGAAGATATACCTGAGACTCTGGTGGTCAGAAAAGACAGTGAAGCGCTCGCCCATCAGATAGTGCCGCCAAGTCTTCAGAGCGAAGACCACTGCTGCTAACTCCAGGTCATGAGTGGCGTAGTTCTGCTCATGCGGCCTCAACTGACGTGATCCGTAGGCGATCACGGCCCGCTCCTGCATCAGGACGCACCCGAGTCCAGTCCCTGATGCATCGCAGTAAACTACGTACCCAACTCCCTCCTCAGGCAACCTCAAGATAGGTGCGCTGGTCAATCTCTGTCTCAGCTCCTGGAAGCTCTGCTGACATCTGTCTGACCACACGAAGGGTTTCCCCTTCTTCGTCAAGGCTGAGAGTGGTGCCGCAACTCTGGAGAAGTTCGGCACAAATCTCCGATAGTATCCCGCTAGGCCCAAGAAGCTCCGCACCTCAGTCACGCTCCTGGGTGGCTCCCAAGCTAGCACTGCCTCGATCTTCGCGGGATCCACTGCAACTCCCGCCTCAGAAATGACGTGCCCCAAGAAATGGACCTCACGCAACCAGAACTGGCATTTTGAGAGCTTGCCATAAAGCTGGTGCTCTCGGAGTGTGTCTAGCACAACTCGCAGGTGGTAGGCATGCTCCTCCTCAGTCGTCGAGTATACCAAAATGTCGTCAATGAAGACAACGACAAATCGGTCGAGGTATGGCTGGAAGATCCTGTTCATGAGGCTCATGAACACTGCTGGAGCATTGGTTACGCCGAACGGCATAACCAAGAACTCATAATGGCCATACCGACACCTGAAGGCCGTCTTATGCACGTCCTCGTCTCGAACTCTGAGCTGATGATAGCCTGACCGGAGGTCTATCTTCGAGAACCACCGCGCTCCCTTGAGCTGATCGAAGAGGTCATCAATCCGTGGCAGCGGATACTTATTCCTCACTGTCACCTGGTTCAGGCGACGATAGTCGACACATAGTCGTAAGCTCCCGTCCGCCTTCTTGGCGAACAAAATCGGGGAAGCCCAGGGTGAAACACTGGGTCGGATAAACCCCTTGCTCTGCAAGTCCTCTAACTGTACCCGCAGCTCTCGAAGCTCGGCGGGGGCCATCCGATATGCTGGAGTAGATATCGGGGCTGTCCCGAGGTACAAGTCGATGTAAAAGTCTACCTCTCTACGAGGAGGTAGCCCTGGAACGTCGTCGGGAAAGACGTCCACGTACTGGTCCACCACTGCAGGAAAAGCCGGACTCCGCACGTCCACTGCTCCTAGGATGAGGCTAGCCAACTGATGTGAGATGGGCTGCACTCTCCTCCGCGGAAGTCCATCCTGTGCTGCAAAGGTTCCCTTCTCGCCGGTGAAGGTAAACCTGCTCCCGTCGGTACGAACACATCGCACCTTGCGCCTAAAACAGTCGATCTGGGCATGAACCGTGGATAGCCAATCCATGCCCAAGATGACGTCGTAAGGCCTCGACGCCGCTACAAGGAGATCCCAGCCGAAGCTCTCGCCTCCTAGAGTAAGCTCACACTGCCGGCACCAGTGCGTAATCGTCGAGTCTGCTCCCGTAGGAGTCTCTAGCCGTAAGGATCGAGCCAACGGCTCAGTCGGAATCTCCGAGCTCCGAACAAGGGCAGAGGCTATGAAAGAGTGACTCGCTCCTGTGTCTATAAGTACTGCAGCAAGGGTGGAATAGACACAGATCGTACCTCGAATCATCTCTGGCATGTCGGGGTCGTAGGCCTCCACTGCCTGGAGCTGGGCCTGTCCCTGCCCGCCAGCTCCCTGTGGTCGAGGTGGCCCTCCTGGTGGTGGTGGGGGTAGAGCCTGGAAGCGTCGCCCACCACCCGCTGCTCGGCCAGCTCCTCTGCCTCGTCCGCCTCCTCCCTGCGGACCGCCACGATCGACCCTCTGCCTCTGCCTGGGTGGCCCCTCCACCGTCTGCTGCACCTCTGGTCGGCGAGTCGGGCAGTCACGAGCCATGTGACCCTGCCCGCCGCAAGAGTAGCACAGCCTGCCTCTCGAAAGGCTGGCACTCCGCTGTGTGCCTCGCACCGCTGAGCTGGTGTCCTGAGGCCGTCTGCGAGGGGTTCTGGTCTGCCTGGACCCGTGAGTCATCCGTCGGCTACCAGCTGCCGATGACTCAGCTATCTGCCGCCCTGCGCTAGGTCTCGCCGCTGAAGAAGGCTCTGCCAGGAAGCTCTCGATCAGGAGGGCTCGCTCCAGTACTCCCGCCTGGGTCGGAATGCTGAGGGAGATCAGCGACGCCCGAATCTCCTGTCGCAAGCCCTGCTCGAAGGTCCGGGCCCGGAAGAAGGGGTCCCGTACCATGTCGGTCGAGTAGCGAGATAGGTCCGTGAACCTCGCCGCGTACTGAGCGACCGTCATGCTGCCCTGGCGCAGCTGGAGAAGCTCCTGGATGCGCACCGCTCGGAGGGTGGCCGGGACGAACTCAGAGCGGAAGAGGCTCTCGAAGTCCGCCCAGAGCAAGGATGCCTCATCGTGAACCTGGAGCATCAGGCTCCACCATCGTCCTGCCGCCGCCTGCAGGAGGCTCGCTGCGAGGATCACCATGAGATCCGCTGGTGTCCTCACTAGCCTGAAGATCCGTACCACCGCCTCTAGCCAGTCCTCGGCGGCCTGGGGGTCCGCCTCACCGCGAAACCTGGGCGGTCGCTGGCTCTGAAACTCATGCAGTGCCCTGAGGCGACGTGCATCGTCAGCGTCTGGTACTGGTAGCATCGGTGGCTCGGCGGGTAAAGCTACCGCCGGTGCCACAGCTGGCAAAGGGCCCTGCACCGAGGCCTCGTCGCTCGGTGGGCTGCCATCGCGCCCTACACTCGGAACCCTAGCTGGCAGTCGTCGCGGGGCCATCCTGAAAAGGAGAACAAGAGCACCACAGTCAGAACAGTATACCTGGTGAGCTGGCACAAGTAATCACAAGGAAAACTTGAGACTTTCATAAAGCAGATCAGTATACCCGGTGAGCTGACACAAGTAATCACAAAGAAAACTTGAAACACACACGCAATCAATGTTTTCATGCATTAAGTCGGAAATCAGAAGTCAGGGTCCTGGTGTACGGATACGTCGGCCGCCGCACCAACACTGGGCTCCCTGAACTGATAACCACACTCAATACACTAAACACTATTGCTTCACATAGAAAGAAAGGACGATCAGAGTCTGCGGTAGAACCGACCCCTCTGATACCAATTTGTCACGACCCGTCCTCGGGGCCCGTGCCGTGACTACCCCAAGCCCGCCTTCCATAGGCCAGGGGCTGGCGACTAGCACCAAGGCGTAAAATCCCAGTAAACAGGGAAGGCATTGCCTTTATAAGTAACAACCACACAGAGTCAGCAAGCGGAAAGTAAAGTGCAGGAAAGTAAAGGGGCCGGAAATACAAGCCCAACTGTAAAGTACAACTGAAAAGAAAAGACGGCGGCCTCGTGTCGTCCACTGGCAATCCCACCTGAAGGGTGGGTACAGATAGCCTCCAAGCTCCTCGGGTCCCACGTCCGCTCCGAGCACGTCCCGCCCAGTGGTCCACCTCCAGGTACCGTCCTGCTCCACGCCCCAACCGTGATCAGCGCTGTCCGTCGTCTGCAACCAACACCACGAAGTGCGGGCATAGCCCGTGCAGGGGTGAGTACAACTACTCAGTAAGGACCCCGAGACCCCCGAAGGTCTCCCGAAATCCACAAAGGATATAGCACAAAAGAAAGATGCAATCACGAAGTAACATCTGACTCGACTTAGGTATATGCCCATACATATACCTAAGTCCCCAATTCTAGCTCTGCTCACGAGCTCAAGAACAACTCAATCCACAAAGGAAAGCAAGACTCAAATCCACAAGGAGAGTAAACAGTAAATCCACAAAGGATAGTTCAACACAATCCACAAAGGAGAGTAACATAAGATTCAGCTCAACCAGGTATACTTTTTCAGATGACGTCAAAGACGATCACTGATCCGTCTCAGTCGTCGGACCCACGAAGGATCGATAGGTACTAACCCCCGCAAAAAGACCCACGTAGGATCGGGCTCACACAGAACCTGTAGGCAGTGGCTCACACAGAACCGGTAGTAAGGACCCACGGAGGATCGGGCTCACACAGAACCTGAAGCACTGATCCACGTGGGATCGCTGAGTGCAGTAGTCGACGCAGTCCACTGAGGATCTCTGCACAGTCGTCGCCGCAGTCCACGAAGGATCTCTGCTCTGCCGTCGTCGCAGTCCACGGAGGATCTCTGCTCTGCCGTCGTCGCAGTCCACGGAGGATCTCTGCTCTGCCGTCGTCGCAGTCCACGGAGGATCTCTGCTCTGCCGTCGTCGCAGTCCACGGAGGATCTCTGCTCTGCCGTCGTCGCAGTCCACGGAGGATCTCTGCTCTGCCGTCGTCGCAGTCCACGGAGGATCTCTGCTCTGTCGTCGAGGTCACAGCCAGCGCTAGGGTTCCCGCACGTAGCGAGCTCGTTTAGGAGGGTCCGCTCCACGAGCCGAGGGGCTGATACATCAACTGACACGTAGTCCGAAGTTGATGTATCCAAAAGTTCCGTATCGACAACAGGATCTCAACGCGACAGACGGCGCGTCAATCGGACGCCCGGTCTGAGAGTTATTGGCATTTTCGTCCCAGGGGCCCGGTTGGTTTTTAGGGCAAAACCAACCCGACCGTACTCCGCCTGTATCCGATCCTCGGGCGGAGTATGCCAAAAGTTCCGTCTCACTTAGAGGAAACCACCACAGCTGACGGTACGTCGTTCGGACGTCCGTAGCTCAAGTTATGGGCGTTTCCGCTCCGAGGGCCCGGTTGGCTTCGTGTACGAACCAACCCGGCCGAACCCAAAGTCTTCCGAAACCTTGAGTATAATATACCGAAACGACCGTCTCGATCCAAGGATCGCGTAGCCGCTGACGGTTCGTCAATCGGAGGTCCCAGGCCCAAGATATGGGCGAAAGACCGTAGAGGGCCCGAAACGGGGGTACTGGGCCCGGGGCGACCCGGCCCGAACCCCCCCCTGGGGTCGGCCGAACCGGGTCGGCCCGAACCGGGTCGGCCCGACCCGGGTCGGCCCGACCCGGCCCGAACCGGCTCGGCCGGGTCCGGTCCGGCCTGGGCGCGGCCCGGCCGACCGGACCGGCTCGGCTTCGGCCGAGCGGCCGAAGCGCTGCCGCCGCGGGTCAAACCCGCGGCTTTGGAGAAAACGCGGCCCGCGCGGGCCGCGTGCTGGAAGGCCGGACCGCGGACGCGGTCCGGCGGCTCGCCGCCGCCGCGGCTCGGCCGCGGCGGACTCCTCCGGCGGCGCGCCGGGCGCCGCCGCCCCCGGTCGCCGGCGCCGCCGCGCCGGCGACCCGCGCCGCCGCCTCCTTCCGCGGGCCGCCGGAGATGCTCCGGTGGCCCGATTTGCCTCCCGTCTGCGCCGTTGTTCCTCCCGGGATGCGTCCTCCACTGCGGAATCAACATATGGCCCTTGCGTCGCGCTTTTGCCGTCGCTCGCCAAATCCGCACACAAAGGAAGATCGACGGAGGGTTGCCGGGTCTTGTTCGTTAGACCCGCACCCTCCGCGTTAGTCATAAACAACGGGAGAAACAGGAAAGAAACCAATCAACAATTTTAAATAAATTAAAATTGTTTCGTGATCGGGTTCTATATTTCAAAGAATAAACACGGGATTTTAAAAAGAATTCCAACATCCCTTACCTTATCGTCGTCGTCGGATGAGGGGTCGTCGCGGAATTGCTCGTCGCGGAAGATGGAGATCGCCGCGTCGTCGCGGAATCGCTCGTCGCGTCGCCAATCTCCGGATCAAGATCAACGGATTTAATTAGTTTAAATCCGTTGATATTGAAATTAAAAAGGGAGAAGAAAAGATCCGATTCTCACCTTTGTTGCCGAACGAGGATCGGCCGCGGAAGAAAGACGTCGCCGAAGAACGTCGCGGGTAGATCTCGTCGACGTCGCAGACCTTGGTGTGCGTCGTCGAATTCCGTTCGCCGGAGTTCTTCGCGTTCTTCGCGTTCTTCGCGTTCTTCGCGTTCTTCGCGTTCTTCGCGGAGAGGGTGGAGGAACGAAGATTCTTTCAAATCCTTTCCAAGGATTTTTGGGTTGGTCTTATTTTATAAACATGCCAACACGAAACCGGTTAAGAAACGATCCATCAATTCGTTGAATTAATTCAACGAAAGAAACGACCCATTTAATTCACGAAAGAAACAGCCCATTTAATTCACGAAATAAACCGCCCAATTAAATGGTCTATTAAGAATTAAAGAAAACGCGTCGGTTGACTTTTCAGTTACTTTGACGGGTTTTCGCGGGTGCGTTACTTAGCGAAAGAAACGGCGGGGCTCGTGCGGGTCCCACCGCACAAATATCCTACCAAGGGGTAGGATATTTCTGGATAGCATCCTATCCAGTTCAACTCAGTTCAAGCCGTCTTTAAGTGACTTCAAGTGGCTTCCAAGCAGCTTAAGTGAAATAAAATAAAGTTGTCGCACAAACTTTATTTTATTTCTGACTTAAAGCCGTAAAATTTAAAAACCACGTCTGAGCAAACGCAACTCCGGAAGAGGCGTTTCTAAGCAAATACCGGCGCTGCGATTTCATCGGTGCCCTCAGAATTCGATTCCGGGCACCGGTTCAAAAGATAGAAAAACCCGCTCGTCCGTTCACTGAACGTACCCGAGCCAAACTTCGGAAATTGATTCCGGGCACACCGGGCCTCGGAATCAGGTGCCGTCTGAAGCTGCGTTCTTGTAAAATTCCAAAGAAAATTAAGAAAAAAATTTCCTTGAAATTTGCGGGTCTTTACAAATTACATATTACATCATTATGATGTCATAAAACAAATTTAAAACTAAAAAACTCTATTTTACTATTCACCTAAAAATAAATGATTTTATAAAAATATCATAAGTTCATCATACCATAATATATATGTTTGGAATTCAAAAATAAACTCAACATTATTAATATAATTTTCAAAATATAATATATTTAATTTTTTTTAAAATTTCTATATATCACAAAAAAATAGTAATACTTAACTAATAATTTTTTAAATAGATTTTTACATATTATATTAAGTCAAATTACCATTCAAGATGTATAAATTTAATATACAATTAATTAAGATAAGTTACTATTACGTTGGACATATTACTATTTATAAGGGTAAAATAACTATTCATAATTTATTATTCACTAAAAATTTAATTAATATTTTCAGACTGAAAATGTATTTTTGATTATAATTATATATACAAGTTTTGTTTAAAATAATTCCAAATTATTAATTATTTCATTTAGAAAAAAAATTTATGAAATAATTATTAATTCTATATTCATCACTAATATGAAACTATTAAAAATTCATCCTATATATATTTTGACATTTGAAATTCAAATATTTTATAAAAATAATAAATAAAAAAGTATACAAAAAGATTACACAAATAAACTAAGGCCTCGTTACATAACAATTTATAACACATGCATAAGAACTATGAGTAATGTGATAAATGCGTATAAAATATTGGGTTAGAATAGACAACATTGTCCGAGTGATGATTTTTATCATCTTTATATTCTCTCTAAGGCGATCACATTCTATATTAACATGTAGAAGCTTGACTTGGGCATAGACCAAAGAAAATAACAGATATTATACCTCCTTCCAAAGCTCTGACAGATGGGCTTTGTATGGTCCGTGTATACTGGATAGGGTCATAAACTCTTCTTTATGTATTAATTAAACATGATCATTTTTTTATAAAAAATAATCATAACATTAAGAGTATAGTTTACAACCGTCATATTGAACAATGGTCATATAACATTCGAAACCCAATGGTATCAGTTTAATTATACTCACATCATTTATAAAATGATATTGTGTTAGGTCCGCAATGCTGAATACCATGAGAGGTGGGTGAATTAGGGTATGACTAATTTAAAATTAATGCCCATTCTGATCTTGTTTTTCTGTTAAGCAAACCAATCTTATCTCTTTCTTTACCGTTCCACAATATAAAGAGAATGTAAAGCATGCACATAACCTGACAATTTTTACTTTGTTCACCCTCACTGGGCTACGTCCAAGGAGCATACACTGGAAATGTGATGATGTACCAAATTTACTATAAGTACACTTCTATTTACAATGTTCAGGATAGATCACTTCTATTCCCAGACTCATTTTCATTACAATATTTAGGGTCAGCTTACTTCTTTCCAAAGAGACAGTCCATGTTTCCCTCTCTCTGGCTCACTGATGGTGGGGAGGATCACCTTCTTCCTCTTCCATTGCTCACTACTCTGGAAAGGATCCGCTCACAATTTAATGACCTGTAGGTCTCTTCATTATCACAAATTAATACATCTTCTATTGTATGTGGATGCTCTGTTGAAGTCCAACATTCACCTGTTGATGAATCTCACATTGCACCGAAGGGATCAGTCAATCTTCCTGCTATCATGCTACCCTAAATCAATATCGTTAATCAAACATAACTGACGCCCTTCTCTATGATGGCATGCAAGTATCAGCGTGTAGGCTATAACTAGAATGCAAGTCCACCTCCACCACTTGAGCGACATAAGATTCTGAATATCTAAACTTTCACGACTCGCACCCCTTTACGCCCAAACAATATTGGTGCCCAACCACCAACATTGACATTTCATCAAACCTTGGCGTGCAAGTGTCACCAAACCACTTGTGCGACACACCGTTCATCAACTCAAAACTTGGTCCACTCACTTCCTTTCTCACCCGAACATGGCATGAAACCTTATACTTGAACGACCCACCACCACTTAAGGGACCACCACACATTCTTGATGGGAGATCGTATTTTCTCTAACTTTTGAACTCGTGCAGAATAAGGAGGGGTTGACCTCTATCTATATGCATTTGGAAACCCTGCATGAAGGCACGCAAGTCGCCCCTCGGCGTGCAACAATCGGCGTGCAAGTCACTTGTGCGAAGAACCCTAAACATGGGCGCCCCTTTTACATTTTCCATATTTTGATGTTATAATAATTAAAAACATATGAAGAACAAGTTTCCAAGCCTCAAATACCTCAGCACGCAAGTCCCTTTTCCAAAAAAACATTTCTCAATTTGTTGATTTTCCAGATATTTTTTTTGAAAACCCTAGAAAACGGCGCCACCTTGTATCATCTATTTTTGTACCACCTCCAAATCATCCATTCCTTTTTCGATGCTCATGAATCAAAAATGGTTAATTATCAACATCACCTGAACTCATCATGCCACAAATAAATCCCATTTTTCAACAAATTTGTATGTCATGGTTTGCTTTGTCAACAATCACAACACATTAGTCCACTTTGTCAACAAAAAAAATCACCACAAAAATCCTTCAATGATATATTGAGGGAATTTTTACAAACGTATTGTTTTGTGTATTATAAAATAATATTACAAAAATACTCCAGAAAATAATATTATTCAAAAATCTCGGTTGTTACAATCTCACATGCCCATATTCATGAGGCTGACCTTGGATCCCAGTTTTAGATATCCACTCTCCAATTTTCCCTCTTATTGAAACCATTGTATGCTTTTGAATATTCAGTAAAGATTCATCCATGAAATATTTCTCTTTAACCCTATAATATGTTGGAATTAATCAAGGGGTAACACTAGTTCAAAATTATCTTCATGGTTCCCTCTCAATTGATAGAACCCAAAAGAACATATCCAATGTTACAACAATCAAGTACCTAGGGAGTATATTAATAGATGATAAATAATAACATATATTTTATATTTCCTACTATAGTTACATATTTTTATTGATATGTGCATCCCATAGTGTACATGGATAGAACCCATATTTTAAAATGAGATCAAACTATGATCAATCAAGATTTACAATTTATATGGATGGGTCACAGACCCCACTATAGTTCTTTTTATGCATGGAGAGGGACCTCTAATAGAGACACCATATGATCTTTAGGTGTCCAGACCACATGGAAAACTCAATCCACTTCCTCAATCTATTCATCGACAACTTTTCGGGCCAACAAACCTCAGAACAAGAGGGAAATATATCGCTAGAACACATTATGTGAGATTACCATATGCCCCAAAATTTATGGAATTTTTGGTATCATAAGGTTGTCTATAGGATGTCGAATATCTAGTGTAGCATCTAGAGGTTACATCTCTATAACTAGTCAATGTATTGATACATCATTGATGAGGGTATAATCATTATGATCTTGACGATGAATCTTAATTGCATACATCATAGTTTAATCCTAATATAGAGTTTATATACCACATTCAATTTGTATTTAAGGAGAGTTGACTCAATAAGGACATGGAAACAAAAACCCATTACAATATGATTCTTGTAACTTTTTTTCATAGGAAGCATTGCTCTAATATAATGCGTTAGAAAGTAGGTGATCAAAATGTCGGTGTATTAATAGGTCTCCCACTATATGAAAACTAGATTCATAGGATTTAAATCCAATCATTATACAATTAACATTGATTACCCAAGAAAATATCAAATAATATAGAACTACTGTAGGACAATCTTCCATTTATACCACTATGTCTTTATGCATCCAAATGGGGAACATGTTGTGACTCTCTAAGGCTCCCTCCAATTGATCATGGTATTCTACAAGTGTTGAGTAGAAATGTAAATAACAAGGGATGTCATAGCCTATGTACTTGTACACACACACAAATATATATGCCCATAAAATGCAGAAATGTATTGAAAAAACTAAAAATCCATGTATTAATACATCTATGTCCAATAACAAGGGTAGGAATAGATGAAAACTAAAATTAAACAAGTCCAAAAAAATCCCTAAAAATGAGTTTGATGATAATTCCAACTAGAATGTAAATTGTTTAATTCTCTGAAGATACCACAAGTACACTCATAAAACTATTTTTTCACTATAAGAACCACTTAATCCTCTTCATTTTCAAACACTGTCAAAGGATCAATCATATTTACATGAAATGACCAATGCTGGAAATGTCTATTCAGGGGAGAGAATAAAAACCCCCAGTAGAAAACCTTGAAATGTCAATGGATAATACAAAATTATAACAGCTTTATAATCATAGGTATATATATATAACATATATAATATGAATATCCATATAAACTCAAAAAACACACATAGTCGTGAAGGTAATATCACAAATGTGATTTCATTATAGGATTATAGCTTGAATATACCCCATAATATTCATATAGGATAAAACACTACCTGATTAAAATTTCCTTGATGATTTATTTCCAAGAGATAGTTATCATTAGGTCAGTCTATGATACAAAAACAATCGATATTTAAAATATACAATTCAGTGATGAATACCATACCAAAGACCATGGGGTATTGAAAAAAATTAATATTGAAAAATCCCATATGTTGATGATTGGAGCCTCTGTAGTTTTGGTCATAAAGATATCATGAACTCCACATAGTGAAAGAATATGACAGAATATCTCACCCTAGGCCTCACAAATGAATTCCAACAATTGTCTCCATGAATTCATATTGAATGGTTAACTACCCTGTCTATGTGAGGTTATTCCTTTAGAACAAATATGTTTAAAGATATGTGTTAAACACATGAAATTAAAAATATCCATGATATAGATGAAAAGGGCTCCAAGGAAACAAAATGTATTTACACATCATGTTGTAGAGTTACAAACTATTTCCCTTTGAATGTTGGTCATTCCCAAGTAGACAGCCCAGGTCTATGACTATGTAATTGAAAACAATTCACAACTTATAAATTCCTATTTAGTTTTAATAATTTATTAGTACACAACTAAGATAATATATGTACGGACCAACCATGTTGATGTTGGGGTATAAGTATTTCTATAACAACTTTGCTTTTTATTACATTACATTTCATTACATTCTAGAAATATAGGATCGTTAATGTATAGTGTCTTGGAAAAAAGGGATTTAATACATGAAAATGAAAAAAAATTAATCCTCTTGAATACCTCACGTAAATTTTAATCCTAATTATAATTACTACGTCTAATATCATGGGGAAAAACATCAAAATAAAGGGTGATCATAAGTCCTTATAAGTGGAAATAAGGGAATACATTTACTTTTGATACCAATAAGAACGTGATAAAATATATAATGAAATAGAAAATTTATTGATCGTAGTATTATAATAAAAAAGATGATTTATAACATGAATATGTGGCCACATCATTGTGTTTAGACATTCATATTCATATCACCACGGTGCATACCCAATGTGTTATATAAATTTCCAAGGTTATTCACCATGGTATCGTAAAACATTTCTTCTTCACAGATTAATTTATTTACCCAATGCATTGGAGAGATATCAGGGAGAACCCTTATAATGTCCTTATTTCTATCTGATCTATATAGATTATAATTTAAATTTTCATAAGTATCCCAATTTGAATAAAATATGTTGGTTTCATATCAAAATCACGACATTTTAAAAAGTGATTAAAAACATGATCATTATGTTATTCATAGCCCCCAAAAAAATTAGGGTTTCAAGAATGTCCATTAAAATATGTATCATTTTTATTTCATGATGAATATCTCCTAGAAAGAAAATAGTGTTGGGTATTCACATAAATAAAATATTATAATTTCATGAGATAATGTGAGTTATTTTGAAGTGATGATTCTGCATCATAACATCTATGAAACATGGTTTTTGAAAACATTAAAAAGACAGGGGGACATGGGAAATGAATTCAAAAAATAAAAATCATATAATATACCTATTTAATAAAATGTAAATAATTAAATGGTATGGAATATTTTAACAAAAACCACATATATGAGAACATGAATTGAAAATGATAAGTTGAGAATTCCCTTATGAAAATTTGGCAGCCAAACAATGTCACATAAAAATTGAAAATATTAGATGACAAGAGTGAAATGGTATCTCATAAATTGTAAATAACATAGAAATCCATAAGGATTTTTATGAACATATCCCACCATAATAAAATTTAAATTAAAATACATATCATAAAAGAAGTATTCACAAAAAGAGGAGGGTGAAAGTCTCTCTTTCCTTGAACAGTAACATCAAAAAAAGGGTGGGTCCATGGGGGAAGCAAGGAACCTTCATAGGGATACAAGGGAGGTAAGAAAAAAAGATTCTTTTCTGATGAATTTGAAATGAATGGAATGAAGTATTGGGTTATTATTTATAACAAAATTTATAGAATATTTTTTTAATTTACAGTGGACACCTATTTATTAGTATTTTCATACCCCTGGGGTAGCCCATGGTATTTTCTAATGGTTTGGGTAACATGAGGCACCACATATAATATTTTTATCTAAATGATTCGACACTATTTTTAAACTACATATTACACAATTCTTTTTTCATAATTAACACAAATAAATTAAAAACAATATTTTTACTATTCACCAAAAAATAAAACATTTTATAAAAATATCATAAATTTAACCTAAAATAATATCAATAATATGATTTTTAATATAAAATACTTTTTATGAATATAATTTTATAATATTATATATTTAATATTTATGTAAAAATAGTATTTTCCCAAAAAAATACTAATACATAACTAGTAATTTCTAAAATTATTATTTAATTATGGTATTATATCATTTTACAAATCAAGATGCCTAAATAATATATATACCTAATTAATTGTGTTTATTATTCCATTTTTAATATAAGGATTCATAAGGGTAGTATTACTATTCATAATATACTGTTCACAAATTCTTAATTTAATCTTATAAGACACTAAATTTATTACTAATCATAACTACATATGTCCATTTATTGTAAATCATTCCAAATTATAAATCATTTAATGTATAATTTTTTAAAATACTATTTTATTTAAACATTCATAAATAATATGAATCTTCTAGAAATCCTTTGTATCTTTATTTTTATATTTAAAATTCAAAAATCATACCATATTATGAAATTTGATTTTTATTTATACAAAAGTATTACACAAACTAACCAAGGCCTCAATACATAGAACCTTATAACAACATCATAGGACCTAAGAATAAGGTGCACACTGTTGATTGAATCATGGAGCATCTTAGACAATATTGCATTAGTGGTGATTTCGCTCACGTAGATCTTATATCAAATATGTTTATGTTTACGCTTAAAATGTTGAAGCTCGGCTTGGGATTGGTCTAGAGCAAAGAACAACAATGATACCTCTTTCCCAAGTTTCGACAGATAGGCTTCATGCGGCTCGAGTTTACTGGATGAGGCCTTTGACTCTTCTTTCTATATTAATTAACAATGACCATTTTTATTTATAAACAATAATAATAACATTTAGGGTATAGTTTCTAACAATAATACTGACCAAGTGTCTTAAAATTGTCAATAATAAATGGTATTATTTTAATTATAATCAATTCATTAATTAAAGGATACAATTTTGTTGAGAACATAAAAAAATAACAAAAAATTTCAGAAAAAAAATTATTATTCAAAAGTATTGGTAGTTCTATACATCCCCCTATGAGAAATTTGAAAAACCCAAATTCAACCCATTCCCACAGAATAGAAAATGTGTAGGAACTTATTCATAATAAACCCCTCGGGATCCAACATGGATTCCTCATTTTTTTGGTTCCTCCAGAAAAATTTTAAAATGGTGGGAAATGAATCTTCATATATCCTTGTCTCTAGGATCCATGATTTTCACCGTCTTCTCCTAATATGAGATTTCATGTTCTATTCGTACCAACTCTAGATTTCACACATATGACAGGTCAAGTATGTACTTTATCAATAGAGAAATGTGGAAGACATCATGAACATGTTCTATATTTGGAGGAAGTGAATGCTGATAGGCCACTACTCCTACACGGTCAAGGATTTTAAAGGAGCCATTATACTTAGGGATGATCTTTCCTTATATCCCAATCCTCATTAATCTCTTCCTATGTTAAAATAGAAGAAGTACTTTGTCACCAACATCAATATCCAAGTCCCTTCTATGGATGTCAGCATATCTATATTGCTGAATCAGAGAAATATTAATGTTTGGTTCGATATCATGAACATGTTATTTCATATCAGTAACATGATCAAGCCCAAGATGCCTTCTCTCACAATATTCCTCCATATAAGTAAGATTTGTATATCTCTACTCATGTAGAGTTTCATGAGGTTATATTTTAATTAATGAGTGGAATCTGTTGTTGTAAGAGAAATCATCTAATGAGAGATATTGATCCCATCCTCCCTTAAATTCCATTAAGTATCTTATCAACATGTCCTCAAATGTTTGAATAGTCAATTTAGATTGGCCATCAATTTGGGGGTGATAAGCGATATTGAAGTTCAATTTGTTACTCCTAGCATGTTGAATAATTCTCCAAAATTTGGATATGAACCTTGGATCATGATTAGATATGATAGAAAGTGTAACTCCATGCAGCCTTACTAATTTAATCACATAAATCCTTGAATGTTGATCACGATAGAAATATTATTGAATAGAGATAAAATGTGCAGTCTTGGTGATAAGGTCCACTATAACCCATATCACATTGTTTCCATTTTTATTTTATCGGGAGACTGGTGAAAAAGCCTATAGTTATATTGTCCCACTTCCATCTTGGTATGGGAAGCCGTCGTAATACCCAATTAAGATGTTGTCACTCTACATTCACGTAATGAAATACTAGGCACCTTATAAGGTAGTCATCAATATACCATATTGTATTATACCACCAATAATGATCACAATGGTCCCTATAAAGTTTCATACATCAAGGATATATAAACAATGTAAAGCAATGAGATGCATCTATCAGCTCTTTCCTTATATCCAAAATATGTGGAACACATGTTCTTGTATGAAATTTTATTACACCTTAATGATCAATATTGAACTCAAGAAATATCTCATCCTTCATAACCTCAAATGTATTCTATATCAATGTAACTTTTTCGGAGCCTTCTTGATCTTATCTGGTAATGAAAATTTATGATACATTTGTGATATATGGGATGATGTACGTTCCCTTTTAAATCCCAGTACATTTTCAATAGGTCTTGGTTTTTTGATCTCTATGAATCCTAATCTATGATAAAACAAGTAATTATTTCCTACTTAATGCATCAGATACATTTTTTTCTCTTTCGGGATGATAATGAATTCAAAAATAATATTATTTAACAAGCTCAAACCATCCTTTTTTCGCATGTCCAATTCCTTTTATGGGAAAATATACATCAATCATTGATATTAAGTGTGTATATCACCCATGTCCACATAATGAGAGTGGCTCCATTTCTTTAGATCATGAAAAACATAGTTCTTCTAAATAATCATTAATTTTCACAATTCATAATCAATCAACATGTCATTATCCATGATGACACATCCAATACCTTTCAAAGATGTTTCATTTAATATAAAATCCTTCTCTTCTTGAGGGAAGAGTTAACAAGAGTTTATTAACCAATCTCATATCCAACCCTTTGAATCATTCTTCACACTCCATTGTATAAAAATAGTTACTCACTTTTAGAATTAACAAGGTAAGTGGATCATGTTTTTTGGAAAATTATTCAAGAACCCCATATAATATCCCACTAATCCTAGGAAACTATGAATATTATTTATTGTTGTAGGTTGAGGGAAAACTTCTAAAACATTTTTCATTCTATTATCAACAATGATTCCATCATTAGTTACTATGTTCCCTAAAAAGAAATCATTTGTTACCAAAACACACACTTTCTAAACATTCCATATAACCAATCATTCCTTACAGTCTATAATGTAACCCTTATATGATTAGCATTCACCTCCCTTTTATGGAATATATCATTATATCATCAATAAAAACTACAAAAATGTTATCAAATTAATCCTTAAAGACTCTATCCATTATATCTATAAAAATAGCAGGTGAATTGGTCAGTCCAACTGAAATAACAACAGACTCATAATGCCCATATCATGAACAGAAAATAGTTTTTAAAATTTCTTCATTCATCACCCAAAAGTTATGATAACAAGATCAAATATTAATCTTGAAAAACAATTTTTCCACATGATGTTGGTAAAATAATCATCAATACATAGAAGATTGTATTTTTATTCTCTTTAGATACATTCTGTTTTATATAATCAATTTGTATTTTGATAGATTGATATATATTCTTCATAAAGACAACATGTTTTGCCTATGGAGACACACTCGTTCGTATACACCCCTCCTCCAAAAATAACTTTTTTTGTTAATTCATTCATCACAACATTTTTTATCCAATATGGTGTATTTGATATCGAATATGATCCATGTATGAGTTCAATGGAGAACTCTACCTCTCTTTCCGAAGGATGTCAGGGTAACTCCTCAAAAATTACATCAATGTATTCCTATATGATGGGGATATTTTCTATCTTTATACACACATTTCCTTCTTCTTATTCAATGATCAACTCCATATAGTAGGCTATAGGATGCTCTTCTAGATAATGATCTGGTGATGAAATATCTCCATGGAATATAACTGTAGGTTTCGTATTCATGACTATTTATATTTCGTTTCTTTTTCATTTGATTTCAGATTTATACTTTTAGAGCTAGTCCATTCCTAGTAAACTTTCAAATTCAAAAATTCGAAAGAATACAATATATTTTATATGATTTTTCCACTGATGTAATTACTAGAGTTTGAAAATAATATTCATGCTTGGATAATCTCTCCAAGTGACTTGACTGATAACTATTCTTTTATCTAATCGGGTGTTTATCCTAATATCATTTCAAAAAATGGATGAAATAAAAAATTTTGTAAAAGAAAAACAATAAATTTACATTCTAGTTTTTAGAAAACAACAAGTATACCTTCGAACACATAATTTGTATCTGCAACATCAGTTGTCAGGATAGCAAAAGAATGATCATTCACTATTCACCTTTGTTGAGCTAATGATGATTCCCCACCACTAAACACAAATTTTGATAGTGATTGAAAAAGTTCTGAAGCTGTCTACACATGAGGCAATGGAATTCATGCTAGGACTCCATCATTTTTTCTTTATCATTATCATTTCAAAGTTGTTGAGTCACCTCACAGTAATAACTACGTGTGATATGACCATCTTTTCTACACTTGTATCATTTCATTTTATTAATAATCAAGTTCCTCAAATGACTGTTCCATTAATTATTACACATGGAATGATTCAATTTATTTCATATTATTCCCTGATAAATCCCCTTTCATATTATTGGATCCATTTATCTCTTCTTGTTATTGGATTTATAAGACCATTGCATCTGAACGAACTCTTGTTTCACAATCATTGAAATCCACAAGATCTCTTAATATCTATCACAATATCTTTTGGATAGATTCTTCAATATATGTGGTCATATTCCCCCAAAGAATCTATTCATCTTCCCATTTGGATACATGAAAAATCATGAGGTGTAACAATAAATTCTTGTGATGTTCATCTAGTAGCATCCAATAGATTCATTCCCTGTTTGCATCTTTTTGAGACACACGTTCTCCATTTATTTCTCATTAAATAAAAAAAATATAGAATAAGGTACCTATAAATAAATCTAACTATATATCATCAACCATCAGTAATGGACTCATTCTTTTAATAAGTTACCACTACTGATCATCTTCTCTCTCTATGAAGTAAACACCACGGGCGACCTCTTCTTCTTCTGAATAATAGAGCATAAAAATATTCTTCTTGATAGAGCTGATCTAATGATCAAAAATCAATGGGTCAATAAATCCACTGAAAGTTGGTGGTCATTGACAAATAATGGACTAAATATAAATTTGTTCCATTCATATTGAAATCATTCTATCATTATCATTTATGTTATTCCCCATAACTTTAGTTAGTTTGATCATCAATCTCAAGAACATTTTCATTAATACTTCCATCAGAGTGTCATCAGAACATGGTCTATTAAGGTCACCATTTTCATAGTTCCCCATATTTCATTAAATTTTCTTAAAAAAATTAGTGAAATATTATTTAATTTCTAAACCATTTAACTATAAATGTGGTTTTGTCCTAAAAAACATTATTAAACATATTATTATTTTAGAAAAAATATATTTATCTGTAAATATTTCATAATTATCCATAAAAAAGATTATTATTAACCAAATATATCCCCCAATAGTGTCAAATAAGGAGGGACAAAAAGACCATTGTCGTACCCCAGTTCTCATTGGATTCTAGCTAAAAGTAGTGTATTGGGGGGTTTTCCTCAAGATACAAATGTTCTTCAGCGACATCAACTTGTTCAGATCCAAACAGAGATATATTTTTTTGAAAACCACATAATATTTTACCTATATAGTAGGATGTTATTCAATATTTTTAAATTTTTATATTTTTGTATTAGATGTTCTCATATCGAAATTTCATCAAATAACTAATTTATCCATTGATACCAACAATATCATCCAACATTTTATTACATTAAATTTCACTTCATTTTACAAATAGATGATCTTTAAAGTCTGATGTCTTGGAAAAAAGGTACATAATTCCAGAAAACATACGAAAAATATTTTATTCCTCTTGAAAATATTCATGAAATATTAATTATATGGATAATTACTGAATCATATAACCTGGTGACATACATCAAATCAAAGGGTAAAAATAAGGCCCAGAAAGGGTAAACAAGGGAATCCTTTTACTTATGTCTTCAATGGGAACTAGATAAAATATATAAAGACATGGGAAATGGAATGAGAATAATATAATAATAATCATAACTTGAATAATTACATTAATATATGGCTACAACATTTATTTTATATACTCATAATAATATCACAATGTTCCATCACCATGTAGTTATGATAATTAGAAAGGTTATTCTATAATGAATCATAAAACATGTCATCTGTGGATATTAATTTCATTACCCAATGAATTAGAGAGTTATCATGGACATTCTGAAATATATATTTATTTTCATTTGACCCACATATATTATAATCAATGTTTTCATAAGTAACTCAAAGAGTAAAGAATAAATCTGTTTCATATCAAAATCGTAACGTTGTCAAAATTGATTAAAAACATGCTCATTATGTAATTAATAACCCACAAATATTGAATGTGGGTTTTATGTAAGTCAATTATTGAAAAAAAATAACAATTTTTTTTCTTGATGAATAAACTGAAAAATGAAATATGTTCAGTTATTCGCATAAATAAAATAATATAATTTCTTTAGAAAACGAAAGATATTTTGATACAATCATTCTGTAGCAAAATGGTTATGCATCATGGTTCTAGAAAATATTAAAAAGAGAGGGGACATGGGTCACCAATTAATAAAATATTAATAATATAATAAAAAAAATATTTAAATGAAACTAAGAATGTGGTATAAATGATTGTAATACAGACAACGTAGAAGAGAACATGAATTCGAAAATTGATGTTCAGAATTCCATTATGAAAATTCTACAGCATAACAACATCAAATAAAAATTCAAAAAATGAGTTGCTGAAAGTGAAAATTGTATATAATAAATTTTACATAATTTTTTCTGTAATATTTTTATATAATAACATACCCCAACATAATGAAATCGAATCAAGTAGACATAACCTAAAATAAGTCTTGACTAAAAGAGAAGGGTGAAAGACTCCCTTACCTTGAAGAGTAACATAAAAACAGTATGGTTGGGACTTTGGGCGATTAAGAGTCCTTTAGGGTTTTAAAATGACTATATATTTGTAGAGGAGGAATTTGGAATGAATGGAATGAATTAACTGGTGTGTATATATATAAAAATGGAGGGAGTATTTTATTAATTTCCACTGGAGATCTCATTAGTTGTATTTGTAAACCCACGGGATTGAGATGATATTTGCTGATGGTTTTGGCCACATGAGGCTCCTTATATAATATTTAAATAATTATTAGTCTACCATAATTTTAAATGAAATATTATTTAATTATAATGACATAAAACACAAGGAAAACTCAAAATTTGTATTTATACTATTCACCAAAAAAACAAAAAAAATTCATAATGTCAGATGATTCCACCCTATACTAATATATGTTTTTTTATTTGAAAAATGAAATCCATTTTATGAAAATAATTTTCTAAATATAAAATATTTATATTTTATGTAAAATCATTTTTTACCGGAAAAAAATTAATACATAACTAATAATTACTAAAAGATTTATTTACTTATGATATTATATCATATTACCATTCAAGATGCATAAATTATATTTATACATAATTATGTTTGTTTTCATTTTCCAATTTGTCAAGTTACTATTCATTATGGTAATATTACTATTCATAACTTATTATTTACCAAAAATTATGTAAATCTTATTAGACTCTAAATTTCATATCAATCACAAGTGTATATGTCATTTATTTCAAAATCATTTCCATTATTTATTATTTAATGTATAAAAATAATTTTAAAATAATATTTTTCATCAATAATCATCAGTAATATGAAACATGTAAAACATCATACTATATTTATTTTTTTTATTTGAAATTCAAATTGTTTACCATAATAAGAAAAATATTTATACAAAAGAATTAAACAATATAAATAAGGCCTCATTACATAGACACTTATAACACCTTCATGGAACAAAGATTAAGGTGTGAAATGGTGATAAAATCATAAGGAATATTGGAAAACATTTCCCAGGTGGCGATTTCTATGATCTTGAACTTCTCCTGAAAACTTTTATGTTCCTGGTTAACATGTTGAACCTCAAATTTCTCTAGGTCCAAAGAAAATCCTAGTTATAATAACTCCTTCCCAATGCCCTGACATATGGGATGTGTATGGATAGAGTCTACTAGATGAGGCCATCGATGTTTGTTTATATATTAATTAACCATGATCATTTTAATTTATAAACAATAATCATGAAATTTAGACTTTTGTTTCAAATGGTTGTATTGACCAACCATCATATATCAGTCAAAACCTGGTAATCTAGTATTAATGATACTCACTTCATTAATTATAGCATATAGATTTTTTTAGTACATGTCATGACCCATCCCTGGGGGCTGTTCTGTGACTAACCTCAGCCCTCCTTCTATAGGCCAAGTGTTAGAGACTAGCACCGAAGGTGTATTATATAAAACTGGGAAGGCGTTGCCTTTATAACTTGTACCACACACAACCAAGCACACAACATAATATGAACTCAAGTAAACTGAAATGTAAACTGAGTGAGTTCAATAAAGAAAAAGGGGCCAGAATACAAACAAAATTGGAAAGCTCAAGGGAAACTAGGATGTAAAAGATCGCTGATTGGTGTAAAGAAACTCCTAGATTGTCAACCACGAATCCTACCAGAAAGTTAGGTACAACTCATGAATGGTTGTCTCTATGGTTTGCCTCATCTAACATCCACCTCAGAGATATCTCTACTCCTGGTAATCTCATCCTCAATTAGAGATGTATGTCTTCTACACTAAACACAATAGGGTGTGGGCATAGCCCTTGTACGGGTGAGTCTAATGATGCTCAGCAGGGACCCAAGACCCTCAAGGTCTCACAAAATCCACCAAGGATAAACCACACAACATGGAATCAAATAAAAACCCTACTTTGGAATATGACCATACATATACCTATGTTATCACGTAAACCCATCTCAATCATGAGGAAAACACAAATTCCAACTAAAAATCCCAATTATCTATTGTTCCACAAAGGAAAGAATACCATGATGGTAAGTAACCCATAGGTATGCCCCACAAAAGAATACCAACAAGGTATTACCACAAAGCAATGTTCCACACAGGTAAAGACTCAGCTCACACATGTAATAACATAGGTACAATAGTAAAGATGATTATATGTAACTACTAATTCACCCTACTCTGTTAAGAGGCTCTGCTACTAACCCACACAGGATCGCTCGGTGCTAACCCACATAGGATTACTAGCTGCTGACCCACATAGAATATTTCAGTGCTAACCCACACAGGATGGATAGGTGCTGAACCACATAGGATTGCTTGGTGTTGAGCCACATAGGATCTCCAGGTGCTGACCCACATAGGATCGCTATTCATTCTTCATGCCATAGCTGGCTACTCGATTACCTCACTATGCTTGCTCTTCTCTGAGAGGGTCTTCTCCTCAAGCCACTGGTCATTACTCCAACTGCCACGAAGTCCCACTAAGTTGTATAGCAAAGGACCTCCATGCCATTGGGTTCTCAAAACAACAAATGATGCGTCAATCGAAAAACCGATCAGTGAGTTATTAGCCATTTAGTTTCGAGGTCCCTATTAGATTCGTGCTCGATCCAACTCGACCATACTTCAACTTTATCAAAATCATCAGTTGGGTACACTCAAATGTATCATCTTGCTCTATGGTTTCTAGAACCACTAAGAGTTCTTCCAAAGCATTCCAGATGCCGATGTTTTGGAAGATAGAGCGAAAAGATATAATTTGGATTGGGTCTTGTATGAATCAGTCAGACCAACCCAGCCCGTCGGGCTCGAACCGGCCAAACTGGGTGCCTTGGAGGCCACGAGGGTGGTATGAGGCCATGAGGGAAATGCAAGGTCGTAGGGTCCTTAGATGCCGAGAGGGCGGCGTGAGGCCATGGGGTCCGCGATGGTCGTGGGGACAGCAAATTCCATGGGGGCAGAAGATGACACAAAGGCTGTGAGGCTGTGAGGATGTGGGGCGGCGTGGAGGGTCGTAGAGCAGTGAGGCAACAGGAAAACATGGAGGGCCATGGGGAAGTGCAGAGGGTCTCAGGTCGGCGAGGTCGTCTGGCTTTGCGGGGTGGCGAGGAGCCGCTGGGGGACGCGGAGCGCCGTGGGGCGGTGAGACCGCATTGAAGCGAGGAGATGTGGGGATGAGGAGACTGCATGGCATAGATGAGACGCATGGTCGTTTCCTTCATCGCAGCCAACGATGTGCCATCATCCGCATATGTTCTTCTCCATGGCATAAAGCCGCCTTCATCCATCGCGAAGGAAACAATTTACAAGAAGAACGATGGAGGGGTCGGGCCATGTTTTTTTGGCCCGCACCCTCCATGTTAGAGCGGTTGCATGCAACTCGACAAAAATATGAATGGATAATGATAAACCCTATAACCTCACGTAATGATTATTCCCAAACCCGCAATAGAAATCATCTGCGGATGAACTCGTTAGAGTGTTGATCTGTGTTTATTTTTTTTAGAAGGGAAGAACATCGGAAACAATAAACACACATAATTAAACCACTACCTCAGATATTTGTTGACATAGGTTTCGAGGAAAGAGGTAAAGTCGTTAAGGATAGATGGATGTCTGTGACATTGGCATTTCCTTGATCGTCAGTTCATTGATGTTGATGAAGTTCCTCGTTGGCGTGAGCATTATTCATTGGGGAGCTCATTCTTCATTGGATTAAATAATCCTCTAAAAGGTTCTCCTCTCCCAATTCCACCCAAAATTTGAAAATATCCCCCTTATTAATTTATGTTTATCAATTTAAAAGGATGGAACAATTAATTATTGGCCTAATTAATTGTACCTTGTTGGCATAATTAATTGGATCCAATTAATGAGAGGAAAGGATTAATGGCGAGGTGAGAGGTTTCTCCCCCATTAAGAGAGGGCATGTGGTTCCCACTGATAAATTCAAAATGGGTGTTAGTTTAGGTGGTACCCACCTCTAAATATGCACATGGGAGGTTTAGGCTTGGGTGATCCCCACCACTATAATGCATGCTGAGGGGTTTCAAAAAATAAAAATAAAATATTAATTTTTTTATTTATTTCATTCTATCATGAAAAACCCAAAAAACTATCTTTCACACTTGACCCTCTACGGTCAAGTTGAAGGAATCTTTAAGAGAATATCGGTGTTGTGTGTTCAACAGTGCCCGCAAGATTCAATTCTGAGCACAGGTTCAATAGATAAAAAATCCCACTTGTACGTTTACTGAACGTACCAGGAAGAATGTTCATAAATTCATTCCGGGCACACCGATTCTCAGAATCATGAGCAATCAATTTTTGAGGAATTGTAAAATTCCCATATAAATTTTAAATAAACTACATGGAAATTATGGGTCTTTACATTCTCTAGAACTCATAGATTTTCATCCCCATAAGACACGACTCAAACTAAGGGAGAATGTGGGGGTTTGAGAACACATTTGAGCCTCCCACTTCCATGTGCTCTCTTGGAGGTTCTTGTACTACCAGTGAACGCGCACCATAGGTATCGACCGCCCATGGTCTCCATCCTCTAACTCTAGAGGTCTTCGTCTCATGTTGAAATAAGCATTTTGCCTGCTCAGTGCAGTCTTTATCTCCTCCTGGATGAAAAGCACCTTAAATGTGATAGCTCGTTCCATCTCTGGTACCCCTAATGTGGACTCTTCTGGGTTTGTCCAGCAGAAAGGGGATCTGCAAAGTCTCCTGTACAAAGCCAAAAAAGGTGGAATCCCAGTGGTGGAGTGATTGATTTTGTTGTATGAAATCTCCACCAATAGTATGTGATCCTCCCAGCTTCTACCAAAGTAGAGGAAATAAGAGAACATCATGTCCTCAAGATTCTGAATGGTCAACTCAGTATGGCCATCCATTTGAGGATAGAAGGCATCTCTTAAAGGAATTTGTGTATTGAAATCCTCATGCAACCCCTTCTATAGCTGGGAAGTTAAATGTGAATCAAAATCAAAGACAATCATCAAGGGTTCTCCATGTAGCCACACAATCTCTTGCACCTAGAGGTATCCCAAACACTCTACGGAACCCTGCTCTGTGATCGGTAGCAAGTGGGTCAACTTGGTTAGTCGGTAAACATTCACCCAGATAGAATCATGACCTCTAGATTCACATGGATGTCCTATCACGATGTCCATGGATATCCCATCCCACTTCCACTATGGGACCTTAAAAGGCTGAACCAAGCCTACTGGTACCTAATGTGATGCCTTCACTTGCTGACAAGTTTGGCATCGAGAGACAGACCTTTCTACTGCTTTCCTCATCTCCATCCACCAGTGCTATCATTAGAGGTCCTGGTACATATTTACCCCTCCTGGTTGTTCATCTAGATGGGACGTGTGGAACTATTTCAAAAAATAATCATAAAGCGACCTTGATATCATGGTACATCCTATAAAAATGATGACGTGCTCTCCACCATTATAAAATCCATCATGTGCCTGACCTGTGGATATCTGAGCATGTCCTACCTTGTAGTCAATGTCCTCGCACTACGCCACCCCGACTCACTTGAAATGTGTGGGTGACATATAAGAGACTGAAGGAAACGTGCTCCATCTCAATCCACAAAGGATATCTGCAATGTGTACAGATACTCCATCGCCTCACCTAAAAGATGTATACCAGATCTTCTTCTGAGTTCATCAGCTACAACGGTTCCCCTTCCAAGTAGTATAGACTATCTAAAAGTCATAGTTCTATTGGAACTCAAGGCAACAATGTTGTCTCAGGTTTAGGTACTTATGAGAGATGATATACCTGAGACTCATTTGACCAGAGTAGATAGTAAAACGTTGACCAAACAGATAGTGTCACCACATATTCAAAGTGAAGACCTCCTCTGTTAACTCCATGTCCAAGTTAGTGTAGTTCTGCTCATGTTGTCACGTGTATGCGAGGCAACTAGTGTGACCTGGGGGCTAAGACCCGATGCCCATGTTAAGGCGGGATTTCTGTGAAATCACTAGGACCCAGTTGTTACATTTGGTAATAGAGGTGGTACTCAGCCTTAAGAGTGGTGTACTTCATGGGTTGCGATCTAGGGTTCACAATGAGAACGTTGTGCTATGTGGGGGGGGGGGTTATTTTAACACCCCTATATAGAAAAAGGGTTAGATGACTAAATAATATGACTCATGTCAACATGATGCACCTTCCTTTTCAGGATCCTACCTGATTAAAACTCCACGGTAAGGCGTGTTCAGCTTGGAGTAGTGATAGAAATTAGTGAACTTCTGGAAGGTTACCTGAGGTGAATGTGAGTGAGGACAAAGCACACTAGAAAGACCTGTGTTGGCATATGGGGATTTACATTAGTCAGATTACTTGTTCGAGCACATGGGTGGGCCCTAGGGTGGGGACCACATGTCTGTTGGTCAATTGGTGGAACCTGGCGGGCATGGACATGACGACCATGTTACGAAAGGGTGTTTATGCTATCACTAGGACCTAGTTGTTAAAATACAAATTAAAATAACACATAAATTTATGAAACATTAATTATTCAAAAGTTCGGGTTGTTACATGGTCCCATGAATGTATACATCATTCAATGTCTTTGTACCATTCAAGGTACCTTCCAAGTCATCAGGTATGGGTCACATTATGACTAACATGATCACATGATGTGTGGTTGGATCCCAATATGTGGTATTGGGTCACATGCCATGTGATATTTAACTCCATATTGAAACCCCAGACGCATAAATGAGTGACCCGCATGCCATAAATCCCACATTACATTTCATGTGTTACAAAAGATTCTAGAATACTAGATCTAGAATATTCAATAATTAATCTCTCCGATAACCAATCCTACCGCACACCATTCTTGAATAAGATAGATTAATTGTTTGTGACATGAAACAAATAAATAATTGAGATCCATCCACATAATCTATTTTGAAAATTATATAGATCACCATTATTAATTGTTCACCAAAGAACACGAAATATGGGTATCTCTACTACCAAATCTATTGATTCTTCTATTTTCTCACAATTATCATATCCTTCTATTCCCAGATCTATGATTTTGAATCATTATAACAAGAAATTGGTGAACAATGATTGATTTCATAGTAAATGTTGAACTACTATCAAAATGGAATTTCACATGATGAATGAAGAAATATAGGATAATTAAACAACCACATACATGAAGAATATACCTTGGAAAATGGTTACATTCACCCAAATCAATCATTATCATAATTATAAGAAAGTAATTGATAATAATCATTTCATATGCACAATAAATCATCATGAGTAATCCCATCTTGTAAAATGATATATCCATTAACAATTACATTAATATATTGATTCACGTTAATTATAGAAATAAAATATGTGGAATGAATCCAATTAAAATAAAAATCCATCCAAGATTCAGATCAATCAATGATAAATAACTAGGGTTATCTAGTATCGTTAGAGTGATCCTCAGATTCGGTCATGCACTAGTCCTTAAAATAATCCATACAATATCTAAAAATATTACCTGTAAAAATATGAGTCAGTAAATTATATGAAATTTTCTTATGATATATATATATTATATAATTAGTTAAATTTTTTAACATTCATCTATTAATTTTCTATTTATAATATAAAAATAATATTTTTCTTTCTTTTAAAACGTTGTTTTTAATAAACGATTTCATCGCATTTTCAGAAAATATATTATAAAAAATTTATTCCACATATATGTGTTCAATTTGATAAAATGGCTTCCATATTTTAAAATAAGAGTTTAATTTTTTTTGATAGAATTTTTTTTCAAATATAAATTGTAGTTATGGTATTATTTATCACCTTGATAAAGAGTAAATTGGGTCAATCTAGATAAATAATATATGTCACAACCTAAAATATTCATCCTAATATATATTGGATGATTATATTTATACTAATATGTTATAATGGTTGAAATTTGATTCTATAATGTTAAATACTCATTGAAAATGAATTATTTATTATGGAAATAAAAAGTTTATTAAATATCACTCTATTTATTTTAAATATAATTTATGTTTTCACATAGGAATGAAGAAAAAGTTTTGAATGAATAGTATGTTTAATTTTATAGTAAATAAATATGTATAATTATTGGAATTTATTTAAAATTTTTAGCTATAATATAGTTAAATTAATTTCCTACACAATTCGAAAGTATTATTTTTTAAATTAATGGTATAATTAAATATGTGATTTTGGAAATACTAAATGTTGTATAATTTGAGTAATTTATTGTGTTTTAAATATATTAGATGTGAATATAATATATTTATTATTTTTTACAATTAATTTTAAAATATTACTTCATGTCATGAAATACAAATTAAATGAATAGTGTAATAAATGAAAATAATGATTTTTTATACAATTATTGTGTTAATAATATTTTAAAAAATCATAAAAAAACTTAAATAATTTATTACCCATACGACAAGGTCTGAAATTTCATATATTTTGAATTTCTAGTCCAATTTTCACCATGTAAATAACAATAACAAACAATTACTATTGAATAGTTCGGCATATTTAAAATAGAAATTTGATTATTAAAGGGTTAGTAAAAATCATATTGTTTAAAATGAAAAAATGCATCTTCAAATTATTTTTATTGATTTGATTACAACCTTATAAATCCTTGTCACCATATACAATTTCATTTGGAGCCATTTTTCTTGAGAATTAGTTTATAATCATTTTTTTTTAAATTCTCAAAGTTCCCTTCACCTAAAATATGAAAGAGAAACTACTCCATAATATCTATACCCAATTTTAAACTTTATGGATCGATGAAACTATTTCAATTTCATTTCTCATCATTTCTATACATATTTTATTGGTTTTTTTCTTTAATAACGTATAACCCCAAAGCCGTTTAGTGGGTCTCTAGAAGACCCATTTCAATGAGGAAATAATCACCTTACCTAATCTCTTTGTTTTATACTATAATATACATTATCTAAATATAAGTTATTTATCATAAAATAACATGTTCAATATCCAAAATATTATAAATGGTTATTATGGTTATGATTACACCAATATAACCCCTTTTCCATACAAATATGATGTTAATGTATTACTCTTATGTATATATGACTTACTATATTCATGTAAAGAAACAATTAATTTTTCATCACCTTATTTTATTGATACCTATATTGATTTGTTTAATGTTTACATATTATAAAAATAAAATAAGTATAATTATTTAATGATAATATCATATCAATGTTGTTACCACTCAAACTGTAGGAACACGATAACATCAACCATCCCTGTGTCTGGACTACCACCTTCATGAGGAAATGTCATTAGTCTTTAGTTTTTTAATGTATATGTATGTATGGATGAATTTTAATAATATATGTCATAAATTGTATATTATTATCATTCTTTAATTGTGAATAATTATTTATCTTTCATTTGTTCAATCTAATGAAAAAAAGAAACATCGTTCATGTGTATGTACGACCTACCATCTCTCTAAGGGGGTTATTTTATTTATTTGTCTTAAATTTTATGTTTTACTAAAAAAAATTATGAAATGGATATGTATGGTACTTATTCATAGGATGTAATCATGGATATGATCTAATCATGGCCAAAATATATGATCCAAATTACCAAACCATAACATACAAGAATAATGATGTAGATATCCCATAAAACATTGATTTTAATAAATATGTGTTAAAAAGTAGGTGATAAAATTTAATATGATAATTATACATGGAATGATATATATATGATTAATATACTATAAATTACATACAATAGATATATATTTATTATACTAGATTTTCAAACGAAAATAATGGATTTTATTTATAAGTTAATGGCTTTTTCAACTCACTTTTTAGATTCTATGATACACATACTATATCCATAAAATATTCATTTTATATGGTGTGTATACATTCTTATGATTTCATTTATGATTCCCATTATTAATTTTTTTTTATTTAGGAATCTATATAATATTCATTATTCATGAGGGTTATAATACAAATGTTTCCAAATTAGTAAGTGGTTTAATGATATAATTACATTGTTTATTGAGATTGATTATGATCAATATTATGATTATGAAATATTATGATTTATCTCACACAAAAATCATGTATTTCCCTCTATAATGGTTATTCCAATAAAATAAATTGTATCAATTCATTTTTTTTCTCATTTTGTACTTTGTATAATGAATGTATGTTTTTTAGAATTATTTAATTCATTAATATCTTATGTCTGAAATCTTTTTTTTTCTATATTTATATTTTTTAAATTATTGAGTGTTGGTTTCTAATATTATCATATAATTTTTTATGACAGTTTGTGAATTATAATTATTATTACAAAATGATTTCAATGGAATATTTTGTTCATTTTAAAAATGAGGTATTGTAAATCATTTTGAAAATAGATTGTAACTAATGTTCATTTTATATTATAATGATTGAAAATATTTCCACACCATTATATATAATTTTTACAATAATTCTTACCAAAAATGATTTTAATTTTTTTTTGTTGATTTTTTTTTCCATTTTTAATTTAGATGTTTTTTATATATAATTTCAATATTGGAAGGATTTTTTTACTCAATAATAATTTAACAATATTTTTCGTATTTATTCTCATAATATACAACAACATTTAAGATATATTTTAATTTAATAGGGATATATTCAATGTATTTTGTCTTTATACATTTAATAGATGATTTATGTTTACAAAGAATTAATGTTTTTTCAATAGATTTCCATTTAACGGGTTATACTATGATTAAAAGTTTATGAAACCAATTTATATACCATATGTTATTATATGAATAGATATTAATGAAACCCATTTAGTTTCAATGGGTTATCCAATGATGAAATTTTTATGAAACCCTTTTATTTTCCATGAGTTATGTTGTGATGAAATTTTTATGAAGACCATTACTTTTCATGGGTGATGATATTATGAATGATTTTTGTGCTTTAGGAACTCAAGTATATTAATACCACTATCTTACATGTGGGACCTATATCTCCCGCCAATGTATTGGGTAGATATTGGTATCTAATAAGAGAAACCGGAATAGAATATGGAGTGAACATGATTTAGTAATGGACTTGGTACACTATGATAATCATGGTATTGACCTTTGAGTACTATGATGCTTTGGAGAGTGAAATGATTACAGTTTGATAGTCTTATAAATGTGCCCTCACTACTATGTAAATGATTTTTAACCCTTATTTATATGACAAAAAATGATTTTTTTGGACAATGTTATTCTACCAGGGATCATGTTATCTAATTATATTATGATTCATGACATACAAACTATAATTATTTATGGAATGGATCAATATAATGATCTATGATTTGATGGGTAAGATTTTCAAATGTTGTTATGATATACTCAGATATTTATATTACTTTTATTCTCAATTGTTAATTTATATATCAATTTCATACCCTTACAATGAATCCAAGATCATCATCGGATATGTTTTTATTTACACAAGCTGTGGCGAATGACACTAAATGATTATTATTAGGAAATGTTTCTTTTCCGAATAAATTAATGTGAGAGGATAATGATATATTATAGAATATGTATATAGTGGGAGGTTATATTTATCCTTATGAACTAGTTTTTTAAGTACCGTGGTTATTAAATGTATTTCATTACAATATAAATATATCAACCCCAATTGTCCATGGGAATGTACGTTATCTAATACTTACATTTTATTTTGCATGTTTTTATGGAGAATATTCTTTCACATTTATATTTTCCAAATCAATAAATTAATTTATATTTTCTTTCAATAGATATTTGAGTGATGTTCTAAAGCTATAACATCCCATGTTCAAAAAATAAATATAAAAAATATCTTGTATGGTTTCCTATATCCATAATAGTACTCCCGTATCAACAAATAGTGGGAATAACCCATCATCTCAAATACCATTTAATGGATAAATTTAGTTTTGAAAATGAAAATAATAATTTTAAAACAATTATTTGAAAACTTATAAAGATACCAAAATTAAAAAATCACTTTAAAATTCAAAAAAAAAACACTTTTAAATATTCTATATATATATATGAAAGTACACATTAATATTTAATAATATATTAAAAGATCATATTCACATGTGAATATGTTCATATAACTTTATATATAAATAAAATTACATATGTTTATAGGAATAAAACTTGTTTAGATACATATAGATCATCATAAAAATTACTTCATAATAGGATGAAACCCATATACATAACAAAATTTCACAATAAGAGAGATTGAAATGAAATATTAACATAAACCCATACATCATAGTACAATTTTTGAAGAACTAGCCCAAATTATTTTTAAATTGATAATTAATATTTGAAAAAAACTATTGTGTTAACTAAATGAATAATATATTCGTTGAGTATTAAATGGATATAATGTCAGGTATATAATTACCAATTTGGAAATCAATTTTAATAAGTTAAAATATTTTAGCAATATTAATCAATTAATTTAATAATCTCTTTATAGAATATATATATATATATATATATGTTATAAACCAATTTGAAACAAACTTTAACATTAGTCATAATAGGTAAATTGGATAGAATGAATACACCTAAATAAAGTTAGAATATATAATTAAATTACATGAAAAAATGGTGATAGTATGTCTCATTCATCCCCTATCACACCATAAAAACATAAAAAAGATTTAGAACCTAAAACCCCACATTTGGTTTTTATAGTGTTCAAAAAATAAGAGGGAAGATATTTTAAAAATTACTTATTCAATTCCTTAATATATCAATTTTTTTCATTTTATAATGGGATAAACATAAGAGTATATTTTATTATCTGTGTATAACATATTAATCCAATAGGTAAAGAAGTTAGGGGAATTTTATATTAAGGTTCAATTAAGAACCCCATATATTGTGGTGGTGTGGGATTTGAAATATATAGTAAAATAATTTTTATAAATCTCATATGTGTATATTTTCATCATATTTTGATAATAAGTATGTATAAAAATTTATAAATATTAACATCTTAATATTGGCTTGATATAAGGTGACCGTTACACATACTCCAAATTAAAACATTTCTACTGATTATTTATAAAAATGAATTAAATATAGTAGTTGATAGATAAAACTATATTATATCTATCATTTATGGTATAATTTATATAATTTTATATAGCCATGCATCACTAATATTGAAAAATAAACAGTAATCTTTATTTAAAAGAATTTATTGGTCATCATATGATGAGAAAAATAGTAATAGGAGTGGATTTCCATGGTGATTTTATGTGTCACTCCATATTCATTGCATCTACGTAGAACCTCATTAAATTATATTATTTTGAGGAATTTATATGTTTATTTGATAATATAAAAAATTATGTTTTCAACTCATCGATGTATATACTCTTTTCAATATCATTATTATAGAGTATCAATAAAAAAATGACTATATATCGGAGGAAACTTTTACATTTTTCATTTATTGGGGAGATGAGTATCCACCATTGCCTAGGGTTGATTCAAGATTATTGATATACTATAAATCATTAAAAATAATTTGGGTTACCCCTATTAACATGTATGTTCCACTTTCATGGTCTACTAAACATTTCATATATCTAAGTTCACTATGGGGCCTCAGTCATATCTCCCCATGTGCCAATGTAATATAACTCACAGTGAGGACCTATGATGTTATTTTGGGGGAACTATTTCATAATTTCATTCTATGAAATACAGAATTGTAGAGACTCAATATTATACATTATACATACGAACATAACAACCTATGAATGTTTAGATAAAATTAATAATACATTATTGGTAATAAAAAAAATTATATCATACATACAATAATTGATCCCTTATGAATGAACATATATAATAGAATAAAAATAATAAAATTAAACTAAATCTGAACGCCCATCCTCAACTACATACATACCTGGCCTAGTATTTTCATACAAACACCCACTTGGGATGATAATAAAAATATATAGAAATCAGGAACTACCTAAAACCCTCTAATTATCAACAATATGTCTGTTTTATCTTATACCTATTTTCCATGGAAACTAAGGAAGGGTCGGATTTTAAATTAGTTGGCTACCTCTAAAGAAGTCACTGCATATAAACATTCTTAAAAACATGTTCAAAAATGTTCTTAAAAAATCAAATTCAATTAATATTCAATAATAAACACCAGAAATACATGGGAAATGCGGTGACAGTTTGGGTCTAATTAAACACAATTTTTCTAGTTTTAGTCTTTAACCAGGACATAATAATATCATGTCATTATTTTTACCATATAGACTCCTGAAACCTGTATTTTTATTCCCTTTTATGAATTTTTAACATATGTAATTTTTGTTATCATCTCGACATTCCCTCACACCAAATTGAAGAAATTCAACTATATATAATGTTATTCCTGGATTCCCCATAGTATGAGGAATCACATGAAATTCAAGATCATATCATTTATTTTCCATGGAGTCCATGTTCGCATCATGATATTCTAAAAATTTCCAAGTATTATGTGTCTCATTTAATTTAGGAACTCATCCATGAATACCCATACAATTATTTCTAATGTCTTGAAATTATTATGAACAACATGTCATATTTTATCATGGATCCCATCCTATAATTCCCATACATCGAGCATCATACAGAATCCATGATATGATACAAACATTACATGAATCAATTTTTAAAATGAATATTGGTTATCAGGAAAATATTCTCATGCATCATGAATCAAATATAATATGGCATGAAATAGGCTCATCCTACCATTACACATTATTTACCTAACTTATTTCAATAAAAATATTAATTAAATAATAGTATACAACATATATAATATTAAAAACATTGGTATTTAACAATTATATATATTATTTAATGGTTAATTTTTTAAAAATTCCTCCCCAAAGATCATTATTTTAACTAATATGGGAGGACATTATACATAAACATATCCCCATATTTGTGGAAACATTTAAATTATATATGACATAGTTCACAGATTTAATATAATAATTTAAATATATATTATCAGTGTATCATTTCTATAAACCATTTATAATACTGGTAATTGATAAATTCAATTTCAAAATAAGTAATTAAAACTATATTTATCAGTCAAATTTTTTTGAACATATTATATATTTTGTCATATATCTTGATAAAATTCTATATTATGTTTCAATGAATTCATCAATTTAAAATTTCCCACATAATTTCCATTAAACATAGACTACCTTTTAATGGACAAATTTCAAGGATAATTTAATTTTACTGAATGTCATTAGTCCCACCCATTTCAACGGTTCATGCTTTTCAATGGAATATTTATTGAGTGAAATAAGAAACTATAATATTTAATCAGTTTTATGGTCATCGCATGATTACCCAATGAGAATGAAAGCACAAGAATCATGAAAAAAAATAATGACTATGTGAACATATTCAGTGACCATCTTCGATAAACTAATATTTCTAGACTAATTTCCATAGGCTGAGAGTAACATCCATGTCTGCTAATGAATCACATCACCAATTATGTAAATAAATTAATCATTAAAAAATAGTTAATGTCAAATTATTTATAATTAACAAAATATAAGCAATTCATATAGAATTCATTAGTTTTATATTAACTAACATGGCACATGTCGCTCAATGAAACCCCATGAATCCATCTATCTGATATCAAAAGGAATCTATGATTATAATTTTCATGTAACTCCTAATATGATGTTTTCTTCGTAAAAATAATTGATTTATACATTAAGTTTCTAAATATATTCTAATAATGAATATTTAGTATATATTATCAATATTGATAATATTTCTACACGAAATTATTTCTATTATTTTCTATGGTATTTCACATCAAAGATGGTTATAGCAGTTCACCAAATTGTTAAAGGACTTGAAATTATTTGTTGTTTTCTCGTTAATATTATTCCAAATATAATCATGACTAACTGTGATGGGTCATATTTATTTTTAACTTTTATGTGTGATTTATTGTAAATGGATGAGGCTTCATCTTAATAATTTCACCATATATATACCTATGACATGATATTATTAAAAAAGTCCCACCAAAAAGAATACTTCATGTTTTTATGGTCATTGAATATTCCTATCATTTATATTTTTACTATTTAAAATACATTAAAATTATTATTAAATCATAATAAAACTCACGTACATATAATTATTGGTGAAACTAGTGATCCAAAATGATCATAATATGTACGATATATTTTTTATATTATTATCGATATGTTATTTTTTAATATTTTGAGAAATGATTTGTCCCATGCTTTATACAAACTAATTTATTAACAATTTTTCTCCAATGTAAGAATAAATATAAATTTGATGGAAATAATGATATAGACATATTGATTATAGATAATAAATGAATGATATGATAATGAATAATGAAAATGAACCATTTATACAATATTGTTGAATATATATGAAGATATATAGATTATATTATACAACATGCACTCATATACAGTTATGGATACTATGAAATTAACTTCTTCCTCCAAGGAATATTTTCCCTTTTAAAAAAAAATTCTACGGATATCAAAAACTCCCATATAATGAAAATATTGAAAATTCCTATGGTGTTAGATATTATTTCATTCCATGGAACATAATTATATTGAATTTAAATATAATGTTTTGAATAACCATTAATATGAAGAATTAAGATTCAGATTATTAAGGATATATTTATCAAAAAATAAAATATAATAATTATACTCATGTTGATTATATAATTATATGGATATATAATATTTATATATATATATATATTGAATAAACAAGTAGTTAACTATTTATTTGGCTATTCAATATATAATATGGCCGATGAGATGGCCAAGATATGTTCCAGGGATAAATATTAATCTACAATATGATAAAATAATACTAATCACTTCTCTAGTAAGTTCACACCATGAGATAATATTAATCAAATTATTTTTAAATTCCATGGAAAATTTTAATGGTATAATGTATTGTTACGATATGAAATGATACAATATTTAACCATAAACTATAAATCTATAGAAAAATATTATTTTAATTATTATAGAGTTGATTGAAATTGTAAATCGTTTTTTTTTTGTAATTAAATCCAGGGCTCTCTACTAGTCTCTCTCAATAATAAAGAACCCCCTAGAGTCTCTTATATCAATACCATGAGATATTAATCCATCCTCCCACTTTTGAAGCATTTTATTTCATGGGTGATTTATTAATCATGAAGGAATCAATATAAGGATCTAGGTGAATTATGAAAGATGATCAACTCATTACACTAACACAGTAAATCCATTTTTATTATTCAATGATCAAGGGAGAATTAATGGATCACTATTCGATATAATCATCACATTGATCTTATAAATATAATGATGGTAGACCAAAATGGGTTTGATCAATAAATTTATTATTCAAAGAATTATTTTTAGAATGTGTTATATTATCATCATTAAAATATTATTAATTATAAATTTAAATTAAAAGAGAATAAATCCTAATTTTTTTATTATGATTCAAAATAGAATTTTCATTTTTCATTGTTAACAACTGATTTAAATTTCAAAATATCCATTAAATATGATAGTTATAGAGTAGTTCCTGGCCTTGATATGTTTTTATCTTCATAAGGACACAATAGTTGACTCTTGGTCATCAGGTAAGGAATGCACTCCCTATGAATTAATTGAACTACTTATTGACTATCATGGTTTGAACATGGGTCTTACATAAAACATTATATTATGTTTTCATTCACACAATATAGTCATTATATTTTTTCATCGGAATACATGGGGAAAATATTCATCATGTATTTATTATAATGTGTTTATTTTTTACATGGTTCATATAAAATAACTATTTCTCATAATGATGTACACATCGTCTATCGTTACTACAAATAATTTACAAAATAAATTTATATGTGAAGTACACATAGAGGTCATAGGCTTGTATTTCTATCATCTAAAGTTGAAATATACCCCCTAAATGTCCATATTTTACATGTAATGTTCTTTATGAATAAATATTAAGTACAATTAATTACTCTACTAATCCTTATCAACCGCTGTTGTGTGATTAATTTTATTAACATTACAATCAATTTAATATGTTTTATATTATATTATAAAAATATTTAATTATATAAAATATTCAAAATTATATGTAATTTTTGGATGTTGGATACTGAAGACTTTTTTTATAAAAAATTCTACAAGAAATTCCATTTTCAGTTGTTCTATGTATAATAAATTTAATAGAAAAAACAGTGTAACTAAGACATATTTCATGATTACAAATGTGTGGTGAGTATTTATTATATAGAAATAATTAGATTAAGTATTCTAGATATTAACACAACGAATTGATTCTATGTATAAGACACATATTATTTTTAATATATTTTATAGTAAAATAAATAATCTATTTTCTAAGAAACACAAAAATGGGAATATCGAGGATAGTTTGATGAAATATTATAAAATTAATTAATTTCTTAATAACTAAATTAATCAAATTAAATCAATTTTATATTGTAATATTAAAAAAATTTAAATCAATTTTATCTTATTGTATTAAATACAGTAACATTATATTTGAATGATCAATCAAGATATATTTACTGAACTATATATGTGTTAGTTTTAATCAATATAATTTTTTTAATTTTTTTTATAATTATTAATTATTAAATAAAATATGATGGAATATTTTTCACCCCTATCTCAATTATTATGCATGAACTACATATTTGAGATTATTTTATGTAATGTCAATTGACTAATCTTCGGTTCCCATTGCCTATTTCTTCGTTTAAAACATATAAAATAAATTGAGAATATGAAGGCTTGAAGAGTGGAGTGGGATTTCATAATATATAGAATAGGTAAAATCCTCCCAAAAAATATAGGTATACATGTGGGATTCTCTAACATTTTCCTAGATCAACACAATGAGGTTACCACAAGGTTCATAGCTTGATTAATTCTTATATAAATAGATCAACCTGTAGATAAATCTCATGAATTTTTAATATATTTTATATTATATTTTTTTATAATACATGATTTATTCTATAGATTAAATACCATGATCAATATAATATACATTAAAATAATAAAAAATGGATTTAAAGTAAATATTTTTTGAGTAAATGATTTATCTGAACACTGTTAATACTATACATAAAATCCACATAATATTAACAGGTCATAAAAATGATAACTCCCTAAATTTTTTGGTGAGTTTGGATGATATTATTTTCTATGAGAAAATCATGGTTTTTGTGATAAAATTAATGTTATTAATATAATATTCCTAGACAACTGAAAAAATAACTTCGTACCATGAATGTATTTTCAGTACTCATAAATCTCATTGATATTTATTAGGGGATTTGAAGGGATAAATTAGTTATTATCCACAATTCACGGTTTATTTGAATTATATAAGTAGGAACACCAGTTGGACCTTAATTAACCAAAATTATTTATTACATCATTCATTTATATTTAATTGGGTTTATTCTAACTAATGGATTGTAAATATTTACCATTATAATTTTACTACTTTAGGGATTAAATTTCATTATTGTGAATTTCATCATGAAAAACTGTATAATTCACTCCTACATGTTCACACCTTAGTTCATCAATAATATATTGAAGTGAATACAAAAAAATCATTTATTCTTAGAATTAATAAGTGAAATATAATTGCAAAGATCATGAAGAAAAATTATATTTCAATGGATTATATGAAATTACATTACAATAAGAGGATGATCAAAAGGGAAGTTATGGGGTATGATGTTTTATATTTTAGATAGCATGTGAAGAGACACTATAAAATACACTGAATAGTGTGAAGAAAGCAATGATATTCTTTATCTATGTTAGTAATTGACTGTATCATTTCAATTTCTATGATATTTATATTTGATATTTCATGTTGTTATCATATATGAATTTAAATATAGTACACTAGTAAATTTTAAATTTTTGATCATGGTGTGGTAGATCAATGGGATGAAAATGGACATCGATTTTCTACACTGACATTATTGAATTACAACTCGCATTGCTGACATCAATAATGATTTTTTCATTTAAATTGATACAATGTTTCATAAATTAGCACAAACATAATATATATATATATATAATATATAGGGAATGATATTATTTCAAAATCATAAATGAATGATTCGTCATTTATAAAGAAATTATATGATATGTAAGGCATGATTTTATAATATTTTATATTTATTTTATTACAATAAATAAAAATTTTAAATACAACATTTATCATATTTTAGTTAATAATATAATAAAATATTTAATCACATCCTCTTTTAATAAAATTGGAAATAATTGATTGTGCAACATCAATATGGTTATTTAATTTCATAAAAACTAATACCAAATTTATTTTTTCATGAATGTTTATAATGTAAAATGAGAAAATATGCATTTAGTGGAAAACATGAATGAGGCCCATATACTATTGAGTTAGTTCACATGATTTTTTAAGTAATATTCATATGTATGTAAAGTGGTGTTTAAATATTTATCATAAAATTTACTTAAGAATATACTATTTATTTATTTATGTATATAAAAAGTTTCAATACTGAATCCATTGCAATATTTAAATATTTCAAGAAATTTTTTTTGATCCACCATGCTATGAATATTGTGAAACTATACTAAAACCATGCGAGAAAATATCATAATTCACTATTTGTTGACTATTAATATGAGAATTTCATTTTATACCCCACTCATTTTTTCTTATACACCTCAATGGAATTATATAATTAAATTTAGGGACTAAACTGTAAAGACCCGCATTTTGAACCGGGATAAAAAGTGGGGGAAATTTAACTTTTTCAATTACTGAACTGGTCATTTTTAAAACGGGGCATCAGAACGTGGTTACAAATGATTGAACCCTTATTTTTAATGTTTTTCCTCATTGTTGAATTCCCATTAGGTATCCTAAGTGGCTCAAGGTGTATTGGTGCATTGTACCCAAAAGAGGCTGGTTTTTAACGAATAAAAGAAGGCGCACAATTGCAACATGGTTACCCAAATTGTGCGGCCTAAACCGTGCGACTTTAAATATGGAGCCAAAGGAGTCCGCACGGCCTGTGGAAGGGTTCCCCAAACGGTGCGACTAGCCCATGCAGGGTGCCTATGGTGTACAGTATGGGTCGCACGGTTTGCACACGGTTTGGAAAACTGTGCTGGATAAACCATCCATGTTCCTACTTTTTAGGTTTTTAAATATTTTTAATTAATTTAAAATTTAAATGAAATAAAAATATAATACATAAGCTATGCTTCTCCCCTGTCACTCGATGAATATCCTAAGGCGGCTCTCCCTTCCATGTACTCGACCCCCACCTCGGCCTCCCTTCGACCGGCGTCTCATCCTCTATTTCGGGGGGTTTCCTCTCCGGATCATTGTGGTATGGTCTCCTCTCTGCATCCTCTCAATCCTTGGCCAATTTTCAGCCTCCCCTTTTCCCTAATCCCATTCGTACGAACACTATGTCGGGGATTGGTTTTTTATTTTATTGTTCTTCCTTGTTTCTCTTGTTCTAGGCTAATGTGAAGGGTCCATTAGGACTCCTTTGGGTGATATTCCAGGTTCACTGCCAAAGGCGTAATAGTTTGCGATTGTTTCGGTCCACCAGGTTGTTTTTGAGGATTTTGGTTTGGTTTCGGGTTACCATAGCATAGGCGGCTCTTAGATCGAAAGCACCAAGAGCCATAGTGGAAGGATGGAACCACATTGAGGTAGGGTCCCTCTCCTTGCCCTTTTATTTAATGTAATGTAATAAATAGTTATTTCTGCAACATAGTCTTGAATAAGTGCTTCTGTAAAAACAGTGTCATTGGAAGGAATAAGATAAAATGTTTTTTTGGTCACTAAACTAATGATTTAATAGTAAAACCCCTCGATCGGAGGTTCACCGTCTTTAAGATAAAAGTAGTAAGTATACTCTTATGATTTCCTTCTTAATTCATGTTATGCTTTGGTGAAAATTGAATGAAATGGATTAGGATGGTAAGACCATACAATAGGATAATGGAATAAGCAGCGCTTAAGTTAATGGAATGGGTCTAGTTAGTGGGACATACATAGGAGGAGGAGTCCTCATCACCTCTTATTGCTTTGTAAATCCCTATATGTATTTTAAATTAAATGAAAGGAATAAAAAATTAATTGGGGGTTAGCCAATACTGAACATTAGCGGGTTGTCTCATGTACCTTATATCAATGTGATGAATATGACACATGATGTGATTATGTGATATTGTGAGATGGAAATTCCATGTTTTATTGGAATGAATGTTATAAGAAGTGTATCCCTCATAACCAATGCTATTTAAATGATAATCTTCCTTCCAAGGGTAGACTGTGAGAGCTCCTCTATGATACGTCTTTGGGCTAGGGGAAGAGCATGATAGCTCCCCTAATTAAATGATAAATCTTCGGGCCAAGGGTATACAATGAGAGCTCCTCTATGATACGGCTTCAGGATAGGGGCAGACCGTGAGAGCTCCCCTAATTAAATGATTCAGCTTTGGGCCAGGGGTAGACCGTGATAGCTCCCCTATGATACAGATTCGGGCTAGGGGCAGACCATGAGATCTCCCCTAATTAAATGATACGGCTTCGGGGCAGGGGTATACCATGAGAGCTCCCCTATGATACGTCTTTGGGATAAGGGTAGACTGTGAGAGCTCCCTTGAATAATTATTAAGCCTTTGGTCTGGGGATAGACCGTGAGATCTTCCCCAACGATGGGCCAGGGGTAGGATCAAGAGTGTTTCAGATGGGTTAAGGATGTGTATGAGTTACGTCCTGGTGCTACTAAATGTATAATATATATATATATATATTGTCACATGATCGAGTTACTTTACAAGAAACGAGCAGAAGCTGGTATTGTAGTCAGGTTTCCTCTGGGAAAACAGAGATGGGTGTTGTTGTTCTTTATTTTTCTATTTAACGAATCCTGCTATACCTGCTTACTTCTTTAATAATTATTACATTGTATGGATTGTGTTAGAAAATAGTGGTGTCGGGATACTGATATTTATATCTCACACCATACTCTGTCCGCCATTGCACTGGGGTACACGAGTAGAACATTCTCATTTGCAAGACCTAGGTTGGTTGCTATGTTGGTTGTACCTAGGGATTAAAGCAAAGGACCGAGCGAGAGCTCGGGATGCCCATGAGAATGCATGTCGGGCCTTGCTGTCTTTTCTTTATTCTTTTACATTGTATTGTAAGCATGATATATTGTTTCTTACATTCAACATGTTTCATTCATTGTCTCTGTATCATGTAAACTGGCTTTGGCCACCTTTTATAAGAATGATTACTATTTGTCATCTGCTTCTGTTTGTTCATTGTTTATCAACTACTGCTTCCTCTACTTTTGTTTTTAACTCTGATAATACTGTTGTGTAACTCTAATAAGAGGGTATTGTCTCCCCGCTATCACCTCCCGAGACCCTCACTACTATTCGGCAGCCTCTTCCATACGTGGAGCTGTTCTTGAGGCCATGTGGCGATATATCTGGCCATGGGATGATGTTGAGATGGTTCGGGACATTACAAAGTGGTATTAGAGGAGTTTTTCTTTTGATTTGTTTTACGTTTTGGTGACATTAGTCATGGATAAGAAGGAATTAGAATTTGGTAATGAGCTGTGGCCGGGATTGGCCACCCCGTGCACAGGGAAAAGCCAAATGTCCTCGAATACAATTGTTATTTTAATGATTTTTATTATTATGGTTGATTTGATTTCACCATTGGTTGACACACATGAATTATACTGATCCTTTTTATGGAATTGTGGGTTCTATTTCATTTTCAACCCGATGAGATGAGGGTATTCCATCTCATGCATCATATAGGCACCATGTAAGAAAATGCATACCTTGTATTATGCCATGCCATCTAGGATGCAGTAGTAATGCCTACTGTTGTGATAGGTGTTGTGGTAGTTATTCCATGCTTCTGTTATATAACATGTTTCTGTCTTACTAATTTCAATAAAATTCAAGGATCAATTAATATTAAATAGGTTTCATTGACCAAATTAAATGATTGTGGTTACAACAGGATCCAATTTTTAGTTGTAAGGTGTATGGGTGCATTATAGCTGGGAAAGGGTTACATGTGTAATCGGATTTCTGAAAAAGGGCTGATACAGTTTTAAATTTTAAAATGGAATTGGTTTTGATTAAAGGGAGCCAAATGCCGAACTGTAAGGTGTATGGTCACCTTGCAGATTGGTAGGTGGCCACCATTATGATTGGATCATTGTATTTGAGCATGCTAATTTCTGAAATGTGATCTATTTTGTGTAATGATATCCAAATTTTCAATTTATGGAGTGTATGGGCGCTTTATGGGTTGTGAAAATGGAAACCAATAAGGAATGTAATCGGAGGATGCCTAGTAAAATGCTTAATGGTGTAAAAGTTGTTTGGATTTTATATGATGTGAGTTGGCTTGTTGGAACCATCGTAGGTTTCCTGATTTTTTTAAAAGGAATTTATTTTTATAAATTTCTAGAAAAAGAACGGATGTCTGATTAATGTTTAGTGGTTAAAAGGAAGTTTGTTGAAACTTGAATTCTTTTCTTTGAGATGTTTGTTAAAAAATGATCAAGTGCCTAGTGATTTTGGTTTTGAAATGTCACTTGAAGTTTGGAATTTAATCTTTTAAAGTAATTAAACTAATGAACGTGATTAAATATAAAGGGCATGGAAAAAGGAACCTGTAGTGGTGTCCTCTATTGAGACATCGTCTGTGGGTAGGTTAAGTCATTCTTGTGAGCGCCTTGGAATGGAAACTTATGCATTTACATAGGTTGTTTGCTTTTTGCAATGACATTAAATATTAGGCTTTAAGCCGATGAATTTTTTTGGGTGTTACCATGTGCTTGAGTCAAAGCTTTTTTTTAGGGGATAGCCCGTGGTAGGTTTCTCCCTTAGTTCTTATGTTCTTGGATCGTTCGGTGAACATTCTAATGTTTGGTTCTATTTGGGAACTATTGTCCCTTTATGGACATCCAGCTCTAATGACACCCTTTTTCGAATAGGTGTTCATTCCCCTTTTGATCTTGTTATGGGATTTAGCATCGGGTAGTGTTCTATAGACATGCCTCAAGCATGGTTGGTTGCATTGTCGGTCGTTTGACATTTTATTATCTGTGGTAATGGACGATTGATAAGTCGTCGTCCATGTAAATGGAAGTGTAAGGTGAAACGACATTCGTCTAAACCTCTTGTGATGTTGTGTATAGCTTTGGGTCATCTCCATGGTAGATTGGCATGAGAATTTGTGACTCAAGTTATCCCAATGCTCAAGATGATTTTCGGAAGACTCGGGTGGTTGACATGATGGTCTTGTTGTTTTTTTTTTCTTATGTGTTTTGACATGGTGATCGTGGCTCAAAAGAGTGAAACAATTCTTTTTATTCGTTATGAACTAGTTGTCTTATGAGTATCTTGTATTTCTCCTGTCGATTATGCCGACCCTTCTATGGTTGGAGGCGTCATGCCAGTTGAGTAATGTGTGTCCATCCAGGTAGAAGGAACACATCAAGAGGGACCATTTGGGAATGGCCAGGTTTGATTGAATTACATTGATGCTTGCAGGTGTAGTTATGTTTTAATACATGCTCGGTTACATGACTTTGATCTAGTTGGAGTTGTATGCAACCCCTTTGGTAAAATTCCATCAGTTTTGGAGGACTCTGGTGCTAAATCGTGAATGATCACGGAATGCCTTGTGTGGGGAAAAAGGAATTTTGATCTGTTTATAAATCTTGTGGTACCGGCAGAAAAAGCTGGGTCGTGTCTTTAAAGTTGACCAGTGTTGGTTTGACTGTTCTCCTTTCCATTTATTTTGTATAAATAACTGGAATCAGTGTTAAAATCCTCTTAGCGTACTCTGCTACGTGCCGAGAATGTCACCTATCTTGATTTCTTCCTGGATTCACTAAGAGAGCGTCGGACTTACGACATGCTAATGTTTTCAATGGTTTTTGAGCTCTTTTGGTGGTTCCCTTTTGTCGTTGCACCCATAAGGCGTGGTTTCTCATCTTGGACTGACCTTAGATACATCACCGGGAGTCAGGTATGAGCTTCGATGATTGTTCTCGTGGTAAGTGTGAGATGCCTTTGGAGAAGGCATCGTTGTTCAGCTTATAAAACGCAGGCCGTCTAAGCCGTGTGAATTCTTGAATATTCAGCCAGAGTGGCTTGACTCTTTTCAACAGGGGTTTAGAGGTCGATGGGGAAATATTCCATTTCATCTTTTAAAAATAACACTAGGTGCATCGTTAGAATGCATAGAGCATTATTTTGAATGATTGTTCAAAAGGGGGTGGAGCTGTGTTTTGTGTCTAGGTAGTTTAACATGAAAAATATAAGGTGGGAAGTAGCTTTGTTTGATTTATTGACGATACGACTATGTGATCAGGTCTCTTGTGGAATGGGATCGGGTATGAGCCTTTGTGTTGGTTCGGTGGGAAAACGAGCGTTGGCTCGGGTGTTGACGACTTAAGTGTCGTGTGCATATGTGGATGATCGTGGAGTGTTGAACGTTTGGAATCATAACCTGATCGTTGAATGGATCTTCATGACCCTTGTAGGTCGAGTGTGGTGTGTGTTGTTTTTGATTCCGTCTCAGGAAAGTGAAGTTAAATGCTGAGAAGTTTGTAATGACCCGCGTTTTGAACCGGGTATAAATGTGGAGGAAATTGAACTTTTTCAATTACTAAACTAGTCGTTTTTAGGACCGGCCTTCAGATCGAGGTTCTGATGGTTTAAACAATTCTTTTTAATGTTTTTGGACATGGTCGAATTCTCGTTAAGAGTCTCGAGTGGTTCTAGTTGTTTCAGGTGCAGCGTACCTTAAGGAGGGTGGTTTTTAAGGAACAATAGAAGGAAAACAGTTGGCGCATGGTTTCCCAAACCATGTGGCCTAAACCATGCGACTTAAAATATGGAGGCAGATGAGTCTGCATGGCCTGCCCATGGTTTCCCAAACTGTGCGACTAGCCCGTGCGGGGTTCTTGGGGTGTCAAGTATAGGTCACACTATTTGCACATGGTTTGGAAAACTGTGCGGCATAAACTATGTTCTGCCCTAGGTTTTTAAATATTTTAAATGAGTTTAAATTTTAAATGAAATAAAAAAATAAAACATACGCTAAGCCTCTCCCCTCTCACTCGACGAACAGCCCAAGGGGGCTCTCCTTGCCTTGCACTCGATCACCACCTCACCCTCCCTTCCACTGGTGTATCCTCCTCCATTTTTTGGGGTTTCTTCTCGGGATCATCGTTGTAGGGTCTCCTCCCTTCTTCCTCTACATCCATGGACGATTTTCGGCCTCCCCTTTGCCCTAATCCCTTTTGTCTGAACCCTAGGCTAGGGATTGGTTTTTTATTTTCATGTTCTTCCTTGTTTCTCTTATTCTAGGTTGATGCGAAGGGTCCGTTAGGACTCGTTTGGGTGATATTAGCGGTCTTCCACTGAAGGCGTAGCGGTTTGTAGTTGTTTCGGTCAGCCAGGTTGTTTCTAAGGCTTTCGGGATGGTTTTGGGTTACCAGAGCTTAGGAGGCTCTTAGTTAGAAAGCACTAAGAGCCGAAGTGGACAGATGGATCCACTTTAAGGTAAGGTCCCTCTCCATGCCCTTTTATTTAAAGTAAAGTAATAAAGAATTATTTCTGCAAGTTAGTCTTGAATAAGTGCTTCTATGGAAATAGTGTGAATTGTAGGAATAAGATAAAATGGTTGTTTGGTCACTAAACTAAATATTTAATAATAAAACCCATCGATCAAAGGTGCACTGTCTTCAAGATAAAATTAGTAAGTAAACTCTTATTCTTGCCATCTAAATTCCTGTTATTCTTTGGTGAAACTTGAATGAAATGGATTAGGATGGTAAGACCATGCCTTAGGATAATTGAATAAGCATGACATATGTTTATGGAATGGTTCTATTGATTGGGACATATCAAGGAGGTGTAGTCCTCAGCACCTATTGGGGTTAGCCAATACCGAACATGAGAGGGTTGTCTCATGTACCTTATATCAATGTGATGAATATGAAAAATGATGAGATTATATGATATTGTGAGATGAAATGTCGTGTTTTATTGATATTAATGTTATAAGAAGTGTATTCCTCATAACCCATGCTAATTAAATGATTAAGCTTCGGGCTTGGGGAAGACTGTGAGAGATCCCCTATGATACGTCTACAGGCTAGGGGCAGACCGTGAGAGCTCCCCTAATTAAATGATACAACATCAGGTCAGTGGTAGACCGTGAGAGCTCCCCTATGATACAGCTTCGCTCTAGGGGTAGACCGTGAGATCTCCCCTAATTAAATGATACATCTTTGGGCTAGGGGTAGACCGTGAGAGCTCCCCTATGATACAGCTTCAGGCTAGGGGCAGACTGGGAGAGCTCCCCTAATTAAATGATAAATATTCAGGCCAGGGGTTGACCGTGAGAGATCCCCTATGTGACAGCTTCGGCCAAAGTGTAGACTGTGAGAGCTCCCTTGAATAATTATTAAGCCTTTGGGCCGGTGATAGTCTGTGAGTGCTTCCACAAGGTTGGGCCAACGATAGGACCAAGAGAGCTGCCCTTGGGATAAGGACACCCATGAGTTTCGTCCCGGTCATACCCAATGTATTGTATATATATGGTGACATGATCAGGTTACTTTATTGACAATTATCCAATGCGGGTATAGCCATCAGGTTTCCTCTCGGAAAATCGGGACGGGTGTTGTTGTTCATTACTGTTCTGTTTGTCAAATCATGTAATACCAGCTTATACTTTAATTGTTATTAAACATTCTAGATTGGGTTAGACAATGGTGGTGCCGGCCTTCTGAGATTTATATCTCACACCATACTCGGGCCGCCATTTCACTAGGGTACCCAAGTAGAGCTTTCTCGTTTGCAATACCTTGGTTGGTTGCTATGTTTCTTGTACCTAGGGATAAGAGAAAAGGACCGAGAGAGAGCTAGAGATGCTCAGGAGAATGCCCGTCGGGCCTTTCTGTCTTTTATTTATTCTTTTACATTGTATTGTAAGCATGTTGTATTATTTCTTGATTTCACCTTGTATCATTCATCATCCATGTATCATGTAAACTGGATTTGGCCACCATTTATAAAAATGATCACTATTTTTCTTCCCCTAATGTTTGTTCATTGTTTATCTATTACATATCCCGCTACTTCTTTGTTTAACTTTGATAATACCATTGTGGAACTATGATAAGATGGTATAGTATCCCCACTATCACCTCCTAAGACCCTCACTGCAAGTCGGTAGCCTCTGGCGTACGGGGAGACGCGCTTGAGGCCATATGGCGACCACTACAGCCATTGGGATGATGGTGAGCCGGGTCAGGACGTAACAAAACTAACTTTTATGTGGTGAGGTCAATGATGTGTCATGATAATATTCCAATATTGTTTTAGAGATATTTATTGAAGATGAAAGAACACATATAAAAATTTATAAACAAAATAATTATATGGTATACACAAAAAATTATGGAAAAGAAAGAAACACATGATATAAAACATATATATTTCAGTATGTGATAGGTTTCATAAGGCCACATATAGAAATAAAAATCAACCTTATCACATATATTGTATCATTATTGGATATCCCATGGATTCTTTGGGATATTTCAAATAAATCTATATAAGAAAAAATCCATGTTGGAAATACACGTAATGTTCCTTTAGTGGTAAAACATATCAAAAATATAATTTGAGAGTGAGGTATAATTTAATATATTATAGACATTGGATACATAAATGTTTATATATAATTATATGATAGGTTAGAAAACATGAAAGATATTTTTTTCCAATCACTGAGAATGGTTGCTTTTTATTAGTTAATAAAAATTAACCTTAATTGTTCAAAGAAGTTATATGTATTGTAGATATTTCTAAATGGATAGAAATAATGAATATTGAAATAGATTCAATGTTATAAAACGAAGAATAGATAATCAGTGATCCTATAGTTGTCATTAAGACAATTGTTTCAAAAACGGTATTTAGAGAAAAATATATTTTTTTAAAAATCAATACCTATATATAATTATTAAATTCCAAATTATATAAACAACATCAAGGGAAATACTATAATTAAAACTAATCATCATTCAAAATGACTAAATTCATTAAAATTCTAATTTATCAACCAATTGTCCATAATTACATTATTTTGATGATTGATGTAAAACCAGCCTTCCATATTATGAAACATTATGAAGATGTCTACATGACACTTCCAGAATGATTTATGGATATAACTACTAGATAAAATTTATATAATATGTGGAGATACATATATGGATTAAATAAATACCAAGATCACAGAACATCAAATATAAAATATTCATGATAGAATTTGGTTTTGTATGAAACTAATTTATTACTCGTCTCTATAATAAATTTATTGATAGGGTGTTTTAATTAATATTAGTATATGATTATGGGATTTATCTTTTTGGAATCATGATAGAAGTCATAAAAACCATTTAAACATATTTAAATTAATTATTCCCTATGAAATATATATGTGATGAAATTTATATTTTTGGATCAGATATATCATGATAGATCCATGATACTTATAGGTTTGAATCAGGAATAAATATATTGACATGATACTAAAGAGATTCAATATAGAATAATCCAATATAAGAATGTTGACTTTTGTATATATTATTCACAAATCTAAGAAAATGTGTCCTCAATCACATAATGGAATAAATATAATAAACAGCATTACATATGTATCAAAACAATTTAGATTCTTATATACATTGATATTAATGTTACAAGATAATTAATGCACCATCATAGAATTATGGATATAATATAAAGATCATGGAGATTACCATTGGATGGAAGTCGAAATTATCCTTATGTTTCAATAGTCCCCTATGGATAAGGTCGTTGTATATATAGGTTGTGTGGATATAATCATCTAAATATATAAATATTATAGTTTTGAAAACATAATAAGTTTATATGAAGTGATAATTGATATATTTCATCAAAATCAGTAAGATATTTGTGAGCTAGATGTTCTCAGTTCATGTCGTGGTTACTATTTATAAAAAATAGTTAGAATATTTTTTGGAAAATGATGTAGTTAATAATGTAATATTGATTTTTAATTGTTACCAAGAGATTGATTTTGTATGTAAATGTATATACCCAAACATGATTTATTTTTATAATACTATAGTAGTTATTATGGATAATGATATATGGACACATCAGGTAACATATCACATATTCCAAAAATATATTTACTTATGAAATTTTAGTAATTATCTGAAGATTCAGTGTTATTAATTTTCATGGATTACAATTTGGTAGGACACTTATCCAATTCCTTATATCATAAGAAAAGTTATCTTCATGTTAGAGTTGGTGTCTAATATTTATTTTTAGTTGAATCTATGCTAATTGAAATATATTTTTGTTTGTGTCTTAGAACTAACTATGAATTATTTTATATAAATAAACTATATTCATTTAAATTGATACTAAAGATATATAATCACATATTTTTTTTTATTATGTATTAATTTATTATGATTTTTACATAGGGTAAAAATCACATTAAAAAATTATATAGTAGTTCTCCTCTATGATGACAACATTGAGATTCAATGAAGATAGCTAATAAATTTTTGTTATGAAGTCAATATGTTGAAATATTATGGGGAACATAGTTGTTCAAATATTAAGAGATATTTTTTGTAAGATTTTTATGATTCACATATTTAGGTTACCATTTTGAGATCTCCATAAAGGTGGATTATGAAGGAAACAAACCATTTTTATATTTCATGTTCCCATTTCATCAATTACTCTTATATGTGATAGTGTTTAATGTTATGTTTAATGTAATTTTAATGTTAATATATATCACAACTCACATTCATAGATGTATTGAAAAAACATGTGACACAATATGTTCATAATATATAGGATGTATTTGAAATGTCATTAAAGGTATTTAATTAATTATTATGTCATGGGATGATTTTTACCATCAATTTAGGGAAGTAAATTTTATGACAAAATAATTGGAATGGAATCTTAAAAATAAATTTTAGGTATATGGGGATGTATACATGATCATTATTTTTAGTCAAAGAAATATATACCAATAAATATTGTTTATACCACATGGATCCAACATTCTTGAAAGGATATCGAGACAAAATGAGTATATTACATATTACAATGTCATTTTTGGTCATTGATGTTTACAAATTAAATTCATCAACATGGGAACCCTTCCCCATTTCTAGATGGTCATTTGGGACTTTAGAAAAGCCCTCTATATGGTAATAAGGAATAATCATAGTGTGTATCTCACAATGAGTTTCTATTGATCTATATTATATTAAATAAAACTCAATTATTACGTTCAATATGATTCACATTTCCATGTAATATTTTTCAGTATTTACTGATTTCATAAGATTAATAAATATTTAATCACAAGTTAATTATTTATCTACTACAATATAAAATCTTATTTTATTTAATAATTATATAATTAATTGAGTATTTATCTATTTAATTAATAAATTTAGAGGATGATGAGTAGAAAAATTAGATGTTTAGTGGTAAATATTAACATGGAAGATGTTAAGGTAATCTTTATTGATTCACAAATAACATCCCATTAATAAAATATAATGGTAAAATTGTTATTCCATGGAATGGAGTAATTAATGGTTTTAATATATTATTAAGATCGTATTTTCAAATAAAAAATATTTAAATAAAACCCAAAACACCATAAATATACTTTTATATGTATTCATATGTTGTTGAATGTATTATTGAATCATTTTTCATAATAAATTATACATCTCTGTCTCACTGTGAATATAAAAGATTAAATTATTTTTTCTTATCTCAATCGCGAGAGGTCATCCCCCTATACCATTATCTCTGGAATAATATATACAGGATGTTCATTCAATCCCAATGGAAGAATTATAGTGTTCATGATAAATAAAGTATGATTATTAATCCAAAATACTATACCCAATAAATTAATTGGTGTTCTACAGAAATCAAAGGAGAATAGGTGGATCAACAATATATGGAACTACACAAGGATTGTAAAATTTAAGAGTCATTAAAAAAAATATAATCAAATAAATAGAATCATATATAAGAATGATCCCAAGACCAAGGTATCCAATATTACAAACTATTAAATTTAACTATAAATATAACTGAGAGATTCTCAAAGATTTAATATGACTAAGAAGTATAATTATTATTTTTCGTTGGACATGTTTCCCATATATTTTACATCATGGAATAACCATTGAATCTATGATTTGTTTTTATTTTGTGATGACCCTGAGAATAACATCTTCTATCCCTAGAACATTCATCCAGAAAATATTATGATGATTATATAATTAATTTGAAATGAATTTAATGAAAAAATATTTATAAAACCATAAAATGTTGAAACAAAAAGTATTCATTAATAGATTCAGCCAAGGAAGTCCTATTTTATATGATGATCAAAATGAATAAGATAATCTAGATATCCTTCCCTGATTTGTTGAAATCAACAATGGAAACCTATATGGAGAAGTGATAATTTTGTTTAAAGGAATAAATAGATTAATGGATGGTTGAAGAGGATTGTAATTTCCAATAATCCTTGATCAACACAAATGAAATGACCTATAGTTGAATTATAATAAAGATATGATGTGAGGTGTTAGATGGCTAAAAAATTATGATATTAAAGGGAAAAAATGGAATGTTTTTCTAAAACAGGGGTGGGATAAAATATTCCCTTATAAATGTATAACCTATAAGATAGTGGTGGCCATTGTCTCAGAATCATTATGCACCTAGTATTTATTACAAACATATATCCACTCCATGTTTCCCACATATACTCTTGTGATATATATTCATCATTATAACATGTATAAAAACACCCATTTCAGGTTATCAACTCCTTGAAATTTCTTTCAAATGTCTGCTTCTCAAAACAACAGATACAGAAAATGAAAATAATACTACGCATTAACTACAAAACATAACTATGGATACAATGATCAAAAAAATGAAAATTATAAAACATATCATCTTTATGAAGTTTAAATGGTCATCCATCTATATCACCGGAAATTATTAGTCACAAATTCAAATCCTTATAGCCCCATTAATTTCCTATTTTCATGAATAAAACATTTGGAAAAAATCAAACTGAATATGATCGGACAATAAATACCCTACATAATTCCAATTTTCATTTCAAATTTTTTTAAGACACATACTGAATCCAAATTATTTTGAAAAAATCGTATTGTTATTTCTCAATTACAATATAGACCTATGGTCATTCCCACAATAACCATCTATTTATATCCTTAAATTATTATTCCATATTTCATCCACCATTATAAGTTTATACTGACACACCACACCCTCATTCCAATGAAATAAGAAATGTGTTTTTAAAATTAATAAACCATAGAATACATTATAATTCTTATTAGATATTATTACAAATCATTTTTTTAATTCCAACATGGTTTGGATTCAAACCCTACATTAATGGATACCCATAGAATATACCATATTTTTTTGAAAATACATGTTTATTCAAAAATGCTTTTTCACTTCAATAATGAAATGTATTATGTGGTTTTCATCTCACCACATCTGATTCTATATACATACTAAATTCAAACCATCCCAATATGATTTATAAGGGAAACACTGAACAGAATAAAATTGGTTCATTAGAAATTAATTAATATTTAATTCATATTTAGACAGATTTATATTATGATTATCGATATATTCTCTTTATATTATATTAATGACTCATACTGATGTTTCTTGAATAGATAATTAATTATCCATACTACCAACAATTCCTTCTATTCACACTAACTTCACTCTTATCCATCATCACTCAAATCAATTTAATCATCCCATAAGTTAAATTCCAATGATCATTATTGTTTTCTTATAACATGTGATTCCAATTTTTAATACCCTATAGAATATTTTTCCACATCAAAATATTTTCACGTTCACCACCGAAATTACAAATGACAAATCTAAGGTCAAAAAAACTCTCCCATGATCCTTACATCAAAAAACATATACACCAAGATTCGAACATCACTCCACAAAAATGTATTACTATTATAATATCAAAACATGGTAATTAAAAATAGAATCGGGAATTTCACCATTCATCCCCATTCATAAAGATATTACATGTCTATCTCAATGTAACATGAGTGATAAAATAAAATAGAAGAAATCATATGTAGTATTATTTTATTAATTAATCCCATTTAAATTTATTAAATTTATTAAACTATTAGGGTTCTACATTCATTATCATATAGTCAACTCCCATCATATCAATTCCCTTCCATTGATACTAAATCCAAAATGAACAAACCTAATTCTCATTACAACAATGTTTCTCATCCCAAAACACACTCATCAATTGCATCCCATGATATCATGTTGTTTTTATATTCATATCAACTCATAGAATGTCATTAATAATCAATATATCCATAAAATAAAAAGAACAATAACCTCAATACAATATTCATTAATCCTCCAAACTCTCTTATCTATAACTTATTCAGAAACCATGCCTCCACACATAACCAGGTCATATTACTAATTCTAGTTCATTTATAATGGGTGTATAACCTTTTACCACCATGTATTACAACCTTGATTTAACTCCAATGAGTTGGGAAGTAATAGAACTGAACTTATGAGATTAAGAGTAACCATTCTCCCAGCACAGAATCACATATTTCCATAAGTCACCTCCACATCACATGCTACCAAATAATATCCTCACATATAATGAATCATTACATTATAATAATACCCTATAACAATATACCTAATTTTTAAATTGGTCACCTTTACAAAAAAATCACAATAAAATATTCTTCGAATAGTAAGGTTGATTATGTAAAAAATATAAAACCTAAAAACCTAAAATATCTCTAACAAAAATGAAATCATGGTTATAAACATAAAAAATAATCATTGAATACCCAACCCATTACAATAAATTATATAAATATTTTCTTGAATTGAATCATTAATCCCATGAATATACACATGCTGTAAACATGTTAATACTCATGGTTGGTGCTCATACTACGATTAAAAACCACAAAAAAATCAAGAATTATAAAGACATGCTCTTATTATAACTCCCATTAAACCATTTCCATATAGAAATTTTCATGACCCGTCCTTGGGACCCATGTCGTGACTACCCCAAGCTCAGATTCCATAAGCCAGGGGCTGGCGACTAGCACTAAAGGTGTAAATCCCTAAACTGGGAAGGCATTGCCATTATAAAATGTAAATAGACATAAGAAGAGTACACAACAAGATGTAAAACACTACTAGGAACTGTTCCCAAAAGATGTGCTAGAATGTAAAGGGGTCGGAAATACAATCCCAACAGTAAAGTACAAGGAAAAGGAAAAACTGGTACAACTAATAGACAAGCAGTTGGAAGGTGTCTAGAAGATCTTGAATCATCCACCACAGATCCTACATAAAGGGTAGGTAAAGATAGCCTCCTCAATGCTCCACATCTATTCGTCACCTCTAGGTACCATCTCGTTGTGAGGTCCTCCTCCGAGTTATGTCCAGTCCTTCTACACTCTGCCTTGATCCGCACTGTCCGTCGTCTAGTTCCAACATAACGAGGTGCATGAAAAGCCCATGTAGGGGTGAGTATAACAGTACTCAGTAGGGACCCCGATACCTTCAAGGTCTAACAAAATACAACAAGGATAAAACAAAATGTATGAAATAAATGGATTTCCATTACTTAGGTATTTGAACATACATATACCTATGTTATCATTTAACTAATCTCAATCATGTATAAAACACACAGTTCATTAACTCAACTCAATCCATGATTTTTATTAACAATACAACAGCTTATGGAGAACTCCTCCACTGTCGAGTACAATTGCCCTATCATGACTGCAACATGTTACTCACTAACCTTGGTTTGCTGAGGTACTCCCCCTATCGAGTACAACAGGTCTGCTGCCAAACCGGGCACTCCGTCCACTGTGGGTCTGCCGCCAAACCAGGTTCTTTGTCCATCGTGGGTCCGCCGCCAAACTGGGCACTCCATCTACTGGGTTAGTCGAATCACTATGAATCGAATCGGTTATGTAGTCATCAGGTCTACAACCACTAGGTCTCCCCACTCTGTCTTCATTTCTCCAGGAGGTTCCACTCCAAAAGCTACTAGTAGATACTCCAAGTTTCACAAGGTCTCACGTAGAAGTATCTCAAATGACCACCACTACATAGGGGTATTAAAGCAACTGACGGTGTGTCAATCAGACACCTGGTCTGTATTTTATTAGCAATTTAGTCCCGAGGGCCCGTTTGGATTCATGTATAAGTCAACCTGACTGTGACTCAACTATTCCCCAAACTCCAGTTAGGTATACTCAATGGGAAGACTATGATCCATGAATATCATCACCACTGACGGTTCGACAAACGGACGTCTGGTGCCAAAGATATGGTCCATGAAGGTAATGGGTCTGAAATGGGCCCGAGTCTAGTCAGACTCGGTGGGACCGACACATCCCAACCCCGTCTGTGCTGACCTGGTCTGGGTCGACCCAGTTAGGCTCGCTGGGTTTGACTCGTCCCATTAGGTGGGACAACCCGCTATGTTTTGACCCGGCCTACTGGTCCCGACATAGCAGATCGTGAGGGCGGTTCATCCCGATAGTTGCCATGTAGGATGCTTTGTAACACATCCCGTTAGACTGGGCTGGTTCTTCTAGTGACACCGCGGGGGAAGTCGCAGGTCAGCTCAGGAGGTCGGGGGCCGGGAGGCCAGCGGGCAGGCCGCTTGGGGGCGCGGGCATGCCGGCTGGGCATAAGGCAGGACACGTGTGTACCGGTAAGAGCGTCGGGGTACAGAGCAGGGAGCCAGAAGGGGCTGGGCAGGCTGCCAGTAGGATTTGGGAGCTTCGGGAATGTCGCTGGTGGGGTGCAGGGGCACCGGGTAGGCCGTCGGTGGGGCGCAGGGGCGCCGGGAAGGCCACTGGTGGCGCACAGGGGTTCCGGGCAGCGTGCCGGTGGGGCGCTAGGTAGCCCACCGGCGGGGCACGGGGCACCGTAGGTAGGCGGTCCAGGCACCGCATGGTCGACGATGTTTGTCCGGGAGAAACAGTGGGCTGCGAGGTGGTGCGGTTCGCAGAAGTCCTAGGTAGCGCGACCTCATTGTTGCCTCCTTCATTGCCTTGTCGTAGAACACCACAAAATATAAGAAAAATCGACGGAGGATGTCGGGAACTGTTAGATCGGCCATAATCTTTCGTGTTTATGTAGATAGAAAATGGATCGGTAGTATGAATCATAAATACCTAATGTTATTCATTTTGAGAGAAAGGAAGAACATGCGGAAAAGATCATACTTTAAAATAAAATCCAACCCCTACCTCGCGTGTCATTCAATGATGGTAAAAGGAGGTGATGTCATTATTTAGTTGATATAGGAGGAAAAGGGTACTCGTCGTTGGCAGATGAGTGTTCAAAGGTGACGAAGTCGAAGATGACATCAGAGTTCTTCATGGGCGTTTTTCCATTCTACATGCCTCGGTTTAAGAATTTTGATGAAGGAAGAAGATGGAAACGGTTCATCATGTTCTTCGTTGGAAGAGAAAAGGCTCCTCTCAGGCTCTCCTCTTTCTCTTCTCCAGCAATGAATAATTCACAACCAAAATAAAATAATAGTTTTTCCTATTATATTATTGTTGGAAAGAATTTGAAATGATTTATATTAAATTATGTTACTACACTTAATTAAAGGGGTGGAGTTGGCTCATTAATTGGAGGGGGGAGGTGAAGAGGATCCCCCAATTAATGTGTGGGTTCCAAGGAGTTTACGGGGGTTAAGAAGATCATGTGGGCCCCACCAATCAAACATGAATTATAGGTTTAAAAAGGTTAAAGATCATGTGTACCCCACCTAAAAATATCCTCCCTAGCGAGGTTATGCTCGGGTGGGCCCCACCACCATAACCTCTGATGATAGGTTTGGGTGTGGTGGCCCCCACCTCCAACCATCTTTGGGTGTTTTAACCACCCAATCAAAATAATGTTAATACATTATTTTATTCAATATAATTAGAAACCCCCAAAAAAATATCTTTCACTCACATCAGAACGCAACTACGGTGAAGGTCTTACTAAAAAATAACCAACACTGTGAGTTCAACGGTTCCCTCAGATTTCAATTCCGAGCACCGGTTCAAATGATATAAAATCCAGATTGTACATTTATTGAACGTACCCAAAAAAGTTCATAAAATTTTTATCAATCACCCTTTACAAGCGCTAGTTGACGTTGGGCTCTGCCTAAGTGAAACACGCCCCAATGAACCCAATGGTACTCTCGTATTTTTAATCCGACTCACCATTTAGATGTTATGAATTTTACAATAAAATAATTTTCGATTAATTATTTTATATGCGGCCAAAAACTAACTTTTTCTGGTGGCCCGTTCTAGAAAAATTTAGTATCTGAATAAATAAAGCATGCCCTCACGGGTTTAGAGGTGGTCTCAGATTTTTAATCTGAGCTACCTTTTGTGAGTTATATGCATTTGAAGAATAACATAACTTATTTAATTATTTTATTTACGGTTATACAATTTTCATGTTTTCTCAAAAGAGGACAACAAAAACTAAACTAAATCCATTCATATGGTAAACCCGCCATCCTAAGTGCAACAGTGGCATTGGATTTTTTATCTGAGTTACAGTATAAGTGTTATTCCACATTTTCAGGAAAATTTCATAAGCTCATTAATTTAAGCTTAACAATACTTCGATGGAACATTCCGAGCACTCAGGGCCACAGAATCGCAAGCCGTTAAGAACTGTGGATTCATAAAATTACCAAGTATTTAAAAAATTATTCCATAGAAATTTCCGGGTCTTGACAATATCCCGACATTAGGGATTTACGTCCCCGTAATCTACAACTCACACTATAGAAATAAATGGGCATAATGAGCATGCATCTATGAATCTCACTCCCATGTGCTCTCCTAATGGTTCTTGTGCTTCCAGCGAATCCGCACCACAGGTATCAACTGTATATGAAGGACCTTCTCCTGTCGATCATTGATCTCCACTGGAACCTCCATGAATGTATCCCCATCATATATGTCCATATATCCTTGGTCGATGATGTGGGAAGGGTCATGCACATAACTCCTCAGTTGGGATACATGGAAGACGTCGTGTAACCGTTGAAACTGAGGAGGAAGAGCTAAGTGGTATGCCACCTCGCCGACTCTGTTGAGAACCTAGAAAAGTTCGATGAATCATGGAGATTACATGCCGCATTTTACAAATCTATTTAAACCTCATCAAGGTGATACTCGTAGAAATGCGTGGTCGCCATCCTCGAAAAATAGAGGTCTCCATAACCTGACAACATATGACTTCTGTCTGCTCTGTGCATTCTCCATCGGCTCTTGTATTATGAGCACCTTTTTCTTGGTAGCTCGAACCATCTCTGGTCGGTAGGAAGTTGGCCGACTTGGTGAGTTAGTCGGCGATCACCCAAATAGAGTAATGTCCCTTAGATGTAAGTGGATGTCATGTTACGAAGTCCCAGGATATCCCATGCCTATTCACTTTGGGACCTCTAATGGTTGAATCAAGCCTATTGGTACCTGATTTTTGGCCTTCACTTGATGACAAGTGAGGCATTGAGAGTCAAACTCCGCTGCTTCCCTCTTCATACCTGGCCCCTAGTGCTGTCGTCGAAGGGGCTGGGACATATTCTCCACTCTTTATTATACCGCTAGAAAGGATTTGTGGGACTCCATCAACACCCCCTCCCGAAGTGACATTGAAACCATATTACGTACTAGTAAGAGGATGAAGTTCTCCAAACCATCAGAAAATCTATCATTTGCATGCCCTGTGGATATCTGAGCATGTCAGGTCTCACAATCATCATTCCCATGCCACGCCTCCCTGACTCGCTGAAGATGTGGGAGGGGGTCACTGTTAGAGACAATAGATAGGCTGCTCCATATCTATCCCCAAAGGATATCTGTAAGGGAGCCAGCTGCTCTGTCGCCTCCCTTAGCAGTTGTATACCAGATCTCATACACAGAGCATCTTCTGCAACGTGCCCCATTCAAAGAGCATAGACTATCTCGAAGTCATAGTCTTGGGGGAACTTGATCTATCATCGCTGTCTCAGGTTCATGTCCTTCTGAGAGAAGATATACCTGAGACTCTTGTGATCAGATTACACGATAAAAAGTTCACCATCAGATAGTGTCACCACATCTTCAAGGTGAAGACCACTACTGCTAACTCCAGGTCAAGGATAGTGTTGTTATACTCATGTTGTCTTAGTTGTAGAGAACCATAAGCAATCACTGATCCCTCCTACATCAGGACACACATGAGACGTTTCCCTGATGCATCATAGTATACTATGTACCCAACTCCTTCTTCTGTGAGCCTCAATATGAGGTCACTAGTCATCCAATACCTTAGATCTTGAAAGATTTGATGGCATCTCTCTGACATCATGAATCGTTTCCCCTTGTTCGCCAAAGCTGATAGTGGGGCTATATCTCTGTTGAAGTCTGGCACAAAGGTAAGTCTTCCTAACTCATTAGTGATTGACTACACCCTCTTATTCATGAGTTCTTCATGTGCTTCCTCAGTTTACATTTATTCCTTCTTAGGAAAATCCTATCCCTATTTTGTAGATAAACCACAACCTCTTTTCCTAATACAGTCAATTTGTGTATGAACTGTGGTTTCCTAATCCATACCCAAATTAAAGTTGTGTGTCCTCGACGCTGCCACCAAGAGGATACAAATGAAACTCTTGCCTCAATGGTAAAATGACACCGTCACATAAGTGTGATTATCGAGTCTTTTCCCAATGGTATCTACATACGTGAGGGTCAAGTCAACAATTTAACAAGAAAATCTACGTCTGGGACAAGATTCATGGAAGGATTGAATGATTGGAACCTCTGTATATTGATACTATCTCTAGTAGTAGACACAGTCTATACCTCAAATCATTCTTAGAGCCCTTGGGTCACACTCCTTTTCCACATGTATCTACTCTCTTCCCCCTACCCTCCTGCTCCCTAGGCCTGGTGGGGACTACAGAATAAGCTGGTTGTAATATGTAAAAATGTACACCACCTCATGCTACCCTCCTATTATTGCTTCAACGTTTGATGCCCTGAATATCCATCTGTCCTTAACACTTCCTCTTCTCAAAACATTTAACATTATCATGTCTCTGAGACTGTATCCAGTTTCATGCTTTTCTACTTCTAACATTCACTGGTTGTATCCGATCATACAAAGAACATTCAACAGAAAAGGTTCTCTCTAGCATATTGAGAAAAGGTGCAAGATTAGAGGACCTAAATCACAACTCACTCGGTCGTACGATCCCCAAATCACTGATCATATCATATTCATCGAGTACCCAGAATGACCGATATTCCTCGATGCATACAAATCTACCAACATGTCGACCTACCAAAGATGTAGAAGCTGAAGCAAAATCTCTAACACCTCCTCAAGCTCGTCCTCAGCTGCTTCTGATTCAGGCTCACCTCGGAACATAATGGTATCTAATTCTAAAACACATGTAAGTCACTAAGCCTACAAGGGTCCTCTACTGGTACCACCGATAGTGTCTGCTGACCAATGGAAAGTGATATAGTTGGAACATTGCCCGAAGGTACCATCTCGGAATACGGTCCAAGTACCGAAAACTCATCACTATGCGGACCATCCTCATGGTCACTCACAAAAAAAACTAGTAGCTAAGATAAAACTCTACTCTAATAGTGTCTCAACTAGCTGGGAAACTCTTGTAATGGCCTCCATCCAGCCCTATGCGACCTAGAAATCTGTCTCACCTCATAAACATGGAGGCCTCTTCTGCTAGAACTCGTTCAATGCGTTCTATCAGCGTGCACCGTATGATAGTGCGTCTAGTGGAATCTTCTTTCCAATGGGTGGTGGTGATAATTTTACAACACCCTAAGGTTACAACATTGTAAGAGGGCCTTGCACCGGTGCCTCATCGCTCGGTGGGATATCATCTTGTACTCTATAAGAACTCTAACTCACTGTCTGCATGGAGGAATCCTAATCTGATATGACACAATCAATGATTTAAAACTGGTGAGGTGACCTAGTTGAAATGAAAAAAACAAACCTTTTGAAAACAAACACACAATAAGTGTTTTCGTGCACTAAGTCAGAAATCAGAATTCAGGGTCCCGGTGTTTGAATATGTCAGCCACCTCACAAACACTGGACTCCATGAACTGAGAACCACACTCAGTACCCTTAAAACTATTCTTCATAGAAAAGAAAGATCATAGTCCTATGTTCTACAGTAGAACAGACTCCTCTGATACCAATTTGTCACGACTCATCCTCGGGACCCATGCCATGATTACCCCAAGCCCGCCTTCTATAAGCCAGGGGCTGGAGACTAGCACCAAAGGCATAAATCCCTATTCTTGTAAGGAATCGATTTTATAAAAAGTAAACACACAAAATCAGAGTACATAAATAGAATTAAAAAACTAGTAGGAACTGTACACAAAATATGTGATAGAAATTAATAGGGGCTGGAAATATAATCCCAATAGTTATGTACATGGAAAAGGAAAAACATGTACAACTAAAAGAAAAGAATTTGTGTCTAGCGGCTCCTGGATCGTCCACCACTAATCCTACTTGAAGGATAGGTATAAATAGCATCCTCATCCCTCCACATCCATTCATCTCCTCCGGGAATCGTCTCATTATGATGTCCACCTTTCGGTTCCTTCTAACCCTCGTACAATTTTCCTCTGTTAGTGTTGTCTGTTGTCTGCATCCAACACAACGAGGTGCGGGCATAGCCCGTGCAAGGGTGAGTATAACAATACTTAGTAGGGACCCCGAGACCATCAAGGTCTCACAAAATACAACAAGGATAAACCAAAATGATTAAAATCAATGGATAACCATTAATTAGGTATATGCCTATACATATACCTATGTTATCAAGTAACCCATCTCAATAATGTGGAAAACACAATGGTCATTGGCTCACCTCAAATGATGATTTTCATTTAGGAAACCACTACTACTGGAGAACTCCTCCTCTGTCGAGTATAGTGGCACTCTCATAACTTTGAGTTGCTACTCACTAAACATGGACTACTGAGGTACTCTCCTGTTGAGTACGGAGTGTCTTCTGCCAAACCGAGTGCTCCATCCATTGTGGGGCTACCACCAAACCGGGTGCTCCCCCTAATAGCATACAGAGGTACTCCTCCTGTCGAGTACCGCTGGATTTCTGCCAAACTAGGTACCCCTTTTTCCGTGGGTCTTCCACCAAATTGGGCGCTCTGTCCACTGGGCTAGTCAAAACACTCCCAGTCGAATCGGTCCAGCAGTCATCAAGTCTATAACTACCATGTCTTTACACTCTGTTTGCTCATCTCTACGAGGATCTTCTCCACAAGCTATTTGACAATAATTCATGTGTCACTAGGTCTCACATGGAAATATCTCAATGTACCGCTGCATCAATGGGGTCTCAACGCAACAGACGACATGTCAATCGGACGCCCGGTCTGTATGTTATTAGCATTTTAGTCCCGGGGGCCTAGTAGCTTTCGTATACGATCCAACCTGACCGTGACTCAACTATACCCCGAACTATAGTCGGCTATACTCAAATGGAAGACCATGCTCCATGAATACCACCACCCTTGATGGTTCAGCAAACAGACATCTGGTGCCAATTATATGGCCCAAGACGGTAATGGGTCTATGATGGGCCCAGGTCCAGTCCGACCCAGTCTATGTCGACCCAGTGAGACTCTCTGGGTCTGACCTGGCACATTGCTTGGGTCACCCCACAATGTTTGGACTCGGTCCGCTGGCCCTGACCCAGTGGACTGCGAGGAGAGTCTGGACTGATAGTTTCCACCTAGGCGGTTCCATAACTCTGCCCGAGAGACCGGGCCGGTTCAGCCAGCGACACCGCAAGGGACGCCATAGGTCGTCCTAGGGGGGCCGGTATCCAGGATGCTATCGGGAAGGCTACGCGGTGGAATGGGTAGGCCGGATGTTCATGGGTTGAGCATGACACCAGCAGGGGCCAGGGTACCTGGGTACTGGGAAGGCTTCTGCCAGGGGCTGAGCAGGCCGCCGGTAGGGCGCTGGGTCACTGGGTAGGCCACCGTCGGGGCACCGGGGTGCCGAACAAGCCGTCGTCGGGGTGTCGGGGTGCCGCCTACGCCACTAGCAGGGCACGGGGGCACCAGGATACACGCAAGCATGGTGCGGGGGTGTCGGGCAGTGCGCCGGCGGGGCGTAGGGGCACCGGGTAGCGCCCTGGCAGGGCATAGGGGTGCCGGGCAGGGAGCCGTCGCGGCGTGGGGAACCGGGCAGCGATCCGGTGAGGCGTGGCGCACTACGGGTAGGGGGTATGGCGCCGCTTGGCCGATGATGTTTGGACGAGAGCACAGGTGCGCTGCGAGGAAGTGAAGTTCGCAGAAGCCGTGGGTAGCGCGACCTCATTGTTTCCACCATAATAACCATGCGGTAGAACGCCACAAAAGAGAAGAAAAATCAATGGTGGATGTCGGGCCGTGTAAGGTCGGCCTGAATCCTTCAAGTTTATGGAGATATAAATTACATGCATGTATGAAGCACAACTACCGCCGTTCTTCATTTTGAGAGAAAGGATGAACATGGAAAAATTTTCATACTTTAAATTAAATCAGACCCCAACCTTGCTTGTCGTTCGAAGACAGCGGAAGAAGGTGATGTCATCATTCTGTTGACATCGAATGAAAAGGGTAATCGTCGTTGGCAGACGAGCATTTGAAGGTGACAAAGTCGAAGACGTTGTCTGCATTCTTCGTGGGTGAAAATTCTTTTTCCATGCATCAGTTGAAGAATGTTGAAGAAGAAGATGGAGATAGTTCGTCCCGTTCTTCATTGGAAGAGGAAAGGCACCCCTTAAGATCTCCCATTTCTCTGCTCCACCCAAGTATAATGCACAACCAAAATATAATAATAGGTTTTCCAATTATTTTATTGTTGGAAAGAATTTGAAAAGGATCAAATTAAATTAAGTTACTACACATAATTACAATGGTGGAGATGGATCATTAATTAGAGCGGGAAGGTGAAGAGGCTCCCCTAATTAATGTGGGGGTTCTGGGGAGATTAAGCAGGGTTAAGAAGCTAGTGTGGGAACCACCAATCAAACATGAATTGGGGGTTTAAAAAGTATAAAGCGGGTTTGGGCCCCACCTAATAATATCCTCCCACGGAAGGTTATACTTTGGTGGGCCCCACCACCATAACCTCCCATGGGTGGTTAGGGTGTGGTAGCCCCCACCTCCAACCTCCCCTTGGTGGTTTTAACCACCCAAACAGAATAAACATAATACTTTATTTTATTTTATTTAATTAAAAACCCCAACAAATTATCATTTACTCACGTCAGAAGACAACTACGTTGAATGTCTCACTAAGGAATCACCAACGCTGCGAGTTCAATAGTGCCCTCAGATTTCAATTTTGAGCACCGGTTCAAAATATTTAAAATCTTGAACGTCGGTTTACTGAACGTACCCAAAAAAAGTTTGGAAAAATATTATCAGTCACCCTCGACTCGTGCCGATCGAGGTTAGGCTCTACCTAATTGAAACACGTCTCAAAGAACCCAAAGGTACTCTCAGATTTTTATTCTGACTCACCATTTATAAGTTTTGAATTTAATAATAAAATAACTGTTACTTAATTATTTTATTTGCGGCCAAAAACTAACTTTTTCTGGTGGCCCGTGCCGGCCAAGTTTAGTATCTTCTTAAATAAAGAATTCCCCCAAGATTTCAGAGGTGGTCTTATATTTTTAATATGAGCTATCATTTTTGAGTTATAAACATTTGTAGAATAAAATAATTTATTTAATAATTTATTTACGGTTATTCCATTTTCAGGATTTCCCACAGGAGGCATGCGTTGACTAAACATAAGTCACACCTAGGGTAAACTAGCCATCCTGAGCGCAATAGTGGAATTAGATTTTTGATCTGTGTAACCATTTAAGAGTTATTCGAATTTTTCAGGAAAACTGCATACACTCGTTAATATAAGTTTAACAAAATGTCGACGGATCATTCTGGGCACTCTAGTCCTCAGAATTGCGCACCATCAGAAACTCTGGACTCATAAAATTCCTATGTATTTAAAAAAATCAATGGAATTTTCAGGTATTTAGAGACATCATCATTAAAATATATGAAAAGAAACCCAATCAATAATATAACACATCAATGTTAATCTGAACTTCTCAATTAACACTCTCATTAGGATTAATCCCACAATGGTCAAAAGTAACTATAATTTACGGCGGTATCTCATAACCACATACTCATAACCACTATCAAATGGACTCAAAACATTAGTTCTATTAAAAACCCAAAATAGCCATAAAAATGGTGAGGATATGCACATAATGGATAAATATCACTCTATTCTCAAAATATTAAACCATATTTTTTTATTTCACATAAATTTTTTTTCATAATTTAAATTTATTTTACTGTATTATTAATATAAATTTTAATAAACCAATAACCCCATTGATACTCATTCACAATAAATTTCTATATATATTTATTTATAGTGTATTAATATTTTATTTCATTTAATTATTTATAGTATTATGATTCCAAATATTTATTATGCCTCACATTCCATGGTCCAGTTAGATAGCAATCAATTTACTTGATATAAGGGAAGACAACAAATAATTATCTATATAGAACATTATTTAAAAAAATCATATGAATTACTCAATTATACATATCTAATAACGAAATGGATCATGAGAATTTGGGATATTTAAATTTCACCACATATTTATATATCAATTAAAATACATAAATGGTTAATCAAGTTTAAATAACCATCTATTAATTTTAATTAAATCACAAGGGTAGATTTTAATTACAAGAATAACTAAGTTGCATATAAAAAATAATACAACATCAAATGAAAATAGAAGGTAACTATTAATTGAAAGAAACATACAACTATCATATAAATCATATATGCTCAAAATTTCCAATGAATGCACACACCACGTTTTTTTATACTAACAAATATTAATGATTCCAAAAATTTATAAATTTGACAACAATTGTTCACGTCTTTGTTGAAATAAATAAAATATAAAATAAAAATGTAATAATAACATTCCCCATATCGGAAAACATATATTTTCATCATATGTTTCTTGATAATTACTTGGTACATGATATTTACCAATACCCCCCAAAAAATATTATTTTATTATATACCATTTCTAAATAGTATGGAAAAAATAATTAATCAATGTGAAACCCATTTTTAACGTCTTTCCATTGTGACACTCTAATTGGCTCATAGAATGGCAGTCTAAAAAAGCCATCAGGAACACCTCCATGTACAAAAAATGCTGATGAGTATTTCTGATGCCCTATGAGGTTAATATGTGGATATTATATCGTCATTATAATTGTTCTAAAAATATAAGGAAAAATAATATAAAATATCCAAACTAATATCATTGCCTTTGAATTTTCTAATAAAATTGAAATAACAACATATGCTATAATATTGAATGCATCACACCTACCGTAAATGATCCCCCATTAGTATATCATACATAAAAAATGATAAAAGAACAATATTAAAAAGTAGGTTATAATGAATCCATAACTAGTTATGATAATGTCCATATCCCAACTTATAATCTCTATTCACTTAATCCAATCAACAAATATCAATATTGGTCCATACCCAAAAAACCATACCTGCGAAAAATTATAGTGTTTTATTTGGTTCCCAATGATCGGTAGGCTAGAGTAGGGTGCCAATAAACTCACCAGGCCGACAAAAATAGCACCCATCTATATATATTGTCAGGTTAATATTTTTATAAAAGGTTCCCAAAATTATTATCATATTAAGAAATAATAGAAAATTAAAAATGGTGATTGGGATCCGTGGTGACACATGGAGTAGCTTCAGCCATTTTTAAAAGGAAAACTATTATTGATAGCATACATGCTACACCACATCTTGCAAAATGAAACAACTAATTTTAATAATTTAATATATCAGTTATAGTAGATCCTATATAATGGATTGTATGAATTAAATTTACTGAATTATAAAACAAATTACACAAGTTTATATAATTTATTATTTGGGGATTAATAAATTTTGAATTAAAATGAAACCTTTTTTAAATAAAAAAAATTAATTTTTTTAATTTATAATAAATGCAATTTTGATTAAAAATTAATCAAATCATTATTTTTTAACATATTACTGAAAAGTATATTCAATATAATGTTTAAAATTTATAATATTTTTTTCTACCAATTATATAATAACATATCCAATTTTATATATGAAATATACATTTTTCCTTATAAAAAGTCCTTTTTATGGGTTTTAATAGATTTTTTTTTAAATAATTTTTTTTATATTTTATAAATTAGGTTTCAAAAAAATTATAATTTTGAATGGAAATATGGAATTTTAATTTGGATTATTATTTTTATTTTTTTATAAGTTTCACGATTTGATTAATACTAAAAAATAATGAATTGTAATTGAAAAAAAAGGATTTATATAAATAATTTATTGTGTGAAATTATTATTTTTTGGTTTTAATGATTATTTAGATCAATTTTATATCATATAATCTTATTTACGACATCGTAATTAATTTCTCAATAAATTTTTATTTAAAAAAATATTAATATTTGTAATGTTTAAAATTTATAACATGTTTGTTCTTTATATCAGTAGGGTTAATTGTAAATAAATTTTCTCCACATAAGGGTTTTAAATATGGAAAAATTTATAAGATGTTTTCATTAAATAAGTTAAATAATTAATAAATATATCCTTTTTTGTACATTTAAAATAATTTCCATTTTAATTTTTTATTAATAATATTAGTAAGTGTAAATTTGGTAAATAAGGTAAAAAAATAATATAAATATTAAAAAAATTACCATAAACCTTTTAATAAAATTATTTGACGAGAGAGTTTCAATTAAAATAATAACTTAGATGATTTTATTACTTCTTCGATCAACTTGGATAACATTATTAACATAATTTTATCTTGTTTTAATGAAATGTTATGGATTTTATACTACTGTTTTAATAACTATTAAATTTAAAATACTGCGTTATTTAAAATATATCCTAAAATATAAATGGTAATTGAAAATTTATATGTTTATCATCATTAATGGAAACATATTTTGACTTTTTACAATTTAAATCATTACATAAAAGGATTACTCAGTAATTAATAAATAATTGTTTAATTAATGGAAATATAAAATTAATGATATTAAAAATATTAAAATATATAAAATTTTAAATAATTAAAATAATAGAATAATTTTATTGATAACATTGACACGTTTTTGATGTTTTAGATTAATCATATTTGATTTTATTATGTTTTCTTATATTTATAGAATGTCATGTAATGAATATTGTCGTAATTAACATTAATGATAGTTTAAAATTAATAAAATCTTACTAAATTATATAAAAACTATAAAAATATAAAATTATGTCCAATTATTTGGATAACGTTTAATATTCATTAAACTGTACATTTATGGTAATTTTTTATTCTATTGTGTCTATATTAGTCCTTTATGAGTTAAAAGACATGTCATCACAATAATAATTAAAGAGGTTAATTAATCGATAAAGCTAGATGATAAGGATTAAAATTAGTAAAATACATATAATTTTAATTGAATTTATTTAATTTTACAAATAATCTTCATATATTCTCGGTATATCATTTTTGATCTAATTTTATATAATATTAATATATTTTAATGTAATATTTTGAGAAATTACAAGAGTGTCCATCGCCTCTTTTATAAAAGGAAACATATTCTTCTGTATTCCTCAAAAATAAAAACATATTTGGTTTATCCAATATTCGGAAAATTATATTACTATAATCCTCAAAATTATTCTATTGATCTATTTTAGGAAATAAAACATCATTTTTATCTTAAGGTGTTAAGAAAATGATGAGTTCTGAGGAAGAGGTATTGGTTTTTGTCAAGTATTTATTATTTATTTATTCTTATAAATCTATAAAAATTATAAAAACCATGATAAATAAAAGGAATATCATACAAAATATAATTATATTTTAATATTTTAATATAATCACTTAAATCCATGTCCACATCGATCGTATTGAAATGTAATTATAGTTGATCTGTATTGTGAACTACCGCCTTGCTAACAGATATAATTTTTTTAATAACTGTATCAAAATAAATTTTATAATAATTGAATTAAGGTTTTTACCATATAAAAATTACATATTTATCATTAATAAAGTAAAATATATCTTTTACTTTCATACCATTCCATGCATGAAAAAATTATAACATCATGCATACGTACTTGAGAAAAATAACCTCAATAATGTTATGTGATTTATTTTTACATACCATATCACATGGATAATATATATATATATATATATTAAGAAATAATATGATATATATTATATTATAATAATTATTGAAGGTTATAATGATATTATCATTCTTAAAATAATGATATTTGAAAAATGGAAATGTTACTCATGCATAGATATGACTTACATTTTCCATGATTGTAATGTAGTTCAATTTTTATATCGATATAAAATTGATGGAATTAAGAATATAATTGATGCTTAAAATTTATTATTATGTCATTATTATTATTATTGATATGATTTAATAATTACCATTTTGAACAATATACAACATAAAAATATAATTAAGACTCATTTACTAAATATTGTCAAGAAATATTAAGCAAAAATAATTATGTATGTAATTGGTATTCCAACATAATAAGTGATATAAAAGTAATAATAAACATGAAAATTTTTAGAATGATATTTAATTATTAACGATATTATATTATTCATGAATATAAATATATTAAGTGATGAGACTGACATAATGTACGGGACTTCGTCTCAATATATATTCTTTGAGGCACATTTTGATGTTATATGCCCAACATGTTTTATGAGGATCATTTATAGACCCTTTTAACATATAATTACATTAATTTATTATATATCATGATATTTTATGTTTAGATGAATTTAATAATTTGATGGGTATGAAGATATATATTTTTATATGTTTTATGGGATACTATGAATGAATAATGATTTCATTATGAAATCATTTTACCCATCTTAATATTCCATATTTTTTTATCATATTTGATTATATAGATATAAAATAATTATAAAGGAAATTTTGGTTATATTTTATTTTAATTATAAGTCATTTAAAAGGAATCATTTTTCAATATTTATATGGAACGCTTTCACAATAAATTAAATGAATGATCAATTCTTCATGTACACGACGATAATGAATTTCACACCACCATAACAATAATTTAATTTCTAGTGTCTCATGAATGAATAAATATGTTATTAATTAAAAAACCAATTCCCTTATATTTTTTTGGGAAATTGATAATTTTTTCTAATGAAAATTGTGTTTTATATAGATATATTTTATAAGGTATTACATTTTTCTTTAAATGATTTATTATGTATTTTCTTGTTATTTATTTGGAACCTGAAATTAATAGGAAATGGTTGAGACAAATATAGATTATATATGGGGTGGCCAATATAGTTTTGAGGAATCCCATTACAGCTTGACATGGGTGGCCTTGATGGCATTAACTAATCATGTTATAACCTTATATGGGGTTTCCTAGATGGCCATAGGGAATCCCGTAATAGAATAAATATATTTAAGAAACACGGTTATTCATCTTTATAGAGTTTTTAATGTGTTTTATGTATATTATGATCTATGACACCTAAAATAGATTTAATAGTTTTTTATATTTTAATTGTTTTCATTGTGAAAAAATGAGTCATTATTTAATGTCATTTTATTCATATTCAAAAAAAACCATAAAGATAAAGGTAACTGTTATTTGATTTTTTAATTATTTCTATAATAAAGGGTTACATTATTTTTTTATAACATACTGAGATTTTGTGTTCATCCAATGTTTTTAAATATTCATTCATTTTTTATCATGGAATAAGGACAAGGAAGTGGTAAAAAAAGATAATTTTGATGATTTATTATAATCATAAATAATGTTTTATATTAAAATGGTATCCTTTTGTGAATAAAATGGAAACATAGTATATGCATATACTTATAATGTATTGGATTGCATTTTCATGTTTTAAAAAATTCATTGAAACTCTAAACTAAAAAGATCCTAGAATAAGAATTCTAGTTCAAAATCATTATGATGTGAAATGATTAAGGCCAAGTCCAACCAGTTTGTATGAATGGGTTGTATAAGAAAAATTTGATATTATGATATCTTTTTGAGAGGTAATCCTAAGAGTTCGGGATACAAAAATTAGTTTATATATTAAATTTTTATCATTATATTAATACCTTATAAATAGTTTGTAATATTTAGGTTATGAAATTTAAATATGATAAATAGTATTTTTGAAGATAGTTATTTTTTGGTAATTATCTATTATTAGTTTTTTCTATGGAAAAATAATGGAAGATAAAATCATTTAGGGTAAAAAATTACCCATTAGGTTGAATTCTTTTTTCTAAAATAAATATATTTTATGAAAAAATAAAACTAGTAACATGTGTGACAACCCATAGTTTCTGAAAATTCAATAAGAATAAAACCCAAAATAGAATGGTGAAAATGATGTATAACCAAAAAATATCCTTCATGATGTCCTTATTAATATGGATTTTTATATTTAGTTAACCAATTTGGTAGATTAAGCAAAATTTGATTTTAAGAATATTTGTTTTATAAAATATATAAATTTAGAATGGAAAATTATTTGGTAATTAAGTGATTGATGTTATGTTAGATGAATCTATTGATATTGAATTTATTACATGATTACGTTAAATATAATATTGTGGGACATTATATGATCAGTAATTGTTGTATTATTTATTATAGTAAAATTTTATTTTATTGTTATTCAGTTTATTTATTTAAATGGTTATCATATGTGGAGATTATGTGAATTAGGGAAATAAATTTTTATATGTGACATTAATAGTGGTTTATATTTTTTTGAAGATAATTTTAATATTAAATTGCGGATGATTAAGTGATCAAATAAATTAAAATTTTTTTTCCAATATTACTCCAGATTATTCTTGGAAAAACATTAAGGTCAATTTTTGTCAAATGATCTAAGATAATATTTGTTTATTAATATTGAACATGAGAAATTGAATAATTTTTTTTCAATTCAATATTTATTATTTTGGGTGAATTATATTATCTTATCCTACTAATTTTGGGTTTGGTTATTTATTATGATAGGATATATAAATAATTAATAATATCAGTATTATGTGTTATTATATAAGTTGGCTCTAGTCCATCAAGCATTAAAATGTAATATTCAATACTAATAATTTTTGCTAAAAGATGAGTTGGTGGAGGATATTTTTTAATATATAAAACTATTCTTTTCAGGTTAGTATATTTTTTATGTTCATATTTCCAGTAGTAAAATAATTCACCAACTCTATGAAAATTATATTGTAGAAAAAAGTTATCAGTTTCAATTTATCATAATTTTGTGACCCATCACATATCTATGCATTATTTATAGTAAAAACACTCTTGAACATGATCTCCATCACTCTATGTTAATCAATTATTGTTATTTTTCTCTTCTATTTCCTTTCTTTCTAACATGGAAACATATTATTTGTTATAACTGTTGACCTTTATACCTCTCATTCTATCATTAAATGTTATCGATTAATTAATTTTTTTTATTTTGAATATCAAAAAAGGTACTCTGAATAATATAAAACATGTTATGATGCCCAAGTTCCAATTTCAGGGACACAATTTATTATAGTGGGGATAATGTATCATATCTAGTTGTAACATGATACAATATGTTTTTCATAAAACATGGCTGGACAAATCATGCATAAATTGAGAACTAAATTGTATAATTTAATTTGGATATTATCTCATAGCTATTAGAAAGGTATTTTTGGAGAATATTAATTAAATATAAAAATTATGGTTCCAATTGATTATATAAATAATTATTTTGTGACATATAAATTATTAATAAAAAAATCATTTAAAAACAATCTGGAAAACTATTTGTACGTGAAAATAATTTTTTATATAGATAATAAAATCACAGTTGTTGAATTATATTAATGAAATATTTATTCAATATATATTTTAACATTATTATTAAGAGTTTTACAGTACTTATATAAAATAATAGATTTTAATCATAATTGTTTTATGAAAAGGCATATTTTCTACCTTCTGATGGTTCATTTGTTTTAAATATAGTTTACAAAAATTATATAAATTATTTTTCAAAAAATAGACATAATTTTTTAAATAGGTATATAAAAATTTATATAAGTATATTTTTTGGAAATTTTATTATTTGATTTAGATTTTGAGGAATGATGAAATTTAATAAATTTTAATTGGAAGCTGCTTATTTATCTAAATAACATATAGTGATAATTGTATTTGAGATTGGGTTTGTGTATATTTATATAAATTTTATATCATTGCATCCAATTTACTTTATTAGAATCAATTTCACATTAAATTCGAAAATAATGGCATTTAAATCTTATGAATATATTCACATTCAAAACATGTTTTCTTATTTTATTAGTTTGATTAATTTTAAATAAATTTAATCTATTTATATGTTTTTAATTTTTAAAAAGATATTACTTATTTTTAATTACAAGTTACTAATATATTAAATATTTCTCTTTTATATTTGGTCGTCATAAAAATTTTCTACCATAATTTTTTATTTTTAACATTGTTACGAGACAATTGGTTATTTAAGGGTAAAAATAGTTTTAATACTGTTAGAATATTACACTAACTGTAGTTATAATTTTATTAAATGAGTTATTTTAGAACCAAATCACTCATGGGGATATTTTAGGATACATCAGAGCAACAGAAACGACATTATTCCCTTATAGTCTTTTATTTTTATGGAAACAAAAAAATGGTATACTTAGGTTTTAATAAATATATATTTTTTAATATAGGGTTATTTAAATAAAATATTCGACTATAAATAGTATATGGAAAGAAAAAATGTTTAAATTAATGCTGAAATATTATTTTTAATTTTTAAGAAAGATATAATTACATTAATTTATTGTACAATGACGATGCAATAGTTGTTTAATTAAAGGAAATATTAAAAAAATGATAATAATAATAATAAAATTGATATTAATTTTTTATTAATGTAATGAAAAAAATTTAATGTGTTTATTTTACATTTTATTAATGTGTTAAAATATTTTTTTGGAAATATTCTTGTTGTTATGATATTTTTAAAAAATTATGTAATAAATTGTTTGAATAGTGACATTAATGATATATTAAAGTAAATAATATTTTATTACATTATATAAAATTATTAAAAATTTATAATTTTAAACACATATTGGTATATGGCATAAAATGTGATAAATTATTCATTTATTCTTCTTTAGGTATTTTATTGTTTCTATATTAACACTTATGTAGTAAAACCACATGTCATTACAATTAGAGTTAATAATGTTAAATAGGGGTAAATTATAAAATATTAGGAGTAAAAATAATAATTAAATATGTTATTTTTATTTTATGAATTTATTTAGGTCGATTTTCATCATATATTATATATAAAATCTAATTGAATCATTTGGAAAAGAAAATTAATTTATTTTAAGTTAACAATTTGTTAAATTACAAGAGTTCCCCTCCCCCCTCTCCTATGAAAGAGAACCTCATATTCATTATTTCTCACACTAAAAAATATTTAATTTCCCTGATATAACAAAATATTTTTTTATAATCCCTAACAACATTATAGATCTCTTATGTTAGTCAAAACACCATACTTAGTTATGTTACGTTGTTAAGAAAAGGGTAGAGGTCAGAGTAAGATGAATCATTTTTAATCAGCTATTTATATATTATTTAATCTTATAATACAATTAATTATCCCTCTAAAATGATGAAACAATAAGTCCAGTTAAATAAATATAATTATTTGTTATTATGTTAATATAATCAAATATAATTTCACTCACTTAAATGAAATGTGAAAATAAGTATCATTTGTTTGTATGGTGAACTACAACATTGTGAACTAATATAATTTTTTTATATCAACATCACTCAAGACATGTAATAATGATTTAATGAAACATTATATATAATATTCATGAAATATTTAAAATTATTAAAAGAAAAATTATCATTTATGTTCTTACCATTCCATTAAAAGAAACATGATAATGTCATTCATGTTAATGTCTGAACTATTACCAACATGAAGCAATGTGGTTCATTTTTTATCACCATATCACATTATAAATACACACACACATATATATAATTAATTTTTCATATAATATTATATATATATATATATGTTATTATTATCATTCTAAAATGTAAAAATAATATTAACCACCTTTCAATAAATTCATTTAAATAAGGAAAGGTTACTCATTCTTATGTATATCTTATCGTCTCCATTATTATAACATCGATAACTTTTCATATCAATATTTAATTGATTGAAAAAAATTATAATTGATCTAATAAAATTATTATTATCTCAAGAATATTATTCTTTATATTATGGACTATTCACTTATTTTGACTATATTTATCGAAGTAATGACATCTTGGACTCATGTAAAGACTATCATAAAAAATAATGATGTGAAATTAAATAATTAATTAATTTTTGTACCGAGGTAATAAGTGATATAAAATGAATAATAAACTTGAAAATATTTCAAAATAATATTAATAATTTTCATAAGTCATGTATTTATAAATGAAAATATTGTATGTGTTGAGTCAGACTCAAGGTAGTGCACTTCAACTCAATCTTCCCTCATTTTAATGATATAAACACACTTATTTTATAAGGATTATATAAAACCACTATGAATTATTTTATGAGTTGTATATACAACCAATAAGTTATTTTAATGATTTTTTTATAGATATAAAAAGAATTATTAGAGAAATTTTAGGTCTATTTTAAATTTGATTCAATGTTTTGAAAATTGAATCCTTTTATTCATTTTATATATAACTTTTTTCCTAATAAAAAAATTATAATTCTATAAATAATGGTCATAGTGAAAATGAATTTACTACCACTGTGAAAATTATTTGATTTATTGCTTCCATTGCATGATTACATATTTTTCTTAAATGAAAATTTATCTTCTATGAATTATATTAGTTTTTTTGTGTTGAAAATGGTTTTTTATTGAAAGTTTATTTTTATATTCTGGTTTTTCCATTTGTTATTAAAATATTTTATAAAATGATTTTTGGTCAATGTATTTTATTAATTATTTTTCACTTAAAAATATATAGGAAATTGATGATCTCGATATATCTTATACATTGGGTGGCCTAGAAAGCATGAGATTATCATATTTCTTCTTATCATGGGGTGGCTGAGATAGTATTGGGATATCCCGTTATAGATTAAAATGAGTTGTCTTAGATAAAACTAGGAAAAACAATAATAGATTAATTGGATGTCAACCACGTTGTTATTCAAATTGAAATGGAATTTAAAGGGTTTTATTTATATTACGATCTAAATAACAACATTGAGTTATAATTTATTTCCTATGTGGTTTAATAAGTTTCTTTCAGAAAAATGTGCGTTTTTTACCATGTGAATAATTTTTTATTTCATATTGATAATGGTCCTTCAATATAATGCTTAATGTTATATGAGTGTTAATTTTTTTACTAAATTAATAGTTTCCCTTATATTTTTTACTCATTATTGTGATTTTATTCTAATCCCATGTTTGTAAAAAAAATTCACAATGTTTATGTTGAAATAGAGACAATGATGATAGTCCTCATTTCCACTGTCCTTGTGTGGTGTTATTGAAAATTGAATAATATTTTCTAATTAATTTGTTAGTCCTCATTTACCCACAACTGATTTTATAATTTTAGAAAAAATGAGTTCCTATGAATGTATAAAATATATAATACATTTATATTTAATCATTTTTAATATATATTAATTTGATAAATAATAATTTTTTTCCATGATTGATGGTGATTCAATAATAAAGTCATTTTTTAATGGAGATAGTAGTTCATACATACGTAGAAGGGATTGTTGCAATTATAATTGGATAGAAGATAAGAAGGAAACGATTTATAAAATAAACATAATAACATGTATTAATTATTTTTATAGTTATGTAATATTATAATAATATATATCAATGGTAGGATGGAGGTATAAGATGAAATAATATTTAAGGAACTCAATTAAGAGTCATATATTATCTTTAGAAACCCCACATTAGTATGAACATTATCCTTAATTAGTTTAGATTAATATTGACAAAGGGACACAAAATATATGTTTGTGTAATTAATAAATGCGTATTTTCACGAAATACCCATGTTAGAGTTGTAATTGGTTTTTAATAGCCGAGGAGATATGTTTTCCTTTTAAAAATGAGGGTTACGAAACAATTATAAATATAAATAAAAATTAAATATTATAAATTAATCACTTATCATAAGGTGTTATAAATCAATATAATATATTATATAAGTTTATAAGGGTATAAAACCTATAATTAGATGATAATTAAGGCATGAATATTTATCCCATTACTTAATTTTACCTCAAGAAACCTGTTTTCCTATTAAATTTGGTAATTAATTTTTACCAAGATGACTATTTTATTTAACAATAAATTAAATTAACCAAACTAAAATATATTAAGATAATAATTGAAAATAATAAATACATTTTTTATTATTATATCAGTTGAATTAAGGATGTTAATATTGATATAACAACATAAAGTAAATAAAAATAGATTTTATGAAAATATGATTTACGACCTAAAATTACATTTATATAAAGACATAGTATAATGTTAACTCATTTGGAATTAATTAGATTATTTTACGAGAAATAGAAATAAATTCAATTTTAATCAAATCAATAAAATTGATAACTTATAAAAAATAGTATTGAAATATTATCTTTTTTAAAAATATGAATTCATCCCTATTTACCCAAATAGAATCCAATTCGAGAAATTAAAAATTATAAATAAAATACAACAAAATATAGTACAGAAATAATTTTTACTTTATAAATAACAATATATATAGGAAATATTATAATTCTAATATCTATTCATATAAGAAAATATTTCTATGATTTTTTTATGAATAAAATAAATGTTTTCTGACAAATTTATTGGTAATTACCAAAAAATGATTTATGGCTTCATTGATTTAATAGATTAATATTTCCCATTATCAAAATTATTTATAAAAGGTGGTAAATTTAAATTCCAATTAATAAGCCTATATGTCACACCTATAAACTAATTTCCAAAAATATTTATTTTTACTATCAAATGATTTTCTCTTCATTCATATAGAATTTATAATCAATATATAAATGACTATTTATTATTATTAATCAATAATAAAAATAATTAACTTTAATCCAATAACTATGAAAAATATATCATCAAATTGTATCATATAAAATATAAAGGCAACACAATGATACAAAAAATGGCGAACTTAACAAATTTATCAATTCATTTTTATCATTAAAATTTGATTACTTATGTCATAATCACTCTTAAATATTTATTTATTACAAAAATTAAATTCAGGTACTACAAAATTCTATTAAACTTTTCAATACGCAACAATCCAACATATATGTTATTATGGTCACATTTAAATAATAATTTTTGGTTTCAATTATGATCATATTTTCAAGTGGTACATGATATAAAAATAGTATTAGTTTAAATAAATTAAATTCTATAAAATTGAGGTTTCACTTTCTACCCACATTATGAAATTAATATCTCAATGTTGAATCAATTATCCAAAAAAATTGGTAAAAATTAAATTTTAGAAAAAATTTCAAAGAGTATATGATAATAAATATATATAAATTAAGGAATAATATTTAATATTCACTGATTATGTTTAAAAATGAAAGGAAAATTATTTTAGATGTTATCACCAAGATACAAACCATTTCCTAAAAACATGATAAGCAAAAAAATAATCATAATGAGATTCATTCATTATAAAAATAACATCATATTGCATACCATTATAGTTGCGAAATAGTTTCCTTTTAAAATGATACAAATTTATATTTATGAGTCATATGATATGTTATAATTTTAATATCCTAATATAAAATAAGATAATCTAAACTACCTTTATTTCATTATACAACATATATATAATTTTTTCTCTTATCATATTTTGTGTAGTATTTTTCATATTTTTCATCTTATATTTTAAATGATGCATAAAAATTCTGAATTTTTCATTCCCATGTAAGTAAAATTATTTTTCAATGGGTCATAATATACTTAAAAAGATGAAAAAATATATCTAATATTACTATTAATTAACAAAAATAAATGTTTATAAATAGATAATATACTAACTAATATGAATAATAAATTATATGAATATATAAAACATTAATATTAAATGGCTCAGTAAAAATTCAAAACAATAAAATTATATCATTCCATAGACAACTAACCTCATTTTACACAAATATCCACTACCTTATTTAAGCCCTGAAAATAATAATTCTTTTATCTCATATTCTTACACGAATAACATAAAATTTATCCTTAATAATAGTCAATGTCTACTTAATATTGAAATTGGACATTCCGTAATAATATATTCTATGATGAAATAAAATGTTCATCAAAAATAATCCAAATCACCATAAATCCATAGTCAAATCATATATAATCCAACTAGATAAACCATGATGTATCTTGAAATTATTATAAACTAAATTAACATTAAATATCATAAAAGCTAATATATTATCATTTTCCCTAATTCTTTACAATTTTCTAATAATTATTGAAATAATAATAAAAAATTAGCATGAAATCTTTATTCATAAAATCACTTTTTATTTACATGGATATAAATAATTTAATCAATCATTCAAAAAATTTAATTTTCCATTCAACTAAATTAACCATAATTACTATAACATTAGTGATCATATTAAACCATATAGTTTTATTTCCATTAATCAAGAATTTTTCCAAATACCTTATTACCATATCAAAAAATATCATAATTTATTTTTTAATTCAATCATATAAGTCATTGATTAGAATATACACAATTTATTTTTTGATAAATTTAAAATCAAATCAATATTTAAATTAAATTCAACTAAATAATTACTTTGTATATTCCATATTTTGATAAATTAATTATATATAATCCATCATAAATTATTAAAAATCCATTTTTGATTATTTCTATAATTGTTCCTTTCAATAATAAAAAACATCCATCGTGACCTATGATATTAAATTCCTAATATTATATTTTATTAATCCAATCAAAAAATAATAATTAATAACTTATATATTAAATTTGAGGTATCATAATCTATTTATATCTTTAATAAATTGATATTCAGATGATATTGTTTACCCCCTTCTTTATATTTCTTCTTTAGGAATAAATTTCATAATCCCAGACTTCTATAATTTAAAACACTCAATTAATAACTTAGAATGAATAATATTTCCCTCTATTGATTTTATTGATATCATCATTTTTATTTAGTATATTATGGTTTTCCACCATTATATTCCTTACATATATATAAAAATGTTTTTTCTCATTTAAGGAATTATCTAGGATAAATCTTCCCGTATTGATTATTTTTAATAAAATTAATATTCTTTATTCATCATTAATTAAAAATCATCGTCAATGAATCTCTATTTTTTCATATTTGGTGTTTTAGGAAATTCACATAGGATATGGTTGTAAACAAAAACGTTAGATTGTTTTTTGTATCCAAAACCATGTTTTTTTAACTCTAGTTCGAACCGAGTTCAATTTCTTCTTTGAAAATCCATTAAAATTTCATTTAAAGTCCTTATTTACTATGTTCTCAATAGTTCCTATCATTTAAAAACAAAATAAATAGTAACATTTATTATATCAAATAAAATCTAAATATATATATATATATATATATTAAAAACTAATATATCATTAACTATGTAGCCATTTATTAAAAAACATTGATTCAAACTATATTACCTAAAATTACCATATTTTCCATTAATTTACAAACATTTATATTTATTGAGGAATTATAACTATTACTAAAATAAAATAATAACCTATAAAGTCAACTAACACTATAATTTAATTATTAAAATAATATCTTCTATCACAATAACTCATCATTATATGTTTTTAACAAGTGATTCAATATTTAACTTTTATTGGATATTGAATTTTTATTTTTCTATAAAAAAAGAAAATAAAAATTCTTCAAAGTATATATTTCCCCACAGTGTGAATTTTATCTCCTAAGCACATGTTCTTATGTTTATATTAGTATTTTATTCATGGAATCACGTCTTAATTAATTATTTGTAACCTTAAACCATGAAATGATAACTATATGTCCTTAATCGCTCATAATATTTTTTTTTTCAAAATTTAAGGTAACCAAAATAATTTATTCTAAAGGATACAAACTGAAAGATGAAAAATTAATCCCTTTGAAACTCATAAAAAATGAAGAATTATAGTCTTTATTATTTATTAAAAATTGATTTTTAATTATAATTTACTTATTAAATAATAATAAATACCAATAATAATTAATAATTTTATTTTAAATAAGACATAAAAGAAACTTTTTATTACCAGAGGGTTCCTTAAATACATCAACATAATTCCTTCAAAAAAATTGTTAACCTTTATAATTTCCTAAACCCTCCTTTAGAAAATAAATACATTTTTTCCTTTTTAAAAAAAAATATTTCCATAAAGAAATGTATGTTCAGTGAGAAATTATCAATATATAACTATTACAACTACTCTAGTAATGAAATAACAGACCTGGATTGTTCCAAAAATATCATAAGTATATGTTCTATAAAGTAATATCCATACACAATATAAGAGTATATTATAAATAATTTACATATTTAATTTCCTTAATGTAACATATAAATATCAAAAATAAAAAATAGTCTGATAAATAAAAAAAATAGTTTTCTTAGTCCATTATATTGGAGGAACACATAAACAATAAAATCTATCCACAATAACCAATACATTAGAGACTTATATGTAGTTCACCCTTTTCATGATAATCTTCAAGGATATAAAAACAAATATATTACTTCATTAGCATCATAAAATATAATATATTATATAATTAAACAAATCAGTTAGAGAATATTTGGGATTTATATTGAAATTTAGAGTAAATATCCTTTTCTATTATAAATTTTTAAATAAAAAAATTCAAACCGGAACATGGAATAAGATTTTAAAAGTAACCCATGAAATTCTATAAAAGAATACAAATAATGAATAATAAAAATTATACTGGAAAATTACATTTGTGCTATATCTATTCAAAATTATACCTTTTAACTTTTCTAAGGATTATAAAAAATTACCATTATGGAAAGCACACAAAATGTACCTTCATTAAAATTCATAATAATATAGAAGTTTATAAAAATTAAAAATAAAAATATTTTATATATACAATATCATTCTCATAACATTATATAAAAATTTGATATGAATAAAAAATAGTTTTAAATAATTATAATATTGTTTTATAGTAAAATTCAATAACTCATAATATGTTTTTAATGAAATCAAAATTGAAGAATTGAAATTGAAATAGATTGTTAAACATCATTATATTTCTTAAAAAATATTAAATACATCCATATAAATATATACATACCTAATAAGTGAAGAAACATTGTGAGAATGTAATCAATATCCAATAAAGGAAATTTTGATGATAAATCCAATTCTTCATCTCTCGAATCACCACATAATTATTTTATATTACATAATAATAAAAATTTATTAGATTAAATGATTCTAAATAATATTAATAAATTTAATTCCATTAATATTTCTAACATATCAAGATTTTATTATATATATATTTGACATTATTTAACTTTTTTATATTTTTAAATTCATGTGACACTGGAAATAACTATATATAAATATATATAATTATATATATTAAAACACTAAGTCTATAATTCATTTCATAGAACACCAATATGCATTGTGAAACATGAAAAAATGAATTGGTATGCGTCATATGACACAAATTAGCATATAAAAAATAGAACATTGACTCAGTGTACGATACATGAAACCACAACTTGTGGTATGTTACCTGCAACATAAACTAGGCATATGTTACAAATAACACTAATTATTCTATGAAACATCAATTTACAGTTATAATTTTTTTAATGCGATATTTATTAACATGTCATTAAACATTTTAATAATATAATTAATAATGATTATTAAAATATTATCCCTTAATGTTTTATAGAAATATTAAATATTGATAAAAAAGAAATAAATTTTAGTAAAGTACTTATATATTAAAAAATAATAAGAACAACACTTCATGCTAATATATTAAGGAAAACAAAATTAATTTTATACACATTTATAAATTAAATATTTTAATTTTAACCTCATTTTAAAATTTATAATGAAAAAATATCTATTGGTGAATTTTTTATTTTTTATAAGAAACATCATTTTTTGATTAATAGTGAGAAATACTACTTCTAGGATACAAATTTTCATTTCATTTAAAAAATCAATACTGATGAATTATAGTTTAAAATTATTTTATGTTCAAAAAGGAAAAATTATACATTTATTAATTCAGTTTATTTCATTAAAATTAATTTCACTATGAAATCGAATATAAAATCATGATTTTCTTTTGAACTTCTTTCTGCATTAACGACCAGTAATTTCATCATGTTTGTTGGAGTAGAATTGATCATAAATCTATATCTTATGTTATTATAGTCTATAAAAACTAATATATAACATTTTAGTTGTTATTATATTTATAACCTAAATATATCCACTAAATTTTTTACCAAAAATATTGGTAAAAGGATTAAAAATAATCAAAATGACTAAGTTAAAATTATGATTAATTAGGGATTAATCCTTACTATAATTGGCCCAATGACCAATAAAATTTTCCAATAACCCATTGGGCGGTCCTATTTCTGCCATATAACATCAATTATTGATTTATTTAGGGACTATATGACTTTTTTTTAGGAATGAACGAGAATATATTTTATTTTTTTCACAAATTTCTCATTTGTCCATCAATTCCCTATAAAAGGACACCACCAACCTTATATCCTTAGAGATATTAATCTAATTAGTCACATCCAATATCTACCAAATAAACATACCAAAATCACTCCCTTTTACCTAGAATAATTTCAATGGGTAGAAATGAAATTGACATAATCCTTTTTACACAAACAAATAAGAGTTACACAATTAAGAGGTAACATCTTCTATCATGTACTTTTTTTATTTTGTTTCTAAAACCCAACCATATCTATAAATTATATTTTTATATATAAAATAATTATCATAAAAATACTAATTTTTTTAGGTAAATGGTTAATCCAAAACATACACACACCTTCATCCAATGTGCAATGAACATAATATTTGTGTTTGAGGAACTACTGCCTCGCAAAATAATGGTTGTTCATTTTTCCAGTACCACATATCATGGTAGACATTATGAAAATAAATATGAATATATTTTATTTATATTATATTCATAATGCCTTTATGATTCTATATTTTTTATATATAACATACAATTATGAATTCAATCTTATGTAAATATGATAATTTTGTATGATCATGTTTGGACTACGACTCCCTCAAAGAGATATGACTCATTCATACACTAAATATATTTTTTAATAGTGGTTCATAGAAAATATATATGATGTATATGATATCATAAATTGAATTTAATATATATAAAAATGTGTGTGTGTGTGTGTGTATTTCTTTTATCTTTTTCATTCAACGATACTATTAAATAGGAATATCATTTTTGTGTACATAAGGCCTACCGTCTCCATGAATGGTGTATTTATTTTATTATTTATATATTATATAGATTATTATAAAACAAGTATTCTGTATATATGTAACATTAATATGATCATTTAAATTCTATAAATCATTATATATTTATAAGGACCAAATATAAAAAAAATTACGACCCATTTGAAGAAAAATCAATATATGACCCAAAGTGAATCCTAAATATATTATGGTTAACATTAAGGTAAAATATGTTGTAATCAAACCATATATGAAATTATATATAATAATATGGTTTTGAAAATTTTGATAAATTATCTATATTTATTATATTGGTGGTTTTAACTACAATGAAGAGAATCAAGACATAAGGTAAGGGTATTTCATATACCTTTTTATTTCCATAAACAACATGTAATGTTTTCAACACTATAATATAGGTTTTTGTAGTTTCATAGAATGAATGGATTATTTTTATCATATACATAAATTTATGTGTATTAACATATCCTTTTTCTATATTATTTTATGTTTAATATGTTTCACAAGTTACTAAATTGGTGAATTTTTATTTCGATTTTCATTTTTTCAGTTTAATGTTTTGTTATGCACCAAAATTCAATTTCATGGTTTATATAATTATATATTGCATATTAAATAATGATATAAGTTATTTAAATGATATTATAAGATTTATATAATTTCCTTGTCTTACATGGTGTGTATTATCCCATGTTACCATGTTACAATAGATTATTAAGATAGTCTTATCGATTTTCTTGAATTATTATTATTTTTTGCATCTTTTGGTGAAAATGTATAATACATATCTCGTGAAAAATAATGAATTTTCACTTCTTATGGTTATTGATAATTTATTAATATATATGAAACATTTTATACAATAATTTTTATATAATGAAATGATGATATTGTTTTATGAAGGGACATCATTACCCACTCTTAGGTAAGAAAAAAATTTTCCATTAAAATCATGGTTTCCAAAAAGAGATTCCAAGAATATTTTACTATTTTCTTTTGATAATTAAAATAATTTGTAACCCTTTTTGTAAATTAAAAATTCATTCAATGGTATATTATTGTCACTTTCGGAATGAGGAATTCTCTTAACATTTTTATCATGGAAATGGAATGTTCTTTATAACTTTTTATACATGTACAAATTTATCTCTAATAAATCCTTTGAACCTTTATTGATGTATAAAAGATAATTTTTTTGAAATTATTTTTAATATAAGACATTTAATGAATTTATTTAAAACTAATTTCTATTATTTTTCATATCTTTTCGAGGTATTTTATATTAGTGTAATTTTAAAAATATTTTATGTATTGAAGAGAATTTTTCAATGATGAAATAATTTTTTCTTCAAGATTAATTGTTGAAATATATGTGTCAATTATATTCCATCTATGATGAAATATGTTGGTGTTACTCATTAAGATATAATAAATATTTTTCTCTATTCAAATTAATTATTTGAATAGATTACTGTTAATTTCATTGTATTTATAAACAATCATTATCTTTCCAGGGTTATTTATTTATGAATAAAATTTCTCATTCATAGGTAATATGTTTATAAAATTCACTTCTTTTCCATTGGTTATATTATATTAAATACTTCTTAATATATAGGTTATGGTTTAATTAAATGATTAGGAAACCTTTCTATCCTATATAGTTTATAAAGGGATGAAATGTTAATGATATAAATTTCATTTCATGGGATATGATTGTATTTTAAAAAACCCATATCTTTGTATGGGAAATTATATTATACATGTTTTATTTTATAGTAGAACATGTATGGAATATTTTGTTTTATGACAACATATATCTATATACCCCTTCAATGAATTTGGTAATGATATGTTGTATATTATTTAAAATGTTAAATGGGTTATTTCCCAAGCCCGAAAACAATATAGTTCTTGGGTTTCATCTGAAGCCTATAATAACTAGGTTACACTGGTTGTGGAACAATCCTGAATTAAATAAGGTATATTGGTTGTATCTAAATCCTAATATAAATATGTTAAATGAATTATAGACCATTCCCAGAAACCACAAGATAGTAGGGTTGTATCTCAGTCGTAAAAGAAATACAATACATACGTTGTAGCCTATGCCTGAAAATAATAAGATACATAGGCTATAACGCAATACCAAAAAATATGGAACATATGTTTTAGTCTAATCCAAAAATAAGAAGGTACATGGTTTGTAGCCAAACACTAAAAGAAAAATGTTATATAGGATGTAGCCTAATCCCAAAAAAAAGTAGGTACACCGGTTTTAGACAAAGACTAAATGTTAGAGGGTACATAATATTTTATCCCAAGACCATAATAGGTAACTGTGTCATAGTCCGAGACAAAAATGTTATAAATGTTTTGGTATATAGTCTAGAAAAAATATTTTATATTCTTATATGTATGACAAAAGTGTATGTCTTATTCCTCATTTATTATTTCATGGAATATTTTTTTTATTTCTGTATGATTCATGTCATTTAAAATACTAGGATTTATCCATTAAGTAATGTTTATGATCTTTGATATAATGGATATGATCTTATAATGGTACATCACATTCTCAAACCCATATGTTCATGTTTATGCATTCATGTCACCCTTGTTTACCTTTATTGATCATCTGATCTCACCCCTTTTTATGTTTCCATTCCCTGGGTTATGATGAAATATTTTTGGTAAGAGTAATAAAGGTGGAGATCTTTATTGGATGTGTTGAAGGCCTTTCCCTAAGATAAGATATTTTCATTACATGATTCCTAATACACCAAAATATTGTATTCCACATTCATGTATTTTTGAAATGTACTATATATTCATAAAAAAATGATATTATATCCAAGTGTGTTAATCCTGGGTCTCCACACTATTAATATTTTAATTTAATTTAAAAACATATTATTTTTAAACTAAATTATAAAATTTCACATGTAATGTTTTGAGGATTCTCAGTTGATTTTCCCAAATCAGTTTAGGTAATTTAACTACATTGTTTGGGGACTTTGTTCTATAACCTAAATGTACTAATACATAATTTTTTTTACATTTATTAATTTAATATAATTGTATTCTTATTATAGAATGGTGGACCTAAAAAATGAGGAACATTGTTGCATAGAGATGGTAACCTATATGTATTCATAAACATCATTTTAAACTCATAATCAATAGTAACCAAACATATAGTACACTAATTTTCATATAAAAAATTAAAAATAAGTTATAAATTCAATATGTATTCATTATATTAATAAATATTTCCTTTATTTTGAAGTAGTTACCAAAAAATGAAACACATGGATTCATAGTGGTGGAAATCTACTTGTACCAATGATCAGTATTATAATTATCTAATAAATGGTAGAGTTTGAGGTTATGTAATATATAATAATTAAAGAATAATAATAATATTATAAATAACATAATATTTATTTGATAAAAAATTTAACAACCTATGATGATTGGTGATAAAAATTGAAATGTGTTACCTGATAGAGAATATAGTTTTAATATATACATTTTAATTTTATTTTGTTTAGCATTAAAATTAAATGAAAATGAAAAAGTGTTATACAATAAACATAATGACATGTATTTATCATTTTTATGAAAATGTAATTATATAATAATGATTATAGTAGGATTCAATGAGGTATATGATTAAATAAATATTATATAAATTGGTTAAGAGATTAAACTATTCATTTATAAAATCATTTTTTGTCCAAATTAAACCTTTATATGATGGTATTTTTAGAGACCATGCCCTCAATTATTTGAAAAATGATGTTGGTAATAGATTTTTGTTGAGCTTAAAGAAAAAATAGATCCCAATTATATGAACTAAGTAAAAATGAGAGTTTAAAATATATATTTGATGGTAGTGGACCATGTAAAAATAAAATTAACATTAACATTTTACATATTTCATTACCATGGCTAAGTGAAATAAAAATAAAATCCTTTTAATACACTAATATTGATTTTTAAACACTCTATTCCCATGAATATTTTTATAATATTCCATCATATTTTGAATTATTTTATAGATAAATTAACTATTTAAACTCATTACAATTTCAAAATGATTTTTCAATGGTTTCATTACACAATGGACTGATGAAATTTTTCTCATTATTAAATTCTATCTCTCACAACCTAAAATTCTAAAACAATAATAATATTTTAATAGACTATGTAACATGAATCTAAAAGCATAGAATAAAATATTACACCCATGTACTTTACAATATTTTTCTATTTTAAGAAATTTAATTTTTTCGACACCATTAGATGCCTGTAAATTTTTTTTCAATTTATTACATTATAAGAAATATCGAGTTTTACCAAACAAAAACATATCATTATTATAATATTTATAATCATAGTTATAATCTATAAAATTAAATGGTATTTTGTAATAAGATTATATAAATTATTAAAATATATTTTTAACCAATTTATATTAGTTATTTACTAATTATAAAAACAATAATCAACATTTAAAATGAAAAAAATATCTAGAAAATATGTATTTTTTCTCAAAGGTGGTTTTATCATATATGGGGTACATAAGTTTCAATTGTCTTTACCAAATTTAAAAAATTTATTTCAAAAATTTAAATTATATTCCTATCACAATACAAAAATTTTTCTTTAGGGAGTTTCTTAGTTTGTTCATAGAAGATTCATTTTGTGATGAATAGTAAAAAATAACTTTTAATAGAAAAATACCATTTTTTATCACTAAATGATGTTAAATTTTATTTTTATTTATTTTTAATTATAAATTAGGTAAAATTTAAATGGATTATTCTAGTTTATTTCATTTATATTATTTTGATTTTGATTTTATATTTAAATAATTTGTATGATTATGATCATTTTCACTTTTAAAACTGACATTCTTGTCAGGTATATGGGAAAAAAATAATGTATTTATTTTCTATGTATTTAATTTTTTAAATATGGATTCCATGTATAATATAATGATAATATATATTTTCTAATAATATATTCCTATTTTTTCAAAATTTAACCATCAAGACAATAAATATAATTTATCACAATTGATGGAAAAAAAATTACCAGGGGTTAAAATAATAAGATTAGTGTTAAAATTGGAAAAAATCATTTCATACCACTTATTATATGGTAGTATTTTGAAATTATATTTTATATTATTTATAATTTATATTTTTTTAATCTTTATGATTGATATAAATGTGGTTATGATTGGTTAATTTCAAAAACAAACAGTAGGGCTCCACTCACCTCACCAATAAAATGTCACCCATATCATCTATTTCAATACCATAAAACCTATTTGGATCATTAAAAAACAATATATATCAATTTCCTAATTTCCTCTAATATTTATAGAAGCCTTAGTTTGGTTAGAATCCCAACCTAGGAAGGATTTAGTTTAATCCCAAATAGGATACCCAAAAAAGAGATACCGTTCTTGAATGAGGGATTTTATATTAATTCATTATCCACATCCTTATATTATTATTAAAAAATAATGATTTAACAATATAATTTTATTCTATATATTGGTATTTTATAATATTATTTCATGACCTTGAACCATATTTATTTCCATTAAATGGTCTATGAAATCGTTGTTCCAATGTACAGAAGACTACCATTGCTGGAACACAAGTCATTTTGTTCTATTACCACAGATCATGGATTGATATAATTATGTATATAATGTGTATATATGTATAATATTTATAAAATAATGAAATATCGATATTCATTATATCATATATATCTTTTTAAAATATTTTCCATATGGGATATTATAGCATATAATACTTACACGATGATTATCGCGACATGATGTGATGTGAATCATCATTAAATAATGAATTAAATGGAATTTAGTAAGAATAATGTAATTTATTATAGGTCATCTTCATAACATAAATGATATATTCATGAAAATTTTATAACTATTGATAGATGACATATCATTTTGTTCTTCACTCACATAATGATAATAACAATGTTTTTATAAGTGTGAACTACTACCATCACTATGTGATGTGACTCTTTTTTCATAACTACACCACATTTATGATATATATAAGTATATTAAAAAATAATATTATATAGAAGATATTTTTATGTAACACCCTATGATTAAATAGAAAATTATTGATGGTGTAAATTTCACAAAACATTGTGTTTATAAAATAACGAATCCCACTAAAATATGATGAAATATTAATTTATAAAAAAGATTAATCTCTTTAATGGATTTTTGTTAATACATTCCAACATTTATTTATTATTTATAGATTAATTAACTTGAAAAAATGATCTTAAATGATTTTAGGAATATATAATTGGTAAAACCAATCTTTTAAATTAGTTTATATGAATTTTATTAACTATATTATGAAGTATATATATATAAATAAATATACTACATTGTATAAATTAATTATAAATTTTTTTTAAAAAATCTATTAGTTTTTATTTACATTGTTTTATTTTACCAAAATGTGATTTCTTTATAAATATTTTGTTATTTTATTAAATGAAAAATATATTATAATAAATTTCTTGATCCTTTTGAAATTTTATTTGATAAAACTATATTGATTTTTATAATAATAATATCATAATTTACATTATGAGAATATTTGGAATTTTTATGAAAATATAGATTTTAATTGAATAGTGAAAATTATTTATTTTGGTAAAAATTCATTTCATTTCGATAAATTAAGTAATTTAAATGTCAAATTACTTTGTTTGTATGATTTCAAGAAGAAAAATAATTATTTAGTCATATTTCAAAAAACTATATTTTTTTAATCCAATTATTATTATTTTTTAACTTTTTTGGCTAAAACAATAGTTTTCACTAAGAACACTTTTTACGAACACATTGTTTACCGATTTTAATTTCTTAAAATAATTCACAATGAGGATTAATTTAAATAATATTTTTGGATTATATATATATAAATATAAATTTTTATTCTTTCAAAAATTATTATAAGACATATTTTAAATATTAAATAATCATAGTGTTGAAAAATACACTTCTTGGAAAATTACATTTTCAACATGTTTGTCGATTTTATTTTAAATTAATTTTTTTATTCAAATTTTTCACTTTTTTAGAACAAGTATTTTGGTAAATAATGATTATAAATTTATATTATGGTTTATATTTGATCACAATACTAAAATGATACATTTTTTTATTAATGAAAACTAATAAATTATAATAGAAACCAAAAAATTCATTTAAAAGATTTATAAAGTTAAATTATATGTATAATTTATTTTAATGTAAATTTAAATCTATTTTAAATAAATTATTCTTAATTTGTTTATTTCGGTATTTCTCTTATTGAATATTGATGAAAATCATTATAAATATTTGAACATTTTCTGTTTGAAACCACTCTTTTCCTTCATGTCTGTAAGATACTATTTAAAATATATATTGGCACTTATGTGAAAATAATTTGAAAACATTATTACATAATTGTTTTATCAGAATAATGAAAAATTTATAATAATTTTAACAGAATTTTTGACCAAACAGATTTTTGAAAATAGTAAAAATATAATTACAATGATTATGGTTAATCTATATTTATCGAGGGTAAATAAAGAATATAATGTTAGATTACGTACCAATATTTATAATACCAATTATATATATATATATATATATATATCCAAATTATGTCATCTAGTTTCTAGAATGAACAATTTTGGAATATTTTTTCATGAATAAACTATATATATAATTAAATCTTTTAAAAAAAATTACAATTGTTCTACTCACCTCACATATAAAATGAACCGATTATCATGTCTTTTGTTAAACCCCAAATCCTCTCTTAATGAGAAAATAAATTGTAAAATCATTTCCCAATTTCCCTCACCTAATCATAAATCCATGTTGTTTTGATATACATCATAATAAGGATTTTTGAAAACACCTAAAAAGTATACACGAAGAAGAGGTTGATTTCATTAATGATCATTTTTAGTTTTGTTCTTTCTACACCTCCTTAATGTATTATTAGACTACTATAATAAAATAAAAATATATTCTTACATATATTAGGATATTTTTATATTAATTTCATGAACTAAAAAAATCTCCAAATTCATTAAAATGGATCCATAAACATCATTCTTGTTTGCGAAAAATTACGGCCACACATACTAATGTCATTAATTTTTCCATTACAACCTCTAATGATTGGCTCTGATAATGTATATAAAGTATATATATTATATAAATAATATACTTATTATTTATGATTCATGATAACCAATATATCTTTTTTTACTTTCAATTATGTGGGGGATACGATATTGTTTCTCATTTGAATAGAAGACTACATCCTCATGAATATATGTTACTTGTCTTTTACTAATTATTTATATTCAAAATAATAAGCATAATGATAATTGAAATAAATTATATAAATGAAATAAATATGGAAAAGAAAAAATATATATAATTAATAATATATAATATATAATTTGTCTTTTCTAAAAAAAATATAATAATCTCATTTGTGTATTGGTGAACTTCCTCTATTTTTGTGTGATATTACTCTCCTTTTCATAACCAAACCACATTAATGATATATATAAGTATAAGTATATAATGAATATTTGGTATATATGATTTTTTGATAATTATTTATATATAATTTATTACCCACCTTCTTTCAATAATGATAATTGAAAAATTGAAATGTTGTTCACACGTATATACAATATAATGTCTATATAATCACAACATATATCATTTCTCAAAACCATCATTAATGATAGGTATGAAAAGTATAATTTATTTATAAATACTATAATAATTTAAAAATTATTTTTTTATATTAAATTAATATATAATATTCATAATATCGAATACATTCGTAATATAACTCGAATGAGAAACTAAGGAAATTGTCACCCGAATATATGAAAATAATGAATTATTATTAACAAACTATTCTTATGCTGTCATAAAGGATAATATATGATATTATATATATTAATAATGTTAAATAATAAGTTTTTAATAATTTTAAATCAATTATACATGAGGTTAATATGTGATCAACCAACGGGACACATGACCCAAAGTATTTATAGTCTCTCTTTTATTTTTCGGAGACATATACAGATTTGTCACTACATTCTTTTTTGGGGGTATATACGTACCCATTTACATTTTTTAGCATAAATAAAAATTTTATTCAAGATATTTATTTTTCCATCTGATTTTATTATTTATTTTTTATTTAGATTCAAATGATTACAAAAGTTGTATTGTATTACTGACTCTTTTTGTCCTCGGTGAATTATGAAACGGTATACACCTATATTCAATTATATTGTTTATATAAGGATATGATGAAAATTAATATCCTTAATTTATTTATTCCCATTATATATTATGTTTTTATTAATTTTATCCTTTTATGTAGTGATATATTCATCGTTACCAATGTTGTGAAATTTTAATGTTATAATCTCATCATTTATCTAGATTGTTTGTGATTATGTCTCCAATATAGAACTCCTATAAAATACATCAAAATAAATCAAATGAATTTTATTATCCTGTGGTTATAAATTCAAGTGAATGTAATTTTTTACACTCATTGACACTTAAATTTGGTGATTAAATATTTTTTATGAAAATTCAACATTATGTATATCTTCCATTAAAAAACATTTTTAATCAAAAAATGTGTTATCTAAAAATGTTTTAAAAATTGTATTTAACCTTTTTAAAATTAATTACCTAGGAAATTTTTACCCCCGCATTTATTTCAATATAATGGCTTCAAAGAAATATTGTAGTGAATTTATAATAAAGTCACATTTTTATCCACATTATAGTGTAGAGAATATTTTTTTAACATGAATAAAATGTATATAGTTACATGACATGTTGAATTATATTTCATTAAAAACTTATTTCAATATTAATAAGAGTTTTATTTATTGAACGTTAATTTCCTAATATTTTTAATGTTATTTTTTATAGTATTTTTTATGTATATGGACATAATAATTTTGTTATGTTTTAGAAAGTGGTTTTCAATATTAAAAGGATATTTCTTCCAAGAACATATATAAATATATTTAAACTATATAAATTAAAATTAAATATTATTATTGTTACTTAGCCTCCATTTTGGATATTTTTTATTGATATCATCCCCATTCATTCTTCGGATGGATTCAGACGATGTCATAGATATTTTTATGGAACCCATTTCATTTCAACAGGTTCAACATGTTTCAAATATATTAATAGGGAAAATTATTATTTTACCTTGATTTATCCTATTCCAAAGAGATTTATATGTACCCTATTTAATTTCCATGGGTTAATAAACATATGAAATTAGTAATATATATTTTTTATGATTTTTATGACTATATATAATCTATATGTACTTTATTTATTGTACTCACAGTGCTGGTATTCACATAAGAAGACGTTCACCTCGATGGCAGTTGGTCAGAAATAAAAGATAGTTTTTGGGTTTTTAATGAATTAAAAAAAATAAGTTACTATAAACTTTTTTTAATTAGTCGGTTAAAACCTCCATTTAGATTTTGGAGGTGGGGGACTGCCAAACCATAACCTCCCATGAAAGGTTATAGTGGTGGGGCCACCCGAACTCAACCTCACATGTGAGGATTAATTTGGTGGGGACCACCTGTGTTTATAACCACTAAAATCCCCGTTAAGTGGTGGGAAACCACTTGAGCTCCCCACTAATGGTGTCACCACCCTTCACATTGATTATGCCAAGAAAATGCTTAGAAATTGTTTTTGAATTTCATTCCAATGAAATAATAGATAATATCATCTCTTATATGGCACGTCTATTATCATTTGTTATTTGAGTCGAGGATTTTTGGGAGAATGCTCCCAACAAAGAACGACCATTGAAGAACGAAGAATGCTTCATCCACTGACGATAGACATCTTCTTGTTTGATCTCAAACCGGAACATGGGAAGACGTGGTGTCCTTGAAGAATGGTGATGACATTGTCCTCGAATTCTTCATCTTCTTTTCCATCAACAACGAATCTGAGGTAGGGGTTCAATATTTGTTTATTGTTTCACGTTCAACACATTGGTTCAAGGATTAATGATCAATGTCATTTTCTATCACACTAATGCAGAGGGAACGGACCGAAAAAACATGGCTTGAACCATATGCCTTGTTTGTGGAATTTGACTATAAAACGCGGCATGTGTCTAGGATTAGCATTACTCGGGCCACTGAAACTCGTCCGGTGACCCTCTGAAAGTTCACCGATGGATGTAGCGACAATCGCCACTCGATTGATTGTGGCAGCGCAACCACACTACCGGAGGTATAACCGTTGACCGACGAACCGTGGCGGTGTGGCGGCGGCCGACACAATCCCATCTGTAAAGGAAACAGATAGCCCTAGCCAATGGGTCACTAGACAAGGTGTTGCGAAAAACCACCCCATGGTGGAGCACAAGGGGGCCATGACCCTTGGCCGCAGTGGTGAAATGGCAGCCGGTGAAAGGTCAGCCATGAGGAACACCAACAACACAAGTTTCCGGGTCACTGGAGGAGGTGCAGCGCAACGGCACCGCACTAGATTCGGCTGGTTGCTCGGCCATCCAGGAGGAGCAGGACCCATCGCTAGGACCCGCATGACACGGACCATCACCATGTGGCACCCGTTTGTCTCCCACCCAAACGACATAATCGTTTGAGATTTCCAGGGGCGCGACATCCCTCCTAGACGCAGCTAGGGCGGACCCCGCAGACCACTAGCCATGTGTGCTGCCAGGATGGACATAGTGCGGGCCGCCTAGCCGGAACCAGTGCGGGCGACTAGGCCTGACATAGCCCGGGCCAGACCCAGCATGGGTCGGGCCACTAGTGTGGGTCGGGCTGCCCTTGCGGGTTGGGCCGCCCAAGCGGGACAGGCAGCCCTCGCGGGTCGGGCCTCCCCCGTGGACCGGGTCGGACTTGTAGACCTGGTCGGTCCCACAGACCAGGTTGGACCCCAGTCCGGACCTTGGTCGGGCCGGGTCAGTCCGACTTGGCCGGACCGGACCTGGACCCATTTTGGCATGCTTCCATATTTGTTCCCATAACATGATCTACAAGAATCCAATTGAAGAACCGTCTTAAGTGAAAAAAACCTTTGAAGGAGACGGTTCTTTTGTTATACCCCACATTATATTTGGACATTGTTGGAGTATGACCGGGTTTGATCGAACGTAAATCCAACCAGGCCCATAGAATGAAAATGCCAATTACTCTCAGATCTGGCGTCCAATTGACAAATTGTTTGTCGCATTGATTTTCTTATGGAAGGATTGATCTTTTGGATACAACAACATGGGACTTAGTGGAATGTGATGTATCAAAATGTTCCATGAGAGGAGAACCCTCCCGAAATCAAGTATTATTTGTGCGGAACAATATGGATAGCTGTGCACTTACGACTATTCCAGGATCCTCTATGGGTTCGATAGAAATGAAGACTGTTCCTAGATCGTATGTGGGTTCGATAGCACTGATGACTATTCTTGGATCCCATGTGGGTTCGATAGCTTCAAGGACTATTTTTGGGTCCTGTGTGGGTTTGACAGCTCTGTTTACTATTCCAGGATCCTGGGTGGGTTCGACAGTTCTGAATTTTATTCCTAGATCCTATGTGGGTTTGACAGAATAGATGATTCAGTGGATACATATGATCATCTCTATCTCTATAAAAAATTTATAAATCTGTGAGATCTGAGTCAGCAAATTTTTGATTACCTCATGATTGAGATGGATTATTTGATTACTTTGGTATATGTATGGGAATATACCTAAGTGGGGTTATCTGTTGATTTCATACATTGTGGATTACCCTTGGTAGATTTTTAGATACCTTGAGGGTCTCAAGGTCCCTACTGAGTATCATTATATTCATCCATTCACAGGCTACGCCCGAAACCCATTGTGTTGGATGCAGATGAAAGACAATGTTGATCGAGGCTGAGTGTACGAGGACTGGATGTTTCCCATAGATGGACCTTAGGATGAGTCGGCACCCGGAGGAGACTGATAGACATGGAGTGTTGAGAAGGTTATCTATACCCACCCTTTAGGTATAATATGTGGTGTACGATCAAGGAGTTTCTTTTCACCTTTCATCTATTTTTTCAGTTTTTAGTTGTACTTGTAATTTGAAATTTAGCTTGTATTTTCGGCCTCCTTTTACGTTCAACACACTCTTGTTATACAGTTTAACTTATAGTTTTGTATTGAGTTGTGTTTCTTGTTGTGTGTGTTTACAGTTATAAAGGAAATTTATTCCCAGTTTAGGTATTTAAGCCATTGGTTCTAGTTTCTAGCCCTTGGCCTAAGGAAGGCGGGCTTGGGGTAGTCACAACACGGGCTCCTGGGGATGGGTCGTGAAAAATTAGTATCAGAGGTTTTACTTATACCGAAGAACACATGACTCTGATCTTTTATATAATGCAGCAGTGTTATGTGTAGTGAGTGTGATTTTTAGTTTCGAGAGTCCAGTGTTGGTGTGGTGGTCAATGTATCCATACCCCAGGACTCTGATTTTTTATTTCTGACTAAATCATGGAAAACACCGATTGTGTGTGCCTTTCAAGAGTTTTCTTAGTGATCTCATTGAGTCAGCACACCAGTTATATATAATTGACCATGGAACACATGTTTCTTTTTAGGATGGCCCCACGCAGACAACCATCCAGGGTTCCCGGCTTTGTATGAGATGGCATCCAACTGAGCTACGAGGCCTCAGTGTAGGGCCCTATCATAGTGGAGGCACCAGCGATAACACTGCCCGTTGGGCCACCAATGCCACCTGCCCTAGCAACAGTGTGTGCACGCCGCCTGAGGGAATTGCACGAGTTCCAGCACCAGAGGACGCCCTGGTACAGGGGTGAGACGGACCCACAGGCATCTGTGGATTGGCTAGACGATATGCTGGTAGTCATCACACTCGTAGGGACAATAGTAGACCTTATGGTGTCCTTGCCGCGAGTGTCCTCTAGGAATCCGCAGGCAGATGGTAGAGCCTGATGCTCCTGGTTCCTGACGAGGTCACACTAATTTGTGCAGAAAACGAGAGCCTATTTTGTGCGGATTTTGTCCCACCCACCCTATGTGTGGTAAAGATATATGAGCTACTTCATCTACAGTAATGTAGCATGATGGTGACATAGTACTCATCGAGGTTCACCGACCTCTCACTCTACTCCACAGATATGGTACGGGACCCATTCTTCAAGGCCTAGACCTTCGAGCAGGGGCTCAGGCGAGAGATCAGGGCTTCGATGATCTCCCTCAGCATCCTTATGCAGATAGGGGAGTTGGGGTGATTCATCTTAGTGGAGAGTTTCAAGACTGAGTAGTCACTAGTAGAGAGACTCACAACTGGGCGTCAAGTAGAAGAGTCATTTGAATCAGGAAACAGAAAGATTTCACAGGGGTCCATGAGGACCAAACCATCTAATGGATGACCTTAGGACACGGGTTTGGTTATGCAAGAAACATGAGAAAGAGCCATTAATTTGAGGAATAGGTAGTGATTTACATTCGGTGGGCATGGTTACATGGCTCGTGATTGTCTGGACCGCCGTTCGAATGATCAGAAGACAGTTGAGGGACCTCCCAGGAAGATGCAGATGTCTGATTGAGGCGATATGTAAGGTGCAGGAGGATGTGGAAGAGGAACTGGTTGTGTAGCTAGGAGTGGACGATGTTACGAGGTGTTACCAACACCACCACAAGGAGGAACACCCCAACCATAGGGATTTGGTTGACAGGTGAGATCTCTGGTTCAGGCAGCTGAGGCATACAATCATGGCGCTCCGGAGATGATTTTAGGTATGATTTCTGTCTACTCCACCTTGGTTGTAGTTCCTATAGATACTGGTTCCAGTCACTCTATCATTTCCACCGCCCTCGTTTAGATATTGGAGATTCCGAGCGAGCTATTGAATTGATCCTTACATCTATAGATTCATGTGGGAGAAGATTTTATTACTACGCTCTGGTACCGGCAAAGTCAGCTTACTCTAGGATGTGTGATCTTTCGCTGGGATATCTTAGTAGCATCGTTGAGGCCTTACGATGTCATTTTTGTTATGGACTGGTTATTTAAATTTCATGCACATATCGACTGTATTAGGTGAAAAGTGTTGTCTGTCTGCATGGATGGGACCAGGTTCACCTTCACTTGCGACAAGGGATCCTTTACAGCGCAATATGGATATACTAAAAAAATGGTTTAGCTGATCACTCATCATTTCTCCTACCTTACCCTTGTAGTGGTAGATGTGGAGAGTCTGAGCTATCCTGTAGTGGTGGACCACTACACAGATCTTTTTCCTCATGATATCACAGGTGTACCTCCTCGCAGATAGGTGGACTATTACATTGACATGTACCCTGAGATGACACCGATATTGATGCATGAATATCGCATGGATCTAGTTGAGCTTTGTGTTATGCGAGTACAAGTGGGGTACTTCTAGGGGAATGGATTCACTTGGCCCAATGTTCCTCCCTACGCTGCCCTGATTCTGTTCGCCAAGAAGGTGGATGAGATCCTGATCCTCTGTGTCGACTATTGTCACCTAAACTAGGTGACCATTAAGAACAAGTACCAACTCCTGAGGATTGACATCTTCTTTATTAGATTAAGAGAGACTAGTGGTTCCTGAAGATAGTACTCAGATCTTGTTATCACCAGCTCAGAGTTCGAGATGAGGATTCAGAGAAGAAATCCTTCAGATGTTGGTACGACCACTACGAGTTATTGGTTATGGCTTTTGGCATGACCGATGCTCCATCAGTGTTCATGGGACTTGTGAACATGATCATCCATCCATACCTCGATCGCTTTGTTGTATTCTTCATCGACGACATTCTGATCTTCCCGACTTCTGAGGAGGTGCATGCCTACCATATCCAAGTAGTACTGGACACACTCTGAGAGCACCAGCTTCATGGTAAGCTCTCGAAGTGACAGTTTGGGATCAGTGAGTTTCACATCTTGGGACACGTCATCTCTGATTCTGGAGTTTCTATAAATCTAGTGAATATTGAGGTGATACATTCATTGGAGCCACCCAGGATTGTGATGGAGGTACAGAGATTCCTAGGATTGGCTTGATATTTCCGGAGGTTTGTACCAGAAATCTCCAGGTTTGAAGCACCACTATCACCCTCTACTATGAAGGGTAAACCCTTTGTGTGGTCATAGAGATGCCAGTAAGATTTCAGGATCTGAGGAAGAGCATGAATAGTTCCCCCATTGTGAGGCTTCCAGAGGAGGTCATAGGGTACATTGTTTTCTATGACGCATCAAGGAATAGACTCGGGTGTGTCCTGATGTCAGAGTGGCCATTGATCGCTTATGTATTTCTTTAGCTGAGGCAACATGAGTAGAACTATGTTACCCATGACCTGGAGATAAGAGAAGTGGTATTCACCTTGAAGATTTTGTGACACTATCTGATGGGTGAATGTTTTACCATCTACTCTGAACACTAGATTCTCAGATATATGTTCTCTCAAAAGGGACTTAAGCTGAGACAACAATGTTGCAATGAGTTACTCCAGAACTATGACTTTGAGATAGTATATACTACCAAAAATGGGAACATTGTTGGTGATGCACTTAGTAGAAGATCTGGTATATTGCTTCTATGCAAGGAGACGCAGCTGCTGGCTGCTTTGCAGATATCCTTTGTGGATAGATATGGATGAGCTTTCCTTATATATCTTACAGTCACTAACCCACTTCTTCAGTGAGTCCGGCAGACGTATCATGGGGACGCTGACTGCGAGACACAACGTTCTCATATATCCACAGGGCAGGCACCTGATGGATTTTTTGTAGGTGGAGAGAAAGTCGTTGTTTTTAAAGGATGTACTATGATTCCATTTTCACTTCAAGAGGACGTGTTGAGGGTGTTCCACACAACCCTTTTAGCAGTACATCCAAGAGTGGCGAAGATGTACCAGTACCTATGACGAAAACAGTCGTGGCTAGGGATGAAAAGGGAAATTGTAGAGTTTTTCTCACGGTGCCTCACTTGTAAGCATGCGAAGGCAGAGCATCAGGTACCAGTAGGCTTGGTTCAGCCTTCAGAGGTCCCAGAGTTGAAGTTGGATGGGATATCCATGGATTTTGTGATAGGACATCCACATACATACAGGTTTCACAACTCAATTTGGGTGATCATTGACCAACTCACGAAGTCGGTCCACTTCATACCAAACAGTGAGTAGAGATCTGTAGAGATTTGGGATGCCTCTATGTTCAATAGATTGTGTGGCTACATGGAGTACCTTCTTCTATTATCTCCGATCGTGACAATCGATTTACTTCTTGGCTATGGAAGGGGTTGAAAGAGGCTTTTGGGGCGCAACTTCGTTTGAGCACTACCTTCCATCTTCAGATGGATGGTCATATTGAGTGGACCATTCAGACCCTCGAGGACCTATTGCGTGCTTTTGTCCTCGACTTTGTTCGTAGCTGGGAGAATCAATTACCGTTGGTGGAGTTTTCCTACAAACACATCTTTCACTCCACGGTCGGGATGACACCATTTGAGGCATTATACGAGAGACTTTTCAGATCAACCTTGTGCTATATTGACCCTGGGGAGTATTCCCTAGTGGGACTAGAGATGGTATGAGCTACCACAAAGAAGGTGCAGATCATCCAGGAGCAGATGAAGACTACACATATTAGACATAAGTCGTATGCTGATTGGAGACAAAGACCTCTAGAGTTTGAGGATGGAGACCACGTCTTTCTACGGATCTCACATTGACGAGGATTATAAGGAATTTGATGAGGCGAAAAGTTATCTCCGTGTTTCCTAGGACCTTTCTAGGTCCACAGTAGAGTTGGTGAGGTGGCATACTACTTATCTCTTCCACCGCAGTTGCACCAGGTGCATGACGTCTTCCACATATCCCAGCTGGGGAGATACGTGCACAACCCTTCTCACATCATCGACCATGGGGAGATAGATGTGAATGATGGCGTGAAATTTATGGAGGTTCCAGTGGAGATTGAGGATTAATAGGATCATTTCCTTCTTGGATTGTCGATACCTCTGATGCTCGTTTGTTGTCAGCACGGGAACATCCAAGAGATCACATTGGAGCGGGAGGCTCAGATGCGTGCTCAGTACCCCTATTTGTTCTATTAGTTCTAATTGTAGCTTACCTGGACATAAAGCCCTGACATGGGGAGAATGTAATGCCCCATAATTTCCATAGAATCTTTTTCTAAAATACATTGGAATTAAAAAACTATACGTAAACAGACGGTGCATGATTCTAAGGCCCTATGTGCCTGGAATAAATTTATGATGTTTTGATCGGGTACATTTAGTAATTGTACGAACGAGTATGTATAAAATTTGAACTGGTGCTTGGAATTGAAATCTGAGGGCACTGTTGACTCGCATCGCCGGTATTCACATAAGAAGACTTTCACCTCGACGGCAGTTGGTTAGAAATGAAAGATAGTTTTTGCCTTTTAAATGAATTAAAAAGATATATATTTGTGTAAATTTTATTTTTATTAGTTGCTTAAAACCTCCTTTTGGTGGTTGGAGGTGGGGACCTCGACACCTTTTCCTCCCATGAAAGGTTGTGGTGGTGGGTCCCACCAAAACTCAGCCTTCCATTTGAGGATTAATTTATTGTGGACCAAGTGATGTTATAACCTCTTGATCACCCCATTAAGTTGGGAGAATCTTCATGAGCTCCCCACTTAATGGTGCCACCACCATTCGCATAATTGTCCAAAAAAAGTGGTTTGGAATTATTTTTTAATTTCTTTCAAACAAAATTATATATAATATAATCTATTAATTAAAACTTCTATTAATTTGGGTGATTTGAGTAGAGGATTATTGATAGAAAGCTCCCAACAAAGAGAGACCATCAAAGGGCGAAGAACACTTCATCCTCTGATGACAGACATCTTCTTATTTGATCTCTAACCGGAAGAAGGGAGAAAGTGTTGTCCATAACGAATTCTAACGACCACATCCTTGACTTCTTCATCTTCTTTTTCAACAACTAGGAATCCTAGTCATGGGTTCAAGCTTGGTTAATTGTTGCATGTTAATCGCCTTGCTTCTAGAATTATGAATCAAAGGTGTTTTTTATCACCCTAACGTAGAGGGAACGGGCTGAAAAAACACGGCCCGACAGCTCCAACTTTTTTGTTGTATTTTTCTCTTAAATATGGCCTTAGTTCGGTATGAGATTTACTCATCAAAAATGGTTGCAGATTGAAGGAGACATCCCAATAAGTGTGCGGCTTCTTCCATAATGAGAATCAGTCAACCCGAACTCATCTGGTGACCCATGGAATATTCGCCGATGGACGGAGTGATAATCATCACATCATGGATGGTGTTGGTGCAACCGCACCACTAGTGGATTAACTCGCGACTGACGGACCACGACGGTGTAGCGGTGGCTGGCACATGCCCATCCGGGAATGAAACTGGAGACCCAAGCCGCCAGGTCACCAAAGAAGGTGCGGCGCAACAGCACTGTGTTGTGCAGCACTAGGGGTCACGGCCGCTGGCCGTGGCAGTGCAACGGTGGCCCCTAGCCGTAGTGGTGCAACTGTGGCTGGCGCAAGGCTGACCGTGAGGAAGAATGGAAACCCGGTATACTAAGTCACCGGAGGAGGTGCAACGCAATGGCGCCGCATGGGAGTTGGCTGGACACTCGGACATCCGAGAGGATCGAGGCCCACCACTGGGTCCTACGTGACACGGATTGACGCAACAAGGAGCCTCTTGTCTCCCACTAGAACGACATAGCCGTTTGAGATTTCCATGGGGCACGACTTCCCCCCATGGACACTACTAGGGCGGAACCCGCGGTCCGCCAACCATGTGGAACACCAGGTTGGACCTAGTGGGGATTGCCAGGCCTGACAAAGCGTAGGCCACCGGGCTGGACCCAGTGCGGGCCGGGCTACCCTCGCGGGAGGGACCATCCTCATGGCCCGTACCATCCCCATAGACTCGGTCACACTTGTGGACTGGGTCGGACATATGGATCGGGTCGGAGAGTGTTCGTCCGACTGGGTTTGACCAGACCCAGACCCGTTTTTGCTTGTTTCCATAATTTTGCTTGTATCTTGATCTACGGGCATGTGGATGTAGAACCGTCTATGGAAATGGAAAACATGGAAGGAGGCGTTTCTTTTTGTATACCCCACTTGAGGTGTGGGCATAGTTTGTGTACAGCCAGTTTCGATCGAACATAAATCCAACCGGGACCTTATACAGAAATGGTCAATAACTCTCAGACCAGGAATCCGATTGACACATCGTCTGTCGTGTTGAGTCCATTATAGAAAGACGGATATTTTGGAAACATCAACATGGGACTTCGTTGATGTTGATTTATTGAATCTTGGTTTGGGGACCATACCCTACCTAAATCAAGAATGCTTTATGTGGAAACCTGTGGATGGTTATGCACTAACGACTATTCCTGGATCCTATGTGGGATCGACAACATTGAAGACTGTTCCTGGATCTTTTGTGGGTTCATCAGAATTGGTGATTCTGTGCCTACATCTGATCATCTCTATCTCTCTACAAATTTTCTATACTAATATGAGATGAGTCAGTAACATTGTGATTACCTTATGATTGAGATGGATTACTTGATAACTTAGTTATATGTATGGGAATATACCTTAGTGGGGTTATCTATTGATTTAACACTCTGTGGAATATCATTGGTAGATTTTGAGAGACCTTGATGATCTTGAGGTCCCTACTGAGTATCGTTATACTCACCCCTGCACTATCTATGTCCACACCTTGTTGTGTAGGATGTTGATGACAGAATGTGTTGACAGAGGCTGAGTGTACGAGGGCTAGATGGTACCCAGAGGTGGACCTCACAATGAGTCAGTACCTAGAGGAGTCTAACCAACATGGAGTGCTAAGGAGGCTATCTGTACTTACCCTTCAGGTAGGATCTGTGGTGGATGATCCATGACATACTTTTCACCTTTGATCTATTTCCCCCTTTTTCGTTGTACTTGTACTTTGGAGTTGGGATTGTATTTCTAGAGCCCTTTACATTTCTACACTCTCTTGTTATATAGTTTTACATAGTGTTTTGTATCCTGCTAGGTGCTTTGTTGTGTGTGTTTACAGTTATAAAGGCATGGCCATCCTGGTTTTCGGATTTATGCCATTGGTGCTAGTCGCGAGACCCTGGCTTAAGGAAGGTGGGATTTGGGTAGTAACAGCACAGGCTACGGGGGACAGGTCATGACACTATGGGACAACCCCGAATGAATTGGGAGATCTTGTTACATCATATATGATGGGATGACCCATCACTTATTGAAATAGTATATTTCAGATTTTTTTTCCATGTCAATTATTTATAAACAATGTAAAAAATATAGGTTTATTTCTTTATCATTTATTTATTATAAAATTGAAATTAATAAGCAAGATATGTAACTTTATCACATCAATTATATTATAAATAATGTTAAAAAGAATATAAAATATTTTCTTTATGTTGGTTATCATACAATAAATAACATAAGGATTATTTTATTTGCCTCTTATATAATAAATGACATTATATACCTTAATTTTTTTTTGAATATTGCATTTTAATAATTTAATTGTTAATTATTATCCTGATAAAAGACTAGTTTCCATCAAATAGTTATCATAACCATCTTTTCATTAATCTATTGTACATTAATATAATTTTTATATCTTCATCCATTCTCAATTTTCATCAGCTCATTTTGGTTCATTTAATCTTGTTGTATCTCGAGTAAGCCTTATAGATCGAACATCGATTTCAATCATTAAATTTTGTAAACTACCTAACCCAATTTTTTTCGATTTCAATACCTTTAATCTCATGTTTCATTCTTTATTGACCCTTGTTTTTTGCCTCAACATTTCCAGTTCGATTATATGTCTCCTACTCTCAAACATACATTACTATATTCATTTATCTTAGGTATGAATTTATATATGTGCACAAAAATTTCCAATGAATTATATCATAATGTTTTATTTTAGATCATAAATTTAATCATTATATATTAACAATTTAGTGTTTCTACTATATATAATTGTGTTTCACATAATTGCTTCATTGATTTTTATAGTTCATCACATTTTATATTTCATCATATAATCTATGAATGTTGTTTATTTTGATGATGTTTTGGAATGACTAATAATTTCTGAAGACACATCCATATATATGGATGAAATTCAATTTCTATTATGTATTTATTTACGACTTAGACATATTAAATTTAAAATATTCATAATTTTAGAATTCCATTTTTTTCAATATAATATATTATATAAGAAGTTTATATGTATAACGAACCATACTTTACATACATTGTTAATACTTCAAAATTGAAGCACACTTATTACAGTATATAACAAAACCATGAAAGGACCGTAGAGGTATAGTTTCTTTAGAAACTAGGAAACATAAATAACTGGTTCATAAAGCGTCTACATTGTCTCCCATTTATTTCATCATATCTAGATTTCCTTTTTGTATATCCTACTTAATAAATTCCATCCTGACCTGGGGGAAAGAAAACATACAAAATAGTGAGATCAAATGCTCAGTAAGGGTAAACAAAAGAAAAATCAATCACATCATATTCATAAGAACATAACAATTTGGAAATCATACCCTGCAAAAGAGATCATAATTTCATAACATGGGATAAATCATGGTAGTGAAATGTAATCATAATAATCATAACTTAAAACATGAATCATTGTGTCATACACATATAATCATAGAGAATCATATATTATTATTAAAGACTCATTTTCAATACTATCTTAGTGGAAAAAGTCCATTTCGGAACCGAGTTCATTCCTAGTTTGTGTCATGTTTCACTGAACCGGTTTAACCTTCCGTTCCAGCCATGTTTATCTCATGAGATATAAAATATTTACCAAATTCATTGGAGGGAGATATGGGTCCAACACATCTCATAATGATACCATTTGTATGTGTTCCACAAAATCATAATCCACACATCATAGCATAACCCATGTAATAAAAATGGGATTCTTAAACATCATGACATCATAAAACAATTCATATAAGATAAAGGAATTTATAAAAATGATTCCATCACAAAATAATCAAATCAACGTAATAATAGGGATAAAAACATAACCCATTATTATCATAGAGAGAAAATAATATTGATAAAACACTTGAACTCCATTCTTGAGGAAAATATCTTATCTACTGCAAAAACACATTTTCTTTCATAACATGTCATACAATTCTAAACTAAAAGAAGTTGATTAAAAATAAACATGAAAACATGCAAAAGAATATTCTTGGAAATAATGTTTTAAAAATCATTTCATGCCGTATATGTTTAAAAAAACATTCTTCTCGTACTTTTGTCGAAAAATTCAAAAAGTACCTCGTACGAATAACGACAAAAGATTCATTTCATATCTTTTACTAAATACTCTCCGAAAGGTAAAATTGGATTTAAGTAATTGTAGGTGGATGGAAATAAAATTACATATCGAGGAAACATGGATGTGGATGATAAAATACACCCTAGTAAATACCCAAGTATAAACAATCTCAGATAAAAATGAGATTGTGATATTTCCCTTACCTTAGGTCAGATTTGCTTCGTATGTGTCCGAACCTCCTCTTCTATGAAGCACTTCTTTGAGACTTCCTTTTAGGGCACTAAATTTGGTCTTTGAAGAAGACAAGGACCTTTAGGATGCTTATAGGGAAGTGGATAGGAGAAATTGGCAGGGGTTGGCCAAGCTTGAAGGCTCCAATTTATTGGAGGAGGAGAAGGAGGAGGTGCCCTTTTATAAGGGAGTAGAGGGGAACCTTTGGAAAAACTAAATATATTATTTTATTATAAAGTCGAATTCAGTTTCTAATATCTCAAAATTGATATATTTCGAATATAAGGTGGTTATGGTTCGAAATGCTCTCATCCAATATAATATAGAGAAGTTTAGGTCGTTATATTAACCTTATCTTTTAGTTTTAACTCTTTGTTAATTAGATTGACATTTACCATGTCACTTTGTATTTTTATATTATATAGTTAATAAACATACCATATACATCCAAGAGACCCCCATGTTGTCCATTAATGATACAACTATCATGATATAAGTATCTTGGCCGATCCTTAGATTTTTAGGAATAAAATAAAAATCAATAATATAATATATGTTTTAAAAACGTTTTTATGTCAATTTTGACACCGTTTGGTAATTGTTTTTTTGAAAATCATAACAAAATGCTTGGTTTAAAAAAAGTAAATTAAATAAATAAAAACATGTCATATTAACCCATAAAATTAATGGAATTCATAAAAAGTATCAAATTACATTTATTTGGGTAATTATAACATCAATTAAGTTAATATTTTATAAATAAGATAATTACTGCATCATCATTGTTTTATTTATAAATTAAATTATAAAATGTATAAAAATTACAAATAAAATAACATTATTTAGGAAATCATTTTAGCTTTCTAATGAATATTTATAGTCTAATTTATGTTATGCACAAACCTATATTAAAAATAATTTAGTTATTAAACATTGATTTTAAATATTTTAACCCTTCTTTAAATAAATTAATAATAAATTTCCTAATCTAATCCAAGTGGGCCTAAATGGTCATATTTTATTCCAAACGTTGTTTTTGGTCGAATTAAACTTATCCAATATAATTAGGACATGTGTTTGGGTAATAATAATTACATTTTTACCCTTAATTTCCCTATTTACTTTTAACCGTGGTAAAAAAAGAAAAAAATTACTATTCTCCAAAAATTATTTTCATCTCATTGAACCACATTTTACATACTGAAATCAACTATGTCTCTCGGATTAGTGAAATTCCACTCACAGAAGCGGTAAAATTATGTTTTATGTAAATTTTCAAATTCTCCTAGGAGGTTGGTAAAAGATGGTAAAAAGTTCAATGAAATTTTTATATCTAAAATTATTATTAAATTACTCCAATGAATTAAATTAAACTTATATAGGTATTATATATCAATTTTGAACAAAAATAAATTTAAATAAAATATATAATTATTTAAATAAAAAATCTGTTTTTTTTAAATAGTAACCTAGTGTTTTCACTATTCATCAAAAATTGAAAGTTTCCAGAAAAATACCAAAATTTCATCCTAGGCTAATTTCGATATTCCGAATCCAAAAATGAAGTCCATTTTGAAAAATAAAACGTAAATTTTTTAAAAAAGTGGTTATTACTATTCATAACTGCTAGTTTTAATAATATTTTAATAGCATATCGTTGTTTAGTGAAACTCGGTATTGCGTACGATGCAAGCTATCGAGGATGGTCGTAGTTGAATGTAAAGAAAGCCAAGCTAGTGTTTTGTGTAGTGAAAGATTTCTTTGATGATTTATATAACATAAAAACAAAATATTTCTCATAAAAGTCTCAGGTGTTACATTCTACCCCCCTTAAAATAAATTTGGCCCTCGAAATTCGTCACATTGTAACAAAAAGATGAGGATACCTCTCCCTCATCATATCCTCAAGATCCCATGTAGCTTCTTCTAATTGGTGGATCCACCACAAAACATTCACCAATCGAGTGGTCTTCTTCCATAGGAGTTTTTCACTACGATCCAGAATCTCTATCGGATGTTCTTCATAAGAAAGATCTTGCTCCAGCAGTACAACATCTGAGCTGAGTACATGTGAAGGATCAAATATGTACTTTCTCAGGAGAGATACATGGAACACATCGTGAACCTGAGAGAGATTCGGTGGAAGCTCCAATTGGTATGCTACCCTTCCAACATGATCCAGTATATCGAAAGAACCAATATATATAGGGCTCAACTTCCACTTCTTTCCAAATCTCATGACCCTCTTCAAGGGAGATATTCATTAGAACACATTATCACCCACTTAAAAGTCTAGGTCTTTTCTTCGGTTGTCGACATAACTTTTATGTCGACTCTGAGCTGCACTTATGTGTTGTTTAATTGATCTGACCATTTCTACCATTTCATCAACGAAATCAGGTCCCTATCGCTTTCTTTCCCCAACTTCATCCCAACAAGTTGGTGTCCTGAATTTCATTCCATAGAGAGCTTCATAAGGATCGATCTAAATACTGGAGTGAAAGATATTATTATAAGAAAATTACACCAAAGGTAGGTGTTTATCCCAACCACCTTTGAAATCCATAGAGCAAGCACTCAACATATCTTTTAGAGTTTTAATTTTCCACTCATACTGACCATCTGTCAGAGGATGATCAGCAGTGATGAAACTGAACTCTGTATCCAGAGTATGAGGAAGACTTCTCCAGAACATTGAGGTAAACCTTCGATCCCGATCAGATGTAATAGAAAGTGGTACTCCTTGCAATCTTACCACTTCCTTTACATATATCCTGGCAAGCTGATCCAGAGAGAAATCCTCTCTAATAGCAATGAAGTGTGCAGACTTTGTAAGACGATCAACTATGACCCAGATAGCATTATTGCCTTTGGATGTTTTAGAAAGTCCGGTGACAAAGTCTATAGTGGTGTTTTCCCGTTTCCATTCGAGTATGGGTAATGGGTGTAACATTCCCTTAGACTGTTGTCTCTCAGCTTTAACTTGCTGACAAACCAAGCATCAAGAGACATATTCAGCAACATCTCTTTTCATGCCATCCCACCAGAAGTACTCTTTCAGGTACCTATACATCTTCGTGCTTCCAAACTCAATAGAGAATGAAGAACTATGAGCCTCATCTAGCAACTCCTTCTTTAATTCTGAGATGGGGGTAACACAAACCTGATTCCTGGACTTTATTATCCCTTCACAATCAAGGTTGAATTCAGGAACATTTCTCACCTTCTTTTGTAACTCAGCATCTTCTTTCTGTGCCTCTTAAATCTTCACATGTATATATGGGTGAACATTCATTTGAGAAAGATAATTTTCTTCCCCTTCCATTATAATTCCAAGATCCATCCATTGTAAATCCATAAATATGGGATCTTTTTTGATCCTCATCATGGATAAATTGGCATGGTCTTGTCGACTTAATGCATATGCCACCTTGATTGCTTTCCCAGGGTGGTAATGGATTGAGCAGTCGTAGTCCTTAATCAGCTCCAACCATATTCTTTGGTGCATATTCAGCTCCTTTTGTGTGAAAATATACTTTAAACTTTTATGATCTGTATAAATATCTCACCTTTCTCCATAAAGATAATTCCTCCAAATCATTAATGCAATGATTACCGCAGCTAACTCCAAATCATGATTTGTGTAATTTTTCTCATGTATTTTCAATTTTCGTGAGGCATAAGCTATCACCATATCATTTTTCATAATAACACACCCCAATCCCTTCTTGGATTCATCAATGTAGATCACAAATCTTTCTCCACTGCAAGGCAGTGTGAGCACAGGTGCACTGGATAACCTTCTTTTTAACTCCTTGAAATTCTCATCACATTCCTCCGTCCAAACAAACTTAACACCTTTCCGAGTCAACCTATTGAGTGGATTAGATAATCGTGAAAAATCATTCACAAAACGTCGATAATATCAAGACAAACCAATAAAAAATCGGTTCTCAGTTACTTTTGTTGGTCTCGACCATCTTTCAAAAAACACCGTTTTTGCTGGATCCACAGATATCTACTCTTTTGAGATTATGTGACCCAAAAATGAAACTTAATGAAGCCAAAATTCACACTTGGTAAATTTGGAATAAATTTTCTCCTTTCTCAGGGACTTCAATATAATTCTCTAGTGATATTCATGTTCATCCTTTCTCATTGAATTGACAAGAATGTCATCTATAAGGACTACCAAAAACTGATCAAGATAGTCCTTAAAGACTCTATTCATTAGATCCATGAAGATCTCAGAGGCATTAGTAAGAACTAATGGCATCACTATATATTCATAGTGTCCATACCTTGTATGGAAAGCCGTCTTTGGTATATCCTCCCTTTTGACCCATAATTGATGATACCCTGAACGATGATCAAGATTGGAAAAGTAATGAGCTCCACGTAGTTGATCAAATAGGTCATCAATGCATGGTAGAGGATATTTTTTATTGATAGTGATATTGTTATGTTCTCGATAATCAATGCAGAGTATAATTGATCTATCATTATTATTAACAAACAGAACAGGTGCTCCCCAAGGTGACGCACTTGGGAGTATGAACCCCTTATGAAGATTCTCTTGGAGTTTCTTCTTCAATTCCTGCAACTCAATTGGATACATTCTATAAGGTGTCTTTGAAATAGGCAAAGCAACCGGTATGAGTTCTACTGAAAAACCAACTTCACGATTTGGTGGAAGACCCGAAAAATCCTCTGAAAAGACATCGTCAAACTCCCGTACAATTGGCATATTCTTAATTGTGAGTTTATCACCAACCATTTGAGATAAATAACCTTAATTTAGTTTAATCAAGACCCATAAGATGGGATGAATTTACACTGGAAGGTTATGGTCATCCTTGCATCAATAGACGATCATAGATTGATCTGGAATATGAAACGTTACTTCCCTTATTTGGAAATTGATATGAGATCCATATAGAGAAAGACAACCCATGCCATGAATCACATAAAATTCCACTATAGGGAGGATCACAAGATTTGCAGGAACCACTTTCCCACAAAATTCAATCGGACATGAATTATAAACATTTGATGCTACTGTTGTGCTAGTAGGGGTTGTCACAGCTAACTCAACATCTAATTGTTGAGGTAATACGGTGATACCCTTAGAAAATTCATCAGAAATAAAAGAGTGGGTGGATCCAGAATCAAATAAAACATTTGCTACATTAGAGTGGATGGTAAGTGTACCTTCCCCCACATCGTTGTCGTACTCCACATCGCTGATAGAAATTTCATGTGACATTCCTTTGTCTTTATCCTTAAGAGTTGGTTGACGTCGATCATCATCATCAACCCTTGGATTTGGGCATTGATTGGCATAATGCCCTATCTCCTTGCACTTGAAACATTGATGTGTACTAGGTTCATTCGGGGTATCCCTTACTCTGTTTGCATCCATAGACATCTTCTTCCCATCATTGCGGAATTCAAATGCCTAATGACATTCCTTTCCACATTTGAAACATTTACTTGTCCCTTTAAGAAAACTCCCTCCATGTTTCATTCCACACTTTGAGAATAAGGTAATTCTCTTCTTCTTTTCAGTGTGATCTTTTGATTTTCCTTTGAATTCCATTTTCCTCTTCTTATCAAACCCATATGACTGATTGGTTACTCCAAAATCCATTTCAACTTTGAGGGCACATCGAACGATTTCCCCGTAGCTAATGAAGTCTCTTATGGCTAAGGCCCTTCGAAGGCTTGGTTTTAAGACACTACTAAATCAATCGATATTACTCTCAGGTTGGATAATAATCCCAGAAGCGTACCTTGCAAGTGTTGTAAAATTTGCTTCATATGTACCAATAGATACATCATCCTTTTGCTTTAGTTCAAGAAACTCCTTATCCATATTTTTTCAGCATAACTTTCCAAACGATACACCACTAATATGACATTATCATGTTCAGATAATTGAAGAACTAAAAATATATTTTCCATATTACTAATCCATTATTCAGCAACTAATGGATCAGTAGACCAACTGAATGAAGGTTGATGCTGCCTCATGAAGGATTCAATAGAATGTTTCTCCTTTCATTGCTCCTTTGGATGTCCTGCATGATTCATAGATTGAGAAAGTTGTGTGATAATGGCTACAAGATTTTTCATTCCAGCTCCCATAACGTTTGGTTTCTCAGGGGGACAATCATTGCATTTCCCGTCGCATTCCGTATTAACACGGTTCCTTCGGGTTCCATCCATTGACTAAAACCAAGAAGAATAGTTTGAGCAACACTAATTATAAAAGGAAAACCACATAATAAAGAATAAAATTTCACACTTAAGGTCTTATCCTAGGTTATTCATGGCCATTTCTAAAACACTAAGATTGTGTTCTATTCTTAGACTTATCCTTATGATTCTTACTAAGGCTTTCACATCATAGATTCCAAAGCATGACTATACCTTTCATCTGATACCAACTATAATGACCCATACTTTACATAAATTTTTAATACATCAAAATTGAAGCACATTATTTAAACATATAACAAAACCATGAAAGGACCGTAGAGGTAAGAATTTGGGAATCATAAATAACCGGTTCATAAAGCGTCTACTTTGCCTACCATTTATTTCATCATATATAGTGTCCCTTTTGGCATATCATACTTAATAATGTTCTTCCTGGCCTTGGGGAAATAAAAAATACAAAACGGGGAGCTCAAATGCTCAGTATGAGTAAACAAAAGAAAAATCAATCACATCATATTCATAAGAACATAACAATTTGGAAATATTACCCTGTAAAAGAGATCATAATTTCATAACATGGGATAAATCATGGTAGTGAAATGTAATAACAATAATCATAACTTAAAACATGAAGCTTTTTAGCATACAAACATAATCCTAGAGAATCATTTCTTATTAATCAAGACTCATTTCCAAGACTATCTTAGTGGACAAAGTCCATTTCTGAACCGAGTTCATTCCTCGTTTCAATCCTGTTTCAATGAACCAGTTTAACATGTCGTTCCAGCCATGTCTATCTCATGAGATATAAAATCTTTACCCAATGAATTGGAGGTAGATATAGGTCCCACCCATCTCATAATGATACCATTTTTATGTGTGCCACAAAATCATAAACCATACATCATAGCATAACCCATGTAATAAAAATGGGATTCTTAAAGATCGTGACATCATAAAAAAATTCATATAAGATAAAAGAATTCATAAAAATGATTCCATCACAACATAATAAAATCAATGTAATAATAGGGATAATAATAGAACCCCTTATTATCTTAGATGGAAAATACTTTTGATAAAACACTTGAACTCCATTCTTGAGGAAAATATTCTTTCTACTTTAAAAAACTTTTCCTTTCTTAACATGTCATACAATTCTAAACTAAATTAGTTGATTAAAAATAAACATGAATACTTGTAAAGTAAGCTTCATGGAAATAATGTTTTAAAAATCCATTCATGCCATATAAGTTAAAAAAACATTCTTCTCTTACTTTTGTCAGAAAAGTCAAAAAGTACCTCATACGAAAAAAGGCAAAAGATTCTTTCATATCTTTCACTAAAAACTCACCAAAGGGTAAAATTAGATTTAAACAATTGTGGGTGCATGGAAATAATATTACATATTGAGGAAAAATGGATGTGGATGATTAAATAAACCCCAGTAAATACCAAATTATAAACAATCTCAGATAAAAATGAGATTGTGACATTTCCCTTACATTAGGTCTGATTTGCTTCGTAAGTGTCTGAACCTCCTCTTCTTTGAAGCGCTTCTTTGAGACTTCATTTTATGGCACTAAAATTGGTCTTTGAAGAAGACCAATTCCTCTAGGATGCTTCTATGGAAGTGGAGAGGATTAATTGGCAGGGGCTGGCCGAGCTTGAATGCTCAAATTGGTTTGAGGAGGAGAGGGAGGAGGTCCCCTTTTATAAGGGAGGAGAGGGGCACCTTTGGAATAACTAAAAATATTATTTTATTATGAAGTCAAATTCAATTTATTAATAGATCCAAATTGATATACTTAGAATCTAATGTGGGGATGGGTCTAAATACTCTCATCCAATAGAATTTAGACATGTTTAGGTCATTATATTATCCTTTCCTTTCAGTTTTAACTCTTAGTTAATTAGATTGACATTTACCATGTCACTTTGTATTTTTAAATTATATAGTTAATAAACATAGAATATACATCCAAGAGACCCCCAGGTGGTCCATTAATGATACACCTATCATGATATAAGTATCTTGGCCGAAACTTAGATTTTTAGGAATAAAATAACAATCAATAATATAATATTTGTTTCAAAAACTTTTTTATGTCAGTTTTGACACTATTTAGTAATTGATTTTTGTAAAAATCATAACAGAATGATTATTTCGAAATAAAATTAATTAAATCAATAATAACATGTCATAGTAACCTATAAAATTAATGTAATTCATGAAAAGTGTCAAATAACATTTATTTGGGTATTTATAACATCAATTATGTCAATATTTCATTAATAAGATAATTGCTGTATCATCATTGTGTCATAACTAAATTAAATTATTTAATGTCTAAAAATTACAAATAAAATACCATTATGTATGAAATCTATTTATATTTCTAATGAATATTTATAGTCGAATTTATCATATGTATAAACCTATATTAAAAATGATTTAGTTATTAAACTTTTATTTTAACTATTTTAACCCTTCTTTAAATAAATTAATAATAAATGTCTTAATCTAATCCAAGTGGTCCTAAATGGTCATATTTTATTCCTAAGGTTTTTTTGGTCTAATTACACTTATCCAATAGAATTACAACATGTGTTAGGGTAATAATAATAACATTTTTACCCTCAATTTCCATATTTACTTTTAACCGTGGTAAAAAAAGTAAAAATTTACTATTCCCCAAAAATTATTTTAATCTTATTGACCCACATTTTACTTACTGAAATAAATCGTGTCTCTCAGATTTTTGAAATTCCACTCACAGAATCTGTAAAATTATGTTTTATGTAAATTTGCAAATTCTCTTAGGAGGTTGGTAAAAGACGGTGAACAGTTCAAATACATTTTTATATCTAAAATTACTATAAAATTATTCTAATGAATTACATTAAACTTATATAGGTATTATGTATCAATTTTGACCTAAAATAAATTTAAATAAATTAAATATTTATTTAAAAAAAATTCTTTTCTTTAAATAGTAACCTAGTGTTTTCACTATTCATAAAAAATTGAATGTTTCCAGAAAAATACCAAAATTTCATCATAGGCTAATTTCGACATTCCGAATCCAAAAATGAAGTCCATTTTGAAAAATAAAATGTACAAAATTTTAAAAAGTGGTTATTACTATTCATAACGGCTAGTTTTAATAATATTTTAATAGCATATCATTTTTTAGTGAAACTCGGTATTGCGTACGACGCAAGCTATCGAGGAAGGCCGCGATAGCGTGTAAAGAAAGCCAAGATAGTGTTGTGTGTATTAAAAGATTCCATCTATGATTTATATTACAAAAAAACAAAATATTTCTCATAGAGGTCTCGGGTGTTACAATATGCATACACACACTTTTATAGTAATGTGAGATTATTATTATCTTGATCACCCATACATTAAATGTAAATTATATATATTACTCATTATAATCCATAAAATGGTTACTTTATCAGGGAATACATAATATGAACTATTAATTATTTCTTCTACATATCATTGTTATAATAAGAAAGAATGGTAATTATATGTGAATAAGAGCATTACCTGAAATAAGTATCAAAAAATTAACAATATTAACATAATTATATATGTCAGGTGTTATTGAAATATCTAGATACATATGTGGAATAAATTCATTTATGAAACTACATACACATTTATTCACAAATTACAATTAATTTTATGATGGTGGTGAGATTATGATCGATATCCCAGTTGATATTTTGTTTAAATTATAACCCTTTAGATTCTTTTCTATATAATTTAGTGATGTATATGCTAATTATTGGAATAAATTTTTATTTTATTGGTATCATATGTTAGTAAAAATGATAAAATTGCATCACCATAATAATTATTTTTTCAATAAAATAATTCAAATCCATCAATAAACTCACTTATTTTATAGAAATAATCATCCACTATATTCTAAAGATGAACACAACAAATTGATTCCAAAATATATTATACCACCACGAATGATTCGAACTGACAACAAATACACAAATTATACTGATGAAATTGAACATAGAAGGTTGAAAAAAAGGCAATAGTCTCTTATTAAATTTTCCAATTAAAATATCATAGATTATCTTTCCCATTTTATACAAAAACAAATCAGGACTTCATTGAGAATGAATTAAACATAAATAGTAACAAACTCGAGCCCATCCCATTGGATGATATAGCATTCAGTGGACAACTTGATGGTGTCCCTATTTTATGAATCAAAAAATAAAATTAATCTAATGTAATTGAAAACTACTTTGGTATGTGGGTACCTTATCTATGTTATTAAGCTGATTTTCATCAATAATTTTTTTTATTTCATGGTTAATATAATTTAATTTTCATAAAAACGAAAAATCAAATAATGGTATATCTATTTTTTTAAAATACTTCCATGCATATCGTATTATGAATTAAAAATAATATTTATACATATATAAAATTATTTTCATCAATTTATAATTATATTTTTCAAATTAGTATATATTTATTTAATATTTATAATGTTGTATTAATTAAAAATTATGAAATATATGATATAAATTTATTTTATTTTAAATTTTATTTATTATAATCATTGCAATTAACATTCATTTTCACCTCTAACAGTATTAACTATTTAGACATTATATTCACTTTTATTGAAAATCATATAAGAATTTTATTGAGTAATTCTAAAAAAAAATTATCTTATTAGTTATAAATGAAAGAATATTTTATTTACCCATATAACACTAAATGATCAACAATATATTGATTTGAAAATATATTAATTTTTTATTTTTTTTACATATAATAATGAGTCAATGTCAGATTACAATAAATCAAATATGAGGAAGTAAAAAAAACATTTTTGAATATCATAAATGAAATTTTCACAATAATGACATGTTTTTTCCATGTCAAAAAATGATTAAATTTGAAAGATATGATTGAATATAGATCAAGGATAATTTATTTTTCCATGTCATTGAAATGAGTTATAGCTCATGGATTTTTCCTACTAAAACTATGCATACATTCGGATCTATAAAGAATAATTCTTTTCAATATAATAACATTGACCAAATTGAATAAGTAATTTGTAATATTAATGTTGAGTAATGTTTGAAAGAACCAAAAATTGGGCATCTATATTGTGATACTGAAAATACAGTGTATTCATGTCGTACGAAATTTATTTTTTTATCATTATTTGTAAGAATGAGTAATTTGACGGTTAATCCATAATAGAGTGACAAGAGTTTTAGAGAGCTTCTAAAATTGTTGAATCATATTCTTCCTAATGATAATGATCTTCCATATTCACATTATAATGTGAATAAAATATTTTTCATGGTTGTATTAGAGTAAAAACAATACGTTTACTCCCAAAATGTTTTCTTTTATATAAATTGTTTTTGAATTTCCATCCAGGTGTCATAAAATTCAGATATCATGGTATAAGTCAAAAAAATATTAGAGGCTAATTTTTCAGTTACAAATAAACCTCTCAATAAATTTTGGTATCATCCAATAATTTCTCTAATGAAATTATTATTTCCAAATTCATATAATGTAAAAAAAGTTTATGATCGCATGGAGATGAGTGGATATGTGACTGGAAAATTAAAAAATTATGTTATCTATCCATAATGGATGAATATTGATCAGGTGTATCCTACCTTCTGAAGTGAAAATATAAATAACGTGCATAGAATACAAATATATAAAATGAATCCACACTAATATAAAATGACATATATCCATGTATCCATTTCCCCAATGAAATTGGTATATGGATAAATCTTTAAATATAATAAAAATTATTTAAATTTATTTTCCATAGAATAGATATACCGACTTGAATATCATCACAATTGTAACAGATTACCTTGAATTTTACACTCAATCAGGGATTTTCTCTTCCACTCTTCCACTTTCCCAATCTTTCTATCAATACCCTTCTCATTTAATAATTTCTTATTAGTTACTAAATCATCTAATCCTAAACATATTCTCTGCAATAGTTCCTCTATCCTTCTCTAGTTAATCAATTTATACATATTTTATTGATGTATTCTTTATTTGTTGTTCCCCTGATTACAGATTATATGTTTGCAATTCATATGGACCTCATGCATAATTCCCGTCTTTTATACCCTTATTCAGGTATTCTTACCCCATTAAGTGTTCATTCAATGCTTCCCCACACCAGGATATATCTCCTCAGCCACCATATAATCAAATTTCCTTTCCCTGCCTCCCACTCTCAAGATAAACCCAATCAGGTCTATTTTCTCACAAAATCATCTCCCACAAAAGAACCCTCCTTGTTCCGATTATACCTACTCTCACTTATTGGGTCACATAAGGGAAAACTACCATATCAATATCTGTCTATATAACCATACCTGCTCTCTTCTGTCATAAATTAATCCTCCTAGAACAGTTATATAACAAAAATATATGAAACCCAATAGTCTAAAAAATATTAAGTGAGATCTCTTTTTTTCAAATTTAATACTATTTAAATATTCATTTAATAAAAAAAATTTATATTCTAAAATAATAATGTATATATGGGTCATCCATATTTGAGATACTTTATATTTCAGTTTTTTTAATTTAGTATACTGGATAGAAAAAATAATTTTGTTTTGTAAAAAATTTTCATATGAATTATATGAATGATGAATTTACCCTATAGTAATATTAAAAATCCATCTCTTTAAATATATATCTTTTAACAGTTACCCATATCATAATGCATCCTCATGTACCATTCATTTATTTATAAAAAAATTAAACAAATCATGAGATATTCGTTGTCAATTATATATGTCTATCATATTGTATTTATTATCTCTGTGATCCTTTATATGTAATATATTTCACATAGGAATATAGTTTATATTATAAAAATAAAATACATTAGTATTTAGATACCCTTATTTTATGTTGGATTCTAATATATAAAAATAGTAGCATCATTCTGATTGATATCTAATACCAAAAGGAATCATCCAATAATTTAAATTTAATTTATTACAATATGGATGAGTTTATAATAATGTAGATTTCATTGAAAAATAATGTAGGAGATTTATTTTGTATTGTATATTCTTTACACGCAGTTCTTTCTTCCTTTAAAATTCTGTAGGGGTTAAAAAAATTAATATCATATATATTTAATTTTGTAAATTAGAATGGGGTTGAAGGATGATAATATATTCATTTAGTGTTTTTTATAATTTTTTATATACTCTGTCTAATTACATGTTGTTTTATTTTTTGTTTCGTAAAAATGAATAATTTTATTTTATATTGAAATATAAAATTATTTTTCAAATTAGAATCTAATATATTCTAGACATTCATTTTCATTTTTTCTATTACCATAGGGAGTATTATTTTTTCAAAACTCATATTTTTATCCATATCTTTTATTGAAAATAAAAAAACATATAATTTTGGATTTAATTATTATTGAATACTATTTTTTATTTCTCATTTAAATAGTCATAGTAAGGAATTATAATATCTATCAATTCTTACCATTGTACTAATGGTTTTAAAAACTTCATTTGATAGAAATATAATATCCAATAAAAAATGGTTTATAATGATGATGACTTACAATGAAAACGTTAGAAAATTATGTTTAAATTCAAATATTTCAATAATGGAAGGATACATCATGTGTTGTTTTGATTGATCCAATATAAATTACAATAAAATAATTATAATTCGTTAACTTGGATTTTTATATATAAGACACTAATATTAGAGGAAAATTCTTTGAATTGTTATAGAGATGATTTTGTAATCATTTTAATGTTTCTAAAAAACAATTTCGAAGAGTTATTATGATATTATTTTAATTATAAATATTTTCATATAGAGTCCACTTATAATGTTTCCATTTTAATATATATATTTATGTATTCTTATATATATTATTTTTCTAGTTATTTAGATCAAATAATTATAGTATAGATCGTGATTCTTTTGATCAACCATGATCAATGGATACTAATTATAATATGAATGTGATTATTTGATAGAGTAGGAGAAACAACATAAATTGTAAGTATTACATTATTTATTAGAGAGGTCAATGAATTTTTATCCTTAGAGGATAGAGTGTACAAAATTTTAAAGATTATGCATACCAATGGGTTTTTAGTCGAGGAATGTGTTAAGGACGAATTGAGATATCGTTGATAGGTTATGAAGAACATGTCACATTGTTCAAAAATAGAAGGGTATTATAGTTTATATATTTTATGATTATTTATATCCCTTAGAGATATTTTGGTTGTTGCTGAATGTTTACATATATTTATATTTCATTGAACTTATAATTTATAATATTGACATTCTGTTTGATGATTTTTTTTAACTCTGAATAGTTTTATTCTATATAAATTATTTTTTACTCTTTTATAAAATGATTTGATCAAAGTATTATATCATTAATTAAATATAAAAAAGATATGGTCAATTTATTTATTGTTTTACAATTCTCACACGGATATTTTTACATGTCATATCATACCTAAAACCAATAAAATAAACATCTCTATAACATAAAATGTAATATAATTTTTTATAATAGTTTCATTTCAATCAAAATGGATTGAAATATCTTGTTTTATTATCATGATAGAGATAAATATATTTTTATACATTAAATAAATTTTGGGTCACCATATCATTTTGTAATTGTTTTTACCATTTTGCGTAAAATACCTCATGTCACGATAGTTGTAAAGTATATACATCATCCATCTTTTAAACTTGTATTTTTTATCTAAGCCCCTATTTTATTATTCTTAAAAAACTTTCTAATATGATCCCTATTTTTATGTAGGATTCCAGGATCATGGATGAAAATTCATATTCTCACTTCATCTATAGAAAAATAAAAATCAATAATATACCATGACTCTACATTATAATATATGATGAGAATTTTTATAGAACACATTTCTTCCCAAACATATACATTATGAAAAAAACTATATAATGATTATTGCATTGGATAATTCTTGTTTGATTGATATCATGATCTATGTACACACTCATAACTAGTTTATCAAATCCACTATAACAAGTTAAATATCATTTTAATACCTATTGTAATTAAATATTGTATTTATAAAAAACAAATGTTTCTCTATTTTTCCGTATTAATATTTATAAAGAAGGTACATGTAATAGAAAGCATTATTCATATTACAAAAAAAGAAATAAATGTAGGCCCAATCTTTAAAGAATATTGGAAAATATTCATTCACTCTCCCCCTTTATGTGTTTGTGAGAACATCTCCTTACATATAATTTTCTAACGGGATGCACGTGATAACCAGTCTTTTATTGTTATATATTTTATCCTTTCATATACTATAAAATATATATACATTGATATAATCAATACATCCTATTAAAGTTATCATATTAGATTATATTCCTTAGATTTTGGGATTCAAAATTATATCATCATTAGAGAAATAATTTTATACATCAACTTTAATATATTTATGGACACTTTATTTTTTCCATTGATTATTAGTATATTTTACATAGAAAAAAATACAAATACCACTAATATCTCATAAAATCCTAGAAATTGTTTTTAAAATATAAATTGAGTAACTATAATTAATACAAATAATACTTTTTTAACTTTTTTACAATCAAATTATCTATTATGGAAGGAAATTAAAACACAATCTACCACAAATTACAATAATATAAAAAAATAAAATGAGGAAAAATCAAGTTATAGAAGAATAACAATATCCACTGAAATCCAAGTCACTCATCTTGTGGAAGCACCAACAAGATCTAGAACATTCATAACATCGACTACTAAAAGTATAGTCTCTGGAAAAGTTAAAAATAAAAAATTCACACCCCAAAATATATCCTTTCTATAAACCCAATTTATTATGTTTATTATATCAATAATCAAAAATAATTTTCTAGGGAAAATCACTAATATAATTTTCAACATTTTCTAGCCATTCATAAAGTATAAACTATTTAATATATTATGAAGAATACCATGACCCTATGAATACGAAAGCTTCATATATGGATTAAATAATTTCTATATAATTACATGATCTATAAAAGAATTACAAAATATAATTTCATTACTATCAAATGTCATGTAAAGAATCTCACTATAAAAATTCATACACGTTTTATAGAAAAAAATCAATAACAATAGTATTGGAATCCTTTTCATCCTTCAATTATTAATTGATTATTTTAGAAAAAAATTATATATTTTCCATAGACATATCTATATCCTTCTGGATTTTCAATGTAATGTTAAATTTTTTTTCATATAAATAGAGGTAATATTATATGGAAACAAAATTATAAGTATATTTTCTAATCATACAATTCCTACAAACCCGTTTGATACCCATATTTCTTAACTAAATAATCTATCCATGGAACTATATTCGATTTTCAATATTCATATTTTCAATACATCAGATAATTTAGAATGATTAACGTCTTTAAGATTAGTCATATCAAACAAAGTATGATCTAGAGATTAATATAAATAAAATGGATTCTCATGTTGCATTTTCGTCATTTTTATTTGAAATGAATACGAAACATAGTTAATATATCTATTTAGAACACAATTCATAGATTTAAAATTGATATAATTTTGAGATTTATTCATATTTAATTCAATATATGAGTATAAAACCACAAATGATACACAATATTCTTGTTTAACATAATTAGAATTCATATGTTCCTATTTCTATAGATTATTTAGATCCACAACTATTTCACTCCCCGAGGATCATTGTTAATCATTACGCTTCAACTCCCCAACACATGTAAAATTAACGACCATATCACCATTCTACATTCTCTTATATGAATAAAACATAAATTAATTTATATTTTCAATTCGACTAGAATAATAAATAACTAATAAAATTTATTTCATATATATACCATTATGTGGTAATCTAATGACTTTTAAGTCTCCTTATATAGAACTTCTTCAATGATGATATATTTATATGGTACTTCTTATATGAATATACGCATTTATGGTAATGTATGTATCATTTTATAAACAAAAAATCACTATAATTAGAAACTAATTAACCCAATATAGTGATATATATTTATCATTATTGTTTTTTTATTACACATCACAAATTTATATAATAATTCTTGTCATATACAATTGAAAACTACATAAACTTGAATAATATTTCATCGACAGTTTTTAATAATATTTAAACATATCAATAATTCAATTTCTAAAGACTTATACTCTAACAATATTATAATCACCCATTATATTCAAAGTAAATAAATATAATATCATCAATATTCAAAAGAAATTTTCATATATTTTCTTTTCTAATATATATAATTCATATGATGAAAATATGTATGAAATATCACACTGTTGACATTATTTGGTTCCATAAAATAATTTATTATTGATTTTACATGTTTTTCATTAAAAATGAGGGAAAATACTTCTACAACATAAATTTTTCTCATATTTTTCACTCAAGTATAATTAATTGTATAGACCACTAAATTACAAGAGTTTTCCACATGTTCACACACCATTGTTAATAAGTTTTCCATCCTTGACCAATTATAAGGCATAAATGATTCTTAAAAAATCATATTCATCAACATATAATTGGTTCACACATAGTATATATTGTTTAATATCTTCTAAATTGACTATATCATTTAATTTTTCACGTTAATATTTTATTTCTATAGTTCCAACTCCCTTTATTTTTGGAGATCTGTCATTTCATAATGTAATTACAACTCCAACCTATTTTATAATATTCATAATAATATTTTCTCACTAAGAACATATATAGAACATTCTATTTCATGAATCCATGATTTATGACTCCTATATGATTTCAATAAATCTTTTATAATGATTGATTTTTCTTCCTCCACCCTTATATGAATTCATATCCATTTTTCATTATAGGAAATGATTTTAGGAATATTCTTCATGATTTATTCAACATTTTGTCCCTGTTGGTCACAAATACCATTAAATTTATCAGAATTTTTAAAATTATTCTATTTATATTGATCTAATAAATATTAACTCATCGTCATATTTCATTGAAAATTTAATAAAAATTTCGCATAATTTCTCCCAATAAATTCATGACATCTCTATGGTAATGAATTGAAGAAGCTGTATGAGTATGATATGATATAATAAATTCCACAGTACCATCTATAAAATATGAAATAATTTCTTCTATATTGATAACAGTTCTATCTACTCTATTGTTTTTATTTTATAAATTATAAGCCTATATGTTTTTTAGATACTATCATTTTAGATATATTCATATATTTCTTTAAGAAGAGGTATTCCCAAAACTCCTCTTAGCCTACAGATCTGTATTTTGAGTGTGAACATGCGTAGTTTGAAACAATTAGATTATTTTGATATTCCCATAAAATTATTTTAACATTTATTTCGAGCTCATTGGTTTGAATGACTATCATAAATGTTTCTATAGGGGGACTAAGAGACTCTTATCCATAGATATATTTTCTAATTACATGGTGATTGTTCATTCTATTTCATTCTTGTTTCCTTATTCCAGTGAGGATGAAAGCAATGGTGTTCCAATTTCATTTTTTTAATATGATGAAAAAAAGTATGATGATATGTAAGGTATGGATCCTTTCAATATAAAATATTCTTAGGTTGGTGATTCCAACTTATGCTATTCTCTTGGACATTATACAGAGTTATATTATAAATTCTATTTATTTTTTTCTATAAATTTCTAAATATAGAAGTTTTCCTTCCAAATTGATATAATCCACCAATTAGAAAATAATGATACATTTTATGGTCTCCCCTGATGATATTAACTGGTCATTTAATTTCCTCTTTATAACATTTATTCTTTCTATCATCATAGTAGTTTCCTTCCAAATTCTATTGTGTTTTTATTTTTATAGAATAGAGGATATTATGGTAATTGGAATAATAAAAAAATAAGAAAAGGGATACAATGGGTGGTTGATGATGATATTATGATCAATTATTTTGTGTTCTCTTCTCTAATATACATTTTTTATATTTCAGTTCTAAAAATATTTTTCTTACAAACATTATTTCCATTATTTATCATTTTTGGGATGTTAATGAAATTATTACACCACCCATCATCAAGATACATCATTATATACATCTAATATATTATTATTTATAACTATATGTTATGTTGTCTCACCTATATTTATGTAAATGAGTAAATTTATCATTTACATGTATTTATTATATTCTAAAAACATGGCCGTTGAATAATGAGTATTATACGATGAAACTCTATTGTTGTACTCCGGTAGGTTTTAGGTTCATTGTCTGACTTAGAAGTGCCTATATGTACTAATAGATATTCAAATGTTCAATTTTTGTAGTATGTTTTAATTGTTTTTATGATTCATGAGCCTCCTTTTGAAAAAATATATGTTTCATTCAAGTTTATAATTACATTTTTATATGGAATTTCTTTTAATTTATGGAATGTTTTTATTAAATTTTTTTATATATTGATTTTACATGTTCTAGTGATCATGAGATTACGGTCATGTTCCATCACATGTAAGAGGAATCGGAGAATCTATAAGGCTCTACTGCCAAATGTAGAATTATATATCATACTTATAAACAACAAAAGTATGGATATTGGCATAGAATAGATGATGAATGAAATTGAAAGTCCTCTACGCATTCTTGTGATGTTGATCAACCAATATAATTTAGATGAGTTTATTATTTATATTTCATACATTTTTTATATAATTTAAAAAATCATGTTTTTGTTGTTTATATATTTAATTTGTTTCTTCAATAATATTGGTTATCTATGGTTATTTTTAGTGGGTTTCTTGTTAATCAATTTTTATGGTAAAGTTATTATTTATTTGTTGAATGATAGACATTATTTTTTCTCTTTCACTCTATCTACCTCACACATGGATGTATCTAATTTTTCAAATTTGATAATTAAGAAACTAATTAAATATAGTGTTGTAACTTAATTATATTAGTCCTAGCTAGATGATAGAGGAATGGGTCAACATTTCAACTTTAAAACTGTTATGATTTTTTATTCTATTATCATTCATTTTAACATTTTATGTCTTATTTGTTAATTCAAATATGAATGTTGAAAACTTCTGATATCTTTTATAACTTATAATAAGAAAATAAATAAAAAAGAGGAATTTTTTTGGTTTATGAAAAAACATTATCCTATATATGAAGAATTAAATTGTTAGGAAACAAGAGAAAAGTAAAAAGGATTCACATTGAATGAAAACATACATAGTATTAAAAGTATTCCACATATATATTTTTGATAGAATTTTATTAAAAATAGATACAACTAACATTAATAAAGATTAATAGGTAAAATGATTATTTTTTTATTCCCTAGTAAGATGGAATATATATTTCTATATATCCATCATTCCCTTAACGATATGTTTTTATAATATTATTTTAACGATGTAATAATGGTGGACAGTCTCATGCACTATCAATGTACTATCACTTATTATTTAGTAAACCCATGCCATATACTTTACTCTAGGTAAATAATAAACTAGATCATGTGAATAATGAGTTGACCCTTAATGTTATTGAGAAACATGTGGATATTCAAGATGATTTGGTGGTTCAACAATTGGATGACTATTTGTTCCACAACACCAAAACATTGTACATAATGATTGAAATATGATTTTTCTAGAATACCTTTTAATTTATTTTTTTCCTATATATATTTATAGATAAATTATTTTTTATCATCTGTTATTTTGGTTGTTTAGAATAAATCACAGTTACAACTAATTTATAGGTTTACATGTATATGACTCGTGCGTTGTGAAAGATTTTTCATTCAATATTTCCATAACTGTCATCAGGTGAGATCTTACCCTACATTTCCATTTACTTTGGGTATTTTATCCACTTTATTTGAATGTGTGACATTTTTCTTGGAATTCATTTGGTTATTCTTTAGTTATAATATTATCCCACTCTATTCCATTTTAAATTAGTTAAATAATTGAGGTATCAAAGAATTAGATGAGATGAGATAAAGATGATTCCCTTTTTATATTGTTCTTGTTGATGTGGAATAAATATGGGAACTTTCATTTTTGAGGGAATTATTTAGAGTACACATCCCTCAACGGATTATGGATTAGGTCCAAAATGGAAGAAAGAGCAATGGTATATTAATGGGTGGTTTCAATGGAGACACAAATCATGTCAGTCAACAATAGGGATATTCAAATGTATAATAAAAACCATGTGGGTGGAATTCAATAAATATGAGGGTTATTATTTTATTTGAGAACACTAATAGACTTGTATGTGTAAAATAATATATCTTCCTTTTCCCCATTATAAATGAAAATATTGGATCCAATGAAATGCTTTGTGCATTCAAATATTCTCTAAATTAATTCTGGAAGGAGAAGGTTATATCCATGATTTTACCCCACGTCTATTTTTCTAGTACCATTGTGTTAACTGTGGCTATAAGTATAATTCCATTATTTCTAGCATGAAAATAGATATATAAAAACAATTTCAAATCATAGCTACATATTACTATAGTATAACTGATAGAATAGGTTGAAACCTGTGACTATAGAAATGGAACTATTTAAACACCAATAAGATCCATGGTTCCCCAAATCATGTCTTGTAACTTTAGAAATAAATTTAGGACATATATCAATTATTTAAAATTGTGCTTATAAACTAAATTTATACTAGTACCATATCGAAGACACAATATCTCTAGTTGTTTGTGGCATGTTTTATTGGTCATTTATAACTTATATCCAAAATTTTGTATGAAATGAAATTATGGATTGGTAATACTAATGATCTCTAGACCAAAACACCATAGAAATGATATTGATGTTTTATTTTCATCATTAATTTAATATTTGAATATTTTATTATAGGTCGATATTGTGGTGTATGAATCTTGTAAAATTATATAATTTCAACTGCCTGAAATGTTTATGTTCACTCTAAATGACTTTCCAACATATAGAAATTAGTTTTGATATAGTATAATGGGGGATTAATCTTGTACAATTTTTTTAAAAGATAATTATTATTATTAATGAAATCATGGGAGAAAAATAGTATATATATGTGTAAGAAAAATATATTTCACTCATACAAAATATTATATAATACATTAAGTGGATCACAAAAATTAAATATTTATCCAATATCATTATCCAAAAATCATTATTTTGAGAGGATTCCATACATTGCTGGTAAATTCAAATTATATCATAATCTAAAAATGATTGTAATGTTTGGAATAAATTCTCAATAACTTTTGATCAACTAATTTTATACATCATGAGGTTAATCATATCATAGATATCATACATCTGGAGAAGAATATATGGGACATATGGATTGGTACTTTTCTAGATATAAATGGAATGAATAAATATTGGTTGAATAAATGACTGGACTATTCCTAGTGGGAATATGATTGGAGTTATCTCCAACTCTTGATGGAAGGTGAAAATTTATGTCCATGATTTTTCTTACATTATACATCAGAGTATAATTATCTTCTGTAAGTGTTTTTATAATATCAATCTACCAACGGTTTATTATTAAAATGATAAATTTTTTTAAGTTGATATGTATGAAATGTCATGGTTATTAGATGATTATACAACATCTCTTTCTAGTTTTATTGACTGGAATATTTCCGGCCTGTGTCAGATTGGAATTCATTATGGTTTCTTATTTTTTCAAATCAATTTGTTCTATGTGAATTGATTTGAATTAATTTAATAATTTAGAGAATGAATTGGTTTAAATTGTTTTTTAATTCGAATTGTATTTCATTCCATATTTGTATTTAATATCATGTTGTATTTAATGGTTCATTTGGTGTGAGAAATTATGATTTAAAGACCAATACATCTACATTGGATGTATATTTTTAAAATTTATATGAAAATATTTAAGTGGTAAATTAAGATTCCAAATTGACATGAAGTCTCCATTGTTGATTAGTGAATTTTTGATGATGATTCATTGTTTTTTATATGCAACATGTCTACAATAGAGCACATTAGTTTCCCTATATCATTGCGTGAAGGTTTTAATTAAGGGAGAAAGGGGATCTGTGTATTGAAAGTAAAATCATTGAATGGTGAACAGATAAAGGAGGTACATTTATACATCATGAATAACATATATGATTATAATGTCCCAACATTAATCATTATTTAATCTAGTTAATTCAGCTAATATTAAAATATTACATTATAAAAGATATTTTTAGCTTATAGTTTTAGAAAAATTAGGAAGTAATACATGTAAATCCACTAAAAATGTTTATGCTAAAAAATTATAAATTTTATCCATAATAAAATGTTTTTAATGATATATGAGTTCATTCCATGAATTTCGATTCGCAACATTCATCACAGATTCTTCATTTCCATTACCAATGCTTAAAATCTATGAAATTTTTTTAAAATCATGGGATGATAACAAATAATCAATATAAAATTAAAAAAAATAAATCAGTTTTGAGTAAATTAACATAATCATATAAAATCATTATCAGATGTTAAACTTATACAACATAATTTATAATATACATACGTTTGGATAAAATGGGATTTCCACAAAACATGGAAATCCTAAACAAAACCATATAGGTAACATTGGTTATTAAATTATAATGATCATTACCCTCTTGGATAACATATGATTTATAACAATCATTTATATCTTAAAATGTAACCACCATGTAAACTTTATGATGTAACCCTTAAAACTATCTAACGGCGAATCTATCATAGTCACACATAGAGTAACCCATATAGTCAACATCAAACATAAATTTACCCAGTCAATTGGATATATATATTTAGATCCCGCGCTAAATAAAAAATAATTCCCAAGAATCAATAAATATTTATGAAACAATAATAAATTCCTTAAAACATTATATTTGAATTTTTTATGATGATAAATTGGAAAAAAATTAAAAAAATTCTCTGAACATAGGGTCATTATTCATCAAATGAGTTGAAGCCTCCTATAAAATAATTTAAAGGGTGTTATTAATTTATTATATAACTATAAAAATGTTTTATAATACGTTATATGGCCATATTATAACAAATTTACACCCATTTATTTACATTATATTGTTATTTCATTGTTTCAGGTACATTTTTTGATGATATTCATGGTCATATTGTTATGTATTTTCTTATAAAATGGAAGAAAAAAATATAAGGGTTATAAATTGGGATTAATATTATCTATCATGAATTTCAACAAAATATCTATTTATTTCCCATTCGTAACCATTTTCCATGAATAACCAAATAAGTAATTTTCAAAAATCACTACAAAATAATTTAGATATTTCTGAAATATTTGATTAAAAAATTCTATAAATACTTTTTCTAATTTCTCAATGAAGAAATTCATTACTATATATTTCTAATGGCCATATATTCTCCTCAAATATGTCATTGGAATATCCTCATTCAAAACTGGTAATTGATGATAATATGATCACAAGTCAATTTTAGAGAACCATTTATATCCATTAAATTGATCAGAAATATCATCATTGCTTCTAAGTAGATTCATATTCTTGATTTTAATTTTTGTAAGCATACAATATTCCACACATAGACATTGAGTTCCACCTGTTTTCTTCACAAACAAGAAATGTTATGTGCATGAAGACATACTTGGATGAAACATTTATATTCCAACCGTTCCAACTACAATTTAAATTCCCTTATTTCCATTGGTTTCATTGAATAAGATGGACTATTATTAGACTGATCCTCCGAAAGATATCAATTGTAAACTCATCTTCCAATATAGGTGGTGACCCAGAATGTTTCATAGGAAATACGTTTGAAAATTTAACTATGACTAAAAGAAAACTTCCATCCTCAATCTCTTTCATTGATGAAAAAGTCAACACTTCCCCCAAGTAATATATCATTCATTTCTTTTCAACATACCTATTACACATGCCTTTACAACCATTTGTCCTCTGAAGATATTCTCAATATTTTTCCTCAGTTCTGAATGGAATTCTTATTCCATAACAGTCGATGTGAGCTTCGATCATTGTTAACAAATCCATACCTAAGATTGTTTCATTGACATCTATCTCTAACACTATGAATTTCCATTTCATCTCAGCAACATCCACAATTATAAAAGATTCTATACATAATAATGCTTTAAATTATCTTTCCCTGAGGGTATTTTCATGTTTTAAATAATAATTAATCATCTCATGTTTTAAATAATCAAATCTATATTTTGAAATATAATTAAGTAATCTGACTGACCATTATAATATAGTTGTGAATATGTGTAGGATTAAAATTAATTGTACATTCCACCATATATATTCCAACTATATCATCTACAATCACCTTCTATGCTCCATAAAACAGCATCGTCGTTATAGTGTGTGTGTGTGCTTTCTTTTCTATGATTTACCTTGTTAAATAGTCCTGGAAATTACTAAATCATTGTGGCTATCATTGTCATACTGATGAGTATGTGTCATCTGATCTAGTCCAATCAAAAAAATCAACGATTGATACACATGAGAAGTGTCTTGATTAACTGTTATTGGAAAACTTTGACATAGCATGGAATATCCCCCATCCTTTTGTAGTTATGGAATTCATTAGTTTTTGTGGTACCCTCTCTCTTTTTATGGTAAACTGAACCACATTAGGAAAAACCTTCTTTTCTATTGGGTTGCAAAAGATGGTTCACTAATCCAGATATTTATTTTATATTGTTTCTCCCACCATAGAAATGGGATCCCTCATCCCCTTGCTTTTAGCATTATAGTTATTACAATTTCTCATTGGTATAATCATTATTATCCTCCCACATATCTTGAGATATCACATTCAACCACTATTTCTCTGTTCACCATCTCTATATAATCCATAACACACAGTACCAAAACCATTGAGTGAATCTCTCATTTTAGAACTGATTCAAGGATATGTCCCTTCTAGTATGAACCAATAGCATCTGAAAGTGAAAAGTAGAATAAATTCATGAATTTTCCTACAAACTCTATGATATAAAGATTTTTATTCTTCCCAATGAAGAAATTGTCATTCTCTATATCATGAATTGTTATGATGTAATTCAATATTAAAAAATTCTTAAAAACCCATCCATATTTGATTTTCAACCATTTCATCATGCACTACTTGAATCCATAACTTCTCGAGGTAGTGCTAAATATGTGTGATACATTACCATTTCCCATGTTCTAGAAGATAGAAAATATAAAAGCACTAATGTTCAAGTAGGGTTGAGTATAACACTCTGGGGATTTTTCCTAATGAAATCTGTAGTAATTAATCATGGATAAAAATATTATCTAACATTTTATAAAATTGGATACATAAAATTGTTTGTAAACATAGTTTATATGTAAATAATAACTAAATCCATTGTAAACTATTTTCCATGGAATGCACAAAAATAATCATTCTAATCATTTAACATTCTAAATTGTGCAACCATTCTACATATCTCAACAAACTACCATGCATGAAACCCAGATGATGGGGAAATACATGACCTATATACATACCAAAAATTATGGGGGAGACTTTATACCTTATTGGGCCTAAATTCACATGGATTTTTGACAAGGGGAGACTTTATATACCTTATTCTATTAACCAATTCCAAAACAAACATTTCTTCAACGTCAACAAAACTATTATTTTATTGAAAACCCTTAGAAAAACTATTTTCAACAATCCATATCATTTCAATAAAACTATTTATTTAATTGAAAACACAGTAATAGAATCCAATTACCACAAATTTTAGAATATCCCTATTATAAAATCCATGTTTTAAAATTAATAACCCAAACACATTATCATTAACATAAAATTTTCAGATTACCAAATTTTACCAAAACATAATAAAATATGGTTTCAAAAAATTATTAGGAAGTAATATCAAAATAAATTTTACCCAAAGAAATAAATTTAAAAGTATGAAAATCAGTTCTAGTAAGAGAAGTCGATATTGAGTCTACATACCTCAACCATTTTGATGAAAACCAAAAATGGAAGAGAAACACTAAAGAAACCGGGGATGGATTACACATAGCTACAATATATATTATCCTATCATGATCCTGGACACATATAATCATTTTTGGAATCCAAAATTATATATCTACATATAATGGTAATATATCTGATAAACTAAAAGGAGAGGACAAGTATGCCTATGTAGATCTATGAAAACATCACAATAATGGTGAAGAACAAGTATATACCTGGAGAATCTGGCATTAAATCACTAATAAAATCCTCCAGATCAAATTTAGATAGACAGGAGAACCATATATAAAATATATGGAAATAAAGTCCCATGTTAGACACATTTTTAGGCAGTTGAGTGCATTAATGGAACGGTTGACCAACATCCACAATTTAACGAGATGATTTTTTTACATATTCATAGATTAGTCACGCGGTTCAGAAAACTATGCACTAAATAGGATCCAGATAGTAACATTAGTAATAATGATCAGTGCCTCCTCTCTTGTCTTCTAATCAATTTAATGACCATTTCAAATCTCTATGTCCAATAATTTCACATTTTGATCATTTCTACTAGGCTTTAGCAGAGTCTGGAAAAACCGTGTACTTTCTCCTTATCTACAAAAACACTCTTTAAGTTATCAATGGTCTCAAAACAATTTCACTTATTAATTATACAAAATAATACCATAATTATAAGGTAACATACCAAAACCTATGGGTACTACAAAAAATATTCTTTGATACCATCTATATGGACCCAACCATAAACCTTACATAATCTAGTTATATCAACTATATTTAACTTATTACATTTATAATGATCTATTTGTTTAGTTTTTTAGTTAAATAAATACTCAATAAAAAACAATAAATAATCATTAATATTGGATAATACTAATAAATATCCATTTCATCCCTAATACAACGGTTTTAAATGAAGCATTGGTTCTTTTCATAAACGTTTTTCATGTCATTCATCATTAATTTTTATTTTCTATTACCAATACTTAAAACATATGAGAAAAATTTTAAAAACATTTTTTGAGAAAAAATAATTTCAATAATGTAGATAAAATAGAGATATACTGTTTCCATGAATTCATATAAACATATGACATCCTTTTCATAATATAAACATCTCATCTTTAATGTAACATATACATACTTTGTAAAAAATGAGAATTACATAATACATAGAAAACATAAATACAACCAAATAACTAACTTGGGGATTTGATTTCTTATGATTGTAACCCTTACAAGTACCAGATAATTTCAATCCCTCAGGGGTCTACCTTACAATGTACCCCTCATGACTACAATACGATGTAACCATAATGACTACCTTATGGTGTTACCATCATAGGTATAGTTGTTGTATCCATTATGGTTGACCTCCGAAATAGAAATACCCACTACATTAGAGGTATTTATAAGTCCCAAAATTCATAATAAAAATTTACAAGAACTAAAACATAATCATTAAAAAATAATAATTTCATTAAAAAATTCATTTGGATTTTGGAAAATTATATAATTACTAGCGATTTCAAAAAATCATTTACCTCAGGTTCATCGTACTTAAAATGATTTAAAAACCCATGTTATTTGTTTAAGGAGTGTTATTAATTTATTTCATAACTATAAAGATGTTTATAGTACCATGTAGGACCATTTTATAAGAATATTATCCATTAATTAATAATAGTTTTTTATTTATATTTTTTGGTTGCGTTCTTTTCATGATTTCCATGGTTAGATCATTGTGGATTTTCTTATAGAATGAATGAAAAAATATAGATTTTGAATAAAATGGTATTAATACGATCCCATAATATTAAATTATACCACAAATTTTACTATTTTATAATATTATTATGAATCATTGTATAAAAAATTAATAAAAATGATTGATTTTATTTTGGTGGTTTTTACAACCATAATGAACCCATATAATTTTTTTAATATAATGTTTATACATTTGATCCAAAAATTATAACACATATTATATTTATATAAGAAAAATATTTTACCATAATGAATTTTTTATGTCCTTTCCTAAGGGTATTACTGAAAAATGAATTTGTATAATCCATAATGGCACTATATCAACACATCAGTGAAGATGTTCACACTTTTAGAGTAAAAGAGATAAGAGAAGGATTTTGATGATATTTTCTTCTATTACCCTGATAAAATTATAGTATATATATGATTCTTGATTTTTTTATTCCAGCTGTATAAGGGGAGGTGAGGAGAAAAAAATAAGAATAATTAAAATGAATGAGGATTTTACCTGTTAAATTATTCTCCTGATAATCTCCATATGGAATTTGGTTTTGGCTTTTTAGATAGACCAGAAGATCACCGACATGGGTAAGATTCATTGAAATGTAATTGGGAATATATAAATCGATTAATATTTATTTTATTAGTGATTAAAAGATATTGTCAGTTGTGGTATTTATTGTTAATGAAATAATTGTTTTTATTTTTTATTTATTAGTTTATTAATTTGTCTCAATACTATGACTAGTTTTATAATTATCACTAAATATATTAATATAACGAATAATTTTAAATATTATAATCTTCCATAATAGATACATCATACATGTCTCAATATTTCATGTATTTATCTTTTATTATAAAGGATAATATTTCACTATTCCTTAAAAATTCATGTATTTTACAATAATCCCAAAAAATAACTTTGACCATTTTTTCACCTAATGATTTAAAAATGGATCTCATTTTTATGAAAATAATATTTTATTTATAACAAATTTTTTTCTCAATGAAAATAATAATTTATTAAAAAAAACTGTAAACATATAATAGATTTGTTAACACTTTTAAAAAATTATTAAGGTCTCATTAAAAGTTATTATAATAGAAGAAAAAAATTACTTATGAATCTATTTCATGATACGGAATTCTCCCAAAATTTAATTAAATTGTTATAAAATTTTAAATACCCATTTAAGTTTTATAAAAATACGATGACGTTATTTATCATTTTCAAAACATTTATTTACTTATCCCCTAATATAAATATATCCTATTTTCACTTATATGATTAAAATATTTTCATTATAATTTCTTATGTGTGGTTACTATTCTATTGCATAGATTAATAATTTTTATTGTTGTTTCTATTCTTATGGTTATGTTATTTTTCCATCATATTAACGTCTATTATTAATATAAATTCCACTAATTTCATTATTAAATTATAAATAATTTAAATATTTAATTCTAGAATTAATATGTATTATTTTATTAGTAGCATAGTTATTAAAATGATTCTAAACCATATATAACATTGAATATTAATTTTTTGTGTCAATGTTATCAAAATAAGAATGATATATAGATTTTAAATGAGAAAATAAAATCATTTTTCAATTGTTTAAAGAGATAATTCTTGAAATATTAGATATATCATAATCATTAAGATGGTTTGTGGGTTTTCCATGTTTTTATTTAATAACACGGTCAATGTATATAATCAATGTCTAAAAATTTCATATAAATGGTCATGAATATAGAAGTGAAATTTAGAATAGTAGTGTATTGGTGTTCGCATATTAAAAAAATTAGTTACAAAGACAAAACCCAATTTCAGCATCATGTGAAAGTTATTGTGTCATTGATGAAATATTTGTGTTTTATAACAATCTATTTCAAGATAACCTGTTTAATAATAAATGTTTTTTTAGTTAAAAATATTTTTGGCATGAATAATTTTGTATAGAAATATTTAAGATAAATTATAGGAAAACACAATTGATGCTTTTATAATAGAAACACACTAAATAAAATTTAATGTTCTTGACCAATCGGATATGTTGTTTTCCCATGTATTATAAGGAAAATAGAATATTGGTGATGACAAACATGATGAAAATGATGATTTATCTGATATCCCTACCTATATTGAATGATGATTAGATAATATTCATGATAATGTTGTATACATGGTTTGTTCCATAAATATTGATCATAAAGAATAAAATTTTGAGGAAAAATTATTTTTGACATTCAGTATATTATTTATAATATATATTTATTTCTCATATACAATTTAAATTTCATACAGTTTTAGATATTTTAAATATATTTTATTTATTAAAACAATTATTATAACTAATAAATAAAATTTTATATACTATTTGTTTATATTACCATTTTATAAATTAAATAAATTATCCATTAATTTATTTTTTGGAAATAATTATTTTATATAAAATATGTAAATTTAACCAAAAATATTGTATAACATTAATTTTTTAAAAATATATCTAGTGTAAAAAATGAATTAAAATGTTGGAAAGGTTTTACTATTCTCCCACAATTTTTTAATTATTTTAAATCTTTTATATTTCATTTAATGTTACATTTTCATTGTTTCAATATTTTTATAATTGAAAATATTGAATAAAAATTTATTATGTTTAGTTTAGATCATTTTTTTGTTTGATAATTGGGAATTTTTTATTTTCATTAATATGTAATAGTTAAATTTCTATAATTGTGTACTAATTGTTTACATCATTGATTTATATGTTATTGATTGATATGTGAAATGATTCAACACATACTCATATATATCATTGTACTCATAACTATAAAGAGTAATGTACACCTGATCTTGTTGATGAGCCACATCCCCCTTTACAAGATACGTCTAAGCTAATAAATACATTAAAATGCTTGAGGGTCTGTAAACATGGAAAAACATTTTCACCTAAATTATAAGTTTACCTTAGCTTGAACTATATGATAACATTAGACATTGGTAATAATACTATTTTATGTGAATAAAATTAAAATAAATTATGTACTTTTACAAAAGTATTGTATTAATGGAATGTTACAATTGCTAGTAATTATTAGAGTGTTGAAAATTTTAAAATATTATACTTATGGGGCATCATTATGGTAAGGTTTTTTTCTATTTTTTTAGTTGTATGGAATTTTTTATATAAATATATTTTCCCTTCATGTCAGATGAAATATGATATATCTAAAATAAGATGTCTCTTGTGGAAATGTTAATCATTGGATGCTAGGATATGGAATGATTTTAAATTAACCATCAAATCAAAATTCATTTATTGGATTATAGAAGATCATAATCCATGTGATATATTTCCCCTTAATTAGGAAGATATGTGTTAGAAAATAATTCAAATTTAAATAGGAGATACATTTTTTATTGTAATATTACCTATTAGATGTTTTATTATGTTAATGATATTACTAATTATTTACTGATTTATTTATTTTTAATTTACATAATAAAAATTTATATTATCAATAAAACCAATATATAAAATTTTTCAATCATACAATATCACAGTGGTGGAAACATTATTAAAGAAGAAACGATGCTTAAAATATATAAAAAATTGAGAGAGGATCCATCAGACTTTTTAGAGGTTTTCCCACTTTTCCACACCAATAAATATGAAATATGGATGATGGATTATACAAAAATGTAAAATATTACATAACAGTTAAGGGTTGTAGCTGATAAAATTGTTAGATGTTTAAATTATTTATTTATTTAAAATGATTTTATTTTATATATAAAGTGATTCATTAGATATTATCTCAATCATTTCATAATGTAATATCTTATTTATAAAATCATAAATGAGATCTTAATATATGTGTTTGGGAAGAATATTTTAGCTACATCATTTGGAAAAATCAAACACCCAAGTAATTTAAAAACATTATCGACATGTGTATCAGTGAAAAATGTGTTTCCACATTCTGCAGCTTCTTTAATGTATGATGATTATAGAAAATAAAATCATTGGAAGATGAGATTTTAGATATTTTAATTATGTTTTAGTTCAAGATAAGATCATAATTATAGTCGATGTTTTTATATATTCAATTGTAGTTTATGACTGTATCTCTAAATCCTCCACCTCCCTTATATTTTCTACTCCTCCACCTTTGGAAAAAGGCCACACTCATTATTTTCCTACTCCTACAAACATCCTCCACAATTCTCCAATTATTTTGTGTTATATGATGATGATACCCTACATCATAACATTAAATTTTGTTTGATATTTTATATTGTACATACCATTTGACATCTATAGATTTAGCTAAACCATTATTGGTTTATTTTACCTGATATATTGATATATCAATAAGAGGGGTGTTACCATCTTATGAGGTGAGTACAGTTATACAATATATCAACCACTTTTTTCCATATATTCTTTTTATATATATTACCATAGAGTTATGTGTATGTATTATCATTTATTTAATTTTGTTATTAAATGGGTCAGATCATTTTAATGATTGTATATTTTTTACGGGAATAATTGAAATGAAATAGATACTATATATAAGAACATATACAATGTTCTATGACTCTAGATACAAATTCTAGTAGTCACGATAGATTAGAAACATATTCATTTTTTATTTTCGATGTATATTATAGTCCAATTAATGATTTTGTTTGTGGGCGTGCAATTTTTTTGGAACTTTTAAAAAATCATATCATTGTCATGACCCATCCCAGTGGGGCCCGAGCCGCAACTCCCCAAGGCAACCTCCAATAGGCCAGTGGCTGGTGACTAGCACTATGTAAGCATGCTACTAACATTGGAGGTTTTGCCTATAAACCTGTATACACACACACACACATCTCCAAGCCCACAATGATGAAATGTAAAAACTACTGAAAGGGAAAATGGTGCATGCATACACTAAAACCCAACTGATAAGTATGATAGGAAGGTAAAGTAAGTAATGTAATACCCTAGTCCCAAAGTACAACCCCGCCAAAAGAGAGTCTGTAACAAAGACCAACCTGTAAAGAAACATGTTGGGACTGCAATTCGTAGCTGTAGGATCACACCTCAGCCTGTCTGATCTCATTAAGCACTGTCTATTCCTGGTCCTCCTAGAATCATGTTAAAAGATCACTCGTCTGCACAAGACACGACATTTTCGGGCAAAGCCCATGCAGGGGTGAGTATAATAATACCTAGTAGGATACCCCAAAACCATAAAGAATTACAAAAAGGGAAGATACCGCAAAGGAAATATATAGTTAGCTCTACACAATATATGTTTATAGAACATATAACAAGAATATCTAGATATACTACTCCTCTATCAACCAACACGAAACCACCACTATGATCCAGCTCGAAGATTCCACTAAGCACCTAACAAGGAGAACACACTCCTAGGACTGAAGAAAGAGAGACACAAAGTACTAATTCTGGGAGAACACACTCCACAAGTACATGGGAACATGATGCTCAGATGAGGATCACAACCAAAGTTCATGGGGTGATACCAACAACTTAGTCTGAACTAATCCACTCAGCATAGGATCAGTACCTGGTTAAATATGGTCGCGTCAATACCCTGAACTGTACCTAGGGTTCTAGGAATATATAGAGGATCTAGCTTTATGCCTCACAGAGGGGATTCCAACAACTCTATTCAAGAATTCCTGCTGAAGGGATCATACTTTTGTATGTAGGAAATGATACCGGGAACCTTTAGGAGAATGGTCAAGGGAACAAACCAAAAGAAAACAAGCCCTAGTCACAGAAGGAAACTTTCTCAAGCCAGGAACGATTGGTTACACGGCATGTACTATAGTTACACTCCATGTTTCTTGAACCTGGGTATTTCTCGTGTAAACGGCCCCTGTCATCCGTTCAAGCTGTGTAAAACTCAACTACACGGCGTGTAGAAGAATCACACGCCGTGTTCCTTGACTCCAGAAACTGCCCGTGTAAACAGCATGTGTCATTTAGTTTTATGGGATAGAAATTAATTAAATGGAATATAGAAGAAACAAACGTCGTGTCCGAGCACCTGGGGCTCACTCTGTGTACGCTTTCCATGTGCCCGTACACGGTCTCTGTCCGTGTCACCAGCCCAAGTACCAGAACACGGGGTATCCCATGTTTCTGGCCAGGTCTGGTCAGGGAGGGGTATACATGTTGTGTCCTTGTATGTGTAGCCAACTAGTGTTCGTGTACTCTTGAAGTACACTCCAGGTGGTTTACCGAAGAACACACACCGTGTAGCACATACTACACACCATGTAGTCGAGGTTTTTCCAAAATTGTCGTCTTCCTCCACGTGCCTCGGAAAAAAATATGGTTCTTGATCCAACCATTAGATCATAATGATACCCCGGAATTGGGGTCATCCTGCCCTTATGAAACCAATTCCATTGATTTCGGGCTTTCCATCAGCCTTGATAATGCGTCCTGATCCGCCCGCACGAAAACGCTCGAAGAACGAGAAATTTCCGAACCACATCGATTTGTCTACCGTCATCGTTGTCGCACCTCCGCTAGGTCTTCTTGATGTTGGATCATTGATTCACGATCTTTGCACCAACAAACGAATTCACAATGATGGATTTCCCCTAGAAAGCGTAGAACTCACACGAATAACGCGTAGGAATCGAGAGAGAGAAACACAACCATTGAGAGGGAAGAACGTCAATCGATATTCATGTCGATCTTGGTTCATCACGGTTAGAAGGTTTATCGAAAACCAAAACTAACTTCAAGATTCAAATCCCCACGATTCCCGAAAATAGACCATCCCACAAAATGGCCGATTCGTGGGCTAATCTGTTCATGGTTTAGATCATGTTCATCATAAGAATCAATAATGGTGAAAATAAATCACCAAACGAATATCCTACCTGGATTCGTAGCATTCGATGGTGAAGATCTGGTTGTTGCATCATCGTCGCTGGAGAAGTCCATGAATAAATTCATTGATATGTCTGGAGGTTTTCTCCAGATCACTACAGATAAATTCAGAGTTGTGGGAATTGTAACTCTGACCCCCTGCAAAATCACAATTTAAAAGAATAAAAATATTTCTCTGTTGAAAAGATTTAATAAAATATTTTAATTAAATATTATATTATGGTTACATCCAAAAACAAGATTTCTCCACCGACCTACGCCAGGCGATGTTAAGTCTCTTCGAAGGTAAACTCGCAGCTCTGGACGTAATGACGCCCTTGAATTTCTAATCTGAGCACCCATTCGAGAGTTATTCCACTTTTTTAGGAAAAATGCACGCGCGCGTAATTTAATTGTTTAATTAAATTCAAGCATTTGTTCTGGGCTTACCGGGGCCCGGAACTACATGATGTCCCGAAGACTAGTCTTGAAAAAAATTACCATATATTATCAAAACAATTCATAGGAAAATCCAGGACATTACATCACACCCACCTTAGGGATTTTACGTCCCTGAAATGACCAAACAAAGGATACTAAAAAATATGTGGGTACTGCACACAAATATGATTCTCTCACTCCCACGTTCTCTCATGGAGATTCTCGTGCTACCACCGGACCTGCACCAAGGAAATAGCTTACCCACGAAGGACCTTCTCTTGCTGATCCTTGATTTCCACTAGGTACTCAGCAAAGGTCGCTCCATCCTCATTTTCCAGCTCGCCCCAGTCGATGATGTGCGATGGATCACGCATGTACCTCCGTAGCTACAACACATGGAAGACATTGTGTACCTGGTTCATCTGAGGAGGTAGATCCAATCGATACGCAACCTCTCCAACTCTACTCTGAATATGGAATGGGTCGATGAATCTCGGATATGGATTTCCACCTCAGCCAAAACTCTGCAATCCCCATCAAGGTGAGACACGAAGGAACATGTGGTCTCCTTCCTCGATCTCCAAGGACCTCTGTATCCTATCGGCATAAGACTTATTCTGACTATGTGCAGTCCTCACCTGCTCCTGGATGACCTGCACCTTCTCTGTAGTATCTCGCACCATCTTTGGGCCCATGAGAGCTGAATCTCCTGGGTCTGTCCAGCAATGTGGTGACATGTAAGGTCGTCTGTACAAAGCCAGGAATGGTGCCATACAAATAGTGGAATGATAATTGTTGTTGTAAGAAAACTCCCCCCGTGTTAGGTGATCCTCCCAGCTATGATCGAAGTCAAATATGAATGCTCAGTGAATATCCTCAAAATCCAAGATGGTCCTCTCTGTCTGACCATCAGTCTGGGGATGAAATGTTGTGCTCGACCATAACTGAGTCCCAAAAGCTTCCTGCAGTTCCTCCTACAACCGGGATGTGAAACGAGAATAACGATCTGAGATGATTTTGGATGGAAATCCATGAAGTCAAACAATTTCATGCACTTAGAGGCATCTCAATCACTCTACTGAACTATTCTCCCGTATGGATAGGAAGTGGGCCGACATGGTGAGTCGATCAATGATCACCCAGATGGCATCGTGTCACCTGGACGTATGTGGTAAACCCGTCACAAAGACCATGGATATCCCGTACCACTTCCACTCTGGCACCTCAAGGGGCTGAGTCAAACCTACTAGCACCTGGTGATGAGCCTTTAATTGCTGACTATTATGGAACCGAGAAACAAATTCTTCCACACTCTTCTTCATTCCTGGCCACCAAAACTTATGTCGGAGGTCCTGGTACATCTTTCCCACGCCTGGATGCACCAAAAGATGAGATGTATGGAAATCTATCAGAGCCTCCTCCTGTAACATCATTAGTAATACTTTACTTCCTATAAAAAGAACTACGTGCTCCCCACCCTTTGAGTACCCATCAACAACATTACCTATAGATATATGATCATGTAGTGTCTCATAGCTAGAATCATTGCACTATGCTTCGCTGACTCTCTATAAGATTGGAGGGGTAATAACCATCTATTGGAGGTAATCTCATTCATCTCCATCCACGAAGGATTAATTCATGGAGGACAACTGCCTCATCGCCTCATCTAGAAACTGTGAACTGGATTTCTTGCTGAGAGCATTTGCCAAAACGTTCCCCTTCCCGGGTGTGTAAATGATCACAAAGCCATGATCCTGGAATAACTCAAGCCATCCTATTTTTCTCATATTTAGATCCATTTGAAAAAAGATGTATCCGAGACTGTTGTAATCAGAGAAGACGGTAAACCGCTAACCCATATGGTAGTACCGCCACATCTTTAACGCGAAGAATACCACTGACAACTCAAGATCATCGGTCGCGTAGTTCTACTTATGGGGACTCAACTGGCATGAGCCATAGGCAATCAATGATTTACTCTATATCAAGACAAAACCAAGACCGGTTCCTGATGCATAGCAGAACACTACATACTCAACACCCTCCTCATGTAATCTCAAGATCGGGGCACTCGTCAGACTCTAACTCAACTACTGGAAAGCCTACTGGTATCTCTCAGTCCATACGAAAGGATTCCCCTTTTGGGTCAAAGCTGTCAAGGGTGCTGAAATCCTAGAGAAATCAAGAATGAATCTACGATAGTATCCTGCCTACCAAAGAAAACTCTGCACCTCCATCACGCTCCAGGGTGAATCCCATTCAAGAACTACTTCCACCTTGGTTGTGTCCACTACTACACAATCGTTTGAGATAACGTGTCCTAGAAAGTGGTCTTCCTAAATCCAGAACTAACACATCGGGGGTTTCCAATACAACCGGTGCTCTCAGAGTGTGTCCAGAACCATCCATAGGTGTCTCGCGTGCTCCTCCTCCGACACAAAGTACACAAGGATATCATCGATGAAGACCACTACGAACCGATCTATATAGGGCTGAAAGATCTTGTTCATGTGTCCCATGAACACTGTCGGGGGGGGGGGGGGGGCGTTATTCATGCCGAAGAGCAACACAATGTACTCATAGTGACCATAGCGACATCTAAAATCCGTATTCGGTACATCCTCATCCCATTATCATAACTGATTATAGCCAGATCGTAGATCAACAATAGAGAACCAGTGTTCCCCTCAAAATTGGTCGAAGAGGTCATTGATCCTCGATAGTGGATACCGGTTCATCACGGTCACATGATTCAGGAACCGACAATCCACACAGAGCGTCAAGTTGTCGTATGCCTTCTTGGAAAACATCACTAGTGCCACCCAGGGTGAAACACTGGGTCACACAAAGCCCTACTTCTGTAAGTCTTCCAGCTACACCCTCTGATCACGAAGCTCTATAGGATCCAGATGATATGATGATGCTGATATCAGTGTCTTCCCAGGTTGAAAATCAATGCAGAAATCTAACTTTCAATTAGGAGGTAGTCTGAGGACATCCTCTGGAAAGACGTTGTCGTAATCAGCCACTACTACTGGAAACTGAAAACATGTAACATCTGATCCACCAAGGGATAATCTAGCCAACTGATGTGAAATCGGTTGTGCCTTCATATGCAAGAGTCTATCCGGCGCTGTCTGGGTCTCACTTACACCGACAAAAGAGAAACATATTCCATCACTGTGGAAACACCACACCCATCGACTAAAACAGTCAATCTGAGCATGAACTATGGATAGCCAATCCATACCACGAATTACATCGAAAGGCACCGACGCTACCACCAATTTGTTCCAACTGAAACTCTCACCTCCAAGGGTCAGGTCACACTGTTTACAAAGGTTTGTGATCTGAGAATCTTCTCCAATCGGTGTTTCTAAGCGTAAGGGTCGAGTCAATGGCTCAACATGAATGTCATGGTCTCAAATAAGAAAAGAAGTCAGAAAGGAATGAATATAACATGTGTCTATTAGTATGAAAACCAATGTATAAAGGACAGATATTGTACCTCTAATCATTCCGGGAGTACCTGGGTCATATGCCTCTACCGCCAGCAGATGTCCCTGCCTATATCCACCAGCTCCCTGATCCTGGGGTGGTCCTCATGGTGGTGGTGGTGGTAAAGGGTCAAAATTCTGACCACCTCCAGCTATTCTCCCAGCTCCTCTGCCGCGTCTGCCACCCTGCGGGTCTTTCTGCTCCACATGTTGCCTCTACCTCTGAAAATCATGGAGTGAAATTAGCATGTGCTTCTCCTCCACTAGTATAGCAGGCACTAAACACTGCTCCATAGGTGGTGGGAAAATTGGCACAACACCCCATGGTAAAAATGGGGGATCCGGTCCCTGTGTCGATGCATCATCACTGAGGGGTCATCCTCGTGATCGAGTTGCTGGATCCTAGTGGGTGCGTGTCACTTAGGAATCCTGTAACGAAACAAGATGTATCTCCGTTGGTGATTATATCTAGAGATCTGACTCAAGAAGAACATGTAAACCACAACCCATTCCAACATGATGCATGTTCCATTATTTTCCCTTGCAAACGATGTTGTCATGTTCTGAGTCGAAAATCCGATTATCAGAGTCCTATTGTATGTATACATCGGTCACCTCCACCAACATTGGGGCCCCTGTCCTGTAAGATGAAATCTTAACACTCAACATTGTTTCCCCAAATTGACTCACAGACTTTCGGTCCTAAGGTAGAACCGAACACCTCTGATACCATGTTGTCAGGACCCGTCCCAGTGGGGACCGAGATGCAACTCCCCATTCCCTCCTCTAATAGGCCAGAGGCGGGTGACTAGCACCGAGTATGCATGCTACTAACATGGGAGGAATTTCCTATAAACCTGTACACACTCACACACATCTCCAAGCCCACAAATTCTGAAAACTAAAAACTACTAAAAGGAAAAAATATGCATGCATAAACTAAACCCCTACCAACAGAGTATGAAAGGAAGGTAAAGTACAATAATGTAAAACCCGGGGCCAAAAGTACAATCCCACCAAAAGAGAGTTTGTAACAAAGTCCAGCCTATAAAGAAAGGTGCTGGGACGACAATCCATAGACGTAGGAACTCACCTCGGCATTTATGATCTCACTAAGCACCGTCCGGTCCTGGTACGCCTAGAATCTTGTCAAATGTTCTCTCTTCTGCACAAGACATGACACGCACGGGCAAAGCCCGTGCAGGGTTGAGTATATCTATACCCAGTATGATACCCTGAAACCACAATGATATACAACAGGGGAAGATACCACAAAGTAAAGATATAATTAGCTATAAAAAATATATGATTACAGAACATATAACAAAAATATCAAGATATAGTCATCCTTGATCGACCAATATGAAACCACCACTAAGATCCAACTCCAACATTTTTCTAAGAACGTAACAAGGAGAACACACTCCTAGGTCTGAAGAGATAGAGACACAAAGTAATCGTTCCAGGAGAAAACACTCCACAAGTACTTGGGAACATGATTCTCAGATGAGGATCACAACCAAAGGTCATTGGGTGATACCAACAACTCAGTCAGAACTAATCCACTAAGCAGAGGATCGACGCCCATGTAAAGTTGGTCACGTCGATACCAAGAACTCTAACTAGGGTTCCAAGAATCAATAGAGGATCCAGCTCTAAGTGTCACAGATGGGATTAGACAACTATATTCAGGAGGTCCTTCTGAAGAGATCATACTCATGTATGTAGGAAATGATATCGGGAACCTTCAAGAGAAAGACTAAGGGAACGAACCCTAAGGATACTATCCCAAGTAATAGAAGGAAAATGGCTCAAGGAAGCCAATATTGGTTACACATAGTGTTGTATGGTTACACATCGTGTTCCTTGACCCCAGGTACTGCTTGTGTAAACGGCATGTGTCATTCTTTCAAGCTATATAAAACTCTACTACACGGCCTGTAGAAGAATCACATGATGTGTTCCATGACTCTGGGTACTGACCGTGTAAACAGCCTGTGTCATTTCAGCTTTTCGGATAGAAAGTGACTACACGTCGTGTAGAAGAAACGAACAATTTATCTGAGCACCTGGGGCTCGCTCTGTGTACCCTAGCCATGTGCCCGTACATGGTGTCTGTCTGTGTCGCCTTCCCGTGTACCAGTACACGGGGTAACCTGTGTATCTAGCTAGGTCTGGCCGGGGAGGGGTGTACACGATGTGTCCTTGGCCGTGTACCCAACCCGTGTCCATGTACTCCTAGAGTACACGCCAGGTGGTCCGCCAATGAACACACACTGTGTATCCCATACAATATGTAGTGTATTCGGGGTTTTTAAAGAATCGTTGTCTTCCTCCGTGCACCTCGGCCAAAACAATGGTTCTTGATCCAACTGTTAGATCATCATGAATCTCCAGATTTGGGGACGTCCAGCCCCTACGAAACCGATTCCATCATTTTCGAGCTTTCAATCGACCTTGATAACGCATCCCGATCCGCCCGCACGTAAACCCTTGAAGAACAGGAAATTTCTAAAGCACATTGATTTGTCAACAGCCGTCGTCGTCGCACTGCCGCTAGGTCATCTCGATGATTGATCATTGATTCGAGAACATTGTGCCAACAAACGAATGTGCAACGATTGATTTCCCCCAATAACTTTTTGAACGCACACAAAGAACACGTAATAATCGGGAGAGAAAAACACAGTAATCAAGAGGGATGAAGCTCGATTGATATTTGTGTTGATCTTGGTTTGTCAATGTAAGATGGTTGATCGAAAACCAAAATTAATTTCAAGAATCAAATCCCAACGATTCCCACAAATAGCCCATCCCGCAAAATGACCGATCTGCAGGCTAATATGTTCGTGGATTAGTCTGTGTTCGTCATAGGAATCATGAACAGGGAAATGAAATCATCAAATGAACATCCTAGCTGGATTCATGGAATTCGATGGAGATGATACGGTCTTCACGTCGTCGCCGCCGGCGAAGTCCGTCCTGAACGTCGTTGATGGGTGAGGAGGTTTTCTCCAAAGCATTGTATATAAATTAAGAGTTATGATAATTGTAACCCTGATCCCCTGAGAAATCTCTATTTAAATGAATAAAAAGTTTTCGTTGTAGCAATTATTTAATAAAATATTTTAAATAAATATTTTATTACGGTTAATTCCGAAAGCCAGATTTCGCCACCGACATGTGCCAGCCAATGTTAGGTCTCTTCCAGGGTAAACTCACCGCTTTGGACGCAACGATGCCCTCATATTTCTGATATGAGCACCCGTACAAGAGTTATTCCAATTGTTTCTGGAAAACTTCATGCACACATAATTTAGTTGTTTAATTAAATTCAATCATTTGTTCTGGTCATACCGGGCCCCAGAACTGCACACCGTCTCGAAGACTGGTCTCAAAAATAATTCCCTTATAATATCAAAATAATACATGGAAAAATCTGGGACATTACGATCATGGAGCCTCCAATGGGAGATCAGTTGGGAATAAGAACAATGCATTTTTTTATTATAATTCATAGCATAAATCATTCTATAAATTTTATATATTGAGAATTTATAATTATGTTGTTTTTTTTTATACAATTGTTAAGGATCATGGAATGAAATATGTATATGGATTTATAGACCCAAATTTTATGTAGCTTATAGTGGTTAAATGATTGAAGTAGAAAGAGAAGTCTATATTGCTGAAATATTTAATAAATAATGGAATTATTTAGTGATGGATGATTTATTATCTTCTAGAGTACGAAACATATATATGAGAAATTGTTATATATATTTTAAAATATTAAAAACTGTTATTAAATAATATTTCATATGAGTGTTCATTAAATGTTAGGTTATTTGTTTTCTATGTAGATGGTATTTTAATGTTTATTATCTATCTTTGGTGATGTATAAGAAAATTATTAGAATTCCATAGACACTAAAATTTAAAAATATTTTGAATTTTAATATAATATTTACATTTTCAATTTATATCAGACATATTACTATAAAATAATTCATTCAATTTCTATTGAGGTACTATAAGAATATTGAGTGAAAAGATTAAAGATGTAAAAGAAAACGTGAATTTTCATTTACAATTAGTAACTATTGGATATATTAATTATTATTAAAAATTTTAGTTGAAAAAAATAATTTTAAATAGAGTATTCATAAAAAAGTAGGTGTAAAATATATTGGATATTATGTTTAAAAATTTTAATATGATACAATTCCAACAGGGAGTGTTAATATGTTCTACATTGAATGATTGTTAAATAAACATGTCCTTAAAATTTCTATCATATTAATCATAATAAATAATTATTTTTATATTTTAAATTTTTTTCTTTTTGATTCCCACTTTAATATAGTTCAGAAGAGTTGACTCACATTCAAAATGAATTGGTTAATAATTTTTCTTGTGTTCCTAGACAATAGTATATTTTTACTATATAATTAAATATTAATTGTTTTAATGGTATATTTATTTTTCTTGCTGTTCTGCTAATATTTATGCCTTTTTCAATATTGTTTTATGTTGGTTTTTGTGATTCATTTATATTTATTGACTACTGTGGAGAATAGAGTTGAAATATAAATTTATAAAAAATATTCACATAAATTATTTGATAACTGAAATAAAAAACCACATTTTAATGGGTTTTAAAACATCTTATTAAACAATAAACATGAAAATAACTATTTATGTTGGGTTTTCTATTATTTTATATTATAATCAACATGATTATACAATTCGATAATTCAATTTAAATGGAATGATTTTTAACTAAAATTTAATAAATATTTTCATCATCACCACTATAACTTATTATATTAATCCATGTTAGTATAAAAAAATGAAATAAAAACTAATTTAGTACACTTGTGCATATATAACTGGGTGACATCATTATATCTTATATAATGGGGTGGTCTAGATGTCATATGGTGATCCCATTATATCATAAATAATGGGGGAACCCAAATAGTGCAACAATGAATGGGCTAATGATTATGTTCTCTAAAAATTTATATTGTATGTTGACCATATGATTATTCAAATTGTAAGGGTTGTAAAAGGGTTCTTTAATGATGATGTTCCATGATAACGACAGGTTAAATAAATTCATTAAATATGTTTATAATGTTTCTGTCAATCAATTTTAATATTATATTGATCTTGGTTATTAAATTTTATGAATAATATTTTTAATCCTTATTCCACTTTTCAAATTTAGTGATTCTCGTGTTTTAGGGTTTGGGTTATTTTATGATTTGATCATGAAATAATGTTATATTTCTATACCCTTATGCACTTTTTTAGATCAGAAATTAATTTCCCATGATAATGATTATTTTTACCAAAATCGTAAAGACATGGAATGTCCATGAATTTTTTTTAAATAAATGGAAATTTTATGGGTCCGTGAAATATAACATCGTGCGATTCCGAGGGCCAGAGTTCCCGGAATGATCCGTTGAAGTTTTGTTAAGATTATGTAAATGATCGCAAGCTGATTTCCTAAAAAATTTGAATAACTCTTAAACGGTTACTCAGATCAGTTATCTTAGGGCACAGTTGTGCTCAGGATGGTAATTTTACCCTACGAAGGACTTATGATTAGTCGGTGCGGTCCTCCTATGGGAAAACCCTAAAATGGAATAATCGTAAAAATAATAAAAAATTATTTTATTTTTCAAATTCTTATAACTCACAAACGGTAACTCGAATTAAAAATCTGAGACCACTGCTAAACACATGAGGGTGTTCTTTATTTATGCAGATACTATCATTGGCCCATGTAGGCGACCAGGTAATGTTACTTTTTGGACTCAAATAAAATAATTAAGTGGAAATTTTTTTATTTTAAAATTTATAAATATTAAACGGTAACTCAGATTAAAAATTCAAGAGTACAGTTGCGTTCGCTGGGGCTTGTTTCACCTAGATAGAGCCTAAACGTTACCGACGTGAGACTAGGGTGATTGATAATAATTTTCCTATCATTCTTTCTTGTACATTCAGTAAACACACAAGCGGCATTTTGTATCTTTTGAACCGGTGCTCGGTATAGAAATATGAGGGCATCGTTGAACTCTCATCACTGGTATTGGCTTAAGGAGACTTTTACCGCGACCGAAGATAGTCGAGGCAGAAAGTTATTTTTTGGGTTTTTCATGAAAGAATACAAATACTTATTAAAGTGTGTGACACATTATTTTTAGTTGCAACACCCATGTGGGTGTTGGGAGGTCAGGTCCACCGGGACTAATCCTTCTTATGGATGTTTGGAAGTGGGGACCACCAGCCCTTAACCTCCCAGGTGTGGTGATGGTGGTGGGGACCACCAGACCCTATCCTACTATGAGAGGTTATGTTGGTGGGGACCACCGAAGGCCTAAACCTACCAACTCCACTCTTAATGATGGAGAAACCATTAAAATCCCTCATTAATGTAGAGGAGCCTATTGAGATTCCTCCACAATAATAATTCCAACGCACCACCATTAATTGTGCCAACTTAGTTAATTATATTTACCCCTTTCTTAAATTATGTAATAGCATTCATGTATTTTATGAAGGTTTTTAATAAATGAAGTCTCATAATCTCAATGATCGTTACATACCTCTCCCCCTCCACTATATATATTGATCTTCAGAGGAGGATTTAGGACGGCTTCACCGAGCGACAAAGTGATAGTAATTTGGTGTGATACCCAAAACATGGAAGATTATGCTCTCCAATGAAGAACGTGATCTCAAATGAAGAACGCACTCCAAAATGAAGAACAACTACCTCCATCAACTTTCATCCTCATGACTTCTTCCGTAGTGGGATTTCATCATCTACCACAGACCAACGCATGATCTCGGGATTGGAGGTGTGTGGCGGACACGACGAATGATTAAAACTTCATCATTTTCCCCGCGACTCCGTCGATGTATCAACCAGAGGTAGGGGGTTTATTTTTGATTGACAATAATTTCCTTATTTTTTGTGGGTTGGGAAAAATCTGTGCGGGAGGTTTTGATGTGATTTGTTCTTGTGAACCTCTTACCCAGAAAGTCCGATCCAAGCAAGCTTGGACCACCAAATTTATTAATAAAATAAAAGTGCAGAAACAGGAGAAAGAAGAGAGAGAGATTACAAGTCAAAACATTCATAGTCACCACCCCCATACCCGATCGTGTCATCAGCATCAGCTGATTCCCATTCTGATTGGGTCTCGTATTATTTGAGAAGCTTCTTATAGATCTTCCGTTTGTCCATATGCTCCTTTGATAGCTTCTCAATCTCCTTCTTGGCAGATGCCCTAGTGGTCACGGTCTTCGGAACTGCAGAGTAGTCCTTCCTTGGTTTCCTTGAAACAGGGGCAGATCTGACACCCTCAATGTCAGAGCCTCTTTTCTTTTCTCCTCGGACAATATCACTATATGATATCGTAGTTGCATCCATACCTCTTCCCTTGGTCTCAACATGAGAGGCACCCCCTTTGCAGAGGGTTAGGTCCCCAACTCCAGGAGTGGGTTCCTCCGCCCTTCCTTTCTCAGTAGTCTTTGACTTGTCACCATTGCCCGAGACCCTGATCGGTGTACACACCCTCCCCTGTTCATCTTCAGAAATGTTCCCCCATTCCTCATGTAACTCAGATATCTGAAATTGCTTCTGGATTTCATGATGATAATCAACATGTAAATGCACATCACCCTGATTATAAACATCAACCTGGTGAGAGTCAGGGATCAAATTATCAGAAGTGATAACCTCCTGATCTCTGGAAGGGCCGCTATATGATCTTTTCGGAGTAGAATCAACAATCAACCCTTTGCCCTTTGAAGGAGTCGGCACATCAGGGACTGCCTTCATAGGAGGGTCGCTGTCCTTGGTGACATGCTTTGGCGAGGACAATTCCTTCAAAGTATCCTTTTTTCGACAGAGATTGGAGGGGTGTCCTCGCATCCCACACTCTTTACAAGAGTTGTTTTTCCGACACAATTCCAAAGAGTGCCCCACAATCAAGCATTTAGTGCAGAAAAGAGGCATCTTTTCATATTCAACATCAATTTGAATTTGATCAGACGGAATAGAAAGAGTTACCGTATCAATGAGAGTGGATCTGAGATCAACTTCCACCAGCATTCTAGCAAAGTGCCCAAATCTGACATCAGTTGTTTCCTTGTCAAGGCGGATGGGAGTTCCAATTGCCGTTCCAATATCATGCAGGATCTCTGGATGCCAAAGAACCCAATTAAGACCATGAAGACGCACCCATACTTGTGCGAAGACATTTTTTGCATTCGAGACATTAAAGTCCAGTGACCATTTGTGCAGATGAAGCCATCCCGGTTTTAGAAACATGGAACCAGAACTCCATGCCTTAATCTTGAGATCCGCCGATGGAAACAAGCAGTGAAAGAATCCCCGCCCAAGGGAGACACATTTCCAGCTAGCAAAGCCCCACAACATCGAAATTCTACGGAATAAATCTTCACATTTCCAGGGTTGCGCACCTTTAGGAAGAACAATGCGAGCAATCAATGAGTTCTCACCCAAAGCCAACCTTTCAGCAATCACACCGGGGTTCGCCTCAACGTGAGCCAAAGATCCCTTTCGGAGAATCCTTCTAAAGCAGGAATTGTCAATCTTTTTCTGGTCCGATAGCGAATCCTTCATCACATCAACAAATGAACGTTGTCCACATGATGCGGCACCAGAAGGAACCCTCATAGATTCCTGAAACTGACCAAAATTGACATCGGAAGAGGAAAACTTCAAAACCTCCTTTACCTTGGACCTTGAAGAATCCCAACCAGACTGATTAAGGGGTTTGCCGGGCGGCGATTTCGCAGCATTCAACCTGTCCACCCTCGCCGCATCATCCTCCGATCTCAGCAAAGCAGTCCCACAAGAGGAGACCTTCGCGCCACCAGTCGATGCAACATCAGCAGAGGAAACCTCCAAATTTCTGAAGCTGCTCGGGTCCGCATCCTTCCCAGAAGGCCGCTGCTCTCCGGAGAAGACCACCCCAGCAACCGACGCGAGCAAATCACGGGAGGAAGCCACTGGTTTTCTGACATCGGAACTCGGCGCTGGTTTTCTGAAATCGGAACTCGGCGCAGGGGAAATACCGCTCAGAGCCGGATCCCTCCCCACCATTCGCATGTCGAGGCGATTGAATCCCAGGAAGTGCGGAATCGCCATCTCGGTAGAAAACCCTAGCAGACGCCATCCCGCGCCGTCGCTCGGTTCGCCTCCCGTCTCTCCTCCCGTACTCTCGGTAACGCTATTGTTGATTTGCAGTGTTTTCCAAACAGAGGAAGGTGACGAAGTGGAAGAATGCAGTGGCGCCGCCACCCACAGCCTCTGTGACCCACGTCTCCCTAGAAGAATTGCCCCCACAGTCTCCATCCTTCAAGCCGAGCGGCCCCAAGCCGGGCTGTGCAGCCCAGGCCACGCCGTCTACCAGCCGAACTGGCCCCGGCCACCCCGGCCTCATGGTTCCCTCTGTGTCAAACTGGCCCCACGCCCACTGGTCACGCCATCCACCGGCTTCTGAGCCACCCAAGTAGTGACAGTCACCTACCTTTTGAGCCCCCGGACAAACCCGCTCCCTCGTGGAACCCTGACCGAGTGGGACTCCCACACCCCTCACGACACCCAAGCCGAGGCGGCCTCCCAAGCCCCTCGAGGTGCCCTGTCTCTGCTGGCCTCCCATACCCCTCGCGGTGCCCCGGAAGGTTCCCCCTACCGCGCCCCTCCTAGCGCCCCGGTCGGGCCGCCCTCCAATGCCATGGCGGTGTCAGACTCCCGCTCCCCTCTCGGCACCTCGGTCGAACTAGCCTCTGCGACATGCCTCCATGATTCGCACCCCCTTGCGGCACCCTCTAGGATGAACCTCTCTCACACCGACCCACGACCGGTTTGTTCCCTCTTGGCTTTCCGCAGCCCCTTGCGGCATGCTCGGCTGGGCCCAGCAGGCCGTGCCGAACCGAACAGACTGTTCCTCCCAATGGTCTGGGTGACACAAGCATGTCATAGGCTGTGGCAAAACAATTATTTCCTAAGATAAAATGTAGTAATTTGGTTCACCAAGTATTTCTTCCGAAGAGGATTTCACATAAAATAAGTTTGTCACTTTAAAACGAGGGTAAAAAATGATGTTCCTTTAAAAAGAAATATGTAATTCAAATGATTGAAAAATTAGGATATTAAAATGGTGATTAGGTCAGGGTCAGTTTCCAAATTGTAATGCTATCCTAGTAAAATTTCATTCAAACCCCTTCTTCTTAGTTGATTAATATGAGTTTTCACAATCGTTTTCTTTTACATCCCTGGTGAAATTATGATGTAGAGAGAAAACCTTTCCAAAATCTCAGTTTGGTCGACTATCCTTCCAAATGAAAAATAGTTGTTTTTAATATCCTTAATTATCATAGGAAATACCCGATCAGGTCTTGTGTATCCCAATCAATAATTAACATTCACTACACCATTTACACGTACTGATGAGCGTCAAGTACTTCAACACTAATCCATGCTTTATTCCATCGTATATAAACCAGAAATTATGGAGGGAGATAATGATTATTTCACCAACGAAAAAATCACTAGTGGAATTAAAATTCAATAACAATCACACTTAATAATAAAATATTTTATATGAAATTTAATACTACATTTTTGAAAAAATAAATTTCATTCAATTACGTCCAAAAACTCAAACATTATATGTTGAAAACCAACCCTTCCCCAATTACTCAAAAATGTTTACCCCACCATGGTAAGGGTAATCGAGATGAATGGGAAATAAAAAGGAAATATAAAATTATGAAAAATAAAATAAATATAAAAGAAATCCAAAAAGTTCCCCTTCTTGGTGTCCCCAGTGGAATGAGGTGGAATGAGAGATGCCTTGAGAGGGAGGACATATCCTCCTTTTACAACCAGAATTTCTCCCCTAAATGATGATTCGTTTTATCTCAATTAAATGACATATTCACACATTTAACCCTTATTTAATGATTTTCATAATTATCTTCTACGATTCTTCTCAAAATCTCAATGGAGTTGGACAATTATTCAGAGAGTTATGCATGTTTTACTCTGACCATTTATTCTATATAGTCAGACTCTCCAAAACGCCAACCATCAGATTATATTAAATTAATGTCCCTTAACACGAACAATACCCACATCATTTCCTTTATTAAAGATGTTACAAAACGTCCTTCATGTCTACCCACCAAATTTCACAACAATTGGGCTTACCAATAATGAGTTAGGGACTCCACACCAAAAATTGGACGAACTATAAATTGTTTTCTTGAGACACTTTGTGAGATTTTTTTGAGGTTCCATATGGTTGATCTAGATTTTGGAAGAAAATGATGAAATGATGTTCTGGAATGTTTATAATATGGAAAAATAATATTTTCACAATTTTGATTATTGTAGAATACTTTATGACCAAAATACATAAATAATTTAAAAATGTTAAAAATCTGAAATGGGACATATTTTATATTAAGCTCTAAATATTATCAATATCAAAAAATGCAGAAATTTATATTGAAAAAGCTCGTTGGTGGGATTCAAAAAAATTATATTCAACGTCAATTAATTGAAAATATTTTCTCTATTAATTTTCCCAGACTTAGCACTTGGAATCCTGGACAAGTAAACATCGAAATCAAATAAAATAAAATCCAAAACACTTACCAATGAGATCTACCAAATTAATACCAAGAAACAAGAAGATATCATGCCTCATAAAAAAAATTATTTTAGGTTCATGATTTTGTATTATTTAATATATTTCCACTTCATTTCTTATACCATTCACACCAAACACCAACCTCACATGAATTTTCTCTCATCTCACAAATGAAAATGCCAAATAAGACTTTTCTCATCCAAACTCACACAAGAGTCACCATAGGCATGGTAAATTTCTACTTCTCCACCCGATATGAGTTATAGAAATGTACTTCACATGAGTACTTATCAGGGTTGTTATCTGGCTTCCGGTTGGTAGGATTTAGATGTTAAAAATTATGAGGACAAAAAAGGAGGACTTGGATCTTTATGAAGGAAAATGGAAAGATTATAATTTTCACTCAAGAATGGTCTCCTTCTCTTCCCCTTTGTAGAAAATAGGCTCCATCATCATCCATTCAACTTAGGAATTTAGCAAAAAAAAATTCAATCCTTCCAAACATGCTTCTTTCATGAATGCCTTGGATAGGTTCAACTTTATTTTTACATCAGAAGTTCCAGAAAGGCAAAACATCTCTTATCATGAATGCTCTAGAAAAGACATAGCTTTCAATAGAATAATTTTTCAGCAGCACGCACATCTCTTCAATAATTGCTTTTCCACCCAAATATTCACCAAATGAGGTAGCACAACACAAGACAGCTTCCCCCACACTTAAGTAAAACTAGATCATGCTATTTCACATCATAAGTAGGTTGGATAGTGAAAATTGTCTTGTAATTTCGCTAACCTAAAAGGTTGTTCATGGATTCTAAGCGATACAATTATTATTGTATGGTAGACTATAATAAAAAGGATTATTTTTAAAAGGTAGATTAAATCCAAATAAATGACTCAATCATATAAAACACTTGTACCTCAAAACCCTCTTGTTTTGACAGTAATAAATCAAATTCTAGTTAAAGAAAGCATGGTCTCGTTATTTCATGAAATGAGGAGAATGAAAATAATATGACAAAAATAGTTTAGAAGCCTCACAAGAAAGTTATTTCAATGTTATAGACAGTGAAATATGGCATGTGATTCAAAAATCAGTGTACTTTTCATGAAATTCCAATACATTTGAACTCAAAAAAAATTCATTTTAACATTCATTTAACTTAGTTTTATTGAATGGATGGTTTAACTGATTGACATGAGTTTTAAAAATATTAATGATAATCATTTCAGCTCAAAAGTTTAAAAAAACGAAAAATTTAAAAATAAACACACAAAATCATGAAAACACTCATTTTTTTGAAAAAAAAATACAAATTGATGATTCTAAACATAAAAGGTTACCACACCCATACTTAAATGATACAATTTCCTCAATTAATTGGATTGGATTTTACATATATATGTATTTTTTATTGATTCACAACAAACATGTAAGTGTGCATAAGAGGTATGAACTGACTTAATAAAAATGCATCATTGATTTAGGTTCCTAAGTGTTTCTCTTTTATAACCGAGGAAAGGTAAAAATTCAACATAAGAAATTTATGAAATAAAATAAAAATAGAATTCGAATAATAAAAGAAGGATAAATCTTGGTTTAATCCTCCATGTGGGCCCTAGGTTTTGACTGACTATAGGTGGGCAGTTCAAATCCATTATCCCCAATCTGATGGTTGGTGTGGTTTATTTGAGATGAACCACCACATGTGAATTTTTTCGATTTCCCTGACTAATCACATAAATTATAGAACCCCAAATCAGATAACATACATCCCATCCAACCAGAATAAAGAAAAATTAAATTTGAGTTAAACAGTGAGGGGACAAGAATATATAGGTTCTCCCTATTGACTTTCTTGGTGTCCTCCTCTATGTAGTTTGTCCATTGTTGATGAGGAGGTAGTCACACCACCAAATTCGTCTCCAAATCTTCTTCTGTAATGTCCACCACATGGGTAGACTCTTCTTCCATATCCAAGGTCTCTTCCATTTTTGTTTTATCATAAATTTCTATGAAAGAGAAATTAGAAAACAATTCATCTTGAATAATATTAAAATAAGATAACTTAATAAAGAAATATTACCTTTCAAGTAATTCATCATGGTAATTCATCTCATCATGAAAATCCACCTTGATCTCCTATTGAGAACCCTCCAATAAATGTTCAAAATTTCTAGGAGGTCTAGTTATTCCTCATTAGGTTCATCTTCTTTTTCGTAGTCATCCTCTAAGGAAAAGTATAAGTTATCTGAATATGAAAACAGAAAACAAGGGGAGGTATAATACTCTACTAATTTTCAACAAAATCAATAGATAATGAGTTCATGAAATGATTATCTCCCCGGGTTTTTTCATCTTCAATATCTTCTTCATTTGAACGAACTTATGGGAGTTTATTAGTAGAAGATAGAGGTACTGAGTCAGTCTCCACCATTTCTTGGTTATCCATAGAATAATCAAGGGTGACTAGGGGGGGTCTTCATAGACCTTGCAATCTTCATAAAGTTCTAGAAATTAATGAGAGATCTCTGTTATCTTTCAATCCATCGCTTAAAAAAATTATTTGTTCATGTCTTCCATTAGTCCATCTATGAATTCCATGAACATTTTCTCATAATTATTTATCTTCTAAAATTACATCAACTGTTTAACAATAGATGGAAATCAATCGTTCGTTGAAAATGTTGAGTCTATAATTGGTTCATTTATCAGAATGTAATTATTCCATGAATTCAATAAATAATCATTTGAAAACAACATGGTATGTTTTTTTGATAAATATTTGTATTTCAAAAGAATCAAATATTCATAATTAGGTTGTGGCACTACATCCCCGGAAACGGTTCCATGTTTCATGCATGCCTGTCGTAGGGACCGGAAAAAAAAATTATTTCTTATATTAAAATGCATAAATTTTTATGACCTGGGATGTATCTCGAAGTGGAGTCCACAAAAAATCAGTTTGTCACATTAAAATGTGGGTAAAAAATGTTTTTCTTTTGAAATGAAATTATAAATTAAAATTATTGAAAGACTATGATTTTAAAATGGTGATTAGGTCAGGGTTGGTTTCCTAATTTTAATTTTATACCTGATCAACTTAATTCAAACCACTTATTCTTAGTTCATTTAAGTGAGTTTCCACAATCATTTCCTCTCACTTCCCTGGTGAAATTATGATGGGGTGAGAAACACATAACAAGATCTCGTTTTGGTCAAATTTCTTTCCAAGTGAAATATATTTGTATTGAATATCCTTAATTGAAATGGGAAATACCTGATCAGGTCTCTTTTTCCCAAAAAATCCAGAACGTTTACTACATCTTTTACACATACTAACGATCATCGAGTACATCACCACTAATCCCTGGTCTAAACCATCATATTTAAACCAAATATTAGTGGAGGGAGATAATGATTATTTTACCAAGATAAAAATAAAAAGCAAAATTAAATAACAATAACGAATAGACTTGATAATAAAATACGTGATATGAAATTGAAAACTACTTTTATGAATAAAAAATTCCATTCAATTGCGTCCAAGGTCTCAAGCATTACAATGTAGAAAACCAACCCTTCCCAAATCATTAAAAATGATTACACCACAATGGTAAGGGTAATCGGGATGAATGGGAAGAAGAAGGAATTAAAAAACTCTGAACAAAATTAAATAAAATAGAAAGCCAAAAGTTCCACTTCTTGGTGTCCCAAGAGGAATGGGGTGGAATAAGAGATTCTTTATGATGGAGGACCTCTCCTCCTTTTATATCCATAATTAATCTCCCGAATATTGATGTGTTTTAGCTACATTTAATGAGATTTTCACACATTGAACCATTATCTAATTTTTTTCAAAATTATCTTGGGCGCATCTCCTCAAAAGCTTAGTGAATATGGAAAATTATTCTGAGAGTTATGATTGTATTACTCTGACCATTTATTTTTTCCAGTCAGACCCTCCAAACCACCAACCACCAGATTAGGATGCATTAAGTCCCTTAAAACATCCAATTATCGTGGAATTACCTTCATTAACGATTCTAAATAAATCCTTGTGCACCCACCCACCGAATTTTACAACAATTGGGCCCACAAAAAATTAGTTAGGGACCCTACACCAAAAATTGGCAAAACTGTAAACATTTTTCTTGAGACACTTTGTGTGCTTTTTTTTGTTTATTTATATGGTTGATTCAGAATTTGGACCAAAAGGATGAAATGAATCACTGGATGTGTAGAGTCTGGAAAAGAAAGATTTTTTAAATATAGATTAATGTAGAAAACCTTATGGACAAAATATAGAAATAATTTAAAATAATTAAAAATCTGAAATGACCCATTTTTTATATTAAGCTCTAAATATATCCAATATTATAAAAATGCAGCTATTTGTCTTAAAGTAGCATGTTGGTGGGATTTTAAACAATGATATTCAATGTAAATTAATTGAAAATATTTTCTTTATCATCTAGCCAGACCCAATGGGTTAGGCCGGGTCGACCTGAACTAGGTCAGCCCAGACTGGGTAGGGTAGGGTCTGATCGGTCTCGGGCCCACTGTCGCCCTTTACCATCTTCTGGCCATATCTTTATCATAAAATGTTCAATTGATGAACCATCTACGACACTATTAATCATGGAGTATGAATTTCCCTTTGAATATACCCCACTAGAGTTTGGGGTATAGTTGAGATATTTTCAGGTCAGATCGTGCACGAATCCAACCAGACCCCTAGGACTAAAAGGCTAATAAATCGCAGACCAGGCATCCGGTTGACACACTGTTTATTATGTTGAGGCATTATATGATGTGGAAAACCTTTGGGATACTTTTTCATGGGACTTAAGGATATTTGGAGCATTAACCGGTATCTTGTGGAGTGGATCTTTCAAAGATGAGTGAGCTTTTGTGTGGAAACCTAGTAGCTGGATGTGACTTGACATCTTACTGACCGTTTGACTTGGACTTACAAGACAGTCCTAGGTTAGCGCCTGATTGTGGAGGATAAACCACATTGTAGGATCATACTTTGTGCCCAGGAATACCCATGATACTCGACATGAGGAGTAGCTCTACAGGATATAAGGGGGAGCGCTTTGGTGTGGCGACGGACCCATGGTGGGGAGCGCCTCTGTGTAGGGTAGTTGACCCATGGTACTCGACATTAGTAGTACTTCAATAGTCTAATGTTAGTGGGTGGAACCTCGTTGTGATGCAGTAGGACCAACATACTCGATTGAGTAGGAGTTCTCCAGCAGCCAAGGTATCGATAATGTGAATAAAATCCTGGTTGAGATGAGACAGTTTTTCTGTGTTTTCCTCATGATTGAGATGGATCACATGATAACATAGGTATATGTATGTGCATATACCTATGTATAGTTATCTATTTATTTCATTATTTTTGTTTATCCCTGGTGGATTTTTTTACTTAGAGGGTGTCGTTGTCCCTACTGAGTATCGTTATACTAACACCGGCACCGGCTATGCCTGCACTTTGTTGAGTTTGATGCAGATGAAATACAAAACTAAAAGAGGTTGAGAGTACCTGGAATGAATTTTACTAGGAGGTAGACCATACTGAGAGTCGGTACATAGAGGAGACATAAGGATGTGGAGTGCTGAGAAGGTGATCTGTACCTACCCATCTGGTAGAAACCCAGGAGGACAATCCTGTAGCTGTATGTTTTTTTTCATCAGTTATATTTCATTCCAGTTGTACTTGTAATTTCATTTTTGAATTGTATTATAGAACCTTATTTATTATTTTACTCACTTGATTACTATACAGTTGACTTGCTTCCCTATCTTGTTATGTGTTTGGTTGCGTGAGATTACAGTTTATAAAGGCAATGCGTTCCTAGATTTAAGGAATATGCCTTTGGTGCTAGTCCCCAACCCCTAGCCTATGGAAGGCGTGCGTGGGGTAGTCACAGAACGGGCCAAGGGGGAAGGGTCTTGAAAAATTATTATCAGAGGAGTCAGTTCTACTGTAAAACTTGGGACTCTAATATTTTCTTTGAAACAATATTGTTATGTGTAATGAGTGTAGAGTTCAGTTCAGGGAGTCCAGTGTTGGTGCGGTGACTGACGTATCCATACAAAGAGACCCTGAATTTTGATTTCCTACTGAGTGCATGAAAACACTGATTACAAGTGTGTTTTATTTGTGATTTCATAATGTTACCTCACCATGTCAGCTCAGCCAGCATAATATTTTGACCATGTTGCATCTGTTTATTTCAAGATGCCTCCTTATAGACAACTAGTTAGGGTTCCAAGTGTTTTAACCACTAAAAGCCCACCGAGTGAAGAGGCTCTGATGTATGGCCCTCTTACTTGTTGGCTCCTTAGGGTGGTTTACCAGTAGCACCGCCACCCATTGGGAAGTAGATACCACCAGCCACACTGGCGGACAATGCACATCGACTGAGCGCATTGCTTGAGCTCCAGCATCAGAGGCCTCTGGGTTATTGAGGCGAGACAGATTCCCACGCAGTTGAGGGGTGGCTGGAGTTGATTTCTATAGTTTCCCGTCTAGTTGATACACCAGTATAGTATATGATGATCTTAGATAGCAGTCTTTTTTAGTGAGTGACCATGATTATGGTCCGATATGTGATGCAGATTCAGTATGTGGACCAATTCTCGATATTGTACCTTCAGGTAGTGTGATAATATATAACTACCTGTTGGTCAGCAGTAAAAACCAGTAGTACCAGTATAGGACACATGTAGGCATAGTGCCTTACACATGATTCAGCATCAGATAACCCTCAGGTTCCAAGGAGAGCCCGACAAAAAGGCAGCAGAGGACTGGATCGAGGAGGTGGATGAGAGTTCTCTATAACTTCTACAGCTTCAGCAGGATGACATGTCGGTAGCTAAGTTTTCATCTAGGCGTATCAAACGTTCCTGGTACTCAATGAATATGATAGGATCAGTTCATCAGGGAACGAACATCCGAGTGAGGTGTATTCATAGGATATCTGAGCCATCACTATTATTCTATTAATTCATTCATATTTTAAGGTGCTAGAGAGAACCTTTGTAGATGAATGTTCATTGGCGTAACGGATACAACCAGTGAATGTTAGCAGTAGGAAAACAAGAAACTGGAACTAGTCTCAAAGACTAGGGCATGTAAATTTTTTTGGGAAGAAGAAGTGTTAGTGACATATGAGTCTGCAGGGCAGTATATGTGAAAGTAGAGATATGTGAGCAGCATGAGCTGGTTTACATTTCGACATGTTACAACCACCGTCCTTTTTTGTGGACCCTACTAGGATTATGTAGATAGAGGATATAGGAAGAGAGTAGTTGCGTGTGGTCAAGGAATATGAACCTATGGCTCTAGGAATGATTTGAGGTACAATATTTGTATAATACTAGTTGTCGTATGAATAGACATAGGTACCAATCATTCCATCCTCCCATGAATCTAGTCCAGGACCTAGAGTTTACAGTTAAACAATTGACTTTACCCTCACATCTGGAGATACCTCTGGGAAGAGGCTCGATAATCATACATACACTGGTAGAGTGATCTAAACCTTGAAGGGAGAGTTTCAGTTGGATCCTTATGGTGGCAGTATCGAGGCCTTATGACCTTTGATTGGGTTTTGATTTGATATCCACAGTTCACACTCATATTTACTATATTAGGAAATGAGGTTGTGGTTTATCTATAACATTGGTATGGGGTTTTCCTTTGTTGGAAAAAAAGGAAAACCATGATTCACAATATAAACTCGTGCATATGACGGTGCAACCAATCACTCGTGAGTCACCCAAACACACCCATGTGGCAGCAGAAGTTGACTTTGAGATAGTATATACTCCGGGGAAGGGGAACATGGTAGAAGATACACTCAGCATGAGGTCTGGTCTGTATTTTCCGAGTGAGGTGATAGAGCATCTATCTGCATTGTAGATATCCTTTGTGGATCGAGAAAGAGCATATTTTATTTATTATCTTATAATCACTCCTCCACTCCTTCAGCGAGTCCGTGAGGCGCAGCACGAAGACGATGATTGTGGGACACATCATGCTCAGATATCCAAAGTACATGCACCTGGTGGATTTTATGATGGTTGGGAGAACATCATTCTCTTTAGGGAACATATCATGGTACCAGTGTCACTTCAAGAGGAATTGTTGTGGGATTTTCACATATACCCTCTAGCGGTACATATCGGAGTGACGAAGATGTACCAGGACCACTAACGATATCACTGGTGGCCGATAATGTAGAATGAATTTGCAGACATTGTCTCTCAGTGCATCACTTGTCAGAAAGTGAAAGTGGAGAACCAGGTACCAGTGGGCGTGGTTCAGCCTTTAGAGGTCCCAGAGTTGAAGTGGGATGAGATATCAATTGACATCGAGTTAGGACTTCCACGTACATCCAGGGGTCATGATTCGATTTGTGTGATCATCGACCAAATCAGAAAGTCATCTCACTACATACCTATCAGTGAATAGGGTTCAGTAGAGATCATGGGCCGCTTTTATGTGTAAGCTATTGTGCGGTTACATGAAGTAACCTAGACGATCAATTCTGATCGTGATGCATGTTTTACTTCCCGGCTTTGGAAGGGGTTATAGGAGGCTTCAGGATGCGGCTTCATTTGAGCACCGCCTTCCAACCTCAAACGGATTGTCAGACTGAGCAAACCATTCAAACCCTTGAGAACATGTTACATTATTTTGTCCTTGACATTGGTTGCAGCTAGAAGGATCTCTTACGTTTGGTGGATTTTGTATAATAAACAACAATTTATCCACCATAGGGATGACACCTTTTGAGGTGTTGTATGGGTGACCTTTAAGATCATATTTGTGCTGGACTAACCCAGGGGATTAAGCACTTGTTGGACCAGAGATGGTATGGGATTCCACATAGAATGTGAATTTCATCCAGAAGAAGATGAAGACTGCACATAGCAGGCGGAAGTTGTATGATGATAGGATATAGAGACCTATAGAGTTAGATGATAGTGACCACGTATTTCAATGTGTCTCACCCCGATGAGGTCTACAGAGAGTAGGATGAGGAGGAATGTTATCTCCGAAATTCATCGGACCTTTTCAGGACTTCAGCAGTTTTGGAGAGGTGGATTACCGCTTATATCTTACACCTAAGTTTCACCGAGTGCACGACATATTCAACGTATCCTAGCTATGGATATATGTGCAGGACCCATCTCATGTCTTCGACCATAGAGAGATGGATGTCAATGATGGGGAGAATTTCATAGAGGTTCTAGTATATATTGAGAATCGAGAGGAGTAGGTCCTGCATGGATGGTTGATACCTCTGGTGCTCATTCGTTGGAAGCACGAGAACCTACAGGAGAGCACATAGGAGTGCGAGGCTCAGATGAATGCTCAGTAACCCCACTTGTTTACATAGAAGAGTTGTGGCTTACAAGGACGTAGATCCATAAGGTGGGGAGAATGTAAAGACTTGTAATGACAATGAATGTTTTTAAATAAATGGAAATTTTACGGTCCACAAAATTTGATGGCGTGCAATTCTGAGGCTCTGAGTGCCTGTAATGAGCCGTCTATGTTTTGTTAAGCTAATGTTAACGTGCGTAAGAATTTTTCCTAAAAAAGTGGAATAACTCATAAATGGTTACTCAGATCAGAAATCTGAGGGCAACGTTGGGCTCAGAATGGCATTTTCACCCTAGTTGCGACTTATGATTACTCAGGCATACCGCATGTGAGAAAACCAAAAAATGGAATTATTCTAAATAAAATAATAAATTAAATTATTTTAATTTTCAAATGCATATAACTCAGAAAAGGTAACTCGGATTAAAAATATGAGACCACCACAAAACAAATGAGGTTATGTTTCCTCTAACAAGAAACTAACATTGGCCGGATTCAGCCAGCAGAGAAAGTTAATTTTTTGCTGCAAATAAAATAATTATGTGACAATTATTTTATTGTAAATTCATACCTTTTAAACGGTAACTTGTATTGAAAATATGATAGTATCATTGTGTTCGTTGGGTGCATGTTTTACATAGGCAGAGCCTAACCTCGACTGGCATGGGTTAAGGGTAACTAATAGTAATTCTCCGAACTTTTTTTCATTACATTCAGCAAACGTGCGAGCTGCATTTTTTAACTTTCGAACCGGTGCTTAGAATTGATAACCAAGGACACTATTGAACTTGCAGCACTGATATTTACTTAAAAGGACTTCTACCTCTATGATAGAGAGTCTAGTGTGAAAGTTAGTTTTTAGGTTTTTTGTGAAAGAATAAAAATAAAAATAAAAGTGTGTAAAACTTTTTTTTTAATTTGCATAACCCAAGTGGGTGTTTGGAGGTGGGGTCCATCATAACTAAACCATACTTGTGGAAGTTTGAATGTGGGGACCATCAAACCGTAACCTCCCATGAGAGGTTATTGTGGTGGGGACCACGAGAACCTAACCTCCCATTAGAGGTTATGGTGGTGGGGACAACCCGAGGCCTGAACCTCCCAACTCCCCTCTTAATGAGGGAGAACCTCTCAAATCCCTCATTAATGTGGAGGAGCCTCTTGAGATTATTCACATTAATTTTTCCAATGCACCACCATTAATTGTGCCAACATAGTTAACCAGCCTACCCCCTTTTTAATATTAAGTAACAACGTATTGGAATTTAGGGAGGTTCCAAATAAATGAACTATAATAAATTCAATGATCGTTACATACCTCTCCCCCTCACCAATATATATGGAGCCTGGGAGAAGGATTTTGGATAGCTTCACCAAGTGACAAAGCACTGATAATGTGACGCGACTCCAAACACTTGGAGGATTATGCTCTCCAATGTAGAACACATTATTCAACGAAGAACGCGCTCCCATATGAAGAAATCCTACCTCCTTAAACTTTCTTCCTTGGGACTTCTTCCGACGTGGGATGTCCTCATCTATGTCAAACATACGCATGAGCTCGAGATTGGATGTGTGTGGAAGATGTGATAAATGACCACAACTTCACCTTTTTCCCCACGACTCTGTCAACTTATCAACATGAGGTTGGGGGTTTATTTTTACATGATAAAACTTCCCCTATTTTTCTTTTGTGGGTTGGGAAGAATCTTGGAGAGGGGGTTTGATGTGCTTTGTTCATGTGATCCTCTTTCCACTACTATAATGTGAAGAGTGTGGGCCAAACTGACATGACACATCCTCTCTGTAACCCTTCTACTGATTTGTGGTGTTTTCCGAAATGGAGGAAGGTGACGAAGGCGAAGAAGGAAACGATGCCACCACTGACAGCCTCCAAACCCCCCCCCCCCCGACGGTCTGGCGCCCTGGCCAAATCACCCCAGCGGTCTTCACTCTTCCGGCCGCACTGCCCTGGGCTTGGCCGCTCCGCCCAGACCGCGTTGTCTAGCGGCCGAATTGGCCTCGACAACCCCAACCTCGTGGGGAACTCCTGGCTGAACTGTCCCCACGCCTGCTGGTCGCGCCATCCACCAGCATCTGAGATGCCCCGGTTGCCGCAGCCGCTGGCCTCCCGAGCCCTCGACCGAACTCGTGCGGTCATGGCGCCCCATCCAAGCCGGACTCCTTCACCCCTCATGGGGCCCCGACCAAATAGGCCTTCCACACCCTTCTGCGCGCCACAGCCGAGCTGGAAACCCACGCGGCTCGCGATGCCCTGGATGAAACCGCCTCGACCACCAGGGTGAGACGCCCTGAGCCGTGCCCCCCCCCCCCTTGTGGCGCCGTCAGGATGGAACCGCCCTCACGCTGACCCGCGGCTGGTCGGAGCCCTCTCGGATCTCTGTGGCTCCATGCGGCACACTGGGCTATGCCTAGGGGGCCGAGCTTGACCTAATGGGTGAGGTACGTTTGACCCGAACCGGGTCGGCCCATACTAGGTTGGGTCGGGTAAGTCCGAACGGGTCAGACCAGATCCATTCCCACTATGACCCTTTACCTTCTTTTGGACATATCTTTGTCACCCGGCGTCCATCTGACGAACAGTCTATGGTGCTGGTAATCGTGGAGGATGATGGTCACATTGTGTATACCCCACTAGTTTTTGGGGGTATATTTGTGATACGGCCAGGTCAGATTGTGAACGAATCCAACTAGGACCTCATGACAAAAATGATAATAACTCAAATACCAGGCCTCCGATTAGAATTTCGTCTATTGAATTGAGACCCTTATGACATGGATGAACATTGGGATACTTATTCTTTGGGATTAGGAACAGTTGGATCAGTGACCAGTAGCTTTTGGAGCAGTTATTCCAGAGACGAGTGAGCTTTTGTGCGGGAACCTAATAGTTGGCTGAGACTTGATGAATGCTGACAGTTTGACTCTGAGTGACATGACTGGCCCTATGGGGAGCACCTAGTTGTGGAGGAAGACCCACAGTGTAGGAGCGCACTTGGTGACGCGGTAGACCCATGGTTCTCGACAGGAGGAGTACCCTTACATGCAATGAGGGGGAGCGCCTAGGTGTAGTGGCATACCCACGTCGGGGAGCGCCACTATGTGACGCAACAGACCCATGGTACTCAACAGGAAGAGTCTCTCAGTAATACAAGATTAGTGGGAAGCGCCTCTGTGTGGCACGGCATGCCCACTACACTTGATTGAGTAGGAGTTCTCTAGTAGCTAAGGTTTTGATAATGTGAATAAAATCCTGGATGAGTTGAGTCACTTTTTATGTGATTTCCTCATGATTGGGATGGATCACTTGATAAAATAGGTATATGTATTGTAATATACCTTTGGAAGGTTATCAGTTGGTTTCATACATTGTGGTTTATCCTTACTGGATTTTTTCAGACCTTAAAGGTCTCTGGGTACCAACTGAGTATCGTTATACTCACCCCTACAAAGGCTATGCCCGCACCTTGTTGTGTTTATATGGTTGAAAAACATCACGGACCGAGGCTAAGAGTACCAGGACTGGAGAGTACCGAGAGGTGGACCATATGGTGAGTCGGTACTCAGAGGAGAAAAATAGACATGGAGTGCTAAAGAGGCTATATGTGCCTACCCCTTAGGTAGTACCCTTGTAGGATGATTCAGTAGCTACCTTCCTTTTACCTCAGTTGTATTACATTTTCCAGTTGGGCTTATATTCTGACACCTTTTTTACAAAATGTATTCACTTACTTACTAAGGAGTTTACTTTCTTACATATCTTACTATGTGTTTGGTTGCATGATATTAAAGGTTATAAAGGCAATTCCTTCCCAGTTTTAGGGAATATGCCTTTGGTGCTAGTCGCCATCCCCAAGCCTATGGAAGGCGGGTTTGGGGTAGTCACGACACGGGCCCCAGGGATGGGTCATGACATATATTTATCATTTGAAATAACCCTTCTTATGTTTTCTTTTCCCCAAGTCATAAGGAATGAGTTTAACAGAATTTTTTCTAAAAGGCCATTCATATAGAAGATGATTATGCCTTTATATGAATAAATATTTATTTAAGTTGTAGAAACATTAATTTAATGTCATTGGTATTATATATTTATTATGTTTTAATAATTATATAAAAATATAATCCATAATGGTCCATGATAATGTAAGGGGCCTATTTTCCAATTCGATATTAGAGTATTCGAATGGAAATCATTGAGTAAAAGTTATCTGTATAAATGAATGAAATTTATCTTTTATTTTTTTACCATATCTGAGAATGTGTGTTTTGGGTTTTTATTGTTGGTATAAATGTTTGATTTAGATAAATTTGGTTAATATTATTTTTTCGAGTGAGGTTATCATAAGAGTTATAAATACCATAATAGTCATGTATCCATAATAATGATCATAATATCAATGTTGTGGATAACACATTATGGTTTAATTTAATGAGATGTTAATGTGATTACTGAAATATAAGGAGACATTTATTAGGCATATATTTTTTGTAAAGTGATTATTTAACATGAAGTATAATTTTTTTGGAAATATTTTTTATGGTACTCATAGAAATTATGATTTATATGATATTGGATATTATGAATACCCATTTTATCTTACAGGTAACCAAATTAGTGAAAGGTTATTTGGTAAATAGGTGACTAATTTAACCTCAAAATAATATTTCAATTTTTTGGCTTCTAATATGATATGGATGAGATATCATTTGACGTTAAAGCAGTATTTCATTTTGAGGATATTATTATTATTTGGGATATAGGTTCATGGAATGATTTATTTACACCATTGTGTATTACTGGATAATATTTGAGATTAATGTATCATATAATATTTTATTTGTTTTCGGAATTAACTTACCTGTTTATAACCATTTTACATCATATAATTTCTAAGACTACAGGAATTGAATATTATCTCTTTTATGGTAATGTGGTCATTAAATTTTTTTTGAAGGATTTTTTCAAGAATAATTAATCTTTAACACTAATCATTCTGAGAAAATTTATTCCTTTTGGTGTAAATTGTAAAAGGATGAAATTTTATGCATCATATACGTAAATTTACTTATATTCTACGTCCTCATGTAAAAAAATCCATAAATATTGGGAAAAGAATTTTATTATATAAATATATCCTATTTCATTTATATATAATGAATTTTATTGTTTTTAGATCTCAAATGATTTATTTTTTAGACCCTTATCATTCAATTGATCATTAACATGATTTTGAACAATAAACTCAACAAAATCTCTATAAGTTATTATGTTTTTATTTCATCCACATTGATTTTATCTAATTTGGAAGCATAGTTTTGTGTTACACTATTTGATATTTTCACACCCCATCCACTATTATTTAATAGATACTTGATTAACCAATTTGAATATGTGGGATTACAATAAATGTAATTTCAAATTTCTATCATCTAATTATTGATATTTGTTTCAAATAATATGAATGCATTTTATTATAAGGATATGATGTTACACACTGATATTTAAAAAGAATAAAATTATGTTTTAAAACCTAAAAGACAAGAATCATTTCCCATATAAGGCAATAAAACTCAATGATACTTTATGATATATTTCATTATATATAAATTATATCTTCTAAATTAATTGTGGTATATGAAACCCTAATATATGTTTTTTTAAAGAATATTTAACACACAATAAAGAGCTGATATAACCGAGGATATAAAAATTAGTTTAGACCTAGAAATTATAATAGAGGCAATGATAAATACTAAGTAATTTATGACATATATATTTATATTTATATTTCAGAATAAATATTAATTAATGATAAATGTTTAGAAAATAATAAATCAATTTTTAATAATGTTATGTTATTCTTTAAAAAAATTCTCTTTAAAAATTATTTTTGTTAATTTTGGTAAAAAATATTATAATAATACTTTATATCATTTAAAATATTTTTTTGATAAAATAAAATTTATTTATTAATTTCAATATAAAATTTAATATTGATGATATTTTTCAATTTTTCTATAAAAATATATTTTTTCTATAAATAATAAAAAAGAATGAATTTTGTAAAAATATCATTTATTTTCTATAAATTATAAAATTAAAATGATATATTATATTTTGAATATGATTTCAGGACAAATAAGTATTATTTAGTTATATATAACCAACATTATTTAATTTTAAGAATCCTTATATTATATTTCTATGTATTGTAATTTTTTGTTTTAGGAAATGATTTATTTCTAAAAACAGTTGAAAATTGACTGATGTTAATATATTGGAAATAATTAAAATGATACATAATATAAAAAAATTATTTGAAAATTATTGTTTAATTATAAATAAATTTCAATTTATATTCATAAAATGATTAATATATGACATATAGTTTATATAAAATCAATTTATTCATGAAAAATATAGTTTTTGAAAACCTTGTATTCATCTCTTATATTGGTTTTGTTTAAAATATAATTTATTTTTCTAAATTAAGAACATTAAGATTAATGAATCATAATTTTTGAAATCACGATGTAAATATTTTGAACTTTTTTATTTTTTAGAACGGTTAGAAGAAATCATTTTTTAATAAAAATTGAAAATTGTAAACTTTTATATGAAAATTTTCATCCCATTTATATAATTTATAATAATAAATAGTTTTTAAATTACGTATAATATAATATTTTTTAAATGTAATATCAATAATTTCTAATTTATTAATTGGAATAATTTTCATCTTGAATGTTGATATAATTATTTTTAAAATTTTATTCATTTCTATTTCGAAACATTCATTCCCATCATGTCTGTGAGAATAATTTTAAAATACATTTATAAACTTCACGTGAATTTGGTTTTAAAAAAATAGATTCAATGTTTTGAATCATTATAATTTATAGTTTAAAATTTTTTCATCTTCATTTTAAAAAAATCCAGAAAACAATAAAAAAATGATTACCTAAGATATTGTAAAAATAAATTTATCACTCATAAGAAAAATAATATAATGAAAAAATGGACTTAAATATTTTAAGACACCCATTTTATAGATTTTAATTGGGATTATATACTATAGGTTAAAAAATTTAATATTTATGATTTATTTCTCAGAATAAAAATGCATCTATGGTTTAATATATTCAGAAAAATACAACTGTTCAACTCACATCACTTATATAAGGCCAATCCTCTCATATAATAATCAAAAATTAAAAAATCACGAGTTTTGGAATTAACAAACAAATAATACCCCAAAATACCTCTTATCATCCGAGAATCGTTTTTTTGGGAATAAATCCATCATAGAAATCCTTTTGTTGCATATATATAAAAGATACATATAGAATAGGTAACATTATTAAATGAGAATTTATATTTTATTAAATAATTTAAAATATTATTAATCTTTTATGATATTATAACCTCAATATCTTATATATAGTGTAAATTTTTTATAATAAAATAATTACAAAAAACAAATTCAATTACATTAATTGGGTTACAAAATCATTATTCGTTTGAATGACAGACCACCGCATTGCAACCTGATGTCATGTACATTTAAATTAAAATATATAACTTTTAGGAATAACGATGGATAATATATATATATATAATATTTAATTACATTATTATTTATATGGATTAATTATATCATTTTTTTATGTTTTACTTCCCATTCTCTTGGGGTATGATAAAATCTCTCATGTGTTCAGTAGACAAACGCCACAAAATGAGATGAGATTTATCTTCCCAAATTCATCACATAGAATGTAATCACAATAATGTTAATGAATATATGTTAAAAAATGAAATGATTCTTATTCTATTGATGTATTAATAATTATTTAAATAAAATATATCATTTTCTTTTTTGGTAAAATTATTATAACATTATTCGTGTATGTGTGCACTACCACCACCTTGATGTGATGTGATTCTAATTTTCATCACAACACTACAAGGATGATATATTTAACTATATTTAATGAAATAGAAATTTATATATAATATCATAAAAAATAGAAAAATAAAAAATTTTACTTAAAAAATTGGTGTAATGAACATATATGATATTATAACGATTATAAAAATATAAATCATTACTTACCACCATTAAATATTGATAATTTAAAAATGTAAGCACTACTCATTCGTGCATACGACACATTGTCTCATTGATAATAGTGTTCTTCATTTATCATATTCATATCTCATTACTGGAATTAAATTTATAATTTATGGTTAAATATAATAATTATTTTATTATTATACAATATTCATATAAATTTAATCGTCTACAATTAATACCCCAATTGTTGAAAATAATGAATGATTATTAACAATCAGGTGATGAGATGTTATAAAGGGATCATATGTTATATTAGAAATATTTAAATGGTTCTATAATAATTTAATAAATTCCTTAAAAACTCTATATGAGAAGATAAATCATGGCCATCTAAATGGAAATAAGAGGTAAAGTATTTCTAGTTAGACATTTAGTTATAAGAGGTGTTAGTAAATTCACCATGGGTTTCTTTTTTGTGGTATATATAATGAACCCTTGAAAAGTAATATCATTAATAAAATTAATTTATTAAAATTTAATGTTTGATTTAATGATATTATATATTTATGAATATGATTCAATACATTACAAGAGTGGCAATATGTTTTTTCAAAATTTTAATTTTTTTGATAATTATATCAGTGTATGAACCTATCTTCATTTTTGAGGTGTATATACAGAGCCAATGACCTATAATTTGATGAAAATATTTATTCTTATGATATTTTTTTAGTTAATATAATATTAACTTCTCATGGGGTATGTGATTAAATGTTACAAAAGTTTGGATAGTTTTATGTTATAATCTATCATTAATCAATATTTTTTTTCTAATAAGTATTCAATGTTGAAATCATATGATCCAACTCCAGATAATTCTCATGAATTTTTTTTATTGTTTTTAATGATATTTTCATGGAAATATACTATTTCCAAGTCTTTTGTAGAAAAATATGTTTAGAAAAAGTGGTTATGAATATATTGAATTATTTATCACTATTGTCAAAAATACTTCTTCATCCTGAACTATATATTATCAATTGAATTTAAAATTATTTTTAAGCACATAAAAATAGTTTTTAAAAATATGTTTACCCATTTACTAAATTTTACATATTATTTCAATTGAAATAATTTTTTTCTAAATTATGATATTTTATATCCTTCATATTGTGAATAAATATATTTTTTTAATGCTTAATTTAATGTATATAATTATTCATTATCATGACTGAAATTTCATTTATAAATCATTTTAATATTTACATATATATTTTTTAAATAATTATTTCTATAAAATTATAAAAATCAATTTTTATGATATTTTATTCATGTAAAAGATTTTTTAAAATGTTTTATGTTCGAAAATTTAATTTTCAAAATGAAAATAATATTTTACACAATAATGTTTTAATTATATTTTAATAATGTTCATTAAAATTGTAGACTATTTATTTTATTAATCCACCATTCCAGGTATGTTTTTGATATTATCATCATCCACATGCTTGATGAATAAATAATTTTATATATATATTGTTTTGGAAGCCTTTTAATTTCCACATGATAATCATGGTTTGATGAGATTTTTATAGAACCATTTTATTTTAGATGGGTTATTTATGTATCATGGAGACTTATATGGAACATGTTTCTTTTTAATGGGTTAATCATGATATTTGAGGAACAATAGTTGTTTCTATGAGGTCTTAATGTATTTTTATGATTTATGTACCTAATGTTTTGTTAAATTAAATTATATATTATGTGGAGGACCATATAATAAAAGGTGATCCCATAACATCATATCTGATGGGACGTAGGAGATAACATTGGGTGATCCTATTATAATGGATATGATGTGGTGACATAGATAGCATCATTTATAATTTTTATATATTATAATATGGGGTATCCTATAGACATTGAATTTTCCCATGATTTATAAAATTATTGTTTAACCTAGATATTTTTAAAATTCATTAGGTAACTATTATCTTCTCCAAATAATTAAATTGGATGTTAGTCAGGTATTTTTTTTAATTTTATGGGTTCTATAATGGATTTATGATGATGTTGTTCCAAATTCAAAATACATTATAACTATTATTTCCATGGGGTTATAACGATTCCTTTGATCATGAATGATATCCCATAGATCATGTTTATTTATTTTAATGAGGCATTATTATTATTAATTTTTATTCTATGTTTTCTGAATGATTATTCATTTATTCAGGGGAATGAGTTATTATATTAATCTATCATGTAATCTGATTTTTTTATTATCCCATTATTCACATTTTATTTTCATTTATTTATTTAAAATGTTAATTCTTATTTTAACAGTTTTTTAGAATTTCAAATCAACCATATTAGGGTTCCATTTTCCCAATATATAATAAATGAGGTTGAATAAATTATATCTTTAAGGGTATTTATATGGCTGATGATGAAAACAATATGTGAAATATTAAAAGGTGGGTTAGTTGGGAGATTTTATCATTTTACAAAAGGGAATTTGTTATGTATGTTTTTTAAATAATTCACTAAAAATATACACATTAAATGTTTTAGAGAATATAATTTTTCAAGCTTTACCATTTTTCTTTGTTGGGTATTGAAATAAAAGACAACATGGTCACAATTATCAGTATAAAATAAATAAATGTAATGTTTATGATTTTATTACTATATCCAGTACTATGGGTTTAGGTTTTTCATATTAGATAATTATGAAAATATAATATATAAATTACCTTATTTCTGTAATGAATATTGGAAAAAGGATACATTACTCATGTGTGTGTTTTACCAACCGTCAAATTGATCATAACATTCATCATTTATAAAAAACATCTATCATGGTTGGTATTGAAAGTTAAATTGATTTCTAAATATGAAAATTATTTTAGGATAATTATTACGGTGATTATAAAACTATAAACCATGTATAAGAATCGAAAAACACAATAAAAATAAAGAGTGCAAAATCTACAAAATTAATACAAGAAACAAGGAAAATAATTAATGATTTTTAATGAATGGGTGATAAGATATTATAAGAAGATAATATATCTGATTCTAAAAATTAATATTGTTCAATTTTTATTTAATAAAATGTTTCAATCCATTAGACACGATATTACTGAACATGAAACCAAAAAAATTGTCATGTATAAGATTTATATCTTATTTTACTTCTATGAGTCAAATTTCATATTAACCACTTATTTATTTTATTTGGTGTATATTATTACTATGAATAACTGTTATGATAATTAAAATTAAACATAGTCTTATTTACATATTCATATACAGATGAATCTTTCATCGTGATTATTAATCTATATTATGAAAGTGGTAAGAATTTTATGTTGTATTATCATTATTTACCAAGAATGCTCATGATTATTATTTCAATATTATAATATTATCGATAATCACTCAATATGATCATGAATTTTATAATAGAATTTTTTTAGTTATAATTTTTAGAAATAAAACCTATTTTGTTACTCATTAGAACATTAAATAATATATAATATTTTTTAAGAAAATATAACATTATTTCTCTTCGGTCAGAATTTTTTTTCACAAAACCATGTATTTAAAAAAAATTAAAATTATTCTACCATTCCAAAAATGATTTATTAATTAATATTATACCCATGTTTTAAATTATATTTTTTTTAATTGAATATTATTTTAACATAATCGATGAACTTTCCAATCATTTTACACTGAAAAAAGGAATATTTTTTTTACTCTTATGACTTGTATGGAATTACACTCAATAATTTGATTTATGAATCCTTTTCAATACTGTATTTTTAGTTTGAATGTATGTTTTTTGTGTATATTCTAGAAAATATAAATTTTTTAAAAGATATTTTCAAAATGTTTTACTTATTTAAAATGTTTTTTTCAAAATGAATAGTATATATTACTCAAAATTTATTTTAGGGATTTTATGGTGTTTTTCATCATAAATTACATCATCAAATTATATTACTTATGATATATTAGGTATATATTGAATTAATTTCATCATTATTTTTTATTTGGATGGAGTATGTTATGTTTAATTGTGAATGTGATATATTGATACAATTTTTCATGTTATTCATTATTATTTATGTTTATTTTTTATGTGGAATTTATTTACATTACTAATACATTTTTTTCAATTTTATAATTATACTGGTTATCTTTTTCCATAAAAAATTGTTATGAAAATTCATAATATTTGATCATTGTGTGGCTCCATTTCACCATGATCATTGATATGTCTAATGTAACATATTTTTGGGGTAAATCAAATATTATTCTATGCATAAATATAAACTAAATTAAATATAAATAATTATTATATGGTCTTGACCGTAAACATTACATAATATTTAGTTTTATTCAAGAACTTACATTCTATCTCATTTAGGATCTATTTGGGTATAATTTTTTTGAGAATTAGACCATATCTTAATCCTAACAAAACTATAATATAGAAATTGGAAATTTTGAATAGTATACATTTTTATATAACCATGAACCATTAAAATAATTAATTATTTATTTTATGAAAACACATCCTGACTATCAATATGAATTCTTAAATTACCTTTATATTTCATAATTATTTTGAAAAACGTTAAAAAATTTGGGATGGCCTTATAAACATTAGTAAATGATATGAATAGATGAAAATAGTTATTAGATTGATAACAATTGAAACTAACGAAACTGCCTTCCTAAAAACATGAAATTTTACTCGAAAATAAAAATATCATTATTTACTAAATATCTTTTATTTTACTTTTTAAAAACAAACAATTTTTATGATAACTTATTTAAAAACATTGTTAATTCATTTAGGTACCTTGAAAAATTCATAAATATGTACCCTTATAGAAAAATTATATATTATTAAAACCATAAAAAATCATCTAATATAATTTTCTACTGTAAATAATCATTTCCAAATTCATTAGAGAGACATATGGGTGCACTAATCATTTAAGATATAAAGATCCCACTTAGTGTTATTTATGTACAACCATCATTTATAATTCCAAATAACAACAACTTGAAATAAAAAATAATCATTTTGAAAACAATATTAAACTCAAATGAAATTAATTTTCAATATTAAAATGCCATTTTCATTCAAGAATAACTTTTTCAATACAAGACAAACCACTGTAACGGGAAAAGATCAATACCAAAATACCAAAATAATGGAAAGAAGGGATTTAATTTAAGAAAACATGAACTATTTAAAAATAAACTAAAATTAAAATAATTTACACATTAGGTGAAATGTCATTTATGTTATTCACATTAAGAATATAACATCTATTTTCTCATTTTTTAAAATGTTCCATATCAAGACCGAAAAAGATTCCTTTTGGAAAATTAAAAATAAAATAATAATTAAAAAATATTTCCTTTATAACCCTTTTATACCTGTATAAATAAACTAGGAAAATAATATCATGAATATTAACTTGGGTAAAATATTCTGGAATTTAATTTATAAACATTCAATGTGTCACATTATTCTTTTATATTTTATATCATAAGAACCATGAAAGAATAAAAATTAATAAAAATTTAAATAACATGAGAATGGATAAAATATGAATATATAATGTCAAAGTGTCTATATACAAACTTATAAATCCATAATGGTTTAAATATAAAAAAGTATCAATGAAAATAGTTTGATGAATAATTTTTTACCTTGGGTCTGACATGTCACAATGGTCCATGTATTATAAAATAATAAACTAATTTAAATTATTTATTTCCACGAGAAACTTTTTTGGTCTATAAATACTTTTATCTCACTCATTATAATTTTTTATATATAAACTCAATCAATTATTCATAAATCCCATGTTTAGACCATATTCTATTTATGTGTCAAAAATGACATTGGTATATCAACTATGGTCAGATGTGTCATTATATAAATATAAACAGAATAATAATAATGAAATAATTGTTTTATTTATAAATAAATTGTACTTTTAATACAAATCTTGAATTATGGTTAAAAAAAATGAATCAATGTTACAATCATGGAGATGGAAAACCACACGTAAGAATCAATAAAATTAATATGTTTCAATAAACGTTATTGACAAAATGTATGATAAATTTACTTTTCATGAAATATAATTATATAATTTATTAATAATAATTCAATCATATATACTTTAATATAGAAATATTTTTATGTATTATTAATCACCTGTAATTGAGGAGGTAGTGGACCACACATCCACAAATGATGATATCACTTTTTCTGTATGTGAAATAACAATAAAGATAACAATAAATTATATTTTATAAAAGAAAACTATGTAATGATTTTAATATGGATGATATTTATGGAGAATAATTTTAATTAAACTCATCCTTAATACACATCATGTAATGATTGAACGTATAACATCACATTGAGGTGGAGTTTTTTAACATGTCCCCAAATGACATTATTGTATTTATAGAAAATGGGTAGAATGATTTTATGAGTATAAAAAAAAGTGATAATACATCATAAATATCATTTATTTTTCAGATATAAATTTTTTCCCATCATAATTCCCATCCCTAAGGGGATGTAAATGATAAAAATGATCAACATCATTATTTGAGGCGGTTGTTCAGCCTAAATGAATTGTAATTTAATATTAAATTTGATAGAATTATTTATAGGTGTAGGTTTAACTATTAACATTAAAAAATATCAGTATACTGATAATTCTAATTTTTTATATTATAATAGAATAATAATTTATTATGTTGTTTTTAAAAAAAATAAAAAATAAAAACATGCTGAAGAATGTTAAATATTTTTTTAATTAAATCCTTTTAGATTACACCAAATATCATTTTGGATGGATTTATACCCAATGTGATGACTCTAGGGTGAAGGTATGGATATGGGGATATTATTTTGGAAATTTTTTATTAAGAAATATGCTTTATATTTTTTAATAAATGAGATTAACGAATACTTTTTTTGTATTAGTGGGGGAGTGGCATTCTTGTAATTTTTTATAATGTGAATTACACCACGTTTTTCTTTGTCAAATGGCTCAAATAAATTTCCAAATCTGATACAAGGGAGTATTGGTGAAAAAATGACAATCCAATTGAATTTGGGAACAGATTTTCATAATTTTTACTGCTAAACATAAATATTAGTCTCTTCTAATTCAATTTTTCCACTTAATTATTGTAATTAATATTAATTTCATTCACTAATTTTTTTTGGAAGAAATTAATTTCAAGTTATTTAAAATTATAAATTATTCCAAATAATAATATTGAATTTATTTTTTACAAATTAAAATCATATAAGTGGTAAAAATAGATTTAAATTTAATCCCACTTAGAGAATGCCAAAACTAATTTTTAATGTAAATATATTGCTATGTTTTCATGAGTAAATTAAATGTGAAATTTTTTCAAATGACCTAAATAATTTTAACTGATATAAAATTTAATTAATTATATTTTAACTCCTAATAAATTAATTATTTAACTATACAAATAAATTAAAGAATAAATAGTTTTGAACTAAAATTCTGTATTACTCACTTTTCATCAAAATTTGATAGTTTTCATAAAAATAATAAAAATATAACAATGTTAAATTTTGAAATCACTATTTAAATAATGAAGTTTATTTTGACATAAAAAATTAGATAATTTTGAAAAATTATATTTAAAATGGGTTATCTATTAAAATATTTTAAAAGTTCCTTTTAAAATGTGAGGAGTTTTTTATTAATAAAATTAGTTTAATTCTAATTTTAAGCCTATATAATTAGTAGATTAATGTAAAAAAAATTAATAAACCATTGTAAACATAATATGATAATGTATATTCCTTCCTATTGATATAATGGTTAGTAGATAACTACCACATAATAATTATAATAATATAAACAAATATATTAATTTTTAAGAATCACTGTTTATTTCGGGAAACACATGATTTCGTAGAAACTCATTTTTTCATTCTGAATATGGTAGCATATGATATATAATTTACATTTTATGATAAAACAACTATATAATTTTAAATTACAAAAAAATATGAATAATACGTTTTTTATTATGACATGATTTGTTACATATTTCCTCATTTTTGAAATTGTTCACTCATAGTTTTTTCTAAAATCAAATAAGTGGGCATATTTTTATCTTAAATAGTTTTTCGATTCCCATTTTTCAACTTCATGCATATTTTTTTCCCTTAAAATCTATCCTGAAATTTTTTTTTTGGAAAATATTTCTGATTGCGGTCATGAGCAAGAAATGGTTGTAATTTTTAAGAAATATTCTATTCTAAGTAAATTACTTTTGTATTCAAAACATGTGATGAATATGGTACATTATTAATTAACAATGGAACAAATAGTTGTTGTGTCACTAGAAAAAACTGCAAATAAAATCTAATATGTAGGAAACTGATCATATATTCTATGGGATTTCATATGTCTTAATGACACTTGGTCTCATCTACAATTTATTAAAAAAAACACATCACAATGTTCCACAAATAAAATTTTAAAATGAAAAGATCACATATAAAAAAAGAATGATCATACCACTTACTATCTACATAATGCAAATGAAGTAAACTTAATTAATAATATTGAAAACATCACATTCCCCCAACCATGGTGAATGCTGAGTGAATCCCATCTAATAAAATTGACCTTATAGGGTTTCAAAGAGAGGTTATCATGTAGATAAATTGGATCATTACCATGGACATCCAATGATGTTAGGTAATCTTCCACATTTTTAACTTCACTCCACGAATGCATAACATTAATTATGAATCATATCCTCTAATGTATAAATAATCTTCTCATACTTCCAAGAAGATTGAGGAAGAAGTGTTTTACTATAATTTAATCTAGTATATAATTACATCTGAAGTCCTCTCCAAATATTGTACATGAACATGTGATCAAAATATAATACAATAGAAATAGGCACTCCATTTAACCATAAAATCACTTATATATATATTTTAAAATGATTATTTGGAGTCATTGTATATTTAAAGAGATTAAAATTTAATGATTTAGTCAATCGATCAAAAATTATCAAAATCACATTATTATCTTGAGATGCAATTCACAATCCAAACATGAAATTCATTGATATATTCTACCATTTACACTATAAAACTGGAAATGTTTCATGTATCCCCTCCAATAATTTTCATTTTTATTTAACATATTGAAAAATCCATCACATCATAGTAAATTTAAAAATATACCAATTCATTATATCACCCAAGTAATATTGTCAACTATCACATGTAAGAGTTGGCTAGATGAATGGAAAATAAATAACATTAAGATGTAGTAAAAAAACAATTCCAACAACTGTGAATCAAAAGGATTAAACAATATTTTCCAAATGTGTAAAACAAATTATCCTTTAATATGTAAATAATAAAAAATTTGATTCATAATAAATTAAAAATTTTCATTCAATGGTATATCCACCTTATTATCCCCCATAATTTATTCTAACAATGTTGACTGTAAAAATTTGTAATCATAATTGTTGATGTCCCTACATCCACAACTTATCATCCAAAATTCATCTTGTCATTATTTAAATTTTCAATTTCCCAACATAACATAATTAATGTTGCAATACTTTTTAAACTCAAATAATGGAAAATGATATTTAATTTTCGAGGATGATAATGAATCATGAATCTAAAAACCTTGATTAGTATTGATCATCTTTTATGCCTCATTTTAAATGCTTTCTAAGAGAGTATTTTCATAAAATTTATATGATCAATAAAAATTTCAAATATCTATCTATATAAATTAAACGTATAAATTTTTAATTAATAAACAATGGAATCTAATTAAAAAATTTTCATTGTGTAATACAACTCAAGATGATTCATCTCAGGTGAAACATAAGGAAGGACCTAACCATTATGTATTAAAACACAGCCAAAAAAATTCAAAAAAGCCTCACTATATATGGTGAGTTAACCCTCTTTGGAAGGATAGTATGAAATATGATCATTCCCCAATATTATTTTATTTTCCATTAATTAATCATCACAATATTTTTCCATATAAGGTAAACTCATTTTTTTTTACCTTTGTGAGTGGCCTAGACAAACTGGGAGTGTTTTCAAAATACCATTAGTACTATCCCACTAATGAAATAAAACAATAATTCATTGTTTTATTTATATGACTTGTACACTATGTAATAAACTTTTATAAAAGATAATTAGTTATTCCATATTATGAATTTTTTAATATTGAATGAAACTGTATTCAATGAAAATTAACAGTTTAAATTTTTTTCCATACAGATAATTTTTTTAATGTATATAAAACAACATTAATATTTATTTCATGTTGCACACTTCTATTAGAAAATACTAAAATTTAATCGATACAAACAACCACAAACATATCCATGAACACATGAAAAATTCATTTCATATGATCCATTAAAACCATAGGTGAAATAGATAACCAAAATTAATTACCACAAATTCATAGTGGCTATATCTAGTTCAAAACACAGCCTTCAAAATATCAGTTTCTTTTAAATTCAACTAATGGTACTACAACATTAGGACAACCTCAAAAAATTATTATTATCCATGGATCTGATAAAACAATTCGATGTTATGTGGAAAATATTACTCGTTATCTATTTGTGATTTTATTAATTTCTTTGTAATAAATTCAATGTCTTTTTGATCTATACATCCATTCAAAAAATAAGATAATATCTTGAAATTTTGATATTATACATTAGATGAAACCTTTATCAAATAACTCTTTACATTTATTTTTATACTCTAAAAGATTCAATTGTTACATTTGATAACGGGGTTTAGAAAATTTTATTATACATGGGTAATAAGTCAGTAGTATACTCAACCTATAGATCTGTAATAACAATAAAAAAATCATCTGAAAAACCCACATATTCATTTAAAATGAGGAAATTAGTAAATTGAACAGATTTATTATTTAAAATAATATAAAATGGTTAATAGCCATTTCTATATCTTACTATTTTTCAAATTATTAATAAGTTATCAAATGAATGAAATCATTGAACCCATATTTTGTAGAACATAACACTATCTTTTTAAGATAAACTCGAATCCAATCCACACCAATGTGGTTATAAAAGGATACTATGTTTAGTTCAGAAAATTTTTTAGGAATATCAATCACACCAATAACAATTGAATGATTCATATTAATCATGGTGACATTAATATGTCCAACGAATCCATTTACCCAATGTTCCAACATACATTAATGTTGTGACATTATCAATTTTCTAGAAAAATTCCCAAAAATAAAAAAATAAGAACATCCGTAGTAAAATATTGTAACATCATTAGTTAAATAAATATCTAAAATACCTATGACCACTTCAATATAAATCCAAAAATCAATTGTAATAGAAGATAATTCCATCGATATAACTTATTTTTTTTTATCATGGTGATTCATACCTAGTGAAACTTACTTCATATATGAATTTTTGTAATTACCAGTCACATTATATAGAAAAAATATTACTATGATATTTCTATTAGTTATCAAATTCATTATTCCTTAGGATTATTTTCAGTGAATTTTCAAGATAAGTTGACAAAATTTCATCATCTTTAACATTTACATATATTTATAATACATTCTCCATGGCACTTTCTACTACACATACAAGAATATTTGATCATTATTTTCTAAAATTGAAATTTCATTGATCTAATTTTTTTTGTCTCCTTCCATCCTTGATGCTTAATAATTTCATCATCATCAGGAAACAAAAGAGTCATATAAATATATCTCATCCTTTGTATCACAACCAACAACTTTCTCAATGATTTAAAATTCTCACATGGCTAAAGACCATCATTGAAATAGATTCAAACCATAGTAAAATTGAATAATATTTCATTTAGTGTCTTGAAAAACATTGGAACATACCTAGATAATATTCTTGTAGTTTAATTCATATTATGATATAGATTAATCATCTTCAAACGTCAATTCTATGAATTACTTTCCCACTTTGAGTTAAAAAATTTAAATATTAGTAAATATTTTTTTTACTGATTCTCATTCCATGCAATCAATATCATATCCCACTTTAGTATTCCTTACCATATACCACAATTGATTACCTTCTCCTTAAAACTATTAAACAACAAGGGTTATTTTGATGTTTTAAACATTTTATGAAATCACATATGTATTCCAAATCATTCTTCCATCCATTTTCAACAATGGGATCATATGATCCATTCGATGATGTGTGGTGCTTCGTTATGAAATTATCCAAAAATGTCAAAATCTTTAAAGTTATATAGGTATCCTATATATCATGAATACTACATCCATTTATCACTCAAGTCAATTAATACTACATATGAATAAACTTGTTTTTTCTATATACTCCATCTCAAGATGCTATTTTTAAAGGATATATTCCTCTTTTTTTCTTCCCACTACCACTTCCTTGTTTTCACCATGGAAAACCCTACAAGATTGTACTATTATAGATGAACCAAAAATTTTATCATCTAATTATATAACACTTCATCATGACGATAATCTATGATATTTCAAATAAATGTTATTAATATTACCCTCACTTTTAATTTTATATATACTAAACATTGATTCCAACAATAAGCACACCTCTTTAAAAATAACTTATATGAAATTTTATCTGATAATTTATATTCTTTCACATTGATGACATTTAATTTTATGAGTTTTAAAGTATTAGGCCAGTAAATATACATACCAATGCTATAGTATACAGAGTGTACACATTTTAGTAGTAATCATTTTTCTATAATGTTGATCTTTTAATATAAATGATGACATAATTTATGAATGTCCATTAATATTATCTACATAAATTATTCTAATTCCATACCCATCCTTACATCACGTGGTAAACATTAAAAAAATCGATGAGTATATAAATCTTAGTAAGGTATATAGAAAGAAGGGAATTATTATTCCACTAATAATAATTATAACACATGAAAATAAGAATTCATGAAAACATAACATTTTACCCAAATAACAAAATGTTTTTATTTAATAAATATCCTTTATTTTACCTTTTAAAATGAAATAAATTACATTAATGTTCATTAGAAGAATAGAAAATTTATATATCTACCCTAAGAAATAATCTAGTTGAACCAATACAGTAACCTTAAAGATTGAGATATCTAAACATCCAATACCCAATATAATTATCCAGATAATATAATCATTACACAATGTATAATGGAACTTTTTGGGTGCACCTATTGTTTAATCTATATTGTGATCACCTGATGTTATCTTGGTGTACACATCATTTATACTTTTAAACGAAGAATAATAGAAAATAAACAATTTGATCATATTAATTTCTTTTTAAAATATATATGATGTCCAATTTTAGATAATAAAATAAAATTGTCATCTAAAAATACCATTTTAAAAAATACACTATTATCTTATATACCCATATTCAATACTAAAATACCAAAAAATGGGTATATTTTTTTCATTTAAGAATACAAGAAATATTAAAATGAAATAAAATTATAAAGTATTTCCACTATAGAAGAAATTTCATTGTCACAATGTTGTTAATAATAGAACATTCCTTTTGTTTTCGGTCATAATATTCCGTAATAAATAAATAGAATCATACCTTTCCCTGGAAATTTGAATTAAATTTAAAACAGGACTAAAATTTCATTTATATATCATTTATATGTATAAATAACTCTATTATAGAGTATAAAGAATAATTATATGTAAAAAATATTTTGAAATGATATCAATTAACATTTTATGTGTCCCATAGAATATTGAACATTTAAATCATAAGCACTATGAAAGAATAAAACATTAAAAAATAATAAATAACATGAAGATAGATGACATAATGATATATAATATTAAAGGGTTTTTATATACTACTTATAAAATAACAATTGTGTATATCAATAGGAACTGTGTCAAGGAATGGAGAATGAGATAAAATCCATTACATCATCTACGACTTTTTACATAGGAATTTATCTTCAGGAATAATAAAATTATGATTATTATTAATTTTATTAAGATACTTCTTAATCATTGTAAATTATTTTATTCTACTTATTACAATGTTTTAAACATCTACATACACATTTATGTTTGGGTCTGTAGTTTTGACCATATTCTGTTTATGCGTCAATCACAACATTGGTAGGGTAACTATAGCCAAGGGGATCATTATATTAAAATATAAGGAAAATAATACTAGAATTATTTTCATATATATACTTCAATGATACATTTTAAACTAATCAGTAATGATGTCTATGAAATATTAACCAACGTTACTATCAGAGATATTGTATGTTTTATGTACGAATGAGTAATGTTCCCATTTTACAATAATCATTATGGAATGAAGGTAAGTGAAATTTATCATTCCAAAGTAATGATTATATAATAGATTCCACATTAATTAATTATATATACTTATATATATATATTTATATATAAGTAATAACATCAGGTTGAGGAGCTGGTAGTCCACACATTTAATATTGATTTTATCACTATTTTAATATGTGCAAGGGTAATAAAAAATGATATATTATATTTATAAAATTATAATTATTTCATTAATATGATAATTATTTTATTTATTTCACATATATTTAATTATAAGAATTTTTAATACAATACATGTGATGTGTGTAAGTGTGACATCACTTTGAGTAGGCATGAGTCCACATGTCAACAAACGACGTTTTCATATTTACACAAAATAAAAATCATGATGGCATGTTTTTAAAAACATTCAATAATTAGTAACAAATATTTAATAATATATGTATATATATATAATATAAATATATTTTTTATATCATAATTTCAAACCATTATAGTAGTTTAATGGAAAAATAACAATAGCGTTACTTGAAGAAGTAGTTCACTGTACACAAATAGTAATTTCACTAAATTTTTATTGAAGAGTGTATATGTTTAAGATAAAACCATAAAATAAAACAATTTATGTATATTTCTTATACTTATTTTATTGTATAATAATTTATTAATAATAAATTATTTTACTGGAAAAATAACAAAAGCATAAATGCATATTGAAGAATGATATCACCTTTTCTGGGTATCTCAATTTGGTTTTGCACCAAAGGAAATCATGGTTGTATTTACACATAACATGATTCCTTTAGTGTTAACTAATGGTATTGGGATATTTTTTGGGAAGGTTTTGTATGAGAAAAAGGCCTTGATATGTGTGAATAAATTAGAAGGGTGTGGGACATTTTATTGTTGAGGAGGGGTGAAAAGCATGTAAATTTTTTAACAGGGAAATCCAAAAACAATTTCCATTAGAATGTTAAAAAATAATTTTCTGAATTATATATAATAAATGATGGGTCATAAATATTAATAAAAAATAGATTTTTAATAATTTCAACATAATTTTGGCAATACTATTTATGTTTTAGTCTCTTGTTAAGATAACTATTATCTTAAACGATTTAAATAATTTGAAATAAATCACCTAAAATAGTTTTGTCAAAAACAAATATAAAATTATCAAACATTATAAATTACTCTAATTAAAAATATGACATAAATTGTATTATTATTTTAATCACATATGTGTCATTGATTCACGTAAATTTCATCCCATAAAAGGGGTGACAATGAAGGTTTTCAAATTATAAATGTTCAAAAAAATTGAATGTTTTTATTTATATTTTAAATTTTAAATTTTTTCCAGTGAAAAATATTTGTATAACTGATATAACATTAATAAAATATTAAATTAAAACTATATAAATTCTTATTTAATTTAATAAATTGTATTTTTAAATTTTTGTTTTGAACAAAAATTCAGTATAATTAAATATTTTTTAAACTATGAATATGAATAGAAAAAAACCAAAAATATATCAATCGTAAATTATTATATCTGACCTACAAAATTGATTATTATTATATTATATAATAATTATTATACTGTAAATAAAAAATTGTAAAATATAATCCCTATAAATAGGAGGAAAACTGCCTTTTAAAATATATAGATCTTTTATAATTAAAATATGATTTATTATTTATTTAATCCTATTATTATTAGATGAAAGTAAAAAAATTTATAAAAAACTATAATCATAATATAGTTAATCCTTTTAATTCCCTTTTATTCATCACCTAATAGATTATTAAAATTTAAATAATAAAATTCACAATATATTTTTTTTTGGTATAACTCAGTCTTTCTTCTAATGCAATATTCTAGATAAACTCATTATTCCATATCAGGTTTCCTAACATACATAACATCCCTTCTAAATTAAATATTATTTATTATTTATAATTACTAATCAATATGAATAAAACGAAGTATATCATTACCTTTTATATTACAATTATACTAACTATCACGAGGATATATCTTGGTAGTTTAGATATAATAATTATGAATTACATCATTGTTAAAATATTTATCAGTATTCTATGTGATTATTTATTATTTCTGAAAATCCATGGCTTATATTTTAGTCTCTTGTGAATATAAATATTGTTTTACATGATCATAATCTATTCTAACTATATTATGCTCAAAGAATTTGATTAAAAGTAATGTGTTTTTGGTTAAAAAATTTACATATTTATAATACATTATTTATTCATAGATTCCATTATATTCTTACCCATATTGACCATCTGATCTCACCCAATTTTATATTTTATTTTTTTCACAACATATGGGGATAACTTTTTATATTTAACATGAATTGATTCAATATTGGCAATACTGGCATTCACAAATGAATTATTTTTTATATGATGTTATAAAAAGTAATGTGAATTTAAAAAATGTATAAAGTTTTATAATACTATCTAATTAATTAATAATTTTATATTTAATTCATTGTATCTATAATGATATAATAAATAATACCTTAACTCTCAGGTAATGAGGAAGGTTCATTATAGTTGGTGTATGGTTATTTTTATTAGAAACACTAAGAACTAAATTAAGGAAGACATAGATTACAAAACATACACATAAATATTGTTTGAGGATATGTATAGAGTAATATATTAGTGTTTGGTAAGGATGAATATATTTGGTTATTATTATTAATACATCCTTGGTTTTATAATACAATGGGATATGGTTATAGCACCGAGATATGAAGTGGATTATTCAAAAAAATTAATGCATTAGGCGTGACCCAATAATCATCTTGTTTTGGACATTGAGCCTTATTCTGAACATTGTAATACACTCCCCAATTATATTTAAAGTATTATATACAATTTAATTATAATATATTTTGAATCATTTTGAAAGAGATATATACTCAAAGAAACCATTTTTATGGTTTTCAGATTAGCTGTGCATCAATACTTCATTCTATGTTAGGCAATTAAGTATATTTTGTTATTATAAATTATGTTCAATAATGATTGATATAATCTAGTTTGTGACATCATTTTTAATTATTCGTAAAGGAATTAATTTACTCCAGATAAATACACATAATACCATGATTAAGAATGATCATTTTTTGAATGGTATTAATCCACTCTTTTGAGTGAATTCATATCTCAAACATTCAAATCATATGATGATCTAGTGTATGTAATAAAAATACAATTTAATATTATTTTATGTATTATGGAATTGACGTTATGTAATAGAATAAGAATATAAAACAGAAAAATATCTATTAGGGTAATAATGGAAATAAATTTATTCACATATGTGATAAATGTGGAAATAAACACCCTATAAATTGCATGTAGATAATGATATTTTGATGCATTTGTGAAGTAAAAGGAACCCATGATCATGATTATAATGATATGAAGAAATATTCTAATTTTCAACGATTAAAAAGTGAAGATATGTGTAACAGTGGAAATGAATTCCTTGATTGTTAACAGAATATAATTTATCAGAATATAATAGTTCATAGTGGAGTTAATGCTGAAACCACATATGATAAGGAATGATTAATGATTTTTTTGAATTAAGTAATTATGTAATTTTATTATTTTATAAATGATATATTGGTTAAAATAATTATGAAATGTATAATGATTTTAATGAAGATCTGTTTCATTAATGATTTTAAGACATATTTTAATCTGTGATAACCAAGGAAATTATTATTTTTTAATTTAAAATTCTTATAAAATAAATTTTTGATGTAATGATGGCTATAATATGATATTAATGTTGAGAAATTGATATTTGTATAAGTATATTATATATATAGATAATATACATTGTATTTTGGTGAATACATTGCTACTTATTAATGATTTGTTGAGAAAGTAGTTTATACAATACTTTTTAATGTTTATAGTGATTTTAAATTTTAGTAATACATCCTAAAATCTATGTCTTATTTAAGGAATAAGAATTATTTCATGTAATATTTTTGGTTTTATGGAATGTAAGGATATTAATATGATTAAATATAATTCATAAAATATTAATTAACATATTTTGTAAGTAATGATTAATGGTAACAAAATTTCATTTTAGTATTAATGATAAGATCATTTTGGGAATTTAGATACCTTATATAAATTGTTTTAGATCATAATATTTTTGTTTCGACATAATGTAAACAATTTTTTAAATGGTTTAAATTGAACGTGAATGTGGTTTAGTGACTAATACATTACATTTTCATTCAATGATTTTTATATATTGGGTAACACGTACTAACTATTTTCCTTAAATAATGAATAAATATTGAAGAAATTACTTAACAATTAATTATATATGTTAATATGTATTAAGAGTGTGTTTTATCATTCAAGAAAGAACTCATTTTGATTTATTATTTTTGTGGAAGGAGAAATGTATTGGAAATTGATTGAAGGGTATCCAAATGATCAATTTATGATTAATAAATTGGTGCATATCATGTAAGTATATTTCTGTATATTCTTTGATAATGAATGATTCCCTCAACTCTTGGAGAAAGATGATAAGGAAAACTATAATCCTAATAACTTGATCTATGTTGAATTGATGGACTCTTCAATCAGAATATATTTTTTGAGGCCCTAAACATTGCATTGATCATACACTGTATCATGATAAGGGAACCTTATTACTCACAATAATTATTTACACTTTACTTATTAATACACATATTCAATTCCCAATTATATTCTTCTACTTTTAAACGTAGTTATATTTTATTTTATAATAATTTATACTTCCATTTATCTCTCATTACGAGTTTATTTTTTTAAATGCTTTTATGATATGTGTTTTCAATAAAATATTTATCAAATATTACCCTTTTTTTAAAAAGATCAATATTAAATTGTGATGACATAATATATTTAATATGGGGCCAATGTAGAATGTGAATATTTTAAATATAAATATCATTTTACTCGATAACACATGTGACACACAACACTTTTTAATTTTTTTTTTGAATAAAACACCTCAATACCATATAATAGATTTAATTTATAAAAAATTTATTTTAATCAATAACATAAAACACAGAAAACAATGATTCTCTTAATTAACTTGTCTTACATAAAAAATCATATTCTTCACTAATATAGTATACTATTAATAATATTATTTAATATGATGGTTATTTCCTTGAAACTACAATGGTGGGTATTAATTTGTTACAATAAATTATTAAAAAATATTATTTACAGACATTTATTATATTTTAATTGACCATAATTATAATAATAATAACTAAAATATGTAAATTTTTCAGAAAACTGTAAATTTTCAAAATAACTGCATCGTCCCTATTTGAAAGAAAATTTTAATTTTAATTTTTTTAAAAAATTAAAATAATAATAATATTTTTATTAAATCATATTCCCAAAATTATATTATAGTTAATTTTGGATATTTGACTAAGAAAAATCATTTTTTTGATGAAAAATTAAAATGATGAGTTTTTATTTAAAAATGTCATTTCATTTAAGAAATTTACAGAGAAAATTATATTTTTAATTGGTTTTAAATAAATCTTTCCCAAATATATTTATTTTAATAAAATTAAGATCATTTAAATCATTTCCTTGATTAATTTTGATGTAACAACTATGTCTAGTTTTAAAAAAATTTAAATTAAAAACTTTTTTCCTTGTCACATATGTGGGAATAATTTTATATTAAATTTAACATATTCAATAAATTGAAATTGGAAAATTGATTATATATTTCGATTTTGAATAAATTAAAATTTCTAATAATTTAATATTACTATTTGAACAATACTAATAGTGAAAATAGTGATAATTATTTATCGTGGTTAAGGTAAATACTGATTTATTTCTGGTTATACTTTTAATATACGATTCAAAAATGGCATACCAACTTGTAAAACAACAATTTTCAAAAAATATTTCTAAATTATATGTTTTAATTTATTTCACATATTTGAGATCATAGATTGATAAAAAAATTGGTATTATTTATTTTTTAAATAAAACTACAAGTGTGCCACGTACGACACTTTTTAAAGGCCAACCACTCTTATCTATTATGCACAACATAATACCAGTTTGGATCTTCCTATACCTACAAAAATCTCTTAAAAACCACTCTAATAATCATATGATCCTTATTTTTGTAAAAATTATATCATAAGAAAACTTCACTACAATATTAATGAGGTTACAGAAATAAGTCATAAATATATCTTATTTACATTTTATTATTCCATTTCATAGTGTATAATGTAATGTTGTTCATGCGTATGGTAGACAACCACCATGCAAAGCAATGTGATTCATGTTTTAATAATGATTATATGAAATTATATGATGATAATAATGATTATGGGCGACATTTATTAACTAATTATAATATTTAGTACATATATATTTCTCAGAGGATAATATATCAATTAATTATATTTAACTAAATGATCTTGGTATAGTTCAGGTATTTGTAAACCACATCCACAAAATGATGTCATTTTCTTTTCATCACCCCACCGAAATTGAAGATATATTAGTATATTTAGGGATATAATATGTTATATATGATATTATGATCATTTTTAAATATAATATATCACTTAATATATATCCTTAATGGTTATTGAAAAATGGAATTATTACTCATGTGTATGTATTTCATAATATCTTCATGATCAAAATAAAATTCATTTCTCAAAAAAATAAATAATGATTAGTATTAAATGTATAATTTATGTTTAATATTATAATTATTTATTCAATATTATTATAGTGAGTATAAATCTGTAAAATATTCACAATAACTTGAACTTTTGTTACTAATAATTAACAAAAAAACATGGAAATTATCCCATGAAACAATGAATAAAATGAATGATTATTAATTAACAGGTGATAAAATGTTATAAAATTGTAGTATATGACATTATAAATATTATTATAGTTATAGTGTATGTTCATTAAATGTTTAAAACCATTAAACATGATATTAATATAATTTTAACAAAAATGGAGCCCAAGGAAATGGATTTTTATCTCACTTTTTTACATTCGTGAGACATATGCTATATTACCAACTTATTTAAAATATGTGGCGTATATACAACCCATGACTATATTTTATATTTATTATACATAAAATAATGGAAATTTATATAAAAATTTTATCATAATTATTTCATAGGGATTATGACTTAATGTTACTAAAGTGGTAAGTGTTTTATGTTGTAATCTGATCTTTTATTTGTATTGCTCAGGATTATTGATATAATAATTAAATATTATGATCTGTACCTCAAGAAACTCATGAAATTTCATATCCACTTTTATTAATTGTATTTTCATGAAATAATAAAAAAATTCCACTCATAGATACATTAAATAATTGAGAAAATAATTTTAAGAAAATGCAAATTTATTTCTCTCTTCAGGATAAATCATTTTTATTCAATAAAAATTAATGTTAAGACATGTTTTAAAAAAACTCTTTGATATTCATGAAATAATTTATTATGGAAATTTTTACCCGTGTTAGAATTTTAATATATTATTCTTATTAATCTTCTTTTTTCCATGAAATTCACTTTTATAATCTTTTTAAAATGTAAAAATTGAATGTTATTTTTAACTTTTATAGAATGTATAGAATATTATACATCATTTCATTGATTCCACCTAATATAGTTATAAAAGATATTTTCAACCAATTTATTTACAACTATTATGGAAAATAAATACTTTTTTAAAAAAGATTTTCTATGATTTTTTTACACTATTTTATGTATTAAAAAATGAATTAAAATTTGAATGCATATTTTCCTTAAGAAGTTGTTTAAGATATTTTAAGGTATTTATATTTATAAATGAATCTAAGAAATTAATTTTATATATGATCTAATTTTGATATATTATATTGATATCATTATTATTATTTAATTTTATGTCTTATGATGTGTTTAATTTTGTATGTTCTCTTTTTACACCATTCATCATATTACGCTTGATGGATCATGGTTATGTTTATTGATTTGGGAAATAATTCATAATTTAAATTTTATTTTTCCAATACAAATGTTAGTTTTTTGTTTCTAAAAATATATTTTTAGGATTAAATAGACCTAGTATGGGATGGGTGGGGCCTACTATATCTCATTAATGAATTGATTGATCTCATGATAAAAATTTGTTATCCAAATTTGATGGTAGTCTACCAAATGGTTTCAAATTTCTTTCGTATAAATCTTGAAATATTAAATTTTAGAAATTATACAATCCAACATTATGAATCCAGTTCATTATATTCTATGTGATTAGTTGGTTTTTTAGAATATTCTTTATATAGTTTTTTATCTCATGTTACTATTTAAATGGATTTACTGGAAAATGACTTAATTATACCATATAATGTTCTTGATACTAATCAAATGTAATTTCTTTTATTTAATTATCATTACCTAGTAATTGTTCATTATTTATTCATATCTTACATTGTATGATTATGTTTATCGGGCATCTGAGATCACCCCTTTATTATTTTTGATATCAAAAAACGAACTACGACATTTTTCAACAATAGAAAACATTACAACCATTCGATTTAGATAGTACATTCGTGAAGAAAAAATTAATAATTCATTAAAAATTCATAAATAATTCACAATAAGATCAAATAAGCTCCAAATATAGATATGAATTCTTTGATGATCCCATGTAATAATAGATTTTTAAATTTCTTAATTTACAGAGATGTGACTTCTGACCCAACATGTTTCTATAGTTTAATTTCCTTATTCCTTAAATCACTTTTTGAAAGACTTGAATAAAGTGACAACATTGTCAACAACTCGAAAACACCTCTCAGATAAATAACATGATCCTCCTCAAGCACATAGTGAACAAGTATTTTATCCAAAAACACTACCATTAATGTATTTATATTGTCTTATAAAATCGTTTCCATTAACTATATAATGACTTAATAATCATCGATTAAAGAAAATTTCATAACAAGTTTATCATAATGGTCATAACTGATCCAAAAAGATGTTTTATGAAAGTTATATTAATTTATATTAAACTATGTTAACCATAATTAAGGTCAATCTTGAAAACCACTTTAACCCTTTAAATTTATAAAATAGATCATCACTCTATAGAAGTGAAACAATTTTCATTACAATCACTCAATTTAGATTTCAGATATAAACACATTTTTGTACTGAACCATTAGACTTCATTAAAAAGTGAACTACAGCCACCTATGGTGACAGACTCAGGAATATAAAAATTTTCTTTAGGATTACATCCAATTGAATCTTAGAATCATTAATTAGATCTGGTTAAATTTTGTATTAATTGAATAGAAACTAGTAGAGTAATAGTAACTAAATTAATATAAAACTGTACCTCCCATATCGTTGGAAAACTATAGAAGCCAGAAGGAAATACATTGGGAAACTTGATGAAATATAGAGGAACACAACAACTCAATGATTCCCACTTTGGATTAAAATAAAACATTCATATTACTTTCCACAACTCTATATAAGATGTTAGGCCTCAAATCAACCTTGGGTCCCATTGTTGTTTAATGACACATCAAACACCATTAAATGTAGTAAAGGTGACCCATCCAAGAAACAAAATCATACATTTGTTATCAAGGAACCAACCCATTTTGAAAATGAAAACATGCAGTTTCATGTCGATATCAAGAATAATCCAAAAACAATTACATTTGATAATGTTAAAACACAAGAGGGATTATAGAGACCCTTAACTATCTTAATACCAAGGGGTGTAGCAAGATCAATTATATAATATTAACTCTCCATAAGAAGTTTTCATTGATTAAAAATAAAGGATAAAATAAATTAATGAGATGCACCAATATCGAAAAAATAAGTCAATAATGGTAAATATATAGTGATAGTACCTATCATGGTCACTAGACTTGTATCTTCTTCATGTAGAAAATCATAGAATACATAATTAATCATCTTTTTAGATTCTAATAAATGTAACCCCATTATCTTTGTTGTATCTTATTATGACATATTTTTATATTGAGTATATGAAATCATGCCAATATATAGATTTTAGGAAACATGGTATAATTTCTATGAGTTTCTTGAGTGTCTATAAAGAACCACATGCCTTAGGTGCCTTATTAGAAACCATATAATAATACCAATGATTTTTTCACTATTATAAAATCAATAATCCTATTCTAGCTAGAGTTTGATTACGAGAATTGATATGTTATCGAGAACCATGGGGAGAATCATTAGGTTTCCAATTCTATTAATTAAACCCACACATTCACTATGAGGGAATTCAAATCTCAATAATGATGAAATTCTAGAAAATTACATTTAATCCATCTAATCTCTATCTAGAACATAAGCATAAGAATGATACTTCAACAAGATAACTTGATAAGGAATATCCATTCAATGTACCAAATAAAACTGACATGGATTCATCTTCACATTCGATACTATTTTATGTGCCAAATTAACAAGTTCATCCAAATTTTTTGCATTCTATATATTGGTATCATCATTATGAACATGCCTGAAAAAATCTATATCCATGGAAAACGAAATTGACTCTAGAGTGAAATTGTTTTCTAAATGTACATTAATGTTATTCCACTCTTTGACCTCAATAATCATAGCATTCACCAGAGTGTCCCTATATCTTTTTTTATGTACATAAAACAATTATTTGGAACACTTCAAAATTATTTTGATAAGGGACTTCAAGAAACAAAACAAATGTTCAATCTCAATCCACCATTATTCACCCACTTGAAGATCACTTTACCCATTGAAAATTTCAAAATTCTGGTGAATGAATTATTGATAATGTAACCATAGAATATACCTCTAAGGTTCCATAATAATATTTTTAATGGGAATTTTTCTAGGATTTGTACCCAAATTATAGGAAGTATGCAAGATATCAACAGAAAACAATAGATAAAAGAGAAAAGAAAGAAAATATATGAAATAAGGGAAATTATTTTCAACAGATAGTAAAAAAAGTTTTGGATTATGACCTATCCAAATACATTATTGGAAAAATACTAGAGTTAATTCTCAATATTTATTTCCCAATCCACTAATGGTGACTCAATCTTTATTGTGGTTATATCTTGATAAAACTCATTAATAACAACCTCTTATGTACTGATAAGATTTCACAATTTCACAGATGATTTTAAGACCAAAATATAATCCTTGAGCTCTAATAACACCTTTTCATTAACCATATTGGATTCCCTAGTAACCTGATAACCAATCCGACATTGAAATGGAACAAAGGGAAATCCTAATGCCCATGGGATCAAAATAAGAAATTACATTATAAAAAATAAATATGGAAATTAATTTCCCACAAATATTATGGATTAATGATAAAAATTCAATATGAATTCAAAAGAACCTCTAATATGAGAATGGAATTAGATATATAACAGGTACAAATAAACAAATGCACTACAGATAAATGCATGTAAAACATGATTGATAAACAACACATGTCCCAGTGGACACAACCCTCCACGTCCATGAATCAACAACTAAACCCCCTACATGATGTCCTTTACCCCTGATCAAACCTCAAAGGTGAAAATCTACAGACAGCTCAAGGAACATGTAGGTTTTGATCTAAAATCCTATTATGGTCTCTTTAGGGATTCCATAATATATATGACATTACAAATTTCACTAAAAAACATTATTTTAATTTCCAAATAATGTGGTTCTCTATTTCAATGGTATATTTAAAAAATCATATCATTACAGTGAAAATGAAATAAATACATTTGAAACAGTGGAAATAATTTAAAAAACAAGTGATTTTCACAAATAGATTAAATAAACACTTCTCTATATAATAGATGATATAAAACCAATGGCATTTAAAATCCATTTAAAATAATGGTGTTTAAATGTATCTTATATATATATTATGAGAAAGATGGTCATCTACCAATATTTTTATTAGTTCCATGTTATGGGATCATCACACAATAATTTGGTAAACCATAATGTGTACACACATCCCTTAGAATTAGCAAGAATGAACTAATCTATGTCCCACTAGGGGAAGTAATATGGGATATCCAATATTTCTTACGCATTTTAATGCATCAATATGATTCTATATCATTCCAATACAATTGTTTCTTTCACAAATATGTCACTAAATACTTAGGTTTACATGTTCTCTATTAAAATATGGTGATGGTCAATTTTTTTTAAGATAACATATAAAAAATCCATATGCCATAATATTAAAAATAACATTCCCATTAATAACCAAAAAATATTTTTAATAAAAAAACATTCTTTTTAAAAGATAAAACATCAATGTTTCTATAAAAATTATTTTTGAGCCATTTTTCACAAATAATAATTTGTAATAAATTCACAATTAACATTCATAATTACATTTAACATTTTAATTTGAAACAATATCTATCCATTTCAAAAAAAAACTAACAATTTTATGGAACTATGATTTTACCGAAGTTTAAATATAAACCATTCAATTTTATAAATAAATAATTTTAAATTGAAATAATTCCAAAAAGCATGAAACAATTTAATGGAATTCGTCATTTTTCCAATTTCATTCCAAAATCCCATTTCTAAACTCAAATTCAATTGAATTTTGTTTTTAAAACATATTAATTGACTAAATTTTAATCAAAATCATGAAATTTTTTTCATTCAAAATACTACAATTAAATAAATCGATTTATAAATAACGAAATTTGTATCATGATGGAACCTCCATCCTCAAGATCACCAGATCATGATTCACCAAACCAGAATCGAGATTCATAATCAAGAATAATGAATTGGGAACCTTTTAAATAAGGATATAAACTAGTTTTTGTTCCTAAAATAGTTGTTATTAGATACACAAAGAAACAAAAGTATCCATGGAACCCTAGGTAAGATAATACAAATAGCATGATATATAGAATGAGGATATAAAACTAATCGGGAGGAGATCAAATCGTGTTTATCATGATTTGATCTGCATTTTGGAGGTTTATATGGGTAAAAAGCACCTCATGGGTTCTCTAGGAGAAGAAGAAATCCTAATGGGTCTTTCTAGGATCATATGGAAGCTAATGAGAATTACTTAGTGTTGTAAAATTATATTTTCTGATTACAAAAATATCATAAATTATTAGATTGGAAAATTCACATTGTTAGATTAGACTATGTGGAATGGATATAAACCCCTTAACATGGGCCAGAGTGTTTTGGGAACCGTGTTCCAACCATTCAATACCCCACTGACGTGGTTTTCACTATTTTTCATGAGAGAGTGCCTGGTTTGAAAAAACCATGCCCCAACCAAGAAAAACCCATATTTTTAGAAACATTTGAAATATCATCCTAATAAAACCCAAAATGAAACCCATACAATTTTTTCTAAAAGGGGGGTTTATAGAGAATAAAAAATAGTAATATTATATTACATGTGATGGATTTTTAACTTAATTCTCAATCATTTGGACATTGGTTATTGTATTATCCTATCCCCTTTTATAAGGACTATATACATCACATATCTCATGTTATATCATGAATATTTTTATTTTAAATATATTTTATTTGTTATGTAATTTTATTCTATCATGGGGATTATGATTCATTGATTCATTTGTGGTATGAGTTTTACATTCCAATAAAAAAATTTATTTGGATTATTAAAGATTATGGTTTAAATTATTATATATATTGTTGTTTCTCTGAATAAACTCAAGAATTTTACTCTCCTCTAAAAATGTCATGAGAATACATGTTTTTTGATATTTATTTATATTTATCCACTCCTGGTATATATAGAATATATTTATGAAAATTATTTATTAGGTCTGTAACATTATTTATTTTAAAAATATAATTTCAAAGAATATATTTAAAATGCATTTAAAATGTATTTTTTAAAGGGGAATAAATATTTTCCTCCAAAATAGTTTTAATGAATTTTAATGATTACATCGTAATTGTAAAACATTGTTTTGAAATAAATTTATTTTCATAAATTATTTATGTTTTAAAAAATTTATTTCTGATGAAATATTAATTTTATCAATAAATTTACTAAATGGTTATCAAAAATCATTTTCCATCAAATACTATTTTTTTGATATAAAATCTTATATAATTGGGAGATAATTATGATATTATTATTTAATTGAATGGTTTGTTTTTACCATATTTTTATAAAACCTATTTGACTTCAAATTTTTTTGATCTAATTATAATTAAACCTGATTCTATTTCATAGGTATGTTATGATGATATGATTATGAAAACTATCACTTCTTCATAGGTTATGATATGCTAAATGTTTTTCAAATCCATTTCAATTCATGGGAAATGACATGGTGAATGTTTTATGATCTTCTGCCACATATTTGAATTATTCTAATTTTGTGATGTGTAAAATTTGTATCTTAGTCAAATATAGTGGGAAGGGTTTATAACTAATCAGATAGACAAGAAGAGAATGTGAATTGAACTATATTTAGAAATGTACTTTTCCCAAAATATTGTTCTTGGGATTAACATTGACATACATGAATAATTTGGGAGAGAAATGATTCAACTAAGAAAAATGTGTCACCATTGTGGATAGTTGGGTTTCGTGATATGTGTGTGTAATTGTAGAAAACAGAGGAGATATAGGTTGTTATTCCAATCATGAAATAGTAACGATATGGACGGTTATCCCAAGACTGATAGAGGGTACACTAGAGTTATTCCCCTGATTGAGATAGATACATGGGTTTTTATCCAATGATTATCATCTTATAAATTTGTTTGGTGGGTATACCTGGAATATTATTTTCTATGCTTATGTGTATGAAAAAATCTATATATTATTTTAACGTTATTCTCTAAAATCTAATATTCTTTTATTAAATTATGATACATGTATTACAAACATTCAATATTTTTTCCATGAGTCAATTTTGTAATATATAATATAGAAATTGGGGATTTCTAATGTTATTATAATGTTCCCATTAAATAATTTTTTTTATAAATATTTGATCATTGATATATTCCATTATACAATTACCCTTACTATGAATCTCTCCAAAAACATTTCTTATGTTTCATTTCCCCATGTTTTCAAGAGGAGTATTATAATTATATTTTTGGTATATGATAAATGTAATATTGGTGTTCTCAAGAAAAAATATAATTTTTATTTTATATTTTAAAATTTAAAAGGAATCAATATATATATATATATATCTTGTTTTCCATGACTAATAAAATATATATTTTTTGGGATGCAAAAACCTATAACTAGAACCAATCTAAAAAATTAATAATTTTCTCTACATTAATGGAGTCATAGACATTATAGCTGATATCAAATCCTCTTTAGTATAATCATAGGTAATTTTAATTAGGAAAAAATTTATTAGAAAATAAAATGTAGATATTTTATAATGCGGTAGCATTTGGATGAACATCCTAATGTTTTGTTCAGGAACTAATTTTGTTTTTAACTAGAAATACTCCCTTTTATAGATACTACAAGTATATTTAGAAATCTCATAGAGTTACACAGGGGTAACTACACAAAAATCATATTATTTATGACTCGACTGGGAATTTGGGAATGAAAAAAATCTTTACTAAACACATGGTTTTTACTATGGGTGGGGGTATACTTTGGTTAATAAAAATTTTATTTTCAAATTTTCATGAACTATTAAAACATACGGTTATTATGTATGACTTTGGGTATCACTAATGAAAATTAATTTTTCATGATATATAGTTTCTATAATAGATTTCATGATTATGTGGTTTTCCACTATGATTATTATTACTAACTCTACAATTTATAATTTTATTCAATGATGGGAACTAGACGGAATTGGGTTATCAGTGGATGTTATGTAGAATTTATTAATATGTTAAATAATTGGATGATAAATACAATAAAGTATATTGTGAGAATTATTTTTTAGTCATCATAATTCATGATTAACAACGATTATATTCAAAAACACCCAAACTCATAAAATAAGATAAGGATTGAATTAAGATAGATATCATATAGTGGAGACAGTGGTGGAATAAAGATGTAGTTTTAAATATATTATGAATTTGTGAAGAACTAACCAAGGGAATTTGTAAATGGAATGAGAAGATGTATTATATGTGGTCAACAAGGCCAATGAGTAAGTAATTATCGATGAAATTTGGGTGATTAGTTAATTAAATATAATAAATATTGGTATCCTAAAAATAAAATTTATATTTTAATGATTTGTTTGTAAAATTTAAATTAATTATGAAAATCAATGTCCTAGGGGGAAATTTTACTAAGTGAATCAGTGAAATGGTATATGTAATGATTATATTTTAGATTACGAAGTAACTATTAATGAAATATAAAAATAATGTGGTTTTAGGAAATAAGATTATGAATCATATTAAATGGTTTGATAAAGAAGTGGGTTATGGTGTTTTCCATTATTTGAATTCGATTATTAAACCATATGAATTATAAAATATTATTTATTGTTTAGTATATTTATTTATTAAGGATTTTATAGAATATGTTAAATGATTTTGATGGACTAGAATTGTGATTTAATGAAATAGGTATATTTTTATTATGTGAAGATAACAATAAATACATTTTAATATGTGTATAAAATGGTTTTTATTTTTGGTAACGAAATTTTAGATATATAAAATTTAAAATATGTATTATTTATGAAATGATAAGAGTTTTTAAGAAATTGGATTATTTTTTCATTGATAGAGTTTACATCATTTATTGATTTAAGGACACTAATAAATGAGGAAACATGCATGTTTTCAATAAAGATTTATGGTAATTTATGCGTATATAATTATATAATATAAAAAATTATGAATTTAATGAAAAAATTTGAATGTGGTTTTTGGGAGACATGTTATGTTATACAATAGATTAGTGATACGTTGATTTGGTAAATTTAGTGACCTTCATTCTAATGTTTTGGAAATTATGGTTTTGAGGTATAACATTTTTAACCATTTTTAGGATGGTTTAATATAAAATATTAAGCACCTTCAATATAATAAATTATTAGTTACCTAAAAGATAAAATTTCCATATTGGGTAACAACTGCTATTTTTTAACTAGTGATTAAAAGAATGCCTTATCATTCTTTTATAGATCTTATTTTGTTCCTCAAAAATGAATGATTCATCTTAATTTATAAAATTATAATATGAATTTGAAATTGGTCAAGGAACAACCAAAGGATTAACTTGTTCCTATCAAAAAAATAATCAAGGTAAGCACAATTCCATATGTTATCTATCAATAGGGAAAATGGTTTCCCCAACATTATGAAAATGATATTGAAATAAATTATTGTTTTGAAATCATAGTTTTTTATGATATTAATGACCATTTTTTATAATCATATTTTTGTTTATTAATGGTTATAAAATTTCCAATGAACATCTTCTCTATCAATAACCATTAGTATTATGGTGATTTTATACACTTTAATTTCAATGTTTTCACATATCACAAATGATTGCCTATTTAGAAAACTATTATATGTAATTAAAGAAGAATGTCATACATCCCCTTATATTTTTAAAAATAATGATTCATTAACCCTTATTATGACGTTAGTTTCGGTAAATAAAATTTCATATATTAATTCTTTAACAAATGAGATTACTTTTTATAGATAAATTAATTTAAAGTGTGTAAGAATATGAGAAATATATATATTTTGAAATATTTATTAAAATTACTTTTAACATTGATATATTATAGAATTACAAAAAATCATTTATTTTGCAATAAATTAAATGAAAATAAAATCTGGGATTTCATTATATGCAACTCTATGTTGTAATTGTGTTACACACAATAACTAGTTTAGATTGTATTACACAAAACAAAGAGTTTAAAGACAATTTGATACATTATTAAAATATTATTATAAAATATAATAGTTATCACCTATCCATTTTAATGGAGGATATAAATATAATTAACTAAATTAATCAAATATGTTTTATAAATGTATATATAAAGACATATTTTTCCACGATTTATATAAAATTAAACTGAAAACCTTTTTAAACCAAAAAATATATATTTTTTAAATTATTTTCTGGAACAGAATTTTGGTTTAAATCAATTAATTAAAAAAATTAATTCTATTAAATAATATTAATGAACTATATATATTATATATTAAATATAATTTTAATAATTCAACATCTATATTTTCAATATAATAGATAAGAATGAATACAATTTTATGCTTAAAACAATATATTTTGAAAAAAACCCATTTTTTATACTTTTTTTGGTGAAGATTATTTAAATATTTTTCATTCATTATTTAACTAATATTAATAACATTATCCTTGGTTGAGTTTTAGTTATTATTATCTGAATTATAATTTTTTGATGAATAGATAAAAATAGAGAATATTAATTAAAAACGATTTTTTTATTTAAATAATTTATAATAATAGTTATATTTTATAGTTGGAATTAAATTAATTGTAGATATTATATATATGTATATATTAAATTTATGTAATTTTAAACTTTTTTATTTTTAATTTATATATGAGATAATTTAATTATTTTGAACATTTTTTTATTAGAAACTATTTTTTATTATATCCACATGTTTAATTTTAATATAAATTATATTAACATTATGATTTTAATTTTTAAAATTTGATATGATATTTATAATTATAATACCATACATTATATTATATGTTCAAATAAATTTTTTATCAAAATAATTTATTAAAATGGATAAAATTAATTATCACGGGTAATGTAAAGAAATGCCTTTTCACATTACATCAATTTGTAATGAAAATAATTTTCATGTCACGAATAATTTTCTTAATGAATTTTATTTAATATTTATATTAACATTATATATATAATATGATAAATATAATTTTATTTTTACTCTTAATTTAAAAATAAATATGGGAAATAAAAAACACATGTTACCACATAAAAAGGGTAAAATTGTGTACGCATAAGAACTAAAAAATTATGTCATAAAAAATATTTTTATATTTAATAAAGGATTGTTTTCTTTACCATGAAATAACTCAACTCCATATTCATATATTTTGGAGGTACATGAGGTAATAGAGTCCTCTAAATAATGAAAATATTTAGGTATTTACCAAAAAGACATCCATCTTAAATTATAAATGTTAACTGACTCTTGTAATTTCTCAAAATCATTAATGATATTTTTTCTGAACATACCTTGAAATTATATCATAAAAATTCATTCACCTATTCTTATAATATTTATTTTGGTCATTAATCCATCTTAGATGACATTTTTTGAATTCCTAAGGATGATACCCAAAGAAGAGGTAACACTCAGTAAATTTTTTTGATGTTTTATTTCATCAGAAACCACATTAAAATATTATTATATAATCATTACATAACTAACTAAAAATATTATATATTTTTATTTGGTTTTATGTTATTGAAATGCCTAAAAACAATATACAGTTTCATCAAATTTGGATACAAAATAATCAGTTGTGTGTACAATGAACTATTATACCATGAACAAAAGCCATTTTGTTCTCTATAAACACCTCTCACAATTGGACATAAGTATGGGATTATATTTTAAATATTATATTTAAAATAAACATGATTTTATTATTATTATTTATTATTTATATCACACATAAATACATGCCCTCTATTTTGGGGGAACAAGATAAATTTTTTCCTCTGAATGGAGGTATACCACCACATGAAGTGAAGTGATTATTTCACAAAATAAATAAAATTTATTAAGGATATAATTAAAAATATATGGAATATTTATGAAAAATATATTATTATTTAATGATAAAATATATAATTTTGTTTTCATTCATTCCACACAACAAGAAAATAAAAAATAGTGTTAGTTCATTTGTAAAACCTATCATATTCATGAATCATGTATCTTATTTCCAACCAATAATTTTTGTAAATCAATATAAATAAATAAAAATAAATAAAATATATATTTATATTTATATCATCATAAAAATTATATATATGGGGAAACCATGATAAAATTAATAGGATGAAAAATAAAAAATCATGACATATAAAAAAACAATGATGTTTTTTCCCAATACATGACTTTTACAAGGAATTATTAATAAAAGTGTAATAAAATGTCATAATAAAAAAGTATATGTATATATATTTATATATTAATATGGTTTTTAACATTATTTAAAACAAACATATCGTAATTTAATTGTATTTTTGGATGACTATGACAAATTTCATTACTTATTGTATGGGATTTATGTCTTACTTTTGCTTCTGTGAGACACATACCATATGTACCACCTAAATTTTTTTTTTGGTTTACATTATTCCTTCAATTATATTCTATGATTCAAATTCTTAATATTATGAGTATATACATATCCATTTGAAGATACCTCTTTGTATAGGTTTACAATTCTAATTTTATCAAATTGGATTAAGATTTGTGTCTCAATAATTCTTTGTTTGGTTATAAGATATATTATGCACCAAAAATCATCAATTAAGAATATTTAATACAACTTTTACAGTCTATATTATTAATATACTTTGTCAAGATATATTATTTTCATTTAATTTTATTCTTTCTAGGGGCGTGGAATTTAATGTTACTGAAGTAGTAAAAGTTTAATGTTAACATCTCATAATTTATCATGATTGTTTATGAATATTATTCCAATTGTGAATTATTTTCATTTATCACTATATAAAATCATAAATTTTATTCCCATATATTTATTTTATTCTCATTCATATTTTTCTTCATTTTTATCTCTCAATCCTCTATTTAGTCGAAATTTTTTTTAATTAAAATTCCTTTTTTAGTCCATACTACCTTTTCATTGAAAATTATATCTTCAAAATTTGTTTCCAAAATTTTTTAAAATATTTTTCTGCTGGGAAATACTTTTTCCTCAATAGACGATATTAATTTTTTACATAATCCATGAAAATCTGTCAATGGTATTTTTTTGAAATGATATATCAAATATGGTATTACAATTAAGAAATGATTTGTAAATAATATTATTTTATTATTTAATTATATTAAATGATATGTAAAAATAATTTTCCATACAATATAACATATTTTGAGGTTACATATTCATTACCGAAACTGTAAACTATTATAATGTTCTTTCTATGAATATATTATATTAAAACGTTTTTTCGAAACACTTTCAACCCCCATGGATTATTCCATTTTATAGTTTATATGTAACCTGATTGTCCTTCTTGGGTTATGCTATGATGATATGAATTTGAAACCAATCTATTATTCAAAGGTTATGATATAATAAAAGGTTTATCAAACCCATTCATTTTCATGGGTAATATATGTTATAAGTTTTCACAACAAAAGGAACACATTTTTGTGATTTTAATTATGTGATGGGTGGACCTATATCTCCCTATAATGTATTTAATAATATTTATATCTAATGAGATATAAAGGAATAGAATGGGGATTGAACTCAGTTTTATATAGGGGATTACTCCACTATGATATTCATGAGATTGAACATATACTAACATGATGGATTTGGGATTGATCCCAACATACTATGATTATAATGATTCCATTGTGGATTGTGGTGTGTCCCACCCAGGATGATTAGGAACCAAAAAATGGATGTTACATGGGTAGTTATACAATGTCACAACCTATCCCCATGGGAATGTGCCTTGAATTTTCTACACCCACCTCTTGAAGGGCAGTAGATGGGAACTGGTGCCGAAGGTGTTAAAATGTGTGAGAAAGGAATTTTATTGAGTACGTGTACACAAAAACAATACGAACCACATCCAACTCAATGATAAGTGAAAAAGGTTCCACTAAAACAAGTATGAGTGAAGGTGCAACTGAAATTATGTGGGCCGGAATAAAAACTCATCAATGAACTGAAAACAACATGGACTAATGGGAATCCTAGATGGACATCCACAAAAAACCCCACCTAATCATGATAGAATTGAATATACATGAATATGATGTAGTAAGTCTTATCGGATCGGTCTAACTGGTCCTTGTTTGGTTATAGGAAACCAATTCCACTATCAAAGAAACATTCAGTCCCATTTCCCTAAGAACCCATGTCGAGGTATCAGTCATCTTCACAAGACACAACATGTGTAGGCGAAGACCGTGCAGGTTTTAGAAATAGTGTACTAAATATGGACCCCAAAAAATGGAATAGAACACAATAATTCATCAATATAAATAATGAAACACGCAAAAAATAAAACCGAGAATAATATATGGTAGTAACAGTTTCATCATCTGTCAAATCATCAAACACATTGGCTGCTGGAGAGCTTCTCCCCTAGAGAGTACAATGGGAATTCCAAGTCACGAAGTGATGCTTCCCACTAAACTTTCAATACTTAGGTACTCCTCTAAATCACATAATGGAGGCTGGAATAGTCACATATAGTTTCTTCCCAATATTCATGGCCTACCGAGGTGCTCATCCTCATCGTATACCATGTTCTTACAAAGTTACAGAGAGGTTATTACCATTGTGGGCCTACAAAGTCTTAGAAAGGTAAATTCCTCTAAGCTAAAAGTCACCATTTTTCAGGTCTGATCCAGTTGTAGGGTTCTATATGTAGTATGCTTGAATGAACCACTCGTCAAGACCTTCATTGAAAGATAATTATGTTTTAGTCACAATGTGTCCATTGCGATGGGGATCAATTCGACCTGGTAACACCAGCAGGACCATCCCGGCCTGGGGGTCCCTCATACCCCATTTTATTATAACAAACATGACCATACTTAGTGTGTGTCAGGTTCAGTCTGGTCTATCCTGGTCAGTGGGCCAGGCATAACCTGGATCTCTGGACTAGGCCTGGTTGGCTGAGGGTCTAGCTAGTCGGGTCATAAAGCATCTCGGTCTACTCCTGATCGGCCCAAAGGGGGACCGGGTCAGGGTTACAAGTGAGGATCTAGAACATCGGGTGAGGGTCTGGGCCCCTAGCAAAGGTCAGGCCTGCCGGAGTGATCTGGCCCACTAGGTTCAGGTCTGGACAACTAGGGGCTAGACCCAACATCTGGGGACCAACCATGCATTGTGGTCGGTGGTACCGACTAGCTGAGACACATCCTGGCTATCATATTTGGCCCTCCGTGTCCCAATAGGTGTGGGGCCCTTCCACAATATATGGTTGACAGATCAGAGTTTCACCATCCATCACTACACGTGGTTCCATATCCTCGAGCACATCGAAGTGGTTGATAAGTAGTAGATTCCATTTCAACATGACCCAAGGTTGTTGGATGCCTCTTCTAGGAATTAGGTGAGGCCGACTGTCGTTGCTGCTATCAACACTGGCATGTAGGTGGGGTGTATTATAGAACACCATATGTGATAATGTGGTCCGTTCATCGAACTATCTACATATATTCCCTTTGGGGAGAACCCACTTCACCTGGATGATCGATAACATGCCTCGCTATCATTTTTAGTGAACGAACACCATGAACGCACATGAAAAGGCACTCAGGCCATGTTTATCTCAACATAGAGCCTCTATGTTAGAGGTTTGAATACAAATGATATTTGTGGAGTTTCCATTCAATCACTCCATGACAATATTTAGACCCCGATTAAAATAAACCTAAGAAAAAATCACCCTCCTGCATAACGAACAAATCGCAGATCAACTTGTTCATGTGTTGATATGTGTTCATTGTTTTAAAAAAAGGAAATGTAATAACATCAAATAAAAAACCCAATGCTTTTATTATATCTGATTCCATTTTGTTTTTCTTAAAGTTATTAAGACACTGATGTCGCTTCTCGACTCATATCATCGAAATGAGTCATTCATGAAGAAGTTTCTTTGGAGTTCTTCATTCACCGTTGTGGTGGATGTCCGTCATAGGTTCCCCAAAGATCCTCCAAATTTTTAATATTTATTTTTCCATTCAATTAAAACTCTAAATATTATCATGTCTCATCGTTTACATTATTATGTGATCCCATTTCGTTATGCGGTTTTTTTTAATAAACAACATCATTGTTATGCATCATTAAAACGTCATTACTCTGTGATTTAACGATCCAATACATAGAATCATTAATGTTCATCTTCGACGCCTCGTCGATTCCCCACAACATCTCCCTTTTCCTATATAAAATGAAAATGATAATATAATAATTAATTTTTAATTCTTTTATTATTTTTCTTGAAAAGTCCAAAATATAACATTTTTTCTCGGCCCTTGAAGGACGATGTTATTTCATTTCTTACAGCATTCTGACATTTTAAAATAAATGGTGATCTAATATTTTTAATTTGACAACTGATTCAAATGATATAAATCATCCATTCTTTTTTACTGAATGTAGCTTAAAAATTATTGAAAACCCCTTTCGGGATCCTCCGGCGTCAGAACAATGTGCCGTCGAATTTCACTATATCAAAGAAATTCCATATCAATAATAAAATAAATATAAATTCCATGGTGTTAAATTCTACCCACGTTAGTTCTTTACATAACTAATATCTAGAAAAACAACTAAACTAAAATATGGTGGTACTATGAATGAATCTGAGCCTCCCACTCCCATGTAATCTCTTGGAGATTCATGTTTCACTATCAGACACTTAATAATAGAATTGACCGCCCGAGTATGAATTTCCCCAATTGATCATCCATCACTATTTGTATCTATATAATCCTCTTCCCATCTTCAATGTCCAGCTCGCCTCAGATGATGATGAGAGATGGATTGGGATTGTACCTATTAAGCTGCTACACATGGAAAACATCTTACACCAAATGCATATGTAGGGGATGATATAGGAGGTACATTACCTCCCCAACTCATCTACAGATTGGAAAAGGTCTGATGAACCTCAGATATATCTTTCCGCCCAAGAAAAATCCATGTAATCCTCATCAGGGTGAGACCCAAAGTAACACATGATCTCCTTCCTCAAAATCCAAGGGTCTCTGTCTTTGGCATGCGTTAGACATTTGTGTGCTCGGTGAAAACCTCATCTTCTCTTGGATTATTATTACCTTCTTGGTGGTATCTCATACCATCTCTATACCCATAAGGGCAGACTTCGCTGTGACTTTTAATCATATGGGTATCCTATAGGGCCACCCGTACAAGGCATGAAATGGTTACTTGCTAATGGTGGAGTTATAGATGATGTTGTATAGAAACAACACAAGTGGATAGTGGTCCTCAAAACATTAAAAAAATACATGGATGCAAGCATGAATCATGTACTCTAAGTTATTTATAGTCTAATTTGTATGCTTATCCATTTGGGGATGAAAATATAATCTCAAGCATAGCTGCATTCTAAATTCCACATTCAATACCTTCTAGAACTATGATGTAAAATGAGGATCATGATCTAAGATGATCATTGAATGAACTCAGTGGAGCCGCACTATCTGGTAGATGTAAAAGCACCCCATGCCCTCTACTAATCCCTACTCCCATATGGGAATGAATTGAGACGACATGCTGAATCGGTCAACTATCAAACAGAAAATGTCAAGACCTCTAGATGTGCATGGTAACCCTGTCACAAATTCCATCGAGATACAATCCTGAAGTGCATTGTGTTGCATTTGTTGTCAATGAGGCAAGAAGTTGTCTTGGAATGAATGGACGTCAAGGAGTCATGATGTGAATGTCAAAGGATGTGATGGTGATGGTGATGAAGGAGAATGGCCATGGTACACAGATGCATGTCACTTAGGAGATTCACTAAGTGACATAGGAGATGATGGTTGAAACATTCTCTAAAATATCAGATGATTGCTGAACTGATCTTTAAGTTCTAAGAACTTGTATCAACTGGATACAAAGTCACAACAAAGTTAGAAGACCATGCATTGTATTGACAATGCATGAGAAGAGGAAGATGATCCATCCACACCTCCTAAGTGGATGAAGTGAACTGAAGAAGTCCATGCACTATCACTTAGTGCATGGGAATTTGAAGAAGTTCCAATTTGATCTCTGATTAAATCAACAAAGAGAATTGAAGAAGTTATTTGATTCAGGAGTTCGGTTGAAGATGGAAAACCTTCACGAAGTCCCTCCTAAGTATTGAACACATATGGAAGAGGAGAGGAGATGAAGAAGATTAAGAAGAAACCGTTTGAAATTCCATTTCTAAGTGATGAATAAATGTTGACGTAAGAATGGAGGAATTCTAATGAAGAAGAAAGGGATTATCTTGAAGAAGAAGAAAAATAATGAGGAAGATGGAAGAAGTGGCACTTGGCACTTGGCATGTTTTACATAGAGGACTTTGTTTTTACAAAGTCTAGGTTCTGTCCTTTGCCAAAAAATTGGCCATCTCAAGCCAGCCCACGGGTTCAACCCCACGGCTCATATGGGCACTAGGCGCCACGCCCATGGGGGATCCCATGGTGCAAGCTCGAGAGGCAGGGGGGGCCGTGTGAAGCCCCCGAGGGCACGCAGTGGTGAAGCCCGCGTGCCCGGAGAGTGCATGGTGGGCGCTTAAAGCGCGCCCGCAGGAGCAGAGTGGGCGCAGAGCGCGCCCGCAGGGAGAACACGGTGCGGGGCGGCACCGTGGAGGGAGGAGATTCAATTGAGGGTGCTGGGGGAGCGCTTATTTGATAAGCCGCGAGAAAATCGCTGGCCGATTCGATGTGGGACGGGATTTTTATCCCGGGATCTAATCCTGGCCGCATGTTTGATCTCGCGCGAGATCTCCACCGTACGATCCATCTCCGCGGCGATGTTATAATCTGAGCCGTCCGCGGTCATTTAAATGGCGATCCGACGGCTCCCAGCGTCGTCTCCTTCGCCGAGCTCGCCCGAAGCCTCCCCGTGAGCCGCCGATGAACCAGAGGCTACCCGAGGCCGGTTTTCGAGTTCCCGGCCACCTCTGAAGGATCTAAGACGTCCATCCGACTCGTCTGGACCTACTGAACCGATCCATGCTTAAAAATACACATGCATGCAATGTTTGGGAGATTTCGATGAAGGCCGAAGCAAACCGAAGGTGCAAGGCCATTCGGTGTTGATGCTCTGCATGGTTTGGATCGAAGGAAGGCCGTGCATGCGTTCTAAGTCGCATGCACGTGAAGAAGGCCGAAAAATAATGGAGCCCGCGTCAAACCGAGAATAAAGATCAAGTTTTGGAAATATTTTTGAAGATCCGAAGATCTCGGGATTTTGAATTTATGATCACGCGGATGATCAAAGGCTCTGCCTCGCCTATAAAAGAAGAGCCCAAGGCTCTCTGATTGCTTGCTGATCCTCTGAAGAGAGAAGTCCCGTGAGTGTGCCTCTGTGCCTCACGAAGTTTGGAGCTCCGCGCAACTCACTTGCGCGACGAAGCAGCCCGAAGCCACCCTTGGCTTCGAGAGTTCCTTTTGCGCACACCTTGCGCGAAAGAAGAAGAAGGGGGACCCCCTGCGCGCATTCCCTTTGCGCGGCAGGAAGAACCCGGGGCCGCAGCATTCTTGCGCGACCGTGGTTGATTCCCTCACTGCCTGCACATTTACGCGGTAGGAGGAAGGAGCCCGCGGTGCCTTGCACCCGTGGCTAGTGTGGCCGGTTACATCTGAGGACTTGCGCGGCTTGGTGCCTTGCGCGGCAGGCAGTGTTGAGTAGAGAAGGCTGCACCCTCTTGCGCGCCTCCTGAGGTTCGGGCAGTGTGTGCAAAGGCAGTGGAAGGCCAAGGCTTTGAGCCTTGTGTGCAAAGACAGAAGAGAACCCGAGGCTTTGCCCCTTGTGTGTGCAAAGTGAGAAGAAGGCAGTGTGTGTGCATAAGTGGGGAAGGACACACTCGGGTGTGTGTGCAAGAAGGGAGAAGAAAGCCGAGGCCTTGCCTCGTGTGTGTGTGTGCCAAGTGGAGGAGAACAACCCAAGGCCATGTGTGTGCACAAAAGACAACACCAAGTGGTGTGTGCCAAGTAAAGTGGAAGACCACACTTTGTGTGTGTGTGTAAGCATTGAATAATCCATAGTCTTGCTTGTGCATTTGAATAAAGAAGAGAACACTTGGCCGTGTGTGCATTTGAAGAGGCCGAGGGTTGTGACCTTGTGTGTGCACCAAGTGAAGACACATTTTGTGTGTGCAAAATTGAAGAACAACCTACGGGTTAAGGGTGTGCAACAAGAAGAGGGAAGAGGCCAAAGTCAAGTGTGTGTAAAACAAAGAACAATTTATGTGTACATGAACAAGTGACAAAGAAGGCCGAACCTAGGTGTGTGCACTAAGAAGTGTGTATACACTTAGAAGAAGAAGTTCCACACTAAAGTAGAACACACTCTAAGTGTGTAAGCAAATTGCATAAAGTGTGTGAAGTCTGAGAAGTAGGTGTGTGCTCAAAAGTGATTACACCCTTTGTGGGTTTGTTGCACCAAGAGAAGAAGAAGGGGAGTGCATGCATGCATGCATGCACGTGCACATGTGAACAGTGCTAAATCAGTGGTGTGCATCTGAGGAGTCCAAGACCAGAAGATCTTGAAGATATTGTGATGCCATGCATTCAGTGCATGATGTTGAAGTGATGTGAGACTGGACCAGACTGAAGTTAAAGATATTATTTGTCTGAGTATTCAGTAGTTGGAGAGAAGCCGGGTCATCCTTAGAAGAAGGTGATAAAGCCCGAGCAAGACGAGAAGACCTGATCATCACAAGTGATCAGAGGTACCGAGCAAGGCCAGCAGCCTTTATCCCAGGCTGCTGAAGATACTTGAAGATCTGAACAAGAAGAAGAGCTACTCGTGTGACTCGAGGAGCCAGGAGAAGACCCTGTGGGACTCAGGGAGAAGAAGTCTTCAGTGGGATTCTGGAGCAGGCCAGTGGGACTCTGGTAACACTGTGGGACGCAGTATAAAGACCCTCCTGTGGGACTCAGGAGAGATACGGTGGGAAGCTGTATCGACCATTGTAATTCTAACAAGTTATAATGGGAGAATCCATGCTGAGAGAGCATGGCAAGGATGTAGGCCTTTGGTGCCGAACCTTGTAAATCCTTGTGTCCTGTGCCTTTTCATTACTGCATCATTCGGGAAAGGTTGAGAGATACAAGAAGAGTGGATCGAGGCTTTAACCAGCCATAGAGGTTTAATTGATTAAGAATCAATTAGTAAAAAGTTTTAAGGGATCACTGATTCACCCCCTCCCCCTCTCAGTGATTCACACTGATCTGGGCACTTCAATTGGTATCAGAGGGAGGTTACCTCTAAAAGATCCAAGGGAGTCTATATGGAGTGCAGATTTGAGGAAATGAGTGACCAGCCTCAAATGGAGATATCTGCCAAGACTCAGAAAAATAGAAAGAAGAAACAGGCCAAGAAGATGAAGAAAGCATGTCCTAGTTGTGATGCTGATGGAACAATTCATGATATTCAGAATGCACTCAAATATCTTCAGAAGACTGTCCCCATGGAAGTGGCAAAGTGTATAGCTACAGGCATCCATGATCTTCAAGAAGAAAAATCACAGTTAGAAGAAGAAGCCAACGCTATGGAAGATCAGCTGGCTAAAAGGGTTGGCATAACCAACACTCTCAGAAAGCTGGTAAATGCCAAAGATGGAACAGTATCTCTTTGCAATGAAAGATATGAAGACACTGCTGAAGAATTGCAAAGAATCCTTTCTGAGAAAGAAATCTTTAAAGTTATAATCAAAGATGTTTACCATGCACTGGAGAAGAGACATAGAGTATCAATGAATGTCAGAGATGCTCAACTCGAAGACAAAGTCAAATTGGTGAAGGAGCTTGACAATTCATTGCAAGAAATGAAGAAGGTGCATGAAGACCAGATGAAGCAGCTGAAAGAAGATTGGGAAGGAAAGCTAAGAATTGTTGAGTATGAGAAGAACTCCCTTAACATGAAGTGTTTAGAACTGGAGGTGATATTGAAAAATCTGCAATCACCCAAAGCTAAATCCTCCCAGTCAGCTGAAAGAAGAAATGTTGCTACTCAAGTGAGCTTTGAAAAGGATGATTCTAAAAGAAAGACATCCTATAATAAAAGGGCAACAACTTCTAGAAAGAAGGTACCATCCATACCATCTTGTACTGATTCTTCTAATTGTGTTTCTACAAAAAGTGCAGGATGGAAGAATAATTCCAAACAAATATGGATGAAGACAGTAAAGAAGAAGATCTCTCCTGAAACAGCACAACAGGTAAAGAAAAGTACCCTACAATCAGAAGGACTGAAGAGGTCAAGATTTGTGGGTCAATGTTGGTGTTGTAATAAGTATGGGCACTGTGCAAAGGATTGTTGGTACAATCCACTGAATGCCAAAGCACAGAGGAAGCCCATGCCAAGGGGGAGAAAGCCAGAGGAAAAGAAGCAACATCCACAGGTCCAGAGACATCTGTTCACTGCAAATAGATTTGGATTACTTGACAACATCTGGGATGGTTGCAAAAGTGGTCAAAGAGTTGATACATATCAATCTCCGAATGTATCCGAAGCTGGAATGAAGAGAAGATCACTGAACCTGGATAAGAAAGATTCCTTGGGAAGAAAGCAGAAGAAAGTGGAAGATGCTCCCAAGAAGATGTTGAAAAAGGAAGAGAAGTCCTTGGATTCTAAATCCAAGAAGGGTGAGTCATCCAGAAGGACCACCAAGAAGAAGTGCTTCTACTGTGGAAGGAATGGTCATACCATGGATCTTTGTAAAGAAGCCATGAAATTCAATAGAAGCCAACTGGACATAAACAGACAATCAATCCAGCAGAAGCAGAAGGGATTGGTTGAAAACAAGTTGCCTAAGAGAGGTAGCTTGACAGTATCAAAAGAACCATGTGGAATATCCAGAACTGAGGCCACACTTCCAAATGACTTACTAGTCATATGGCCAAATCAGTTGCAACTTGCCAAAGATCTACAAAGAGCTGAAGATGAAGTTCTGGCAATTGCTAAGGCAAAAGGGAATAAGAATATTTCACATGAAGATGTGTTGAGAACCACACCAGCACAATCATCATTGACGATCAAATGTGCAAGTGTGAAGACTGGTGAAAATGGGACATCTCGGTTGAGAGAATCTTCTCAACCTTGTTGTTCACATTGATGAACCAAGAAGGTTCCATCTTATTCCCATATACTATTGGTATTTACATGTGCTGACATTGCAGGGAATTGAAGATGATGATCATTCTCAGCTGGAGGATGGTTTGGACAGAATGGAGTGCACCCCTTGAGGGGGAGCCAATCTGGAGAAGATGGGATTCTGATATTTAATTCCATCTTGAGAAAAGCTGAAGGTATTCCAATCATACTTTCATCCCTTGTTTCATAATTGAGTTTATCTTGTCAATTAAGGGGGAGTATGGATTGAAGGAAAGTAGATGAAAGGGGGAGCTTTATCATTGCACTGAACTTTCTAATGAGTTTTGTGAAGTATGTGCAGGATTTAGCAATTAAGTGTTATATCTGAAAAATTTTCAAACCCCTAAGCATGATCTCACATGTATAGTGAATGTTGGACAGCATTGAGTTCCTTGGTTACATCACTCTTGTTTTCTACACCGGGTTAGCCCAAGTAGACTTAGAGCTGATTTACTAAAGGTTCTTTGCTAAAGAGAACATGTGACATCATCCCTCTCCTAGTGTTTTTTTTTTCAAGAAGATACTTTTCAATGGGAGGAAGATATTTCTGAAAGTGAACCACACCACACCTTTGCATTTGATTGCCAATAAGGGGGAGAAAAGATTGGGCACACATATTGACCCATTCATATGTGCTGAAGGAGTGTATTGACAACAAATACAAAGGGGGAGATTGAAGTGCATTGTGTTGCATTTGTTGTCAATGAGGCAAGAAGTTGTCTTGGAATGAATGGACGTCAAGGAGTCATGATGTGAATGTCAAAGGATGTGATGGTGATGGTGATGAAGGAGAATGGCCATGGTACACAGATGCATGTCACTTAGGAGATTCACTAAGTGACATAGGAGATGATGGTTGAAACATTCTCTAAAATATCAGACGATTGCTGAACTGATCTTTAAGTTCTAAGAACTTGTATCAACTGGATACAAAGTCACAACAAAGTTAGAAGACCATGCATTGTATTGACAATGCATGAGAAGAGGAAGATGATCCATCCACACCTCCTAAGTGGATGAAGTGAACTGAAGAAGTCCATGCACTATCACTTAGTGCATGGGAATTTGAAGAAGTTCCAATTTGATCTCTGATTAAATCAACAAAGAGAATTGAAGAAGTTATTTGATTCAGGAGTTCGGTTGAAGATGGAAAACCTTCACGAAGTCCCTCCTAAGTATTGAACACATATGGAAGAGGAGAGGAGATGAAGAAGATTAAGAAGAAACCGTTTGAAATTCCATTTCTAAGTGATGAATAAATGTTGACGTAAGAATGGAGGAATTCTAATGAAGAAGAAAGGGATTATCTTGAAGAAGAAGAAAAATAATGAGGAAGATGGAAGAAGTGGCACTTGGCACTTGGCATGTTTTACATAGAGGACTTTGTTTTTACAAAGTCTAGGTTCTGTCCTTTGCCAAAAAATTGGCCATCTCAAGCCAGCCCACGGGTTCAACCCCACGGCTCATATGGGCACTAGGCGCCACGCCCATGGGGGATCCCATGGTGCAAGCTCGAGAGGCAGGGGGGGCCGTGTGAAGCCCCCGAGGGCACGCAGTGGTGAAGCCCGCGTGCCCGGAGAGTGCATGGTGGGCGCTTAAAGCGCGCCCGCAGGAGCAGAGTGGGCGCAGAGCGCGCCCGCAGGGAGAACACGGTGCGGGGCGGCACCGTGGAGGGAGGAGATTCAATTGAGGGTGCTGGGGGAGCGCTTATTTGATAAGCCGCGAGAAAATCGCTGGCCGATTCGATGTGGGACGGGATTTTTATCCCGGGATCTAATCCTGGCCGCATGTTTGATCTCGCGCGAGATCTCCACCGTACGATCCATCTCCGCGGCGATGTTATAATCTGAGCCGTCCGCGGTCATTTAAATGGCGATCCGACGGCTCCCAGCGTCGTCTCCTTCGCCGAGCTCGCCCGAAGCCTCCCCGTGAGCCGCCGATGAACCAGAGGCTACCCGAGGCCGGTTTTCGAGTTCCCGGCCACCTCTGAAGGATCTAAGACGTCCATCCGACTCGTCTGGACCTACTGAACCGATCCATGCTTAAAAATACACATGCATGCAATGTTTGGGAGATTTCGATGAAGGCCGAAGCAAACCGAAGGTGCAAGGCCATTCGGTGTTGATGCTCTGCATGGTTTGGATCGAAGGAAGGCCGTGCATGCGTTCTAAGTCGCATGCACGTGAAGAAGGCCGAAAAATAATGGAGCCCGCGTCAAACCGAGAATAAAGATCAAGTTTTGGAAATATTTTTGAAGATCCGAAGATCTCGGGATTTTGAATTTATGATCACGCGGATGATCAAAGGCTCTGCCTCGCCTATAAAAGAAGAGCCCAAGGCTCTCTGATTGCTTGCTGATCCTCTGAAGAGAGAAGTCCCGTGAGTGTGCCTCTGTGCCTCACGAAGTTTGGAGCTCCGCGCAACTCACTTGCGCGACGAAGCAGCCCGAAGCCACCCTTGGCTTCGAGAGTTCCTTTTGCGCACACCTTGCGCGAAAGAAGAAGAAGGGGGACCCCCTGCGCGCATTCCCTTTGCGCGGCAGGAAGAACCCGGGGCCGCAGCATTCTTGCGCGACCGTGGTTGATTCCCTCACTGCCTGCACATTTACGCGGTAGGAGGAAGGAGCCCGCGGTGCCTTGCACCCGTGGCTAGTGTGGCCGGTTACATCTGAGGACTTGCGCGGCTTGGTGCCTTGCGCGGCAGGCAGTGTTGAGTAGAGAAGGCTGCACCCTCTTGCGCGCCTCCTGAGGTTCGGGCAGTGTGTGCAAAGGCAGTGGAAGGCCAAGGCTTTGAGCCTTGTGTGCAAAGACAGAAGAGAACCCGAGGCTTTGCCCCTTGTGTGTGCAAAGTGAGAAGAAGGCAGTGTGTGTGCATAAGTGGGGAAGGACACACTCGGGTGTGTGTGCAAGAAGGGAGAAGAAAGCCGAGGCCTTGCCTCGTGTGTGTGTGTGCCAAGTGGAGGAGAACAACCCAAGGCCATGTGTGTGCACAAAAGACAACACCAAGTGGTGTGTGCCAAGTAAAGTGGAAGACCACACTTTGTGTGTGTGTGTAAGCATTGAATAATCCATAGTCTTGCTTGTGCATTTGAATAAAGAAGAGAACACTTGGCCGTGTGTGCATTTGAAGAGGCCGAGGGTTGTGACCTTGTGTGTGCACCAAGTGAAGACACATTTTGTGTGTGCAAAATTGAAGAACAACCTACGGGTTAAGGGTGTGCAACAAGAAGAGGGAAGAGGCCAAAGTCAAGTGTGTGTAAAACAAAGAACAATTTATGTGTACATGAACAAGTGACAAAGAAGGCCGAACCTAGGTGTGTGCACTAAGAAGTGTGTATACACTTAGAAGAAGAAGTTCCACACTAAAGTAGAACACACTCTAAGTGTGTAAGCAAATTGCATAAAGTGTGTGAAGTCTGAGAAGTAGGTGTGTGCTCAAAAGTGATTACACCCTTTGTGGGTTTGTTGCACCAAGAGAAGAAGAAGGGGAGTGCATGCATGCATGCATGCACGTGCACATGTGAACAGTGCTAAATCAGTGGTGTGCATCTGAGGAGTCCAAGACCAGAAGATCTTGAAGATATTGTGATGCCATGCATTCAGTGCATGATGTTGAAGTGATGTGAGACTGGACCAGACTGAAGTTAAAGATATTATTTGTCTGAGTATTCAGTAGTTGGAGAGAAGCCGGGTCATCCTTAGAAGAAGGTGATAAAGCCCGAGCAAGACGAGAAGACCTGATCATCACAAGTGATCAGAGGTACCGAGCAAGGCCAGCAGCCTTTATCCCAGGCTGCTGAAGATACTTGAAGATCTGAACAAGAAGAAGAGCTACTCGTGTGACTCGAGGAGCCAGGAGAAGACCCTGTGGGACTCAGGGAGAAGAAGTCTTCAGTGGGATTCTGGAGCAGGCCAGTGGGACTCTGGTAACACTGTGGGACGCAGTATAAAGACCCTCCTGTGGGACTCAGGAGAGATACGGTGGGAAGCTGTATCGACCATTGTAATTCTAACAAGTTATAATGGGAGAATCCATGCTGAGAGAGCATGGCAAGGATGTAGGCCTTTGGTGCCGAACCTTGTAAATCCTTGTGTCCTGTGCCTTTTCATTACTGCATCATTCGGGAAAGGTTGAGAGATACAAGAAGAGTGGATCGAGGCTTTAACCAGCCATAGAGGTTTAATTGATTAAGAATCAATTAGTAAAAAGTTTTAAGGGATCACTGATTCACCCCCTCCCCCTCTCAGTGATTCACACTGATCTGGGAACTTCAAATCCCATTTCCAATCCAATAAATCGAGTGGCTGGGTCAAGCCTACTGGAACCTGGGGATGAGACATCCCTTTCTGAAAGTGAGGCATCATGAAATAATCTTTGAAATTTATTTATTTTTCCCTGGCCCCCAGTACTGATGATGGAGGTCCGGGTACATCGTTGTCACAATATAATATACTGTGAGAGGGGAATTATGGATGTCTCATAAGACCTTATCTCATAACTTATATAGAACTATAGTGCACCCTCTTAAAAGTATGACGTGATCCACACCTATTTAAAACCCTAAAGAACCCATACTGAGGATATCTAAGCACGTCATGCCTCACAGTCAACATCTCCCAATTATGCATCTCGGACTCACTATAAGATTGATAGTGTAACATTGATCATCTAGAGTTATGGAGCATCCCCATCCTTCATGATGGATATTGACATCGTGGAGAACTGCTCTATCACATCAGTTAGAGAGATACATCTTGATCCTCTAGTTAAGTGTGTCTACCACCACATTCTCATTTCCATGCGTATAGACTATATCAAAATCATAGCCCTGGTGGAAGTCTAACCAATTTCGTTTTATTAGGTTTAGGTCCTTCTATGAAAAGTTAATTCTGAGACTCTTGTGGTTGGAGTAAACGGTGAACCACTAAAACATCATGTGGTTCCACCACATATTCAAGGAAATGAAAACACATGTAAACTATAAGACCCGGGTCATATATTTCTTCCCATTCTACCTCGAGTGTTGTGATTTGTATGAAATCATCCCACGCTTTTGAATTAAGACACAACCGATCTTAATCCCATATTTTTCTTAGTAAAATATATAACCAACACCCGCCCTTGGTAGTGTATGTATGGGGGAACTATTCAGTCTATGCCTCAGCTCATGGAAACTCTGCTGTCATTTCTATATCCATATGAAGGGTTTTCTATTCCTTGTCAATCCCAATATGGGTACTAATTCCCTAGAAAATTTAGGTATGAATCTATGATAGATACTAGATATAACAAAGAAGCTCCTCACCTCAGTCACACTTCTGTGTGTCTCCTAAAGAATGATTGCCTATATTATTGTTGGATCTACTTCAAAACCATCCTCCAAGATGATATGTCATAAGAAATGGACCTCTTGAATCAAAAAATGACACATCAAGAGCTTACCATAATGTTGGGGATCTCGGGTTTTATCTAGTACTATTCGAATGTGCACAGATTTCTCATCCTCTGAAACAGATAACATCTAGATTTCATCAATGATTACTATGATGAATATGTCAAGGTAGGGATGGAAGTTGATATTCATGAAGCCCATTAACACTAATAGGGAATTATTCATGACAAAAGGCATCATTAGAAACCCATAATGGCCATTAAAACACCTTAATTTTTTCTTTTTTACATCCTCATCTTGTACCCGATGCTGGGATAACCTAATTTGGGGTCTATCTTTGAGAACAACTTTTCTCCCATCAGCTGGTCGAAGAGGTCATAAATTCACAGCAGTGGGTACTAGTTCTCCCTAGTCACCGATTTCAGGTTCCATAAGTCTATGGACAACCTAAAGCATCCATGTTCCTTATAGGAAAAAAGAATCGGATTTGTCCAGGGTGAAACACTAAGTCATACCAACCCCTTCTCTTATAAGTCCTCTAGTTATTCTCTCACCTTGCGAAGCTCTATGGGAACCATTAAATATTCTAGTTTGGATATAGGTGTTGTCAAGGGGTATAGGTTGACATACATGTCTACTTCTATATGAGGAGGTCTCCCAGAAACCTGATCATACAAAATCTGGGCACTCAACCAACACTATAGGGATTCTTGGTCTACACTTCTCCACTACACCCAGGGTGAGGCTAGCCAACATGTGAGTTATCGGTTGAACCCTCCTTTTAGAGGATTTGTACTTTTTTTTAAGGGTTTACATCTAGATAGTTAAGAAAAACAATGTTCTATATATGTGTACACATCACATTGTATGCCGAAAATAGTCAATCTATGCATGGATTGTGGATAAGCATCCCATACCGTAGATGAAGTTGTAAATACTTGATTGTGTTACTAGGAGATCCCAAAACAATCTCTCACCCCTTAGAATAATATCAAAATTACATAAATTTGGTGTAATCATCGAATCCCCACTCGTAGGAGTCACTAGCCGTAAGGATCGATCCAATGACTCGACTGAAATCTAGAAGCACCGAATGAGAGCCATCGAAATGAATTAGTAACTAGAACATGTATCTATAAGTATTGCATCTAGGGTAAATAATACATATATCATAAATATCATCTATTATAGATCTTAGTGGTTATAAAACTCTAATTCTATGTGCTTACCATTCCTGTGTCTTCCGTATCCCTGAGGTCGGGGTGGACCACCAGGGGTATGTGGCAATAAAACTTCAAACCATCACCCACCACCTATCGCTCGACCACCTCCCCTTCCATGTCTGCTGCCCTGTGGACTTCCTAGCTTGAAATGCTACCACTTCCTCGATATTCCCGTGATTCCCTTCTATTCATCTATATGGTGGGTTCGGAATTCATGTTCCATGTGTCCCTACCCGCCACACGATTAGAATATCATGGCCCATGTCTGGGTCTCTCAAGACTGGGAGCCTCACACAACCGACCATGTTTTCTAGGGTCAGCCTCTAAAATACCTAACCTAGTTGGTCGCACGTGTCTTAAATCTGATTATTTCCAAAGTCACATCCACATGGGGTTTGTTGGAAGCTCATGATAAAGGGGCCTGATCTTCCAAGAAGCACTCCATCAGAAGGGTTCTCTCATGCATCTCGTTTATGTTACGGTTTCATAGAGACACCATTGAATCCCTAATCACTTGAATGAGTACCTTATATAAAGCTCAATACCTAATGAAGGATTCTCAAACAATATGTATGGAGTAGATGGAATGATTTGTGATCCTTCTGAGTACTTAGCCCCCACTATGATATTCTTCTATAGGTGAAGTTGCTTTTGAATGAGCTCAAAGGACATGATTGCAGAAAAAAATCTTCCCATAAAATCCTCTCGAAGTCAACCAATGTGAGGGTCACATAATCGTGAGTCTGGATTGTCAAACTCTAACATCTCACTGTTGAGCCATGTAGAAGGATATCTTCCAATATCACCATTTTTTTAGGCAGTGTCCTCACTATGTAGAATTACTTCGTCATAGCCACCATTCAATCCTTAGAGACCTGAGGATCCATCTTTCACTTGATCCTGGGGGGTATCTATCTCTAAAACACATCATGGGAACTAAGAATATGAATTCCAAATTCCAGAACCACCGATAATAGATGATGATCATCGGGTGTTGGTAGCACTAGTTCACCACTTAGTGGTGCCATCTTTATAACTTCTTTGTAAATGGACATCTCGTCGCTAGGCGAGATATCCTCACAACCTCATATCTGGATCATGCATGGACATCCATGTTGAGGCATATTAAGATAGGTTAATATGTACCACGGTAAAAATGTTATGCCTGGTGAGAAAAATATGATTCAAAAAAAGAGAGGCACTTATACAATAAGTTTTTTCATGTATTGAGTCAATAATAAAATTCATGGTCATGTGTATGGATATGTCGACTAGCGCACCCACAATGGTCTCCTCGAACCAAAAATATGAACTCACTATAAATAACATTGTTTTCTCAAATGAAATCAATAGTCTCTTAGTCTTTGTGGTATGACTGACTACCCTATCTACCACCTTTTCACAACCCATCCCCTGGAGCCCTTGTCGTGACTACCCCAAGCCTTCCTCCCACATTCCAAGGGCTAGGGAATAGAATAAAAAATGTCAAACATCAAGTGAGAGAATTTTAATTAGTACCTCAATTCACACACGTAACTAACCACATCCAAACACACTAATAGTGGGAAATAATTAGCACTAAAATAAGGTTGTGTGCATGAACAACTGAATTTATGTGGGCCAGAATAAAAACCCAAAAAATAATTGAAAACAACAAGTAGAACAAGGAATCCTTAAAGGACATCTGTAGAAAACCCCCACCTAATTGTGGGAGTAGTAAAGCTACTGGATGCCGAAGTATTATTTAATGTCTGCCTACTCCTTTTTGGCCCAACTAGGTCAGAGGACACAAATCCACGTTTGCAGCTTCCATCATTATCGTCTCCATGGTCACCCTTTTTGAAGAATTAGTCTTATGCACTAGACACAATACGCGTGGGCAAGGCCTGTGCTAGGGTGAGTAATGTTGTACTCAGTAGAGACCAAAAAACCAAAAGGAAAGACCTTGCATCAATTTCTCAACATAAAGTACAAAATACAAGACAACTCACACTATGTATATTCCAGGTTAGTAATAGTATCATCATCAATCACATCACCCAATGCCTCTTCTATTGGAGAAATCCTATTCTAGCGAGTACAATGTTCCTTCCATGTCACAAAGTGGTTCTTCCCAATATCCATATACTTATTATGTAAACCTTCCCAACGCGTACTATGGGACAACAAGTTCACAAAGAGGTGCTTCCCACAAGTCTTGGATAGTTGAGGTACTCCTCCTCATTTCATACCAGGGGACTTCAATGTCATAGATATGTGTTTTCCACCATGGTCCTACAAAGTCACATAAAGGTGATTCCCACATGGCCAATGTCATTAGTCATCAGGTCACAACAAGTCACATGCCTATTTATAGAGTTCACAAAAGAGAACTACTCCTAAATCCCTTAATCTCATCTCATATACCATGAATATCACCATAGATCATGCCAAACAATCCACCTCATTGATAGGGTCCCAACTCCCCCAAACAACTCATCAACCAGAACAATAGTTTGAAAGATACATGCATTTTATTAACTAGGAGACCAGTTGAGATGGGGCATAGTAAGAACATGTCAGACAAACCACACCAACCTGGCATGAGGATCCTACATTACATGATTCTTTATGACAGACTACACACAACCTGGTGTTGGTCAGGGTCGGTCTGGTCCGGCCTAATCAGTGGGACATCCCAACATGCCTTGCTTGAACCTCCCTATTGGCTGAGGGTCCAGCCCTTCGGGTCACCCGGTGACCCGGTCTAGTACAGATTGGCATGAAGGGGGGAAATTTTTTGAACAACTAGTGTCGATATGGCCCACAGTGTGTTGGTTTATGCCATCGGTGTGCTCCAACCTACTATGTTCTGGTTAGGCCCACTAGGAAGCGGGACCGGCTCGACCCACTTGTGGCTCTGACTACCAGCTGGGACTAGGCGTTTAGTGTGGTCAGTGGTTCTGCCTAGATTGTAAATAGTTAGGTTTTCATGTTCATCTCCCCTGGCCATGCGGTTCTGCATCAATTCCACTAGCCACTGATGATGGATTGTGGCTTTCCCATCCATCTTTTATGGGCCGGAGGCTTGCCATCCCTCCAGGTGGAACCCCTCCTAGAACCACATCCTCTAGATCACCTCTACATGTGACGAGCCGTGGAATCATGGTGTACCTTTCACACTAGTGCGGACTTCCTCCAACACACATCCCACATCCACTGCTGCCGCTGATTGTTCCAGCATGCTGGTAGTGCATTTAGCAGACCATCGTATGTGCTCTGATGGTTTGTTCTTCTAGTCGTCTGCATCTGTGGCTTCCGGGAAGCATCCTCTTTAATGAGAGGATACTAAACCAACCTTTATATTATTTTGGGGGTATGGGCACAAAGAACACAATTGTAGAGCCACTTAGGCCTTGTTTATATTGGCTTGGGGCCAGCGCATGAGTGGATTAAAGATTGGGAAGGATCAGGGAGTTTCTAATAAAACATTACATGCCCTGATTTAGACCCTGAATAAAAAAACCAATGAATAAAACACTATCCCATATAACGCACAAATCATAGATCATTGTGTTCTTTGGTTGATCCTTGTTATTCATTTTTAGAATACGACATGGAAATACATAAAATAAAAACCCTTACCGCTTTTGATGTATGATGTTGTGGCATTCTTCCTTGAGTGATTAAGACATAGAAATCACTTACTGGTTACACTATTTAAAATCCATCAATGATGATGATTTAATTCTAGTGTTTTTCATTCTTCACTATCATAGATTTCCATCTAAGGTGCTCCAGAGAATCCTGTAAATTTTTAATCCTTATTTCACCAATGCATCGAACTATAAATAGGACCTTGTCGCATTGTTTCCATTATGTTGTGACGTCACTTTGTTACATTATTTTATTTATGAAACAATGTCACTGTTGTGCGCCATTAATTCATAGTTATGTTGTGAGTAAATGAGCCCTTAATGGGCCCCATTATTGTGATTCGTCGACTCCTCATCTCTAACCTTCATCATATATGTTTCCACTCAAAAGTAGAAAGAATAGAAAATAATTCTTTTAAATTCATCTAATATTTTTCTCGAAAAATCTGAAAAATAACTTTCCCACTCTTCCTCTTCCTGCTAATGTTATGTCATTTGACGGGGAATCCTGGTGTTCTAGGCTTTATAGTGCCCTTGGAATTACAATCTGAGCAATGTTCAAAGGATATAAAATCTCGCTCGAACGTTTACTAAAAGTAAAATAAAAAATGTTCAAAACCCCATTGTGGGGTCACCAGGACTTAAAACCTGGTGTCGATGAATTTAAAAGTCTTGAAATAATTCCATATAAATAATAAAATTGCATGGAGATTTTTTATCATTAAATACCTGTCACAAAAATGAGGGTAATGGGTGGCTAACATTACTATAAAATAGCCTACATGAGAGGAAATCCAAATCATGAACACATACACAGGTGGTTAGCCCAATCCTATCATTTTATAAATTTTATGGTGGGTATCCATGAAATAATTTTATCTATGAATATGTGTATGAGAAAATATATTTTATATGGTAATATTCTTCTCTCATGGATCATTTTTTTAAAGTATTATAATTCATGTCATACTAATATAAAATAATTTTGTCATGACAGATATTTATATTATATTACATACATAGTATGATTCCAAAATGTTATGATCATCTTCTAATGACCTTAAACCTCAATGTTATGATCATGTGATTATTGATATTTTCAACTATTAATACCCTTACTGAGCCTCTGATCTCAATATTTTTAAATGTTTCCCAATTTTTGATTCTAATATGTCTTTAATGATTGATATATTGGGATATGATAAATGATGTAATTCAATTATCAATGAAAATACCATGCTTTATGTTTTTTATATTACTAAATAGATTCATCTATGTTTCTAGTTTATAAAGAAAGATAAAAAATAATTTTTCATTTGATATGTGAATGATTATATCTAGTACAAATGAAATAATTTAATAATCTCATTCAATTTACAAGAGAATTGGACTTTACACAAATCAAATGATTATTTATTCCTTCATTCGCATTCCTCTACATTTTCCACCATTTTAATGAAATTTAATATGTAATAATTATCTTGGATGAAGTATTCATTCTCGCATCAATAAAATTAATAGTCAATGAATCAAAATATTGAAAAATAAGTGAAATGTAATTTCTCATAATTTTAACTATCACAAAAAATAATTAGAATATGTTAAGGTCCTGAATCCATTTTGTAATTATTTTGAAAAACCATTTTTTGGTTAAGTGAGAACCACAAAACAAAACATCACCAAGCATACAACCCCAATATCTAGATTAAAAATTCAAAACTCAAACTGAAAATAGGAGTCACTGTATATACACCCTTGCCCCATCGTCAAACCAAGTCATACTATATCACCAATGATGAACTTGGTAATCCTAAAATCACCAACATCGTCATCTAAAAAACACACAAACTGAACACCAAAAATCATCAGAACTCTCAAATCGAACATCATCATGGGTGAAAGTATCCCAACCACTGTAGAAGACCAAATCATATCACTATATACATAAAAACCATGGATTGAGGTCGAACCACAATATATAATAGAACATGTTATGGTAATTTCATATTTAAATAATATATTATATGATGAAATTCTACAATAATGTACAATTTCTCAAAATATCACCATAATATAATGTTAAATCATTCTGTAAAATAAATAACATAACTCATCAAAACATTTTTTTCTAAATTCAAAAATAAAAAATTGAATAATTTTATAATATATTTTATGGGGATAACATTAAATTTATCACAAAAAATGTCAATCATTCATGAATTTACATAAAAAAAATTGCATTCCCTAATCATATATTCTCAAAAATATTCAAATCATTTCAATAAATAACCTAATTATCCATGAAGACATAATATATTCATATATGATTCCAAAACATTATTTAAAATTAATTCAAAATTTAATAATGAAACGATGAAAAAAATTCTAATAATACCTAAAACATTATCATTTTTTAAAATCATAGAATGATCAAAACATTATTTAGAACAAATTCTAAAATTATCAATAATTGTAAATTTAAAAAATAATTTTTTAATACCTTGTTTATTATGATGATATATCGTACATTCTTAAAATGTAATTACCAATTTAAAAAAATTAGATATAACTACATTAACTATGAGAACCCAACCAAAAAACATTATATAATCATGAATTAAATCAGGAAATCACTTCTTCACACATTGATCATCATTTAATGTTTATTATTTTAGAGATTTTTGACATAGTACATATATAACAAACCACGTTTATAAAAAGTTTATACCAAAAACCCGAATCCATTTCCTCGAAAATATAAACATTTTCAAATAAAACAGGATTTCTTTGAATATTTTCCATAAAATATATCTTGGGTTTTTTGTTGTCTAACACATCCTTATAACCTATTAAAATATTTGAAAATTTTGAGATGAAGAAAATTCGCAATAATGTAAAAAAAGATTTAATGAAAATAGTAGTCTATGAGTACTTGTAAACCTAGGAAGTCTACTTCACAAAAGCATACTTCTCACCCACATATGCATACTTTGTGAAAGATGATATTTCCAAGATATTTATAAAAAACATGAAGAACCTAAATAGAAAAATAAATTTATATTGAGGAATTAAATAATTTTATGGCTACCCTTATAAAAAAATTATGATTTGAAACCCTCAAGGCTGCTATATAACATAACACTCACAACTAACTTATGGTGTAACCATTTTAGCTACACATGGAGTAACCATAAAAAAACCTTAGAATTACACATACTTAATGAATTATAGGGAGGAATATGTCATAAACTTCTCATAAATAATGCTCAACGACCAAAAAGTAATCAAACAACATGAATAATGTCATATAAAGGAAACTTTTGAATTATGTAAAACATAATTTGAAAACAATATTTTAAAGAAAATACCCTTAAAAATATCATATAATACAATATAGACATAATATAGTGTATGTAATATTTATATACACTATAAATACAAATAATTAAACATAATATAAAAAAAATTATTCTTAGAAACAATTTTATAACAACATAAATAATAATGTATAAGGTTGACCCAAAGAGTGAAATTGGGTTAATAATTCCCTAAACTAGGGTTTCACTTACATATAACATTTTTAAACATAATATATAACAGTTATCTATGTGTTTTTAATATTTTAGAGAAACATATTCATTTTTATATCACAATATATTATCATTAAATGAAATCATTTTCCATTTAATTATTAATATTTTGTTCCTACAATTGTTTCATGTGGGTTCTTTACATGATTTCTATGGCCGGTTTTTCATTGATTTTTTTGTCATATGAAAATGGAATTTCAGATGTTGAATGAAATGGAATTACTATTCTAATATAATATTTAATGATTCCATATATTATTTTTCATATTTATTATGATGATTAATCATTAGATTAATATTTAGTGATATATCTTTTGATCATTTTGGTGGTTATTTGATAATGATGAACGTGTTTCGATACATAATTTAATGTAATGCATATAAGTTAATAAAATAACATAAAAGAGATTATATCATTCACATTAAAATCGGTTTTGACTATTAAATTGGTATTAGAATCAATTTAATGGATGAAAAAATGTGAATCAAATTGATTATAATGATTGTAAATTGACACAACACATGCATTATATTTATATGATTGGGGAAGAAGATTATGTATGTTGATAATTTTTACATAACAAAGATATCAATTTATCATATATATCACACTATAAAATTAATTTGTCTTAGATAATTGGAGGAGAATGGTGTATAATAAAATAATATATTTAAATATAAAATACAAGATAATGAAAGAGGATAATTGGATATTGATCTCTTATCCATGACATCCTCTTTAATGCCCTTTTTTTTGCCTTTTTCTGAGAACAAAAGGTTCTAAATATGGGTGATATGATAGGGAAGAGTATATGTCATAACATAGACAAGGATCAGGGCTTGAGTGGTGTGAGAGGATGAGGGGGTGAGGGTGGAATTAATATTGGAAGAGAAGAGAGGTTTTACATTATTTTAATCTATGGATTAAATGTTTTTTCTAATGTCTATGAATGGTATTGACTCATATGACCCAAAATAGTAATATATTCATGTTCGTATGAACCATGTGTGCTTACATAATCCATGAAGTTAGTAATAGTTTTTTATAATGTATATATATGATATATTGCCATATTTTACTAATCACCAAAAATTCATGTATTTCAGATAAAAATTCCAAAAATTCACCATAGCCATTCTTTGATGTATAGAATTCATTAATAAAAACTATTTTTAGAAAATTGTTTTCAAAATATCATTAAATAATTTTTTAAATACATTTGTATTTTATTCCAAAATAATAACCATAACACAATAACTGATTTTATATCACATTTAAAATTTAATAAATATATCATTATCCTATAACATTAATAAAATAAATTAATAATGTAAATTACTAATAATAATTGCTATATTACTATTAATATTTATATTCATAAGGGCACATTACTATTCACCAAAAACAAGTTTTCTTCTATTAGTCTCTAAATAACATACTCATCGCAAACGTACATTATTATTTTTTGAAATTGAAATCATTGAAGAGGAAAAATATATGGTTAATGTGTAGTTTATAACTATCTTCATAAAAAAAGATTTATGAATTTCAATGCATTCTTAATACATTTGGTTGTAAAATTATCCCAAACATCTATAAATTAATTCATTGAATTCTTATTAATTACATACTAAACATGTGAGGTTATTATCCCCTAATATCAGTTTAAGACTCCCATGTAACATCTTAAACCATGCAGTTTCCCCAAAAAACATTACCTAGTTGATTATATTATTCAAAAATACATTCTCTCGATGATCAAGAAGTGGAATCAGTTTCTCTTCATAAGAAAGGTTCTCATGAAACTAAAATAAATTTGGGCTCTTGACAACAGATGAATATGGAATATATTTGCTCAATGTCAAAACCTGCCAAAATTGTGTACTTGATATAAACTCAGAGGAAATGATACTCGGTAGGCAACTGGACCAACATTCTTTAAGATTATATAGGGTCCAATGATCCCCAGAATTAACTTTTTTAAAAATAATTCATAACAATTTTCAATGGTGACAATATAAGAAAATTATAATCACATACCTCATTGTAATATGATTTCCTCCAATTATTTGATTAATGATTCTGCCTAATCTATGATTTCCTCATCTGTTGCAGGATCAACATCACTTTCATAGCCACTCCCTCTTTCAAATTTGGGATCCATCAACATCATTTCCCCCACATTAGCTATAGTCTGATGCCACTTCCCATAATATTCCTCAAATGGTTCCATCTATATACTTGAATGAAAAGTGTTATAATAGAAAATATCAACTACGGAATGATATTTATCCCTGAATCCCTCGTATAACATTGAACAAGCTCTATTAAAATCCTCCAAATGAAGAATCATTTGTTTATATTTCTCATCTAATTGAGGATGAAAAGTTGTACGAAAATTTAATTCCTTTCTCAATTACTTCTGAAGGCCCTTCCAAAAGATATAATTGAATGTGGGATCCAAATCAGATATAATGGAAAGAGGAAATCCATGTAACCTGAAAATCTATTTGAGGTGTTATGGATATTTCTTTTCAAAATACATTATATCTTGAATAGGAATGAAATATGAAGATTTAGTAATTCGGTAAAAAAATCATCCAAATCACATTATTACCACTTGATTTCATTTGTAGTCCCACCATTAAGACCATGAATACATTCTTCCATTTCCACTCTATCATTGGAAAAGGTGGAAGAATCCCCTTCTGTAACATCTGCCCTACTTTAACATGTCGACATGTCAAACATTTCATGGTAAAATCTGCGATATCACTTTACATGTTATCTAACTAGTAATACTCATTAAGGTATTTTTAAATAATAGTACTTATAAGATTAATTTAAAACATAGAACTGTGATATTCACAAATTAATTCATTCTTAAACTAGGAATAAAATGTCATAAAAAATATTTTTCAAAATCATAATATAATATTTATCATGGTTATGTTTTTCTAATATACTCATTTTCTATAATTCGAACATTTTATGTTCCTCATGGTATTCCTTCTAATCATTCATGATTTTATCTCAAAAATATAACATAATAAAACATAAAAAATAGATGTATTTCCTCCACCATCAATTTCTAAGACAAAATTAATCAAATCATTAATCATGGGATCATATTCCAAATGTTACATGGTTAGTGAGGTATGATATTTTTCAAATTATAGAATCCACTAATGTATTTTCATTTATAGGATTGGAATTGTTCATTCTATCAGAATTCCTTATTAGTTCAATGAATATTCTATATCTCATTTTTAATTCATTATGAGTGGATATATACTTCATACTTTTATGGCGAGTACATATTTGACATTATGATCTGGATAAATTATTCATACAAATTATCAAATAGGAAAGAACAGTTGCTAATTCTAAATAATGTGTGGTAAATTTTACATCATGAGGTTCTAATTTTCTTAAAGCATAACCAATTACATGATCATTTTTCATCAGAACATTACCATATCCCTTCAATGAAGCATCATTGTAGATAAGAAATTATAAATTTCTAAATGGTAGGGAAAAAATAGGATCATTCATCAATCTCTTCATTAGTCCCTGAATGAAAACATCACATTGTTTTATCCTTTCAATTTTCACCCCTTTCATGTTATCTTAGTTAGTATTCGAGATAAATGTACAATTGTTTTAACAAACTCTCAGTAATAACAATATAATCCTTAGAAACTATAAAGATTTTTATTATTTGTAGGTCTTGGCCATTTATCAACAACTTTTGTTTCAGAATGATCAACTATTATTCTATGCTTTTTTTTAATGTTTCCATGAATAAAATTATGTTGCACCGAAAAATAACACTTACTGAATTCTCCATATAGTTTCTTATACATTATGGTTTTAAAAACAACCCCAAGATGTTTTTCTTTCCCTTATATAAATTTCAAAAATACAGCACTGTCATCAATAAACATTACTACAAACTTATCTAAGAAATCAAAAAATATTCGATTCATTTGATCCATGAATAAAACAATTTAATTAGTTAACCCATGAATAATACCAACACATTCATAATGGCCATTTTTATTATAGAATGCATCATTCTTGATGTAAACTTCCTTTGCAGTGAATTGATAGTACCCTGAACTCATGTCAACCGTCGAATACTATTTTCCTCCCTAGATCTGATCAAAAACGTCATCAATATAATGAAAATGATTATTAATTTTAATAATGATGTTTTTGAAGGATTTATAATCAATTAATTGTCTAATGGAATGATCATTAGTCTTAACAAACTAAAAAGTAGAACCCCATGGTGAATTACAACGATATATGATAACTGTATAGAGAAACTAATGTTACTAATTATTATATTCATGAAGATACATTTGTTCCTTTCCATAAGGAGGTTTTGAAATTGTCATAGAATGAAGAACTAATTCTATTGTAAATTCAAATTCTCAATTAGGTATAACACTATGTAACTCATTAAGAAAATATGGAGTTATTACATTACCATTGGTACAACATTAATATTAATAGTTCCCTCATTTTCAAAAATATGAGTAACATAATACTCATTTACATGTTTCAGTTGTTTATCGACATCCTGATATGTTATCAATTGTATTGGTTCATTTTTGTAAAACAAAAGAAACTCTTTCTGAAAAAACATTTTTATCTATATAAACTATCATACCATGATAGAAAAAGCCAATACATTTTGAGAATAACATTAAACACTACTAAAGTAATGATAAACAAGGATTGCAGGTAATTTAATTCCACAATAAAAAATAGAATGATTTTTATGATTCCTTTTTACAGAAATATTTCTCTTTGGTTTTTTAACAATAGGATCTTATTTCATTTATGGAGTTAATATCACCAATATACCCAAAAAATCATTGAAATTTTGAAATGTGTAGAACATGTATCAAAGAAGATATTAGGAAAATATGGGAAAATAATAAAAGTACCTGATACCACTTCATTGGATGACCTAACGTCGACTGAAATAATAGAAATGGATCCCACTAACCCTTACTTCTTATAGTCTGGATTCTTTTCATCATTAATATATTTATTTCGAAAGACATTTTAATAATCACCCTCCTCACCACAATTTAAACACATTAGAATTTATATAATATGATTTGTAATAGGATCATTTTCATTACAATCCCGATCTATATGTTCAATCAAACCATATCAAAAAAAAATCCCAGTTTTATTAAGGCATTCCCCAAGGTGGTTTTTTCCACACATTTCACAAACTATAAAATAGACTTTCTTACTATCATATTATCATTATTGTTTCTTACCCATCACATTACATATGGACATCTTCATCTCCTTATATTAAAAGTTCATGTGATCATCAGAAATCCAAATTTATCCTCTCTCAGCACATCAGTGAAGCTTATCATAACATTCGATCTCATGTGAAGCAAATTCATTTTAAAATCTTGGAATCAATCCCTTGAAAAAATAATTGATTTTTCTATAAATATACAAAATAATATTTAGATAATACCTCTCTAGTCAGGTGAATATTTCATCATACATAGACCATTAATCTTCCTGTTTTTTCATCAGTTTAGTGATTTTTCCCTATCCTAGGCCGAACTACCCTATGAATATTTATATTTTTTAAAATAATTTTAAATAAATCATAGTCTATAGATTAAATATCTTAACTACCACTAATATTAATGAACATTAACAACCCCTGATTAGCTTCACCTTCAAAAAGATAAATTAAATGACTTACATTTTTTAAATCAGAACACCCCAGGACATTGAATATCATTTAAAGGGATTTAATCCATACTTAATCCTCTACATGGTCAGATGATCCATGGATGGAAGGAGAATTTTGTGTCATAAAATGTTCAATTATCTTCATGTTTCATTTTTGTGTCTTTGTTTGTTAGCTTACATTGATGCCACTACCATTTATTTAAAATTTTAGTGGATCCATCACTATCACAAACTACTTGGTTCCATTATCTACCATTCTGGGTTGCAAATTTCAAATGATATAATTCTATCAGTGTTTTTCCACTACATCAGCCATATTAATTCTATGGAAAACCATTCATAACAAACATATATTAATCTATGCAACATGGTAATTATTAAATTCTATAATAATTAAAAAAAACTATAGAGTAAAAAAAATTATGGTATTTGTTTAACATCATCATAACCTCTCAATTTGTCTAAACCATCCAATGAAACCCACTATTATGAATCATTCTTAAAACATTACATAGTCTATAAATTTAGTCAATAACCAACTTCCATACAAATTTAGGATCTTCTCATGTAAAGAGTTTCTGAGATTTGGTACATAATACATACATAACATACCACACATATATTAACTGGATAACAAAAAAATTATAACAACTCTTATTTTTAATACAAACTTAACCATGATTTATTACATAAAACATCACTTGATACAACAAATGAGATTGATAGTTTTAATGTCTTTGGGGATTAGGATCACTACATAAAAACTTGAAACATGAAATACATCATCTTTATTTAAATCTTCCTTTACAAGAACAGTACATCCCCTCTTACATAGCATTGTATGGGATAATCTGAGGACATGCATAAGAAAAGGGTGAGCTATAAATCCTAGTAAGGGAATACACGTGGAATAACATGAGAAGTACTATAAATTTTATACATTAGGCATATCAATAGAGCATAATAGAAACATGAACATAAAGGCATGATTAATCCTGATAATCATAACATGGAAATATGGCAACAACACATAACATGGAATTAGCATGAGCCAATGCCCATTTCACACGGAGCATTAGTAAATCCTAATCGCACATGAATAATGAGTAAACCCTCGTTGCACATAAATTAGTATGAGTCAATACTCATTTCACATGACATATCATGATACTATACTTTTCCCAATGCATTGGAGCGCTATAAGTTTTCACCCTTCTTAAACATTTCATTTCGTGTATAAGTGTTCCACATAGATCAGAAAACATGGATTCATCAAACATAATCATTTATTCCATGATAAAATAATGTGGAATTCATAAATGAAACTTTATAATCAAATGTAAATTTGAATAATGGTTAATACCCTTAATGGATAAATGGGCATGGTATTCACTACACAATGGCATTGGCCTAGAAAATCGGTGCAATTTCGGTAGTGTTACAGTGTGACATAAGAATTCATAAAAATGGTTGATGAGAGAGAAAGGGGTTACTCATAATATTTACATGTAATGGATAGTATGTAGGTCATATAGATACATGTCCCAACAATTGTAATTGAATTTATATTCATGATACAAAACTATTTCTTTAATTTAAATGAGGAGGGGAAGTACCTTTCGGAATTTCGGCATAGTAACAGGTGTACATGGGAAGTATTTAATGAGAGATAAATGGGTATCCCATCATTCAAATAATAATAGGGTAGTATGGGGGATGATTTAAACCATACCCCATCTTTTATAATTGAAATTAAAAGGGCATAACAATATGAAGAAAATTGGACAAAATTTAGAAATGAAGAAAAACCCTTACTTGGAAGTGTGCTTCCAAATTTTAGTGAGAGGCTTGTGAGAGGAATCTTGGGAGCTTGGGGAACCTTGGGAGGATTATTGAGAGGGTAGGGAAGAGGTGGGACGAACTCCAAAGGCTTTGAGTGAGGAGGAAGTGGGGGATTGGGTTGGTTTATATAGGAAAGGTGATGGAATTCTTTATTATTTAGGTATGGGACCCCTTATATTAAATTTATCCAAACCACAAACGATCCCATGGTTATTGTGCATGGTTTTCGGAAAAGTGAAAAGTAATATGATATTTTATAAGGCCAAAGTCCGAACTTAAAAAATAATAGGGTTTCTTATGTGGAGGTGAGTCACACTCCCATAGAAAATAATTTAAAAAGGAAATATGTTTAATAAGTCTTGAGGGGTCCATTAATGTTTTGAAAAGTGGGTAAAACATACCCAACATCACATAATATTAATTTTAAGACATATGTTGGCCAAACATAATTCTTATAGTATTTTATTAAATCACTATTTAGGCATTATGAGGTCATACAACACATAATGATTTTAAATGGTATTTAATTTTTACACAAAAATTTGACTATATCATAAAATTATGAAACATTTACCATTGGAAAATTATGAAGTCTTGATTCCAAAAAAACATTAATTTTATCTAAATAATTTTCTAAATATGTTAAATTTCACTTTTAAAATAAAAACCAACATTTATCGAAAATTAACGGGTTTTGACCAAAATGGATTTCAAATAATAATAAAAATTATAATTGCATTCATAAAATTATATGATAAATTATATTTAATAATTATTAATTGAATAATAAAATTTTAATAAAATAATATTTAATTCAAAAATCCATTAATTTATTAAAATATAATTCTTAATTAAATAATAAGTAAAAACAAAAATTGTACTTTAAAAACAACTTACAATGTGTCAATGATGACAATAACGTATATACATTATTATATACAATAAATAATGTACATGAACATAGTACTATAGATTTGTTACATAACACCTTAAAACATCAGCATAAGACCTAAGGGTTAGGTGTACGAGTGTGATAGACTCTTGGGGTGGCTCGGATAACATTGATCAAATGGTAATCTATATCAACATCCACTTATCCCGTAGAAGGTCTCGTTAGAGCTTGACATGATGAAGATCCACTTGGGATTGGTTAAGAGTAAAGACCAAGGGTGCCACCTCTTTTCCGAGCTCTGACAAATGGGATTCGTACGGAGAAATTCTACTAGATAAGGCCATCGCTTCTTTTGTCTGAGTAAATTGGATTTGGTAATGCCCTATATTTATTTTAATCAAGTTATCACTGTTTAACAGCTATATTAGAAACTGTCAAAATTCTTAACATAAAACCAAAGAAGTTGACATTTTATATAAACATATAGAGACATTTAATTAGATCAAGAGGGATTTCCATTTATGAAACTTTGGGCCGTTAAAATATTTTCCTCTTAAGAAATTTTACCCTCAAAATTATTCTTTTCCCACACTAAAACAGATATGGGAAACTCAACATCATCATTTCCTCCAATTTCAAAGTCGCTTCTTCAAAACATTTGGTTTCTCCACAGCACCATGACGAGGGGCATTATCATATTTTGTATAACTTTTTCTCTACTATCTATGATCTTTACTGGTTGCTCCTCATAAGAAAAATCGTCTTCCAATTGTACCACCTCAGAAGATAGATCATTTGAAGGGTCTGGTGTGTACTTTCTTAAGAGGGATACCTGAAAGACATCATGTACTTTGGACATGGTAGGTGGAAGTGCTAGTTGATAGTTCACAACCCCAACACGATCAAGAATCTCAAAGGGGATGATGTATTTTGGACTTAACATCCCTTTATTTCCAAACCCCATGACCTTATTCCAAAGAGATATGCATAGAAAAACCATGTATCTAACTTTAATCTCAGGGTATCGTCAAAGGTTATCTGCATAACTCTTCTGTCGACTCTGGGCTGCCATGATATGCTGTTGAATGGTTTTCATCTCCTCCACCATTTTATCGACCATTTCTGGTCAAAGCATCTTACGTTCAACAACCTCATCCCAACATGTTGTAGTTCTGCACATTTTCCCATGGAGGGCTTTATATGGTTCCATTTTGATTTTTTAGTGGAGACTATTGTTGTAGGAGAATTAAACCAGTGGAAGATGTTGATCCCATCCACCTTTAATATCCATTGAGAATGCTCTCAACATGTCCTCATGTGTTTGGATAGTCCACTCGGATTGGCCATCTGTTTGTGGATGTTAAGCCATACTGATGTTCGGTTCAGTATTTAGAGCATGTTGAAGACTATTCCAAAACATAGAGGTGAATCTTGGATATCGTTCAGACACAGTAGATAGTGGTACACCATGAAACCTTACCACTTCCCTAATAAATATCCATGCCAGTTGATCCAATGAGAAATCCTCCTGAGTAACAATGAAGTGTGCTATCTTTGTATGATGATCCACAATAACCCAAATTTCATTATTGCCTTTGGATATCCTTCGATGTCCAGTGACAAAGCCCAAGGTGATGTTCTCCCATTTCCATTCTGGTATAGGCAATGGTTGCATCATCTCCTTAGACATTTACCTCACTGCCTTCACTTGCTGGAAAACTAGGCACTTTGATGTATATTCAACGTTCTCCTTTTTCATATTATCCCACCAAAATTTTTCTCGGAGATCTCCATACATCATTGTGCTCCCAGGGTGAATAGAGAAATTTAAACAATGTGCATCATCCCAACATTCCTTATTCTGCTTCGGACGTAATGGAACACATAGACTTTTCTAAAATCATAAAATTCCATCATCATTAAAATTAAACTCTTAGGATTTCCTTTTTTTATAGTTTCCACTATTTCCTGAATTCCCACATCATCATTTTGAGCATCCTCTAACCTTTCCAAAAGAGATAGTTGAGTAATAGTTTGTGAAAGGATTGATAATGTTTCCTTCTTTGTGATTCCCATGTCCATCTTCATCAAGCATATGAAGATTAGATCCTTCTCAATTCGCAACATTGATAGAATCACTGGGTCCTTTCTACTTAGGGCATCTGTCATCTTGTTTTCTTTCCCAGGTTGGTAATGTATTGACCAGTCATAATCCGTGATGAGCTCTATCCTTCTTCTCTGGCATATATTAAGCTCTTTCTGTGTGAATATATATTTAAAACTCTTGTAGTCAGTATATATCTCACATTTCTCCCCATAGAGATAACATTGCGAGATTTTCAAGTAATAGATCACTGCCGCCAACTCTAGATCATTTGTTGGATAGTTTTTCTAATGGATTTTCAACTGACTTGAAGAATAGGATATCACATTATCATTCTGCATCAGCACACAACCTAATCCCTTCTTCGAAGCATCACTGAATAACACAAAAACATTCCCACTTATGGGTAATGTTGTCATGAGAACAATGATAAGCCTCCTTTATAACTCCTTGAATCATTCTTCACATTCATCACTCCAAGAAACCATTAATACCTTTAATGTTAGCTTGGTAAGAGGATTGGACAATCGTGATAAATTTCTCACAAATCGTCGATAATATGCAGCAGACCCCAAGAAGCTATGGATATCTATTACCGATGCTGACCTCAGTTATCCCTCAATTGCATCAGTTTTGGAGGGATCCACAAATATCCCATTGCTTGTTATGATATTGACCAAGAATGAGACCACCTTCAATCATAACTCAGACTTGTTGTAGTTTCCATAGAGCTTCTCCTTACACAATATCTCTTGTAGAGTTATTAAATTCTCCTCATGATCCTCCGTGGTTTCGAAGTATATTAGAATATCATATATAAAGACTACCAAAAACATGTTGAGGTAATCTATAAAGAATTATTCATTAATTCCATAAATATTTCTGGAGAATTAGTGAGTCTGAAAGGCATTAATATGAATTCACAGTTCCTGTATCTTGTGCGAAAAGAAGCCTTGGGGATATCTTCTTTCTTCACCCTTACATGATAATATACCAAATGCAAGTCCACTTGGGATAATTATTGTGCTTCACATAGTTAATCAAACAATTCATCAATTTGTGGGAGAGGATACATTTCCTTTCTTGTGATTTTGTTAAGTTCACAATAATCGATGGAAAGCCGCATTGAACCATCCTACTTCTTGATGAAGAGGACATGTGCACCCCATGGTGAAGCACATGGGCGTATAAACCCTTTATCCAGATTCTCCTATTGTTGTTTCTTCACCTCTTCGAGCTCTACAACATGCATTCTATATGGATTCTTCGATATTGGTAATGTCCCAGGTATAAGTCCAATTGAGAATTCAACATCTCTTCTCATTGGAAGATCGGGCGATTCCTCGGGAAACACTTAAATGAATTCCCTCACAATAGGAAAATATTTAAGGATGGTTTCTTCCTTGGACTCAATCATCTAAGCCAGATACGCGTGCTCATAGGGGAGTAATATCCACGCTTGAGATGATGGAGCTAAATGATATTCATATTCCTCCTTACACTTGTAATTAATCGGGGGACGATTCTCCATATGGAGTGTGATTTCCTTTTCCTGAAAATTTATGATGGCTCTATATAAGGAAATCCAATTCATGCCATGAATCGCATCAAATTCCACCAGAGGGAGTATGATGAGGTTTTTCAGGAAATTCAGTCCACATATTATAACAGTAGAGGACTTATATGCATGGGATGCAATGATTTCCCCGTTTGTCATACTCACTGACATCTTCACTTCCATGATTTGTGGTGGGATGATATTGTTCTACTAAACATTCAAGATATAAAAGAATTCACAGAACAAGAATAAAAAAGTACATTTTCTATTCTTGAATAAATAACTAGCATACCTGTCACCATTTCATTGTCGGGGTTCACTTCGGCAGAAGTGGTGGAAAAATGGCTTCCTTATTGCCTTGGAGGTTGTTGGTTGCCACCGAAAACCTTTGGATTAAAGCACTGATTTGAAAAATGCTCTGGTTCTTTTCATTTTTAATATTAAACAATGCATTGAGGTTCTAATGGAGTGTTCCTTTCCTCTGTCACAACTGCGGGTCTTTTTTGCTGACAGTTAACATCTAGGTTCCCTTTTCTTCCACACCTGAAGCTTTTCCTCATCCCCTTAAGGAAATTTCTAGGGTGCTTCTTTATGCAATTTTGGCAAGTGGGGTTCTGGATCTTCTTATTAACGTTGTATTTATCCATCGGACCACCAACAATGAAGTCCACCTTACGATCCTTCTCTCCATTATACCCCTATGATTCACCGATCTCCATTTCGACCTTGAGGGCACATCAAACAGTTTTCTCATAGCTGTCGAAGTCATGAATCGCCAATGATTTCTGCTGGCTAGGCTTCAGCCCACCAAATAAGCAGTCAACTATTCATTCAGGGCTAATGACAAAGCCGTAATCATATCGTGGAAGCTTTGTGATTTTTTCCTCTTACCCTCCAACAGATTCATTGTCTTTTTTTGAGGTAAATGATGTCTCTTTCCATCTTAAGCTGGAGGGTGCACTGAAAATATTTATCGAAAAACATATTCTGGAAATCCTTCTATTCCAACGCCTCAATCTCCTCCTCATGCTTCGTATTTTTTATCAACGTCCACCATTGATTAGCTTCACCCTCCATACGATAAGCATCTAGGAGAACCTTCTCTTGTTCAGAGCATTGATGGATGGAGAAGATCTTTTCAATGGAGTTGATCCATTGTTTAGCGATTGTGGGATCAGATGATCCACTAAATGTAGGAGGCCTTTGTCTAGTGAAGTTCTCGAAAGAGACATGTTCTTTCATGGGGGGGGGGGTTGAAAATTCTTCTTGACCCAAATTTCTATTCAAAACTTGAGTTAGATGAGAGAGAAGTGTGACAATGTTCACGATTCCCACTCCCATTGGATTGGGCGTCTCATTAGTACAGTCGTCACACTGATCTTCACATCGGCCGTTAGCCCGAGTCCTCCTATTACTGGCCATTGGATGGAATAATAGGAATGTTAGGGGTAACACATAAAGGGTAATCCATAGAAAAATGTTGATGACTTATAAATAACCTTTTATTTCCTTAACTCATGAGTCTATAGGTTTCAATATAGGATTTTCATGATCTAATTTCTAACATAAATTCTTAGGGGAAATTTTGTTATTCCCTTAATAAGGGTTCATACTAAGCATTTGAATTTATCAAAACATATCCCCAGCGAGTGTCACTACCAAGAGTGCAGAAAGGCCTGTTGTCGTGCACTAGTTCCCATTCGAGTCTGGCTCAAATCGGTGTTTTCGGGTTTTGCCCATAGGATACATATGTGCCAGAGCCGCCTCTACCTGCTTGTATCCAGAAAGGGATGTATTTTCTTGATAAACCACTTACAAGTACATACCAAAACATAGGGATGTTTTTATTATACTTAGTCTTGTCTCTAAAGGCTTTACTATGGTTTTCTGATCCTAATCCCAAAAATAACTAAACATATCCACTAATACCAACTATAACAACCCTGCTTTTTAATACATAATTAAACATGATTTATTACATTAAACATCACTTGATACAACAAAGAAGATTGATATGATTAGTGTCTTTGGTGTTAGTATCATTACATAAAAACATGAAACATTAAATACACCAACTTTATTGAAAATATATTTTACATGACCACTACATTCCCTCGTACATAGCATTGCATGGGATAACCTGAGGTCATGCATAAGAAAAGGGTGAGCTATAAAGCCCAGTAAGGGAATACACATGGAATAACATTAGAAGTAAAAAATATGTTAGAAATTAGGCATATAAATAGAGTACAAGAGAAAATGAACATAAATTCATGATAAAGCATGATAATCATAACATGGAAATGTGGTAACAACACTTAACATGGAATTAATATGAGCCAAGGCCCATTTCACAAGGAGCATGAGTAAATCCTTATTGCACATAAAGCATGAGTAAACCCTCGTTGCACTTGAATTAGCATGATTCAACACTCATTGAACATGATGTATCATGATACTATAATTTACCCAATTCATTGGAGCACTATAAGGGAACACCCTTCTTAAACATTTCATTTCATGCATAAGTGTGCCACATGGATCATAAAACATGGATTCATAAAACATAATCATTTATTCCACAATAAAAGAATGTGGAATTAATACATGAAACATTATAATAAATAAGTAAATTTTTATAAAGGTGAATACCCTAAATGGAGAAATGTTCATGGTATTCACTACACAATGGAATTGGTGTAGAATGTCAGTGAAATTTCAGCAGCGTAACGACATGACATAAGAATTCATAAAAATGGTTGATGAGAGAGAAAGGGGTTCCCCATCATATTTATATGTAATGTAAAGTAAGGAGGTCATATAGATACATGTACCAACAATTTTAAGGGAATTTAGATTCATGATACAAAAGTATTTATTATATGTAAATGAGGAGAGAGAAGTTCCTTTCGGAAATCCGGCATAGTAACGGGTGTACATGGGATGCATTTAATGAGAGGGAAAGGGGTCTCCCATCATTCAAAAAATAATAGGGATGTATGGGGGAGGAGAAAAACTATACCCAAACATTTATGATTGAAATTAAAAGGTCATAACAATATGAAGAAAATCGGACAAAAATGAGAAAGGAAGAAAAACCCGTACTTGGAAGTGTGCTTCCAAAGGCTAGAGAGAGGCTTGTGAGAGGATTATTGGGAGATTGGGGAACCTTGGGAGGATTATAGAGAGAATAGGGCATTTTTTGGAATAACTCCAAAGGCATTGAGTGATAAGGAAGTGGGAGATTTGGTGGGTTTATATAGGAAAGGTGAGGGAATTCTTTTTTATTTAGGTTTGGGACCCCATATATTAAATTAATCCAAACCATAAACCCTCCTATGGTTTTTCCCATGGTTTATGGAAAAGAGAAGAGGTAAAAATATTGTATAAGGATAAATACATAAATTCTTAAAATAATAAGGTTGCTTATGTGGAGATGAGTCACACTCCCTTGGAAAATAATTGAAAAAGACAATATATTTAATATGTCTTGCGAGGTCCATTAATGCTTTAACAAGTAGGTACAAAAAACCCAAAATCCCATTATTTTAATGGTAAAACATATATTGGCCGAACATAAATCTTATAGTATTTTATTACATTACTATTGGGTCATTATGATGTCCTAAAACACATTATATATTTAAACGGTATTTAAATTTTACCCAAAAATATGACTGTCTCAGAAAATTATGAAAAATGCACCGTTTGATAATTTCGACATACTGATTCCAGAAATAACATTTATTTTATCTAAATAATTATTTAAATATGTTAATTTTAAATTTTATTATAAAAACCAACATTTATCGAAAATTAACGGGTTTTGAAAAAAATTGCTTTCAAATCATAATAAAAATTTTAATTGCATTGATAAAATTATAATATCATTTATATTTAATAAAAATTCATTTAATAATAATATTTTATTAAAATATTATTTAATTCAAAAATACCGTAATTTTATAAAATAGAAATCTTAATTAAATAATGACTAAAAACACTATTTGTACTTTAAAAACTATTTACAATATGTTAATGATGACAAGAACGTATATAAATTTTTATATACAAAAAATAATGTACATGAACATATTACTATCGATTTGTTACATGACCCCTTAAAACAGCCGCATAAGACCTATGGGTAAGGTGTTTGATGGTGATAGACTCTTGGTGTGGCTCAGATAACATTGCTCGAGTGGTAATCTCTATCAACATACACTTTTCCCATAGATGGTCTCGTTCGAGCTTGACATTATGAAGCTCAGCTTGGGATTTCTCAAGAGAGAATCCCAAGGATGCCAACTCTTTTTCGAGCCTTGACAAATGGGCTTCATATGGAGAAATTCTACTAGATGAGTCCATCACTTCTTTTTTCTGAGTAAATTGGTTTTGTTAAAGAACTATATTTATACTAATCATGTGATCACTGTTGAAGGACTATATTAGCAACGGTCAAAATTCATAACATAAAACCAAAAAATTTGACATTTTATATAAACATATAGGGAAATTTAACTAGATCAAGATGGATTTCCATAAATGAAAATTTTGGTCGTTACAAAAATAATATCCATTTCATTTAAAATATAAATCATTTCAAATAATATAATTATTTCATTGATTAATCATTATAAAATTTAACATGGCTACATTAGTTATCATATGCATCTTTATAAATTATGAAAATCATTTAACAACTTGGGATGATCCCAAAAGTCTCTGTATTGGGTATAAAAAAAGGAACCAAAACATTATTCCACAAATACTTGTAAACTTATGTAATAATTTTCACAAAAACATACTTCTCACCCATATATTGTTTTTGAAATCATAGATTTACATTTGATATATAAAAACATAATGAAGATAAAAAGAATAATAATGGTATAATGGGTAATTACTTATTATATTGTGACCATCAGGGATACCTTTTTATTATTTACCCTCACATCTATCTTAAAATTTCAGCCTCTAGGCTACCTTACAATGTAACCAACATAGATACACATGGAGTAAACATACGACCAACATCCAACATTAAAATTTATCTTAGAGAGATGTGTAGGTCCTATCCTTCATCATAAACTATTACCCACAACCATACAGAATAATAATACCTTAATTATTTCATAAAAACATTACTTTTGAATTTTGTAAAATGGAATTTTAAAAGAGGATTTAAAAAGATAAATCTCATGGAAAATATCATATAATTGAAGTGAGTTATAATAGATTTTAGTTAAAATGTATATAAAATAAAAAAAAATAATTCAACATTATATAAACAATAATTAATTTCACAAAACATTTTTAATTCCAAATAAATAATGATATAGAATCATAAAAAAAAGAATGAAAATTGGGTTACGAATTCCCTTACCTCGGGATTGTCTCACCTAAAACATGATTTAAACTATGGTATAATTGGTAAAAGAGATATATTAATAATTAATTCAAACATATGAATTTTTATAAAACCTTATATGATAAATTAATATCTTTTTATCACCCTTTAATTATTATTAATTCATTCATTCCATCGTTTAGGGTGCATTTATTACATGATTTCCATGGCCAGTTTGCAATTTATTTTCTTCTCACATCAAAATGAAATTATAGAAGTGGAATGAAATGGTATTAATATGATTTAATAATATTTAATTATTATATAAATAATTTTAGTTATATAATAAAAGTATGAATCATTAGATAAATATTTAGTGATATCCCTTTAGATCATCTGGGTGGTTCATCGATAACGGTTAACATGATTCATCAAATAATTTAATATCATTAATACAATTTCATTCTAGAATATAAAAGTGATTATTAATTAAATATTATAATATTATTCTACTATTTAAAAAAATTTAAAATGGTTCTAACAGAAATAAGTGAAATCTAAAACACATTGTCGAAGTTGAATGTAAATCAACATAACACAGAAATTATACTTATAAAAGGTTGGAAAAGAGATAATGTAAAAAAATTAATGTTAACATAAACATGAAAATATTCAATAATGTATATCATATTGGATATATCATGCCTCTTTGATATGTTGGGATGAATATATTAGAAGAAAGTAAAATAATTGAAAATAAAAAGTAAGGAAATGGATGAGGATTTTACCTCTTGATCTTCTCACTCTTGAGATCATTCTTATGCCCCACGGGTTTGGCTGTTTGTTGAGACAAGAAGGTTTAGGGATTTGGGTAGGGACTAAAAAATTGTATTTGAAAAAAAAAATGGCTCATGTCTTTAGTAGTGTGAGAGGAAGGGGGGGTTGAGGGTGGTATTTATAGTGGAGAAGTATCGGGGTTTTACAATATTTTTATTTTTACTTTAATATTTATTTGAATGACTCTGAATAGAACCGATTCATGTGACCCAAAATATTAATATGTTTACGTGAGTTCTAACCATGGGATATTACATCATCAATGATTCAAGGAATAGTTTATTTTCTTAAAAATGTATATATATGTTATATTACTGTATTTTACAATTAACCCAAAATTCATGTATTTCATAAAAATCAAAGAGAATTCACCTTAACAATTTTGTGACACATAGAATTAAAAATGAACCCCATTTATTTAAAATAATTTTCCAAATAATTTTACTTTAATTTATAAAATAAATAAATTTTTTTCCAAAAATAAATTTTTTAAAACTATAACTAAATTTATATGAGCCTGAAAAATTAATCAAGATCTTATTATTTTATAACCATCTAAATATAAATAAATAATACTATTTACTATTCATTAATGTCCTATATATATTCATATTACTATTCATAATTTTATGTTACTATTAATCAAAAAACAATTTTGTTCAACCAAATTCAAAATAACCACATGATCAAAACTGTAGATGACCATTTTAAGAAAATCAAATCATAGAAGTAGAAAAATTTATTTTTATTTTCTATTTTATAACTATTTACATAAAAAATTGTTTCTCTATTTTCAATTTATTTTTAAAACATTTCGGTGTTTCATTAACACCAATGGTAATATTAAACACTATATAAATCTACAAATTAACCATGATTTATTCGTAAAACTTAAAAAACATCTCCTAGTATATCACAAATCATCTTTTAAAACATTTCTATATGACTGTATTATTAGTTTATATTTTTTTACATATGAAAAGTATTAAATATTATCAATCATCAAATAAAATACAATTATAAAAACACATTAAATAATTGTATATATTTAAATATATTTCTAAATCAGTAAATATTGTTCATATATATTTAAAACTTCGTTGTGTTTTTCATTCTTAATAGATAATTTATAATATAAAAAATTTTAATCTTGTCATATGATCTGTAAATATTTATTTAATCATATTTATTAGTCTTGAAATAATAAAATAAATAATTCTTAACTTTTATCATCCATGTATTGTGTGTTCATAGTCATATGACTCAACCAAAGATTTATTCAAATGATCTTGTTTATACCTTTCATTAGCCTTCTTCCTTAGTCATCCATTTTGATAATATAAATACATAAAACTTTTAAAATATTAAATTCATATATTTGTTATAAAAATTTCCAAAATTTATTTAATTAAACTCTTTACTTTCCAACTAAGTTTTCTATTTTATTCCATTTTAGTACATACATAAAAATCATGGGTCATTTGTGACATTCACTAGGGGTTTTTATCACATTATTGACATGTATGTTGTTAAATTTTATTCCATAAACTACTATCAAACCTTAACATACATGAAAATCCATTTCCCTATTATTAATTTTAGGGTACTCAAATAGTTTTTGGTTTTAAATCATAACATGAGATATATTTTTATTTATACCCACACGATTTTTCACACCTTATTCTATCACGTTTTATTGATTCCTCAAAGAACCATCACAGTTTCCATCAAAAGCATTATTTACATAGTTATCACTTATTACGTCAATTTATAAAATATATAATTTAATAGTTTGATTATACCTAATAATAAAATTATAAACTATATTATAAATTTGATTCCAACTATTATATCCTTAATAATGTGACATTCAATTAAATTCTACTTCTCATAATATAATACCAAATAATATCTATATATTTCCTATATTTATAAACTATGTTTATTATTGATGAATTATATATATTTATCATTAATATATCATCTTATAAAGTTTTATAATTACATTCAATGATAAAAAATATAATTCAATGTATCATAATCATATTTAAAATTTTTGTTGTATAATAAGATTTTAAATTTAAAAAATATTCACTATCTTTTATATTTATTATTTTATTGAGTTACAAAGATAAATAAATTATAATGTGGGTAATTCATCATAGTATGAATTTTTTTAGTATAACATTTTCATATTTTTATATGTATTTATTTTATGAGCCCATTTATTCCGTCCAAATGTGTCCCTATTAACATTTAATAAACCCTACACATCCTTAAGCCAAAAAAAGCATTTTAAAAACAAAGATAAAAAACTATATCCCAATAATTGATACAAAAGTATATAAGACTCATTAATCCTTTTAAAACACAAAAAAATAAATAAAAAGAATATATTTTTCCATAGTAAACATTCATGTAAAAATTTCATTTACTAAATATAGAACCATTAAAGGCAAAAAAATATCAATCATTTTTGTAAATAATAATAGAAATATAATAAATTAGATTGGTTTTATGATAAAAATAAAACCTATTCTGTAATAATAAAATATTCACCTTTATAGTGTCAATATTTAAATGAATAATTTAATGGAATAAAAATTTCATCATAACCCATGATACAATCCTCATGTATGAGACACCTGATATGATTTTGTATAAATGTGTCTCAATGCTATATGAACAAGAAGGTTGAATTTCTACGTGAAAAAATACTATTCACAAATATATGTATAGATATTCTTAAAAAATGCTACCCAATCAATTGGAATGGTTTTGATAATATCACAAAGGGAGTACAATATGAATTTTTTAAATTAATAATGGAAATGTTTTTTCAAATGAAAACATATTTTTGGGATCTCATAAGAAAATTTTGACATCACATATATAACAATAAAGTGAATACACCATATTTAGTGGTGTGGTTTACTTAATAAGATTCTATTTCACTAATATATGAGATCCAATAGACTTAAAGATTAAATTTTTTTAGATTTCAGTTCTTTGAATGATATTGTAATGTAATTCATGTCCTAGAACAAGACCTTAATGTACTTCATTCATGAATATACATTTAACAACTCCATAAACTATATCATGAATCATTGTCACATCACTCCATTACAAAGCACCATAACCCATGTCCTTCATTAGGCATATAAATATAAACATCCAAAAAAATTCGGACATCTAAACTCTCATAGGATTAAGAAATGCGAGGCTCTTCTCATCCTATATTTTATCTCATATATATGAGTACCTCTATAGATGAACCTCACTAGGTATATTCACTTATATCACCCACACGGGTAAACCAAACCTGGTAGTGCCACACTTGGCTGACCCACACATATGTGACCCTCACATGGGTGACCCAGAGTTGGGGGAACCACAATTTGTGACCCATATACGGTAGATTCACACTTCGGTTTCCCCCATATTGGAGACCCACATTTGGGAGACCCACATAGGGAAAATCCATAGATAGGTGATAAATACACTGGTGTTATATATGTGGTTCATTCATAATACATTGACTCACACTAATGCAATCCATAATTGGGAAAAAATAGTAGGATAACATAATTTTGTTGGGAAACCCACTCATTAGTGAACCACACATGGGAATTTCATACATGTGTGGTCCATACATCGGAGAGTCAAACATAGAAATCATTCTATTAGGAAACCTAAATTTCAAACAATGAATAATTTGGGACCCTAACATGTGTGATTCATACTATAGAGAACAAATATAGAGTGACCAAATAATCGATTAACCTTTACCATAGTCACTCCACATGAGTGAACCTCCACCCATGTCACTACACATGGGAGAACATTTTCCCAAAACCTTCCAATTTGGTGACCAATTTCCCTCTTCAATCTAAAAGGTAGACCCTTAGATTAAGGTATTCTACTAGGGTTACCCTTTTTCTATGAAATACCAAATAGGGGATTCAAAAAAAATCCCAGCATAATTGGGAGAAACATCATAATGTTTTTCCCCATATTGGATAATCATATTTTCTTTTCCTATCAAGGGATATGAAACTTCTCTATCCCTAAATAGTGTAATGAACTTCTGTTAGACCCCAGCAGGGATACTAATTTCTCTATCCCAATCACTATATATAATTAATAATTCAACCATACTTCATAAATGGTGCTTGATTAATTCCATAAACTTGTAGATTTGACATACAATAATGGGTATGGGCCTCCTAATATGTGTAATCCCCAATCATAATAGAATCCTTTCCTTATATTTCTAAAAGGTAAATACAGTTGGTGTAAATCATGCATTGTAGTCCTCTTATATGTATTCTCTAACCAATCCGTCATTGTACCATATGTCGAGATAAATATCATGGATCCAAATATATGGCCATTTTCAGAGGTGTAAGAAAAATCCAAATATTCAATTAACTATGAGGCCAGATACTCATTGTTATTCAAAATAAAAGGGAATCCACATATATATAAGTTAAATAAAATCCTTAAATTCACTATATTCAAGATAATATACATTAATATAGATAAAGTTGTATCTTCTTAGGTTTAATCCACATAAAAATCATCAATTCACCATGACTCAAGATACTATTTGTTGTTCCATAAAAATTGGGGTCCTCATAATCATAAGACCCATAAAAACCATCGTTTCACCTTAGTTAAAGGTTCTATGCAAGTCTATAATGATAATCAATTACTGAAGAGATTATATAATTATCATTGTAATCATTAATCACATTAAATTGAGTCAATTTTTATATTTTAAAAAAAATGGGCTTCTGATTTAGGTTTTTGACCCCTCTTCAACATGATTGAGTGGCTTGATGATATTAAATTAACCCTTGTATCCCATATAGGCCTCATCTATTCAAGGGAATAGTGATTATAATGTAACTAGAAAAGTAAAACTATCATACATTAATCCTATTAATAGGTGTATACCTCAACCTTATAATTGTACCTTTTTAATTATATCTTCTTTTGATGGTAGAGGATATCTTTAGTTTCCTTCCTAATAGGTTCAATCAGTAAAAAAACCTTCAACTCAAAATAATTGAAGGTAATACTCATAATTATATATATATATATATGGGAAAACTCTTATTTTTATTCCCCATACAAACCATCAATTCACAATGGTTCAATATAGTAATATTTTTATAGAAAAATGTGATCATCATAAGAGTAAGCCTCAACCAAAACCATAAATTAACTAGGATTTTTATTAGTCCACTTGTAGCTAGTGGCATTGGAATCCCTATAGGGAATTTTCAAAATCAAAATATTTTATAAAATATGTTTTTAGATTCTATTTAATGATAACAATATTCACCATGTGAAATGATAATCATCATATTTACATAATCATTGTCTTTCTCATACGAGTACACCCTAATCTGACACTCAATTTCATTGATTCAAGATACTCTTCATGGTTACCATTATTCTCCCAAAGTCGAGATACACTTCATGGTTCCAAAAACCATGGGTATCTTCCCATGATTAAAAACCCATACAACCCTAAATTTCTTTGATACTAGATACACCTCATGGATTCTTAAAATGAATTGAGATGAGATACTCTTAATGTATTAGTATAACAAAATATCACCTAAACAATTGTAGGAAAGTTTTATTTTGGATGCACAAATGTAATCTTGCATTTATTTTTAATTGAATCCTCTTAACAGCATATGAATTATCATAGGATATCTCAAGTGTGAGGCCCACATTCAATTGTAATTTTTTGCTATCATGAAATGTGAGTTATATTCTAATGACTATTATTTATCCCAAAGAACATGATTAATGTGGGATTATAGATCTCTGATGATCACACTAGTAACATGTTCAAATGAACTCATATTACATTATGAGATCCACTAATTAAACTGAACTATATGGGATGTAATTTATATTCTTAATACATTACGTATGATTCCTCATTGAGGTTCAAACCCAAATTCAATTCCCCTTATCAATTCAACAAACTATATGAGATATAATTCCTTTTATTAGAATGATACATAAGATTATTCATTGAGTTTGTAATCCAATATCAATTTTCAAATTTTCCATTCCATTATACTAAATGGTCTTTAATCCCATCATTCACATAATATGTTCAATTCCTAATCGATGTTCAATATAAAATCCAAACACCAATTTCATCAATAAAAATAAACAATCTCCATAATTCTCAACTAGTCTTATTTAAATAAAATAATCATGAATTAATAATAAATATCTATGGAACTAGTAATATATCGATAAGTTTACAAAAACACATGGTCTTGGTTATATCATTGATATAGTTGTAACCTGTCACACACTATGATTTTGTATGGAAACATTAATGAATCATAAATATAGAAGACAATCCAGAAGGGGGAAACAAATAAGCCCAAAATAGTGTGAAGAGTCCAACATCACATCCTCTCAGCCCACGTGAGTCCCTATGAATAACTGGAAACTATATTAGTGATCATATACCATTTGAAAATCTGTACCATATCATGGATGTCGTAATCATTATGTTTTTGTCATTATATGAACGAAAACACATGAAAACCTCAAGAAAATATACATGAAACTATAAAAGTCCTTCATTTAGCCTAATAAAAAAAATTCCCTTTTAAAATCAAATGATTTCAATATCAAAAATTATGTTCCTTTATAAGATAACATCAAATCATTATTAAAATAACTCACTAAAAAATAAATAATGATCTTAATAATAAATACATAAATATACTAAGATATAAACATCTAACATTATCCACATTTAAAGGAGTAAAATATGAATTTTTTTCATTGAAAAATTCATAGGAGAATCTTATAAACTGTTAACTCAATAATCATTATCCAATGCATAAGAGATAAATATTCTCATCAACCTTCATTATAAAATATTTTTATATAAATAAAAACATTATTCATTCAATTACAGAATGAAATATTTGGAAATACTCTATCTAAAACATATGTCAATGATATTTTGGGAATTCTGTAGAATATAAAGTATAAATCATTTTCATTTAAAAAATATATAAATAAAATTCGACTAGAAGCATGAAAAATATTATTTTCATTAAAAACCATTGATAAATTATATTTTCATCCTATTAGAGGAAAATGTTCAGGATGGTAAGAATTTTAATTCATGCATCATGGGATAAAAATGTATTATATACGATATTGTAATGATTTTTAAAATGGAATTTATTGAAAAATAATAAAATATTACTTCATCATATATTGTAAATAATGTCAATATAAATTATTATGAATTTTAATAATATATTTTATATATATGAACATTGAATTAATATTAAATCTATCAGCTACATGGATTGAAAATATATTAATACGTTTAAAACATTTTTTTAATGAATTTGTTTACTATTTTGGTATGTTTTTAATGAAAATTATGTTAAAGAATATAAATTGAAACTAATTTTTTTTAAGAAAGCTAAAATTATTTAAAAATTATTATATTAAAATATATGTAATTTAACATTCCCCATAAATGAAGAAATGTTATTAGAATTGAATAAGTCATAATTAAATGAATTTGTAAGGAGAAACCCCATTTAACATCTCTTGATGAAAAATGGAAATATGTTTCCTTATTTAATTATAAAAATTTATTAATTTAGTAATTTTTTATGAGTATTATTAAATTTTATTTAATTAATATTATTCTAGTTATATATTTTGAAACTATATTTTATTTTTTATATATACGGGTTTAGATCAAGCCTAGTGTTTTAAGGTTGTTATGTTTATTTTACAAAATCAATTATATAGATTTATCATTGTATATAGGGTTATTGTTCTATATTGTCTACAATAATAATTATAAATAAATTATAAAATTATACATTTTATATATATGTATTACCATAAATGTGATGTGGTCTTGAAAAATTAATAAAAAAAATCTCAGAGAGATGATACATTATATATTTTAATGAAGAACATTTTAATTTTTTTTATTAATATATAAGAAATTTTTTAGAAAATATTTTACATTTAAATATTTTAATTATATATAAATTAAAATTTTATTACTTAGTTCCAACTTTATAAAATTTTTGCAAGGAATAAGTAAACTGAATGAAACAGTTTAATGGATGTGGTAGACCACATGTATACATGATCTTATATAACACCCCAACCCTAGTTACCTAGACTCTGTGAATTATTACATAACATTGGATGATCACAAGGGATCAATGATTGAAAGACCAAATAGTTTTATAGCTTCAGAAGTACTAGATATATACATAATTCTTTCATTACACTATTAAATTAAACAACATCGTGTCTATTTTTAACACGCTCATATCCCATAGCCTATCTCTACAGGTCAATCATAATATACTTCTTCACATACTAGGATAAAATAAATATAAAAAATGGGTGATCTCAGATGCCCAGTAAAGATTACAATATAGAATAAACATTCATAAATATGAAATCACAATCATTTTAAAATTAAATTTCATCATAATATGGATTTGGTAAATCAAATAATTCCATTTACTTATTCACATGTATATTCTACTACTCTAGTAATCACTTGTAATATCAATAACTAAATTCATAATAATGGAATGCATAATTCCAAACATCATTACAACAAAGTAAAGGCTTAATTCCAAGACAAAAAATAATATTTTCTCAAATTCTTCTTCTAAGTCACAAGTTTGTCTCATGAGACCTACCAATGACCAAGGAGCTATAGCGACCTCCAATCATAAATTACTATTTCTAATGCAATCCACATATAAAAATGTTGAAATATAATAACAAATCCTTATTAAAACAAACATGCGATATGTCAATACATTAACCATAAAAAATGAATGTTATAAAAATAACACATCTATAGCCAAACATATATGAAAACCATAAATACAATATGGAAGACTGTATCATAATAACTCGACATCGAACAAGTGTAATATCCATCAAAGGATGTTGATATAGATGAGATCATAAAAATTTGATAGAAATATTTATTTTCATTATAAATAACTTAAAAGTCACATGATTATGAAGGAAAACATTTATTTGGAAATATTATTATAAGAATGTATGGTACGATTCGGTGATGTTATAATGGTATAAAATAGTTGCACCCACTGCATACGTTAAAAAATCATTCTCACCTTAATTTTTCAAAATGTTCATATGGTACATTGTTTGGAAAATGAAGGAAGGGTTCATTTAAAAACATTTTAAAAAATTAATACAATGGTATAAATGTATTTAACCCATATTCAAGGAAATATTAAAAAAATTAGAAATAAATTTTTATGAAACATAGATGTTGATGATAAAGAATTTCCAGAAGATGCATACTTACAAACAACCTCAAATAATAAAGGGTTTGAAAAATTATCCCTTACCATGTACTTGTCATTAGACAATGGTAATTTATCCTCATTTATAATAGTTAAATCATTTTTATTAAATTATTCAAGAACCATATACATAAATATCACATTATATATTATCTTTTAATATTTCTTTGTTAATAATATTTCATTAGTATTATTGTTTCATTTGTTAAATTTTACAATTTTCCTTATATGGTTTGTTATGTAAGTAATGTTTATTAAAAATATGATGTATTTGATTCATATATATAATAATAAAATGATTTTAATGAATATTTTTAATGATAAAATGAAAATTATTCTTGAATGGTTACGATGGGATTTAATATTATCGCATTCTCAGAGATGGGAATCCCTACGTACGCACGAGCGACCATACCATTATATTTATGGTGGAATAGTATTTAATTTGATGGTATAACATATATATAGAATAATTAACATGATTTATTTATTAATTACATCAATTATACTCATTATTATACACATATAAATAATGAATTGTAGAATTACACACTACACCACAATATAGTGATGGTAAGTCGTACGTATGCATGTATGGTGTCCTTTTCATTCTTAGGATGGATAGAATAATAAATATGGTTCTAACGTATTTATAATTACATAAAAATATATATATATATAAGGTACTGGAGTTATTATTTTCGTATGGAAACATCCAAGAAATGGGATGTTGAAGAAGAAAAGAACATTGATATAGGTGATGAAATTATTACATCGTTTTCAGGTGGTTCCTTTTGATTTGATACAAATTGATTCTTATGTTATATTTCTAATCTATGTAAGGCCTATAAGAAGAATTGAGGGTAGCTAGGAAGATATTTGATAGGGGTTTGGTCGAGCGAAATGGCTTTTGCGGTGTGATAATTTGAGAAGGGATGTAACCTTTTGTAAGAGAGGTGAGGGTCCCATTAGGAAACACGTGATATATTAATTTATTATAAAATAATATTAAATTTATAATGGCTCAAACAAGATTAATTTCAATGAAAAGGTAGGTTTGTTTCAAAAACCCCTCAACCAATATGTTTTAGAATGGTTTATGTAACCATGTTAACCTTATATTTTAGATTTACCTATTAGTTAATTAGTTCAACTTTTAAAATGTCTTCTTATATTTTTATATTACACAGTTAATAAACATACTATAAAATTCCAAGATAACCCCATGTGATCCATTAATTAAATGTTTATCATTATGAAAGTTCTTTTGATGAACCATAGATTTTTATGAATATTATATTATTTAATAATATTGAATTAGTTTTAAAAAACACATTTATGCCATTTTTGAAACTATTCAGTATTTCATTATTGTGAAAGTCCAAAAAAAATTAGTACATAGAAAAATATACATTTAACCAATCCTAACATGTCATATTAATCTATAAAATTCATGGTATTCATCATAAGTCTCAATATACATCTATTATTATATATATAATATCAATGATTTTAATTCTTTATTAAAATGGTAATTACTTTATCATCTTTGTATCATAAATAAATTTAATTATATAATGTTTTAAAATTATAAATAAAATATTAACATGTAGTAAAATTATATATATTTCTAATGAATATTTATATTCAAATTTATCTTATATAAAACCCTATAATAAAAATGATTTGGTTATAAAATTTTTAATTTAACACAGATAACTCGTATTTAAATAAAATAATAATAAATGCTTCAATCTATTCTATGTTGATTAAAGATGATCATATTTAATTAATAATGTTTATTTTGGTTGATATAAACTTAGACAATAGAATTAGGACAAGTGTTATGGTATTCCAAATATCATTTCATCCTTTAATTTCCCTATTTTCTTTTAACTGTGGTTAATATAATTCAATTGTTCCTATTCACAGATTATTAATTTGATCTTATTGAACCATAATTTACATAATGATGTCAATCGTGTCACTATGATATTAAAAATTCAATTCACAGAAGTGGTAAAATTATGTTTTATGGAAATTTTCTAACATGCCAAGAATGTAGGTAAAAGGTGTTTAATAGTTCAATAAAATTTTATATATCCATTTTTATTATAAAATGAATCAATAGAATTGGAATGTACTATTATAGGTATTATGTATCTATTTTGACTTAAAAAATTATTTAAATAAAAACTATATTTATTTTTTAAATAAATGTCAGTTTTAAACAATAAAAATTTATTTTTTAATACTAATAAAAATTGAATGTTTTCAGAAAAAATAAAAAAATTCCACCAAATATAATTTTGATATGTTGAATAAAAAAATGAATTACATTTCAAAAATTAAAATTTATAATTTTTCCAAACAAGGGTTTTAAATTCATAACTGTTTTTAACTTTCTAGTTTGATTGGACATGGTGTGCTAGAACTCAATGTTTCATTAAATAGAAATTATTGTTTAATTAAAAGAGAAGAATATAATGGATGCTTGGGGTGTTACATTATTCACACCATCAAATAATTACGTCCTCAAAATTACTAAAATATTATTACATAAAATGATTCAGGTGGTTACTAATCATATGTTCCTCGGGATCCCATGGTGCATTTTCCATCTTATGATTTCATCATAAACATTTACCAGATGAGTCGTCTGGTTTGTCAGCACTTGTAATATGGTATCAAGAATTATTATAAGCTGTTCATAATAAGATAGATCAGGTTTCAGTTCTATTTCCTCATAGGTTAGTACATGCGTTAGGCTTGGAATGTATTATTCTCAATTGTGATACCTGAAACACATCATAAACATTAGAGATACTTGGATGAATTTTAAAACGGTAAGTTAAAACAATGATTCATTTTAGAATTTTGAAAGGACTAATGTACATGGGTCTTAATTTATCCTTCTTACCAAATCATATAGCACCCTCCCTTGAATATACCTTTAATAAAAGATGATTTGTTATATGAAATTCCAAATTTTTCCTTCGTTTATCATCATATCACTTTTTCCTACATTGAGCTGCATTGATTTGTGTTTTGATAATCTTAACTTTTTCCATTGTTTCCTCTACAAGTTCTCGGCCTCATAGTTTTCTTTCACCAACAAAATCCAAAGAAGTTTGTGTGAGACTTCTATTTCTATGTAGCCCTTCATATGGTGCAATATGAATACTTTAATGGATGTTTCTGTTATAGGAAAATTCTACATGAGGAAAATATTAATCCCACAAACCATGAAAGTATTTTAATAAACATATCAACATGACTTATATGGTTTGAATAATCCAATCTGATTTCCCATCAGTCCGAGTGTGGTAGGCAGTGCTTAAAATAAATTTAGTATATAGGGATTTCATATTAAATTTCTATAAATATGATGTATAATGGGGATCAAGGATAGAAACAATCTATTTGGTACTCCATGAAATTTTAAATATTTGTTAATATTTAGTATTGATAAATGTTCAAGTGGTAAATCTTCTATTATATGATGAAAATGTGCTGACATGGTAAGAAGATCAATAATGGATCATATTACATCATTCCTTCAATGATTCTTTGGTAGCCCCATGAAAATTTATTTTGTTAAATAATCCCATTTCAACTCAGGTATGGGAAGAGGATGCATGACTCTTCTAGGATGTTATCTTATAGCCTTCACCTATTGGAAAACTATACATTTTGACACATAATTAGCAATATTCTTATTCATGCAGTCCCAATAAAAATGTTCCTTCAAATATATATACATCTTAGTGCTACCTGGGTGTATAGAAAAATAGGATCTATGATCATCATAAAAAAATGTATTTTTAGATTAGGTATGTCAGGAACAAAATTTATATTCCCAAATTTCAAAATTACATCATCAATTAAGATGTCAATCAATCTCCCATCATTCACATATTTAATTTTCTTTTGAAACTCCTCGTCATCAGTCTAAGAATTTTTATCATTTCTAGTAAAGATGGTTTGGATACCATTTAAAAAACAATTTATGATTCACGTTCAATGATTATTCTAATATCTATATTTAATATATCCAAGAACATAGGAACACATTCAACTATAATCTTGCTCAAAACTCCATGATCCTATCAGCTCAATGCATATTCAATATTATTTTCTTCCCGAGGTGGTTGTGTATAGTTCCATGATAATTCATGAGTAGTTGATGCCATCATCTTTGCTTCATGTTGAGTTCTTTTTGTGAGAAAATATATTTCGAACACTTGAGGATGGTATAAATCGATTGTTTTCACCATAGAGATAGTGTCTCCATATCATCAATGAAAATATTACAGATGATAACCCCAGATCATGAGTTGAATAGTTTTGTTCAAGAATTTTTGGCTTCCGTGATGCATAGGCAATAACTGTATCATTTTTCATAAAGAAACACCAAAGTCCTTTCTTTGAAACATCATAATAAATAAAAACCCCTATCATTCTTGGATGGTATATTCATGATAGGTGCACTGATTAATATTCTATTTAGTTCTTCAAAACATTCGTCACACTCTTTTCTCCAAAAAAAATATCCCCTTTATGTGCTAGCTTAGTTAATGGGTTAGCCAATCAGGAAACATTCTGGATGAAATTCCGATAATAACCTGGGAAACCAATAAAATGGAATACCTCAGTTATACATGTCAGTACTTTACATTTTTTGATTACCTAGGCATTTGAAGGATCGAAATAGATTATATCCCATGATTTAATATGTCCATGAAAAGAAATTTCCTAATGCTAGAATGCACACATGCTAAACATCTCATATAATTCATTTCATTTCAGGGTTTTCATAATATTGTGTACGTGATTTTCATGTTCATCATATATTTTTGTGTATACCAAGATATCATTAATAAATACCACTATAAAATAATTCAATTATTCCTTGAAAACTATATTCATTATATACAAGAAATCAGAGTGTGCATGGGAAGTCCAAATGAATTTATTTTAAACTCGTAATGGTCGTACCTAGTTAGAAATGTTCTTTTCAAAATAACTTCATTAATCACAAAAAACTAATGATATCTATATCGAAGATCAATCTTTGAAAAATTTTGATCTCCCTGAAGTTGATAAATTAAATTATCAATACGACGTTGGGGATACATATTCATTATTTTTATAGCATTGATCTCCATGTAGTAATTTCACAACCACAAATATCTATCATTCCTTTTAACAAAGAAATGGCTCCCCATGGAGAAACACTATGGTTAATATATCCTTTATTACTCAATTCATCATGTTTTTTCTTTAGTTCCTCTAATTCTACAATTTCCATTCTATAAGGGGTCTTCAATATGGGCCTTTCATATGGAATTCATTCATTGGAAAACATAATTTCTTTTTCCAAAGGATGTCTAGGAGAATCTTCTAGAAACACATCATCATATTCTTGAACAATAGGTAAGTCCTCTATTTTAAAATAATTTCCTCACACATAGTTATTTCACTCACTTCCTTCACAATAATAGATTTTATTAATGCTACTAGGGGTGGATCTAAATAAGAATCAGATGGTGACATTTCTTCTCTAAATATAATTTATTCTTTATCATCATCAAAGATTGTAACCTCCTACTTATTATAATAATTTTTCGCATCGTGGTCTGAAATCCAATATAAAATCTGTATTATATCAAATAAAATAATGGTATTATAACTAAATTATATGCTAATACATGTTTATATTCAATAATGGTAAATAATTCCCAAAACATTGGGGCAATGATACTTACCTTAAAAGTTATGACTGAAAACTCTTTTATTATATGAAATTGGAAATAACTAATTTTCATAGAAAACTGGGATGATATAAAACCATGAAATGATCTTAAATAAAATAAATTATTTTTTAAAACTTGAGGAAATAATTAAATTACATACCGCTACATAATTCGAAGCTTCAACCTCATTAGAAGTGATCACAATAGCTTGGAATTTCTCCCATGTACTTTTTTTATCTATGTTTACATGGAACATAAACATTAATTTTCATAATTACCCAATTATCTAAAATTTTAACATTCAACACTGATAGCCTCTTTATTTTTCTTTTAAACGTGATCCTGGTGGCCTTTTTGACCACAATTGTAACATACTCCCATTCCCTTTAGGAAAGTATAGATGTGGTTCGTCCCACACGTACTATAGGATGTAAATTCAACTTTTCATATCATCCCGTTATTTACATTTCTAATGTGTTCAGTAGATCTCTTATTCAATTTCTTTGATTTAATGTCGTATTTCATAGAGAATTATTTTTCGTTCATGATAACACATGAATAATTAACTTCGTAAGATGAGAGGGATTGTGGGATGAATTCTCAACAAGGAAATCGTTTTAAATAATAAAAAATCAATCAATTATACTCCAAGGGATATGCAAAAAATCTTTTACATATCATGCTAACCCTGTAGAGTTAGCCTCATAATTTTTGACATTTACAACACTTGTTGGCCTCAGACTCATAAAATGTATTTCCATGTCGACTTGATCGTTACAAGGAATGTATTTTTCTAAGAAAGTCACTTTAAAGTCCCTCAAATCCATATTTTATACTTCTTCATCCTCATTTTGAGTAATTTTAATTAATAAAAACCATCAATCTGCATATCTCTTTAAGTGATAAACTATCAGGACATCTTTTTCTCTTTCCCTACTCCCCAAAGAATGAAATATTTTCTATAAGTAAATCATCCAATTCTCTACTACACATGGATTTGTAGTCCCAATTAATGATAATGGTTGTGGACTCATGAAACGGTCTGATATTAATCATTCACATTGTGGATTAGGGGACTCTATATGGGTAAGGTTATTATTCATAACCTAAGTGATTTGTCCCATAATGGTTATAAGTGTTTATCACTGGTTGTATCACCAGCTCCACATTAATTATCCAGAGTATGAGGTAAATCATTACATGGATTACATGGGTTGATATAGTTTAAATTACTTCCTCTAGGTCCCATTGTTATAAAATTGAATACACTATATTAGTTTATGAATTGAAATTCGTAATTCCAAACTTGTAAAATATCTAAAAAAAAATTAACCATCTATACATATCATCCATAATTAAACAAATGATTATTGATGAATTATTTTCTCATAAATAATTTATAATGGGTTATAAAAAAATTAAATATTCTAAGAATATACCTAAAGAGAGTCATATCCAAGAGTGCAGTAATGCCCGTTATAATTTACTAGGATTCCTTTTATCAATCCTGAAACACCTTGTTAGAGTTTTCACATCAATTTACAAATGTTCCAGAGAGACCTCTACCTGCTAGTATAAATACATGTATGTATTTCTCGAAAAATACATAGAATCTCTACATTACGAAAATTCTAGGAAATTATTATATACTAATCATCAATGTCTAACTTAGGGTAATGTTATCTTATTTGAGTTATTCTAAATATTTCTTCCAAGGTTTTTAAAAAAAATTCTCTGATTCCAATTGCAACACCTCGAACCTTTTTACCCAGAGTCATTGAATTATTACATAAGATAAGCATTATCACAAGGGATCCAATCATAAAAGACCTATTAGATTAGTATCTTTGGAAGTAACAAATACATACATAATTTTTACATTACATTAAGAATAAAATTCATTGTTTCTTATTTGAACACACTCATATATCATAGCATATCCATGGATTTCCTTTATAAAATACATCATAAAATCTTGTGAAAAATAATACATAATAAAAGGATCATCTCAGATGCTGAGTTATTATAACAATATAGTTGAAACATTCATAAATAATCATAAACATTTGAAGAATTGTATAAGACTAAAACAAAATCCTTTAAAAATTAAAATTCAGTATAATATGGAAATGATAAATAAAATAATTACACTTACTTATTTACATGGATATTCTACTACATGAATAATCACATATAATATAAACAACTAATTTCATATTTATAGAATGCATAACACCGAGCATCATAACCACATAGTCATGGCCTCATTCCAAGATTGAAAATATGATTTTTTTTCAAGGCATTGTTCCATGAAAGTATATTATCTCATGAGACCTACTAATGCATCAAGGATCTATATCGGGCACCATTCATCACTTACTATGTCCAATGCATTCCTCATATGAAAATGTTGAAATGTAACATAGATATTTCTATTAAAACTAGCATATGAAATGATAATACATTAACCATAATCCATGAATGGTATAAAAATAACAAAATTTGATGTAAAATATATTAATAATCCTTCAATACAATATGGAATATGGTATCATCATAAATCTACTTCAAACAAGTGTAAAATCCATCAAAAGATGTGAACATAGATGAAATCAAAACTATTTGTGACAAATATCCCTTTCTATTTTGAAATAACGTAAAAGTAACATAATTATAAAGAATGTATTTTTTTTAGCAATATTCATATATGATTGTATGGAAAGCTTAAAAGATGTTATAATGGATGAAAATGGATGCCCCCGCCATATATATTATAAACACATTTTTACATTAATTTTTTTGAAAAGAACATATGATTCCATATTTGGAAAAAATATAAATATTCATTTCAAAAAAATTTATAAAAATTCAAAAAAGAGTATAAATGTAATTACCCCATATTCTTGGAAATAGTAAAAATGTTTTTAAATAAATTTTTATGAAACATGGATGTGGATGATAATGAATTCACAATAGATGTTTATGTTTAAGAAATCATGGATAATAAATAGATTGAAAAATTATCCATTTACTTGTACTTTTCCATGGATGAGGGTATGTTAACATCCTGTATAAAATTAAAATCATTGTTATAAAATTATAAAATAACAATATATATAAATATTATATTATATGTTATCTATTAATAATTCTTTGTTAATAACATTTCAGTAGTGTTTTTGTTTCGAGTGTTGTCTGAATCATTTTCCATTATATTTTTTTTACATAAGTCATGTTTTTTATGGATAGAATGTATTTAATTCAAAAACAGAATGATAGTATGTTTGTAAAAATTATTTTTAATCCAAAAAAAAATTTATTCTTGATTAGTTATGATGTGGAATTAATCTCATCGTGTTCATTGAGATGGTATTCTGTACGTACGCACAATCAACAATAAAATTTTATAGATGGTGAAATCATAGGTAATTGGATCGTATATAATATCTGGAAAAATTAACATGTTATATTTATTATTTACATCGGTTATACTTTTATTTTACCCATCCAAATAATAAAGTGTTTAATAACAAACAACACCACGACATAGAGACGGTATGTTGTTCGTATGTACGTATGTTAACTTTCTCAATCATAGGAATGATAAAATAATGAATATGGTTGTATCATATTTATAATAAATTCATTGTATATAGAATGTAATTGATTTAATATTTTGGTATGGAAAAATAAATAAAGTGGAAGTGTAAGAAGAAAATAAATTTGAATGAGTGATAAAATTATTACCTCCTCTTAGGTTGTTTTCTTTTTATTTGATCAAAAGGAATCCATAGGTATACTTTATTAACAATTTATTACCTTTAAGATGAATTATAGGTAGTTTGGAATATATTTTATCTATGGTTGGTTGGGAAAATTTTATTTGGGTGTGTGATTTTTAAAGAAGGGTACATACTTTTTTATATGAAGGGTGAGGTACAATTTATCAAAAGCTTGATATATTAATTTATTAAAAAATAATATTCGGTTTATAATGGCTCAAAATGAAATTATTTGTAGAATATGGGGGTGGGTGATGGGTTGAAAACCCTTCAACCTATGGGTTTAAGATAGGTTCAGGTGTCTATAATAACCATATCATTTAGATTAATCTCTTAGTTAAATAGATCAACTTTCCTAATGTCTTCCTATATTTTTATATCACATGATTAATTAACAGACTATAAAATGACAAGATAACCCCAAGTTGTTCATTAATGACAAATATATCATTATTTATGTCCTTTTACGGAACAGAAATTTTTTTTAAATATTATATCATTTAATAATATATTAATGTTTTTAAAAACATATTTTTGTCAATTTTGACACTATTTAGTATTTTAATTTTTTGAAAGTAAAAGAAACTTGATTACTTCAAGAAAACATTAAATAAATAATAACATTTCATAATAACCTATAAAACTAGTGGAATTATTCTTAAGTCTCAAAGTATATTTATTTTTATATTTATAATATTAATTATTTTAATCATTCATTAATAATATAATTACCACATCGTCGTTGTGTCATTAAAGAAATTAAATATCTAATGTACAAAAATTATAAATAAAAAACAACTATGTATGAAATCTATTTATATTTGAAATGAATATTTATTTTAGAATTTATGTTATGTATAACCCTATATTAAAAATGCTTTATTTATGAAAATTTAAATTTAACACTTTTAACTCTTCTTTAAATAAAATAATAGTAAATGTCATAATATATTCCAAGTTGATAAAATAGGGACATATTTTATTCATATGGTTTATTTGGGTCCAAATACACATATCCAACATAATTAAGACATGTTTAGGGTAATTTATAATATAATTTTTAACATTAATTTCTCTATTTACTTTTAACCTTATTAATAAAAATCAAAATTTACAATTCCCAAAAAAATATTTTCATGTTATTGAACAACATATTACAAACTGATGTGATCTATGTCTACGAGATTTTTAAAATTCAATTCATATAAGTGGTAAAATTATGTTTTATACAAATTGTCCAACGTGCCTAGAAGGTGGGTAAAAGGCGTTAAATTGTTCAATAATAGAATGATATCTTCTAAGGAGGTGGTAGTCTTCCATAATCATGAAAGATGATCTTTTGACACAATTAGTGAGAGTGTGAGTGGGTGTAGATCATAGCATTAACATAAAACATTATTATATTTAGGATACATAAATTATTATATAAGATTGGTATTAGAATAAATGATGGATGTGCATAAGGAAATTAATGAAAATATTTTATATTAACATTACATATTCTTCTGGTATCCTATATATGATTCCACTAAAACATTGAATGGATTAATATTTATATAGATTAAGTATTATAGGATGAGAGTATGTAATTTTAGAGGATGTTTTTTCTCTATTTTTCAAATAAAAATGGATTGATAGTTTCGATGAAGTGGGGAGAGTGAGTTCCCTTTTATATTGTACGAGTAGTGGAATTATTACAAATAAAAAACGTAAAACACTATTAAAAGGTCCTAGTTACCTCATGTGCCTCAAAAAGTGAACAATTATGGGGAATATTAAAGAATTTTTCATGATATACATCCACTAAATAAATTTAAACCAATTATTTATCAAGTTTTTCATTATTTGTTATATTAACTCATTATTTTATTTTTAGTTTTATACTAAGAGAATATATGTAATTTTATTTAGCTGTCTAATTTATCCAATGAGATGAAAAATAATGAATATATATATTGTATAATTTATAACTATTTATTCTGAATATTAATTTATATTTATTCTCATAAAATAACATTTCTGTGTAAAATTAATTTTAAAAAAACACATACAATGGAAATAGATTGTTATAAAATTAATTGTATTATATAATTTTATCTGTATTAATTTAAAATTTTGGTAAAAAACTAATTTAAAATTATTAGAAAATATATTTCTTTCTAATTCCAAATATTAAATCCATTTTTCCAAATTAAATTCATAGAAGATGAATAATTAAATAAAAAATTAATCATAAAGATGAAATGAGAAAATATTATTTTATAGTGAGAATGACAAAATGATTATTATGTATATATATAAAAATTCAATCTAATATAATTATAATTAAATAAATTATATTATTAGAAATATAACTGATATAATTTTTTATTAAATGAAATTTAATAAATAATTTATCATAATAAATTCCTAAGATGAGAAATTTGTTTTTTAATAAAATCAATTATATTTTAACTAATCATAAAAAAATGAATCTTCTCAAAAAAAAATTACACTAAGATTTTTTAAATTTTTTTTTTTAAAAAAATATTTTTATTATTTCAAAAAATATTTATGAACATTACAAAATTTGGTTTTTAAATATGTATTTCTTCGAATGGTGAAAAAACTACCATTAAGTAAATACAACTTTTTATCTATAAAAATGTATTTAATTTAATATAACATATTAAAATCAACCATATATGAATATTAAAAATTGTTTTTATTATATAATATATATATTAAATAAATATAATTCAACAATTTCTATTAACATGATATATTACAAAATCTCCTTGGGAATATAATTTTATTAGAAAAATAATATCCTGTATATTTAGTTGGTTTTTATTTTCATTTATAATTAATTTCAATCCAAAGACTAAATTTTGTAAACAAGTTTAAAAATTATATTCCTATTTTATTAAATCTTATCCATTCACTCTACTGAATGATCAAGGGAATAAAAATCATGTTTAACAGTAATATATATAACATATTGTTGTATGGTATGACTCGACGATGTGTTGATTACAAATTATCAAAAATACATAATGTTATATAATGTCCACGATAAACATTGAATTATGTATCACACAATATAAAATACTGATGAAATATAATTTAAACAATGGATGAATTTGGGTTATTTTTAATGATGATATTTAATTATATCTCAAGATGTTTCATCCTCCCCTTATTAAATGCATTTTGACCTTGAAATTCATCTAGGTTACCAATGGATTATCATTTTATCGATTTACCTAATGGGAAATCACATAATAAATTAAAATACAAAAATATCCCATAAAATGGAAATTGGGAGAGATAACGGTCACCAAAAGTTACACCTAAGTTGGATTCAACATAGAGATAACATTATTGGGAAATTAAAAAACGAATTTATAAGGGAACAGAAACTCCCATGGAAAAATAAAGGGAGATTAATAATGTTGTTAAAAAGATGTAAATCAAAACAATATCACCATACAAAAATGTGTGGAAAATATCATTTATTTCTTTAAAAAACATATTAATTTGAAAAAAATTATTTAATGATTCATTTTCTAAATATTGAATGATTATTTCTCCATATAGACTAAAAACGTAATGAAATATTCTTACATGATACATAAGATATCATCTATTAAATATTTTCAAAATAAATATAATTTTTTCTCTAGGATATTATAACTCAATATGTTTTTTATATTCTAGATACAATAAAATATACTATCAAAATCCATGTATACACAAACGGGATAGTCATGTTATTCCAAAAACCATTATTAATTAACCTTAAACAAATTGATATAAAATATATATTAATTCCAAAATGAGTCAACCTTAATACAATACAATAATCAATAAAAAATATCAAAATTTCAATAAAAATCATTCAATAAACTCTAATAACAAAAATTATTAAATAATTTCATAAATAAGTTTGAAATACAATGATTAAAATGATTTATCTTTTTATTACTCCAAGATGAAATTTTATTCCTCAAATAAAATCAAATCTTTTTTTAGGAAAAAATAATACAATTACTGAAATAATAGTCACACTAAAGAAGAGATTATATATGATGGTGTTATGAATAAAACCTTTATCATACTACGGTCATGGGTTCAAATCCAACATCTAAAAATGATGTGATGCACTTTCACACATCATAATGGTTGTCCCCTTTGTTCTCTAATATTGAAAATAATCCCTCCCAACAAAAAATTTCTCTTTATCATATGTGTTACAAATACCCCCACCAAAAGAAACATCCCCATCAATTTATATTACAAATTATAATTTTTACTACATTAAAACTAGATTATAGGTGTCCATGGAAATGAACTCAATATCACCATTATGGTTATATACCTATGATGTTACACATAAATATTATTTTAACCTCACATTAAGACAACATAATTTCAAATTTTAGCTACACTAACCAAAAATAGTGACTATTTCAGCCTAGGCCACGTATTACAGGGTCCGACACTAAAATCATGAATAATAAATTTCGAGATTTCATTACAATAATGTTGACCTAATTTTATTCCTCTAATCATTAGAACATGAAAATAATGAATTTTATCATAGGAAACCAAGAAGTCCTTCTAGGTTTAATGTTTCATATGATTATTAAGAACACATATGTAAACAATTCTAGTGACATTAAATGATAATTTCTCCAACATAGACTATATTTTGATTTTAACATTTGTACAACAACATAACCCATATGAAATCTCCTCTAACTATTTTATAACCACATTCTTTATAACCATGGAAGAAAGAAACATACAAACATTGATATGATATGATTATTAAGAATAACCATAATCATTATAAATTGAATTTTATCAATGACCATAATATGTGCATAAGGTTATAATGTCATAATCAATATTGATTAATATATTATTAAAAAATTCATACCCATAAATACATAGATCATTATATATGAAACATTTAAAATGAATGAGTTATTATAATTAATAATCAATATCCATGTTATATGAATCTCAATCACAATAATCATTACAAACCCATAAAAGGACATTATAAAACTTTTTTCGTCACCTAGAGCATAATTATCAAAAAAAACATTAAAATCCTATTTATTGGGTATTACCATTTAACCAAAAACTAATATAACAATTACCCAATGCACTGTAGAGTTATAATGGGGTTCACACTTTGTAAATGATATATTTGGCTAACCCATTTCTGATGAGAAATAATGGGCATACACACTTAATATAAGATATATCATGCTCGTTCATGTATATAATTGGGATTATCCCTTTATATAAAAATTATCGGGAACATGAATTTCATATAATTTTGATTCACCTTAAAATCGATAAATCAATTTCATCATAAAACTAGTTTAAATTGTTTCTAAAACCAATATAAATCATTTTAATCTTGATTAACCTGTGAAAAATAGGTTTTCATAATGTACCCTTTGGAATATGATTTACCAATGGAATAAAAATGGTTTAAATAATGTATCATTTAAATAATTACAATACATGAAAATAATGATATGGGATGATATCATTACAAATTATTCCAATTAAAGGATCAATAACCACAAGATTTTTTGTTGCTGATGAATGGAAGTAACATTAAGAGAAAATATAAAATATATTTAAAGAAAATTATATTTTTATTTTAAAAACACTCATTTGAAAATAAATAAAATTTTAAAATCCCTTTCATGGGAAAACATTATTTGAAAAATATAAGTGATGATTTATAAATAATTTTAAAAAAAATTAAAAACAAAAATAAATTATTTTTAAATCCATTAAATATAATATTTTCTTAAGATATAATTTATAAACATCGTGAAAATGAATTTGAATTTTTTTTGAATGAACATAGATTTTATACTAAAGTGATAGGATATGAAATATTTTATTAAAAAAATTCGTTATTATTTTATGTACATTACTGTTGAAAAATGGAATAACTACATGTAAATATAATGAATAACTAGGGGATAATAGAAGGAATGATAATTTTAATATTTCAAAACATGATTCTTAATCATTAAAAATACTTTTAATTGGTTATAATATAGCAAAATATTTATTCCACGTTGATGAAATTGAATCAGAACACCAATGAAAGGATTACATTAAATGAAAATAAAATACCATGATAATATATAAAATAATGATATTAATTATCTAAAGATATGTATATTAACCTCATAAATGTATATAGGTGAAAAACAAATTATAAATATCAATGAATTTTTTTAAGAACATTATTTTATATTTGGGACATTTAATCATATAAAAACTAGTGATAAATGTGTCTTGTATCTCATAGAAATAAAAGTAAGAGGATAAAAACCCTCAATTTGTGCATTATTTATCATAACGGTTATCTATTATCATGAATAATAATAATATGTTAATTTTAATACATATTGTATTACATTATCCATGTATATAATTAAATTAACTTCACTTATAACTCTGTTATATTCAATGAATAAATAAATCATGTTTATGTCATATATTTTTAATATAACAATCTTAACTGTCAAAACTAACATTGATATGTAGAAAAAGGTCTAATAGGTCATTATATAAAAATATATTGAATAATAATCCCAAAATAATTATCTGATTAATTCATCAATTTTAATTTTAAAACCATTTATGAATGATGGTTATGAAAAAATAATGTTTAATTGTGATCATTGAGTGGGCAGGCTTTACGTACGCATGATTAACTATTTTATTTTTCAATGATAATTGTGGAAAAACTGAATTTCATTATTTTAATTTTCCATTATGTTAATTATTAAATTTATTCACTGGTATTTATTTATATGCACTTGTCGGTATAATTATTTTGATTTAAAATGAATTACATTGCTTTGAGTGGGAAATAATCCAAACGTGTATGAATAACGACACCACTTTTATAGTGTGAGAAAATGAAATAAATAAAATGATATTTTATATTTTTAGAAATTTAATTATTTAAGGTATATGTTAATTAATAAATTTATATCATATATTTTCATCATTTTTACTATTATTACGTTATGTGTAACATGTTAGGGAAAAATTATTCTCATCGATTTATGGGGTTATAGTCTTTCATACACACAATGGATGTTATAATATACCCATGGTATGTAATTTAAAAGTGTTGTATATAATATAATTAGTAATGAGATATAATTGAGTTATAAATTCATAAATGTCATATATAAGGAGTATTTCAATCGTTATACCCATCAATAATAGGTTTTCATAGAAAATCAAACAACATCTATCACGACCCATCCTCGGGGCCCGTGCCGTGACTACCCCAATCTCGCCTTCCATAGGCCAGGGGCTGGCGACTAGCACCACGGTGTAAATCCCGATAAAAAGGGGAAGGCATTTCCTTGTAAAGTACACAAACGCACAGAGTAAGCAAGTAGAAGTAAACACTAAGTAAAACTGGGTACAGTAGAAAGTGCAGAAAAGTATGTGGTCCAGAATACAAACCCAAACTGAAAGTAAAGTACAACTGAAAAGGGAAAACAACAACTGAAAGTAAATCTGCAACGTCAAGCCATCCACTGGAAGTCCCACCTGAAGGGTTGGTACATATAGCCTCCACAACTCCTCGGGTCCAGCTGCCCGCTCCGAGTACGTCCCGTCCAGTGGTCCACCTCTAGGTATTGACCTGCTCCGCAAGCCTCAACCAGGATCAGCGCTATCCGTTGTCTATAACCAACACAATGTAGTGTAGGCATAGCCTGTGCAGGGATGAGTATAAACTACTCAGTAGGGACGCCGAGACCCCCAACAGTCTCCCATGAATCCAAAAAGGAATGATATAATCACGAAGTAACATATAAAACTACTTAGGTATATTCCCATACATATACCAAAGTCATCATTTCTAGATATGCTCTAACATCCAAGCCCAAATACAACCCAGTCCTCACAGGAAAACACAACCCAATCCACATAGGAAATCATAACGTAATCCACACAGGATATCAAGTAAATCTTATAGAAGATAAGGATTGAATGTCATGAAATCATATCACACAAGTATAATTCTTCGTAAGACGATAGAGATGATTAGATGTAGTCACTGAATCATCTAAGCCGTCAGACCCACACATGATCGATATGTATTAACCCCCGCAATGACCCACACATGATATAACCCACACAAGATCAATATGCGCTGGCCCACATAGGACCGCTGAGCACTGAACCACATAGGATATAACCCAAATATGATTAGTAGAACTGACCCACATAGGATCCCTGAGTGCTGTAGTCATCGTCGTCGAATCCACAGAGAATTTTTGTACAGTCATCATCGTCGTTGCAGTCGCAGCCAGCTTTAGGGTTCCCGCACACAACAAGCTCGTTCGGGAGGGTCTGCTCCACGAGTCGAGGGGCTGATACATCAACTGACATGAAGTCTGGATTATTATGTATCCAAAAGTTCTGTATCATAAACCGGAACTCAACGTCACAGACAACGCGTCAATCGGACGCCCGGTCTGAGAGTTATTGGCTTTTTCGTCCTTGGGGCCTGGTTGGTTTTGAAGTCAAAACAAAACCAACCGTACACCAATTGCATCCAAACCTCAAGAAGAGTAAGTCAAAAGGTTGTCTCACTAAGAGTAATCCAACAAAGTTGACGGCACGTCAATCGGACGTCCGGATCTCAAGTTATAAATGTTTCTGCTCCGAGGGCCCGGTTTGTTTCATGTACGAACCTACCCGGAAGAACCCAAATTTCTCCGAAACCATTAGTGTAATATACCAAAATGACCGTCTCGATCCAAGGAACATTACCTAACTAATGGTGTGTCGATTGGAGGTCCGTATCCCATGTTATGGGCAATAGACCGAAACAGACCAAAAAAATGGGGGGTCTGGGCCCGATCCGACCCGGCCCAACCCCCCCAGGGTCGGCCAGTGCCGGTGACCCACCCCGGGTCTGGGTCTGACCCGGCGCCTGCCGGGCGGGTCGGCTTGGCACTGGCCGAGCTGTAGCGCAAAGGGGGCGCTGCCCCCTTGAATGAAAACGCGGCCCCCGCGTGGGGGCCGCTCCTTGCCAATAGACACGATCTAGTGCCGCATCCCCACCTCCTCAGTCCCACGCGGTTGTGGGACCAGTTGCATGCCCCCGCGGCTTCAGCCATGGTGGCCCTTCCCGATGGCGCGCCGGGCGCCGCCGACTCCTTGCGGCCAGCCGGTGCCGGCACCCGGCACCGCCGTGCCAGCGAGGCGCACCGAAAGTGTTTTCCACGGTACACCAGACACGCTCCAGTGGTCCGTTTTTCCTGTCATCATTGCCAGCGGTCCTCTCGGGACCGTCTTATCACTTTGAAGCCCTCAAAATGCCTTTGCGGTCTGCTTTGTCGTCACCCGTCGATCCGAACACCAAGAACAATGAAACAGTGGGTTCAGACTTGTTCGTTGGTACGCACCCACCGCGTTAGAGGTTTAAACGGCTTCCAAAAAATTTTAAACACATGCCAAGGATATAAATCACACAGCTTTAATTTATCCAAAACCCTTACCTCAAGCGAATGATGATTCGAAGTTTGACGCGGGAGAAGTTACGTCGTGGAAGAAGCGTCGCGGAAGGAGGATCGTCAGTGTCGTCGTACATGGCATCGCGTCGTCGATCTCTAGGGGTTCAGCGTTCTTCGTCACCCTTCGTCGGAGGCCGGCGTTCTTCGTCGGCATTGGTGCGTTCTTTGAGTTCTTCAATGAATAATATGAAGATTCATGGTTTGAGCAAAAACTCTCAATTCCACCCGCACAACAAAAGTCCCCCCAATAAAATAAGGTGTAGCCTTATTTTATTTCACATGCAAACTATTTTTGAAAATTAAAACAGATCATTCAATTAATTTGATTAATTTATGGGGTTTTACCACCCAGTTAATGTGGCGTTTATTAATCCAAATAAATGCAAGGGTTGACTTTCATTAAAAGGTGGGTGTGGGTGCGTTACCTAATTAAATGTAGGGGTTTCATGGAAGTTGAAAAGGTGGGGATCGTGTGAGCCCCACCCCACAAATATCCAACCTAGTGGAGTAGGATATAGTGGGTCCTTCTTCAACCACTTATCTTAGGTTAAACAACATAAAATAATATAAATTGGTTGCCCAATTTTATTTTATTCATTTACTTTACCCAAAAAAATTTAAACCACACCCGAGAAAACGCAAATCCGGAATAGGTGTTCCTAATAATATACCGTCACTGCGATTCCATCGGTGCCCTCAGATTTAGATTCCGAGAACTAGTTCAAAATTAAGAAAAACCCGCTCGTTTGTTCACTGAACGTACCCGAGCCAAACATTGGAAAATGATTCCGGGCACACTAGGCCTCCGAATCAGGTGCCGTCAGAAACTGAATTCTTGTAAAAGTCCAAAGAAAATTAAGAAAAAAAATTCCATTGAATTTTACAGGTCTTTACATTACTCCCACCTCAGGGATTTACGTCCCTATAAAGGTACATCATAAACTATGGAATCAAATGTGGGTACTGAGCATGCATTTGAGCCTCCCACCTCCATGTGATCTCCTTGAGGTTCCTGTGCTGCCATCTGATGCACACTAGAGGAATCGACCGACAATGTAGGATTCGCTCATGTCGATCCTCGTTCTCCACTAGGACATCCACAAATGTTTCCCCAACATCAACGCCCAACTCCCCATGGCCAATGATATTCGTTGGGTCATGCACGTATCTCCTCAGCTGAGATACGTTGAAGAAGTCATGCACCCAGTGCAACTGAGGTGGTAGAGTCAGGCGATAGGCCACCTCACCAATCCTGTTGAGGACCGGAATGGTCCGATGAAGCACGAAGATAACTTGCTGCCCCGACCAAATCTTTGTAATCCACTTCGAGGTGATACCCACAAAAAGACATAGTTTACAACCTCGAACTCCAGTCGCCTCCACCTCCTGTCAGCATACGACTTCTGTCGGCTTTGAGCTATCCTCATCCGCTCCTGGATGACCTGAACTTTCTCTGTCGTGGCCTGGACAATCTCTAGTCCCACAAGTTCTGACTCCCCAGGGTCTGTCCAGCACAGCGGTGATCTACTAGGTCGACCGTACAATGCCTCGTATGGTGCCATCCCGATGGTGTAGTGGTAGCTATTGTTGTATGCGAACTCCACCAAGGGTAGGCGGTATTCCCAGCTGTGACCCAAGTTGATGACACATGCACAGAGCATGTCCTCAAGAGTCTGAATGGTCCTCTCCGTCTGACCATCTTTTTGAGGGTGAAAGGCGGTGCTCAGATGTAGCTGCATCCCATATGCCTCCTGCAACCCCTTCCAGAGCTGGTAAGTAAAGAGAACATCTCGATCGGATATGATAGATTATGGAACACCATGAAGCTATACAATCTTATGAACGTAGATACTTCCCAAGCTATCCAATGAGCCCTGTTCTCTGATGGGTATGAAGTGATCCGACTTGGATAGTCAGTCGAAAATCACCCAAATGGAGTCATGACATCTGGAAGTGCGTAGAAGTCCAGTCATGACGTCCTTAGATATCCCCTACCACTTCCACTCCGGGACATCTAAGGGCTATACCAGGCGTGCTGGTACCTGGTTCACTGCCTTCATCTTCTTGTAGGTGAGGCACTGAGAAATGAACTCTGCCACAACCTTCTTCATACCCGGACACCAGTGCTGACATCTAAGTTCTTGGTACATCTTCGCCACTCCTGGATGTACCTCTAAAGGGGAAGTGTGAAACTCCCTCAGCACCTCCTCCCTTAAAGCAGTTGGTACCATGGTATGTCCTCTAAAAAAGATGGTGTGCTCTCCTCCCACAGAGAATCTACCAGGTTCCTATCCTGAGGATATCTACGCACACCACATATCACAGGCAACGTCTTCACGATGTTTCTCTCTGACCCGTTGAAGACGTGGAGGAGTGACTGTGAGTGATTGTAGAAAGGCTGCTCCATCGCTATCCATGAAGGATATCTACAAAGCGGTTAGCTGCTCTGTCGCCTCTGCAAGTAGCTGAATTCCCATCCTCCTGATGAGTGCATCAGCTACTACGTTCCCCTTTCAAAGAGTATAGAATATCTCTAAGTCATAGTCCTAGAGGAAATTGTTCCTTCACCGCTGTCTTAGTTTTAGGTCCTTCTACGAGAAGATGTACCTGAGACTCTGGTGGTCAGAATAGACTGTAAAGCGCTCGCCCATCAGATAGTGTCACCTCACTTTCAGAGCGAAGACCACTGTTGCTAACTCCAATTCATGGGTAGCGTAGTTCTGCTCATGATGCCTCAACTATCGTGATCCATAGGCGATCACTGCCTGCTCCTGCACCAGAACACATCTGAGTCCGGTCCCTGATGCATCGCAATAGACTATGTACCCTACTACCTCCTCTGGTAGCCTCAGGATAGGTGCGCGGGTGAATCTCTGTCTCTGCTCCTAGAAGCTCTGCTAACATCTATCTGAACACACTAAGGGTTTCCCCTCCTTTTTCAAATCCGAGAGTGGTGCCAGAACTCTAGAGAGGTCTGGCACGATTCTCCGGTAGTCTCCAGCTAGCCCCAAGAAACTCCGAACCTCTATCACACTCCTGGGTGGCGCCTAAGCTAGCACCACCAAGATCTTCGCAGAATCCACCACAACTCCCGCCTCAGAGATGACGTGTCCCAAGAAGTGGACCTCATGTAACAAGAACTAACACTTAGAGAGCTTTCCATAAAGCTGATGCTCTCAGAGTTTGTCGAGTACAACCCGCTAGTGGTAGGCGTGCTCCTCCTCAGTCGTCGAGTATATCAAAATGTCGTCGATGAAGAACACGACAAATCGATCGAGGTGTGGCTTAAATATTCTGTTCATGAGACCCATGAACACCAATAGAGCATTGGTTATGCCGAAAGGCATAACCAAGAACTCATAGTGGCCATACCGACATCTGAAGGTCGTCTTCTGCACGTCCTCATCTCGAACTCTGAGATGATGATAGCCTGACCTGAGGTCTATGTTCGAGAACCACCATGCTCCCTTGAGCTGATCTAAGAGGTCTTCAATCCTCAGTAGTGGATACTTGTTCATCACAGTCACCTGGTTCAGGCGACGATAGTCGACAAAAAGTCGTCTGTTCCCGTCCGCCTTCTTGGTGAACAATATCAAGGAAGCCTAGGGTGAAACACTGGGTCAGATGAATCCCTTTCCCTACAAATCCTCCATATTTACCCATAGCTATCAAAGCTCGATGGGATCCATCCGATATGTTGGGGTGGATATCGGGGTTGTCCTGGGTACAGGTCAATATAAAAGTCTACCACTCTACGAGGAGGTAGCCCTGGGATGTCATCGGGGAAAACGTCCACATACTGTTCCACTACTGTAGGAAAACCAGGACTCTGCATGTCAACTTCTCCTAGGATGAGGCTATCCAACTGATGAGTGATGGGATTTCCTCTCCTCTGTGTGAGTCCATCCTGTGCTGCAAAGTCTCCCTTCTCACCAGTGAAGTTGAAATTGCTCTCGTCGGTGCATATACACCGCACCTAGTACCTAATACAATCAATTTGAGCATGGAATGTGGATAACCAATCCATGCCCAAGATGACGTCTTAAGGCCTCGAAACCACTACAAGAAGATTTCAGACGAAGCTCTCGCCTCCTAGAGTATGATCACACTGTCGGCACCAGTGCGTAATCGTCGAGTCTGCTCTCGTAGGAGTCTTTACCCGTAAGGATCGAGCCAATGGATCAGTCCGAAACTCCAAGCTCCGAACAAGGGCAGTGGAAATGAAAGAATGACTCAATCCTGTGTCTATAAGAACTACAAAAATGGTGGAATAGACACAGATAGTATCTCGAATCATATCGGGCGTGCCGTGGTCGTCGGCCTCCGCTGCCTGGAGTAGTGCATATCTCTGCCCGCCAGGTCCCTGTGGTAGGGGTGGACCTCCTGGTGGAGGGGGTGGTTGAGCCTCAAAGTGTGGCCCACCACCTGCTACTCGGCCAGCTCCTCTGCCTCGTTCGCCTGCTCCCGGCGGACCGCCACGGTCGAACCTCTGCCTCTGCCTGGGTGGCCCCTCAACCGTCTGATGCTCCTCGGTACGGCGGGTCGGGCAGTCACGAGCCATGTGGGCCTACCCGCCGCATGGATAGCACTGTCTGCCTCTCGAAAGACTGGCACCGTGCTATGTGGCCCACACCTCTGAGCCAGTGTCCTGAGGTCATCTTCCTAAGGGTCTGGTCTTCCTGGACCCATGTGTCATCCATCGACTGCATGCTGTAGAATACTCTACGACGTGCTGCCATATGGTAGGTCTCACTGCGGATGTAGGCTCAGCAAGGAAGCTTTCGATGAGAAGGGCTCGCTCCATTACCCCTGACTATGTTAGAATGACGAGGGAGATCAGGGATTCCCAGATCTCGTGCCACAATCCCTGATCGAAGGTCTGGGCCCGAGAGAATGGGTCACATACCATGTCTGTCGAATATCGCGAGAGGAGTGATGCCTTGTCATTCACCTAGAGCATCAATCTCCACCATCTACCTACTACCGCATGCAGGAGAATCCCTGCAAGGATCACCATGAGGACTGCTGGTGTCCCTAAAAAATAGAAAACTTGTACAACTACCTCCATCCATTCCTTGGCTGCCTGATGGTCCATCTCCCTGCGGAACCTGGGCGGTCTCTGATGCTGAAACTCATGCAGTGCACCAAGGCGATGTGCACTCTCGACGGCTGGAGCTGGTAGAATCGGTGGCTTGACAGGTAGAGGTACCACCGGTGCCTGTGCTGTCAAAGGTCCATGCACCGAGGCCTTGTCACTCGGTGGGCTGTTGTCACACACAAAAATCGGAACCCTAGATGGCTGCCGTTGTGGGGCCATCCTAATAAGAGATTGGTGAGCCACAATCAGAATAGTATAACTGGTGTGCTGACAGAAAATAATTACAAAGAAAACGTTTAAAACACACATGCAATAAATGTTTTCGTGCATTGAGTCAGAAATCAGAAGTCATGGTCCTGGTGTACGGATACGTCAGCCGCCGCACCAACACTGGACTTCTTGGACTGATAACCACACTCAATACCCTTAACATCATTGCTTCACATAGAAAAAGAACAGAGTCCTGAGTTCTACAGTAGAACCGAACCCTTCTGATACCAATTTGTCACGACCTTTCCTCGAGGCCCGTTCCGTGACTACCCCAAGCCCGCCTTCCATAGGCCAGGGGCTGGTGACTAGAACCGAGACGTAAATCCCAATAAAAAGGGGAAGGCATTACCTTGTAATGTAAACAAACGCACAAAGTAAGAAGGAAGAAGTAAACACTATGTAAAACAGGGTACGATAGAAAGTGAGGAAAAGTAAGTGGTCCAGAATACAATCCCAAACTAAAAGTAAAGTACAACATAAAAGGGAAGACAACAACTGAAATTAAATCCGCAACGTCAAGCCGTCCACTGGAAGTCCCACCTGAAGGGTGGGTACAGATAGTCTCCACATCTCCTCGGGTCCAGCCGTCCGTTCCGAGTAAGTCCCATCTAGTGGTCCATCTCCATGAACCGACCTGCTCCGGAAGCCTCAACCATGAGCAGTGTTGTCTGTTGTCTGTAACCAACAGAACGTAGTGTGGGCATAACCCGTGCATGGGTGAGTATGAACAACTCATTAGGGAACCTGAGACCCCCGAAGGTCTCCAAGAATCCACAAAGGAAAGATAAAATCACGAAGTAACATCTGGCACTACATAGGTATCTGCCCATACATATACCTAAGTCATCGTTTCTCGATCGGCTCCATCATCGGCGTTGGTGTGTTCTTCGTGTTCTTCGCGTTCTTAAATGAAAAAGGTGTATATTCATGGTTTAACCAAAACCTCTCAATTCATCCCCCAAAACAAATCCCCCCCAATAAAATAAGGCGTAGCCTTATTTTATTTCACATGCCAACTGTTTTTGAAAATTAAAACAGATCATTCAATTAATTGAATAAATTGAAGGATTTTGATCGCCCAATTAATGCGGTGTTTATTAATCCAAATAAACTCAATGGTTGAAATTCATTAGGGGGGGGGGGTGCATTACCTAATTAAATGTGGGGGTTTCTTGGAAGTTGATAGGTGGGGCTCGTGTGGGCCCCACCCCATAATTATCCTACTTAGTGGAGTATGATATAGTGGGTCCCATTTCAACCACTCAGCTTAGGTTAAACAACTTAAAATAAAATAAATAGGTTGCCCCGTTTTATTTTTTTCCTTTACTTAACCCAAAATTTTTAAAACCACACCCGAGCAAACGCAACACTGGAAAAGGTGTTCCTATGAAATTACAGGTGCTGCAATTCCATCGGTTCCCTCAGATTTTGATTTCATGCCCGATTCAAAAGATAGAAAAACCTGCTCGTTCGTTCACTGAATGTACCTAAGACAAACTTTGGAAAATGATTTTGGGCACACCGGGCCTCAGAATCAGGTGTTGTCAAAAATTGTGTTCTTGTAAAACCCCAAAGAAAATTAACAAAAGGAAAAAAAATCCATTGAATTTTACGGGTCTTTACAACATCATCTCAGGAGGCAGTAGTCCACACTTCACATGAATGATGATTTCATAACACATTTGACATATGTGTATGTGGTTTTATGACTTAACCATTAGGAAAAAATGTCTCATTATATTTATTATTATGAATTCATTATTTAATCATGGTATAGGAATACATTAAAGGTGTTTAGAAAGATATAATGTAAAAATTATTCTAGAAGTCCATTACATTTTTATCGTGTATCATCCTTATGTATTAACTAAAAAGATTAACGATCTAAAAATAATTCGAATAAAAATATAATAAGAATATAGGATTTATTTTAGGGGAGATATGTTGTAATGGTTTTGGGGAGAAATTTTCCTTTAGAGTGGTAAATAAGTGTGTATATTGAGTACCCTTTTATTGTGCAGGACTAGAATTATTGTATATACCTAAAGATAAAAAAAATATTGAGGGTTATATTATCTAATATAACTATAAAATGAACAATTATAGAATATATTGATTTATTGTTCAAGAAATACCTCCACCATGAAAATGAATTGACCTTTTTCTTTTGTTATACCCCAGTCTTTAATTTTATTCAATATATCTTTTTATTATATTCCTATGTAACTTCTTTTTTTTAATTACCTCGATATTTTATCCTCTAAGATAATAATTCCAAAAATAGAATTATCAGATAATTTAAGCATATTAATACAAAATATTTAATTCAATTAATTAAATAAAAATATTATGTGTGTGTAAAATTAGTTTTAATATGAATGCATGTAATTTGAAGAACCCTATTTTAATCTTAATCAGACTGACTAATTTTAACAGTTTTAAATAATTTTTATGGTAAAATAGATTTGTAACATATGAGATAATATAAATTATTTTTATTCCAAATATTTCCTTCATTTTTATAAATTCCATTTAATAAAACAACATAATTTAATTTAAAATTAAGGCCACATACGTGATATGTTAATAGGGTTTCAAAGTGAAAATGATCAAATGTTTGTTATGTTTTAATATATAAATTCAATATAAAAATTATTAAAAAGACTTAAATTATACTAAAATATTTATAATTTATCAAATATAATATTAAATCCAATTAATATATATTATAAATTTATAAGTTATTTAGAAGAAAATCATAGTTAAAAATAAAATCTATTATATTATTTTATTCCAAAAAAAATAATATTTCCCGGAAAAAAAATTCCCCAACTGATTATTTTGAAATTAATATTTTATATAATAAGTATATTTTTAAAAAAATTAAATTTTTTAAATTTTTGTTAATTAAAAATTACCAAAATAAAAAAAAACCTTTTATGAAATAATATTTTTTATTCATAATTTTTTATTTTTATTTATATCATATATAGAAATCACATTGGTTGAATGTTTAAAAATACAATGAATATAATATTTATGAATATGTCATAAATATATTTAATAATATTACTTCATTAATTTTATTATGTTAAAATCCATTTGGGTGTATTAAAATAGTGTATTAATAAAATCATTTCATTTAGAATCAATAAATTTTTATTTTCATTTATTATTCCTTATTTTCTGATGAATTCAATATTTAAACTCGTGCAAAATATATTTTCATAATTTAGATAATCATATTGATTACAGTCATTCTAATAAGTAGTTTTTAACAATAATTTCAAAAAATAATATTAATTATATATTTTTCTCCCGTAATACATGGTTATGCATGTCACAAAAGTTATCAATGAATTTTGTTGTTAACTGAAATATATAAAGATTATGATGTTGTGTATAATGAAATATAATATATGTGTTTTTTGTAATAAATTTTGTCATTAAAATTAAATTATCTTAAATATGTATGTTTTATAAAACATTATAATATTATAATCCGTGCCAATAATTGGGAAAAACTAAATAAGTCATGAAATATATCAAGTATAATAACATTAATGTTAGAATAAAAATATAAAACTATGAAATAAGACTGTGAATCACTAAAATCCTTTCCAGAAACCTAAAATATCGACCCTTAATATCAATTCTACCTTATAGTTATCATCAACGAGTCTCTGAGATTCAATTACTTCAATAAAAACAAGATTAATGTTCTAAATATTTATATATGATATCCAATATTTTTAATTATCAACGCCAAACTCATTATTTGATATTTTAAGGATGTATTGAAGTGTGAAGTGGTGTCTTATACTCTGGAAACAAATCCATAAATAATATACAACAAATCATCAAATCACATTCCTATATAAATGAACAAATTTTACAAAAAATTCCAAATATGTACTTAAATATGTTCGAATCCAACCATAATAAAAACAATAATCAAAATTTTCAATACCAGATTTAGGTAATCCATTAATATTTTTACATGAATAACCCATCATGATATTTTTATTTGTCATTCTGTGGTGAAATCCTAACACTATAACCCCCAAATGGGAGGCCAAAATCATAAAAAAATAATTGTATAATAACAAGATGATAAGGTGGTCCATATTAACAAGAATCTACGTAATAAAACTCTTTATAAAAAATGTATTTATGGGAAAAAAGTGATATATATATATAGACACCACAAGAGCTATCCTCCCTTTTCTAACTGGATGGAACCAAATGATCCAAATTCGATTCAAAAAATGAAACATTATAAATTACCTACGTATCCCTAAAAATGATTTCATTATTCATGGTTATAGAAAGATGATGAATACAAGTAAAAAAATTATTTGTCAAGAGGGAATAACCAACTCAAAAATATATCATAGCATGACTCCCAGCCCCACCCTCATTGGTTGAGGTGAGATTAGCCACTAGAAAGTGAGCCCAAAATATAGGCAATCACCATCACATTGGGACCCTCCGGGGTCATGGATAATACGTTATTTCAATATATATTTTCATCTATGGAATCATGAAAAAATCATGTTATCAACCCATAAACACCCACATCATAAATATCACATTAACCATTCATCACATTGTATAATCAACACTTAGTCTAAGAAAAAAAAATTCCCTAAGATTTTCTGCCATAGATAACAATGTGATTCATTAAAAATTATCCACCTTAACAATTTTCTTCCTGAAAATTCTATAGTATTTCCAGAATCATAAATCTGTATATAAATTTTTCTTCTATAAAAATCTAGTAGACCATGTCTCATAACCACATTACCACGGATCATTTTTTTAAACTCAATCAAAATCACAAAAATTTAACTTAATATTGATCCAAATAATTATAATGATTCCAATAACTCCACAAAAAACATCAATCATCTCTCTGGAATATTTTCCAAATGATATATTGATAATTTTTAGTGACATGGGTTCCATCCCACTGAATCTTTTTTAAATAAATATACCTAGTTAGTCATTCTATAGTTAAATGTCCCAAAATAATATACTTCATAACAACCAATACATATTCACATCACAAAATTAGGATTCCATATATTATGGGGGAATTTTGGAATCACCCAAATAACCAATAAAACTAAAAACATGACATGTGGTTTAATTACATTGTTGGATCATCAACCAACCAAAGGCTAGATGTATTCCACCATGAAGTATGGACAAACAATGATTTGAATCAATCTTCTACTGAACTATATCATCGACCATTACTATCACAATGGAAAAATATATGACTTGGATTAATCTCCCTATCCTTGAATTATTATTTTCATTATGAAATTTCACAATTTTTTTTTTCCAACATCTACTCCATTTCTATTCGTAATGAATATACATGGGCACCATGCACGTACCTGAGAGATAACACAAAATAATGATCACTAATAAATATTAAAATAATCAATAATTCATGTAGATCCTTAGAAAAAAAGAACCAAAATCAATTTATCTCTATGATCATGGTTCCCCATAACATAAGAGTCGTCACTAAAAGTATGATCTCATATAATGATTCTATTCACTAAAATAGTTTCATATAATAAATTTACATTAAATGCTTAAAATCATGAAATAATAAAAAATATTTGGGTACTCAATTCCCAAATAAAATATTTATCCAGTTAGAATTAATCACGTTTATCTCTAGAAATAACCACAACCAACCAATTTTATTCATATTCCATACACTGAATCCACCTTAAATTTATATTTAAATAACAAGAAACCTATATTTTGTTGTAATTGGTTACTTATCATCATCACCAAACCAATATTGTCATCAAATTCTCATTTCAATAGAATTTTTCAATGAATAATAGATTATACTAGAAGAGAACATTATTTAATAACCAAGGCCACTTCATGAAAAATGAACCAAGATGACTATTTCATATAGGTATTAGTTTTTTAATTCAAAAAAACCTTAAAATTATTTTTCATCACATAGAAAAATAATCTATTATTACAAAAAATAAATTGTAATCCATGTATTTTCATCCAAGACCAGAACAAAAAAATCCCCATCCTAGACCATACCATTCCTAAAAATTGATTAATATATTAAAATCATTTTTAAATTCGATTTCCTATATTATTTGAAATACTATTTATGAATTTTTTTTATAATGATTTCATAATAACTAGTTAATTATAATTTATTCTAAAAACATCATCATGATTTTTCTTTTCAAGGAAACCAAATTAAGGAAACCCATTTCACACAGATATCATTTCCCCATATAATGTTTAATTTTCAAAACAATTTTTTTCTTCAAATTTAAAAAACCCCAGTTCATTTTAGTAGTGATTGACAATAACAATGAACGAAATGGAATACCTAAAGCATTATTAATTAAATCAAACATTATAATTTAATTTATCTAAAAATTATAAAATTATAATATTCATTTATTAATAACATATTTTGATGATGTCATGTGTCAAAAAAACACTATAACCATTGTGCATGTACCCTTCCCTAAGTACGCCACTACCATAGTGGAATATCAACTCATTAGCTCCGTATTTGGATCATTTGACGATAATAGAGCCATATTCACCCCACAATGGGATTATTTTTCTTAAACCACACCTATGTGTGGGTCACATTACCAAACAAGAGACTCCGTTAAATTACATTGTTTTGAACAGAATTTAGTTTTATAGGGATTGAGCATGATTTATAATGCTTGTTGAAAAAATATTCTCCACCATTAAAAATCATTGTATCATCCTAACAATTGTTCTAAACCTATTTTTAATGAACTATCCATGATCTCTCAAATAATATTCAAGTTGGAGATTATCACATTGCCTTAATAGTTCATATATATAAACTATAAGATAATTAAATGTGCATAGACATTTTAATAATATTTGGAAGAATATTCCTTTTGAAAAAATTAGCATATCTAAATATCTGTTTCTCTAAAATAACATTGGATTTCTTATTATATAAAGGAATTTCGGGTGTCCTATGGAAATAGATCCAATGGGGAAATCATTTTCCAATATGTGATGTTGTAAAATAATTTTTATGAAATAGTACTAAAATACTATCTAACATAAAATAAAACTTTATAACATGCATCAAATAAAAAGTAAAAATGCATCACTATCCAATTATAATGCTAAATAATAACTAATAACATGTGTCCCTCCATACAAACACATAAGATAAAAACATCTATTTCATAAATCATTATAACTTCCTTGTTATAATCCACATATCTAACTCTAAGTGATACCTATTCTTTATGAGATATCATGATGTTTTACCAACTTATAAGGAAAATCATGAAGAGTAAATAAAATGGGGTGAATTCGATGACCCAATAAGAATCTACAATTCATTAAAAACAATATACTCAGTTATTATCAATTGGATGGTTTTGGAAGTTCATATAAGGTCTACATGTTAATATCATGTAACATACATATAGAAAACATAACATAGGATTTTTATACAATCATACATGTTTGGGTTTTATGTGTTGTCTATTACACTATCATACATATAATTATATTCTACATATTCATTTGTGTATGATAGATGTCACTATAATAGATAATCCTTAACTACTACAATGTGTCTCCAATTAGGTGACACATACCGTCCCACAGTCAACCCTTCAAAACAAAAAAGGACTCATGTTAAATACCCAATTCAATTCCTCCTAGGGAAGGATACACTGAGTGGGTCCAAACACATTACAAAGTAGGTATGTTCACAACAAATTTTTCTCAATACAATCCATATAAAAATAGATTAACCCATAATTACACAACTAATTATTACAGAAGGAACATACTGAAAACTATAGTGTAAAAATATAAATTACATATAGTGGAAGACAACGTTGAAAAAACTCATCCACTACCAAAATTTATAGGATTTATGACAATGAAAATAACCCAACCCAATACTTATAAGTAAATTATGAACCTAAGGCCTAGTATACCATTTATTCTAAAGGATAACATTTTTTTCATTGTCCATTGATACCTAACCATTACCAACCAATTATTTGTAAGGAGAACTATATAATAATTAAAAAATCTGATCAATGAATGGGAAATTATTATCCTTAAGGATTAACCATCTTTTATACAGATGGATTAAAACTATTTAGTTTTTTAAAAAATTCATAAATATGAAACAAAAAAGTATAAACAACTTGGGCATGCTCAAATCATATACATCAGGAGCCCATCATCGGGGAAGAAGTCTCTCGGGACATCAATCTATATTGCTCAACATCTTACTACCCTTAAAGGATAAATTAATAAAAAGGGCAACATCTCACATTCATATCATATTAATACTATTAGAATTCCCATATCATATAAATGGTTATGATATTGACCATAAAACTAAGAATTGACCTTTAATGAGTTAAGAACTGATATATTAACTGACTGCGTATTATATAACTAAAACAAACATGTATTTAGTCATATTAATTCATATATATTCTTGAATACATTGAACCCACATGTAAATAACTATCAAAATTAACCTTAAAGAAATAATTGTTTAGAGAATAGGTAATCACCCACACAACATAATATAGACCAAAAAACAGAACCAAAGACTTTATATTTCATTTATAAACAAATACATAATTTCATTAGAATCCGTCTTAAAAAACAATTCATGAGAATACTTTGTCATTCTAGGACCTTAAACAATATCCATTCCAATATTAAATAGAAAACAATACATTAATATGAAATACCACATCAAAAAACTCTATTTTTTAATCATTTCAATTTACTCTAAACACCATTTAATACAAACCTCATTTTAGAATCACATTTTAGAAAAGGACACCATTCTACTTTTACAATAAAATTTTAATTTTAATAAAATAGATCACATTGATAAATTTTATAAAATCGTATTACAAACCAGCCTCATGTCAAACCACATAAGAGGTTACCAAAATTTACAAAAAACATTCATGGATTTGAATTAAACACCCAATGTATCCTCCATGTGATACAAGTTAGCTTTTCATCTGGGCTGTCTTTGATGAGATCCTCAATGTAGTCATCCATCATATCAAAAGTCCTAATGTATTCATTTGGGTTCATTTTATTCTCATGGATTCCATGATCCAAAATCTGGTCATGCTTATTGATCCACCCATATTTCTCTTCATTAATTTCAACGTTCAATGATCTAGCATACATTATATCAACATCTTATTTTGGATCATTGATAGTAAAATAATTATCTACTATTTCTTCCTCATTATATAATAGAAGCTCCAAGTTATCCTCCTCTTTCCTTTCCTTCTCTTGGGTATCATTTTATGTCACCCTATCCCATGATAGGTTTGGATCCTCACACATGTCACATTTAGACTCCTCCACCTTGTTACATAATGATGGTTGTATTGGATCCCAAAAATGTATACCCATTCCAGAAGATTAGGTATTCTTCAGTTTTGGAATGAATTATTAATCTCTATGAGTCTTACTCTTCCACCTAATATGACCCTAATAATCTATAACGCCAATGAGTATTAGATTTTGTTTTGACATCTTATCATGTGTAATCCTCTTGACTATATCATCTTCTATAGACTCTAGGGGAGATTGAGGGTTCTCATATTTGGATTCATAATCATCAGTGGATATACTCTTATACTTGGAATTAAAATTATTTACCTTGGTTTAGTACCCATCATCCACGACCCCATCAACACCATGAGTTAGTTGCAGAAGTGAACAACCTCTAAGCCTAAGAGAAACTGATCTAGGAATTCCTGGACTACAACTCATGGGTCCATTATCCTGAAAATGGTATGAGATGGTGTGGAAATTGTTAGTACTATCCACATCAAAATTGTAACATAAGGGAAAAAATAATTCATTCGTATTGGATTTCATTTTAGAAGTACCCCCCCTTTCTAACTATACCTATGGAATCACCTCCATAACCATGCCTTCATTCCTTTTGGTGGTCACCCAAATGACCAAAAAAACAACATAAATAGATCCAATAATCAAAACTAACCCTCTATTTGATATGTTACCCATTATCAATCTAAATTCACATAAGATCAGCTGGGGGTTTTGAAACCACAACCTCCACACAAACCCACAAAAAGATTGGATGGCAGAGGGAGTGGGATCAACCTTCGAAACATAAGAACCTACACACCATATTACCATGCATCAAAAATATGGAGGGGTGTTAGAAGATATTTGTAATATTGGTGAAGCATACCCAGATTGGATCTGTCAGATCATCACTCCTCAATTAAAAATTGAATGACCATTGAATGAGGAAGATGCAATCACCATTGGAGGTACGTTTGATGTCAGTCAATGTGTAGATAATTTCATCTTCAGTCAAGAAGTGAATAAAAAGGTGTCATGGGTCCATAAGTCCAACAATATCATGATGATTCAAACCCCATGACATGAAGATGAGTCAGTTTATAACATCAATTAATGGACAATTTTGACCAATGTGTTCGACAAGAGAGTTCCTATGGGGGTCCATTGCATCAGAGAACTCCATTTCCGTAACCATAATCATTGGGAGTCCCTCAAGGAACTAAAATTTCATGATCACATGACTAAATCTATATGAAAAACATGGTAGATAAATGTAAGATGTAATTACTGTTTAAATTCTCTTGGGATTGACACTATGATCGGTATATAAATTTCCCATCCTATAAGATGAATTATTTTTAAATAGGTAAAATCACCCCTCAAAACCCATTTCATGAAAGGAAATATTATAGGATAATAGAAGTTCAAAAAGACTGATTGGGATATATATTACCTTGTATCCTTGTGATAATTATTTCTCAAGTAATCCAAATAAATGAGATATTAGGATATGGGGATACATATAAATAATTATACCATTTTCATTTACCTTGTAAATATGAACACAAGTACCCTTACAATGTTAAAAATAGTATAAAATATGAATTAAAAAATGGATTATAAAAATTAGTATATTTTTCTTGTTATAATTCACCCATGATATTCTTGGGATTACCACACCGTAGGTAGAGGGTCTGACACTGACTACAACTCAATCATGGAATAAAAATATCCTTGGAAGAGGGGCCACCTTCCAACCAAGAATTATTGCAACATAAACTACATGGTTTATAGCATGACTAACCCTAGTTAGATAGTTCTATCCCTCAGCCAAGAACTATCGCATCATAACCATATTTATGATATATAATTTATCGTACCGACACCCATGAACTATCACTATGATATTTCCTATTTAAACATCTACCTTGATGTATCCCATAAAAAATTCAAAAAATATACAAGATTATCATCCCCTATTGTGGGAAAAAAATATATTTCCATTTTATTTTCATCAACATGTAATAATGAATTTTTTAACCTAAAATTTAATCCAAAAAAATAATGGTCATGTTTGTAAATTATTTATTATTAGTAAAATATTCAATTTAAAATTTTTAGATTATGAACATTTCATAGCTTGGGTGTTTTTAATTGAGAAATCAGTAATATTATTACATTTGTAAAAACTATAATTTTACAAATAGATGAATGAAAAAAAATATTTCTCTTCAACAAAAAATTTTTTTTACATATATCCAATATATGATCTCTCTTCATAAAACTCTAAAATCATGTTTCCATAAAATAGATGGAACCTTATTGATGTAATAAAAAATATATAACTAAAAATACATTTCAAAAATGATTACTCAACTACATTATTATCTTCATTCTCTCTAAATTATTTTCATTTTCTGTTAATTTTAAAATGGTTTTTAGCCATCATGTTCAAAAACAAATACTATCTCTTTCATATATTTTACATATGGGATAAATTTGAACCATTAATATTGATGTAAAAATTTCTTATTTATGTTTGAAACTTATGTTATAATTGATACATAAATTACAGAATTGATTTAAATATAATATATTTAGAAAATATTCTCTATGAGTAGACAAAAAAAATCATCGACATGATACAAAACCATATACCACTCTTGAAATGTGAAATTCATCTAATGTATTTCATCAACAAATTTCCATTTAAAATATATAATATCTTAAAAAATTCATAGTCATTCATTTAAAAAAATTAGTGATTTATCAATTCATTGTAGAGTATTTATAATATTAAAACAAATACAACATTATCTCTATTAATAATTCCAATATCATGTTAAATATATTATCTTCTTTTCAGTACACAGTGAAAAAATATTACCCTCAATCAAATTTTATTGATTTTAAAAATATATTTTGGTTAAAATTCCGAAAAATATATTACTCATACCAAAAAATTTCCTAATTTTGTTTTTCATTATAATTATTACCTTTGAATTGGATACACCATTTATAAACCATTTTTGTGTGATTCTGGAACATCCATCCCAATTAACCATAATATTTTTAAAGAAACATTTATAAATAAAATTAAATTTTATTATTCATGTTTTTATATATGATAAAATGATGGGTTTATATCCATTATTAAATTCGCAAATCATTGAAGTCACTTAGAATCAATACATAGAAACAAGTTGTATAATTTGGGTTATAAATTTATAAGAAATGAATTATAATAAATAATTATAATTGTATATATTTAGGTTCAAGATGAATATTTAGAAATTATATATTATTATATAACTATATACCAAATCATCCTCATTTATGTTGATGATTGAATACCTTGAGTTGTTTCTACTACAACAGACACAACCTTCAAATCCACTTCTTGTGTACCACAATGATTATTCTCTAGAATTTTATTGAAACTCCTATTATTCATCATAATCATATTAAAGAATGTGATTTCATGATTTTATTAAAAAAATGAACTGTATAATAATTTAAATATTACTTCCAAATATAATATTTAATGATTTATTCTTTTATTGTATACTTTACTCTTTGTGATGTAACCTTAGAAAATTTATTGATCCACAAAATCGCTATTTTTTTATTATATTACTTTCTCTCATTAGATATAACAATATAAAAAACTATTAATATATTTATTATTTAACTCTTCTATAAAATATGTTAAATGCTTACATAATCTATTGGTTTTTAATACATCATTGTTTTTGTGTGTATAAATCCATTAGAACTATTTCATTCTCGTAATTAAAATTACATCCACCATGAAAGACAACATATTTATGGGTTTTTTTGCAACATGATATTACACCAAAACAATAAACCATATTTTATAGATTTCTAATTGATGAGATATCATTCTAAAATATACACATATAATGATAATATTATACTTCAAAGGATTTGAAATTTACTATAATGTTTTGCCTTAGTGGAATGATTGATATTAAAAATTTATTTTTATCATTCTATAGAAATTAATTGATAAAATCCACCCCATTATTCTCTATTTGAAAATATAAGATACAAACCATGATATTATAATAAGTAATAAATCATTTAATTTTTATTTTAACTCATTTTTATAGAGTATATTTCAACCATAGACATCAATGTCAATTATTTCAAATAAATTTTATAGCCTTTTTTATTTGGTTGCTATGGGTTTATCAAAATTTTCATTCATATACATGTATCAGAAGTCTACATTCAATTATACATTAAAATTTTAATATCCAAATTAGCCATCAACCTTGAAAATATACAATAAATTTTTATTTTCCTTATTATGTAATGCCAAAAAAATTCATCTGTGTCTATAATAATACAAGTGTTATCCATTACATTCAAATTATGAAATACGACTGTAAATCACTAAAATCCTTTCCAGAAACCTAAAATATCGATCCTTATATTCAATTCTACCTTATAGTTATCATCATCGAGTCTCTGAGATTCAATTACTTCAATAAAAACAAAATTAATGTTCTAAATATTTATATATGATATCCAATATTTTTAATAATCAATGCCAAACTCATTATTTGATATTTTAAGGATGTATTGATGTGTGAAGTGGTGTCTTATACTCTGGAAACACATCCATAAATAATATACAACAAATCATCAAATCACATTCCTATATAAATGAACAAATTTTACAAAAAATTCCAAAAATGTACTTAAATATGTTCGAATCCAACCATAATAAAAACAATAATAAAAATTTTCAATACCAGATTTAGGGAATCCATTAATATTTTTACATGAATAACCCATCATGATATTTTTATTCGTCATTCTGTGGTGAAATCCTAACACTATAACCCCCAAATGGGAGGCCAAAATCATAAAAAAATAATTGTAGAATAAAAAGATGATAAGGTGGTCCATATTAACAAGAATCTACGTAATAAAACTCTTTATAAAAAATGTATTTATGGGAAAAAAGTGATATATATAGACACCACAAGAGCTATCCTCCCTTTTCTAACTGGATGGAACCAAATGATCCAAATTCGATTCAAAAAATGAATCATTATAAATTACCTATGTAGCCCTAAAAATGATTTCATTATTCATGGTTATAGAAAGATGATGAATACAAGTAAAAAAATTATTTGTCAAGAGGGAATAACCAACTCAATAATATATCATAGCATGACTCCCAGCCCCACCCTCATTGGTTGAGGTGAGATTAGCCACTAGAGAGTGAGCCCAAAATATAGGCAATCACCATCACATTGGGACCCTCCAGGGTCATGGATAATACATTATTTCAATATATATTTTCATCTAAGGAATCATGAAAAAATCATGTTATCAACCCATAAACACCCACATCATAAATATCACATTAACTATTCATCACATTGTATAATCAACACTTAGTCTAAGAAAAAAAAATTCCCTAAGATTTTCTGCCATAGATAACAATGTGATTCATTAAAAATTCTCCACCTTAACAATTTTCTTCCTGAAAATTCTATAGTATTTCCAGAATCATAAATCTGTATATAAATTTTTCTTCTAAAAAAATCTAGTAGACCATGTCTCATAACCACATTACCACGGATCATTTTTTTAAACTCAATCAAAATCACAAAAATTTAACTTAATGTTGATCCAAATAATTATAATGATTACAATAACTCCACAAAAAACATCAATCATCTCTCTGGAATATTTTCCAAATGATATATTGATAATTTTTAGTGACATGGGTTCCATCACACTAAATCTTTTTTAAATAAATATACCTAGTTAGACATTCTATAGTTAAATGTCCCAAAATAATATACTTCATAATAACCAATACATATTCACATCACAAAATTAGGATTCCATATATTATGGGGGAATTTTGGAATCACCCAAATAACCAATAAAACTAAAAACATGACATGTGGTTTAATTACATTGTTGGATCATCAACCAACCAAAGGCTAGATGTATTCCACCATGAAGTATGGACAAACAATGATTTGACTCAATCTTCTACTGAACTATATCATCGACCATTACTATCACAATGGAAAAATATAATACATGGATTAATCTCCCTATCCTAGAATTATTATTTTCATTATGAAATTTCACAAATTTTTTACCAACATCTACTCCATTTCTATTCGTAATGAATATACATGGGCACCATGCACGTACCTGAGAAATAACACAAAATAATGATCACTAATAAATATTAAAATATTCAATAATTCATGTAGATCCTTAGAAAAAAAGAACCAAAATCAATTTATCTCTACGATCATGGTTCCCCATAACATAAGAGTCGTCACTAAAAGTATGATCTCATATAATGATTCTATTCACTATAATAGTTTCATATAATAAATTTACATTAAATGATTGAAATCATGAAATAATAAAAAATATTTGGGTACTCAATTACCAAATAAAATATTTATCCAGTTAGAATGAATCACGTTTATCTCTAGAAACAACCACAACCAACCAATTTTATTCATAGTCCATACACTGAATCCACCTCAAATTTATATTTAAATAACAAGAAACCTATATTTTGTTGTAATTGGTTACTTATCATCATCACCAAACCAATATTGTCATCAAATTCTCATTTCAATAGAATTTTTCAATGAATAATAGATTATACTAGAAGAGAACATTATTTAATAACCAAGGCCACTTCATGAAAAATGAACCAAGATGACTATTTCAAATAGGTATTAGTTTTTTAATTCAAAAAAACCTTAAAATTATTTTTCATCACATAGAAACATAATCTATTATTACAAAAAATAAATTGTAATCCATGTATTTTCTTCCAAAACCAGAATAAAAAAATCCCCATCCTAGACCATACCATTCCTAAAAATTTATTAATATATTAAAATAATTTTTAAATTCAATTTCCTATATTATTTGAAATACTATTTATGAATCATTTTTCTAATGATTTCATAAAAACTAGTGAATTATAATTTATTCTAAAAACATCATCATGAATTTTCTTTTCAAGGAAACCAAATTAAGGAAACCCATTTCACACAGATATCATTTCCCCATATAATGTTTAATTTTCAAAATAATTTTTTTCTTCAAATTTAAAAAACCCCAGTTCATTTTAGTAGTGATTGAAAATAACAATGAACGAAATGGAATACCTAAAGCATTATTAATTAAATCAAACATTATAATTTAATTTATCTAAAAATTATAAAATTATAATATTCATTTATTAATAACAGATTTTGATGATGTCATGTGTCAAAAAAACACTATAATCATTGTGCATGTACCCTTCCCTAAGTACGCCACTACCATAGTGGAATATCAACTCATTAGCTCCGTATTTGGATCTTTTGACGATAATCGAGCCATATTCACCCCACAATGGGATTATTTTTCTTAAACCACACCTATGTGTGGGTCACATTACCAAACAAGAGACACCGTTAAATTACATTGTTTTGAGCAGAATTTAGTTTTATAGGGATTGAGCATGATCTATAATGCTTGTTGAAAAAATATTCTCCACCATTAAAAATCATTGTATCATCCTAACAATTGTTCTAAACCGATTTTTAATGAACTATCCATGATCTCTCAAATAATATTCAAGTTGGAGATTATCACATTGCCTTAATAGTTCATATATATAAACTATAAGAAAATTAAATGTGCATAGACATTTTAATAGTATTTGGAAGAATATTCCTTTTGAAAAAATTAGCATATCTCAATATCTGTTTCTCTAAAATAACATTGGATTTCATATTATATAAAGGAATTTCGGGTGTCCTATGGAAATGGATCCAATGGGGAAATCATTTTCCAATATGTGATGTTGTAAAATAATTTTTATGAAATAGTACTAAAATACTATCTAACATAAAATAAAACTTTATAACATGCATGAAATAAAAAGTAAAAATGCATCACTATCCAATTATAATGCTAAATAATAACTAATAACATGTGTCCCTCCATACAAACACATATGAGAAAAACATCTATTTCATAAATCATTATAACTTCCTTGTTATAATCCACATATCTAACTCTAAGTGATACATATTCTTTATGAGATATCATGATGTTTTACCAACTTATAAGGAAAATCATGAAGAGTAAATAAAATGGGGTGAATTCGATGACCCAATAAGAATCTACAATTCATTAAAAACAATATATTCAGTTATTATCAATTGGATGGTTTTGGAAGTTCATATAAGGTCTACATATTAATATCATGTAACATACATATAGAAAACATAACATAGGATTTTTATACAATCATACATGTTTGGGTTTTATGTGTTTTCTATTACACTATCATACATATAATTATATTCTACATATTCATTTGTGTATGATAGATGTCACTATAATAGATAATCCTTAACTACTACATTGTGTTTCCAAGTAGGTGACACATACCGTCCCACAGTCAACCCTTCAAAACAAATAAGGCCTCATGTTAAATACCAAATTCAATTCCTCCTAGGGAAGGATACACTGAGTGGGTCCAAACACTTTACAAAGTAGGTATGTTCACAAAAAATTTTTCTCAATACAGTCCATATAAAAATAGATTAACCCATAATTACACAACTAATCATTACATAATGAACATAGGGAAAACTATAGTGTAAAAATATAAATTACATATAGTGGAAGACAACGTTGAAAAAACTCATCCACTACCAAACATTATAGGATTTATGATAATGAAAATAACCCAACCCAATACTTATAAGTAAATTATGAACCTAAGGCCTAGTATACCATTTATTCTAAAGGATAACATTTTTTTCATTTTCCATTGATACCTAACCATTACCAATCAATTATTTGTAAGGAGCACTATATAATAATTAAAAAATCTGATCAATGAATGGGAAATTATTATCCTTAAGGATTAACCATCTTTTATACAGATGGATTAAAACTAGTTAGTTTTTAAAAAAAATTCATAAATATGAAACAATAAAGTATAAACAACTTGGGCATGCTCAAATCATATACATCAGGAGCCCATCATCGGGGAAGAAGTCTCTCGGGACATCAATCTATATTGCTCAACATCTTACTACCCTTAAAGGATAAATTAATAAAAAGGGCAACATCTCACATTCATATCATATTAATCCTATTAGAATTCCCATATCTTATAAATGGTGATGATATTGACCATAGAACTAAGAATTGACCTTTAATGAGTTAAGAACTGATATATTAACTGACTGTGTATTATATAACTAAAACAAACATGTATTTAGTCATATTAATTCATATATATTCTTGAATACATTGAACCCACATGTAAATAACTATCAAAATTCACCTTAAAGAAATAATTCTTTAGAGAATAGGTAATCACCCACACAACATAATATAGACCAAAAACAGAACCAAAGACTTTATATTTCATTTATAAACAAATACATAATGTCATTAGAATCCGTCTTAAAAAACAATTCATGAGAATACTTTTTCATTCTAGGACCTTAAACAATATCCAATCCAATATTAAATAGAAAACAATACATTAATATGAAATACCACATCAAAAAACTCTATTTTTTAATCATTTCAATTTACACTAAACACCATTTAATACAAACCTCATTTTAGAATCACATTTTAGAAAAGGACACCATTCTACTTTTACAATAAAATTTTAATTTTAATAAAATATATCACATTGATAAATTTTATAAAATCGTATTACAAACCAGCCTCATGTCAAACCACATAAGAGGTTACCAAAATTTACAAAAAAACATTCATGGATTTGAATTAAACACCCAATGTATCCTCCATGTGATAGAAGTTACCTTTTCATCTGGGCTGTCTTTGATGAGATCCTCAATGTAGTCATCCATCATATCAAAAGTCCTAATGTATTCATTTGGGTTTATTTTATTCTCATGGATTCCATGATCCAAAATCTGGTCATACTTATTGATCCACCCATATTTCTCTTCATTAATGTCAACATTCAATGATCTAGTATACATTCTATCAACATATTATTTTGGATCATTGATAGTAAAATAATTATCTACTATCTCTTCCTCATTATATAATAGAAGCTCCATGTTATCCTCCTCTTTACTTTCCTTCTCTTGGGTATCCTTTTATGTCACCCTATCCCATGATAGGTTTGGATCCTCACACATGTCACATTTAGACTCCTCCACATTGTTACATAATGATGGTTGTATTGGATCCCAAAAATGTATACCCATTCCAGAAGATTAGGTATTCTTCAGTTTTGGAATGAATTATTAATCTCTCTGAGTCTTAGTCTTCCACCTAATATGACCCTAATAATCTATAATGCCAATGAGTATTAGATTTTGTTTTGACATCTTATCATGTGTTATCCTCTTGACTATATCATCTTCTATAGACTCTAGGGGAGATTGAGGGTTCTCATATTTGGATTCATAATCATCAGTGGATAGAATCTTATACTTGGAATTAAAATTATTTACCTTGGTTTAGTACCCATCATCCACGACCCCATCAACACCATGAGTTAGTTGCAGAAGTGAACTACCTCTAAGCCTAAGAGAAACTGATCTAGGAATTCCTGGACTACAACTCATGGGTCCATTATCATGAAAATGGTATGAGATGGTGCGGAAATTGTTAGCACTATCCACATCAAAATTGTAACATAAGGGAAAAAATAATTCATTCGTATAGGATTTCATTTTAGAAGTACCCCCCCTTGCTAACTATACCTGTTGAATCGCCTCCATAACCATGCCTTTATTCCTTTTGGAGGTCACCCAAATGACCACAAAAACAACATAAATAGATCCAATAATCAAAACTAACCCTCTATTTGATATGTTACCCATTATCAATCTAAATTCACATAAGATCAGCTGGGGGTTTTGAAACCACAACCTCCACACAAACCCACAAAAAAATTGGATGGTAGAGGGAGTGGGATCAGCCTTCGAAACATAAGAACCTACACACCATATTACCATGCATCAAAAAGATGGAGGGGTGTTAGAACATATTTGTAATATTGGTGAAGCATACCCAGATTGGATCTGTCAGATCATCACTCCTCAATTAAAAATTGAATGACCATTGAATGAGGAAGATGCAATCACCATTGGAGGTACGTTTGATGACAGTCAATGTGTAGATAATTTCATCTTCAGTCACGAAGTGAATAAAAAGGTGTCATGGGTCCATAAGTCCAACAATATCATGATGATTCAAACCCCATGACATGAAGATGATTCGGTTTAAGGAATCAATTAATGGACTATTTTGACCAATGTGTTCGACAAGAGAGTTCCTATGGGGGTCCATTGCATCAGAGAACTCCATTTCCGTAACCATAATCATTGGGAGTCCCTCAAGGATCTAAAATTTCATGATCACATGACTAAATATATATGAAAAACATGGTAGATAAATGTAAGATGAAATTATTGTTTAAATTATCTTGGGATTGACACTATGATCGGTATATAAATTTCCCATCCTATAAGATGAATTATTTTTAAATAGGTAAAATCACCCATCAAAACCCATTTCATGAAAGGAAATATTATAGGATAATAGATGTTCAAAAAGACTGCCTGGGATATATATTACCTTTCATCCTTGTGATAATTATTTCTCAAATAATCCAAATAAATGAGATATTACGATATGGGGATACATATAAATAATTATACCATTTTCATTTACCTTGTAAATATGAACACAAGTACCCTTACAATGTTAAAAATAGTATAAAATATGAATTAAAAAATGGATTATAACAATTAGTATATTTTTCTTGTTATAATTCACCCATGATATTCCTGGGATTACCACACCGTAGGTAGAGGGTCTGACACTGACTAAAACTCAATCATGGAATAAAAATATCCTTGGAAGAGGGGCCACCTTCCAACCAAGAATTATTGAAACATAAACTACATGGTTTATAGCATGACTAACCCTAGTTAGATAGTTCTCTCCCTCATCCAAGAACTATCGCATCATAACCATATTTATGATATATAATTTATCGTACCGACACCCATGAACTATCACTATGATATTTCCTATTTAAACATCTACCTTGATATATCCTATAAAAAATTCAAAAAATATACAAGATTATCAACCCCTATTATGGGAAAAAAAATATTTCCATTTTATTTTCATCAACATGTAATAATGAATTTTTTAACCAAAAATTTATTCTAAAAAAATAATGGTCATGTTTGTAAATTATTTATTATTAGTAAAATATTCAATTTAAAATTTTTAGATTATGAACATTTCATAGCTTGGGTGTTTTTAATTGAGAAATCAGTAATATTATTACATTTGTAAAAACTATAATTTTACACATAGATGAATGAAAAAAAATATTTATCTTCAACAAAAAAAAATATTTTACATATATCCCATATATGATCTCTCTTCATAAAACTCTAAAATCATGTTTCCATAAAATAGATGGAACCATATTGATGTAATAAAAAATATATAACTTAAAATACATTTCTAAAATAATTACTCAACTACATTATGATCTTCATTCTCTCTAAATTATTTTCATTTTCTGTTAATTTTAAAATGGTTTTTATCCATCATGTTCAAAAAAAAATACTATCTCCTTCGTATATTTTACATATGGGATAAATTTGCACCATTAATATTGATGTAAAAATTTCTTATTTATGTTTGAAACTTATCTTATAATTGATACATAAATTACAGAATTGATTTAAATATAAAATATTTAGAAAATATTCTCTATGAGTAGACAAAAAAAATAATCGACATGATACAAAACCATATACCACTCTTGAAATGTGAAATTCATCTAATGTATTTCATCAACCAATTTTCATTTAAAATATATAATATCTTAAAAAATTCATAGTCATTCATTTAAACAAATTAGTGATTTATCAATTCATTGTATAATATTTATAATATTAAAACAAATACAACATTATCTCTATTAATAATTCCAATATCATGTTAAATATATTATCTTCTTTTCAGTAAACAGTGAAAAAATATTACCCTCAATCAAATTTTATTGATTTTAAAAATATATTTTGGTTAAAATTCCGAAAAATATATTACTCATACCAAAAAATTTCCTAATTTTGTTTTTCATTATAATTATTACCTTTGAATTGGATACACCATTTATAAACCATTTTTGTGTGATTCTGGATCATCCATCCCAATTAACAATAATATTTTTAATGAAACATTTATAAATAAAATTAAATTTTATTATTCATGTTTTTATATATGATAAAATGATGGGTTTATATCCATTATTCAATTCGCAAATCATTGAAGTCACTTAGAATCAATACATAGAAACAAGTTGTATAATTTGGGTTATAAATTTATAAGAAATGAATTATAATAAATAATTATAATTGTATATATTTTGGTTCAAGATGAATATTTAGAAATTATATATTATTATATAACTATATACCAAATCATCCTCATTTATGTTGATGATTGAATACCTTGAGTTGTTTCTACTAAAACAGACAGAACCTTCAAATCCCCTTATTGTGTACGACAATGATTATTCTCTTGAATTTGATTGAAACTCATATTATTCATTATAATCATATTAAAGAATGTGATTTCATGATTTTATTAAAACAATAAACTGTATAATAATTTAAATATTACTTCCAAAATTAATATTTAATGATTTATTCTTTTATTGTATACTTTACTCTTTGTGATGTAACCTTAGAAAATTTATTGATCCACAAAATCGTTATTTTTTTATTATATTACTTTCTCTCATTAGATATAACAATATAAAAAACTATTAATATATTTATTATTTAACTCTTCTATAAAATATGTTAAATTCTTACATAATCTATTGTTTTTTAATACATCATTGTTTTTGTGTGTATTAATCGATTAGAACTATTTCATTCTGGTAATTAAAATTACATCCACCATGAAAGACAACATATTTATGGGTTTTTTTCAATATGATATTACACCAAAACAATAAACCATATTTTATAGATTTCTAATTGATGAGATATCATTCTAAAATATACACATATAATGATAATATTATACTTCAAAGGATGTGAAATTTACTATAATGTTTTTCCTTAGTGGAATGATTGATATTAAAAATTTATTTTTATCATTCTATAGAAATTAATTGATAAAATCCACCCCATTATTCTCTATTTGAAAATATAAGATACAAACCATGATATTATAATAAGTAATAAATCATTTAATTTTTATTTTAACTCATTTTTATAGAGTATATTTCAACCATAGACATCAATGTCAATTATTTCAAATAAATTTTATATCCTTTTTTATTTGGTTGCTATGGGTTTATCAAAATTTTCATTCATATACATGTATCAGAAGTCTACATTCAATTATACATTAAAATTTTAATATCCAAATTATCCATCAACCTTGAAAATATACAATAAATTTTTATGTTCCTTATTATGTAATGCCAAAAAAATTCATCTGTGTCTATAATTATATAAGTGTTATCCATTACATTCAAATTATATAATTTTTTTCCAACAATATCATATTTTATTAGAAACATTACAATAGTAAAATTGATAAAAGACCTCCCTATTTGTTATTAATTAATTTTGTGGTTCGTAATGTTGGATCACACTTATTTAATTGGAAAAATGTTCCATACACATAAATAGCCTTTTTTATTATTCAATTCATCAATAATAAATTTATTGTTATACATAAATTGATCAATAATAAACAATCATTTAAAAACATAAATTTTCTATTATCACTAACCATCACATTATTTACGAAATTTATATTTACTATCATGTGGGAGGACCATTAATTTACTATAATATATACATTGTTAATATTCATCATAATTATTGAAATATCAAATAAAATTTCATTATCTAATTAATTTTTTTAAAAGATAAGAGTTATGATTATAGAATGTATATTTCAAACTCATTCAATTTATAACATCTATTTATGGATGAGAGTAATTATAAAAATATATAATATCAATTTCCCAAAATAATCATGTTGGTTTATCAAATATCTTTAACTCTTATAATAAAAATTAAATATTTATTTCTTCCTCATTTATGTTAATAAATTTTTTTTATAGTTTAACTCTACCTTAAATATATAAATAATAAATCATTTTAGATTAAAAATACATATATTTTCTAATAATACATTCACATAACTATAAAAAAATCAAATAAAAGATAAATAATATACTTATTTAATGAAATTTAACCATTATTATTTTCAAAATACATGTCAAAGATGTGTCCAAAATCATTCAAAATAATTCCTATGATATAAAGAATATAATAATAATAAGAAAATATTATAGGAATTGGGGAACATTCATATTCTTTAAAAATAGTTTCATTATCCAAGGATCACTACAAAGACCATTTAAACATATTAGATAAATTCCTATAATGTATTGGGTTCACTCTTATATATCATTTAATAATATTATTTTTCTCAATCCCCGCCCTCTATCATTATTACCATGAGATATAAATGATTTTATATTTAATTTTTCGTTAATATAATTTTCTTCACACACATCACATTAGGAAAATAATGCATATTTAGACAATAAGATAATATAAAATTCTATATTTAAACATAATATAATTATTCCTTGGGAATGAAATGAGGTCTAGGAGATGATACATAAAACATCATCACCATAATTGACATAGATAACAAATTTAGGTAGTATCATAATATCATATCTCCGGTCAACAATATGAAACATCAAAGGATATTGAAATAGATGGAAAATAATTTTAATAAGTCATTTGAATCATTAATTGACATCATAAGATGAATATCATTTTATTTTGATAACATTTTATATAAATTATATGAAAATCAACAAAATAATTATCATTAAATATTACTCTGGAAAACTTTAAATAATGAATCAATGAAATCAACATTCCTGATGGTTGAAAAATCCATTTATTTTGTTAAATGTCATTATAATTATTCTTTTCAAACATTTTAATAGACATTGTAAATAATTTTTAATAATGAAATTTTATTATTTATTTTTTAAATATTTTTATAAAATGAAAAATATGGTTGAAAATGAATTTATATAATCATTTTATCATAGAAAATAATATTATTGAAAATAATATATCAAACGTGGTAATTGAAGAAAAATATTTTTGATCAATGAGGAAATAATGATAGATTCTCTTAAAAAACTATTTTATCAACTATTTTGTGTTCTAAAGAGTTGATATAAAAATTTATTATATAAAACGCCATAAATCACCATTGTATAGTAATTTTTTTAAATTATGTTATTATTAGAATAAAATTTCCCCAATTGAGGTTAATTGATAAACAATCTTATTTAGAAATGTAATTACATCATAAATCATTACCTCTAGTCATGAAATTCAATATATGGGTTTTAAAATAATATATAATAATTTAATATATATCATTATTCTATAATAGAACATTCTTATACTATATTATAATATTATCGTATAATTATTAACTACCCATTCTCTAATAAGATTTCCTTGAAAATATCTTTCATGTGTGTATTATTTAGTTCAACAGAAATGTTTTTTTAATGATTACGGCCATAAAACCTTTTTAATGGTTTCATAATTCGATGAGTCATAATCAACCCATAATTATTCTATTTATTAATTTTATATTATTTTATAACCATTCATTAAAAGTGGTGATGAAAAACTCACTATATCACTTCATCAAGATGGTAGTTCGTATATACTCACTAGTATTGTTTTCATTTTCCATGAATGTATTAATATAATAGTACATATCCATATATTATTATATAATAATAAAAAATATTATATAAATTAAATTATAAATAAATTCATCTATATATAAATTCATTAATTTAATACATGAAATATAATTAATAATGCATTCTGGAAGTGGCAGTCCACACATATGCACAAATAACATAACCATTCTCATATGGTGGAAACAAGGTAAATTTTTGTTTTACCATTAATATAAAAAAGAATTATTATATTAATGATAATTCTGAAAGAAAAATCAAAATTATTAAACCTTTATTATAGGAAATATAAAAAGAAATAATTGTAACAGTATTTATTGTAGATGAGTACCTTTTCATTGAGAAGTATCCTTATGATATCATCTATAAGACCATTAGGATAACTTATTCTAAATTTGATAAAAAATATAAAATTTATAAATAATTTTTGCAATATATTTATTTAAATTTTGGTCAATATATGTTTCTCAATAATGTTTAAATAACATACGATATGATTGAACCTTTAATAAGTGCGGAAAATGTACCACATGTAAGTATTATACTATTTAAAATTTTATAGGTTCATTTTGATTAAAATGTGGCTCCGAATTGGATTAATTTCATTGATTTCATGGGATCTGGTATTAATAAATTCAACCAAGAGGATTTAGAAAAGTTTCTGTGTTATTATAAAATATATCACTTTATTTGAACCCCTCATTAACATTTTTATCATTACTCAAAGTAGTGGAATTTTAACTTATATACTATTAATTATGAGAAAAAACTAAATTTAAATATTTATTAAATTTAAAAATTATGATTCTAAATTAAAAAAACATAAATTTATAATAATCTATGTATAAAAATAAATATTAATATAATCGAACAGAATAAAAAAGAAATAGTTTTTGAAAAATTAAATATTAATTATAAAAATAAATATATTATTCTTCAAAACCATATAAAAATATTAGATGAATTCCATAATATTTTAATTTATAAATTTTAATGTCAATTAAATTAAATTATTCAGGAATAATACAAAATTTAATATGATATTACTAGACATGATGTTTTTAACCTAAGATATGTATCACTATTATGAGTGTATATACACATCAATGTTTTGTTTTTGGGAAAGGGTTCAGAAAAAATTGGTAACATGGGTGCGTCGTGGAGTTTTGGGAGCACCGGGGTCGCAAATCATATGTTTTGGGGGTCTGTACGTGGAAATTTTTTTTTGAAACTGTGCTTCCCCATGAGAAAACTATCTCAACTTATGTAGGTGGGGATGTGGCAGTGTACATAGGTTGTGCATGGGTTTTCAAAAAAAGAAACTAGCATGCATTTTCAGTGGAAAAATAAGTTACCTTGAACTATTCATCACATGGTTAATGTACAGTTTGTTAAATTTTTTATCATAAACAATATGTTCAGTGTTTTTTAAAAAAATAATTATTATATTTAAAAATAAAATTTTGAATAATAAAAATAAGTAAACCACTACATCTCCCCACCTATCCCATGACTCACTACATAGGGGTGTCCCTCTACATGCAACACACCCCTGACTATCTATTTTGATTGAAATTTACAATGTATTTCCTTCTAGTTTCACCATAAATATTCAATTTAAGACACCTAAATCATTAACACTTTGCATTACAACTTATATTAGGTCCCCATATCACCCTAATCCATTTGGATTAAACCCTAGGTATATGGTTGTATTTTTGTAATTCATTTAGTTCATGGGTAATTAGTCTCTCTACTGGGACCCCATATTATGTATTCAGTATAAACCACTAAAACGGAACTAGATTTATCCTATTTTGTATTTTTATGACATTTGTTATGAGTATTTTCATCTGATGATTAGTTTTTCAAATTCAATTTGCGGTATTTGTGGATTTTTGGTTCCCTCAGGGATAATTAGATTGGTTTATGGATCCTTGAAGAATTTCAAACGTATACATAGGTATATGTTTGTGTGTGTGTACATATATATATATATATATTCCCTAGAGATATTACCACATAGAAAATGTAATATGTGAATTTTATTGGGAGATATATATATAAATGTATTATTGTTGAAGTGTGCAATGGTCTTACTAAAAAAGGAAATCATTTAAAGCATATGCTTATATAATTTTGAGGTTGGATCCCTATCCTTGAACCCTTTATATTTAATATTTTTTAAATTTTTTTAAATAAATTGATTTATCATTTTCCCTGATGAATTGAATTACAAATCATGAGTGATGAGCTTAGTTATGAAAATATAGTGGTTTGAGAAACAAAGTCTTGTTTTTATAATAAAACCACTCTAATGAAGGTGTGTTGTCTTCAAAGATAAAAAGTAATGTTTTATTATTATAAATCATGTTTTTTGTGCTTCTTATATGTTCAATATTCATGTATGAAATTTTTTATATAAGGACCGACAACATATATCCTCTCATGTTATGTTTAAAAGCGATTTATTTTAATGATACTGTGTTAGTAATATTTATAGGCATAGAATATTTATTTAAATATGATAAATAACATTTTTATAGGTTGAGATCCATGATTAAATCAACATTGTGTATTTGTTGGCTCAAATTTACATTTTGATGGATTTTGATTTAGAGGCACTTATGGTGTGCCTTTTAACCCCATGTCATGGGATGTCAAACATGTAATTTAATTGTGAAATGAATTGTTAATTTCATGGATTGAATAGGAAAAGGTTGAGTGACCCTGACCCTTGGAACATATTATTCCTTGTATGATGATACATGAATTTCTTTTGTATCGATATTATTATGTAAAATAGACAATACTATTCCATGCAGCTATTTTTTTAATCTTTAAAAACATGTTATAATGATTTTCTAATGTGACTTACTTGGTGTTTTTTACATGTAATGGATTACGTATGCATGTGATGATTTTTATATTGATATGATTAGTTTAGTAATTTTGAGACAAGCATGGCAATCTTACTCAATGCCTTTATCCACACTATGGTGAGGTTTGAATAGAGATGTTGTTGTTTCTTCCATGACAAACATAAATGATACTATGATTGAATGGTATAATCTATGAGTGATACATGTATTCAGATGAGTAATTCCTAGTAAAAACTCATTATGGATTGAATTTTATGCCTCGAGTGATTCGTTCTTTCAGATTATAATGCCATAGATGGACTCAATGGATTGATCCTTTATTATTTCATTGGTGATACAAAGATCCAGATTAATGATTCCTTGGATGGACACATTCAAGAATGATTATTATATGCCATGTGGTACATGGATCCCCAAGAGGATTCTGTGAATGGAATTAGGGGAATTGATAAATTTTCCATGGGTGATACTACGACTCCCTAAGTGGACATTAAAAGATTAATATTTTAGTAAAAGTCATTATACAAAACCATGAGTCATATTAAGTTCTTGAGAGTTTCATCAATGACAAGATTATAGGGTGTTGGTTGAAATTTTACATAGATGGTCACCAGGATTCAAAAATAATAATAACAAGGATAAGTCTAGGTTCTAAATTGATTAATGAAACAAATGAATCAAATTAAGTGAAAACTATGAAAATGAACAATTCTATATTATGTCTATTTATGGTTTATAGATATAATAGTTGGGATTCTTGGACTACATCATCACAGGGGTGTCATACTATGCATCAAGTGTCATGGATTATTACTTAAATAATGATTATAAAATGAATTCAGAAATAAATGAGAACTAATAAATTACAAGGTGTTTAATATTGAGTACTTTCGTAATTAACATTTAGGTTCTTTCACACTTCTAAATTTACATAAACAATAAATGCTTTGGGTGAGACATAGTGGATTCTAGACTACTCATATTTATATCTCACACCCTACTTAGGTAGAATTGGTACTAGAGCATGCCTTATAGTTTGTAGGTCTAGGGACCTTTTCTAATGGTGTTTTTCTAGTACCTGAGGAGATAAGGGAATAATATTGATACAGAGATCATGATTCTCATAAAAATTTCCATTGGTATTATTAGTTCATTTCATTACATGATTCTAGAATTATAATGAATTGTAATTCATGTTCTATATTTACTAATTTATCTTATCTTTAACCATGTGACATAAATAAATATATAATCAATTTTTGGACATCGTTTAAATATAGAATATATTACATATTTATTTTTCAACATTTTCATTTCTTTATATTGAATATGTAATTTCCAGATTTTTAAATTTTATAATATATTGGGCTAAACATACATGAGTGTATAGTTTCCCTACTATCGCCTAATAGACTATCTCAAATAGTTGGTATCCTCTAGAATATGGGGATATGTGATTTATTCCATGTAACAAATATGAATGCATATATTTTTAGTGGGAATTTGAGTCCAGATGTTAAAAAGTGGAATCAAAAGGTTTTATTCCATCGTCATACAGTTTGTAGATTGTAGAGATAGGACATTGAATGTTTTGGTCCATTGTAAATAGTTTGGTCCGGGACTAATTACAAAAACCATGGGGAAATGACCAAGTGATATGGGATGTGATTTGATATTTATAATTTTATATGATAATATTGATATGATTTCAGTATGAGTGATGGTTTATTAATTAATAGATTATTAATGTGTAGAAATATGTTTTATTTTACCATTATCCTTGATTTAAAAGAATTAACAAGACATCCATCATTATAAGAACATAGAAATTCAAAATACATGCATATTCTAGTTCAGGTTGCTAAATTAATTGGATTATATACAAATATGATTGTTTTCATTGATTGATGGAACACAAATTTCTCTAAATGTTATGGTAACTCATTTTAATGATTTTGAAGAAAACATGCTTGGCTATTTAATTAGTATGCTATTTTTATTACATAATTATTTTCCATGTATAGTTGATTATTTACCATGTCTTGAAAAATATTTAAATCACCAATAATTTGTATAATGATTTTTTGTCTATATTCTCTGTTGTAATGATCATGTTTTGATGTTATAATGGTTGTGCCTCTGATGAAATAAATTGTTTTATTTTAGATGGGATCACATTTTGTATTTTTAATGTGTGTGGGAGCCTCATTATTTAAAATGTTTAACATGTATAGTTGATCCATATATGGAATTCCATAAATTTATATAGGATATTGTTTAAAATTAATGAATGATGAAATTGTTAAATGAGAAATTGAATTGATTTCATGTAATGGGATCCAAAAGACAATTTTATGGTGTATGTGTGCATTATGGATTGGTAGATGTAAATACAAATAACTGGTTCTCTATATAACCATGGTTTAATTTTATTATATATATGAATTTTGTTATGTTTCAAACATAAATGGATTGGTTATCATTCAAAATGCTCAACTAAAAAAATGTTGGTAAGTTGGGGAGTTATATTATGAGATTACCTGTATTTTCTTTTCTTTTTTATATAGTTAATCAACACGTATTAAGATTAATTTTGATGTATCCAAGTTGGTTTAATGAGAAATGTTTAAGGAATTGTTTTTAATTAAAAGGTATTCAGATGGTTAATTAACTAATTATGATTTAATTTCAATGAATGTTTATTTTTTAAAAAATAATATTTTCTAAGACATTCATAATTATTCTTTGAGTTGATAGAGAAATTATATAATGAGTTATTTTTTTTTGAAATGGTACATTTTTACTTGTTTAATTTCAATGGAAAAGATTAACGGTTGATTTTCATTACTGAAATGACTTTAAAATGGAATAATTAGTGGTTCCATTGATTTGAAACCCTTATGCATGTGTAGTTTAAATGTATTAGGTCGTATGCCTTCGAATATAGATATAATCATATATATGTAGGATAATTCTTATCAGAGATTACTGAAATAAAATATCTTTAGCCTAGTGGAATCTATTTATGTGTCCTAGTAATAGGGTCGATTATTATGATTCATAAGGGGCTTGCCTATGGTAGGCAGAACCATTAGAGCCTAATTGGTGCATGAATGAGCATCGAGTAATGATCAATTTCACCAAGAATGACATGCTACAAGATTTTCCAAACTCATCATATGTCATGTGGATTTTTCTTATTTATGATAAAAGGATGATTTGGAGCAACTTCATTTCTGTTTTTCGTCATATATCTTAATAAATGACTTTTAGGATTTTAATTTTAAAATAACAAATTGGTACTTGTGTGACAAAAAAAAAGTTGGTGTGGTTATCAATGTATGAAACCCCAGAGATGCATCATCGGACGTGGTTAGTGTATGGTGGTAATGTTTGAGAAATCGCATGTTGCTCATGCGGTAAGTTTTTTTTAAATATTATTTTTGATTTGTTGGAAGGTTGAAACTGGTATTCTTTGTAATGACATGAAAATATAAAGTAAAACCAATTTATTTGATATCAAGTATGATATGAAACACAAAATACGAATGGGAAAATAATATAAAAAAATATTATTATATATTTAAAATTTTCATTAAATTAAATATGTTTTATATATTTTAGTTAATTTTATAAAATGTTATCATGTGACATACACAACTAATATTTTCTTCAATCCATTGTTTTACACGCAAGACCGAGTTTTATTGGACAATAATATATTATAATTTTTTTTTGATAAAATAATATATAAAGTAGAATTTTAATTATTATATATTAATAGTAAATAAAAACTACTTAAAATTTAGGTATAAAATAATATAAAATCAATTCATTGGTCAAAAATTAATTATAAATGAATATAATAGACAATTGAATATAATGTGAATAATTTTATTGAAAACTATCTTTATTCTCAAAAATTATTTTATCCTTATAAATATAATTATTTAAAATTAGTCATTTATATTATATTAATATATATATATATATTTATATGTTACTGTCAATAATATAATTTTGATATAAATCAAATAGAATCAATAGACATAAGAAAAAAATAATCCCAATATTACATATAATGAACTATTTTTATTGAGGAACAATTATCGACTTGTAATGGCGAAGCTATTTGAAAATAAAATTTTTTGAATTTATAACATATATTTGTCAATATAAACATAAATTTTGAATTATATGCAATAAAAATTTATTACGGTGAATTTTTGGTATGTTTTAGTGAAGATTCATATTTTAATGAATGATAAAAAATATTGAATTTCACTTCAATATTTCTTTTTCATATAGTTTATTAATAAGGGTAAATATTATTTTAATTTTATTTTAAATTCTTAATGTGATAATATTATTCTCAATTAATACAATTTAAGACATTTTCATCACTTTCACATTGATATTAATTAAACAGAAAAATCTTTTGGATGTTTTAATTTTCAACATCTACATTATTGTTTCGATAATGAGATGACATTTAAATACACTTATACCACATATATCATTGGAATATGATTAAATTGATTAAATATGTGGTATCGAAATGTTTTATATTTTATAAATATTCTGCCTTTTTTTTAAATAGTGGATGTGATTGAAATTAATTAAAATGATTTGGATAAATTAATTTTAATATGATAGTAAACCTTAACCTTAAATCCCAAAATTACCTATAAAATGTCAAATAGAGACTGTATGGCCATATATATATCTTATATTACCTTTCATCAATATTGGATCAATATTTTAAACACTTCAAACATGCAAAACATTGTAGAAATTCCTTTTTCAAAATATTACAAGAGTGTCACTAATCCTCCACTATAAATTGAAACCACTTCTCATAATTAATCACAGCTATAAAACCACATAGGTTTTTCCATGATCATATTGAATAGATTTACCATTTATTTCCCCTAAACCTTAAGGACATTATTTGGGCCTAAATCATTCCAAGGAATCCCTTTAGTATAAACCTAAAACAGTATTCTGATTTTTAAAGTCATGTTTCCAACAATCTATTTTCTTTCATATACTTCCCACCCCTTAAAATTCATTAAACTATGCTTATATGATGATAAAATTTTAATAATACAGAATTATGTTTTTATTAATGTATTTACCAAAATTAACTCACACATCCATCTAATATTCATAAACATAGGATTTATGGGTACGACGAACTACCTCCTCATGAAATAATGATTGTTTATTTTTATTAATACCTCCTCTCATAGTAAACATTATGACAAAAAATACATTTATATATTATATATATGAAATTTATTTTTGAATTAAAATTATTTAATACTTTTATAATACTTACCTTTAATACAAAATATTATTTATAATATGATAAGATCATTTGAGGATGTGTGGACTACAACCCATTCAAAGGGATATGATTCTTTCACACATTACATTGAAAGCATTAATGATAATATTAATAAAAAAATGTGGAATATATTAATAATAATAGGGTACTATAATTATAATATACAAGTATATTCATATAATTTAATTTTAATTCATTTAAAATAAGACGATGAAATGATGGTAGCATTCGTGCATACGTGCATACTACCATCTCAATAAATAGTGAATATCATTTATTACCTCTAAACATTATAAATTATTTTATATACATATATATAAGGTATATATTATTAAAATAATGTATTACAATATTTAAATGAATAAAAATGATATATTTATTAATAACTATAAATAAAAAGTTAAAATATAGTCAACAATCTTGGAAACTAATTCACCAAAAAAGTTAAAATAATGAAAGGTTACTAACAAATGGGTAATAATATATTACAATTGAATGAAATAAGATATAATATTTATTAATATGGGTATTTAATAAGTTATAATCCTTCTTAAAAATATTATATATAGTTTCAGGGAAGTTGACACAAAAGGATACATAAGGTAAGGGATTTTCAACTCACTTTTTTTACTTATCTAAGATTAATGACATGTTCCCCACATAATTATTTTGTGTAGTGTATCTAATATTCTGTTTTATATATTTCATCATGTATTCCTTTTTTGACATGATAAATAAAACATCCATTTGATATTCTTCTTTCATTAGCTGTATTTTTTAAAAAGTTTCCATGTTTTGTCTGAGGCACTTTGGAGTGATTAAAGTTTATTTTCCTCAACAACAACATTAATTATCATTCAATGTAATTTCTATTCGAGGAAATTTTATATGAATATATGAATTAAACATTCATTTTCATCTCGTACTTTTATTCATGACTTTATAAAATAATTAGTTCAATATTTCTAATATTTGGAACTCTTGTAGTTTTCAAAATATGTTTTTAAAAAAACAAAACATCATTTTTCTGTTTAGTTGGAGAACCTATATTATTACAATTTTTTTAAAAAAAATTTAATTTATAATGCAATAGTAATTAAACTTTTAAATTTTATCATTTACCAAGGTTTTCAATGTAATTTTTTTATCACATTCTTAATAAAGAATTTTTGTATCATTTTTTAGCAAAACAAATGTTTTTTACATTATATATAGATTTAAACCCTATCATTCAATAAAATAATACTTTATAAGTTTAAAAATGTAATTTTTAAATAATTTTTTTAATTTTTTTTCATAGAATTTTTTTCAATATTTAATCCAAAATAAAACAATATTTTTCTAAATAATTTTTTATTTTAAAAATATATTTATATGAAATTTATTTTCATTAGTGAAAGAAACAAATGATTTTTAATCCACATAGGTTATGATTTATTTATATGATCTTTATTAATCTTCTATATGTTTTAGGGTTTTTTTGGAATATGATAGTATTGAAATTGAATTTATTGATTTATTTTAGTCTCGATAAATATTCAATTACCAATTATCATTAAAAATTTAATTTCAACTAATTATCCAAAAAATTTATCAATGATATATAAATTATTTAAATCATATAAAATTTTACATATGGTTTCTACCATAATAGTTGTTTGATTATTTGAGGGATATTAGTAATTGAGTGTTCCTTAATCAAAACAGATATTTTCATCAGGACTATTTTTAATTTTAACTATTCTATATGATGAATGATTTAAATAATCAAGGAAGGTTTGAAGATAGACTTCATATTTCTCCAACATGAATCGACAGGTTCTTATGATACAAATTAGTTGAAGAAATATAAATATATTAAACTATATAGTGAAATTTCATGATAGTATACACTTTATTATTCCTTAGCCATGATGTACCTTATGAAATGATATCTCTCTTTTAGTATTTTTAATTATCTATACCTGATATTTTTAATTGACATATATATAGATACATTTTATTTTAGTTTATTGATTAAATGAAATTTTTTTTACTCTTATTTCTTTGAATATTAATTTATCAAAATGGTCTTATTTGAATGGAATGTTTTTTCATTTTTTACAACTATATTCATTTTTTGCCCTTATTTGTCTTTCGATTATATTGTATGTTTGTTTAGTTATGTATCATTACCTAATTATTATTATAATTTATTAAATATTTCTTCTGTTATATTTTCCCTTACAGAGCATTTGGGATCACAATAATTATTTATCATTCTGCATTAACCCAATAAGTCTAATATGAATGATATATATGGATATTATATATTGAATAATGTTTTTCATGATGTAATTTAGGAAAAAAATATGTTGTAATTAGTGTATTATTGTATCATGTATGTATCTGTTTTACCAGGAGTACTAAAATAATTCTCCTCTGGGATTTGATTACATAAATTTAATCTATGAAATTGATATTAAATTGTGGATCTCGGCCTTTTGGGGTCGTCATGCAATAATTTTTTATAAATATAAGTTTAGTAGCATCCTTGGAATCAATATTTAAGAATATATTAGATTGATAAAAATAACCCTAAAGTATACATTGAGGACAAGCAAAAAAAATACCCTAGAGTTGTGAAAAAGTAGATATTATGGGGTCTTACAATAAATATGATAATGTCTAGATACTACAAGTGAATGTAGTTATCGAACAAATGAACATACAAGTAAAATAACCAACAATGTGTTTTGATCCGGACATAAGGTATCCTAGTACATGAAAATGGGCATTACTACACACCTTGTTTGAAACTATTATGGGATATTATCAGGATAATCCACATTTTCATAACAAACCATTATAAAGGATTTGAATAGACAATGAAAATGATTTACCTTGGTTATACCCTAGACTATGTACGTAAATATGTGTAAATACATGGGTTATGTATTTATGTACTTGGGTCATATTGAAAATTATATTTCAAAATCTATTTAGTGATTAACCTTATTTTAAGGATGCCCATCATATTTATGATTTAAAATTTATTAATATGATATTTGAAAAGTAAAACCTATAAGTCGGGTTAGAAAAATAAATTCCTCAATCCCACAAGTCCGAAATACATGATCCAAGGAAGATAATGGAATCACACCAATCATTGACCTATGCAACGTCCTGGTCAAATTTTCATTGTTTTTAGTTAAACAATTTTATAAAAAAATTAACGATGAACCAGTAATATCGCTATTTTGGATTTGATATTAATCGATCAACCATGTTGTTTTGGGAAGATAGATTGAGATAAATATAAATACTTTTCACTATTTAATTGGAATTGTTATCCTTTCTTTTTTTAATGAATTAGTCGTAAAAAAATCATTATTTTTAATAAATATCTCATAGTAAAGGGATGAATTTATCAAAGCACAAAAAAATATAATTTTTTTCATATAAATTTGTAATGTATGATGTAAGAATATTTCCTTATATTTACGTTCAGCAAAATAATTACCGTACATTAAGAAAATATCATAGAATAAAATGTTGTCCTAATAATTTATTTTTTAATTGAACGGATGGTCTTCTCAATCATCAATGATTTATGGATTTAAAACCTATTAATTTATATTTATCATTCAATTATTAATATTTTATTACCTCAATGTCTCTATAAAAATATTAATTACTTTCATCTAAATAAATATATCTACATTCCACTTACATTTCTATAATTAGAGAAGTAGTCATATGTTAGTCCAAGTAACATTTGTACATTTCATTCTCTCTTTTCAAAAAATATGATTTAGAATCCCTTATAATGATGTTGAATAAAAAAAAGGAAATAAAAAACAATATAATAACAAAATATAGTTTTAATTGGGAAGAAAATTTTTATTAATGTGGGGATAATGTGACACCTCAAAATCTAAATTAGGATCATTTTATTTGATAGCATATATGAAACACAACACAAAAAACATAATTGAATATAATATCTAAAAAAATTATAACATATTAACTATTTTAAAAAATAAATAAATATATTTTGTTGCCATTAATTTATGTGATACTATTTTATTGTACAACATATTCAACAACGATTTTATTGAATGTATTACATTACATGAAAGATAGAGTTTTATAAAACAATAATTTATTAAAAAATATTAATTTCTTGTATAATAAGATATAAACTAGTCATTAAATTAAAAGTTATAAATAATAATAACTATCATATTAATATTTTTTTACAAGTTTATAACTTTAATTCATTGATCACAAAATAATTAGATATTATTATACCAACCAATTGAATCTAATGTGATTTTTTATATATTAAACTATTTTTATGCTAAAAAAGATGTTTTATCATAATAAATTAAATTAATTAAATTTAATGAGTAATATTATTTTATTATTTATATATTTTTCAATTCAATATTTTTGATATTTATCTATTATATTCGATAGAAAAAATATGAAACAAACCCAATATTATGTAGAAAATTCAATATTTTAATTTAGTCACACTTAACACTATTTAATGGATAACCTATTTAATATTAAAAAATTGGAGAATTTATAGATTATATATGTCAATATAAAAATAAAATTGAAAAAATAAAATAAAAAATACGTTATGGAGGAATCGTGGTATTTTTCTGTGAAGATTCATTTTTTAATTAATAGTTAAATGTTCTAAATTTTATATTAAAACATCATATGACTATGATATAATTATATAGTTGAGTTATATTTTAATATTGTTTTAATGAATAAATTGGTCATATTTAGATAAATTGATCCAATTTAGGTAATTGGAATCAATATCAAATTGAACATTACTATAAAATCATAGGAATCTTTTGGATGTTTTCCATTAAAAAAATAGTATTGTCATCAGGCCTGTGGGATTAAATTAAAATCAATTTATCCACTTATACGACTGGAATAATTCAAAATGGTTTCTATAATTTTAATTATAATAATTTATAATTATTAATAATACAAAAAATATAGACCAGCAAAATTATTTACTGTTATTAAAATTAATTATAGTGATTATTGTAAAATTAAGATTAATAAGGGACTATATAATATACATAATGACCAAAACAACATATAAAATTCTTAAAAATATATTATCTATACTTATATATAATTTATCACCTATTTTATATAAATTGGATTTTTAGTAGACCGATATGCAACAAAAAAATAATAAAAGGAATCCCTAGGTCAAAATATTACAATAGTGTCACTCCTCCTCCACTATAAAATGTCACCACTTCTCCCCTTTATTCACACATATCCTTAAAAATGGTCCTACATTGATCATTATATCTATCTTCAACATATCCCTCCCCTCAACAATGTAACCTCCATTTTATGTGAAATACATCTAAGGAATCTGTTTCGTATAAACCAAATAGAGTTACGAGGTATATATGGAATCATTTTACAACTAAATAATTTCATTAATATAATCCATTACCCCTTTATTTATTTTTAAATAAATCATTTAATATGAAAAGATGATACAAAATATATTTTGTTTTTTTATTTTTCGATAGATATACACTAAAACAAATACCCATTTAATGGGTACTGAACATATTGTTTATGTGCACGTCGATCTATAACATCATGAAATTATGATTGTTATTTTTTTTATTACCACCTCCCATGGTGTACATTATTATGTAAAATATATTTATATTATATAAGTGATATATTTAATATTTATTATATTTATTATTTATTTATAATTATTTTATATTTTAATATGTTTGGTATTTAATACCTTCATTTTTGATTTAATATGAAAACATATTTTGAGAAATTTCATAATACCAAACCCTCAATGGGATATCATACATATACAAAGTTTTGGTACATATAAAGTATAAATTTAATAAAATGGTGGTATTATCCATGCTTATATATGGACTACTGTCTTCATGAATGGTGTATTTCATATCTTGTATCCAAACATTATATATTACTATTGATATTGATAAATTTTATATATCTATTATTAATATCATGGTATACAATTTGTAAATTTTGAATCCATGATATATTTAATAAGAAAAATAAATAACAAGGTCAAACATAGTCAACAAAGTGGGAAATTAACACCTGAATTAGTTAGAATTTTCAAAGGTTATTAACCAATGAGTAATAATCTCTTATAAGTGGATAAAATATATAAACATAAGTATTAATATTGTTTTATAAATGAATGTAACTTGTTTAAAACTATTATACACGAGGTTAAAGGACGTGTGCTGAAATGGAAAAACATGCTAAGATATTTTCATATATATTTTCTACTTCGATGAGATAACTGTCATCTTAACCACAATTATTTTTTCTATGGTGAATTTAATAACCATTTGTATATTTTAAACTATGAATTCATTTATCATAACGATATTTAAAAAATTCATGTAATATTATTCATTAATGAGATTTTTTAATTAAAATATTTCAATGTGATATAGGAAACATTGTAATTATTAATGATTATTTCCTTCTTAAACATCATTAATGATGATTAAATCGGATTTCCATTTGTGGAAATTATATGAATTTTTTTAATAAACCATTAATTTTATTATCTTATTATTATTCATGACCTTTTTCATGTATTTGTTCCATTTTTAAAAATTTGGTAATAAATATTATTTAGAAAATATTTTTAAGAGTACCCAACTTCATTTTCCTCTTTAGTCCGGGAGCACATTTTCATATAAAAACCACATTTTACTAAAATGTATTTAATTATTTTAAGGATTTTGAAATGTCATTTTTACCCTTTTTTCTTTTAACGATTTTTCAATGAAATTATCATGTCACTTTATGAAAAGGGAATTTATATTACACTTTTACAATGTAAAATGAGTATTTATTTTGTACATATGGATTTACCTACAATCATTCTTTCCAAGCTTCCATAGCATATTTAGAAGGGTTATTTTTACAGAAAAAATTTTATATTTTGTTCTTCGACGAAATTTTTTTTTTCAAATATATTTTCAAATCCAAATTATATTTTCCTCAACGTTTTTAATTTTTATAATAATATTTACTTGTTTTTATATTCATCAATTAAAATAACCCTCTATTTTTACTCAAAAATAGTTATGTTATACTGGTACCATCCATACTGTTCCTAAGCATGGTACTTGACTGATTTTTTTAATAGTATTGAAATTCACTTATTTTATATCATTTATTCCACATAAAATATTCAATTTAATATGAAATTTTAACCTTTTATTTCCTCTATTTATCCATATCACTTATCATGGATATTATTATTATCTAAACCATGTACTATATTTCATATGGTATCTACCTCTATAGTTATTTTTTTTATTTGGGTAAATATTTATAATTCTTAATTATTTATTCAATACAGATATTTCATCAATAGTATTATTTAAATACATATTTTATATAAGGAATTATTTTGACAAGAAATGATGGGTAAAGCATGGAATGTATATAGAAACTTGATTCTCGGAAATGTTCTCATGTGATAAATAAGATTGGTCAATCATAATATTTTAAATCATCCTGTGAAATGTATTGATGGAATATTTTTTCATATTCCTCACTTGTGAAACACATTAAGAAAAAATTTCCCTCAATTAGATTCAATTATTATACTTCCATGTGATTTTGGTTCAACATATCTATAGATATATTTCAGTTATGTTCAAGGATTAAATGGCATGTTTTTCAGTTTCTTACCAAACCATATAAATTTTTCCTCATCTAGATATTCATATAAAATGTTTTTCCAATTATTACCATCTCATATATTTAATTTACTTCTTTCATTGTTTTTTGATTAAATGTTATGTGTGTTCGGTTATATAACATTTCATAATTATTACTCTCATTTATTCATTATTTCATCTGATATATCATTCCTTTAGAGATAATTTTAGCTGTAAATTATAATGATTTGTTCCCCATGAATCCATGAATCATACTATGAATGATATGTAGAGATATACATGAAAAAATTATGATATTCATGAAGTTATTTTAAAAAATTTTATTTAATTAGTTTATTATTTTCTCAACTAGGTATATATTTTACCATAACTTCTAAACAATAAGTACATCAGGATTTGGTACCTTTTAAATATTACAATTTAAATTATAGTTTCCACCATAATTGATCCATCTGGTGTTAGGTGGCGTCACTCTTTCAATAATTTGATTAGTATTAGTTAGACCATTCTTCTTATTATTATCCTCGTGATCCTATCTACGTTTCTTATTAGTAACGACCATGTAATGTATCTTGACATCATCATGGATGCCCTAAGAGACCATTATTTATATGCTTCACCAATGTTCAATTGTCTTTTTAATTGGTTTTCATCTTTATTAGAGATTCACATGAATACTTGGGTTTTGTTGAGAATGGTTAGTCATGTGTGATACTTGGGTTCCAGTATATGAATGATATAATGGGACTCTTGGTATCCTAACACTTAATTTGTCCTGACCAATATAAGGATTCCACTCTTGGTTTCTCCAATCATTTTATGTGGATGTTCTTATTTTCAAAAATGTATCACAAATAGAAAAAAGTATTGGATACCTAAGGATAGTTATATGGACAGTAGTTGGTTGAGAAGGTGTATATCCCGAACATGTTGTGAATCTCAGATGAAATGAATTGAGGGTGGTGAATCTAGTGGTCTTGATCTAGGTTATGTCATTGTTGTTGTTGTGGCCCACCACAATTAAAAGGTCATGGTTTTTTATTCTTGAAAAGTCAAAAAAAATCGGGTGTTAGCTTCTATGGAAACTTTTTTTGTAAATGAAAAATCCATGAAACAACGATTTTCAGTTTTGTATAAACACATCTACCGTGTAAGCCGATAATTAAGAATAGTTATCTATATTGGAAAGAATCCTTTTCCTCATTTTTCAGCATATGTGGTTAGGTAGAACCTATTTAATGTCACATATCATGTTTATGATAAGTTTATAGAAATGGTTGGTTATGTCTTTCTTGAATCTCATGAGTTGTTTATGTTTGGTTGGTCGGGATTCATTGATAATTCCCTTCATACTAGGTCCCTGATATGATGTTGGCGTAATCAGATTCTGCAAATTACTTATATCATATAATAATTATTTCTTGACTGCATATGACATTATTTTATAAGAAATTAAAATGGTGGGAAAACTATGGTTATGAAATACCCTTTTTATAATGTTTAATTCTTTAGTAATGGGAAACCTTCTTCCAGATGCTAAGTAGATTATGACGTGAATTTTTCATAGTTTAAGAAGACATAGGTAAGTATAAAATTGACGTTTAATCTATAAATTGAAAAATTAATTGAATATTAAGGGCTGATATATCATGTTCTTAATAGTTACTTAGAAGTGAATTTGGCATTGGAAATGTGACACAATCGTTGAAATGAAACTTTATAACCCTTGTATGATGGGTGATTTTTAAATATTTTCTTATGGATTACCTGCAATGAGAAGATCAAATTTTGGGTGTTTTTATTATCTTGGGATTTTTAACTATACATAATTCCCTTGTAAATTGTATTTATTTTTGATTACTAGTCATGTTTTTTTTAAACCAATATTTTTAATGTAAATCCATGAGTTATGACACATGAATGATTGGATTATTGTTTTTGATGAAGGAATGATATGACACAATGGTGTCTCATCGAGTATCTAGAGGATTGTTTGCCAAAATTGACATATTTCGTGGATTTGGATAAGGAACATGGGTTGTTCAAAACCATGAAACTAGACTAAATAACCATGCAGTGTTATCTATGTGATACTATTAGAGTGTGGATGGAATATGCCTTTTTTAAAAAACTATGCACCTAGACCACATTTTTAAGTGAAATAGATGGTACCTAATTACTATTCACCACATGATTGGCAAATAGATTCCAAACATTTCATGCAATCCGTCATGGGATCCTCAGGACCCTTCTGAAGGATGCACGATTTGATAAATTGTGAAGCCTTAACCATCCATCAAGTCCCAATTTTAAAAATTAATCAATTTAATTAAAATTAAAATTAAAATAATAAAAATAAGGATCACCCATTCATGTCCCCACATAAAGTGGGATGAACTTGATAGGGCTATCCCTCTACACACAACGCACACCTCAGCCAACTTATTAGATTTTAATTTCATCCAAATTTCATTTTGGTTTACCTCAAATTCATTTAAGTAATACCATAGATCCATCTCCTCTTTATTTTAGAAAAATATTTCTCCTCCACATAACCTTGAGTCATTAATCTAATATTTAAACTCCTAGATTTTCAATTTCATGATTTTATTAAAATCCTCTTTTGGTTCTTATCTTTCTGCAAGGTTCTCGGTTTTTTGGGATTAAAATTTTGGTGCCTCTTGTGTTATTGATCTATTTCCTTAGTTTTGGGGGGTCTTGGATGGAAATTGGACTCCAATGTTTTCAAATATATGGTGTGAGGTTGTGGTGTGTTGTATTTGTTTTAAGGACACTCTTAGTAGAACCACATGATGGGTAATATGTTGAGGTTTTTTGTTCCCTTGAGATTGATGAGTTTTGGGTTAAAAATGATGGTTTCTCTTGGTTATTTTCTCGTATATCATTGAAAATTTCCCCTTTTGATTCCTCCTTCAACCTTCGGAAAAAATAATATTTTGGGTTGCCATAATAGGCCTCACAGTTTGGTTGCATTGTTTACCAAACCATGAATCCAAACTGTGCAGGGTGTATAGATTATTAAATTTTTTAGTGTTCTGACCCTTTTCCCCTTAATGAAGTAAACCAAATCCTCCCCTATATTCTACCTCTCATGCCATACCTCCATATAAAACCTCCCAGGTGTCTCAATATCCAATAAAACACAATGTTAAAGGGATATTTGATGTGGGAAGAATCAAAATCTTGTTAGTATGTCAATTTCTCATTGATTTATCTCTTTAGGGACTATTTCACCATTTTATGAGATCTAAAATGTACAGTAGCTATATTTCATACATAGGGTTTAATCATGAGTATTTGGTGAAATATTTTGGTCTATGGCTTGATTTATCTTTTTTTGTGGTGTGATAGTGGTGCAATTGATGTTTTGCACAGTGATTTTGGGGTTTCGACCCAAAAGGTTGGGGATTCCAATTTTATACATTTCATTAGTATTTATGTTGATATATTTATTTATTTTTAATATTTTTCATATATTGGGTGTGCTGCAAATACTATTTTTGGCAGCATTAGTAAAACATTATTTATTAAAGATACATTTTTGCATGATATTGTGTATTCCTCAAATGTATCTCATGTGATGTATTTTGTGATAGTTCTGTAAAATGTTAAAGTGATTCATTATTTTTTGATAGTGTCTTCCAATACTGGTTGGGTAATTATTTAGTGTCATGTGGTCCAAAAAGAGGATGGTTTTAAATGGGTTTTATGTGTAAAACCTTGTTGTAGTTCAAGAAGGTGTTTTATGAAAATGTTTTTTTTTCAACTGTATCATCTGTTTCATTGATTGACATAATTTTATAACACATAAGTGTTGTTTTATATTTATTTCTAGGGATTAAAATTCTTTGTTATATTTGTATTGGTGTGATTTTTTCTTTGAAATAGGGGTTTGGAATGGGTTTTCTGTGCAGAACATGGTTATACCTCATGGGTTTGTTTTATGAAAATGTAAACTGATTTAGGGAGTTAAAAAAATGTTTTAAAATTATTTAATTGTATTATTTTGGTTTTTGTATTCACTTATAATGGGTTTTGAAATGTCATCATTTTTTTATGATCTCACGCAATTTTGTAGAATGTTTTATAAATTACTAAAGTGATTTATTAAATTGTGATGTTGGTGAAAATCATATTTGTGGGATGTTTTGTGTGAGTTTAACGATAAAATGACTTTGAAATTAAAAAAGATATTATGTGAAATCTGTGTAATGTTATGTTATTTTGACTATGTTGGAATGCTTATAGAAAAAAATTGTTTAAAGGATTTGTTGAAGTGTTAATGATATTTAAAAGTGTTATGGACTATATTGGTGGGAGTATTATTTCAAAATAGATTTCAATGAAAAAGTGGAGTATGTTACTTGAGTGATATGTATGTGAGAATTTTGGTGAATTTTTGATGTCTATGTAGTATATTCATTTGAAAATTATATTTCATGGCATGTTGATCTTGTTTGAGCACAAGAGGGAATCTTAGGTATCCTTGTGGATTGACTTGTACAAGTATACTAGTGATCCCATGAGGTTTGGCCTCAATTTCACGTAGTAAGATTAATGAAGTCAATAGTAGCAAAACTATGACGATGCTTATGATTGGCGACCATTAGGATATGTGTATGGTCCCTACTAGTGGCTCAGTCAACTGAACTGATATTGTGATGGTACTTTCACAGAGATATGAGGAACATAGGAACCACAACAAGCTAGTTTCATGGGTATATTTCCTTTTGCTTATTCTCAATAGATGAATTTTCCTTACTATTAGAATAGGGTATATTTTTCTAGAAAATTGATTATCTTTGGTATTCTATTTAATAGTGTTGATTTTTTAAGAAGCCAATTTCAAAACTGTTTTCATTAAAAGTTTCATATTTTAGAAATTATTACCATAATATCTCATTTTAAAAAAATCCATTATTTTAGACATTGAATTATTATCACATGAAATATCTTATTGATGGAATCCTACTATTATTTTACTCACACACTTATTACTCATTTTGGTGTAAGTAAGCTTCGTTATAATTTCCACAGGTTTGGGTACAACATTGATGACAATGTTTTAGTGTTTTAGCAGTCCATCGTGAGGAGGTGTTGTGAATTTGGCATGAGGGAGGTACCACTTTAGATGTGGAGGTTCATGGTCTATTTTTTTGGTTTTTTACCTTTTATAATTATTTTGACTTGTTATAATTTAACTAATTCAACTATGATTTTTTTGTAAAAGAATGTTTTGATTGAAAATTCCAGATTTGTTTAATTAGATTTGTTGGTCGTTGTAGGTTTTAAAATAAGGTAAAGCGTTCCCAATTAAAATTTTATGATGCCTTGGCACTTGTTCCAGCCCATGGGGATCAGAAACACCCATCGAGCACTAGCATGGGATTATTTTTGATATGGTTTTGATGGGAACCTGATTCGGTTTGTGAAAAAATTGTATCAAAGGAGGATTTCACTCTTTGGGTTATGTTATCTTTGGAATAGTCATAATAGTATATAGGTAGTATTATTGAGACATGAAATTAATGTAATGGGTAGTTTTCCTACCCATCACACCTCATGATTTGATTCAAATCTCCAAGGGATTTCCAGACTTATCTAAGTCATTCCATTCTTTTAGTTTGGTGATGATTAGGGAAAATGAAAAGAGAGTTGGGGTAATGATTTTAGTGAGCTCTCAGGGCCTGAAAATCCATGTGTAGGAGAAGATAATTACCTAGAACACTCTCTGTGATGGTGAAGTGATTAGTGTATGTACTCCACCATATTTCCATGTCACCCATCGAAACTATTTTCAACTCCCATTATCTTATGTACATTAGATTTTAAATATTGAATGTTTGGTTTTAAAGAAAAAAATGTCCTTGATTTGAGAATAAACATTTTTTTATGAAAAAATTTTCTAATAAAGCAGGAATGGTTTGATTTGTGAAATAGTGGAACTGATTTTTCAGAAATTTTTTGAATTGAAAAATGGTGTCTTTAAATCTGTTTGGAAATAATGAAATTATGATAAAGAGGGTTTTGATAAAGGGTTCAAAATAATGTTTTATAAAGTATTAAAAGTTGTTTTAATGGATTGAGATATTTTGAAATTGAAGTGAAGGAATAGTACGTGAGTTATTATCTGAATGGATTTGCCTCTCTGAGATGTTTTCTATGCTTTAAACTGGTATTTTTATTTCGTGGTTATGAGTCTTGAGAAAAAAGGATGTATTGGTTGATCATTTTTGGTTTTGAAAAGTGGGAATTTTACATGTTTTGACCATTTGTATTTTTATTAGTGACCATATACATGTGTTAGTATAGTATGATCAATGTTTAATGGAATCACTTGATGATTTCTGGAATATATTTGAGGAGGGTTCCTTGGGGGCATCAAAACATGCATGTGTATGTCACATGGGTATCATTTGTGGATACGCTAACCACTAAACTGTTTATTTTCAATGAGATGATTTCAAAATAAAATTTTGATACCATGACAACTATTTTGGGATGGTGTGTATTTCTTATTTTTTGAATTGTTTTTTTCATAGTATGATTCGATTCCAAGAACCTCTATTATTGATTAGTGCTTTGGGTTTGTGTTTTTTGTCAGTAAGCTGGCTTGAAGGTCTGGTTTGTGGTCACTTCTATGAAATGTTTAGGAATCCTATACTTTGTTTACCCTCATATGTTTAGTTCATTATTGTGGTATTTCATGACAAATGTTCCATCTTGGTTGGGTACATGGGATCTCTCATTGGATAAGGTTTTCCCCCATTAAGGGTTAGTGCAAAACTAAAGTGAAACATGGTTTCTTTCTCCTTTGGAATATCCTATAGTTAATGAATATAAGAGTCATTTTATTTTGTTTTTTATTTTGATATTACATCATTTCCATTCTTTGATTTTTGGATCCTTTTATAGTGGGATAGTTCTTGTGGAAGGTTTAAAGAAACCATAGTTTCTTACATTACATGATTCAATGAAGTTTAAAGTAGTATTGGGTTGTCCGTGTGAATGGCGTCTCATAGGGCCTATGGGTCCTTTGTTGCCCCTTTCATGCCGAGTATTAGGATAAACAACATGTTTGGGAAATCTGTTAATTAGACGATATTATGGGAACTTTATGGAATAGTGTGTTATTTGGGGACATGGAAAAACGTCCCTTTCCATGTACCATTTCAATCCATTTTAATGGTCATGTTCTCTAACGCCATGTATTATCTGGTGATCATTTGACTATAAATGTGAATGTTGGGAAATCCATTGAGAGTCATTGTTATGTCAAAAGTATGTCTCCCTTGTAAAAAATAAAAATTAACTATTTTAGATAAAGAATTCTATATATGTACTTTTTTATTTTTTTTCTCACATGATGAATCGAGGGTTGATTTGTGTCCTTCTTCTAAGCCATTGATTTAATGAAATGTCAGGTTAGGATAAAGTGAGTTTCGAATGTGTCATGTCTTGGTGAACCAATCTAGGATTGGTGTATAGTTTTCATGGCAGTAAAAGAAAATGTTCCATTTAGGGGGATTCGAAATCCTAACTATGAGGCCGAATATGCTTCAATCATTTGTCATATATTCATAATACTCAAGGAGATAATGTCCCCTAGTGAGGGGAAATCCCAAGGTCGTTCAAAGTGTTTTTTGAGAAAGGATTGAAATTTGTATAAATATGTTGAGCGCACAATTTTCGGTGGGTTAAGAGTGACAATGCCCCAGAATAACATGCATGTAGAAGGATCCAAAATAGTATCACATTGATTCCCAAACTAGCCGATTAACAGTGTGTCCATCCGAACTCTTCATGATTAGGGGCTCTTCATTTCCAGCCTATGATGATCAGCCAAGATGGTTGGTAATTATTGTTGGGAGACCCACTATGAGTCTAATTTATGTAATTTTGGAATGGTGTATTGGATGTGTACCCCTTGTGATCGGGAGTCTGTTTCGGCCTACCCCTATAAGTGTCCTGATTCTATGTTGGTAAAACATTATGTTGTCTCTTATGGTGGTGATCCAATTTTTGTCTCCACATACTTGTAACTCATATTTTTCCACTATACTGGTTTTCAAGAAGGATTTCTCATATGGAGATATATAACTACCAATATTTTTCTTAGTTAAAATTTGGGATTGAATAAAACCCAATTGTTTTGTTAATGAAAGGTATGTGTAACCTCTTTTGATGTTGTGGTTCATTTGGGAATGTTTTTTATTCATGTTTAGATAATGATTTAAGAGTTTTATTTTGGGATAAAATCTCAATGTTCTTCATCGTTCTAGAAAGTGGTGTATATTTTATTTTATGAGAGTGTTCCATTTTTTAATTGATCAATGGATGTGTTTTGGCCTTTGGGGGTGAAACTTGGAAGAAGAGTACATCATGGTTTATTGTTCGGGTTTTTATTTTTATTTCGGTCTCACTCTATATTTATTGGGGTGGAAGGATTTATGATTGGAAGAATTTACATAAATGGATTACTTATTTCATGCTTTGTTTTAAATACTATTTTGGTTCTTAGAATTCTCTTGGGTTATAGGTGTTCTGGGTTTCAAATTCTGTTGAAACATGTGCTGCTGATCTATGAGCTAGGACATGGGGGGTATGGAAATTAAATGGACTCCTATTTTTAAAAGGGATGGTGTGAGTTTGTGAACAGTTGGAGTTGAATTAATGACACTCTTATTGGAACCACTTGTGGGGTAAAATGTTGAGTTTTTTGTACCCTTGAGTTTGATGAGATGTGTTGTGAAAAGGATGTGTTTTTTGGGACATTTAATCTCCTATTATTGGCCTATCATCTCCCCCCTTTTTCCACTTGATCCCCCCCTAAAATTGGAGGATAAATATCAAATTTTGGGTGGCTAGATTAGGACACACGATTTGGTTGCATGGTTTACTAAACCATGAATCCAAACAGAGCATGGTGTCTACCTCGTTATAATTTTGAGTGTTTTGAACCTTTTCCTTTATTTTAATAACCCAAATCTACCCCACTCATGTCCATTTCATTCCCTACATCCATGGATAGCCTCCATGGACTCACAACCACCATTAGAACATGATTTTGAAGGGATATTTTATGGGGAAATCTTCAAAATTATGCAAGTATGTCATTCTCTATTGGATTTATTACCTTCATTTAGGGTTTCGTTCACCCATTCATAAGTTCTAAAATGTCCAGAAGCTAGGGCTCTTAAATAGGGATTATCCATGTCTCTTTATTTCAAATATTCTAGTCTAGGGCTCTATTTATATTCTTTGTGGTGCATCCGTGGTGTGGTTGATGTTTCTCACAATGATTTGAGGCTTACGACAAAAAAGGTATATGATTTCATGTTTATGTATTTTATGATGAATTAGAAATATGGATTAAATTATTTGGCATATTCCTCATATATTGGGTGTGGTGTGAATACCATTTTTGGAAGAATTAATAATGAATTTTTTATTAAAGTTACATTTGATTCTTGATGTTCTGTATTTTTAAAATGTAACTCATGTTAAAACATTTTTGGTAGTTTAATAAAATGTGAATGTGGTTTATTTGGTTGTTTAATTTGGATTTCATTTCTTGTTTTGTAATTCAATTGTGTAATGTGGGAAAAAATGGGGGTTTTGAATTTGTTTTATGTGTAAAACATTATTATACTTCTTGATAGTATTTTATAAAATAAGGGTTTTTCATTTGTATCATATGTGCCATTGTTTGATGTAAATTTTTCAAAACATGAGAGAGGTTTAATATATATACTAGTGTTCCATTTCTATTTAGTATTTTTATTTTTGTGACTTTGGATTTGTAATATGGTTTTAGAATGGGTTTTGTGTGCAAATCATTGTTATACCCATTGGGTATGTTTTTTGATAAATTAAACAGATTTATAACATAAAAAAGTAGAAAAATGATGTACATGTACTTTTTTGGTGACTGTGTTAACATAATATGGGGTTTGAAAGGAAATGAGGTGACTTAGTTTGTCAACAATTTCCTGACAATTTTAAAAATTATGGAGGTGTTTTATTAAATTTTGATGTGGGATAGAAATATATTTGTGGGATATTTCATGTGAGTTTAATGATAAAATGAATTTGAAGGTGAAACTGTTATTTTGTTAAATGTGTGGGAGTTGTTATGTGATTATTACTATCATGGAAAAATTTTATAAAAAAATTAAATGTATTTGTTGATGTGTTAATGATATTTGAAAACTGTTGTCGGCTATTTTGGTGTGTGTATTATTTCAAAAACCATTTAAATGAAAAAGTAAATTTTTTGACTTTTCTGATATACATGTGGTCTGAATGGTGAATGTATGATGTTGAAATGTTATTTTCATGTTAAATTTATATTTCATATATTATTTAACTTGTTTGAGCATAATATAGAATCACATGTATCTAGGTGGATGGACATGTACTAGTATGCTAATGATCCTATGGGGTTTGTCCATAGTTTCATGTATTAAGATTGAAGATGACAACACTAACTAAACTATGATTATTAAGATGATTGGGAACCACTTGTTAATGGGTATTTTCTATACTAGTGTCTCATGCATGAGAATGTATATTGTGATGGTAACATTCAACGAGATATCAGGTACGTGGGACCCACAAAGATCTTGTGCCTAGTGGTTATTTCCAATTGGTTGGGCTAATTATAAAATGTTGGCTTACCTTCAACATATGGTATATTAGGATGGTTAATTCATTATATTTTTTAGTTTATTTAACATTGTTTTTCTTTTAAATATCCAATATGAAAAGTATTTTCATTAAATGTTTTTTCTTTTAGAAATTGTTACTAGCATATCAAGTCTGTAAAATTTGCATCCTTTTCATAATTGAATGCTTATCAAATGGAATCCATTAGTCATGGAATCCTACAATAATTTGGATCACACCCTAGTTACACCATTTTTAGTATGTAGATTTTTTATTTATTCCATAGGGTTGGGACTGTTTTTTTTTGCCAATTGTTCTGATTTTTAGTGGTCCATTGTGATGTAGTGTTGTTGAAATTGTTTAAATATGTACCTATTTCCATGTGGTGGTTCATGGGATTTTATATTTTGTCGTGTAACTTTTTTTATATTAATTAATAGTTTTTTTAAATTATGTAATTCAGTTTGTAAATTTTGTAAAAGATGGTTTTTTAGAAAAAAATCCAATTTTTATAGTGGATATGATTGTCTTTTTATGACTATAAACACGGATAAATCATTCCCAATTATCATTTTATGATACCAGGGCAATTGTTCTAGCATGTGGGGATTGGGAGTGCCCTTCAGGCATTGGAATGGACCTAGATTGGTTCTGGTTTTTATAGAGACTAGATTCGGTTCGTGATAGAAAAACTAGGGATATGGTTGTTTTTATTTTTTCCCTTTTTGTTATAGGTTATATTTTGGCCCTACTAAGACAAGTTTTTATGTATTTGAAGTGCACTGTGTTGCATTTGTTGTCAATGAGACATGTTGTTGTCTTGGAATGAATGGATGTCAAGAACTGTCAAGATGTGAATTCCAAAGGTTGTGATGGTGTTGGTGGTAAAGGAGAATGGCCATGGTACTAAGATGCATGTCACTTAGGAGATTCACTAAGTGGTATTGGAAATTGTGGTTGAAACATTCTCCATGTAAATCTGACGATTGTTGAGCTGTTCTTAAAGTCCCAAGAACTTGTATCAACTTGATACAATGTCACAACATGATTAGAAGACCATGCATTGTAGTGACAATGCATGAGGAGTTGAAGATGATCCATTCACATGTTCTAAGTGGATGAAGTGGTTTAATAAAATCCATGCACTAACACTTAGTGCATGTGAATCTGAAGAAGTCCCAATTTGATCTCTGATTAGATCAACAAAGAGAATTGAAGAATTATTTGATTCAGGAGCTTCGGTTGAAGGAGATCCTTGAGAATTCTCTCCTAAGTAGAAAATTAAATGATGAAGAAGAATTATAAATTTAGGAGTTGTTTCTTATCAAGAAGATTAATGTTTGAATTCTCAAGAAGAAGATGAAGGAGAAGAATGGCTTAGAGAAGTGTCTTGGAATGTGGCATTTGGCTTATACTTATTTGGAGGAGAACTTTGTTTTTAACAAAGTCTTTACATTTCCTTTGCCAAAAAATATGGCCAGCCCGTGGACACCTTGAGGGTTCAACCCCAAGGCTCATGTGGGCCTAAGGCGCCACGCCCAAGGGGGAACCCGTGGGGTGAGTCCAGGGCGGCAGGGCGCACCCAAGGACACCGCATGGGCGCCTGGGGCACGCCCGGAGGAGCGCAGGGGGCCGTGTATAAGCCCCGAGGGCACGCGGTGGTGAAGTCCGCGCACCCGTGTGTGCATAGTGGGCGCTAAGCGCGCCCGCATGAGGCAAGAGTGGGCGCAGAGCGCGCCCGCAGGGAGAACACGGTGCGGGGAGGCACCGTGGAGGGAGAATTTCAACTGATGGGAAGCCGGCAGCGCCAGGGTATTAAAGCGCGAGAATTCTGCGGCCCGTTTCGATGTGGGACGCGGAAAAATTCCCGGGATCGAATTTGAGCCGCTCGATTGATCGCGCGCTTGATCTGCGCCGCACGATCCATCCGCGGCGCCCCGATCTGATCCAAGCCGTCGAAGCCTTTTTGATCACCGCATCCGACGGCTCCCGGCTTATCTTCATCCTCGAGCTCGACCGAGGCACCCGCGAGCCGCCGCTGAACCAGAGCCTCCCCGAAGACACGATTTCGAGTTCCCGGCTGTCTCTTTCGAAGCTGAAGGATCCAATGAGTTCGTCCGGCCCTACTGAACACAACCATGTATAAAAATGGGAATGCATGCAATGTTTGGAAGAATTCGAAGAAGGCCGAGGCAAGAGAATCTGCCGAGGCTTTGAAGGGTTTATGGTTTGCATGGATTAGCCTAAACCGAAGGCCGTGCATGCGTTACAAGTCGCATGCACGTAGAGGAAATTAAATAGGAAGAACCCGCGTCAAACCGAGATTGAAAAACAATATTTGAAAAGATTTTTTAAAGATCCGAAGATCTCGGGTGTTTGAAGTTATTTCACGCGGATAGAACCGCCTCTCCTCTGCCTATATAAATGAGGCCGAGCCCTCGAGAATGCTTGCTGAAGTTCTGTTGAAAACCCGAAGTCCCGCGTGCACCTCTGCCTCGCGAAGATCTGCCCTGCGCACACCACTTGCGCGGCAGCAGCCCGAAGCCATTTTTGGCTTCGCTAAGTTCCTTGCGCGCAACTTCTTTGCGCGACAAGAAGAAGAAGGAGGAGGAGATCCCCTGCGCGCTTATCCTTGCGCGGCAGGAAGAACCGGGGTTGCACCAAGCCTTGTGCACCCTTGGTTGGAGCCCGCGGTTTGCACTTGCGCACCCTTGTGCCTTGTGACTTGCGCGACCCGCGGCCAGTGCACACTTGCACGCCCTTGTGGCAGTGGCACTTGCACACCCGAGCCTCCTTGCACTCAAGTGCTTGAGGACTTGCGCGATAGTGGAAAAGAAGAGGCAGTTGGGTGTGTGCAAGAAGAGAAGGAAGGCCGATCCCTTGTGCTTGTGTGCCAAGAAGACAAGAAGGCTCTACGGGCAGTAGCTTGTGCAAAGAGGGAGAACCCAAGGCTTAGTGCCTTGTGTGCAAGGTGAACAAGGAAGGCCGTAGCCTTGTGCAAACAAAGGAGACCACACCATTGTGTGTGTGTGCTAAAGTGAAGGAAGACCCGAGGCCATGTGTGTGCACAAAGAACAACACCAAGTGGTGTGTGCCAAGTGAAGTGGAAGACCACACTTTGTGTGTGTGTAAGAATTGAATAATCCGTAGTCTTGGTTGTGCATTTGAACAATGAAGAACACACTTTAAGTGTGTGCATTTGAAGAGGCCGAGGGCTGTGACCTTGTGTGTGCATACCTTGAAGAACAAACTAAAAGTACACTAAAGTGTGTGTGTTCAACAAGAAGAGGAGGAGGCAAACTCATGTGTGTGCTAATGTGAAACAATTGTGTGCAAATTAAAGAAGTGGCCGAACCTAGGTGTGTGCACTAAAAAGTGTATACACATTAGAAGAAGAAGAAGAAGTTCCACACTAAAGTAAAACACACCTTTAAGTGTGTGAACAAATTGAACAAAGTGTGTGATGTTCAAGGAAGGTGTGTGCTTGAAGTGATTACACCCTTTGTGGGTCTACTGCACCAAGAAGAGGAAAGGAGAAGTGCATGCATGCATGCATGCACGTGCACACGTGAACAGTGCTAAATCAGTGGTGTGCATCTGAGGAGTCCAAGACTTGAAGATCTTGAAGAGATTTGAGAACCCATGCTATCAGTGCATGAAGATTTGAGAAGGCCATGCACTCAGTTCATGAAGTAGAGTTGAAGTGAGACTGGACCAGACTGAAGTTAAAGATATCAATTGTCTGAGTATTCAGTAGTTGAAGAGTGAAGGCCAGGTCATCCTTAGAAGAAGGTGATAAAGCCTGAGCAAGACGAGAAGACCTGTTCACCACAAGTGATCAGAAGAAGAGCAAGGCCAGCAGCCTTTATCCCAGGCTGCTGAGGATACTTGAAGAAGCCTAAAGAGAAGAAGAGCTACTCGTGTGACTCGAGGAGCCAGGAGAAAACCCTGTGGGACTCAGGGAGAAGAAGTCTTCAGTGGGATTCTGGAGCAGGCCAGTGGGACTCTGGTAACACTGTGGGAAGCAGTATAAAGACCCTCCTGTGGGACTCAGGAGAGATACAATGGGACTCTGTATCGACCATTGTAATTTTAACAGTTTATAATGGAGAATCCATGCTGGGAGAGCATGGCAAGGATGTAGGCCTTTGGTGCCGAACCTTGTAAATCCTTGTTTCCTGTGCCTTTTCATTACTGCATTATCCGGGAAAGGTTGATAGATACAAGAAGAGTGGATCGAGGCTTTAACCAGCCATGGAGGTTTAATTGATAAGGAATCAATTAGTAAAAAGTTTTAAGGGATCACTGATTCACCCCCTCCCCCTCTCAGTGATTTACACTGATCTGGGCACTTCAATTAGTATCAGAGGGAGGTTACCTCTAAAAGATCCAAGGGAGTCTTTATGAAGTGCAGATTTGAGGAAATGAGCAACCAGCCTCAAATGGAGATATCTGCCAAGACTCAGAAAAATAGAAAGAAGAAACAGGCCAAGAAGATGAAGAAAGCCTGTCCTAGCTGTGATGAAGTTGAAACAATGAATGATCTTCAGAGTGCACTCAAATATCTTCAGAAGACAGTTCCCATGGAAGTGGAAAAGTGTATAGGTACAGGCATCCATGATCTTCATGAAGAAAAATCACAGTTAGAAGAAGAAGCCAATGCTATGGAAGATCAATTGGCTAAAAGGGTTGGCATAACCAACACTCTCAGAAAGCTGGTAAATGCCAAAGATGAAACAGTATCTCTTTGCAATGAAAGATATGAAGACACTGCTGAAGAATTGCAAAGAAGCCTTTCTGAGAAAGAATTCTTTATGATAATAGTTAAAGATGTTGTCCATGCACTGGAAAAGAGGCACAAAGTGTCAATGGTTGTCAGAGATGCTCAACTAGAAGACAAAGTCAAAAGGGTGAAGGAGCTTGACAACTCATTGCTTGAAATGAAGCAGGTGCATGATGACCATATGAATCAGCTGAAAGAAAGTTGGGAAGGAAAGCTAAGAGCTGTTGAGGATGAGAAGAACTCCCTTAACATGAAATGCCTAGAACTAGAGGTGATATTGAAAAATCAGCAATCACCCAAAGCCAAACCCTCCCAGTCAGCTGAAAGAATAAATGTTGCTACTCAAGTGAGCTTTGAGCAGGATGATTCTAAGAGAATGACATCCTCTAATAAAAGTGCAACATCTTCTAGAAAGAAGGTACCATCCATACCATCTTGTACTCATGTTTCTAAATGTGTTTCCACAAAAAGTGGAGGATGGAAGAATGAATTCAAACAAATATGGATGAAGACAGTAAAGAAGCAGAGCTCTCCTGAAACAGCACAACAGGTCAAGAAAAGTACCCTACAATCAGAAGGACTGAAGAGGTCAAGATTCGTGGGACAATGCTGGTGTTGTAACAAGTATGGGCATTGTGCAAAGGATTGTTGGTACAATACACTGAATGCCAAAGCACAGAGGAAGCTCATGCCTAGGGGGAGCAAGCCAAAAGAAAAGAAGCAGCATCCACAGGTCCAGAGACATCTGTTTACTGCAAATAGATTTGGATTACTTGACAACTTCTGGGATGTTTGCAAAAGTGGTCAAATAGATACATGTCAATCTCCAACTGTATCCAGAGCTCAAAAGAAGAAAAGATCACAGAACCTGGCTAAGAGAGAATCCTTGGGAAGAAAGAAGAAAGTTGAAGATGCTCCCAAGAAGGTTTTCAAAAATGAAGAGAAGTCCTTGGAATTCAAATCCAATAAGGGTGAGTCATCCAGAAGGACCACCAAGAATAAGTGTTTCTACTGTGGAAAGAATGGTCATACCATGGATCTTTGTAAAGAAGCCATGAAAATCAATAGAAGCCAACTGAACTCCAAAAGACAATCAATCCAGAAGAAGAAGGGATTGATTGAAAATAAGTTTCCTAAGAGAGGTAGCTTAGCAGCATCCAAAGAACCATGTGGAACTTCCAAAACTGAGGCCACTCTTCCAAATGATCTACTTGTCATATGGCCAAATCAGTTGCAACTTGCCAAAGATCTGCAAAAAGCTGAAGATAAAGTTCTGGCAATTGCTAAGGAAAAAGGGAAGAAAAATATTTCACATGAAGATGGGTTGAGAACCACACCAGCACAATAATCAATGAAGATCAAATGTGCAAGTGTGAAGATTGGTGAAAATGGGACATCTCGGTTGAGAGAATCTTCTCAACCTTGTTGTTCACATTGATGAACCAAGTAGGTTCCATCTTATTCCCTTATACTATTGGTATTTACATGTGCTGACATTGCAGGGAATTGAAGATGATGATCATTCTCAACTGGAGGATGGTTTGGACAGAATGGAGTGCACCCCTTGAGGGGGAGCCAATCTGGAGAAGATGGTATTCTAAGATTTAATACTATCTTGAGAAATGCTGAAGGTATTCCAATCATATTTCATCCCTTGTTTCTTAATTGTATTCATCATGACAATTAAGGGGGAGTATTGATTGAAGACAAATGGATGAAAGGGGGAGCTTTATCTTTGCACTGAACTTTCTAATGAGTTTTGTGAAGTATGTGCAGGATTGAGCAAATTCATTGTTATATCTGAAAAATTTCAAACCCCTAAGCATGATCTCACATGTGTAAAGAATTATGGACAGCTTTGAATTCCTTGGTCATATCACTCTTGTTTTCTACACCGGGTTTTCCCAAGTAGACTTAGAGCTGATTTACTAAAGGTTCATTGCTCAAGTGCACATGTGACATCATCCCTCTCTTAGTGCTTTTCAAGAAAATGCTTTTATAAGGGAGGAAGAGATTTTTGAAAGAGAACCACACCACACCTTTGCATTTGATTTCCAATAAGGGGGAGAAAATATTGGCACACATATTGACCCATTCATATGTGATGAAGGAGTGTATTGACAACAAATACAAAGGGGGAGATTGATGTGCACTGTGTTGCATTTGTTGTCAATGAGACATGTTGTTGTCTTGGAATGAATGGATGTCAAGAACTGTCAAGATGTGAATGCCAAAGGTTGTGATGGTGTTGGTGGTAAAGGAGAATGGCCATGGTACTAAGATGCATGTCACTTAGGAGATTCACTAAGTGGTATTGGAAATTGTGGTTGAAACATTCTCCATGTAAATCTGACGATTGTTGAGATGTTCTTAAAGTCCCAAGAACTTGTATCAACTTGATACAATGTCACAACATGATTAGAAGACCATGCATTGTAGTGACAATGCATGAGGAGTTGAAGATGATCCATTCACATGTTCTAAGTGGATGAAGTGGTTTAATAAAATCCATGCACTAACACTTAGTGCATGTGAATCTGAAGAAGTCCCAATTTGATCTCTGATTAGATCAACAAAGAGAATTGAAGAATTATTTGATTCAGGAGCTTCGGTTGATGGAGATCCTTGAGAATTCTCTCCTAAGTAGAAAATGAAATGATGAAGAAGAATTATAAATTTAGGAGTTGTTTCATATCAAGAAGATTATTGTTTGAATTCTCAAGAAGAAGATGAAGGAGAAGAATGGCTTAGAGAAGTGGCCTGGAATGTGGCATTTGGCTTATACTCATATGGAAGAGAACGTTGTTTTTAACAAAGTCTTTACATTTCCTTTTCCAAAAAATATGGCCAGCCCGTGGACACCTTGAGGGTTCAACCCCAAGGCTCATGTGGGCCTAAGGCGCCACGCCCAAGGGGGAACCCGTGGGGCGATTCCAGGGCGGCAGGGCGCACCCAAGGACACCGCATGGGCGCCTGGGGCACGCCCGGAGGAGCGCAGGGGGCCGTGTATAAGCCCCGAGGGCACGCGGTGGTGAAGCCCGCACACCCGTGTGTGCATAGTGGGCACTAAGCGCGCCCGCAGGAGGCAAGAGTGGGCGCAGAGCGCGCCCGCAGGGAGAACACGGTGCGGGGCGACACCGTGGAGGGAGAAGTTCAACTGATGGGAAGCCGGTAGCGCCAGGGTAATAAAGCGCGAGAATTCCGCGGCCCGTTTCGATGTGGGACGCGGAAAAATTCCCGGGAGCGAATCTGAGCCGCTCCATTGATCGCGCGCTTGATCTGCGCCGCACGATCCATCCGCGGCGCCCCGATCTGATCCAAGCCATCGAAGCCTTTTTGATCACCGCATCCGACGGCTCCCGGCTTATCTTCATCCTCGAGCTCGACCGAGGCACCCGCGAGCCGCCGCTGAACCAGAGCCTCCCCGAAGACACGATTTCGAGTTCCCGGCTGTCTCTTTCGAAGCTGAAGGCTCCAATGAGTTCGTCCGGCCCTACTGAACACAACCATGTATAAAAATGGGAATGCATGCTATGTTTGGAAGAATTCTAAGAAGGCCTAGGCAAGAGAATCTGCCGAGGCATTGAAGGGTTTATGGTTTGCATGGATTAGCCTAAACCGAAGGCCGTGCATGCGTTACAAGTCGCATGCACGTAGAGGAAATTAAATAGGAAGAACCCGCGTCAAACCGAGAATGAAAAACAAGATTTGAAAAGATTTTTTAAAGATCTGAAGATCTCGGGTGTTTGAAGTTATTTCACGCGGATAGAACCGCCTCTCCTCTGCCTATATAAATGAGGCTGAGCCCTCGAGAATGCTTGCTGATGTTCTGTTGAAAACCCGAAGTCCCGCGTGTACCTCTGCCTCGCGAAGATCTGCCCTGCGCACACCACTTGCGCGGCAGCAGCCCGAAGCCATTTTTGGCTTTGCTAAGTTCCTTGCGCGCAACTTCTTTGCGCGACAAGAAGAAGAAGAAGGAGGAGATCCCCTGCGCGCTTATCCTTGCGCGGAAGGAAGAACCAGGGTTGCACCAAGCCTTGTGCACCCTTGGTTGGAGCCCGCGGTTTGCACTTGCGCACCCTTGTGCCTTGTGACTTGCGCGACCCGCGGCCAGTGCACACTTGCACGCCCTTGTGGCAGTGGCACTTGCGCACCCGAGCCTCCTTGCACTCAAGTGCTTGAGGACTTGCGCGATAGTGGAAAAGAAGAGGCAGTTGGGTGTGTGCAAGAAGAGAAGGAAGGCCGAGCCCTTGTGCTTGTGTGCCAAGAAGACAAGAAGGCTCTACGGGCTGTAGCTTGTGCAAAGAGGGAGAACCCAAGGCTTAGTTCCTTGTGTGCAAGGTGAACAAGGAAGGCCGTAGCCTTGTGCAAACAAAGGAGACCACACCATTGTGTGTGTGTGCTAAAGTGAAGGAAGACCCGAAGCCATGTGTGTGCACAAAGAACAACACCAAGTGGTGTGTGCCAAGTGAAGTGGAAGACCACACTTTGTGTGTGTGTAAGAATTGAATAATCCGTAGTCTTGGTTGTGCATTTGAACAATGAAGAACACACTTTAAGTGTGTGCATTTGAAGAGGCCGAGGGCTGTGACCTTGTGTGTGCATACCTTGAAGAACAAACTAAAAGAACACTAAAGTGTGTGTGTGCAACAAGAAGAGGAGGAGGCCAACTCATGTGTGTGCTAAAGTGAAACAATTGTGTGCAAATTAAAGAAGTGGCCGAACCTAGGTGTGTGCACTAAAAAGTGTATACACATTAGAAGAAGAAGAATAAGTTCCACACTAAAGTAAAACACACCTTTAAGTGTGTGAACAAATTGAACAAAGTGTGTGAAGTTCAAGGAAGGTGTGCGCTTGAAGTGATTACACCCTTTGTGGGTCTACTGCACCAAGAAGAGGAAAGGAGAAGTGCATGCATGCATGCATGCACGTGCACACGTGAACAGTGCTAAATCAGTGGTGTGCATCTGAGGAGTCTAAGACTTGAAGATCTTGAAGAGATTTGAGAACCCATGCTATCAGTGCATGAAGATTTGAGAAGGCCATGCACTCAGTGCATGAAGTAGAGTTGAAGTGAGACTGGACCAAACTGAAGTTAAAGATATCAGTTGTCTGAGTATTCAGTAGTTGAAGAGTGAAGGCCAGGTCATCCTTAGAAGAAGGTGATAAAGCCTGAGCAAGACGAGAAGACATGTTCACCACAAGTGATCAGAAGAAGAGCAAGGCCAGCAGCCTTTATCCCAGGCTGCTGAGGATACTTGAAGAAGCCTAAAGAGAAGAAGAGCTACTCGTGTGACTCGAGGAGCCAGGAGAAGACCCTGTGGGACTCAGGGAGAAGAAGTCTTCAGTGGGATTCTGGAGCAGGCCAGTGGGACTCTGGTAACACTGTGGGACGCAGTATAAAGACCCTCATGTGGGACTCAGGAGAGATACAGTGGGACTCTGTATCGACCATTGTAATTTTAACAGGTTATAATGGAGAATCCATGCTGGGAGAGCATGGCAAGGATGTAGGCCTTTGGTGCCGAACCTTGTAAATCCTTGTGTCCTGTGCCTTTTCATTACTGCATTATCCAGGAAAGGTTGAGAGATACAAGAAGAGTGGATCGAGGCTTTAACCAGCCATAGAGGTTTAATTGATAAGGAATCAATTAGTAAAAAGTTTTAAGGGATCACTGATTCACCCCTCCCCCTCTCAGTGATTTACACTGATCTGGGCACTTCAGTATTCTTGAAATCACCAATAAAAATGATGTTAATTTATTTGATTCCATATTTAATAAATTGTTCATGTGTGGTTTTTTATCCAATGTTTAGTTTTTCTTATTAAAGTTTAGGTCTTTATTGATTTTTTGTTCTTTATGGGTTAATTAGATTGTAAGGTGGATCCTTGAAGACTTTCACACATATATATAGGTATGTAAAAATACATATATAGATTCAATGTACATAATTTTTCATATAAAGGGGAATATAGGAATTACATTGAGGGTTATATATATATATATGTTTGTGTGTGAATGTGTGGAATGATCTTCATAAAAAATGTCATGATCCAAATCATTTGTTTTTTCCTACTTTTAAGTTGTGATACCATTCCAGGAAACATTTAAATTTAATAATTCCTTAATAGATTCATTAAATATGTTGAATTTTTATTTCACATGATAACATTAATTTCCAATAATGAATAAATTGATTAGTTATGAAAAAATAACTTTTTGGGATTAAAAGTAATTCATTTTATATTTAATAACCTCCAACGGAGGTTCACATCCATACAAGATAAGAAGAAACGATTTGTTACATTAAAAAATAAATTATCATCATTCATGGTTGTTCTTAATGCCTACGTTATTTTATTTATAAGAGGCATTATAGAATATATCCTCACATGTTCTATTTAAAAGTGATTTCATATAATTATATTTGGTTTCTAATATAGCTAGGCACGCAATATGTGTTTGAATACGGTAAATAAAATTTTTATTGGATGACAATCAGGTGAAAAAATACCCATTAGGGTGTGTTGGCTTAAATAGAAAATATTATGTCTTATGATTTCAACCCCCTTTTAGTGTTTCTTTTTACCCCATGTCATGGGATGTCAATGAAATAATTGAATAACATATTGAATTATGAATTAAATTAACTGAATGAGAATGGATGGGTGATCATGAAATGGATCCCTTATTATTTAATTAATGAATTATTCCTGAATTACCTTTGTATGACTATTAATAAGTTACATTGATAATATTATTCCAAATAGTATTTTATTTAATCTTAGGTAGATTATTATAAATATTATCCCAAGTGAGTTAATTGATGATTATTCTATGTAGTTGATTTCTCATTCATGTGATGCTTTAAATATTGAAATTCCCATGTTTGAAATTATGAGCCAACTCTATTTATATTTCCTTATCCCTCTAGAAATCGTTGAATGAGGTTTTGATTAATATTTTTTTATTATATCCATGACATATATAAATGATACTATAATTAAATGGTATAATCCATGATTGATACATGGATTCAAATGAATGATTACATTGTTGGACTCATTATGGTATGTAATTTATGACAATAGTGATATTTCGATTCATATTAATATCCCATGTATAGATTAAAATTATTTATACCTTATTATTATAGGGGTGATACATGGATCTAGATGGGAGATTAATTTGATGGACTCGATGAGGATTGAATGTTATATACTGACTGAAACATGTATCTGATTGAATATTTCAAAGATGAACACAATTTAATTGATTATTATTTCATTAGTGACACTTTAGCTTCCTAATTGGACCTATAAGGATGAACGCAGGTGTTTGATACATTATTCCGTGCATAGAGCGACACCAGGTTTCCAAGAGGTTCTCTAAGGATGGGAATGAAGGGTATTAGATGAAGTTATACCTAGACCGACACCTATATTTCACCATTGGAATTCCTTGTGTGGTCTCATATAACAAATTGATTAATGAAATTAATGAATCTATAAACTTGACTTCAATGTTATATAAAAATATTGGATTTAGTCATGTTAATGCTTTATAAATGGATTGGTTTGGAATCATTGATTATATATCAAAGGTGGATTTAAGGCGACACGTCATGCGTTGATACATATTGAATAAATCATGTTTATTAAATGAATTGGGATTTAATTGGGATCCTAGAAATTATTGGATATTTAGTTTTGTTTGAGTCTGTACATAACATATATCATATTACACACTTCTAAGTTTATTTAATGTGAAATGGATTAGGTTAGACACTATGGGTGACAGCTTGGTGAGATTTATATATAACACATTAGTCGGGTACCGTTGGTAACCTGGAATACCTTCTTGTTTATATGGTACAACCATTATCTTGCACTTTTTTCCTTATGCCTGTTTTTCTTGTAGCGTAGGACTAGGTTGGAGCTCAAGATACTCATAGAGATTGCCTTTGGAATTTTTAGTTTTTTTATTACAAGAGATATATATTATACTGAATTTTAATGTGTGACTTATACTTACTATTTCATCTTATGTGTCATAATATATACATGTATTATTGTACAAAATGATGTTTTACATCACTTCTACTCAGTTTATATTTCATCCCTCTTTCACTACTTTTTCAATTAATGACATTGAATCTATTGTTTCTATGATTTTAGTATCTAATAAATAAGTGTTCTACTATTAAATGAATATATTGTCTCCCCTATATAACCTGATAGACACTCACAACTCATCTAAATCCTATGGTGTACGAAGAGATACACTTGAGGGAATGTGACCCACCAGTTCAGCTACCAGTTTAGTTGTATATCAATCCATGACATTGCATTTTGAATCTTTTAAACAACCATATATAAATTAATTTACTATTAAATTTATTTTCATATCTATAAAAAAATATTTCGACTAGTTATTTATTATAAATAATATAATTCTTATGTGTTAAAACATATTAGTTTTTTTCATTTAAAAGTTTGTGATTGAATTTTCTCAAATAAGGAACATATTAAGAATATTTAACAAGGTAGTCGTATATATAATCGTCCAATGAATCAATTGCCATATCTATATGAACAATAATCTAATTTGGATGCAAATAAATTGGGATTAGTTTTTAATTTATTCCAAATATAATAATATTCATCCAAATATATACTAATATGAATACCATGTCACAAACATTGAACAATATCTTTCAAAGGATTGTTACTATAACAATTATGTTGACATTAAGAATAAAATATGAGGTGATAATTGGATATAACATTTTTTAATCTTAACAATCATAAAAATTTCCAAAATTCATTATTCCAATAACATTATGGAAAAAATCTAAGGATTTATCTTTTGTTCATATAGTGCTTCATCAAGAACCATATAAATGATCCAGTGAAAGTTAATGTTGTAGAAAAAATCAACATGAATAATTTTATGATAAAATACAACTATAAAATATATAAATAAATACTAAATTATTTCATTTATGGATTTAATGGTCCTCTTAGTATGGTTATCCATCTAAGGCTAATATGCAGTTCTAAATCATAACTCCATATTCAATTATTACAGAAAAAATTAAAATATAATTATTGAAAACCTTATATCTCATTCAGATAAAAATACAAGTCAAACTACATGAAACCATAGCACATTTTTTATTTTATTCCTTGAGATGTTATATAGAGTGATATATTATATAATAGTAATGATATTTGATGATCTTATAAGGTGATCAACTAAAAACCAAATATCATTATTCCCTATAGATTTTGTGGGTGTCCAACGATGAAATATTGGGAAATGATTTCTCTTTTCCATACCTATATATGTAATTATTGTAACAACCCATTAGAATTTTCTGAACTAACATTATATTTTTATCACACCAGGAACCATGATATATACTCTAAAATAACTATATTAATGTTATCCTACTACAAATTCCCCTTATGATCATTATTCATCATCATACATTCAACATGATTGGAGATTGAAAAACTATGATATTTTTTAACATGTTATATATTAACATCATAAATTTAGATGAAAATTCAAATTTTATATGTTATCATTCCATTTATAACAATACGAAACTAGAGAACCTTTTGATAATATTTTTTCATTTAATAGTCTCTATATGCCTCTTTAATCATAACCTGAATAGATAGTAGGACATTTATCGTGTAAATTACCTATAGTTATCCATTCAATATATTTTTGAGGTATATACAATATAAATCAATATTTATTGGATCTATTTCAATCATAATCATGGAAAAACAGTTATGGTCTATCACCTCATGAGATAATCTACCTTTGTCACTGTTATAGTGTGGTAATGTATTTAGTAGTCATAAATATTAATTAGTCACCGCCATATTCTTTGGTTACTATTTATTAATATATATTAGACTATATAAAAAATTAATTTATGATATATATATATATAACACCATCTAAAATATAGTTAATAACTACACATATTCAATGGAAAAAAATTACAGGTGAATTTTCCAAATCACTATTCATGTAATTTTACAAATGTATCTTCTTTCGGTGTGACGAATAATCTATTTCCATGTCATTATGTTTGAGAACACAAAATATTATCAATATTAAATCAATAATAATGATCACAAAACTTTCTCCACCAATGGTTACTATGATCATTGGTATATTGAACAACCATTCATTATTTCATTATAATTTTATTCATATTCATCATTCCAATTGAACATTCCTCCCTTATAAGCTATAATGGTCATTGAATATAATATTAAGGTCAAAAATCTCAAAAATAATAGGCAGTATCCTACTAATCAAACAAAACATCACATTTTTATAATTATGGTATGTCCGGGACAATGTTATATAATTTCTATATTAAATAGACCCTGAAATATAGCGTCGTTTAGAATTAAACAAAAATGGACCGATTTTTTTGTTGAAAGAATTAAAATTCTATAAATTAACATAAATCTTCTCTTTTTACAAGGGATTCAAAAAATTAATAAATGTGTTCTGTAGGTTTTTCATTTAAATCTAGGTTTATAAAAATATCATCTATTATACTAATACATATTGATAATATATTTTCTAAAAACAATATTTATTGTATCTATGATGATCATGTGGTAATTTTTTATTCCAAATCGTATCATTATAAATTTTTAATGACAATACCACAAATTAAAGACTATCTGGGATTTGTATAAATTTTATACACTCAAAATATGATATGAAAATCAATGTCCAATCCTTTATAAGGATTTAGTTCTATATAAATATTACGAAATCATCAATATAAGTTATAGGAAACTTATTAATCTTATTATAAATTTTATTTTTTCAATAATCAATAAAATAAAACATTTAACTACCCTTGTTCATAGGAAATTAACTAGATCACCCAATATCGATGCACTCTTATGAATGAATTCCTTTAAATTATTCTACTAAAGTTTCTCAACTGTTTCATCTAAATAAATAAAGTATATTTTATTAGGTTTATTTAAAATAGTTATAAAACCAGTTATGTGTTTGATTGAATACTCAATTTTCTGAATCATGTAATTAATATTCAAATCCTTTGTAAATACACAATCATATTCTGGAATAATAGAGAATCCTCCATGGTTTAATTTCTCACTATCAATTTTAGATATATACCCCTCATAAATAGGTAGTGAAAAGTATTCAATGAATTCAATTTACATTTGAATAAAATATTTATCCTCAAAGAGATATAAAATAAAAATTTATTTAAAAATATGAAATTTAAATTTACTTATATGTAAATAGATATGGTATATATATATAATGTCAATCCATGCAAAAAATAACATCAAATTCAACTATAAATAGAATCATATTATTTAAAATGAATTACATTCCCACAACCATCTATTTATGATTACTTATAGATTAGAGTTTCAAATATTATACCATTTGGATATTTCACTAATAATTCAACAGCAATCTATTGATGTACATATATAATACAATTGTAAATTTGTACATATTTAATGTTGTGGGTTTAACTAGGATAATGTAATTAATTTTATGTTATAGATTGGATAATAAGTTTACATTTCTCCACATCATTCTCATGACCAATTTTGGTGGTTTTTATTTCTTAAGTAGTCACGTTAACAATTGATGTAAGTGATTATTGTCAATGATACTCACCATTAGTCCATAAAATTCATTAGCTAGTTGGATAAATTTTAATACTCGAAGAAATTATAGATAAGAGTATTGCTAGTGTATATAATCGATATTTTCTTCTTTAATTACAACATCTTCAATATTTAAATTAGAGTTACATTTAATTTATAGCTTTACTTAATTTATACAATAGAATCATTTTAGAGACACTTAAAATTAATTTTTGTAACATCATATTATCTTCCTTCTTGAATTCCCCTTGTCCTTTTATGATTCCATAATTAAATGTGTGAGTATTGGGACTCCCATTGATCATGATATTTTTTTGGGGTAATGTCTTAAATTGTAGGGACATATCCTGATTTGTAACAATTGTGTCTCAGTTGAAATATGATAATTTAATGTTGGTGTTCTTATTTAGATTGTGAAAATATCAAGATGGTTAGGGGTTTCAGTTTAATAATTTATGTTTTATGTAGTAAAGTTTTAGACTATATGTCTTGTAGAGAGTTTTCATAATCTATACTTGGTATCAAAATACTGTCCATGGAAAGGGTATATATAAGGAATGTAATAGAGGTCGTGTAAGAGTTACACATCTTGTAAGTATTATTAATGGTTAATAATAAAATGGTGATGGTTTTCTTGGTTATCTAGAGTTTCATGATTTATATGATGTGTAAAGGTTATACACACCATCTATCTACTGGGAGGATATATTATTGGGTGTGCTAATGTGAAATTTTATTTCATTCATCAAAAACTCATTTTCCTCTCGACCTCCTAAAATTTCCCAATGGTGTTGGGATTTATTATTTGTTGTGGATTGATTCATTTCTAATTACATCCAATTATTTGTTAGATCCAATATTTATGGGTGAGTAAGACATCTTTATCCCCTATTAATTTGATCATATTAGAACTGTTGTCTTATGTTATTAGGTAAATTCATCTAAAGTAATGTTTCTATTTGTTTACCCTATGATCAGTTGTGTGATTTTTTTCTAAAGGAAAAATTCTTGTTAGAAGTGATGAAACAGTTGTATATTCTTATGGTCCTATATTTTCATTGATGATATTTTGAAATTAGTGGATCTCTTTTGGTCATTTTGGAACACTAGTTTTAGGAGAGTGTTACCATCTGTAGCCTTGTATGGATGAACTATATTGCTATGTTTATTTATATATTGATTTATTATTAAAATTTCCATGTTTTTATGTGATTATGTGAATTTGTGGTCAAAGTTTGTGTTTCCCATGAAAATTCGTATCATCATAAGGATCATGATAAAATGGAATGTGTGTTTATTATTTTTCTATTTCATATATTTTTATTGGTTTTATAGTATGAACTGATATTTTTCTATCATTTGATTGTTTCTTCTATTTCGCTGTGTATTGGTATGCCTACATGATTGGTTCTGTGATTTCCCTAGGATGTGGAAACTAATGAATCTAAAATATGTCCTATGATAGATCAAAATAAGATTAAGGATATTTTATAATATGTTAATTATATTAATAAAAATTTGAAACAATTTTAGAATATTGTTTTAGTGGTATATCATGGTGATGTAAGGGAAAAAGATCAATCCTGGGAGTTCCTACATGAAAATCCACATAATCACGACTGATTGGAATGGGAAGGGTTTCAAGACACCGTTCATCCAAATGATTTCCATGTAGTCTCTGATAATATGAAATTTCAAAGTTTCTCTCTGTAATCTATGGAGAATTAATTGTGTCATTATTCACAAACTAATTTTCTAAGATGGTTCAATTTTCACCATATTTAATGAAGAGAGAAAAATTGAAATATCATATGAACCTATAGGGTTTACAACCAAATATTACATAGTAGGTGTTTATGGTGATGTTATCGACCTATAATGAGACAATGTATAGGACTACAATGGATTAAATGATTATGGAAGGCATGTTTCGATCATTTTCATGCTCTTTTCCTCCGAATGGAATAATTTGTGGAACAACATAGAAAAAGAGAATGTGACATGCTTCTAAAAAGAGGGGAAATGGTGGTTCTTTTTACTAGACTCATAATCACCTTTGGATATAGTTATATGTGTTCCTCATACATAAAATTAGTGTGGAAAGGTCAAATAAACGGGTTTTTCATGGAATTCACTAAAAATGATGTATAAAAGTTGGGGCCAATATGTTGTTTTTTAGAGATTCTGTTTGGACATGTTGACAGCTTGTTATTGTCATGGATTATTAGCACAAAAGGCTATTGGGTTGTAGTCAGATGATTTCTTGACTATAGGGTACCATCCATAGGACTCAAGAGTGAAACACATTTACATGGATTATGAGTTTCCAATAGAGTTATATTTATGTCCATTGATAATGAGAGGTACCATATTTATTACATCGTCACCAGAAATTAGTTTATTTGGTAATGGTACTTACCACTCATTTTTATCTATCTACTTGTTATTATATTCTTAACATTCCATTGGAGTTCTGCTCAATTTTTTGGAATTACCAACAGATCAATGGAAAAGAAAAGAATAAGAAGTTTTTTATTCTTGTCCATTATTAGTAACCTATACGGATCTAGTCTGGTATTTTATTATTCTCAATTAGGATTTTTATGTAATCATCAAGATTAATTGAAATTTTTTTACCATTGAAATAGGGTTTAATGTTATCATCTGTGTGTATCATCTATTCATATGATGGGATCTCACAGGTGTTTTAGAGAGAGTGGAATATTTGGTCTAACCATACAGGACCTTCCCTCCTTGATATCAAGATTTTATTTAGTTGAGCTCAATTATATTTATTATATTGATGATATTCCATTCCTTTTTTTGGTTTCCCTAATGAATTCAAATACAATTTATTTAGGATTACTATATAGTGGGTGGCAGATAATGCATTTGATATGATGCAAAGGACATAAATGATATTGGTAAATTATTGTCATATAGAACCATCAGATTGAGAATAGAACAAAATTATGTCAGGTGACATGGTGAAAAGGGTATGTTTTTTCCTAGGTATTCTTCATGTAAAGACATAATTATTCATTCCAAGAAGGCAGATGATTCTCTCTGAATTTTTTGCGGCGAGATTGAGATGGAACCACCAACCTAAAATGTTTATAAAAATAATTATTTAAGGAAAATAATCCAACGTTTTAGTTGTATGACTGTTTGAAATAATAGAGTCAGTGTATGAATGGCATAATGGAATGTATGGATATATCATAAGTAAAGGGAATTACCATCTTGGTTAGGGGTTTTTATTAAGAATATTAATTTTCTATTGTGGGATGGGAGATTGAACATAATTTGAAGTGATTCTAAAATGTGTACTTTTTCTCCATACATATTTCTAGATATTCTTAAGCAATGTAAATTTAATAACCAATTTGTAAGAGTTACATTCAATGTTAGTATTAATGATATTTTACAAAAAGGAAATGTGTTTCAAAACATTCATGAGTGTTAGAAATTACACATCTTATTAAGGTTTTACCGGTCATGAATCTATTAGAATGTTTTTTTTTCATGTTTCCTCTTATCTTAAATTATAATTCAATTATTTCTAACTCCATTGGATATCGACATAGAAGGATTATACAACAATTTTGGGGATATCTATTTGTTGCGGATTGTTTTTTTGGTATTTGATCACTATTACCAATAGATTTCTTCTCTCTATATGATTAAGACATTATATTGCAACGATTTGATCATAATACTGATGATGTGTTGTTTCATTGGGGTTGTTGATCCGTATCAATATATTTGTAAATTACTCTTTATATCTATTTAGATATCTTGTTATGAGGGTAAATTAATTTTTTTCTGGGGAGGATGTTTTATTTTATTTAAGGACTTAGTTATCATTAATATTGCCTTTTTTAGGGATCCATTGTGGGCCTCTATAACACCTTGTTTGGGGTAGGTAGTTCAATATCTTGCATGTTTTGGATGATATTTATTTCTCATATTTTTATAAATTTATTTATAAATAAATTTGGAATTATTATTTTTTTGTGTTTGTTAATGGATTACTGATAAAAGGTGTCTTCTCCTTTGTTTTTTGTATATGGGAAATAGTATTTTCTTTGAATTTAATTGATTATTGAAATGTAGCACATCGGAAACCATGGGTACAAAGTTGGAAGTTCTATATTAGGGTCATAATCTATATTATTATTAGTGGGATTGATGTTTTTCATTCCTATTATCCCTATGAATTTTGTTCTATGTACATATTCTTAACATAGTTGGTGGGTTAACTTAGATGGTGTCCATATTGACCATACACTTTTGTTCTAAAGACATGATGTGCACTAGTCAATCACTGTGGAATGAGAAGTATGATATTATAACCAATTCAGTTCCATAGAATGATTTACCTATTCTATAATTTATACTATTATAACTATGATTCATTGTTTTTATTTAAATAGAAGATATTGTAATCTTTTATGAAACTGAAATACTTTCTTTTCTTTTGGAAGTTTTAAAAAATGAAATATATTTACCATTCTTGTGATAAAACTTATTTACATATTATAATACCATTTTTTATTTAAAAATATTCTATTATAGTTATATTTATATATACATTTTATGGAATTCCTATGTGGGACACTTTTGGGCCTATTGTGTCGCAATCCTTATACCTTATTGGTGGTACATCGACCATTATAATCCTTTAAATGTAGGGAAAGTGAATTTTCCATAATAAGGAGGTGTGGTGTATATTTATGTGAGTATGGGTAGCTAGTGGTGAGATTGTGGGGGGAGTGAGTTCCCATTATATCTTATGGAGTATGATTTCTAATTTTTTTATTTCAACATTGGACATGTACATTCAAATTATAAATGATTTCAAATATTTGATTTCTACACTTTTTATATATTATGTAATATATATCACATACACATTTATATCTATTAACAATATTTATTGATTTTTTATAATGGTGGTTGAAATAATTCCCTCTAGTTATTGTGTGATGTATTGGTGTTGGGGGTCAACTAGTGGGTATAGGGAAGAAACAATGGGTATGTCATGGTAATGGTCATGTACCGGTTCAAGAGGGTATTATGGTTTGATTTTTATAATTTCTCCATGATTTATTCCATTCATATAGAATAAACGATGATTCATTCTCATCCTATCATGGTTTTTATTGTTATCATTTTCTAGAAACTCTATCTTCATATTGTTATCAGATCTATGAAGATTGCGGCAATATATACTAACCATTTATTCCTTGAGAGAACATTCAATTGTTTTTTCATAAATACTGATTTTCATTATGAATAAATCATTTTGGAAAATTAGTATTAATACCATAAATAACCAAACTATTTTTTCCTTCATAAGTGATTTTTAATATAGAATATTACCTGAATGACTTGTAATTTTTTCCTCATATGAAACAACTATTTCACTATTAATCTATCCATTCTAATTTATATCCCATTCAAATTTTTTATAATGAGTTCATGCAATTTTAATACTTTACAATTTCCTCTAGATGTAATTCAATTCCCAAGGGTCAATATCATCTACTTACATCATTTTTTCAATGTCATTCCACCAATAGTATGCTTGACCTTCCAAGTGATACACTTGCATTATTATTTTTATCTTCTATAAATACTAGATGATATATATTTTTTTAGTGGTAATGATTGAATATTTTAACATTATTCATTCTGATGACACAAGGAATGAAGTTGGATGTTCTCTCTTGAATGAAGAAATATTTCATTTGTCCCTTATTTGATAATTAGAAATATCAATATGATTTAGTTCCTATGACCAATACATTTTCATAGATATAATATTTTTCATTACATATCCATTATAATTTATATACTCATGAGGAATATAATTTCACTCTACACCAAATTAGTTTTAATAAAATATTCCTCATGGTTCTTACCACTATTTAAAACAAATAATAATTATTTCAATCATGTTATTATATTCTAAGTGAGCAATCATATAATAAATAAAATTATATCTTGAGAATTCAAAATTTATGACAACTTCTTATAAACAAAAAAACATTTAGGTTCATCATATATCACAATATATTCATCATATTACATTAATTGTTATCCTAAAATTCATAATAAAATATTCTCTATAAGTACATAAACACTAATCGAATATAAAAAATGTCAATTAAAAATATATATACAGAAATTTTGAACAATTTTAGAGTAATTGTTTTTCAATTTCACAATAATACATATATTAGAACTAGATATGTTGTGTGAATTTGGGACTATATACATAATCATCATATTTCATAAAGGATCTTTATGATAACTGAAAAATTTGATCTATTATAGTACACTTCCACAACTAATCAAATATAAAACATTTCTAAAAAATGGGAAAAATGAATAAAACATAAGGGAATGATAAGATTCACATTAAAGGAACCCCTGGAATATATAACATGGAAAAGATCACCTTCATATAGTAATAATAAGTGTATGGGTGTATGATGATATCATAGAATGTACATATATAATCTATCCACGATTCAGGATATAATTTCATAAGCATAAGAACATATCATTGAATTTTGGAATAATAATACGAATAGAAAACAATTTTATTAGTATAGGATCAATACCATGAACTTCCTTGAATATTTTATAAAGACTTATAATGGATTGGGTTTATTCCCCAAACACTTTACATTATGTAAATGTGTTTAATCTAAGTCATCATTCATATTATTTCATCAGATATAATTAATTACTCAATTTATTTGTGTGATACATAATTCAATTCCAATCCATGACATAATGGAATGGAAAAATATGTGTTAACAATATCATAAAAACATTTATCATTTTACCATTTAATAATTTACCAATGTAAATAAGGCTCATTTCATGGAATCTTCCATAAACCATCATCATCATAATCAATCATGGGAAATAATTTTGAAGCTATAATTAGATAATATACAATGTGTAAAATAATAAATACCTAATGATATAAATAAACTAAAAAATACCATTAAAATAATATTTGAATCATTCTTAAAAAAAATGAGAAAAATATGTTTTATTTTTTATGAAATTTAATATTAAAATTACTATAATGATGATAAAATTATTATTTTTAAATAACCCTAATTTTTTTTATGAAAATATAATATTAATTGATGATTACAATGGTTAAGAAAATAAATTGTTTGGATATTATTTAAAAATATTTCTTTTACACTTTTTATAAATTGGTATAAATATCCTACTTGAAAAAAAATTAATTAAATTTGAAGCCATTTAAAAAAAACATAATTATAATTGAAAGTTAATTATATAATTTTCAATTATATAATATAATATTCATAAAATTATTTTTATAGAAATATAAAATGGATGAAAAATTTCATCGGGAATAGATGAAAAGTTCATTTAAAAAAATCAATGATATTTTATTTACCAAATAGAGAATAATTAATTTAAAATAATTTAACCCTAGAAGAATATATTATAAAAACATATATGCGGTTTGAGTGATAAATATCATATAAAACCCCTAATTAATTTGAGAAAAAACAAACCTTGATAAAATTAAATTCAACATAAATACATTCCTCAAGTCCTGAATTTATTCATATGCATTCTTAAAATCATGTATAAAAAAATTATATTCTAATATAAATCTATACTTGTAATTTATTCATACATATATTATTATTTTAAATTCCCTAATAATATTTAATTACCAATTTATCAACAATTGAACCTTAAAATCAATATTCCCGAGTAAACTTTTTTGTATCACATGCATGAGTTCATTTAAAGATTCCAATATGAACTCTTTTTTGGTGGTTTAATCATATCCCAAACCATAATAACGTAATAATTATTATATTTATTCCCTATGTGATCATTTTTACCCATTCATTAATTATGGGGATTCAAAATTAAAAACATCATTATGTTGAGATTATAGTATTTAAATAGGAATGAGTATACTTTTCATATTCAAGTGAACTGAAAGAGGGAAAGCTATGTATTAATATATCACTAAAAATTATATCTATATCATAAATATAATATATATTCATTAAAAACATCCATACCACCATCCTTCTGTGGAAAACATGAATATATAATCATATCACTTCATAGAAGGGGTATGCCAAAAGTATACATGAATGACCATATAATATCTATTTTGATGGAAATGAGTAACAACATGGATTTTCATGAAAATTAAAACATTTTGAGTAATCTAATGATAAGATGATAAAATTTTATTTATATTTTTAGAGTTTTTGAGGAGTTATAGGATATAATTATCATATAAGGAGTCAGTGATGATAATTACCTTTTCATTGAAAACTCACCATTGGACCCCCCTGATATTCCATGAGGATGGAAATTTAAAAATTAAAAAAACATATAAAAATTTATTGGGTTGTTTAAAATATATTTATATTGTTTTTTATTGAAAAATTTGGATCAATAACTTTCAATGAGGATAGTATAGGAAGTAACATTTAATATGTGAGAGTAATTGCATGTTTGTAATTATTTTAAAATTTAAAATACAATATGGTCACATTCATAGAAATATATTACCATAACATATCAATTTCAAATATAGAATGATATACTGTCTATATATAATAAATCAATAGGATGTGTAAATATTTTTTGTTTATTTCTATGATTTTATCCTTAGTTTAATTAGTTGTGTACGTATTAAACATTTATCATGGTAATGATTTTTTGATAGATATTCATTTTGAAAAAAGTATCAGTGTATTATTTTAAAATTTTATATTTTATAATTATAAATAGGGAAACTCTTTTATAGAATCTACTTCATATAAGTATTATAATTTAATCTTAATACAACTACGTAAAACACAATGACATAAGTTTTCTAAAAATACATTTCTATGAATTACATAGAATTTACACTTAAACCATAGCTACTAAATATATTACCTGTAATTTATAATATATTAATTAGAATTTTCACTAAAAATTATTACAAATAATTTTTCAACAGTGAATAAATTATGTTATCAATATATAATAATATTTTCTCATAAATGATGTTTCCTAGGAAGTCATCTATTTTTACCATCAAATTGAATTATTTTCATATCAAAATATTTTATAACAAATGAATTCATTTAATACATGTGTAAAAAATTCATTTTTATATTTAAATAATCTGAAATAATTTTCAAATAAAATATATATGAAAAAACAATACTCAACAATAATACTTCTCAATAATTTCTATAGGATCATTTGAATTTTTTATTTGAATTTGAAATTATTTACAAATATTATGTTAAATGTTACCAATATAGTAAATGTTTTATATTACAATTTATATCATGATTATATTTATTGTAATTATTTTTTCATTTATTATTAATCATTAATTGGTATTATGATTCAATGTTACCAATATAGTATATGTTTTATGTTATAATCTCACCATTTATCAGGATTATTTATGAATATGTTACTTATAATTGAATAATATAATTTATCTTTAAATAAATTTATTATTTTTTCAAAATTATGATATCATGATAATATATTTTTCCTTTGATGTTACAATCTTCATGTAATAAATTAATCAAAAAACAATTTTTACGAAAAACCTTTTTTTCGTCAAAAAATCATTTCTTCAAAAACTATGTTTTTTAAAAGATTTTAAATAATTTTTAAAAATTATATGAAATTATTTTATAAAAGACTATTTTACCAATTATTTAATTTTTAAAAAATTTTAAGCGAATAATCATATTATTTTCCTAAACTATTAATAATTTTCTTTTTACCATAAAAGTGAAAGGAATTATTTTTTACAATTGCACGATATAAATAATATTTCTCACATTCATGACCACTCAATGATAATGATATTCTCTCCCAATATTTTTAAAATCATTTCAATTAAAATATTAATCATTCCTATTTTAGATAATATTTTATAATCTAAATGTATGTTTTAAATGTGAAAAGTATTTTGAAAATATTTTATTTTTGAAAAAGTTTTTTTCAATGTCAAAAAAGTTTTCTAACTTAAGAAATGTTTCAAATGATATCCATATCTTCCATTATAGGTTTTTAAATATATAATTAAATAAAATTAATATAAAAATGATTTATGATTTAAAATTGTATTTTTAATGAAATAAAACTTTCCACATGAAATGTTTTAAAGGAATTTTTAATCCTATTTTATATATTTTCAATATTATTATAAACTATGTTATTTCGAAATTTATTTATAAGTTTATTTTTTGAAAATTATTTTCCAACAATTTTTATTTTCTTTATGAAACATTCTAGATGGTTTATCATTAAATATAATTATCTATATAGGATGGATTCCTTTGGAATAATTTATGTGTTACTAGGGATATAAATATAGGATACAATTATTTTTTATTCAATTAATGGTTTATGTTTATGATATCATTATTCTATTGAAACCAATTTCTATTCCATGGGTTAATCACTTTTAGAACCCTTATAAAACCAACTTCTTTCCACTATTAATTCTATGATAAAATGATTAGATGACTATAAATTAATAATATTTTCCAATATTTTGATATGATTAATTCTTATGAAACCCTTTTCATTTAATTATTACTAATATGGTAAATGTTTTCATATCATTTTCAAGACATATTGTATATTTTTCTAATGTTTTGGTGCATATTTTTAAAAAAGGATGGTGATTTTCGTATAACTATGAACAATGGTTACATTATAAAAATGGATGGTGGTAATGTATAATCAAATATGGGAGGGACTCATATCTCCCTCCAATTCATTAGGTAATGATTTATATCTCATTAGATTGAAAGGAAAATAATGGGTACTGAACTCAATTTGGAAATGTACTTCATTTGGTTTGATTGTATTGGGAGTGAACTTTAACAATTATTATGGTCTTGGGAGTTGAACCATTCAACTATATTGAAATGGATACCACTAGGGATGGTTGTTTTCACTACACACGAGGTTTTGTCAACCGTAGAGTACCCTAATATGTTTTGGAAATGACCATTGACTACTATTGAAAATATTTTCAATAGTTATGTGAATAACAATTTTACTTATCATTCAAACGTTATGATCTCATATATCTTATTCATTTGTTATGTAATGAATCATTTCTTATGAACATGAAATCATTATTCCATGACTCTGGATTTTGATCTAGTATATATTGGTTATTGTTTTCAAAATTTATACTCTTTTTACCCATCATTAATGTTCATGTTATCTTATTGGATATCAATTTTCACCCTGACTAAGTATCTGATCTCACCCTTTCTAATGTTTCTTTTCCCCTGGTCATGTAGAATGTATATAATTAGGAGTACTAAAGGGGGAGATCATTATAAAATAAAATTAATAACATTCATGAATTATGAAGATAATGTTCAATCATTCAGATATCCCTAAAAATTATGGTATTTATTCACAAATTAATAAAACATAAAGAATATTCATTTGAAAATATGTAATATCCATGTATGAAAATCTGGGGCCACTTTTTTAAGGACATCTAGGTTTACTCATAAATTTACTCAACATTTCATGATAGAAAATTTCAATGTAATTATATTATTTGAATAACTATCCTATAGAAAATCATAGAATGTAACCATGCATATATTATAATTAAATATTAGTTGTATTCAAAATATTGATGGAGTCTTAAAAATTATTTGAATTTACAAGTAGATTAATGACGGAACACTTCATGAGATCTACCTATGAGAATTTTGAATGCTTTCTTATAGGGCATTACATAATAGTCATTTATTTGGGAAGTGTATATAAGTAAATAAGTATGTAATATCTGATGGATTTAATTACAAATATTCTAAAACGAATACTCATAATCTCCGTTAAAAGTACATTATTTTAACATAAAATTATTTTTCTTTCAACAATTGGGTATAACTATGGTTTTTTTGTTTTATTCATTATTTATTTCTAATGTTTCATGCTTTACTTAACAATTATTCTATTATTAAAAACCTAATACTATATTCACTCCAATATTTAATAATGGACATCTATGTGAAATGGGAATCTGGGCTAGTTACTTGGGTAATACATAACCAAATATCCAAAATAACTATTAAATATAAAATTATATAATGCATACATCTCACTACTATCTTAGGAATTATATGATATCATCTAAATTGAATATTTAGCTTAATTATTTTTATGTTTATATATTTAATACTTTATAATATTTTGACGCAGATCCATGACCAAAATTTATTATCTAATACTGAATAGGTAAATTATAAACGCAACATCAAATAATGAATAATCACTAAATTTGAGAATTTACATCTTATACATAAAATCATTAAATTTTTATCTTCTATGGACTTATCTCAGGAGAAGAAAGAAATTAACCTCTAGTACAATAAGCTACCTTAATACATTGAAGGTAATTTTAAAGGTTACCATTATAACCAAAATTCTATTTTTCTATTTTATTAGTCTTCAAACTTGATTAGTATAATAACTAATTATTAATATTACATTTATTTCATTTCATTATTTGAAATCCTACCTAAAAGATATTTATATTTTTTTAACATGATATTCATTTTTTAATCTAAAATAAAAATGGTGTATGTATGTAATAAAAAAATAAAAAGGGCTTGTATAGAAATATCGTAATTTATCAGTCATTTATAATGTATTCAATTTAATAATCATCCCATTCATATCACACTTCTGTTTATCCCCAAAATATTCATAGCTATTAGAAAACCTGTTAAATCATCAATATCGAGATGTTGATTTCACAACACATTAGAAATTGTTGATATAATATGAATCGAACGTCAACTGTGTCATACATCACATGATCCTCAACCCAATTGGCGAGCACTCAGTAAGGGAATCCAAGATACCCATGATCAAATAAAATTGGAGACATATTTTTGGTGTGTTGTCATAGGTATTGTAGAATGTATTTTTCAACACTATAGCAACGAGAACTACTCATCCATATGGGCATCTGGGACATCTGATTCGTCCATGAGTCCTGTAAGACTTTTTGGCTAACCAAGGCATTCGGGATGGCTGAATCTCAATGAATTTGGTACACCTCAATGGATTTGGGCCACCCAATGTCAGTTGGGCCATAAGAAAATACAGTTGTACCAGTTGGACTATAAGAACCATGGATCTAGATGAGGATTCCGAGAAGAAACATTCATATGATTTGAGCTAACCAGAGATGAAAAAATGTGACAGTACAAAATTTCCATCAGTACCGAGAATATGAAGATCTGTACAAGATAGCTAGAAAAACATCCTAATGTTGGTGGAGTACTAATATCATGACATGTGTTGGGGAGGATCAGTTCTAAGTTGTCTAGTTTTGGTGATTCCCTCTATGACCTACGAGTCATGTAATTTTATTTATGCCTTTGGGCCTTATAAGGGTTCCACATCACACCTTTAATGATTTTTTATAAAAAATAATAATAAAATGATGTCCTTCAGGCCATTCATATAGTCAAATGTGTCATATATGAGTCTTTTTAAGCATTTTTTACACCATTTCTTCATGAGGTGGCGTAACAGATTGTGTGGAATTCTGAAGATAATATTCTCATTCATTTTTAATACATTGAGAATATACTTTTTCATTCATTTGATATTTGTTTTAGTTATTACATTTACATTGTACAAAAATAATGTTAGTGAACTTTTGGTATTCTATACATTTTTTTAAAATAATAACATAATGACTATTACATTATCTTTGTTATAGATTGTGAATTAATTATTAAAAATTCATTAATTGTTTACAACAATATAATTAAACCCAATTTGTCCTCATTAATATATTTATAAATCATAATTTCTTGAGTATTCTAATGAATAGCTTCCAAAAAATTACTCCTTTTATCCAATGTTTTGGATATGTCAGTACTAAAAGACTATCAAGGTTAACATTGAAATATCAAAACAGATCAAGTCATGGATCTTTGGACTGTTGAGTGAAATCCGAGATAATATAAAACGAAAACATGATTTACTCAAAGTTATCCTTATATATACGAGAAAAGATTGATATGGATAATTTATTTATTCCACTGTTATTTATGTAAATACATCACATTCAGAAAAACTTCCCCATCAAAGGAGTCACCCACAACTATGATGGATGACCATCCTATACACCCTGTTTCTTTCATATTAAAATTAAATTATAATTTTGGACATAAATTTTCTTTTAGGGTTTATATATATATATATATATTGTATTATTTAATTTTTTATATTCACATACAATGGGATTTCAAAATCAATAATCTCATGTTGAAAATATAAAACTGTCATTGCATTTTAATTTTTAATCCCATGTAATTTAGTTTAATGTTTTATGATGTTTGATATATATGTATATGAACGAAAAAAATAAAATATATATAAATTAAAAAAAATAGGATAGCTGATCATTGGGAAATTTTATTGGTTGATACATTTACACTTAATGGTATAACCATGACCTTGGGTGCATAATTCTTATGTTGTGCATAACTTTTATAACTACATTAATTCATGGTCTAATGAATCCATATCTTTTTTGTAATAGTTAATCATATCATTATGGTTCATGTTTTTTCATCGTCTTTCTAATAAATAAATACTCACAAGCAAGATAAGGGGTCTCCCCAAAGGGTAATATGAATTTAATACAACATTCATTGATATATAAACCCATATACATATTTTTAAAAAGACAAATGATGCATAAATCAAATATTTAATTAGTTATTTACTAAATATTTCTACCATATGAATTAATTAATTATTTAATAATACTAAGAAATTTATGGTCTGATAAAAACTAAATGGAATTTATCACATAAATTAAATGAATAATAAATGTTAAAATTTCCCTAAATTTATAATGATCGTAACTCTATAAAATATAATAAATATTTATAATTTTAACTAAAATAAAAAATATTTCTGAGTTTGATGTTAAATTATATTCGATAAATTATAAATTAATTTTTGAAAATAATATATTTTGAATCATTTTTTACAGATTTTGTATGGAAACGGTGGGTCAATAGGGTATAGTAGGGCATGTCCGATACTTGTTTGATACATCCTGACCTAGCTAGTCTATCCATCCCATATAACCAAAGAAGTGATATGTCTATTTGAAAATGATTGTCATATGATGGGAGGTTCAATGGATGGGTGTGGGTGTAATAGGATAATTGATGTCTCTAAATATCTTGGAGGCCACATAATGGGAGCGGCCAGTGGTGGGGTCTTGTGGCTATTCATTCCATTTCATGTGCAGAGGCGGATGGGGTGCGTCTTACCACTGCTACATATATTCCCTTTTACAATGAGAAACATGTTTTTAACTTCAGAAAAATAATTGTTAATCGCAATGATGAAAAAAGGGAACCAAATTATCTCTTCTCTAAATAAGGATTATAAAGGCCTAACATTATAAAAGTGTGTTGTTAATATAACATTACACTAAACAAAATGCTCAAATTTTAAACATTTATATATTCATTTAATTAAAATCCGGAATACAAAAATTTCCGGCAATGGTATATACAAAATAACACCTCTATATATATTTCAAACAATGTTTTATATAATCATATTTACAACTATCAAACAAACATTTAAAGACATTAATATTTATTTTTTTGACACATGTGATCCCATATCAGAAATGAACTTTCATGGTATCATTGGATAAATAAGTCACCTCATGGAGAGAAAAATACACAGCCTATATATGAAAATAAATATTATGTGAGTAATAATATAAATAAATAAATTAAATATTAATATGAAAAAATACATTAATAAAATGTATATTTTTCCTAAATAGACAAATTTGGATTTATATATGTCACATCATACATCGTATTGACATGGGGTTGCTTATTAATCATCACAAATGAGTTATGAATCATTTTCATAAAATAAAAAAACAATCAAATGTGTTTTCTCATTTCTTAATATGCCACTTATTCTTTTACTATAAATAATCCCAATTTTAAATAATAAAATATTTCAAGTTATATTAGCCACACTATGAATCTTGTTTCGGAGAATAAATTCGTTCATATACAAAATTATTAATGGATCATTTTACAAAAGTATCAGAACAATAGAATTGAATTTACTAGATTTTTTATGCACATTTTTTTACAAAAATTTTATTTTAAACTAAAAAATTGCATTCTGATTCATACCTTACACATTATAAATAAGTATGATGTTATACTAGAACATAAACGTCACAAATAACATATAAATAAATATTTTAAATTATTGATACTATCATATCATGATTTAATGGTTTTTAGTGTTTGAACCATTTTTCAAAAAAATTTAAATTTTCTAATTATAACAGACACATTTAGTTTTACAAGTCATTCAATGTGTCATATCGAGGTAAGGCTGTCTATTGCACCTCAAAAATGACTCATATATTGTTGTCAGGAAGTATTAATTCAATTCAAAAGAGTGTTCTTAATTATTAGTATTTCACAAATCCATATTAATTAAATTTATGAAAATATTAAATATAAATGACACACTTATAGTCAAAGTAGTTAGACCATGTGTCAGATTAAGGGGTAGGATAATATTACACATAAAAATGGATGCTTAGATGTTTTTCATAAATAATAAATGCCATCTAAAATCATTTTCTTAGTTTTTATTTATTAATATTGTTATTTTTTGAATCAACCATCTCTAATTTTAAATATGTTGACACAATTTTAATTATACTGGTAACACTAGAATCATATTGAGGTGTTATTGATTACTACATGTCACAAATGATATAAGGTTCATTTTTGAAATGCATAATATCTGTCAAAATTTATTTTCTTGATATTTAGTATGTCACTTTTTCTTATTAATAAATTAATGTTAATTTTGAATAAAATTTCACACAAATTTTTATCGAGGTCACAACATGGGTCAAATTTTATTGAGGTTGATTCAAACATGTAAAAAAAGGCATATTGATTATTTTCCAATTGTATCAAAACAATATGAAATGGTCACGACATGTCCCCTAGGTCTCATTCCTGACTTCCCTATACTTGCCTCAAACTAGAATAGGGATGGAACCTAATTCTGAGTAGTAATATCACAAAAGAGTGAGGCATTATCCAATGTACATGAAAAACCGAACATGTCTCCCAAAATAAAATGAAAATGAAACCACTAAGTAAAATTGGATGTAAACCACTATGAAAAAACTCTCAGAGTAATGTACAAAACTGATCGAAAAAGTGTTTGGAATAGAAGACCATCAAAAATGGAAAATTTAATTGCTCTTAGATTTCATCAGTTGAGAAAACTACCATAAGGTTATTAATAATTTGTTCTCTAAATATTGTGTAATTTTACCGTGTATATTGGGTCACCCTAAATCACCACCCGTCTCCAGCCCACCAAGGACTCTATCAATGTTTTTGGTATTCTGCACATGATAAATCACGTGCGGGAAAAGCCTACACATGGGTGGGTAAAAAAGTACTCATTAGGTTCCCCATAAATCAAATGAATTAAACAAAGTAAACCAAAACATATCACAAAATGAATACCACAAAGAAGAGCACTAAGAAATACACCAATTATACTACCAAAGAGGTACACAGAGTGTACCTCTATAAAGTACAATCAATAGAGTCACCTGAGTCATCTCACATCATATATAGGTCAATGGTATGTAAAAAGTTTTTTCTTAATAATCCACAGTACCATCAATATGTAACACATGGAGTGTTGGTAACACAATGACTGTAGGTAACTCACGAATTGTCTGTAACATAGAGAGTGTAGGTAGTACATGGAGTGTGGGTAAAACATAGAGAGTTGTTAAAACACGGAGTGCCGTCAAATATAAGAGGATGAAAAATATGCTAGGATATAAGAGTATAGACTCAGTTTTGGTATGACACAATATCTAGATAAGACACACTGTCTAGGAATATCACACATACTTGGTAATCAAATAACTTCTACATCACAACCAGCTACATGATTCCGTCCATAACACACTTGTTATGGGACTACCACCTCCTTGAGCCAATAGGTCATACATGAATTTCTGTGTAAACTAAGTTAAAGTATCTCAAATGAACCTCCTCTTTGCAAGGGTCTCAGCATAAAAAACAGACCACCAAATGAATAAAACAATTTGATAGATATTGGATTTTAAGTAAAAACGTGACCGTTGGGTCTGTGTCCAGTCTAACCTAGGAGAACTAACACAACCCTAGTCATGGATAATGAAAAATGTTCTAGTCCACCTAACCAGAACCGATCAATTTGTGTTAACCCGAACCAGATCGAACAAAAAGGCCAGTCCGTTGGGCCACAGGTCCAGACCACTAGGCCATTGGAGTAGCATGCATGTTAATGTCTACCGCACCATGTGAGGGCCGGTTTCCTCTACAGGTAGTGGTCCACCCTAGCCACATCAACAGGGTCTCCTCCATATAGATTAGTCACATGCTTTCTAGTCAATAGGGTCTGACCGAGTGGCAGGGTCGGACTGTGAGGCGTGACTAGTTCACATGATCTGCAGATCACTCATGCCCCTTCACCGAGTGACGCAACTCAGGTGAGTTCCACTCTCCAGACACCAACTGCAGGTACTAATTCATGCACCTCATACCCCACATTTTTTCACTTAGGTGTCTCAATGTTGCATCCCATCCATCGATGTGGCATTCATCCACTACTGAGACCTACCTAGACTATGGATCGATGTCACCATCGGCTACCCTGCGGGTGGATCTTCTGAGGGGTCCAGCAGGCCCGACCACACCACCGGCCCAATTAAAAACCACCACAGGTATCATCGTACTAGTGGTTATTTTTATGGTGCCACTCAAAAATCCAGTTGAAACAGATTTAGGATCCCTTTTTGGATTGTTATTGTGACGGAGAATCAGAAAGGATTTGGGGAATGAATCAAGAGACAATAACTCCCAATGTGGACGTACATGGGCCTTGTTCGTGACAGCCATGATTCATCCACATTATAAATGAATAAAAAGTCATAAAAAATTAATTTCAACACAATTATAACATTTTTTAAATTCCAAATCAACATACCAAATCAAATACTATATCGTAAAATACGTACGATCCAGGTAGAAAAATATATTCCTCTATTATTTCACGTCCGTTATAGGAAATCATGAATTGTGAATAAATCAAAAGAGAAACAACACCCTATATGTGAATATATTTTTTCTCTTCCATAGATTCATTTTCATTGAATATCTATTGAACAGTGATCTCAATCTGTGTCTCTAGTCTTGAATCTCCATCATTTTTCATCAGGGGAGACTCTACCCTTTGTATCAATGAAACTCCTTGATTATGGTCATAACCATTGATCGATGAAAATATTTTTTTAATAATTATTTCTTTTGAGACAAAAATATTTTTATTTAAAATATTTTATTGACAATATTCTCCAAAATTTAACTTTTACTACTGGCCCACAGTGGGCGATGTTAGACCCTGCCAAAGTAAAACACCCAATTACAAACTCAAATGTGGTCTAAAATATTCGATCTGAGTCACCATTCTTGTGTTATTAATATTTAAAAGTGAAATAATTATATTTATTAATTTTATTTATGATTACAACACTTTTTTTTATATAAGGACACCCGCACCGAATAACCATATTGTGTGCCTATGGTAAAACATCCATCCTAAATGTAATGTTGCTTGTGGTTTTCTGATATGGGAACACATTTAGTATTTATTCTATTTTTCTAGGAAAAAATTCATTTATATTTTCAAAAATGTAATATTTTTTGTTGAACGATTCTTGAATATTAGGCCTGAGAATCAATCAACGTCAGAACAAGTGGTCTAATATTTTTCCCAATTAATTTATGAAAAATAAAACCACGAAAAATAAATTCATTAAATTTTCCCCACCTTAATGATTTACGTTCCTGAAATCCAATCTAATGGATAACCAAACTGTTATAGTTATGAGAATGGACTTTATTCCTCTACTCCCATGTGCTCTTCCTGAGATTATTGTGTTGTCACTAGGCATAAACTAAAGGAATTGAATCCCAATGTTGCGTCTTGTCCTCCCTATCCTCGATCTCCATGAATACGATGAAAAGAATGCATCGCAATCAGAAAATATCATATATTGGATTCCATTGATTTAATCAAAATCATCCACATAGAGGCCACATAATCTATCTAAAAAATACTACTCTTAAAAACCTAAGAAGTGGCCAAATTAGTGAGTTGGTCAATGATATCCCAGGTAGTATCGTATCCCCTAGATATATGTGTTAAAACATTCAACAATTATATAGATTTTCTTTCCAAAATCCACTTTTAAACCTCAGGGTATTTAGTGAAACACGATAGAAAGTGGTTCTCGAATATCACTTTCTAAAATGTGAGTCATCTAGTGACTAAATTTTCCACTACCTTATTCATTCTCCATCACGAAAACCGATGATATATGTTCTCGTAAATCATCATCGCACCTAGAAATAAAACCCAATGGTTGTTATGGAACTCCCTTAACACCTACTCACGTAATGTCACTTATACATCTACACTTCATATGAAAATAAATACCTCCTCCACAACATTTAAATATCAATTAGGGTATTTCCCTAAATAAATATTAGAACATGTAGTCTTAGAGATGATATCTTCAAGCTGTGCCTCACATACTCAATTTAATAGTTGAGGGATGACAACCACAAACTATACCTATTATACAACATCTTTACCCATAATGGATAACTGAAGCGAGACCAACTACTATTATGCATTCTTTATTAGTTGTGAATTGGAAATCTAGATGATAGAATCTCCCAACACATTCCATATCCCAATGATATTTACTATTTCAAGACCAGAGTCATCAGGGAACAATAGAAAAAACTATTGTATCCGGTTTGGATCCTTCTGAGAAATAATATTCACAAGACATTTGTGGTCGGTTTAGAAGATAAATTGATCTACTATAAGGTAGTGTCACCAAATCTTCCATGAAAATACTACCACTATCAACTCGAGATCATGGGTCATGTAGTTTAACTCATGTAGTTTCAATTTCAGTGAATCAAATGAAATCCTTTCTTTCCCCTACATCATGACACAACCAATCTCTATTATTGATTCATTGTAGAATACCATGTACTTGGAACCCTCCTCCAGAAACTTCACTGTTGTATAACTCTTCAAACTATGTAACTACTACTCAAAGATCTCTTAGAACATCTTAGTCTGTATGAATTGTTTCCACATTTGTGTCAAGGTTGTCAGAGATGATGCTACTCTATAAAATTCGGTCACACACCTCTTATATTACCAAACCAACCTAAAGAATATTCTCACCTCAGTAATGTTATTTTGAGGCTACCATGAAAGAACAACCTCTATATTCACAGAATCTACTATATGTTTAGCTTCTGAAATTATGTTTCCCTAAATGTGGATCTCATACATCTAGAACTAACACATCAAGAACATACAATAATGTTGTTACCATCAAAAAAGTACAATACCATCCTTAATTTTATCACATTATCCTCCTAGAATGTCTAGTACCCCATTATGTCATCAATAAAGGCCACTACACTCCGATCCATGTATGGTTTGATTATACTATTCATGAGTCCCATGTAGACTACATGTTCATTTGTCACACCAAAAATAATCACAATGCATTGTAGGTATTGTACCAACATATTAATGTCATCATTGAGATGTCCAAATCTTATACACAAATTTGGTGATTACCTGATCATAGGTCTATATTTCAGAACCATCTTCCTCCAAATAGATGAAAAAATATGTCGCCAGTTCATTTTAGTGGATATTTATTTTTCATGGTCACCTTTATCAGGTTGAAAATGTTCATACATAACTTGATGCTCTCATCATTCATATTGGAATATAATACAGGGTATTCCAAGGGTGAAACAATGGTTCTCACAAATCCCTTATTATGTAAGTCATACAACTATTACCTCAACCCCAGATATCTATGAGAGAAATTATATATTAAGGAGTATATATGTGTGTAATCATGGTGTATATATCAATGCCTAAATATACACCGTTTTGAGGAGGTGATCTTAGGACATCATCAAGGAAGTCATCCTTATTCTCTTCCACCACTGCATGAAATTGTGGAATTCTCTCCACTACTGGACTAAGGGTCATGCCATCCAACCAGTGCGAGATTGGATGCACTATCCTATGTGAGAGTCCATCATATGTTACATGAATTTCTTATTCTCTCTTAAATAAAAATTAGATCTCAAATCAACAGTCAGACAACACTCCGTAGAAAATATATATAATATGGGCAGATAATGTGGATAACTAGTCCATACCTAGAATGATGTTGAAAATACATGATGGTGATATTAAGAGATCCTAGACTAGTATCTCGCTAACAATATTACTCTCACACTACCTTCAACAATGTGTGATCATTGAATCCCCTCACATAGAAGTCTCCAGACATAAGGATTGAGCCAACAACTCCACTAGAATATGTGATCTTTGTACAATGTTTGTGGAAGAAATTAGTAACTGGAACCTATATGTATAAGATCTATAGCTATGGTGGAGAAGACACATATCGAACATCTTTTCATCATTGGGGAATTAGGAACGTAATACTCTCTCAACTGATGTTGGGCTCCCACCTGTCTACTAGATCATGTAGCCTATTATGGAATATGTAGGAATAGTGGTGGTTGTACTATCTCAACCGTCTTCCCACCTCCTTCTACAAGAAAAACTCCCATGACATGTCCTAGAACATACGAACTACCCTACTAAAAACTTTTTCTGCTTCTATGATGGTCCCTCGACCGTATAAATTCCGGTCGTATGATGGGTTGAGAAATCTATAGCGAGATACCCCTTGAAAGAAATATGAGTAGCATAGTTTATCCTTCAACAAACTCTATATCCCCTGTGAGGATCTTATCCCTGATCCAATATCATGGAGTTTTTTCCCTAGAGTTAATGATATGGTTAGGTCTCTATGTAATTTATCGGATAACTACATTAAATGACTCCGCTACCTATCGCCCAGTGCTAGAACCCACTACAGGTTACTGCTCTACCAGAAACTACTCCAATATAAGAAATCTCTCCAAACCCCAAACATGTGTTGGAATGAAAATATATATAATAAATTCCCTAATCTCTGGGGATACTCCCTCTTTGTAGATACATTCCATGAAGAATGGTTCCTGCACCCTGTATATCTATTGGCAAGAAATATATTTGAATCTCATTGATTACACTACTACTGACTGGATTCCATCCTTCTAGTGTAGTGGATCATGTATATGAATTGAGTGTAACATCACAAGAATGGACTCCTCCCTTAATAGAAACTTGATGTCTGTCTAGGATATCATTGTATCCTCATTTGTTGGAGTCCTTAAGATCCACCGTATCCCCATCAAGCCCAAAATATGGATTGTGATTAAGATATCCATTTTTTAGGAGGAATTCTCACTAGGATGAAGAATTTTGTAACAACCTCATCCATTTATAATCTACATGAGGATCCATATAACCATATAATCAGGGAGGTATTTGTCATTGGAACTCACGCAATGCGCTGATCAAGCATGCATTCTCTACTAGTAACACCTGTAGAAACTGATGCACCATGGGTGGTGGTTTTGTTGGTATACCATCGAGAAGATGTATATCTAGTAGATGTCCCTACTGCAATTTTTCATCACTCGACAGATCATCCACATGGTCATTCCCCAGAATCCTAGCTAACTAACTTTATAGATAAATCTTAAAAAAGGACAAGATATTCCATAGTCTATAGATGCACCTCGTGATGTGAATCTGACTCAATAAGAAAAGAGATCATTCTAAATTTCTCTATGATATATGTATCATTTATATTCCCTAAATTAGTGTTTTCATGTACCAAATAATAAATCATAATTTAGAGTCATGGTTTATGGTTACATCATTTGCAACACCAACACTTGATCCCCTTATCTAAAATCCTAACTTTGAACACATAAGATTATTTTTCAAATCAAATGACATAGTCTCTTAGTTCCTTATGCAGAATATACCACCTCTGAAAAAACTCTATCATGACCTATCCCTGATGTCATATGACGTTAGTAACCCAATATCACTTCCTATAGGAAATGGGATGGAAACTAGATCTGAGTATGAAAACTCACAAGTGGGAGTAATTTTACCATGTAGTTGAATGCATGCATCCATCTCAAGAAATATTTTACCCTGATAACACAAAGAAAACATGGATTTAAACCACTAAAAAACACCACATAGAGTAAGGTAAAAAACATAATGAAAAGGGATCCGGAATAAACTCCCGACTGAAAATAAAATGTACAAGATCCTAGATCTCATACGTATATAACCCAACATGAATGATATGAATAGTCATATTTATGAATTTATCTAAAGCATAATATGTTCATCGGGTCACCCTGAATCACCAAAATCTATTCCACACTAAGGAATCTATCAGTGTTGTCCATCGTCCATAAAAGACATGACATGTGTGGGTGAAATCCTTATAGGGGTTAATATAATTGTACTCTAAAGGGACCCCAAAATACAAAGCAATTACAAAAATTAAAAATCAATGAATCAGAAAAATTATAACCCAAATAAGTGAACTATGAAATAGACTATGTTTTTTACCAAATAGGTTCATAGAGTGTATCCACTAAGATGTATAATCTAGAGAATCAATAGAGTCAGCTCAGAAAAAGTATAGGTCTATGGTACATAAAAATTATTTTCAAAATAATCCACAGTACCCTAAAGTAGTAACACATGGGGAATTGGTAATACACAAATAGAAGGTAACACATGGAGTGTCGGTAACACATGGAGTTAAATAAATCACATGGAGAGTAGATAACACATTGAGTGTTGGAAACACACACAGTGTAGGTAACAAATAGAGTGTTGTCAAATACTAGTGGAATCTCACCCCAGTGGGGGGGGAGTACGAAATCAATCATGGTATGAGGAAAATTCTAGAAATGTCTCATAGTATAGGTATGAAAAACTGTCTAGGTAATCACATAACATTTATGTCATAGCCGGCCACATGATTCCGTCTTTAACATGCTCTTTCTAGTAGAAACATCACATCGAGCCAATGTTCTGTAATTCAAAATCAATATAATCATATATAGAGTATCTCAAAATTAACATCTCATCACAAGGGTCACAACATCGGAAAATAATCATGAAAAAACACACAGTTTAATAGTTGTGGGATTTTAAGAAAAAAGGGGATGGTTAGGCCTGGATCTAGTTCTACTTAGTTGTACCAACCTGAACTAACCTAAAAGGGATCCCTCTTGAACTTCCCTAGATGATACGAGTCTACCCAAATCGGACTGACTCATTGCCCCATGTGTCCATCCTGGTGGGCCACTGAAGCAGCCCAACTATTCCTGGCTAGCCCGCCGTGTGCGGGCTAGTGTGCTCCACAAGTTGTACCTCTTGTGTCTTCCACTTGTGGCTTAGCCATGTGCTACCCAATCAATATAGACAGATCATGTGGTGTGACTAGTCTGCGTGAGAAGAAAATTACATGGATTTACTATAGGCACCTCCTCTTATCAATGCATTTTTGGTGAGATTTGGCACCCTAACACCGTATGGGGACCCTGAACACTGCCCATGGTTGCTGCTGGTACGGACCTCCTCCGCCACCAGGTGACACCAGCATAGATCAATGCCCCTTAAAAGATAGCTTTGGGGTCTCCTACCGTAGATTACACCCACCATCATAGTCCCCTTGGACCACAGATTGACACCGCCTTGAGCAACCCTATCGGTGGCTATTCCACCATGTCCGCCTAGCCCAACCACAATGCCAGGCTGATTCGATGACCGCTGCCATGCTGATGCCACTGTTACTAGAAGCCACATCTCTTGGAAAACCTCTCCTCTTAAAGCCACCAAAAATTATGCTCTATGGTGATTTCAGCTCCATTTTCAGATCATTGCAATGAAGAATATTGAGAAAAAAATTTGGGAAATTAAGTGGATCACAAGAACAACTGAGGTGGATTACTATGGGCCTTGTTCAGGTCAGTATTGTTATTTAAACGTTAAAATTTATGAATGAGACTTAAGAAAATAAATACAAACACAATTCTATCATAGATTAAATTCACAAACTATATCCCAAATCTATATCCATCCAGCAAAATGCGCATGATATGTGAATAAATTCGTTCATTGATTGATTCTTTTTTCTCATAGGAAATCAAGAACTGGTAATTAATAACAATGGAAAAAAATTCCCCACATGGGATGGAATCGTTCCCTACATTGGATTTGATGGTGTTGACAATCCTTTGATTAATGATCTCAAACTGTGTCCCCGATCATGGTTAACTGGAAATTTTCATCAAGGGAACCCCTCTTATTTGTTATAGCGAAACTCAAGGATTATGGTGATAAACCTCGATCAATGAGAATCATATTTTTTAAAAAAAATAATTTTTTTGTTTCAAATTTAATTTTACATAAAATATTTTAATTAAAGTTATGTCCAAAATCTATCTTTTTTTCAAGCCCGCGTTGGATGATATAAGGCTTCGCATATGTAAAACACCACATTAAAAACTCAACGGTGGTATCAAATTATCTTTAAGACTCTAAATTTATTATTTATTACAATTTTAAAATAATTAAATTTTATTATTTTATTTTATTTCAAGTTATATTATTTTGAGGTTTTCTCTCTCGAGGCCCACATCGAATGATGTTATGTCACGCCTAGGGTAAACTAACAATTCTGAATGCAATGGTTCCCTCATATTATTGATCTAGGCACCCATTTAATAGTTAATAAACATTTCCAGGAAAATAACTCATGCTAATTCTCAATAACATTATATTTATTTTGATCCATTATGGGAACACTAGTCCTCATAATCGCACACCGTCTGAATTTTCTTTTCATATATTTCACACTTAATTTCTAATAATAAAATTTTGAAAATCTAAGAAATTAAAAAAAAATTACTCGGTTTTCAATATGTCAATAGTGTTATTTTACTAAAATGTAATTTCAAAATGGAAATTCACATTTTGAGTCAAATTGGTCACAACATTTGTTTCTTTTATGGCATAATTCCTTATACACATTAAAATTACTTATGAATCACCCTTCAAAATTATAAAACAATCAGATAAAGTTTTCTTTGTTTTTAGTGAGTGAATCCTTTTGAACTAAAATTTATATTTTAAATTGAAAACAAACACATTTATCCATAACAGTCACCAAGAGCATAAGATTAAGCTGTGGTTGATTCTGACAAGCCATTATTGTCTCATGGATAGTTTTTATTTTATTTAAAATAATACGAATGCATTTTCTCTATTTCTTATACGTAACCATTAATTTTTACAAAAATTAATCTCAATTTTAGATATATAGACACACTTTGAATTATAATAATTGAATATTGGATCATGATGAGGTTTGTATGATTCTCAAAATTCGAAAATGATTTATGGATCACTTCTCTAATGTATCAAAAATATCTAAATTTATTTTTTGGGATTTCAGCTTTTCAGTTATTCATTTTACTAAAATTAACGATATTTTTAAATATAATGAAACACAAAGATTTATATAGGACACATCATCCATCCAATTGAGTTGAGGTTTATTCCTAATCAATAATAATTACCTATAGATTTTTATCATAAATTATCATAAAAAATGTGCTTCCTAATTTTATTTCTATGTCACTTATTCTTTTTACAAAAATTAATGACAATTTTAAATTAATAGAAACACATGTAATTACACTGGTCTTATCATAATTATATATTGGAGTGGATGATGTTTTGTCATTTTGAATTATTTATATATCATTATACTAATGTATCAAAATAATATGAATTTATTTTCATAGAACCATTTTTGTCACATTTTATTTTTACAAAAAATAATGTAAATTATAAATAATAAGTCACAAATGTGTTATGTCGGTCTCACAATTAATTATATTGAGGTGAAATTGAATCCTAAATTTCTGAAATTAAATTTTGATCATTTTTCTAATGTATCAAATAATCCATATTCATTTTATTAGTGTTCAATATTTCACATGTTCTTTTTTGAAAAATTATTTCTAATATTAAATAAATTGAAATATGTGGAATTATACGGGACACACCGGGCATCATATTGTGTTTTGGTTGATTCATAAATGTCACAAACAAATTATATATCAATTTAATAATGTATCAAAACAATCTGATTTACTTTCTCAGCTTCCAATATGTCACTTGATATTTTTTTAATAATAAAGTCTATTTTAAATTTAAGGACACAGTAAGATGTATAGTGGTCACAATGTGTGTTCAATTAAGGTAAAATTTCATTTTACACATCACAATTTTTGTATGGATCCTTTTATTGAACTATAAAACTAATTTGATTTTGTTTTCCCAGTTTGTAGTATGATAACTATTCTTTTTACAAATATTAATGTCAATTTCAAGAAAATAGAGACATTTGTAATTATAAAGTCACCTTATTTATCATATTGTGGTTTGGATGATTCCAACACATCACCAATCTCTCATGGATTTTCCCACTAAATTATCAAAATAATAGGAATGTGATTCCAAGGTTTTTTGTATGTCACTTGTACTCCTTACTAACATTAACCTATATTTTAAATCAATAGACTCACATACAGTTATAGCTATCACACATTGTGTCTAATTGAGAATTTGTAGATTAATACAAGTCCCAAATGAAAGAAGAAGCATTTTAATAAAATATCTCAACAATATAAATGATTAATCCTTGTTTTCAGTAGTATACTTATTATTTTATCTAAAATAAATGATATTTTTCAAACATTAGACACACTATTAGTCATACCGATCACATTGTGAATAATATTATCCTTTTGTTGAATCCTACTCATCAGAAATTACATATGGATAATTGTTATAATGTTTGAAAACAATCTATAGTTATTTTCTTCAATTTCAGTTTTTCATTTGTACTTTTTTACTAACAATAATGTCAATTTTAATTAAAAAGACACACATTGAATAATACATAAAAAATCAAGTATTATATTGAGATGCAGTTGATTCATGAATTTCAAAAATGACTTATGGGCCATTTTATTTAAGCATAAAAACAATCTGAATAGGTTTTAATGGTATTGAGTATGGGAGTAGTGTTTTTAGTAAAATTTTTGTCAATTAAAAATATAAATAATAACTTTGTTTCATATATCACAACATGTGTTGGATTGAGGTGTGGATTATCACTATACATCCTAAAGTAATAAAACAAACAATAACCACGAATTATATAACTACTTACATAGTCTTTATTTTTTAATCTATCAATATTACATATTGACTCAATGTTTTTTGCAGAAAACCCTAACATTTTTCAAAAATATATACAGTGTAGAAAGATCATGTGCCCATTATATCAAGATTATTCACATCAAATGACACACGAGATTCATCCACTCTTCTAGTTTTCATGAGGAAAGGTTTTTCATTAGAATTAAATCGACTCTATATAATTTTTTCATCCTAAAAAAGTGATGAAATGGAACGAAAATGGTCTGTGAAAATATCTATGTGTTAGATAAAAATAAAACATAAATTAAATTACATATAGTAGATATAATGGATAAAAAAATTATTAAATATTTAGTTTTAATTCACTTTTTCATGATTATTTTATACATTCTTGAAGCACATCTCTATTTTCAATATCTTAGTAGTAGTCTCGAAGCACAATCTCTCATGATCATGAGAATCTTCAATCAAATAACCCTAAATCAGTCAACTGAATCCACCTAAATATGAAAATTTTTCTTATATGATTAATACTAAACATAATTATTAAATAATCCATTACTTTTATTGAAGTCACTATATCCTGAAATTTGTATACAATCTATCATCATGTATGATGCCTATTCATTTTTAGAAAATATATATCATATATTGAGTACGATCATTTTCAATAGATTGAGTATTAAAGTAAAAATATAAATACACAAAGTATAATATATAATTACAATAAAATTTTAATGATATTTGAAAATAACTTATTAGGGAGGCTAGTTTTTTCATGGAATTTGTTCACTCTAAAAAATGTACAAACACAATGACTAGAATCTGTCGTATTTTTTTGTTTTGGATAATATATAAATATTGTGAAAAATAAATAATATGTTTTTATATGTCATTGGATAGTGAAATATTTTTATAAATTACATGATACTTTTCTAGTAGTAGGAATTTTTAGCATCATTATTCTTATCCCCTATCCTAATTCACCATTTCATTATTATTTATGCATCAACCTATCGTAAAACAATAGTCATAAAATAGTATTAATTAGGTAACATGAATTGTAATTATGAAATTTTTTATGTATTTTATTTCTTATTGAATAACTCCATCATGTGTAGTCGGTTGTTTGGGTATCCATGTAGTGATTCCATGAAATAAATCTATGGGGAGAGCTCATCACTCAATCGTTATTCTTAAGTTATTTCATCTCTTTTCTTCCCCAGTCCCATAAATGTTTCTATGATGTATCTCTTATAATGTAATTTTTACTCAATGGTAGAAAATCATTCTTTCATCGGTTTCATTTCATTAACATTATCCTCATCTTTTTTTCTCTAAATATGTTTTGGGTGTCTGCCCAAAAACTACACCTCTGGCACAAACATACTCTTCTACCCAATTCAAGGCCACCGATGGTAGGTGTTCATCCAATTCATGTGCTACAGATTAACGTGTCTCTCAAAGAGAAAATATAAAAATTAACTAATGATTCTTATGTAATGAATATTTAAATATGAATACTTTTTCATGAAGTCATACATAGACATGTTTCCAACAATTTTGTTTTGTGTTTTCATCTATTAGTAACACATATTTATATACATGGGAATCCTTCCATAGAACATGGAGTAGATGGTATGTGCCATTGAATTTAGATTAATTAATATTTCTACCAACATATGAACATAATTTTATTTATGATGATTATAAAAAAATATTAACATATATTTAAAATACGTACAATTTTGTTCATATGAAGTGCAAATAATACTTGCTTTAGAGTAGGGGTACATTAGTTTTCCAACCCTTTACATGTTTCCAAAAAACCTAATTTAATTCATAAATAAATAAATTTCAATCAATGTGATGAATACAGGTATTGTCATACAACTTATTACTAAAGCCAATGTACATATGAAGAAACATATTCATGATGGCTGGTAAGCACATCATATGCTTCTTGGGTTATCAGGTATGCATACATAAGTGGTGGGTGAGGTTTTATTTTACCTTCTACATACTTAATATGATTTCTTATTACATTTTTGTGAAATATTATATAAATCATTCTAGAATGAATAAAATACATATTTCTAGTTTATTTTAACTACAATTGATGAACTTTCTATGAGATGATGAAGTGTATGTAAATTATTCATTATTTTTTTATTGTGAAAATAAATAAACTATGTCATAATGTTATAATAATCTCATCCCAAATCAGTTTCTTATCCGTGGGTACAATTTGGTTCAACCAATCAACATCAATCCACAAGTGTTATTGAGTGAATATTTCATTGTATTTTCTAAACATGAACTTTTAGTGATAAACATGACAGCCCTCATCATTACTTCTGAACTCATATATGGTTCCTTTTAATTTTTTTATTAATGATTTTTTCCGACATCATCAAAATATGACCCCTATATATTTTATGTTTCATCGGTCCTTCTACTTATTTCATTTAATAAAATTCAAAATCATAAATATGTTGTTCCTTAATAGATATAGCATCATATTGTGTAGATGGTTTATATACATATTCACTATAAGAAGAAACAATTTGAGAAAACTATTTTTCCCCATATTAGAGGTAACAATACGGGATGAATGTAGTATCTCCTAAACAATTCGTGCATCAATAGGATGAGAGACCTATTGTAACTCACGATTAAGATAACCAACACGTAAGGAATTTATTGTGTTTAAAATTATTTAAAATTTAATTAAGATAAAATAAATACTGTAGTGAATAGATATTAACATGATAAAACACAATGTATATTAAAAATAATAATTTTTGAACTCTCTTTTTTATGGCTCAAGGTATTTGACCCCACTATCGACTATCCAAATCACATCACTATTGTCTCTTCTAACAAAAGAAATATTATCAATATTTTGACTGATGAAAATTGATTTTTAAATTCCAATAAATGAATCATAGTTATAACGAACCATACTTAAATACATTTTTATTACTTCAGAATTGAAGCACACTTATTACAACATATAACCAAACCAAGAAAGGACCGTATAGGTATAGTTTCTTCAAAAAATGGGAAACATAAACAACTGGTTCATAAAGAATCCACTTTGCCTCCCATTTATTTCATCATATCTAGTGTCCCTTTTTGGCATATTATACTTAATAACCTTCTTCCTGAGCTGGGGAAATAAAACATACAATAGGGTGAGCTCAAATACTTAGTAAGGGTAAACAAAAGAAATATCAATCACATCATATACATGAGCACATAAATTTTGGAAATCTTAACCTGCAAAAGAGATCAGAATTTCATAACATGGGATAAGTCATAGTAGTGAAATGTAATCCCAATAATCATAACGTAAAACATTAAACTTTGTGGCTTACACACATAATCATAGAGAATCAGTTCTTATTAGTCAATACTCATTACCAAGACTATCTTAGTGGACAAAGTCCATTTCTGAATCGAGTTCACTCTTCGTTTCAGTCCTGTTTCACTAAACCGGTATAACCTACCATTCCAGCCATGTCTATCTCATTAGATATAAAATCTTTACCCAATGCATTTGAGGGAGATATAGGTCCCACCCATCTCATAATGATACCATTCTTATGTGTTCCACAAAATCATAAATCATACATCATTGCATAACCCATGTAATAAAAATGGGAATCGTAAAACATCGTGACATCATAAAACAATTCATATAAGATAAAGGAATTCATAAAAATAAAATTCCATCATAACATAATCAAATAAATGTAATAATAGGGATATAAACAGAACCCTTTATTATCTTATATGGAAAATAATTTTGTTAAAACACTTGAACTCCATTCTTGAGGAAAATATCCTTTCTGCTTCAAAAACAATTTTCCTTTCTTAACATGTCGTACAATTCTAAACAAAAATAAGTTGATTAAAAATAAACATGAAAAATTGTAAAAAATCTTCTTGGAAATAATATTTTAAAAATCCATTCATACCGTATAAGTTAAAAAAACATTCTTCTCGTACTTTTGTCGGAAAAGTCAAAAAGTACCTCGTATAAAAAACGACAAAAGATTCCTTTCATATCTTTTACTAAAAACTCAAAGAAGGGTAAAATTGGATTTATAAAATTGTAGGTGGATGGAAATAATATTACATATTGAGGAAACATGGATGTGTATGATAAAATACACCCCAGTAAATACCAAAGTATAAACAATCTCAGATAAAAATGAGATTGTGATATTTCTCTTACCTTAGGTCCGATTTTCCTCGTAAGTGTCCGAACCTCCTGTATAATGATTTAAATAATGTTATTGACTTATTACAGAATCATAATTATTGTTATGATATCATATACGGTCATATTCTTAGTTTCTTAGTAGTAATATTTCATTGCTACTTGTTATTCGGGTGTTTATAACTTTTTGTTCTTATGCGTGTTTTGTCGAATAAATTCTTATTCTTCTCTTTAGGTTATAGATACATAATTTCCAGAATGGTATTAATGTAATATATATCATATTTATTCATTCAAATCATTTTTTTAATAATTATGCAATTAAGATCATGTAGAACGAATCACATCACATCGTGGAGACGGTATTCTGTACGTACGCACGAGTGATGATATCATTACTATGACTTTGGAATTGTATTGGAGTGTATTTATACTATTTCAGAATCAGTATCAATTTATAATAGTCATATATAGTAATTATTTACACCATTATACCCATCCAAGTAAGGTGGTGGTGGAAAATAGATTACACCACGGCGTGGAGACGGTATTCCGTACGTACGCACGCGCGGTGATTTCTTTTTCCGTAGGATGGATAGATGGTGAAATAGGGATGTTTCATACATATAATAAAATATCAGTATATGAGTTATATTGATGTTATTACTTCATAATGAAATAACTAAAGAAGAAGAAGTGGAAGAAGAAATAAATAGGAAAGAATCGGTAACGGACATTACCTCTTAATTGAAGTTCTTCTTTGAGACCTTCTTTTAGGGCACTAAAATTTGTCTTTGAAGAAGACAATGACCTCTAGGATGTCTCTAGGGAAGTGGAGAGGATAATGTGGCAGGGGTTGGATGAGCTTGAAGGCTCAATGTGGTGTGAGGAAGAGGGGGAGGAGGTGCCCTTTTATTTGGGAGGAGAGGGGAACCTTTGGAATAACTAAAAATATTATTTTATTATAAAGTCAAGTTCGGTTTTAAATAGCTCAAAATTGATTTATTTATAAGATAAGGTGGGGATGGGTCTAAATCCTCTCATCCAATAGAATTTATACAAGTTTAGGTTCCTATTTTAACCTTGTCATTTAGATTTAACATTAAGTTAAATAAATTTACTTTTACCGTGTCTTCTTGTGTTCTTATACTATATGGTTAATAAACTTAATATAAGTAGCCAAACGAACCCCATGTTGTTTATTATTAATATATATAACCTTATATAATTCATTTGGACGAACCTTATATTTTTATGAATAAAATAACAATTATTAATATAATATTTGTTTTAAAAACTATTTTATGTCAATTTTTACACTATTTAGTAATTAATTTTTGTGAAACTCATAACAGAATTATTAGTTCAAAAAAAGTTAATTAAATCAATACTAACATGTCATATTAATCTAGAAAATTAGTTGAATTTATAAAAAGTCTCTAATTATATTTATTTGGGTATTTATAAAATCAATTATGTCAATATTTCATTAATAAGATAATTACTGCATCATCGTTGTGTCATAAATAAATTAAATTATTTAATGTCTAAAAATTACAAATAAAATACCATTATGTAGGAAATCTCTTTATCTATCTAATTAATATTTTTATTCGAATTTATATTATGTATACCCCTATATTTAAAATGATTTAGTTATTAAACTTTGATTTTAACTATTTTAACCCTTCTTTAAAGAAATTAATAATAAATGTCCTAATCTAATCAATGTGGGCCTAAATGGTCATATTTTATTACTAAATTTGTTTTTGGTCGAATTACACTTATCTAATAGAATTAGGACATGTGTTAGGGTAATAATAATATCATTTTTACCCTTAATTACCCTATTTACTTTTAACCGTGGTAAATAAAAGTAAAAAGTTACTATTCACCAAAAATTATTTTCATCTCATTGAACCAAATTTTAGTACTTGATATTAACCGTGTCTCTAGGATTTTTGAAATTCCACTCACAGAAGCGGTAAAATTATGTTTTATGAAAAATTCAGTTTTTTTAACTACCACATAGTGGTTTCACTATTCACCAAAAATTGAAAGTTTTCAGAAAAATACCAAAATTTCACCCTAGGCTAATTTCGATATTACGAATCCAAAAATGAAGTCCATTTTGAAAAATAAAATTTATAAAATTTCAAAAAGTGGTTATTACTATTCATAACGGCTAGTTTTAATAATATTTTAATAGTATATCATTGTTTAGTGAAACTCGGTATTGTGTACGACACAAGTTATTGAGGAAGCTCGAGATTTAGTGTAAAGCAAGACAAGCAAGTGTTGTGTGTAGAAAAAGATTCCTTTGATGATTTATATAACATAAAAATCTCGGGTTTTACTTTCTACCCCCCTTAAAATGAATTTTGCCCTCGAAATTCGTCACTTTGTAACAAACAGATGAGGATACCTCTCCCTCATCACATCCTCAAGCTCCCATGTAGCTTCTTCTAATTGGTGGTTCCTCCATAAAACTTTCACCAATCGAGTGGTCTTGTTTTATAGGACTCTTTAACTACGATCCAGAATCTCTATCGGTTGTTCTTCATAAGAATGATCTTGCTCCAGCGGTACAACTTCTGAGCTGAGTACATGTGAAGGATCAGGTATGTACTTCCTCAGGAGAGATACATGGAACATATCGTGAACTTGAAAGAGATTCGGTGGAAGCGCCAATCAGTAAGCTACCTTCCCAAAAAGATCAAGTATTTCAAAAGGACCGATATATCTAGGGCTCAACTTCCCCTTCTTTCCAAATCTCATGACCCTCTTCCAGGGAGATATTCGTAAGAACACTTTATCACCCACTTCAAACTATAGGCCTTTTATTCGGTTGTCAGCATTAATTTTCTGTCGACCCTGAGCTGCTCTTATGTGTTGTTGAATATATTTGACATTTTCTGCCATTTTATCAACGAGATCAGGTCCTAATAGCTTTCTTTCCCCAACTTCATCCCAACAAGTTGGAGTCCTGCATTTCTTTCCATAGAGAGCTTTAGAAGGAGCCATCTGAATACTGTAGTGAAAGCTATTATTATAAGAAAATTCCACCAAAGGTAGGTGTTGATCCCAACCACCTTTGAAATCCATAGAGCAAGCTCTCAACATATCTTCTAGAGTTTGAATTGTTCTCTCAGACTGACCGTCTGTCTGAGGATGATAAGAAGTGCTGAAACGTAACTCTGTATCCATAGTATACTAAAGACATCGCCAGAACTTTTAGGTAAACCTCAGATCCCGATCAGATATAATATAAAGTGGTACTCTATGAAATCTTACCACTTCCTTTACATATATCCAGGCAAGCTGATCCAGATAGAAATCCTCTCTAATAGAAATGAAGTGTTCAGACTTGGTAAGACGATCAAATATGACCCAGATAGCATTATTACCTTTGGATGTTTTAGGAAGTCCTGTGACAAAGTCCATAGTGATGTTCTCCCATTTCTATTCGGGTATGGTAATGGTTGTAACATCCCCTTATACTTCTGTCTCTCATCTTTAACATGTTGACTAACCAAGCATCGAGAGACATATTAAGCAACATCTCTTTTCATGCCATCCCACCAGAAGTATTATTTCAGGTCCCTATACATCGTCGTGCTTCTAGGATGAATAGAGAATGAATAACTATGAGCCTCATCCAGCAGCTCCTTCTTTAATTCGAGGATGGAATGAACACAAACCCGATTCCTGAACTTTATTATCCCATCACAATCGAGGTTGAATTCAGGAACATTCATCACCTTATTTTGTAACTCGACATCATCTTTCTATGCATCTTTAATGATCACATGTATAGATGGTTGAACATTAATTTGATAAAGATAAGATTTTTCCCATTTCATTAGAATTCCAAGATCCATCCTTTGTAAATCCATAAATATTGGATCATTTGTGATCCTCATCATGGATAAACTATCATGGTCTTGTCGACTTAATGCATCTACCACCATGTTTTCTTTCCCAGGGTGGTAATGGATTGAGCAGTTGTAATCCTTAATCAGCTCCAACCATCTTCATTGGCGCATATTCTGCTCCTTTTGTGTGATAATATACTCTAATCTTTAATGATCAGTATAAATGTCACAACTTTCTCCATAAAGGTAATGCCTCCAAATATTTAATTCAATGATTACCGCAGCTAACTCCAAATCATGAGTTGGGTAATTTTTCTCATGTATTTTCAACTGTCGTGAGGCATAAGCTATCACCATATAATTTTGCATAAGAACACACCCCAATCCCTTCTTGGATGAATCACTGTAGATCACAAACCTTTCTCCACTACAAAGCAGTTTGAGCACAGGTGCACTAGATAACCTTATTTTCAACTCCTTGAAATTCTCTTCACATTCCTCCATCCAAAAAACTTAACCCCTTTCCGAGTCAACTTGGTGAGTGGATTAGATAATCATGAAATATCTTTCACAAAACGTTGATAATATCCAGCCTAACCATGAAAACTTCGCATCTCAGTCACTGTTGTTGGTCTCGACCATCTTTCGATAACCTCTATTTTTGCTGGATCCACAGATATCCCCTCTTTTGAGATTATGTGACCCAAAAATGAAACTTTTTGAAGCCAAAATTCACACTTGGTAAATTTGGCATAAGGCTTCTCCTTTCTCAGGGTATTCAATATAATTCTCTATTGATCTTCATGTTCTTCCTTGCTCATTGAATATACAAGAATATCATCTATAAAGACTACAACAAACAGATCAAGATAGTCTCTAAAGACACTATTCATAAGATCCATGAAGATAGCAGGGGAATTAGTAAGACCAAATGGCATCACTATAAATTCATAGTGTCCATACCTTGTAAAGATAGCCATCTTTGGTATATCCTCCCTTTTGACCCTTAATTGATGATACCCTGAACGAAGATCAATCTTGGAATAGTATTGAGCTCCGCGTAGTTGGTCAAATAGGTCATCAATGCACGGGAGAGGATATTTGTTCTTGATAGTAATCTTTTTAAGTTCTCGATAATCAATGCAGAGTCTCATTGATCCATCTTTCTTCTTAACAAACAGAACAGGTGCTCCCCAAGGTGACGCACTAGGGTATATGAACCCCCTATCAAGATTCCCTTGGAGTTGCTTCTTCAATTACTGAAAATTAATTGGGTCCATTCTATATGTTTTCTTTGAAATAGGCATAGCACCAGGTACGAGTTCTATTGAAAACTCAACTTCACGATTTGGTGGAAGACCCGGTAATTCATCTGGAATGACATCATCAAACTCCCGTACAATGGGAATATTCTTAATTGTGAGTTTCTCACAAACCATTTCAGATAAATAACCTTCATTTAGTGGAATCAAGACCCATAAGATGGAAGGAATTTCCACTGGAAGGTTATGTTCATCCTTGCATCGATAGACGATCATAGATTGATCTGGAATATGAAATGTGAATTCCCTTCTTTGGAAATTTATATGAGCTCCATGTAGAGAAACCCAATCCATGCCAAGAATCACATAAAATTCCACTATAGGAAGGATCACAAGATTTGCAAGAAGCACTTTCCCACAAACTTCAATCAGAGAAGAATTATAAACTTTTGATGCGACTATTGTGCAATTAGGTGATGTTACAACTAACTCAACATCTAATTGTTGAGGTAATACGGTGATACCCTTAGAAATCTCTTCAGAAATAAAGGAGTGGGTGGATACAGAATCAAATAAAACATTTGCTACTTTAGAGTGGATGGTAAGTGTACCTTGCACCACATCGTTATCGTACTCCACATTGCTAATAGAAATTGCATGTGACTTTCCTTTTTCTTTAGCCTTAAGAGTTTGTTGACGTCGACCATCATCATCAACCATTGGATTTGGGCATTGATTGGCATAATGCCCCATCTCCTTGCACTTGAAGCATTGAAGTGTAGTAGGTTCATTCCGTGCATCCCTTCCATTGTTTGCATCATTATACATCTTCTTCCCATCATTACGGAATTCAAATTCCCGATGACCTTCCTTTCCACATTGAAACATTTACTTGTCCCTTTAAGACAACTCCCTCCATGTTTCTTTCCACACTTTGAGCATAAGGGAAAGCTCATCTTCTTTTTAGTGTTCTCTTTAGATTTTCCTTTGAATTCCATTTTCCTCTTCTTATCAAACCCATATGACTGATGGGTTACTCCAATCTCCATCTCATCATTGAGAGCACATCGAACGATTTCCTAGTAGCTATTGAAGTCCCTTATGGCTAAGGCCCTTCGATGACTTGGTTTTAAGCCACTAAAGAATCGATCGATCTTAATCTCAGGTTGGATAATAATACCAGAAGCGTACCTTGCATGTCTTGCAAAATTTGCATCATAGGTACCAACATATTCATCGTCCTTTTGCTTCAGTTCAAGAAACTCTTTCTCCATATATGTTCACAGAATACGAGGAAAGTACTTATTGGAAAATAAGTTCTTGAACTTGTCCCATTCCATGGACTCAATTTCATCCCTTTGCCTCGTATTTTTAATAAGATTCCACCATTGATCAGAATCACCTTCCAAACGATACACTACTAAGATGATTTTATCATGTTCAGAACATTGAAGAACTGAAAATATCTTCTCAGTAGTACTAATCCATTGTTCAGCAACTAATGGATCAGTAGACCCGTTGAATGAAGGTGGACGCTGCCTCATGAAGGATTAAATAGAAAGTTTCTCCATCCTTTGCTCGTTTGGAAGTCCTGCATGATTCATAGCTTGAGAAAGTTGTGTGAGAATGGCTACAAGATTTTTCACTCCAGCTCCCATAACGTTTGGTTGCTCCTGGGGACAATCATTGCATTGCCCATCACATTCCGCATTAACACAGTTCCTTCAGGTTTAAGCCATTGACTAAAACCAAGAAGAACAGTGTGAGGAACACTAATTATAATAGTAAAACCACATAATCAAGAATAAAATTTCACACTTAAGGTATTATCCTAGGTTATTAATGGTTATTTCTAAAACACTAAGATTGTGTTCTATGCTTAGAATTATCCTTAGGGTTCTTACTAAGGATTTCACATCCTAGATTCCAAAGGTTGACTATTCCTTTCCTTTGATACCAACTATAACGACCCATACTTTACATACATTGTTATTACTTCAGAATTGAAGCACACTTATTACAACATATATCCAAACCAAGAAAGGACCGTATATGTATAGTGTCTTTATAAACTGGGAAATATAAAAAACTGGTTCATAAAGCATCTACTTTTCCTCCCATTTATTTCATCATATCTAGAGTCCCATTTTGGCATATTCTACTTAATAACCGTCTTCTTGACCTGGGGAAATAAAACATACAAAAGGGTGAGCTCAAATGCTCAGTAAGGATAAACAACAGAAATATCAATCACATCTTATACATAAGCACATAAATTTTGGAAATCTTATCCTGCAAAAGAGATCATAATTTCAGAACATGGGATAAGTCATAGTAGTGAAATGTAATCCCAATAATCATAACAAAAAACCTGAAACTTTGTAGAATACACACATAATAATAGAGAATAATTTCTTATTAGTCAAGACTCATTTACAAGACTATCTTTGTGGACAAAGTCCATTTCTGAACCGAGTTCACTCCACGTTTCAGTCCTGTTTCACTGAGCCGGTATAACCTACCGTTCCAGCCATGTCTATCTCATGAGATATAAAATCTTTACCCAATGCATTGGAGGGAGATATAGGTCTCACCTATATCATAATGATACCATTCTTATGTGTGCCACAAAATCATAAATCATACACAATTGCATAACCCATGTAATAAAAATGGGAATCTTAAACAGCGTGACATCATAAAAAAATTCATATAAGATAAAGGAATTCATAAAAATATAATTCAATCACAAAATAATCAAATCAATGTAATAATAGGGATAGAAACAGAACCCTTTATTATCTTAGATGGAAAATAATTTTGTTAAAACACTTGAACTCCATTCTTGAGGAAAATATCCTTTCTGCTTCAAAAACACTTTTCCTTTCTTAACATGTCGTACAATTCTAAACTAAAAAAAGTTTATTAAAAATAAACATTAAAACTTGTAAAGGAAGCTTCATGGAAATAATTTATTAAAAATCCATTCATGCCGTATATGTTAAAAAAAATTCTTCTCGTACTTCTGTCGAAAAAGTCAAAAAGTACCTCGTACGAAAAAAGACAAAAGATTTCTTTCATATATTTTACTAAAAACTCACCGAAGGGTAAAATTGGATTTAAAAAATTGTATGTGGATGGAAATAATATTAAATATTGAGGAAACATGTATGTGGATGATAAAATACACCCCAGTAAATACCAAAGTATAAACAATGTCAGATAAAAATGTGATTTTGATATTTCACTAACCTTAGGTCTGATTTGGCTCGTAAGTGTCCGAACCTCCTGTATAATGATTTAAATAATGTTATTGACTTATTAGAGAATCATAATTATTTTTATGATATCATATATGGTCATATTCTTAGTTTCTTTGTAGTAATATTTCATTGCTACTTGTTATTCGGGTGTTTATAACTTTTTGTTCTTAGCGTGTTTTGTCGAATAAATTCTTTTTATTCTCTTTAGGTTATAGATACATCATTTCCAGAATGGTATTAATGTACTATATATCATATTTATTCATTAAATTAATTTATATAATCATTATTCAATGAATATCATGTAGAACAAATCGCATCACATCGTGGAGACGGTATTCCGTACGTACGCACGAGTGATGATATCATTCCTATGACCGTGGAATTGTATTGGAGTGTATGTATACTATTTCAGAATAAGTATCACTTTATAATAGTCATATATAGTCATTATTTATACCATTATACCCATCCATGTAAGGTGGTGGTGGGAAATAGATTACACCACGGCGTGGAGACGGTATTCCGTACGTACGCACGCGCGGTGATTTATTTTTCCGTAGGATGGATAGATGGTGAAATAGGGTTTTTTTATACTTAAAATAACATATACGTATATGAGTGATACTGATGTTATTACATAATAATGAAACAACTAATGAAGAATAAGTGGAAGAAGAAATAATGATGAAAGAATCGGTAACAGACATTACCTCTTATTTGAAGTGCTTCTTTGAGACCTTCTTTTAGGGAACTAAAATTGGTCTTTGAAGAAGACTAGGACCTCTAGGATATCTCTAGGGAAGTGGATAGGAGAATGTGGTAGGGGTAGGACGATCTAGAAGGCTCAATGTGGTGTGAGGAAGAGGGGGAGGAGGTGCCCTTTTATAAGGGAGGAGAGAGGCACCTTTGGAATAACTAAAAATATTATTTTATTATAAAGTCAATTTCGTTTTTAAATAGCTCAAAATTGATTTATTTCGAAGATTAAATTGTTATGGGTCTTAATCCTCTCATAAAAAAGAAGTTAGACAAGTTTAGGTTCCTATATTAACCTTATCATTTAGATTTAACATTAAGATAAATAATTTTACTTTTACCGTGTCTTCTTGTGTTCTTATACTATAAGGTTAATAAACTTACTATAAGAAGCCAAACGAAACCCAAGTTGTTTATTATTAATATATATAACCTTATCTAAGTCATTTCGCCGAACCATAGATTTTTAGGAAGAAAATAACAATTACTAATATAATATTTGTTTTAAAAACTATTTTATGTCAATTTTGACACTATTTAGTAATTAATTTTTCTGAAAATAATAACAGAATCATTAGTTCTAAAAAAGTTAATTAAAACAATACTAACATGTCATATTAATCTAGGAAATTAGTGGAATTCATAAAAAGTCTCAAATTATATTTATTTGGGTATTTATAACATCAATTATGTCAATATTTCATAAATATGATAATTACTGCATCATCGTTGTGTCATTAATAAATTAAATAAATTAAATTATTCAATGTCTAAAAATTACAAATAAAATACCATTATGTATGAAATCTTTATATCTTTCTAATGAATATTCATAGTCGAATTTATCTTATGTATAACCCCATTTTAAAAATTATTTAGTTATTAAACATTGATTTTATCTATTTTAACACATCTTTAAATAAATTAATAATAAATGTCCTAATCTAATCCAAGGGGGCCTAAATGGTCTTATTTTATTCCTAAATTTGTTTTTGGTCGAATTACACTTATCTAATAGAATTAGGACATGTTATAGGGTAATAATAATATCATTTTTACCCTTAATTACCCTATTTACTTTTAACCGTGGTAAATAAAAGTAAAAAGTTACTATTCACCAAAAATTATTTTCATCCATTGAACTACATTTTAGTACTTGATATTAACCGTGTCTGTAGGATTTTTGAAATTCCACTCACAGAAGCGGTAAAATTATGTTTTTTGAAAAATTCATTTTTTTTAACTACCACATAGTGGTTTCACTATTCACCAAAAATTGAATGTTTTCAGAAAAATACCAAAATTTCACCCTAGGCTAATTTCGATATTACGAATCCAAAAATGAAGTCCATTTTAAAAAATAAAATTTATAAAATTTCAAAAATTTGTTATTACTATTCATAACGGCTAGTTTTAATAATATTTTAATAGTATATCGTTGTTTAGTGAAACTCGGTATTGCGTACGACGCAAGCTATCGATGAAGCTCGCAATTTCGTGTAAAGAAAGACAAGCAAGTGTTGTGTGTAGAAAAATATTCCTTTGAGGATTTATGTAACATAAAAGTCTTGGGTGTTACAATATTCATATGAATTTTTATCTAACTCTTTAGTACTTTTTATCAATAAAAAAATAATTGACCACTTTAAGTTTGTATTATCTGGAACATTATTTACATGTTTGTCATGTGATTATATTATAAAAGGTTCTTATATATACCCTTTATTATTGGAATAAAATTTGAATATCCAAATTCATCTATTTTAATTACATTATTTTTTTCAGCCAACGTGCTTTGAAAAATTGGAAATGGAATATTGTATAATTCAACACCCATATTTATTTGAATATTCCAAATTATGAATTATTCGAGTAAATTGGATTTCAATTATTAGTAATAGAAAAATGAAACACATCAGCCACATGTGTAACTCCACAATATTTCAGGGAACTATCATCATTACATTCATTTTTATAGAACTTATAAATATTAATTACACAACCAGTGAAAGATAAGACATATAAACATGGTCCTTTGGTTGTCAGTCAATTTCATTTCCAAATTTAATCCTTATTTTCATATAAAACATTAAAAATATTTTCCAGAAACCATCTTATAAAATTATTATTATGTTTAATTTAAATCCTTCTTTCTTCCATTGAATAATTGAAATGTTGAAAAATTTGTATTTGGGTTTAAAAATATTTGTAATCCTACAAACTGTTCTTAAAAATGTATTGGTTAGCCTCCTCCCAATCAGTAATATTTATTGTGAAAACATCTTATCCAATAATTTCTTCACCTCCATGACGTCTAATATAAAATGATTTTGGTAGAGAAATGTTTTATTAAATGGAAAATATTTTGGAAAATATTTGAATAACTTCCTCAACAATATATAGCTCTATAAAACAACCCTCTAGTCGACCATGATTTTTTTTCATACCCTTTAAAAATATAAACATATCATTAAGTATGGTACATAATTATATAGTGTAAAAGACCACATATTATAATAACTTTTACCTAGTGATCCAACAAATGGACCTTCACAACAATGAATGCTGATTGGAATAATATTTTCAATTCACATAATACGATTGAAATTTCTATTTCAATAGTTTCCAATTACGCTTAGTCTATAACATTTCCTCATATTACGTTGATGAATAAAAATATAATTGTTAATCTTTGATTTTCATTCATGGTTATATTTAATGTAAATCTATAAGAATTATATCTTGTAAGAAAATAAGAAATTCGTGTGATTTCACACCCTTTAACAATATCCAGCCATTGATTTTGTATTATTTATATATGATGAATACCACTCTAAAACCTTTATTTCACTCATGAATTTTAAAAAATGATATCTCTCGTATCTAGAATGTGTGTCCCATATAGAGGAAGAAATGTTTGTTATTTCACTATTCACTATCTCCAAATCATCTCGTATTCCCATGTCAACTATGTCTAACATAGCCTTAATTCAATCCTTTGTTTTTTTGGGTACATTTAGAATAATTTTTATGAAACTATCATGTATTATTTTTCAACATCAATAAATTCATGAAAAGGTTTGAAATATATTATTCCATTATGATAATTATAAAAAACTAAATTATTTTCCCAACCAATTTTCCTATGGATTATCAAACATGGTTTACCTAATGTAGTGTATACATCTTTTACTTTTTCAAAATGATGATCACATATTCCCAAAGATAGTGATTTCTTTATTTTTAACATCCATAAAATGATGTCTTACATGATTGGTACTTATGATATTGGGGGAGAAATATGAGATTTCATAGAAGAAAATAATTTGATGAATGTTTCATCGTATTTGATTATGTTCCTTATTCTCAAATGTCACACCCTTGAATTCCTTTTGTGTTATATCTGTAAATTTTCACAAAATAGGAAAGTCAATTATCATCCCCTACAAAATGTTTCTCAACGTGAAATGTTCATTTATATATGAATCATAAAATGTAACACCAATATCAAATAAAAATTTCTAAACATTGATAAATTCATGAAAATACACATCTATATAATTACTTGAATGATTTTTTTTACTTGATATAACAAGGGTAACATGTTTTATTTTTATTTCGTGAATAACCATTATATGAATTTACAATTTTCTAAAATAACCAGCCATATACAACGATTGATGATATAAAAAACAAAAGGATTCACTTCATCTGTAGAAACACAAGATGATGTTTTCTCGGCTCATTTCCAAAATCATGATACTCTATATTAATTTTTTTACTGAGGATAGTCCTATAGGTGACAGAATCTACCATATCTATTTCATATATCTATATACAACATTAATGTCCTTGTAGTCTATTCACTTCAATATAGTCTCCTAAAGATTGTAATTATTTGAAAGTACCATACAACATTCATAGAACTGGATTAATATTGCTTGAATTGAGAAAAACCTAACATTAAGAATTCATCAGGTGATTTTATATTTTTTAAAAATTAGTATATTTCATTCAAAGAGGATTTAATTCCTCTCATGATCATAGCCATCAAATGTATCATTCGTTTGGAATCACATGCATTGATAGGGAGCTCACTATCTTGTAGGATCATTTTATTCTAGATAGGAAATAGTTTTATAAAACGTGTGTCACTCTATCTATTACCTTATATAAAATTATACAACTTCTGTATGGGTGAAAATGTTGTATATTTAGTACAACCCGAATTAAATGACATATTTGTAAAACTCAAAAAATTGACAAAAAAAAATTGTACAATCACAATTTTCATTTTAAAATATCCCTCTAATTTTCTAAATATAATTTTTATCACTAGTGAAATCGTTAATAACATCCTTAATATAGTTTTCTTCATTATCTACACTTTTAATCATATCATATGGTCCACAAAATGAATTATTATACCATCCACAAGAAATATTCACTTTTCCCACATTTTTATTCGGACATTTGTAACATTGATCTATACCATAATAGATAAAGTGTTTTTAAAACCACTCTAGACTAATTAGACTTTAATAACAATAATGTATTGGCAGAAGACGAATTTTAGAAGGTTCATATATATGATATATTGAAAAAATTATAAACACAATCACTCAATCATCATAGATTTTTTCCATATGATTATCACTCATCCATTCTTTATTCTTATCCAACAACTTTGAGTAAATTATTCTTTTCTACATTTGGAGAAAAACATACTAGATTTGAAAACTGATTAGAGTAATATGACATTAACCTTTCTCTCTTTTAAGAAGAGAGTTATTGTAGATTTATTTTCACCATTAGAGACTCATGGAAGAATGATTGGATTAATAATATCTTAAAAACATCATGTCCCAAACCACAAACATATCCTCCTGAACCCTAAAATTCCATCACTACATTCTGGGACACTATTAGAAGAATTCTATTCTCTTGGATATGATTTTATATGGTATATATATGAAGTTTAATATTTGAACCATAATATCTAGTCAATCTTCTACATTACGGAGATTATTAATATCTTTAAAAGAAGGTGTATTCTATTAAACTCTCTTGACTTATCCCTTTCTCCTCTATCTCCGAGTTGTAACATAATATATACAATATAAAATATGGGTATATATTTTTCAGGTGATCTAACTACTCCCATGACATCCTCGATCATATTTGTATTTGTAATTTTAATCCTATAAGGGGATTAAACTTAACCCTCTAGTAAAACCTATGGGAGAAATCATGGATGCATATAATTATAAACATAATATAGAATAAATGATCTCTAAACCAGATAATATATATTTTAAACAACAACATTAATAAAAAACTGACCTTAATATCAATATCTCAACACAAGAGACACACATTCCAATATCTAATGGTAAATATTTTCTCTTCACTGAATGTGCTGGCCAAGAATCCCAAATATCCTACCACTATTATGACTTCAATATGTTATCATATCTAGAAATTAAAAAAACTAATATAATACCAATTTATAATGACCAAACCTTGGAAACACTTAAAAAATTCCACATAATCTAATCACCCACATGCCCAAAGCGTGTTATCGATTCCTATAAGATGCTTACAAGATCCAGAGAATCAACAAAAACTATAGTGAATGATTCCACAAAATATTATGTAAATAACCATGTATATATATAGATTAGGATAAATAAGTACTTCAAAAAAAACAATATAAAATATATATTTCATTAATTAATGCATACAATTAACTTATACGACTCATGTAGTTAGAACTAACCCAAAGTACATGTCCAATAAAAAAGGGAAACTAAAATAAACCCATTTACCCCATATGGTAATGTGAAGAATTTTCTGTCCATCTCAGAACCTACCACTATACCAATATATCAAAAACATCACAACATTAACTATGGAAGCATCTCACTTCTTAAATCAGAAGAACTAACCAGGCATACATACAACCAAAAGGGTGTGCATAGAGTGAGATAAATAAGATCAATAGGATCACAACCAGATTTTCTATATTATGTTACAATATTAATATTTCAAATATTCTCATTTTATATATAAATGACATGATAAATAATAAATTGGTTTTTATTAAGAGATTAATAATTATTTATCTTTTTCAATAATACTAAAAAATACAAGAAAAACATTTTCAAGGAAAAATATCAATTATTATTTTTCAATGATATAGTTCTTACATAATATAAATAATAGTATTGAGTAAAACATTAGGTAAATCAAACCAAAGAACATATCATGTTTGGAAAACACACTACTCATTCAATAATTGTAAAGACCCAAAATGTTTTAAATACAATTCCTATTCATTTATTTAAATGTATTTAGGATATAAAAAAACATGAACTCCTTTTGTTTTATTAAATCAATTTAGATTTAAATGAAAATTATTCATCCTTACCGTTCTTAATATTGTGGTTGAACAATTATCACATTACTAGTAAAAATATAGTGTTTAAACGAAGCATTTTTAGTAGAAAATGGATGTGATGACCTAGATATATAAGATTATACATGCTGTAGCCCATTTATCAGATCATTAATGGGAGATTGATGTTTTGGGATTTTCTCTAGACTAATCCCATGGTGATATACACTAACATAAGAAATAATGAATCCTATTACTAGATAATTTCAAGCTCATAGAGATCATGTCCCAAACCATGTTCACCGAACGACCCCATGAAAGCCCCACCCTTGCACACCTTAAATTAAGGGATCTTTATGTTGTAATAAATAAATATGTAATAGGACCCTTGAATTAAAATTATGTGCATTATATTTTAGAGAATAATGAATATATATTTATTCCATTATTGTTATTTTGTAAATGATTTTTTAATCACAAATATCATTTTTCGTTAATATTCAAATTCAATTTTGAAATCTAAATTGGTGATTTTATGAATATAGGAATGAAATAATATTTTAATAATATATTTTTATTAAATTATTTTTATTATATATAAATGGTCTTATATTTTTTATGAAGTATAATGTAATTTTTATTATGCTTTAAAAATTTTCTAGGACACAACCCATCAATTTTCAATAAATATTGAAATTTATTTTAAAAGTAAGAATTAAAATATTTAAAAGATTACATACATTAAATGAATATTATTTTTTGGAATCATAATGTTGATATTATCCAATGGTGAATTTTTAATCATTTTCTGAGATAGTAAACTGTTTTGTAAAAAATAAATACATTATAAATATATATTATTTATTTGACACCAAAATTACCCAAAAGTGATGTAATAAAATACTATAAACTATTTATTCTTCCAAATATATTTTTATACCTTATAATAGTTCTATTTTAGGTTTTTTTAAAGCCTTAGTGGATACTCTATGACATATAAAATATTTAATGATTTTTAAATCATTTCCTTGAAAGTGTTACTCACCTTCACATTTGAATATGAAATTGTTAAATATCATTTTACATTGGGCTTATAAAATAATTTATACCACACCCCTTTTAAAAAAAATTGCATAACCATTGCATGGTTAGTTTTTTTTAATATTTTGGTGTGTAGTGTACAAAAAAAACATAATAAATAATTCCCCCCACCTTTCCTATATAAATCCACCCAAGAACCAATTACTCTTCACTCATTATCATTGATGATATACCACACTTTTCCACCATACATTATAAATATCTCCCATGGCACCAAAAATATTCTATGAATAATCTTTCAAGCCATTGGAGTCACACATCCATTTAATGGATCCTCACCTTCCTCTGATCCCCTTGGAATTCAAGCACAATGATTGGGAGTATTTTTTTTATTTTCAATTGTATGTATTTAAATAAGTTTTGAATAATTAAATAAATATAAAATTTATGTTATTTAAATGAGTTATCAATTATCATTCCACATTGAGATCCTTACCTAAGTCTTTATTATGCTGAAATTCCTTAAGGGATCTTCCTTTCTCCTATTTCTCTTAGTACCTATTTTATGTCACCACATTTAATTTCCATTTTCATTATTTACGATATGCTATTTCATAACTGTGTAAATTAAATTTTATCTATATGTGATGGAATAATCATTTAAATCCAATTAATCCCCACTATGATTTTTTAAACCCACCTATTACCATGACAAAGTTCTGTATGATATTTTTCTCTTCTCATACCCAATCAAGAATTTCTATTATATTATGAAACTCCTATATTTGAGTACTCTATTCCATGATCGAATTACAATAAATCCTATTTATAAATGATGTGATATTCATCTCTATTTAATCAACCCAATTTATTAATTTCTATATGATGTTGTTATGCTGCTAAAATCGCATGCAGATTTTCCATGACAATGTCATCATGTAGTGAATACCATACCCATTCCTATATCAAGGTTATTAATCATTATGAAATCAAACTTATATAATCGTTACTTAAATGTATGGATTGAATATTACTTGATTGTGGAATTAATTGTGATGTTAAATGAATCCATTTTATAATATCTGTATGGAATACATAATCATGATATTTAAATGATTATGAAGGGTGAACCCTAATAGACCTCTAATGCATTGGGTAATGTTTATTATATTGATACTTCATGTTGAGATAAGGGTTTATGTGATTGATTTATTTGATTTATTTACACCATGTTGGGACAAGGGTTTACATAATTATAATATTTTTACAACAATGAGACTTATGTTGTAGCCATAATTCCATGTTAATAAAATCATTCTATATCCTGCTTTTATAGTGATTTCTCTCTTATGATCCAATAATATTTCTATTTCTTAACATGTAATTTATTCTTCACAGCATGACATGTTTAATCTCTTACTTGGATTTAGAGCCCACCATTTTCATATGAATTTCCATAGGTTTTCCCATAAAATGAACTATATGAAGGAATGTTGTGACCTCGTAAAAGAATTTTCCAATAAAGGTGTGTATTTTATGTTCTATGTGGTTATATAATATTAATAATCCCTAAATAGGCTAGACCTTTCTATATAATGAGTTGTATTATGATCATTTTTATGTAATAAATTAGTTTTAAATATGATATTAAGGCCAAGGTGATTGTAGTTGGTATTAAAGGATAGGTTTAGTTTTTTGGGATTAGGATGAAGAAACTCTAATGACAACTATAAGCATAAGAATAAGTATATGAAAATGTTAATTTTTTTTTGGGAGTATATGGAATTTGGTTTATCAGTAAAATACATCCCATTATAGATATGAATAGGTAGAGGTGGATTGGGCATAGATGTATCAAGTGGTAAAAATAGAAAATATCACATTGAACTAAACTCGAATGAAAATTGGTGCATGAAAATGGGACTTACTATACTATTGGTCTGACAGTACCAGCAGATTTCATTCGGTAATTTATAAGATTACTATAATCCATTATAAAGGGAACAAAAAAATTCCCCAAATATTATATGTTAATAATTAGATCATGGATAACATCTATTTAATCATATAAATTCATAAGTTAAGTAGAAAAATTTTAATTTATATGTTACCCACTTTTTGTCATTGTATTCCACATTTTGTGTTTATTAGTATAAAATATTTACCCCTAATATTATTTAAATTATATACAGTGGAGAGTAATATGAGGAAACAATCTAAAAACCGATGTGATGATAAATGTGATGACTCTTATAATGTTATTCCCAATCTAATGGGAGTGGGAACTAAAAATATTTCCGTGATACTCTCTCAATTAACTCTTGTTTTGCCTAAAAAAAATGCATCAAGAGGCTAATCCAACACCCCCCCTTGAATTAACAAGAAACAATTGAGAGCTTCACAAGACAAAGGCCTCCAACATTCAGTGGATCCTATGATCCCTAAAATTCTAAACGATGGATCAAATCCATTGAAAATTTATTAGCCATCATTCAATTATTATAACAGGGGAAGTTTCATCCATAATCTTATCCTATAAAGTGTATAGATGATCAATGGGGGACGTTGAAAAAAAATACAAAGAATTAGGTAGATATCAAGGTGATGGGATGAATGGATTTCTATATTTTTTTTGATAAATATTTTCCTTACACCCTCCATATTACGATAGAAATAAAATTCATTTAACTAAAGTAAAAGGATAATTTATCTATTCAATAATATGAGGAATACATCACCAAAAATTCATGAAACACCTCTAGTTTTATCATTACCCCAGAGTTCATGGTTGTCCACTTATTTTTTGGGATAAAACCTATCATTTTGGGAGGCATGTCACTCCAGGACTTTGATAGCTACGAGGAGATTGGCTGATGTTCCCTAAATGTCAATATGGTGATAAGAAATTTATATTTGTATCATGGGGATAAGAATTGAAATGTGTAAATTATTTCAAGATATCAAAGGGATAAATCCCAATGTGATATTAAATTTCCAGAAACCCACTTTTAAAATGTGTGGAACGAAGAACCATATAAATATCACAAAGGTGATTATGAAATGCTACAAGTGAATGAAGGAAGGGAACCGAGTTAGTAGCGTCCAAAAAGAAAATCTGGATATTGTGCTAGATAAATGGAATGCTTTGTTCGATCCTCAACATAATTTTCATTGATGTAGCTAAAATGAACCAAGGTACTTTTCAAACTTCTTCCCAAATCCAAGGTATTTTATTGGAATAAAACAACCATTAAGAAGAAAGTGAGAGATTTATCCATCACTTCCACATAATTGAATCCCCAAAACGATGTGGTGACAGGTATGCTAGTTATTAATTCAACAACAGTGAACATACTTTTTTATTCTAGTTCTACAAATTCTATTATATCCTGAATTTTTATTAGAACAATACCATCATTTCGACAATGCATGGAAGTAGGTATTTCAGTGAAATGGAAATGGGGAAATTATAGCATCCAATTTATATAAATCCCCCTTTCACAATTTGTGAATTGATCTTCCCAACAAACATCATCGTTATTAACTTGTATAAATTTGATGAAATTATTTCCATCTATTTTATTTCCTTGTATAGAGCCACCATTAATTTCTCTAAGAGGGGAATCACACTCTATATGTTGAATCGAACCTCGATTAAATAGATGCTCAAGGAATAGGATGAATCGTATTTAGCACCATCATATCAATAATGGGTATTAATTCCCTATGAGAACATGTATCCTTCTCAGATGATTAGGTATAAAAAATGAACCATCCTAGAAGGCATTCATATTGTTATAGAATTTTCTGAAGTTTTGTTTGATGAATTTCTTGTTCATCATCTTAGAAGGGATGTAGAATAGTTGATTGATTTTTTATCTGGTGTGTTACTAATATCCAAGACTCTATATGGAATAATTGTTGTTGAGTTTGAGAAGCTAAAGAAATAACCATTAGAGAATCTATATAATGGGTATATATAGAAATGTGATTCAACATAGGGTGGACTAGTTCTTTTCTACATGAAAAAGGATGGGTCAATGAGCATTTGAATTGATTATAATGTGATAAAAATCATGGTAATAAACATTTATAATTTCCCATGAATTGAATACATTTTCAATAAGATACATGGAGAACAATACTTCTTCACGGTGGATCTATGGTTAGAATATTACCATGAAATGTTTAAGGAGTATATCCATAAGATTTATTTTCATACAAGGAACGTGCATTACATGTTCTTAGTGATTCCATTCTGACTCACTAATTTTCTAGAAATCATCATTGATATGATGAATATAGTCGTTAGAGATAACCTTGAAAATTTTTCGGTAGTCTTTATAGATGATATACTAATATACTCCAAAAATAAATAGAAGCATGAAGAGAATCTGAGCATTGTCTAAGAGACCATAAAAATGAGAATCTGTTGGGAAATTACAACAAGTGTGTGTTCTAGTTGAAGGAAGTATCCTTCACGAGTCATATCATCATAAAAAATGGGATATAAATGAATGATTAAAAAATGAAATTGAATTATTGTTGATGCTGAAATCTGTAACGTATATCCATTGAATCCTTGGGATAATAGGATATTATCACCATTTTGGGAGAAATTTCTCACTATTGTAAAACCATCTTAACAAGATAACACATATTTTATTCATCTTTTCATAGAATCATGAATGTGAATAAAACATCATAGAGTTTATGAAGTGGATTCTCACTACCCTTAGGCTCAAACTACCCACATGAAGAGATATTTTTGCAATATTTTTTTATGCTTCAAATAAGTTCCATGGAACTATATTGATCCAAAAGGACCAGGTCATTTCTTATACTAAATGGTAGTTGAAAATTCATGAGAAAAACTAGCCCATGAATGATCTATAGTTACTAGTTCTGATCTTTTCTATGAAAATATGTTGGTATTATCCCTTTGGATAAAAGTGTGAAATATATACATATTAAAAATTCTCAAATATATATTCACATTGAATGAGATGATATTCCTAAATGAAGATGTTTTCGGCTCATTATGGATGAGAACATATAAATCCATTACAACCATGGGAAAGGAAACAAAGTTACAGATTCTCAATGTAGAATGAACCCAGAAATTCTATCATTGATGGGATTTGATAATTATACAATCACCTTACATTTGATTAATATGGACAAGAGAATAAAAATGATGTAAAAATAACCAATCCATTCACAAATGACTTCTCAACCATATCTTTTGTAATGGATAATGGATTCTCAAAAAGATGATATTGTAATTTTGAATAAAATGGAGATTATGAAATTATGTAAATACTAAAAGATAAATTTTATTGATGAATAAATTGGTAGATTGTGGTCAAGAATATGTGTTCCATCAAATCCAATGTTAAATGAAGATATTTTGGATGATGCAGATAGTTAAAATTTCTCTCTTCACCTAAGAAACACAATGACGTATCAAAATCTAATAGAGCACTATTATTGGGATAACATGAAGAAGTAGACCTCTAAATATAAATAAATGTTCCTCGTATTTCAGTATGTGATGGATTAGTGGTAGAAATATAAAGGGAATATGTATCCAATACCCATACCCACATGTTAAAACATCACCATTGGCTTTGTCATCAATCTTCCAAAGACATCCAAAGGAAAAAAATTATATATAGTTTGATGTGGATTATATATCAAAGAAATTGAGATTTATTGAAATTCAATATGATTTTTATATAGATTAACTAGAACTAATATACATTAGAAAATTTTAAATGCTACGTGATGTTAAACTATCGATTTTGTCTGATTGATATTGATGAATCAAAATTATGTTCTAGTAGAGTATCCAGTCTAATCTGAACACTGATTTGAACATTAGAATATCCTATTACTCTCTAAATGATAGCCAATATATCAATTCTATCGTGACATTTGAGGACATTATGAATTATTTTACAATTTACATCAAGGGTGGATGGGAATAACTTCTTCCTTCGGTAGAGTTACTTCAATAAATCTATTTACACTCACATTTGTAAATGGGTCCTTATTATTCCATTTATGGGAAGAGGTGCATAACACCTGCATGTCGGGATAATGTTGTGGAATAAAATCTTCTATTTATGGAAATGGTCAAAGATATGGTGGAGAAGTTTAAGACCATCTAGTAGCAAATCAATGATTCTATGAGACCACAAAATCAAATTTTTTATAGTCATAAAGAAGACATAGAGTTTGAAATTGGATACATGGTATTCAACCACATATTTATATTGAGGAGATTTATTAGATTTGGGAATAAGGTAAAAATTAATTCAAGGTAAATCAGCCCTTTTGAGATCCTTGATCGCATCAGACCAGTGGCTGATCCATTAGCACTGTCCCTAAACCTGTCTCAAGTACATGATGTATTTTTGATAACACTCTTACGAATGAAAATACAAGACCCATGACATGTAATCAATCAAGAGGTGGTACTGTTATTAAATGAATTATCATATGTGGATAAAATGATGATGATCATAGATCATTAAAAAATAGTTCTACAAAATAAGACAATTTCCCTTGTATAAGTGTTGTAGAGAAACCATGAGTTTTAAGAAGCAACATGGGAATCAGGGAAGTGATGAGTAAAAGTTACCCTCATATAGTTTATTTTGGTAAAAAGAAATTTCAAGGGTCAAATTTCATATTCGTTGATGGTTGTAAAGACCTGAATTTTTTTGAATAATATAACCTTTCATATTATTAGATGTCTTATGAATTTAGGAAAAATGAGCACTAATATTTTATTTAATATCTACATGGATTTAAATGACTATTATGTTTCCTTAAAATTGATAATATAGATGTTGAATAGTGATAACATGAATAGAATAAATATAGGGTTTTAAAAAATTATTCTGGAAAATACAAAGGATATAATTGCCTCAACCTGTACGATCAGACCCTATAATGCCCATTAATTAGATCATCTGAGGGAGATATCATTTCTATTCATTTATCTAGAACAATCCCATGCAGAGATCCAACAACATAACCAAAACAGAAAATATTAATGGGAGATGTTAAAGCTCATCGAGATCACGACCCAGTCCATGTTCACTGAATGACCCCATGAATTCCCCCCATCACATGCCTTACTATATGGGTGTATGTTGGTATATTAAATGGATATATAAAAAGACCATAAAATTATGATTCTATGAAATATATAAATGAATTAATGAATTAAAAATTATTTTCAAAAAATATTATTATTAAATAAATTTTATTAAATATAAATGCTTTCAGTATTCCTAAGAACTTAAATGTAGTTATTATAATGAGAAGTTTTTTTTTTAAAACAATTATATATTAAATTAATGTGAATTTTTATTTTAAATGTTAATACTCACAAATTAAAAAATTTATTTATATAAAATGAATATTATTTTTTTAATCAAGATTTAGAAATTACCTCACAATGCATTTTATTTATTTTTTGTGATAGTCTATTTTTAAAAAAAAATTTAAATATTGTTTAAATTTATAATATCTTTTATGAGATCATAATGTCCCAATAGTGATGTAATAAAATTATATAAATGTTACTTACATCCAAATATATGTTTTTATTTTTAAAATTTTATTTTCAAGTTTATATGATTTATTTGATAATTCATTAGTGAACCCTCCATGACATATAAAAGAATTTTTTATTTTAAAATTATTTCCTTGAATGTGTGACTCAACTCCATATTAATAAGGTAAATAATTATTTAATTTTAGGTTTATATCCTTGAAAATAATGTATACCACTCCCCATTACAAGATGTGATGGGAAAAAACCATGGGATGGTCTGTGGTTTTCAATATTTTTTTGTGTAGTGTCCAAAACAAAAACAATAAAGAATTCCCCCAACTTTCCTATAATACCCCTCAAAGAAACCATTCTTATTAAATGAATATATTTGATGAATGACCTCCCACATTCCCCTATATTCTCTAGAGTCCTCCTAAAGAGCCCCTAAGCTCCCAAGACACATATCCCATACCTTTAGTGTCACATATCCATGTACGAGATCCTAACATTCTTCTCCTCAACTTTTAATTCAAGAAACTAATTTCATAGTAGTTCTTTTAATTTCTATTTATTATATTTAAACTCTTTGTAAATAATTAACATACTATTCAATTTATGTTATTATAATGACGTCTCATTTTATCATCCCTATTTTTTCCCCTTCCTAATCTGTTAATATGTTGAAATTACGAATGTGATCTTCCTCTCTCATTTTTCTTTAGGCACCACTTTTTTGTCCTGAATTTTTAATTCCAATTTCATTATTTGGGATATGTTATTTATTACCTCGTTACTATCCATATATTTTATATGTTATGGAATCTTCCATTAACTCCCATTAATCCACCTATTATCCATTAAACCCACTAGTTACTATGCTAAAATTCTATAAGGGATCTCTCTCATCTCATTTCCAATCATGAGTTTCATTTTTATTATGCATATCACATGTTGGGATTTAATTTTCAATGATCCAATTATTATAAATCCATTGTATAAATTATTATAGACCAATTTTACTCTCATAAACTAAATTTATTAATTTTTATATGATTTTTTTTATGTTCCTAAAATCGCATATTGTTTTTCCATGCCAAAATAATTTTTTAGTTAATACCATACCCATTCCTCTATCAACAATATTCACCATTATGCACACATACTTATCAATTGGTGACACACAAGTATATAATTTAAATTATTTTATCATGGACAATATGATGTTATTGAATGAGCCCATGATATATGATATATGTATCAAAATTAAATATTGACGTTATTATGAAGGGTGCACCCTGATAGTTCTCAATGCATTGGGTAATGTTTAGTATCCTAATACATAATGTTGGGACAAGGGTTTACATGATTTTATTATAGAGATTTTTTCCACAATATTAGGAAAAGGGTTTACCTGGTTCCATATTATTAATGATGTATTATTTTATATTGTTTCAACATTTCTATGTTATGATAATCATGATATACCATGACGTATGTTAAAATTTATATTATTATCCATTGATATGGATATATTTAAAAATGTATTTTATTATTCATGTTATTCATTTTTTATACCCTTTGTGAGATTTTTATATCACCTTTTCTTATTTATTTTAACAAGTTATCCCATGGAATTCAATGTCCGATGGAATGATAGGATCATGAAAAATATGTTTTCAATAAATATGTATATTTTTTGTTTTATTTTGTTATATAATGTTATGAATCCAAAAATACACTTGTATTCTCAATCTAATTAGAATTATTAAATAAAAGTTTATAAAATAAATCATGTTTAAATATGAAATAAGACCATGGTTTTTATAAAAAGAAATGATTTCATTGTAATAAATCCCTCATAAAAATATTCCTAGGGATTAGAGGGTTACTTCATGATTGATCCCCTTATTATTTAAAATATTAACTACATGTAACAAATTGTGTAGGGAGCAGAGGAACACCACATGAGTGAAACACAAATAATAAAATCGATGAAGGAACAAATCCCCATATTCCTCCCAAGTAATAATTTTTTCTATTGTGTTTCATTTCATAAAATATTCAATATGAAATTTCCTTAATTACATTTCAAACCACAATATTCTCTTAAAAGAACCTATCTTCAAAAATAACATCATAATTTTTTGAAAACACCAATTTTCATTTAAAAAATAAAGGGAAAATACATATATTATTTCTAGTTAAATTATTCACTAAAAATAGAAACAAACTAATAAAATATTTGTAATCGTGGTTAATTCAATAACCGCTAGAGAGTGAACCACCTACATCAAATGTGGGTCAGACATGCCCACAATAGGATCCACCAATACTTGAAGGATCACAAGAAAAAAACAATGGACTGGGAATTCACTCCAATATAATAGAATAATATTAGATAAATATTACATATAGAAGATAGGATATAGCAAAACATTTCTTAATGAGAAAACACACAATCTTCATCACGACCAACAATGTATTTTCCCCAAAATGATGATCTCATGATTGATCTAAATGGAACATGAAGGAATCATCTACAATTGATCAACTCCACTTGATTTAAAATATCAAAATTAAACCAACAATGCTTTATGAATAGTTTAACTAATGAAATAGAATGTATAATTTCATAATTGAAGCAACAAAATCTTCATTGAGATAGAATATATTTATATATATATATATATATTAATACCTGAATATTTAAGATGACCATAAATTCGTGTATGAGTAACTAGCGTTCAAGGGGAGTCATAAACATATAATGGGCGAGGTATTATTTGTGTAACATGTCAAATAATACTGCAAATATCGATTTCATAGAAACAATATAACACACATGCCTTGAATATTTCAAAATAAATATGTTATTAAAATGGAATCACCTCATGTTAAAAACAAAAAACTGATAAATTCATGTTTTGAATTTAGTTAATTGCCAGAATTGATTTTTATAGGGAATTTATTTCATAGATCAGGATCAATATAGATAAAGGAAATTTCCCAAACTCATGAAATCATCAAAATGAAATACCCACTTTGGGTATCATATTCACAGTCTGAATATCTCTTTTTTGAAGCTTCTACTGCCATAATATCATATGTAACCTTACATAGACAGTTTTTAGTAAACCAAGCATTAAACCCACCCCAAAGTAACATTCCATTGTACATAAACATGTTGAATCTATGATTCAATTAGTGTGAAAAAATATAAGTTTCTGTAAACAAATTTAATCTTACATAAATTCAATGTATATATTCCTGGACTCCCCAATGATAGATGGAATTCCCATGTCCCAATTACACATTATTGAATCATTTCGCACCCGTACAAAGTGTCATATGCATTCCCATCATGCAACAATACAATTTTGAAATGAAGGATACATCAAACCAAACATGTTACGTATTCTAACCCCATAAAAATGTTTGTGAAAAAAATAAACATGTGTTCCACGCCTATATAATTTCATAATAATAACTACGGGATTATTCATTAAAAATAATATCACTCGTACTCCTAAGAAGGCTATCGGGAAGTAGAAATAATTATATTTTATGGTAAATTACAATTCTACAATGATAGTGTGAAAAAATAAATATAATGGACCCTAAAATGTAAATTAATTTAAAAATAGACTTCATATTATCCAAAACATGACATAGAATATAATGGGGTAATTCTCACACAACTTCTCCAATGTCTATTCATATGCACGTAAAGAGAATAATTTTATGGGAAACACTTCTTTGCACCCAACTCTCAATATTTCAAAAAATCAGGACTCTTTAATAAATATGTTTTCATTTTTTATGATCCCATTATTCATGAAATTTTTTCCTAAAAAATTAAAATTATCATGAAATAAATACCTAGCACCCTACTATGTGTTCCCCATGAACCTAGTGTTACAATTACACTACTCACATCTTCAATTCATAATTAATGGAATTCTCATTTCATGAAATCTTAGGTACCCATAAATAAACCTACCAATTGAAAAATCTTGTATGTAAATTTTTATCCTTTGTCCAACAAAAATGTACATTAGTATTTTCACATAAGATGTTACAATTGAATCATCTGGGGAAACAAAACACAAATGTTAGAGGATATGTGTAATGTCATATTTTTTTCTACCCTTAACATGATCTTCCTGAGGAGTGACCCTAAAATGTTCGATCTTCATGACCTAAAACACTATGTTTCCACATACTAGTAATATGATATTAAACAATGAAATAAATTACTATCTAGGGATTGTTTTACATAGAGTGAGACTATAGTTTTAATGATAAATCCTCTCTCAATTTAGTTTTAAATATCCCTTTATTACATGAACATTCTTATTGTTTGATATTTAAACTAAATAGAATGATATTTTCACCCATCCTAGAACTGTGGGATCAATATACTATGGTTTTTATCTGTATATCCAAAAAATGGTGCATGGGATGCCTTTATGAGGTTCAATAAAAACATACCTCCTGAATCTACCTCAATGTGGTATTATGATCTATTCCATTGGTAATCACATGTTTGAAATCTCCCCTCCCAGGGATGAACCATTTAGATTCACCTCCATGGGGTGTTATAATATATTCTATTAATAAAACCTACTATGAAATCTTACCTCCAATGGAAGACATACCAAATTCTCTACCATAATGTGTTCTGATCCATTCTTTTGATAAACACATGTGGAAAAACATCCCTACTAGGGAAATAACTTCCATATCCACCTCTATGGGGAGTTTTGATACATTCCATTAACAAAAACACGTGTGAAATATTACCTATGAGTATCACACCTTTATATCTATCTCTATGGGTAATTCGAATCCATTCCTTCAGTAAACCCATTTTTTATATCTTACCTTCAATTGGACCACCTTAGAAATCCACTGTCATTATTTAATTTGATCCACTCCATCGGTAAACAATATTTTTACCACTTTCATCCTCCTGAAACACCATTAGGATCTACCTCCATGAGAATATTTTATCCAACCCTTTAGTAAAAACTGGACTTAAAGATTCCCCAAAAGGTGTTAAACTCCCTAAAATTCATTTTGGGGTGATCTAATCAACCATTATGTCCTTAAAGGACTCTAATAATGTGACAAAACATTCCACAATATAATCTTAAAGTAATACAATATTTTTTTCACAAGACATTAATATTTTTTCTATATCTACAAAACATCAAACTCATTTCATGACCGATAACATACAACCCATTATAAACACTAGATTCCAGAAAAAAATCGAAGACATGTATACCTATAATTAATTACAACATGATTGATATTGGATTACTTGGATTAATTTCCTATGACACCTCATATTAGAAATCCTCTAAGGACGAATATTAAATAGTGAAAAATTCTCCAAATGTCCTGATATGTGAAGAGATTCCCAATGTTAATAATATCTTTACTGATGTTTTGTGTCCAATTGAGACAACAAAACATAATTTACTAATATCTAGAACAATATAGAATGAATAATTAGTTCCATGAAAATGTTTTATAGCTATGAGGGAGACTTAAAAATTAAAATGATTTCTAATGATAAATCAATATAAAGAGGAACAAAAATCCCATCATCAAATTTTGATCATGGAGAATACATAAATTATTGAAGGGATATAATCATACCACCTCTTAAAAGTGTTAATGAATGGGAAATGAAAATGCATGTCATTTGTTTCCCCAAACAATCCTTCAAAGACATAAATATTGATAATGAAATGAAACACTTCCCTTCAGCCACAATTACTTTTAGCGTATCTAGAATTAGTAGATTTTCTTATCACGATATTCAAAAATTCAACACCAAGTCTCAGTATGAAAATGGTGGGCCTACCAGAAAATAACTTGTGATTTGGGGAAGTCAGCATTGTTAATCCTAGCTCTGTGACATCATCATAACATATCTGTCTCCATTTATGGAATATTCAATGATGTGGGGGAATTAGGAATAATTATACAAATACCATCACCGATGGATAAATCCACATGACATATATGAATCCAGTCTTAGGAATTCAGAAACTCAGAGGTGGTAGGAACTAGCCTGGAGAGGCATTGATGCATAAATACCATAAAACCACACCTCCACCATGACTTCAACCTCTTATTATCCTACATGATGCACACCCCAATTATTATTAATTTATACAATCCAATGGAATGTGATCCACTCAATCACGCTCTAGTATATGATTTAAGGGGTCATTCTCACAGGGGAAATGTCCATCCCTCATCTATAGGCATAATCACCTCATTAACACCCTGGCCAAAAAGGGTTTCATTGTGGAAAACTAGCACCGTTATGATGATGATCCATTTCATGAGTCTATACCTAATTATTATTCATTATTATTTCCTATATTTATAAGAGATAGAGGATACATGAGTCGCATATACAGTGACTATCACTCGAGTGACACCTAAGAGGATGCATACTTGGCCTCAACAGCACTAACGATGACCAATAACAAAAACTAGAGATTATGTGGATATAAACCGCTCTCCGTCATCCCTAGTGCATCATACTAGATGGTATCCATAAGGGATATCCCAAGACAGTTCCCCCTAGGTTCCATCTACAAGGAATCATATTGATCATTCCACAATTGGTGTATCCCACTAGATCTATATTTTAGGAAATGTGGGATTGATCATTTATTGATTGAAATCGAGGCCTTGGCTCCTTCATAGGACAGTCGAGATGAGAATTTCAATCACTAGTACCACTTCAATCCAATAAAATTCAAATATTTATCATGATATATTGTTGAGAGGTCATCCCCACTACCCAACCTACATGTACGAATGTCCTCCACATGCCACTTCCAATCAGTGTTGAGATCATAATTTCACCATCACCATCCCAATTTTTTGTCCTCTCTACTATGTCACCATAAGTATGGTGTCTCTCCCCTTTATTCTTAAAATATAAGAGTATTTCCTCCATATTCTAACAATAACTGAAAATGAAGTCATCCCCTTGATAATGATCTAACCTTCCCTGAAGAACTACATTTAGATGAAGGATGAATTTTTCATCATCAAAGGTAGAATATGTGAATGTACCATATCCTCAATCATCACATTAATCTCTATGATTATGGGGTAATAGAACAATCAATGATGGAACATGCATATATGTTTTATGAGTTTGGGAAAAGGGCCTAGATATTGAGATTCATAGTCCCATAAGTTGTGGTTTCTAGTATTCCCAGAACCATCCCATGTATATACAGTTGGAGGACGTTTGGTGTCTCTTATAGGGGATCAATGTTGAACCTTTTTCATCACCACTGGTTTCTATACTCACTATATATACCAATTAATTTTGGGAGATTTAAGGTTTGTAGTTAGTGCCCTCAGATCATGTTAATTATGTCACGTCATTGATGGGTTTTCCTCCCCCGCGCATAAGAATGATATAATCACCATATATTATATGGATGCGATGATGATGTTAAAATTTCCATAAACGGAATTCTGACATGTAGAAGATGTTTGGATCATGAATGAACCCCCAACTAGGTAATCTATTAGATGAGCATATCTACATCAGTGCTTCTACCCATATCTCAAACATAACCTATCAGTGAATTGGCAAAACAATTACACATTATTTCCATTAATAAAGAGGCAATGTGGAAGGACTTGATTTCTAACCAATTTTCAACACTGTTCTGGACACTTATGGCACAAAACATTAATATCCTAGAGTCTCTCTATGTGGAAATAACTGTGATTTTTCATGAGATCATTTAGGAGATGTTTAACCACACCTTAGACCATCAGTTGTTCTTTCCTATAAGTCATTACTAAATAGACAATATCATGATGCATTACAAGTGGGATAATATCATAGCTATACTAGTAGATCAATGCCCTATGTTTTATGATTACCTCGTGACCTTTCAACATTCCTATGTCAAGAGCCTTATTGTACTCCACCATGGTATGGAAGAAGTATCATCACACATATATATTTGATAATAAAGATAATTTGAATCTATCCATTTCAAACCTATCATGATGTATTTTTATCTTATCCACTGACGAATAATGCAACAACCTAAGATTTTGTAATATATATTTTTTTCAAATTAATTTCTCATTAAGATATTTTTCATTTCACACAATACATAATATTGTTCTTTAAGAACTAAAATTGTTTTCTATGCACCACACACAAGACATTGATTATATGGAGTTATATGAAACACTATGTTTCGTTTTTACCACACATAATTCCAATCTCATTTGATATCTTTTATATGATGAAAGGCTCGGTTTTTATCAATATACCCCATACAATTACTAATATTATAAAAATATTGTTATAGCTACCACATAGAATTTAGAATGGGCGTTACGAATACGATCAAATTATTTATGAAAAAAATAATTTAAAAATGTATATAATATTATTTCTTTTTTTTCAATTAGAATATTTAAATATTGGATCTATTTTAAAATAATGAAATTAATTTTCTTAGAGAACTTATTTTCTATGTACAAACACAATTTTATATTAATTAATTAAATAATTAAATTTTGATTAATTATATTTAATCTATATTTTATATAATATATTCAATCAATATTTTTAATACTTATTCAATAGAGTTTATATGTATATGAAAATAATAATTTAAATTTCTTGAATAGGAAGTTAAATTCTTTTAAAAAGTAATTTTACCTCCATTTACTGATGAACCAATTTTAAATAAAATTTTTGAACCCATTATTTTTTTATAGGTCAAAATTAACTTCATCTTTTAGAATCAAGAATAAAATTTATCTTATAGTGAATTTTTGCTATTCTGTTATGAAATTTATTTTTTGTTAAATAGTGAAAAACACTAAATAGTAATTCAAAACCAATTTTTCATCAAATTTATTTATAAGGTAATATTTTATTTTATTAGTTTTAATGTATAATTAGATCAAATATGCTTCAATTAATTGTATTTTTTTAATTTTATTCATTTTTACATTGAAAATTGATTTAAAAACTAGGAAATCTATGGCAAGTTTGTACTTAAAAAACAATATCTGTCATCCTCTCTATAGAATTATATTTAATAATTTTTTGAAAATTATATTACTGAAATTCGAAAAAATAGATTTTATATTTTTAAATATAATTATTTACAATATCAAATAATATGAAATTAGTTTTTTCTAAAAAATTTATTGAAATTAACTATATTAAATTACGATGAATAAAGGGATAGTTTGTTTAATAAAAGACGAAACATCAATAATAATGCCAAATATGACCACAATAATTTTAAAAATTTAATTGGATTTCCATATTTCGACACTATCATACCTTTTATTGAATTTTTTTATGATTGTATCCACATTCTGTACGATAAACTATATGGAATTACCTTCTCGAAAATTTACATAAATTGAACACCTCCTTCACATTATAAAGGTAATAACTCCTCTCAACTATTCACACCACTCAATCTATTTGGATCAACAAAAATTCCCTCAAATTATATAAAAAAAATCTATAAAATTCATTTTAATCCACCCTGTGCTAAAAAATCTATCCATGGAAGACCTTTTATGAAAAGTATAATGTGTTTCCCAACGAATAGGTAAAATCCTTCCTCATGATTCATTAATTTATTTTCCTTCTCCACAAACTCAACTATTATTATTCCATAATTATAAAATAAAATAAATATAATACATATAATGATAATTTTTAATTATAATTGTTGTACATTTACATACACACACCACCATCTAATAGATAACGAACATATATGTTTTGTGTATGGTGAACTACCACATCACAAAATGATGTAGTTTATTTTTTCCTTTACCAACAATCACTATTGGGAATTATAATAAAAAATATGTTTTTATAATATATATATATATAGTATTTAGGATTTATTTACAATTTTTAGTTATTATATAAATCATATCCTCATTCTATCTATTTTTTTAAATAAAATTACATCGTTTGTCGATGTTTGGACTACCACGTCCTGAAATAAAAGTGAACCATTAACAATTTAAATGGAATGCATTAAGTATGGGTTCAGTAAAAGTAACTAATAAATATGAAATAATAAATACATTGAAATTATATTATATATATACAATTATTTCATTCATTCTACATAACTATAAAATGGATGTTGTGTTCATGATTACGTATGTTCTACCGTCCTTATTAATGGTGTATTTTGATTAATATTTATATGATTTATTGATTATTATAAATATTTATATAATGGATTTATATAATTTTTATATGATATATAATATTATTTATGTAAGTATATCAATATCTATGTATGGGGATCAAAAAATACAAGGCGAAACATGTATGGTAAACAAATCATTTGTTAACCGAATCATTACATTAACATGGAATTTTTAATAAAAAATAAATATAATGTCATAAGATAATATTATATTTTATTATATATAATAATATTTTTATATATTTGAATTATAAAAAAATTATTTATTATACACACGGATTTAATGTGTAAAATGAAATTCAATACTTAATGTAATGGAGTTTCGTCTCACATTTTTATTTATATGAGAAACATTTTGTATTCGCTGCTCATATTATTTATGTTGTGTATATTATTCCCATGGATGTATTTTATGATTATTATAATTAAATTTCTGTGTAGTTACATATCAATTTTATAATATTTCTTTCATGGTGGTTATTATTAAAATGACACAAAATCGAGAAAATAATTTTGTCTCAAATTACCTTCATTGAGACACAATCGATGTTTTGAACATATATTTTTCTATGAATTATATATACTAAATTTTTACATTTAATGTAAAAAATTAAATAATTTTATTTATTTGTTATCATTTAATTAATTTTATCATTCAATTTTATTATGATTTAATGTTATTAACATGGTGACAATGTTTATTTTCAATCTCATTGTTTATCGACAGTGAATATGATTATAAATCAATTTATTAAATATTATGATATAAATATAATGAAATATCATTAATCATTTTAACATATTTCTATTTATGTTATACCCCTATAACCATGACCTTTTACACTCTTTTTCACATATGTTAATTATAAAAATAATTTTTGAAAATAAGAATTTGTTTCTTTTTTTGGTCAGAAATTTTTGGTCATTATTAACCGTTTGTTCTGGAAATAGGTTTTCAAAAACATTTAATAACATCCTAAAATGAATAAAGAAAATTTTTAACCATATATTATCTTTTTAAAAAAAATTAAAAAACTTTTTTTATTCGGGTAATATTAAAATCATTTATGGTACAAAAGTCATGTTCAACATGTCTAGACATACCCACTATAAAGAAATAAATATCATTGATTCTCACATTATATGATTATAAGATAAATTTATTAAGGAAATTTTTTTCCAAATGTTATGTATTAGTTTTTATTTTACAATGGTTTTAAATGAAAAAGGGTTTCCAAAAAATTTATATGTTTATTTTTTTTAAATTGTTTTCAATGAATAGTTAATATGTTATAAATATGGTTGATTTAATATATATGGATTTAGATGATCTAAAATATTATTTTATATGTTTTCAAAAAATTAATCAATAAATATTTTTTTTTAATTTTTTCAAGATTCATTTATAATTTTTCTATGAAAATTGGTATAAATATGTTTTTATGCTTAATTTTTAAGTGTTCAAGGAAAATGTACATCATGTTGTTGTAGTTATTATTTTTTAAAGCTTGAATAAAAAGAAATTTAAAAAATAATTGACGATTCTTTTATAAATTTTCACAGAAAATGTATATCAAATTGTTTTTAAGAAACTATTATATATTTTCATGGAAACAATATTCAAAATGTAATCAATATTATAAGACATATTTTGATGGAAAAAAATGTAGAAATTTTTCCAAAATTAATTAATAATGTATTACGCTCTATATTAAATTAGGATTCATGAATAATTAATTCATATCCATTATTTCATGATTCATATTTTAGATCTTGATATTTGGGTGAAATATTATAATTTTCTGATCATGTTCTCATTTCCTCTCTCCAATGGGCCGAAAGAATTAATTTTTATATTTATTTTGATAACACACCTTTCTAGGGGTGAGGTGGAACCATTACAATACCTGTAAACATATGTATTACATGGACAATAGGCTTTAGATGAATTAATAGCTCGTAGGCTTTAAACATTACATACAACACAGACTGACTACATAGAACGGCTCCTCCCCAGTATCTTCATCGTGAAATCAGCACTCCACCTTCACATGGCTCTTAGTCTATGCTTTCACATGCCCGGATTGGCTTGTCCCAATGGTAGGTATCATACCCTCTCATTCTTGAAATCTGTTTTTCTTATGTTGTGGTGAAATCTATGTTATCCTACTCCTTCTGAAGCTTGTTCCTTATAGGTTGCCTAGTTTTCATATACACATATGTTATCATAGCCTTACACTTCTGATTATTATCACATATATGCATGGTTTACCCATTCTAGGCTTCTGAGTGCACCGATTGTAATTTTTCCTTCCCAATGAAATGAATAATGATATTATGGTTTATATGTATAGGATTTTTTCTAGTCCTAGAGATCCAAATGGGTGTTAAGGTTGAAAACAATCGTACCAGTGTTTATGTTTCCATGCTTCCAAATGCACTAAAATAACACGTACTTTGGGAATCTGTTTTTCAAATTTTTTATGTATTCTGAAGGAATTATGTAAATTATTTGTATCATAAGAAATGGTTCTTATAAATAAATCTCATAATTGTCTAAATTTTCTATAAATAATTTCATACAAAAACATTTATAGGAATATTTGGATGGGGAACCAATATATGGCGTGAATGTGGGGATCCCCCTCACGGGGCATCATGGTATGAGGAATTCCCTCTGGTGTTAGTCCATACTATCTAATAAAGTAAAAAACATGGAATTGAAGTTGCCTATAATGAACAAATATTTCATTCTACTTTTTATATAGATATTATAGATAAGTTCAAGGGAATCTTCGAGCCCTCCTATCCTTTTATGGTTGCACCGAATGTAGAGACGAAACCCATCACAGTCGCATTTCACCAGTAGCTCGAAGAGTGTAAAACAATCATTATTGATCTCGTTAATGATTAATTAAAAAATTATCAAGGTGATCCTATATACTATCTAATATGGAAGATATTACTCTATGTCCAGATGCCCTGGGGCGAGCTTGGTGTCCCTATACTGTCGGTCAGAGAAAAAGATGGGGGATATTGCATGTGACTGAGGAATGATTCATAGAATTTTAATAAGTGGTGGGATTTTTCTACAGGGACCAGGGTTATGATACTATCAATGTTTTTGAGAATCTCCCTCATTTGATGATCCTATCAATTCATTGGTGGCCAGATACTCTCACCACTGATTGTGTGGCTCCCACTCTAACAACTCACTATGAGGCCCTAGAAGCGGGATACGTGGGAATTAAACCTTTCGGAAATCTGTAGAAGGAATTGGTTTATATCATGTGAGAACATCCAATGTTCTTAAATACATTATTTTCTCCATTAAATTGGATTTCAAATAAAACTGTACCACCTAACCTTCTTTATTTTGACCTGTGGACTTATTTTGGGGACCCCATAAAAACATGAGGCATCCAATATCTAATTATTTATTCAGAAATGAGAAGGACATGTATTTTTTCTGCATAACCCTATTCCCATAAGAATTATGGATGTTATGAATGAACATCAAAAATAATTCCACTACAAATTTATATGCCCAACAGACATGAAAATATTTGTTGAGCTCTTCAAGTACATCTACACGACTAATAAGGGAATCAAGAACTTAGTAATTAGGTGGAAAGACCTCACATATTCACAAGACATGTGGCTGTACATGTAGAAGATTATCTTGATGTGTGTGGGGAGGATTAAGTATGATATGGTCTATATAATTTTCACCGAAAATAACCTAGGTGTGTCCTGGTTGTTCTCTGCTAATATTTAGCTCCTAGAGGAAGTCTTACTATAGGGCAGACAATAGTCATTTTCGTTTACTCTTCTAGATCCCATGATAAGGATTGAAAAATTATATATTAATACCACCATAGAAATTGAGGTCCCTATTATAGGGGAGTTATGGTCCAATTTTTTTAAATATACATATAGTGAATAGCCTTACCATTGGCTACCTCACCCAACAACTAGCCATTAATAACCACCACACTATGTGAAACCACAAAGATGAGATAATGTGGATCCATTCCCCAACCAATTAATTAAATGATTAGAATATATACATCTGCATAATTAGTTCTCTGGAGAAGGGAATGCTTAGACATAAAGAGTTCAAGAGGCCCAAAAATTCCAGATTCATTGGTCCCCGTAACTATTTCATATACAAAATAATCTATGGAAACGCCATATAAAAATGATAATTTCTACGATATTGTCTCTGTGAAAAGGTGTATTATATTTTATTTGTGTTGGGGGTTGTTTCAGAATAGGAGACCGATGCGTCTACTAACTAAGATGGTGACAATGAAGTCAATGAACAATGGAACCAGGTATATGATAACAAGACATAGAAATATTAAGATTGGATGGCTCAAAATCTGATTGTGCACATAGTATAATCCATACATATTAAAAAAAACGTCATGAGGTTTTAAAGCCTCTGCCAACCACTACCATTATATCTATGTTATATAAGTTTTTATACTAGAAGAATAAATTCCTATAGTGAAAGTGAATCTACATCCCCCCATTAGAGTCGATGTAATCTCATACTCTAAGGGACTCCATGCCTCATGAGTTAGAAAATTTTCTAATACTATATTGCATTTTATGCTTTTTTATCGATAATTTATTATAATATGCCTTATTGAACACCATTAATCTGGTGGAAAAATTCACAATTCTTGAAAAAAATGAATTATAGGAAAACCCATCAGTTACCTATAGCATATGATTCCATAGTAGCATCCGAGTGTATGAAAACCACTAGAAATATGAGTATAGTGCCTCAAACTTAGCTATTCATTCCATTGATGCCAAATCTAATATTTTATTGATCTTAGTATTATTTATCCTCACATCTATCTCCCTTAGGTATGCATCCAATAATCAATTATTCAGTTCTCTATATTATTTTATAGAGTGGCTCAGCCAAGGCCATGCCATGATTATATTTATAAAACCATAGGCAACATGTATACAATAATCAAGTTACTAGTAATATTTTATATTATATCAGTTAGTCAGTAGAATAATCTTGACAAAACTAGTCAGAAACTAGAATATCAACCAACAACATCTGTTTTACCAACTTCCAAGGATCAACCCTCCACATGAAAAATATTCCCCCACCAAACAATTATTAATTTATTAACCACCATGTTGTTATACACATGATTATTTTGATCCTTGATGGCCTATGTATTCCAATTAAATATATGAGGTACTCACAGAATAATTGAAAATCCTGATCCAATTCAGTGTATATGTAAAAACAGCTGAGGCCTACTATGAAGAGGAGGTGGAGAAAGAATAATGTTAATCAATAATCTCAAAATTCAAATAAGATGGTTGTATCACCATGTAGGGGAAAATATCCCCATTTTATATCATTGGATAATATAATACAGTGGATTTTCACCTCTACCTAGTCTACATTGGCATATTGATCAACCTCTTCATGACCCAGATTCTCCAAAAGATGGGACTGACAGAAGAATATTTGACTCCCTCAATCATAATAGATCACGATTGTAAAAATAGATAATAAAAACTATCTTGCAATGATCTTTTGGGGGCTCACATTGGTGGCTTAATATCAATCCCCGGATTCATGTTACGCATGGATGATACACCCTAATACACATAGTTTTGATAACCCATTCTTTATTCTCATGTGGATGTACATTCCTTGTATCACTCGTTCCCCAAGGACTACCATACTAGTTGAGTTGGGATTCTATTTGGTGATGCATCCCCCATAAACTCCTTTGAATGTCATCATCTAGATGACAATTACTACATATGATTCTGGAACTAGGTTTATATAGAAATGGTTGTATTGATCAATGCTACCACTAATCGAACAACCACTATATTCAATATATGGGAAGATTGGAATAACACCATAATTCTCACAATTCATTGGTTTGAGGATATAACATCAAACATTGTTGATTACATTTTTATTCATATGAATAATTGTTTATTAATTCATATAAAGCATGAGTGCCCACTTATTTCCTTGTAATCTTATACCGGATAGGAAAAGGTGATATTGGATGCACTGAATCCTATATATTAATTATATGTTCTTCCCAGGGAAACCATTTTAACGAATTCCCACTTGTTTTTTAAACCTATGGTGGATCATCTGAAGTTAAATAACCCTTAGTTATTTGAAATAAATAATAAATCCCATGGTCAGAGACTATGTGTAATTGGATTGGAAGCTTCTATCACTATAGTTTAAAATAAATAAAAACCTCATAGAAAAGATTGTTTATCTGACTGCATAGGCACTAGTGCTTTCCCATACCTGATTAGCATTTAGGAGCCTCTTCTTTTCTATTTTTTTCCTATCTCAGAAGATGGATATGACATTGAGAACACCCCTCTATCTTTTTAAGAGGCATTATAGAACACCATTGATGATCTATCGAAGGTAGTACTATGTAACATGGAATACATATGGATGATGATGGTCAGCACAATTATGTCTCTAGTGGACAAACATCATTATGTAGCTTTCATGACATTTCCCCATGATTTATTCTCATGGGAAAATTATGAAATGATATAAATATAATTTCATGTCTCCATTCTACATATTGTCCTATGCTCATGTCATCAAATGTTCAATAAGAATAAAATAAAGAAATACCCCTATCATAGTGGCATGTTGGAGAGTGAGGATTATAAGAATATCAAAACAAACATCTCTATGGAGATGTAATACAAAAAATGGTTATCCATCGCCATTATATATGGGAAGAAGATAAGGTAGATTAGTGTCTATGTTGACATCGGTAACTTCAAATTTTATTGTACAATGTCTTATTTTCCCCTTCAAATAGTGTATCTATTATTCTATTATATAGAAAGGTTCCAAGACCTCTACTTCATGGATGGATATAGATAGTACAACTAGATCCTGATGGACCCTAATGAAAAGGAATTTACCTCCATCAATGAACAACAAGTGACATTATCTTATCCAATGATTCCATATGGCTTGAAGAATATATGAGCCCGTTTATTAGTGGTTTATTCTTAAGATATTCATTAAAATACATAATCCATTACAAGAATTATATATGGGTTATTTATTGTTCAATTTCAAATGAAACCTAGGACATATCAAGGAAATGGAGAAAGTGTTTGGATTCCACCACTACAAAAATTTATGTCGAACCCCAAGATGTTTGCATTCGGGGATTATTTTGGTATGTTACCCAGATTCATGATCAGATATAGAGGAACTGATATTGAACCATAAAAGATCAAGGTAATAAAATAAACTCATATCATTATTAACCTTCATTAGATTCCAGGACATCAATGCGACTTATCCAATATATAATGATTTATTTTAAATTTGTTCGGAATGTGTAATTCCATCTTGAGGCACATGATGTAAGGAATTGTATACAATTGGATTACTATTTTGAGAATTAATTTGATTATAACAAGAAGTATCTAATTCAAAAATTGGTTTTTATTCCAACCATCTACATGAACTTATTGGTTATCTACATGAACTCTCAAGAATGGTCCCTCAGCTTCATTCATGATTGGAAAAATATTTTCCTCATTTGAGAGATTCAATACCATCATAGTATTGTTATCCACATCATGAATACTACATACTAAACTATTGAGAAAATATTCACCATTCTAGTTATTTCAAAGATGATGTTGCATGTTTATCAATATCATTAGGATATATATCAAGTTTATCGATTGGAATCATTGATTTACCTCTTGAATTATCCCCTACCGATGGGATGATTATGACAATAGATAATGATCATTCAATTGACCAACATCAGGATCATTATGTTGATGTTCGTAAAATTCATGGAAGTGAAAGATTTCTTATAAACCCATATCACCACTATAGAATAACTCATTGAAATTGATTTAAATGAAATCACATCTGATTTTTGGATTTGTACATTTCATATTGGTAGATGAATTTTTATGGTTCCTACTAGATCTCAACCAGTATAAGGCCCATCAATCCCATTATAATCAGAGTTTGTATGAGGATCTTAATCAGAAAGATTGAACATGTTATTTGATAATACATATTTCAGTTACTCAAACTATGCAGTAATAATTACAAAGTGTATCAGTCTATCAATATATAGTCTTGAGTTGTCCATCAAGATTTATGATCCCAAAATTCATGTAAAGGGACAATTAAATTTAGTAAACCAAAATTTATAGGGTTACTATGTGGTAAAAATTAAAAATGCTCAATCCACTATAATATATGAATCATCAATTAATTTCCTTCTTTCCTTCTTAAAGAGAGGTTAGTTATGTCCCATGATTAATCAATAGGCGAATCAACACCTTGGATAATTTTACCATGTCTGTTGTAGGGCATAACAAAGATGACTTGATCATCCATATGGAGTATTAGTGGGTAATTTTTTCCACCATTCCAAATAATAATGACATGAATAGGAAAACCAACTAGAGGTTATATATTCTATCTATGGACTATCAAGTCCCCACATAGGCAAGGTGAATCAATATTGGACAAAATACATTATTAGGTTTCTCCAGTATAGAATTATCTTACTAGAACATCACAATAGTGGGGGTATCTATCTTTGTAATGTAATAATTACACTTTTGAGTGGACCCGACCATGATAATACAATATAAATATAATATACATATAGAAGTTTCCTTATTTTATTTTATGTATATATGATCCCTAAAATAATATAGGAAGAACTTTCCAAGTCCAGATGTAGTGTTCAAGTTAGATTAAAGCCCAACCACCAGAGTTAGAGGATGGTATACATAATTCGACAACGATTCATGACTATATAATGTTTTCCATGATTTTTCTTGTGTCTTATATCCCTTCAATTTTTCTGATTTGATTGACATAGATTCTCCACAACACTGAATATTCTTATCCGGTTACATTATGGGATCTTGATGTTGTATGTCCATACCTTCCAGTGAAATATCACCAGTTAAGGTAATTTGTAACCAGAGAGAACATATTCTCCATGTAAAAAGAAGTGATTCCCTTAATGTATGTAATGTATTGATTCATGATTGATTTTTCATTCTCTTATATCTTCCATCAATTTTGAGTTCCTCTTGATATTCTTATTGATAATGGCAGAAACTTAGATGATGATGTGTTGACAAAATTGTATACTATGGACTACATTTTGTCTAACCATACTTATTGGTAACATTCATTAAAAAATGGATATATTGATGCATTCAAAAGGAACATATCTTAAATATTGTAAAAATAGTGGGAATGAACACAATGATTTTTCCAAAAAATGATTCCTATGACTATTTAGGACTATCCGATAATGACTCAAAATTCCACCGAGATGACTCCATATTCATTAGTTTTTGGAATAGTTTAATAAATAAATATAGAGGTCCAATTTTCATTATAAATAATAAATAAATCTGAAAATACATTTCTAGAATAAATATAGGAAGTACTTCTACTTGAGTTGGAATCCTTATAAGAGGATGGGATGTAGGGCATGTATAATCAAGATAGGAAAAAAAATATGATAGATAGTGAATTAAATTATATTTTTTTCATTCAATAATTCCTTCTAGGTGAAATTTTAATGGCCTTCAGAATACTGATAATAGTTAGAATGAATCCACCAATGCTAGTGCCAAAGTTGGATAAACAATACATCATCCATAATTTTTACTCTAATGTATAATATTATATTATTAACATGTATAGAGAGTGTGTAACATCCTTACAATATATATGTATCTAAAATAGTACTTCACATGAGAATCCAACCCTTTGTCTGATCATCAATACATTACCCTAATAGATTTTGTATTGTTCAAACCCTATAACCATAAAAAATAGCCATTGTCCAAGAAGCTTGACCAAAAAATAATGTAATTAATTTTGAAATCTATAACCTTAAAAAATGAGTCTATTTCCAAGAATAATGACTATAATATATCTAAAATGAATCCTTGGAAGGTGTTATATGGTGTTGTGACATCATGACTCTCTATTCACATTATGTTTTTTACTCCACCACACATCACATTTCTATTTCTAGTCTGATCTATATGACTATAAAAAAGTAGTAACCATTGTCTTGAGCATTAATAAATTAAATAAATATCACCCCTATGGTCTATACAGTTTGACCATAAACAAGTTTCAATTGTCCAAAATTATATGAAAATAAATATGGACTCCACATTCAATCATCACGGCACTATAAAATGTGTTGACTATGAAATAGATGTATTTTGTGCAACTGGGTCTCTATGGACCTCCGTACAAATTAGTTTTTTTCTCCACCACGTTATCTATATTCATTTTGTCAAAACATTTGGCCCATAAAATAGGACCATATATTATTTTACATATATACGTCCTCTACCCCAATTCCAACTACATCCTTATCATTCCTTAGAAATCATATACTTATGAACATGTTCAAATAAGAAAATTTTGATGCACCATTTTGATGTGATGAAATGCATAGTGGAATATAATATATAGTATCGAATTCCACATGTAATATTACCCAAATTCATCTCCATACATTCGGTATTTTATGGTATAGATATCTATCATCCATAAAATCCAAATTGGCCACCAGACCATTATTTTTCTTAGAAAAAAATGACCACCTCAAATTCATTGAAAGTTCCATGATGGATATATTGTGATAGAGAATGGTCCTCGTGTTTTTAACATTCTAAATGGTTAATTCAACATTTTTTATCCCCATCAGCGATTAGTGTGGGTGTGGAAATTTTGTTTCAAACATGTTCACTATAAGTTCCCAACACTTAACTCACCATATTTTTTTATAAAATTCTCATAAGTCTTGACGTACCACCTTTCCTCCTCCCAATGTATTGTTATAGTTCCATAACTGATGGTGATTCAACTCAGTGCTTCTAGGCATATTGAGTAGGTCGGTCGGTGATAATGGGACATTCCCAACCAATCTTTTAATTTTCCCTATTATGTGCTTCTACGTGTTAATTAAATCCCTTCACCACACCATGATTCCCAATGAAATATATTATTTAATTAGCTTTGGAATCATATTAGGGTATTTAAAGACGTTGTTGAGATGTAAAATTTTTTTATCCATTAAACATGACATTAAACTATTCAAATGGCTAAATCATTATTAATTTAAACAAAATTAATCACATATAGCGTGAGTTATATAATATTAAAAGTCAAAGACTATCATCTGCAATGAAGGACCATAAACTATGGTCTTACCCTCAATAAATCAAGATGTATCATGGGACAATTGTGAGATGTTTACTCCCATGAAAATCAGGATACCACATATGCAGGGAACTGGTCGATTAAAACCCTAACATCATTGGAAATAATGATGCCTTATGTAATATAAATATAATAAAAACAATCTTCTTATTAACATGGAACTATATTATAGACAAAACTCATTCCATAAGCATGAGAATCTCCATGTTGACTATGAGAAACTTCTATTTCATTTCTATAGAGGATTTATTCCACTTCTGATGATGGTCACCTAAAATATAGTGTTCAATAATTATGTGTGTATTAGTTTGTAACAACCCATGTTTCTGGGAACATTTTTTTGAATATATTAATTTTCATTGATTTCATGTATTTCAATATAAACTATGTCAATATTTATTTATATTCTATACCATTTTTTAGGGACACAACCTTTCATACATTACTATTATATAATTATGAAGATAAGAAATATTATATTATTACAACATGAGTGTATAGAGGTTTATTTTATCTGGAAAAATAGGACCCTACATAACATTTATAACATCAAACAAAATAATTTTTTTAATTTTTTAATCTCCATCATCAAGTTGTCCATTGAATTATCTTTAGTACACATAATCAACTTAAGGTGTACATCATAAAGGGTTTCGTTAAAATTCTAGTAAGAGGATAGATATGAACAATATAACAATGGGTGAGAACTGTCAAAATATAAGAAAAATATCATGAACATGAGAAGATGAATAAATAGATGTCTTGAAATGTGGCAACAATTAAAATATTAAACAACGTGTCTTAGTTAATAACTACCACACACAGTTCTGAACAAATCTAGAATCATGTTCACACATCATTTCACATTAACTAATGAGATTAATCACTTTACCTCATATATTTGCGCACTATATAATTTTTGGTGTAATATTTACATTCAATCATTTATATTTTGTTATATAATTCAAGGTGCACCCGTCACATCAGAACATTTACATTATAATGAAGTCCACATTGGAAATATGAAAAACATGAACATAAAAAAAATAACCCATGTTTAGAAATGGGATTCAAATCATAAATAAATGATTATTAATAATTTTTTTCAATATAAATAGGGAATACAATTATTGACATAGATATATTAACGTTTAGTGAATAGTGAAACAATCTCTGAGGAGATAAATAGGTGTGTATATTTCAAAGAAGCCTTATTTGGGGGAAAATTGGGTATTGAATAAATTAAATTAGGTAACATGTATATCCCATAATAGGTAATATAATTTTGGTAAAATTACTTTTATGGAGTTTCAATTCAAAAAATGGGGTAAAATAGGGTGAACTCTATGAAAGAATGTTGTGTTCAGGAATTTCCACTTACCTTGTATCTGATTTCTTTCTTCAAGTTAATGTCATGTATAACAACATTAAATTAATTATTTAACAATTAATGAACAATTATACATTAATAAGAATCATTTAGTATTTATTAAGTATATTTATAGAATTTTGGACTAGTTCTAGAGTATAAATTCATTGTTTGAGAATGTTCATTTTAATTGTTTTCTTGAATGGTTCGCCTGTATTCATGAACGTGTGTTCATTTCAAATAGGAAAAAAACAATAATTGTATTTATATTTTATTTATACTGATAATTAAAATTAAATTATCATTTAAATAATTTCTTATATACCATGAGAATGAATTATTAGCTACGAATCAAATAATGAATGTCTGGGTGAATTCCGGAGGTTTTTTCGACCACAAGGAACTTGTTTTGTTTAATAATTTTGTAATATGGACAATAGTTTGACCAAAAATATAAAATATGATATAATAAATATAATATAATCTTTTTTAACCTAAAAAATGGTTTCATGACCTGATTTGATCTCAGTAAATAAAAAGGAAAATACGTCATTATTGAATGTGATAAATTAACACTCCACAAACAACATTTTCCATCATAAAGTGAAAAGAAAATGACAAGGTGGTCGGATGATATATAATACCATTATAATAATAATATTTCTGTATATTTATGATACTGGAGTTACCATTCCATGTGTTTGAGGATATGTGGGGAGGGATTAAGAAAAGAACTTGAAATTAAAAGGAAATTAAATGAAGAGAGAGTGAGAGAGGAATTACCTCTTGAATCCCACTTAAAGAACCTTGGAATTGACTTTTGACGAGACCAGAAGATAATTTGACATCGGAGAGGGGATATGATATTTTTTTGGACATAATATAAGCATTTCTAGAAGCTTTGGAGATGTTGTTGACAATGGTATGGAGATGGGTTATTTATACAAGAGGTGGGGTGTTTTAAGAATAAAATATTAAATAAAATAATATATCAAATATTAGACATGAAATAGTAGTTTTATGAAAACATAAATCATATATCAATGTAATATAATTTCATATAAATTTAAAATATTCATAATAATTTTAATTCATTATTTATTAAATGGAATATGAAAGGAAAGTGAAAAAGATATTTTATGTAATCACTTTTTGACTTAAGGTTTTGGAATGGTCATATTAGGTTTATAAATTGAATTTATTTTATAATTAAATAACAATTTATGAAATTAATTATAAAATAGACTAATATGGAGGTATATATAGTTTATTTCATAATAACATCTTGAATGATGCAATTTAAGTTATATATGTTATGTTAAAAAATGTATTTTTACTTTTCTCCTGGAAATTTATGCATTTCAAAAAATTAAAAAAACATATCTTTAACCATTTATCAATTTGTTCAATTTAATAATGAAATCCATTTCTCAAAAATAATTTCATAAATATGATTAATTTATTTTTTTCATTAATGTCCTTATTTACTTGAAAGAAATATATTTTAAATTTAACACTGGATTCATTATGATTTAAGAAATCACATTGGTTCTTATAAAATTATCTAAAAACTAGAAGACACATACCTGCTAATTTATGAAAAAAATTTAGTAGAATAATTTATATATTAAAAAAATTAGTTATTTATTATTTATTATTTATGATTACCTATGTATCAAAACTTTTACTATGGTTATATTATAACTTATAAAATGCCAAAAAAATTATTAAATTATTCACGGGTGAGGATACTATTATTAATCATTATTTAATATTAATAAGGATAATATTTCTATTCATAAGTGTATGTAATTATTAATAAGTGCAGTATAATATTCACCAAAAATTATGTTTGTTCTATTAGTCTCCAAAAATCATTCGGATCACAACCGTTTATGTCATATTTTAGAAATTAAAACCATAGAAGTGAAAATATTATGTTTAATGATCACATAGTATTTCGTATCATGATATGTCATTGTGCTTATAAATTGGATTATACTAAAAGGAATAATTATAATAAGGGAATTCCATTGATAAAACATTGGTTCGTTATATATATCTATCTTATTAAATTTTGCGCTCGAAATTTCATTTTACAAAAACATGTGAGGGTACTTCATCTTCATTGCCTCTTCTAGTCCCCAAGTAGATTATTAAAACATATGGTCCCTCCATAACTCTTTACAATGATGGGTTTTTTTATTGCGAATGACTAAATATCTCTTGTAAAGAATCGTTACTAGCTGCTCCTCGTAAGAGATATCATCATCCAGCTGTACAACATTTGAGTTCAATACATGTGAGGGATATGGTAAGTACTTCCTTAGATGTGATATTTGAAACACATCATCAACATGATCAATATTTTTTGGAAGGTCAAGATGATAGGAAATGACTCTTATGTGTTCAAGGATCTCAAAGGGGCCAATTTACCTTTATCATAGACTCCTATTCGTTCCAAACCAGAACAATATTTTCCATGGTGATATTTTAAGAAAGAATTTATCTCCAACCTCGAAATAGATGTCTATTCGACGGTTGTTATCATAGTTTATTTTTCAACATTGATCATAGTTGATGTGTTTCTATATGTCTTGAACATTCTTTATCATCTCTTTCACAAAATCCAGTCCATTTAATTTTTATTCTTAATCTTTATCCCGACAAGATAGAGTTATAAAATGCTTTCCATATGAAGAATCATATGGATACATCTGGATACTCAAGTGAAAGATGTTGATGTATTAGAACTCAACCACTGGGGGATTCTGATCCTATAGACCTGTCAATTATAAAGATCAAGCTTTCAATATATCATCATGTGTATTTATAGTCTTTCCAAATTGGACAAAAGTTTGGGGGTGATAGGATGGGATGAAATTTAATTTACTACATAAATCCTGATGAAGTATCCTCTAGATTTTAGATTTTAACCTTGTATCCTGGTCAAAGATAATTGGTAGTGGAACACCATACAGTCTGGACACATCCTTCACATTTATCATTTCATGATGTTCAAGTGAGAGATCTTCCCAAAGAGCGATAAAATGTGATGTCTTGGAGTGTTTTTAAACCACAACCCGTATCACATTATTTGCCTTGGATGTCTTCAGGAGACCCATGTGAAGTCCATAGTGACATTATCTTATTTCTACATGGGTATAGGTTGTGATTTCATTATCCATTTGGACTTTTGTTTCTCTGTATTAACATTCTAACAAACCAAGCACCCTGAGATATATTTTGCAATATCCTTCTTCATGTTATCCTTCTATAAGTGTTCTCAGAGATCTCGGTACATAATGGTGCTACCATGATGGATTGTGAATGTTGAGATATGTTAATTTTCTAATAGAACATTCTATATCCTTGGTGATGAAGGCACACAAATCTATGTTTCAAACCAAATAACAACATAATCATCAATATGTTATTCTTTCATCTTCCCTACATTTATTTCATTCACCTTCATTTCTAAACTCCACATTATACCTTTGTGCCTCCTTCACCATCTCTTGGATAGATGGTTTATAAATCAATTGGAAAAGGTAGGATGTATCCCCTAACCTTTTTATTTTGAAATCCATCCTTCAAATAACCATGATGATACAGTCTTCCCCATCTCATAACATGGATAGAGTAGGAGGTTCTTTTCATCTTAGAGAATCTTCTACATTGTTTTCCTTTCCTAGATGGTAGTGAATAAGGCAATAGAATTCATGTATTTTCTTTAACTATCTATATTGATGCATGTTTCGATCCTTTTGTGTTAATATATACTTTAGGCTTTTGTGGTCTATGTATAAGTCACATTTCCCACCATAAATGTAGTGTTGCCGTATTTTCAAGGATAATTTCATGACTTCCAGCTCTAGATCATGTGTAGTGTAGTTCTGATCATGGATCATCAACTATTGTGAGGCGTAGGCTGTCAAATTATAATTTTCCATGAGTTCAAAACATAATCCTTTCATTGAATAATCACTTTATATCACAATTTTTTCATGACTTTTCAGTAATGTGAGTACATGTGTCGTGATCTGCTTTCTCTTTAGCTCCTCTAATCTTTCAACACATTCTTCCATTTGTACATACTATACCACTATTTTGTTAACATATTTAGAAGGCTTTAAAATCATATGAAATATCTCGAAAAACAATGGAAGTACCAATCCAATCCAGGAAAACTACTTATTTTTGTGACACTAGGGGGTCTAGAACGTTCCTCAATCAATTTTATTTTTTAAGTTTCCAAAAAAAATCAATAACATGTAATAAAATAAAAAAGAGTGTGAATTGCGCCATCCAAAAGTCTCACTAACTAATCATGGTGCACAACTTCTCCTTTCTCAATGTCACCGACACAATTATTAAATTTTCACTATTTTCAACCTTATGCTTGGAGTTTGTGATAATATCATTATTAAACAGTAACAAAAAATTGTTTATGTAATGTCTATAGACACTATTCATTAAATCTAGGGTGATTGTATAGGAATTAGAATGACTGATGGACATCACCAGAAACTCATAGTTCACATACCGTGTATGGAAGACATTCTTATGAATATCTTTCTTTTTCTTGATTAGCTGTTGATATCCAGAACCAAGATCCACGTATCAAAAGTATTAAGATCTACATAACTTATCAAACAAGTTGTCAATACATACAAGATGATAATTTTTCATTATGGGGATCTTGTTGTGTTTATGATAAACAATACAAAGCCACAATGATCCATCCTTATTCATCACAATGTGAGCAATAACAACCACAGTTGATGTACTAGGGAGTTTCAATCATTTGTCTATATTCTCTTGTAGTTCCTTCAATAACTCATGTAGTTCGATAGGGGACATACTATAGGTAAACATTGAGTTATGTGTGTCGTTGTATATGAGTTCTTTTGAAAAGAATACACCGCGATCCAGAGGACGTCTGGGTCACTCTTTGAGAAATAAATAACCCTATTGCCTCAGGATGTGATTATCTGCAAGGTTGAGACTTTCCATTCACTCAACCATTTGGGTGAGTTATGATTATAAAAATGGTATCAAAACCCACATGTTTGAATAATTTTTTAATGGAAATTACCAATATTCTTTGCATTTTTAGAGGAGCATATGATGGTTAAGAATATAAAAAGTTATTTCCTTTTCACAATAGTTGATATCTTCTCTATATAATGAAATCCAATATATTCTCATTATAGTGTATAATTTCCCCAAGGGATGTATGATGAGATTGGATGGGAGAATCCTCCAACATACACCAATAAGAGAAGAGTCAAACACGTGGTTTGAAATGATTTCCCCATTTTTTTATAGATATTTATACTTCATGGTTTTGTGTCATTAAATATATAGTTCTAGTAAACATGCATGACATAAATGAATTCCTATAACTAGAATGAAATAAGAAATTTTTCAATTCTAGAGGTAATACGAAGTGTACCGTGTACAAAATCATTATCATGATCCGCATCTAATGTTGTGATGTCAAAATACTTCCCTTTTCCATTGTATTTGGTTGATGTTGATACTGATTACCCTCTAGGAATCATGGTTTAGTTACTGGCTTGCATTGTTCCCATGCTCCCTACAATTGTAGTATTGAACCATGGGTTGTGGTCCCCATTCTTCCACTACATTCTCCTACCTCATCATGTATTTTTGACACTATTAATCAAGGTGGAATTTTTTCAACACTTTATTCATTTCACCATCCATTTCAGGGAGTTCCCATAATGTAACTTCTTACATATTTTGAATGTGGGTCATTGACTTTTCGTCCCACATTAATCGTCAGGCCCACTTTCTTGAAAACCTATCTTTCATTTCATATCAGCATAACCAAGGTACCATTATACAAACATTATCTTAACTTTGATGAAACAAATAAAAATGTATTCATAACTACAAATGTCTTAAATTACAATAGCCTTTTGAAGGAGTAGTTTTTATCCAAAAATAATCTATCAACTTTTCTATCATTATTGATAACAAAACCCAAAGCATACCATGAAATCTATGTGATTCCTTCTTCATAGGCTGTGACAGATTCTCGTTCTTTTTTTTGAGCTTTATAAACTCTATCTCCATATTCGTGTGATAAGTTCAAGGTAAATACATGTTATGAAACATTATTATAAACTCTTGTAATTGAGTCTCTTCAATTTCATCATATGTTATTGTGTTCATAATCAAATTCCATAATTGATCAGCCTCTCCATCTTGATGATAAATAGATTGTGTCAACTTCTCCATCACAGAACTTGATGCACATGACATATATTATTTATGTATTTGAAAACTTATTCCTCATGTAGTGGATGAGAAATCCCACTAATCACTGGTGGTCATTGTTGTATTAAACACTCGACATCCATTTTCTACCTCTTATATAAAAGTGGATATTACCCATTATCTGGTTATTTATCATATCCTTCTATAGTTGAGTAAGAATCTCCATAATGTTATGAACTCCACTCCCCAATTCATTATAGATGTTATTCGGACAATCATTTCATTGGCCCTCGCTTGGGATATTTTCTTGGTTTCTCCAGGTTCCCCACAATTTTCAAAAATAGAAAAGGTTAGAAAAAAACATAATTCCACAAGTCATAACTTATTCATATGTAAAATGTACATTGAAATAATTATATATGGGATCTAAATGTAAATCTTATCATGTGAAAACTTTTACATAGTATAATTCTAGAGTTTTTCTATGGTGTTAACTAATAAAAATTCACAAATTAACTAAACATTGCCTCAGATACCAAATATATCAACCTAGTCATTCATATATTATTATTTAATCACTTTTAAGATAATAAAAATATTATTTTTACAACATGAGGATCCAAATATTTAGTGTCTTGGGAAAACAATGATCATACAAAACATTTACAACGTCTAACATTAAAATTCATTTGATTCATTATTTTCTTTCTTTATATCATCCGTTGAAATCTTAAAAGTACACATTATCACCTAAGGATATACATAAAAATGAATTATATAAAATACAAATAAGAGTATAGATATTTAAAATAATAAAATGGGTGATCAAAGTCATTACATAGGAAAGGGACAATGAACATGAGAGGAAGCACTATTAAATGACTTGAAATATGGTAATGTATTAAAAGTAAAACATCATGTATTAGTGGTTAACATCCACAAATGATTGTGAAAAATTCTAGTATCATGATCACACATAATTTCATTTTAACTCATTAGAATCATCACATTACCTAATTCATTATTGGAGTGTACAATTCCAGGCGCACCTATCACATCATAACATTTACATTACCAGGCATGGAACATTGGAAATATGTAAAACATGAACAAAAAAACCCCAGGAAATGAAATGGGATTGAAATAATAAAACATACATTCATGAAATTTTTGTTCCCAAAATAGGGAGGAAATATCATTTCTGACATAGAGATTTTAACCATGAGTGAAGAGTGAAACAATCTTTGAGGATTAAAAGGGGTTATTTATTTGAAAAAGAGTTTTTTTGGAAAACATTGGGTTTGACTTAAATTTATTTAGAAAAAAGCTTATATCCCATAACAGGTATGATAATACTAGGAAAATTAATTTTAAAGAGTTATCATAGAAAATTATTGAGTGAAAGTGGGAGAACCCGAAAAAAATAATGTTGGGTCCAAGAATTTTCCCATTTCCATGTATTTGAATTAATTATTTAATTTAATGTCATTTTTAACCACATTAGATTCATTATTAAAAAATTAAAAAAAATTAATACTTATTAATATTAATTATGTTTTTTTAAGTTCATTTATGGAATTTTTGGATGAGTTATAGAGTTTATAATTCATTGTTCGGGAATGTTTGTTTTTATAGATATCTTGAACGGTTCACTTGTATTCATGAATGAATGTTTATTTAAAACATGGATAAACATCTAGAATTGTAATTATAGATTTTTTTATAATATTACAGAACATTAAATTATCTTAAAAATAATTTTTTTAACATCATGATTAATTATTCGATAATAAGTTAATGATGATTGTTTGGGTTAATTCATGCAGGTTTTCCGACCATAATAAACTAATATTGATTAATAATTTAGTAATATATGCATTGTTAGTTCCAAGATAATTAATGGGATATAATAAATATAACATAATCTGCTTCAACCATAAAACTGGTTTCGTGCCCCTCTTTGATGGGGGTAATGGAAAATGAAAACATGTCAATCTTGAAGGTGATAAATTAATTCCTCATGAACAACGTTTTCCATTATAAAAGAAAATGATGAGGAGAAGTGGGTTGTCTGAAATATTATCCCATTATTATCATAAAAATATATTATATTTATGATAATGTAGTTACTATACCATGTGGATGATTATGTGTAGGGAGAAAAAAATAAGAGAAATTGGAATTGAATTAAAATTCAATTAAAAGAGAGAGAAAAAGAGGAATTACCTATTGAATCTTCCCTAAGGTGCCATGGATTGATCTTTTGATGAGAATAGAAGCTATTTGTATGTAGATAAGGGATAAAGATGTAGTTTATATATATTCTAGTAAAGTATTAAAACGTCATAGGTGTTTTTTACAGTTTAAGGGAGTGGTTATTGATACAAAAGGAGGAGTGTTTTAGAATAAAAAACTAAATAAAATAATACATAAAATTTTAGATTTTTAATAATAGTTTTTTATAAAAATATATAATATATTAATTTAATGAAATTTGATTTAGTCATTAAATGATATTTATAATTTGAGTTCATTAATTTATTAAAAGTGATGTGAAAAGAAGAGAAAATAATATTTTAAGAAATAATATTTTGACTTTAGGTTTTGGAAAATTTTCATAATGAATGGAATTTGAGTTTATTGTATTTTGATGATCCATTTATGAAATTAAATATAATATGAAAAAATATAATGTTCTATAATTTTTATGTCCCCCATTACATCATGAATTATGCAATTTAAGATTTATTGATTATGTGAAAAACTGTATTTTTACTATTCAATCGAAAAATGATGTATTTTAGAGAATAAAAAAAAATTAACATAGATATTATTGACGGGTAAAATGCAACAATTAACGCCATTTACAAAAATAATTTTTTAAATATGATTAATTTAATTTTTAATTTAAATCATAACATACATAAATAATAAAAAATTTGCAATAAAAACTAAATTCATAATTATTTTAAAATTTAAATAAGTTAATATAAAATTATATTAAAACAAGAATAAATATATTTTTTAATTTATTAACTCATTTTTGAAGAATATTTTTAAAATTAAATTAATAAATTAATTAAAATTAATTATTTATGACTTACAAAAATACAAATACTTTTACTACAGTTTTATTATTCTTTATATGATTCCAAAATGTTTTTTAGTCATTCATGGGTGAGGTTATAATTATTTTAGATGATTTAAAAATATTAATGGTCATATTACTATTAATAAGGGTATGTTATTATTAATATGGGTAGGATACTATTCAACAGAAATTATATTTATTCTATTAGACTCCGAAAATCACCCTAAATGCAACTGTGTATGTCATATTTTTGAAATTCTATACATAGAAGTTGAAAAAATATTTCAAACTATCACAAAGAGTAAAGTATTATGATATCTTGTTTTCCTACCTAATATAATTATAGTATAAGGCATAATTTTAAGAATATATTTCTAATGATGAAAGTTTGGGTCGTTAAAATGTTATACATAAATTATTTTAAAAACTGACATAACTTGCATTATATGCAACAATGAATTACAACAAGACAACATTTTTTTATTAGAATTATTTAAAAAATATATTTATAATATATAAATTCATCATTGTAATATAAATATTTTTAAAATATTATTTGTACTTTTTTGATATTGATACAATATATTTATAATAATACATTCAATGGTTCTATTAAAGACATTATATGTCTAAAATATTATTTTCTTAAAGGAACTCTATATTTATGTCACTATTTATAAATTAATAAAATATACATTTTTCTATTATGAAAATTTATTTTTGAAATATTTAATTTTTCTTTAATTCACATTTCCAAAATTATCTTAGGCAGAATTTTTGGCTTTTTTCAAAGTAACTTCATTTAATGGATGAATAGTAAAAAAAAAATTAATTCAAATCATCTTTTTCATCAAAATTATATATATATATATATATATATAATTTATATATTAGGTTGTTTTTAATTTCAACATGGATATATTTAAAATTTATAAATACAACTTATTTCATTGGAATATATTTTATATTGAATTTATTTGGAAAATCTTAATGAACTTTTGAACATTCTCACTTAAAACCCCATTTTCTCACCACTTCTATTGGATTAAAATTAAACATATTTTTTTAGTATTTTACAATTTTAATTTTAAAAAAGTAAAAGTGTTGAATGAGTATAATATTTATAGTATAATAATATAAAAATAATTTATTTCCAAAAGTAATAGTGAAGATGATTAAAATTAATTACAAAGAATAAATTAAAATTAAGCTCTATTATGGAATAAATTATAAACATAATGGAATATGTAATATATTATTTTCCTAATGAAATTTTCTACACATATTTGTATAATATACACTAAAGATTCAATTTTATGATTATATTGGATAATGTTCAATGATTGTGGCCTATATCATAACATAGGAAAAAAAGAAGTTTTTTACCCTTAATAATTATTAAAACATGATGTATGGGAACAAATATTGTTTTTTATATATATCTTTTTAGAATACAAAATTTTTATTAATATCATAATTTTTAAAAAATCATTTTTTGAGAATAATTTGACACATAAAATGCATTAAAAACAATAACACATAAATTATTTAGTTAATATATAAATAAAATGTAAGGAAAGGAAATTTAATGAATTATAATTTTCTATTTTTTGGTGAAAATATCATGTTATATAAATGATAGCATTATATGATTTTACTGTAATACGTATTTTATAATATTAAATTAATACTAAAATAAAAAATGTCAAAATGGAAATTAATATTAATGGATAATAAATTATATTTTACAAAATGAATTAAAATTAACTAGAATGATAGCTTTGGCCAAGAAATTTTTAAGTTGTAATAAATATAAATTATTTTATATTTATAGACCAAATGATCATTTATAATGATCATATATCCCCAATATTAGTGAAAATATTGTTAGCATGTTTGGGGTTAAAGAAGTGTTTGTGCATGTTGAATGCAGTTTCTACAAAATTATTTTTTAATATACATGAGAATATTATTTTTTAAATGATGCATCATGTTTTAATTTAATGTTCTTATATTTTCAAATAAATCACATATAAATATATTCTTATAATTCAATTTACATAAGATGGAAAACTAGTTAAATAAATGGAAAATCAAAATGAAAATATAAAGAAACATAATGACTATGAAAAAATATATAGAAATTTTTGTTGTTTTATAGATTATATTAGACCATAAATTCATACTTATCCATTTTTTTTACATCTATGAAGATATTAGGTAAGGGAGACCTCCAATTACTTCATAAATTTTGGCATCTACAAGAATGACATTCCACCTCAACTATAAAAATGAAGTAACTGTTTCCCTTCCTCACACCTCTCAATCCACATTGGATAAAACAAATCATACCAAATAGTATCCCAAAATTTCTACCTTAGTCATAAGAAACTTTATTTTGGACTAAAATCAACCATGTAGGCCCTTTAGTGCAATCCAAACTGAGTTACCCAAAGAAGAGGTAACATCCTTTCTCAAGCTTCTTTACTTTGTTTTATTTTTGAAATACAGGAATTATACATATTACATGAATAAATAAAACCATAAGTATCATAAATATTATAATTTATTTTATTTTATGTTTTTTACATACACATAACCCACTTCCATCTAATGGGTATCAAACATATTGTTCTTGTGTGTGTTGAACTGATACCTCTAAAAATGATATTGTTTGTTCCATTACATTACAACCTCTAAAAGATATAAATTATAATGGAAACTATATTTTTATATTATATATATGATATATGTTATTTATTTATTTTTATATAAAAATTATATAATAAATAACTTCATGAATTATTTTTTTTAATTTCGATAATTTTGTTTGGGGATATGTGGACAACCACCTCTTCAAAGAGATGATAATTGTTCAAAAAATATATTGAATGTATTAAATATTGTTTTAGAGAAATTATAGGATAAATCAGACACTATAATTTAAATATAATGTTATATATATGTATTTAAATATTTATTACTTTCATTTTTTTAATATAAGAAAAAAATTGACCCTGGTTCGTACATACGCACAACCTACTGTCTTAGTGAACAGTGTTCTCGATTTAATATTTAATTAATAAATAATTTATTATAAATACATATATATTTATATAAAATATAATAATATAATGGATTTCAATTCAAAAATAATGAAATAATTAAGAGGGCAATAAATATAACTAATTAATACACATGTGAAAAATGATGCGGTTATATGATGAAGAAAAACATTATCATGGAATTGTTAACTATAGGGTAATGTAAATTCATAATCAAGAAATATATGGTATTATATATTTCAATACTAATTTTTAAATATGTATAATAAACATATATTTATTATACATGTGTTTGTTATGTGCATGATGTGTGTTAATTGAAACTATCAGGGGATTTCTAGCCCCACTTTTGTTATTGTTGGTTTAATTCCATATCCAACATCATTTATTATTTGTTTTGTATGAAATAACCATGAATATATTATATCATTATTTTTCATTAAATTTATGTGTAGTTATATATCCATTTTTTTATCTCTCTTTTATAAGTTTTATTTTTCAAAATTTAACCAAATCAGAAAAGATGGTTTCTCTCAATTTTTCTATTTGAGATATATGAAATGAACGTCAAAAAACAGGTTTAGAAAAAATATATTTTAAGATATTTTTCATGGATGGAAAATATTAAAAATATCATGGGTTTCTATTTTCATTTATTTTTTATTCAACGTATTATCAATGAAATTGTTTTCAAAAAAATTGCATTCATTCTATTGAAATAGATGATTTTAAATAAATTCAATCATCAATTCCAATGAAATGATTTTAAAAATGATTTCAAAATTATTATTTTATTTTTAAGGAAATTTTTTCCAAGTTTTTATCATGCTTCGTTTATAAATTTTTAACAGAAAATGTCATAAATTTCATATCAAGCGAACATGCTTTGTTTTTAATGTATTTTTTAATAATGTTTTTTTCAAAAGTATTTAGGTTTTAAAATACCTATTCAAAGAATAAAGTATATTTTGGATGAGAAATGATTTTAAATTATATTTCATAATCTTTTTCTATCTATGATGGCATCTATTTATTTTCATCAATACCATTTTTTAAATTATCCAAAGGTTACAGTCAAAATATTTCCCTCAATGGTTTATGATTTGTTTTCATGATTTTTTTGAAACCCATTTCTCTTCATTGGTTATAATTTTTTTGAATACATTATATTTATGAGGGTTAAGTATTGATTAATTAATTCTAAAAACTGTATATTTTAAATAGGTTTTGATGAGAGGTAATGTTCATAATACTCATTTAATTTCACAGGTTTAAATATGATGTTATGAAACCCATCTATTTTTATGAGTTATGATGCAATGAATGTTTTGTTATTATTTCAAAAATGTATGCATGATTTATTTATAAAAATTGTGGGACCTATATATCTACCCAATTTATTAAGTATGGATTTATTTCTCATTATATAATTTTCATATGTATGTTTATGAGTTTAATATATTATAGATGATGGGGAAACTCAATCCTCTTTGCGAAGATTGGGAACCTGACCTCATATATATATATGGGATAGATACTTGGGATTATGGTGTGTCATCCCTATTATCTAATAAGAGAAGTTGGGTAAACATGATCCTTTATAATGAATTTATTTTAACTAGATATGGTGGCATGTTCTTCCATGTAGGTGTACCCACCATGAAGATGGAATATTGGAAAATCTGATATTTTATTGGATGATGTGGAAACCATATCCCATTTAAAGAAATTACTACAACATTTGATTTGTTTATGTCTCACCTAATATGTGTTTTCCCCATGAAAGAGACTAATATATTCTACATATGATTTGTTTCTTCTAGGTTATTATATAACCTGATTATGTGTGTGCAATAATCTAATGTGTTAATCCTATGTTATTATTTCCTGGATTATGATATTGATTTCCCAATGATAAATGACTTATGAAATGATAACCATTACTCCATTTTCCATTACTATGATCTTCGATAAATTTGGTATGATTATATAATTTTTTTATCACATTCTAAGGCCCTTCTGCTCGTCTTTATGAATACATATCTTCCTTGTTTACTATTATTAAGAAAATAATGTCACCAATTTTTATGTTTTCATTCCCAGGTTATGAATATTTATTTTATTTATTATATGTCTAAGAAGTTCTATAGACTTTTAGAACAAAGTGATATATAATGTTTCTTACTTGTGTACTAGTGTTAATGTTTCCATGTCTCCAATGGAACAAAGATATTATTGTATTTGGGTATCTTTTTATTTGATGTTTCATGTATTCCATAAAAAAGATGTAATGTTTATGTATTATTGATACTATTTTGATATATCTATAGATAAGAAAAATATTATGTAATAATTTTAAAATAGGATAAGAAAACTGTAGTGAAATCACTAGGGGTATTTATAATGATTTATCTAGGTATTCTTCTATGGATAGGTCTAAGGATGAGAAAAACGATAGAAAAATCTCATGGAATTCTTGTAATGAATGGAGAGAGATGTTTCCCAGAACAAAATTAATTTTTGGATAATCCAAGTGGGTTTAGATATTGAATAGATTTACCTAGTTGTAAAAACTATAATTATGTGTATCAAACATGACTCAAGCGTAACCTTGTAACTGACAACAAGCCGTGTTCCACAAATGGTATGACACTCTCATGGATATCATTTGGGAATTCAAAGTCTCATTACGAACCATAATGATATATATTAATAAATTTTGAATATTATTAACAAATTAAAAACCTAATGTGTCAAATATTAAATATGTATGTGTCATTATTTAGACATCCTATATGTAATTTTTCACTATTCTGTAGTTTTTTTCATTATAATATTTTCCCACATATTCTTTTTGGTATTAATAAATATCAATACATATATTGAAATACATTAAAATTGAACGTTTCATATATGATAAGAATGTACATGATAAAAATTGACTTTCTAAGGGGAAATATGATAAATAGAATCATCAGGGTCCTTGAGTATTGGTTATACTACTAAAGATAAAGAGAGCCTAAGCGATATGTTAGAAGTATGAGATTCTCTTCCAGTATTTTTTTAAATTTTTGAAAAATTACTAGATTGAGGTTGAGGATTCATAATAAATGATTCATATTTGGCATTCTATGAATGTGTTATTAAAGGATATGCTATTTAATTATTAGTTTTCTTGAATCGTATTAGTGGGGCCTATGTCGTGACTCCCCTTGCCTTCCTCCAATAGGAATGAGCCCGACGAAGAGCACTAAAAAAGTATATCCCCAAAAAGTGAGGCCTTAGCCAAACATTTTCTATATAGGGGCACATCTCCAAGCATATACAATACTGAAATGTAAAAATTAACTAAAATGGTTGCATTCATCAATATACGGTAATGAGTGTTTGATAGGATTTAAATGAAATTATGTAACACCCAATACTTTTATGTTATATAAATCATCAAAGGAATCATTTTCAACACCCAACAATTTCTTGGCTTTCTTTACACGAAATCAAGAGCTACCTCGATAGTTTGCGTCATACGCAATACCGAGTTTCACTAAACAACGATATACTATTAAAATATTATTATAACTAGCAGTTATGAATAGTAATAACCACATTTTGAAATTTTATAAATTTTATTTTTCAAAATGGAATTCATTTTTGGATTCGTAATATCTTAATTAGACTAGGGTGAAATTTTGTTATTTTTTTGAAAACATTCAATTTTTGATGAATAGTGAAACCACTAAGTGGTAGTTAAAAAAACTGAATTTTTCATAAAACATAATTTTACCGCTTCTGTGAGTGGAATTTTAAAAATTCGAGAGACATGGTTAATACCAAGGACTAAAATATTGTTCAATGAGATGAAAATAATTTTTGATGAATAGTAACTTTTTACTTTTTTTACCTCGGTTAAAAGTAAATAGGGTAATTAAGGGTAAAAATGATATTATTATTACCCTAACACATGTCCTAATTCTATTAGACAAATGTAATTCTACCAAAAACAAACTTAGGAATACAATATGACCATTTAGGCCCACATGGATTATATTAGGACATTTATTATTAATTTATTTAAAGAAGGGTTAAAATAGATAAAATCCATGATTAATAACTAAATCATTTCTAATATGGGGTTATACATAAGATAAATTAGACTATAAATATTAATTATAAAGATAAAAAGATTTCCCACATGATGGTATTTTATTTGAAATTTTTATACATTAAATGATTTAATTTATTTATGACACAACGATGATGCAGTAATTATCTTATTAATGAAATATTGACATAATTGATGTTATAAATACACAAATAAATATAATTTTAGACTTTTTATGAATTACAATAATTTTATAGGTTAATATGACATGTTAGTATTGATTTAATTAACTTTTTTTGAACTTATCATTCTGTTATAATTTTCTGAAAAATCAATTACTAAATAGTGTCAAAAATTAACATAAAATAGTTTTTAAAACAAATATTATATTATTAATTGTTATTATATTCAAAAAAATCTAATGTTAGGCCAAATGACTTAGATAAGGTTATATATATTAATAATAAACAAATTTGTGTTCGTTTGTCTTTATATAGTATGTTTATTAACCTTATAGTATAAGAACACAAGAAGACACGGTAAAAGTAAAATTATTTAACATAATGATAAATCTACATGATAAGGTTAAACTAGGAACCTACACATGTCTAAGTTCTATTGTATGAGAGTATTTCGACCCGTACCCACCTTAGATAAGAAATAAATCAATTTGGAGCTATTTAAAATCAAAATTGACTTTATAATAAAATAATATTTTTAGTTTTTCCAAAGGATCCCCTCTCCTCCCTTATAAAAGGGAACCTCCTCCCCCTCTTCCTCACACCACATTGAGCCTTCAAGCTCGGCCAACCCATGCCAATTTCTCCTATACACTTCCCTAGAGACATCCTAGAGGTCCTGGTATTATTCAAAGACCAATTTTAGTTCCCTAAAAGAAGTTCTCAATGAAGCACTTCAAAGAAGAGGTAATGTTTGTCACCGATTCTTTCATCTTTATTTCTTCTTCCACTTATTCTTATTTAGTTTTTTCATTATGAAGTAATAACATCAGTATCAATAATATACTGATATGTTATTATAAGTATGAAACAACCCTATTTCACCATCTATCCATCCTACGGAAAAAGAAATCACTGCGCGTGCATACGTACGGAATACCGTCTCCACGCCATGGTGTAATCTATTTTCCACCACCACCTTACTTGGATGGGTATAATGGTGTAAATAATGAATATATATTACTATTATAAAGTGATATTGATTCTGAAATATTATACATACACTCCAATACAATTCCACGATCATGGGAACAATATCATCGCTCGTGCGTACGTACAGAATATCGTCCCCACGATGTGATGTGATGCGTTCTACATGATCTTCACTGCATAATGATTATATAAATAAATTTAACGAATAAATATGATATATAGTACATTAATAACATTATTTAAATGATGTATCTTTAACCTAAAGAGAAGAATAAGAATTTATTCAACAAAACACGCATAAGAACAAAAAGTTATAAACACCCAAATAACAAGTTGCAATGAAATATTACTACCAAGAAACTAAAAATATGACCATATATGATATAATAACAATAATTATGATTCTTTAATAATTCAATAACATTATTTAAATCATTATACAGGTGGTTCAGACACTTACGAGGCAAATCAGACCTAAGGTAAGGGAAATATCAAAATCTCATTTTTATCCGAGATTGTTTGTACTTTGTATTTACTGGGGTGTATTTTATCATCCACGTCTATGTTTCCTCAATATGTGATAATAATATACTTCTACAATATTTAATATCCAATTTTTCCCTTCGGTGAGTTTTTAGTAAAAGATATGAAAGGAATCTTTTGATGTTTTTCGTACGGGTTTCTTTTTAAATTTTCCGACAAAAGTACGAGAAGAATGTTTTTTAACTTATACGTCATGAATGGATTTTTAAAACATTATTTCCAAGAATATTCCTTTAAAAGTTTTCAAGTTTATTTTTAATCAACTTCTTTTAGTTTAAAATTGTATGACTTGTTAACAAAGGATAAATGTTTCTGAAGTAGAAAGGATATTTTCCTCAAGAATGGAGTTCAAGTGTTTTGTCAAAATTATTTTCCTTCTAAGATAATATAGGGTTATGTTTCTATCCCTATAATTACATTGATTTGATTATGTTGTGATGGAATTATTTTTATGAATTCATTTATCTTATATGAATTGATTTATGATGTCGTGTTGTTTAAGAATCACATTTTTATTACATGGGTTATGTAATGATGTATGATTTATGATTTTGTGGCACACATAAGAATGGTATCATTATGAGATGGGTGGGACCTATATATCCCTACAATGCATTATGTATTGATTTTATATCTCATGAGATAGACATGGCTAGAAAGGTAGGTTATACCGGTTCAGTGAAACAGGACTGAAACGAGGAATGAACTCGGTTCAGAAATGGACTTTGTCCACTAAGATAGTCTTGGCAATGTGTCTTGACTAACAAGAAATGATTCTCTATGATTATGTGTGTATGAAAAAAAGTTTCATGTTTTATGTTATGATTATTGGGATTACATTTCACAACTATGATTTATCCCATGTTATGAAATTATGCTCTCTTTTGTAGGTGACGATTTCCAAAAGTTTTGTTCTTATGAATATTATGTGATTGATATTTCTGTTGTTTACCATTACTAAGCATTTGAGCTCACCCTTTTGTATGTTTTCTTTCCCCAGGTCAGGAAGAAGCTTATTAAGTAGAATATTCCAAAAAGGGACTCTAGATATGATGAAATAAATGGGAGGAAAAGTAGACGTTTTATGAACCAGTTGTTTATGTTTCCCAGTTTTCTAAAGACACTATACATATACGGTCCTTTCATGTATTTGTTATACGTTTTAATAAGAATTCTTCAAAAAGAAGGGATATCTGTGGATCCAGGTTAATATGACATGTTAGTATTGATTTAATTAACTTTTTTGAACTTATCATTCTGTTATGATTTTCACAAAAATCTATTACTAAATAGTTTCAAAATTGACATAAAATAGTTTTTAGAACAAATATTTTATTATTAATTGTTATTTTATTCCTAAAAATATATGGTTTGGCCAAATGACTTAGATAAGGTTATATATATTAATAATAAACAATTTGGGGTTCGTTTGTCTTGATATAGTATGTTTATTAACCTTATAGTATAAGAACACAAGAATACATGGTAAAAGTAAAATTATTTAACTTAATGTTAAATCTACATGATATGGTTAAAATAGGAACATAAAATTGTCTAAATTATATTGGATGAGAGGATTTCGACCCATCCCCATATTATCTTAGAAATAAATCAATTTGGAGCTATTTAAAACTGAACTTGACTTTATAATAAAATAATATTTTTAGTTTTTCCAAAGGAGCCTCTCTCCTCCCTTATAAAAGGGAACCTCCTCCCCCTCTTCCTCACACCACTTTGAGCCTTCATGCTCAGCAAACCCCTGCCACATTATCCTCTCCACTTCCCTAGAGACATCCAAGAAGTTTTGGTCTTCTTCAAAGTCCAATTTTAGTGCCCTAAAACAAGGTCTCAAAGAAGCACTTCAAAGAAGAGGTAATGTCCGTTACCAATTCTTTCATCTTTATTTCTTCTTACACTTCTTCTTCTTTAGTTTTTTCATTATAAAGTAATAACATCAGTATCACACATATACTGATATGATATTATATGTATGAAACAACCCTATTTCACCATCTATCCATCCTACGGAAAAAGAAATCACCGTGCGTGCGTACATACGGAATACCGTCGCCACACTGTGGTGTAATCTATTTTCCACCACCACCTTACGTGGATGGGTATAATGGTGTAAATAATGACTATATATGACTATTATAAAGTTATATTGATTCTGAAATAGTATACATACACTCCAATACAATTCGACCATCATGGGAATGATATCATCGCTCATGCGTACGTACGAAATACCGTCTACACGATGTGATGTGATTCGTTCTACATGATCATCATTGTATAATGATTATATAAATGAATTTAATGAATAAATATAATATATAGTACATTAATACCATTATTTAAATGATTTAACTATAACCTAAAGAGAATAATAAGAATTTATTCGACAAAACACGCATAAGAACAAAAAGTTATAAACAACCGAATAACAAGTAGCAATGAAATATTACTACAAAGAAACTAATAATATGACAATATATGATATCATAACAATAATTATGTTTCATTAATAAGTAAATGACATTATTTAAATCATTATACATGAGGTTTGGGCACTTACGAGCCAAATCGGACCTAAGGTAAGGGAAATATCGTAATCTCAATTTTATCCGAGATTGTTTGTACTTTGGTATTACTGGGGTGTATTTTATCATCCAAATCCATGTTTCATCAATATGTGATATTAATATACTTCTTAAATAGTTGATATCCAATTTTACCCTTTGGTGAGTTTTTAGTAAAAGATATTAAATGAATCTTTTGTCATTTTTCGTACGAGGTACTTTCTGACTTTTCCGACAAAAGTACGAGAAGAGTGTTTTTTAACTTATACGACATGAATGGATTTTTAAAACATTATTTCCAAGAAGCTTCCTTTACAAGTTTTCAAGTTTATTTTTAATCAACTTCTTTTAGTTTAAAATTTTATGTCATGTTAAGAAAGTAAAAATGTTTTTGAAGTAGAAAGGATATTTTCCTCAAGAATGGAGTTTAAGTGTTTTGTTAAAATTATTTTCCATCTCAAATAATATAGGGTTCTGTTTCTATCCCTAGTATTACATTGATTTGATTATGTTGTGATGGAATTATTTTTATGAATTCCTTTATCTTATATGGATTGAATTATGATGTCATGTTGTTTATGAATCCCATTTTTATTACATGGGTTATGTAATGATGTATGATTTTTTATTTTGTGGAACACATAAGAATGGTATCATTATGAGATGGGTGGGACCTATATCTCCCTACAATGCATTGTGTAATTATTTTATATCTCATGATATTGACAGGGCTGGAACGGTAGGTTATACTGGTTCAGTGAAACAGGACTGAATCGAGGAATGAACTTGGTTCAGAAATGGACTTTCTCAACTAAGATAGTCTTGGCAATGAGTCTTGACTAACAAGAAATGATTCTCTATGATTATGTGTGTATGCCACAAGGTTTAATGTTTTATGTTATGATTATTGGGATTACATTTCACTACTATGATTTATCCCATGTTATGAAATTATGCTTTTTTTTCAGGTTACGATTTCCAAAAGATATGTTCTTATGAATATGATGTGATTGATATTTCTTTTGTTTACCCTTACTGAGCATTTGAGCTCACCCTTTTGTATGTTTTCTTTCCCATGGTCAGGAAGAAGGTTATTTAGTAGAATATTCCAAAAAGGGACTCTATATATGATGAAATAAACAGGAGGCAAAGTAGACGCTTTATGAACCAGTTGTTTAGGTTTCCTAGTTTTCTAAAGACACTATACCTATACGGTCCTTTCGTGGTATTGTTATATGTTGTAATAAGTATGCTTCAATTTCGAAGTAATAAAAATGTATGTAAAGTATGGGTCGTTATAAATTAAATTGGGCCAATTAAAATATCGACCAATAAGTGTCTAAAACACTAGTATATCTTGAAAAAATGGGAATACTATTCAAAAGTCACAGGAAAAAACCTCAGTATTCCTAGTATAACTAAGCATATGTTGGCCCTATTACATATAGGAATATTTTAAAAGGTCAATTATCTTCACTAAACATAAAACATGTGAGAAAAGGCCATGTAGGGTTGAGTATAAAACTAATCATTAAGAATCCCTGAAGTCACTGTATAATGGCCCTAGGATTATGGATTGATGATTCCTCAATGAACTCTTCAAGTAGAACACATTCTTTAGTAAATCACATCGATTACATCGGTCCAATTGTTACTTCTCGTTGGGTCTCATAACATGAAAAACATTTCAACTTTTCAAAGAGAATATGATACACATATAAAGATCACATCTATGTCCATGGGATGATACCTACATACTCAATCCAAATTAACCCACTAAGTTGTTGATTTTATCCCTTTTAGTGTTATTCATGGTCATACAATGAACTCCAGTTAGAGAACAATGTTGAATACAAGAACACACATTAATCCTAATGATTGGATTCCAATGACTCTCTCCAAGAAGCCATACTATTGGGATCATTGACCAAGGATTAGGATATATTTCTTTAACAACCATTATTGTGATAATAATAAGAAAAAAACGTAACAAATCATTTCGATGATAAGAAAGAAAATAGATCCAACCCATTTATGAATGAGTACAAAGTATGTAATATAGGTCACATGTTGTGTCCCTTGACCCTAGGTCCTACCCATGTGAAATATCCCAAGTCATTGTAGTTTTATATGATGTTTAATAATCATTTGTACTCTACCCACAACCATTCCATGGCTCCACTCATGTACTTGGTGAAACATGTATAAGTTTTTGGGAGTACAAAACATATATGTAGTCTATTTTCTCTAACCCATTTCAGGGTACCTTCAGAAGTACACTCTGGGTATTTTTAGAGGGACCACAAACCATGCAAGCCATGCCACATGCCATGTGATACTATTATCCTAAATGAAACCCTAAACAGTAATCAATGGGCCCCACGTAGTGTGTAATCCATGAATAAAAACCATGTAGAATGGGATTTTCTATACTCACAATATCTTCCACTATGTGTCCTAATTGATAATCCAGCCTTCGATCTAGTGGTCACATTGATGAGAAATTATACATCTGGCCACTTCAAGTCATTTCATCACAAAATATAAAATATTTTGGACTTCGGTGCACTCGAAAAAACAATATCATCCTTGTTCACTGTTGTGTGTCGACAAATATAAAATTATCTATCAATTATCATTAAAATAACTCTATTTCCATTATCATAGCTCCATAATGTTATTTAAATCCCGAAGATATGATTATATATTTTCTATCCATGAAATGAGTGTCAAACAATTTATAGTTTGGTAAAATTATGAACCACATGCCAATGAATTACACCCAAGATGAATATTGAATCAGGGGAGAAAATCAATATAATAATATGAAAAAACATACCTCAATTGATGTTGATGTTGATCTTGAATAGTTATATTATAATTAGAATTTCCAAATCAATAACAATGAATAAAAGTTCTCCTGATAAACACTACAATGATACACATCATGCATGAAGATCAAACCACATAATGATATTTTTCTTTTATTGGTCCTTATTCATCAAATACATCAAAAAAACACATTCCCTACCTTGGTTTGTAATGATTTATAATTATGAACATTTCAAAATAGTATTTATTAGATAAATCAATTTAATATGATATTTGTCGATCATTGATTATTGATCTTCTTTTCATTTTCCAAAGAGAGAATCTTTAAAGCTCACTCAAACAGTCCTCCAACATCATCTGTGTAATGAAAATAACCATTGAATTATGACATATCAATCTATTCGAATAAATTTAATGTTTTTGTAAACAAAAATGAAGTAAATTAATATTATTTAATTTATTTTTTAATATTTTTGCTTTAAATCATTTTTCTACAAAAAACATTCATCATCCATCCATTTATATGTCAGTTCACTTATTTAGAAAAACATCACATATGTTTTACTATATTTATATATAATATATATTAAACATTAATTTCATGACCACTGGGCATCATAATTTCACACTATATCATCATTTATTCTTTAATATAATTTATATAAAATAAAAAATACACTAAAACGATGAGACATTACATTGTCACAACATTCGTTATGTATCCCCTAAAAATCCAAAAAAAGGATACATAAAATTATGTGGGTACTGATAATAAAACTAAGACTACCTCTCCGATATTCTCTCCTAGAGATACCTTTGATAGAACTGAACACGCACTAAAGTAATCGATTGACCGTGAAGAATCCTCTTTAGCCGACACACAATCTCTACTCGGTAATTTGTGAATTTCTCTCCATCCAAAATTTATATATCTCCCAAGTTGATAACATAAAATGAGTTATTAAAAAACAATCTCTGCTATGACACATGGTAGACATAGTTTACCCAATCTAGCTACATTGGAAGAGAAGTGCGGTAAAACACCTTGATAATGCTACGTAGTATCTCTAATGGAATAAACAAACAATAGTGATATCTTGCTGCCTTGATTAAATCATTATAATACATGTCAAGTTGAAAACAATTGGATATCATGGTATCCCTACTCAATTCCAAAATCCTCCATCACCTTTTATTATAGGATTTATGATGTCTCTGTACAGTCTTCATTCACTCCAAGATGATCCTCACCTTATGTCTTGTAGCTCACACTAGCTCTAATACCATTACTGTCGACTCTCTTAGGCCAATCATGTAATGTGGTTACCCACAGGGTTTCACATTCAATTTCGTTAATGGTTCCATATCAAAGGAAGAATTTTATCTATTGTATTATGAAATCTCTAGCAGTTGTAGCTAGTCATTCTAAATATTAAAAAACTCTAACAAACATTACTGAAACATTTTATCCATAATCGGAATGGTCTACTCAGATTGGTCATCAGTTTTATGGTGGAAAGAATTGATCAATCATAAATTTTTCCTAAATTCTTCCTATAATACCTTTTAAAGGAGGATTTAAATACTACATCATTATTAGAAACGATCATTAAAAGGAATCTATATATTTAGATAATCTCTTTTAACATTTAGTTATAGAATATCACTAATGAACTCTACACTTGTATTTCTAGGGAGTGGGATTAATTGGTGATTCATTAATGAATCACCAAAATGAAATAATATACCCAATAGTTATGTGTTAATTTTATCACTATGACCATAGATATCACATCCCAGTTAAATTATGACACTTCATGGGGTTGTGCTAGACATGCTGGAACTTGCTGCGCAACCTTCATTGTCACGACCCGCCTTCACCAAAAGGAGGGAAGAGTCAGCGGATTGCCAGGACCTTCATTCTTTGAGTTGAAGGAGAGATAATGACCCCCGAAACCCGCCTTCAATAGGTCCCGGAGTGGCGACTAGCACCAAGGGTATAGAAAATTTTCGCAAATGGAAGGCATTACCCTTTTTATTATTTAGGATCGGGAAAAAGGACAAGTCGACCTCCCAAAAAGGAAAAGAAACAAGTTTATATAAATGAACCCAAATAAAGTCCCCATGCATGTTTAAACAGTTTACAACAAGGTACAAGTACAAAACAAAAAGAAAGCTCTCAAGTACAATACCAAGAGAAAACAAAGGTACGACAACAGCGACAACTCCAACTGTCCGACTAATAGGGTCCCGCGCAGCCCTGGTAGTCCTCCTGGAAACCTGAAAGTAAACGTAGGGTGAGCATACAAGTACACTCAGTAGGGAAAACCAAGACTCTCGTGCACAAGTGGGGGAACATACTAAAGTCCCGTGAGAAAAGAGTGAACCAAAAAACTAACAAGGCAAACTATCCATCCCAGGCCTCACCAAGGCTCACTCCCCAAATAACGCAAGTCAAGTAATATATATAATAAGAGCACATCGATGTTTTGGTACCCCGCGCCACTTCCCCACTGGTTATTGAGACATCCTACGCATCGGACCAATCCCGCCATTCTCACCGCAGTCCCACTGCCACACCCGCCCGCACACCTGGGCCACCACCACACGCAGTCCCACTGCCAAATCCCGCCCGCACACACCTGGGCCTCAACTGTCACAAGTAACCATGCCTGCAAACACCTAGGCCAGAACAACCACCGCTACGCCCAAAGACACCTGGGCTAAAGGATCCACTGCCACACCCGAAAACACATGGGCCTCATCCCGAAGACACTTGGGAAACCACCTGCCGCACACACCTGGCCAACCACCACAACACCCTGCCCGATGGTTCTTGGGCTAATAATGGACTTCAGGCCATCACAGCCTGCCCGAAGGTACTTGGGCTATCCGGGAAAGGGAGCAGAAAAGGAGCTAATAACCAGCCACTAAGTATAGTGTTGGGAAAAACACCCTTCCCCCATAAATGGGGGTGTTCGGCACTAAGTGCTCAACTTGGGTGGGGCGCGAATAAGAAACACAAAGCTACAAGTATAGATATAGGTAAAAAACACTCACCCAAAACTTAGGTTTTTCCTAGCCAACCTACAGAACACAATACCACAGCGTCCGAGTCACGATTCACGACCCTTGCCCACAAAACCATTTGTCCCATTCTTGTTTCTCATTCAGTCAAAATGTTCAATTAATTTTAAGCACTACTGGGCAACTACCATAAGCATAACCAAGGAAAACGTCAAAGCATAGATCAACCAAAACACTCACACCCGGTTCTGCCAACAGAGGATCTCTCCCCAATTCGTGATAAAAACTCACAACCACTGAAACCGTGCCAACAGGAGATCCCATCCCCCAAATTCACACAGCCACCGAGAGTATAAAAAGAACAGGGGATCCCATCCCCTCCCACACTTCCAGCAAACGGCCCGAAGGGAAAACAATCACTAACCACTACCAACACAAGTCAGGGATTTTCAGATTTAAACGATTTAACACACTCCATGATTTCAAAATCCGTGTGTTCTAACCGGGAGTTATCACAGAAGGGCCGGTCCTGGTGCTTTCAATAATTTAGCCGGATATACGTGGTTAACCGATTTCACAGCAGGAGTTCACAATTTCAGCAACCCATTTAAAACATCATGAGGGGATTCAAGTGCACACACACGACCACCAACGGCCTCAATTTTCAGAAAACATAAACCAGTACAACAAAAAGGGATGATCACAAGATAAAGCATAACAACGATCACAACCCCTTCCCCTTCTTCCTTTAGAACTTCGTTTATTATCTTCAGTAGGGTTTGGTTCAACCAATTCCATAGGAACAAAAGTAACGCCCACCCCGCATGATACACAAAAGTGAGAGACGATAGAAATTCCCTACGTGTTGATAGATGATCGACGTTTAGGCCGGGGGCGCGGAACTTTACGGATAACGATGCGGCGGTCCCGATGCACCAGAAGAGCCACGATCGAAGAAGGGGGGAAACCACGGCCTAACCCTTAATTATAAGAGCTGGGGACGGTTGAGATGAAACACCAAAACCACGGAAGACGAAGGAGTCGTGGGTTGACCACGTGGCTTGACTCATCATTAATGGCACTGGGTGGTTTTAACCGACCCATGAATTAATGAAGCATTTAATTAAAACCTTTGTGCGCGTTTCGGATTCCCAAGACATTTTAACAAGGAAGAATAGGGTTTAAAACCCTATTTGCGAAAAAGGAACGTTACTGGAACAACTTGGCAAGGCCGGCCGACGTCGGCCGGTCTCACCGATCGGTCTCACCGATCGGTCGCACCGATCGGTCTCACCGATCGGTACCCCGCAAGGAAACTGGATTTTTTTGGCAAAGGAAGGGACCAAGGGGGGTCTGGGTCATCACATCAGATACCTCTTAAATGATTCTCGTCCCCGAGAATCAAAACAAACCAGAAGGAAAGAGAGGATCCGAACAACCATCTTCGAAGATACCTCTTAGGAGTGGACCCCCGCTAATTGAAAACACTCTCTGTCAAGAACCAAGCAACATACCACGCAAAACCGCCCGGTCATGTGGATTTGGGGAGTTCCCCTCCCCCATGTCAAGATATTATCCGCTTTGGGCGGCACTGACTCGCCCGCACGGGTTTAATCGCATCCACCTTAATGCGTCCTGATTAGGGGTCGGGTTTTCCCTTCCCTCTAGCCGGTGCTTTCCACACATAACAGAGGAAAGGAACTAGCACATTTCATAGACAAAAGGTCAAACGTTCTGTCACAACAGGCACCAAAGGTTCGAAGCTCAGAACAACTCGGGGTATTGGGCACACATCTGTGCTTCCCTCTCCCACGTGCTCTCTTCGAGGCCGCCATGTCTCCACAACACACGAACCAGGCGGACGGTTCGTCCACGGAGCACTTTCTCCTTGCGATCCTCGATTCTGAATGGCTGTTCCTCGAAGGTCGCGTCTCCTACCACATCTAGCTCTCCCCAGTTGATGACATGAGAGTCATCATGTAAGTACTGACGAAGCTGGGAGACATGGAAGACGTCATGGACCCTCTCCAACTGAGGTGGTAGGGCCAGCTGATATGCTACCTCGCCAACTCGCCTCAGCACCTCGAAAGGTCCGATGAACCTAGGGGAGAGCTTACTCCCCTTTCCGAACCTCCGCTGCCCCCGTCGAGGGGAAACCATCAAAAACACATGATCTCCCACCTCGAACTTCAGGGGCCTCCTCCGACGATCAGCATAAGATTTCTGCCGATCCTGAGCTGCTTTCATCCTCTCCCGCACTAGCTGGACTTTCTCCGTGGTGCTCTGCACTACTTCTGGTCCAAGAGTACCAGTCTCACCAACCTCTGCCCAGCATAAGGGTGAACAACATGGTCTTCCATACAAAGCCTCAAAAGGAGCCATGCCAATAGTAGAGTGAAAACTGTTGTTGTAGGCAAACTCTACTAAAGGCAAGTGTCGTACCCATGATCCTCCGAAATCCAGAACACATGCTCGCAGCATGTCCTCCAAGGTCTGGATAGTCCGCTCTGTCTGCCCATCAGTCTGAGGGTGAAAAGCAGTGCTAAGGCGTAGTTGGGTGCCAAAAGCATGCTGTAACCCCTTCCAGACTCGTGAGGTGAATCGAGTGTCCCGATCTGAGACGATCGTTTTCGGAACTCCATGCAAACGCACCACCTCATCCACGTACCTATGTGCTAAGGTACTCACGGGTCCTGACTCCTTGATAGCCAAGAAGTGAGCAGATTTTGTCAATAGATCCACCACTACCCAGATAGCATCATGCCCGCCCTGAGCTCTGGGTAGTCCCGTGACGAAGTCCATCGAGACGTCGTCCCACTTCCACTCGGGAACATCTAGAGGATGCAGCAGACCACCAGAACACGGTGTTCAGCCTTCACCTGCTGACACACCAGGCATTTAGCCACGAACTCTGCCACTGCCCGTTTCACCTCGGGCCACCAAAACTGTCCCCTCAGGCCTTGGTACATTTTCGAAACACCCGGATGTACTGCCAAGGCTGAGCTATGGAACTCACGAAGGACTTCATCACGCATCACCTCTGGAACAAACAACCTCTGATGAAAGAGCATCCGACATCAGCTGTCCTCCGACCATCCTTCCGGGGCGTTCCCCTGATCGATACCATCCCGCAACACTTCCACCTCAAGATCTCCCCACTGAGACTCTTCCACTTTCTGCAACAAAGAGGACTGTACCGTCATCTGAAACAAACAACCTCTAGTACCTTCCATCCTTGCATCCAAGTGTAAGGCAGCCAACTCCCCCATCGCCTTCCAAGCATTAGCAGATTCCCGAACCACCTCCTGATGCGGCTTCCTACTCAGGGCATCAGCCACAACGTTTCCCTTACCTTCAGTGTATGAGATCTCAAAGTCGTAGTCCTGGAGGAACTCGACCCACCTCCGCTGTCGCAAGTTCAAGTCACGCTGGGAGAAGATATAGCGCAAGCTTTTGTGATCGGTGAAGACCACAAAGCGCTCCCCAAAGAGGTAATGTCGCCACAGCTTTAATGCGAACACTACCACTGCAAGCTCCAGGTCATGGGTGGCATAGTTCCGCTCATGGGGGCGTAGCTGCCTGGACCCGTAAGAGATCACCCCTTGTCGCTGCATCAATACGCACCCCAGGCCCTGTCCCGAAGCATCACAGAATACCTCATAGGCCATCCCTTCTTCTGGAAATCTCAACACTGGGGCACTAACCAGTTTTTCTTTTAGGTAGCTGAAGGACGACTCACACTGCTCGCTCCACATGAAAACCTGGTCCTTTTTGGTCAAAGCCGTCAAAGGGGCTGCTACCCGGGAGAAGTTGGGTACGAATCTCCGGTAGTAGACCGCCAGTCCGAGGAAACTCCGAACTTCCGCCACATTCTTGGGTGCTGCCCAAGAAACAATTGCCCCAACCTTTGATGGGTCGACTGCTACTCCCTGCTCAGACACTACATGTCCGAGGAAGTGCACTTCTCGTGTCCAGAACTTGCACTTTGACAACTTCCCATAGAGCTGGTGCTGTCGGAGGACCTCCAAAACCGTCCTCAGGTGCTCTGCATGATCCTCTTCTGACTTTGAATAGATCAGGATATCGTCGATGAACACCACCACAAACCGATCCAGGTACTCCCGAAAGATGGAGTTCATAAGCCCCATGAACACGGCCGGGGCGTTCGTAACACCAAAGGGCATGACCACGAACTCGAAGTGCCCATACCTGCACCTGAACGCCGTCTTCGGGACGTCGCTATCCTTCACCCTCAGCTGGTGGTACCCGGATCGCAGGTCGATCTTCGAGAACCATCCTGCCCCCTTCAGCTGGTCGAAAAGATCATCTATCCTCGGAAGAGGGTAGCGGTTCTTGATCGTTACCTGATTCAGCCTCCTGTAATCGATGCACAACCTGAGGCCACCATCTGCCTTCTTTGCGAACAAGACTGGGGCAGCCCACGGTGATGCACTTGGACGAACATAACCCCTCTTCATCATATCGTCAATCTGTATCCGCAACTCCCGTATCTCCGAAGGTGCCATCCGGTAAGGAGCCATCGAGATTGGTCGAGAGCTGGGCTGTAGGTCTATCCCGAACTCGATGTCACGTCGAGGGGGTAGAGTCGTCACCTCCTCAGGAAAGACGTCCATAAATTCACGAACGATCTCTGGTACTTCCACCATTTCCTCATCTGTTGATTCTATCGTCAGTTCAGTCAATAAGGAGAGGAGAGGTTCCTCCCTCCTGTTTCCCTTCGGACAGCTCCGCTCGCCGGTGAAAGTAACAAGCTGGCCGTCCAAACCGGAGAACACCACCCTCCCTTTGGAACAGTCGATGACGGCGCACACAGAAAATAGCCAGTCGATGCCTAGGATGACATCGTACGGCCGAATCTGTAGCAGGAGGAGATCCTTAACCGACTGATGTGGCCCCAACATCAGTCTACATCCCCGACAAACGAACAGCAAGTCGGTCTGACCTCCAACTGGTGTGCTCAACACCAGGGGCACTGGAAGTCTCTCGGCATCTAGACCCAAGGCGCGGGCTAGACTGGGTGCAACAAAGGAGTGCGAAGCTCCGGTATAGAACAAAGCATAAGCAAGAGTGCTAAATACACTGATCGTACCTCGAACAACCTCTGGCCCTGCTGGAACTGTTGCTTCTGCGGCGTGTAACTGTCCACGCCCAGCTCCCCTGCCCCTCGGCTGTCGGCCACCTCCCCGACCACGCCCTGGTCGAGGTCCCTGGGGAGCACCCTGAGGTCGGCCTCCCCCTCCTATATCTGTCTGCGGAGGAGCGGGAGCTCACTGTCCCTGCTGCTGCTGCTGGAAGGGTCTGGCTGGGAACTGCTGCTGCGGCGGACGCTGGGGATGACTGCCACTGCTGTACTGCACCCGATCGGGGCACTGACTCCGAAGATGTCCAGGGCTCCCGCAGATGAAGCATCGTGGTCCCGAGCCTGAAGGAAAAGAACGTGGGCCAGGGGATCGAAACTGAAACTGCTGCGGCCTGCTCCCTGCAGGTCGGAACCTGGAGGGTCCCGATGCCGGAGGCCTGGCACTGACGGCCTTCCCCTTCGATGGTCCCAGCTGGATCCCTTCTCGTGACAGTCCTCCTAGAGCGTGCATCCTTTCCACCACTTCGGCTTTCTTCTGAACCTCTAAGTATGTCGGAAGGGTAAAGGGGGTAACAGCATACTGGAGGGAGGGTCGGAGCGCCTCCTCCAAACGTCTTGCCCGAGACTCCTCATCGGGAAAGAGGTCCGGGGCAAAACGCAGGAGGTCCTTGAACTTGATTCCAAGTTCCCTCACGGACATGATCCCCTGCTGGAGGGAGAGTAGCTCCTGCCTCTTCTCCGCCTTCATTGTCGAGGAGAGGAACTCCGCCCGGAACTCCCTCTTGAAGTCTGCCCAAGCAACCTCAGATTCCTTCCTACTCCCCAGGTGAAGCATCCACCACTGACACGCCGCTCCTCGCATCTGGCTAACAGCCAGAGGAACCCAGTACTCCGTCGGGGCCCGAATCAGGCCGAAGGCTATGACTAGCTCCTCCAGCCAGCCTTCCGTCTTTATGTCGGAGGTGCTGCCCTCATATTTCTCGAGGGCCTGTCGCTGAAAGGCTCGAAGAGTCTTCTGCCACTGGTCGTCCTCTTCCTCCCGATCAGCTCTCTGCCGATCGGCCAAAGTAGTCTCAGGAGTCTCGATCGCCCGTACCACACGTGGTCGCCTTCCAGGTGCCATAGCTGCAAGGTAAACAAGGAATGCCTAAGCCCAGTAGTGAAAAGAAAACCGTTCTCAAAACTTATTAAGATTTAATTTATTCTCAATTTCCCAAGACATCCCAGAAACACAAAAACACAAGTCATTTATGATGCATGTACCCTTCCTAGGGTCTCTACCCTGCAATCAGTGTGGCCTCACTTGGTCGTTCGGTAGGTCCAGAGTCCTTGCATCGGATCACGGGGGGCCCTAAAATCCCGTGTCCTAGCCGGTCCTCCCTAGCCTAATTCACGCACCAAGGTCACCCAACGCTGTTGCCTTACCATCCCATGCAATCCTTACTGTTCCTAACTCCAGACTCCGTCCTATCTCTCAACCTCCCCTCTGATACCATTCTGTCACGACCCGCCTTCACCAAAAGGAGGGAAGAGTCAGCGGATTGCCAGGCCCTTCCTTCTTTGAGTTGAAGGAGAGATAATGACCCCTGAAACCCGCCTTCAATAGGTCCCGGAGTGGTGACTAGCACCAAGGGTATAGAAAATTTTCGCAAATGGAAGGCATTACCCTTTTTATTATTTAGGATCGGGAAAAAGGACAAGTCGACCTCCCAAAAAGGAAAAGAAACAAGTTTATATAAATGAACCCAAATAAAGTCCCCATGCATGTTTAAACAGTTTACAACAAGGTACAAGTAAAAAAGAAAAAGAAAGCTCTCAAGTACAATACCAAGAGAAAACAAAGGTACGACAACAGCGACAACTCCAACTATCCGACTAATAGGGTCCCGCGCAGCCCTGGTAGTCCTCCTGGAAACCTGAAAGTAAACGTAGGGTGAGCATACAAGTACACTCAGTAGGTAAAACCAAGACTCTCGTGCACAAGTGGGGGAACGTACTAAAGTCCCGTGAGAAAAGAGTGAACCAAACAACTAACAAGGCAAACTATCCATCCCAGGCCTCACCAAGGCTCACTCCCCAAATAACGCAAGTCAAGTAATATATATAATAAGAGCACATCGATGTTTGGGTACCCCGCGCCACTTCCCCACTGGTTATTGAGACATCCTACGCATCGGACCAATCCCGCCATTCTCACCGCAGTCCCACTGCCACACCCGCCCGCACACCTGGGCCACCACCACACGCAGTCCCACTGCCAAATCCCGCCTGCACACACCTGGGCCTCAACTGTCACAAGTAACCATGCCTGCAAACACCTAGGCCAGAACAACCACCGCTACGCCCGAAGACACCTGGGCTAAAGGATCCACTGCCACGCCCGAAAACACCTGGGCCTCATCCCGAAGACACTTGGGAAACCACCTGCCGCACACACCTGGCCAACCACCACAACACCCTGCCCGATGGTTCTTGGGCTAATAATGGACTTCAGGCCATCACAGCCTGCCCGAAGGTACTTGGGCTATCCGGGAAAGGGAGCAGAAAAGGAGCTAATAACCAGCCACTAAGTATAGTGTTGGGAAAAACACCCTTCCCCCATAAATGGGGCTGTTCGGCACTAAGTGCTCAACTTGGGTGGGGCGCGAATAAGAAATACAAAGCTACAAGTATAGATATAGGTAACAAACACTCACCCAAAACTTAGGTTTTTCCTAGCCAACCTACAGAACACAATACCACAGCGTCCGAGTCACGATTCACGACCCTTGCCCACAAAACCATTTGTCCCATTCTTGTTTCTCGTTCAGTCAAAATGTTCAATTAATTTTAAGCACTACTGGGAAACTACCATAAGAATAACCAAGGAAAACGTCAAAGCATAGATCAACCAAAACACTCACACCCGGTTCTGACAACAGAGGATCTCTCCCCAATTCGTGATAAAAACTCACAACCACTGAAACCATGCCAACAGGAGATCACATCCCCCAAATTCACACATCCACCGAGAGTATAAAAAGAACAGGGGATCCCATCCCCTCCCTCACTTCCAGCAAACGGCCCGAAGGGAAAACAATCACTAACCACTACCAACACAAGTCATGGATTTTTAGATTTAAACGATTTAACACACTCCATGATTTCAAAATCCGTGTGTTCTAACCGGGAGTTATCATAGAAGGGTCGGTCCTGGTGCTTTCAATTATTTAGCCGGATATACGTGGTTAACCGATTTCACAGCAGGAGTTCACAATTTCAGCAACCCATTTAAAACATCATGAGGGGATTCAAGTGCACACACACGACCACCAACGGCCTCAATTTTCAGAAAACATAAACCAGTACAACAAAAAGGGATGATCACAAGATAAAGCATAACAACGATCACAACCCCTTCCCCTTCTTCCTTTAGAACTTCGTTTATTATCTTCATTAGGGTTTGGTTCAACCAATTCCATAGGAACAAAAGTAATGCCCACCCCGCATGATACACAAAAGTGAGAGACGAGAGAAATTCCCTACTTGTTGATAGATGATCGACGTTTAGGCCGGGGGCGTGGAACTTTACGGATAACGATGTGGCGGTCCCGATGCACCAGAAGAGCCACGATCGAAGAAGGGGGGAAACCACGGCCTAACCATTAATTATAAGAGCTGGGGACGGTTGAGATGAAACACCAAAACCACGGAAGACGAAGGAGTCGTGGGTTGACCACGTGTCTTGACTCATCATTAATGGCACTGGGTGGTTTTAACCGACCCATGAATTAATGAAGCATTTAATTAAAACCTTTGTGCGCGTTTCGGATTCCCAAGACATTTTAACAAGGCAGAATAGGGTTTAAAACCCTATTTGCGAAAAAGGAACGTTACTGGAACAACTTGGCAAGGCCGGCCGACGTCGGCCGGTCTCACCGATCAGTCTCACCGATCGGTCGCACCGATCGGTGTCACCGATCGGTCTCACCCATCGGTCGCACCGATCGGTCTCACCGATCGGTCTCACCGATCGGTCTCTCCGATCGGTCTCACCGATCGGTCTCTCCGATCGGTCTCTCCGATCGGTCTCACCGATCGGTACCCCGCAAGGAAACCGGATTTTTTTGGCAAAGGAAGGGACCAAGGGGTGTCTGGGTCATCACATTCATTTGCTGAAAAGTATGGCACCGGGAGTTGAAATATGAAAATATATTCTTCATCCCTAGACACTAAAACTGACATCATAGGTTCCAATACATCATTCAAAAACATGTATGTACCTCCAAAAGTGATTTATGAATCTCTCCTAGAACCTCCTTACACATCATCAAAAGTACCATCACATGTCCTCATAAAAGAATGATCTTCTCCCCTGTAATACAACATCCATTAGGAACATGTCATATAGCCATATGATCATGTAGGGTCACATTTTCGATATCCCCAAGATGTTCCTACCTAACTCTATAAAAAATAGTAGTTGTAGCAACCATTCTATGGATGTATGATTTTTCATCTCTATCCAGGAAATAATTACTACAATGTTGCCAGCTACTTTGAGGCCTCATTTTCTAGATGCAAACAAGATATCCTTAACAGAGAATATCTTACCACATTCTCTGTACTAGGAATATAATCACTATCAAATAAACAATTTCAGAATAAGTCCAGAGATATACTCTACATAAAGTTATGATCTCTCTTTTATACAATATAATTGAGACTCTTGTAACTATAATAAAAAAATCTCACTCATCAGGTATTGTTTCGAAGTAGAAGGATACCTATGTTATCACAATGTAATAGGTCATGTAGTGTTTATTATGCGGTGTCAAATATCATGAACCATTGGGAACCATCACTTCATCTACATTAGAGAAGAACCGCTACTAGTTTCTTATGCATCACATAACACTATCTACATGACACAATCCTATAGAAATCTCAATATGGTAGCACTGATAATGCTACAACACAACAACTGAGATGCAGATTTGAAATTATCTATCCTTTTGAATGTTTTTCTGATTCATTAAAAAGATGACATGGGTGATAATATGCTATAGAAATCTGGTATGAATCTTCAGAAATGGACATCCAATCCAATGAATCTACGAAACTCCATTATAATCATCGGTGGCTCCCTAGATAACAGTTTCATAACATTGAAGGGGTCCACTAACACTCCATATACATAGATAATGTGTCCAGTAAATTGGAACACTTGTATCCATAACATCAACATCAAGAGCCTTCTGTAAATCAGGTTTTCTCAGAGGACATTCAGTAAAATCCTCAAGTGTCTTCAATGACCCCCATTATTTTATAAGTATAGAAGGATATCATCATTGAAGTCTATAATGAACCTGTCCATGTAATAATGAATGATCTAGATTATGATTACTACAAACACTACTATGGAATTAATCTTTTTAATTTGAATCACCGATTAATCCAAGTAACTATAGTAAAATTTGAATGTCATTTTGGTATATCCTCATCACGTACTTGTAACTGGTGATAGACTTACCTATGTAAGACCATCATGAACCATCCCGACCCTATAAACTTGTCAAAGAGTTCATTGATCCTCGATAGTGGATCAGGCACATCACAGTCAAATGGTTCATGTGATTTTAGTCAAGACACAACCTCATTCTCTAAACAACATTTTTGGAAAACAGAAAAGGGTCAACCCAGGGTGAAACATTGTGTCTTACATGGCCCTTAAACTACAATTCCTCCAACTTCATCCTCATCTTGTGAATCCTTATGAGAGATATCTGATATGATGGAATAGATATTTTTTTCTACTTGTTCTGTAGATCAATGAAAAATACTATATCTTAGTGGGGAGGTAATCAAGGAAAAATTTTAAGAAGGACCTCGTTGAACTCTACCACCACTACAAAAACAGAGAACACATAAGGTCTACATAACCAAGGGTTATTCTATTAAACTAATGAGTAATTGAATATACCCTCTTATACCCCAGTCTATCCTTATATACCTTGGTGTCCTTTTCAATTACAATGGGGAACCCTTTTCCATCATGTGGACACACCACACCCTTCACCTAAAACAGTCTATATAAGAATTCACATAGATAACCAATTAATGCCAATAATGACTACATTAGGATTATGTGTTATTACCCTGAGATTCTAAAAAATTATTTCCTACAAGAGTTAGGTCACATTTTCATCATTAGTGCATGATCACTATGTCTTCTCCCATAGAATTCTAAATGCATAAAGTTCGAGTCCAATATTCAACCAGAATATCTATGTATTGTACAAGGTATATGGAAAGAGTGGAATGGCATTAAACTATGTCTATTAGTACATAAGATGACATTTAAAAGGAACAAATCATAACTTGAATCAACCATATATCATCTGGCATGTATGCTTCGATCACCTGAATTTTCTAATTACTTATCCTATTGCTCCATGAACCTAGAAACGACCACATAGGGGTGGTTGGGGTAAAATATCAATTTGTTGACCACATCATGCATCTCTACATGCTCATCTTTTAGTTCATACTCCCTATGGATCACCTAATCGAGCCGCTACATCTAAAAAGATGTCACATTTATGGTCTCGCTAGAAACTGTATCGTAGCACGTATAATCTCAGGATAGATTTCTCATTCCTTCCCTTCAGTAGATTTGTGTCACTCTCAACTGACAAGTCCCACCCTGTGAGCCATTAAATTACATATATTATTCCCTAGTCCATCTTCCTGATACATCTAACAATTATTGGTCCCTGGGACTGACGTCATCTTCTTGTTGCCGAGGTCACTACATTTGACTACGCACTAAAGTCAACCACCAGTTATATCTACGTAGCCAATAAACACTCTACTAGTTAAGCACACAATAAAACATCATCATAAGAATTAATTCATACCAGGTTAAAATTATCTAAATCATATATACATAGACCTTATTCGATGATATAATACCTGAAGAACTTATCTATAACCATATCCATTGATTACCTTTACATGATAGTAATCCTCGACGAAAACACGGATACATTCATGTTGCACTACTAGTGATATAGAAGCTACTAGATTCATATATCCATCATTGAAACTCATGAAAACACCTCTTGGAAATGTTTATCAAACTATATATGAAATAGAGTCACATCATAATAATTCTAGGTCTCTAAATACCACCATCGACCTACCGATCTTTAAACATGGCTCACTATGAGGAACATCATCTTCTCTCATGGTTTCGTAACTAGACAATCAAAAAATTCATATCCTCAATATGTTATTCATCATCTACGAAGACCATTATCACCTCAGAAACATATGGGTATATTTCTCTAAAACTAATAAAGCATGCTCATTCTACATACCTCATCTACTAGAACTTCAGGTACCACACGTTTCTCTAAAGGTTGTATGTTGGGTGCACCACATGGATGCAATTCATTATGAACTGATCCATTTATTGCCACCTAATCACTGGGGGGAGATCTCCATGATCATGATGCTGAATACGAACTGGAATAAATTGAAGTTGCATCATCGAACCAACAATATCTACCACATTAAATGATTATATCTAGAGTGATAACTCAAGAAGGACATGAATACCACTACACATTCCAATATGATTCATGTTCCATTTTTACCCACAGTTAATGATCATGTGTACCTATTTGAAAATGAATAGTTCAGAGTCCTTCCGTGTAGATGCAATAGCATCTGCACCACACTGGATTCCCTTTTCTGAATGTGGATGTCAAAACCCATGAGACATTTTCCCAAAACCATTCTCAAAGATCCTCGATCATATGGTCGAACAAACCTCATATGATACTAAACCATTGAAACCCAACCTAGTGGGTCATGCTCGACGATTACCTAATCATTCCTCTAATAGACTTTGTTATGATGACTAGTGCCGAGAAGGAATATCACTGAGATGGGATCCCTTATCCAAAGTGCTTTTACACACACACACATCTAATCCCATATAATATTTTAATATAAAAACTTAACAAAAATTCATACATATATATAATTCTCATAACATGAGTATGAAATGATGTAAAACAATGTTAGTCAGGCCTAATAAAATTCAAATCCCAAAGAGTTTGAAAGATAAGTCCAACCTGAAAAACTGATAGTTGTATAAAATCCATATGATCACAACACATTATTTCCATTAAAAGAAACCACCATCTAGTCATAGTCATTCTAGGACTCTATCATAGGAATAATCATATTCACATTACATGACACATATGGGAAAAGCTTGTGCAGGGGAGAGTATAACAATACTCAATAGGAATCCAAAAATTCACAATGTATACATAAAAAGAGAATACCATTAGTTATACACATTTATATGTCTACGACAGATATAATATGAATATCCAGATATACTAAATAAAGGCACATATTCTAATGGTAATCCACAACCACAGTATTACAGCACCATGATTCTACATCTATGACTACACATCACCCTCATCTTGGATAACACAATCTTGATTTTTATAGAAATGATGATGTTTGTCTGAGGGGTACTTCTCTTCGGGTCGTATCATGTGGACAACATTCTTATTGCTCCCAAAGAACATGATACACATAAGAGGATCACTGCCAAAAACATGAGTAGATACCAAACTCATTCTAAATTTAATAGATAAGCAGAATATTTTTCCTTTCGTATTGTTTCTCATGAATATTAAAATAACTTTATATAGGGTATGCAGATGAATAGAGGAGATCACTTCAAGCCTCAAAAAGTCATTCCAATTACACTATTGAAGAAATTATTTTGAAGGGGCAATTGAACTAAGGGTATGAAATGTTTCAATAACAATAACCATTGAGAGGATAAGGGGAATACCCATTAGAAAATTTTACTGATATATAGAGTAAATGAGAAAAAATCCATGTTTAAAAGATTATGTGACATGTTTTGTAGGTCACACACCGTGTACCAAGTCTCAGGGACCTACCCATGTTGAATATATCATGTCATCGAACTGTATCTATATTATAGTACTTGATGTGTTGGAATCCCATGTAATATACCCATGTTCCTATACATGGGTCAACCTATGTACTTGGTCCAACACAAGTCCTCATGTGGGTCTACATGTCGTATATCTAGTTGGTGTACCCTACATTGTCTCTATGTACTTGATGATGTACAGAATGAGTATTTGGAGAGGGTCTAAATTGCATGTTGGATTAGCCAAATGCTATGTGATACCTTTCTCCATCATGAAACACTAGTTCTAGTCATGGGGCCCACACTCCATATATACATGGATTACACACCATGTGGATCATGATTTTCTAGATTCAATGGTCCTTGCTTCTAGAACCATGGACAATGATATGACCGTCAATACTATGATATCATTACCATAAAACAATAGATCGACACATGTAGAGTCATCCCATCCCTGATTCAATATGATTCAGACCTTCGATCCGCTCAAAAAACAAGATCATCATCATTTATAAATTCATGCTGATGAATACAAAATAGGATATAAACCGTCATCAATATATATCAGTTTCCATTGTCGCACCCCTTGTGTGTTGTACCTATCTGAGAACAATGATTTTTGATCGTCACTCATGAAATGAGGGTACCTAGATAGATTTTTTTGTAAAACATCGATCCTCAAGGCAATGATGAATGCCCACGATCAATTTCGAGTCAGGGAAGAAAATCACAAGTTAAATCCTATGTAAAATTTCATTTGATGTTCATGTTGATATCAGTTTATTCATTTAGATTAAAATAGAACAATCCATAACTGTTATGATATATTCTCTTCATAATCAAAATAATTATATATATCCTACATTACGATCGAATAGCTGGACAATCTATTTGTTTATTGGTCCACATTCATGGTAGACATCATGAATGTAAAAGAAAGAGAAAAAACATATCATCTTCCTCAACATTGATCAATCACCCATGAAAAATAATTTTTGATCATTGTCATTGGAATGAAATACAGAATCAAATGGTCATCAATCGTTGATGCGTGAACTACTAATCTTTTTATTGATTGATAATCCAAAACACTCTCTACAAAATTCTTCTAAAATATTTATGAATATGTGTCTAACCATATAACTCTATCAAAACTACCTATCTAAATATTTTTAACCGTATCATAAATAAAAATTAAGATAAATTATTATATCAACTGATTTTATTCATTTCTACACCTGTGACGAATTTTTACAATCCACCTGTACTGACTAACATAAGTCGATCTTATGGAAAAAACCTAATTCTAAACACAACGGTGACCTCATATTTCCCAAAATGATAATTGTTTTAGAATTTATTTTAGTTCTTTAAAAAACTACTCTAATTTTATATTAAATACATTTAGTAAATTTATAACATTAATTACAGGCACATCGGGCCTCAGAATTGCATATCGTCTCCTCATATGGTCTTTAATATAGTCCCTATAATTTTCACAATAATACATGAAAAAAACTTTATAAGAGTAATGGATTATTAATAATGATATAAACTTTAAGTGTATATGATTTGAAATTCAAACATCATCTCATATGAATCATTATATTTTATTTATATTTTTATGGTATGTTTTTCAATAAGGATTTGAAAGGATATATAGAATATTTCTTATGGGAAATAAAATTAATTTAATAGAAACAAAATATACAAGAAAAACACATGATAAAGTTATACATAAATTGTAATATGTTCTTAATTTTATGTTAATGATTTTTGGATAATAGGCATGTCTGATATCAATAATTGAATTGGATGGTAAATATTACCTTACAACTAAGAAATTATATTTTGTGGAAGTTGTTTATGATATCATGTATGAATTTTATAACATTATTTGAACATGTAATATATAAATTAATCCTTGGAATAATTAATCAATCATTTTTTAAAAATTATATATGGTCATTTTAGTCATTATCATGTTTCAACATAATATATAATGAGTGAAATCACATGTGTTGAATGTGAAAAGAATTAGCTACAATATGATATAAATGGGATCAATGTTATGATTATTTGTTTACCTTATTGATAATGTATTAGAAATTAATCATCTATAAGTGTTATAAGATTGACCATTTATGGAATTTTATATGTTAAAACAGATATTATTTTTTTTACAAAATAATGTATTACCTTTCCATATGAGGAATTATGAATATTGGATAACTAGTGTTAACTTTTAATGAAATATATAGAGAATTACTATTATGGACCTTTGGATCCATTGTATTTTTAGGCATAACAAATTCACCTTCTTTAAATGGAATAATAGAAAAATTGGAAATTTGTCAAGGAACAATGGAAGGATGATATTGTTCTTTTTAATTATAATGGAATAAAAAAGTATTTACTCTCCAAAAAAATCATAAATTATAGGGAAAAGATCTTTAATACTAAATTGTTTTCTTAGTAGAATAATTTTAGATGATTTTAATGGTACCTTAGATTATCCAAAATTAACTGATTTTTGATTGTTAACATTCATATAATTATGTTACATATCACTGCCCTCCGGAACATGATAATTATATTTCTCTTCTATGTCCATGTTTACACATTTAATCTATGTTCTCTTTTGTGTCAACCTAATTTTGTGTTACTTTGGCTGACTGTTATAGATACAAAATTTAGTTCATAAAATCATGTTTTTTATTCTTTTTTATTATATGGGTTTTTATTAATGAAACATACATGTATTACTCCATTGATATCCATAATGAATTTCAAGGGAAATGTTCCTTTTAATTGGTGTAGAATGTAACACCACATGTTCTTGTGAATTTATTTCAACTAAATCAAATTTATTTTATATCGTAAATTTCTTAGCACGCTATGAAAAAATTTAGTTATATGATATACCATGTAATGATTACATGACCTGAAAAAATGACATGGCTAGTCTTATGCCAACATAAAACATTAAAAGATATGCCATTTTCTTTATTATAATTATTTAAAATGAGTAGTCATAAGACAACCATTAAAATTAGTATTATGAATAATGATAATTAATTTTAAAATATTTTTTATAATGGTCTCATATTGATAAATAATATGGATAGTAAGACATAAAATGGGTTTAATAATTTCAATATATGATTGAAAGTATTATTTCACCAAAATAACTCCTATTTACGTTCAATTTTGAAGAAAAATAAATTTTATTATTGAATCATATAGGAATTATATATAATTTTTTTACTTCATAATACCATAATTATATAAGGGATAATTTTTTTTTATTTTTCAGTGAAAAAATATTTTTTAGAGGAATAGATATTAATAATGAATTTAATTTCAAAAAGTTTTTTTCTTGAAATGTATTTATTTTGTAAAATTATATTTTAATTATGTTATAATGTCAAAATAGATAAATTATATGTATATTAATCCAATTTTTTTCATTGAAAACAATTTTATGTTGAATATATGTATAGAATCTTAAACAACATTTTAACATTCTCTATTAGAAAATCACTTTCTCACCATGCATGTGAGGCTGGAATTAAGCATAAATTTTTTTATTCTCTGAATTGAATTTGAAAAAAATGTATATATATATTGTTGTAATTTGAGAAATATTTTATTTTAATAAATTGATTATAATTTTTGAAATTTTTTTTAGTGAATGTGGTTAAAGCTAATTACAATATTTATGGTAAAATTACCCTTAACAAGGGACTAAAAAATAATATTTAGGTAACATGGCCTACAAAATGTTCAACAATACATTATATTACATTATTTAGAAATATTAATCCATGGTTATACTTTTATGTGTTATTTTGATAATATTCAAAAATAATTCCAAATTTCATAATTTATGTTATGAAAAGGGAAAAAATAAAATTTCCTTACCTTTAACATTTATAAATCTTTGAGGTATGTAAAATCAAAATATATTATGTTTTACATATTATTTTTAAATATAGATGATTTTTTTCATAAATATTGATCAATAATTGTTTTTATGAATTATTTACATTAAATTATTAACAAACTCTAACAGATCGATAATTTAGTAAAAAACTAAATAAAAGTAAAAGTAAAGTCAATTTAATTAATTAATTAATTATATTATTTTGGTATATGAATACGTAATATTTCTAATATGTGAAACTAAAATATTTTTATTCCAATAATTTTTTGATATTTTTAAATAAATATGAATTAAAAAATGTTAAAATTATAATAACTATTTATTTAAAATAGATCATATTTTACTAAAAGATTTATAATTAATAAAAATTAAACCTTGTGACATATAACTATTATGTTTTTATAAATATAAAATATTTAATATTTATGGACTAAATTATCATTTATAATGACCATATAGACCCGTAATTACTAAAAAAATTGTAAGCATGACCCAGTTTAATGTAGGATTTTTACAAGATATATGAACTTGTTTAAAAATTAATATTCAACACACATGATATTTATATTATTTAAATTATTTATAATGATTATAACTCATTGTTTTTTTATATACAGGTAAATTTAAACATAATATATTCTTATTATAAAACATAGATACGTTTGAAAATAAATTACCAAAATTAAAAACCAAAAATGAAAAAAAAAATGTTACGTAAAGTCCAAGGAACGTGATTAAAAAAATATTCTTTTCATGTGAGGTAGAGATTTATTTTGACCATTAATTAACATTAATCCATTATTTTTCATATTTTATGAACATTATGTAAGTGATACCTCCTATTAGAATATACCTTTATATATTTATAAGAATTATAGTCATCCTACACTATAGAAATGAATTCTTTATTACACTTCCTCACAGATCTGAAGACATGTTGGATCATCCAAAATCTTCCCATATATTCGTTGAATATCCCTCAATTCCTTGTATATGACTCTAAATAATATAATTCTATACAATGAAAAACTTTGGTGAAAACAAAAAATGAGTCACCCAAATAAGAGGTAACATCCTTTATGATGCGCTTTTACTTTAATTTATTTCTTCACTTTGTAAATTCTTATTATTCCATACATTCAAAATTTTATCAATATATTAAATATTCTGTTTATTTTATTTTATTTTCAGCTAAAATTACACACACTTAAATATAATGGGTAATGAACATATTGTTCTTATGTACAATGAACTACCCCCCTCACGAAATGATGTTATCCATATTTCCTTTACCACTTTGTTGATTTGGAATTATGAGAGACAAAATTTTATTATATGATTTATATGAAATATATTTTATATTTATTCTTATTTATTGTTTATATAACACATACATTCATACTATTCAAATTCTAAAAATATGAAAATTGGTTTTTGGGAGGTGTGGACTACCAACACCTCAATGTGATCCGAATTGTTCACTTAACACATGGAATTTATTAAGGATTATTTTAGTGAAAATATATGAAATATGTAACACTGCATGCTTTCACGATACACTTCTCTTTCAATAATGCAATAGCTTGCATTGTACGCAAGTTCGAGATCCAAACACACCTCGGCCAATCAAAGTAGCTGTTATGAATAGTAATAACAATTTTTTAAATTATATAAAATTTATATTTAAAAATGGACATCATTTTTGGATCTGGAATATTGAAATTAGCATATGCAGAAATTTTTGTATTTTTATGAGAACTTCCAATGTTCAATGAATTGTAGAAAATACTTAATCTAACTTTTTTAATCAAAATAATTTAAAGTGATAAGTTATACTATTTAGTGGTTTTAAAGTATAATTAGAATATATTTTTACCATTTTATCCAATGGTGGTCATTAGAATAAATTTCACGTTGAAATTGGACATAAACAATTGTCAATATTTTGATTGATATTCTTTCTTAAAAACACGCTATTTGTTGTGACAGCGGGAATTATTTATTAAATTAATTAATTAAACTAATAATTTTTGAATTTTTTAAAATATACATCATTTTTTAATTAGGAATATCAAATATATCTTAGGATTAATGTTTTGTATTGTTCTGAGAAACATCAATTTTTAATTAATAGTGAAACCACTAAGTGGTAGTTAAAAAAACTAATTTTTCGTTTAAATGAAATTTTACCACCTCTGTGATTTGAATTCCAAAAATCCTACATACTTCATTGTCATTAGGATGTAAAATGTGGTTCAATATGATTAAAATAATTTTTGGTGAATAGTAACGTTTAGGTTCTATTAATCACGATTAAAGGTAATTAGTGCAATTTAAGATAAATATAATGATATAATAATATGAAATTACATTTACACTTGTCCTAAACTTATTGGATGAGTCATGGACAACCAATAAAATCCATGGGTCAACTTGGGGACCCCATGGAGCCACTTGTGTAAGAAAATGACATTAATAACTTTTTATTTAAAGTAAAAATAAAATTCTCACAAACATGTGTTTTTTTACTAAAACAATTATTACATGGGTTTATATAATTTAACATTTATACTATAAATATTCATTGGAAAGATAAAAATATTTCTTACATTTTAATTTTTTTTTTAAAATTTTTAGACATTAAATAAATTAAATTGTTATGACACTATGATGATGCAACGATTACCTCAATAATTAACGATTTCAATAAAATGTAAATAAAATGTAAAATATAAGATTTATACTTGTCAAAAACCAGTTGGAAGAGTATATTTTGAACCCTTATAAACTTATAATTTAACTATATAATTGTGGGACCATTGAAATCCGAAAAGTACTTCATAATAATGTATCATTTCATGTCATTCCAAGAGTTCCCCTCCTCTCTTATTATAAAAGGCTCATACCTCTACCACCTTATTCACACCATCAAGCCATTTGGCTCAGCCAAACTCTTTCCAAATACTCTATCAACTTCCCTCTCTTACTACTAGAAGCCTCCATTTGGGCAGAGGTCTTCCCAAGGAAGCCCTTGGCTCAAATCAATAAGTGTTACCAAATTTTAAGGCAATGTCTTATCTTACGTTGTTTTGTTTTATTTTGATACTGCAACCCCCTAAACTCTTTTTATTCTTTTCTTTTGTAACAAAACCCATATCCTCAATATAAATGGATGTTTTTATGAGAAGGATTTTATTTACACTTACACAAAACTTCATCTAAAGGTTAAAGAACATACTATTTTTATGGGTGGCGAATTACTACCTCACGAAATGATTATTGCTCAATCTTCTTTTAACACCTCTCATGGTGGCCATTATGATGAAAATATTTTTATATATGATATATATTATTTTTCTTCCTTATTATTATGTATTTTTCATTTATGGAATACCTTTATGATTTCCATTATGGGTTAACGCGATAATTTCATTTTCGGATGTGCGGACTACCGCCCCCTCAAAGTGATTTTTAATCGTTAATGCCCTATATGAAATTTATAAAGGATGTAGTAAATGGTATTATACATTATATTATAATGGAATTATATTATAACTTTATATAATTATAATTTCATTCCATAAAATATTAAATAGAAAGTAAAGTAGCATTTATGTGTACGTACGGCTTACCATCTCCATGAACAGTGCATTTCATTTCTTACCTCTAAATGTTATGTAATATTATAAATGCATGTATATAATGGATATATATGATATATATTATATCTACATCATAAATATAATTCTGGATATAATGGATATTTCACCACATGAACAAATTTTAATTATAATAACTTTATTTTTGACTCAAGTACCAATGATTGACAAAAAGACAGTTATTAACATAAATAATTACATAATGTTCATAACATGGTAATAAGTGATATAAAAGGAATAATTAACATTAAAAAGGTTCTTAAGAAAATAGAAATTAACTCTAGTTTATTATTCAGGAGATTAAAAAATGATCTAGTCAAATCGGACACGAGGAAATGGAATTTCTTAACCCGATTTCTGTTCTTTGGGTTAATCTCCTACTTTCAAATTATGTCATGATATTTTTATTTCCTATATTGTATTTGTACTTTAATTATGTGTACTTATAATGAATACACCTAATATATCTATTTCATTTAAAAAATCATCTTTGTAATGGACTTCATCTCAATCTCCAATCATTGAAGCATATTTTGTTTTATAAACAACTTTCTTTTATATAGTGTATAATCCCCATTGACTTTTACATTTATTAAAAAGGAATTTTTTTATACGAATCATTTTACTAAAGGACAAAAAGGAATATTTTTTGTCGTACGTATGAGGAGACAACAACTTCTCCACCTTCATGACCATTATTTGAGTTTCGGCTTCCTCTACAAGCCATAAATTTTTTTAAATGAAAAAAAATACCATGTTTTAATTTTATTTTATTTTGGTATTGAAATTTTTTTTTATAATGTTTTAATTATATCAATGTGTTGTATTGATATCTTGTGATTGAAATGTGGAAGTTTTATGTTACCATTATGCATGTTTTGTGTGATACGATTATGTTATGGTTTATGATATGTTTAAACCTGTTCATATGAGGAATGCATTGGAATTAATAAGTGACAGGTGGATCCCGCTATAGCTCCTCGATGCATCGGCAGATCTCATGAGACAAACTAGTGTCTTGGCATGAGGACTTGACAAAATCTTATTTTTAGTCTTGGCACGAGCCCTTGGCTACGTGGTTATGATAGTCTGGCATCATACATTCCATCATTATGAAAGTGGTTATTGATATTGCATTTGATTATTCGACTAGTAGAATATCCATGTGAATAAGTAAATGGCATTATTTCATTTTATTTTTTTCCATATTATGCTGAAGTTTAAGTTTAAAAGGATTTTGTTTTAGTTATACAATGACTTAAATGTTAATGTTTATTTAATAAAAATTTCTCTATATTGTTATCCTTACTGAGCATCTGAGCTCACCCATTCCAATGATTTAATTTTTCAAGGATGTGAAGAAGTATATTATGAATGAAATGCAGGGAAATTATGAGGGGATATGAATACAATATGTTGTTTTATTTTTGTTTTACTTTATGATGTAATGTAAGACTAATGAATGTATCTAGTGTTTCCAAGGCTACTAAACTAATCATTCTTCTAAGACCTAATCATTTCTGATCATGACAATGTTATGTAATAATGCACCGACTTTGGGTAACAGGGGTCGGGGCGTTACAGTTGTTATCAGAGGTAGTTTAGTACTAACCGTGGAAGCTAGATTTAGATAAACTCTGATTAGAGAACATAGACCTAAGATAGAATTTGAGGATTAGTATAGAAGAACTTCTGAGAATTTTGGTGTTATATAGATTTTTTGATTTTTCCGCGGAATACATCCATGTCTGTTTATGAGTAGGTAGAGGCAGCTCTGGCACAGGTGTACGTAGGGGTAAAACCCGACAACACCAATTTGAGCTAGACTCGAACGGGAACTGGGGCACGACAACGGGCCTTGCTGCACTCTTGGTTACGACACTTCGGGGGATATGCTTAGGATATTTCTCATTTTATTTACAAACCATTATGAAGTGTTTACGAGTATATACTTCCTCTAAAAAATAATTTTTATTATTTTGGATTATATTCAAAAATAGTTAAATATATGTTAATTGTTTTACTAGTATGTAATTATGTATTTTGATTCATAAAATTATCTAGTTTATGCCATTGTTTAGAAATTGTGCCTAGTGTAATGAATGTAAACCATATCAATGCATGCACTCCTTGTAGGGATTTCCCTCCTGCTCGAGATAATTATAGTAGAGCTAGTGATACAACTGGTGCTGATCAACTTATCAACATACTAGGACAACTCACTCAGGTTATGACTAATAACCTTACTCATATGGAGCACCATGATCCGAAATGTAGAGGATTAATGTTATACTGCTTCATGAGGCAAAAACCACCAAAATTCAATGGGAGTAATAATCCCTTAGTAGCTGAGAAATGGATAAATTCATTAGAGAAAATATTCCAGGCCATGGGGAGTAGTGAAATGGAAAAGGTTATCCTGGCAGTTTACCACCTCACTGGAGATGCTGATCAATGGTGGTCATTGATTCAAAATAAAAAGGAAGATGATGAAGTATCGAATATGGAATGGAGGGAGTTCAAAGAGCTTTTTTAGAAAAATAATTTCCTCATGACCATTGACAGATATGGAATGTCAATTTCTAAGTCTGTGAAAAAAGGAGGATGAGAATGTTGCAATGTATGTAGACAAATTTACAAGGATAGTAAGACATACTGAAGATTATATAAATAACCGAAGAATAAGGATTGAATGTTTCATTGATGGTTTAAAACCATTTATCCATTGAGCATTAGTCTCACAAACCTTCTCGTCATACAAAGATATTTTCACATGTGCTATCAAGACAGAAAAAGAATTCTTTAAATCTTATGACAATAATGTAAATCAAGATAAGAAGAGAATGGTGGAAAAAGAGATAGAAAAAGGGAAAAAGGGAAAGAATGATTTTCTATTATGCGATAATTGTTGGGAGATTCACTGAGATACTTGCCTAAAAGGAATGTGAGTTTGTTATAAATGTGGAGAAAAAGTAACTAGGCTCATGATTGCAAGGGAAAGATAGAGGCTATCAATGTTGAATGAAACAATTGTAGGTAAATGGGTCATTATTCAAATGAATTTCCTAAGCATCAGGGCAACATAACTTAGAAAAGGCCAAGGGATCAAGGAAAATCTTTTGATGTTACTACAGTTTAAGTGGAATAATTAATGTATTGGTGCTTTTGGACTCAAGGATTATATTCTATTTATTAGAATAATGTGAAATATATATAAGGATTGTACTGTATTACTTTTTGTTTTCATTAAGGTTTTAATATGATGATGGTAATCATATTTTTAGTATGTGACAATATGAGAAACTTCACTTTTTTGGGGAATTTGACGTTACAATTGATTTTGGAATTTAGAGAATATTTAGAGAAAGTATAGACAGGGGTATTTTGGATAACTATAAAGGTTGGAATGGATTAAGTTGAACATTGTATAGTGTTGTTTATGTTTAAATCATTTCTGTAGATAATTTTTGGAATATTATAATACTACAGTTTTATGAAAAGGATTACCTGTAGGTTGGGGGATAACCCATCGCGTCGGACAAAGCTATAGGAATCGAACACACAACCATAGTGTGACAAGCCTTTATTACCTAAAAATAGTTTACAGGAAGTCCATAGTTATTAAAAAATAGTTTTCCTAATCTAAATGGTATGTGTTAATATTTGGAACCTTGTACGATTACGATAATTATAATATTTTTGAGTTCTATTATCTTTTTGAGTAAAAGATGAGTTTGTGTTGGAAATTAATTGAAGGATGAAACACTAATTATCAAATATATATATATATATATTTACCTCTATCTTATTATCTGAATAAATTAATTCTTAAAATTTAGGAAAGGGATATTAAAAAAATGTGATATGTTAATACCTTATGTTTTGTTGAGATGGTGGTATTTTAAATCACCATAGATTAAAGGCTTTAAGGCCCTCAATTTTACACTTGTTTGTGATTGATGAACTCAATCACTCCCTACAAATATTTATGTATTTACTCTAATTATATTTCTCTAATTTACACCAATGTTCTCTAAATAGAGAACAGAATTGGGGGGGGGGGGGGTTTGCATTTCTCTTTCCCTCTTATCAAGGCTACATTTTATTAACCTTATTTCAGATATGGATTTTCCACAAAGGTATTCTCTATTTTCATCCTTTTATTTTCCAAGGACATTTTCAAATTGTGAGGACGTAATTTATTGAATTATGGAAGAATGTAACACCCTAAGCATTCATGATACACTTCTCTTTCAATAATGCAATAGCTTGTATTTGTATGCAAGTTTGAGATCCTAACACACCGCGACCAACCAAAGTAGCCGTTATGAATAGTAATTACCACATTTTGAAATTATATAAATTTTATATTTTTAAATGGACTAAATTTTTGGATTCGGAATATCAAAATTAGCCTATGTTGAAATTTTTTTATTTTTATGAGAACTTCCAATTTTTGAAGAATAGTAAAAAAATTACTAAAAACCATTTATAATCAAAATAATTTATAGTGATAAATTATAATATTTAGTTTTTTTAAAGTATAATTAGAATATATTTTTACCATTTTATCCAATGGTGGTCATTATAATTAATTTCACTTTGAAATTTGACATAAACAATTGTCAATCTTTTGATTGATATTCTTTCTTAAAAACACGCTATTTATTGTGACAACATGAATGAATTATTAAATTAAATAATTAAAATAATATCTTTGTAATTTTGTAAAATATAAATCTTTTTTGAATTATTAATATCAAATATATCTTAGGGTTAATTTTTGGTATTGTTTTGAGAAACTTCAATTTTTAATGAATAGTGAAACAACTAAGTGGTAGTTAAAAAAACTAATTTTTTGTTTAAATAAAATTTTACCAACTCTGTGATTTGAATTTCAAAAATCTGACATAAATCATTTTAATTTGGAATTAAAATGTGGTTTAATGGGATTAAAATAATTGTTGGAGAATAGTAGCTTTTAAGTTATATTCATCGCGATTAAAGGTAATTAGTGTAATTTGTGGTAAATATAATGATATAATAATATGAAATTACCTTTACACTTGTCCTACAGTTATTGGATGAGTCATGGCCGACCAATACAATACATGGGTCAACTTGGGGACCCCTTGGAGCCCCATGGGTAAGAAAATTACATTAATAACCTTTTATTTAAAGTAAAAATAAAATTGTCACAAACATGTGTTGTTTTACTAAAACGATTATTACATGGGTTTATATAAGTTAACCTGTCGACTATATATATTCATTGGAAATATAATACGTTTTCCTACATCATCATATTTTTATTATATTTTTAGTCATAAATAAATTATATTTTTATGATACCATGATGATGCATCGATTACCTCATTAATTAATGATTTAAATAAAATGAAGATATAATGTAATATCTAAGACATACACTTCTCAAAAACCAATTGGATGAGTATATTTAGAACCATTATCACCTTATCCTCGAAATATAAAATTGTGGGACCTTTGAAATCCGAAAATCACTTCATAATAATGTAAAATTTCATGACATTCCAAGAGTGCCCCTCCTCTCCTCTTATAAAAGGCCCCCACCTCTACCACCTTATTCACACCTTCAAGCCATTTGGCTCGGCAAAACTCTGTCCAAATACTCTCTCAACTTCACTCTCTTACTCCTAGAAGCCTCACTTTGTCAGAAGTCTTACAAAGAATTCCTTTGGCTCAAATCAAAAAGTATTACCCAATTTTAAGGTCATGTCTTCTCTTACGTTGTTTTGTTTTATTTTTCTTCTCAAACCCCCAAATCTCTTATTATTATTTCCTTTTGTAACAACACCAGTATCATCAATATACATGGATGTTTTAATAGGAATAATATTATATACACTTACACACACCTTCGCCTAATGGTTAAAGAACATATTGTTTCTGTGGGTGGCGAATTACTGCCTCATTAAACGATGATTGTTCAATATTCTTTCAACACCTCTCATGGTGGCCATTATGATGAAACTATTTTTATACATGATATATATTATGTTTTTTGTTTTCCTTATAATTCTGTATTTTTTATTTATGGTATACCTTTACGATTTCCATTATGGGTAACGTGATAATTTCATTTTAGGAAGTGCGGACTACCGCCCCCTCAATGTGATTTGAATCATCAATACCATATGTGGGATGTATAAAGGCTGGAGTAAATGGTGTTATAAATTATATTATACAGGAATTATATTATACCTTTAGATAATTATAATTTCATTTAATTAAATACAAAATATAAATGAAAGTAGCGTTCATGCATACATATGGCTTACCGTCTCCATGAACGGTGCATTTCATTTCTTACCGCTAAATGTTATTAAATATTATAAATGCATGTATATACTGGATATATATTATATATATGATATCTACATCATGAATATAATTATGGACATATGGGATATTTCACCACATGAACAACTTGTAATTATAAGAAGTTTATTTTTGACTCAAGTACCAAAGATCGACATAATTATCGTTATTAACTTAAATATTAACATAATGTTCATTACATGGTAATAAGTGATATAAAAGGAATTATGAACATGAAAAAGGTTCTTAAGAAAATAGAAATTAACTCTAGTTTATTATTAAGGAGGTTAAAGAATGATCGAGTGATGTCAAACACGAGGTAAGAGAACTTCTTAACCCAATATCCATTCTTAGGGTTAATCTCAGACATTCAAATTATGTCATGATATTATTATGTACTATATTGTATTTATACTTTATTTATGTTTACATATAGTTAATACACGTAATAGATATATTTTATTTAAAATAATGATCTTTGTAAGGTAAATCGTCTCGATCTCCTTTCATTGAAGCATATTTTGTTTCATACACAACTTTATTTTATACGGTGTATAAATGCCTTTAACTTTTACTCAAATAGAATCATTTTATACTAATCATTATTAATAAACAACAAAAGGAATGTTTTCTGTCGTACATATGTGGCAACAACTACTTCTCCACCACCGTGACCATTATTTGAGTTTCGTCTTCCTCTATAAGCCATAAGTTTTTTTAAATGAAAAATAAATACCATGTTTTAATTTTCTTATATTTTGGTATTAAAAATGGTTTTGATCATTTTTTTTATTATATCAATGTGGTGTATTGATAACTCATGTTTGAAATGTGGAAATGTTATGTTTCCATTATGCATGTTTTTTGTGATATGATTATGTTCTGGTTTATGATATGTTTAAACCAGTTCAAATGGGGAATGCATTGGACTTAATAAGTGACGGGTGGAGCCCTATATAGCTCCTCGATGCATCGGTAGGTCTCATGAGACAAACTAGTGTCTTGGAATCAGGCCTTGACAAAATATTATTTTTAGTCTTGGAACGAGGCCTTCGCAACATGGTTATGATAGTCTGGCATTATGCATTCCATCATTATGAAAGGGGTTATTGATATTGCAAGTGATTATTCGACTAGTAGAATATCCATGTGAATAAGTAAATGGAATTATTTTAGTTTATTTTTTACATATTATGCTGATTTTAATGTTTAAAAGTCTTTTGTTATAGTTATACATTACCTTAAATGTTAATGTTTATTTATCAAAGCTTCCCCTATATTGTTATCCTTACTGAGAATCTGAGCTCACCCCTTCCAATGTTTTAATTTTTCCAGGATGCGAAGAAGTATATTATGAATGACCTGCAGGGATAGTATGAGGAGATATGAAGACAAGATTTTGTTGTAGTTAATTTTACTTTATAATGTAATGTAATACTAATGAATGTATCTAGTGTTTCTAAGGCTACTAAACTAATCGGTCTTCTGAGACTTGATCTTTTGTGATCATTCCAATGTTACGTAATAAATCACTGACTCTTGGTAACTGGGGTCAGGGCATTACAAAATATATTACATAATAAGGTTACTGTAATTATATTATATATATAAACATATTTCATTTACATTATTTCAATCAATATGACAAAAAATATACACAACTTTTATTCTTATGTACGACCTAATGTCTCTATGAATGGTTTATTCTGTTTCATAATTATATAATATATAGATTATAATAATTAAATATACAATCAATATAAATTGTATGAATATCATGATTCACATTATTTAAATCATGATAATGGTTTGAGGACGAAAATTATTAATTAAGGTGTATTTGATAAATAATGTAGATAATACTAGAAGAGAAACCTTAACACTGAATTGTTAACATGCGGGTAATATAATGTCATAATAAAAAATAAGATATTAAATATAATATGATGGTTCATTAAAATATTTATAGTAAAATTATATTTGTTATATTTTAGGTTTTTATTATTACAATTATATTCAAGACATAAGTTAAGGGGTTTTCTAGTTTTACATTTGTTCTAGTGATATTTATGCCTTATTCAGCACACATTTCTTTGTGTGGTGTATATTATGACAATGGATATATTCTATGATTCTTATCATCAATGTTATGATTATTTATTTATTAATTTTATTATATAAATTTCATGGGGTTTATGGTTCAAAAGATACACAATCCTTAATGTTGTTGGTTATCAATTTCCTTTCATGGAGGCATGTTCCTTGAACAACAAAAACAATGTTTTGAAAATTGATTTTTGATGCCCTTATTAAAAGAAAAAATTATTTTAAAATTAATTTAAGGTAATAAATGATTATTAAAAGGATTAAATTTAATTTCAATCAAATATTTTTAAATAAATATTCTTGAATTTCTTTTGAATGAATTGATTTTCAAAAAAAAAGATTCATTTCAAAATTAATGGTTTTAAAAAAAAATTGATTATTATTTTAAATTTAATAAAGGAAATTGTGTTTTAGTTTTTATTCAAGATTATAATATAATTTTTCAAGGTAAATGTTTTCAATTGTTTTTGTATCTTTCTATGCTTTCAATTAATTTTAAATAATTGGATTTCAATAATAATAATTTTTTAAATAGAATTTCCCATAGAAGAAATAATATTTTCCCCAAGAATTCCTTGAATAGATATATAAGGATTAAATTCCTTCTAATATAAAATTAATAATATTACAGCTTACTTTCTAGGAAATTACATAATGTTTCCAATCATATTCATTATCAAAATGGTTTTTCGATTTATGGTATGATGTTTATGACACTTATTTTTCTTCTATGGTTATAAGATTTTGAAATAAAATTATTTTCATGGGTTATGAATTGATGAAATGATTGTGAAACCAATCTATTTTCTAGGGGAAATTATGTGATTGAATTTTTATGATACACATTATATTTCATTAGATACATTATCAAGTTTATGGCATACAATTCAATGTTTGGGACATGATATGATGAATGTTTTATTATCTAATTAAAAAAATATGAATTATTTTGATATATGACATGTTGTAGTGATATATCAATAAATTAAACAGTGTATAGATTTCAATTTAAAATTAAGGAATTCAAGTCTTTAGAGTTATTCCACTATGGATGATGGGGAAGCCTGATCCACTATGCGAGGATGGGTTAACCCCTCAGCTAAAATGGAATGAATATGCAAAGGGTACAGTGGTGTGTCCCACCCAATATCCACATTGCAAATATAGGGAATCCTGATCTATTACAAGGAAATTACTATAGTAGTGTGTAACAACCCAATAGTAATTGAAGATAATTCCATTTCTGTTAATGTTTTATACATATAGAGAAAATAGAATTTGTTTATTGTAGGGTTTAAATTACTATTAAGTATCTTTACCATTGATGATATATCCATTGAACAATGATCACAAAACAAATATAAATATAATGTTTTAAATAATCCATTCGACGTAGAAAAATGAGAGGATGGACTGATCTAGTAGAATCAGGCCATATAAAGCTCATTTGTCAGATCTTAGAAAGGAGGTTGCATCACTAGGAATCGCTCTTGACACATCCCAAGCCGAGCTTTGTCACGTTATGCTTGAACGGAATCGCCTACTGGGGATGTTCATATTAATGTAGATTACCACCTGTGCAATGTTATTTGAGCTATTCCAAGAGTATTCCACCATCGAACACATTACAATTAGGTCTTATGAAGGTGTTATAAGGGGACATGTAACATTGTTTTAGTTGCTGATTGTGAAATTCCATTCGATTAATAAAAGTATTATTCCACAAATTCTTTTATCTGAAGCAACATTATTTAAAAAAATAATTATATAAATTAATTTTTTTTTAAAATGTAATTTTTTGGAAATATATTCATTATTATGTTTTTATTAATAATATGATTAGAAAAAATCATATAAATGTTTATTATATATTATTTTTATCTACAAATGATTTGAAAATCATTTTGATAAGGGTTTTATTTTTATATGATAAAATAGTAAGATTAATTTTAAAGAATTTATTTTATAAAATTAATGAATTTTTAAAATTATTAAAATTTTAATAAAATTTTATTATAATATTACTTTTATTAATAATAAAAGATTATATAAGTTTTATGAAGTCAAATTTAGTCTTTATTATGGATTAAAAACAGTTTCAATCTAAACCTATTGATTCTGAATAAATGATGGTTCTGATTTAAAAAGTGAAAATTCAAATATATATATATATATATATATATTTAGATAAAATGAAATATATTTTCTGATTTAGGTAATCAACATAATCAAATGTTGAATTTTTCAAAATTTTCTATGATAGTTGAATTTTTGGGTAAAAAATAAATAATATATAAACATAGTATGTTTTATAACATCGTAACGACCCAATTGTGATATAAAATATACCATAAAATGGATCATATACAAAATCCATGTTTTAAATTTATATTAATTAAATTTTTGATTTAATATACTTTTTTATAATTAGTTAGTGAATCCTACAAAATTAATACTATATTTTATGGTTTAAAATTCATTTCCGTGAGAGGGTGACTCACGTACACATAAGAGAAATTTATATTTTAACATCATATTACAATCTAATTAGAAAATATTTTTCTGCTATTCTATTTAGAAAAAACCTTGGGGATGTTTTAGGTTTTAAAATGTTTCTTTTGTAGTGTCCAAAACCTAAATAATAAAAAATTTCCTCACAATTATTATATAAATCCACACAAAAACCTATTATTATTCATTTAATCTAATTGAATAATGTACTCAATATTCTATCCACTCCATATAGTCTTTCTATGGTTCCCCTAGATACCAAGAATCCTCTATATATCTTTTTGGATCACACATCCATATAAGGGATCCTCACTTTCCTTCTTTTCTCATTTTTTTCCTATTTCCCTTATATTGTTATAACGATTTATTTTTAAATTAAAAACGATTAATAATTTTTTACACCTCTCCCATACTTATCTCATTATGTTCTAATGATGAGATACCCCTTTGAATATCGTTAATCCCACCCTTGTACACCTGTTACCATGCCGATATTTAATATGGAATTTTCCTCTCCTCATTTACATTCATGAATTTATATTATATTATGAATTTAAATTTCTATTTAATATGTTGGGATATAATTATCCGTTATTAATTTACAAAAAAAAATTCATGTTTATATTATAATATACCCATTTCATTCCCATCAAACAATTTTAGGAATACACATGTGATGTCCTTATGCTGTCAATATTGCCTCACATTTTTCAATGCCAAAATCATTTTGTATTTAATACCAAGACAATTTCACTATCAAAGTTAATCACCATTAAAAAAATATACATATTGAATTAAAATATTCATGTATGTATTTCACATACGTTTATTTTTGAGTAAATGATTATGTTGTGTTAATCTATGTTTTATGATCTATGTGGAACAAATAAGAATGATATTGAAATGTCCAAGAAGGGTGTTCCATGAAAGCACTCTAATGAATTGGGAATGGTATAGTATAATAATACATCATGTTGAATGGGGTCATTACCGGATTCCTTTTATAATATTTATCCACTATTTTTGTACAATGGTTTACATTATTCCATTATGTTTATAATTCAATTTTTTATGATATTTCCACATTTGCATGTTATGATAATCATGCTATGTCATGCCATTATGTTAATGTTTCTCATTCAATCCATTTATATGAATATTTCATAACATGTACTGTATCTTTCATTTTATTCAATTTTTATCCCTTAATTGAGATTTATGGATTACCCCATGATTATTTTTTTCCTTAGATTATTCCATATATGGCTAAGTACGAATGAGTGTTTTGGCCACGTAAAAGAGGTTTTCAATAATCTTGTTTTATTTTTTGTAATATGTTTTAATGTAATCATATTAACATAAAGACAGATGAACTCTCGATCTTTTGGGTGGTATTATGTACATTTTTATCTAATAAATCATGTTTATGTGTGTAATAAAGACTAGGGTTGTTTAGTTGGCATTAATGGATTGGTTTTGTTATTTTTTGGATGGATATTATAAAACCCTATTGAAATCATTAGGGATAAGAATATTTAAAAAGAAACTACCTATTTTTATAGATTAATTTGTTTATCATAAATTTACATCATGTTTTAGACATAAACAAGTATTGTTGTCTCTTCCATAGATGTATCTTGGGGTAAAACATAAAATCACCACTTTCAGCTAGACTCGAAAGAGAATTGGTGCACAGAAATGGGACTTTCTGCACTCATGGTTCGACACCCATGTGGGGTATTCTTTTATTATTTCATAATCTTAGTACAGACCATTTTTATCTGTGAAATAAAAAATGGCTATATGTATATATTTAAGGAAATAAACCATGAATAATGTAGATCTAATCAACGAAATTCATTAGTTAAGGAGTGAAATTTAATCTATAATTTATCCCTTAAATGTCAATAGATTCCCATTTATGTTTTCAATAGTTTAAAAAAACCTATCCCTGAGTCTATATTTTATAATTTTAGCCAAATTATAATATTTAATTTTAGGGTTATCATATATAGTTCCATAATTTCATTTATATTCGAAAATTTTATTATAACAATCTAAACACCCCTACCAATCATGGAAGTATAAATTTCAGTGAGAATTGAAAATTGGGATATTATTGAATCCCATGAATATATCTCCTACCCTATCACAATTACATTATTTAAGTTTCTAGTGAATCTCATCATAATTATCTTTTAGTAATTTTATACAATTCAGGACATGGATTGGGTTTCCCTGTTGAATGAAACATAGATTGTCACAAGATGGAAATAACTATCTATATAGTGAATCGACCCCTGATAATGTTCAAGTATAAGGAAAAGGTTGAATAGTATTTAGTACCATCATCTATATTATATATATTAAATACCTATGAGCATTATTAACTTTCTCAAATGATTGAACATATAGAAGGATCCATCCATGAATAAATGCCTATTGTATGGGTATTCCTAATTTGTTTCTTGAGGAATTTCATATTCATCATCCTAGAAGAGATGTTGATTTCTTGATGGATCATATACGTTGGAAATTTAAAATATCAAATAATCTATATTGAATTTATATTTTGTAGATGGAGAAGCTAAAGAAAAAACTATAGGATAATATGGATTAATGGTTTATATGCCCAAGTACTTCACCACGGGGCGCACCATTACACTTTATCAAGAAGACTGATGTCTCAATGCGCTATTTCATTGATTATAGTGAGATCAACAAATTCATTATGAATATAAAGTATCCATTAGATAGATTGATGAATTATTAAACAAGCTAAATGAATCAAAATACTTCTTTAAGGTGGATTTGGAGTCTGACTATTTGCAATTAACGGTGAATAAGTATGATATTTCCAAGAATTCTTCTCGTACAATGTACATGCACTATGAATTCATTAGTATTGTCTTTTGGACTAAATAATTCTATATCATTATTAATGTAATTGAAGAATATAATCTTTATAGATTACCAAAATATTTTTTTGATATTCCTTATAAACTATATTATAATATACTTCAAAACCAAGTAAAAGAAATTATAAAATCTAATAATTCTACTAGAGACCTTGAAAAAGGATAAAATCTATGAATACTACAACAAGTGTGAGTTCTTGTTGATGGAAGTATCATTGATGGGGTATATCCTCACTAGTAGTGGGATATCTATAGGTATTTCAATAACAAAAAAATTGAGGGATGGTTGAGGCCAACATCTGTGGTAGATATCTGTAGCTTTCTGGGTTTACATGGATATTATCGACAATTTGTGAGAAATTAATCGTGAAGATGAAACCCTCATACCAAATAACACAAAAGGTAATAAATTTTTTTTAGAAAGGTGAATGTGAAGACATATTCATGGATTTAAAGAAGAGGTCCATCACTGCCATTGTGCTTACAGTACCCGCATGTGGGGAGATTTTTTTATTCTTTAGCGATGCTTCAAAGAAAGGAATGGGCTATATGTTGATGTAGATTGAAAAAATCATCTCCTGTGCATAAAGGAAGTAGAAAATTCATGAAACAAAATTTCTCACACATGATCTAGAGTTTGAAAATGTGATCTTTTCATTGAAAATCTTGCACCATTATCTCTATGAAAAATATTGTGAAATATATATCGATAAAAAAATTCATAATTATATATTCATTGGTAAAGTGATAAACATGCACAGATGATGATCGTTAGAGCTCATAATGGATTAAAACATGTCAATCCATTACAACCCTAGTAAAGAAAACATTTGTCATATGATCTATATAAGAATATCCTTGTGATTTTATCATTGATGATAAATAAAAATGATCCAATATATATATATTTTGTGTCAATCGAAATGGGAATCATAAAGAATGTAACATAATCAATATTTTGAAAAATGATTTATCAATAGTCTTTTTTGGAAATGATAATTTATTCTAAAATTGATTATGTTGTAATACAGAAGAATGTGGAAAATGTTAGAAAAATGAAATCCACTATGTTAAATGATAATGAGGAATATGTTGTGAGATTTGTGTCAATAATATATGTTTCACCAAATATTAATTCAATGAAAGAACATTGGGATGATTCAAAATGTTCGAATTGATCCATTCACCAAGGAAAAAAATGTTGTATCAAGATATCTGATAGCATTATTGGTGTCACAACAAGAAGAATGAGATCACATAATTTATATCAATGTTCCTGGTATGTCATCAAATGGAGGATGAGAAACATAATTATAAAGGTATGATGAAAACTTCACCCATACAAACACGGAAGTAAGAAATCATCACCATAGACTTTGAAACTTGAAATCTAAAGACATCCAAAGGATACAGTGCTATTCGGTTGATTTGTATCCTTTGATAATTTATTCACACATCATTGGAATTCTAAAGGATTTCTCACAAGATCATCTTCCATATATATAAATAAGATAATTGGTAAGGAATAATGGTGTACCACTAGAAATTTTATCTGATAATGATCCATGATTCACATTTATGATTTATATGAGTGTCCAGTATGCTATGAACACTTAGATGAACATCATTATGACTTATCATCCTCAAACGGATGGCCAATCTGAGTGGACTATCCCAACACTTGGCATCATGTTGTGAGCATGATCCTTGTACTTCAAAAGAGGATGGTATCAACATCTTATTCTATTTGGGTTCTCTTACAACAATAGTATCCACTCATCCATCCAAATGTATCATTATGAAGCCATTTATGGGATGTGGTGCTGAACACCAATGTGTTGGGATGAAGTTTGTGAGTGAAAACTTTTAGTTATAGAAATGGTTGATGTAATGGTGGAGAAATTTATGACCAACCAGAAACACATTAATGCTGCTCCAAGTCGAAAAAGTGCTATACTAACAATCAAGAAAGAGACCAAGCATTTTATGTTGACGACATGGTATTCCTATATATATCACCCTAGAAGTGAGTGATGATATTTGGGAAGAAGTTAAATCTCATTCCAAGGTACATCAACCTTTTTGAGATACTTGATCACATCGGAGCAGTGCCCTATCAACTTGAACTCCCACTGAACCTTCCTCATGTACATGATTTATTCCATGTATCACTCTTAAGAAATTACTTACATGGCCCATCACATATACTCAATCTACCGGTGGTACCATTAGAGCGTAGAGTCTCCTATGAATATAATTCAGAGAAGATATTATATTATTACGTAAATGGTATACAAAATTTTATAATTCACCTAATCAAAGTGATGTAGATAAAATTTAAATTTTATATAGGAACATAGGAACTAGAGGAAGTGATGAGCCAGAGTTACCCTCATTTATTTTAGTGTGGGAAATGAATACTTTGAGGGAGAAATATCTTAATGGGGGATGGTTTTAATGACCGTATAATCTATGAATAATAAAGAACCTAGTGATTTTATGAGAAATATTTTTTTTATTTCTTATGTTATACGCAAAGGAATCTATCAATGCACACAACACTATCTTGGCTTGCGTTACACATAATCGTGACCTTCCTCAATAGCGTGTGTAGTATGCAATACCGAGTTTCACTAAACAATGATATATTATTAAAATATTATAAACTAGCTGTTATGAATATTATTAAATGAATTTTTTATTTTATAACATTATAATTCATCTTAATCATTTTCTTGAATGAGGTATGAAAACAAAATCAGTTTTTCGGACAAAAGAAGTATTTTTTTTAAAAACACAGTTTTACCGCCTATTGATGTCACCCCAAAATTAAATCTAGTTTTTGACATGTTTATATGTTAAATTTGAAAAAATAAAATTCTTTTTTGGAATCAGTAAATAAAAATTTACTTTGGATAAAATTTTCATATTATTCTGTTAACTTTCATATTTTGATAAATAGTAAAAACACTTTATATTTTAATGAAAAACAACCTTTTTTCATCGAAATAATTTATATTGTTAAATTTTAATATTAATTGGTTCTAAAGTATAAATAGAATATTTTTTTACCATTTAATATAATGTATGTCAGTAGAATTAATTTTACATAGAATTTATAGGTTAAAAAACATCAATCTTTGGCAGTGTTTTAACTTTTGAAACCTTTCCTCTTAACAATGGGATTAATTTTAAATTAATTACTGAAACTTCTGTGTTTTGAATTTCGAAAAATGGATTCCATATTTAGAATCAGTTGGTCAAAATTATGTTAATATGTTGATTTTATTTTTTTGATATTATGAATAGTAACTACAGTAATATTTTTACTACGGTTAAAGGTAAATTGGGTAATTCATGGTTAAAATAATATTATAATAATTCAAAATTACCTTTAAACATGTTGTAAAATTATTGGGTGAGTAGTGTTCGACCATGGTCATCCTTGGGTTGATTTTGGGACCCCATTTAGCCACTTTGTAGTGATAATGATAATTTGGATTAATTAATTTAATGTAAAGGCAAAATTGACATTTACTACAATCTTTTAGTAATTATTTTTTATAAGGGTTTATATAAATTATAATTTCAACTATAAATAATCATTTGAAAGATAAATTATTTCCTACTTGATGATATTTTTTTTAAAATGGTTAGACCTGAAATAAATTATATTATTTATGACATAATAATGATGCAGTATTTACCTCATTAATAAATAATTTAAATAAATAAGATTATAATGATTAAAATATATTCCAAAACATTTCCAATTCTTATTTGATGTTTTTATTTCTACCATGATTCACTTATATTCATATTTAATGATTTTTTATCTTTTCAACCCGATGATATGTTTATAATAAAATAATATTTTCACACTTTCCAAAGGTGCCCCTCTCCTCCCTTATAAAAGGGAACACCTCTCTTTCCTCCTCACACCCCTTTGAGCGTTCATGCTTGGCCAACCCCTGAAAATATATCTCCTCCAATTCCCTATAATCATCCTAGAGGTATTGGTCTACTTCAAAGACCAATATTATTTTCCAAAGAGGTTGTTTCAAAGAGGCGTCTCGAAGAAGAGCTAATATCGGTTACCAATTATTTCAAATTTATTTCTTCTTCTACTTATACTTCTTTAGTTGTTTAATTATTAATTAATAACATAAGTATAACTCATATACTGATATGTTATTATAAATATGAAACAACCATATTTCACATTCTATCCATCATACGGAAAACGAAATCACCGTGCATGTGTACGTACGGAATACCGTCTCCACGCCGTGGTGTAATCCTTTTTCCACCACCACCTTACATGGATGGGTATAATGGTTTAAAGAATAACTATATATGATTATTTTAAATAGATATTGATTCTTAAGTATTATACATATACTTCAATACAATTCCATGATCATGGGAACGATATAATCGCTTGTTCGTACGTACGGACTACAGTCTCCACGATGTGATGTGACTCGTTCAACATGATCATCATTTCATAATTATTATATAAATGAATTTAATGGATAAATATGATATATATTACATTAATACCATTCTGGAAATAATGTATCTATAACCTAAAAAGATGAATAATAATTTATTCGACAAAACACACATAAGAACATAAAGCAATAAACACCTGAATAACAAGTAGCAATGAAATATTACTAATAAGAAGCTAAGAATATGACCATATATGATATATTAACAATGTGTATTATTCTGGAATAATTCAATGACGTTATTTAAATCCTTATACAGGAGGTTCGAACATGTACAAAGCATATCAGACATAAGGTAAGAGAAAATCTCGCAATCTAATTTTTATCCGAGATTGTTTATACTTCAGAAATTACTGGGGAATATTTATCAAACACATCCATGTTTCCAAAATATATAATATTATTTCTATCCTCCTACAATTTTTTAAATCCAATTTTACCCTTTGGTGAGTATTTAGTAAAATATATGAATGGAATCTTTTGTCGTTTTTAGTACAATGTACTTTCTGACTTTTCTATCCAAAGTACGAGAAGAATGTTTTTTTAACTTCTACGGAATGAATGGATTTTTAAAACAATATTTCCAAGAATCATCCATTAAAATATTAAAAATTTATTTCTAATACACTTCTTTTAGTTTAAAAATTGTACGACATGATTAGAAAGGAAAAAATTTTTTAATGTAGAAAGGATATTTTCCTCAAGAATGGAGTTCAAGTGTTTAAAAAAAAACTATTCTCCATCTAAGATTAAATAGGGTTCTATTTCTATCCCTATTTTTTACATTGATTTAATTTTTTATGATGTAATTAATTTTATGATGTCCTTTTATCTAATATGGATTATTTTATGATGGCATGATATTTAAGAATCCCATTTTTATTGCATGGGTTATGATATGATGTATGATTTATGATTTTGTGGAACACATAAGATTGGTTTCATAATGAGATGGGTGTGACCTATATCTCCCTCAAATTCATTGGGTGAAGATTTATATCTCATGAGATAGACATAGCTAGATCGACAAGTTAATCTGGTTCAGTAATACAGGACTGGAACGGGGAGTGAACTTAGTTCAGTAATGGACTTTTTCCTCTATGATGGTCTTTGCAATTATCCTTGACTAATATAAAATGATTTTCTATGATTATGTATATATGCCACAAAGTTTCATGATTTGAGTTAGGATTATTTTGGATTAATTTTCATTACTATGATTTATCCAATGACATGATTTTATGATCTCTTTTGCAGGTTAAGATTTTCAAAATGTTTTGTTCTTATGAATATCATATGATTGATATTTCTATTTTTTACCCTTACTGAGCATTTGAGCTCCCACTTATATAAGTTTTATTTTCCCCAGGACTGAATGAATGGTATTATGTAGAATATGCCAAAAGGGACTCTAGATATGATGAAATAAATGGGAGACAACGTAGATGATTTATGAACCAGTTGTTTATGTTTCCCAGTTTCTAAAGGCACTATAACTATAAGATCCATTCATGGTTTTGTTATATGTTGTAATAAGTGTATTTAATTTTTGATTTATTAACCATGTATTTAAATTATGGGTGGTTATATTTGGTATCAAAGGGATGTTATACCAAAGACGGTGTTCCGTATAAGGTATGAACACTATGAATTTATAGTGATTCCATTCGATATTACTAATACCCATGATATCTTCATGGATATAATGAATAGAGTATTTAGAGACCATCTTGATCAGTTTGTGGGTGTCTTTATAAATGTTATTATTTTCTATTCAAAGAGAAATGAATAACATGAAGATCACTTGAGAATTGTATTCAAGACCCTGTGAAAGGATAAGCTTTATTTAAAATTTACCAAATGTAAATTTTGGCTTTAAAAAGTTGCATTTTTGGGTCATATAATATCAAAAGAGGGGATATCTGTGGATCCATAAAAAATAGAGGTTATCGAAAGATGGTTGAGAACAACAAAAATAATTGACATCCGAAGTTTTATTGGTTTGGCTAGATATTATTGAAATTTTGTGAATGTTTTTTCAGGATTATCTAATCCACTCACCTGGTTGACTCGAAAAGGAGTTAAGTTCGTGTGGACAGAGGAGTGTGAAGAGAATTTCAAGGATGTGAAAAGAAGGTTATCCAGTGCACCTGTGATCACACTACCGTGTAGTGGAGAAAGGTTTGTGACCTGCAGTGATGCATCCAAGAAGTGATTGGGGTTTTTTCTCAGGAAAAATGATATGGTGATAGCTTATGCCTCACGAAAATTGAAAATCCATGAGCAAAATTACCCAACTCATGATTTGGAGTTAGCTACGGTAATATTTTCATTAATGATTTGGAGGCATTATCTATTTGTTTAAAGGTGTGATATTTATACTAATCATAAACATTTAAAGTATATTTTCACACAAAATTAGTTGAATATGTACCAAAGAAGATGGTTAGAGCTGATTATGGATTACGACTGCTCAATTCATTATCACCCTAGGAAAGAAAACAAGGTGGCAGATGCATTAAGTCGATAAAACCATGAAAGCTTATCCATGACGAGGATCTCAAAACATAAAATATTTATGGATTTATAATGGATGGATCGTGAAATTATAATGGAAGATGAAAAATATTATCTTTTTCAAAGTAATGTTCAACCATCTATACATGTGAAGATTAAAGAGGCACAAAAAAAGATGTTCTCTTATAAAATATGGTGAGAGATGTTCCTGAAATCAATCTTCATTGTGATGGGATAATAATGTTCAGGAATCAGGTTCGTGTTCCTCCCATCATATAATTAAAGATGGAGAAACTGGATGAGGCGCATAGTTCTTCATTCTTAATTCATCCTAGAAGCATGAATATGTATAGAGACATGAAAGAGTACTTCTGGTGAGATGGAATAAAAAGAGATGTTGTTGAATATGTATCTCGATGCTTGGTTTTTCAGCAAGTTAAAGATGAGAGACATAAGTCTAAAGGGATGTTACAACCATTACCCATACCCGAATGGAAATGGGAAAACATCACTATGGAAATTGTCACTGGACTTCCTAAAACAACCAAAGGAAATAATGCAATATGGGTTATAGTTGATCATCTTATGAAGTCGGCACACTTCATTGCTATTAGGGAATATTTCACTCTAGATTAGATTGCCATGATATATGTAAAGGAAGTGGTAAGATTGCATTGAGTACCACTTTACATTATATCTAATCAGGATCTGTGGTTTACCTCAATGTTTTGGTGATGTTTTCATCATACTCTAGATATAGAGTTGAGTTTCAGCACTGCTTATCATCCTCAAACAGATGGTCAGTCTAAGAGGAAAATTCAAACTCTAGAAGACATGTTAAGATCTTTCTCTATGGATTTAAATGGTGTTTGGGATAAATACCTACCTTTGGTGGAATTTTTCTATAATAATAGCTTTCACTCCTGTATTCAGATGGCTCTTTATGAATCTCTCTATGGAAAGAAATGTAGAACTCCAACTTTCTTGGATGAAGATGGGGAAATAAAGCTATTAGGACCCGATCTTGTTGAGGAGATGGCTGAAAATGACTGATCTATTCAACAACACATTAGAGAAGCTCAGAGTCGACAAAAAAGTTATGTCAACAACTGAAGAAAAGTCATAGATTTTGAAGTTGGTGACAAAGTCTTCTTACGAATATATCCCTAGAAGAGAGTAATGAGACATGGGAAGAAGGGAAATATGAGTCCTAGGCATATCTATCATTTATAAATACTAGATCATTTTGGGAAGTTAGATTACCGATTGTTTCTTCCAAAGAATCTCTCTCAAGTTCAGGATGTATTCCATGTATCTCTCCGGAGAATGTACATAATTCATCCTTCACATGTACTAATATCAGAATTTATACCTCTGGAGCAAGACCTTTCTTATGAAGAACAACCAATATATATTCTAGATCATAGTGAAAATGTTCTAGGAATCAAGACCACTCACTTGGTTAATGTTTTATGGATAATCCACCAATTAGAAAAAGCTACATGGGAAACTGAGGATATGATGAGGGAGAGGTATCCTCAATTTTTTATTACAAAGTGATGAATTTAGAGAGAAAAATTATTTTTAAGGGGGGTATAATGTAACACCAAGAGATTTTATGAGAAATTTTTTTTTCTTATGTTATACGCAAAGGAATCATTCACTGCACACAACACTAGCTTGGCTTGCGTTACACGCAACCATGAGCTTCCTCGATAGCGTTTGTAGTACCCAATATTGAGTTTCACTAATAAAAGATATATTATTATAATATTTTAAACTATCCATTATGAATAGTATTAACATAATATTGGATTTTATAACATTATAATTTATCTTACTCATTTTCTAGAATGAGGTAAGAAAACAAAATCAGTTTTTTCGGATAAATGAAGTATTTTTCAAAAACTGTAGTTTTACAGCCTGTTGATGGCGCACACATTTTAAATATAGTTTTTGACATGTTTATAAGTTCAATTTTACAAAATAAAATTCTTCATTGGAATCAGGAAATAAAAATTTACTTTGGATAAATTTTTGATATTATTCTGGAAACATTCATATTTTTATGAATAGTAAAAACATAATATATTTTAATTAAAAACGAATTTTTTCTTCACAATAATTTATATGGTCAAATTATATTTAATGGTTTTAAAGTATAAATAGAATATATTTTTACCACTTAATATAATGTATTCTAAGAGATGATATCATCGAGCTTTGCTTCACTTACTAAATTTAATAGTTGAGGGATGACAACCACAAACTATATCTATGATACATCATCTTTATCCATAATCGATAACTGAAGCGAGAACAACTACTATGAGGCATTGTGTAGTAGTTGTTAGTTGAAAATATAGATGATATAATCTTCCACCACATTCCATATCCCAAGGATATTGACTATTTCAAGATCATAGTCATCGAGGAACAATAGAAAACACTATTGTCTCATGCTTGGATCCATCTGAGAAATGATATTCACAAGACTTTTATGGTTGGTATAGAAGATAAATTGATCTACCATAAGGGAGTTTCACCACAACTTCCATGAAAATACTACCACTATCAACTCGATACATGGGCCATGTAGTTCTACTCGTGCAATGTCAATTTTAGTGAATCAAATGCAATCAATTCCTTCCCCTACATCATTACACAACCAATATTCATTATTGATTCGTTGTAGAACACCATGTACTTGGAAGCCTCATCCAGAAACTTCACTATTGTAGAACACTTCAAACTATGTATCTACTACTCAAAGATCTCCTAGAACATCTTAGTCTGTATGAAAGGTTTCCACTATTGTGTCAAGGCAGTCAAAGATGATGCTACTCTATAAAATCCGGTCACACACCTATTATATTACACAACCAACATAAAGAATCTTCACACCACAATAATGTTATTTTATGGCTACCATGCAAGAACCACCTCTATATTCACAGAATCTACTCTATGTTTAGCTTCTGAAAATATGTTTCCCTTAATGTGGACCTCGTATATCTAGAACTGACAGATCAAGAACATCCAATAATGTTGTTTCCCTCATAAAAAGTACAATACCATCCTTAATTGTATCACGTTATCCTCCTCGGATGTCTAGTACCCCAGGATGTCATCAATAAAAGCCACTACAAACCGATCCATGTATGGTTTGATAATAATATTCATGAGTCCCATGTAGACTACAGGTTCATTTGTCACACCAAAAATAATCACAATGCATTGTAGTGAGTGTACCTACATATTAATTTCATAATTGAGATATCCAAATTATATACACAAATCATGTGATTTCCTGAATAGAGGACTATATTTCAGAACCACCATGCTCCCAATAGATGAAAAAATATGTCGCCAGTTTGTGTTAGTGGATATTTATTCTTCATGGTCACCTTGATCAGGTTCCAAATGTTCATACATAACTTGTAGCACTCTTCATTCATTTTGGAATACAATATTGGGTCTACCAAGGGTGAAACAATGGTTCTCACAAATACCTTTTAGGTAAGTCATACAACTATTACCTCAACCCCAGAGATCTATGGGAGACAATCGATATAAAAGAGTATATATAAGTGTAATCATGGTGTATATATCAATTCCTAAATATACATCCCTTTGACGAGGTGATCCTAGGACATTATCAAGGAAGTCATCCTCAATCTCTTCCACCACTGCAAGAAATTGGGGAATTCTCTCCTCTACTGGACTGAGGGTCATTCCATCCAACCAGTATGTGATTGGATGCACTGTCCTGTGTGAGAGTCCATCATATGCTACATGCATTACTTATTCTCTCTTAAATAAAAACTAGATCTCAAATTCGCAGAAACATAACACTCTATAGAAAAAATATTTAATATGGGCAGATAATGTGGATAACTAATCCATTCCCAGAATGATGTTGAAAATCCCCGATGGTGCTATTAAGATATCCTAGAATAATGTATCCCTGACAATATTACTCTCACACTACCTTCACCAGTGTGTGATCATTGAATCCCCTCACATAGAAGTCTCCAACACAAAGATCTAGCCAAAAACTCTACTAGAATATGAGATCTTTGAACAAGGTATGTGTAAGTAATTAGTAATTGGAATATATATGTATAAGAGCTATAGCTATGGTGGAGAAGACACAGATCAATCCTCTAATCATCATTGGGGCCTCGGGAACATAATCCTATCTCACATGATGTTGGGCTCCCACTTTTCTACTACATCATGAAGCCCATTGTGGAATATGTAGGAATGATGGTGCTGGTACTATCTCAACCGTCTTCCCACCTCCTTCTACAATAACAACTCCCTTGTCATTTCCTAGACCATATGAACAACCCTACTAAAACCTTTTTCTGCTTCTATGATTATCCCTCGACCGTCTCATTGTTTGTCGTATGATGGGTTGGGAAATCTGTATCGAGATTCCCACTGAATGCAATTTGAGTAGCATAGTTTATCCTTCAAGAAACACTTAATCCCCTGTGAGGGTCTCATCTCGGATCCCATATCATGGTGTTTCTCCCCAATAGTTAATGTCATTATTGGGTCTCTATGTCATTGGTCAGATAACTACATCAAATTACTCTGCTACCTATCGCCTAGTGGTAGCACCCACTACCGGTTACATCACCACCAAAAACCACTCCAATAGAAGAGATTTCTCCAACACGAAAACATGTGTAGGAATGCTAATATATATCATCAATGCCCTAATCTCTGGTGGTACTCCATCCTTGTAGATAAATTCCACGAAGAATGGTTCTTTCACAATGTATATATATATGCGAGAAATATATTTGAATCTCACTGATTATGCTACTACTGACTGGATTCCATCCTTCTAGTGTAGTGGATCATGTATATGAATAGAGTGTACATCACAAGAATGAACTCCTCCCACAAGTGAAACCTTATTTTTGTCTAGGATATCATTGTATGCTCATTTGTTGGAGTCATTATGATCCAACATATCCCGATCAATCCCAAAATAAGACTTGTGATTAGGATATCCATTTTTTAGGAGCCATTGTCACTATGATGGAGAATTTCATAACAACCTCATCCATTTATCATCTACATGAGGATCCATATAACCATATAATCATGGAGGACTTTGTCATTGGAACTCATGAAATGCGCTGATCAAGCATGCATTCTCTACAAGTAACACATGTAGAAACTGTTGCACTATGGGTGGTGGTTTTGCTGGTATACCATTGAGATGATGTATCTCTGGTAGATGTCCCTACTGCAATTTGTCATCGATTGACGGATCATCTACATGGTCGTTCCCCAGAATCCTAGCAAACTAACTTTATAGATAAATCATAAAAAAGGACAATATAATCCATTGTCAATAGATTCACCTGGTGATGTGACTCTGACTCAAGAAGAAAAGAGATCATTCTAAATTTATATATGATACATGTATCATTTATATTCCATAAAATAATTGTTTTCATGTACCAAATAATAAATCATAATTTAGAGTCATGGTTTATGGTTACATCATCTGCAACACCAACGCTAGATCCCCTAATCTAAAATCTAGACTCGGAACACATAAGATTATTTCATGAATCAAATCACATAGTCTCTTAGTTTGTTAGGCAGAATATACCACCTCTGAAACCACTCTGTCATGACCTATCCCCCCATGTCATATGTGGTTAGTAACCCAATATCACTTCCTATAGTCCATGGGATGGAAACTAGATCTGAGTGTGAAAATCTCACAAGTTGGTATAATTTTCCCAAGTAGTTGTATGCATGAACCCATATCAAAAAAACGTTTACCATGATAAAACAAAGAAAACATGGATGAAAACCACTAAAAACACCACATAGAGTAAGGTACAAATCTTAATGAAAATGAAGCTGGAATAAACTCCCAACCGAAAATAAAATGTACAGGATCCTAGATATCATACGTATATAACACTACATGAATGATATTAATAGTCATATTTATGAATTTCACAACAGTATAATACATCCATCGGGTCACCCAGAATCACCATAATCTCTTTCACACTAAGGAATCCATTAGAGTTGTCCATTGTCTATAAAAGACACGACATGTGTGGGTGTAATCCGTATAGGGGTTTGCAAAATATTACTCTAAAGGGACCCCAAAATACAAAGGAATTACAAAATTCAAAAAACAATGAATCACACAAATTATAACACAAAGAAGTGAACTATGAATTACACTATGTATTTTACCAAATAGGTTCATAGAGTGTATCCACTAACATGTACAATATAGAGAATCAATAGATTCAGCTCAGAAAAATTATAGTTCTATAGTACATAAATATTATATTCAAAATAATCCACATTACCCTAATGTAGTAACACATGGGGAATTGGTAATACACAAATAGAAGGTAACACATAGAGTATTGGTAACACATGGAGTTAAGAAATCACATGGAGAGTAGATAAGACATTGAGTGTTGGAAACGCACACAGTGTAGGTAACAAACGGAGTGTCATCAAATACTAGTGGGTTCGCACCCCAGTGGGGTGGGGGAGTACGAAATCAATCACGGTATGACACAAATTCTATAAAAGGCTCATAGTCTAGGTATAAAAAACTTTCTAGATAATCACATTGCATTTATGACGTAACCGACCACATGATTCTGTCTTTAACGCGCTCTTTCTAGGTGAAACATCACATCGAGCCAATGTTCTGTAAGTCAAAATCAACATAATAATACATAAAGTATCTCAAAATAACCATCTCGTCACAAGGGTCACAACATCGCAAACTATTCATGAAAACACACACTGTTTAATAGTTATGGGATTTTACGAATAAAGGGGATGGATAGGTCTAGATCTAGTTCGACTTAGTTGTACCAAACCGACCTAACCTAAAATGGATCCTTCTTGAACTTCCCCAGAAGATATGTGTCCACCCAATCTAGACTGACTCATTGGGCCATGTGTCCATCCTGGTGGGCCACTGGAGCAGCACAACTATTCCTGGCTAGCCTGCCGTGCACAAGCTAGTGTGCTCCACCAGTTGTAGCTCTCATGTCTTCCACTTGTGGCTTAGCCATGTACTACCCTATCTACATAGATGGATCATGTGGTTTGACTAGTCTGAGTGAAAATAAAATCCCATGGATTTAACATATGACCCTCCTCTTATCGAGGCATTTTTGGTGAGATTTGGCACCCTAACACCTCATGGGGACCCTGATCACCGCCCATGGTTGCTGCTGTTGTGGACCTCCGCTGCCAACTGGTGTCACCAACACAGATCAATTCCCCTTCAAAGCTGTTGTTGGGGTCTCCTACCGTATATTACGCCTACTGTCGTAGTCCCCCTGGACCGCGGATCGCCACCGCCTCTAGCCACCCTATCAGCGACTATTCCACCAGGTCCGCCTGGCCCCACCACAATGCCAGGCTAATGCCATTATTACCGCCATGATGATTCCACTGTATCTAGAAGCCTCATATCTTGGGAAACCTCTCCTCTTCATAGAACCAAAAAATATGATCTAGGGTGATTTTGGATCCATTTTTAGATCGTTGCAATAACGAATAATGAGAAAAAATATTGGGAAATTAAGTGGATCATAAGAACGCCTGAGGTGGATGACTATGGGCCTTGTTCATTTCAGTATTGTTAATTAAACGTTAAAATTTATGAATGAGACTTAAGAAAATCAGTACATACACAATTCTATCATAGATTAAATTCACAAACTATATCCCAAATATAAATCCATCATGCAAAATGCGCACAATATGTGAATCAATTCGTTCATTGATTGATTCTTTTTTCTCATAGGAAATCAAGAACTAGTAATTAATCACATTGGAAAAAAATGACCTACGTGGGAAGGAATAAATCCATACTGTGGATTTGATAATGTCGACAATCCTTTGATGAATGATCTCAAACCGCGTATCTGATCCTGATTAATTGGCAATTTTTATCAAGGGAACCTCTCTTTTTTGTCATAGGGAAACTCAAGGATTAGGGTGATAACCCTAGATCATTGAGAATCGTATTTTTAAATAAATATCTTTTTTGTTTCAAATATAATTTTACAAAGAATATTTTAATTAAGGATAAGTCCAAAATCTATGTTTTTTTCAACCACGCGTTGGATGATGTAAGGATCCACAAATGAAAAATATTACATTAAAAACTCAACGGTGGTATCAAATTATCTTTAAGACTCTTAATTTATTATTTATTACCATTTAATAAATAAATAAATTTTATTTTCTTATTTTATTTCCAGTTTTATTCTTTTGATGTTTTCTCTCTCGAGGCCCGCACTAAATGATGTTAAGCCACGCCTAGGTAAAACTAACCATCTTGAATGTAATTGTTCCCTAATATTTTTGATCTAGTCACCCATTTAATTGTTAATAAATATTTCCAGGAAAATAACTCATGATAATTCTCAATAACATCATATTTATTTTGATCCATTATGGGAACATTAGTCCTCCGAAATGCACGCTGTCTCAATTTTTTTTTCATATATTTCCCACATAATTTCAAATAATAAAATGTTGAAAATCCAAGAAATAAAAAAAATTACTCGGTTTTCAATATGTAAATAGTGTTATTTTACTAAAACGTAATTTCAAAATGGAAATGCATATTTTGAGACATATTGGTCACAACATTTGTTAGTTTGATTTCATAATTCTTTATACACATTAAAATTACTTATCATTCACTCTTCAAAATTATAAGACAATTAGAGAATGTTTTCATTGTTTTTAGTGAGTGAATCCTTTTGAACTAAAATTTATATTTAAATTGATAACAAACAAATTTAGCCATAACAGTCACCAAGAGCGTAAGATTAAGTTGTTGTTGATTCTTTCAAGTCATTATTGACTCATGGATAGTTTTTATTTTTTCTAAATAATACGAATACATTTTCTCTATTTCTTATATGTAACCTTTAATTTTTACAATAATTAATCTCAATTTTAGATAAATAGACACAATTTGAATTATAATAATCACATATTGGATCATGATGTGGTTTTTATGATTTGAAAAATTATAAAATGATTTACGGATCACTACTCTAATATATCAAAAATATTTAAATTTATTTATTTGGATTTCAGTTTTTCAGGTGTTCATTTTACTAAAATTAACGTTATTTTTATATATAATGAAACACAAAGAGTTATATAGGTCACATCATCCATCCAATTTAGTTTTGTTTTATTCCTAATCAATAATAATTACATATATATTTAAATAATAAATTATAATAAAAATGTGTTTTCTAATTTTATTTCTATGTCACTTATTCTTTTTTCAAAAAATCAATAAAAATTATAAATTAATAGCAACACATGTAAATATACTGGTCTTATCATCATTATATATAGGTGTGGTTGATTTTTAGTAATTTTGAATTATTTATATATCATTTTACTAATGTGTCAAAAAAATATGAATTTATTTCCATAGATCCATTTTTGTCACTTTTTATTTTTACAAAAAATAATGTAAATTATAAATAATAAGGCACAAATGTGTTATGTAGGTCTCATAATGAATTATAATTATGTGAAATTGATTCCTATAGGTCACAAATTACATTGGGATCTTTTTCTTAATGTATCAAATCATCCAAATTCATTTTATTATTGTTCAATATTTCACATGTTCTTTTTTGAAAAATTATTGCTAATTTTAAATAAAATGAAATATGTGGAATTGTACGAGACACACCAGGCATCATATTGAGTTTTGTTTTATTCATAAATGTTACAAACGAATTATATATCAATGTAATAATGTATCAATAAAATCTGAATATACTTGCTCAACATCCAATATGACACTTGTTATTTTTCAAAAAATAAAGTCTATTTTAAATTAAAGGACACAATAAGAGGTATAGTGGTCCCAATGTGTGTTCATTTAAGGTAAAATTTAATTTTACACATCACAATTGTTTTATATATCATTTTATTGAACTATAAAACTAATTTGATTTTGTTTTCCCAGTTTTTAGTATGTCAACTATTAGTTTTACTAATATTAATGTCATTTTTAAATAAATAGATACATTTGGAATTATAAAGGTCACACCATTTATCATATTGTGTTTTGGATGATTTCAACACATCACAAATATCTCATGGATTTTCCCCCTAAATTATAAAAATTATCTCAATGTGTTTTCAAGGTTTTTAGTATGTCACATGTTCTCCTTACTAACATTAACCTTTATTTAAAATAAATAGACTCACATACAGTTATAGCTATCACACATTGTGTCTAATTGAGAATTTTTAGATTTCTAGAATTCCAAAATGAAATAAAAAGAATTTTACTAAACTATGACAACAATATAAATTATTTTACATTGTTTTCAGTAGTACGCTTATTATTTTATCTAAAATAAAAGATATTTTTTAAACAGTAGACACACAGTTAGTCATACCGATCATATTGGGCATCATATTGTCCTTTTATTGTCTCCTACTATTGAAAAATTACTTATGGAAAATTTTCATAAAGTTTGAATATAATTAAACTTATTTTCTTCAATTTCAGTTTTTCATTTTTTCTTTTTACTAACAATAATGTCAATTTTAAATAAAAAGATACACATTGAATAGTAATGAAAAAATCAAGTATTATATTGAGATGTAGTTGATTCATGAATATCAAAAAGTGACTTATGGGCCATTTTATTTAAGAATAAAAACAATCTGAATAGGTTTTCATGGTGTTGAGTATGGGAGTAATGTTTTTTAGTAAAATTTATGTCAATTTTATATATAAAAAATAACATTGTGTCATATATAACCACATGTTTCAGATTTAAGTGTGGATTATCACTATACATCCTAAATTAAAAAAACAATAACTACCAATTTTATAACTACTTACATAGTACTTATTTTTTAAACTATCAACATGACATATTGACACAATTTTCTTTGTAGAAAACCCTAACTTTTTTTGAAAATATATAGAGTGTAGAAAGATCATGTGCCCATTATATCAAGACAATTCAACTCAAATGACACACGGGATTCATCCACTCTTCTAGTTTTCATGGTGAATGGTTATTCATTATAATTAAATCAACTCTATATAATGTTGTCATACTGAAAAAAGTGATGAAATGGAAAGAAAATGGTCTGTGAAAATATCTAAGTGTTAGATAAAAATGATACTGAAATTAAAATACATATAGTAGATATAATGGTTAAAAAAATTAAATTTTTAGTTGTAATTTACCTTTTCATGATTATTTTATACATTCTTGTTTCACATCTCCATTTTCAATATCTTAGTAGTAGTCTCGAAGCACAATCTTTCATGAGCATGAGATTCATCAATCAAATGACCCTAAATCGGTCAACCGTATCCACATATATATGAAAATCGTTCTTATATGATTAATACTAAACATAATTAATAAATAATCCATTTCATTATTGAAGTTAATATATCCTGAAAATTGTGTACAGTCAATCATCATGTATGATGCCTATACATATCTAAGAAAATATATATCTTCTAGTGAGTACGATCATTTTCAATAGTTTGAGTATTAATATAAAAATATAAATACACAATTTACAATAAAAAATTACAATGAAATTGTAATGATATTTGAAAATAACTTATTAGGGAGGCTAGTTTTTTCAAGGATTTTGATCACTCTCATAAATGTACAAACACAATGACCAGAATCTTTTGCATATTTTTTGGATAATATATAAATATTGAGAAAAATAAATAATATGTTTTTATATGTGTTTGGATTGTGACATATTTTTATACATTACTTGATACTTGTCTAGTTTTTGGACTTTTCAACATCATTATTCTTATCCCCTATCCTAAATCTTTGTTATTTCAATATTTATGAATCAACCTATCAAAACAAAATAGTCATAAAAATAGTATTAATTAGGTAACATGAAGTGTAGTTATGAATGTATTTATGCATTTTATTACTTAGAAAAACTCCATCTTGTGTGGTCAGTTGTTTGGGTATCCATGAAGTTATTCCATGAAATAAATCTATGGGGAGAGATCTTCACACAATCATTATTCTTCTGTTATTTCATCTATTTTCTTCCCCAACACCATAAATGATTCTATCATATATCTATTCCAATGGATTTTTTACTAAATGGTAGAAAATCATTCTTTCGTTGGTTTCATTTCATTAACATTATCTTTCTCTTTTTTGTCTCCAAATATGTTTTGGGTGTCTGCCATAAAACTACACCTCTGGCATAGACGTACTGTTCTACCCAATTCAAGACCACTGATGGTAGGTGTTCATCCATTTCATGTGTTACAGCTTAACGTGTCTCTCAAATAGAAAATATAAAAATTAACTAATCATTATTATTTAATGAATATTTAAATATGAATACTTTTTCATGAGGTCAAACATAGACATGTTTCCAACACTTTTTTTTGTGTTTTCATCTTTTAGAAACCCATATTTATATAATTTGGAATACCTCCATAGTACATGGAGTAGATGGTATGTGTCTTTGAATTTAGATTCATTAATATTGCTACCATCATTGAACATAATTATATTCGTGATGCCAATAAAAAAATATTAACATATATTTAAAATACATACAATTATTTTCATATGAAGTGCAATCAATACTTTCTTTAGAGTAGGGGTACATTAGTTTTCCTACCCATTCCATGTTTCTAAAAAACATAATATATTTCATAAATAAATAAATTTAAATCAATGTGATAAATGCACGTATTGTAATACAACTTATTACTAGAGACAATGCACCTATGATGAAACATATTCGTGATGGTTGGTGAGCACATCAGATGCTTCTTGGGTTATCAGGTATGCATACATAAGTGGTGGGTGAGGTTTTATTTTACCTTCTACATATTTAATATGATTTCTTATTATTATTTTGTGAAATCTTATATGAATCATTCTAGAATGAATAAAATACATATTTCTAGATTATTTGAACTACAATTGATGAAAATTGTATGAGATGATGAAGTGTAAGTAAATTATTAATTATTTTTTTATTAGAAAAATAAATAAACTATGTCCTAATGTTATAATAATCTCAGCCCAAATCAGTTTCTTATGCATGGGTACAACATGGTTCCACCAATCTACATCAATCAAAAAGTATTTTTTAGTGAATATTTTAATGTAATTTCTAAACATGAACTTTTAGTGATAAACATGACAACCTTTCTCATTACTTCTAAACTCTTATTTGGTTCCTTTTTTATTAATGATTTTTTCTTACATCATCAAAATATGCCCCCTATATATTTTATGCTTCATCGGTCCGTCAACTTCATTCGTTTAATCAAATTAAAAATCATAAATAAGTTGTTCCTTAATAGATGTAGCATCATCTTGTGTAGATGGTTTATATAAATATTCACTACTAGAAGAAACAATTTGAGAAACCTATTTTTTCGCCATATTGGAGGTAACAATACAGGATGAAGGTAGTAGTTCCTAATCAATGTGTGCATTGACAAGATGAGAGACCTATTGTAACTCACGATTAAGAGAACCAATACTGAAAGAATTTATTGTAATTAAATGTTATTTAAAAATATTTTAAGAAAAAATAAATACTGTATTGAATAGATATTATCATGAGATAGCATGATGTATATTACAAAAAATAATAATTTTTTAACTCTATTTTTTAAGGCTCAAGGCATTTTACCCCACTGTTGACATTCCAAATCACATCACTATTGTCTCTTCTAACAAAAAAAATATTATCTATATTTGGACGGATAAAAATTGATTTTAAAATTCCGACAAATGGATCATAGTCATATGAATTTTTATCTAACTCTTTAGTACTTTTTATCAATAAAAAAATAATTGACCACTTTTAGTTTGTATTATCTGGAACATTATATAACTTTTCGTCATGTAATTATATTATAAAAGGTTTATATATGTACCCTTTATTATTGGAATAAAATTTGAATTATCAAAATTCATTTATTTTATTTAAATTATTTTTATTAACCAACATGTTTTGAAAAATTGGAAATGGAATATTGTATAATTCAACACCCATATTTATTTGAATATTCAAAATTATGAAGTATTCGAGTAAATTGGATTTCAATTATTTTTAATAGAAAAATGAAGCACTTCAGCCACATGTGTAACTCTACAATATTTCATGGAACTATCATCATTACATTCATTTGTATAGAACTTATAAACTTTAATTACACAACCAGTGAAAGATAATACATACAAACATGGTCTTTTGGCTATCAATCAAATTCATTTTGAAATTTAATCCATATTTTTGTATGAAACATTTAAAATATTGTCCTAAAACCATCTTATAAAATAATTAGTATGTTTAATTTAAATCTTTCTTTCATCCATTGAAGAATTAAAATGTTGAAAAATTTGTATTTGGGTTACAAAATATTGGTAATCCTACATACTGTTCTTAAAAATGTATTGGTTAGCCTGCTCCCAATCAGTAATATTGATTGTGAAAACATCTCATCCAATAATTTCTTTACCTCTATGATGTCCAGTATGAAATTATTTTGTTAGAGAAATGTTTTATTTATTGGAAAATATTATGGTACATATTTGAACAACTTCCTCAATAATATATAGCTCTGTAAAACAACCCTCTAGTCAACCTTGATTTTTTTCATACCCTTTAAAAATATAAATATACCATAAAGTATAGTACAAAATTATATTATGTAAAAGACCACATATTATAATAACTTTTACCCAATGATCCATCAAATTAACCGTCACAACAAAAGAATGTTGATAGAAAGATTATTTTCAATTCACATAATACGATAAAAATTTCTATTTCTATAGTCGCTAATTTTTCATAGTCTATAACATTTCCTCATATTACATTGATGAATAAAAATATATTCGTTAATTTAAGATGGTCCTTCATGGTTAAATTTAATTTAAATCTATACGAATGAGATCTTGTAATAAAATAAGGATGTCGTGTGATTTTAGACCCTTTAACAATATCCGGTCATTGATTTTTTATTATTGATATTTGATGAATACCACTCTAAAACCTATATTTCACTAATGAATTTTAAAAATGGATATCTCTCATATCTAGAAATTGTGTACCATCTAGAGGAATAAATGTTTGTTATTTCACTATTCACTAGCTTAAAATCATCTCATATTCCCATGTCAACCATGTTTGACATTGCCTTAATTCAATCTTTTGTTTTTTGGGTACATTTAGAATATTTTTGACGACCCTATCACGTATAATTTTCAACATCAATACAATCATGAAAATGTTTGAAATATATAGTTCCCTTATGATAATGAAAAAAACTAATTTATTTTCCCAACCAATTTGCCTAAGGAATATCAAAAATGGTTTACCCAATGTAGTTTATACATCATTTACTTTTTCAAAATGATGATCACAAATTCCCAATGATTGATATTTTTTATTTTTATCATCCATAAAATGATGTACTACATGATTGGTACTTATGATATTGGGGTAGAAATTTAAGATTTCAAAAAAGAATGTAATTCGATGAATGTTTCATCCTCATTGACTATGTTCCTTATTATCAAATGCCACACCCTTGAATTCCTTTTGTGTTTTATCTGGAAAAATTTCAATAAATAGGAATGTCATTTATCATACCCTACGAAATATCTCTCAATGTAAAATATTCTTTTCTATATGAATCAAACAATGTAACACATATATGAAATAATAATTTATAATCATTGATAAATTCATGAAAATACACTTCTATATAATTACTCAAATTCTTTTTTGTCTTGATATAACAAGGATAACATGATTTATTTTTTATTTCATGTATAAATTTTATACGAATTTACAATTTTCTAATATGACCAGCCATATACTATGACTGATGATATAAAAAACAAAAGGATTCACTCCATCTATAGAAACACAAGATGATGTTTTATCGGCTCATTTCCAAAATCATGAATCACAATATCAATTTTTTTACTGAGGAGAGTCCTATAGGTGATAGACTTTACCATTTTTATTTCATTATCTACATACAACATTAATTTCCTTGTAGTATATTCACTTCAATATAGTCTCCTAAATCTTGTAATTATTGGAAATTACCATACAACATCCATAGAACTGTATTAATTATTCTTGAATTGAGAAAAACCACACATTAAGAATTCATAAAGTGATTTTATAGTCCATGAAAAATAGTATATATTCATTCGTAAAGGATTTAATTCTTCCCGTGATCATACCCATCAAATGTAGCATTCATTTGGCATCACATGAATGGATATGGAGCTCACTATCTTGTAGGATCATTTTATTCTAGAGATTAAATAGTTCTATAAAACATGTGTCACTCTATCTATTACCTAATTTGAAATTATACAACTTCTGTATGGATAATAATATTGTATATTTAGTACAACCATAGTTAAATGACGTCTTTGTACAACTCATAAAATAAACAAAAAAATTGAACAATCACGATTTTCATCTTCAAATATCCCTCTAATTTTATCAATATAATTTTTATCACCAGTGAAATCGTTAATAACATCTTCAATATAGTTTTCTTCATTATCTAGACTTTTAATAAAATTATATAGTCCACAAAATGAATTTTTATACCATCCACTAGAAATATTCACTTTTCCCACATTTTTATTCAGACATTTGTAACATTGATCAATACCATGATATATAAAGTGTATTTACAACTACTCTATACTAGTCAGTCTTTAATAACAATAATGTATTGGAAGAAGACGGATTTGAGAAGGTTCATATACATGAAATATTGAAAAAATGATAAACGCATTCACTCAATCTTTATAAAATTTTTCCATACGATTAACACTCATCCTTTATTTATTCATATCCAACCACTTTGAGTAAATTATTATTTTCTAAATTTGTAGAAAAACTTACTAGATTTGAAAAATTATTAGACTAATATGACATAAAATTTTATCTCTTTTATGAACAGATTTATTGTAGATATATTTTCACCATTAGAGACTCATGGAAGAACGATTGGATTAATAGGATCTTAAAAACATCATGTCTCAGACCACAAACATATCCACCTGAACCATGAAATTCCATCACTATATTCTGGGACACAATATAATGATTTCTATTCCCTTGGACATGATTTTATATGGTATATATAGGATGTTTAATATTTGAACCATAATATCCAGTCAATCTTCAACATTATGGAGATTGTTAATATCATTAAAAGAAGGTGTATTCTATTAAACACTCATGAATTATCCCTTTCTCCTCTATCTCCTAGATGTAACAAAATATCTGCAATATAAAATAAGTGTACATATTTGTCAGTGGAACTAACTACTCTCATTACAGCCTCGATCATATTTGTATTTTTTTTGTTGATTCCCTTTAGGGGATTCAACTAAACCCTCTAGTAAAACCAATGGGAGAAATCATGGATGCATATAATTATAAACCAAAAATAGAATAAATGATCTCTAAACGATATAATATATATTTTAAACAAAAAAATTATTAAAAAACTGACCTTGTGCTCAAAAATCCAACAAAATAGACACACATTACAATATCTAATGGTAAATATTTTCTCTTCATGGAATGTGATGGCCAAGAATCCCAAATATCCTACCACTATTATGACTGTATTATGTTAACATATCTAGAAAATTTAAAAAAAACAAATATAACACCAACTTATAATGAAAAAATCTTGGAAACAGTAATTAAATTTCACTTAATCCAATCACCTAAATGCACAAAGCGTGTTCCAGATTCCTATAAGATGCTTACAAGAACCGGAGAATCAACAAAAACTATAGAAAATGATTTCACTAAATATGATGTAAATAACCATGAATATATATAAATTAGGGGAAATAATGACTTCAAAAAAACAATATAAAATATATATACCATTACTTAATGCATACAATTAACATATACAACTCATGTAGTTAGAACTATCCCAATGTACAGGTCCAATAAAAAAGGAAAACTAAAATAAACCCATTTACCCCATATGTTAATGTGACAAAATGTACCTCCATCTCAGAACCTACCATTACACTTATATTACAAAAACATCACAACATTAACTATAGAAGCATATAATTTCCTAAATCAGAAGAACTAACAAGGCCTACATACAACAAACATGGTGTGCATAGAGTGAGATAAATAATATCAATAGGATCGCAACCAGATTTTCTATATTATTTTACTATATTAATATTCCAAATTTGATCATTTTATATATAAATGGAATGATAAATGAAAAATTGGTTTTTATTAAGAGATTAATAATTAATTATCTTTTTCAGTAATACTAAAAAATACAAGAAAAACATTTTCAAGGCATAATTTATATTATAATTTTTCAATGATATAGTTATTAAAGAAAATAAATAATAGTAACGAGTAAAACATTAGGTAAATCATACCATGGAACACATCATGTCTGGAATAAAGACTACTCAATCAATAATTGTAACAACCCAAAATGTTTAAAATAAAATTCATTTTCATTTAAATAAATGTATTTAGGATAAAAAAACTTTAACTCCATTTGTTTTATTACATCAACGTGGATTTAAATGAATATTATTCATCCTTACTATTATTAATATTTTGGAAGAACAATGATCACATTACTAGTACAAATATAGTGTTTAAACAAATCATTTTTTCATATAAAATGGATGTGATGACCTAGATCAGTAAGATTATACATGATGTATCCCATTTAACAGAGCTTTCAAGGGAGATAGATGTTTTGGGATTTTCCCTAGACAAATCCCATTGTGATATCCAACTAAATAAGAATTAATGAATCCTCTTACTAGATATTTTCAAGCTCATCGAGATCATGTCCCAAACCATATTCACCGAACGACCCCATGAAAGCCCCACCCTTGCACACCTTACATTAAGGGATCTTGATGTTGTAATAAATAAATATGTAATAGGTCACTAAAATTAATATTATGTGCATTATATTTTATAGAATATTGAATATATATTTATTCAATTATTGTTATTTTTTAAATGATTTTGAAATTACAAATATCATTTTTGGTTAATATTGAAATTCAATTTTGAAATCTAAATTCATGATTTAATGAATTTTTGAATTAAATAATATTTTAAAAATATTTTTTTGTTAAAATATGTTTTTAAATATAAATGATCTTATATTTTTTTTGAATTCCAATGTAATTTTTATTATGTTTTGAAAATTTTCTAGGTCATAACCCTTTAATTTTCAATAAATGTCGAATTTTATATTAAAATTAAGAATTAAAATAATTAAAAGATTACATACATTAAATGAATATTATTTTTTGGAATCATAATGTTGATATTATCCAATGCTTCATTTTTCATCATTTTCTGAGATAGTAAACTATTTTGGAAACAATTAAATATACTATGAATATATATTATCTTTTATGACATCAAAATTACCCAAAAGTGATGTAATAAAATACTATAAACTATTTATTCTTCCAAATATATTTTTATACCATAAAACTGTTCAATTTCAGGTTTATTTGATTTATTTTATAAATCCTTAGTGGATACTCTAAGACATATAAAATATTTACTGATTTTAAAATCATTTCCATGAATGTGGTACTCACCTTCACATATGAATATGAAATGGTTAAATATAAATGTCCATTAGGCTTATAAAATAATGTATACCACACCCCGTTTCAATAAAAAAAGGTCATAACCATTGGATGGTTAGTTGTTTTGAATATTTTTGTATGTATTGTACAAAAACAGCATAATAAATAATTCACCCACCTTTCCTATATAAATCCACCCACGAACCAATTACTCCTCACTAATGATCATTCATGATTTACCATACTTTTCCACCATACATTAAAAATACCTCCCATGGCACCAAAAATATCTTATGAATAATCTTTCAAACCATTAGAGTCACACATCCATTTAATGGATCCTCACCTTCCTCTCCTCCCCTTGAAATTCAAGCATAATGTTTGGGAGTAATTTTTTTAATTTCAATTGTATGTATTTAAATAAGTTATTAATAATTAAATTAATATAAAATTTATGTAATTTCAATGAGTTATCAATTATATTTCCTAATTTACATCCATACCAATGTCTTTACTATGCATAAATTCCATAAGGGATCTCCCTTTCTCAAATTTCATTGAGCACATATTTGATGTCACCACTTTTAATGTCCATTTTCATTATTTAGGATATGTTATTTCATAACTATGTAAATTAAATTTTATCTAAATGTTATGGAATGATCATTTAAATCCAATTATTTTACACTATTATTCTTTAAACCCTACTATTACCATGCGGAAATTCTGTATGAGATTTTTCTCTTCTCATATCCAATCGAGCATTTATTTTATACTATGAAATTCATATATTTTAGTACTCTATTCCATGATCACATTACTATAAATCCTATATATAAATGATGTGATGTTCATTTCTATCTCATCAACAAAATTTATTAATTTCTATATGATTTTGTTATGCTACTAAAATTGCATGCAAATTTTCCATGACAATGTCATCATGTAGTGAATACCATACCCATTCCTATATCAAGTTTATTAATCATTATGAAATCAAACTTATATAATTGTGACTTTAATGTATGGATTCAATATTACTTGATCATAGAATTAATTATTATGTTGAATTAATCCATGTTATAATATATATGTATAATAATTAATCATGATATTGAAATGACTATGAAGGGTGAACCCTAATAGACCTCCATTGAATTGGGTAATGTTTATTATATTGATACTTCATGGTGAGATAAGGGTTTATGTGATAGATTTATTTGACTTATATCCACTATTTTGGGATAAGGGTTTACATAATTATAATATTTTAACAATGATGAGACTTATGTTGTAGCCATAATTCCATGTTACGAAAATCATTCTATATCATGCTTTTATATTGATTTATGTCTTATGATCCAATGATATGTCTATTTCCTAACATGTAATTTATTCTTCTTGTTATGAATTTTTTACTCTCTTACTGAGATTTAGAGAACACCCTTTTCATATGAATTTCTTTAGGTTTTCCCGTGAAATGCATAATATGAAGGAATGTTGTGACCACATAAAAGAATTTTCCCATAAAGGTGTGTATTTTATGTTTTCTGTTGTTATATAATGATCATAATCCCTAAAGATTATAGACCATTCAATATACTAAGTTGTATTAAGTTCATTTTTATGTAATAAATATTGATTACATATGATATAATGGTCATGGTTATTGTTTTTGGTATTAATGTATAGGTTTAGTTTTTTTTATTATGATTAACAAACTCTAATGATAACTATAAGAATAATAATAAGTATATAAAAATGATAAATATTTTTGCGAGTATATAGTAAGTGGTTTATTAGGAAAATACATCCCAGTCAAGATACAAATAGGTAGAGGTGGATTAGGCATCGTTGTATAAAGTGGTAAAACATGAAAATATCACATTGAACTAAACTCGAATGAAAACAGGTGAATGAAAATGGGCCTTACTATAATATTAGTCCGACAATACTAGGGGATATGATTCGGTAAATTCATATGATTAGTATAATCTATTATAAAGTTAACAATAAAATTCCCCTAATATTATATTTTATGAATTAGATCATGGATAAAATCTATTGAAGCATATAAATTCATAAGTAAACTAGAAAAATTGTAATTTATTAGTTACCCACTTTTTGTCATTGTATTCCCCATTATGTGTTTAATAATATAAATTATTTACCCATAATATTATTTTAATTATATACAATGGATAGTAATATGAGGAAATAGACTAAAAACCGATTTGATGATAAATGTGATGACTCTTATAATGTTATTCCCAATCTAATGGGAGTGGGAACTACAAATATTTTCATGATACTCTCTCAATTAACTCTTGTTTTGCATTGAAAAATGCAACAAGAGGATCATCCAACACCCCTCCCCCTTGAATTATCAAGAAACAATTGAGAGCTTCACAAGACAAAGGCCTCCAACATTCAATGGATCATATGATCCCTCAAATTCCAAACGATGGATCAAATCCATTGAAAATTTATTAGCCATCATTCAATGATTATAGCAGGGGAAGGTTCTTCGAGATTCGTATCTTATAATGTTTTTAGATGATCAATGGGGAACATTTAGAAAAAATAAAAAGCATGAGGTATATATCATGGTGATGGGATGAAAGGATTTCTGTATTTTTTTAATAAATATTTTCCATACACCCTCCATATTATGATAGTAATAAAATTCCTTGAACAAAATTAAAAGGATAATTTATATGTTTAAGAATATGAGGAATACATCACCAAAAACTCATGACACAACTCTGGTTTTATCATTACCATAGAGTTTAAGGTTTTCCACTTATTTTTTGGGCTAAAACCTATCATATGGGGAGGCATGTCACCCCAAGACTTTGATAGCTACGAGGAGATTGGATGATGTTCCCTCAAAGTCAATATGGTGATATGAAATTTATATTTGTATCATGGGGATAAGAATTGAATATGTACTTTATTTCTAGATATCTAAGGGATAAATCCAAATGTGCTATTAAATTTTCAGAAACCCAGTTTTCAAATGTGTGGATAGAAGAACCATATAAATATCATAAAGGGGATTAAGAAATGCTATAAGTGAAGGAATGAAGGGCACCAAGTTAGTATTTTCTAGCAAGAAAATCTGGATATCGTGATAGATAAATGGAATGCTTTTTCGATCATCAACGCAACTTTCATTGAAGTAGCTACGATGAACCAATGTACTATTCAATCTTCTTCCCAAATCCATGCTATTTTATTGGAATAAAACAACCTTTAACAAGCAAGGGAGAGATTTATCCATCACTTCCACATAAGTGAATCCCCAAACCGATGTGGTGACAGGTTTTCTAGATATTAATTCAACAACAGTGAACATACCTTTTTATTCTAGTTATACAAATTCTATTATATCATGAATGTTTATTAGAACAATACCATCATTTCCACAATGCATAGAATTATAGATTTCAATAAAAATGGAAAATGGGGAAATTATATCATCAAATTTATATGACTCCCTCCTTTCAAAATTTGTGAATTGATCTTCCCAACAAACACCTTCCTTATTATCTTGTATAAATTTGATGAAATTATTTCCATGTATTGTATTTCCTTATATAGATCCACCATTAATTTCCCTGAGAGGGGAATCACACTCTATACGTTGAATCAATCCTCAATTATATTCAAGTGCAAGGAAGAGGATGAATCGTATTTAGCACCATCATATCAAGAATGGGTATTACTTCCCCATTAGAACATGTATCATTCTATAATGATTCGGTATAACAAATGAACCATCCTAGAAGGCATTAATATTGTTATAGAATTTTATGAAGTGTTTTTTTAGGAATTTATTGTCCTTCATCTTAGAAGGGATGTAGAATTGTTGATTGATTTTATACCTGGTGTGTTTCTAATATACAAGACTTTATATAGAATCATTGTTGTCGAGTTTGTGAAGCTAAATAAACAACCATTGCAGAATCTATATAATTTGTATAAATGTGATTCAACATAGGGTGGACTAGTTGTTTTATACATGAAAAAGGATGGGTCAATGATCATTTGAATTTATTAAAATGTGCTAAAAATCATGGTAAAAAACATGGATCATTTTCTAGGAATTGAAGACTTTTTCAATAAGATACATGGAGAACAATACTTCTTCATGGTGAATCTATGGTTAGGATATTTCCATGTAATGGTTAAGGAGTATATCCTTAAAATTTCTTTTCATACAAGGAACATGAATTACATGTTCTTTGTGATTCCATTCTGACTCACTAATTCTCTAAAAATCATTATTGACATGATGAATAGTTTCCTTAGATATAACCTTGAAAATATTTCAGCAGTCTTTATAGATGATATACTAATATACTCCAAAAATAGAGAGTAGAATGAAGAGAATATGAGCATTGTGCTAGAGACCATACAAAATAATAATCTATTGGAAAATTACAATAAGTGTGTGTTGTAGTTTAAGGAAGTGTCATTCATGAGTCATATCATCATAAGAAATGGGATATAAATGAATGATTAAAAAATGAAATTGATTTATGGGTGATGCTGAAATCTACAACATATATGAATTGAATCCTTGGGATAATAGGATATTATCACCATTTTGGGAGAAATTTCTCACTATTGTAAAACCATCATAACAAGATAACTCATATTGTATTCATCTTTTCTTAGAATGATGAAAGTGAATAAATCATCATAGAGATTACGAAGTGTATTCTAACTACCCTTATGCTCACACTACACACATGAAGAGAGATTTTTGAAATATTTTTTATGCTTTAAATATGGTCCTTGGCTATGTATTGATCTAAAAGGAACAAGTTAGTTGAAAATTAATGAGAAAAACTAGCCCACGAATGATCTATTGTTACTAGTTCTGATCTTTGCAATGAAAATATAGTGGTATTATCCCTTTGGATAAATGTTTGAAAAATAAAGATATTAAAAAATGCACAAATATATATTAACATGGAATGAGATGATATTCACAAATGAAGTCGTTTTGGGATCATTAAAGATTATGACTTATAAATCCATTACAACCTTGGAAAAGCAAATAAGGTTACATATGCTCTATGTAGAAATAACCCAGAAATTCTATCATTGATGAGATTTTAAAATTATACAATCATCTTACATTTGATTAATATGGACTAGAGAAAAAAATGATGTTAAAATAACCAATCCATTCACAAATGAATGCTCAACCATCTCTTTTGGAAAGGTTAAAAGATTATTAAAAAGATGATATTGGAATTTAGAAGAAAATGGAGATTATCAAATTAGGGAAATACAAAAAGATAAATTTTATTGAATAATAAATTGGGTGATTTTGGTCAGGAATATGTGTTCCATCAAATCCAATGTTAAAAGAAGATGTTTTAGATGATGCAGATAGTAAAAATTTCACTATTCACCTAAGAAACATAATGATGTATCAAAATCTAAGAGAGTACTATTATTGGGATAACATGAAGAATTAGACATCTAAATATAAATAAATGTTCCTAGTATTTCAATAAGTGAAGTATTAGTTGTAGAAATATAAAGGGAAGATGTATCCATTACCCATACCCACATGTTAAAACATCACCATTATCTTTGTCATCAATCTTCCAAAGACATCCAAATGAAAAATAATTCTATATAGTTTGATGTGGATTATATTACAAAGACATTTAACTTCATTGAAATTTAATTTGATTTTTATATAGATTAACTGGAAGTAATATACATCAGAGAAGTTGTAATGCTATGTGATGCACAACTATCAATTTTGTCTGATTGATATTTATGAATCAACATTATGTTGTAGTAGAGTATCCAGTCTAATATGAAAATTGATTTTAACATTAGAATAAACTATTACTCTCTAAATGATGGCCAATATATGAATTATATCTTGACATTTGATGACATTTAGAACTATTTCACAATGTACATCAAGGGTGGATGGGAATAACATCTTCCTTTGGTTGAGTTACATCAATAAAACTATTTCCACTCACACATCTAAATAGATCCTTATTATTCCCTTTATGGGAAGAGGTGCATAACACCTGCATGTTGGGATAATGTTGTGGAATAAAATCTTCTAGTTATGGAAATGGTCAAAGATATGGTGGAGATGTTTAAGACTATCTAGTAGCACATCCATGATTTTATGGGACTACAATAGAGAATTGTTGACAGTAATAAAAAAGACATGGAGTTTGAAATTGGATATATGGTATTCAACCACATATCTCTATGGAAGAGAGTTATTATATTTGTTATGAAGGTAAAAATTAGTTCAATGTAAATCGGCCCTTTTGAGATCCTTGATCAAATCAGACCAGTGGCAGATCCACTAGCACTTTCACTAAACATGTGTCAAGTACATGATGTGTTTTTAATATCACTCTTAAGAATGAACAAACAAGACCCATGACATGTAATCAATCTAGAGGTGGTACTGTTATTAAATAAATTATCATATGTGGATAAAATGATGAAGATCATAGATAATTGAAAAAAAATTCTACAAAATAAGAAAATTTCCCTTGTATAAGTGTTATAGAGAAACCATGAGTTTGAAGAAGCAACATGTTAATCAGAGAAGTGATGAGTAAAAGTTACCATCATATAGTTTATTTTGGTAAAAAAATTAAGGGTCAAATTTTAAATCCATTGATGGTTGTAAAGACCTGATTTTTTTAATAATATAACCTTTCATATTATTAGATGTCTTATGAATTTTGGAAAAATGTGCACTAATATTTTATTTAATATCAACATGGATTTAAATGACTATTATGTTTCCTTAAAATTGATAATATAGATGTTGAATAGTGATAACATGAATAGAATAAATATAGGGGTTTAAAAATTTCATCTGGAAAATACTAAGGATATAATGGCCTCAACCTGTAGCATCAGACCCTATAAAGCCCATTTATTAGATCATCTGATGGAGATATCATTTCTATTAATTTATCTAGAACAATCACATGCTGAGATCCAACAACATTACCATAAGATAAAATATTAATGGGAGATGTTAAAGCTCATTGAGATCACGACACAGACCATGTTTACTGAATGACCCCATGAATTCCCTCTATCACAGGCCTTACAATTAGTGTGTTTGTTGGTCTATTAAAGGGATATATAACAAGATCATACCATTATGATTATCTATAATATAAGTTTTATAAAATAGTTAACATAAATTAATTCTATTATTGTTCATTTTTAAATGTTTTTAATGGATAGATAGTATTTTTGTATAATAGTGAAATTTAATTAAGAAATTTATTTCGATGTATAAATGAATTTATGAATTGAAAAATATTTTCAAAAAATATTATTATTAAATTTATTTTATTAAATATAAATGATTTCAGAATTCCTAAGAACATAAATGTAATTATTATAATGGAAACTTTTTTTTCAATACCATTATATATTTAATGAATGTGAATTTTTATTTTAAATATTAATATTCACATATTAAAAAATTTATTAATATAAAATGAATATTATTTTTTGAATCAAGATGTAGAAATTAACCCACAATGCATTTTATTTATTTTTTGTGATAGTCAATTTATTTTAATAAATTAAATACTGTATAAATTTATAATGTCTTTTATGTGATCATAATGTCCCAATAGTGATGTAATAAAATTATATAAATGTTACCTAAATCCAAAATTATGTTTTTATTTTGAAAATTTTAATTTTAGGTTTATATGATTTTTTGATAATTCCTTAATGAACCCTCCATGGAATATAAAATATTTTTTTATTTTAAAATTATTTCCTTGAATGTGTGACTCAACATTACATAATCAAGGTAAATATTTTTTTATTTTAGGTTCATAGCCTTGAAAATAATGTATACCACTCCCCATTACAAGAAGTGATGGGAAAAAACCATGGGACGGTCTGTGGTTTTGAATATTTTAGTGTGTAGTGTCCAAAACAAAAACAATAAACAATTCCCCCCACTTTCCTATAGTACCACTCAAAGAAACCTTTCATATTCAATGAATATATTTGATGAATGACCTCCCACATTACCCAATATTCTCTAGAGTCCTCCTATGTATCCCCTAAGCTCCCAAGACACATATCCCAAACTTTTAGAGTCACATATCCATGTAAGGGATCCTAACCATATTCTCCTCAACTTTGAATTCAAGAAACTAATTTTAGAGTAGTTTTTTTATTTTCAATTTATTATATTAAAACTCTTTTATAATAATTAACATACTATACACTTTATTTTATTTGAACGATGTCTCATTTTATCTTCCCTATTTGTACCCCTTCCTAATCTTTTAATATGTTGAAATTCTAAAAGGGATCTTCCTCTCTCATTTTTCTTCATGAACCACTTTTTTGTCATGACTTTTAAGTTACAATTTCATGATTTGAGATATGTTATTTCATACCTACTTACTATCCATATATTTTATATGTTATGGAATCATCCATTAAATCCCTTTAATCCCCCTATTATCCATAAAACCTACCAGTTACTATGCTAAAATTCTATAAGGGATCTTTCTCATCTCATTTCCAGTCATGAATTTCATTTATATTATCCATCTCACATGTTGGGATTTTATTTTCAATGATCAAATTAATATAAATCATTTTTATAAATTATTATAGACCAATTTTACTCTCATCAACTAAATTTATGAATTTCTATATGATGATTTTATGTTGTGAAAATCACATTTTGGTTTTCCATGCAGAAATAATTTTTTAGTTAATTACATACCCATTCCTCTATCAATAGTATTCACCATTATGCACACATACATATCAAATGGTGACATACAAGTACAAAATCAAAATTTATTTATCATATACAATTTGAATTTGTTGAATGAGCCCATGATATAAGATATATGTATCAAAATTAAATATTGCAGTTATTATGAAGGGTGCACCCTGATAGTGCATAATTCATTGGTTAATGTTTAGTATCCTAATATATAATGTTGGGACAAGGGTTTACATGATTTTCTTAAAGGGATTTTTTCCACCATATTAGGAAAAGGGTTTACCCGGTTCTTTAATATTAATGATGTATTGTTTTATGTTGTTTCAACATTTCTATGTTATGATAATCATGATCATCATGACCCTATGTTAATATTTCTATTATTATCCATTGATATGCATATATATTTACATGTATTTTATTATTCATGTTATTCATTTTTTACACCCTTAGTGGGATTTTTATATCACCTTTTTCTTATTTATGTCAACAAGTTAACCCATGGAATTCAATGTCCGATGGAATGTTATGATCATGAAAATGATGTTTTCAATAAATATGTATATTTCATGTTTTCTGTTGGTATATAATGTTATGAATCCCAAAAGACACTAGTATTCTCAATCTAATTAGATTTATTAAATAAATGTTTATGAAATAAATCATGTTTAATTATAAAATAATACCCAGTTTTTTATAAAAAAAAGGATTTCATTGCAATAAATCCCTGATAAAAATATTCAAAGGGATTGGAGGGTCACTCTATGAGTGATACCCCTATTATTTCAAATAATATCTACATGTAACAAATGTTTTGGGGAGCATAGGAACACCACATGAGTGAAAAACCAATAATAAAATTGATGAAGGAACAAATCTCCCTCTTCCTCCCAAGTAAAAATGCTTTCTATTGTGTTTCATTCCATATACAATTTAATATGGAATTTTCATAAATACATTTCAAACCACACTATTCTCCTAAAAGAAACTACCTTTAAAAATCGTATCATAATTTTTTGAAAACACAAATTTTCATTTTAAAAATAATGTAAAAGAAATATATTATTTATAAAAAATTATTCACTAAAAAATAAAATAAAATAATATTATATTTGTAATCGTGGTTTATTCAATAACCGCTAGAGAGAGAACCACCTGCATCAAATGTGGGTCTCACATGCCCACAATGGGATCCACCAACACTTAAAGGAACACAAGAAAAAAATATAAGACAAGGAATTCACACAAAAATAATAGAATAATATTTCATAAATATTACATATAGAAGATAGGATATATCAGAACATTTATTAATGAGAAAACACACAATCGTCATCCTAACCAACAATTTATTTTCCCCAAAATGATAATCTCATGATTGATCTAAATGTAACATGAATGAATCATCTACAAGAGATCAACTGCACATGATTTAAAATATCAAAATTCAACCAACAAAGCTTTATGAATCATTTAAATAATTAAATAGAATGTATAAATTCTTAATAGAAGCAACATAATGTTCATTGAGATAGATATATATATATATATATATATATATATATTAATACCTGAATATTAAATATGACTGTAAATTCTTGTATGAGTACCAAGGGTTCAAGGGGAGTCATAAACATAGAATGAGTGAGGTATTATCTATGTAATTTGTCAAAAAATACTCCAAATAACTATTTCATAAGAAAAATAATAACACAAATTCCTTGAATCATACAAAATAAATATGTGATTAAAAGGGAATCACCTCATGTTAAAAACACAAAACTGATAAAATCATGATTTGAATATAGTTAATGGCCAGAATTGTTTTTTATAGGGAATTTATTTCATATATCGAGATCAATATATATTCATGAATTTTCCCAATCTCATGAAATCATCTAAATGAAATATTCACTTTGGGTATCATATTCATAGTCTGAATATCTCTTTTTGGAAGCTTATAGTTCCAAAATATCATATGGAACCTAAAATAGATAGTTTTTGGTAAACCAATCATTAAACCCACCCCAAAGTAACATTCCATTGTACACGAACATGTGGCATCTTTGATTCAATTGGTGTGAAATAATATAAGTTTCCATAAAAAAATTTAATCTTACATAAATTCAATGTATATATTCCTGGATTCCCCAATGGTTTATGGAATTCCTATGTCCCAATTACACATTATTGAATCATGGCGCAATAGTAGAAAGTGTCATATGCAAACACATCATTCAACTAACCGATTTCGAAATGAAGGATACATCAAACCCAAAAAGTTTCACATTCTAACCCCATAAAAATGTTTGTGAAGAATTAAACTGGAGTTCCACGGCTATAGAATTTCATAATAATAACTAAGGGATTATTTTATAAATATAATATCACTCGTACTCCAAAGAGGGATCTCAGGAAGTAGAAATAATTTTATTTTATGGAAAATTCCGATTCAACAATGATAGTGTGAAAAAATAAATATAATGGTCCCTAAAATGAATATCAATTTAATAATAGATTTCATATTATCAAAAACATAACATAGAGTATAATGGAGTAATCCTCACACAACTTCTCTAATGTCTAGTCATATACCCGTAAAGAGAAGATGTTTATGGGAAACACTTCATTGCACCCAACTCTCAATATTTCAAAAAATCATGACTATTTAATAAATACGTTTTTGTTTTTCTTAATCACCTTATTCATGAAATTTGTTCCTAAAAAATAAAAATTATCATGAAATAAATACCTAGTACCCTACCAAGTGTTCCCCATGAACCTAGTGTTACAATTACACTACGCACTTCTTCAATGCATAAGTAATGGAATGATCATTTCATGAAATCATAGGTACCCATAAATAATCCTACCAATTGAAATTTTTTTTATGGAAATCCTTATACTATGTCCAACCAAAATGTACATTAGTATTTTCACATAATATGTTACAGTTGAATCATCTAGGGAAACTAAACACAAATCTTATAGGATATGTGTAATGTCCTGTTTTCTTCTATCCTAAACATGGTATTCCTTAGGAGTGACCATAAATTGGTTGATCTTCATGACATAAAACATTATGTTTCTACATACTATTAATATGAGATTAAACTATGAAATAAATTACTCTCTAGGGATTTTTTACATAGATTGAGAGTATAGTTTTAATGATAAATCCTTTCTCAATTTATTTTTAAATATCCATTTATTACATGAACATACTTATTTTTTGATATTAAAACTACATAGATTGATATTGTCACCCATCATCGAACTGTGGGATCAAAATACTATGGTGTTTATCCCTATATCCAAAATAAGGTGCATAGGATGCCTCTACAAGGTTCAATAAAAATAGACCACCTGAATCTACCTCTATGTGGAATTGTGATCTATTTCATTGGTAATCCCATGTTTGACATCTTCCCTCCCAGGGATGAACCATTTAGATTCACCTTCATGGGGTGTTCTAATATATTCCATTAATAAAACCTACTATGACATCTAAACTCAAGTGGAAGACATACTTGATTCTCTACCATAATGTGTTCTGATTCATTCGTTTGATAAACACATGTTCAAAAACATCCCTACTAGGAAAATAACATCTATATCCATCGCTATGGGGAGTTCTGATACATTCTATTGACAAAAACACATGTGAAATATAACCTCCCAGTATCACACCTTTATATCTGTCTCTATGGGTAATTCTAATCAATTCTTCAGTAGAACAATTTTTTAAATCATACCTTCATCTAAACAATCTTACAAATCCACATTCATTTTTTATTTTGATCCACTCCATCGGTAAACAATATTTTTACCTCTTTCATCCTTGTGAAACAACTTTAGGACCTACCTCCATGAGAATTTTTGATCCACCCCTTCAGAAAACACTGGACTTAAATCTTCCCTCGTAGGTGTTAGCCTTCCAAATACTCATTTTAGGGTGTTCTGATCAACCATTATGTCCCTAAAACACTCTAATCATGTGATAAAACATTCCCCAATATAAATTTAAACTAATAACATATTTTTTCACAAGCTATTATAATTTTTTCTATATCTACAAAATATTAAACTCATTTCATGACCCATAACATATAACCCATTATTTACACTAGATTCCGGACAAAAAATGGAAGACATGTATCCCTCTAATTAATTAAAACATGATTGATATTGGATTACGTGGATTCTTTTACTAAGACACCTCATATGAGATACCCTCTAAGGACGAATACTAAATGGTGAAAACTTCTCCAAATTTCCTGATATGTGAAGAGATTCCCAATTTTAATAATCTCTTCATAGAAGTTGTGTGACCTATTGAGACAGAGAAACATAATTTACTAATATCTAGCATAAGATATAAAGAATAATTATTTCCATGAAAATGTTTTATAGCTATGATGGATACTTAATAATTAAAATGAGTTCTAATGATAAATCCATGTAAGGATGAAAAAACATCCCATCATCAAATTTTGATCATGGAGAAAACATAAATGATTGATGTGATAGAATCTTACCACCTTTTAAAAGTTTTAATGAAGGGGAAATAAAAATGCATGTCATGTGTGTCCCAAAAGAATCGTTCAAAAACAGAAATATTGATAATGAAATGAAACACTTCTCTTTATCCCCAATTACTTGTAGAGAATCGAGAATTAGTAGATCTTCTTATCAATAAATTCAAAAATTCAACACCAACTCTCAGTATGAAAATGGTGGGCCTACCCAGAAAATCACTTGTGAGTTGGGGAAGTTAGAATTGTCAATACTAGCTCTGTGACATCATCATTACATATCTGTCTCCATCTTTGGAATATCTGATGATGTGGTGGAATTAGGAATCATTATACCAATAACATCACCTATAGATAAATCCACATGACATATATGAATCCAGTGTCAGGAATTCAAAAACTCAAAGGTGGTAGGAACTATATTGGAGCGGCATTGATGCATAAATACCATAAAACCACACCTCCACCATGACTTCAACCTCTTATTCTACTACTTGATGCACACACCAATTATTCTTAATTTATACAATCCCAAGGAATGTGATCCACTCAATCACGCTCTTGTATATGATTTAAGGGGTCATTATCACAATGGAAATGTCCTTCCATCAACTATAGGAATCATCTCCTCATTAACACCACTGATAAAAAGGGTTTCATTGGGGGAAACCGGTACTGTTACGATGATGAACCATTTCACGAGTCTAGACCTAATGATTATTCATTATTATTTCCCATATTTATTGGAGATAGTGGATACATGAGTCATATATACAGTGACTACCACTCGAGTGACACCTTTTGGGATGCCTACTTTTCCTCAACAACACTAATGACGACCAATAACAAAAACTAGAGATTATGTGGATATCAACCCCTCTCTGTCATCCCTAGTGAATCATACTAGATGGTAACCATAGGGGATATCCCTAGATAGTTCCCCCTAGGGTCCATATACAATGAATCCTATAGATAATTCCAAAATTGTTATATCCCTCTAGATCTATGTTTTAGTAAATGTGGGATCTATCATTTATTGATTGAAACCTAGGACTCGAATCCCTCATAGGTTAATCGGGATGAGAATTTCAATCACTAGTACCACTTAAATCCAATAAAATCCACATATTAATCACAATATACTGTTGGGAGGTCATCCCAAAAACCCAACCTACATGTACGAATGTCCTCCACATGCCACTTCTAATCAGTTTTGAGATAATAATTTCACCATCACCATCCCAATTTTAGGTCCTCTCTATTATGTCACCATAAGTATGGTGTCTCTACCCTTTATTCTAAAAATATTATAGTAGGTCCTCCACACTCTAACACTAACTAAAAATGAATTCATCTCCTTGATAATGATCTAACCTAACCTGAAAAAACATCATTTAGATGAAGGATGAATTTCCATCATCAGCGGTGGAATATGAGAATGTACCATATCCTCAATCACCACATTAATCACTATGATTATGGGGTAATAGAAAATTTTATGATGGAACATGCATATATGTTTTATGAATCTGGGGAAAGGTCCTAGATATTGATATTCATTGTCCCATAAGTTGTGGTCTCCAGTATTCCCAGATCCACCCCATGTACATGCAGGTGGAGGATGTTTGGTGTCTCTTATAGGGGATCAATATTGAGCCTTTTTCATCACCACTAGTTTCTATACCCACTATATATAAAAATTAATTATGGGAGATTTATGGGTTGTGGTTGGTTCCCTCAGATCATGATAATTAAGTCACATCCTTAATGGGTTTTATCTCCCCCACAAATAAGAATTTTATAACCACCATATATTATATGGATGCGATGATGATGTTAAAATTGCCATAAACAGAATTTTGACAAGAAGAAGATGTTTGGATCATGAAAGAACCCACATCCACGTAAACTAGTAGCTGAGCATATCCAGATCAGTTCTTCTACCCATATCTCATACATCACCTATTAGTGAATTGTTTAACCAATTACACTTTATTTCTATTAATAAAGAGATAATCTGGAAGGACTTGATTTCTGAACATTTTTCAACAGTTTTCTGGCCACTTATGGCACAAAACATTAATATCCTAGAGTCTCTCTATGAGGAAATTACTGTATTTTTTCAAGAGATCATCAGGGAGATGATTAACCACACCTTAGACCATCAGTTGTTCTATCCTAGAAGTCATTACTACCTGGACATTATCATGAGGTATTACAAGTGGGATAATATCATAGCTATACTAGTAGATCAATGCCCTATGTATTATGATTACCTATTGACCTTTCAATATTCCTATGTCAAGATCCTAATTGAACTCCACCATGTTATGGAAGAAGTATCATCACACATATAGATTTGATATTAAGGATAATTTGAATCTATCCATTTCAAACCTATCGTGATGTATTTTTATCCTATCCAATTACAAATAATGCATCATCCTAGGATTTTGTAATATATATTATTTTCAAATTAATTTATCATTAAGATATTTTTCATTTCACGCAATACATAATATATTTCATTAAGAACTACAATTTATTTCTATGCACTACACACACGACATTGATTATATAGAGTTATATGAAACACTATGTTTCATTTTTACAACACATAATTCCAATCTCATTTGATACCTTTTATAAGATGAAAGGCTTGGTTTTTATCAATATACACCATACAATTAATAATATAATAAAAATATTATTATAGCTACTACATAAACTATAGAATGGGAGTTACAAATACTATAAAATTAATTATGAAAAAATTAATTTAAACATGTATATAATATTTTTTCTTTTGTTTTCAATTAAAATATTTAAATAATGGAACTATTTTTAAATAATGAAATTACTTTTCTTAGAGAACATATTTTATAAGTACAAACAAAATTTTATATTAATTAATTAAATAACTCAATTTTGATTAATTATTTTAATCTTTCTTTTATATAACATTTTCAATCAATATTTTGGATACTTATCCAATTGAATTTATACGTATATGAAAAGAATAATTTTAATTTCATGAATAGGAAGTTCTATTCTTTTAAAAAGAAATTATTCCACCTTTTAATGTTGAACCAATTATAAAAAATATTTTTAAAACCAATATTTTTTTTATGTCCAAATAAACTTCATCTTCTAAAATTTAGAATAAAATTTATCTTCTAATGAATTATTTCTATTTTTTATTAAATTTACTTTTCGTTGAATAGTGAAAAACACTAAATAGTATTTCAAAACCAATTTTTCATCAAATTTATTTATAAGGTTATTTTTTATTTTATTATTTTTAAAATAAAATTAGATCAAATATACTTCAATTATTCTAATTTATATCATTTTATTCATTTTACATTGAAAATGGATTTAAAAACTAGGCAATCTTTGGTATGTTTGTACATAAAAAACAAGCTCTATCGTCCTCTCTATAGAATTATATTTAATTGTTTTTTGAAAATTATATGATTGAAATTTGAAAAAATATATTTTATATTTTTAATTATAATTATTTATAATTTAAAAAAATATGAAATTTTTTTTTCTAAAAAAATTTATTGAAAGTAACTTTATTTTATTACAATGAATAAAGGGATAGTTTGTTTAATAATAGAAGAAACATCAATAATAATTCCGAATATGACCACAATAATTTTAAAATTGAAATTGGATTTCCATATTTCGACACTATTATACCTTTTATTGAATTTTGACTATGATTGTATCCACATTTTGTAGGATAATCTATATAGAATTACCTTCTAGAAAATTTAAATAAATGGAACACCTCCTTTATATTATAAAGGTAATAACACCTCTCAACTGTTCGTACCACTCAATCTATTTAGATCAACAAAAATTTTCTAAAATTATATCATAAAATCAATAAAATCCTTTTTAGTCCACCCTGTGCTAAAAAAACAATCCAAGGAAGCCCTTTTATGAAAAGTATAATGTTTGTGCCAACGAATAGGTAAAATCCTTCCTCATGATTCATTCATTTATTTTACTTCTCCATAAAATCAACTATTATTATTCCATAATTATAAAATAAAATAAATAGAATACATATAATGATAATTTTTAATTATAATGGTTGTACATTTACTTACACACACTTCCATCTAATAGATAACGAACATATAAGTTTTGTGTATAGTGAACTACCACATCACAAAATGATGTAGTTAGTTTTTTCCTTTACCACCAATCTTTGTTGGGAATTATGATAAAATCTATGTTTTTATAATATATATATATATATATATATGGTATTTAGGATTTATTTACAATTTTCAGTTATTATATAAATCATATCCTCATTATTTCCATTTTTTGTAAATATAATTACATCGTTTGTCGATGTGTGGACTACCACCTCCTCAAATAAATGTGAACTATTAACAATTTAAATGGAATGTATTAAGGATGGGTTCAGTAAAAGTACCTAATATATATGAAATAATAATTACACTGAAATTATATAATATATATACAATTATTTCATTCATTCAACATAACTATAAAATGGAAGTTGTGTTCATGATTAGGTATGGTCTACCATCCTTTTTAATGGTGTATTTTTATTAATATTTATATGATTTATTGATTATTATAAATATTTATATAATGGTTTTATATCATTTTTATATTATATATAAAATTATTTAGGTAATTATATCAATATCTACGAATGGGGATCAATAATTACAAGGCCAAACACGTATGGTAAACAAATCATTTGTTACCTGAATCATTACATTAACATAGAATTTTTAATAAACAATAAATATAATGTCATAAGATAATATTATATTAATTATATATAATCATATTGTTAAATATTTGAATTATAAAAAAATTATTTATTATAAACATGGATTTAATATGTAAAATGAAATTCAATACTTAATGTTAGGGAGTTTCATCTCACATTTTTATATCTATAAGATATATTTCGTATTCACTACTCATATTATTTATGTAGTGTATATAGTTCCCATGGATGTATTATAGGATTATTATCCATGATCATCACTTAGACATAATTATTTTGGTACTCCTTAATATGAGATATCTATATCCATAATTGATCATTTGTAACCACTAGATGAGTGAACAACTGGTTGATAACCTCTGCTTGATCATTGAGGAAGGTAACACACTCATTATCAATCTATTTTAGAAAAATGAATTTTATTCACAGACTATTGATGTTTCTAGTTTATTTATTATCTACCATTATAAATTTAGGTGGCCAAATTATGTGCTTGTACATACAGTGACTCGTCATTGTAGTCAGGAACTATCCCATGAAGAGCACAAGTATCCACCAATCCTAGTTCTCTAGTTGTGCAACTAGTGGAGATGGGAATCCATCCACCAAGAAATGTATGGATCTAGAGTCTGAGTTATGAAATACATCATGCACCTCCATAACCTATTATGGATTTTGGGTTTCTCTTCAGAAACATCTAACCTATTGTAATCCACCTCCTTGAATACTATGTTCTCATATTCAGTTAAAGTTGATAGGATGGTAGAAGTAATTTAGTTTATGGGGTCCTTTTTCATGTGTTGGGAATTATTAAAATATAATTTATGTTTTCATAGAAAATTAACATGGTAGTGCCTCTTACTACAGTATCAATCTTCATCCCATATGTGGAATCACCCTCAACAAAAATAGGCAGCTCTCCTGGTAATATGAATGGGTAAGCTTGAATGTCTACTTCATTAAGGGAAAACAAAAAAATCATGTAAGGGATCCCATATACTTTTAAATTGACCACTTACAAGGATCCCATAAATTCTTGAACATCTTGAAACAATATAACAATAGCCATTTTGATCCATAATGAATTGTTTAGAATATATGACATCAAAAGAGAAGGGAACTTAAAGAGACATAAAATATGAAAACATGGTACTTGATCCCCTACAAGAATCACCACAACTAGAGACCCTTAAATTCCAATCTACACAAAAATGTATTTATATAATCCCCTAGAATTTGATAATGATTATTTTAATGGTATCAATCAATGAAAATAATAAATTTAATTCAACATTCCTATGATTGTACAAAATGGTACCATGTGGACTGAAGCTTAATGCTACAATAAGGTAGAGGGATTTCAATGATGAGATTTCATGGGAAACTAGTCTCTTTATTAGAAGATGACATCATTATTATTATAGGGTGTGGTCTTCCTTAGATGACTAGGAGCACTAAATTATCCTAATATGTTAGTCCAACCACATCAATAGGCCCTCCCATAATGTAAAACTCAGGCACAGGCTCCAGAGAATATTCTCCATCATATTTTGGATCACCTTAATTCCCTCATAATAGATCCATTTTATTTTCATTATGATTTACATAAAACATGAAAAAAATCTTTATTAAAACCTTTGAGAAATAAAAAATATACTAGAAGAGATGAATATGTTAAGATGTACATTAAGGAGATCGACCAAGGTGATGTTATCAAAGGGAGAAATCCAACCACATTGTTGAAAACTATCATTCTTCCCTATTGATCCCCTAAATATTCCATCAATATATTTCTATATTCCATAACTAGTCAATGAATCATTAGAATTCTATTTATTTGATGTTGTCTCCTCATGTTTTTGGATACTTCTTTGAATTTTTTGTACTAGGACATGATGATGATATGGCTCCCCTTGATTTTAAAGAAGAAATACATCACCTCCAGGTATTTGAGTCACTAAAACATAGGACATGATCCTTTAATAAGTGATCACTAGTAGCCTGATCTCGTCCCTATTCAGAAACCACCATAGTTCTTCCATTATCTTGTTCATCCTTAGTATCCACCATACATCCCAATGTCCATGGAAAATAGAAATTTTATTATGGGTTTTATTATATAATTCAACATTGTTCCTAGGTCATCCATGACTCTACCACTCTCACCCAGAGGGAAGCGTTATTTTTATTATGATTTATTCTTATAGATCTCCAATAAAATAAGAGGAAGTGAAACCAAACCTTATGCTACACCTTCAACCACTCAATCATCTTCTTCACTCGATGTATTGGTTTATCCTTGGGGATAATCCATCCACCATCCTTACTACTATGGTGCTTCGCTCATTAGTGAAATCACCATTATGTGTTACAACTGAATCACTTTTGTTGTTCTACAACTCAATTGCTGACATAGTCTTGTGAGATTCTAGTTTTAACTCATGCCACAAGTAACATGAAGGGTCCCACTGATACCTCACATATTATTATCCACCATATACAAGGATATCTATAGAGGAGAAACATATCACTAACACCCATGTATACTCCCCATATTAGCATAAGGACACATTTATTTTGTAAGTAGATCTAGGATGCCTTGTATGAATACCAATATGTGTTTTTTTCAATTCATCCCACTACAACTGCACCTTATAAGGACTACATGGGCTCCCTCTTATATAATACACCATGTTGGTTATCCAAATGATGATAATTATTCTTGAAAAATTGTGGATGTTAATTTTATTATAGTTCAAAATGAGGACCATTTTTCTGGAATCACATTGTATCATTGACTAGCCCCCAATAATATTTAGGCAAGAGGTTCGCAAGCCTGCATTTCGACATATAATTGCATTAAAAAACTCATAAAATTATTATTCTAATAAAATAAAACCATTAATAAAATAGAACATGTAATATATCCTTCATGTCTTATCCACCTAGTTTCATTTTTCAGATATTTATATATTTACACTACCACATGTACACCGATTTTTTATTTGTTACTGGACCCCATAATTGCTTACATTAACTGTGTCCTTGGGCAGTGTCATGTGTGAGTTCCTCTAAAGAAGATAAACTACACACTGAAGAATGTAGTATGTATTTGACTTAAAAAAATGTATCACGTAACATACATTACTATAACCCCACAGTTCATACTCTCCATCTCTGAGAATCAAATTATATAACCTCAATGTCCTCCTTTTCCTCACTCCTGAGAAAAAAATCTGTCACCTAGGAATCTTCACATCAGGTTCCTTCTTCAAAAAACCTTACCAAACATATCTTTAATGAAATATAATTATGGAGGGGGGGTTATATATTACTCTTGTTAACAGATCTAAATGATCACACGTTATTAAAGGAGACTCTTTACTATTACTAAAAATTTTAGGAACTAGGAGAAACTCAACATATTTGAATCCACTCAGTGGGATTCCATCTATGTAGTTCACGTCCTATAGAATGATTTCCATATCTCTATGGTGAAGGTGAAATGTGTTGTTTTCTACAGAACAATATATTATACTCTCCATTAATGACTCCTATTAAATATATTGATGGAATTGGGATGTCTAAACTGCCTCATATAAACGGAAATGATGAAGATTGACCCTGTAATCTAGATCGGTGTAGCATACCCAATATTCCTAGGAACATTTGATATTAATATTTCTAATAGCCTATACGACCATGTCTATATTATATCCCTTGTTGTTATCCTACATACAACTATATAAAATGCTACCATAGTAGGTCAGTAAATCAACATCTTCTGATTTATCCATATAATCTATTAACATACTTCCACCAAATTTGTAGTTTTATATGTCCTTATATTATCAACTGGATAACCTTGAATTCTTACATTTCAGTAGTTGATCCCGTAATGGATTTTGAACCAATAGTTTGGATTTTTGGATTTGATTCTTTAAATGTTCACATCATATATTAACTACATGTTATATAAAGGATGAGGTCTACTCAAATGATAGTACATAAGATCCTTACATTTCATGATCAGTTTTTCCTCGTTGTCAAAACCTACCCTCATTACTAGGTGGTTCTTAGGATTTTCTACCATTTTAGCCCTCATATTGGAGGTAGTTTCATCATTTATCAAAGATGTGATTCTTGGGATAACTATTTTCAAAAAGTATATTTGGGGTAATGAATGTTTTTTATATTCAGGTTTGGGAATAGAAAGTGCATGCTATAATTTTTTTTAAATTAATGATAAATGAAAATCAATAAAAAATGAGTTGTGTGAAAAGAATAATTACTTAGATTTAGCAGTTGAGGATTGTGTTGTCTTAAAAAAAGAATGTTTTACACATTATTTGAATTTATTATCACACAAGATGTATAATATCTTATATAGAGTCTATTCAGCCATTTTAAATGAATTGGAAAAGCCTTATGTGCCCCAAAAATCACCAGTTATAATATCCAAGAATAAATTTGTATAGAAAGACAAGAATTAAGATCTCTTCATTGTATTCCTTTCTACCAACCCTTATAACCCCATGTTACAATATATTTTAAGGGGGGTTGTGGGTATCTATATCTCATATGAATCATCATTAAACCATTTTTTAATAAACCAAACATACCAGACACCTCGAAGAACCATTTCAGGTAGAATAAATATTTTCAGCATAATATTTTGTTGGTATATGAAAATATAATGTATTTTGAAGAAATGAAATCCACGTCAAAATTGATGAATAGTTCAATGGATACTCTAATGTATTATGGAATGTCTAAGTCTAATTTGGTAAATAACAATGTATTGTGCTGAAGAACACAATGTTTCAAGAAAACTCATCGCACAAGTATCTAGTTTCACAACAAAGTATAGTTCAGAACAGTTTTTTTGTATGGAATTCCCCCTGAACAAAATTATGGTTATGTTTACAACATGACTTCTTATCAAAATGATTTCTTTAACAAAATTCACAGAAGTTCACTATATATTTAAGATCACCTCCACCCATGGATTGACTTTATTTAATATGAATTGATGATATACTCTGTGGGAATACTATTCATCCATGAAAACATGAAAAACTATTGATTTTAGAAACTAAAATGTTGAACACTTGTGTGGAAGACCTCATATGGTCCCAAATGTGACTTGGCCTAAAATAGAGAGATCCTCACACAAATTCTCCAAATGCTTGGAAAATAAAAAAGAGTGAAGTCTCATGTGAAAATACATTGACATGCCTAAACCTCTCAATCATGTGAGAAACCACACATCTTGAATTAATCAATTAACCATTTTCTACATCACCATTCCCATATAAAATTGGGGCACAACAGAATACTGTTGTGTATAATACAATTCTAGTCACATACATGAAATTCTCTATACATATAGTCTAACCATTACTAATCATTTTACTTCTAATAATTAGTTCCCCATTGACTATTTCATCTAAATATAGGATCCCAAATGATGGCCACTGAATTGATTACTCTTCCCCAGTAGTAAAAATTAAATGTACATCTTAAAGGTGCATGGTTGGTGGTGAAATATTCACTAGGGGGATATTAAAGATAAAATACACACTTATATTGGTAGAGAGGACAAAATCCCTATCTTCATCTCCCCTTGACAAAGTCCCCCCTGAAGAGTGATCTCGTCAATGTCGGAGCTGCATGATGAAAAACTATCTAGTTACATATCATGGTTATACATCACATAGGTTATGGAAAACATATTCATAACATGATGTACAATTGTATTATTTACTTATATAAAAAATAATTAATTCTCATGTACTATAATAATGTGATGCCACCATCTCCTACTGTAGAGTACAAGAAATCACCCGTATGGAAACATAATTTCATGAGCAACACACTATCCTTAATCAATGATACTATTACAACATGATAATCTATACCACATGATGTTAAAACTGTATGGATTTTTCATGTAAAAATATCTTAAAATACATTATTTAATTACATCTATTTTGATTCATATCTCCTAAATATGGTATCATGGATGCATCCCTGAGTTTCAACTGTGCCAACAGTAATCTCAATTGTGACATATATCATCTTCTATTGAACCTTCTAGATCTACCTACATTGGGTTTTTTTGACTCATTATATTGGTAAATAATTATGTGAAATCTTCCCTCCATGGTACATACCTTATTCATCCTCAAATTTAGAAAAATAATTATTAATTCAATTATTAAACCTAGGTGTTACATATTTTCTCATTTGGATACACCTAATGGATCCACCTACAAGGGGTTATTTGATATATTATATATGTAAACTGAGATCTATCTTCTTCCCTCCAAGTATCTTAATATCTAAATCTATTTCAGTTGGGTGTTATGATCCATTCCTCTAATAATCAAAAGTGTGAAATTTTCCCACCCAGTGTGACACCTTCACAATCTTCCTCTATAGTGAGTTATGATCCATTCCATCTATAAAAGTAAGTGTGAAAACATATTTCATTTGAATACAACTTTTACATCCACCACTATGGGGTGTCAAGAAACATTAAATTAGTTAATCGAGGTCTAAAAACATCCATCCTTTTGATACAAATATTAAATAAACCTCTATGTGTAATTATGATCCATTCTATTGGTAACCCTAGGTGTGGAAACATCCCTCCAAGGGATACTCCTCCCTGGTCCATTTACATGGTGTATTAAAATTACCCATTATGTTTTTATAAGACTATAAATTAAACCCAACCTATCCCCTCAATACTCTAATCATATTCCTAACTTGTCCCCACAAACCATTAATCATATTCCCATCTCCAAGAACCATAAAACTCGTATTTTGACCCATAACACATACATCACAGAAACAAGGAATACCTGAGGTAAAATTACTCGGAATATGTACCCACATGGATTTAACTACATCATGATCAAAATGGGATGCCTTGAATTATGTTTTTTAGACACCTAATATTGTATTCCATCTATGAATGATGGTTTATTATTTACCAATGTAAAAAATGCCTAGATGCATCAAAATGCTCCCAAAAGGGACCAATCTTTGGGAGAAGATTGCTACTATAATACAATTGAACATACATAATTAAAAAATTTCCACCATGAGATGGTATAATGAAAGTGTTCCATAAAAAATAATTAAATCAGTGAGGGATAACCAGATGAGGAAATGAGTACCAAGATAGAATCCTTAGAAGGAGCAACTGAAATCCCATCATCCTTTTTTCATTAACCATTATAAATATCTAATGAAATATATGAATGTGACAAATATTTGTAATCCATGAATATAGAGGCAATGAAAAATGAGAACCTCACACAACATAGGAGAAGGATCATAAATACAATCATTTTTCCATGTTCTATTGGATGCTCAAAAAAACTCAAATACAATCTAAACAAAAAGACACAGTCTCAACAAAGAAAAATAGTGTCCAATTACCAATGATGTCATGATAAAAGTGATCAAGATTAAAAAAAAATTATTTAACTATCTTGATAGTAACCTACAATCAATCAATGTCCTTTTGAGATAAATGGATAATGTTTTGATCAGCGATAGAGGGAATCTCAAATTGGGTCCCCACTACACATCCAATGTAATTTAGAGAAGTGTTTTGGGATATCACAAAAATCAGTAAAAAATAATCTTAAGTGTGGTAAACATTCATTAGGTCTATTTTCATTAATTATAAATATAATGGAAAAATATTCCCTCTAAGTGTTTCATGATTCTAAATTTAATTATATTTATGTAAAATATTGGTTGTTCAGGATGTTTACATATTTTACAGTTACTTAATGATCAATATAATCTCATAAAACCCACACAATTTTATGCCCACAATTTCATTTTTAGAAGCATCCAATTCATCATAAATTATAATTATATTTCATAGAAATTACACTAAATTAATTAATTTGTGTATTATCGTCGAATGAGTTTGGTCTCAACATCACCGATTTTATCCACATCAAATTTTACCCAAAAATAGTTCAAAATAATCATCTATATAATTAATAATTTGAACTAGAAGATGATGAACTCATGAAAACTATTAAATTAGAATTTAAAACTTATGCTTACCATTATGAGTTTATCAGTCCAATGGATTTCACACCAATTCATTTTAACAAATGTAACGATGGAAATTTATATTTCCACACCATGATCACACCTATAAATAGTGATGAATAATATAATAGTTTTTTCTAAAATGGAATTAATGAAATTGACTAATCTCTATCAAAATATTAATGAAAAATTTGGGTATGATATCATCATTTAACAAAAAAGAACCAAGTCTTCATTTTTCTTCAAGACTACTAAGTATAATATCTATTTCACAATTATTTAATTATACAAACGTTATATTAATGGTTGTTCAGTAATTTTTATGTTATTTACCCAATGATGAGTTTTTGTGAATCATAGCATGAGTTTTTTTGTTCATCATGGAGTGAACATTAGTTGAAATTATTAATATTTATTATGGGTTCATTTTCAATGTCTTTATTAATCAATCATGTCCATAAATCCATGTTCCAATATCATTTTGGATCGATGGTAATTGAATAAATCTAGTGACATTAATTTTGTATTAATCATGTATATGTAGGATTTCTTAAACCATGAACCTTATAGGATTTTGTATCAAGAAGAAGAATACTTTCAATAATGATGCATCATACATCATGATATGGTTTCTTATTTAATCAGTGTAGTTTTAACAATTATATTTGATTATCATATTCTATTATATTTAGTCATCAAATATCATAATATTATGTATTTCATTGGACCATTATTTAATTATTTATTAGTTGATTAAATGTATAAGAATAGAATGATAGGTTTAATTTCTATCACATTTACAGATAATGGGGTATGGCAACACACTACACAAAAGAAATGGAACGAATGGTAGGAGGTTGAAGACGGGCATTATATAAAATGAAACTATAGTAGGGCCATTATTTAATTTTAAGATGGAACATATGATCAAATAAATAAAGGGATGTATGTAGTGGACATGATATAGTAATGGGTGGTTGGACATTAAAGCTCTTCACATCCAAATGGAACACACAACAAAAGAAGAAATGGTCCCCTAGTGTACATTTTCACCTTCAGAATAGATTCATTATTGTAGATGTAATTAAATGTTAGTATAAATCTTGGTTTTATAATGGGATGACACAATTACATTAGGGAAAAATTCACACACTCTCAAAATTCAAGGATAATAATGATAAAAAATAGAATAAATTTATTAATTTCCATATTGAGGTTAAAAAATAATAATTTTAATAAAAACTAATCAATTATTACATAAAAATAAATTTCATTATTTCGATATAAATAAGGGAAGTATAATATAATTTTAACTAATTTTAAAAATATAATTCTATTAAAAAAATCAAAACTCATCTAAAATGTTAAAAATTGTTATAATATGACAAATTGTCCTTTAAAATATTATGAATATCTAAAAAGATTAAAATTAAACCAAATATATACCAAGAAAACTGTTGTCATTAACACTTGTATATTGAAATAATAGATAGTCAAAAAACACAAAATGTTTTCAATAATTCATATAAACTCAATGTGTGGAAGAAATAAGAAATTTCATGTTAAAAAATAATTCAATTTAAAAAAAGAAATACAATTATCCAAATTCTCATAAAAAATAACTAATTAAAAATGTTTCTCCAATAAAATATCACTATTAGAAAAAAAATATTTAATTAAAAAATGGATTTTGATATAATTTTAAAAAATATGACAAAAAAACCCCCCAAACTCAATCACCTTCCATCCAAGTAAATTCAATTTATATTATTTATTTAAAACAAATTTGAACAATAAATTATAGGTATATATGGTTTGAATACACAATATAATTTTGGAGTGTAATAGATTACTCTATTTGATAATATTTTCTTCACTCCTATGTCATGTTCACTCACTACCTTTCTTTGATAAAATTTCATTTTCCAGTTAACGGAGTGTAGAAAAATAAATTTAGGTGGAATAAAATAATTTAAAAAAGGCACAATTTTTTTACAATGTCCCAATTACATTAAACAAATAAAATAATTTAAACATCATTGAAAAAACAAAATAAATTGTATTAAATTTAAATTTCCCCCTTATTCATGTTGGTATATTATATCACTCACCTTATTGAATTCGTTTTCTTTAATTAAAAAAATTATTTATTTATTTAGTTGAAATGAATAAATATTGAACATATTGATTTTAGATGTTTCTAGTGCCCAAATTTCCATTAATTAATCATGTGATCAAAATTTCCCACTATACCTTAGTTTAAAAGAAAATATATTCCAATAATTTTTATTTTCAATTATATTGATATAAATTTGACAAAGGAAGAGTTACTAGGATCATGTTCCTAACATCATGTTCCCTCATGTTATAATTGCAATTCCAGAATGATATATCAAATTATACTCTATTTCCATGTACCCAAATAGAATTTCATTATAATTAGAAGATAAAATTTACTCAGAAATAATTGGAATCTAAATTTTTTATATATCATAATATTAAATAATATATTTTGATATACATTACATGTAAAAAAGACATTTAATTTTAATTTTATTTACCTAAATACAAAAAAGGATAATTTTTTTATATACAAATATTATAACATAATCATAAAATCATTCTTGAATGCGAGGTAAATTATTAAAAAGTGTTTCGGTAATTAATTTAAACTTCATTGAGGAATCGTTAAAGAACAATAAATGAAATCTTTACCATACATGGAAAACCCAAAATTGAATCTCATGGTGGAGGGAAACAATTCAGATAATATTTTTCCAAATTGATTTCTAATTTTCCGATATCATTCCATGTATCGAGGTTCACTATAATATCCATAAATAATTATAATATAAAAAAACACAATTTTAATTTATCATATTTTTAAAAAATATGTTTACACTAGCCATAACCTAACAGGTGACTAAAAAATAAAATTTGTAGGAGTATTGAATCATGAATATATAATTTAGAAAATTTATTTATTACTAATTGGTATAAATATGAAAATTGTTTTATTCCATAATCATATACATAGGGAAAATAATAGATATAAAAATAAATATGTGTGATTATATATATATACCATTAAGTAAACGTTTATAATGGTATTTTTAGTAGACAAAAATTGAAAAATAAAACACTTCTCTATAAATATAGAATATTTAGAATTTGTGCTCCGAAAAATATATCCACCCTTAGTTTACATTATTATATTCTTTAGGTATTACAATGGATGTACCTATAGTTTTCAAATACATTATCCTTAAAATTTTATAGTTACTGTTCTAATAAAAAATATTAGAATTATTTTTTGACGCATTGATTCAACATATAGAACGAATATGCATAGAAAATATATTTTTTCCAAATGACCTCTCTTTTAGAATATATGGTAAATTAAAAAGGAGAGAATTATTTATTATCATGGAGATGATTATCCATATTAGTATTCACTATTTTATTTGAGTGATTAGTAAGAGAAGAGACCTTCTCAAAATTTATAATGATGTTTTGTTGACTTTAACATTATATGGAGATCCATGGGGGAATTTTCCAACACAATGGAAGGACAGGGTGGTGGAATAACATCATGAATATTATTCTGAAATAATTAGGGATTCATAATATCAATAACAAAAATAACGGTATAATAATAACTTCAACAAATCCCAATATTTATTATTTCATTTTGAATAACATATTCAATGTAAAAACAAAATTCATTTTTTTCATTTAAAAATACAAAAATCTATTCCACAACATTAAATATTTGATAATATGTCACCCTTTTGTCACTTCGGTGATATCATCCCTTGTATCTAAAAATGATATACCAAATTTAATTTTAAAATTTTCATCACAAACTATATCAAGTATAAAAACATATTATTATTAAACAACACCCCTATATTGAGAAATATGTTATGTATCATCAATAGTGATGAGTTTCTAGCCTATCAGTCCAATGTGGTGATACATAGGATGGTTTTAAATCCATGTGGAATAAATTTTCTGATAAATACTTTGGAATGATGTTTATTATATCACCAAAATAGAACATAATGTTATGTAAAATACATTATCATATTTTCCAAAAAGTTATCATCTTTCTAATTTCCTTCAAATTTTTGAAGAAGCTTCAAAAATAGAACAACACTATACTCATTTTTATGATTAATGGTGTTTAGTTATGATCCATTTTTAAACCTATATTGTGTAATAAATTTAAATGTGATCGAATACTGTAATTGAATACTAAAATGGGAATGATGAATAAAAATATCATATCATTTTTATGATCCACAAGTATTTATGGTCATTATGTTCAGAATATTTTAGGAAGATTAATGGGAGAAATTAAGAATTTAAATCTACTTTATTACTCACCTTATCAAAAAAATCCCAAAATTATTTTATTATATGTTATATTATAATTACATTTTCCAGGTATAAGAATCATTTTTGTTACATGATCATAATTATATATGTTATTAAACCTTTTATCCAGCTGTCTATATTTATCATTTTCCATGTTTTTATTCTCAGATATTGTTAAATACTCAATTTATTTTTCATATGTATTATATTTTTTATATCATGAGTATTTATCCTTATTACTATTGTGAATATTTTACAATTATTTTTTGGGATCACAATTATTAATTTGGTAATCTTACATAGGACTCTAAATTTCATTTACCACGCTATCTGTCCCTTTTTATTTTACATATCAACTATTATAAATTGTTAGAACCCCGAATTTATATTAGTCTTCCAAAAAAGTTATTATAATTATAATTTATAATTTAGTGGTTCAATAATGTTTTGATCCTTATATAGTGGTTCATTTAGATTCATATGGGATATACTATGGTTTTAATGAAACTTTGTCTTATCAATGAGATTTATTTTCTACTATTAATGTTCTCTGAAAAGGGAACATAGTTTTAATATTTTGTATAATTTATGTCAAAAAATTAAAAACACTAATTATTCTAAAAATTGGAGTCACCGATTATGTTAAATATTATTTAAATTTATAAATATCACATAGTAACTTTATTTACCTTTATCTGTGTTTTTAGTGAACATTGTACAAGTCTAAAGATTGGGTTTTTCCTAATAGACCAATGTCTTCAAATTGAATGTGTAAAATTATTTATAGTATGTTTTTTAATATTTCATTCATGATAAAAATATATTATGAATAAAATTATAAAAATTGACCCAACATTTTTTCATTATATTCTTAGAGTTCATTATAAAAAGTGTTGATATAAAGATGTGGATAATGTTAGTGGATTAGAATTTTGACAGGTAAATCAATAAAATAATCCCATGTCTCATGAAATATTTTTCCCTTAAACACAACAACTCCAATAATCAAATGAATTTCATAAATTATTTTTTCGCTAATATAAAATATTCAATTAAATGAGTTCAACACCTAATATCAAGTATAAAATATCAGATCATCCATATTCTGGTACAAACTTGATGGTATTTTCTTGAAGTAGAAATGGAAAAATATTATCTTATTATCTTGGAAACTCATACCATAGATAGGTAATTATTAAATAAAACCCTCAAATATTCGAATTTATTACAAAGGTATCCATATTACGCTGAGTAGTAATGGAATGAATCGATGAAATAAGATATAGGTTATTTTAAATGATACAACTCGTTTATTTATCATTATGAATAAACATTAACTTAACATTATTGGAACATGGAAACCTATAATTATAGTAATATTAGGTCCCAAATTTATATAATTTTTTTAGTTAATATTTTTAATATGGTTATAATGAACAATAAATTTATGTAATCTCAATTTTAATTAGAATCCCCTTTTTTGAATCATATATTTTATGAATCCATTTTTTTACATTTTTTTATTTTGTGGTTTTATTTAATGTTTTTAATGTATATATATATTCATTGAGGGAAAATCCCCATAAAAAAATGATCCCAAATTTTTATGTTCTAATAGTCATTGTTACTATTTGATATTTATTATTTATATTCATACATATTATAAGTATTTTGGTAAGAAGGATAATACCATTTGTATGGTGGTGTTGAAAGAAAAAAATTAAATATAGAGAAATAATGATATATGAATATAAAAAATTAGTACAATGATGTGTTGGTGTATTGTGATTTATGAGATGTAAAGAAGTAAAAAATAAAGAATCCAAGAACATGATTTAGTAATGTTAAAGAGAAAAAATTTAATTGTTGGAAATTTAAAAAACAATATATGTAATAAAAAAGAGCTAATGAATATGTGTGTAGAGTAATAAAATGTTTAACAATAAAAACATAAATCACCCTCTTTAATGGCATCTTTTAATGTCTATAATTTAATGTAAAAATAATAATAATGAAGCTTCAACATTGAGAATATATTACCAAAACAATTTATGGAGTACACTAAAGAGTGGTCTCTAGTGAATAATAAATTTTACCCCTCTCCCAATCATAGCTATTATAGAGAAAAATATTATCATAATGGAGAGAAGTTGAGATCTCAAAATGAAACAATTCATACCTATAACATTAAACCAATGAAAGAATATGTAGGATAATATTTATTTAAATATAACATATCAAAACCCTAAAATAGATTTAAAAAATTCTAGAAGAGATACAATATAAATCATATATGAAATATCATATAATTTTAATATAAATGAGATGCAGGATAAATAATATTAACATGTTTGACTAGAATCATCATCTATTTCTATAATGACATTTACTTCTGAATATATATTTTCCAAAATTTAACATAGCTCCAATTAAGTTGTGTGAAACTCATATCATGGATGATTAAAGGATATAAGATCAATCGTGTTAATTTTTCTTCTTCTATAGAAGTCCAAACAATTTCATATACTCACTTTAATATTATATCATATGTTGTGTGATAAATTTAATTTCACAACTAACTCAATGAAACCAATATCTATATTTTTCTAAGTATATTCATTGTGGAATAAATTCAACATACATCATCATACATTCATGACACAGAATAATCTACTTTAATTAATTTTGATCCCCACATATGGGTCAGCTATAGAATCATTAACAAATATTATAGCTTTGAATGTAACTTCTCATCTATGTAAATAAATTTTTAATGTTTTATGTCTCAACACAAGGAGTTCATCAGAATTACAAAGTGAAAACCCATTTTTCATCTTAATTATTCATTTAGAATTTAATACCCCATTTGGAAACATTATATACCAATTTCATTACTCCTGGTTAATCTCTAATAGATAAAACATATATAATATCATTATATATAATTCTTAATGATGGTAATGGGGTCATAAATTTTACTTTGTGTCGTTGTAAATTTGTTCGCCTCTCACATGATGATTTATAATTTCATCATCTATGAAGAAATCCACTATTTACATATTTTTAGTGTTATCGATAAAAATGATTGATTTAATCTTATCTCTATGTATTAATATCCAATTGAAAACACAAATTTAAATGTAAGATAGTAAATTTTATTTTTTATTTTGACAATAACACAATGAGAACAGAACACCCAGTCATGCAAAATTCTTATATTATGTTCCTCAAATGAATAAAATATAATACATTTCATGTACATTCTTATATTATGAAAAGAATATCATTTGGGGAAACAAGGTCACCACCATCATCACATCTATGAGAAATTAATGAAAAGTACAATCCTTTTTTACTAACTAGATTTGATCATACCAATTTATCACCATTAATGAATTTATCTTACATTAGGTACATATATTCATTAAGAAAATATCATAAACCACTTATTCTTTGTTCACTGAGAATAATATGAAATCACACATGGTTTAATTTGATAAACAAAAAAGTAAACAATCATCACTTTCAATTGAAACTTTTTTCGTGTAATTTCACAATTGGTAGCTCAAATATGTTTTAGATTGAGTTTAAGTTATACTTTATAGTTTTATTTTGAGTTGGAAACATTAAATATGACGTAGTCCAGAATTATCAATTCTATCTTCACTAAACACATATACAAAACACAAATAAACTAAATGTTTAGTCTATAGTAAATGTATATAAATAGTGTAATTCATATTGCATTCATCCAGCAAGGGTTGTATATCATCGTTTGACCTCCATATAGTTTTATGCTTCCATATGTATTGGTTGGTCTTCATGATTTCACCATTATTCATGATATGAGTTCCTTTTTTATTGATATAGTTTTAAGAAAAATAATTTATCATTAACACACCAATTCATAATTATTAAAAAATACACACATAAATAAATTCATTAGATCGTCATGTCACTCTTGTTTTTTAATGGAATTATGATAATATAATGGTATGTTAAAATTCCATCACATGGTTGGAGAATGGGCATAGTAATAAATTTTATTAAAGTATAGGAAATGAGTGGATATAGAATGGATGAATGGTAGGTGTATATTGTAATAAATTTCTTTATTGTAGTCCCAATGTGAAATTTTAGGACTTTATGATTGATTAATTAATTACTGGAACATATATAGTGGACATTTTATAAAAAAAGGGGGAATGGTCATAAACAATTATGATCATTTGGATCACATTGTTCTAGAAATCATAGTCACACTATAATGGTCACGACGTCAATGTTGTAGGAATGACATGGCCACAAAAATCATTATGAAAAAATTGGATGGATCATTTGAAAAAAGGAGATTTTTATACCCTCATGGAATCATTAGCTATACATTATAGATTGACAAAAAAATATAGGTTTTCCAATGTAGTTAAATTATTGAAAATTGAAATGAATTTAATATAATGTAGTCTATAAAAATTATTTAAACATTTAATTCCATAATGGATGTTTTAAATAATGAAATTATAAAACTAATTAACTAATTTAGAATATCATAATATATGGAGATAATTTTTATATTATTTTTTTAAATAAACAATCTATTGAATGATATATATTCAATTAATATATTGTTAACAATTAAAATAATAACATTAATGAATTATATTCAAAATACAATGAAAATATCTGCACATAAATATTTAAATAATATGAACTCAAAACTCAGAAAATGTAGTCACAAAAATCACACATTTTAATAACCGAAATCTAAAAAATTATTATTTATTCATAGGAAATAATTTCAACAATTTATCCAATTAATTAACACATTCACATGAAGAACCATATTAATTTAAAAAATCATATGTGCAAATAGGTATTTAATACATTCAAAATCAATATGTATCTAAAAATTTAATACATTTAGTTATTATTTTGGAAGTGCATTGACATAGATTAGATTCATATATTTTCATATGTGATAGAAATTCCTCCTCAATTACATTTTTCTTAATAGTTTTATTTCTAATATATATAATGATTTCATTACTGAAATTGTCTAAAACATTTATTTTTTATCAAAGAATAACTAAATTATCATGTTTCACATAATATTCATTATGTTACACCATTCTCTTAGCCGATAAATGAAATATATATTCAATTTTAACAGCCTAATTATATAATTATTCTAGATAATCTCAAATATAAATTTTGTTATTCATTTTTAAATCAATCTTCTTATATGGTGTTAATGCATCCTCATCTAGATTAATTACACCATTTTATAGATCATTAACTTATACATCAAATTAATATCTTCCAACAATAGTTATAATAGTTTCATTCATTATTAATTTAAATTCTGTTTAACACATTATAATGGATCTTATTGAAAACATTATTCCTTTTACTTTCCAACAATTTTCATTGATATTTCTTCCCATTAAGATTAACAAAATTGATGTTATATCTACAATGAAAATTTAATTTTGTATTATATTGTATTCAAATTTAAAATCCATATCATCATTACATTGAGACATTATGGAAAAATAATTTATCATTACATAAATAATTAATTCCAACTGTAGATTACAATCAAATATAAACCCCACTTGAAATATCACACCAAAATACATAATATTTATCCACTTTTATAAGATTTTTTATTTATAGAAAGTTAAATTTCATATACATTGTTATTTTAAAATTCAATTAATTTTTTAAATTATTTTTTTAACATAACATTATAATAATCAAATATGGAACATAATTTTATATAAATTATTTTCATTTCGTAATAAGATGATTCCATATTAAATTGGTGATTCAGTTTTATTTTATCATGATATAAATACATATTACATCATGTTATAAATATTTAAACTTATTATTTCGTAAATAATTACTCTAATTGATCCAAATACATCCATACGATCTTTGGAACAACTCTTAATATTTTAACTTGAACATTTCGTAAAAAATTTGAACTATTATGGAGAACTTGTTTCATCATCATTGTCAAATTTTTTCCACTCTAAAAATAAAATGGGATTTCATACCATGTTTCTTATATAAATCACCATCACATTACCTATAAGGACCCATGGCTTTAAACATTACATAATATTGAATTAAGCGAATAATTCACATTCAAGATCATTTCTGGTTAAGAGTTTTAGAGAATTAAGATATAACTTTAACATCTCAAATGATTAAAAAGTAGACACTTCTACTCATTTTCTATTTTTTTATAAAACCAGAACTCTTGAAAAAAAAATATTCATGTCTAGTTACATGTTTAAGACAATATGACATTTCCATGATCCCATCCTTGACTCTATTATACATTATGTCCTGTGAAAAACATCTCAAAGACATGGGTTGAGCATAAAAAGCTCAGTAAGGTATACAAAAAGAAAGAAAACTATTATTTTTTCAAAACAAAAAGTAAACCATGAATATTTTACATAAGTGCTACTTTTCACCTTTATGAAGAACTAAATATTCTTCACTGAATAAAATATCACAACATAGCCCATTGTAACCAAAATAATACCCTAAAACCCATATAAAGATCACATAACATATAAAGGATCCTTAGGTCATAAACATACTTAAATGGAATAACCATACAGTCCACTTCCACAAATATCACTAAATGGTATAGCCATATGGTCGACATCCATACCAAATGAATTGGAGGTTATAATGTAACCACCTGTCCTAGTTTAGCACGACACCACCCATCATATGGTTTACCACGTAACCACCAGTCAAATTTCCAAGTACCATCATAACATATAAAATTTTACAAATATAAACCTATCACTAATAACTATTCATTTAAAATCATAATAAGTAATTTCATGATATTGAAAAAATCATTCCCTTTTCATAAACCATTTATTTATAGATTTTTGAATAAAAGTGTCCCATGCGACATTGAAGATTTTAATGAAATTATAATTTTAAAACATTAATTTCCATATAAATAATTATTAAAACCATTATTAAAACATGGACATTATTGATAATGATTTATAGTCATAAATCTTTAAAGCATTTAAATTGATATTTTAGTTAAAGAGTTTTTAACAAAATGAAAGAAGCTTGAATTCTAATAATTAGGGAATAACAATTAATAAGAACATTAGAAAATCCTAAGAATAAAGGGATTCATTATATAATATGTCATAGGACAGTATATACACCATATAAGAGTAAATTGGTGCATAACAACAATAAAGTCTCAATGGAATGTAAATTGAGACGAAATCCCTTATAAAAATGGTATCCATCGACTAAGGATAAATCAATTACATAATAATATGTGACAAATATAAATACAATCAATATGATTGGATATTAAGTGTAAATCAATCAAGGGACATTCAAATGAGTTATTTTTAAGACAAAACCAATGATTTGGATGTTTAAATCAATTAATGGAAATTAAGTTAAAATTACTCTTATCAAGTTCATATCGATGAGTTGAGAATTTATCAATGGAGTGATTATGTATATAAAAGGTATATCCACACAAATTGGAGTGGAAATTAGAACATTTATAAATAAACAATGATTCCACTCATAATAATAGCATGGAATAATTAAGAATTATATGATTAACCTAAGGAATGGAAATTGGCTTAAAAAGTTCCCTTTACCGATTTGGTAACTTACAAAACATACACCACATGAAAGGATGATAAATAAATGAATATGTAATTACCCATAAATGAAGTATATTACTCAAAGAATAAAATCAATGGTAGTATATACACCACAAAAAAGAATATAGTGGGAAATATAATAAGAATCTCATGGGGGTAAAAAGTGAGATGAAACCCATTACCACATTGTAATCAATTGAGTCATATGACTAAAAGTTAATAACCACCAAATGAATAACAAAATACCCTGAATATAATAATGATCAGGATAATATATATCAAAAGGAAATACACAATACACCAAAGAAATAAATAAGTGGCTAACAATGGAAATGTCATGGAATTAAAAGTGAGATAATACATTTTCGTACCTCGATGTCCGACATGACCCATTCGTTCTTTAATATCATGAATAATAAAATAAAGTTAATTTGTACTACCTTAAGAATCTTTTTAATGTTTATTTTTCCTTTTATATCCCTTATTACCATGATATAAATATTAATTAATCATTTAAATTAATAACATATATTTTGTAGATATTTTGTACTTGAGTCAGAAATGAACATGTTATATTTACAAGTTATACATGTTGTTAATAGTCCATTATATCCAGAATGATATTCATATTTAGATATAATATATATAATATATATCCAATATATATATATATAACAATACTTATAATTTGGAGGTAAGAAATGAAATGCACTGTTCCTAGAGACGATAAGTCGTACTTACGCTTGAATGCTACTTTAATTTCTATTTCTAATTTAAATGGAATTAAAAAATAACGATACATAGTTATATTATAATCACAGTATTATATCATATATAATATCTTTAACTCTATCATTTATACATCCCACATATGGCATTAACGATTCACATCACTTTGAGGGGACAGTAGTCCGCATTTCCCCAAAAGAAATAATCATGTTTACCCATAATAAAATCCATAATGCAATGATATAAATATATATTACATAAAAATAAAAATAATATATATCAAATATAAATACAATTCCATCATAATGGCCACCAGGAGAGGTGGTTTGAGAAATTTAAACAATCATCATTTCGTGAGGCGTTAGTTTTCCATCCACAGATACATTATGTTCTTCATACATTAAATAAAGGTGTGTGTATGTGTAGTATGGATCCTTCACATAAAAACATAAAAGTATATTGAGGATTCAGTTTTTGTTACAAAAGAAACGAATTAAAATAGTTTAGGAGTTGGAGAAGTAAATTAAAAGATAACAAGTAAAGAGGAATTGTTACCTTTAATTTATGAAACTTCCTTGGGTTTGAACAAAAAGGAATTCTTAATGTGCCTTATTCCTAAGGTAAGGAATCTATGAAGAATGTAGTAATGTAGAGAGATTAATTTGGAAGAGTTTCAATTTGTGGAAAGGCTTTATAGGTGTGAGTAATTGGTTAAAAGTGGTCTCCTTTTATTAGGGAGAGGAGGGGCTCTTTAGGAAATTGTTATAATATTATTTTATTATATAATGAAATTCAGTTTCTAAAGGTCCAATAATCATTAAAGTCGGAGATAAGATGACTCATAGTAGAAATAATATCATCCAATAGGAATTGGATAGGTTTTGGATGCTATTTTAATCATTATAATCTTATTTTTTAAAATCATTTATTAATGAGGTAAATGCTACATCATTATTGTATCATAAATAATTTAATTTATGTGATGTCTAAAAATTATAGAACAAATTCCATGATATAGTAATTCTATTTATATTTGTAATTAGAATTTATATTAGAATTTATAATTTATATAACACTATATAAAAATTAATTTCCTAAAATATTTTTGTTTACATAAATTTTTCCTATAATTTCAATTAATTATTCTAATGTGTCATTATCACTATGAAGTGGCTCAATGGGGTCCCAAAATCGACCCAAGGATTCCCATTGTCAAAAATGACTCAACCAATAATATTAGGAAACGTTTATGTGTAATTGTATATTATTATAATATTATTTTTACCCTTATATACCTAATTTACCCTTTAACCACGTTAAATAAAATATATACTGCAATAAATAATTAAATCATCTAAAAATGAATTTTACCTATTTAAAAAATATGGAAATTGAGATTAAAAATGTGGAATACATTTTTATATATTTAAAATATATAAGTGGAATAAATTAATTTAATAATTATTCCCGCTGTCAATACAAAAAGCGTGTTTTTATGAATTAATGACTGTCAAAAGATGGACAGATGATTATGTACAATTTCAATGTGAATTTCCATCCAATGACCAACAATGGATTAAATGGTAAAAATATATTCTTATTATACTTTAAAACCAATGAAAAATACAATCTAACCATGTAAATAAATTAGATTAAAATGTAATTTTGAATTAATATAAAATGTTTTTCACTATCCATTAAAAAATAACGTTATCCGAAAAATTCAATAAATTTAAAAAAAGTAAATATGGATGTCCCCATTCTGAAGATGAATTTTATTTGGTCATATATAACATATAGAAATGGCCAAAACACTATTTAATGTGGGTTCGCCGTTAAAAGGTTGTAAATCGACCTTTTAATGAAAATTATTCTTAAAATTAGATTCAATAACTTATTATGCCTCTAACATTTTATTATATAAATGAAAATGAATTTAAAAAACATTTATAATCATATTGTAGTTAGTTTTATACATTCATTCCAATAAAATTTCTATGAGTTAACAATCATTTAAAATAATAATATTATATTATTAGTGTGAAATGTAATATTTCAATGAAACCCGTTGTTGCGTATCAGGTATGCTATAAAACATAGCAACCCCATTAATATAAAATTAATATTTAATTCACAAATATTAATATATATGAATTAGGACGTATTATTTATTTACATGGGATTTAACATCCTTCGACCCTTTTGGTAATTTCATCCTCACAATTTTAAAACTGGGCTTGGAAACTTCATTAAAAGTTTCACAAAGAAAAAGTGTGAATAGAACTATCACATTAAAAAAAGAAAGAGAAGTAAAAATGACACCCAAGATAATCCCAAGCTTGGATTCCATGTAAGAAAACAATGATATAGATGATAAAAATACCATAATGTTCTGATGGAGTGTGATACAATACAATGGTTAAGAGAAATTTAACAACCAGAAAATCAAAAACATGTGATGGGTCAATCAATCCTTGATTCCCCAGTAGGAAATGATAATGGTTAATGTTTTTGTTTTAAATTACTTTTCATAATTTTGAGGAATTTAGTAATGAGATTAAATAAAAACATAAGGAAACATACATTCTTATCATGTAGACTATCATCCTTTACTAAATTCTTACCAAAAACTCATCTTTTCTCCAAACGATGAGTATTCAAACTGACTTGGTCACATTAAAAGTGCTAGAATCTACATATAGAGAATAAAATGATCCAAAAAATATAAATTATATATTTCCCCTATAATTATACATTAACCAAAACCAAAATTGGTTAGTACTTGATTAGATATTCCCCAATAGGATAGTCCTTTATAAAAAGAAGTACTACTCTTAATCTCCAAAGTTCAACCAAAAGTACCCAATGTTCAAGAAATACCAATAAATATAAAATTTTCCTTAGAATTAGTTAAAATAATCAAAAATAACATTGAAACCCAAATCACAGAAGGATTTTATCACATAGTCTTCCACAGTAAATCTTATCATTTATCTCCAAATAAAACTAGTTACTCCTATTGTCTCGTACTGAATTGTAATTAACCAAATCACATATTCTCTATGATATGTTAAGCATTTCAATAAAACCAATAACCATATATCTATAATAAAAACATAGATTATCCCAAAATGAAATTTCACCATTTCTCATCAGAATAACGTATAATTATTCCTTGAATAACATTTTCGTATATCAAATTTCAGGGTTAGGCATTCTATAAAAAGTATTCCAATGTAATCCCTTCATTAAAAGAGCCTAAATACTTTTAAGCATTTCACCATCTTAAAATCTACCATAACTCTTGAATTCCTTATATGTTTTCATATTACTCATTAAATGTTCTTCATTATCCATTAACCATTCATTACCAACTAATTTTGAAATACTTCATTCCTACAAACAAAATCATGAATCATAATCTAAAATCTAATAATGTCAAAGAATATGTTAAGAAATAATCAATACCTTCCATTTGTCATTGTATATTTCTTAATCCACAATTGGAATGGAATTTGGTATTAGTAAACATATATTTGTAAGATCTTGGTGATCCCATTATGGATTCATATTTGTTGGACATTTTTCTGTATAATGACCATCCACACCACATTTAAAACATTCGATTAATCCCTAAGAAAGAACTTTTTTCCCATTCCTAGAATCAAATATATGCTTATTTTTTTCCACGGAAGGTTCTTTCATCATAACCTTCTTTCCCACATCTGTTGCATCTTCCCGTCCCTTTGAAGCATTTTCCTAGGTGTTACATTACACATCATTAACACATATGTTTTGGAACATACATACCTTTTTGATTATTATATAAAATTCGGTATGGATTTGTTTCTCACATATACAATGCCTTATAAAAATCACCATGGTTCGGCTTTTAAATCATGAAACCGAATAGTTGTTTTAAAATAACCACAAGAGTTTTCATTGCAATACTAATTTCATTCTGTTTATCGTTCAGAAAATCGTCAAAATTTTCTTCACCACCACTATTACTTTGGTGTATGCTAAATCCATCCATTTACTAACACCAAAAAGGTTGGTGTGAGTATATCAATAAAATAATCAAATAATATCTTATTTGGAGTCTAAATACTTATTCATGTTATCTTAAACTCATTAAAAATAATTACGACTCTTTCTAATATGCTAACAATTATGGTTATGTATCTTGTGCTTAGATGACACCCTAACCTCTAATGTTATCTAAACTGAACTCTTATACCAACTATATGGACTCATGACAAAAATTATAAAATATTGAATTAAACGAATAATTCCCATTCATGATCTTTTAAGGTTTAGAGTTTATGAGAATTATAACATAACTATTACATATCAAAAGATTACCAAGTAGACACTTCTACTCAGTTTCCAGTTTTTTATTCATAAAACAAGAACTATTGAAAAAGGGATTCATGTATATTTCCATGTTTAAGATAGCATGAAATTTCCATGACCCCATCCTTCAACCTATTCAACATTATGTTCTGTGAAAATCATTTCAAAGACTTGAGATGAGCATAAAATGCTCAAAAATGTATACACAAAAAATGAAACGTGTTATTTTTTCAAAACAATATGTAAACCATGCATATTTAACATAAGTAATACTTTTCACCTTTAGGAAGTATTAAATACTATTCACTAAATAATAGATCACTACTTACTCTTTTGTAACCAAAAGATTACCATAAAAACCATATATAAATCACATAAAATATAATGGTTACTTTGGACATAAACATATGTAAATGGAATAACCATACTGTTAACTTCCACACATATCACTAAATGGAATAGTCATATGGCTGACTTCCATACACAATTCATTGGAAGTTATAACGTAACCACCTATCCTAGTTTATCACGGCACCACCCATCATATTTTTTATCATGTAACCACCAGGAAAATGTCCAAGCACCATCATAACACATTAAATTTTACAAATATACACTTTTCACTAAGAGAACTTCATTTAAAATCACATGAAGTAATTTCAAGAAAATTAAATAATCATCCCATTTTCATAAACCATTTAAAAAGATATTTTTGAATCAATGTGTCTCAGACCACTTTAAAGAATTTAATGGAATTATAATTATAAAACATTAATATACATATAAATAAATAATCCAAAACATTTTTAAAACATGGAAATTAAATATAATGATTTATAATAATTAATATTTAAAACATTTAAAATGATATTTTAGTTAAAGAGTTTTTGACAAAATGAGAGACACTTGAATTCAAATAATTGAGGAATAACATTTAATTAAAACTTTATAAAATCATGAGAATAAATATATTCTTGATATAATTTGTTAAAGGATAGTATATACACAATATATGTGTAAATTTGTGGATATCAATAATAAACCCTCAATGGAATTTAAATTGAGACAAAATACCTTATAAAAATAGTATCTTTAGATTAAGGATAAATCAATTACATAATAATGTGTGAAAGATATAAATACACTAAACATGATTGGATATTAATTGTAAATAAATAATGGGCAATTCACACATGTTCTTTTTAAGAAAAAACTAACAAGTTGGATGTTTAACTCTATCAATGGAAATTGAGTTAAAATCACTCTTATCAAGTTCATATTGATGACTTGAGAATTTATCACTGGACTGATTATGGGTATCAAAAGTATATACAATCAAAGGGGATTGGAAATTACTTCATAAATAAATAAAAACTGATTCCACACAGAATCATAGCATGATATAATTCATATTTATAAGATTAACCCATGGAATGGAAATTGGGTTAAAAAGTTCCCTTTATCGATTTGGTAACATACAAAACATGAAACACATGAAATAAGGATCATTCAATGAAGATGTAAATAACCATATATGAAATTATATTACAAAAAGAATAAAATATTGGGTAGTATATACACCTCACAAAGGAAAATATTTTAAAATATAACATGAATCTCACGAGGATAAAAAGTGAAATGAAACTAATTACCACATTGTAATCAATTAAGTTGTATGACAAAAAGATAATAACAAGAAAATGAGTAACATAATACCATGAATATAATGATAATAATGATAATATATATCTATAGGGAGTACACAATACACCACATGAAATAAACAAGTGGCAAACAATGAAAATATCACGGAATTAAAAGTGAGATAAGAAATCTCCTTACCTCGATGTCCAACATGACCCGTTCATTCGTTAATCTCCTGAATAATAAACTAAAGTTAATTTCAATATGAATAAGAACCTTTAAGAAGTTTATTATTCCTTTTATATCACTTATTACCATGTTATAAATATTATTTAAACATTTAGGTTAATAACGTCGGTTTTGTCGCTATTTGGTACATGAGTCAAAAATTAACACCTTATATTTACAATTTGTTTATGATAAAAATAGTCCATTATATCCTGAATGATATTAATATTTTGATATCATGTATATCATATATATCCAGAATATATATATATATATATATATATATATATTTATAATAGTATATATCATTTGGAGGTAAGAAATGAAATGAACCATTCATGGAGACGGTTAGTCGTACCTACGCATGAACACTACTTTCATTTATATTTCAAATTTTAATGGAAATAAAACATAATGATACATAGTTATATTATTATTCCATTATAATATAACATAAAATATCATTAAATATATCTTTTATACATCCCACATATGGAATTAATGAGTCATATCACTTTGATGGGGTGGTAGTCCACACTTCCTCAAATGAAATAATTGCATTTACCTATAATGGAAACCATAAAAGTATGATAGAAATATAAATTATTGAAAAATAAATAAAACATAAAAATAATATATATCATATATAAAAACAGTTCCATCATAATGGCTACCATGAGAGACGGTTGGGGATATCTAAACAATCATCGTTTCATGAGGCGTTAGTTTTCCATCCACAGAAACAATATTTTTCTTCATCCATTATATGGAGTTGTGTGTAAGTGTAGTTTGAATACTTATCATAACAAAATTGTAGTATATATAGGATACTGGTGTTGTTACAAAATAAATGAATAAAAAGATTTTAGGAGTTAGAGAAGTAAAATAAAAGAAAACAAGATAAGAAAACATGTAACCTTTAATTTGGGTAAATTCCTTTGGTTTAAAGCAAAATGACATCTTAATATTCCTTCTACCTAAGGTAAGGCTTCTAGGAGAAAGAAAGGTATATTGGGAGCTTAATTGAGCAGAGGTTGGATGAGAAAAATGGCTTAAGGTGTCTGAGTAACTGGTTAGAATTGGTCTTCTTTTCAGAGGGATATGAGGGGCTCTTTAGGAAATTGTTATAATATTATTTTATTAAATAATGATATTATGTTTCTAACGGTCCAAAAATAATTAAATTAGAATATAAGATGACTCATAGTCGAAATAATATCTTCCAATAGGAATTGGGCCGGTTTTGGATAATATTTTATTCATTATAATGATATTTATTTAAATCATTTCTTAATGAGGTAAATACTACATCATTAATGATTCATAAATAATTTAATTTAAGTGAGGTATAAAAATTAATGAAAAAATAACATGACTTAGGAAATATATTTAAATTTACAATGAATATTTATTGTAAAAAATATAATTTATATAACACTATGTAAAAATTAATCTAATAAAATACTTCCCTTTATTTCATTTTTTCTTTTAATTTAATAAATCTAAAGTGTCATTATCAATCCCAAGTTGCCTAATGGGGTCCCCAAATCAACCCAATGATGTCCATAGTTGGACATGACTCATACTATAGTATTATGTCACGTTTAAGGGTATTTTTATATTTTTATAATATTTTTTTTACCATTATTTACCTAATTTACCCTTTAACCATGGTAAATAAAATATTTACAGAAGTAAATATTTAAAATGACGAAAAATGAAAGATACCTATTTAAAAAATTTGAACCTCCTAATTCCATATATGGAATCAATTTTTCCAATTTTTAAACAAAGAAGATGTAGAAATTAATTTAAAATTAATTGACATTGTCAAAACAAAAAGCGTGTTTTTAAGAATTAATAACTATCGAAAGATGGTAAGTTGATTAAGTCAAATTTCAAAGTGAAATTTCATCCAATGACAAAAATTGGATTAAATGGTAAAAATATCTTCTAATTACACTTTAAAACCAACTAGTAAGACAATGTAACATTTTAAATAAATTAGATTATGACACATTTTTGAATTAATATACAATGTTTTTCTCTCTTCATTAAAAAATTAACCTTATTAGAAAAATTACAAAAAATTATAGAAAGTAAATATTGATATCCCCATTCCAAAGATGAATTTTATTTGGTCAAATATAACATATAGAAATGACCAAAACTAGATTTAATTATGGTTTTCGATTAAAAGGTGGTAAATTGACCTTTTAATGTAAATTATTCTTAAAATTAGATTCATTCACATTATAAGCCTCTAAATTATTATTGGATAAATTTGTATACATTTAAAAAACATGTATAATAATATTTTAGTTATTTTTGTTCATTCTATCCAAAACAATGACTAGGAGTTCATTATCATTTAAAATAATAATATTATATTATTAGTGTGCAATGTATGATTTTAAAAAAACATGTTGTTGTGTATCGGGTATTCCATCGAACACAGAAACGACTTCAAAATAAAATTAATATTTAATTCACAAATACTAATATATATAAATTATGTCTTATTGTTTATTTAGCTGGGATGTCACATTTCCCTAATTTTAATCTTATTATAAAATTTTTAAAAAAAATATCTTTTCATCCATTATATCTTCATTGAGTGGTTTCATATATAATTCTCATATTGAAAACTCAGAATCATAACTGAGATATGATTCATTAATTTATTCTGAGAAAACATATATAAAAACAGTAATTATATTAAATATAAATATAATTTTTAAAATAAAATCTTGAAGTCCCACTAAATGTATCATATCATTTTCATTTAATAGAATTATCACTCAGAAAAATCATTCAACTGAAAATTCACCATAAATTAAATTGTTTTTTAAATATATCTTATTTTAACACAAGAAAAAAACATACACAATATATGGTGGTTAATTAAATTGTTCTTATATAACACTTATTTTTATATTTTATATTTAATTTTTAAATATATGGTTACATAAAATCAATAAATTACTCATACATGTAGGGTGACAAAAAAATTGAATTATAATGTATATGTATATTGGGAAACATAACTATACTTGTCAACTAATAAATTGAATCATTCAAAGATAAAATATAAATAGTATATTTGTATTCTTAATAAAAACTAATTTCATAGTTGTGTGAATATTGTTTGTATGATAATCACATTGATCATTCAAGGAAAATAACCACTTCCACTTTTCCACTCATTGCAATATTGGAGGCATATCTGTGATCATTATTTCAACTAATAATTTATTCATAATATAATAATATAAAAAAATGAAATATTATAGAATGGGATGTTAAATATTAATTATTTATATTCTCTTAGAGTTCATCACATTTGTAATGAAATTTTTTTATTATAAAATGAATCTTCAATGATAATTAATTTAGCGACATCTTAGTTATCTATTTACAATCATGAAAAGACAACCCTATATCAATATGTATTCTTATTATCATTAATATTCGCTGAATTTGTTATAATATTTCATATAATACACTCCTTATGAATCATATCAGGAATATATATAAATTTTAAATAAAATTTCTAAATTAGATATCCAAAATAAATTTTTTTATCTTTTAATTTAACAACATCCATTAGATGTTCATTAAACAAATAATCCCCATTTATATCAAATTTTTTATTTTATTTCAATCCAAAACATTTTTAAACCAAAAATATTTTCATCAATTCAATGTAAATGAAAGTATGCATTATTATTTTTGTTATATTATGAGGCATAAAATTCCAGTATGTGAGGGTGATATTTTATAAATTTTTTAAATCATAAACTATCTAATTAATTATGATATTAGTTTTGAAATATTATCAATAATAGATAAATAAAAAACACTAAATTATTATTAATTATTATAGATTAGGTGATGTGGAATGTATAACTATGTCTTAACATATTTAATGTACTATATTTTCATGTGTGTTTTCTAATTTTTATGACAAAATATTATTGGTGAATGATTAAATTAATTATGGTGAAAATAATGAATCTAAGGACATGATTTAGTAATGATAAATAGAAAAAATTGAATTGTTGGAAATTTAAAAAACCATATATGTAACAAAAAAGATCTAATGAATATGTGTGTAGAGTAATGAAATGTTTAACTATCAAAACATAAATCACCCTCATTAAAGGAATCTTTTAATATCTATAATTTAAATTAAAAATAATAATAATGAAGCTTCAATATTAAGAATATATTACCGAAACCATTTCTGGAGTACACTAAAGAGTGGTCTCTAGTGAATAAGAAATTTTACCCCTCTCCCAATCATAGTTATTGTAGAGATAAATATTTTCATAAGGGAGAGATGTTGAGATCTCAAAATGAAACAATTCATACCTCTAACATTAAACCAATGAAAGAATATGTACAACAATATTTAATTAAATTTAACATATCAAAACCCTAAAATAGATTTAATTTTTTTTGAAGAGATACAATATAAATCCTATATGTAATATCATATAATTTAAATATAAATGAGATGCAAGAGAAATAATATTAACATGTTTGGCTAGAATCATCGCCTATTTCTATCGTCACATGTACTTCTGAATATATTTTTTCCAAAATTTAACATAGCTCCAATTTAGTTGTGTGAAACTCATATGATGGATGATTAGAGGATATAAGATCAATTGTGGTAATTTTTCTTCATCTATTGAAGTGAAAACAATTTAAAATACTCACTTTATTATTATATCATACGTTGTGTGATAAATTTAAAGTCACAACTAACTCATTGAAACCAATATGTATATTTTTCTAAGTATCCTCATTGTGGAATAAATTCAACATACATCATCATACATTCATGACACACAATATTCTCCTTTAAATAATTTTGATCCCCACATATGGTTCAGCTATAGAATCACTAACAAATTTTATATCATTGAATGTAACTTCTCATCTATATAAATATATTTTTTAAGGTTTTATGTCTCAGCACAAGGAGTTAATCATAATTACACAATGAAAACCTATTTTTCATCTTAATTTTTCATTTAGATTTTAATACCCCATTTGGAAACATTATATATCAATTTCATTACTCCTTTTTAATATCTAATAAATAATTCATATATAATATCATTATATATAATTCTTAATGATGGTAATGGGGTCCTAAATTTATCTTTATGTCGTTGTAAATTTGTTTGCCTCTCACATGATGATTTACAATTTCATCATCTATGATGAAATCAACTATTTAAATATTTTTAGTGTTATCAATAACAATGATTGAATTCATCTTATCTCGATGTACTAATATGAAATTGAAAACACAAATTTAAATGTAAGATACCAAATTTAAGATTTTATTTTGAAAATAACACACTGATAATAGAACACCCAATCATGAAACATTATTATATTATTTTCTTTAAATGAATAAAATATAATATATTTATTGTACATTCTTAAATTATGAAAACCATATCATTTGGGGAAACAAGGTAACCACCATCATCACATCTATGAGAAATTAATGAAAAGTACAATCATTTTTTACTAACTAGATTTGATCATACCAATTTATCACCATTAATGAATTAATATTACATTAGGTACATATATTCATTAAGATAATATCGAAAACAAATTATTCTTTGATCATTGAGAATAATATGAAATCACACATGGTTGAATTTGATGAACAAAAAAGTAATCAATCATCACTTTTAATTGAAAATGGTTTCATGTAATTTCTCAATTGGGAGCTCAAATATGTTTTAGATTGAGTTTAATTTGTACCTTATAGTTTTATTGTGAGTTGGAAACATTAACTATGACATAGTCCAGAATTATACATTCTATCTTCACTAATCACATATACAAAACACAAATAAACTACATGTTTAGTCTATGGTAAATTAATATAAATAGTGTAATTCATATTGTATTCATCCATCAAGGGTTGTATATCATCGTTTTATCTCCATATTGATTTATGTTTCCATATGTATTGGTTGGTCTTCATGATTTCATCATTATTCAAGATATGAGTTCCCTTTTTATTGATATAGTTTGAAGAAACAAAATTTATCATCAACATACCAATTAATAATTTTTACAAAATACACACATAAATAAATTCATTAGATCATCATGTCACTCTTGTTTTTTTTCAATGGAATTATGATAATATAATGGTATGTTAAAATTCCATCACATGGTTGGAGTATTGCCATAGTAATAAATTTTGTTAAAGTAATGGAAATGAGTGGATATATAATGGTTGAATGGTATGTGTATATTGTAATAAATTTCTTGATTGTAGTCCCAATGTGAAATATTAGGACTTTATGATTGATTAATTAATTACTGGAACATATATAGATTACATTTTATAAAAAAGGGGGAACGGTTATAAAAAAAATTGATCATTGGGATCACATAGTTCTACATATAATAGTAACACTATAATGTTCACGATGTCAATTTTGTAGGAAAGACATGTCCACAAAAATCATTAGGAAAAAATTGGAAGGAACATTTGAAAAATGGGGATTTTCATACCCTCATGGAAACATTAGGTATACATTATAGATTGAAAACGAAATATAGGTTTTCTAATGTAGTTAAATTATTGAAAATTGAAATGAATTCAATATAAAGTAGTCTATAAAAATTATTTAAACATCTAATTCCATAATTTATGTTTTAAATAATGAAATTATAAAATTAATTAACTAATTTAGAAGATCATAATATATGATGATACTTTTTTTATTATATTTATAAATAAAAAATCCATTGAATGATAAATGTTCAATTAATATATTATTAACAATTAAAATAATAACATTAATGATTTATATTCAAAAAACAATAAAAATATATGAAAATAAATATTAAAATAACATGATCTCAAAACTAGTCACAAATATCACTCATATTAATAACCGAAGTCTAAAAAATGATGATTTATTCATAGGAAATAATTTCAAAAATTTATCTAATTAATGAACACATTCACATGAAGAACCATATTAATTTAAAAAATCATATGTGAAAAGAGGTATTTAATAAATTAAAAATCATTATGTATATAAAAATTTCATACATTTAATTATTATTTTGGTAGGGCACTGACTTACGTTAGATTCATATATTTTCATATGTCATAGAAATTCCTCCTCAATTACTTTTTTCTTAATTGTTTTATTTTTAATATATATAATGAGGTCATTAACGAAATTGTCTAAAACAATAATTTTTTATCAAAGAATAACTAAATTAGCACGTTTCACATAATATTCTTTATGTTACACCATACAATTAGCCGATAAATGAAATATATATTCAATTTTAATAGCATAATGATATTATTATTCTAGATAATCTGAAATATAAATTTTATTATATATTCTTAAATAAATATTCTTATATGGTGTTTATGCATCCTCATCTAGATTAATTAAACCATTTTATAGATCATTAACTTATACATCAAATTAATATCTTCCAATAATAGTTATTGTAGTTTCATTCATTATTAATTTAAATTCTGTTTAACACATTATAATGGATCTTATTGAAAACATTATTCCTCTTACTTTCCAACAAATTTCATTGATATTTCTTCTTATTAATATTAACAAAATTGATGTTATATCTACAATGAAAATTTAATTTTGTATTATATTGTATTCAAATTTAAAATCCATATCATCATTACCCTGATACATTATGGAAAAATAATTTATCATTACATAAATAATGAATTCCAACTGTAGATTACAATAAAATATAAACCCCATATGAAATTTCACACCAAAATACATAATATTTAACCACTTTTATAAGATTATTTATTTATAGAAAGCTATATTTCCTATACGTTGTTATTTTAAATGTCAATTAATTTAATAAATTATTTATTAACCATAACATTATAATAATCCAATATGTGACCATATTTTTATATAAAATTTTTTCATTTCATAATAAGAGGGTTCCATATTAAATTGGTGAAACTATTTTATTTTATCATGTTATAAATACATATTACATCATATTTTAAATATTTAAATATATTATTTTGTAAATTATTACTCTAATTGATCCAAAACATCAATACGATGTTTCGAACAACTCTTAATATTTTAACATGAACATTTCGTAAAAAATTTGAACTATTATATAGAGCTTGTTTCATCATAGTTGTCAAGTTTTTTCCACTCAGAAAAATAAAATGGGATTTCATACCATGTTTCTTACATAAATCACCATCACATTACCTATAAGGAACCATGGCTTAAAACATTACATAATACTAAATTAAATGAATAATTCACATTCAATTTCTTTTCAGGTTAAGAGTTTTAGATAATTAAGATGTAACTTTTGCATCTCAAAAGATTAAAAAGTAGACACATCTACTCAGTTTATATTTTTTCATAAAATCAGAACTCTTGAAAAAAAAGATTCATGTCTAGTTACATGTTTAAGAAAACATGACATTTCCTTGATCCCATCCTTGACTATATTCAACATTATGTCTTGTGGAAACCATCTCAAAAACATGGGTTGAGTATAAAAAGCTCAGTAAGGTATACAGAAAGAAAGAAACCTGTTATTTTTTAAAAACAACAATTAAACCATGAATATTTACATAAGTGATACTTTTCACCTTTATGAAGTACTAAATACTCTTCACTAAATAAAAGATCACTATATACCCTTTTGTAACCAAAAGAATACCATAAAACCGTATAAAGATCACATAACATATAATGGTACCTTGGGTCATAAACATACATAAATGGAATAACCATACGGTCAACTTCCACAAATATCACTAAATGGAATAGCAATATGGCCGACTTCCATACCAAATTAATTGGAGGTTATAATGTAACCACCTGTCCTGGTTTATCACGACACCACCCATCATATGGTTTACCACGTAAAACCAGTCAAATGTCCAAGTACAATCATAACATATAAAATATTACAAATATAAACTTATCACTAATAACTATTCATTTCAAATCACAATAAGTAATTTCAAGATATTGAAAAAATCATTCCCTTTTCATAAACCATTTATATAGATATTTTTGAATAAAAGTGTCCCATGCGACTTTAAAGATTTTAATGGAATTATAATTTTAAAACATTAATGTCCATATAAATAAATATTCAAACCATTATTAAAACATGGACATTAATGATAATTATTTATAGTAATAAATCATTAAAACATTTAAAATGATATTTTAGTTAAAGAGTTTTTAACAAAATGAGAGATGATTGAATTAAAATAATTGGGGAATAACAATTAATAAGAACATTATAAAATCCTGAGAATAAAGTAATTCATTATATAATATGTCATATTATAGTATATACACCATATAAGAGTAAATTGGTTCATTACAACAATAAAGTCTCAATGGAATGTAAATTGAGACGAAATCCCTTATAAAAATGGTATCCATTGATTAAGGATAAATCAATTACATAATAATATGTGATAGATATAAATACACTCAATAAGATTGGATATTAAGTGTAAATCAATCAAGGGACATTCAAACATGTTATTTTTAAGACAAAACCAATGATTTGGATGTTTAAATCAATTAATGGAGATTGAGTTAAAATTACTCTTATCAAGTTCATATCGATGACTTGAGAATTTATCAATGGAGTGATTATGTATATCAAACGTATATGAACACAAAGTGTAGTGGAAATTATAACTTAATTAAATAAACAATTATTCCACTCATAATCATAGCGTGACATAATTAAGAATGATAAGATTATCATAAGGAATGGAAATTGGCTTAAAAAGTTCCCTTTACCGATTTGGTAACTTAAGAAACATACACCACATGAAATGAGGATTATTAAATGAATATGTAATTACACATGAATGAAGTATATTAAACAATGAATACAATAATTGGCGGTATATACACCACAAAAAATAATATAGTGGGAAATATAACAAGAATCTCACGGGGGTAAAAAGTGAGATGAAACCCATTACCACGTTGTAATCAATTGAGTCATATGACTAAAAGTTAATAACAACCAAATGAATCACATAATACCATGAATATAATAATAATCATGATAATATATATCAAAGGGTAGTACATAATACACCACATGAAATAAATAAGTGGCGAACAATGGAAATGTCACAGAATTAAAAGTGAGATAATACATTTCCGTACCTCGATGTCCGACATGACCCGTTCATTCTTTAATCTCATAAATAATATACTAAAGTTAATTTATACTAACTTAAGAATATTTTTAATGTTTATTTTTCCTTTTATATCACTTATTACCATGATATAAATATTAACTAATCATTTAAATTAATAATATATATTTTGTAGATATTTTGTACTTGAGTGAGAAATGAACATGTTATATTTACATGTTGTCCATGTCGTTAATAGTCCTTTATATCCATAATAATATAATTATTTTGATATCATATATATCATATATATCCAGTATATATATATTTATAACAGTACATATCATTTGGAGTTAAGAAATGAAATGCACCGTTCCTGGAGACGATAAGTCGTACGTATGCTAGAAAGCTACTTTCATTTATATTTCTAATTTAAATCAAATTAAAACATAATGATACTTAGTTCGATTATAACTCCAATATTATATCATATATAATATCATTAACTCTATCCTTTATACATCCTACATATGGCATTAACGATTCACAACACTTTGAGGGGACGGTAGTCCGCACTTCCTCAAATGAAATTATCGTGTTTACCCATAATAGAATCCATAGTGTTATGCTATAAATAGAAATTACATAAAATTAAAATTATATATATCATATATAAATAAAATTCCATAATAATGGCCACCATGGGAGGTGGTTTGAGAAATTTAAACAATCATCGTTTCGCGAGGTGTTAGTTTTTCATCCATAGATACATTATGTTCTTCATCCATTAGATGAAGGTGTGTGTATGTGTAGTTTGAATCCGTATCATAAAAACATCCAAGTATATTTAGGATTCATATTTTTTTACAAAAGAAACAAATTAAAATAGTTTAGGGTTTGGAGAATTAAATTAAAAGATAACAAGTAAAGAGAAACTGATACCTTTAATTTATGAAACATTCTTCGGTTTGAACCAAAAGGAATTCTAAATGTGCCTTATTCCTAAGGTATGTAATCTAGGAAGAAGGTAGGAATGTAGAGAGATTAATTAAGTAGAGTTTTTATGGGCGAAAATGCTTTATAGGTGTGAGTAATTGGTTAAAAGTGGTCTTCTATTATTAGGGAGAGGATGGGCTCTTTAGCAAATTTTTATAATATTATTTTATTATATAATGATATTCAGTTTCTAAAGGACCAATAATCATTAAAGTCGGAGATAAGATGACACATAGTCGAAATAATATCATCCAATATGAATTGGATTGGGTTTGGATAATATTTTAATCATTAAAATCTTATTTATTTAAATCATTTTTTATTGAGGTAAATATTACATCACTATTATGTCATATATAATATAATTTATGTGATGTCTAAAAATTATAGAAAAAATTCCATGATATATTAAATCTATTTATATTTTGAATTAGTTATTATATTAGAATTTAGAATTTATATAAAACCATATAAAAATTAATTTTCTAAAAAAAAATTGTTTATGTCAATTTTTCCTGTAATTTAAATTAATTAATATAATGTGTCATTATCACACCGAAGTGGCTCAATGGGGTCCCAAAATCCACCCAAGGATTCCCATGGTCATACATGACTCATAAAATAAGATTAGGACACGTTTATGGGTAATTTTATATTTTTATAATATTATTTTTTCCCTTATTTACCTAATTTAACCTTTAACCACGTTAAATAAAATATTTAAATAGTCTAAAAATACAAGATAACTATTTAAAAAATTTGGAAATTATGATTCCAAATGTGGAATCCATTTCTAAAAATTTAAAATATAGATGTGGCATAAATTAATTTAAAATTTATTCCCGCTATCCATACAAAAAGCGTGTTTTTATGAATTAATGATTGTCAAAAGATGGACAGATGATTATGTGCAATTTCAAAGTGAATTTGCATCCAATGACCAACAATGGATTAAATGGTAAACATATATTCTTATTATACATTAAAACCAATGAAAAATACAATATAACCATGTAAATAAATTAGATTAAAATGCAGTTTTGAATTAATATAAAATGTTTTTCACTATTCATTAAAAAAATAACGTTATCTGAAAAATTCCATAAATTTACAAAAAGTAAATATTGATGTCCCCATTAAGAAGATGAATTTTATTTGGTCAAATATAACATATAGAAATGGCCCAAACTATATTCAATCCTGGTTCGCCGTTAAAAGGCTGTAAATTGACCTTTTAATGAAAATTATGCTTAAAATTAGATTCATTAACTTATTAAGCCTCTAACATTTTATTATATAAATGTAAATACATTTAACAAACTTTTATAATAATATTGTAGTTTGTTTTCCTTATTCCTTTCAATAAAATTGCTATGATGTAACAATAATTTAAAATAATAATATTATACTATTAGTGTGAAATGTAATATTTTAATGAAACCCATGGTTGCATATCAGGTACGCTATCAAACATAGAAACCTCATTAATGTAAAATTAATATTTAATTAGAAAATATTAATAAATATGAATTATGACTTATTATTTATTTACCTGGGATGTAACATCCTTCCCCCCATTTGGTCATTGAATCCTCATAATGGTAAAACTGGGCTTGGAAACTTCATTAAAATTTCACATAGAAATAGAGTAAATAGAACTATCACATTAAAGAAAGAAAGAGAAGTAATAATGTCACCCAAGATAATCCCAATCATTGATTCCATGTAGGAAAAAATGGATATGGATGATAAAACATACCATAATGTTCTGATGGAGTGTGATACAATACAATGGTTAAGAGAAATTTAACCACAAGAAAATCAAAAACATGTGATGGGTTAATCAATCTTTGAACCACAATAGGAAATGATAGTGGTTAATGTTTTTGTTTTAAATTACATTTCATAATTTTGAGGAATTTATTTATTAGATTAACTAATAAAATAAGGAAACATACATACTTGTCATGTAGACTATCATCCTTTACTAAATTCATACCACAAATTCATCTTTTCTCCAAATGATGAGTATTCAAACTTACTTGGTCACATTAAAAGCGCTAGAATCAACATATAGAGAATAACATGATCCACAAAATATAAACCCTATATTTCCCATATAATTATACATTAACCAAAACCAAAATTGGTTAGTACATGATTAGATATTTCCCAATAGGATAATCCTTTATAAAATGAAGTACTACTCTTAATCTCCAAAGTACAACCAAAAGTACCCAATGTTCAAGATAGACCATTAAATATAAAATTATCCTTAAAATTTGTTAAAATAATCCAAAATAACATTAAAACACAAAACATAGAAGGATTTTATCACATAGTCTTCCACAGTAAATATTATCATTTATCTTCAAATAAAACCAGCTACTCCTAATGTCTCGTACTGAAGTGTAATTAACCAAATCACATATTCTATATGATAATTCAATAATTTCAATAAAACCAAATCACCATATATCTATAATAAAAACATAGATTATCCCAAAATGAAATTCCACCATTTCTCATCAGAATAACGGATAATTATTCCTTGAATAACATTTTCATATATCAAATTTCCGGGTTACACATACTATAAAAAGTATTCCAATGTAATTCCTTCATCAAAAGAACCTAAATACATTTAAACGTTTCACCATCCTAAAATATACCATAACTCTGGAATTCCTTATATGTTTTATTCTTACTCATTAAGAGTTATTCATTATCCACTAACCATTCATTACCAACTAATTTTGAAATACATCATTCCTACAAACAAAATCATGAATCATAATCTAAAACTCATTAATGTCAAAGAATATGTTAATAAATAATTAATACCTTTGATTGTTCATTGTCAGTTTCTTCATCCATAATTGGAATGGAATTTGGTATTGGTAAACATATATTTGTAAAATCCTGGTGATCCCATTTTCGATACATATTTGTTGGACATTTGTCTGTATAATGACCATGCACACCACATTTAAAACATTAAATTAATCCCTATGAAATTATTTCTTTCCCTTTCCAAGATTCGACTACATGCTTCTTTTTTCCATAGAAGGTTATTTCTTTATGAACTTCATTCCCAAATCTATTGCATATTCCCATCCCTTTGAAGTATTTTCCTATGTGTTTCATTCCACATCCTTAACACATATGTTTTGGAACATACATACTTTTTTTATTATTACATAAAATTTGGTATGGATTTTTTTCTCACATATACAATGCCTTATAAAAAGAACCAGGGTTCGGGTTGTCAATAATAAAACCGAATAATTGTTTGAAAATAACCACAAGAGTTTTCATTGTAACTATAATTTCTTTATGTTGATCGTTCAGAAAACCGTCACAGTTTTCTTCACCTCCACTATTACATTGGTGAATGATAAATCCATCCATTTACTATAAACAAAAATGTTAGTGTGAGTATATCAGTAAAATAATAAAATAATATCTTATTTGGAGTCTAAATACTTATTCATGTTATCTTAAACTCATTAAAAATAATTACAACTCTTTCTAATATGCTAACCATTATGGTTATGTCACTTGTGCATAGATGACACCATAGCCTCTAATGTTATCTAAACCGAACTCTTATACCAACTATATGGACTCATGACTTAAAAAATTACATAATATTGAATTAAACGAATAATTCACATAATATTGAATTAAACAAATAATTCACCTTTATGAATTATTAAATACTCTTCACTAAATAAAAGATCGGTAATTACACTTCTGTAACCAAAAGATTACCATAAAACCCATATAAATATCACATAAAATATAATGGTATATTTGGAAATAAACATACGTAAATGGAATAACCATACTATCAACTTCCACACATATCACTAAATGGAATAGCCATAAGGCTGACTTCCATACACAATTCATTGGAAGTTATAACATAACCACCTGTCCTGGTTTATCACGACACCACCCATCATATAGTTTATCATGTAACCACCACGAAAATGTCCAAGATCCATCATAACACATTAAATATTTCAAATATAAACTTTCCATTAATATAATTTCATTTAAATTCACAAGAAGTAATTTCATGAAATTGAAATAATCATTCCATTTTCATAAACCATTTAAAAAGTTATTTTTGAATCAATGTGTCTCATACCACATTAAGGCATTTAATGGAATTATAATTATAAAACATTAAATTACATATAAATAAATACTAAAAAAATTAAAACATGGAAATTAAATATAATTATTTAAAATAAATAAAATTTAAAACATTTAAAATGATATTTTTGTTGAAGAGTTTTTGACAAAATGAGAGACACTTTAATACAAATAATAGAGGAATAACATTTAAGTAGAACTTTATAAAATCATGAGAATAAAGAGATTATTGATATAATTTTTCAAAGGATAGTATATACTCCATATATGTTTAAATTTGTGAATATCAATAACAAAGCCTCAATGGAATGTTAATTGAGACGAAATCCCTTATAAAAACAGTATCTTTAGATTAAGGATAAATCAATTACATAATAATGTGTGACAGATCTAAATACACTAAATATGATTGGATATTAATTGTAAATAAATAATGGGACATTCACATATGTTATTTTTATGAAAAAACTAACAAGTTGGGTGTTTAACTTAATGAATGGAAATTGAGTTAAAATCACTCTTATCAAGTTCACATCTACGACTTGAGAATTTATCAATGGACTAATTATGGGTATAAAATGTATATCCAAACAAAGGGGAGTAGAAATTACATCATATATAAATAAAAAATTTTTCCACACATAATCATATCATGATATAATTCATAGTTATAAGATTAACCCAAGGAATGGAAATTGGGTTAAAATGTTCCCTTTATCGATTTGGTAACATACAAAACATACACCACATGAAAGAAGGATAATTCAATGAAGATGTAAATACCCATATATAAATTTATATTACACAAATAATACCATAATGGGTAGTATATACACCACACAAAGTAAAATAGTTTAAAATATAACATGAATCTCACGAGGATAAAAAGTGAGATGAAACTATTTACCACATTTTAATCAATTGAGTCGTATGACTAAAAGTTAATAACATGAGAATGAGTAACATAATACCATGAATATAATGATAATAATGATAATATATATCTATAGGGAGTACACAATACACCACATGAAATAAATAAGTGGAAAACAATGAAAATATCATGGAATTAAAAATGAGATAAGAAATCTCCTTACCTCGATGTCCGACTTGACCCATTTGTTCTTTAATCTCATGAATAATATACTAAAGATAATTTCAATTTGAATAAGAACCATTCACAAGTTTATTATTCCTTTTTTATCACTTATTACCATGGTATAAATATTATTTAAACATTTAGGTTATTAACGTCGGTTTTGTCGATATTTGGTACATGATTCACAAATGAACACCTTTTATTTACAATTTGTTTATGATGAAAATATTCCATTATATCCTGAATGATATTAATATTTTGATATCATGTATATCATATATATCCAGTATATATATATATATATATATTTATAATAGTATATATCATTTGGAGGTAAGAAATGAAATGAACCATTCATTTAGACGGTTAGTCGTACGTAGGCATGAAGGCTACATTCATTTCTATTTCGAATTTTAATGGAAATAAAACATAATGAAACATAGGTATATTATGATTACAGTATAATATAACATAAAATATCATTAACTATATCTTTTATACATCCCACATATGGAATTAATGAGTCATAACACTTTGAGGGGGTGGTAGTCTGCACTTCCTCAAATGAAATAATCACATTTACCTATAATGGAAACCAAAAACATATGATAGAAATGGAAATTATTGAAACATAAATAAAACATAGAAATAATATATATAATATATAAATACATTTCTAACATAATGGCTACAATGAGAGACGGTTGGGGATATTTAAACAATCATCGTTTCATGAGATGTTAGTTTCCCATCCACAGAAACATTATTTTTCATAATGCATTATATGGAGGTGTGTGTAAGATTAGTTCTAATACTTGTCATAACAACATCCTAGTATATATAGGATACTGTTTTTGTTACAAAAAATTGTATAAAAAGAGTTTAGGAGTTGGAGAAGTAAAATAAAAGAAAACAAGCTAAGAAAACCTGTAACCATTAATTTGGGTAACTTCCTTTGGTTTGAACCAAAATGACTTTTAATGTGCATTCTACCTAAGGTAAGGCTTCTAATAGAAATAGAGAGATATTGGGAGCTTAATTGAGTAGAGTTTGGATGAGGAAAAAGGATTAAAGGTTGTGATTAACTGGTTATAATTGGTATACTTTCGTGAGGGATAGGAGGGGATCTTTAGGAAAGTGTTGTAATATTATTTTATTAAATAATGATATTATGTTTCTAATGGTCCACAAATAATTAAAGTAGAATAAAAGATGACCCATAGTCTAAATTATATCATCCAATAATAATTGGGTAGGTTTTGGATAATATTTTATTCATTAAAATCTTATTTTTTTTAAACCATTTATTAATGAGGTAAATACTACATCATTAATGTGTCATAAATAATTTAATTTATGTGAGGTATAAAAATTATTGAAAAAATAACATGACTTATGAAATATCATTAAATTTACAATGAATATTTATAGAAAAAAATATAATTTATATAACAATATATAAAATTTAATCTACTAATATACTTCTATTTATTTTATTTTTTACTTTTAAGTTAATTCATCTAAAGATTCATTATCACTCCGAAGTGGCTCAATGGGGTCCCCAAATCAACCCAATGATGTCCATAGTCATACATGACTCATCCTATAGTATTAAGACACGTTTAAGGGTAATTTTATGTTTTTATAATATTATTTTTAACCATTATTTACCTAATTTACCCTTTAACCATGGTAAATAAAATATTTACAGAATTAAATATTTAAAATGACTAAAAATGAAAGATACCTATTTAAAAAATTTGGACCTCTTGATTAAAAATATGGAATCCATTTTTCTAATTTTTAAACAAATAAGAGGTAGAAATTAATTTAAAATTAATTGACACTGTCAAAACAAAAAGCGTGTTTTTAAGAATTAATAACTATCGAAAGATTGACAGTTGATTAAGTCCAATTTCAAAGTGAAATTGCATCCAATGACAAAAATTGGATTAAATGGTAAAAATATATTCTAATTACACTTTAATACCAACTACTAAGACAATGTAACATTTTAAATAAATTATATTATGACATATTTTTAAATTAATATACAATGTTTTTCTCTATTCATTAAAAAAATTAACATTATTAGAAAAATTCCAAAAATTCATAGAAAGTAAATATCGATTTCCCCATTCCAAAGATTAATTTTATTTGGTCAAATAGAACATATAGAAATGACCAAAACTTGATTTAATTATGGTTTTCCATTAAAAGTTGGTAAATTGACCTTTTAATGTAAATTATGCTTAAAATTAGATTCATTCACATTTTAAGCCGCTAACATATTATTGGATAAATGTATATACATTTAACAAACATGTATAATAATATTTTAGTAATTTTTTTCATTCTCACCAATATAATGACTAGGAGTTAACTAGAATTTAAAATAATAATAATATATTATTTGTGTGCAATGTAAGATTTCAAAAATAATGTGTTGTTGCGTATCGGGTATGCTATCGAACACAGAAACCACTTCAAAGTAAAATTAATATTTAATTAAAAAATACTAATAAATATAAATTATGTCTTATTGTTTATTTACATGGGATGGGAAATTTCCCTAATTTAAATCTTATTAAAATTTTTTTTAAAAATATTTATTTTCATCCATTATATCTTTATTCAGTAGTTTCATATATAATTCTCATATTGAAAACTCAGTATCATAACTGAGATATGATTCATTAATTTATTTTGTGAAAACATATATAAAAAATGAAAGTATATTAAATATCAATATAATTTTCAAAATAAAATCTTGAAGTCCCACTAAATGTATCATATCATTTTCATTTAAGAGAATTATCACTGGGAAAAATCATTCAATGGAAAATTTACCCTAATTTAAATTGTTTCTCAAATATATATTATTTTAACACAAGAACAAAACATACCCCATATATGGTGGTAAATTAAATTGTTCTTATATAACACTTATTTTTATTTTTGATTTTTTATTTTTAAATATATGGTTACATAAAATTAAAAAATTACTCATAGATGTAGGGTAACAAAAAAATTTAATTATATAATATAAGGATTTTGGGAACCAGATCTATACTTTTTCAACATATAAATTGAAACATTCAAAGATAAAATAAAAATAGTATATGTTTATTCTTAATAAAAACTAAATTCATAGTTGTGTGAATATTGTTGGTATGATAATCACATTGATCATTCAAGGACAACAACCACTTCCACACTTCCACTCATTGCAATATTGGAGGCATATATGTGATCATTATATCAACTAACAATTTATTCATAATATAATAATATAAAAAAATCAATAATTATAGAAACGGATGTTAAATATTAATTATTTATATTCTCTTAGAGTTCATCACATTTGTAATAAAATTTTTTGTATTATAAAATGAATCTTCAATGATAATTAATTTAGCGACATCTTAGTTATCGATTTACAATCATGAAAAGACAACCCTATATCAATATAGATTCTTGTTATCATTAATATTCTCTGAATTTTTTATAATATTTTATGTAATACACTTCTTAGGAATCATATCAGGAATATATATAAATTTTAAATGAAATTTCTAAATTAGATATCCAAAATAAATTTTATTATCTTCTAATTTAACTGCATCCATTATATGTTCATTAAACAAATAATCCGCATTTATATCAAATTTTCTATTTTATTTCAATCCAAAACATTTTTAATCTATAAATATTTTCATCAATTCAATTAAACTGAAAGTATGCATTATTATTTTTGTTATATTATGAGGCATACAATTGCAGTAAGAGAGGGTGGAAATTCATAAATTTTTTACGTCATAAACTATATAATTAATTATGATATTATTAATGAAATATACTTAATAATATATAAATAAAAAACACTAGATTATTATTAATTATTATAGATTAGGTGATGTGGAATGTATAACTATGTCTTGACATATTCAATATACTATATTTTCATTTGTGTTTTTTAATTTTTATGACAAAATATTATTGGTGAATGATTAATTTTATTATGAAGAAAATCATACATTTCCCCAAAATTGAAGAATATTAAAATTAATTTTCCTATAATTATAGTATAATATATCCCTAAAATAAAAACCTAGTAATTAAATATATAAATACCTAAAATTTCATTCCCTGTAATGTACACCTATAATAGTTTTCTTTATTTAAATCCTCATTTTATTGTTTGATCTACAAGGATGTGTTGTGGTGAATGTACTTTATTGTAAAAGAACTTCATAAAAACTAAAAAAACATATTTTACTATTAATAAATACATTAAAAAATATTATATTAAAAAAATAACAAAATTTTTAATTACAATAATAAAATAATATATACAGTAATTATATATAATCTATTACAAGACCCAATGAATAAAATATATAAGGATCCTTTAGTAAACATTATATAATTATTAATTTTAGGAAAATAATTATTCATTATTCATTTTATTATATTTTTTGTTTAAGTGTTTAGATAATTCATTCCAACCTAATTTATAAAAACCAAAAAATTAAAAATTGGAAATTTCAAATTTGTATCAGTTTTTTTAATACTAATAAAATTTAAAAATTAATAACAATTTATTTTCATGAATTGTTTTCATGAAAATAATATTTAATTCATTATTTACATAATACAAAATTATAATATATTCAAAACATTTAAAAACATCATATGTGAACAAAAATATCAACAAGAGACATAAAATCTATCTGTCGAGTGAAAAAATTGAAGAACCATTATTTTAATAACATTATCTCAATAGTCAGTAAGTAAAAAAATGAATTCGACATTAAAACCACAGAAACTATTAACTCAAGGAAAATCATTAAAACACATAACACGTAAATAAAAACCCCATTTTGGAAACATAGGGTGGCATGATAATAACTTTAATTAAAAAATAATTTAGTTAGAATAATCATTCATTAAACTGATAATATAATTCTCAAATGAATATGGTCATTACCCGATGAATTAAATTTCTATATTGGTATCACCCTATATATAAACTATTTTTGGATCACATATTTTTTCATGATCTAAAATATGTATCATACCATTGTATATAAAATATTGGGATAACCAATGATCTATATAGGGGATGAACCCTTTTTATAATAAGTATCAGGGCAGCCCATTTAATATAATTCAGATGGTCAATATCTTGCCTAAAACACATTATTATTTTACTCTTTATTCATAAAACCCTCTTATAAACAGTTTTAAATAGATATGATGAACACGTTTATCTACAAATACCCCTTTCATTTAAAAATGAAATTTTAATACCAAAATACCCAATAAATTGTAAGAAGGGTTTTACATTATTCAAAAAACAAAATCATAAAATATATTCTAGAAACAAAATAATTTCTATTATGGTGAATGGATATTTGTCAACGTGTAAATTATGAAATGAATATTTCCTTTTATGTTTTCCAAAATTTTTCTTATAGATAATGTAAAAGTATTCATTTTAAATAAAATTGAAAATAATGTAAAATGATACATAAAATATAATTTATGAATATTTTATATCAATAGAACAATTTTTAATGAATTATTTTGAATACATTGACATGGAAATGATGTATTTTGAAGGAAAAAATTAATAGATGATTTTTTTTTTAAAAAAGCATTCAAATTTGGAAAAATATGATTTACAAGACCCATGTAACAAGTATATTTTAAAATATATAAATACATTTTCAATGGTTAAAAATAGTATATAACATGTCAAGGTGACTATATATACACATTTTAAAATAATATATGTGTTTATCATAAAAATATTCTTTAATTATAAGAATTGAGATTATGTTCAATACCTTGAATCTGAATTTTCTTATGATTATTTTTCTAATATAATAATGTAATTATTATAATTATTTACATAATTTAGAAACTTATTTATAATTAATTTTACTTAAATTATTTCAATGTTACATTATATTAGATAATCAATTAATTTTATATAGTATGTTTTGACCATATTCAGGTTATCTATCAAAAATGAATTTGGTTGTTTGACTATGGTAACTATAATATTTTTTTATTAGTCACATGAATAATAATAATGAAATATTTATTAAATTTCTAGTTTAATTATAATTTTATGATAAATACTAATTTATTGTTTTGATTAATGACATATGTTACAGTCTTGGAGATTATTTGTCATATATACTGAAGATTGATTTTTCAATTTTTCATCAATCATTATGGAAATGAACTATGAAATATTTTATAATTAAATAATGATAATAATATCATACATACCATATTTTTTACTAAATATACCTATATATATATATCATCAATTTGGGGTGATGAGGAAAAAATTGTCTTATCACTTGGTGAAGGTGTTAGTCCACACGTACACTGATGGCGTTAATATCAATTACACTCTGAAAATATAAATAAAATTCCAAAATCAATATTTTATGAATATCATATATAAAATTTATATCCATTATCTTACCCAAATTTTACAAGAGGTTCTTAAAAAACAAATGTTATCGATGTGCAAGATGATAGTTCATCGTACACACAGATAATGATTTTGTAACCTATTTGATGGAAGTGGAGGGTAAAAAATTATTAAAAAATTATAATAAAATATAATTATATGTAACTTAGTTGTGTAATTATATATTATTTGTCTTTATATAATCCAATGTGGGGAAAGAATAAATAATAATAAATAGCATTATTATGTCAATTACCATATATTGGTGAATCATTATATGGATATCCTCATAAGGACTATCAGGATAGTCTTTTTCTATGTGCTAGTATGAGAATAATGATATTGCTGAGGTATTTTTAAGGCTTTTTACATGCCTATGCACTTGATATGTGTGGAAAGGGATGACAAATAGTATTATATTATAATTTGTATGGAGTGGATTTTTTTTATATATATGTAAATGTATTCAACAATGGGTGGTTAGCCTCGACTTCTATGGATCACAAGTTGATAAATAATGGATGGAAAAGGAGATTTTTTATATATTTACATCCGAAAAATTAAATAATCATATTCTTATCATGTTATTATTTATCCATTAAGATTACTCTATTTTACACTTTTAGTTTTTTTGAGGTAACATTTCTTTATTATTATCATTGGTAACATAGCATTTACAACTAAAAATAAAATGCATTAAATTTAAAAATGTATACCAAATAAATATATATATTAAATAAAATTTATTTAATGAAACTAAATTTTCAATGAAAGAATAATTTTAATACAAGCGCATATAAAACCATAAAATATGTTTTAAACATAATCACATAAATGAATTCTTAACATTTTCTATTAAAAATTATGATAAAAACATATGTTCATGAAATTATATAATATAAATTATATTATTCCAAACATGAAATCCATTTTTTCCAAATAAATTCATAGAAGTGGATATTTTTAGTTTAAACATAATCCCATTAAATATATTATAATGTGGGATTTCAAAGAGAATATGGTCAAAAGAATACAATGATTTTTATATTACAATTTTATATAAAAATGAATCAAATGATCTAAATTTGATTAAAATACATAGATATATCTGAACAAATATTATTTTACTATAATCGAAGAAAATAAGATTACATTATAATTTATTTAATAAAAAAGATCGTTTTTATTTAAAATACTGCATCATTCACTTTTTATCAAGAAATTAATCCTTTGAGAAAAATACAAAGAGTTTGCTAGAAGATAATTTTAATATTTATGTTTCAAATTATATTTTAATTTTATCAAATATATTTTCTAAATTCCTAAAAATATAATTACAATATTCCCTTACAAATTTCAATAAAAATAATTTGTAATGATAATTTTTTTTCAGAATAAAATTACTTTACTAAAATTTGTTTAATTACATACAATGAGTTTATCAAGAATTTACATTGATAAGGTTATTTATATATGAATATTTATTTAATATAATAATTAATAATATATATATATTCTCCCCTAAAACTTTTGTATTTAAGTAATTATATATTTCTTGTATCATTCTACCTCGATGCTTCTATTATTTAATCCTCCCGAGAATTAAAATCCCAAGGCTGTGAATACATCAATATATTGAAAATATTTAAACAAATAAATTTTAATGTATCATATTAATATATATATTTTAGATCTTTATTTCAAATGTTTTATATGTTATTTAACATATTTTTATACTTTTTACATTCTTGAGGTGTTATATCCTCCTACTAAAAATTAAATCATCATAATTTGAACCTTATCTGATTAATCAATGGTTTGAAATTTAAAAATAAAAATATTTGAAAACCACATGATTACATGTAATATAAAAATAATATTTTATAGGAGAGAAAAGGTAGTACTATGATCTTCTACAATAATGTATAACTACATTTATAACGTTGGTGAACATAGTTAGTAATTACTGATTTGGAAATATAAGAAAAATGAAATATCTATAAACTGATGGATATTTGAAGAAATCATTGTACACATGAATTATAATGATCAATATAATGATAATGTGCACAAAATTAAAAACATGTGATGTTATAAAATATAGTTTTATTTAATATAAGTTTTAAATTTAATGAAATTTTCTTATTTTAAAGTCATTTTTCATAGTGTTGATGAGTTATTTTACCATATTTAATTAATTAATAAGAAAAATAATTTATTTCTGAGGGTACTTTAAAAAATTAAATAATTTACACAATACTCCCATCATTTTTGAAATTTATGTTTATCCAAGGTGAATTTTTAATTCATGAAGGTCTTGAAAAAACATATAATGAATCAACTAATACCCAAATGTATAACAAGATATTCCTTATATAAATTTATATTAAATAAAAAAATAGGTAGCATATGTCATGATATATCCAAAAAATTACAATTAACCTCTTCCGAAACGAAATTAATCACCTAATCCCCAAATCATGTTTTATTACCATGTTTATCTACATAATAGAACTAATATTTTAGAAATTAACATTATCAATTTTTAAAAAATAGTTTTATTTTATAGAATAAAATCATTCATAAATAGATAACACATTTTCTAGTGGTTGTTTTCTATCCCTATTCAACCTTTTGTTGTGGGTTATATCTCTTTATCCTTTTCGGTTGTGAATGGATATTTCTTAGACAATGAGTTGTCAATTTTTAATAAAATTTATTCTTTATAACACTAGTATATATAAAAAGAAAATATTTAAAAATTACTATAATTTTAATAGATCATATAAACATTAATAGTTAACAAAACAATAAAATAAATTCTAAAAAATTAAAGGCATAAATAAAATTAAACCAACTCCTTTCATATGAATAAAACAAAAAAAATATCCAATAAATTGTTCAATGACATTAAGAACTCATCACATAAAATAAGGAAAGGATTTTCTAAAAACAACTATAGATTATTAACATTTTAAAATTATATATCTACCAATAGCTACATCCACTTCACCAGATAGAAAAATATTAACTAATGTTATGGAAAATAACTTCTCCATGCTATTATAATTCAGATCATGATTATTTTCACCTAGAGTAAGAATCATTGGACACAAATTATTATAATGGAACAACTAATTTTAAATTGAAAATTTTAACATTGACTGGATATGTTTTATCCACATCTTTAATTATTTCAAACATGTTTGTCTAGTCAGGAATCTTGTGACCAAACAAACCATATAGATATAACATTCCACAATCTAAATTGTTTTTACCAAAATGAATTTTACCAGGATAGGAACTTGTTTCAGGATTTCATCAAGAATTCCAATTTGTATTCTTCTCAATTTCATCCCATCATAAAAATTTATAACTCTAATCATATCATGTCACCGAAGTATCGACGAATACAATCACATGATTCTCAGCGTAAGGGACCAAATTATCATAGATTTTAAATTATCTTGTGACCAAGGATATTGGTAGACTAGGTTTCAATCATGATTAAAACTAACAAATTTTATGATTAGTTTCTTGAATAAATTTTGGAATAAACCTGGATAATCTTATAATCTTTTATTTCTACAAAAACACATAAAAATCATATTTTTTCAACTATTCAAGCAATAGTTTTTTTATCATATTTTAAACAAATATATACAAATATTTCTCAAGGAATATATTCTGTAATGTTCCCATTACATGGCAAAAAATCATATTTACCACTATTATTCTTCACCGGGAAAAAGTATTGATTAGCTTCACCATCAAAATTATAAATGATAAGGGTTAAATTTTGATGTTATAAACATCCCAAGAGATCAAATATTTTTAAAAGGGAATTTATGCATCCTTGAAATACTATTGGGTATGATGATCTAATGAATTATGGTGTATTTTTAAGCATTAATTGCACCACTATAGACATGGTCATTTAGTAAATATCAAGTTTTATAAAGAAAAGATTACACCAACGTTTATTTCTCAATTCAACTATTACATCACATAAAAAAATCCTTTTTTAACAATTCCCACCATCTATAAGTGATAATTTGGATGAATAATTTCCTCTTGATTTCTTTCCACAAAACCATCCTTGTTTCTTATGTAGAAATCCATTCCGAATAAATTTTATTAATATTATATAATATAAAAATAATATTTTATATAATATTATTAAAATAATATATCATTTAAACTTATCGATATGGTAGATATTTCAAGGTCATGATATTTAACCTTTCTAAGCCACTAAGGTTATTAACTGATCCAATGATACAAAATATAAGGCCTCACACTTAATTATTAAATAATACTGTGTATTATGTCGCTATTCTATTCATGGACATTTGAGGATACTTTTATTTTTATTGTTATATAGAATTAGTTCATAACTCATACATAGAAAAAACCTAGAATAAAAAGTCGGAAATTTCTGTTTGTATTGATTTTTTTATATTATAAATCATTTAAAATATAGCATGATTTTTTATCAAAAATTTCTGTTGATGTCATCCATTACATACCCATCAATAAACCCTATAAAAAAATTTAATAATTTTGGGTGATAAAAAATCTTGAGTGATATAAAAAGGAAAGGAATATATTTTTATTGTGAATAACATAAAGACCAATTAAATTATTAACCTTGATTCAATTATTATTTTGCTAATTAAATAAATAAATTCCACAAGAAAATAACATGATAATTTTTCGATAAAAATTCATTAAATCCCATATAATGAACATAAAAGAAAGTTTTAGAAATATAAAGCATAAATGTCAAAAAAACCCTTTCAAAACAAATTTATGTCAAATATCCATATGACCAAATTCCACTCTATTTCTTTAGAGTCCATAATTATTAACTAATTCAATTGACATATTTAAGTTGGATCACCATTTATAAATGTCATATTATGATCACATATTTTTTATGGTCTATAATATGGAATAATACATTTAAGAATCTATATTGGCCTCACCATTTAGATATAATAACGAAAAACCATTCATATTATTTGAATAATGACCATCAATTACATATAATTAGTAATTAACAGATCATGGATAAAAAAATTTATGCATGCATGTTTTAATCATAATAACCATTGAAAATTTCCCTTAAACCAATTTTAAAGGATGCTTTGGATGAAAATACATATTTCATTTAATCCTCTAATTATTAATCAAAAATAGCTAAAATATAAAATTTTGTTTTTTATTGAATATAATATGATATCATTTAAAGGATGTTAAAAATAAAATAATGTCCACGGTGGTGTAAATTTTTTAACCACATGTATTATGAATAGAACAATTCTTTTTTCAATTATCAAAACATTATGTATAAAATACATAAATGATTAATTTCAAAAACCCTTGAAAATAATGATTAAAGAGGCAGAAAGTAAAATTTATAAAATTTGATATTCATGTAACCTTATTCATATCATCATTTTAATACATGAACATTTAAAGAAATAGTCTGAAAAAATCCATAAATAGAATTTTTTAAATAAAAAGTCTCTTATCACATGGAAAATATTTGAATCATAAAATAAATGAATGTAATATAATTAAAAAAACCTTAAATAACATTTGAATAGATAAAATAATTATATAAATTTGCAAATGGCCTTTATATTTACCTATTAAAAGAGTATAAGTGCATAACATCAAAAAATTGCCTCAATGAAATGAAATTGAGACTATTTCCAAAACATTGAATTTGAATTTTCTGGTGTTTCTTTATCATACTAATTAGAATACATATTATAATTAGTTATTTTCAAAAATTATATTTTTTTAATTACATTTATTTAACATATTATGAATTTAATCACACATACATAATCTTGTTTGTTTAAGTCAGATGTTTTTTCCAAATTGCATTTATGTTTAAAAAAATGAAATTTGTAGTTTGACTACTGTCAATGAATTCATTATTTACTCATATACAAAATCATAGTCAAAAAATAATTTCATTTTTATAAATCAATTAACTTTTAAAGGGAAATAAATACTGATGGATTTGATAAAATAATAATGCAATGAAAATGAATATGGTAGACCATACATACACATGAATAATGTTTAAATTTTTCAATAATAATTATAGAAAATTAGTATGTAATATTTATCTTCCTATAATGATTATAAAATCCTATATAAAGTATTGCTACTTTATAAATAATTATATATAGCATCATTGTGGTGTGTTGAGGAAAATTTAATCACATCACCCCATGAAGGATCTAGTATATACATAGACAAATGATGATTCCATTTTACACAAAGTAATAAAGTGGTTACATAAAATGTTATAATAAATATATAGAATGATTAATTTTCATTTAATATCATAATTATTATATTTATATCACAAATAAATATTTTAATTGCCCATATAATCATTCATTCAATGCTTTTGTTATAATTTACTCACATGGATTCATGTGGCAATACACCACTATACAGAAGATTAAAATTATCGTATACCCCAGATAAAGTATATTAAAAATATAATATAACTAAAATGACTCTAGAGGTATAATATTGTTATAAATAATATCTATATACAAAATAAATGTCATATTACAAACCCATGAAAACTGTTAATGGAAAAAAAATTGCATCAGTTCAAGAGGTAGTTGTTTTCTTGAACACAAAAATAATGATATTTAACCCTTTTTATGGATATGGATAAAGATAAAAATTATTATATCAATATAATTACATATAAATAGAGATATGTAATTTTTATTTTATATTTTATGTCTTAATAAATAATTATCAGTTGAAATAGAATATATACAAAATACCATTATTAAGAAAGTTACCATCTTCAAGTGAAACATTAGTTGTTTATCTTTTTTTGGACTCTATGATTGAAATTATTGTACAATAACAACCTCTATAATGTGGATAATGATTTTGTTTATGGATTTTTTTAGGTTTGTGTTGAGACAATGGGATTCAGTAGTGATAATAATATATATTGAAGAGTACTCTTTTATAACTGTGGGGGAGTTTCTTTTTCTAAATGCACAAAATAATTAAATAATAATACATAACACTTAGAAAATATGGTAAGATATGGTAAATAATGCAAGGTATCATTAATTTGGTCAGGACAGATATCCAAAAAAAATGTAAACAAATATTTTATCAGGTCATTCATTAGATATTATGTTTACACAGTTGTTCCAATCTTATTTATTTTCCACGGTAAAGTGTATGTTTTTTCTGGACAAGAAAATTTATAACATAATAATAAATATAAATTGATATTTATTAGATAATTCGTAAATAAATTTTGTAAATATTAAATCCATTTAATTAAATATAAATCCTATTTTACTGGAAAATTATTTTTAAAACAATAATATAAATTGTGAAACCATTCAATTATCCATAGTCAAAGTAATTAATTTGTACAGATTTTCAATAAAAATTATTCCAAAATATTATTTTAAAAATTTTAAATAAGTGAAATTATTACGATTAATAATATAGAATATATTTTTTTGAAAAACATTTATTATAAGTGTAAAATTTTATATTAAAATTAATCCCATAGATGCGTCGAGAAAAAGGATTTTCAATGATTAATTGTTCAAAAGTATATGATGTTTTTTTTATTAAAATTCAATTTTAAAAAGATTATAATAGAATAAACTAGGCTTATATATATATAATTAAACTAAATATATATTTTTTAAATAAATTTAACATTTATATACATTTTTATAAATGCAGTTTTCAATTAAAATTCATTATCTTTCTCTTTTAATCATAAATGAATGTTTTTAGAAAATACCAATAATTCACCCTATTTGTATTATTACATTATTATCAAAAAAATATATTTTTTCTAAAATATTTTATAATATTTCCAAAAAATATTTATTTCATTTCATTAAAAAGAAATAAAAATCATATTTTATGAAAATAAATATTTCATGATTAAAATTTCATTACATAACGATGATTTATTATTTCAAATGTATTTATCAATAATTTATGTTCGTTAGTACACTAATATATATATATATATATTAATAATTGTTTAATACTGTTAATACTCTCTAATTTAACGGTTGGATTAAAATGGTTATATATATCACGTGTCATTAAACATCGTATTGTTTGTCTTTAAAAGTATATTTAATAAAAACCTTGAGGTATCATATACTATATGGTATTCAAGAGAATAAATTTATTAAAGTATAAATATATTATAATTTCATGGGTGGTTAAAATATATATTAATATTGGTGTTTCATGTCCAATATGATATCAACCATAAGATTCATTTTTAAAATTTCTTGGTGTTATAATATCCGTAGATCATTATTAGTAGTCCTGATAGAATACAAAAAATATTTTTTTATAATTTTTTTTATAATTTTTAATGTATAATATCCCAGAAAATTAATCAATATTTCTATGTGATATAATTATTACGACTCTAATAACTGAATTTAGAAGCATGATATCATATAAGGGATTATCAATTTTTTTATTTTTTTGCTATAGAATCTGTAATAATGAAATGATGATGTGAATAAAATGGATTGATCATCATATATGATATATAAATATAATAAAAATTGATAATGGAGGTTTAAAGAGTTAAAAGGAATCTAAAGATACAAATTGGAGGATATACTAGTAATTACTGATTATTTAAATATAACATGTGTACAAAACCACTAATATATAGTGATTTATTTTTGTAATGGGTTAGAACATTTGTTTTTGATACGAAATAAGAATATTATTAAGGTAATAGAAGTTATTAGTGGATTGGAATGTATTTTTTCATATATCCTGAAAAATTATTTTGGAGGAGATTTCACAGCATATGGTTAAGAATTACAGTAATGATATATTATTAATATGAACAACCATGAATTAATAATATAATGTCATACATTGTTTATAATTGATATTATATGATATTTTTAAATATTTTAGAATGTATAATATCATCATATTAACTTAAGATGTGTTATAAACCATTGGGCATTATTGATAATTTAATCATTCAAAATTTACAAAAAAGTTGATTTTAAACACAATAAAACCCACATATAGTATTTTTTTAATGCTAACTATACCTCTTATTAAAATATATAAAATTAGTTATATAATATTTCCTTTGTTTCTAAATAATTCATATATCCTTGAATAATTATATTAAATGGAATTGAGTGAATTGTAGGTTGGCTAACTCTTGAAAGATCTATGGGTATAATTATTATATATGAAGGTGTACAAATATTTTTATTATGAATTAAATTTAAAAATTAAATAGTCATTTAAAGAATTTTATATAAAGATAAAGATATTTCTAACATATATATATTTTTAAGTAAAACATACCTATTGTAAAAAAATATATGAAAAATATAATTTTGATGAAAAATTATACACTAACCCAGAGTGAAATAAAATAAAAAAATTTAGATAATGAAAAAAATGTGAGACATTTAGGAAAAAAATTAAGATAGAAAATATATGACTCAATGAAAATGATATTGAGTCGATAAAACTATAGGACTTCAATATAAAATAAATTAAATAATAAAAAATTAAATAACCAAAATTGATTTGTAAAACTAGTTAGTTTTTTCAAAATTATTATAAATAATTCCATATGGTAATATATTCACCACTCTAGTGAAATTTATTTTTAATATTTAATATTATTCAGTGAAATGAATCTTGGATAAGAAAACACCATAAAAATTTGGTATTTATTAATTAAAAATAAAATAACGGGGGGAATAGTGAAAAAGATTCTATATACAATGAAACAATCATGGTTAATAAAAATAATCCAAAATGTGTTCTATGTGCCACATATATATGAATAATTGTTTTATAATACAGAAACATGAAACATTTAAATGATATTAAAATGTAAAACATATAGATATCATAATCATTTATTTAAAAAATATTTATAAATAATATCATGATCAATAATTATTAATCCATATATTATAGAGAGGAAATATAATAAAATATTAAAATGTGATGGATAAAACCAAAAAGTAATTCATAATGATAATGAATAAATACTATAACATGAGGAAATGAAATTACATTATTAGAAACTCTTGTAGATATAGATACTTTTGAAAAAAAACAAGGAAAAAAATGTTGACTGATATTTAAATCCCATTTATATCATTTTTGAAATAAAAAAAAACTTTTTATAATGATTTGTATACACTAAAAAATATGAAAATAATTAATTTGAAATATGTCTCATGGAATAGAAAACTATTCTTGATATCCATACCATGGATTAATTGTTAGAAAAACATGATCTAAAACTCTATATAAAATACATAAAAATATTTATAAATTATCTAGAAATTATATTCATCGTCTATATCATTTCTAATTGAATTTTTATCAAAAATTACAAAAATATTAATATGTTAATATTTATTTTATTCGTTAGATGTCAGTAATATTAATCTTCTTTTCACATGCATTGCAATGTTCATGTCAATCCATCAAATTATATAATAAGTACTTCATTCCGATATTATTTATCTTTCTAAAATAGTAATTCCAAATTTATTGAATGTTTTTTACTTCATTCAATGATATATTTATTTACCATTGATAAAGATTATATTTATGATGAATATAATTTTATATTATTGTATGGATTAAAATATTGTATATTAGTCTTGGGATATATATTAATAGAAGTCATCATTTATTTCTCTATAATTTTAATCATTTGATAAATATTTAATACAATATTATAACCAACTATGTATTTATCTGATGAAATATATAATACACCTTTCAGAGATGTTGTAGTCAGCACATTATACAAATGGTGTTTTAATTGAATAATGAATTGGAGAATGAAAAATAATATTTATTAATTAAATTTTTCAAAACATGGCTATATTTATTATACTAATTTAAACATATTCAAGGGTTATAATTTTTTTGAGAATAATGGTGACAGAGAAGATGTTATGGGGGGATACTAATATTGATCAAGACTTTATATTTTATTGGGATGTGATCTTTTATAGAGAATTATGATGATAATATTTGTATAATAATTTTAATTGAATTCAAATATTTACATATTCAATATGTAATTTTCTACAAGATGTTTCCTATTTAATAATTTTATTATATTAATATATTCCTTTTATAATAATATTTTCCCTACACGTAGCACAATATATTTTATATATATGCTTCTTATGAAAAACAATCACCATAAATATTTATATTTAATGGTAAACTGATCTAAAAAACATTGGGTGTTAATGATTTGTAATATTTATATCTTCTATGGTTGTATATATCATTTCTGTCAATTATAATGAATATATAAGGGGTAAAACTAAATTATTAACACTCTTACAAAGAGTATCATGTTTTAATCATGGATTAGATTGAAATAATTTCTACAAAATATTAAAAAAAATATTAATAATGTATATTAGTAAAACCATAATTTTAAAGAGACAATATAGGAAATAGAAGATTATTTACAATTGAACATCACCAATCTATTCTTAATAGAAGATATAAATTAATATTTTTAAGATATAATATCTCATGGTTTGAGAATAATGAAATCAAATACATTGTTATGTTAAGATTACCATATAAATATATAATTGTACAATTACTAATTATACAATATATAATACAAGATGAACTACGTAATAAAAACATAGATTATTTATTTAATGTAGATAAATAAATATGGATGATAAATAAAATAAATAAAATTTAACAAAGTATAGAGAGTCCCTAAAAACAAAAAGTATTATAGGAATTATAATTTTAAATTCCTTAGGCTCACAATGAACATGAAATTTCACACCCAAAAAATCGCTTGGAAATAAAAATGAAACATTAAAAATTATATATGAATTTTATATATGGTGTAATTATTTTTTATTGAAAATATTAGAAAATAACAAAATAAGGATATTGTATTAATTTATTTTATGTCAAAAACCTTATATGGGTGTGAGAATAAATATATGATTGTTGAAATAGTAGACATACAAATAATTTTTTAACATTGTTTTTATATGTTTATATTTTTGTTTAATTGTGTTTTAACTAATTTAACAAAACCATTGATTATAAAATAAATATTTGTATATGAATTTGTAAAAAAAATTAAATTAATTAGTTCCCAATTAATTCTAATTTTTTGGAGGGAAATATCTATATTATCCATGATTGATTGGTAGTTTTTTAATAACATATGTTTTTCAAAAAATACAAAATATATATTTATTTTAAAATAAAAACTTTTTCCTTACATCATAAAAATTGTATTAATGACCTAATGAAGTATATAGTGATTTTGTAGACACATGTTAATTATATTTAGAAAATTAAATATTTAAAAAATATTAAATTCAATTATTAATACTAAAAACTAAAATATATTTTCTAAAAACAATGTTAATCCATTAAAAAAATATTTCTGATTCTTCCTACTATATATTTTTTCAACTGATATATATTCATTCTAATGTGTTAAAAATTATGAATATATATTCATTTTTAATAAAATATCATTCATAATCTCGTGGATAATGAATATTTCATGTTGTACTCTTCCAAAAATGTAATATTCAACACCGTAAAATAAAATAATCCACCCCTTCAACATTAAATACACCCCTTAACCCAAATAAAATAATTACAAAAATATCATTCATTTCCAAATTTATGTTAAATTACCTTCACATAAGTCAATAGAGTGGATTACTGATATTCTAGACTCTCCACACTAATATTCCTCAAGACCGTATTTTTTTATCATAAGAGTCATTTTTAATCGAATTAAAACTCCTTTAACCACTTTGTTTTATTATTTATTATACTATCATAGCTCTATTTAATATTTAATCCATGTTAAACTAAGGAATTATAATGTATCAAAATAAAAAATTAAATTTAAATTTTTGGTAACTATTAAAAAATATATATAATATATAAATTATCTCTCATATTTTTTACATGCCATGTTTGTGGATGATTTATACCTATATAATTAAATCATAAATTCATTGTGTATAATAAAAATTGATTCATGATATTAAACACATATTTATATATATTTAATATTATGGTAGTCTATAATGGTTATAAACTGTTTATAATATATACATTTTACTGATCATGAAAATTAAAATTCTTTATTAAATGTTCATAAATAAATTACTCATATTAAATATCATTAAGAAGAACATAAAAAAATTATATATTTATATATTTATCTTTGAATAATAAAAGTTTTGTTAAAAAATATGTTTAAATATAAAGAAACAAAACAAGACCTTAAATAAGGGACACTGTACTCCATCCTTTTATTTGGGGTTTTTATATACATCTCTCCCCCATTCCCAATTATTCTTTTATGTCAAAAATAACATATATTCTAAATATACATTGTTTAATTTTTTTCATCTATTAAACTATAATTATAAATTTTCTATTCCCATGGGAATATTATATAGCCCAAGATATTATTTCTTATAAATATGATATTTTATCAAAAACTCATTAATTTTTCATTCATTTATTCATATTTAATTTAATTTATAAATTTTCCACCTTTAAATTAATATAATTTTATATTCCACCGTTATTTTATTAATCTGAAATATTTTAAACATATATATGGCTTATATTAATATTAATAAACCAAATATTTTTTCATGAATTTGTTTCATACTTATACGTGATATATTTTCAATCAGTAAGGCCCACATAGTAATGAGAATATTTTTATATAGTGGGTGGCATTAAAAAATAACATCCCCAAAGACAAAAAATAAAATAATTTTATTTTTAAAATATTATTTATATATATCAAGCCATTTGCTCTATGCATAATATTTCATGTGGACATGATTAATTTTTTTTTCAATATTTTTATGATTTCTTAGGTTTATGACTCAATATATGATGGTTGATTATTAATTTTTAATATTTTTTATCTATTTTTACAATTCATAAGATAATGATAATTTTATAATGATTATAGTAGTTACTTTGACCACCCATTGACTTTTGAAAATTAATTTCTTAAGTATATATATATTATTTCCCATTCTATGGGAATTTTTTCACACTATTTTTTGGGGTTTTTGCTATAGTTTTGACCTATATTATTATTATTATTATTATTGAATTTTTTTGATTGATTTAATTCTTTTGAATATTTTATTATATCATATATTGTATAGACCGAATTTAATAGAGACATGAAACCATTCGATTTTTTCTATTCAAATTTTTTCTACTTATATTAAATCTAAAGAAATAATTGTGTATAAATATTTTGGGTTTTCATTTTCTAAAAAATGAAATTTAAGAGAATATTAATATTTTAAATATAGATACACAATTAATTAAAACTTCATTCACCTGAACATAATGGAATACGATAATACTTTTAAACCTATAGAGAGACAGAACTATCAAAAACATATAAAATGGGCCTATAAATAGTGGTATTTTATTCAGTGACATCTTAAACTATAAAAAAAATCAATTAAATTATATAAAAACGAAACTAAATTGAATGTATCTTAACTTTTTTAAGATAAATATTAATTAGTTTTTAGTTTTTAAAACATCATGAAAAAATAAAAAAGAAACTCTCCCATTTTAATATATTTATAGTGATATGTTGGAATTAAATATTAATTTTGGGTTTCATATCAAATTATAATTATGAAAAAACTACTCACTCTATAAAAAAGTTAATGTAAACGTCCTTCTAAAAAAATATCAAAACCGACCCTCTATTTTTCTCCTCCTATTATAAAATAAATTAATCTATTGTAATCATACAATTAACAGATTATTCAATTTATTCTTATAGAGGTCGTAAGATTGATTGGTGGTACCTCCTTGGATTTATTTTATTTATAATAATTATTGAAAACTATATTTTTAAACTCTACATCTTGTTATTATTTTCATCATTCTAGATATACATGAATAATAGATATATATGTGTTATAATCTCCATTTTTTTTATTATTTCTCATGTTTTACAATTTGACATGAAATTGTCCAAATATTATCATTCGCAATTTTTGTTCATTAATATAATATTTCATGAAACAAAATCCATTTATCATTGTTGGTCTATAATAGTTTAAAAAAACCATCTTCTATTATTTTCTAGTCTCTCATCATTCAAAAAAATTTATATTAACCTATCCTAAAAAATGACATATTCTAGTGAATGTTAAGTATTAATTACTTTAATTTATTCTTAATGATATTTTATGTTTATTTTATTGATATTTAGTTAATAAAAATGTTAGAAAATATATATCACAAATTGATATTAACTATTTAGGGTCTATTCTTTCAAACAAAATACATTAAATAATAATATTTTTTTAATTTTCATGAAATATAATCACATTTCTTATCTTTAAACAATAATTTCACTAAACATCATTAAAATCTAGGGAAAAATTTAGCAAAATTTTGGAAGAGAAAAATAATTAAGGGATAAATATGGATTAAATTTTTTATAAAAAAAACAAGATAACACATTAATTTTTTTAATTTTTTATAATATAATTTTATCGTATGAAATGAATCATTTAGATACTAAAAAACAAACATTTTTATCACTAAAAAACATTAAAAACTATATTATGTAGATAAAGACCTTTTATGTTTCTTAGAGTGTCATATGCATAACCCTTTTCAAACTAGTATATATAATAAATAGTTCTTCATTTAAACAATATGAATAAAATGATTGATAAATTTAATTTTCATTAGTTTGATTTAAAGAGCATACCCGATGAATTGTGTTTTTATGAATTTTATCACCCATTTTATTGGATATCTAAGGATCACATACTATTCATGATATATAATGGTTCTCATACACTTATATATGATTTATGAGTAACTCTAATTTTTCATATACAATTATCATGTTACATATGATTAAGTACACAATTTATTCCGGTTATGATATAATAAAATAATTTAAATAAACTTTAAACCCCATTTTTTGAAAGCATTTGTTTATTGAAATGATATTTCATTTCAAGACCAATTTTAAAAATATAATTTAGATGAAAAAATTTGAATATAGATTTTATTTGAATAAATAATGTGATATTGTATATGAATGAAAAAATCAAATAATATTAATGCCACCATAAAAAATATGTGTATCTTTATACATTAAAATATTACATTCCTTTAATCATTTTGTTATATTATTTTTTATGAAACATATAAATTTTTTATAATAATTTAAATAAATTAAAATGGTATATAAATTTTTTTGTGATCATTTCCTTCTAAATACACTAATATTATGCATGTAAAAATAGAGATATGGAAGTGATCATATTGGAAGGAAAACATAAAAATTAAATTTTAAAATATTGTACCTTAATTCGAGAAAAAATTGTAACATGAATTACATATATTAAGGAATAATTATTTTTATTTAATTATTTATATACACGGATACATTTTTATTTTTATTTTTATTTCATTTGACATATTACAATATTATATGATATTACTTATTTATTTATGTTCATGTCGAATGAAATGATGATATTTAGCTCATATGTCAATATTTAAATTTGTAGGTTGAATGTGGTCCCAGAAGACATTATTACTTAATATAAAAAATATTATTCATAAAATAATAAAAATAGTTTTTATACTTCTATTATAAATTTAAAAAACAATAGTGAATTTTAGTAATGAAAAATGAATTGTAATACAATCATTAATATAGAAGGCCTTATATATGGATGAGAAATGATTAATTTTATAAATTATCATTTTTTAATAATGATATAATATGTATAAAATTATCCTAACTTCCATAGTATTAGTGACACAAAAGTATTTCTTTAAAAATAATTTTATTTATAATCTATGTGATGTGGTTATGAAAAAAGAATAACATAGCAACATAGAGGATGAAATCAACACTGATCCATTAATCTTGTTATAAATATTTATGTTAGTGGATAGATATGAAAGTATATGATAAATTATTTTATAATATTTATAAATTAGGGATGATAAATTTATATAGAAATAAATACCATTATTATTACCAGTAAAAATATTTTGTGATCGACAACAAATTACATTAATCTGTAAGGTGGCAGACTATCATAAACAATAATGGCAATATTATCTCCCATTTGATATATGAGATGATTGATATAGGTTCTTATACTAAAAAACCCATTAATATATGGAATATAATTTATTTATCATTTAATCATTCTTTTTTTTATATTTAACAGTATTTTAGAACAATAAATAAAAAACACATTATATTAACTATAAAAATTCTTTGTAAACCCACTTTTAATTACCCCTTATAACCTCTATTGAATAATAATGAGTCATGTATTCTATGTTATAATTTGTTTTATTATACCATTCATCATATTTAGGATGATAATATATTATAAAATTAAATTGTGTGTCAAATAAAATTTGATGACCATTCAACAAATTTAATTTAATTATGGGATTAATATTTGATACTTTGGATTGAGTAACTCCATATAACATGAAAATTTATTTGATATATTTTCGTTAATTTTTCGATAATGATATTTTATTTTAACAGGGGTGGAAATAACTATATTTATTTATTATATAAAAATTAACCCACATCACATTATTACCTCAATATTATTGTAAATACCACTCTAAAATACAGGGATGCATTTTCTAATTTCCAAAATGGAATATGAAGTGGTATAACAATCCCATTAAATAATTTTTTATTGTTCAATATAATATTTTCAAGTCAATAATTTCATGGTTAAGTCAAAAATAACTCTTTTAACTCGATCAAACTAGAAATACACATGAAGGTATTTATATATCTTCGTATTTCATTGATGAAGGGAAAAAGATGAAATATGAGATTTTATCAAACATTCCCTCATAAAATGAGAATGAAAATTTACAAATAATATAATTACAAATATAAAAAACAATATTTTCCAATATATTTTTTAACATACAATTCATAAACAATATAACATTTTCCTAGAAAACATTGTCTTTCTTATGAGAATGTTATATTCTTTCTCACAAATATGGTTTTACTGAAAAATTCTAAACATAAAAGGATTTTATTTTATCAACAACAACTAGGAAGAAATTAATCATGTCATTAAATAATGTTTTGTGTTCCAAATGATACATTGATAATCAAAATTGATGATTTCAACACAAATCATCAAATAAATTTTTTTCTTTTATATTATGGTAATTAATTTTTCAATAATAATCCTTATATAGTTATAGTAATCTTAAATACCTCATGATCAATTAATATTAGTAAATATATTTTTTTATAAATCATTACCATTATATATTTCACACATTCTACCATAAAAATTATGCCTCAAATTCTTTAAAAAACCCACATTTCTTAATTCCATATCATATAAGAATACTTTTACTGATATTATTTTAGTTAACGTATTGAATAATATCTTACATGATAATTTAGCATCATAAAATGACCAAATTTCTTCAATAATGAATTATTATAGATACAAAAGTAATGATTTTTATTGGGAAATTCTATAACTTGATCATTCAATTAAATTATTTTTTATTTACAATAATAAATCAACACTTTCATTCATCCATATGAATTTATCTCCCTTTTTTAGCATTATCAATGATAGAGAAAGCAGAGAAATATTTTCAAGAAACCTATAATAATAGGCCACAAATAAAAAAACTATGAATATCTATTTCATTATTTATTTTTTGACATTATTTAGAAAAATTATATTTAAAATGGTCAAATTATATACTATATTGAGAATCAATATATCATTGGAATGTTTTTTTTGTAAAAAATCTCACTTTCTAAAAATTAAATAATGTACCATTTTATTTAACGTGTAAAAACCCATTTCTGAGTGTTATTCATGATCATTATTAAATTTAGAATATACCAATATTTCATTAACCATCGTGACCACAAAATTATTTTATTAATCATGGAAAACCCTGTTAATATCATCTATAAATATAGATGGTAAATTAAACTACCCAAAGGAAATAATGAAAAAATTATAATGGATATATCTAGTATGAAATGTGGAATTTGGAATATAACCTTCATTCACCATCAACTGATGTTACCCCATCCTAAGATCAATCTTCTAAAAGAATTTTGATCCTTGGAGTTGATTAAATAGACCATCAAGATGAGGAAAATGATACGTGTTAATAATTATAAAGTTATTCTAGGATGTAATATAAATTAAAAAACTTAGGTATCAATATTTTATATTAAAAAATAGATGCATCATATTGTGAATTGATATTTCAAATGAAACCATTATCTAGCTAATCATGTAGTATTGGTTTGACATCTAATTGATCTACTTAAGACAATTGGTATGGATGTTTTTATACGGTATTATCATCATCTAAAAAATGAATTGTAAAATCATCGACCCACTATGAATCATCACTAGAAAAATCCATAGAAAATACATAGACATATTAATTTACAACAAGGAAAAATCTAATTTGTATATATTCATTCTTTTCTACAACATGAGCTTGGTAACTTCCACTTCCATCTCAATTCAATTTCAAATCTTTATGGTAGGTTATCATTGGTATGAAATCATTCATCAAACCATTATTATCTTTTAATTATATATTTTAATTAAAAATATAATTAAAATAAATGCCCAAAATGTTTACTAACAATATGGTGAAAAATTAGAATCTATTTGTAAAAAGTACACCCCACTAAGAATAATAGGATTATACTAATAAAAAATAGTTGTGTTTATATTTACAACAAAATATTTCTCCAAAAGTTATATAATATATTAATGGGGATATATTTGAATATTTTACACTTTTTTTCAAATAAATGAATTTCTGGGATGATATAGACTTATATATGTCATTGGTTTAATTCAAATAAACAACTATCATACATTTAACCACATAATTTGATTTGAAAGAATCAAGTTTAGTAGTATAAAATGATTTTTTATAACTTTAAATATATTATCATGATGATTTATATACTATATAACATACATTTGACACATTCTAAGATAATGACCCAACTCATTTTAACTAAAACTACTCACTATCGAATGGGTTTATATTACCCAATTCACTTATTGTTTTGGACTTGTTTAGTTTCATTCATAAACAATCTATCCAATTTCACAACACTAATGAAGTATTATATTGCCTTTTACTGCACATAAAACATTTTAAATAAATACATAAGTAATTATAATTTGGTTCCTTCACCAATGCATTCCACCATGAATATTTATTACTATTTCCTCACATAGAAAATAAGTTTTAGTAACTCTAACTCATATTTATTAGATCAATGAAAAATATTTTCATAAAAATTAAATTACCTTATGTATAAGGACATTTATAAACATCAACTCATTGATTAGTGAAGTCTATATATATTACCATCAAAGTACCAAATAAATCCTGTTACGTACCTATGGTTTTTTAAAATCATTCATCATATAATGCTTCTGAATCATCATCCATTTTCATCTCTTAAATGAATTGTTTTTGTATGATGATCCAATCATTATTAGGAAAACATTTCTATTTAAATGTATTCTAAAATTTAAAAAATTATCTCAAGTCATGATAATCTATTTCGTTAATTTTCATAACCAATTACCACTATCAATTATCCTCATTTTACAAAATTTGAATATAAAGAGTACCATTTTTTATGTTATGGACATCACATGACTTCAAATATCTATTCCAACATGTATGTCTATCAACCATCTACAACTCAATTTGATGTTTGAAAAAATGATATAGGATGTTGTACCATTAAATTCTCCATTGTTGTTATGTTCTTCTATAGTAGATCTAGAACCTCTCAAAAGTGGTTACCATCTCTTTTTATAGATAATGTAATCTAAACCACCACTAAAAATAACGATCAATTCAAATTATGACCATTATAGGATGCATATTTGGAACGATATTTCTGAATTTATCCCTTATAATAGTATATTTTATTTACCCTCTATGTAATAATAATCTCTAGAAAAAGATATTATATGAATAAAATTTGAAATATTACTTTATATATCACTTTAACATAACCATATTATAGAATCTATTAATGGTATGCTATTAAAATTATTCTAACCTCGAATGATTTCTAAACCATGGATCAAACACCTACCCTAAAGAAGCAATATTAAACATTACATTTTAATTTTTCATTAAAAATATATCTATTTATATCTGTACAATATATCATAAAGGTTTATTGATTAAAACTCTTAACTTTTTACTCTTAAATAAAAAAGTCATATTTATAAAGTGGATAATTATATTCAGTGACCTTAAAAAATTTAAGCAATATTCATGATTTATTTTCATGATATTTATTATCAATTTTTATCTTGACACCATCCTCATCCATATTTTTCACTGAAAACCATTGGAAAACATTTTATAATGTGAGATGAGAACAAAATATCTCTATATGGGACATAAAGATTATGAAGGTTTTAGCCTCATAAAAAATATTAAAACAAATAAAATATGTTAAATAATAAAATTATTATTTTACGGTATTATATAAATCATTTATACATTAAACAGCTAAACATTTTTTTATAAAAATAATAAAACCCATAAAATGAAAATGAAAAACCTTTTACACAAAATAAATAATCATAATCATATATCATTTTAAACACACATAAGTAATATATAGAGACTATTTTATGACTTGGGATAAAACTACTCATTAAATCCCCCAATATTTATTTTTATGACATTGATCAAAACCAATGCACTATGTAAATATAATGGGAATCACAATTATAAAATGCTATATTGGCCACAAATAATTTTAATAAGCGGAAATTGGTCTAAACCAATCATATATGTTGTATTAGTCTGAATATTGTCGTATATAAAATAATCATGTACAAATCATTAATACAAAATTTTATGGGTCCTACTCATCCATACCACCATTGAAATACTTAGTCAATCTCATTTTCAAAACATTATTCTATATTGAAATTCTATTTTTTTAAACCCATTTCCAAAAATAAAATACCCCAAATAAGGGTAAATAGAATTTTTTCATTAAAAAATCATGAAATATTTTTATTTAATCTAATATTAAATAATTTTTATAGTTTTGTAATATTATTAATCTCTATATATGCTAAAATATAACATAACATTTTTTCATTCTTAAGAAAATTTTTATTTAAATAGTGTACATAATATTACTCTTGAAAACCATTGAAATAATGTAAAAATAAAAAAAACATTTATTGTTTATCCATGTATATAGAAATACATTAATTTAATATTTTAAAAAAATATGTTTATGGGATAAGAATAGTATAAATCATATCATTAAAATGGTATTGAAAAAAATTCAATTCCTCAATCTTGATTTATTAGCTATTTTCCGAATCTACCAAAATAATATATTTATGTTAATTATATAGTTTATAAAAACCTTTTTTTAATTATATTATTCATTTTATTTTACATATTAATATGGTATATATATGTACTTGCAGGTTTTTTTCATGTCACATGTTTTGATGATTACGGATGATATTTAAATTATGGATTTGGTTAGTTTAAAATAGTCAATGAGGTCATTATTCTATAATATAGAGATTAATAATCATTATATAATTATAATTTATAAATGTAAATTATTTTTTGAAATCCAATAATGAATTATGGCTCAGAAAATTGATCTACACGACAATCATGGAGATGATAGGCCATATGTAGACATGAGTAACATTTCCATTTATCAACGATCATTATGTAATGAATGTATGAATTGTTTTATTTTATTCATAAAATTATCACTACATAAAAAAGAAGATATTATATATTTAAAAATAATAATTTGTATAATCCATGAGTTTTGGTTATGAAAAATGAATCATATCGTATCGTGTATATGGTACTCTACATGTACACATGAATGACATTGTCATTACTTGGTGAATATAAATTTAGTAAATTAAATGTTATATTATCATTTTATAATGATAAATTATTTATAAGTATCATATACAAAAAAACAATTGTATTGTAACCCCAAGACACCCGAATCCCTATGTCATGGAATTATTTTATTACAATGGCATGATTAAATGTAATAAAATACTGAAAGAACCAATCATTTTTTTCAATATTCAAAATATATATTACGTATATGATTCCCATAAAATATGGGAAATTGTAATTAAAAACCAGCTACATAATAAAAGAAATAAACTGAGTCCTTGATAGCCTATTCAGAGTTTTAATCTTTATAACCTGGGGAAACATAACATAATAAGGATTATCTCAAATGATCAGTAAAGTTTTGTAAAAAAATTGAATAAAAATAGATTATAATATATCAATGTGTCAAGATGAATAACTAATAACATATTCAATTCAAATCACGTTATACAGAAAAAAATATGGCAAGGTAAGAAACTAAAACACCTGCCATCATGTCAAATAATCTGAGAAATAAATATATACATAGAAATATCAATGAATAATATTATTAATAAATTATTACTAAAATATATATCAATGAATTGATTAATTATTTTTCATCATGTATATGGACCATGAAAACATATACGGTCATGGCCATTCACAAGACAATTTAAAATAACATATAAAAACCTATTTAATTTTGAAAATGAATTCATCTCATGAGAACTTATTGATTCATCGAGCGAATATATATAGAATGAGACACACTATTCATTAATTCTCCAAATAATTACTTATATTTACTTATTTTAATATACAATATACCCTATAAAATATACATATTGAATAAATAATTTATAAAAATAAATATTTCCCCAAATAATCGAATAAATATCAATGTGGACAACATATTTAAAATGGTATATAGTTTAAGAAACTAATATCATTAATATGATAATATAGATATTCATGTATCATTCCAATGTATGATTATTCGAATAAAAAAATTGACTAAAATATATTTGAACAATCACAAAAGTAAGTGATTATGCAATTATAGTCAAGAAGAACATTCATGGGGAGAATAATATTTAAAAATTACAATGTGTCTCATTCTTGTTTGAATCATTTTAATCATTATATCTATATATAAGTGACAATAAATTAATCACATAATATCATGAGAATAATTAGATTCATGATATAACTTTTTAATGGTTAGTATATACGCCATATAAAAGTTAATTTGTGCATAATAACAAATAAGCCTCAATGAAATGTAATTTTAGATTAAATCCATTACCATTACCTTATTTTTTGTATGTGGTATTTATACTACATTTATTTAGTTTAAAATATCTTAATAATGTATACTATAACCATAATAATATTTATAATATTATATTTCATCACTTGATAAAATTAAATTACTGGTTTTTAATACACTGTCATTTTTAAAACTATTTCAGGTGTAAATTTTTAGTTTTCTCTAGTATATTTTGATTAGTTAATTGTTGTTACTATTTATTATATAATTATTTCATTATTTAAATAATGTAAACCAGTAATTTATAATAATATATATTAAGTACATATTTTTTAAAATAATCTATAAATTTTGGAGATAATAAATGAAAAACTCCATTAATGGAGATAATGGGTCATACGTACGAATGAAGGATAGATTCATTTCATTATCATATTAGAATTATTATAATAAAATGATACATATTCATATGATATCATCAGTATCATATATATGAAATATATATTACATATTTTCATTAACATTATCCTTAATATGTTTCATTATATTGTAAACGGATCCCAACACATTAAGGGGGTTGTAGTCCACAATTCAACAAATGATGTTATTGTATATAACGAAATTTAAATTATAAGTGTATCACATATAAATGAATTCAATATTCTTGATGACATAATAAATATAATATAAAACATATATAATTATATTCTCCATCATAATTACCACCACAAAAGGATGTAATGGAATAATGAATATTCATTGCTTCGTGAGCCAGTAATTCACCATTAACACAAACAATATGTTTGTTACCAGATGGGTGGGGGTGTGTTTAAGTGTATATCAAACACATCCTAGTATGTTTAGGATACATTTTTTGGTATATAAACATGGAATACTATGAGTTCATATGTGGAAAATGGAAATAAATCTATAGAGATTGAGAAAATATGTTATCTCTTAATCAGAAAACTACCTATGGTTTTCCCCCAAGGGATTCCCTGGATGGAATTTTTACCAGGTTGAGGATAATTGGAAGATTTTATGAATGTTGAGGATTTATTTTGGAAGATTTTGGATTATACTGAGTGTCTTTAGATGTGTGATAATGTGGAGGATATAAGCTCATTCTATAATGGAGAAGGAGTCACACTATTGTAATATTTGTACCAAGGAATACAATATAAATTATTCAGATTAAAATTGTATCCAATAATGTTCAAATATAAATAATATTTGGGATAGAATTTAATTCTTTCTATACATTTTTTCTTGTAAATGTCTCTAAGTCATTTAGTCCATTAAGACTGTGGATTGGTTATTTATTAATCCTACTTTTACATTATTTATTGTAACTAATTTTAGTCAGATTCACTTGTAATATTAGGAAAAAATAACATTTTTCACTTATAAATTAAAATTTTTTCTAATTATATATATTTAATCCATATTTCATATTTTTATTCATAAAAGTGGCAGCAATTAATTTAAATTTAATCACACATATTTGACGATAGTGCATGTTCCTAGAGTGAAAATGTTTAATGGTTTTCTATGTTTTTAAACCCAATATCATTGTGAAATTGATTAATATGACCTAAATAGTATCAATTAATAAAATTATATGACTAAACATTAAAACTAATTTAATCTTTTTTTATCTATATAAATAAAATAGATTAATGGGATGTTTTAAACTAAAATTCAATATTTTTAACTATACCGTAAAAAATGAAACATAATAAATAATTAAAAAATTCAACAAAATATAATTTTTATGGTTATATTTAAATTATTATGTATATATTGACATATACTATCTATAAGATATCCGAAAAATTGGATTTAAAATAGGTTATACAAAAAAATGACATAAGATCTTCTTAATTGAAATATATCGTTTTGTGTGTAATATTGGGTTTGTTCTTATCCTTTTAAAAACAATTTATTGGATGAATAGAAAATATATATTATTTAATATTTAATATATATATTTCATTAATATAATTCACTAGTAATAATTAATTTGATTTATTAATATAAATCATATATGTGTGTATAAAAATATGTTTTTATAAAAAATTTATATTTATACACAATTTGTTCTTATTCTCATTTATAATTATTTTATATCCAATGAATTAATTTTCAATGTATATAAACCACATATTTATATAATTTAGTTAATGATATATATAACCACAACATTATCTTCAAGGATAAGTCTTATTAAATAAAATATTAATATTTTAATAATATTATTCTGTTATTTAAATTTAAGTCTTATGTGTAATGTATTCATTCAAAGAATGTAATGCTTCTGTTTAAGGTAATATAAATTAGTGTTTTATAAATTTAAAAATATATAATGGATTTAATGTAATTAGAATAGTAAATAGATTTTAATTTCATTGGTCATTGTATTCCCTTATACGCATGATAAAGTCCATAATACACTCTATCAAACACAACATTCTTATATTAGAATTTCAGGGTGTCACATTATCCCCAATTTAATTATATTCCTTACTGATAATTTGATCATGATATCATTATTATTGGGATTGATATAAATATTAATTATAACCCCACATCATGATTAGGGTTAATAACACATGTTTTTAATTAGTGTGAAATGATTGTATAATGATCACATAACATTGTTCCATACTATGAGAAAATTGTTTATAAATAAAAACATGGATAAGGAAGAAAATTCATATAATCATGTTCTGTTGATTAGTGATAGAAAATATTTCTAGGAAAATGTTAACGATCACAATGCCACAAATACGTGATATATAAGGGAAATTTTATTCATCAAGAATGACTGTTCTTGGAAAATACTTTTCTTTGAATAAAATTCTTCCTCGAGTTGTGTAATTATTTATATCAATGTAAATATAAAAAAATATACATACATTGTATTTTTCTGTAAAAACAATTCCATGAACCAACTCGAGTGGTCCATGAATCTACCACTCGATCTGATCTACGGAAAGGCTCGAGAGGCGTTATCTATCATATCGAGCTGGAGACTAGTTCCAGGGCATTAAGAAAAACAATGTGAATATTTTGGCCCAATAAAAATATATAAAATAATAGAAAATAATAAAGAGTGGATCATAATAAATAATCTAAATAATGATACTAAAGAAGAACTAAAAAAATAAATCTAACAAAAAAGAACAACCACTATCTTTGTGTGACCTTGTGAGGTCACACACTAATTCACCACTAAACATTACCCAAGGTGAATTCACCCAGGCTTGAGCATTCACACAAAATAAAAATAGAAACAAAATATAGTTGTGAGTATTAAAACTCAGTATGTCAGCCTGATATACTATTTTCCAATGTACTATCTCTAAAAATAATAAACATCAATTATATGTTTGAACTAAATTACATTAAATTATGTATTTCTACACTTTTTATATAAAAAAATAACAAAAAAATTTACTTAGTTATTTGAAAAACTATATTCTAAACCTACGTGTTCCTGTGCTATTCCAATTGGAATGTGAGGATTTAATATAAAACCCGCACTAAAGAGTTTAAAACACATCTGGTCTTTAAAAATCATTTTTTATAGGAGTTAGAAAACCAAATCATCACATTCCATGAAAAACAACACCTAGGATTACTATGGAAGTTATATTGCAAGGGAAAGGTAAATAGGTATTCCAGTATCTCAATAACAATTCAATCAACTAAAAGCCACTAGACATAAGAAAACCCGTGTGATCGAGAATAATCCATATGTCAGTAATTCATCTGACACCATCAATAAAATCAAGCCCCGTATTATGAAATATAACACTCCATTTTTTCATCCACTCTTTATCAGGACAGGATGAGTGAATATCCATTAGAAATGAAGCCAATCATATCTCCCTACTATGGGCCACTATTCAGTACCATTACCTAATAGTTCTATACTCATCCTAAGATGTTATTTCAAAATTCCTTATTCGAATGTGCCAAGTATTAAAGGGGGTGATCCATCAGATTCTACCAAGAATCAAATGAAATCCTATATTTATAATAATATTCATAGTAGGCCAATCCATGAGTCTCCCCAAGGCCTGTTCTCATGCCATAAAATAAATTGATAACAAAGGGTTCCCAACTGAGGATCCCACATAATGTAACTCAGGGATTCCATCCCATGTTCTTCCCAACCATTACAAATTGGAATTACCTGAGGATAAATCAATAGTTGATTTCATAATAGTATCTTCCCATTATTTAAACAATGTTTCCAAACAGCCCCTTAAACATTCCATAAAATCATTCTTTACCAAATATGCAAACCAATTTCTAAAGAGCTGTAAGACACACAGTTTACTATAAAAACCCATTTTTAAAAGCCAGCTAAAACTTTTCTAGATCCTTTTTAAATGAAAACCCACATTTTTGGAAATTCCAACAAAGATGCAATTCATTGTCAAAAAATAACCTAATTTTAATAAATTTATCTTAACATAGAACATAACATAAAACAGTTGAATCCTTTACAAGAACCCCAAAACCCATTATTTCACCAACAATACCTTTATTATCATAATAAAAACCACTTTTAATATCCATAAAAGACCATAAAACATAATTTTATATGCTTCCAACACATTAACAAAAATAGAAAAATATTTTATATCGCGTTGGACAAATAAATGCCAATTGGGCCCCATTCCAAAGACCAACCATTCAATGATTAGAAAAAAATTTCATTGGAAACTCATAAAGTCAAAATAATCAAATTTTCCTATCAGTATCTTATTTTTAATTCTAAAACAGATTATAATTATCAAAAATTAGGTGTGAAACGTGAAAAAATTCAATTAAACAACCAGTGTACACAACTATAAACTAAAAATACTATTTTCATAAAACAACCATCTTTTCAAACTAAATAAACTAACCAAATTTTTCACAATAATTATAATCATATTGATAAAGGTAAAACATAATGAAATATATGAATTTAAATTTATACATCCAAGGGAAAGAGGACCCCCCCTCCCCCTTTCATTGTATGTTATTTCACAAAAGAATGACAAATATCACTATACAAGTTTATAGAAACGTTTTCCAGCAAAATAAATTTAAAATGAATCTTTAAATTAGTAAATATTATTTATAGAAGGTGTGAAAAGAAAAAAAATTGATTCTTAAATTAAAAGGTCAAGTTCATGAAAAATGTACCCTAAATTAATGGAACAATGAAAAAAAAGCACGTTTGCAAGCACCTATGTGGGTCTTAAAAATGAAAACCTACAATGATAAACCATAGTAAAAAAACCACTAATATTACAAGGATTTAAACAAGAACCAAATAAATAAATCCATAATGGTATACTAATGGGAAGAAAACACGTCGGAAGAGGAGATGTCGAGAAGGCATGAGCTCTTTGGAAAAATTATGGAACAGTTTGGAATGTTATGGAGAAGGTGAGGTGATAGAACTGTTTATAAATGGTGTTCTATTGATGGGGAGTTCACCAAAGGATGGTCTCCAAGTAGGAGGGTTTGTGATTCTGATGGATGTTTGGTGTCTGTAGGTTGTGCCAGAGGAAAAAAATATGGAGGCCATAATTGTAGGAGGTAGAGAAACAGGAAGCCGCACCAGTTGGATAGAGGGTGGGGTCATGATGGTGAGGCGACCGTCTTAGAGGGTAGTCATGATGGGTGGGGTAGTTCCAGAGAGAAGGAGAGGAAATGTGGTGGTTTCTGCTTAGGCGGACGGAGGAGGGAGTAGGTGCTGAGATGGTGTAGGTTCCACTAAGCAGGGGAGGGTCGCGCATGCAACCTAGATGAAGTATATGGGGATATTAGATAGAGGGGGAAACATTTGGGTTTACCCCTTTTTATCCATTATGCATTTTTTATAACACATTATTAAAAATTAAAATAATAATAATTATTATAACAATAATAATAATAACAGTAAAAAAACTAACCAAATAAAGGAAAAAATTATAATAAAAGTATTAAATTAATTTTAATAACAATAAAAATTCATTAACAATATTACAAATTTTATACGACCCAATAGTTAATGCTTGTTTTAAATAAGAAATCCATTTATTTCAATATTTTTCAAAAACCACCGATAAGCGATATTACCAAGGAGAAGCAGTGTGTGGTTTTAAAATACTCCCCACTCATGCCCCAAATGAAATCAACTCAAATTATGTACCTTTAAACAAAGTCTCAAAAAATGTGTCTGAGACTCAACTCGAACTACAAAAAAAGTTATTCAATGAAATAACAATTAAATTAATTAAACACATGGGTCATGCGGTGACAATTATACACACAATAATTCATTACACCACCGAAAATCAACAACACTATCAAGATGATTGATCAATACAGAAGGATTCCATATCAACATGATCCAAACTCTATATCCAAGGAGATTCCATCGACCACCAACGAGACTCAACCTCATTTCATAGAACTGATCACTAGAATAGGGGTGGCCTAAATGGATTCCCCACCATAAGAATTCAACTAGAATCTGATAAAGACATAATAGAAAACCCTATGAGACACGCGGTGGGTCTCCTCACCATAAAAAACCAACTTATACATCGCCAAATGGGTAATCCAACGTAGACCTCTATAGAGTCTTACCAAAGCTAAAAGAAATATTGAATAAACACTTAAACCTTCTTATCCCTTTTAAACTAAGGATAAATAAAAACTAAGTCGTCATCTGATTCACATGGGTTGTCCAAACAAGGATACTAATCAGTAACTCCAATTCAAAAAAGCACCATTACTAACATTGTGTGAGGGATAAGTCCATAAATCTAATTTCATCCAAAGGAAATTCAAAAAAATAGAGGAGCCACAAAAAAATTCAAACTGTCTCATTCCAACGATAGATTCATTCCCATAACTAAACACTTTAAAATACCATAGGGTTATTGACTATGCATTGAATTCACTCCGAGGCCTTTTTTATAGAGCACTAATAGATAAAGCATCTCCAACCTCATATCCATGTTCTGATAATCCCAATAAGAAACATACATATTTTGATCTGACATATTAAAGAAAATAATTTTTAAATAAAACCATACTGGCATTAAAATACAAAGTTAATGAAAATACGCCCAACATTTCCATTCATTTCAAAACCCAAGTCACCATCATTACACTATAATGATAAGAGATTTCTTATACTATAATGAAACATACACAAGAAATATTAAACAAAAACACAAAAAAACAAAACCTCTAGACTACCTCAATGACACTTTCTAGAGACGCCTCTATAGAATCATTTTAGGTGACCAAAATGTCCCAAAGCATGAAAAGGATTAGGAGTACATGGGGATGACAGACCATTATGACCCAACTTTCCAAAGTGATAAAAAATGAAAATATCTTGATGTGAAGAGGTTTATGAAATAACACAAGACCTTTTTATTCCACTACATGCTCCATCGACATTCGATCTCATACTCATCTTCTATTTGGATGTCTCCCCACCTCTTCTATGAATTGAAAGGGGTAGGACTACCTTGTGCAGTCATACCAACACGTCTTCAACATGAAGGGATTTCCTCACAACATTTTCAAGAAATGTTATGTTGGACATTTACAATGTATATTGAAGATTATGATGAAGGTTGAACTCTAAATTCCAAAGCCTTCATGGAGTCATTAGTGGAATACCCTAAATCATAAGGTATTATCTCCAAAAATCCCTTGAAATACTCTAACAGTGATCAATCACCCTATTACATATAACAAATCTCCATACCCTTTCTCACCTATTTTTCATAGAGATATACTAACGAATGAATAAATAATTGGAAAATACCTTGTACGCTCTTAATGAGACCTCTTCCAAGACACTCACATCCACCAAATCCATGGTGAACCATAAGGCATGACGGTTTCAAACTCGACATTCAATGACTTGGGAAAAAAATGAGGCAAATGTTTCATTCAATCATTTGAATTCACACCTCTACTACAGATGTGTATTCTTTTCTATAAAAAATATGTAGATATAGCTTCCAAAACACCATCATAAAATATCTAGTTTGATCAACAGTACTATGATCACCAATCACAGCCTCATGGGGACAACCACTGGAAAATAAATTCAAAGAACCCAATCATGGTCAACTCGATAATAAAAATAATAAAAATAAAACACAACATAGTTATAATGATATAAACAAAATAAAACAATCCATCACAACATCAAAACATTCATTTTGAAAACATACATTTATTAAAAAAATGTTGTTGGGTTAACCCCACTTAATTAGTATTCTTTAGAGTCTCTCTCAAATTAATGTTTTCAAGCCACCCCGGGAATCCATCCACCATACCATACAATCAATCATATTCCAACACAAAAAATGACGTGTCAGCACACCTTTGAAAACTTAGTCCAAAACAAAACAACATCATTTAAAAAAATCATTCATCCCATATCATTTAAAACAAAATTTAAATTAAACATGTCATTTCAAAAAACAATTTTTCAAAATTGATGTTTATTCTGATTCATGAAACATTCATATGTAATAGGATACTCAATGAAATCTCAAACATGGAATTATGGCCGATGTGTGAAATGACCACGTGGTTGGCAATCATATTCCAAACATATCACCAACACTGAGACCATTTTAGAACCACTACCCTAGATCTACATGGCTTTCTAGTCTATTCAATTCATGAGGATTATTATCCCAACTCCCCTTGTCATATCCCTATCACAAAAATTTCCACAAAAACAAAATGAAACTAATAAAACCAGACTTCCTATAGAAACATGAGGATCATAATGATCAAGAGTTCAGGACACTCTTCCATCACCTTCCCCTCGAGTCCTAAAAATCCAACTCGTCCAAACCTTAAATTCCCAAATAAAAAAATACACTCGACAAATAAAGGATCCCTAACATACAACCTACTATGATACCATTTTTCCCCATCCAACTCGAGTCGACCCAAAACCGGTCACCTGTGAAGATCCGCGACATGTCCTGAGAGGGTTTCCCAATCCTCTTGGGCTAGGGAAAAGTGCCATAGAATCAAAAGAGATGATGGGAATGGTTTATCCCAATAAAAATAAATTATATAAAGAGAAATAATAATGTTATTATTAGAATAAATATACTATATAAAGTAACTAAATAATTACTATTGAAAGTAATTCTAAACAAACAGGAAAACCAGTGTCCCCATGTGACCTCGTGGGTCCCCCTCCAACTCCTGAATGAACATCATCCAAGGACAATGCACCCATGATAGAGCCTGAACAAAAACTATAAATAGAAAAGAATTATATGTGTGATTATTAAAACTCTGTAGGATGGTCTGAAAGACTATTTACCAATGCAATAGATTTAAAAATAAGAAACATCACATATATCATTGAACTAAAATATAATAATTAATGGATTTCAAAATTTTTTACATAAAAAATGTATAAACCATTTCCCTTAATCATTTCATAAATCGGTGTCTAATCTTATGTATTACTATGAAATTTCATGGGGAAGGTGATGATTTAAATTAAAACCTTCACTGCAGAGTCTAAAAGATTATTTTCTTAAAAAAAAATTTCATAGTAGTTAGAAAACAAAAGCATCACGTTCCATAAAAACACAACCCAATAGTACCAAGACCGTCATATAGAAATATCAATGCAAATAGGTATGGATGTATCCCAAAAATAGTTATTATATTTAAATTCCTCTATATATAGGCAAACCAAAATGATAGATAATAATATATAGTCAAAAAACTTTCTCAACATGACATTTATAGATTTTGACCAATCTATCTACTTGAAAAATATACATATTTAATGTAGAAATAATAATATGTTGGAATTCATATATGAATGTTATGAAATAAATATCATCATAGGATGAGTTTTGTAATACAAGACCATACATATTTGATTTTATGAGTTCAAAAGATTTAGTGAATTGATTATATATTTTATAAGTTTCTTGAATAATATAAATCATTTTAGTGATACAAAGACAATAATATTTTTATTTTTAGGGTATGTAATTTAAATTAAATCCTATTTATTTTATATTTGAACAAATTATCATTTATCAAGTTGCCATTGTCTCCTATGGTAAAGATAATTTTAATCTTTTTCACATATGTTGAAATAATTGGTTGGATCGAAAAATTGATACATGATTCCACTTATAGATTTCCATTTTGGATAATTGTTCTATCTTTATAATTATTAATGATAAAATAAAAAATATAAAATAAAAGCCCATTACCATTATTATATAACCATAAGAAACATAAAATGATGTGTCTCAAACCATAGAGATATATAAAAAGATTATTTGATATCATTTTATCAATATCAATATGAATAAAATATTTTATTATCAATGTAATATCGATTAAATGTGTCACATAAAAGTCATTATTTTTAACTATGATTCTTAAAATTATTTTATCTCTAGAAATGTGTCACGAAAAACTATTTTTTATAATTTTGATATTTCATTCCATTAATGATTTTAATGCCAAATATCAAATAATATATTATTCTACTAGAATTAGTTTTGGAATAATATTACATTATTTTTTTGAATTATAATTATTTTGGATGTTTTATCATTCATTACATAGCAATGTGACCTTTTTGGTCACAACATCAACATACTTTATAAAAATAATCATATATATTTTATGATGATTGTTAATATAATTTACATCACGTAGATTACATTATTTTTTATTTTTTTGTGATACTAATATATCTATATAGTATTAATTTAAACTTTCTACCTAGTAGATAAATATTTATCCAATAAAAATATAATTTTTTACAAAATATTTTATATCTCTACGTATAACCCAAACTCTTGCAATTCAATGAAAAATGAAATTCTATCCAGAATATATTCACAGATCTATGGACTTTAGTTCTACATAAATATACCTAGTGGGAATTATTTTATAGATATTTATATCTAATTATTATATTGAGAAGTTTATTTCTTATTACTACACATGTCGTATACATGAATAAATGACATGTTAAAAACCACATAATATAATAAAGAGGTATTACATGGAGTTGAAGAAGGTGAAAATTTTATATTCCCTATTCATTTAACATTATCTAATGATTTTAATGATATATAATTAATATCTACTACATAGTTATAATAATCTATAATCATTTTTAATGATTTTTGTGATTTAATAATTTTTTATTTATTTTTTATTTTAATAATTTATTTATATAACCATGTGTTCTATTGATGAAGTAATTTAATCATATCATTATATCTAAATTTTAGCATGATTTTTTGATTTCATCTCTTTTTGAACGATTTTTTTGTATAAAAATTATCATAGAATTGTTTTTCAATTTATCATCATTCATTAATGACATGAGAACCTTCACGGGGTTTAATTACTTCTTAATAAATAATACCAATTCTTATTACTTAATATTTTCAATATATGTTATATATCCTCATCGATTTTCACAACATGGTCAATCATATTATTTTTTATATGAGATATTATATTTATCATTTTTAGTAGTTTTGTCATTTGATTTTCTACAGGATGAATAATATTATTCAACTTACATAGTAAATTGAACTAATATATATCTTATTTATATCGACATTATGAATTCATGATAATAAAAGAAATATTTTTGATGTTTTTCCCATCAACATATGTTGATAAGGGTCCCTTTGTAAACATTTATGATATTTACAACTCATTCCAAAAATATAGTTTATAGAATTGTTCACAATACAGCCCCTTGTAAATAAATTTATTTCCAATTTCATTTTTTCATTTTCAAACAATATTTCATGTATTCATAGAAATATGATACATTATTTTCTTATAATCCATATTCATACAATTATAATCATATTAATATATATATTATTCAACTTCATATTATTCAATCATAAAATATCTCATGGATTTGAAAGCCATCTCAACTTTTATTTCACCGGGATACCTTGAAACATTCTAATTTCATATAGAATTATGTTATTATCCAAATCAATATATTCGTGATATTTTTATCTAACATGGACATTGAATGATGGATTAAATTTATTTACAACATTCATCATTATGTTCTTTACAATGGGGAAATTTTACAACAAATTGTCATATGATCTGATATTATGGACTATTTTATAAACACATATAATATATTGTTCAATGAGTTATTATTCACTATTGTTTATCATTAATCCAATATCTCAAGAAATTATTTATTAAACATTCAATTTTACATTCTCTTAATAGATTCTACACATAATATCTCAAATTACCTTTATGTTTTGAATTAGTATCCTCTTAGAATTTATATATTGTAATAAAGATATGATAATACCAATTATTTTTTTATTTATTTTTATAGTTCATTTTATCACATTTGAAAATTTGATCAATTATGTATGTCCATTGAAAATTGATTATTTTATTGTCAATAAGCTATTGGAAATGATATATAAGATAATTGTTTCTAAAATTCATTAATCCATGGTGGATACATCATCAATTGTGGAAATATAACTACTAATTATTGAAATTATTATATCTAATTAATCAAAAACATAATCAACTAGGGAAACCCATATAATTTGATACTAAATGAGAGAAATCATGGATGGTTCCACCACTGATCAGGATGGTTGATTTAGTTCTGGTAGTATTTTTTTTATTTCATTTCTATATTAATTAACCAGTATGGTCTGTTTTTTAGTTATAATATCAAATATATTTTTTTGTAATTACTCATCATAATTTTAAAATTAAAATAACAATGGAGAAAATCATTTTTTTGTTGACCGGTCCAGATTAGGGTAACGACACCATCATATATATATTATTATCTATATATACTCTGAAATGAATTTCTATCATTGAATACCATTTATTTGGAAATGTATTATAATATAGCTTTAGGATCCAAAAAATCCCCAAAAGAGTATAGTCAATATCACATCAGTTACAATATAAATGAACTAGAATGTGAAATACGACATGAGAATAAGTGTTTCTATAATAACTATAGAAGATCCTCCACTTTATGAATCAAATAATATCATATCAAAATATACTCAACACTTCCAGAACCTAGACAATACTGAACTACTACAATATATTTTATGACCGATACTTCTATGAATACATTGATCAAAGTTTAAGTTTTATTCTCAAAAATATTTTTAATCATTATTTACTAAATTAAATAGAATATTATATATTATATATTAAATTTAAATTCCCTAAAATTATTATCAATTTTTTTTACATATTGTGAAACTTTGAAAAACTATTTGTTTGGTAATAGTAAAAACATCCCCACATATATAAGAAAGCTCAAAAATCTATGAAAATGTTATTACAAAAATTAATTTTATCCTCATGATCCAAGATAAATCCCATAATTGACTAGAATGAGGTAATCATTATATTATTTATGAAATTATAATTTTTATGAAGGGATGGAATAATGATTGTAGAAAATTAAATTATCCATTTAAATATGTCCTCATTTTCATTTCCAATATAACCCACTTCAAAATTATTATTGATAATGATATATCAATGATGAAGTACACAATCCTCGATGCATAAGGAAATAATAATCACCGACTGAATATATTTTTAGATTCACGTAATATCCATGAATGATCATCTCAAATAATTCAACAAAAACATCATTTTTTCACCATAATGGCTTTTATTAAGTCATTTTGTACTAAATCATGACACAAACCATAGTAAAATTGTAGTATTAATAGTGAAATAGGTTAAAACATGGATATAATCATTTCATTAGAAAATATATATTATTCTATACATATATTAAAAATAGAAAATCTTCACAAATATAACCCATGCAATTTTTTTTGAAAAGTCATCATTCACAACAATGATTTTAATCAACATTACTATTTTACATGTAAAATGAACATTTAGGTCAAAATTGTTATAATATATATGAATCACAATTATTTTTGACATGAATCATATTGATTAAAATTTTAGATGTGTTGATTAAAATATATATTAATGACTCAACCATCATTGTTCTAGATTATAATTTGAATAATTATTTTTTGAATCATGTAATGTTTTTTATACAAAAATAAAAGTATCACAAAGCAAATCACTTTTATGTATTTAGAATTAACACTACATAAGTTTACTCTCATTTGTATGATATCTTCTCATACACTTCTAATTTTTTTACTCTATTGGATTTTATATTTACTCTTTTGATGTAGTTGGCTAAATCTATAAGGTTCTATGTTTCTATTATAATTCCATGTATGACTATTAAAATTTCTTTAGTGCCTCTATCAATTTTATACATATTTTTTAAATTTATTTTATTCATTGAGGATTTTACCTTTTCAAATTCTTGTTTTGATACTTATGAAATTATGCATGACACAATCACATAATGAATTATCAAAATTTCAACACCTATTTATTATTATAGTATTATTAAATAAAACAAAAAATATATTTGAAATCATTGTTTTTATATTAATAACACCTCAAAAAAACAAAAACAAATCCATATAATCATGTAAATAGCCTCTAGTTGTTCTATATTCAATTTTTAAAAGAAATACATCACATTAATAATCTTAATTGGGGCTTCAACACTAATATGTAATATATCAACTAAAAATTAAAATGGGAGTTTTTATTTTAAACTATAAAACATTGTAAACATTGAAAATAGTTTAAAAACAAAAAATTTCAATTTAAACAAAATAAAAAAGTCACTCGACTTACAACAAAATAAATTCACAATTACATATAATTTTTAATTATTATATGTAAATTTTTTTTTGGAAGATGTTATAAATAATTCTTATATTTCACCTCATCATTATTGAAGAGACATTAAAACTTCAATACCCACACTATATATCTTCTATATATTATGTTTTTCATTCCCTGATATCATTTTTGTTCATTCAATTGTTATGGGAATTCATATTTTTTATTTTTTAATCTTCAAAAAATATGACATCATGAATATTAATTCAATATCCCTTTATTAATAATCATACAATGTGTATTTTAGAGATTTAAAAATTACTTTCATTTTAAGATCATCATTTTTCCTGTCATATAATCCAAACTATGTTTAGGTACACCCCTAATTTTTTCTTCATGGGATCATTTTATGTATATCATCCATTTAATAATTATTCCTGATTGAGTTTCCATATATATAATTATTCCTCCAAATTATTCATGTAATCTAGGAATATATTCACCAAATCTTATCTCAATTCTCTCATCATTTCCCAAATATTTCCATACTCCCATAATGATATTATTTAATATGTAGTGTACTATATGTAATTTTTTATTTTTCACATAATATTCATTGAAAATGTATTCCTCTGAGATCATTTTTTTCTATATAGTTGACTTGATGGATTAGGTAAAGTTATAGATTGTTGATCGAGTGTATTTACTATTCTATATGTTTCATTTAAGATCATGTAACATTAAAGTTAATTAATTTTATCTATTATAGTATTCATATTTCATTTCATTTATAGAATTCAATATTTTAATGGATTCATGGTTTTTATATAATACTATTTAGATGATATGATCCTCTAATTTTCATATTAACCTAAAAATCCATTCATGTCTTCAATGTGGATCGAGTTACTCTTACACAAACTTCAAAAACTCATAAATACCATGGAAACATTACAATATTCGTATAAGCAGTAATATAATTAATATTTTTGATTCATGATTTACTCATAAATTTATAAATAATTAATTGATATATTCTCATAAAACATAACATATATTAATAATTTCATTTTCCTTATTTCATTCATGTAATATCAAAAATAAATTAACTAATATTATTAGTATAAACATATAAATATTTAAAAAACAAATTATTTTTCATCAATGTATATATGGTAATATTTATAAATATTATTACAGTGAAATTTATGATAATCATTTAAATTTTAAATGGATCCAATATATAAGAATTATTATTATTTTAGTTCCAGTATTGTTTTTCAAAATTGATAATTAATATTTTTATAGAAATATCATAAAAAAATGAGTGTTACTTGTTCTAATAGTAAATAGATAACACCTAAAACTTATTAAATATAGTACTTAAAAGGATATTCCATGAAATATCCCAAAAAAAATAATAAATAATGTAATAAATTACCTTATAATATTTATAATCACATAATTTTTGTGGTTGAAGGATATGGACTATAACCATTAGAATAAAATTATTTATAGATTAAAGGATATCATATAATTATATGAATGTTGTTAATGAATAAATATAATTTATATTATTGTAATTATGACTCACAAAATAATTATAAAATGAAGTGATCATTATTATAAGACTGAATGGAATACCATTTCTTTTTATTCTTTATGTTGGATTGTAACAATCTAAATTAGGTATAGTATTAGACCATTAAGAATTTTTATAGCGTACATATAGTAGTTATAGGTATCTAATTCTTCAAATTTAAACATTTGAATAACAATTACACTATTGAAATCTATCTATTTTCATAAATAACGATGTTTTAATTTCATATGAATGCGATATATTTTTATATATTTTTTAATGTATTTGTTAATAATTTTTTTAATAAATTTAATATTAATAATAAAATAATATATTAATAAAAAAATTATATTTACAAGGTGATGGTACTGGAGGTTGAGGGGATTCTTTAATTATGCATTGAAGAGTTTAAATTTTTTTTCAAAAGAATGAATGCACATAGAGATTTTGTTAAGGCATTATAATAGTTAAAAATTTATTAATTCTGATATGGTATAAGTGAGATATTATGGGGACTTATAGAATCCATAGAATATCCTAGATTTATCATGTGAGATTAAATTGAAGAATATTTGATGTTACTTACAAAATTTATAATTAAAATAAACTCATATTCTTTTAATGATTAGATAAAACACAAATTTTACAAATTATCACAATAAGATTCATTAATATAATACTCTTTTTATTATTATAAACTAATTCATTAAACTATAGTGATTATATATTCTAAAAACATTCTTCATAGTTAGAATTTTCTAAAAAAAATTCATAAATTTTTTTAACATCTATCGTAATTCATAATTCGTGAGTAATTTACAGGATTGACCCAATATATCCATGTAAAGATGAATTGGAAGATATTAGTTAACATACTAAACTGTTAAATTTCACATTCAAGAAGGCGAAACTAAAAATATAATAAAAATAAAAAATATCAATTGTTATTAAATACAATTTTTTATAAAATTATTGTATATCAATAAAATTTAATCTATTTTTATATAACTGTTTTACCATTCTGTGAATGATATAAAATATTTTTCAACCTTTTGAATATCATCATAACCAATAGGAATATGTATCACATGTATCTTATTGGGATCTCCATATATCGATACAGTTACATAATATTCAATCAAGTTTGTATGTTAATAGATATAAAACCAAATATTATATAACAAACCCTAGGAATATCTTTTTTATAACGTTTATATAAATAATTTATTATTGATTTTAACAAAAAAAAATTAAATAAGAAATTTAATGAATAATAATATATTAACAGATTTTAACAATTTGGGAAAATTACTATATTATGCATATTTATGGTAAAGTACAAATGAAACATTATACCTATTGATTAGGCTGTGAATATTGTAACATTGATTTATTTTTTCCATTAATATTTCAGTTTTTAGGATTATTTTAATTTTATAAAATGAATTTATTTTAATTTTATAATTAACCGCCAATTTTATTATCATAGTGTTTAATTCAGGGTATTGATTCTATGTTTGTGTATATACTCATCCATTATTAATGTAATATTATTGGTAAAATCCAAAAACAATGATAACACATTGATAAAACTATATATTTTGAATGAAAACCAAATGTAGTTAATATTTAGTTTTGTTAGTAGACTAAAATTACTTATAATATATTAAATAAAAATATATTTTATTTAATTTAGAATGACACATTCCTACCATTATTTATATATTTTCAATTACATGTTTTCTCTATTTTTAATTTTATCCTCTCATAACACAAAAAATTTGATTAATATAGTGGTCAGATGCAATTAATCAATTTAAATATAATCGTAATTTCGTCAATATTTTTATGTCTTATTTCGTATCAATCATTTTTTATAATTTCAATCTATTTAATAGCGGATAATATTGTATAGAATACCAAATCGTTGAATTATATTAAATTTATTTTGACATCAATGTATGCTTTATATCAAGAAATATCCTTTTTATTAATATCATCTTTGAAATTTTCTAATATATATGATTTCTAGAATGAATTGATATAATTTTATATTTCTTATAAATACGTTCAATCACATTATTTAATGAAATAATTATATGTTTCTTCGGTTATAATTATTTTGAATATCCCTAATAGGTTATGTTTTTAATTTCCAATGTAACAAATCATTTACCTAGAATAATGTTGTATTATTAAATAATTATTCAGGATTATATAATATTCATAACATTAATTTTAAAATATATAGTATTAATGTATAAATATAAATGAAAATATATAGTATTCCAAGCATAATATATAAGAAAAAAATTCAAATTTTAGGGGATTATACTGAAATATTCTTCTAAAAGATTTATTTCATTATAGAAGTACCACTATATCATATATATATTTCAATTATGAAATTTTATGTTTTTTTAATCTCAATATTAATAATGATGGTCGATTGTTTTGGATCATTTTTTCACATGATGCTTCTGTTAAAAATTAAAATTTTGACAACTATTCACAATTTAAATAATTTTGAAGTTTTTTATTATATGATGAACTATTTTTTATTATTTTTGATCAAGAATAATTTTTTATTAAAGATAAAGATCACATAAAAGTCTCTTAATATTTTTAGTTTCATCAAATGACAATTAATATATTTCCTACATTTTAAATTTTTCATAAATTAATATACCACAATTCTAAATAATATCATTATAACTCTAATAGAATACATTTTATATATAAAAAATTCCTTAGATAATGACCTTATATTTTATAATCATATTTTATTAATATATTATTTGTTACTCATCATAATTTTTAATCTCAATTCTCACTCTAATGTTTCTATAAAATTAGTTAAATCATATATATTGGGACTAACATGAAATTTTTGTGATACCCCAAAGAATAGATATTTTATTATAGAAATAAAAATAAATTTTATCATTTATTTAATATCCAAATGAATATGAAGATATTTTCATATTTTTTCATGTACATAAGAAATTTGTGGGAAATTTGATGATACCATGATGGACTATAGATTGTATAATTTATTGATAAAATTATTTAATGAAAAATTATTACTAAAATGCCGTTTTAAGTTATTTATAAATCATATAATATAAAATCTTGTCCCATAAAAAATTTTATAGTTTAAATTCCACATTATGTTTTGATATTAATGTACAATATATTAAAATAAAAAACATTTTTTCATGATAAAAATAATCATTCATAACTTCGTCTATAACTATATCTAAAAAATTTACCATTTTTTTCTCGTGTTACAATACATTAAACATTTATCCATTAATTAAGTATCAGTTAAATTATAATACAATTAAAAATATTCCATTACTAGACTAAAATAATTTTCCTAATATACTTTTATAATTTAAAGAATATTGTTTATATATGTATTCTCCAAATAAACTAACATATCTATTATGGGTATTTAATATCAAAAATTTATCCAATATTGGTTTACAATGTCTATGTATATATTTATAACAGTCAAAGTATGGTAAAACTATATACCATATTAAAAAACATAAATTGAATTTTGTGCCCATTTTTATAGGTATTATAACAAAAATAGATCAGAACATTATCCTTCTACTAATGTTTTTTCGATAATGAGATTTCAAAAAATCAATGTTATACATATTGGCTTGATATTCAATAAACAGATTCTTTGAATATTTTGAAATAAAAAACCCAAAAACTCAATATTATATTAGTTTTTTGACACAAATAATCATTATCATCATGTTCAATTCAATAATATACATCCATATGAAATATACATCCATTAAATGAATATGTTCATCCACAAAGGGAATTATTATATCAATGAATGACTATGGGGAGAAAATTATTTTTTCATATTAACTAATTTAATTTATTCCACCATTATTGGAAACATCTCAATGATAAAATTTTTATTATATAATGATTAATAAAAGAGTTATATATTACATATTTTGTGTCAGACTATTTTCATATTTAAATAATATATTTCTATATTATAAAATTTGTGAATCAAAACGTCATTGTAAAGTTATTTTAAACCATTATATTATTGGAAAATTTTAATGACCTGAGAATTATGTTGAATTTTTTTCATAAATATATGAAAATTTTATGAGTCCAGAAAATTTACGGCACTTAATTCTAAGGCCCGGTGTGCCCGGAATCAATTTTTGAAGTTTTTCTTGGATACGATAAGTAAATGTACGAGCAGGATTTTATTACATTTGAACTCGTTCTCGAAATTGAAATCTAAGGCCTCCGTTGAAGTCACAAGAACCAATATTCTCTTAGGAAGACTTTCATCTCGACAGGAGTTGGTCATGAATAAATGTTGGTTTTTGACTTTTTATAAAAATAATAATTATATAAAGAACAACAGTTTATTTTATTTTTAAGTTTCCCTATGTTGAGTGTGTTGGTTAAAACCTCCCCTTGGGAGATGGTGGTGGGATCGCCACACCCTAACCTCCCATGAGAGGTTTTGGTGGTGGGTCCCACCCATACATAACCTCCCATGGTAGGATAATTGAGATGAGACCACCCGAGTCGCATAACCTCCCTATTTATGAAAACGGTGGGGACCACTTATCCTTTATTGATGGTGGTGGATGAGACCTCACCACACTCCCTCATTAATTATGGAGATCCTATTGACCTCCCTACTCAATTAATTGTTCCAACGAATAAATTTTAATAAGGAAAGCCTCTGGGCACCCTCCAAATTAATGAGGCAATAGTTGTGCATTTAATTTGGTGGAGACAAGTTTTTAATTCATTTTTTGGAAGTGGTGTTCCAATTTAATATTATATGAGTAATCTAATATTATTTCTTTTGAATTTCTCTTTTGGTGGAATTGAGAGGAGATTGGAAGAAATTTTCTCCCAACGAAGAACTCTCCTCCCTATGAAGAACATGAAGAATTCCGGATTTGTTCTTCGACTTATTTCCACGAATCCTACCGACCCAGAGCACCTTCCGTGGCCGACTCAACTCGGGATTCAGAGAGCGTGGAGGACACGAGAAAGGAAAAATTCTTTCTTCATATTACCTTGACATAAAACATCAACAAACGAAGAATGTCAAATAATAATGTAGTGGGTTATTTCATGTTTATACTTCCCTTTCTTTATATCTTCATAAAATTAAAAATTGAAACAAAGTGTTGTAATTAATTGTTGACATTCATTCTGATGATTCAAATGTTATCATCTCTAAACATAGAGGGTGTGGGGAAAACAAACATAGCCCGAATCCCTCTGCCATTCTTTCATAATGATTCTTCAGCATGGCAATGAGGTGACATCAATGAAGGCGGCAACGATGAGGGTCGGGCTACCCATGGCCTCCGCAAATCGCAGCACCCCAAAATACACTTATACATCATACTGAACACCATTGCGCCCTGCCGCGCGAACCGTGGCATACTTGCATGATGCCCCACGCACTCTGTCTTTCCACGTGGCCTCCCGGCGTGCCGACGCTCCCCGCGTCGCCTACTGACACGCCCCGCGTGCTGCTCGTCTCCACCGGTGCCCTGCCCGACACCTTCAGGCACTGCCTATGCGCACCTGTGGCCTCCTTAGCCCTAACGGTGGCCAATCTGGCACCCCCATGCCCTACCTGGCGCCCCCGCGGCATGCTCGGTGCCCCAGAGCGCTTCCCACATGCCACCACAACATGCCTGGCTGCCTGCGCCCCACACGGCCTTCTCGTTGGTCTCCTGTGCGCCGACCTCCCGAGCTGCGCCCCTCACGGCACTAGCCGAACCGGCTCGAGCCTTTGGGAAGAGCCACCACGTGGCAGAATCTGGCTCGAACCACCCTCAATGTCCATCAAGCCAGGACCAGTGGACCGGGCCTAACATAGTGGGATGACCCACCCAACTGGGTGGGTCAGACCCATTGTGTCTATTTGTGTTGACCAGGACCGAGTCGGACCGGACCCGGGTCCACTACCGACCCCTTTTCTTACTTTGGCCATATCTATGGCACGAGACGTCTGTTTGACGAGCCGTAGGTTGTGCTAGTAATCCTGATGAGAGACAGTCCTTTGAGTATAATCAACATGATTACGGGGTATAGTTGTGATACGGTCGGGTTGGTTCATTCCTGTATCCAACCAGGCCCCTAGGAATAAAAGGGTACTAACTAGCAGACCAGTCATCCGATTGACATGACATCTATTGCATTGAGACCACTATGATGTGGGGAACATTGAGCTAAATCTACAAGAGAGTTCGTGACACATAGAGTATTGACCAGTAGCTCATGGAGTGGATCCTTCCGGTGTTGAGAGGACAGAATACAGAGAACTAGTAGCTGGCTGAGATGTCAAGACTACTTTACTGATTCAACGTGGAATGACTCGACTAGCCTAGTGGGGAGTCCCTCTATGTGAAGCGTCATACCCATGGTGGAGAAGCGCCTCTGTGTGAGTGTGGAAGACCTGTGGTACTCGATAGAAGAATTACCTATGCAGGATATTAGGGGGAGCGCCTCTGTGTGACGCGGCAGACCCGTAGTGGAGAGTGCCTCTATGTGACACGGCAGACCCACAGTACTCGACAGGAGGAGTTCTTTAGAAGTCCAAGGATAGTGGGATGTGCCTCTGTGTGATGCAGTAGGCCCACTGTACTCGTTAGAGGAGGAGTACGCCGCCAGCCATGGTTTTGATAATACAAATCATGGTTTGAGCTGAGTCATTGGATTTTTTTGTTTCCTCATGTTTGAGATGGGTTATTAGATTACATAGGTATATGTATGGGAATATACCTATGTAATGGTTATTTTTTGATTTCGTAAATTTTGATTTATCATTATTGGATTTTGTGGGACCATGAGGGTGTCGGGGTCCCTACTGAGTATCGTTATACTCAACCATGCAAAGGCTATGCCCGCACCTCGTTATGTTGTATTCAGACAATGGACAATGATAACGGAGGCTGAGTTCACCATGACTGGACGGTACCCAGATGTGGACCTTTCGACGACTTGGTAAACAGAGGAGTCAGATAGACGTGGAGTGTTATGGTGGCCATCGGTACCTACCCTTCACTTAGGAACCCCATAGGACAATCCATGAGCTTAACTTTAACATATATTAGTCCCTTTTTTAGTTGTACTTTTACTTTACAGTTGAGATTTTATTTCCTGCCCCTTTTACTTTCCAACACACTTTTTGTATAAATTTTTTACATAGCATTTTTCTTCCTGTTGTGTACTCTTATGTGTTTTTTTATAGTTATAATGTCAATAACTTCCCATTATAGTGGTATACACATTTTTTTCTAGTCTCCAACCCCTGGCCTATGGAAGCCGGGCTTGGGGTAGTCAGAACACAGGCCCCAAGAGACGGGTCGTGAAAAATTGTTATAAGAGAATTCGGTTTTACCGCCGAACTTAGGACTCTGATATTTCGTTTCTATGAAGAAATAGTGTTAAGGGTACTATGTGTGGTTTTCTATTCATAGTGTCCAGTGTTGGTGACGGCGGCCTATGTATCCATACATCAGGACCCTAACTTCTGATTTTCGACTCAGTGCACAAAAACATGGATTGAATTTGTGTTTTCAAAAGTTTTTCTTTAAGTCAGCTCAACCAGGTCAGCTACCAGGTATGGTATTTTGACCGTTTAACATATGTAAATTTCAGGATACCATCCCATGGACGACCAGTAACATCCCCGAGATTCGTACGTACTGATAACCCACCGAGTGATGAGGACTCGGTGCAGGGCCATCTTCTAGTTGAGGCACCAGCGGAGGAACCAACAGTACTATTACCCGTTGGGCCACCGATGCCACCATCACCATTAGCACATGATGCACCCCTCTTGAGCGCATTTCATAAGTTCCAACTCCATAGTCCACCAAGGTTTAGGGGAGAGACAAACCCACAATACGCTGAGAATTGGCTTTAGGTTGTACTGAGAGTCTTCAGGCGAGTAAGGACACTAGCAGACTTTGTGGTGATCCTACCTACTATCTTCTTTCAAAAAGCAGCAGGCGGATGGTGGAGCGTGATGCTCCATGTTCATGATGTGCGACCCTTATTTGGAATGACTTCGAGAGCCTGTTTCAGGTGGAGTTTTTTCCAACCACCCTTGGATCAGTGTAGATACATGAGCTACTGCATCTATGGCAGGGTAGCATCACGGTGGTGTAGTACTCATCGAGGTTCACCGACCTGTTCTGTTTCTCCACTGATATGGTAAGAGACAAGTTATTTAGGTCCCAGACCTTTGATCAGGGACTCAAGTGGGAGATCAGAACATTAGTGATATGCCTTGACATCCCAATATAGGTAGGGGTGTTAGAGAGAGCCCTCCGAGTGGAGTGTTTCCCGGATGAGCAGTCTCCAGCAGTGAGACCCACCACTAGCTGACATGGAGCGGAGTCTTCTGTAGCTGGTAGTAGATAGGTGTCGCAGATGTCCAAGAGGACAAGATGTACTAGTGGTTGACCACATGAATCAGGGTTGGTTATGGGGGAACACAGTGTAGAGACACACATGTTGGTCGAAGGTAGTGTACTCATGTGGCGGGATTGGTCACATGGCTTGGGACTGTCCGAACCGTCGTGCTGATGATCAGCATACGATTGAGGAACCTCCCAAGCAGAGGTAAAGAATCGATCAAGGAGGCATGAAGGGTATAGTAGGATGTGGCAGTGGAATTGGTCATGCAGTTGGTGTTGGATGATGTTATAAGGTGGTACCACCACCACCACCACCACCAGGAGGACCACCCCGAATGAAGGGAGCTGGTGGACAGGGTAGAGCTCAACACCAGGTAGCTGAGGCATACGACCATAGTGCTCTGATGATGATTAAAGGTAGTGTCTGTGTCTACTGCACCATAGCTTTAGTTCTTATAGACATAGGTTCCAGTCACTCTTTCATTGCTACTACCATTGTTCGGAGCTCGAAGATTCCGAAGGAGCCGTATGTTCAATCCTTAGGACTAGAGACCAATGCATGAGAAGATTTGACGATTACACACGGGTACCTGTAGTGTGAGATTACTCTATGAGGTGTGATCTTCAGCTCGGATCTCATAGTAGTGGCGTTGAGGCCTTCAGATGTCATCTTGGGTATGGTCTGATATCTACAGTCCATGAACAGATCGACTGTAATATGTGAAAATTGGGGTGTGTCCTGACGGATGGGGCCAGGATCACCTTCACCGGTGATAAGGGAGCCTTTGTAGAAAATGAAAGAATTACTCAGAGGAGGGTGCAGACAATCACTCACTAGATGGATTGCCTTACCATCAGAGTAGTTGACGTGGAGAGTCTAACTTATCCTGTAGTGGTGGACTAGTACTTGGACATTTTCCCTAACAATGATCCAGGACTACCTCCTCATAGAGAGGTGGACTTATACATTGACATGTAACTCGAGAAAACACCAAAAACAACACCATCATATCGAAAGGCTCCAACTGAGCTTCATGAGCTGTGGGTACAACTGGAGGACTTACTGGGGAAGGAATTCATCCGGCCCAGTGTTTCCCCTGGGCAACACCATTCTGTTCTCCAAGAATGAAGATGGTTTCTTGAGGCTTTGTATCGACTACTGTCACCTAAACCAGGTGACTGTGAAGAACTAGTAACAAATATTGAGGATTGACGACCTCATTGATTATATGAAGGGAGCACGATGGTTCTCGAAGATAGACCTCTGATCAGGATATCACTAGCTCATAGTTCGAGACAAGAATGTGCAGAAGATTCCCTTCATGTGTCGTTATGGCCACTATGAGTTCGTTGTTATTCCCATCATCATAATATAATCTCCACTAGTGTTCATGACTCTCATGAACAAGATCTTCTAGCCTTACCTTTATCGATTTGTTGTAGTATTCATCGACAAGATTTTAATCTACACGACAACTAAGGAGGAGCATGCCTACCATTTACAAGTAATAATGGACACATTTCGAGATCACCTGCCTTATGGTGTAACAATTTTTTCTGCTTCTATATCTAGTCTAGTTTTGATTCATTCAGCGAATTCTATCAGCACAACAGAATAGGGGATTCTTATATTCTTTTGTTGATAAGGCGACACCCGGATTTGAACTGTGCCAGTTTTGGATTTGAGAGTTTCACTTATTTGGACATGTTATCTCGGAAGCTGGATTTTTAGTAGATCCAGCAAAGATCTAGGTGATAATTTCATGGGAGCCACCCAAGAGTTTGACAGAAGTATGGTGTTTCCATGGCTTGGTTGTATACTATCGGAGGATCGGTCAAGATGTCTCCAGTGTTTCAGAACCACTATCATACTTGAAAAAGAATGGGTAACCCTTCTTGTGGTTAGAGAGAGTCCAGATGAGCTTTTAGGAGCTGAGGCAGAGGCTGACTAGTGCCCTATCTTGAGAATTCCAGATGAAGGCGTAGGGTACATAGTCTAATGCGACACATTAGGGACCGGACATGGGTGTGTCCTGATGAAAGAGAGAGAAGTTATCACATATGGTTCTCGGAAGCTAAGAAAACCTGAGAAGAACTATGCTACACATGACCTCGAGTTAGATGCAGTGGTCTTTGACTTTATGATGTGGTTAAACTATCTGATGGTAGAACGTTTTACCATGTACTCTAATCACAATATTCTCAAGTATATTTTCTCCCAGAAAGACATGAATCAAAAAGAGTGATGTTGTCTTGATATCCTACAGGACTTTGACTTCGAGATATTTTATACTCATTGAAAGGTGAACGTTGTCGCAGATGCACTCAATCGGAGGACTGGTATTCATCTTCTAGGAGAAGCAACAGAGTAGCTGGCTACCTTAAAGATATCCATTGTTGATAGAGAGAGATCAGCCTACCTACAATCTCTTATGGTCACTCCCCCAATTCTTCAGCAAGTCAAGGAGGAACAACATGGGCTCGATGACTGTGAGACACGATGTGCTCAGATATTCACAGGGTAGGCACCTAAATGCTTTTCTGAAGGTGGGGAGCATGTCATCCTCTTCAGTGGATGTACCATGGTACCAGTAGCACTACATGAGGATGTTTTGAGGGAGTTCCACATTTACCCTCTAGTAGTACATCTAGGAGTAGCGAATATGTACAAGGACCTTCGACGACAACACTAGTGTCCATGTATGAAGAAGGTAGTAGTAGAGTTCGTCTCAATATGCCTCAGTTGTCAGCAAGTGAAGGCAGAGCACCAGGTACCAGCAGTCTTGGTTCATCCCTTAGAGATCCTAGCGTGAAAGTTGGATGGGATATCAATGGACTTCGTGATTGGTCTTCCACGTACATTCAAGGGTCATGACTTGATTTGGTTGATCGTCGACCGACTCACCTAGTCGGCTCAGTTACTACTGATCAGAGAGCAGGGTTCATTTGAGAGCATAGGACACCTCTATGTATAGGTTGTTGTTCGACTACATGTATTACATTCATCTATTGTCTCCGATTGTGACACACAATTTACTTCCCGGCTATGTAAGGAGTTTTAGGGAGCTTTTGGGACACAACTTCATTTGAGCACTGCCTTCCATCCTCAGATGGATAATGAGACTGAGCGGACCATTCAGACCCTCGAGGACATGCTCCGTGCTTGTTTCCTAGACATTGGTCACAGTTGGGAGGACCACTTATCATTGGTATAGTTTTACTCAAACGACATCTATCACTCCACCATTGGTATGGAACCCTTTGAGGCCTTGTACGAGTGAACTTGCATATCACTTTTGTGGTGGATAGACCCTGGGGAGTCACTGCCAGTTGGACCAGAGATAGAGCAAGCTGAAACCGAGAATGAGCATATCATCTAGGAGTAGATGATGACTAGAATGAGTAGGCATAAGTTGAATGTTGATAAGTGACAGAGGCCTCTAGTGTTTGAGGATGGAGACCACGTCTTTCTACGGGTGTTTCCTCAACGAGAAATATGATGATTTGTCCAAGGTGGCAAGTTATCTCTACTATTCATTAGACCTTTCCTTGTCCTATGAAGAGTAGGAAAGGTTTCTTACCTCTTAGCTCTTCCACCTCAGTTGCACCGGGTGCATGATGTCTTCCACGTATCTCAGCTAAGGAGATTTGTTTAGGACCTCTCCCACATCATCGAACATGGAGAGCTGGACATAGATGATGAGGATACGTTTTTGGAGGTTCTAGTAGAGATTGAGGATCGATAGGTGCAGGTCCAGAGTGGATGGTTGATACCTCTGGTACGCATTGGATGGAAGCATGGGAACCTCCAAGAGAGCAAATGGGGGCGGGAGGCTCAGATGCATGCTAAGTACCCCATTTTGTTCCCTCAATTTGAGTTGTAGCTTACAGGGAAGTAAATCCCTGAGGTGGGGAGAATGTAAATACCTAGAAATCACATGAAAATGTTTCTCTAAAATACTTGGGAATTTTACGAGCCCGCGATAATTTACGGCACTTGATTCTGAGGCCCGGTGTGCCAAAAATCAATTTCAGATGTTTTGTTTGTCTACGTTTAGTAAATGTACGAGCATGATTTTATAACCTTTGAATCATTTCTCGGAATTGAAATCTGAGGGAACCGTTGAACTCGAAGCGCCGATATTCTCTTAAAAAGACTTTTACCTCGATGACTGTTTGTCGAAAATAAAAGTTGGATTTTGGGTTTTTTTAAAAAATTTAAAATAAAGTACAACACTTTATATTATTATTATGATGACATGTGTTGAGTTTGTTGGTTAAAACCTCCCATTGGGAGTTGGTGGTGGGAGCGCCACACCCTAACGTTCCATGAGAGGTTATGGTGGTGGGGCCCACCTGAGCATAACCTCCCATGGGGGGATAATTGAGGTGGGGACCACCCGAGCTGCATAACCTCTATATTATTAATAGGGGTGGACACCACACACCCCTATTGATGGTGAAGGGTGAAACCTCCCCACTCTACCTCATTAATTAGGGAGATCCTTTTGACCTCCCTATGCAATTAATTGCACCAACGCATATGTTTTATTAAGGAGATCCTCTTGGTATCCTCCAAATTAATGAGACAACACTTGTGCGTTTAATATTGTGGTGGTGGTTTTTTAATTCCTCCTATTGAATTGGTGTGCCAACATAATATTAGATGAATAATCTAATATTATTACATTGGCATTTCTCTTTTGGTGGAATTGAGATGAGCTTGGGAGAAATGTTCTCCCAACGAAGAAAGCGATAATTGCTGGATTTCTTCTTCGACTTCTTTCCTCGAATCCTATCGACAAGGGGCACCTTCCACGGCTGACTAATGTCGGGATTTGGAGAGCATGGAAGACGTGATAAATGAAAAATTATTTCATCTTCTTCCAGTGTCTTAAAATGTCCACAAATGACGAACAACATATAATAAGGTAGGGGGTTATGCATGTTGATGCTTCCATTTTTTCCTGTCATCATCGAATTAAAAAAAATATAAAATGTGTCATAATTAATTTTTTAACTTCACTCTGATGGGCCAAATGTTGTCATCTTTAAACGCGGAGGGTGTAGGCCAAAATAACATGGCTCGACTCCCTCCACCATTCTTTCATAATGATTCTTTAACATGGCAGTGAGGTGACGACAACGAAGGTGACGACGATGAATGACACACTACCTGCGGTCGCTACGAATCGCACTACCCCCACAGCACACCTATACTTCAGGCCGAACACCACTGTGCCCACTGCGCGAATCGCGGTTTAATCATGTACTACCCCTCGTGCTTCATCCTACCACATAGCATGCCTACACACTATCGTACCCTGCACCGCATGCACGTGTGTCGCCTGCATGCGTGGCGCCGCTCCCCGTGCCGCCCTCATGCGCACCCTGCGCCCTTCCCGGCTCCCCCGGCACTCTACCGGGTGCCTCCGCGCTCTGCCCCCACACCACTGTGGCCTGCCCAGTACTGCCGGTGGCCTACATGGCGCCCCCATGTGCTGCCTACACAACACCGCGCCCTGCCCAGAGCACCTGCGGCCTACCCGACGACCAGTCAGCCTACCCGCACCCCGAGTGTCCTTCCCACTAGCTTCCCAGCCACCGACATTCATAGCCACAACCCGCGCGGTGCTGGACAAACAGACCTCGACCTTCAGGCCGAGCCACCTATGTGGTTGCAGTCAGGCCGAACCGCCCACGCATTCTGTTGGGTCGGGCCCAACGGACCAGGCCTAACATAGTGGGCTGACCCAGACTGGGTTGGCCCAGATGTGATTGGCCCGATGCGGTCTGACCGGGTCAGACCGGACCCTATTCCACTACCGACAACTTTATATACATTGTTCCTATATGTGTCATCGGACATCTATTCGACAAGACGTTAGTGGGGCTAGTAATCTTGATGAGGGATGTTCCTTTGAGTATACCCCACTAAAGTTATGGGTATAGTTTAGATACTGTTGGGTTGGTTCGTTCATGAATCCAACCAGGCCCCCTGGACTAAAAGGATAATAACTCACAGACTGGGCATCCGCATGACGTTATGTCTATTGCATTGAGACCCCTATGATGTGGATTTCCTTTGAGATAATTCTTCATGAGACATTGGGACACTTGGAGTATCGAGCAGTAGCTCGGGGAGCATATCCTTCCAGTGATGATCAGAATGAGTACGAAGACCTAGTAGCTAGAAAATATCTAACGACTGATTGACTGATTCAACTCGGAGTTACTTAACTAGACCAGTGGGGAGCACCTCTATGTGACGTGGCAGGCCCATGGTGGAGGAGAGCCTCTATGTGAGCACGGTAGACATGTGGTAGTCGACAAGAGGAGTGCCACTATTGGCTATTAGGAAGAGCACCTCTATGTGACGTGGCAGACCCACAGTGGGGAGCACCTCTGTGTGATGCAGGAGACCCACAGTACTCGACAGAAGGAGTTATTTAGTAGTCAAAGGATAGTGGGAAGCGCCACTGTGTGACGTGGAAGGCCCACTGTACTCGTTAGTGGAGGAGTTCGCCACCATCCATAGTTTCGAAAATACAAATCCTAGTTTGAGATGAGTGTTCGGCCTTTGTGTTTCCTCGTGTTTGATCTGGGTTACAAGATAACATAGTTATTTGTATAGGCATACACCAATGTAATGGTTATCTATTGATTTCATACTTTGTTATTTATATTTGTTAATTTTTCTGTGACCTTGACGGTCTCAGGGTACCTACTGAGTATCGTTATTCTCACCCATGCATGATCTATTCCCTCACCTTGCTGTGTTGGCTGTAGACAACGGACACCGCTGACGGAGGCTAAGAGCGCCAGGACTAGATGGTACCCATACGTGGACCTATCGATGAGTCAGTAAAGAGAGGAGTCTGATGGACTTGCAGTGCTGTGTTGGTCATCTGTACCTACCCTTCAGGTAGAAACCCCGGAGGTCATTCTAGGAGAATCTAATTACCTTTTAGTTGTAAATACCTTTTTATGTTGTACTAGTACTTTACAGTTGGGCTTGTATTTCTAGCCCATTTTACATTCCAACATAGTTTTTGTATACAGTTTTTACTTAGTGTTTGCATCATGTTGTGTACTATGATTTGTTTTTTTACAGTTATAAAGTCAAAACATTCCCAATTTATGGATATACACCTTTGGTTCTAGTCACCAGCCCCTGGCCTATTGTAGGAGGGCATGGGGTAGTTATGACACAGTCGTCGGGGGACGGGTCGTGAAAAAAAATAACCAACAATAAAAAATATCTATTTCATAAATAAAACATTTATCCTATTAAACCATTTTAAAACATTCAAAAATAAAATTTATATAATCCAAAATTTGTTTGAATCACTGGGGAAGAAACATTCACCTCCCATTTGATACTAGAAGTATAAAATCTAAGATACTCATGGTATTAATTTTAATCCATCAGATGATGATTTATTTAATCACATGCTATGTTTTTTCAAATGTTCCAAGTTCAAAATAAAAAATAATTTTCCTTATAGGTTTTTCATATTTAAAATTCCCAATATGAAAACGTTTCCAATAGTGTAGTTAAATTGTGTTTATTATCATTGAATCAATTTTTTGATGTTATTATAGTATGTAGAAGAATAAAAATTAATAATATCATATAAACAATCATATAATTCATGTTCAGTTAATGAATATAGTGAATAAATACGTTTATGTTTAGATTTAATTTTCTTGTAATGATCAATAATGAAATTATTTAGATAAAAAATAATATTATTTTGAAATCAAATATTTATAATATCATTCATTGATAATGTAATTATTAATACATTAAATAATGGACCCCATAATTATACATTAATAATGTAACATATAAAAGGACTATAATAAGTATTTCAAATTCAAATACCAAACTATAAATAGAAAAATATAATTTTTTCATTATTGATAGAAAAATTCATCAAAATCATATTATACAAAAAAAATTAAAATCATTCATAATAAGATAAAAGAAAATAATCAGAATTACAACACTCTATTAACAATGAAATGAGAAATATAGATATTATTTTATTTTATTTCATGGAGTAGAATTGTAGTATATTATATCTTAATAAAATAAAAATTCATGAATCACGTGTATTAATTTATATAAATTTGGAATTATGATTAAATATATATAACACCATATAAATTAACATTTTTTACTACCATTTATATAATAGTAATTGTATATTTTTATTCATTGTACAGAATATAATAGGAGTTTAATGTTACAATAAAATAATTTGTTATTATTTTTTCATATTAACTTGTAACATCAAAACATCAAAAAAGTTATTGAATCATGGAATGATATTATTTTACTAGACAAAATTTTTCCATTATAGTATTAATAAATATCTTTTTTAGTGTTTTTTAATAATAATTAATTATCTTTTTTAAATTATAAACAGTTAAAAGGGAAATATATATTACTCTATGAATAAAAATCATGGGAAATAATTTTTATTTATTCTAAATATTTCACAACGAACATATATCTATTTATAAACATATCATTCAAAAGAGAACTTATATGTTTTAAAATATTGCCACTCCATTTGTTTTATTCATTCTCAAAAAATAGTTATGTAATATGGAATGTTCTTAAAATTAAAAAATTATTAAACATTACAGTCTCTATGGGTTTATTCAATTTGTAAATATTTTCACAGAATATTTATCTTATACATTAACCACTATAAATATGTTTCTCCTATTAATTTAATTATAGATAGAGATAGGGGTAATTAAGTGATTTAAAAAACAATCTCTTAGAAAAACGTTATTTAGCAATATTGATTAATAAAAAAACATATTAATTTAACCAAATATTAAATGAATTTGTGTGGAATTTTGGGAGATAAAGTGAAAAAATTTCAAAGGATATATTTTCCCGGATTATGAAAACCTTTTTTATATTGTGTATATATCATTACTAATCACTTTTTTATAGTCATACATATTTCATGTATTAAAATATATAATGAAAAAATTTATAGTGTTTAGAGATACTAATGAACTATATAAAAGAATAAATAATTAAATATAATGGCAGAGTATATATCACTATGTGATGTTGATAAGAACAATCACAAATCATTTTTTTAATGTTGCACTATTTATTAGATTACATGTATAACATACTCTTCTTTTAAACAGAAACATTTCTATTTTGTAAAATGCCCTTTTTCATATATCATATTATAACCACATGGCCTAAAATATCCAATGAAGAGCGTGAATTGGTTTTATATAATATTCATTTTGATTCAATTTCATTCCCATTGGAATTAATTTTAAACCTTTTTAATATAAACCAATTCATGAATATTATTCTATTACAAACAGAAACATTCTATAAAGTATTGGTTTTACTTTGGTTAAATAAAATGTATACTTCTAGGGAGAATAAAACAGTATTGTGTCAATGTACTCACTATAATAATGATAATTTATTATTACCCACTTAAAAATAAAAGTTATACTCAATCATCATTTAATTTAATTCTAATAATTAAGAAAAAAAATTGAAGATATTTTATAAGTATATTATAATTAATATGATTATAAAAAATAAATAATTAGGTTTTAAGAATAGATAATGTTGCATAATTGCATTCAAATCTAAAAAATTTCAACCAAACCGTGATAAAATTCACATAAATAATTAAATATGATTATTAAAAATATACAATTATTTATTTATGTCCAATAAAGAGGAATATTATTTTATTATTTTTCTGTCTACTTATAATTTATGTCATCTACCTAAACACAGATCACCTAGAAATGTTTTTGTTTAAATAATCTGAACAAGAATTCCCACATATTATCTAAATGTATTCCATATATCACTGAAAGTAATTCTTAATATCTCATTGTATAGTGTCAGGAAATAAATATTATTAATGTATTATAACATTATTATATGAAAATATATAATTCAATATGTATATAAACATGATTGTAATGGTATGATTCTCCCATAATTTATCTCAAAAAACATGATAAAAGATTTAAATTTATATTCACATTGTGTCATTCGCATGATAGATATTTTTTTTGGTTTTATGGATTTGGTCAAAAATAAATAAAAATATTTTTTATATTCATCAAATTTAATCATTATAAATATTCCATGACAATCATATCTTATGTAATAATTAAAGAATTACTATTGTTAATTGATATGAAATATAAAACATATGTCACATATATCAAAAATAATTATAAAAAAACTATTATTATTTTACGGTGACTTAATGTATTTCTATTATATTTGTTAAATATAAAATATTTACTAAAAATATTAAAATAAAGTACACATGTCCCATAATTAAATATTAATTATTAGTAATTTTTTGTGGTAGTGTTAATTAAATATCATTTATAAAATAAATAATTATCTATTTAAATGATATTATGTAATTTAATATATTATTATCTTGACTTGTTTTCCCTTATAATATAATAAATCCATGAAGAGTATGAATTTGGTTAGATAAAATTAATATTTATAGTCAAATGATTTTTCCATAAATACATTTTTATACCCATATCATATTACTAATTAATGAATTATTTTATTCACTATTATAATGTCTAACTATTTTATTTTTTTATCTTATGTATACATAATTTATTTATTTAATAACATTTTTATTATCAGGAATATTCTTGTGATTATAATTAAAATCATTATAATTTTTAAAAAATTATTATTCTCCATACATTGAGTAATGTTATGTCAAAACCTTATATATATATAAATCTAATATTCTTACGGATACACTTAGTGGATGTATCAGAATTATATTTTCATTTTAGAAGTTGGACCAATACATGGAAAAAGGGAAGTAACCTATAACACATCATGGTTATAAAAAAATAAATGTTCTATATATTTAAATGATATCCACATACATATACTATTATGTAATATAGTCCCATAGATATATATTATCAAATCAAATTGATTGGATAAAGGTGTAATCACTGTAGAGACCTGAAGCTTAACGTACATAGAAATTACATTATTTTTGTGGAATACTTAGTACATAACAAAAACACACACCCAAGGACCGTAATAGTTTAGTGTCTTTGGAAACTCGGAATATAATCTTCTAATCGTGGTGAAAGATCTTCAACATCTCCTATAATTATCTTTTTTTTAACCTAAATCCTTTATTTATATCCTAGGGAAAATAAAACATAAAAGGGTGAGCTCAAATGCTCAGTAAGGGTAAACAAAAGAAATATCAATCACATCATATTCATAAGAACATATCTTTTCTAAATCTTAACCTACAAAAGAGATCATAATTTCATCAGATGGGATAAATCATAGTAGTGAAATGTAATCCCAATGATCATAACTTAAAACATGAAACTTTTTTTAATAAACAAATAATCATAGAGAATCATTTCTTATTAGTCAAGACTCATTTCCAAGACTATCTTAGTGGACAAAGTCCCTTTCTGAACCGAGTTCACTCCTCGTTTCAGTCTTGTTTCATTGAACCGGTATAACCTACCATTCCATCAATGTCTATCTCATTAGATATAAAATCTTTACCCAATGCATTGGAGGGAGGTATAGGTCCCACCCATCTCATAATGATACCATTCTTATGTGTGCCACAAAATCATAAACCATACATCATAACATAACCCATGAAATAAAAATGGGATTCTTAAGCATCGTGACATCATAAAACAATTCATATAAGATAAAGGAATTCATAAAAATAATTCCATCACAACATAATCAAATAAATGTAATAATAGGGATAGAAACAGAACACTTTATTATCTTATATGGAAAATAATTTTGATAAAACACTTGAACTCCATTCTTGAGGAAACTATCCTTTTAACTTCAAAAACACTTTCCCTTTATTATCATGTCATAAAATTCTAAACTAAAAGAAGTTGATTAAAAATAAACTTGAAAACTTGTAAAGGAAGCTTCTTGGAAATAATGTTTTTAAAATCCATTCATGTCGTATAAGTTAAAAAAACATTCTTCTCGTACTTTTGTCGGAAAAGTCAAAAAATACCTCGTATGAAAAAACGACAAAAGATTCCTTTAATAAATTTTACTTAAAACTCACCGAAGGGTAAAATTGGATATAAACTATTGTATAAGGATATAAATATTTAATATTGATGAAACATGGATGTGGATGATAAAATACACCCCAGTAAATACCAAAGTATAAACAATCTCGTTTAAAAATGAGATTGTGATATTTTCCCTTACCTTAGGTCTGATTTGCTCCGTAAGTGTCCAAAACTCCAGTATATTGATTTAAATAAGGTTATTGACTTATTCCAGAATCATACATATTGTTATGATATCATATATGGTCATATTCTTAGCTTATTATTAGTAATATTTCATTACTACTTGTTATTCGGGTGTTTATTACTTTTTTGTTCTTATGCGTGTTTGTCGAATAAATTCATATTATTCTCTTTAGGTTATAGATACCTCATTTACAGAATGGTATTATTGTAATATATATCATATTAATTAATTCAATTCATTTATATAATCATCATGCAATGAAGATCATGTAGAACTAATCACATCACATCGTGGAGACGGTATTCCGTACGTACGCACGAGCGATGATATCGATCCCATGATCGTGGAATTGTATTGGAGTGTATGTATACTATTTCAAAATGAATAGAAATTTTTAATAGTCATATATTGTCATTATTGACACCATTATACCCATCCATGTAAGGTGGTGGTGGAAAATAGATTACACCACGGCGTGGAGACGGTATTCCATACATACGCACGTGCGGTGATTTATTTTTCCGTAGGATGGATAGATGGTGAAATAGGGTTGTTTCATACTTATAATAACATATCAGTATATGAGTGATACTGATGTTGTTACTTCATAATGAAACAACTAATGAATAAGTGGAAGAAGAAATAAAGATGAAAGAATCGGCAACGGACATTACCTCTTCCTTGAAGTGCTTCTTTGAGACATCCTTTTAAGGTAATGAAATAGGTCTTTTAAGAAGACCAGAACCTCTAGGATGTTTCTAGGGAAGTGTAGAGGAGAATTATTCAGCGGTTGGCCGAGATTGAAGGCTCAATGTGGTGTTAGGAAGAGGGAGGAGGAGGTGCCCTTTTATAAGGGAGGAGAGGGGTACCTTTGGAATAACGAAAACTATTATTTTATTATAAAGTCAAATTCGGTTTTAAATATCTCAAAATTGATTTATTTCGAAGCTAAGGTGGGGATGGGTTGAAATTATCTCATCCAATATAATTTAGACAAGTTTAGGTTCCTATTTTATCCTTTTCATTTAGATTTAACATTAAGTTAAATAATTTTACTTTTACCGTGTCTTCTTGTGTTCTTATACTATAAGGTTAATAAACGTACTATAAAAAGCCAAAAGAACCCCAAGTTGTTTATTAATAATATATATATCCTTATCTAAGTCATTTTGCCGAAACATTGATTTTTAGGAATAAAATAACAATTAATAATATAATATTTGTTTTAAAAACTATTTTATGTCAATTTTGACACTATTTAGTAATTGATTTTTGTGAAAATAATAACAGAATTTTTAGTTCCAAAAAAGTTAATTAAATAAATACTAACATGTCATATTAACGTATAATATTAGTTTAATTCATAAAAAGTCTTATATTAAATTTATTTGGGTATTTATAACATCAATTATGTCAATATTTCATTAATAAGACAATTACTGCATCATCATTGTGTCATAATAAATGATAATTATTTAATCCCTAAAAATTCTAAATAAAATTCTATGATGTAGATAATTGTATTATAGTTCTGGAGACTATTCATGTTCTATGTTTCATGACGTTTATCACTAAATTAAAATTATTATACTTATAAGATTTAAGAAAGTGACATGTTGTCACATTCTTTGGTTTTAATAATAATTAAATTAATTTCATAGACAAAAGTCCATTAAATGAATATAATCCGACCCTTAGGTGATATGGGTCGACATTGAGTCATCCAATATGATTTTTACATATGTTAGGGTAATTTTATATTATTATATTTGCCCTTAATTACCTGATTTACCTTTAACTATGTTAAATAAAATTTACCGTAGTTACTATTCATAATTCCCAAAACTAAAAAGTAGCTTATTAACATAATTTGGACCCAATGATTCCAAATATGGAATCTATTTTGACAAATTCACTACACAAAAGTTGAAGAAATTAAATTAAAATTAATCCTGTTGTCGAAAGAAAACGGGTTTTTCTTTAAAACATTGCAAAATATTGAATTGATTTATCCTACGAATTCAAGGTAGAATCAATGCTAATGACATAAATTATATTAAATGGTAAATATATATTCTATTTATATTTTAAAACAATTAAATATTATAATTTAACCATATAAATTATTGCGATGGAAAAAGTTGTTTTTAATTAAAATATACCGTGTTTTTACTATTCATCGAAATATGAAAGTTACCAGAATAATATGAAAAATTTATCCAAAGTAAATTATTATTTCATGATTCCAAAGAAGAATTTTATTTTGACAAATTGAACTTATAAACATGTGAAAATCTATATTTAAAGTGGGTGCGCCATCAAAAGGCCGCAAAACTGCAATTTTTTAAAAATACTTATTTTACCTGGAAAAATTTATATTGTTCTTATACCATGTTTTAGAAAATGTTTAAGACAAATAATAATTTTATAATATTCATAATTTATTTAATAATATTCATAACGGCTAGTTCATAATAATATTATAATAATATATCTTTGTTTAGTAAAACCCGGTATTGCGTACAATCAAACGCTATCGAGGAAGGTCGGTATTGCGTGTAATGCAAGCCAAGTCAGGTTTGCGTTCTATGAAAGAATCCTTCGTTGTTTCATATACCATAATCCAACCATATATCATTTATAGATTGAATATATATATAGATATATATATACTCAATGTTGCGTACAATAACTATTATCAAAATTGTGTGTAACATGATCCAAGAATAGTGTTGTGTATACTGCAAGCTAATACAGTGTTGTGTATTGCGTAAGGTAATCTTGCTGTAGCATACAACACAAGACATTAATGAAATTAAAAGAATATTTTTCATAAAATCTCAGGGTGTTACATTCTACCCCCTTAAAATGAATTTCTCCCTCGAAATTCGTCGGGGTTATAAATGGTTTACTATTCGAATGATTCTTTAATATAAACCCTTATCGTAAAAAGGAATACCAAAACCAATCGTTAAAAACAAAAGCATGAAACGTAATGGATACATAAATAAACTAATCATTGGGTTTCCACATAGGTGAAAATATGGATATGGAAGAGAAATCTAACCATCATGTTTTGATGAAGAGTGGTAGAGAACATGGCTATGGAAAAGACAACAATCACAAAGCCATAATTTTTTAACAATCTAATGTACCATCAAATTCATCAGATATAAGAGAACTAGGACAACATTTTAGGTTTTCAAGATCATTTCCCTATAGTTGATGAAATTGAAATTAGAAGAAATACTTTCGTTATTTTGGTATAGTCTCACCGTTTGTCGTTCTTTTGATAATTTCCACTTCATCTCTTAATGAAATGAAGTTGAATTTGTCATTCGTGATGTGATAGCATATCATGTGATAGAATGATGGGTCATTCCATGTGTCTCAAACAAAAGGTTACAAAAGTTATCAAAAAATACATAACTCCATCTGTAGTGAGATTAATCAAATATGGTTCCTAAAATGGACTTATACTTCATATATCATACTGCTTAATATAATAAAACAAGTTTCTACTAAACATGGACTTCTTGTAGGCCAGTGGTAGGCGATAAATGCCAGTCGCACTTTGGTTGTGGGTTCGATTCCCACAGCCTTGTCCAACGCGATGGGATGTCACCCGTCCCGCAGGTTGTCCTTTTTCTAAAGCTATATTACTATAACATCCCATCAACAATATCAAAAAAAGTTGTATCCTTAAATTATACTAACTTATGTCCAACATAATCCATTCCAATCTTTAGGCTTATCTAAAATACTTCGGTCCAAGCTCATAGTATAAAAAAATGATCACGTGAATGGAATCATTTATCCCCCATGTATCATAAGATATATCTTGTCGGTCAAATTTCAAACATGTGAATACCTTAATCATATATTCTCTTGAAGAATGAATATCCATTGAACCTTAGTGAAAACATGAATGCAGATAAAAGTTAACACTTTCCATATAACAAAATCCTCAAAATTCTATATCCTCAAACCATGATATCACTTAGTCCTTATATCAATCATGATCTCATGAATACTATCAAACATATTAGATTCTCTTTATCCCTTCATTATGTGCATATCATCTTCTTTCCAAAAAAATTTCAATCACTTTTCATGGTTACCGATGCCATAAAATTATTGAAAACCACAATAGACCAAAACATGAATATTCCAATATTCCATGATACTATATACAACATTATTAACGAATCCCATTACATAAACACTTAATCATTCGACCAGATCGTTGTCATATTCAACATCGCCAATGGTGATCGCATGTGACTTCCCTTTTTTCCTTTGCCTCAAGTTGTTTCTCATGTCGATCATCACTAACCCTTGGATTAGGGAATTTATTAGCATAATGCCCCTTTTCCTTTCACTTGAAGCATTGAAGTGTAGTAGGTTCATTCTGTGTATCCCTTCCTTTGTTTGCATCATTAGGCATCTTCTTCCCATCATTGCGGCATTAAAATTCCCAATGACCTTCCTATCCACATTTGAAACATTTACAAGTCCCTTTAAGACAATCTCCACCATGCTTCTTTCCACACTTTGAGCATAAGGAAACATTCAGATTATTTTCACCATTATTCTGAGATTTCTCCTTGAACACCATCTTTCGTTTCTTGTAAAAACTATGAGATGGATAAATAACACCAACTTCCATTTCTACCTTGATAGCACAATGTACAATATCTTCATAGCTACTGAAGTCTCTTATAGCTAATGCCCTTCGAAGATTTGGTTTTAAGCCACTGAAGAATCGATCAACATTACATTCGGGTTGGATGATAAATCCAGATGCATACCATGAAAGCCTTGTAAAATTCGCTTCATATATACCAATAGATTCATCATCCTTTTGCTTTAGTTCAAGAAACTCCTTATCCATCTTTGTTCGAAGAATACTAGGGATGTAATTATTTAAAAATAAGTTCTTGAACTCGTCCCATTCCATGGACTCAATTTCATCTCTTGGCCTCGTATTCTTGATATGATTCCACCATTGATCAGCATCACCTTCCAAACGATACACTAATACGATGACTTTATCATGTTCATAACATTTAATAACTGATAATATATTTTCAGTAGTACCGATCCATTGTTCTGCAACAAGTGGATCAGAAGACCCACTGAAAGAAGGTGGATGTTTCCTCATGAAGGACTCAATAGAATATTGTTCCCTTATCTGCTTATTTTGAAGTCCAGAATGATTCATAGCTTGTGTAAGTATAGCAATATGATTTTTCACTCCATCTCTCATAACATTTGTTTGTTCTTGAGGACAATCATTGCATTGTCCATTACATTGATCAACACGGTTCCTTCGAGTTCCAGCCATCGTCTAAAACCCACAAAAGAATAGTGTGAGAGGTAAAAATCACACTAGGTAAAACAATATAATAAAGGGGGAGTACCTTCAATATCAAACATCTTAGGTTACTGTAATTCTAGTACTATAACCAATACATATACCTAACCTTAGGGACATCCCTAGACATACCATAGAAATATCTCTAGGGATCTCACTAAATTTCTCGCATCCTAGTTTCCAAAGGTTGACTAAACCATTCCTCTAATACCAAATATAGATACCTGAAGATTAACACACAGAGAAATTACACTAATTTTGTGGAATACTTAGTACATAACAAAAACACACACACAAGGACCATAATAGTTTAGTGTCTTTGGAAACTCAGAATATAATCTTCTAATCGTGGTGAAATAACTTCAACATCTCCCATAAAGATTATCTTTTTTTAAACCTAAATCATTTCTTTATATCCTGGGGAAAAGAAAACAAAAATGGGTGATCTAAAATGCTCAGTAAGGGTAAACAAAAGGAATATCAATCACATCATATTCAGAAGAACATATCTTTTGGAAATCTTAACCTATAAAAGAGATCATAATTTCAATACATGGGATAAATCATAGTAGTGAAATGTAATCCCAATAATCATAAATTAAAACATGAAACATTGTGGAATACACACATAATCATATAGAATAATTTCTTATTAGTCCAGACTCAATTCGAAGACAATCGTAGTGGACAAAGTCTCTTTCTGAACAGAGTTCACTCCTCGTTTCAGTCTTGTTTCACTGAACCAGTATAACCTACCATTCTAGCCATGTCTATCTCATGAGATATAAAATATTTACCCAATTAATTGGAGGGAGATATAGGTCCCACACATCTCATAATAATACCATTCTTATGTGTGCCACAAAATCATAAACCATACATCGTAGCATAACCCATGAAATAAAAATTGGAATCTTAAACATCATGACATCATAAAAAATTTAATATAAGATAATGGAATTCATTAAAATAATTCCATCACAACATAATAAAATCAATTTAATAATAGGGATAGAAACAGAACCCTTTATTTTCTTAGATGGAAAATATTCTTGATAAAACACTTGAACTACATTCTTTAGGAAAATATCTTTTCTACTTCAAAAACACTTTTCATTTCTTAACATGTCATAAAATTCTAAACTAAAAGAAGTTGATTAAAAATAAACTTGAAAACTTCTAAAGGAAGCTTCTTGAAATAATGTTTTTAAAATCCATTCATGCCGTATAAGTTAAAAAAACATTCTTCTCGTACTTTTGTCAGAAAAGGCAAAAAGTACCTCCTACGAAAAACAACAAAAGATTCCTTTCACATCTTTTACTAAAAACTCACCGTAGGGTAAGATTGGATATAAACTATTGTATAAGGATAAAAATATTACATATTGAGGAAACATGGATGTAGATGATAAAATACACCCCAGTAAATACCAAAGTATAAACAATCTCGTTTAAAAACGAGATTGTGATATTTTCCCTTACCATAGGTCCGATTTGAATCGTAATTGTCCAAACCTCCTATATAATGATTTAAATAAGGTTATTGACTTATTCCATAATCATACTTATTGTTATGATATCATATATGGTCATATTCTTAGATTATTCTTAATAATATTTCATTACTACTTGTTATTCAGGTGTTTATTACTTTTTTGTTCTTATGCGTGTTTGTCGAATAAATTCATATTCTTATCTTTAGGTTATAGATACCTCATTTAAAGAATGGTATTATTGTAATATATATCAAATTAATTCATTCAATTCATTTATATAATCATTATGAAATGAAGATCATGTAGAACGAATCGCATCACATCGTGGAGACTGTATTCCGTACGTACACACGAGCGATGATATCATTCCCATGATCGTGGAAATGTATTGGAGTGTATGTATACTATTTAAGAATCAATATCTCTTCTTAATATTCATATATAGTCATTATTGACACCATTATACCCATCCAAGTAAGGTGGTGGTGGAAAGTAGATTACACCACGACGTGGAGACGGTATTCCATACGTACGCACGCGCGGTGAATTTTTTTCCGTAGGATGGATAGATGGTTAAATAGGTTTGTTTCATAAATATAATAACATATCATTAAATGAGTGATACTTACTTCATAATGAAACAACTAAAGAAGAAGAAGTGGAAGAAGATATAAAGATGAAAGAATCGGTAACGGACATTACCTCTTCTTTGAAGTGCTTCTTTGAGACCTCTTTTTAAGGTACTAAAATTGGTCTTTGAAGAAGATAAAAACCTCTAGTATGTTTCTAGGGAAGTGGAGAGGAGAACTTTCCAGGGTTTGGACGAGCTTGAAGGCTCAATGTGGTGTGAGGATGAGGGAGGATGAGGTGCCCTTTTATAAGGGAGGAGAGGGGTACCTTTGGAATAACTAAAAATATTATTTTATTAAAAAGTCAAATTCGGTTTTAAATAGAACCAAATTGATTTATTTCGACGATAAGGTGGGTATTGGGAGAAATTATCTCATCCAATAGAATTTATACAAGTTTAAGTTCCTATTTTAACCTTATCATTTAGATTTAACATTAAGTTAAATAATTTTAGTTTTACCGTGTCTTCTTGTGTTCTTATACTATAAGGCTAATAAACGTACTATAAGAAGCCAAAAGAACACCAAGTTGTTTATTATTAATATATATAACCTTATATAAGTCATTTGGCCGAAACATATATTTTTATGAATAAAATAATAATTAATGATATAATATTTGTTTTAAAAACTATTTTATGTCAATTTTGACACTATATAGTAATAGATTTTTGTGAAAATCATAACATAATTATTAGTACGAAAAACGTTAATTAAATAAATTCTAACATGTCATATTTATCTATAAAATTATTTTAATTCATATAAAGTCTTATGTTAAATTTATTTGTGTATTTATAACATCAATTATGTCAATATTTCATTAATAAGACAATTAATGCATCATCTTTGTGTCATAATAAATGATAATTATTTATTCCCTAAAAATTCTAAATAAAATCCTATGATGTAGATAATTGTAGTAGGTTTGTGGAGACTAATCATGTTAGATGTTTTATGAAGTGTATCACCAAATTAAAATTATTATACCTATAAGATTTAAGAAAGTGACATGTTGTCACATTCTTTGGTTTTAATAATAATTAAATTATTTTCATAGAAAAATGTCCATTAAATGAATCTAATCCGACCCTTAGGTGATATGGGTCGACTTTTAGTCATCCAATATTATTTTGACACGTTTTAGGGTAATTTTATAATATTATATTTACCCTTAATTACCCAATTTACCTTTAACTATGGTAAACAAAATTTACCGTAATTAATATTCATAATTCCCAAAAATAAAAATTAGCTTATTAACATAATTTGGATCCACTGATTCCAAATATGGAATCCATTTTTCCAAATTCAATACACAAAATTTGCTAAAGTTGAATAAAAATTAATCCTATTGTCGAAAGAAAACAGGTTTTTCTTTAAAACATTGCAAAAGATTGAATTGATTTATCCTATGAATTCAAGGTATAATCAATGCTAATGACATAAATTATATTAAATGGTAAAAATATATTCAATTTATAATTTAAAACCATTCAATATTATAATTTAACCATATAAATTATTGCGATGAAAAAATTTATTTTTAATTAAAATATAGCGTGTTTTTACTATTTATCAAAATATGAAAGTTACCAGAATAATATGAAACATTTATCCAAAGTAAATTTTTATTTCATGATTCCAATGAAGAATATTTTATTTTTTCAAATTTAACTTATAAACATGTCAAAAAATAGATTTAAATTTGGTGCGCCATCAAAAGGCGGCAAAACTGCATTTTTTTAAAAATACTAATTTTACCCGAAAAATTTATTTTTTTCTTATACCATGTTTTATAAAATGTGTAAGACGAATAATAATGTTATAAGATTCAAAAATTAGTTAATACTATTCATAATGGCTAGTTCATAATAATATTATAATAATATATCGTTGTTTAGTAAAACCTGGTATTGCGTACAATCACATGCTATCGAGGAAGGTCGTGATTACGTGTAATGCAAGCCAAGTCAGGGTTGCGTGCTGTGCAAGAATCCTTCGTTGTTTCATATAAAATAATCCAACCATATTTCATTTATACATGTAATATATATATAGATATATAAATACTCAATGTGGCGTACAATAACTATTATCAAAATTTTGTATAACACGGTCCAAGAATAGTGTTGCGTATACTGCAAGCTAATACGGTGTTGCATATAGTGTGAGATAATCTTGGTGTAGCATACAACACAAGACATTAATGAAATAAAAAAAATATTTTTCATAAATTCTCGTGGTGTTACAATCACCCTTCATAATTTATATATAATTCACTGAATTTGATAAATTAAATTTTGTTTTAAAATAATATAGATGAGTATTTTAATATGTTAATTATATAAAAATATAAGGCCCTAAAATATATTATTTTAAATCAATAAAATAAAATAATAATCACCTAAGAATTAATCAATATGCATATCACTAATCGTATATTAGATTTTTTCACCTCATCATGATAAAATTGAGGCATATTTTTCAATCATAAATAAATGTATTTAATTCATGTAATAAATTAATAATTATTTGAATTCAAATGAACAATACACAAAATTATTGAATATGATTAATGGATAATTATAATATGTGAAAAATTCTATCGGAGATTCTATTTTCACGACCACAAATATGTTACTAGGATTGTAATTCCACCACAAATGAAAGTTATCGTAACATCCCAAGTAAATAAAGAATAAGACATATTTCATATTTATTAATAATTGTTAATTAAATATTAATTTTAATTTAAAGTGGTTTCTATGTTCGATAGCGTATCGGATACGCAACAATGGATTTCTTTGAAATCATACATTGCATACTAATAATATAATATTATTATTTTAAATGGTAGTAAAATCCAGGTCGTTGTATTGGTGAGAATGAACCAATCTAACTACAATATGATTATACATGATTTTTAAATATATTTACATTTATCCAATAAAATTTTAGAGGCTTAAAATGTGAATGAATCTAATTTTAAGAATAATTTACATTAAAAGGTCAATTTACCACCTTTTAATGGTGAACCCTCTTTAAATCTAGTTTTGGTCACATTAATACATTTTATTTGATCAAATAAAATTCTTCTTCATAATTTTTACATTAAAATTTACTTGCTGTAAATTTATGGAATATTTTTGAGAACGTTCATTTTTAATGAATAGTGAAAAATATTTTATTTTAATTCACAACATTGTTTTAATCTAATTTATTTATATGTTTAGATTATCTTTTTAATTTGATTTAATGTGTAATTAAAATAAATTATTACCATTTATTATAATTTTGTTTATTGGAATTAATGTAATTTTCAAATTGGACATAAAAAGTAACAATATTTTTATAGTTATTGTTTCTTAAAAACATGATATTTGTTTTGATAACAAGAATTAATTTTAAATTAATGAATTCCATTAAAATGTTTTTAAATAGGGAAAATAGACATAATTTTTTAATTTTTAATATTAAATAAATCTTATGACGAATTTTAGGAATTATTATTAAAAAACATCATTTTTTGAGGAATAGTGGAACCACTTAGTAGTAGTTTAAAAAAATGAAATTTTCATTTAAATGAAAATTTACCAAATAAATGAATTAAATTTCAAAAATATGACATAAATGGTTGTTATTAATAATTAAAATATGGTTCAATAAGATGAAAATAATTTTTTTTAATAGTAACTTTTGACTTCTATTTACTGCAGTTAATGGTTAATAGGGTAATTTAAGGTAAAAATAATTTTATAATAATTAAAATTTACCATAACACTTATCCAAAACATATTGGATGAGTCATTTACGACCATGGGAATCTTAAGATTGATTTTTTGACCCCTTTAATCCACTTGGGAGTGATAATGACACTTTAAATTAATTAACATAAAGTAAAGACAAAAATTACATGAACAAAAATCTTTTATTAAGTCAATTATTAAAAGGGTTATATAAATTATCATCTTGAAAATAATTATTCACTGGGAAGCTAATAATATTTTATAATTCATTGTATTTTTTTATTATTTTCAGACATATAATAAATTAAAATACTTATGACACAATAATGATGCAGTATTTACCTCATTAATAAATGATTTAAATAAATAAGATTAAAATGATTAAAATATTTTCCAAAACCTGTACAATTGCTATTGGATGATATTATTTAGACTATGAGTCATCTTATCTTCGACTCTAATGATTTTTTGACCTTTAGAAACCGAATATCTTTTTATAATAAAATAATATTTTCACACTTTCCAAAAGTGCCCCCTCCCCCTTATAAAAGGTGACCATTTATTTCCAATTCCTAACATCATTAAAGTCATTTGGATCCTCAAAAATCTACTAAATTAATCTCCCTACATCCCTATACTTCTTTTAGTAGCCGTACCTTAGGAAGGAAGCAAATCAAGAAGTCCTTTAGGTTCAAACCAAATGAAGTTACACAAATTAATGGTAACATTTTCTCTTAAATTCTTTTATTTTATTTTACATCTCCATCTGTTAAATTACTATATTCTTTATTTTATTTAAACACCATTATCCTAAATATAATAGGAATTTTTTATAATATTTATTCAAAATACACTTACACACACCTCCATCTAATGGGTGAAAAACATATTGTTTCTGTGAAAGGAAAATTAACACCTTAGGAGACGATGATAGTTCTATTATCTCATTCCGCCTATCATGGTGGCCATTAAGATGAAACTATATTTATATATGATATATATATTATGTTTAGGTTTTATTTATTATTCTGTATTAATCTTTTATATAATACCTTTATGGTTTCCATTATTAGGTAAACATGATAATTTCATATGAGGAAGTGCAGACTACCTCCTCCTCAATGTGATGTGACTCATAAATGCATATGTGGGACATGTAAAGGATTGAGTTAACTCTATATTATATGATATTATACTGTAATTATAATATAACTTTGTATCATTATGTTTAATTCCATTAAAAATAAGAAATATAAATGAAAGTAGCTTTCATGCGTACGTACGCCTTACCGTCTCCTTGAACAGTGAATTTCACTTCTTTCCTAAAAATGATATGAACTGTTATAAATATCATTATATACTAGATAAAAATGATAAAAATGATATATATAATGAATATTATTATTGATATAATGGACTATTGACCACATGGACGAATTTTAAATATTAGGTGTTCATTTTTGAATCAATTACCAAATATCGACAAACGAACATTATTAATTTAAATGATTACCTAATGTTTATAACATGGTAATATGTGATATAAATGTAATAATAAACTTGAAAAGGGTTCTTATGCAAGTAGAAAATATATTTATTATATTATTTAGGAGATTAATGAGCAATCGATTCAAGTCGGACACGATGTAAGGGACTTCGTCTCAATCTTCTTTCATTGAGGCATATTTTGTTCTAATATACACCTTTCTTTAATATGCTATATAAACACCTTTGAATTTTCATTTCATTCAAATGTAATCTGTTTATACGAAGCGTTCTACTAAATGAAAAAAAGTAAAGTTTTTATAATGTATGATTTGACAATGACCTTTTTCCACCACCTCATGTATTATTTGATCATTGGCCTCCTTAACATGCCAAAGTTTTTTTTATTATAAAATAAAAACCATATAATTTCTACGTATTTCAGTATTGAAAATGTTTTTGATAATGGATTTGTTATGTCAATAAATTTAAATGATATTTTTTATTGAAATGTGGAAGTTTTATCATTCCTTTATTCTTAGGTTATGTGTTATGATTATGTTATGGTTCTTGGGAATTGTTTACGTATACGGGTGGTTCCCTGATAAACATTGGGCAGGTGAGCTTGAGATAGCTCTCCAATGCATTGGGTAACATGACAGAGGTAAACATGAAGGTTTATCTTAAGAGATTTAGGTAATATAATTTGATGGGTATTCCAAATTTACTCCTTACGTAGCTGTGATAGCTACAATATAAGTATGCTATGGAAGCCACATGTTACCACTGTGATTTATGTTTTCAATGGGTCATTCATAAATCTTATGATTTAATGAGGTAAGTAAAAGAGTCTATGTGTTATATGTATTTATTAACCAATGTTTTCTTTATTTGTTTTATAACCCTTACTGAGCTTTTTTTTCTCATTCGATGTTTTGAAATGTTTATCAGAGGACATAAAGATGAATAGTGTCAAGGATGAGATCAAGGAAAAGTCATTTTTTCTAAAACATGGAAATTGATATGAATCCTTTTTTTAAGTTTTTATTTTATGATAAAAATGGAATCTGAGTAGAGGTGATTAAGTTGTAATATTTTGATATTTAATAGTTATGTTCTAATTCTCTAAAACCATAAACCTGAAAATATCCCCAATGTGAATTATTTGTTAAATTCAATATTATGTAATGTTCTAAGGCCGAGTCCTTATAGTTATTATCAGAGGTCAGTTTAGATAACATTAAGAGTTAGTGTATTGATAAATAAATTTCAATAAATTAATTTATGGTAATATTCAAATGATATATCATTTACAGATTACCATGTTGCTTCGCCTAAGATATTTCTATGTTCAGAATGGTTTTCCACAGAGGAAACATGGTGGCTATGTTGGGACGACATTAGGAGGAAAACAACCTTCCAAGTCAGCAACCTGAGATGGTCATAATCATAAATGACCAGTTTACTGTAGTGATGGCCTAGTTGATTCAAGTGATAAATAGTGGTTGTGTTTATTGGTGATATTTTTTATTATTTTAAAAGCAATGAGTATCAAGAAAGTCATTTAAGTTTTGTCTATAAAACCTTAAAAGAAAATAATTGTTATGGGAAATTCAGAAAGTGTGAGTTTTGGTTGCATCAAATTTCTTTCCTTTGTCACATTGTTTCAAGAAAATGGCATAATGGTTGACCTGATAAAACAAAAGTTTTTGAAGAATGTCCAAGACCCACAAATAAAACCAATATTCGTAGTTTTCATGGTTTGGATGGATATTACTGGAGGTTAGTTGAATGTTTTTCATGGATATCTAGTTAATGAATAAGGTAACTCCAAATGGTGTTATGTTTATCAAGACCAAATAATGTGATGATTATTTTAAGGAATTGAAAAGTAGAATGTTGAATGCTCCAATTTTGGAGCTTCCATACAGAAATGGTGAGTTTGTTATCTATAGTGATGCATCATTGAAAGTATTTGTTTGTGTCCTAATCCATAATGATCTTGTAATTACTTATGCTTAGCGTTAGTTGAGACAACATGAGTAAATTTACCCTAAACTTGATTTTAAATTAGCTTCTGTTGTTTTTGCTTTAAAAATATGGATGTATCATTTTTATAGGGTAAAATAATAAAAATATACTGATAAAAAAATATTAAAGTATATATTCACTCAGAAATACTTGAACATGAGAGAGAGGATCTGAATAGAATTAATCAAGTATTTCTATTGCACGATCAATTACCATTAGGGAAAAGAAAAATAAAGTGGCTGATGCTTTTAATAGAAAAAGTAATTATTCGTTAACCATGTTACGTTTGGAATAAGATCATTTGGTTTTTGATTTGATAAACGTTGGAATAGAAGTTGTTGGTGCAGAAAATTCTTCAATTTTGTATCAGGTATTAGTGAGATCATATATATCAGACAAGATTTAGCAAACAAAAAAGGAAGACATTGAGTATCATAAAAAGGTAGAGTTGGCTAAGAAGGGAAAGTTTCATTATTTTAAATTTGATAATGATTGTGTTTTGAGGTTTGGAAAGAGATTATGTGTGCCTTGTGATTCACAGTTGAAGAAAGAGTTGTTATGTGAAGCTCATAGTTACACATTTTCAGTTCATCCTGGTAGTACTAAGATGTAAAAAGATCATCGTGAGTATTACTAGTGGGATGGAATGAAAAGAGATATTGCTGATTTTATTATGAAATGTTTGACTTCTCAGCTGCTTAAAGTAGAGCAGCAATTACAGAAAGGGAAGCTTCAGACTTTATCAGTGCCAGAGTGGAAATGGGAAAATATATCCATCGACTTGTTGTGGGATTACCAAAGACATCTCGAGGTACTAATGAAATCTAGGTTATTGTTGATCGATTGACTAAATCTGCACATTTCCTACATATTCGAGATACATTTTCTCCTAATCAACATTCTCTGTTATATGTTAAAGTTATAGTCAGGTTTCATGGAGTTCCCCTCTCTATTGTATCTGATTGTGATCCTCGGATTACTTCTAACTTCTGGAATGGCCTTCAGAAGTCATTGTGTACTGAATTAAATTTTATTACAGCTTTTCATCCTCAATCAGATGGGTAGTCAGAACGAAAAATTTAGAACTTGGAAAATAATCTACGTGCTTGTTCACTGGATTACCGGGGAAGTTGGGACCAACATCTTTCTTTGGTTGAATTTTCATATATATAAATGTTTTCATTATAGTATACATATGGATCAATTTGAGCCATTATATAGAAATAATTGAAGAACTCAAGCTATTTGGGATGAAGTAGGATAAAGGAAGTTAATGGGATCAAAATTGGTAGAACAGATGGCATAAAATGATCAGTTTATTCAGAAGCACATGAGAACAGCTCAGAGCCGATAAAAATGTTATATAGATAACTGTCATGACCCCCTACCTCCCAAGATGCCCCTCCTAAGATGGAAATGGTGAAACAGAGATAATGACCCCGGAGTCCCGCCTCCGATTGGCCATGGGGTGGCGACTAGCACCAAGGTTATGAGTCTTCATAAATATGGGAGGCATTATCCTTTTTATTATTTAAGATTGGGAAATAAGAAAAGTCAACCACCAAAAAGGAAAAGAACATGTGTATAGAAATAAACCCAAACTAATACCACATGCATGTTTAAATAGTTCTGAAACAAGGTACAACTACAATAAATCTCAAAAGTACTATACCAAAAGAAACAAGAGTACCACAACTGCAACAACTCCAACTGCCCCGACTAGTAGGGTCCCGCACGGCCCTGGTAGACCTCCTGGAAACCTGAAAGTAAATGTAGGGTGAGCATACAAGTATACTCAGTAGGGAAACCTAAATCTATTATTCATAGTTGGGGAGACATCCTAATGTCCTATGAGAACAATAGAAAAAACCAAGTAAGTTATTCTATCCACCCATCCTCAATAGCCACACTCACCAAAAGCACAATCACAACGGGTAGTAGTTTATAAGAACAAGATTAATGGGTACCTCGCACCATTTTCCTATAGTTATCTTCTCATCCTAACAGTGAACGTCCTGACGCTACCACACACATCCTACATACACACACCTGGGCCTCAAGAACCACACAACCTGCCCGCCAACACCTGGGCCTCAAAACCACGTTTCCCGCCCACACACAGCTCAGACTCACAACCACATATCCCGCCGACACACACCTGGGCCTCACAACCACATATCCCACCCGCACACACATGGGCCTCACAACCACGTATCCCGCCCGCACACTCATGTGCCTCACAACAACGTATCCCACCCGCACACACCGGGGCCTCATCCCGAATATTCTAAGGAAACAGTAAAACCAACTCGAGGATTCTTGGGATAAACCCGCCCCAATCGAAACCTACCCAAATATTCTTGGGTGTATGTTCACCTAAAGCCATCACAGCCTGTGGAAGAAGTAGGAGGATGGAGCTAGTAACTATGGGGAAAACACCTTCTCCCATGAAATGGGAGTGTTCAATACTAAGTTCTCAACAAGGGTGGGGTGCGATAAAACACAAAGATGAAGATATATATATATATAGTCCAAACACTCAGCCCAACCTATGGCTTCTAATCATAGAACTGAGCTCGTGCCTCGACACTGCTACTACGAAGCATGCATACAACAAACAACCCCATCCACATTTAGGTTGTCATGTTTCAACAGAATCATCTTATTAGTTCCTTAACATCTGGGAAACTATCTACAACCAACCATATCAATCGTTCGTAAACATATCCCTGCCATCCACAAATCATGTTAGGAAAACACAAGAAACACAACAAGTCCCTTTTTATTGACCAACCAACCCCATTTATTATTATTCTCGTTCCATTACCAAGACCTTCCATTCATTAACTCTTACACATTTTATTTATTATTCACAACCCATAGTTCGTTCATATTAAAACCCATCCCTGCAGCCCCACTGCCAACCACACTGTACATCATCACCCCTTGATACCATTTATCGCAGCCCCGCTGCCTATAACTAACATAGTAGTCACACCAACCCACAACGAAGCCAACCACATCCTCGCTAATCACTTGATACACAACAACCCAAAAAATCACCCCCATCACATATAAGGCTCCGGCCTTAAACCTTAATTAATATTGAATTAAATGAATAATTCTCATTCAGAATATATTCAGGTTTAGTGTTTTAGAGAATTAGATCATAACTATTACTTCTCAAAATATTTCAATGTAGACACTTCTAGTAAGTTACCATAATAAAAAAAATCATAAAAGAAAACATGTCTAGTTCCATGTTTTAGATAGCATGACATTCCATTGATCACATACATTACCCTATTCCACATTAAGTCCTGTGAAAAACATTTAAAAAAAACGTGGGGTGTGCATAAAAAGATCAGTAATGGATACACAATGATTGAAAACTGTTAGTTTTTCAAAACAACAAGTAAACCATGTATACTTTATCAAAGTAATACTTTTCACCTTTATGAAGTAGTAAAAACTCTTCACTAAAATAAAAGATCATTAATTACCCTTTTGTAACCAAAACATTACCATAATGCCCATATAAAGATCACATAACATATATAGGTAACTTGGGACATAATCATACGTAAAATTGAATAACCATACGGTCGACTTCCACACATATCACATAAGGGAATATCCATACGGAAGACTTCCATACCCAATTCATTGGAGGTTATAACGTAACCACCCATCATGGTATTCATGAAACCACTCGTTATATGGTTTATCATGTAACCACCCATCAAATGTCCAAGTACCATTATAAAATCATAATACATAAAGAAAATATAATGGAAAGAAAACATTTCCACATTTGGATAACACTATATCACATAAATATATTGACAAAACAAGTTCATCATACAAACCATTTTCAATACCAAAATACATAAATTAGTATATGGTATTTATTTCATTTTAAAAACATTACGGCTTGTTGAGAAAGCCAAATACCAAATAATACTCACGGTGGTGGAAAAGGTCATTGTCACCACGTACGTTAAAATAAACAGTACTTTTTGTCATTTTGTAAAATTCTTTGTAGAAAAATATTCCTTTTGTATAAAATTAAAAGTAAAATGGGTTTATACACCGTATAAAAGAAAGCCTTGTATTAGAACAAAATATGCCTCAATGAAAGGAGATTCAGACGAAGTCCCTTACGTCGGGTCTGACTTGACTCGATCATTCTTTAACATCCAAAATAATAAACATGAGTTAATATCTACTTTCTTATGAGCCTTTTTCAAGTTCATTATTCATTTTATATCACTTATTTCCATGTTATAAACATTATGTAATCATTAAGTTAATAATGTTTGTTTTGTCGATACTTAGTTCTTAAGTAAAAAGTGGACTTCTAACAATTACATGTTGTTCATGTAGTCAAAGGTTCATTATATCCAAAATGATATTCATGATTTGTATATAATATATATCATATATATACAGAATATATGTGTATTTATAATATTACATATTCATTTAGAGGTAAGAAATGAAATGCACCGTTAATGGAGATGGTAAGCCGTACGTACGCATGAACTCCACTTTCATTTCTATGTCATATTAATGGAATTAAAAATAAATGAAAGATATGTATATTTTAATTACAGAATTATATAAATCATTTAGATGTAACATTCATCATATATATCCATTATATATATGTACTTATAATATTACATTACATTTGGGGATAAGAAATGAAATGCACCGTTCAAGGAGACGGTAAGCTGTACGTACGCATGAATGCTACTTTCATTTCTATCTCATACTTTAATGGAAAGAAATAACAATGATATAAAGGTATATTATAATTATAGTATAAAATAATATATACTAAATTTAAATCCTTCCTTTATACATCCCAAAATGGCATTAACGAATCAAATCACTTTGAGGGGGCGGTAGTCCGCATTTCCTAAAATGAAGATATCACGTATACCCATAATGGACGTCATAAAGTTATCACATAAAAGAAAAATACAAAATCTTAATTAAAACATAAACATATTATATATCATATATAAATATAATTACATAATAATGGCCTCCTATGAAGGTGTTAGAATAATATTGAACAAACATCATTTCGTGAGACAGAAATTCACCATCCACAGAAACAGTATGTTCAATAACCATTACTTGTATGTCTGTGTAATTGTAGCTCTAATTGTTTGTATAACAACATCCTAGTATATTAAAGATACTGTATTTGTTACAAAATAAATGAATATAAATATTTTAGGGGGTTAGAGAAGAAAAATAATACAAAAGATCACAAGTGAAGACATTACCTTAAAATCGGGTAACTCTCTTTGATTTGAGCTCAAAGACATCCTTGGGAAGAATATTTCCCAATGTGAGGCTTCTAGGAGTAAGAGATGGAATTGGATACACAAAAATAGAATATCTTGGCCGATACAAAGTCTTTACAGTTGTGGCTATGGAGGTAGAGGTGGGGGCCTTTTATAAGAGGAGAGGAGGGGCACTCTTGGAATGTTAAGAAATGATACTTTATTATAAAATGATTTTCGGATAAAAGTGTCCCACAATTATACATTTCGAGTATAAGGTGATAAGAGTTCTAAATACACCCATCCAATAGGTTTTTTACATGTGTAGGTCTTAGATTTTACATTATCTTTTCATTTTATTTAAATAATTAAATAATCAGGTAATCGCTGCATCACCATGGTGTCATATATAATTTAATATATTTAATTTCTAAAAATAATAAAATAAATTTAATGATGTAGGACATATTTTTATCTTTATAATTAATATTTATAGTCAAAAATCAGACTTGTATAACCCAATTTAAAAATTGTTTTAGTAAAACAACTCATGTTTGTGACATTTTTATTTTAACTTTAAATAAAAAGATATTAATGTCATTTTCCTTCCAATGTGGCTCCATGGGGTCCCCAAGATGACCCATAGATTGTCTTGGTCGGACATGAAACATCCAATAAGGGTAGAACATGTGTCTAGGTCATTTTATATTATTAAAACATTACTTTACCTTAAACTACACTAATTACCTGTAATCGCGATTAACAACTTAAAAGTTACTATTCACCAAAAAAATTATTTTAATCCTATTGAACCACATTATACTTATTAATGACAACCATGTATGTCGGATTTTTGAAATTCAAAACACGTAGGTGGTACAATTTCATTTTAATGAAAAATCAGTTTTTTAAGTACCACTTAGTGGTTTCACTATTCATCAAAGATTGATGTTTTTCCCAAAAATACCAAAAATTTACCCTAAGCTATATTTGATATTCCGAATTCAAAAATGATTTCTATTTTAATAAATTAAAAACATATAAGTTTCATTAATTTATTTAATAATTAATTCCCACTGTCAGAGCAAATAGCGTGTTTTTAATAAACAATATATATCAAAAGATTGACACTAGTTTAAGTCCAATTTCAAAGTGAAATTAATTCCAACGACCAGTATTGGATTAAATGGTAAAAATATATTCTAATTTTTCGTTAAAACAAATTAATAAGGTAATATAATCATATAAATAAATTAGATTAAAAACATTTTTTGAATTAAAATACAACATTTTTCACTATTCATTAAAAAATGAACTTTATCGGAAAAATACCAAAAATTTACACAAAGTAAATTTTGATGTCCTTGTTCTAAAGAATAGTTTAATTTGGTCGAATAGAATGTTTAAATATAACCAAAACTATATTTAATGAAGGTTTTCCATGAAAAGGCGATAAGTCGACCATTAGTGAATATTAGAGTATCTATGCCTAAAATTTAATTATTTACTAATTTTAAGCCTTTATCTTTTATTGGAAAAATGTAAAACCATTTAACAAACATATATAATCGTATTTTAGTTATTTCTATTCATTACCACTAATACAATGGCTACGTGTTAACTACCATTTAAAATAATATTATTTTATTACTAGTGTGCAATGTCAGATTTCAAAGAAACTCTTTTTTGCGTATCGGTTACGCAATCAAACATAACAAACCCTTTAAAGTAAAATTAATATTAATAAATATGAAAATGTTTTATTCTTTATTTACCTGGGATGTTACATCCTTCCCCCTTTTGGGAATTGTGTCCTCACAATTTTATTCAATTTCAAAATAGGTGGGGGTATTTTTCCCTCATAGCATTTTCAGATATCTATGTTGCCTCTTCAACCATATGGTTTTTCCACAAAACCTTTACCTGGTGAATTACCTTATTTCGCAACGCATTCTCTCTTTGTTCAAGAATTTGGATTGGTTGTTCTTCATAAGAGAGATTCTCTTCCAACTGAACTACCTTTGGGCTCAAAACATGAGATGGATATGGCATATACTTTCTCGACATCGAAACAAGAAAAACATTGTGTACCTGAGATAAACATGGAGGTAAAGCCACTCAGTATTCAACTGATCCAACTCTCTCCAAAATTTTATATGGTCCAATGAACGTTGGACTCAGCTTTCCATTCTTACCAAATCGCCTCACACTTTTCCATGGTGAAACTTTGAGAAAAACATGATCACCTACCTCGAAAGATAGATCCTTCCTCCGGTTATCCGCATAACTTTTCTGTCTGCTCTGAGCTGTTCTCATGTGTTTCTGAATCAACTGAACTTTTTCTGCAATCTCTTCTACCAATTCTGGTCCCATCATCTTCCTTTCACCCACTTCATCCAAAAAATCTGGAGTTCGACACTGTTTCCCATATAATGCCTCAAACGGAGCAATCTATATACTGGAATGAAAATTGTTATTATAAGAATATTCAACCAAAGAAATATGTTGGTCCCAACATCCCTGATAATCCATATAGAAAGCTCGTAGCATACCCTCCAAGGTCTGAATTTTTTGTTCTGGATGCCCATCTGATTGCAGATGAAAAGCTATACTAAAATTTAATTCAGTACCCATTGACTTCTGATGGCCTTTCCAAAATTTAGATGAAACCTGGGATCACGATCAGATACAATAGAGAGGGGAACTCCATGAAACCTGACTATCACATTAAGATACAATCTAGAAAGTTGATCTAGAGAGAATGTATCTCGAATATGAAGGAAATGAGGAGATTTAGTCAATCGATCAACAATAACCCAGATTGCATTATTACCTCGAGATGTCCTCGGTAATCCCACAAAAAAGTCCATGGATATATTTTACCATTTCCACTCTAGCACTGGTAATGGATGATTCATCCCTTTCGGTAGCTGTCGCTCTGCTTTAACCTACTGACAATTCAAACACTTCATAGTAAAATCAGCAATATCTCTTTTCATTCCATCCCACCAGTAATACTCCCACAGATCACTGTACATCTTAGTACATCCTGGATGAACTGAAAATGGAGAACTATGAGCTTCACATAACAACTTTCTCATCAATTTTGAATTACAAGGCACACACAATCTCTTCCCAAAACTCAAAACACAATCATTATCAATGTTGAATTTAGGCAACTTACCCTTCTGAAACAACAATACCTTTTTCTGCAACTCACTCTCTTGCTTCTGTGCTTGCTTGATTTTGTTTGATAGAGAATATTTCACTGATACCTGAAACAAAACAGACGGAAATCCTGCAAAAACAACATCCATGCCAATTTTCATAAAATCCTTAACCAAAGGATCACGTTCCAAACCCAACATTGTTAATGAAGCATTACTTTTTTGACTGAAAGCATCATCCACTTTATTTTGTTTTCCTCGATGACAATGAATTGTACAATCATAATCCATGAATAATTCCATCCGTCTCCTCTATCTCATGTTCAATTATTTCTGAGTTAATATATATACTTTAAAATTTTGTGATCAGTATATATTTTACACTTTAATCCATACAAATGAAGCCTCCAAATTTTTAAATTGAAAACAACAGCAGCTAATTTCGAATCATGTGTAGGGTAATTTACCTCATGAGTTTTCAATTGACGTGAAGCATATGCAATTACATGATCATTCTGCATAAGGACACAACCATGTCCCTTCAAAAAAGCATCAGTGTATATTACAAACTCACCATTCCAAGAAGGAAGTGCCCAAAATGGAGCATTAACCAATCTTCTTTTCAACTCCTGAATCAACCGTGCCATCACTGCATTAAACTATTTAGTTCTGATTCTGACCATCTCAGGATACTAATTTGAAAGTTCATTTCCCACTTTATTCCTTCCCAGAAAATCCATTCTATTTCCTCTACAAAAACCCATTCTTAGAACAAAAATATATTAGGTGAAGCAACATGGTAATCTTCAAATTCTATATCATTCCAATTTGACCATAAAAAATATTTTTGGATAATCATTTAGTAGAATTATAACTCCTAATGTTATCTAAACCAACCTCTGATACCAACTATAAGGCCCTGTTCTTAAACCGTACTTAATATTGAATTTAATGAATAATTTCCATTGAGTATCTTTTCAGGTTTAGAGTTTTAGAGAATTAAATCATAACTATTACTTCTCAAAAGATTCCAAAGTAGACACTACTACTATGTTTCCATAAAATTAAAACTCTTGAAAGGAAACATGTCTAGTTCCATGTTTTAGATAGCATGACTTTCCCTTGATCCCATACTTGACCCTATTACACATTAATCCCTATGAAAAACATTTCAAAAAAAATCATGCGGTGAGCATAAAAAGCTCAGTAAGGGATACACAATGAATTAAAACTGTTAGTTTTTCAAAACAACAAGTAAACCATGTATACTTTATCAAAGTAATAATTTTCACCTCAATGAAGTATTAAAAACTCTTAAAAAAATTAAAAGATCATTACTTACCCTTTTGTAACCAAAATATTACCATAATACCCATATAAATATCACATAACATATATAGGTAACTTGTGATATAAACATACTTAAATGGAATAACCATACGGTCGACTTCCACAAATATCACTTAATATAATATCCTTACGGATGTCTTCCATAGCCAATGCATTGGAGGTTATAACGTAACCACCCATACTGGTATTTATGGATCCACCCATCATATGGTTTATCACGTAATCACCTGTCAATAGTCCAATTAAAATTATAAAATCATAAGACATAAAACAAATATAATGGAAAGAAAACATTTCCACATTTCGATCACAATATATCACTTGAATATATTGACATAACAACTTCATCATAGAAACCATTTTTAATACCAAAATACATAAAAGTGTATATGGTATTTATTTCATTTTAAAAACATTACAGCTTATTGAGGAAGCCAAAGACCAAATAATATTCACGGCGGCAGAAAAGGACATTGTCACCACGTATGTTAAAATTAACATTAATATTTTTCTTTTAGTAAAATGATCCATATAAAAAGATTCCTTTTGTATAAAAGTAAAAGTAAAACGGGTTTATACACCGTATAATGGAAAGCCTTGTATTAGAACAAAATATGCCTCAATGAAAGGAGATTGAGACGAAGTCCCTTACCTCGAGTCCGACATGACTCGATCGTTATTTAACGTCCTGAATAATAAACATGAGTTAATTTCTACTTTCTTATGAACCTTTTTAATGTTCATTACTCCTTTTATATCACTTATTTCCATGTTATAAACAGTATCTAATCATTTTAAGTTAATAATGATTGTTTTGTCGATACTTGGTTCTTAAGTCGAAAGTGGACTTCTTACAATTACATGTTGTTCGTGTGGTAAATGGTTCATTATATCCAGAATGATATTCATGTTTTGGATATCATATATATCATATATATCCAGAATATACATGTATTTATAATATTACATAATCATTTAGAGGTAAGAAATGAAATGCACCATTCATGGAGATGGTAAGTCGTACGTACGCATGAACACTACATTAATTTCTATGTCATATTAATAGAATTTAAACTAAATAAGAGATATGTATATTTTAATTCCAGAATTATATTAATAATTTAGATGAAACATACATCATATATATACATTATATATATGTACTTATATTAATACATTACATTTGGGTATATGAAATGAAATGCACCGTTCATGGAGACAGTAAGCCGTACGTACGCATGAATGCTACTTTCATTTCTATAACATAAATTAATGGAAAGAAATAATAATGATATAAAGTAATATAATAATTCTAGTATAAAATCATATATAATAACTTTAAATCCATCCTTTATATGTCCCACATATGGCATTAACGAATCAAATCCCTTTGAGGGGGTGGTAGTCCGCACTTCCTAAAATGAAGATATCGCATATACAATAATGGAAGCCATAAAGGTATTCCATAAATGAAAAATACCGAAGCTTAAGGAAAAAATAAACATATTATATATCATATATAAATATAGTGACTTTGTAATGGCCACCTTTTTTGGTGTTAGAATAATATTTAACAATCATCGTTTCATGAGGCAGAAATTCACCATCCACAGATACAGTATGTTCTGTAACCATTAGATGTATTTGTATGTAAGTGTAGCTCTAATTATTCTTATAAAAACATCCTATTATATTTAAGATACTGTAATTGTTACAAAAGAAATGAATAAAAAGAGTTTAGGGGGTTAGAGAATCAAAATAATACAAAAGAACACAAGTGAAGACATTACCTTAAAATCGGGTAACTCTCTTTGATTTGAGCTCAAAGGCTTCCTTGGGAAGACTTCTGCCCAATGTGAGGATTATAGGAGTAATAGAGGTATGTGGAGAGGAAAAAATATCAGAGATTGTCCAAACCAAAGGCTTGAGAGGTGTGGGTAAAAAGGTAGAGGTGAGGGCCTTTTATAAAAGGGCAGGAGGGGAACTCATGAAAAGTTAAGAAAAGATACGTTATTATAAAATTATTTTCGGATAAAAAAGGGACCAAAAATTATATATTTCGTGGATAAGGTGATAAGATTTCGAAATCCTCCCATACAATAGGTTTTTGACATGTTTAGGTATTATATTTTACATTATCTTTTCATTTTATTTAAATCGTTAAATAATGAGGTAATCACTGCATTATCATGGTGTCATAAATAATTTAATTTATTTAATGTCTAAAAATTATTAAAAAACTATCATGAGGTACGAAATATTTTTATATTTCTAATGAATATTTATAGTCAAAAATATTAGTTTTATAACCCCATTTAAAAATTGTTTTAGTAAAATAACTCATGTTTGTGACATTTTTATTTTAACTTTAAATAAAAAGATATTAATGTCATTTTCCTACCAAAGTGGCTCCATGGGGTACCCAAGTTAACCCATGGATTGTCTTGGTCGGACATGACACATCCAATAAGGGTAGGACATGTGTATAGGTCATTTCATATTATTAAAACATTACTTTTACCTTAAACTACACTAATTACCTCTAATCGCAATTAAAAACATAAAAGTTACTATTTACCAAAAAATTATTTTAATCCTATTTAACCACATGTTACTTATTAATGAAAACCATGTATTTTAGATTTTTTAAATTCAAAACATAGAGGTGGTAAAATTTCAATTAAATGAAAAATCAGTTTTTTAAGTACCACTTAGTGTGTTCACTATTCATAAAAAATTGAGGTTTTTCAGAAAAATACAAAAAATTACCCTAAGCTATATTTGATATTCCGAATTATAAAATGATGTCTATTTTAAAAAATTCAAAAAATATATTTTTCATTAATTAATTTAATAATTAATTCCCACTTTCAGGGCAAATAGCGAGTTTTTATGAAATAATATATATCAAAATATTGACAGTAGTTTAAGTCCAATATCAAAGTGAAATTAATTCCAAAGACCACTATTGGTTAAATGTTAAAAATATATTCTAATTTCACTTTAAAACCAATTAAAAAGATAATCTAATCATATAAATAAATTAGATTTAAAAGATTTTTTGAATTAAAATTCAACATTTTTCACTATTCATTAAAAAATGATCTTTATCGGAAAAATACCAAAAATTTACACAAAGTTAATTTTGATGTCCCAATTCTAAAGAATAGTTTTATTTGGACCTATAGAAAGTATAAGAGTGACCAAAACAATATTTAACGAAGGTTCACCATGAAAAGGCGATAAGTCGACCTTTAGTAAATATTGGATTATCTACGCCTAAAATTGAATTACTTTCTTATTTTAAGCCTTTATCTTTTATTGGAAAAATTTAAAACCATTTAAAAAACATATATAATCATATTTTAGTTGTTTCTATTCCTTCCCGTCAATAAAACGGCTATGTGTTTTCTACCATTGAAAATAATATTATTTTATTACTAGTGTGCAACGTAAGATTTCAAAGAAACTTATTGTTGCGTATCAGTTACTCTATCGAACATAACTACCCATTTAAATTAAAATTAATATTAATAAATATGAAAATTTTTTATTCTTTATTTACCTGGGATGTAACATCACATTCCATGTATCCAAGACAACACCCACATGTTTATTATTTCATTTTGTTCGGCCGGGGTGATCACACAAGGGTCCCAGATTTTAAATCAGCCAACATTACGGGATTAACCAAATTCCACATTCAACAAGATCCATTCAAAAAAATGGTCTCAAAAGATAGGGAGACATTTAACTACACAATCAATGTCCCCCAATGACCATGATTTTTATTAGGCATAATCCTATTGAATTCACAACATAATATCATAGGATATAAAGATAAACATAACAACTTCCCCATCACCGTTCTTTAACCAGTTACTGTATTCATTTAATGGATCAACAGATTCTCATTAAAACAAGAGGATACCCACCTCTCATGAAGCACAATTTAGAATTACAAAGGTAAGATCCCTACTTCAATAGGTTTTGGTCACAACGCTCCACCGGATCAACATTAAAAGATGTCCATCGGCATTCGTCACTTCTGTCAAATCCCGGAAAAGCATCCGCAGGTGGATGTTGGAAAAGAAAGGCCAAAGGAATGACAACAGATCCAAGATCAGAAGTTCTTCCTCATCATTGCAATCTCTTGGCTGCTGGCAGATCGTAAATTGGAGCTCGGACTAATAAGTTATCGAAGAAAAAGAGCCTTCGAGTCTCTTTGGAGAGCTCTGCTCAGAGGAATGGGGAGGAGAGGGGTGAGTTTAAAAGGAGGAGAGGACCCCTACATTTATAGGTGTGAAAAACAAAATTACATATTGTGTACTTTATGGTACACGGCGTGTACTCGTCCATTTCACACGGTCACCACGCGGCTTCAAACACGGCCTTCAACGCGGCATGCGGCCGTTGACTGGTCAACACACGGTTTGAAGGTAATGCATACGAGGGGAGGGACTACATGGCTTGTAGTATTGGATACACGAAGTGTACTAATTTATTTCACATGGCAAGGACACGGCTCCAACAGGGCACATGGCCGTTGACTGTTCAACACACAGTTTGAAGGTAACCCATATGCGGGGAGGGACTACACGGCTTGTAGTATGGGGTAAACGGCATATACCCATTTATTTCACATGGCAAGGACACAGCCTTCAACATGGGGTATACTCGGCAAGGGTGTACATGGTGTGTACTCACAATACACGGTGTGTAGTTTCAAAATTCTTAAAAGTGTGGTAAAAGTCCATTTTAAACTCCAAAACACATCGCAACCCTCTTTTTGACAAAGTAATGGGCTTGAAAGGTTCGGGCCATTACATCAGATAACTATTAAAACATTATCGTTCCCGAGAATTCAAAATTCAACCCAGAGTAACACAACAAGATACCTCTTAGGTCCTTCGTTATAACAGTAACATCTTCTAAAACCCTAATCATATGTTTAAGGAATTCCTTCTCTTATGTTGAGATATTATCTGCTTTAGGCGGCACAGACTCATATTCACATGTTTAATCTCATCCTCATTAATGTTTCTCGAATAATAATTGGGTCTTCCCACTTTCATACATTAGGATTTTTCAACTTGCACTACCCCCAATCCTACACAACCAACACTCTTCCCGAACATGTGGTGTGGGGAAATTACTTTTCCTATGTCGAGATAGTATCCGCTTTAGGCGGCACTGACTCACCCGCACGGGTTTAATCGCATCTGCATTAATGCATCTCGATTATGTATCAGGTTTTTTCCTTTTTCACACACCTCTGGACATGTAACACACTTCCAGAGAATAAGGAAACAAAATGTCTCATAACCAACAAGTCAAGCATTCCATATATCAAGGGTACAGAGTATAAAAAAAATCACAGAGGAACAAGGAATATACAAGTCAAAAAAATTCATGGTACTGAGCGTGCATCTGAGCCTATCACTCCCATGTTAACTCCTCTTGGCCTCCATGCCTCCACCACACACGAACCAAGGTAATGGTTCTTCCACAAAGCACCTTCTCATTACGATCTTCGATTCTGACTGGTCGTTCCCTGATGGTCATGTCGTCTCCCATATCTAACTCTCCCCAGTCGATAACATGATATTCAATGTGTAAGTATTGATGTAGCCGAGAGATGTGGAAGACGTCATGAACCTTCTCTAACTGAGGTGGTAGGGAAAGCTGATATGCCACCTCGCCAACTCGCCTCAGCACCTCAAAAGCTCTGATGTACCTTGGTGAGAGCTTGCTCCCTTTCCCAAACCACTGCTTCCCCCATTGAGGGGAAAACTTAAAGAACACATGGTCTCCCACCTCGAAATCCAAAGGCCTCCTCCGACAATAATCAAAAGACATCGGTCAGTCCTAAGACACTTTCATCCTCTCACGCACAAGCTGAACATTCTCTATGGTGCTCTGCACTACCTCTGGCCCAAGAGCAACTTTCTCACCAACCTTTGCCTATCAAATGGGTGAATGACAGGGTCTTCCATAAAAATCCTCAAACGGTACCATGCAAATAGTAGAGTGGAAGTTGTTGTTGTATGAAAACTCTAGTAAAGGCAAATGTCATACCCATGACCCTACGAAATCCAAAACGCATGCTCGCAGCATGTCCTCCAACCTCTAGATACTCCACTCTGTATGTCTGTCGGTCCTGGGGTGGAAAGTAGTGCTAAGCAGTAGCTGGGTGCCAAAAGCATGATGTAACCCCCTCCATACTCGTGAGGTAAACTGAGTATCCAGTTCTGTGATGATAGTCTTCAGAACTCCGTGAAAACACACCACCTCGTCTACGTATCTCTTTTCTAAGGTACTCACCGGGCCCGACTCCTTAATTTCTAATAAGTGAGCTGATTTTGTTAGATGATCCACCACTACCCAGACATCATCATAACCACCCAGATATCTTGGTAGTCCCGTGATGAAGTCCATTGAGATGTCATCCCAATTCCACCAGGGACATCTAAAGGATGCAACAAACCACTGGGAACACAGTGTCCAACCTTCACTTGATGAAACACTAGGCATTTAGCCACAATGTCTGCCACTGCACAATTCACCTCGGGCCACCAAAACTGTTCCATCAGGCATCAATACATTTTGGAAACTCCTGGATGTACCACCAAAGCTGATCTATGGAACTCACCGAGAACTCCCTCACACATCGCCTCCGGAACAAACAACCTTCCATGGAAAAACATCCAATGTCGGATGTCCTCTAACCATACTTCTGGAGCATTTCTCTGATTGACACGATCCCACATCACTTCCTCCTTAGAGTCCCCCCACTGAGACTCTTCCACTTTCTAGAACAAGGAGGACTGCACTGTCATCTGAAACAAACAGCCACTAACACCTTCTACCATTGCATCCAAGTGCAAGGAAACCAACTCTCCCATCGCTTTACAAGCATCAGTGGATTCCCAAACCACTTCCTTATGTGACTTCCTGCTCAAGGAATTAGCCAAAACGTTGCCATTAAATTCAGTGTAAGAGATATCGAAGTCATAGTATTGGAGGAACTTGACCCATCTCTGATGTAGTAAGTTCTGGTCAAGCTGAGAGAAGATATAACGTAAGCTCTTGTTATCTGAGAAAACCACAAAGAACTCCCCAAAGAGGCAATGTCACCATAACTTCAGTGGAAACACTATTGCTGCAAGCACTAGGTCATGGGTGGCATAGTTATGCTCGTGAGGGCGTAACTACCTAGACCCATAATAGATCACTCCATTCTTCTGCATCAGCAAGCACCCCAGACCAGGGCTAGAAGCATCACAAAACACCCCATACAACAACCCTTCCTCTGGAAACCAGAGTACTAGAGCACTGAACAACATCTCCTTCAGTTAGTCGAAATATATCTAGAACTTCTCACTCCATAAGATGACCTAGTTCTTCCTAGTCAAATCTTTCAATAGAGTAGCAACTCGAGAGATGTACAAAACAAACCTCCAATAGAAACCTGCTAACACCATGAAACTATGATCTTTTACCATGCTCTTGGGTTTTTACCAAGAAACAATTGCATCCACCTTCGACAGGTACTTTGACACTCCATGCTAAGACTCTAAGTGACCAAGGATGTGTACTTCTTGTGTCAAGAACTTACACTTCGAAAATTTCCCATAAAGCTGGTGTAATCAAAGGACTTCCAAGACTTCCCTGAGATGCTCAACGTGCTCCTCCTCTGATCCTGTGTAGATCAGGATGTCATCAATAAACACATTGACGAACCGGTCCAGAAACTCTTGGAAGACAATGTTCATAAGTCCCATGAACTGAACTAGTATATTTGTAACTCCAAACGACATCACTACAAAATCTAAGTGCCCATACCTACTCCTGAAATCCATCTTCGAGATTTCATATTCCTTCTCCCTTAGCTGATGATATAAAGATCGTAGATCAATCATAGAAAACCAACTTGTTCCCCTCAGCTGGTCAATGATATCATATATCCTTGGAAGGGGGTAACAGTTCTTGACCGTTACCTGATTCAACCTTCGATAGTCTGTGCATAACCTAAGACCACCATCTGCATTCTTCACGAACAAAACTGGAGCACCCCATGGAGACACTCTAGGTCGAACAATAACCTTCTCCAACAGGTCATCAATCTGGATCAGCAACTCCTGCAACTCTGAAGGTTCAATACGATAAGGGGCCATCGAAATCAGACGAGCACCAGGCTGTAAGTCTAGCCCGAACTCAGCGTCACGTCAGAGGGTGTAGATTCACAACCTCCTTGGGAAAAACATCATGGAATTCCCCAACATCCTCTAGGACATCCATCTTCTATGTGTCAGCTCGAACCACTTATAACCCGCCTAACAAGGAAAGGAGAGTCTCCACACGCCGACTTTCCACCTAACAGATCCTCTCACAAACAAAATATACACACTGCCCATCCACGTCAGAGAACACAACTCTTCTCCGGAAGCAGTCGATAAATGAAGTGACATAAAACAACCAGTCGATGCCAAGGATGAGATCGTATGGCTGCATCAGTAATAGAAGATGGTCCCAACTAGATCGATGTGGTCCCAACGTCTGCCCAAATATCTGACAAACACAAGATACACTAGTCTGGCCTCAAACTGGTGTACTCAGTACCAGTGGTATGGAAAGTCTCTATAAGTCTAGTCCCAAATCATGGGCTAGACCAGGTGCAACAATGGAGTTCGAAGCTCCCTAATCGAACCATGAATAAATGAGAGTGTTGAACAAAAAAATCATACCTCGCACCACCTCTGGTTTAGCTGTAGCTGCCAACTCAGCAGTGTTAAATTGTCCACGCATAGCTCCTCTACCTCTCTGATGTCGTCCTCCTCCCCAACCACGCCCTGGTCGAGGTCCCTAAGGAGTACCCTGAGGTCTCCCTCCTCCTGAAAATTCTTCCCTCAGGGGTGCATGGTCCTGCTGCTACTGGAAGGGCCTCACTGAAAAATGGTGCTGCTGAGGTGGGTGCTGAATCTACCCACCTCCACCGTACTGAGCTCATGTCAGGCAACAAATCTGAATGTGCTCAAAACCTCCACAGGAAAAACACTTCGGTCGTAGACTCGTGAAAAAGGGACGATGAACTGATTATATGAAATAGAACAGTTGGATCATTCTCCCCACTAGCCTAAACCTAGAAGGTCCCATTATAGGATACCTGCTGCTGACTGCCTTCCCTTTCGAAGAACCTGGCTGGATCCCCTCACGTGGTGCACCTCCCTGTTAGTGCATACTCTCTACAACCTCTTCCTTCTTTTGTACTACCAAGAACGTCAGAAGGGTGATGGGGGTGACAACATACTAGAGCTAAGGACAAAGAACCTCCTCCAAACGTCTCACCCGAGAATCCTCACCCGGAAAGAGATACAGAGAAAATCGTAGGAGATCTTTGAAATTGATCCCCAACACTTGTACAAACATATTCTTCTGCTGAAGAGAGAGAAACTCCTATCACTTTTCTGCTTTGATCATGGAATAAAGGAATTCCTCTTGGAATTCTTTCTCAATGTCAGCCCACAGAACCTCTACCTCTATCCTCTCTCCGAGGTAGAGCGTCCACCACTTTCGCGTCGCACCTCTCAGCTTACTGACTACTAGGGGAACCCAGTACTCCATCGAAGCACGGATCAAGGTAAAAGTGGTCCCTAGTTCCTCAATCCACCCCTCTGTCTCTGTATCTGAAGTACTACTCTCGTACTTCTTGTGGGTTTGCCGCTGGAAAGAACGAAGAGTCTTCTGCCACTGGCTATCTTCCTCCTCTCGGCCAATCATCAACTGATCGACTGGCTGAATCTGCTGGGCCTCGGCCGTATGAGTCACTCGGGGATGATTTCGAGGTTCCATAGTTATATGGTAAATAAGGATAGCCTATGACAAAGTAGAAACGAATTTATCAAGGTTTCATTTTATCATTTTATTCAATTTCCTTCACAGAACAACCAAATCAAGTAAAACACAATCATGATGACGCATGTACCTTCACTAGGGTCTCTACCTTGCAATCAATGTAGTCTCACTTGGTCGTTTGGTAGGCTTAGAGTATTTGCATCAGATCACGGGGGGCCCTAAAATCTCGTGTCCTAGCTGGCCTTCCCTGGCCTATGTCAAGCACCAAGATTAACCAAAACTATTTTCGTACTATCCTATGCAATCCTCACGGTTCTTAACTCCATGCCCCATCCTATCTCTCAACCATCACCTCTGATACCATTCTGCCATGATCCTCTCCCACCGAATATGCCCTTCTTAAGCTGGCAATGGTGAAAGGGAGATAATGACCCCCGAGCCCCGCCCCTAGTAGGCCCCGGGGTGGAGACTAGAACCAAGGGTATAAGTTTTCACTAATATGGGAGGCATTACCCCTTTTATTATTTAAGATCGGGAAATAGGATAACTCAACCACCAAAAAGGAAAAGAACATGTTTATAGAAATAAACCCAAACCAATCCCACATGCATGTTTAAATAGTTCTGAAACAAGGTACAAGTATAAGAAAGTTCAAAAGTACAATACCAAATGAAACAAGAGTACAATAACTGTAACAACTCCAACTACCCCGACTAGTAGTGTCCCGCACGGCCCTGGTAGTCCTCCTGGAAACCTGAAAGTAAACGTAGGGTGAGAATTCAATAATACTCAGTAGGGAAAACTAATGCTCTCATGCACAGGTGGGGATACATCTTAATGTCCTGTGATAACAATAGAAGAAACCTAGAAAAGAATTTTATCATCCCAACCTTACCAGCCACACTCACCAAAAACACAATCACAACAGGTAGTAGTATATAATAACTACATTATTTGGTACCTCGCACCATTTCCCACTAGTTAGATACTCTTCCTAACGGAGAATGTCCTGATGCTACCACACTCTTCCCACCCACACACACCTGGTCCTCAAGAACCACACATCCCTCCCACACACACCGGGTCCTCACAACCACATATCCCACCCGCACACACCTGGGCCCCACAACTGCTTATCCCGCCCTCACACACCTTGGACTCACAACCACGTATCCCACCCACACACACATGGGCCTTACAACCACGTATCCTACCCGCACACACATGGGACTCACAACCACGTATCTCGCCCGCACACACCTGGGCCTCATCTCGAAGATTCATGGGAAACAGTAAAACCTGCACGAAGAGTCTTGGGCTAAAACTGCGCCAATTGAATCCTACCCGATGAGTCATGGGTGTAAGGTCACCTCAAGCCATCACAAAATATGGAATAAGGAGTAGGAAGAAGATAGTAACTTTGGGGAAAAACCCTCTCCCGTGAAATGGGAGTGTTCGGAACTAAGTGCTCAACATGGGTGGGGTGCGATAAAACAAAAAGATACAAATATGGATATATATATATATATATATATATATATACCAATCACTCATCTCATCCTTTGGATTCTAATCAGATAACTGAGCACGTGCCTCGGCACTACTACTACCAATCATGCATACAACAAACAACCCCATCCCCATTTAGGTTGTCATGTTTCAACAGAATCAACTTATTAGTTCCTTAACTACTGGGCAACTATCCACAACCAACCATATCAATCATTCGTAAAACTTATCCCTACCATCCAAAAATCAAGTTAAGAAAACACAAGAATCACAACAAGTCAATTATTATTGACCATCCAACCCCATTGATTATTATTACCGTTCCATTACCATTCCCCACCATTCATTAACTATTCCACATTTTATTTATTATTCACAACCCAAAGATCGTTCATATTCAAACCAATCCCTGCAGCCCTCTAACAAGGACCATAACCACAACCTCATTGTACATCTTCACCCCTTGATTCCATTAATCACAGCCCCACTGCCTATCACTAACATAGCATTCACACCAACCCGCTACTAATCCAATCGCAGCCCCGCTGCTCACCCGATCCACAAAAACTCACAAAAAAACACCCCCATCACATGCCACATATCTAAGCCGACACCCACATGTTTATTATTCCATTTTGTTCAACTAGGGTTATTACACAAGGGTTCCAGATTTTAAATCAGCCAAAATTACGGGATTTACCAAATTCCACATTCATCGAGTTCCATTCACAAAAATAGTCTAGAAAGATAGAGCAATATTTAATTACGCAAGCAAAGTCCCCTGATGACTGTAATTTTCTGTAGGCATAATCCTATTCAATTTACAAAATTATATCACAGGATATAAAGATAAACATAACAACTTACCCATCCCCATTCATTAACTAGTTATTATCTTCATTTAATGGTTCAACTGGTTCTCATGAAAACAAGAGGATACCCACCCCGCATGATGCGCAATTTTGAGAGATGAAGGCAAGATCCCTAATTCAATAGGTTATGGTCACAACTCTCCCCCAGATCAACTTTAGAATTCGTCCATCGACGTCCGTCACTTCTGCCAAATCCCGGAAAAACGTCCTCGGGTGGAAGTTGGAAAGGAAAGGCCGAAGGAAAGACAACTGATCCAAGATCAAAAGATCCGCCTCATCGTTACGATCACATGGCTACTGACAGATCATAAATAAAATCTTATACGATGATGTTATTGAAGAAAAAGAGCCTTCTAGTCTCTTAGGAGAGCTCTGCTCAGAGGAATGGGGAGGAGATGGGTATGTTGAAAAGGAGGACGGGACCCCTCCTTTTGTAAGCGTGAAAAAAATTACACGATGTGAACTTTATGGTACACGGCGTGTACTTGTACATTTCACAAAGTCACCACAAGGCTTCCAACACAACCTTCAACGTGGAACGTGGCCGTCGACTGGTCAACACACGGTTTGAAGTTAACGCATATGCAGGGAGGGACTACACAATGTGTAGTATTGGCTACATGGAATGTACTCATTTATTTCACATGGCAAGGACATGGCTTCAACAAGGCACACAGTCGTTGACTGGTCAACACATGGTTTGAAGGTAACGCATACACGGGGAGGGACTAAACTACATGTAGTATGGGGTACACGACGTGTACCCATTTATTTCACATGGTAAGGACACAACCATCAACATGGGGTATACTCGGTAAAGGGGGTATAGGGCGTGTACTCACACTACACGGCGTGTAGTTTCAAAATTCTGAAAAGCCCATTTTACCCTCAAGAACACTTCGCAACCCTCTTTTGACAAAGGAATGGGCCGGAGAGGTCCGAGCCATTACAATAACCAAAGGAAGGATATTTCTTTTGCGGAAGGTGATCATGTCTTTCTCAATTTTTCTCCAGGGAAAAGTGTAATGCATTTAAGTAAGAAGGGAAAGTTGAGTCCGAGGTTCATTGGACCTTATGAGATTCTGGAGAAAGTCAGATTAGCTGCGTATAGAGTGGTTTTACCTCCAAGATTTTCCCATGTACACAATGTATTTCATGCTTCGATGTTGAGAATGTATATTCATGATCCATCTCATATTTTGATCCCAGAGGTAGTTATGATGGAAGAGAATATCTATTATGAGAATAAGATGTCCAGATTCTTGACCATAGAGAAGAAGTGTTGCAAAATAAGGTAATTCACTAGGTAATGGTTTTTTGAAAAAACCATATGGTTGATGAGGCGACATGGGAATCTGAAAATGTTATGAGGGATAAATACCCCCACTTATTCTGATAAGTGAATAAAAATTGCGAGGACACAATTCCCAAAAGGGAGGAAGGATGTAACATCCAAGATAAATAATGAATAAGACGTATTTTTAATATTTTTTAATATTTGTGAATTAAATAAGAATTTTACATTAAAATAGTTTCTATGTTCAATAGCATACCCGATATGCAACAACATGTTTCTTTGATATCTTATGTTGCAGTCTAATAATATAATATTATTATTTTAAATGGTAGTTAACTCCTAGCCATTTTATTGGAAGGAATGAACAAAACTAACTACAATATGATTATACATGTTTTTTTAAATGTATTTATATTTATCCAATAAAAATTTAGAGGGATAAAATATGAATGAATCTAATTTTAAGCATAATTAACATTAAAAGGTTGATTTACCACCTTTTAATGGTGATCCCTCTTTAAATATAGTTTTGGTCACTTTAATACATTTTATTTGAACAAATAAAATCCTTCTTCAGTATGGTGACCTTAAAATTTACTTTGTGTATGTTTTTGGAATATTTCTGATAATGTTCATTTTTAAAGAATAGTAAAAAATATTGTATTTTAATTCAAAAATGTGTTTTAATATAATTTAATTATATGGTTAGATTATCTTTTAAATTGGTTTTAAAGTGTAATTAGAATAAATTTTTACCATTTAATTCAATTTTTTTGTTGGAATTAATTTCATTTTAAAATTTTACATAAACTAGTATCAATCTATTGATAGTTATTGTTTCTTAAAAACACGCTATTTTTTGATAAAAAGAATTAATTTTAGTATAATTAATACCACCTTTATGTTTTTAATTTGAAAAAATAGACATTATTTTTGTATTTGGAATACCAAATAATGATTAGGCTGAATTTTTTGTATTTTTCTGAAAAATATTAATTTTTGATGAATAGTGAAACCATTTAGTAGTAGTTAAAAAAACTAAATATTTCATTAAAATAAAATAATACCACATTTTTTAATTGAATTTCAAAAATCAAACATAACAGTTTGTTATTAGTAAGTAAAATGTGGTTCAATAAATTGAAAATAATTTTTGTTGAATAGTACCATTTTGACTTTTATTTACTACGTTTAAAGGTAAATAGGGTAATTCAAGGTAAACAAATATTATAATAATTCAGAAATACCATAACACTTGTCCAAACCTTATTGGTTGAGTCATTTACATCCATCGGCATCATGGTGTCGATTTTGGGACCCTTTTGAGCCACGTGGTAGTGATAATTACACTTTAGATTAATTAACTTAAAGTAAAGAAAAAAATGAAAAAAACAAAATTCTATTAATAAATCAATTTTTACAAGAGGTAATATAAAATATCATTTACAATTAAATAATAATTTTAAATCTAAAATTATTTCCAACATAATTTGATTTTGAATAATTTTTATACTTTTAATAAATTAAATTACTTATAAGACAAAAATGACGTAGTATTTTACTCATTAATAAATGATTTAAATAAATAACATTATAATGATTAAAATATTATCCAAAAACTTGTCCAATTCCAATTTGATGATATTATTTGGACAATGTGTCATCCTATATTCCACTATAATGATTTTTGGTACTTTGGAAACCTAATATCATTATATAATAAAATAATATTTTCACACATTCTTAAATAGCCCCTCCTCCCCCTTATAGAAAGAGACCATTTCAATCAAATTACTCACACATATCAAGAAATTATGCTCGTCCAAAATCTGCCCAATTAATCTTCCTACATCCCTCTTCACCTCCAATAAGCCTTAACATAGGCAGAAGGCACATCATGAAGTCCTTTTGGTTCAAACCAAATAAAGTTACCCCAATTAAAGGTAACAATTTCTCATAACTTCTTTCCATTTATTTAAATTCTCCATCCCATAAATTTTTTTATTCCATTATTTTATAACAACACCATTATCCAAAATATTCTAGACTATTTTTATAATAACGATTCGAACTAATCTTAGACCCACCTCAATGTCATTGGTGAAGAACATACTATTTCTGTGGATGGAAAACCAACGCCTCAAGAAACAATGATTGTTGGATTATCACCTACCACCTATCATGGTGGCCATTAAGATGACACTATATTTATATATTATATATATATTATGTTTATTATTTCTTTAGGGTTCTGTAATTTTATTTTATATCATACCTTTATGGTTTCTATTGTGGGTAAACACGATAATTTAATTTGAGGACGTTCTGACTACCGCCCCCTTAATGTGATATGACTCATTAATGCCATATGTGGGATGTATAAAGGATGTATTTCATAATATAATATAATATATAATACTGAAATTATAATATAACCTTGTATCATCATGTTTTAATTCAATTAAAATAAGAAATTGAAATAAAAGTAGCATTCATGCGTGTGTACGACTTACTGTCTCCATTAACAGTTCATTTAATTTCTTACCTCCAAATGATATGAACTGTTATAAATATCTATATATACTAGATATATATGGTATATATGATATATATAATGAATATAGTTTTTCATATAATGGACTATTGACCACATGGACATCTTGTATATATAAGGTGTTCATTTTTGACTCAAGTACCAAATATCGACAAAATGAACATTATTAATTTAAATGAATACATAATGTCTATAACATGGTAATAAGTGATATAAAAGTAATAAAAAATATTAAAGGATCATAATCAAGTATAAATAATCTTTAGTTTATTATTTAGGAGATTAAAGAGTGCTCGAGTCGGGTAGGACTCGAGGTAAGGGACTTCATCTCAATCTCCTTTCATTGAGGCATATTTTATTCTAATAAACGACATTCTTTTATACACTGTATAACCACCTTTGACTTTTCATTTAATTCAAAGGAAATATTTTTATACGAATCATTTTACTAAATGATAAAAAGGAATTTTTTTAACGTAAGCAGTGATAACGACCTTTTTCCACTATCTTGAGTATTATTTGATCTTTGGCTTCCTTAACAAGTCGTAGTGTTTTTTAAAAGAAAATAAATACCATATAATTTTAACGTATTTTGTTATTGATAATGTATTTGTTTTTTCAATATATTTAAATTATATATTTTTATTTTATTGTTGAAGTTTTATCTTTTCTTTAAGCTTATTTTATGTTTTATGATTGTGTTATGGTTCTTGGGTATTATATACGTACACAGGTGGTTCCGTGATAAAACGTGGGTGGTTGAGCCCAAAATAGCTCTCCAATGCATTAGTTATTGTGGAGGTGGTAAACATGAAATTTTATACTAAGAGATTTAGGGAATAAAATTTGATAGGTATTCCAAAGTAAATCCCTATGTAGCTGTGATAGCTACAATATAAGTATGTTATGGATGCCAAAAGTTACCTTTATGATTTATTATTTCTATGTGTCATTCATAAATCTTATGATTTAATTAGGTAAGTAAATTTATATATGTTCTGTATGTATATATGAACTAATGTTTCAATTTCTTTTTTTAAAACTCTTATTGAGCATTTTATGCTCATCCCAAGTTTTCAAATGTTTTTCACAAGACTTAAAGATGAATAGGGTCAAGTATGTGATCAATGAAATGTCATACTGTCTAAAACATGGAACATGACATGACCCTTTTTTCAATAGATTTTATTTTATGATAAAAATGGAAACTGAGTAGAGGTTTTGACGTAGTAATATTTTGAAATGCAATAGTTCTGTCCTAATTCTCTAAAACTCTAAACCTGAAAATATCTTCAATGTGAATTATTCGTTTAATTAAATATTATGTAATGTTCTAAGGCTGAGTCCTTATAGTTATATATAATTTATTACCTATATGTATGATGTATACATATCATATTATATATCAATAAATAATATATATATATATATAATATGATGTATCACATTAAAATATTGAATTATTAAACTCTTTCATATGAAAAAGATATGGGTAAACTATCAAATTATTTTGACCATTAAGAAAAACAATGTGATAAATATAATATATTTATAAATAAATTTTCTGTAATCAAATCGGAAATTTCACTTTACACTAGGGAACCAAATCTGATATAAACCACATGAAACTAAATTGAACTGCTAAATTTTGTCATCTTATTGGATCCTATTGAATTTAAATTTTTCTTATAATTTTTTTATTTAGACAATGTTAAAAATAAAGTTAAATTTTTTAATATAATACTAACTTCTAATTTTCTTTATATATAAATTTTACCAGTGTTGGATATTACTAGAATGTATAATTATAAATTTTTTAAAACATTTTTATTTTTACTCTATGTATTTTTACAATCAAAAACCAAAAACAAATATGGAATTATATATCTCATTATGTTATAATTATTTAATGTTTTATATATACTCAAACTAATCATTATATAAATTATATACGTGTCCCCTTTTAGTCAATCTCCTATTTCTCAATATATAAAGGACAAATACACTCTTCAGTTATAGTTACATGGAATTTGTATAACATTTTATCAATAGATATATCATATAATTACATTTCTATATAATGGAATAAATTATAGATTTTTCATACAAGATAAATGTGAATTGATGATTTATTTATGACATATGACATAGGAAATGGGGCTCTGTTGTTTTCTATATTTTATATCTTTCAATACCTGAGAAATTTATTTACATTCACAATGTTCATATGGATTTATAAATTTATAATATTCAATATTATTGAATATACTATATTTTTATTACAAAAATTGTATCATTAAGAATTGTTTTTTCTTTCAAAACAATAACCTGAAATCAAAATGATATCATGTAACCATAAATAATATATCCAAAACTTATATTTATATTAAGACATTGAAATTATGACTAATATTTTTTATATAATCAAATAAAATACCTTATAAAGATAGATGATTTTTTACTCTCAATTAAAAACATGTAAAATTAATCTATTATAATATATAAATATATGCTTCATTAATTACTATTAATAAAAAAGTATCATTTTCACCTTTAAAACCATTCCTCCAACTATGAAATGATCAGATTTTATTCATATAAAATATATTGTGAATTCTAGTCACCTAGTTCATTGAAATCAGCCATGACAACATGTTATGTTTTTGAGATATGATCCATATCATTTTATATTATTTTATCTATAGGATTAATAAATTTAAAAAAATATTTCTATGCTGAAAATTTGTTTTATAAATTTAAATCACAAAAAAATTATCATTATATGCTAAAATTCATTATTATATATTATCCTAAAATATCATATTTGAATTCTTACAAACCAAATTTATATTAACACTAGGATAAATGGGTATGTGATTAATTATAATTAAATTATAGAAAAAGAAAATGGATTAATTCATGACATAATATAAATGAATGGATTGTTTAAATATATTGAACATAAATATTTAAGAATCAAATTCATGTTCTGACTATTTTTATTCTAGTATTCACATTAATGTTTATGAATAAAATAAAATAATTTTATTTATATCACATTAAATAACCATATATTTAACTAATAATGATATAAAAAAAGTAAAAATATAAGAGAATCACATATATTTATTGATCATTTATTCCTTATATAAGATTTACTAATTAAAATGCATATTTAAGAAAAATACATTACACCATTAAATATGATGTTCTTCTATTATTTAGAAAAAAATTTACACTCTTTTATAAAGGCGTAACATATATATTTTATGGTTATGATAAATACATAATAATAGTTAACAACAAATTTAATTATTCAAATGAGAAATATGAAATTCAAGTCTTCCAAAATTAATATAATGGTCCTTACTCTATTATCATATTGATGATACACTCCACTTTTAATAAACTTGTGTAATCTACATGGCTCATATATTTATATGCCGATGTAAAAAATAAAAAGTATAATAAACATGAATTTTTTAAAATCATATAATTTTCATATTAATGAAGAATTTTGCTAAACAACCCAACATTTTTAATATATTTCCATAATTCATCCAATTTAAATTCCTTCCATATGAAATAAAAATAGATTTCATATAATTATTATCCCCCAAAATATTTTTGATCATAGTAGGATATTTCTTAAAATTCATAGTCAAATAATCTATCATTATCCTTTTATAGATTCCCTTCATCTTCATTTTTATAATGATAAAATTATTATTGATCTTCGTGTGTTTATTATCATTGAGAATCAATTTAAAATGATTTAAAGTGATTTATATTTGTTTTCTTAATAAAAACTAAAAATTTATCTTGTAAATAATTAATAAAGAGATTATTGAATATTATCTAGAAAAAACTCTTATCTATATTGAATCTGAAATCCATCAATTGATCAATGTATTATACAATTTAGAGTATATAAGTCAAAGAATGGAATCTATCCAAAATATCATATGAAGGGGAATTTAAAATTCAATGTTTTTTTTATAGATATGTAAATAGGTAATTATATAGGAGATGTGATGGCCTCAAAACCAGAATAAGATAGGAAATTTCTGTCTATTGTTAACTAGTCTCTAACAACCCATTTCATATCATTGAAACATGGTGACCTTATCACCCCATAAAAAATTACATCATCACATCATATAATTTTTATTTAGTAAAGGGTAACTACTAAAGAGGCTATACATATATTTCTCTCATTTCAATCATCTTCTCATAATGGGGAATCAACAGAAAAAACACATGACACCAAATTATATACATGTATTACAATACTTCCCACTCATTTCATGTTTTATCTAAGTATAAACATGTTTAGGAGACCCTCTAAGTTCCTTTGATTCCCACATCACTATTTATTCAAATTTTACTTCCTATTTATTGTTTTGAAAGTCACAAGGCTTGATGTTTACTTCACCAAATAAATATTTATTGAAGGACAAAGTTCTTGATCTTTTTATCAACTGTGGATATATCTTTGAGCTTCTAGAGTATGAAGTTATATATTTCAAACTATTTTTTTGTAATGTTTACTATGTGTAATATTCTTTATTTGATTGGAATAAATAAAATATGTTCCATTATACATATATTATAGATACTATATATCAGGAATATTGATCCTCATATCTCAATGGTTGAAAATAAATAGAACCATTTTCTTATTACATCATGGTAAAGATAACATTTAAAGGGTATTAAAATTTTGATTTGATATGAACTACATTTTTTAAAATGCAATATTATCTCTTTATTCAATATGATATTGGTGTTTAAATTATATTTGTAACATAACAATAATTCATATTTTTTTATGAACATATTATTTATTATTTTTAAACATATAGAACCAACATGGAAAAAAATATAAATATTTTTTTATGGGTGGGATAATATATTTTAGATATATTTTTTTACCACAGTTCCCTTCTATTTTAGTATCCATATCATATAAATCTACTAATTAATTTTATATCAATGAATGTCTCTTCATTTGAGATTGTATGTTTTTATTTTTAATGATCCCAGCCATTTACATTTTATTTCATATTCGTAATTTAAATTTAAAAATTTAAATTTTATATGTTTTTTTGGTATATTATATCTTTTAATTACACTTACATACCGAATAGAAATGATATTATAATAATCAAGAGTGTTATATTTTTTTGGAATCATAGATAAATTGTATATTATTCAATATTTTATATCAAAATGAGTTGATTATTGACACTAGAATGTTCAAATAAATTCCTTTTTAAAAAAATGAAATTGAATAAATTTTTTATTATGTCTATAAATTATATAATTTAGATAATTAAATTTCAATTTTTACCAAACTATATAAACATCAATTTCAAAAAATTGAAATGTTCAGAATACATTTTTATACTCAATGACCTGAAACATTTAAATTCATATTTTATTAGGGGATACAATGAATGAATTATGAATAAATACAAAGAGTAAAAATTTTGAAAGTCTATACAACGGGAGAATAGATGAGGTACGATTCATGTTAAATATAAATATTATTATATTCTACTAGAAAAATAATTGGACTATATGCATCATGTTTCATGAATACAAGTATATATAATCTGTAAATTGATAAAGCCCATATTAATCATGAAAATCTTATTTGAAAATTCTGAAAATTTATTTTAGTGAATGATAATCATAGTGTAATTCTATCGAAAACACTGACAACATTTTAATATACAAGAATTAGTATTTATATTGTCACTAAAATAAAATATGAGTGTTAAGTAATAAAATTTACATATAAGTAATTGAATAATAAGAATGTTTAATCTTCAACAAATTATGGTATCATAGATTTCGTTACTAATTTTTCTAAGCTTGGTACAAAAAAATTAATATCATATAAAAATAATTATAATAGTAGCTATTAAGATTTTGGATAATGTAAAAATATAAAAAATTATATTTTGATTAATAACATTTACTGAATGAAGGAATTCTATATGTAATACGAGAAAGAATGAAAATTGGGTGATGATATGAATGATTCTATTAAAGATAGACATTTTGAATGTAATAGGTCCAATCATATTATACTGGATGGTCCAATATATAAACATATAAATGAAAAAAATATAATTTATAGGTTTTATGAACATAAGTATTAAGATTTTTATGTGGAACATAGGTTTCTATTAAATAAGATTAATATTTTTATGATTGTGGATTTTTAGCCAATTAAATAATAGAATGTCATATAATATTAACCAAAACAAACTCTATCTGAGAAATGGTATATGGGATTGTTAAATATTGAATCTCATTAAAATATATCATGAGACATTATTTTTTATTTTTTATTAGTCAATATATTATCATGAATTATTTATATATTTTTTATGAATAACTATAATTTCAATATAAGACTTGATATTGGTCCAATTAGGAGAATATTTATAAAGTGTTGAAACATAACCATTTTTTAGAAAAGTTGTTTTTATTAATGATACAAATAATATATTTAAATTTACTTAGAATTTTAAAACTTTATAAACATTCATTTGTAGCGGTGAATGATGTATATAATTTATGAAAAGAATTTCCCCATTATATTCATAAAGTGATTTTATTTAATCCCATTTATGAAATGTATTTTTATAATAAGAATTAATGATATATGGGACCAAATATTAGATATTTAAAAGTTTGTTCTCATTTCTTAAATTATCCTTTTAGTCAAAATAATGGAATTAAAAAAAATATTTGTATTATCTTTTCTTGTGGTTTTCATTGGAGAATAAATTTTATAATGAAAATATTCAATAATTTTTAACTCTATATAACATCAAAAGTTTATAGAAACATGATTTCATATTTTTTTTAAATGATTTGACCCATTAATGTTTTTTAAAAATAGTAGTTATTGTATTGAAATCAATTTTAGTGTTATTTCATAAAATTATTTATATTATTTATTTTTAAAAATAAATTTCTGAAATGTTATTTTTTGATTTCACATGAATATGCTTGATTAAAAAAAAATTTATGTGTGATTTTAATATGTTGTGTTTTGTTTTTGGAAATTAAGGATTCAATCAATGGAATAACGAGTTATCACTATCATATTTTTTTTTGTTTTATTCTATTAGATATTTCAATTTTAAAAAGATTCAATTAACAAAAATAAAATATTATTATCATTTTGTCAAAACTAATATCATTTTTATGACAATTTTACAAAATTAATTATAATATAATTGTTATAAATATGCGAAAAATAATATTGGTAAGATATATGATAAGTGATAACAAGTTACATTTTTTATTTCACTATCTCCTGGGATTAAAAATTAGCTGAGATAAAGGGAGAAAATTATTTATCAGAAACAATAATTTTTTATCATAAAATAACTCTTTATTATATAATAGTTTTATTAATTAAACATATCAAATTTATTTTCAGCATAATAAGTATATATTATTATATTATGTTATGATTTATAGATAAATTTCATAGTAATTAAATTCTATGTGTATCATGAAAATCATATACTTATTTGTACATGATGATCCCCACATATATTTTTCAATCATTGTAAAAATAATTATTAATTTTTTTGATATTCTTATGTATGAAAAAATAATATGAAAATATATTTTGTATTATATCTTTCATTAATTAATTTGATACTAAAATTTTCTCTATGACTTTTATATTAAGGGGTTTTTATTTACCATTATAATTATAAAAGATAGTTTTATTAATTTTTAAATTACACCTATTTATTTAAAATATACTCTTATGTATAAAAAATCATTTCTTGTATTCATGGTTATGTAATATTACATATTTTGTGAAAAGTTGATACACATTTTTAAACCCTTGATAATGTATGAATTTTTTTATTAATAACTATAGGGATATATAATTTGTATTTTAAATACGTTAAAATAACTTAATATTATTATTCTTTAGAACCATTATTCTGTTAATAAGATCATTTTTTCATCAGAAGATATCAACTTGATAGTTCACACTTTTATTATCAATATATATTGTTACATACGTAAAATATCTTTATTTTTCCATGTTCTAATATAAAAAATATGATTCTATTGTCGCATATGATTTTTAGTACAATGTGAGAACATATTTTAGTGGGAAAATTGATATATATTTAGATAAAATAATATTATTCTTACATATTAATCTAATATTTCAAAAGGAGTGAAATTTATAAAAATTATAATGTGTTTCTGATGATATTTTTCTATCTGTAATTGATTACCATTTTATCAATCATCATTATAATTTACATTTTTGAAAATTGTAAAGAGGGTAAATTGATTAAAATAGTGGTATATTTCGAAAGATTTTTAGTGGGGTCACTTTTATATATTTTATATTTTTTTACTAATTGTGAAATTGAATTCAATAACCTATTTGTTTTTAATGGAGATATTTTTGTGTCACATATTTTATATCTTGGGGATATTTGTTAAATGGTACTTGTATATTTTTTTCCCAAATTTATTTCTAATATATCTTTTATTCTATAATGTTAGATTTTAAAATATGGTAATCTAATGTGAAATTACTATTATTATTTAGAAATTATAAAATGACAACAAATATTTGTTATTTTAAGTTAATATGATTATATTGTTTCAAAATCTATTTGTGAAAATATAATTTCTATGTTTTCATTTAAATAATTTTGATTAAATCATCCAAATGTTTTTTTAAACTAATGTGTTAGAATATGAGTGAAAATTTTCCTTCAGAAGATTAATGGACACCTGTTGGAAAATAATGTAAATTTTTATGTTGTTGAAAATGTGCCAAATGTTTTATGAATTTGACATTAATATTTTATTAAAATTGAAACCTATAAAAAGGACCTAGGTTTAAAAAAAATAATATATTATGAATTAAGAAATTTAGTGCTCCTACATAGCCATTCTATTACTACATGAGATGATATTATTTTTATTATTTTTATATATATGCATCACCTTGGTGAGGTTTCATATTAAATTTATTGTTTAATTTAATTAAATTATCATCTTTTTATCTTATTCCGTAATGATGTTATAGTAGGAAATATAGTACTTTTGATTTAATTGATTGATGTTTCTTCTAGGATATGCGTTTTTGCGTAAAAACATGTGTTATTCATTGATATATAATCATGTCACTAAAGTATAAATAAATATAATTGCAATAATATTTTGAAGAGTGTTTTTATATGAAACATATTGTTTTTATATGTCTTATTCAAGGATGTCAGAACATTTAAAACATAGTAATACATTAAATCTTTCAATATAATACACCTAAAACTTTTGTTTAAATGTGAAAACGTATGAGTAATTTATTTTTTTGGTAATAATAACCATTTTTGGATGTTTAAATTTTCATATGATGAAACTCAAATTATTATTACAATATTTTTTTAATATTATTATGGATTCTTATATATTATGTTTTTCTGTATTTAAATTTTAATTAATTTTTTTTATTTTGTATTAACATATTATGTATACATTTATTCTAATTTATATAATCAGAACAAAAATTAAAACATTTTATTCTATTATTTTTTAAATAGGGATGAATATTTTTTGTAATCATTGAGAACGCAATTCACCTCTCCTGTATGACAAGTAAAGTAACATATACATATCATTAATAATCTCTTTGTTTTGAATGCAAAAAGCCACAAAATATCCTCAATGATATATTCTATCTTTATTGACATATATTCAATTCTGCAATAGATAGACACAATATATAATTTACAAATAAATCTACCATCGAAGTATGTCATGTAAAAATAATTCAAAAATTCATATAGTATATTAATAACATATAAAGAAATTTTTTGGTGATATACGTTAATTCTATAGAACATCAAGATTCATATTAGTGAATAGTAACTTCAACAACCACACAAAACATGGATTCATAACCACTAATACCAAAGAATTTCTACATAGTCAATTATATTGAATATTCCCCTATAGAGAGGAATAATCAATATTGATTTTGAGTGAATAATAATAAATGACCCATATTATCATTTTCATTTTTATATAATCATTTAAATGATAAAATGAAGGAACATAATGTCATTATAATGCACAAACATGTCACCTAAATGATCATGACACCATCATTCCACATAATAAAAAATTTTATCGATAAAAATCAATAGTTATATAATTTTTCAAAATCTTCCTTAACTATCATGTTTCGTACGCAAATATATGAACATCCTATGTCACCAAACCTATAATAACATACCATGATACATCAATATACAATGTATATATCATATTTTGAAATGTTTATGATAATATCATTGAAAATTTTTAAATTATATTCAAATCCTAGAATACTTTATTACAATGAAAAATGCACTACGAAATCATTCACTTCTGGGATAGATCATTCATCAATTATTTTATCCAATATTAGTATAGAAATTTTTTTATATTATACTATAAATAAATGAAAAAATATATTTTAATAACATTATTAGTCAACTTCCATGAACAATATAACTAATCATTCATTAGGAACACATATATTCCAACAACTACTATAACATGTACCATGAAGAAGGCATCTGTGATCAACAGAATATACAATAATGTCATATAATATATTCTTTAAAACCTATGTGTTCCAAGAGAAATCTATAATTTCAATGAATGAACCTCCTTTGAATAAATTTATAGAGCTATATCACCCATAAATTCCACAACCAATGAATAGAAATATGTATAGATGAAACGATTCATAAAGGGTAAAAACAATTTAATCATAATTATCAATCCAAATGATATTATAAGAAACTAAAATAGGTCACACATATTAATTAATGAATTGTGTGTAATTTATGATTGTCAAAAACATTAATATTGAAAACTTAATCTAAATTCAGTATTATAGGACCTCTTATATCCTCTAACCTAATAAAAAGAGTCTTCTATAAGGGGACATGGATGTTGGTTTGGTATATTTACCCAGTTTAACCTCATTTAATATTAATGTAAACATATTGATCTATTAATATTCATTGAAAATAAAATAAGGGAAACCTTTCATTATGCTAATTTGAAAATAAATACATTCTACCAGAAATAAATAAATTTATACTTCATAAACCTATAAACTTTAGGATACATTCCATACGGAGGATTGGATTATAGATCAATTACTATGAAAATATTGATCATAAACTCAAACTCTCTATTAGGTTGATATTACCAAAATTATTTCGAATATAAATAATTAAATTTATATAAAACCAAATAATTGACTAAATAAGACAAATCCTTATAATCAAAAACAATTATAAAAAACACTGATTATAATATCACTAAATATCAATGACAATTTATAGAACAATCTCCAATAAAATACCACTCTAAAAATTGATTTAAATTTCACCATAAAAAAATATAAAATATAACAACCAATGATTTTAAATGATGTATGATCGATATTAGGTTATCCAACACATAATTGGGATCACATAATTATTGAACATCTAGAAAAATAATGATTCACGGAGATGATTATTTCTACTAAACATGAAGATACACTTCTAAAATTATTCAATACACTCAAATTATACCACTAAATTTAATAAGAATACATTACCCAATAATGGTATTTTAATAAAAAAACTGAATCATAAATAAATTTTCCATATATAAATAAATGTGACTGACCCATATAAAAAATTATAAAATTATATATATAAAATAGAGTGTACAATGAACAATTTATAGACCCCATTCATAATATAAAGACGTAACCATGAAAAAATCATGTTTCTCAAACATGTAAAATATATATGGCTCTAAAAGTACGTATTTTCTATATAGGGAACTACATAAATGATTATTTAGACCTTATGAACCCACAAAACTGTTAGTCCTTGTCTAAATAGTAAAATAGTAACATCTAATTTTTGGTAAAAATTTATAACATTTAATCAATACAAGATAGTGTGTATCACTATTTCTAGTATCTAGTTGGGAATATTTTTAAAATAATCCCCATATATGACTCCTTTTGTTGAATGAATGGTTATCCATGATATTTCGATAAAACTATGGTCTAGTATGCCTTAGTTATAAAAGGATCATTAAAATTATCGATTTAGATATAAAAGATCCAATTTGAGACCAAGTTTATAACCAAAATTTTTATAATATATATCCTCAACAATATTATACTAGGTAATATTAATTTAATCTATGTAATTATGTGGAAAAATAACAAAAATAATTCACCTAATATTGAATCAAATGGTTATATTATCCTAAATAATGTATAACCATGGTGGAATCAAAATATGATAGTGTATTTGATTAACAAATAAAACAAAAAAATATGGTTCATATTCCAACACAAAAAGACACTCCAACTAGAGACATAAAATATATATATATATCATCCTTCAAATTTATAATAAAAATTAATCATATAAATGAGTCTTTAATTGTTACACGTAGGATTTTTATGAGAAATATTTAGTTATCATCAAAGTAATCTTTCGCTACACACATCACTATCTTGGATTGCTTTACACCCAATCGCGACCTTCCTCGATAACTTGCGTTATACGCAATACAGAGTTTCACTAAACAATGACATGCTATTAAAATATTAATAAGAATATCCATTATGAATAGTATTACCCACTTTTTGAAAATTTTTCTTTCAAAATGGAATTCATTTATGGATTCTGAATATCGAAATTAGTCTAGGGTGAAATTTTGGTTTTTTCTGAAAACAATCAATTTTGTTGAATAGTGGAAACGTTGGGTTATTATTTAAAAAACAACTTTTTATTTAAATAAATATTTATTTTATTTAAATTTATTATAGGTCAAAAGTGATATATAATAACAATATAAGTTCAAATTAATTCATTGGAGTCATTTTATAATAATTTTGGATATATAAAAAAGTTATTTAACTTTTCACCGTCTTTTACCTACCTCATAGGTGAGTTTAAAAATTTACATAAAACATAATTTTACCGCTTCTGTGAGTGGTATTTTGAAAATCCGAGAGACACGGTTAAAATCATTGAGTAGAATGAAGTTCAATAATATAAAAATAAGTTTTGGTGAATAGTAACTTTTGACTTTTATTTATCACCATTAAAACTAAATATTGTAATTGAGGGTAAAATTGATATTATTATTACCCTAACACATGTCCTAATTCTATTGGATAAGTTTAGTTCGACAAAAAACAATCTTAGGGATAAATTATTACCTTTTAGTTCCACATAAATTATATTAGGACATTTATTATTATTTTATTTAAAGATGAATTAAAATAGTTAAAATCAATGTTTAATAACAATAACATTTTTATTATAGGTTTATATATAAGATAAATTCAACTATAAATATTAATTATAAAGATAAAAATATTTCCCATATAATGATATTTTATTTATAAGTTTTAGACTTTAAATAATTTATTTTATTTATTACACAATGATGATTCAGTAATTACCTTATTAATGAAATTTTATCATAATTGATGTTATAAATACCCAAATAAATGTAATTTTATACTTTTTATGAATTAAAATAATATTATATGTTAATATGACATATTATTATTGATTTAATTAACTTTTTTCGAACTAATCACACTGTTATGATTTTCACAAAAATCAAATACCAAATAGTGTAAAAAAGTGACATAAAATAGTTTTTAAAACATATATTATATTATTAATTGTTATTTTATTCCTAAAAATCTAATGTTCAGAAACATGAAATATATATGGTTATATATATTCATAATTAACCACTTGGGGTTATTTTCTCTTGTTATAGCTTGTTTATTAAGCATATTGTGTTAGAACAAGAAGGCACATAAAAAGATAAATTATTTAGCTTAGAATTAAATCTAAATGATAAGGTTAAAATAGTAACCTAAACTTGTATAAAATCTATTTTTTGAGAGAATTTATACCCATACCCCCATTATATTCTAGATAAATCAATTTGGATCTATTAATAACTGAATATGTCTTTATAATAAAATAATATTTTATGTTTTTCTAAGGTTCCCCTCTCCTCCCTTATAAAACGGAACCACCTCCCTCTCCTCATCACACCACATTGGGCCTTCATGCTTGGAAAAAACCAGACAATTTCACTTCTACACATCCCTAGAAAAATCATAGAGCTACTGGTCTTCTTCAAATACATTTTTTAGTGCCCTAAGAGGAAGATAAAAAGAGGCCCTTCGAAGAAGAGGTAATGTCTGTTACCGATTCTTTCAACATTATTTCTTCTTCTATTTCTTCTTATCCAGTGTTCCATTATGAAGTAATAACATAAGTATAACTTATATACTAATATATCATTATAAGTATGAAATCCCCTATTTCACCTTCTATCCATCCTACGGAAAACAAAATCACCGCACATGCGTACGTACGGAATACAGTGTCCACGTCGTGGTGAAATCTGTTTTCCACCACCACCTTACATGGATGGGTATAATTTTGTAATGAATGACTATATATAATTATGATAAAGTGATTTTGATTCTGAAATAGTATATATACACTTCAATACAATTCCACGATCATGGGAATGATATCATCGCTCGTGCGTACGTACGACCTACCATTTCCACGATGTGATGCGTCCCGTTCTACATGATCTTAATTGAATAATGATTATATAAATGAATTGAATCAGTAAATGTGATATATATTACACTAATAACATTCTGGATATTAGGTATCTATAACCTATAAATAATAATAAGAATTTATTCGACAAAACATACATAAGAACATAAAGCAATAAACACCCGAATAATAAGTAACAATGAAATATTACTAATAAGAAGCTATGAATATGACCATATATGATATCATAACAGTGGTTATGATTATTCAATAAGTAAATGACATTATTTAAATCATTATATAGGAGTTTTTTACACGTACAATGCATATTGAACCTAAGGTAAGGGAAAATATCAGAATCTCATTTTTAGTAGAGATTGTTTATACTTTGGTATTTACTGGGGTGTATTTATCATCCAAAAACATGTTTCCTCAATATGTAATATTATTTCTATCCTCCTACAATTGATTAAATCTTATTTTACCCATTGGTGAGTTTTTATTAAATGATATGAAAGGAATCATTTGTCATTTTTAGTACGAGGTACTCATTTACTTTTCCGGCCAAAGTACGAGAAGAATGTTTTTTTAAAATATACGACCAGAATGGATTTTTAGAAAATTATTTCCATGAAGATTCCTTTACATGTTTTCATGTTTATTTTTAATCAACTTCTTTTAGTTTAAAATTGTATGAAATGTTAAGAAATGATTTTTTTGCAGTATAAAGGATGGTTTCCTCAAGATTGAAGTTCAACTATTTTATCAAAAGTATTTTCCATCTAAGATAATATGGTGTTATGTTTCTATCATTATTTTTACATTGATTTTTTTATGTTATTGTTTAATTATTTTTATGATTTCCTTTAATATTATATGGATTATGTTATGATGACATTATATTTAGGAATGCCATTTTTATTACACAGGTTATGTTATGATGTATGGTTTGTGATATTGTGGCACACATAAGAATGGTATCATTATGAGAACGGTAGGACCTAAATATACCTCGAATGCATTGGTTAAATTTTTATATCTCATGAGATAGACATGGATTGAACGACATGTTAATCAGGTTCAGTGATATAGGACATAAATTAGGTGTGAACATCATTCAGAAATGGACTTTGTCCGCTATGATAGTCTTGTAAATGAGTCTTGACTACTAAGAAATGATTCATTATTATTATGTGTTCATGGAACAACGTTTCATTTTTTATGTTATGATTATTGGGATTACATTTCACTACTTTGATTTATCCCATGTTATTAAATTATGATCACTTTATCAGGTTATGAATTCCAAAATGATATGTTATTAGGAATATGATGTGATTGATATTTCATTTGTTTACCCTTACTGAGAATTTGAGCTCACCCTTTTGTAGGTTTTCATTTCCCTAGGTCGGGAAGAAGGATATTATGTAAGATATTCCAAAATTAACTCTACATATGATAAAATAAAAGGGTGATAGTGTAGATGATTTATGAACCGGTTGTTTATATTTCCCAGTTTCTAAAGACACTATACATATACGGTCCTTTCATGGTTTTGTAATATGTTTTAATAATTATGATTCTATTCTGAATTAATAACAATGTATGTAAATTATGGTTCGTTATAGTTTGTATCAGAGGAAAGGTATAGTCATCCTTTGGATACTAGGATGGGAAAGCATTAGTAAGAACCCTAGGGATATGTCTAAGCATAGGACAAAATCTTAGTGTTTTATAAATGGACATGAATAACCTATGATAAGACCGTAATTGTGAAATTTATTCTTCATTTTGTGGTTTTCCTATTATAATTAGTGTTTCTCGAGCTATTCTTATTGGTTTTAGTAAATTTCTAGAAATCGAACGAACCGTGTTAATGTAGAATGCGATAGAAAATGAAATGATTATCCCCTAATCAACCAAACATTATGGGGGTTGGAATGAAAAATCTTGTATCCATTCTCACACAACATTCTCAAGCTATGAATCATGTTGGACTTCCAAACGAGAAAATAAAAAAGTAACACTCTATTGAATCCATCATAAGGCATCATCAACCCTCATTCAGCAGGTCTATTGATCCATTAGTGGATGAAAAATGGATCAGTACCACTAAAAAGACATTTTCAGTTCTTTAATATTTGGAAATTGATATAGTCATCATAGCAGTATATCGTTTTTAATGTGAAGTTGATCAATGGTGGAATATTATCAAGAATACGAGGAAAACAGACGAAATTGAATCCATGGAATGGGATGAGTTCAAGAACTTATTTTTGAATATTTACATCCCTCGTATTCTTCAGTCAAATATGGATAAGGAGTTTCTTGAAATGAAGCAAAAGGATGATGAATCCGTTGGTACCTACAATGAAAATTTTATAGGACATGCAAGGCAAACTTTCAAAATTATTATTCAACCTGAGAGTAAGATCGATCGATTCTTTAGTGTCTTATAACCTACTCTTCAATGGGAGTTATCCAAAAGGGACTTCAATAGTTATGAGGAAATCTTTTGATGTGCTCTCAAAGTTGAGAAGGAGATTGGAGAAACCCATCAGTCATATGCATTTGATAAGAAGAGGAAAATGGAATTCAAAAGGAAATATAAAGACCACATTGAAATGTAGATGAGTTTTCCATTATGTTTAAAGTGTGGAAAGCAACATGGATGGAGTTGTCATAAATGGACAAGTAAATGTTTCAAATGTGGACAGGAAGGTCATCGGGCAATTGAATGCTGCAATAATGGTAAGAAGATGTCTAGTGATGCGAACAAAGAAAATGCTACACAGAGTTAACCTCCTACACTTCAATGTTATAAGTGCATGGAAATGGGGAGTTATGATAATCAATTACCTAATCCAATGGTTGTTGATGATGATCAACGTGAACAAATTCTTAAGGATAAAGACAATGTAAAGTCACATGCAATTTCTATCAGCGATGTGGAGTAAAATAACGAAGTGGTGAAAGGTAAACATACCATACACTCTAAAGTATGAAATGTTTTATTTGATTGCCAATCCACCCACTCTTTTATTTCTGATGAATTTTATTAGGGTATCGCCATATTACCTCAACAATTAGATGTTGAGTTATCTATGTCAACCCCTAATGGCACAACATTCGCATCAAAAGATTACAATTCATCTCCGATTAATGTATGGTGGGAAGTGCTTCCGGAAAATCTTGTGATCCTTATTATAGAGGAATTTGATGTGATTCTTGTAATGAATTATATTTCTTTATATGGAGATCATATCAATTTCCAAAGAAGGGAAGTCACATTTCATATTCCAGATCAATCGTTGATCGTATATCGATGCAAGGATGAACATAACCTTCCAGTAGAAATTTCATCCATCTTATGGGTCTTGATTACACTAAATGAAGGTTATTTATCTCAAATGGATGGAGAGAAACTCACAATTAATAATATACCCATTGTATGGGAGTTTGATTATGTATTTCCAGATAAATTTTTTGGTCTTCCACCAAATCATGAAGTTGAGTTTTTAATAGAACTCGTACTGGGTGCTTTACCTATTTCAAAGACACCTTATAGATTGGCGCCAATTGAGTTGTAGGAATTGAAGAAGCAACTCCAAGAGAATCTTGATAAAAGATTCATACTCCCTAGTGCGTCACCATGGGGAGCACCTATTCTATTTGTTAAGAAGAAATATTGATCAATGAGACTTTGCATTGATTATTGAGAACATAACAAGATCACTATCAAGAACAAATATCCTCTCCCACACATTTATGGCTTATTAGACCAACAATGCAGAGCTCAATACTTTTCAAAGATTGAACTTCATTTTGGGTATCATCAATTATGGGTCAAAATGGAGGATATACCAAAGATGGCATTCCATACAAGGTATGGACACTATGAATTTATAATGATGCCATTTGATCTTAATAATGCCCCTTATATCTTCATGGATCTAATGAATAGAGTATTTAAGACTATCTTGATCAGTTTGTGTTAGTCTTTATAGATGATATTCATGTATATTCAAAGCGCCAGAAAGAACATAAATATCATTTGAGAATTTTATTGAAGACCCTAAGAAAGGAGAAGATTTATGCAAAATTTACCATGTGTGAATTTTGGCTTCAAAAAGTTACATTTTTGGGTCACATAATCTCAAAAGAGGGGATATCTGTGGATCCAGCAAAAACGGAGGTTATTGAAAGATGGTCGAGACCAACAACAGTAACTCAGATCAGATGTTTTCTTTGTTAGGCTGGATATTATCGACTTTTTTTGAAATATTTTCAATGAATATCTAATCCACTCACCAGGTTGACTCGAAAAGGAGTTATGTTCGTGTGGACGAAGTAATGTGAAGACAATTTCAAGGAGTTGAAAAGAAGGTTATCCAGTGCGCCTGTGCTCACACTACCTTGTAGTGGAGAAAGGTTTTTGATATATATTAATGAATCCAAGAAGTGGGTGGGGTGTGTTCTCAAGAAAAATGATATGGTGATAGCTTATGCCTCATGACAGTTGAAAATACATGAGCAATATTACCCAAATCAGGATTTGGAGTTAGCTGTGGTAAACTTTTCATTAAAGATTTGGAGGCATTATCTTTATGGTGAAAGGTCTGATATCTTTACTGATCATAAAATATTATATTATATTTTCACACAAAAGGAGCGGAATATGCCTCAAATAAGATGGTTGGAGCTAATTACGGATTACGAGTGCTAAATTCCATATCACCCAAGAAAAGTAAAAAAGGTGGCTGATGCATTAAGTCGACAAAACTATGCTCGCATATCCATGACAATGATCACAATATATCTAATATTTATGTATTTACAAAGGATGGATCTTGGAATTATAACGGAAGGGGAAAATCTTATCTTTCTCAAATTAATTTTCAACCATTTATACATGTGAAGATTAAAGAGGCACAAAAAGAAGATGTAGAGTTACAAAAGAAGGTGAGAAATGTTCCTGAATTCAACCTTGAATGTGATGGGATAATAAGGTTCAGGAATCAGGTTTGTGTTCCTCCCATCCTAGAATTATAGAAGGAGATACTAGATGAGGCTCATAGTTCATCACTCTTTATTCATCCTTGAAGCAATAAGATGTATAGGGACTTGAAATAGTACATCTGGTGGGATGGCATGAAAAAAGATGTTGCTAAATATGTCTCTCGATGATTGGTTTGTCAGCAAGTTAAAGATGAGAGACAAATGTCTAATGGGATGTTACAACCATTATCCATACCTGAATGGAAATGGGAAAACATCACTATGGACTTTGTCACCAGACTTCCTAAAACATCCAAAGGCAATAATGATATCTGGGCCATAGTTTATCGTCTTACAAAGTCGGCACACTTCATTTCTATTAGAGAGGATTTCTCTCTTGCTCAGCTTTCCAGGATAAATGTAAAGTAAGTGGTAAGATTACACAGAGTTCCACCTTCCATTATATCTTATTGGGATTCGAGGTTTATCTCAAAGTTTTAGCGAAGTCTTAAACGTAATCTAGATATAGAGTTGACTTTCATCACTAATTATCATCCACAGACACACGGTCAGTCCGAGAGGACAATTAAAACTCTAGAAGATATGTTAAGACCTTGCTCTATAGATTTCAAAGGTGGTTGGGATAAGCACCTACCTTTGGTGTAATTTTCTTATAATAATATCTTTCACTCCTGTATTCAGATGGCTCTTTATGAAGCTCTCTATGGAAAGAAATGATGAACTCCATGTTATAGGGATGAAGTTGTGGAAAGAAATCTATTAGGACCTGATCTTGTTGATGATATGGCAGAAAATGTCTGATCTATTCAAAAACACATAAAAGTAGCTCATAGTCGACAAAAAAGTTATGTTGGAAATCAAAGAAAAGTCCTAGAGTTTGAAGTGGGTGATAAAGTGTTCTTACGAATATCTCCATGGAAGAGAGTAATGAGATTTGGAAAAAAGGGAAAGCTGAGCCCTAGGTATATCTATCCTTTCTGAATACTGGATCATGTTGGGAAGGTAGCTTACCGATTGGAGCTTCCACAAAATCTCTCTCAATTTCATGATGTGTTCCATGTATCTCTCCTGTGAAATTACTTCCCTGATCCTTCACATGTACTAGGCTCAGAAGTTGTACCACTGGAGAAAGATCTTTTTTATGAAGAAAAACCGGTAGAGATTCTAGATCATAGCGAAAAAGTCAAAAGGAAGAAGACCACTCGCTTGGTGAATGTTTAATGTAGGAACCACCAATTAGAAGAGGCTACATGTTAACTTGAGTATATGATGGGGGAGAGGTATCCTCATCTTATTGTTATAAAGTGACGAATTTTGAGGGATAAATTATTTTAAGGGTGGTAGAATGTAATACCTAAGATTTTTATGAGAAATATTTTGTTATCATCAATGGAATATTTCACTACACACAACACTAGCTTGGCTTTCTTTATACGCAATCACGACCTTCCTCAATAGCTTTCATTGTACGCAATGCCGAGTTTCACTAAAAAACGATATGTTACTAAAATATTATTAAGACTAGCCATTATGAATAGTAATAACCACTTTTTGAAATATTATCTTTCAAAATGGACTTCATTTTTTGATCTGGAATATCGAAATTAGCCTAGGGTGAAAGTTTTGTTTTTTTCTGAAAACATTCAATTTTTGATGAATAGTGAAAAACTGGGTTTCTATTTAAAAACAAACTTTTTATTTAAATAATTATTTATTTAATTTAAATTTATTTTAGGTCATAAGTGATAAATAATACCTATATAAGTTCAATTTAATTCATTGAAGTCATTTTATAATAATTTTGGATATATTAAAATATTATTGAACTTTTCACCGTCATTTACCCACCTCCCAGGAATGATTAAAAATTTACCTAAAATATAATTTTACCACTTCTATTAAGGGAATTTAAAAAATCAGAGGGACACATTTAACATCAAGGAGTATAATGTGGTTCAATAAGATAATTTTTTTTGGTGAATAGTAACTTTTTACTTTTATTTACCATGGTTAAAAGTAAATAGGGTAATTAAGGGTAAAATGGTATTATTATTACCCTAACACATGTCCTAATTCTATTGGATATGTTTTGTTCGACAAAAAGCAACCTTAGGGATAGAATATTACCCTTTAGGTCTACTTGGATTAGATTAGGTATTTATTATTATTTTATTTAAAGAAGAATTAAAATAGTTAAAATCAATGTTTAATAACCAAAACATTTTTAATATAGGGTTATATATAAGATAAATTCAACTATAAATATTCATTATAAAGATAAAAATATTTCCTAAATAATGATATTTTATTTATAATTTTTAGTCTATAAATAATTTAATTTATTTATAACACAATGATGATGCAGTAATTACATAATTAATGAAATATTAACATAATTGATGTTATAATTCCAATATAAAGGTAATTTTAGACTTTTTATGAATTCCAATAATTTTCTAGGTTAATAGGACATGTTATTTTTGATTTAATTAACTTTTTTAGAACTAATAATTCTTTTATTATTTTCAAAAAATCAAATACCAAATAGTTTCAAAAAGTGACATAAAATAGTTTTTAAAACAAATGTTATATTATTAATTGTTATTTTATTTCTAAAAAACTATGGTTCAGATAAATGACTTATATAAGGTTATATATATTAATAATGAACCACTTGGGATTAGTTTGGAATTTTATAGTACGTTTTTTATCCATATTGTGTAATAAAACAAGAAGACATGGTAAAATTTAAATTATTTAACTTAGAGTTAAATCTAAATGATAAGGTTAAAATAGTAACCAAAATTTGTCTAAAATATATTGGTAGAGAGTATTTAGACCCAGACCAAATTTACCTTTGAAATAAATCAATTTGTAGCTATAAACAACCAAATATGACTTCATAATAAAATAATATTTTATGTTTTTCCTAAGGTGCCCTTCTCCTCCCTTATAAAAGGGTACCTACTCCCTCTCTCCTCCCACCACATTGAGCCTTCAATCTCGGCCAAACCCTGACAATTTATTTTCTCCACTTCACTAGAAACATCATAGAGGTACCAGTATTCTTCAAAGACCATATTTAGTGCCCTAAGTGGAAGTTAAGTAAAGGTGCTTTAAAGAAGAGGGAATGTCTGTTACCGATTCTTTCAACTTTATTTCTTCTTCTACTTCTTATTCGTTTGTTTTATCATGAAGAAGTAATAACATCAGTATCAATAATATACTGATATTTTATTATGGGTGTGAAACAACCCTATTTAACCTTCTATCTATCCTACGGATAATGAAATCACCGCGCGTGCGTACGTACGGAATACCATCTCCACGCCGTGGTGTAATATGTTTTCCTCCAACACCTTACTTGGATGGGTATAATGGTGTCAAGAATAACTATATATGATTATTTTAAATTTATTATGATTATGAAATAGTATACATAGACTTCAATACAATTCCACGATCATGGGAACAAAATCATCGCTCTTGCGTACGTAGAGCCTACCACCTCCATGATGTGATGCGACTCATTCTACATGATCTTCATTGAATAATGATCATATAAATGATTTTAATTAGTTAAGTTGATATATATTACACTAATAACATTCTTGAAATGAGGTATCTATGTATTTTAAATAATAATAAGAATTAATTCAACAAAACATTCATAAGAACATAATGAAATAAACACCCGAAAAACAAATAGAAATAAAATATTACTAATAAGAAGCTAAGAATATGACCATATATGATATCATAACGATGAGTATGATTCTGGAAGAAGTCAATGACATTATTTGAATCATTATACAAGAGGTTCAGACACATAAAAATCATATCGGACCTATGGTAAGGGAAAATCTCACAATCTCATTTTTAGCCGAGATTGTTTATACTTTGGTATTTACTGGGGTGTATTTATCATCCACATCCATGTTTACTCAATATGTAATATTATTTATATCCTCCTAAAATTGTTTAAATCCAATTTTACCCATTGGGGAGGTTTTAGTAAAAGATATGAAAGGAATCTGTTTTTGTTTTTAGAACGAGGTACTTTTTGACTTTTCAGGCCAAAGTACGAGAAGAATGTTATTTTAGCTTATAAGGCCATAATGGATTTTTTGAAAAGTATTTCCATGAATCTTCCTATAAATGTTTTAATGTTTATTATTAATAAAATTATTTTAGTTTAAAATTTAATGACATGTTAAGAAATGAAAAGGTTTCTTCATGTAGAAAGGATATTTTCCACAAGAATGATGTCCTAGTATTTAATCGAAATTTTTTTTAGTCTAAGATATAATAGGGTTCTGTTTCTATCCTTATTTTTACATTGATTTGATTATTTTATGATGTAATTATTTTAATGATTTCCTTTTATCTTATATGTATTATGTTATTATGGCATGATATTTAAGAATCGTATTTCTATTACATGGGTTATTCTAGGATGTATGATTTATGATCTTGTGGCACACATAAGAATGGTATAATTATAAGATGTGAGGGACCTATATCTCTCTTCAATGAATTGGGTAAAGATTTATATCTTATGAGATAGACATTATTGGAACAAAATTTTAATCAAGTTCAGTGATACAGGACCGAAATGATGAGGGAACTCGTTTTAGAAATGGACTTTGTCCGCTAAGATAGTATTGGAAATGAGTATTTACTACTAAGAAATGATTTTTTATGATTATGTGTGCATGAAAAAAAGTTTCATGTTTTATGTTATGATTATTGGGATTACATTTCACTACGATGATTTATCCCATGTTATGAAATTATGATCTCTTTTGCAGGTTAAGATTTCAAAATTGATATGTTCTTAAGAATATGACGTGATTTATATTTCTATTGATTACCCTTACTGGGCATTTGATCTCACCCTTTTGTATGTTTTCTTTTCCACAGTTCAGGAAGAAGGATATTATGTAAGATATTCCAAAAGGGACTCTAGATATGATAAAATAAAATGGAGACAGTGTAGATGATATATGAACCAGTAGTTTATGTTTCCTAGTTTATAAAGACACTATACCTATATGGTCCTTTCATGGTTTTGTTATATGTTGTAATAAGCATGATTCAATTCTGAAGTAATGACAATATATGTAAAGTACAGGTCGTTATAATAATCCTTTAATAGAAGATCCCCACATAATAATATCTTTTTAATATGACACCCCCTAAATTCTTCAATATTACTATAAACCTATAATTATACAATATAAGGATCCTAATTTTAAAAAATTATTCTGCTCTAGTTAATCTATGTTTTTTGACCTAAAATGGTAGGACCATCTCAAGAAGAATAATAATGTACAAATTGGATTAAATATTCTAAATAACAATTGATATATGAATAAATAATATATATTAGATAAAATAGGGTTTACTTTTCAATAAAAAATTGTGAACACATGTACAATCCATTTAAAATAAAAATGTATGCTCATCATAATTTTATATTTCTTCAATTATAAAGGAACTCCCCTAAAACATTACAATATTTTATGATAAAAATTGGCTAATTAGAAAAATGAAAACTTTTTTTCTATAAAATATATGTATCATGGTATAATATGTCTATCAAATTACTTGGGATCTCACTTTTTCTATGACTAGCCTCTCCTATTGGGATATACAAGATGAAAAATATAGGATTAGTGTAGTTTATTTTGATTTAATACTTACATAATTTCTATATAATCCATGTTAAAAAGAATTCTTCCATCATGTTATAAAATATATTTCTATCTATTTTTTATTAGAAATTTTAATAACCAAACCTTCTACCATAATCCTTCTATTTTACCATAATAATACACATAGACTTATTTTTAAATCTGTATGCTAATATTTTTTCCTGAAAAATTACATCTTACTAAACATAGAAATAATTAAAAACATATATCAAAAAATAATTCCTCATATTATTATGAATCCGAAAATGGTGTAATAAAAAATAAATAATCATATTGTTGTCCATTATAAAATCGATTTTGAAAATACATGGCTTAGAAACTCATAAGAATATTGTTAATGTAAAATAAAAACCACATCCTATTTCATATAAAATATATACTAAATATTAGGGGAAAATAAAAAATTGATCTGATGTATATTTATAAAATCCCTTACTAAATTCATCTCCATATTCATCAGACTGGGTAACACATTCCAAAAAAACACCTATTTATATATAGTCTTCTAAATTTTAATATAAATATAAATCAATTAGAAGGATATTATACCCAATCTTATTTAGATATCTATTAATAGAAGTGAATTAGTATATATAAATATTAATAAGCACAAAAACCTTCAATTATCATGTTTATGATTATTGTCATTCTATAGTAGAATAAGAATCACTAACATCATATAGTCAATAATAATTTACAATGTCTTCCTACAGGATAAACAAACATAATATCGTCCAAATGTAAATATAGAAAAAGTCTATTTAAACTATCAAACATTACCCAATATTATTCTTTGTCACATATCCCAACTTTAATATAGTTATAGAACCTAAATATCTATGCATCAAGGACCCCTTCACATACCTAGGTCAGATACTATAAAATCTAGTTTGGTGTAACTGTGCATGAGAAAGGTGTTAATAAAATTCTATTGGCCACCACCAATTATGTCCCAAGAAAAACTGATATATAAAATTGTAAAATGTTTATATTTTATAATATTTATATATTGTAAACGAATATATAAAATACCTCAACCATGGGTGTCATTGAATCAACATCGGTGTGACAATAAATGCATAAGAAATTGGTAGGGTGTCAGTAAGAATACCACTAGAACATCATCCAATAATGTAATAAAAATTGATACTATAGGTTATGAAATATTGATAATGTAATCAATTATCATTCTATATCCTCTTAGTTCAAATTTATATTAGTTGAAAAAGCACAGAATCATTTATTCATGAACCAAGAAAAAAATTGGAAAGAAAATGTATTTTGTGGAATATTAATATTACATTATCAATAATGTAGTGTAGGTACCATATAAAGAACTATAATTGAGTAGTATAGTGTTTATACTATATATTTGAATTTTTCATTTGTTCCATGTATCATGAGCATTAGGCAACTAGACATTCCGGCCATTTTTAGTGACCCATGGGAAATCTATGGTCAGAAATTCATGTCAAATAGTGTGAAATATAGTGAAATTATGGGTAAAATGGGGTTTATTTGATGTGGAATAGTTTCCATGGAGGGGACAAATTTTCCACCTCTTATTTCATTGATGAAGGGGTAATGTTGGAACACCACAAACATGAATTCATCAAGACATTATAGAAGATTGTAGTATGATGGATGTTTTTTTGTTTTGTTATAGGTTCATTAGATTACTTTTCATGGCCTAACAACCACTTCTCCTTCTAACCTTATTTTTTATAATTGATTTATGACTTTATTACTATGGGTCATGTATGGTTTTTATATCATCCTATTTAATAATAGTTATTATCTTGATAAAAAATATAAATGTATTCAGGATAATAATTATTTGGGAAATCCTTCCATAGATTAGTCTATAAGTGTGATTATCATCGTAGAATAAACATATTTATGTCTGAATCATTTACTTTTATTATTAAAGAGAGTGGATAAATTGACCCAACCAATTAAATCTCATAAAAAATAATGACTTATCATAGGAAATTCATATAATATGTAATCATTTCCATTAAGAAAACATAGAAATAGCGAATCAATTCTCCATCCAAATAAGATTTAAAAAATAGAAAACACATACTAAAGACATTAAAAATATTATAAATAATATAGGTCATATTATGTATATCATAATAATGGAAAGTGGGAATTACGATCATTGAGATGATGGACAGTAAATCCAATAAGAATGGGAATATAATCACATGAATTGGTATATTTTACAAAGGGATTAATATTCTTTTTAAAATAAAAAATAACTAAAAATGGGAATTCTCCACCAACCATATCAATAAATACCGTTAAATATATTTTTTGAACATACATCACTAGATATAATGACTTTTTAATTGTCTCAATAAACATGAAATAATAAATTTAACTTAAGGACTATATAGAGTATATCTCAAAGTGTCCAATATACATTAATCCTTTATTACGAAAAATATTTAAATATATCTACCAAATTTATAACACTCTTATTTAGAAACAGACTAGATGGAAGGAATAATTACATAAAATATCACATAAATTAGGTAACGGATTATAGAGATACACATATGATTCAAGAGATTCGCATCTTATATCAATCTACCTTAACGATACAACATTCTAATATCTAAGAACACTATGGAAAAAATTTAAAAATAATATATATTTCATGACATTACTCAATAAATATTCAATGTTAAACCATGTTTTATTTTCATGAAAAGTAGTTCAAGATCACTATCATTAGTGGATTACACAACACGTCATGGATAGAAAAGGATCCATTATGCCTCTAAATGTCTTTCCAGACCACAAACAGATCAATTTGTATAATTTAAATTTAGTTTTAAGTAAATCAAACATGGCTGATGAGACCACTTGTCAAACAACACATTTACAATTCCTACCACATAAGGAATCATTAAATCCAACATACCTCATGAACAAACTATACATTCAAGTGAATATTACTAGCATAATTATATTCATTATAATTAAATTATGTAATTGAAAAAGAATTAAAATCACATATTTCTTTCAATATCTAATAACAGATTTATATATTCATTGAATATGTACGAGATGAGTACTGGTAATTCCCTAGGTGACCAAATATGATGATCAATGCACGAATATGATAAAAAACGTGGGAGGTAGGGAACCTAGTATGAAACAATTGAGCGAGAGTTAAATTGTGGATGATTTATTGTTAATAATCAAAAATAGTGAAGATGGCGTCTTTATTCATATTTTTATTTATTTATTAATTTAATATGATTATTTTATAAAATTTTTGTGTACCTACCCACTTCCTCAAAATAAATGATTCAACAAAAAAGTATTGTTTTATAAATAAATTAACATAAATCCCATGAAAATAATACAATATAAAAAAACTAATTAAATAATTGATGAAATGAAATGTGATGTGTTACAATATTCATATAATAGGTTCTCTCATCTCTAAGATGAGATTGTAGAATTTTTTAGAGAAATAACTCAGGATGTTATTCTATAATATTTTCCTCACTCTCCAAGGTATTCTATTTAAAAGTATCACTCAACCACCAAATGAATAAAAGAGATATAATCTATTTGTAGAGGATATTTTAACATTGATCAACTATATGAACCACACATTCATAAAATGATGAATCGTTCTAAAACTCAATAAAATATATTTAGATCATATGATAAGAATTGGGGTGGTATCTCATATGATAAGATACAGTTATCATGTATTTCATATCAAGAAAACTATAAGGTATTGATCAATGGTATTTCATATGAGTCACCCACTATAAAAACCCAAAGGGTCTCATAAACATAGAAACCAATTTCCCTAATAATTAATTATCATGGTGTCCCTAGAGGTTCTCCTATCAAATGAAAACATATCCTCAATCATTAAAGTCAATATTTTCACATAGATAGTCTGTATATGAATTCCTCACACACTATCCTATGGATAATATCATTTATATAGAACATATATGCTCTAATTTATTTTAGAAAAAATTGAACCAAATTTTTTAAACATCCTAAATATAAAAAATCTTAGAGGTGAATCAGAATACTCCCATAAATGTAACAAAAGATATAAAATGAATCAATACCTCTTATATTTTAGTATATGTAAAAACTATTAAGATGAGATTAATATACCATTAACTTAAACAATATTTGAAAAATTATTTATAAAATTTATTATAGGATCAAAATAGTTTGATCATATTACCAATTTGGTTGAGTAAGAAATATTATGAAAAAACACACCCGAGTATTGATTTCATTCCTTATTACCCATATGATGTGTAACAAGAATACTGTGTCATAATCAGAAATAATACATTATAATATGTCTTGAAAATAATCCATCTCCATGATATATAATTGAACAATATCCTTGATAAAATACGAAATTTTCATCTATATGAAATGATATATCATGAATAAGTAATACAAAAAAATATAAATATCATTTCTTCCATAAGGTTACCTTAAAAACATTCATTATCCCACAAAAATACCATATTATACTAATACCAAATCCATTTCTACCATACACTGAAATTAATTATTCATCCTTATGAGTTGGCTACTAGCACCATGAAACATAACAAACATCGATATAAAATGTTTTCACAATAACATAACATCGATACATAACATCAGTTAAAATAATATGTTGATATAACAAACACAAATAATGGAAAATATACCACATATATAAATATAAACATAATTATGTGATATAATTTACAAAATATAACATAATATCTTTAATAAAACATTCTCACAAACCCACCTGTAAGACGTGTATTGTAACTCCATCGGTAGCCATTGTCACTATGTTATCCCATGAATCAAGCATAGTGTCACCAAAATGTAGCACGTTGCATTTTCCTTCACCTAACATAAAATAAACTATATAATTGTGAATAAAATGGTATGTTTCATTCCAAACAACCTAGTAGGATCTCACTATGTGTTCTATAAGTAGTTCTAATACAAATAAACCCTAAATTCATAGATATTAAATAAACAAGTCATGAAAATCAATATTTGAATTTCGAATAAAATAATTTATAAACTCAAATAAATATTAAATATATCAAGATAGGATCAAAGAATCATTTAGCATAAATATATAAAGAACAAGAAGAAAATCGTTGAGTATTATCTATCATGCAATAATCCAACCCAAATAAATCAACATGTTTATTATCCCATAAGTTATCTTGTTTTAGGAAATAAGATACAATCAAATCCCAATCAATAATCATGGCATAGAGTGTGTGCATAGACCCCTATTCATAGACTATCATGGTATAATCAATCGACAACCCATTTTGGTAAATCATGTCGAATTATGTTTATTTATAATTTTAATTATAAAATTATTAATATGGGGTAAGAGTGATTATATTCTTGTCAAATTATCCAAATAAAAACAAAGGTTAATATGTTAATATTTCAATACATTAAACCTTGGAATTCATGAATACTAATTAAATTTATCATTCACTAGTCAAAAACCAAAATTCAAGTTCGACATGAAATTTCAATTTCAAAAAATAACCGATTTCATCATTTTTAAACATTAAAAATAAAATTTAACTTGAAGAATTTTTTTTTCAAGAATCAACATCATCTAATTTAAATAATCATGATCTCATATCAAAATATATATTTAAATTGCATAAAAACATGTTTTATTCCATAAATATGAATCCATTGAAACAATTAATTACATTATAACAATATAATGTTTTGAATGTTGTTTAATATAAATTAAAAATATATTAATATATCATAGTTTCAAATATATGGATAATAATATTTGAATGGTATATATTTTTATCATATGGTCAAATAATCAACCAAACACCAATATTAGTAAGCATAAATGCACTCATAAAGGCAAGGAATATTAACAAGTACTACCTTTAATCATTAACTGTCAATACAAGGATCCAATACATCATTAATATGTGGATATTTCACTATCAATGTTTTAATGAGAAGAAATAATTATTCCAAGAGATTATTAAGTCTCAAATACCTATATATCATTAATATACATATATTTTACCATCAATGTTTAAATGAGAAGAAATAATTATTCAAAGAGATTATTATGTATCACGTACCAAATAGTGATTGAAAACACCCCCTAATGTTTCAATCTAAGAATATTGGAGGATGGGTGTCCAAATTCATTATGGGGGAATCCAAAAATTAATGGGTCAATTGTCAATTGAATGGGATGATTTGTAGTAACAAATTGCTGTTTTATAGAATACAATGCAAAAAAATACAATGTTGCAGCACTCCATGGTTAAATTGTAGAAGAGGGGAAAATAGTCCGGAAAATAACAAAATCTAAGATAAAATGTGGTTTCCAACCTCAACCAACTAGGATCATAAATCCTCAAAAAATAATATACACAGTACATCATTACATTGTGTAATTATATGGTAAAAAATAAAAACAATGTCAAATAAACCATGAAAATTTCAAAGGACAAAAAATGTCTATCATAGGGATCCATGCATCAACAAACACCTTATACTATTGTCATTTTTTAATTGTTTGGGGAACTATGAAATGGAACCGAAGACTCAAAATGTCATCTATATTATCTATGTCACAACTAATCTTAAATTTGTAGGAGACCCAAATCTAGATACACTATATCGTAGATAATCACACCAAAACCCTGTACTAAATGACATTGATATTTTAGATGATGTGAAAACCCACTTAAAAACATAGAAAATTTCTAAAATCATCAAAAAAAGTATCAGAATCACACAAAAATATATCTGATAGAATATAAGACATATAATATATCGAAAATATTGTAATGATTTGTTTAAATATCCCATATATAAATGTAACATTGCCCTAGTACATCTATCATGATGACTCAGTGTCATAGAGATGAGTATAGTGATCCCTTATTAGTTACCCACTCTACCAATTCTCATGTATACTAGTATCTTGGGGCTATAAAATATGAATGACTGGTATAAGATTCTTATAATCTTCTTTGTATATGAATTAATGATCCAAACTAGAATCCCAGAAATAGAAAAATTAGTTTCAACATGAATATCCTTTTAAATTAATACATGATATTATTTATATGTATAAATTCAAATTACTCAAACAAGGAAAATGTCTTTAATCGACAATAACTATAGTGACAAATACAAATGGTATTCCTCCTTTCAATCATACTCAATAACCTAAATTGGTACCATGTATCAAAATTTATATTCATTCTATATAAAAACTCATCAATTAATTGAATGATATGAAACTTTCAAAAAATAATGGACACTAATTAAATTCATTGATGGGTTATTTTTCTGCTCTCTATATGATTTATACAAAAGTTTATCCATCTCTATTATAAGTTGAATCAAAAAGACAATTGTACTCAAATCATGGTTCAAACTTCTTCACTCCAAGGAATCATCACCAAAACCAAACTAGGACACTATAATTTTAGAAAAGGAAATATTCAATGATTAATGTTTACAAAAGGAATGGATTACTGATAAATATTATTATAGGGAATATAAACCAATATATTGTGTCTATCCAATGATTCACTAAAGTCATGTACTCAAGAAATAAGTATATCTTCCATTTTATATATATCACATTAAACCAATCCATCCATATGTGTATTACATAACATGATTACACTAAAAAAAAATCAGAATTCCTCTAGAAGGCCATTATAAAATCAGGAAGGGAACATACGATCCATATTAGTATCAATTGTTTACACAACTCAATGAAATCTATTCATAATTTATATATAGTCAAATCAATTCCTCAACCTAATTACTATAATAAATTGGGTAAAATTGTTTTGGTTTTATATTATTCTTGACCACTACCTGTGTCCCAAGATTCAGTTAAGTGTATTCTTAATCCCAACCCTATAATCTATAGAAATATCAGAACGAATCCATGTCATCATAAGAATGGTATTAATAAAAAAGTAAGATATCTTGAGCCCATCCATGATCTGTTGGATTGTTTAACAATAAATAACAAATTAAAAATATCTTGTCTCATACCTTGTAACCAGAATCATCACTACATATCTTTTTAAATAATTGTGGTTCCAGAGTGTACATACCACTACGAATTATAGAAATACCCAATCACAACTCATCTACTAGTATAAGGTTCTGTGTACTGATTCCAGAATTACAGAATAAGCATATAAAAGAAAATATACTATTTTATGGTCTCCCACCACATAAACATAATCCCAAATGTTATGGAATTTATCATAAATTTTATACACATGATAAATCATATTTCTAATTGAGGAGGTCAATTATGCACAATGTTTTAAAATCTCATTCACATCTTCTTAAAAAATAATGTGTATGTGATCACATTAACTATAAATTTCCACACATCTGTTACTTATTTCATGGGATCAGTCATAAATATCCAACACAATGAATTAATGATGATATTACCATTTCAAGGGGTGTATTTAATTATGAAATCAAAGGAATACATGTTCTTATCACATTTCATCTAATAAATATTTCATCATTTAAGAGAAATTATATGACTAAGGATTTTATCCTCAAAATAAATGTAATAAATTATTATGAAATTTTAATATCAGTAAATATTTTGATCATGAATTATGAAAAAAAATATTGATATATATATTTGGATTGTTCTCTTTTTTGTGTCCAATGTTACCAGGAAGTATAGGGCACCACCTGATCTCCATACACAATAATGCATCCAAACCCAAACCAAAAGTGTGAAAAATAAAATCATTTTTCAATATTGAAAATATATTAGTAAAAATTTCATAAATTTAAAACATGTTTCATCTCATTAAAAAATATATTAAAATTTTCATCCCACCGAAAAATTAATCCTTTTCAAAGGACCGAGGTTATCGTTCAATCCAACATCAATAAATATTTGACGAACCATTTGTAATTCCCCAAAAATTCTAATATAAAAAAACATTACATTGTTTTTCCTAATTATATAAAACATCATGTTTTCATTAAATACTAAAATACCTTTTCCTACAACCTTATGCAAAATATCTTGACATTATATATCTTGAAACTAAATTTCTATGTCTTTACATTAGATTAATGATCTCACAAAATTTCTAAAAAATCTAAAATAATGAACATAGTCATCATGGTTATAGATTATGGAATGATATCATTCAAAAATAAAAAAATTTATTAGATGAGTAACCCATGTAATATCTTCATCTCAAATACCATTAAAACTATTGGATCATTGGTCAGAAAAAAAAGTTTGAGGACCCATCCCAATTTCACTGAGCTGGTGCAATAATTTATTACATTGGTAGATAAAAAAGAAATATATAACATGAAGTACCAAGTAGTTTAATATCTTTGAAGACAAGAAACAAACATAAGTTCAATATTACATCTTCTTAGGAAGAAAATTTAAAAACTACTTTTAAAACATATACAAAACCTAAACTATTTATGCATGAAATTCATAATATACAACATCATGTCGTTGGATTATTAAACAAATGAAAGTGGTGATCTTAAATTCCCAGTAAGGGTAATCAATACAACGAATGATATTATAAACATAAACATTATTTATGTTTAATAACTAAAAACAAATTATTTTTAAAACTAAACTTCAACACATTATGGAAGGAATATGAGATAAAGAAATAGTAACATAATAATGCATAATCATCAGTATTCTACTAGTCGAATAACCTCATGAACATTAAATTACAAGATTTATAATATGTAAATGCATAATTTCAGACATCATAACTATAAAGTCATGTCTTGGGCCAAGACTATTAATAATCATTAAGTGAAAGCCATTTTTGAAGGCCATAGTTTTTCTCATGATGCCTATCAATTCATCAAGGGAGAGAGTGGGCCCCACCCATCACATATTGTGTACAATTAATTACTTATATGAATAATGATATGCATAAAATCATAAACATTCATATTGAAATTAATATATGAAATTTTAATTACATTCTTCCAACATTAAGCTTAAACACTAAAAAATGGATGTAAATTCATTAATGGTTTTTAGATAGCACTTGCACTGTCAAACTAATCATAATCCATTATATTGAATATTTCAGATAATATCATAATATATTAATCCCACTAATACATAATAATCAATAATGGTGTTGAAACATATGAAGATAGTCTTATAAAATCATTGATTAATTATTGAGGTAAACACTCATTTTTGTTGAAAACATTAGTTCCTTTGAAAAAGACTTTCTATAAAACCTAAAGTTAAGTAAGATAGTAATTTTATAATAAATTGTGTTTTTAATATGATAATGGTAACAAAAAAATATTATAGTGTCCCCTGGAAAATAGGTAATAATTTGAGAAGTGCCATTGAATGTGGCTTGAATTTCCGGATGAATTTTTTGATAGATAAATTTAAAACATATAACTCCACTTAAATGAAAGTATGATTCTTATTGGTAATAATTAATAAGATATTATCACAGAATATATAGGGAATAAATATGAATAAATTAAAATTAAATTTAGGTGCGTATAAAATAACAGTAACCCAAATGAAAATTGAGGTCCGAGTAGAAAACTATTTCATAAACTCTGAAGGTGATCCTCACATGACCCTAACGACATGAATAATAAAATATAGTTTCATAAATTAATAATTAAATAACCTCATATACATTTAATTGATTTAATATAGCCATATTAGGATCATTCATGGCCTTTAAATGGGTTAATATATTCAATTTCATTGATTAAGATTTCTTTTTTCCTTTGTTTACAGGATCAGTTTGCTTCTATTCATGTAGGGATAACCATGTAGAATTAAAATGATTATATCGAGTATAATATGTATGATACTATTGAAAAACCATAATATTAAATTATTATAAAATTAATTTGGTTATTGGGAGTAAATATGACTTAGTATATAATACATTAATGACAATTTTTTGGGTTTATTTGTGGTTATTGATCACAATGAACTCATTTTAATTTAAAAAATAATATCATGATTAAAAAAATATCTCTAGAAACATAAATAATTTATAATAAATAAATTATGGTTTGTTTCAACAATAAAATTGGTTTCATGTCCTTAAATGAAGATGATAATAGAAATTTATAACCCCATCATCATATAATTCGATAAAATAACACATAAAAGGTGGTGTTTTAATTTCTACCATAAAATAAGTGGACAAGATAGATGATGATTAATTATTCGATTTTCATAACAATATAATACTACCTATAGGGTATTGGAGTATTCATAACAATTGGATTAAAGGATGTGTTGAATGAAAAATAAATGAAATGAACTTGCAAATAATGAAAGGAAAAGCTGGATTTACCTCTAGATGTATTATTTTTTGAGAGCCTATTTAAGGGAGAGATTTTTTTCATTTTGGATACCAAATGCTGATGGTCATTGGGGAGTATCATGGGAGGATATTTGGTTAGACATTATACAAGTAAAAAGGCTTTATAATACCGAAGTGAAGTGGGAGTGGAGGGAAGGGTTATAGTGGAGGAGAGGGTTGATTTTTGAATAAATTATTCATTGTTTTATTATTTCCCTCAATAAATCCAATAGTTTTGATTATTAGGACCCATAATAGTTATAAGTGCATGTGTCATCGATCGAAGAGTGCTTATATTTTCCATGATTATTGGAATAGTGAATTTAACTGATAATGTATATATAAAGCAAATAACTATTTTTTATTAATACTAAAACATTTTAATATTTTTTAAAAATCACAAAGATTCATCTGAACCATTTTTTGAATGTGTAAAATTAAAAATGAACAATAGTTTGGAAAATAATTTTCTATATGTGAATAAATTATTTTTTAAATAATATTATATTTTGTTAAAAACATAAAAATTTGAAAACTATAATTTGTTTTATATCAAATTGAATAATAAATCAATATCTCCTTTTCTAAAAACCATAAGAAAATAAAATAATAATATGATTTACTATACATAAAATGCATGTTACTATTCATAAGGGCATGTAACTGTTCACAATAAACAATGTTTGTCATATCAGAATCCAAATATCATACTGAATGAAATGGTGTTTTTCATTTTTTCAAAAATGTAATCATTGTTGTGGAAAAATTATGTTTACTACGAATTTCATAACAATGTGGTGTTTTCTAGAGGCTCATTATTTCATGCATTCAATTTTTTTTTCAAAATCATGTAGTTTTTCATTATCAACTCTTTTAAAAATAATTATTCCATAAAATTACCAAAATGGTACCTCACAAAATTATTATGGCACTTCTCTATCATAATCTCATCACGATCCCATGTTCCTTCTTCAATTTTGTGATATTTCCAAACTATTTTTACCAGTGATGTCATTTGATTCCTCAACACCTATTCATTAGTGTCTAGAATCGAGTTAGGCTCTTCGTTGTATTATAAGTCAGGTTTCAATTTGATACCTTCAATAGTGAGGATATGTGTTAGGTCTGCCACGTACAATCTAAAAAATTAAACATGGAATGTATTGTGTACTTTTGATTGGACAAGAAGTATAGTCAAATGATATGAATTAAATCACATTTTCTTTAGAGTTTTAAAAGATCCTATATACTTAGGGAATAGTTTCCCTTTCTTATGAGATATTATATCATTTTTTCATGGAGATATATTCAACAAAACGTGATCTCTCATATGAAATTTGCAATACATCCTTTGATTATCAGCTTTTCTCTTTTCCTACATTGAGCTTCTTTGATATGGACTTAAATAATATTTCCCTTCAATGTCATTTCAACCTCCATATCTAGGCCCACTAGCTACATTTCACCAACATCATCCCCACATGTTGGTGTACAACATCTATTTCCATACAATGCATTAAATACTTTCATTTGATTATTGTAATGTAAACTATTAATGATGGAAAACTGAACCAAGGGTAAATAATGATCCCACACACATGGAAAGTCATGAGATCATGATCTTAACATGTATTCTAATTTTTGGACAATTCTTTATGATTTCCCATCTGTTTTATGATAATAAGCAGCACTCATACAAAGCTAAGTATCCAAATATCTCTAAAGACTATTCTTGAATTTCGATATAAATCGTGGATATCTAAAACAATCTATTAAACCAAAGATCCATGATATCTTACAACTTCATTATTATAGAGTTGTGCAACCCTCTCTAGTTAAAAGTACTCTATTATTGCAAGGAAATGTGCAGAATTTCTATACAGATCAATAATTACCCATATTATGTCATTCATTCATAGAGTTTTCGGTAATCCAGTGACCAAAACCATGGATGTTTCATTGCATTTAATTTTAAAAATATGTAGTGGATTCATGAATACTCTATTATTTTTTTGTTCATCCTTCACTTATTGAAATACTAAACATCTTGATATATAATAACAAATATCCTTCTTTATGTTTTACCACAAAAAATTTTCATTCAAATCTCTATAAATTTTAGTACTACCAGGGATTTAAATTAAATTATAGGTATGAGCATCATCCAATAACTCACTTTTCAAATCAGTTAGATAGGGAAAAAATATCCTCTTCACAATTTTTAGGATTCAATCATCACATACGAAGTAATCCAACTACCCATCTTTCAAAGCATTTACTGTCATTTTATGGTTCTCACCATCTTATTGAGATATGTTTTTCCTATCTAACAAATATTATTGGGAAACCAATTTAAAATGTTATGATCTTTCACCTTACTTGGTAATATCCATTTCCATAATTATTATATACATTAATACATGATCCCTTTCAATTCTCAATTTATTAAAAACTCAATGAGCATTCATACTCAATGCAGCAGCAACTTTATATTATGTTTTGGGGTGGAAGTGTTTGGGACTATCATAATATCTGAGTTGTTTGATCCATCACCTTTTCCATCATATTTGGTTCACTATGTGATATGATATAAATCAGACTCTTGTGATCCATGTATATCTTATATATTTCACAATAAATTTGATGAATCTAACATTTTAGAGAAAATCTCAAATATGATAACTCATGAACATGAGTTGGATAAATTTTTTATGCCGTTTTAACTAACTTGATGTAAAGGAAATAACTCACTAATTATACATAAGGACACAAACAAGTCATTTCACTGATGCATCACTATATATCAAAAACCAATCACTACCTAATGGAATAGTTAGGATCAGAGAATTCTCTAATCTCATCTTCAATTATTTAAAACAGTACTCAAATTCATTGTTTAATACGAACATAACATCATTACGTGTATGTTCGGTCATTGGGTTGGCTAAATGAGTGATTCTTTGAATGAAACACCAATAAGAACATGAAAAACCAATATAAATATGTAACTCAGTTATTTTCATTATAGTAGGCCATTCTTGAACAACCCTTGTCATTATAGGATCAAAATATATTCCATCCTTAGAAAAAAAATTCCAATGAAAAGAAATTGATTCAATACAAAATTCTCACATTCTAAATAACCCATATAATTCATTTCCTATTCGAGTCTTCATAATAGTGGTCATGTGATTTTCATGATCTTAATATCATTTAGAGTGTACCATGATATCATCAATTAATTCCACCATAGTTCCATCATGATATTACTTGGAAACTCTATTCATCAGATACATGAAAACATCGGTTGCATAAGTCAGTCAAAAGTCATTATTTTAAACTCTTAATGACCATACCTTGTTTGAAATTTTGTCCTCATAATTTATTATTTCCTCACATGAAATTGATGATATCCAAATCAAATTTTAATATTCAAAATATAATGGGCTCCATTAATTTGATCAAATAAATCATAAATGAGAAGTAGGGGATACTTTTTCATTATTTTTATAGCATTGATCTTTCTGTAGTCAACACACAATCTCATAGATAAAACATTTTTCATAATTAAAATGTAAAGGGAACCTCATGGAGATACCTCATGGTTAATAAATATTTCATCACTCAATTACTATATTTTTTTCATCAATTAAACTAATTTAAAAGTGTCCATTATATAAGGAGACTTTGATATAAACATTGAAACATGAATTAAATGAAAATAAAACTCAATTTCCCACGCTATAGGATGTCCTGTTAAATAATAATAAAACACATCAATATATTCGTGTACACTTGGTACATACACTATTTGAACATTCATTTCCCAACACATATATGTTTCATTCCCTTCTCCCGCAATAATTCAATTTATTTTTGATTTTAGGGGGGATCCAAATCAGAATCTCATGGTGATGTTTCATCTAGATAGATAAGGGATTCAACACCATTATAAAAAAAATTAACATCCCACTTATAGATATAGATCATCACATCATAACGTGAAATCCATATCATACCCAAGAATATATCGAATTCAATCATGAGTATGATTATAAGGCTAGAAACAAAAGCACATTTATGTGTCATGTGGGGGACTAATCGACACATCTTTGTCGCAATGAAATATTTCCTAAGTCTTCTAGATGAAAAAATATTTATTAATTAAAATATAATATGTATAATTTTTATTTAAAACTAGGATGATATAAAATAATGTGTCCATCCTAAATTAAATAATGCATCGACTATGTTTGAGTAAACAATAAAAGTACATCAATGCACATCATTAAGAACATCATATTATCCAGTTGTGACTAATTTATGATGGTATTTCTCCCATGGTTTTTTTTTGGGAATATTTCCTTGATGCCTAATATGGTTATTTTAATAATTTCCTCTCATCCTGCAATTGTAGCATGGAACATTGGGAGCTTTTTTGTTCTCCTTATAATCCTAATAAACATGTCAATTTTATATACACTTGTATTAATAACCCATACCCTTCAGCCGTGTACTATAGTGTCACATCCATATATCATTACATAGTGGATGGTTAAAAATTCCCTACATCCACATTTCCTTATTTCCTTTTATAGTGTTTTCAGCATCCCTCTTCTTATCTTTCGTTCCCTTAAAATATTAAAAATTTGTGAATTATTTTACCATCCTGATATCTTTAAAGACTATATCATCATCTAATGAGAAGCTTTGGGGGACTAGATCCATTGCAATGAATGGTTATAAACCATTAAATAATTGATCGATATTTCTCTATGGATTACACATGTAGTCTGTGAGATGTATTTCTAACCTTTTAATGTTTTCTTCATACATTGCATCATTTTCATCATCTTTTTACTCAGATTCAGAAAATTAAATTCTATATATACTCGATGTTCACAAGGGATGTATTTTTCATATAAAATTACATTAGAATCCCTCCATTTTATTTATTCTTTTTCTTCCTCATACTCTCTGTTATCAATTAAATACAACCCATCATCTGCATCTCTTGGTAGTCGATAAATGACCATGATAACCATCTTTCTATAATTAAATCCTATAGAAAACAATATATTCTCTAATGATCTAATCCACTACTCCTCTACAAATGAGATTGTAGCCTTATTAAATGATAGTGGATGTACTCACCTAATTCGTTTTAATAAATATCCACTATGTTGTTTATCAAGATTCTCTATATGGGTAATGTTATTATTCATAATGTGAGACAGTTGTACCAATATAGGTATATGTTTCTCATATCCAATCACAACACCATATCCATCATCATTATGTTGAATTAGAGGGAAATCCCTATATGGGACATGATAATTTAAGAAGATTCAATTCCGTATACTAGGTTCTATATTTAAATAACATCGTACACTAGATTAGGTTATGAATCAAAATGTATACTTTTAACACAGAAAAATATGTAGGATAAATTGAAATTGTGTACATAACTAATCTCATAATCATAAATATTGTTTCCCTTATGAGAAAAATTACATTTTAATCCTTGATAATGTATTGTAATGAAAATTTTAATCATCATAGCATATCCCATGGGAGTGCCTAAATAGGTGTGTTGAAAATCGTGTTTTTGTGTACCAACATACCCCGGGTCAAGTGAAAAACACTTTATCATTGTTTTTACATCTAGGTACATATTTTTTAGAACCACGTCCACTTATAGTATTGAAACAATTGTTAAATTTCAAGAATGATCCATATAATCTATTTCTAACAAAAAATTCACGGATTTTATTTTTTGTTTATCCTCAAAGACTATCTTAGGGTATTGTTTCCTAATCTACATTTTCTCGATATGGTTTTCATGTTTTCTACTAATCTTAATTTGATACCCGCTATAAGGACCCAAAACTACTTTCCTGAAGCTGGTGCCATAATTAATTTAACAGAAAAAACAAGCATTATACTTCTTGAAGGATCGAGTACTTTAGTATCTTTGGAGACAAGATACATATATAAGTACACCATTTCAAATTGAAAGGAAAGATAATTTATAATAACTTTTTACATCATCCATTAATCCTATGTTATTTTTTCATGAACAAAATAATTGTAGATTTTAATGTCCTCAGAAAATGAAACATAAGAAAGGGGGAGCTCAAATACTCATTAAGGGTAAGAAAAATATCTGATGATATCATTATCATAAACATTATTCATGCTGAATAACTACAAACTAGTCTATTTAAAATAATTAACTCCAACCCATTAATGATGAAATAAGAGTTGAAAAAATAATTCCATAATAAAGCATAATCATGGGTATTATACTTGTCGTGTATCCACAATCACATTCATTTATAATGAGGGAATGCACAAATCTAGACATCAAAACATTTTGGTCACGGCCTCCTGAAAAGTCCACCAATAATCATTTGATCAAGGCTTTTTCTAGGACTATAGATTTTCTCACGATACCTACCAATGCATAGAGGGGTTATATCAGGACCAAACCATAAAATAATAATTATATTTAGTTCTTCATATGAATGAGAATAAACTAAAATAATATATACATTAATATTGAATATAACATACTAAATGTCAGTAACATTCCTCGATCATTAAGAATTAAAACTAACAATTCGATGTAAATTGGTGAATGGTTTTAAAATTGAACATTCAGAGTCAAACTAATTATACAACATTAAATTAAATACTGTAGTTTATATAATAAAACATTTATCCAAATAATAAATAATAACCAATAATATTGTTGAAATAGATGAAGATACTCTTATAAAATCATCATGTAATTCTTGAGGTAAATACTCTTTTAATTTGAATGAAATTATTTTTATGGAAATGTTTTTATATAAAACTAGAAGTGATATAAGATATTATATTCAAAATAAAAATAATTTTATATAATGATAATTTCTTCTAAAATTTGATTATAGATTTTCTTTGAAAATAGTTTGGATTTTGAGAAATTCCCTTGAATCTGGAATTTATTTCATGAAGAATTTATTGAAAGATCAATTTAAATCATATTACCACCCATAAAAAATTACTATTCATTTTTTTAAAAAAAACTATAGAATATTTTCACAATATATATGAGGTGTACATATTAATGAAATATTATTTAATTGAACTTTTTAGAGAATAATTTTAACCCAAATAAAAATAATGCTTTAGGTTGAAAACCCATACCTTACATATGAAGGTGTTCCTCACATGATCCTAATGACCTAAATAATTAAAATTTAGGTTGAAAATTTAATAATTATAGAAACTCCAATACATATTTTCTGTAACCTTACTAATTTCATTCATGGCCTTCAGATGAGTAAATAAATTGAATTTCATTTTCTAGAGCGTTTTTCCTTGGTTTTCATGATTGATTTACATATATTCATGCATGGATAATCATGTAGAATGAAGAATTGTTTTTACATTGTAGAGGTTTAATGTTATTATTAAAAAAACATAGTATTACATGGTAATAAAATTCCTTTGGTTATTACGAGTGAAGATGAGTAATTATATAAAACATTAATGAAAAATGTTTGGGTTAATTGGTTATTTTTTTATCATAAAAAACTCATTTTAATGTATAAATTAATATCATGTGTAAAAAATTATTATAGAACCATACATATGTTATAATACATATACAATGGTCTGGGTCAAAAAAATTGTTTCATTAACAGAATTGAAGATGGGAAAAGAAATTGAAATCATGTTGTCCTTGAATGTCATAAATGAACAAATCTCGTATGGTGTTTTCATTTCTAGAATAAAATAAGGAAATAGAGAAATGATGATGAATTATTACATTATAGTAACAAAAATCTATTACATTTAGGGTACGATAGGTATCATAACATTTGGAAGAATGTATTTTTTGAAATAAATAGTAATAAATGAACTAGAAGGAAGAATTTAACTCTTGAAGTAATATACCTTGAGAACCTATTTAGGGGAGAGGTTTTAATACTTCTATAAGATTATAGTCTATAAGACGTGGGGGAGGATCATGGGAGAATATTAGGGAAATATTTTTCAAGTCACAAGGATCGAGAGGAGTGAAGATAAGTGGTAGTGCGGGGTGTCGATAGTGGAGGAGAGGGTGATTTGTGAATATCTTTTTCATTATTTTATTATTTCCTTACAAATACCCAATATTGTTGATTAATAAGTCTAATAAAATTAATAATTTCATGTGACATTGAACAAATATTTCTAATATCATTAATTATTCTCGGAATATTAAATTTAACTGATAATGTATATATACATTAAACTTCTATATTTTAATATTCATAAAAAATTTGCGTATTTTAGAAAAAAACCCATAATTTACCCTACCAAATTTCAATGATAAAATTTAAAAAATTTAATCAATTTATTTAAAAAAATGGATTCCCAGTATAATTTAATTAATTTTTAATTAAAATTATAATTTATTCAAAAAATAAGAATATTAAAACTATTATTCATTTTATATAACATTGATAAAATTAATCGATAGACCATTATATAATATCCATATTATAATAAAACTATATAATTATTCACTATTAATTAGGGTCATATTACTCTTCATTAGGGTGTGTGACTATTCACCAAAAAATAAAACTATCTAACCAAACTGAAAATATATTTTTGAACGCAACCGTGAATGAAATTTTCTCAAAATTAAAATCACAAAAGTGGTAATATTTGGTTTAAAATATAGTTTATAACATATTGGTTTTTTCATAATCATACAATTTCATGCATTCCATATTAAATTTATTTGAGAAATATTGGGGTGTTACAAAAAGGCATCATTGGTTAATCAAAATTGTCACAGCTACTCATAATGATTGTATATGGGATAAAAGAATCATTGACTCTCAACCACTGATAACCAAAAATAATATCAATATTCAAGAACAAATTTAACACTTTAAACTTATAAAATAGATCATTTATATGTGGTAATAAATTTTTATTCTATGTTGTAACTCGATTGAGTATTTGGTAATCGACACAATTTTGAAATGTCTAATTAGAATTATTTTCAAAATGAGTTGTAATCACATGAGGTGACACACAAATGTGTATAAATATATTATCCATAAAAAAATTTATATATAATAAACAATTTTATTTATATATTTCCATATTTTATAATATAATAGAGATGGCTTTGATACTTGGTACAAAATCAATGAAAAACTATACTTCACCTTTCCGTGGAAATCTTAAAAAATTGATATCAGGAAGTTAAATGATTCAACAAAAATTATAGGAATATCGTTAATATTATATTCTTACACAAGATACAATTGAAACATGGAGGTAACTCTACCCAACTCATAAAATGGTTCCCTATCACTTCCCTATAGAATGACCAATTATCCATATAAAACCCGACACACCCCATAAGAGATATTAGTGGAGACATGATCGAGACAATATTATATATGGGATTTTTTGGAAATGAGTCAAACTTACTAGATATTGACATTAAGAGGTTTAGTTTCAAGAACTAGAAACTGCTAAAAAATATCATCTTCTAATAAGGAGAAGGAAAAATAAGTACATTTGATACCCTGATATTTCTTTAATCAAATGGATAATGAATCATATATCTTACAAGACATATTATCTATATTATTTTTCAAAAAAAATGAAACATTGGATAAAATTAATGAATTATATTCACCCTAATAAGATAAATTATTCACTACTAATCATGATATATTTTTGGTTCCTCTAACATTCTGTGGACCCACATCTTGGTCAACTAGAGACTGGTACATTGTGTGTAGAAATATTATTATCGATCCTTATGGATAGATCCTATTTTTATGAATAAACTTATATCAGTGTTGTAGTTTTTGTTTTAATTATCCTATGGAACTATATTGAAAAAAATAAATTTCAAAACTTTTATAGGTGGCATGAGTAATATGATGCTGAAAAATAATTATTTCCCCATATTAGAAACATGATTTGAATTCCCATCCTATCCAAAATAAATCATGTCAAATGGAATCTATCTGAATATATATAAATTTTTGGGTTATTCCTCCTACCTAAATCCATAATGATTCTCATCAAGCATCTTCTATCCATTTACCAATCCAACGAAACTACTACTGGTAGAAGGAGTAACTCATGTCATACATTACATAATAGCCTGGTCGAGCTCAGAATTCAATTATGTATCTAGAATGTTACCAAATAAAATAAGACTCAACATTAAAAACTGATATTAGATATCTTATTTAATAAATATAATGAATATTTCTGAAATATATGTCTCATATTTCATTAAATTGGAATAAAACAAAAAGGGTAAATATAAATAAGTTTAATATTGATACAAAATCCCATTACCATATTATAGGATAAGATAATTTATATATATTTAAAAAAAATTCATCTATTTGAATAACTATTCTATATATAATGATCTATTATATTTGAACTCCAAACCATCCTGTTAAATAATTATAACCATCTAATCATATCATCTCTCTATAGGACCTTGAATATTAAGGGTTGCACACCTAATAATTATAAAATTATAAATTCAAAAAAAACACATTATGTACATCAGTCATTATCAACCAATCATCTTTACCTAGATTATTATTTGATCTTTTTAAGTAATGTGGCTTGTGTTGAATAAACCCTAATGCAATATATCCATAACTATACCTTCAATGTATTGCTACCCATGTTGAAATGAGAATGGGTTTTGTTACTTATATAAGTTATTGGATTGAAGGCACCACTATCTTAATGAGCTTCTAATCAAAATGTTGTTTAATATGTTTTGGTTCATTGAAATTTCTCCTCTAAGGTCAATTTAAATATAATATTTGGGTCATGAAAATAAACAGTATCTACATTCATCATGAAAATATTACAAGGATACAATTGGAATCACATTGATGAAGATATAAGGGATCATCAATTCCATAAAGAAAAATCCAAACATTTATGATATCAAAATTCCCATGTCTAATTGAGAAAATACATGAATAATATCAATTTAATCCTAGCCAAACACCTATGGGGACTTATGGATGAATATCATGATAGTTAATTATGATTTTTCTCACAACTAACCATTGAATCCCCACAATCATACAAACTCTCATTGAATTCACACCAAAACTTCATAAAAATGGCATTAAATAATACAAAAACTACATATATAATATCACCTTATCATATGAAAACCTGAATACCATGGCACACTAGTACCTGATCCAGTTCCTTTATAGTTCGATGTCCATTATAGATTCCCACAAGGATAAATTATCACATTCCATCAAATTAGTCATCATTGGGTATATAATTCCCATAATTAGAACCAACAGATTTATATTAGTTAGGGAAAAAATAAAAATTTGTTGATATTCTAATTATATTTCAATGGTAAAAGTACCAAAATAGTAATTTACACATCCCAAAGGGATTATTCTTCCGAAACAAGACATAATAACGATTATGACAATATAGATTATTGCATCATGACCAAACGGGGACATTACTAAACATGTCACATTTATCACTCCAAGTCCACATATATCAGGAACACATATCACATACAAGTGTTAACATACCTTTTCTTTTACAAAAAAAATATCATAATCATAATATTCTTGAAAGGGAATGAAATTTGTGGGATAAACTTCAATGTAGAATCATACCCATTGTTCCATAAGCTGTTCATATATAAATAATCATTTTAAGAATAAATTTAAATGAAATGGGGAATGAAAATATATTTTTAATAATAAAATCAAAAAATCTTCCATGAAAAATATATGGAATATCTATCAAATCATGATTAAATTCATATTTTAAAAAACTAGAAAAGACATAAAAATTTATTCATATAATCCTATGCATGTTATAATAAAATAAAAACAATGATAAAATTTGATATGGTACCAAATTAAATAGTTTCATAATTCATGATCCAAAATATTTTCATTCAATCATCATACTTTATATATTGGTGCACACATCACTTTGCTCAGGGTATTGAGATATAATCAATAAATACACAATAATGGGAAAAAAATATCAATTTTTATTTATATATAATTAGCACCACCAATCCATTTCAAGGATATATAATTTTATAATGCATTTATGAATCACCCATTAACAACCCACGGTGGCATGTGCTTTAGTCAATCATCAAATCATGTGAAAATAATTCATTTTGATTCAATTTATCCTTTATACATCAGGTCCCAAATTTATTAGTAAGTAAGAAATTTCCATTTCAAACCCAAAACTATATTTTTTTAATGATGTTTATTCTATAAAAAATAATCATTCACTTTTTGGTTATTTTACACAGTAATTAAAATCAAATCATTTGAAGATACATTTTCATAATTTAAAACATTTTTTCATAACCTCTCAGAATAAAATTTATTTCAAAAATACATTGCCTTTAAAATTGATAATACAAGTATTATAATAAAAAATTAAAAAAATAGTTAAAAATATATATCCTATCAAAACCTAAATAATTGTTTAAATTGGTTGTAAAATCCAATTGGAACCAAAGAAATTTATTTTATAAGAGCTACTGATCAATCAATCAGCCAGTTTGGGAACCATCAAAGGATACCTAAAATAGAGGAAGATCTAGAAGGAATCCCAAGAATCACAATAAATTTAATCACGATTTTAGTCAATCAAATATATTTTGATTCGTCACCCATAATGTAGATAATTGAATAAATTATGAATTTAAGGAAATAAGAAATATCTGTTACAATATATAGATCAAAAACATCCACTAATTCATTGATATGTAAAAAATTCTTATCAGATGAGCTAAAAACCCATTGGTATCCTCAAAAAACAAAACAATGTTGTGGGAGTCCTGATTGATTAGATAGACTAATAAAATTGGGTTCAATATTTTCCACCTGGAATAACAACTTACTATGAAACAACCCTCCATGGATTTGATTTAAAATAGGTGAAAATACCCCAAACCATGATGTAGTCCTTGATGTCACACTATATAAACCCCCAACCAATTTGACATCACAATCTATGACATAGACTATACATAAATCTACTTTACCAATTTAAATTCTATGCTAAAAACCACACACTATTCCATTGAAACCCACAGTTTTTCAGAAACATCAGAAACTCCATTATGGGACTCCAAAAACTAGTAAACACTTTATTATTTGATGGTGATTGAACTAGAAAAGGAAAAGAAATTTTACCAACATTCTCCTCCTAGAAACCTTGTTTCTATAGTGAAAAAATATGAAATTGTATATAGATAAAAATTTTGATTCTCCATAGCTTAATAATCCAAACATAAACCATTTACACCTAGAGTAAATCCATCATTAAAATCCTAAAAAAATCATAAATTGTTTCTAAGAGGCTCGAAATCAAACAGAAAATAATGGTAGATAAAAAATGTATATGAATTATAAGAAATATCAATGTGGGATTTTATATTAACCTCGTCGTAAAATTAATCGATTTATCATCTCATTTCAAATTAGAATAGGTAATTACACATATAGTCATATGGTTTTAAAATGGAAAAACTTCATGTGTTATTAAGTGAGGCCACAAGAAATGAATCAAACAGTATCCCCCTTCATCCAAAGACACAAATACTACATACACATGTCATGTTATATCATGATCATCCTTATGTAAATATTTAATATTAACACTTATGAATACCACATCATCTCCCCGCGAATCCTTGTAATAACTACATCATGAACACACACATATATAGATCCCATAACAATCATTATGATAATAGATTTTTATTTTTACAGTTTATTTAAAATCTCTCATAAATCAATTATTAATAAATATAAGTGACCCACATTCACCCTTTTTTAAAAGACAATAAGTTATATCCAAATACGAATTGGTTCTTCTACCCTCGCACTATAAACAACAACACATAAATCAGTTATTAGACTCATAAATAGACTTGTCCAACTATCATGATAGACCATCTCTACCTAAAATAATTTATCCAAATCATCTCCCATATTTCCCCATTTTTATTGATATATAATACCTTGATGGAAAAGGACTAATAGTACACGAACCACCTACATAGTCGAGGGCTTAAATCAATATGTTTTAAAAAATACCTAATGATTTGGGGATCAATATACAACAATAAAATCATATCCAGAAGTTAATAAATTTAATATGAAAGATTTATACTATGATATCCATTTTCAAATCATTATTTTTCAATTTACACTAATATGGATATGAATACATAAAATTTATTGAAAATGGAATGCCTATATTGTATTGAAATGGATCCCTAGACGACCCTAGGGTATAAAATTTAAGAATTTTTTAAGCTTAATATCAATGATATTATGAACCATCACATTATATATATTATAGAAACCTACTAATAATTTTACAACACAATTATCATACAATTATTAATCGAATAATAGGTTGAAAATATTATACATGAATAGTTATAAAAAAATATCCTATAGTAGATGGACATTAAAAAGATGTTTGAGATAAAAAATCAATTATTATGGTATTCTAATGACCCAAAATAAATATACATACCTTTTAAAATAGATATTCCATCATTTGAGATTAAATTTCTAATAAAGATAACCTCACTGATACAGTCCTGAAATGTCAAAAGTATAATATATATAAAATACTGTATAAGTGTACGAAGGATTACCTTCTAATAAAAATAAAATATATCTTCTTAATGAAATTATACTTGGATATTATTCATTAATACAACTTAATTTTACTCCAAAAAAATAGAATAATTATTTTATTAGGAATATAAACACTATCAGTGTGATATTTATTGAAAATGGAATTAATAAATACTCATATAGCTAATAAAATATTATGAAAAAATGTTTTAGAATGGTATAAGACCCCACAAATCTATGATGAGAAGTTTATGTTATTTAATCAATAATTTTAATGTCTTATTTTCCACAATTTTATTTTTATAAATTAATTAAGTAAATTATAAGACCAGTCACTAAGATGACATTCGATTCTGAGGCCCAGTGTGCTAGGAACAATTCTCTAAATGATGTTATTATTTTAAAAGAATGTGTGCACAAAATTTATGAAAAATATAAATAAATTTTAATGGGTTCCCAGATAATAATTAAAAGGGAACCGTTGAGTACAAAACAGTGGATTTACCCTAGGCGTGACATAACTTAATCGGTGCATGTCTTCTATGGAAAAACATTAAATGGAATAATAATATATAAAATAAATAAATAAAATTATTATATTTTTAAAATATTAAAACCTCATAAATAGAACCTATGGTTAGAAATTTAAGATATTTTTAATGTTCATAAGGTGGTTTTTTCCTTAGGTGAGGCATAAATTTTTCTAGCATAGCCTTGTTCTGAATTATAGATTTTGGATCTGAACATCATTAAAATATTTAATAAAAATATTGTACTGAATTTTATTTGACGATTTATTGATTGTTTCCCATTTTAATAAGCCAAGATATAAATAAAAGGTTTTCACCATAACACTATATTTTTTATATGGAATGGAGAAGGATGATATCTCACTTGTGATGACAGATCATGTGTTTGAACATAGATCACGCATCGAAAAATTGATGATCAAGGAAAATGTGGCTCCAACATTCATCTATGACCAATCCAATACACATGTAGGTTATTATTTCATTTAGATTAATTCCCCACACATAATTTTCAATGACCATCAATTTCCAACCCACATTTAGGTTGATTTGGGGTTCAATCATTTTTAAGGGATGTTTAATTATACAAGTTAAATATTAGGGATGATTTCTGCTTATATATTTGATTCGTTTCATATTGATTATTAACTTATAACATTAATTGTTTGAGGCTGACACGAAGAATTCCAAGAACAATTTGTTGGTTTTTCTTACAATTTTATCCCCTTACCCCAATTTTATTTTGTATTATATTCTTCATGAATTATAGAATAGGGATTCCTGTGCCTTTGATCCATTGCACAAAAATATGAGGCTAGATATTTAAAAATGTTGAGGTGTGACAGAAAACGCATGATGACTAATGGTGGTGGAATAATGATTCGGGATAGGATCCCAACCAACTATGGTGCATAGTAGTATATACACAACATAGAGGTTGGAGTTAGAGTCTCTGACCATTTTAGGGGGAGGATAGATTAATGGCTGGTGGTGGCAATGAGGTGCGGTCTAGTATGACTATGTCGTTGGAGGGATCGTAATGGAAAATTTCATAGGAGGCCACCATATGGGGTTGTGGTAGGAGGCCATGGTTGCTATGTTGGGACATGGACTGGAGCCATGTTAGACATACCCCTCATCAATGGGGATGGCTCATGTTTCTGTAAAGTGTGTGTACTAGCCACGTGAAACACATTCCCGCGTCTTTGACTAGAAAATATATATAGCCACATTGTCTGGTGGCCACATAGACTAAGGGGATATACCTAGGTTATGATATATCTAATAGACTGCGGCCAGATTAGACTAGACAAGACTGACTAGGTCAGGCCAGGTCAGCCAAACCAGCTCAAGATGGGTCATCCAGACTAGTCAAGTCATACCCAGGCTGGACCAGTACCTTTTCATTGAAATTCATGTAACATTCCAATAGACGGTTTGTCTGACAAGACATTATCGGGTTTGGGACCCTTTAGATGAGGTAGTCATTTTTAGATGGAATTTTTAAATTTTATTATGAACATGGTTAGGTAGTGTGTTCCCTTGGTTATTTCCTCGAGGGTTTAATTGGGCATGACATTCACATCACTGGATAGTAGTCCCATCTAGAGGATGAGTTTTGGATAGTTTTGTGGTGTCCTTTCATTATACATACATGATCCTCTACCATAAATAATTGATTTTTTTGGGAATTGAGGTGATCTTTGAGCAGGGGGAAATATTCCTCTATCTATTATTCCATATTCATAGGGTTTTTTATATTCTATATAATGGATACCCTCACTTGTGTGCTGCAATAGTAGGGTTGATGGTATTCTTTAGTAAGGGTCCCCTACATTATAGGATAATACATATTTGGTTTTTGATATTCGTTGGGAAGGATCCCCTCTACATTTATCATCAACTTTAACTAGTAAGACCTCATTGGTTGGGTCCCAAATTAGAGGCACCTCTTTGCATGAGTTCTTAATGACATCATGTCTCAATGATAGAGTTCTCCCAGAATTAACATGCCTCAATAATTATATAGTGGCTTATATTTTGTTGTGAGTTCTCTCTTTACTATGTAGAATGTTGTGGTTGATACCTCACATCATGGAATCCATTATTAGTATACCTATATTTTTGTGTTATATATGATATATACATATATGTGTGTTGATCAAACTATATAATCTTAGTGTTATTTTCCCTTAGTGGTATTTCGTTGTGTTATCTTCTTTGTGATGTTTCCTCTATGGTATTTTTCTTTTTTTGTGTCCTCATGAGTTTTGTTTTACTCTCCCTTGAATGAGATTTTTCCACATATGTTATGTCTTATAAATACCATCGATGTTCTGATGGAGTATTAGGTGGACCAGGACACGATAGTTCTTATAGAGAGATCAAATAGTTGAGGTGTTCTCATGAGTCTTCAAATATCTATTAATATACCTACACTTCAAAAAGGGTATTCTATATATGAAAATTAGGACCTCATTTTATAGTCTATTCAGTTTTGGAGGGATTGTATTCAGACCCAGTTGTACATTAACACCCTTTACCTTCCTATCAAACTCTATTGTTGTAATCTTAGTGTATGCATTCATTATTTTCATAGTGTTTATACATTTCAATATGTTGTTATTTTAAAAGATTGAACGTTTATAGGTACATTGTAAAATGACTCCCATTGGTGGTATAAGACACTTGGTTCTAGTCCACATCCCCCAACATATTGTTGGCGAACATTGGGATGTAACGGCCTGGTCCCCTTTATGATGGGTCCTGAAATAGTGGAATAAGATATAGGTTGTTTGGTTGATCATTAGAATCAGTAGTCTGTGAGGTTGTTTTCAAGAAACAATGTTTATAATATCATGTTTGGATTTCAGGACAAGGAATCTAGTATTTCTGTAGTCGCCACCATATCCATAAACCAAGAATATGGACACCAACATTTCGACTCAGTACATGAAAACATTATTTTTAGGGAAAAATAAAGGTACATGCATCAAATAGGAATGGGTTTAGTTTTCCATGCTCTTCTTGAGTCATCTAATCAAGTGTACCCTTTTAGTCATGATGCATATTTTTTTTACATGATGTATTCTTGACAACATCCAATGAGGTTTTCACAGTATGGTCGCGAGTTCGACCATATATAAGATGAGGCCTCCCTGATGGGATTCATTCATGGAGTAGTTCTTCTTCAGTATGGTCGGAAAGTGGTTATTTCTTTTATTTCGTAGTTTAATGTCCCACCACTAGTGGTTCTAGTTTATACTACATTCCATACAGAGTCATGTTTGGATTATTTCTCATAGGATGATGATACGTAGGGTTCAAACACATATTATATGATTCTAATAAATCCGTAATTATGGATATAGGTTCAGCAGGACCAATCTATAGAAGGTCTGTAACATAAGATGTAGAACATGATGATTCATCAGACGTTCCATCAGTGTGATATTTCCCCAAGGGATGGGCTTTGATATTCTTTTTATGACAGGGGACACCATACATAAGATTTTCCCAAAACTCATGATACAATCAAAGAGGTTGTTGATTAACCAATAAGTATGAGGCAACAAGGACGAGAATTATCTATATGGGGTGGATGTGGAAGTGAATCATTAATCAGTATGTGGTGGTAAATGTTCTGATGAGTTACAACCACCACACTCTTGTGGTCCATACCATAATAGTGGAGTTGGATGATATGAGATGATATAGTGGTAATATTTTGAGTATTATGACACCAGGATTCCAAGAAGAGTTCAATGTACAATCTGTGTTTTTCTACATTAGCTGCAGTATATAGAAACATGTTATAATGTTTTCTTTTCCTGCCACATTCCTAGTTAAATACATAATGATTCTAGTTGAACCATTGACACTTCCCTCCCATTTAATGGTCCATAAATGATGAGACCTGAAAATCATAGACTAGTGTCGATATTGTGACCTGAATCATAATGGTGAGAATTTCAGTTTTAATCCATTCATAGAAGAGTATTGGAATTAAAATTCCAATAATTATATAGAATATAATCCATAAATCATACTAAGAATGATTAATTTCAGAAAATGTTGTTGTTCATCCATGGTTATGAAAATAGATTTTCCTTTTTTTTGTAAAAATAGAATTTGTTCCTGCTTAGGATGGACTCACTCATTGGACGGTGTAGACGATTACTCATCATTTGTCTTGTAATACCCATACATAATTAGATGTTCTCAATCCCTAGTTACTTGTAATGGTCGAAGAGTATAAAAATGTATTCCTAGAATATGATCATGTTTTTCATTCATTCGAGAGTTAGACATCTTCATTGATCTAAACCCAATGGTGGAACTGATTTGTACCAATGTATATCGGATTGCTCCCACAAAGGTTTGTGAGTTAAGGGTACATTTGGAGGACATACCAATGAAGAGATTTGTGAGACCTAGTGTTTCACCCTGGGTTGATACATTTTTTTCATGAAGGTTGAATAGAGTTTGAGGCTATTTCTAGATATCCATCACTTGAATCAGGTTCCCATGAAGAATATGTATCTACCACCTATGATTGACGACCTCTTTGATCATCTATAGAGAGTGATATGAATCTAAAAGATATAACTCATATCTAGTTATCACCAGCTTTATGTAAAAGATGAGGATGTACAAATAGAAACCCCTATTTTTCGTTATGTACACTATGTGTACATGGTGATGTTGTTCCTGGAAAAAAAATTCCACAAAAGTGTTCATGGGACTCATGAAAATGATCTACCATTTGTACATATATATGGTCATGTTGGTATAAATCAATGACAAACTATTCTATCAAGAATCCAAGGTGTTGAACGAGCTAAAATTATGATGTTCCTGGACCAAATCGGAGGGAACTAGAATTTTGGTAATCTCATTAGTTGTTATTTCTAGATTTGGGATGTCTGAATTTTGGGACACCCCATTTCAAAGGAAACAGATGTAGTGAATCAAATACATATTGAAGAGATGCTTTATAGGGATCCACTAAAGAGATTTACTGAGGTGTATATTACCTAGGGTTTTCATGGATACAATCATAGGTTTTTACCAATATTCTGTAGAGTAGCAGCCCCCATGACATTCTTGACATGAAAGGGGAATCCATTCGTATAAACAGTGAGGTGTGAGTAGTGCATTCATCAGTTAAGATAGAGGTAATGTCTAGATGTCCTCCAGGACTATGAAAAAGATTTTTTTATACTAGTAGGATGTGGATCATATTGTGAGATATGCAAAGCATGTTATCCAACTTGTAGTATCTGAATGAGGAATCATACTAGTTGTCTACATTGCATGAATCCTTTATGGATGGAGAAGGAGAAACCTACCTCTATTGGATAGTTGTCACCACTCAATTCATATGTTGTGGTTGGGAGGAATGACATAGATATCCTGAATGCACGTCTCTACATGCTTCAATGTCCATAGATAATTCCCCTTATGGATATTTAGAAGGTGGAGAGCATGTTTTTATATTTAAGGGATTCACAATAATACCAATGGAATTATTAGTGGGGTTTCTGAGGGAGTTCATGAATCCCATTTAATTATACATCTAGGTTGTGACATAATGTATGTGGATATTTAACATCAATTTGGGGAAAAATGATAAAGAAGGAAATAGTATATATTATATCTTGATGCCTTACATTCTAACAATTGAGGGCTATGAATCTCGTTCTAGTGGGTTTACCTTCACCCCTTAATGTGACATAGTGGAAGTAAGAAGTGATATTGATGAAAATAGTGAAATATTTTAAACGTATATTGAGAATTCACAGTACCATCTAGGTGATCATGGATTGAATCATCATGATGGACCTCTTCCGAGCATTTTGGGGGTAGAGTTCAGTATATATCTTCAGATGCCTCTACATGCAAGAAATAGTTCTACTCTATGGAGTCCCTTTGATGATTGTTTTCAGATAATTATTCTCTCCATACATCTCTATTGTGTAATATATTACAAGATGTCTCTTGGAAGGACATACACATGAACAATATTTTTCCCTCATATAAATACTATTAGACTGAGTGGACTATTCATGTTCTGGATGGAATTCTATGGGATATAATGTTAAAATTTTTTCATAGTTTAGAGGATAACCAAGCTATGGGGGAGGTTTTGTACAAAAACTATTACACCTCTAACATCGGTATGGAACCATTGAATCCTTGCTAAGGGTGTCCCTAAAAGTCACCACTGTATAGAACTAAATCATGGAAGTTTTCACTCAAGGGAACGAAGATGGTATAGTGCATTTCATATTAGGATCTAGTCATATGGGATTGGACGAAGACTGCATAGATCCATCAAAAATCATATGTTTATAGGCTATAGAGGCCATCATAGTTCTAATTAAGATACATTATGTTTCTTCAAGTCTCTCCTCAACGTGGGATATGAAATTTTTTCTCATATCAGAATATATCTTTGAGGGTCACAATCACATTCATGATTCTACATAGAGTTTTCGAGGTGGTGTTTCTCTCGGTTCTACCCTCATAGTTGGACCAGGAACCCAAATTCTTCCACGAGTATAAGATGAGGATATACGTGCAAGATTAATCACACTTAATTTAATGGTGGGAATGTTGTGGAGCACATAGTGGAGATAAGGGATTGAAAATAGAGGATCCATTGTGAGAGGTCGACTTCACTGTTGTGAACGGAGTGGATGTATATGAATCTCTTAGAGATGATGTTGTAGGGGTGGCCAAAATTCATTCTTAGTACAGTAATATTTATTATTAGCATATTTATTGTAATTTACAAACATAAATACCTAATGTGGATAAATAATAATGGCTATTATTATACCTAGATTGGTTTTTATAAAATAATTGAAAAAATATGAGACCAAACGCTACGATAGAGTATGATTCGGAGGCCTAGTATGCCCAAAACAATTCACCAAAAAATGTTCTATTTTTATAGAACATGACTGAAACCTTTTTGAAAAAGTGAAATAATCACTAAATTGATTCTTTGCTGAGATATCTAAGGGAACAATTGTGATCAGATTAGTGATTTCACCTTATGTGTGAATTAAATTTAATTTGTGAGGGTCTTTTGTAAAAACCCTGAAAATAGAATAAATGTAAATAAAATAATTAAAAAAATTATTTTTTAAATGTTAATCACTCAAAAAAATAAACTCATATTAGATATAAATGACCACCATTTAGTTCGTAAGGTGGTGTTTGATAGAGTTGTCGAGCGCATCAAATTAGATGTTTATTTTTTACAAGAATTTCTGCAGTATAGAAGAATCCATGGGTCGTTTCTCAAAGGAGCCTTAGATAATTAGATACTAAATGAAGTTCTAATTAAGAAACTAAAATTAGAATTAGGTTTCTCAAACCATGTATTTTATTTCAATATTAATAGAAATTGAAATTACGTTACTACTGAAAGAAACCGGTTGGAGATATCATGATACACCCTTGTAAGTGACCCTTGATGCTCAATCCGTCATTGCTCTCAATAGAATGGGAAGGATCATTGATTCCATGATTTTATATATATTAAAAAAATAATGGTATGTGAGTTCTTACTAGGTTACCACTGAGGATTTGTTCGATCAACGATATTTATTATACAGAACCGTTCAAAGTCAACAAACATGAATTGATGTAAAAAATAAAACTCAATCAATTCATAACCTCAACAACATGATGAGATGACCAGATTTGTGTATATGATAAAAATCGTACACAAGAAAATAACATGAATATTCAAATGTTAAATATCATATATTTTATCAACCAAAACAATAAATTTTCACATTAATGAATGCGAGGGGTGAGAAAAGAGGCAACTGCACTAATATCATCACAAGATCAGGGTTATGCATGGAAGCATGTGGATTCTTGTTCCGTTGAATAGTATTTGATCGTACTAGTATAAAAAAAAATTTAGAATTTATAAATGGATACAAATTGACTAAAAAACCCACAAATAAATTCCCTTATGATTATTACAAATGTGGAGCTTGGTATTTCAACAACGGACACTCCCCAAATTTACCAATCGGAGGTTAAGAAGTACATGAGGGATAAGTGAAATAAAATAGGAGAAAAGAGCTCTCCAATTGAACTAAATTACACCACTGGTCGTTCCACATAATAGAATGAGGGGGTGGAGTGATTTTATGGACAAAAACATCAGACTTTCTTCAAAATAAGTCAAGTTCCTAAGAGACTAGTTTACTAATCAGAACAATATTTATAATCCTTTTCATCTGGCTTGTTGGCTGACCAAAACACGTGAAATTATCAGTAAAATCTGTGGAGCGGTGCGCATTTATGTTATTTGTCCATGGGTGGTGGAATTATACCAATTGGATCACCAAGGACCAGGTTATAGACAAAATAAAGAAGGGCAGTCCAATCTGGACCGCTATGAATTTCATCATATTGTGGGAATATTGTGGGAATATTGTGGGCCTCCAAATGGATGAATTGGGCTTCATAATCTTCTAGAGAAATGTATCCCAAATTTCTTCTCACATATACACCGATATTTATCCCAATTAGTTACATGAATTATCCACAGTACAAATATCCCACATGCATGCTTGGGCTCTCATGCAGTTTAGCACATTTTTCTTGAATTCAATCACGAGATCTCTATATCACGTCCTCCTACAATATAAAGACAAAAAGGTAAAATTTCCATATTAAATTTTGATAAACATTAATTCATTGATTCAAACATAAATTGAAATTTATTATTATATTTTTAATTTTCATTACCAAACCAATTTAAAATAGCGGTGTAATGGTTGATTTGAATAGTGAATTGTTTTGAAATCACCCACCCACACCTGTACATTTTCACTCCTGGGAAAATTGATAAATCCAAAAAACAAAGAATGTATATATTTCTAATATCATGATATTTTAACATTTGAGGAAATTAAAATTCGTTAAAGAAATGTGATCAATGCACAAACCACAGAAAGGGGTTATTCATAGTGAGTCTGGAAAAATAAGACTCATAAATCATATCACAATGATATTCAAAGAGATTCACAATACCAAATTAAACAATGAATTCAAATTTCAACCATGACACTATATCTCTGTGTGTTTGAAAACAATTTCATGCTATTCTTTCCACATTATATTGAATAAATATCAGTTATTTTATCTTTTTTTAATCTTAAAATATTTTTCCCACTGAACCTACACTACATCCCTTGAAATCATATTTCAGGACCCACTCACTTAATAATTCCCAAAAGTCAAACCATATGCTCATGGCCTAGATATCCCTATATGATTCACATATCACCACTCCCCTCGTGTATTATTCTTGTTTTTTTAAAGTTGAATTTGGAAAAAATATCACACGTATCTTTAAACCCTTATTTGATCTCTTCATGACAGTAATGGTAATATTAAAAAAGATTAATGGTTTGGGAGGAGTTTTTTTTACCTTCCTATGACACAACCCAAATTCATTTAGGGCGTTGAATAGTCAAATAGCTGGTAGACACACATAGGTCAATCCGGTACAGAAATGAAATTGATCGTATAAAGAAATAAAATTTGTAATTATAATTTTATTTTAAAAAAAATTAAACTAACTAATATATAGCTTCTATAATATTAGAAATATTCACACTTTTTTGTTTTGTGCAACAAAATATGTTGAGATATTAGTGACATTGTTTCCCATAAACCACTCACAAAATGGTAATCAATCATCTCAATAGTTTCACATAGATACAACCATTTATATCATTGATAAGGAAAACAATTCACTAAAAATCACTCCATGATGTTAAATTCATACAAATACTCATTCCATAACAGGTACAAGTTTCATCAAATATTAAATCAACATGGAATTAAAAATTTCAACATTAATTTTCCGTATGTTCCATGATTTGGTGACCATTATGTGGGGAGGGGGTGTAAAAATATCATAAATAATTTGAAAAATAGAATAATAAAGTAAGACAATGAAAATCCTATTGAATCCATAAAGATAAATAAAAGTGAAAATACCATAATGATTGGGAAAAAGAGAAGAAATAATATAGACAATGAAAACCCTAATTAACACAGGAATGTATCCACCCCCCCCCCCACATACACACACCTAAAAAGTGTAGCGTCCTCACTATAATAAATGAGAATGCGAGACGGAAGGATAAAACCTGATGCGTTTCACTGATATGTTGCTTCTATAATATGGATTTACTCCACCAAATTCGTTAGAAAATTCTCGTAGAAGTGTTTATGTCACTGCCCATTGATAGTATGACTTTTTCCACTGTACTCATACAAAATATGTATTGCATGAAATACGTAATCATTAGTTACAACTTAATGACCGAGCCATCGACAATAAAGCTTATATGTGTGGAGATTTAGCATGGAATTTTACATGATGACCTTTTAACCAATGTAAATAATCAATGGAAAATCATGATATCATGCATAGAATTTATTTTCTATATATATATATTTTTTGGAGTTCTAATTTTCATCATGTCTAATTTCATATAACTCTTGAATCTATAGCATTTTTGTCTCACCTACAATCTACAGATTCATATTATATTATTTAGTATCCCAATCTGTATGGTGTTCTATCCTTAATTGGATGTGAAAATAATTTTCAAACACAATTCTATATGGTGAAATTTTTATTGGTGTTTTAAAAGCAGTATGGTATGCCCAGTGTGGATCATCCATGTGAAAACTCCAATCATTCCTATTGGATTGTACCGTTTTTCCAATATTATATAAACTTACCGATTTTATATTTCATCTTGTCTTTTAGATTGGGGGTGATATGGAGTTGATACATTATTATCAACCACATACATATGAAGAAAATTTCACATTTTGGGATTGCAAAAAGGGGGTCCCTTATCACTAATGCTAAATATTAGAAAACTGAACCAACTAAAAATTTGGGACCTCACAAAACCAACAACAACTTGAGAGACATAGGTCATAGTAGCCTTTGATTCCAAAAATTTAGACACATAGTACATATCTAAAAATATGTACATGAAGGAAATAGAATTTAGAAAAGACCCCATGAAGTTAATTCCCCATGCATCAAAAATATAACATAATAACATGGGTTGTTACGGCATTTCATTCCTCTTGAACATATTCCCTATGAGTTGACAAAGTCTACATGACAAGAAATATCAATGGGTGTACCTATACATTGTAGTACAATAATGTTCTATTCCATGACCCTTTCGAGATGTTCATTGAGAGCCAATGTGGACCCCAAAATCCAAAGTGTGACAGAAGGTAGAAACAGAGGTGAACTCAGGGTTAAGGACACAAAGACAAAATTCACCATCACCACAAATTCTCAAAAAATATCGGTCATCCCAAATGTCCCACCGAGAATCATTTATAAATCTATGGGATAGGGAAGTGTTATAATTAGTGGGGAACCAAGATGTTGTTAGAAAATTCAATATGTCTGCATACTAGGGGTAAGGTCCACAACATCACTATGGATCTCATGTAGAATGAGTTTTCTAATGGGTATGGATGAGTCAGCATGGTGGTCTAGAGGTAGATAAATCCTACTTGTGAGGTCATTTACAACATTTTAGACTTCCAAATTATCTATAATCTCAATGTCAAACTCTTGGAAGAGATGAATCCTCCAATTGAGGGGGGAATTGTTTCAGGTTCATTTAGAAGAAATCAAAGTGAATCATGGTCATAAAACAAAATCATTTTTCACCCAAGAAGATATGAGTGAAATTATTCCAAGGCAAACACAATAGAAAATGTTTCTTTTTTAAATGGGTGTGTAGTTTACCAGGGAAAGGTCAAGGGTATGTGAGTCATAAACAATGGAATGAGGAGATTTCTCATGTATTTGTGATAAAATTTCCCCAACTTCAATGTTAGAGGAATCAAACATAATATCAAAGGGGAGATCCCACATTGGTGGTTGGATGATGGGAGGTGATGTGGGATTTATTTTTTTAAATTGAATGTATCCTCAAAATTTTTATCAAACAAAAAATCAGAACTATCCCCCTATAAGAATATATATTGGATATGGAAGGGTTGAAATTAATTTAATTTTAAATTTAGCAACTTTAATTCCATTTTTTAAAATGAAATTTCTAAGAAAATTCCCCCTCTAAACCATAAAATGGCATTTCTCATAATTTAAAACAATATCTTTTTCAATGCAGCGTAAGAGGATAGAACGTAGGTATTCTAGACAATCATCAAAAGAAGAACCATATATCATGCCATCATTCATAAAGACTTCCATACAAATATCAAGTTATAAAGAAAAAAATACTCAACATACATCAAAAAAAAAGTTCAAAGAGCATTAAATATATTCAATGGAATCCTTATATATACCAATGTGATGAATAGAAATGTAAATGTTTACTTTATATTATCCTCAGGGTATATATTTATTTGGAAGAAAATGAATATTAATTAAAGAAAAAATTAGACATAACATCCAATCATTCTAACATTTGGTCAATTAAAGGTAAAGAAAATTTGTCCTTCTATGTTGCTTGATCCAGTTGATAGTAGTCAGTACAAAATTGCCAACAATTTTTCTCACATTTTGGAACCAACCCATTAATTTCTTTTGACACAACTGTTATTCCTACTTTTTAAGCACAATTTTCACTGGGATGAAACATTAACTATAAGATATATTATAAATGATCCCCATTGAAAGTAATTTTCTGACTTCCAATTTTACCACGTCAAGGAGAGTGGCATTCAACCGACATTGATATTGTCTCACAAGCTTAGCCACATCATCCAACTATATATGGTGCATACAAATAGATGATAGAAACCTGATAATATCATCTATTATCCATCCTATTGCATTTTTACGCCGTCTCAAAAGGCTGAGAAGTTTCAATTCCTATTTTGGATATATTTTATTGGCAATAATAACAGTAAATTGGTCAATACCCTCAATATATGAATATTTTAAATTAGAAGGAAGTTGATTAAGTTCCAACAGCGGTGGTTTCTATATTGACAGAGGGGATTTATGGGGAGTTATTATCATTAAACTGTCTATCTTATCATGTTTATTCTCTAAAGATAAATAATCTATTGAAATGAGATTTGCAGAATCATCGAAGGTCATGGGTATCTAATAATGAACACACTCATCAATTAATGCACAAATTTTTCACTTTTTAGAACCCACACAACACACAAAACATGAATCAAAACTCAAATCATTTTTGGGTGAAGAAGATGAAAATGAATCAGAGTATGGGTTGAGGAGATAATTGTGTGTTTGTGCATCTTTTGAGATCATGTCCATCGAATAGACAAGAAAACTGGATTGCTCTTCAACGGGGTGTTTCGTAGCCTCAATGATGTTAAAACATACCATTTATCATCCAAACTCCATGGACAAAGTACCATTGTGAAAATTGATGATTGTGTTTTCTATTTTGAGAAATTGACACCCATGTATCAGGGGAGCATGTCTTTGGGCTTGAGTATCATCCACCTTATGAATGTAGAAATCAGCAGGGAAGATGAGATTTTTTCACTCATACAATGACATCCTAAATAACTCCTATTGGATGTGTAGTACATTATTTGGGAATTTTTAGGACAATTACAATTGGTTTAAGGTCTCCAAACTACAAAAAATGTGTACAAATAGTAAGGCATTAAATTAATTAAAGCACCTAAATCAAGAAAAAAATATAAAATATCCTCTCCCCTATGGTAAATGGTTCTGTGAATGTGTCTAGATCCTCAAATATTGTTGGAATTGTTTGTTGAATCATGTCCCAAAAAATGATTCCCATGTTGACTCTCTCTTTACCCATTAGTCTCCTTCTATGTGTGGAAAGGCCTTTAATAAATTTTTTTCATACTGAAGGATTTGTTTAACTTCATCAAATAGGGGAATATTAACTTGATATTTATTAACTGTATCCATTATTTCATTACCAGTATTATTATGAAATTTCATATTTTATGTTGACAGTATTTGGGGAATATGAATAGGAATGTATTGTTCATTTTAAAAGTAAATGAAACTGAATTCCACATTTTATCTGGTTTTTCATTACTTGAAATTTTTTAAGGTTGGGAAAGATCCATGTTGTGCAGAATCATTAGAAATAGATACTTTTTTAAAACTATGAAGTGTAACTACCCATACATTACCTTTGTCCTTCGACATGACAATGTGTTGGGATGTTAGTTGTCTAGAACATTGAAAATTATGCTCACTGATGTTGTTTTATAATTTACCTACTTGTGTTTGTTGCTCTTGAAAATCTAATTGTGTGAATTATTGAAACTGTAGTTTTTGGGATGCAATTATCTCCACCATTTACTCATGAAATGGTTCACATTTGTGTGGAGGTGGAGGATTATTTTGAGAAGTTAAAGGGTAAAAATTTTACGTACCATGTCCTTGATGATACTAAATCTGTTTGGGATAGCTTGAGTTTCCTCCTTATCTATTATGGGGTTGTGCTTGACACCAGAGGTTTGGATTTAACCTAAATTGTTCTTGCTTAATGTGGGGTTTGTTTTTGGAATGGACGCCCTGGGAAAACTGTTGTACAATAATCAATTGAATTTGGATGTTGTGGGAACTTGTAAGAATAATTAGTACGTTCAGAACAAAGGTTACAATGTAATGGAAGAAGAGGAGATTGTGAGTTACCTTATTGTCGAGATAATGGCCTTATTTGGGTATTAATAAATTAATCTTGTTATTTATCTTTTGTTCTACATATGAATGACTTACCTCCTAAACAACTCATGTTGGTGAAATAGCTTGTGTACCAAATTGTTGTGCATTTTGGGCCTTGTTGGAAATTAAGTCACGAGCAGCGGAAATAGTTCTATCAACCAAGGCACCACCAGATTCTTCATAAATCATTACATGATCCATGGGGATATGTCCCTAATATATGAATTAAAGAAATTATTCTACACAAATATAGTGGTGGGGGAATATTGAGAAGAGTCATTTGAATCTCTTCCAGTATTTACGATGGGCCTCACTTTGTGCTTGACTATTGCAACAAAAAAAATTTCATAGTGGATGCTGTTCAGGAGATAGGGAGATAATTTTCAAAAAATATTATTTTCAAGTCATTCCATTGCCCAATATTTGTCGGAAAATTGTATAGTCAATCATTGGTTACAACATCAAGGTAGAATGGGAAGTCCCTAAACATAATTAAGTCTTCAGAGACATTTTGGGGTTTTATGGTGGAAGACACAATGTGAAACTATTAAAGGTGTTTATGAGGGTCCTCACATGGATGGCCATTAAATATAGGAATAAGGTGGATGTTTCCTGATCTATGCTCAATGGTGGAAACTTCTTCGAGATATTGGATGTTTGTAGGTTGGTATTTTACATTCCGCGTAGTTAGTTTTTTTAAGTTTTGATTATTTGTAGCAATGTTTTATTGTGTTTGATTGGGGTTAATTGTTGATTAGTTTATGACCACATGAAGTTTTAAAAGTGGTTCCATAGTGTTACTTCTTTCTACTTCCCTAGATTCCTTAATTTGTGTGTTAAGTGTCTTTTCAATTTCTAGGTCAAATTCATGTAGTTTTTATTTTTCTGATCGGGTCATGCAAATATATTGGGATGTTTTCTTTATTAATTAATATGTAAATGATAAATTAATAATGTTGAATTCATAATTGAATTTTATAATATTTAATTATAGAGAGAGAGATGTAGAAGAGGATAAAGAGAGAGAGAGAGAGGAGGAACACAAAAAAAATTGAAATAGAAAACTATAATAAAAACAATAAAAAGGGGGTGGTGTATTTAAATGAGTACAAATTGAAAAGTAAAATAAATAAATAAAATGAAATTAAGGGAATATTATATAATATCTAGGGTAATGGAACCAAAATTTGATCATGTGTTCGAGCACATAAAATTAGATGTTTATTTTTAACTTGAATTTCTGTAGTATACCAACAACCCTAAGTCGTCTTTTGAAGGATACATAGATCATTAATTACCAAATGAAGTTTTGATTAAGAAACAAAATTGGTATGGGGTTATTAAAAAATTTGGGTTTTATTCTTTAAAATTTGAAATTGAAGGTATATTATTATGGAATGAAACTAGCTAGGGAAAACATGATCAACCCAGCTAAGTGTCCATTGATGCTCAATTTTTCATTACTCTCATGGGAAATGGAAGGATCATTATTTCCATGATTTTATAAATACTAAAAAAGTAATGTTTTGTGATTTCTTACTAGGATACCACCTGGGATTTGATCGATCAATGATATTGATTATCGACAACCGCTCAAAATGAACAAACATGAATTGATGTAAAAAATAGAACATAATCAAGGCATCACATCGAAAATGCGATGAGATTACCATATTTGTGTACATGATAAAAATATTCTACAGGGAAATAACATGAATATTCAAAGGTTCATTCTTCTGTATTTTTTCAACTGACGCTATCCATTTTCACATTTTGAATGAGAGGGTTGATAAAAGAGGCGACCACACTCGAATCATCACACAACCCGGTTTGTGTATGGAAGTATGTGAATTATTTTTCCATTGATTTGTATTTGATAATACAATAATAAACACAAATATAGAAGGTATAAATGAATGAAAATTCACAAAAAATATAGAAATAAATTACCTTATTTTGAATACACTTATGGAGCTTGAGATTACAACAAAGTACACTCTTCCAATTGATCAATAAGTGGTTAAGAATAACATGAGGTAGAAGAGAAATATAATGGGTTAAATGAGAAATATAATTCAACTAACCTTCACCCTTGTTCTTGAAACATGAGAGAATAAGGGGGGAGTGACTTTATATACAAAAACATCACACATTTCACAAAATATCTCAACTTCCTATGGAACTAGGTTACTATTGAGTACATAATATTTAATCATTTTTATCTGGCAGGTTGATTAAACTAAACGCATTTAATTGTCATGATAGTCTGTGTAAATTTATTAATTCGAGTTATCTGTCCATGGGAGGTAGAAATAGCCCAATTTTATCTATAATTCCTGAGTTATGGCCCAAACACAGAAGGATGGTCCAATCTGGCGATCCAAGAATTTCATCAAATTGTCTGCCTATTTTGGGCCGCCAAATGGACGAATTGGGCCAAATGATATTCGAGAGAAATGTATCCAATGTTTTTTTCAATCATAAGCCAATTGTTAGCCCAATCGGTTTCCCATATTATACAAAGTACAAATAATTGTCCACAATGATTCTTGGTCTCTCACATAGTTTGTCCCATTTGGATTGAATTCCATCACACGCTCTCCAAAGGACCTCCTCCTACAATGTAAACACCCAAAAGAATATAATTTCCATACTAAACAGGGATATAAATTAATTGATTCATTGAATCTTAAAGTGAAATTTATTATTAAATTTTGATTATTCATTATAAATCCATTTTAAAAAATGGGTGTAAGGGTGTGTTTGAATAGAGAATCGCTATGTGATCAGTTTATTCCTTAGGGGAGGCCTAACCTTGAATTGCACAGGCCAGCTGTGATTGATAATTTTATGATGTGATCATCATTTAAATATTTAATAAAAATATTTTCTTAATTTTACATGGGGACACATCAAATTTATAATAAGCCAATTTAGAAATCTTGTGTTGTCACTATTACACTAGAGTTTCCCTAAGGAAATGATAAGAAGGATATATTATCATAGATGATGGATCAATGGATGGGAATCATATCAAGAATAGATGAATTGGCGAATTAGGCCTATGTATCTTCCCTCATTGACAATGACTACTCCAAATCATAGGTAAGGTGTTTTTTATTTTTTATTATTTCCACTCTTTTAATGTTCAATGATGAACGTTGACCAACCCATGAACATGTTTATCCATAGTTTTATTATTCTTGTTGTATGGGTAATTATGTAGGTTGAATATTGGGGAGGTTATCAGGTGAGGAAGGGTGCAGGGGATGGCCACATTAAATGTGGTCTGTCTGCAGTAAATGCAGTCCAACTGTGTTGACTAGGCATGATAGCTGGCCATACGGTTGGGAAACCACACGGACTAGGGTGACGAGGCCAAGGTAGGATTCAATTGATATAAGTGGCCCTCGTAGTGTGAAATACGAGATAATAAAAAATTACGATCCTTTGACCGCTTAGAATGCTAATCTGATTTGATCCAAAATAGAAATACATAGTCAGGTAATGTTGGGTCAGACAGACTAGGTCTAGTAAGACCCAGACCGAACATGCCCCTTTTTACAAAAATGAGCATAATGTTCAAATGGATGGTCATTTTTAAGATACCTCAGTGGAATTGAGAATCATCAGATGAGGATATCCTTTTGAGATCACATTTTGGGTTCTTAATATAGTCAAATAAAGGTGGAGAGTTTCCCTTTAATTCCTTGAGGGTTTATTATGACATTACATACCCATCACTAGATATTAGTCCCATTTATAGGTTGTGACCAATAAACTATTTTGGTATCCCTCATTATAAATAGTGTGATACACTATCATTACTGATGATGTTTTTTGGGAATTGATGTGAACACTGAGCACATGGAATTAGTCTTCCATCGAGTGGGTTGTATAAATAGAGTTTTCATTGTTCTCTATAACAAATCCCATATATTACAAGATGGATTGACAGGGTTGTATGTATTATATGAAAATTATCCCCTAAATTATAGGCTAATACAGATTATGTTATCATTATTCTCTTGAAAGGATACCCCCTCTATATATCGCATTCTTTGATAAATAAGTTCTCTTTCAGTAGGGCCCTAATTATAAGGGCCTCATTGCTAGAGTCTCTTCTGACATCATTTCACAGTGAGTGAGTTCTCCTAGAAAAATTGTTCCTTATGATGAATCTTGTTTCTATTATTTAGTTTTGACATACCTTTTTACAGTGTTGATGGCAGTGGATGGTACCTTTATTCATGGAATCCTTTATGAGTATACCTTAATGATATTATTATATGTTCTATAGACATATACCTATATCGATATGAGTATTACTACTTTGTGTTTTTCCCCTTTGTGGTATTTCTACATGTTATATACTTCATTATGTTTCCTATAATTTATATTACATTTTATTTCATGGTGTCCTAATGAGTATTGTTTCACTATCCCTTGAACAAAAATTTCCCGAAAGTGTCGAGTCTTGTTCTGACCATCGTCGCATTGATGGAGTCCTAGGTAGACTAGGACAAGGTGTTTCTTATGGATAGACCAGACGATTGAGGTGTACTTTTACGACTTCAAATATATATTCTTGTAACTATAATTCTAGTAGGGTCTTCAATAGATTATTTTGGGACAATGTGTTATGGAATCAATATTTTTGGTGGTCATGTAATATAGCCTAGTTGTAATTTACTTCACATTACTATTATATCATTGAATATGGTTGGTTTATCAGGGTATGCATGAATTGTTTTCTTAGTGTTTTTACATTTCACTATATTGGGCTTGGAGATGTTTGTGTGCACCATTACATATGAAAATTCATTAAATTTATGTGATATTAGTACTCAATTATAGTCTCTCGCCCTTGGAACATTGGAGGTGATCACGGGGTAGTCACAAAATGAGCCCCTTAAGATAGTTCGTGGCATGTTAGGGCACTTAGATCCCCTTTGGTAATCAAACTAGTAAAAAAATAGTAGAAATATGATTATGATTTTTGGTCAAAACATTATCTATTCTAGATAAATGATCACATAAATAAATGATCCTTCAATCACATTGATAAATAATATAAGAGTACTCTTAGAATATATAACCAAGATAATAAGTAATTTATCTTGCACATATTCTAACAAAATAATAATCTCTATAAGATCAATTTGGGGAAAAAATTATCAAATAATGGTTATAATATATTTAATTGGATTAATCATGATCATAATAATGTCCCATATCTCATTTTGACACCCTTACAGATCGTACAGAATTATATACCTTAATTATTCAGTAGTTTATGGAATTACCAAATTAATCAATTTCTCATGATCCAAAAGTTCAAAGGATAACTACGATTAATTAATTTCAAGATACTAATTGTTAGTTGTTGAATGGACTACCTACAAATCCTCTTCAGCGACATTGGAAGAGTAGTAAACCGTAATATATATAAAAGAAACTCTTCTATGATTGTAGTCCATCTAAACCCAAAACTATTTCAACTAATACATAATTATGATTAAGAAAGTTGAAAACTCTTATCATGTGGAAATACATTAATTGAGAATATACACTGATATTATGAAAATTTAACGGTATTACGACACCCGATAGACGCTTACTGAGGTTGGGGCACTACATGTATCTCATAAGTGTGTATTGAGTAATATTTGATGATAAATGAAATTTGTCCCAATCCTTGATGTAGTGACCCAACCTCAGTATGCGTCTATTGGGTGTCGTAATACCATTAAATTTTCATAAGATACATGTAAATTGATTCCCAAAGTTCTAAATAATTTAGCAGCCTTAGTAAAGTAGATATCTACACGACTGTTATATTACAAATGAATGCACTTATTAAAAGATAATATTTTTTATTTTTGAGGGTAATAACATTAATCCATATAGATTAGCCATGAATTTCATTTTTTGTTCACATCACAGATTAAAATGTAATAGATATTAAATAATGGTGAGCTCAAATTCTAATAAAGGGTAACTAGAGAGGATGTAATAATGAATCAACACAAATAGTTAATATTTAAAGGTAATAAATGAACACATATTTTATAAATAATTAAAAAAATGGAAATGTGTAAATAATATTAAAAAATAATTAACTGGAAACACATTACATTGAAATTACTAGATGATAAAAATTTTAATGGAAATTTAAATAACTCAAAACACATTTCTTCTAATAAAAATTTTTACCATGAAATCCATCAATAAATTATTTCAAAGTAATACTCATTGAATCAATGAAAATAAATGAATTCTTCGTAATGAAAATGATTAATTATTGGACATCAGGTATCTATAATATTAAACACTATACTATAAAAATCAATCATTAATATTTTTTATGCTTATGGGTAGAAACATATCATTTATTTATCGAAACAAACAAATCATATTTTTCACAATCGAATTCCACCTCATAAGACAAACAATACATTAAGAGGATTACATTAGATTGTCCCCAACCCTTAGGTATTTCATTATTTGATCCCCAACCTGTAGGGATTTTATTATATAGTCCCTAACCTGTATATTGAATGTCCAAATCATTCCAATTAGTTTGAAACAAAAAATTTATATAAAACATGTTCTGTATCCAGTATCTGTATTGAGTAATGATTATAGATATAACAATTTTTATATATTAAATAAAAAATTATCAATGTATGAAATAAATTTAAATATAAAATATATTTTAGGAAACCAACTTATATATGATAAATTATATTGACAATTTGGGGACATTCAATGTCAATTTATCATATGAAACTGAATATTTCAGGGGTACTAAAAGAAATAAATGATGTTACTATAATTTATATCATTTCCCAAATAAATATTAAATCTTATAGTGGAATAATAAAGACTTTATCAACAAATTATATCATAAGTGGAGTAAAAAATGATCTCATTATTAATGAATGTAATACTGTTAAAAAATCTTCTAAAAAAATTCTTGAAGAAAATATCCTTTTCATTAATAATTTATTATGAAAAATACATTAAAAAAAACTTCCAGAAATTATTCTCTTAAACATAAAAATAATTAATCAATGAAATTATGGTGGGTAAATATATACATGTCATATGCGGTAAAAATAACATTAAATTTTCATGTTATAATGATTATATAAATTTCTTCTTAAAAAGGACACAAGAATATTAGATTGAAAGAATTAGTAAAGGAAAAATAATAATACATTGTTCTTTAATAAATTATTTTTGAAACGGTAAAACCTTTTTTTTAAATTATATTTATAAACACGTGTTTAAAATAATTATCAAAATAACAAGATAAATGTTTCAGGGTTTTATTAATAACATTTCCAAAAATATTTTTCATTACTGAATACTTTAAAGATAATGATATTAATTAGAAAATATTATGAATAACAAATGTAAAAAAGAATTTATATTTTTTTGGTAATGATCAAATAATATCCAATAATGGAAATTCATGTTTAAAAATTCCTAATTAGAATGGGATTGTGATCAGTCCCTTGAAATGACCATAAAATTATTGTGATAATCAGTCAATGAATGGACAATGGGTTTAAATTTTAAATCAGCATAAAACAATAGTGAAAAAATGATAGTATAAACTAATTACACACATATTATTAGAATATAAATGACAATGAATATGTAATATAACCCAAGTAAAATAACTCGGGTTTTGAAATTCTTTACCACTAGGAAATTTTACGCTCCAATCACGGTATATAAATTAATTCAAACTCAATCTCAAAATAACATGAATAAAAAAAATTCTTAATATAATATCTAAATATTGGTAGTGTGTACTCTAGTCAAAATAATTAAGTGGTGAATGTGGTATATGCATCACAGAATAAATGGGGATATATGAATCCCTTAACATTAATTTACTTTAAGGTAAATTTCATTTATCATCCTATATAATTGTTTTAATCATATTTATAACTTATTAGAAACCCACATTAATTTTTATGATATCATATTTTATCTTATTAAAGTATCGTATTATGCATTTATTATAAATATATCATTATTATAAAATATCATGTATAAATATCCTACTTTCTCAAGTATCCAAAATTTAATCCTTAATATGAATATCATATATATATATATGCATATATTTATCTATTATAAATCATAAAATTTGGAGAGATGAAATGAGATGCACTATTTCTGGTGGTGATAGGTCCTATGTAGGCATGTATACGACATTAATTTCACTCCAATATTAAAATAAAATAAATTAGATGATATATATGTAAATAATTATTAAAGAAACTTATATATTTCATATGATAATAATTTTTTAATTAAAACCATCCATTATAAATTGTTTTTATTATGTCAATGAATCACTTCGCTTTGAGGAGGTGGTAGTGCACATGTCCACAAAATATGTTTTCATATTTTCACAAAATATAAAGAAAAAGGTTATGTGTTATCAAAATATTATAGAATTATAATGACCTAATAGATATCCTATATATCATATATAAATAGATTTTCCCTCATAATTTCCAATGATGATAACTAGTAATGGAAAAACAAACAACATCATTTTGTGAGGCCATAGTATTACAAACATGAATGGTGTGTTCATTAACTATTCAAAGAAAGTGTGTGAACGTGAAGTTAAATCCAAAAAAATATTTAAAAATATTTATATTTTTTATACTGGTGTTATTATATTATCTTTTAATAATAATATTTTTTTGGTGGATAATTAAATGATATAAAAGTGATGATTGTAATATGATACCACTTAATTGGAAAACACTATATGATTGATACAAAATAACTTGGTTGGACTTATACCCAAATTAAGGATTACATGATATGGGTAAATGTTTTGGGAGATTATTTTAATAGATTTGTGTTCACATAAGTATCGTGAGATGTATGAATAGGTTGGAGGGGTGGGTGGATTTTTTATAGTGGAGGTGGAGTGACGTTCTTGTAAATTTTTTAATTGAAAATACCAATGGTGTTTTTCCTATAAAAATTGTCTCCAATAATGATTAATGTTATATCAAATGTAATATATAGTGTAAATTATAATATCAAGAAGTTTTTTTTACAATTTATTAGTTCATTTTGTCACTTTTTTTTGATAAAATGTTCCCTTGTTAAACAAATATTTCTCTTAATAATTTCAATTAATTTTAATTAAATTCAGTAATATTATTAATAAAAACAATGATTACTATATTATAAATTACAAAAATCTTAATTATATGAATGGATTCAGTTTTTCAAAATTACCATATCTTTAGTGGAACAAATTAATTTAATTATAATCCTGCATATAAGACGAAAAAGTGATTTTTTAATGTAAAAATGGTTAAAAGTGTGAGAAGTTATTGTTTAAAATTTCAAAGTAAAATGTATTATAATGATAATAATTTCATTAATAATTTTCTACTTTATGTAATTGACCGTTAAAAAAAAATCAAAAACGTAATTTCTCAGTATAAATTAATTAGATGAAAATTATGTTTAAATGAAAATTTGGTAATTTTATGTATACATAAATAAATGAACCATAACAGAAAAATAATAAAAAACCACCATAAAATTATTTTTGTTCTTAACATATAAAATTAAGTATATTTTTAAATTTATAGTTAGTTAAATTTTAAAATATGAATTTAAAATTAGCTCACCATTAAAAGAGCAAAACAATTTGTTCAAAAAATATTCATCTTTATGAAAAATATTAGGCATTTTATGATCCAATGGCCAAAATATATATTATATAATTATAAAAAAATAACTTTATAAAATATAATATAATATATATTAAATTAATATCACTCATTAATTATAATTAATTATAATTAATTAAATTAATTAGTATAACACTACTTTGTGGGCATAAAAATCATTTTCTATAAATAATTCCACCTATAATAAATTGGGTTTAATATGCATTTATAATTAATTTTTAAGTAATGAAATATATTTATATTAAAAAAAAACTATATGTTAGTTAATAAAAATCATAGAAACAAATTTTAAAGATATGTTATATCTTATTAAATAATATATTTTTATTAATATATTGTTATTATCACATGTGACCCAATATATTAGACAATGATTTTGTTACATGTACACACGATAACTCAATATTTCATGAAATAGAAGATATATTATATATATAGTTTATTTAAATTAATAAATATATTATAATTCTTGAATATATTATATTCCCTTACGCGCATGGTGTTACATGTCATAAATTATCAAATATAATGTTTTATTTTATAATTTTTGGGTGTCACATTCTCCACATCTTAATTAAATAATGTCCTCACAATTTAATCATTACCTAATAAATCTATTGTTGGATTTTTAGAAATAATATTCATGAAAACCAAAAAATTTAAAATAGATTATGAATATCCTCTTAATAAGAGTGTTTGAGAAGTTCAAAAGTAACATCAAATAACATATATCCTTATCATTATGTTAGAGAAAATTAGTAGTAATTGTATATTTGTGCATATAAGAAAAGTGTAAAATACATAAATCAATAAATATTTAAAATAAAATCTATTCAATAACAACTTTTATAATAGGACATAATTTTACATCTACATCATTATACTAATGATGGGTAATTAATTTACTATATATGGAAATAAGGAAATATAAATACATAAAATATTTCTATAAAAAAATTATCCTTATTTAATGATTTTGTCAATTAAAAATTTATCCATTTAATAAGGAAAAGGGATATCCAAAAAATAAATTTAATCATAAATTACTAAAATACAATATTAACAAATCATATGAACCAAAAAATATGAGATGACATTCCATTTGATAGTAATACTATTCAAATAATATTTGGGTAATAAATTAATAACTTAGGATAAAAAGTATCACTACTGGTTTTTTATTAATTTCAATTCATAAAAAAATTTACTAAAAAATAATTATACATTAATGCGAAAATCGTGTAGCCCTATAGTAGGTTAACGACCCTTATCATCCTATAGTCAAGGGTTAATGCCCCATAGCCTAACTAGACCTGATGGGTTTTCACCTGATATAATTTTATTTATTTTCTAAAACAATATAATTTCAAAAATAACTTTGACAGATGAATTAGAAATATGTTCTCTCACAAAATATCATTTTAAAAAAAAATTCAATACAACAACAATATATAAATATACATCATCCATTTATTTCAAAATATTTTCATACATGGTATAATGATTATACTAGGTTGTTAAATTTCATTATATATTCAATTGTTTTATAAATAATTGTAAATAAAATGTGAATTAACCTAATAATATCCTCTGGGAGTGTCAATCTAGGTGAACAGTAAAGCATGTTTTCAAATATCAGGTTGCACATGAGTTAATCTTGGTTCACATTGTTGATGTTTTTACCGATAATATAATATAAAAATCAATAATTTCTCTTTATAATATATATATATATTGATTTATTTAATATAATTACTACATAATCTCCACCATGAAAAAAATTACATGATGCTCTCATAAATTGGTCCTAAAAAATTATCTTAGAGCTATGTTATCTTATCTATAAATTGGAAAATCATGTTACCTTTGTTTCTACAGAAACTGATATAATACCAAATGTTTCACCTTGAATCTTTAAACCATGGAGTCAGTATCATGCTAGCGTTACAATTTCACAAGATACTAAAAAATTATGTCTGAAAGGACTAAAATGTTTAGTAGACATGGTAAAAAAAGATACATGGTTATTATTTTACAAATGAATTGAAAAATTAAAAAATAATTTTTATTTTTTTAGGATGATAATAATTTCACTATATCTATTGTATCGTTATATATCTTTCTTAGTGAAATTCTGAGAATCCCGGGGAAAGGAAATAAAATAGTGTGGATATTAAATTCTTTGTAAGGGTAAGTATATCAGAATAAATAATGAATCAATGAGAAAAGTAAATATGATAAGGAAATATATCAAGATAAATTCCATGTAATAAATAATATGATAAGGATGTTTAAAAAAAATTATAATGATAATTTACTAAAAAAAAAATCTATTTAAATATGTGAATTATGTAAAATCAATATATATATGTATGCATTTGAAAAAAAAATCATTTATTCAATAATATAATATTTAAATTAATCCTTATTTAATTTTAATTTAATAATAACATGGATATATTAATTAATTAAATCATAATAAATAAATACCAAAATTATTGGACATCATGTATTTGGAATATGAATAAATATAATGTCAAGATGAATCCCCATGACAGTTTTAGTCTCTGTATATAATCTCATCTATCTTTATTAGAGGCAAACACAAAGAATTTTTCACTGTCATATTTCATCCCATGATTCTATTAATGCATCGAGGGGTGAATTAAAATTTCCCTTAACACCTAAGGTGTTCATTAAGAAGTCCCAAATCCATTGATCATTCTTTAACCAGTCCCCAATATACATCGTTATTTTCGAATGAATTTTTAATATATCGAATAATATATTTAAATAAAAAATATTCCATATAAAATATAATTATGTATTAAAGGAGAGCTATTTATTAATATTTCTCAAGTTAAAAAAATAAATTTCAAAATAAAAACCATATATTAAAATGATATATTATTTAGGGAATAAAAATATCCATGTTAAAAGATATGGATAATTAGGGGAAATTTTATGTTCAATGATAATAGGTTATGAAATATTATAAGGGGGCGAAAATAATTCACGGAAGTGGATATAAATATTATCCATGGCCAAATAAATCATAAACCATCTAGATATTGAGTAAGTATAGTATCAATAAAACATATCCTCTGTCGAGTAAAAATAATATGTTTTTTTATCAATGGAAATTCTATAAAAATATGTTTTAAAATATTCTTGTGGATAATATCTTTTTCATTTTGGAAAACTACTTGAAAATGATTTTCTTTGAAAATAACTATTAAAAAATTTATTTAAAAATTATCCCTTTAAAAATTAAAGGCAATATAATAATAAATTATTTTTGGAAAATTTTTAAATAACATATAATGTAAAAATATCATTCCTTTTTCATAGTTAAAAGGATAGAAAAATGGCTAGTTCAGAATGTGACAAAAATATTCATTTTAAAAAAAAGTAAAATAAAATATATTTAAAAATGTATTTATATTTAATTTTGAAAATTCTAAATTTTTTTTTGTAAATTTTTTTTGAAAATAGTGTTCTTAGGAGAAAATGAGTTATCTGACTAAAAAGATAAATGTATTCGTGTTTTATAGAAAACATTTTAGAATTATTTTTTTTGTACCAAAGAATGGAAAAATTTTACTATTAAATGGAAAATGATATAAATACTCTCGAAGAATAAAATTAACTATTTTTGTATAAAAATCAAATAATCTCCATGAATGGATAATCACGTGTAAATAATTTGGAATAAATATATACTTTGATGTAAAACCTTGAAAGGTAATAAAATAATTGTGTGAATCAGTAAAGAAATATATTATTGGTGTCAAATGTAATTACATTTAAATTTTTTAAATAAAATAATATATTGTATTATATTCTAAAATACACATTTTTAGAATATTTACAATAATGAGAATGTAATATAAACCACAGAAAATGTATCAGGATATGAAATTCAATACATCTTGTTAATTTTAAGTTAATATTCCATTATAAGAAATAATTCTAATTGAATATAAATTGGAAATTAAATAAAAATAAAATATTATATAATATATAAATATTGGAAGTAGATACACCACAAATAATGAAGTAAGTGGTGACAGTGGTGTATGCCACACAAAAATAAAAGTGAGACTAAAATTCAATAAATTACATTTTCATTCATGATAAAAAACATTAGTATCATATATAATTGTTTTAAATTTGTTAAACATTCATTATATAATCATATTAATGTTTATAAAATCATATTTTATCTTTTTATTGTATAACCTTACTCATATATTAGTAATCATCCTTTATTTTCACTATTTCATGTTTTAATTGAATAGTTTCTCAAGCATGTTATGAATTATTTCTTTTTATAAATATCTTGGATTAATAATCTACAAATTATAAACAATGATTTATATATAATATATATTATGAATATATTTAATTATAATAAATAATAAAATTTGGATATAAACAATGGGATTCACTGTCCATGTACTTGGGAGGTTGTATGTACGCATTCATACTACATTCATTTTATCCATTTTAAAATAATTAAATGTAAATTATATATAGACATATATGTGAATATTATATTTAAATTATAATATCTATTTCATATATTCCAAATTTTTAATTTAAACAATCTATTATATATTCCATTTATAATGTGAATTAGTCACATCGATTCAAGTAGGTGGTAGTCTACACATCCACAATGGTTGTTATCATATTTTCACGGAATGGAATGAATTAGGGTATGTGTAATATAAAATTTAGTGGACCATAAAAATTCAAATATGTCATATAAAAATAATTTTCAGATCATAATTCTCAACCCTTAAGTGTGGAAATGTTCAAACAATCACCATCGTTTCCTGAGGCGATAGTTTTCAATAAACAAATGGTATGTTTGTTTCCTAGTTGATCGAAGTGTGTTTTTTTATAGGTATAAAACATAGCATAAAATATATTACATTATTTTTAAAACTGTTTTTATTAAAAATGAATGTAATAAGAATAGTTTACGGGGTGGATAAATAGATAAAATATAATTGATTGTTGGAAAATATAACATCTTAATTGGTAAACCTTTTGGTTTATACCAAAAAGAGTCATTGGATGGATTTATAAATTTTTTGATAAATATAGTATTTTTGGAGATATATTTGGATCTTATTTTAACAGATTATGGTGATTAAAAATGGATTTATAGATCTGATTTAGTGGGAGGGATGAGTTCCTTTTTATTTTGGATGATGAGTGACATTGTTGTAAATTATTGAAAAGGGAATTTAACCCATTGTTTTCATAAGTATATTGTCTCAAAAAATGAAAATTATTTGAGGAAATATAGTACATGATCAAAATATGATCATTCAGTGGATGTTGTTTAATTTTATAGGTCAAATTTTCATTTATGTTTAAGGTTTAGTATGTTCTTAATATAATGTTTTCTTAATCATTGTATTTAATTTTAATAACATTCAAATATATTTTCTATAAAAAAAGTATGTATCATTATTATAATTATAAATAGTTCTGATTCAAAATATGAAATCCATTTTTTCAAATTCCATACTATGAAGTAGAAAAAATAAATTTAAAATTAATCCTATATATGGGAAGACAATGAAAGGACATAATGAAAACGGATCAAAATATTGTGATCCAATTATATCAAATTTTATATTAAAATATATTAAAATGAAAAAATTGTATTAATTTCGGTATAATATATCTTATATAACATTATAGGCTCTCAATAAAAGGTAACTATATAAATAAATTAAATAAAAAATTTAGTTTTGAATTAAAATTTAGTACATTTACCTATTCATCAAAAAATGAAACATTATTATAAAATACTAAAAATTCATACTATTCTAATTTTAGTGATTATCTTTAAAAATTATTTTTTATTTTTAAATTTAATAATTTATAAAATATCTAAAAATAATAATTAAATTATTTATACATTAAAATGAAATAATTTTACCTTTTGAAAAAAAATATTGATTTTTATATGAAGTATGGGGTTTTTTTCCAATAATAGTATTATAAAATAGGATATAAGTAATTAAAAAGTATTTTATTTTATATAATATATAAATATAATAAAATAATATTACTCAATAAATATAATTAATTCAATTTACAAATATTTTACAAATTTGTTGACATAAATAGTTATAAAAACATTCCTATTATAATCAACTGGTTCGTATAATAATTTCTATTTAATTTTAACAAATTATTTCATTTTAAATTAATTTATACCATATATTTTTATATTTCGGTTAATACGGTTAAAAACCTATAATTTAATGTCTACTTTATATATTTTTAAATAATAATATTTTAATAATTTATTATTATTTGTTAAAACATGGTCTTCTGTTTAACTCAAACTATCGAAGATAGTCCTTGTTTAATTTAACACAAGTTTACTCATTATTTTATGAAATAAAAGGAAGATCATGGAATAAATTAATTAAATATATTCACTATATTTTAATGTCATGGAAAATTATATTCCCATACATGCTTGGTGTTGCATGTCATAAATGCTATTGAATACAATGTATTAATTTTGAAATTTGGGGATTAAACATGAATCGAAAATTAAAAAGGATTGTATAATAAAATTGAATAATTATTATTGTACATTTTATATATAAGGTTAGATACTACTAAAAAAATATCATAAAAATTCAATGGCCCATAATCGTGATTATAAGTTTTCATCTTCATAGAATAAAGATATAATAATTATAATCCTATTATCTACCATTCAAATATTTTATTAATATAAGGATCACTACTTTATATCATCACATGGCACTAGAAACCACAACCACATATGTTTATTGATAATCGATAATAACTATAATTATATTCCAATGGTAGAATAGTATGTCCAATAACCAATTATTGCGCATGGATATCATCGAAAACACTATATGGATGTGTAATCCACTAAAAGAAGAACTATTGATTCCCAAATTATTGATAAGAATTAAATTACATAAAGGGTTTGGGGATCTATGATCAAGTGACATGGAATAGTGATAACATACAAAGGTATTCGTACTTTGATTGAAAGAGGATTATCCTGGATCGGTATTGTTTTCTTATTGATTCAAGTGATAATCAAAGAAAAAAACATCCAGAATCTTGTTTTTCCCCACCCATAATCATCATAAGAAACAAACACATATATAGGAAAATCTATTTCATTTTTCTTTTATAACGTCAATATCTTCTTTATATAATCATATGATATTAAGACCTTTTTATTTTAACCTGTGAAATAATTTGTTATAACCAAGAGAAAATTAATATCCATAATTTAATGAATTATGAATAATATTTCATTAAAAAAAAATTATTTTTCTATTTTTGGTATATATTTTAAGATAATTAAGAATTAAAATTAGTTGATAATCTACATTTCATTCTCAAATAATTGATTGTCTCTGACTATATAAGGAACAAATTAAGCGATAATAAACCATTAATGTCTCCCCCAACTACCAAAAAATGATATTTTCTTCTTGATATATTTGTATAAATAATTGTTTCTCAAAAGGGGATATGTGAATATATATAGGGTTATTTCATAAACATAGTAATGGAAGGTGTATATCAAAATATATAATAGAATTAATAATACCAGAATAATTTGTTGTCCATGACTAATATAATTTTGTATAATTTAGAACTTGATATTGTAATGGATTACCAAATAATATAAATTATGACATGGATTGAAATGACTATATTCATAATTACATAATACTTAATTCCTTATATCATAATTATTTTATCCCATCATAGTGAAAATACAATATAAATAATTGGGAACGCATAGAATGAATACCCAAGGTAGTTCTTATCATATGAATTACTGATACATTTTTTGAGAAATTATAGGCCCACCCACCATTAATAATGTCTTGTTATTTCAAAATATAAATGAATAAAAAAATTATAATACATAACCAACCTTCATTTGTATTCAGTAAACATCAATACTGAAATCACAAATATACAAATCTTCAATATTTCACTAATTAATTAAATGAGCGTATCTCTATGTGTATATCCCAAAAAATAACACCATATATATAAATTAGTGTATGGTGATTTAAATAATTTTCCAAAACAATAAATAGAATTACTTGGTCATATTACATTTAGATATAGAATGACAATTTTTAAATAATACATAATATAATTTTACAAAAGAATCATTGATATAAATTGTAACTACCACAATAGTTAACAATATATAAGAATACTATATAATGAATATAAATATTTTCCCATTAAAATAAATAATGGTCCTATGCTGGTTTATTTCAATTAATATTCTAATTAAAAATATAATGTAATTTATCTTTATCAATCAAATGGTAAAAATATAATAGTGATGAGTCAATTAGAAGTGTAATGATATATATATATATGAAATGATCAATGAAAAATCATGATCTTGAGGATGAAATGAATAACCAAATAAATTAAATTTAAAATTTTATATTTCACAATCATAGGATAAATTTAAAACATTGACAATAATATGGTTTATGACTAATAAAAATATCCCAAATAATGCAAAAAATTTTATGAAAAAAACCCTCACAAAAAAGTATTTTGAATGTAGTTACATTGAAATTAGATTTTATTTTAAGAAAATATACATCCACAATTAAATTAGTTTGTAAATAATAAAAAAGTCATATGGTAATATATACCCAAAATACAAGAATAAACTATATGAATAGCAATCAAAACTATTCACATTAAATATTATTTAGAAAACAATTAATACTTGGGTAACACTTGAATCAAATGTTGAATGTAGCTAGGGAAAAAATATTAATTTTCATATCCAATAAATTGATTGAAAATATAGTATAATTTTTTCATTGTTAAAAAATAAAATCAACCATTATAAAATATATAAGTGTAAAAAAATATAACATGACATAAAGAGTCAAAATAGTTAACTTGAAAACCTGAACTTTAATCATTAATAGTTAAACAATCTCTACCATCCTTGATAATAGAAATACATATCTTAAAAACATATTTAATTAAATAATTCATACATATTAACATTAATAAAAATATGTTCAATAATTCTGTATATTTAAATTCTTTCGTAATTATCTTCATTCAAAATTGGGTTTTTTATATTCAATTTTTTTAAATGATTTTTCTATTAAATATGTTAGTATTCATTTTTTTACAAATTTAATGATATCCAAATGATTAATGGTATACTAATGTGAAATAATTTATTTTTCAAAATAATTATATCATGTCCATATAATCTATTTATGATTCAATAGGATTAAATCTGTGATGATCATGTTTCATAAATTTATAATTTACCAAAGGGATGTACATTAATAATAATTATAATAATAATATATGTTTTATAGAAGAATAATAAATTACTTTTTTAATTAATATCTAAGAAAATAATAGTACTTCTTCGAACAGTCTTTTATGATATAAATTAATGGCACTGTTCATAAAGGTTGTTAAATTGATTTAAAAGAGAAAATGTCATAAATTATGAGTGTGTGGATGAATATTGAAGTGATTATTTTGTTAAAATATATTTAATATATATTTATTTAAGAAATTATTTATATTAAATTAATGGTATTAATAATAACTGGGATGATATTGAGGAATAATATAAAAAATTGATGTTATTTTAATATAATATTCCTTCCATCCGAGTATGTTTATTTTAGGTAATTAATTATTCTATGATCTCTTAATGATAATTGTCATTAAAGAATGATTAATTCATATTAAAATGATAAAATTAATCTAATAAAAATACATTCTATTTATGGAACCCATTTATATAACATTCTATTAATGGATGCGATAAAAATTAATCTCTTCATTTGTGGAGAAAATTGTGTGCTGTTTTAAATTGGAAATGTTTTAATTTTTTAAAACGAATTTGTGGGTAGTAGATATTTTTTATTCAATCAGTATTATAATATATTAAATAGATTATTTATATAAATTTCATTATATACATATCATTTATATAGATTTGGAATAATAAAATTAATAATAACATGTTATGGAGTTAATAATATCCATAAAAAGAGATTGAACATTCACTAAAATTTCTCTTTAGGTATTAAAAAATTATGTTAAATTGTAGTGACCATGAGATTATATTCATACATGGGGATTATAGGTGGGTTTTAACAATATGATATTAAATATAAGGTTTAACGATATATATAGATATTAATTTGAGGAATTTAGCTCATTTAATAAGTGATGAATTATTTTTTTATAAATAATATTTTATTTTATATAATGGAAGGAAAATACTAATATGTAAATGGATTAAAAATAATAAATAATAAAAATTTTGATACGTTATAGTATATAAAATTTTCAACAATTAATTTTAAATAGTCCTTTAATTTATTATCATATTTACCCCTTAATTTTTTTTATTTTAACATAAAGATTTTATACATTTTTAAATAATGTAAATAATTTATAATATTATCTATGGATTAAATTTTATATATTACTTATTAAGAAAGGAAATTTTTTTAATAAAAATATTTAATTAAAAATGAGAAAAACTGGTGAGTGTATATTTAAATATGACATAATTCCATTAAATTGTAATCAAAATTTTTCTAAATTCAATAGTGTGTCTTAAAATTATTATAAATTTTTTTAAATATATATCTCATCACTGAATATGTCTTAAAAACATATATGTTTAACACCTTGAGACCATACCATAAATTTCATTAAAAAATTCAATTTCTTATATAGCTAACGATATAGACAACAACAAACCACAATTCTAGTATGTGAACATTATTTCATAATAAAAATATAAAAAAATAATATTTAAATATTTTTTGGAACAAAAATAAATTTTTTAGGATTAATAACATTTTTATCATACATGATCAAAATAATCCTAAAATGAATTTTGGGAAATTTTAAAGTAAAATATTCTTTTAGGAATAACCTAAAATATATTATTTAAAAATTCATCCATTTATTTATAATAGTGTTTTAAAATATGTGTAATTAAAAATTTATTAACTATTATTTTAAAAGATATAAATATAAGAACAATTAGTGGTAAAAAATACATTTTTTATAAAATATTTAGTTTTCCATGGAACATCATTATTTGTAAGAGGAATAATGTATATCCTATTAAATTAATTAAAATTGTAATTAATGATGAATTATTTATATTAAAAAATGTTAATACATATCATTATATATTAATTTATGTACATATAATGATGAATACATTCAATGTAGTAAATATAAGAATATATTATCCTTGAAAAAAATTTCCAACATTGATTATTTTTTCATGAGAGGAAATTACCAATACAAAAAAATGTCATGGTGGTCTATAATAATGGATTCCAAAAACATCTTCATGGAAAATAATACCAATGTTTGATGGTAGTGACCCTGAGCTAGAAAATACAGAGAACATATTGATGTTAGCCTCCCAAGATGTGAGGGTGTTCACAATGTTATTTCCCTCATGCCATGTTAGATAATGAGTCAATAGAGAGTCATGGTGTCCTCTACCTTTTTTTAGTGAGATATTTAATGGACTAAGGAATTTTAAACATCTCATTCATCGACCCTAGCACTATGATTGATCCACTATCAAAAAACGCTAAGGTGTTGTTGAAAAAAAGGCACAATTCATGTCCCTTTACCAACACACTTGACCCTACAAAAAGATAGTCCCCCTATCTGAAATTGTAATGAATTATTGTATAACTGATCCATGATGTTTTTGGACCACCCTAGCACAATTTATGGTTCCACAGTTACATGAGACTACAATATTGAGCATATACCAACTCTTTGTAGGTCTCCATCGTACCCATCTTCCCTACTAGGCTGATTTATATATAGTAAATGGGACTAATGTGCCATCCATGATCCTTCTAAGAATTAGATAGTCATCCCACCAGCAATAATGTAAAATCTATTCTTCCACTAACCATTTGGATACCACCTCCATTCTCAACCGATATATTTTGAAACTGTCACAGAGACATTGATTTCAAGCCTCCCAAATGCTCCAATGACCAACTAATAGAAGAAATGTTCTTGAATTTTGTTCATGAAAATTATTTATAGCCTCACTAAACAAACAATGGATACATGATTCATTATTGATTCCTCTAACATCAATGCCAATTGACTCACCCAAGGCAATCTATAAAAACACATCCCAGTATCTTTTAATGAAGTGGTGGGAAGTAGTTACTCCTTTTGATTATTCGAACACAATCATTTGGACATCACCAAGATGACTTTTTTACCAATCATTTCATATTTAGGAACAATAATATTTCACAAACTCCATAATATGATGTTAACATAATGGTAATGTCATTAAACCAAGTTATATCATTCCATTCCTCCTAGATTTCACCCTTTGGAGTCACTAAACTAAATCCATTTGTCGATATGTATCATGTGGTTAATCCGTTAAAAATCAATTTATCATGTTCAATGATTCTATAAATACTGTTATAAATATATAGTTGTTGTTGGTTCAAAAATGAATTTAAATACAACACAATATCGCATATATGGGTTAATGTGATGTCTTGGGTTGGGCATACAATAATGAAAAGAATTTCACCAATCCAATTTTCATCCAATAAACTATGATAACAACATCCAACTATTCATTTTGAATGGGTCATAATTATAGATATGTAATGATCAATTGAGTTCCATAACCAAAAACATATCCCTCTTGAATTGTTATAGTGTTGAAAAAACATGTTAGTAATAAATTTGATCCATAAAGAATTACATCCCATGAAATAAGATGATATATATTCATCAAAGCATTGTATTTCCACATTGACACTCCTTATAATAATAAAACCATCCCCCAATCCTTTATATATAATTACAAATCATCCCAATGATATATTCCTTCCACATATAAATCCCATAAGACACTAGTTAATATTTTTTTGAATATTTCACTACACCATTTTTAGAATATATATCAGATGGGAATTGAATCAGAATTCATGATAGGACAAAGTTGACAAGTGTGACCCATCCTCTGAATGGGAAATATCATATTTTTATGTTTATAATCTGGTTTTTTATTTTTTAAACCACACCCGAAAAATTGGTGGACATGAATTATTCGTGGATAAACTAGTATACCAATGTTTTCCATAAGAATGTAATTCCTTTTCATCCTTATTCCCTACACAATATATTTCCTCGGTTGTTTTGGACACCATTTTAAAAATTAGATTCTGCATTTGTCTAAAGTGATGGAATGGATTCTCCACCTACCATATATAACCATGTATTGGTTGAATTAGTTAATATTATTACTATTTACATTAATGAAAATGATCTTCCCATATAAAATATAATATGAAAATGTCATTAGGATATTCGCTCCAATGATATAGACATAAGTTTCATCTAGAAATTCATTTCAATATATTTCTAAATAGAATGTATTGAGGAAGACATAATAGACAAGGGGATAGATGGTCACAATTTTGAGCTTGTTAGTATATTTAAGGAACATGAACATCATCCCCATGAACTATATAGACTACCAAGGGGAGATAAAGGCCCTAAAATAAAGTATCCATTAAGTTTGGGAATGTCAGGATGGAAAAAATAATGGTTATGAATCTCTATGTTGTCTTATAATATGCTTTGTGCATATCAAGAATGAGAAAAATGTTCGAAACATGTGTTATATTATTGATATCTCTATCCATATCATGTAATTATGTGATGGTGGTTTTGGTTTTTCATCCATTGATAAATCCAGGTTAGTTCGCAAAGACTCATTAGGGAAGATGATGTGCAATCCTTCTATTGATAACATTATATAGAACCATGTATGATATGTTAGACATGCTAATTGGCCTATATTGGTTATGATATGAAGTATCCTTCACTATTATAGTTTTGAACAAGGTTGACAAAAAATCCAAATGTGGTGTATCCCATACACCTCATAAATACTATATGGCTACACTCATCTCCCCATTCACTTGTTCCTAGAATGTAATATAAGTGGAGAAGAAGCATCCAAATGCTGCAACGATTGAATGCATCAAGTTATATTTTCTCCGATCAGCATAGAAGAAGAAACCAATGTATTTTCCCATAAAGTGTACAATAGACAGGTTCTAGAAGGGAAGGGGGAGAATTAGAAGTTTATGCCAAAACAACTATGTTGTAAGAACCCATTTTTCCCTCATGTGTGGATCCTTTAATTTTCGTGATAAATATTCTATTTGGATATAATATGGATTTTTAATGTGTTAGTAATGTTTCTAAGGGTGTCTGGGACATTTTGTGTGCATGAAACCCATTATTTTGGTAAAAGTAGAATATGTGCATGGTTTAGAGTAAACTGTGCGAATGAATCTTTTTTCAGATAGAGGAACCTCACATAGTTGGCATACAACTATGTAGATGAGCTGTGTGAACCATCTCTTTTCCTAGGTATGCATGCATAGATGGCACATGGTTTGATCCAACCGTACCGAGGAAATATTTTCAACAAGATCCTTCTCTCACAGTTTGTAAACAGTATGACAAACATTGTGGACAAACCGTGTGCATGCATAAATCTTGTGTAAAATGCCAAAAACACCAATGGTAGTCAATTAATCCGCATCATTCCTCTTAATATATATAGAAACATAAATTTCATCTAATTTTTTAAATTATAGGGGAATTTTATGAGTCTAGAAAAATTGACGATGCGTGATTCCGAAGCCTAGTGTGCCCTGAATGAAATTCTGATCTTTTTTTGGGTAATTTCAGTAACGTGTGAGCAGGTATTTGTAACTTTTAAAACTGGTGCTCGGAATTGAATTTTGAGGACACTGTTAAACTCACATCGTTGGTATTTTCATAAAGAGACCCTTTCCTCGACCGTAGTAGGTCGAGAGTGAATGATAGTCTTTCACATTTTCATGGGAAAATAAAAATAAAATTATTTATCATTTTATTTTTATTCATGAAACCTCATTTGATTTATAGAGGTGGGGACCACAAGAGTTTATCCTCCAAATTTAATGTTAGGTGCTTGGGACCACTCGAGCCTAAAACCTCTCACAATTTTAAATTAATGGTGCGGACCACCTGAACCCTCTTAATGGGGGAAACCTCATGAACATCGTCATTAACGAGGAATTAACCAATTCAATTCTTCCACATTAATTATTCTTCCATTTAATTATGCCTTTTCAATTGATTAATGTTGAAAACTTTTTTTGTGCCTACTTTTTTAAAATTGGACAAACACGTTTTATTTTGGATGAAGATTTATTTTGAGAGCATTCATTGGAAAAATGGATGGAAAGGATTTTGGGAGAACATGGAAGAACACATCCTCCAATGAAGAATGATTTTTCAAACGAAGAACATCGACATTCTCTAACAATATTGAATTTTTCCTCATGACATCAATCAAGGGTGGACGTCATTAAAAATGAAGAACCACCTCAATCAACGAGAATTTATTTTGATGAATGAGCTTGGGATCAGAGGCATGTGGTGGTTGTGACGAATGTCGATATCTTCGACTTCTCTCTCATAAAAAAACAAAAAACCTTTGAGGTAGGTCTATTGTTGTGTATGATTATATATTACCATGTTCTTCACTTCTAAATAAATAATGTTGATCAACTCTCCAAGTAGTTGATCTGTGTATGATTTATTTTCTACAGGTTTGGGAATAATCATTGCAGGGGGTTGTGAAGTTTGATGTTCTTCATTCACTGCTTTTGGTGGGCCGCTTTCTACCGCTCAAACGAAGAGGTTGCGGACCAAAAAATCCTGGACCAATCCCTTTTTCGTTCATCAGTATTGGTGTGTTCTTCACGATCAAAGAAGGTAGATTTTATTCCACAGTTATAAAAGAATACCATCCGGTATAACCGACCATCAGTGAAGGTGCGGCGCACGACCGCACCACGTAGAGAGGATGGTTGTCCATCCGGCCAGCCAAGGAGGACCGCCGCACCACAGCAGCCCCACCGAACCATTCCTGTGCAACCAGATCGTGGCCTCCACACATCCACTGCTTCCCTTTAGTCTCCACTGCCTCACCACCTCATGGCCCTCTGCGGCCCCCGCAGCCTCACGGCCATTCGCGACCCTCGCGTCCCCCGTGGCCCAGTGGCCTCTGAGGACCCCACGGCCTCTACCTCTCCGTCGTCTCCACTGCCCAGTGGCCTTGCCACCCTAACCACCTGTTCACCACCCCACACAACCCCACGGACCCACCTCACTGCCCCACAGCCGCACTTGGCCGTCTTCCCGCCCAACGGCCTCCGCGGCCTCCCCTAACAGTGTCCCTCATGGCCTTGCTGCCCGGTGGCCCTCTACGACCTCACTGCACTTGCAGCCCCCTTCCACCCTTGCGGCCCACACTGCTCTTGCAGCCCACACCTCCCTCACGGCCTCACACCGCTCTACAGCCCCCACACTACCCTCAAGGCCTCACTACACACCATGTCCCCTGAGCCGACCTCACAGACTCTCGTCGTTCTGCGACCCCGGTGCCCCTAGCGCGGGTTGGGCCAGAACCAGCGGGCCGAGTCAGACAGGACCCAGACCAGCTAGGAATGTTTCTCTCTATCGGCAATATCATTAGAACCATGAGTCCATTTGGAAAACCATAAATGTGGATATAAACCTGGTAGTGAGATGGTCTCTTTGGTATACCCCCACTAGAGTTTTGGGTAAATTTGGGGTACGATCTTATTGGATGGAGCAAAAATCCAACCGGGCCCTCAGGACTATGATGATAATAATTTACAGACCTGGTGTCCGATGGATGCACTATCTATTTCATTGAGTCCCCTATGACTTGGAGATATTTTGAGATAATTTTTTTTTGGGACTTTGGGGTAGTTTAAGTATTGACAAGTTGCATCAGGAGAAGACCCTCCAAGAGAAGAGAAAGCATTGTGCGAGAACCCAATAGCTGGTTGTGACGTGAAGATTGAATAGAGATCCTATGTGGGTCAACACCGAGCGATACTATGTGGATCATCACCTATCGATCCTGTGTGCGCCATCACCAAGCGATCCTATGTGGGAAAGTATCTGGGGATCCGGTGTGGGTCAGCACCAAGTGATCCGGTGTGGGTCAACACTGAGCTATCCTGTGTGGGTCAGCACCGAGCGATCCTATGTGGGTCAATACCTACAAATTATATGTGTGTTTGAGGATTTACTGACGATGTACTATTATCCTCCATGGGTCTGATGATGATTAGGTATCCTTCATGGTTCTACCTCTTAATATCGTAAGATGATTCAGTAGTTACATTTAATCAAATCTACTCTTGTACCAAAGAAATACCTGGTGTGAGCTGAGTTTTTACCTGAGAGGCACTTTCCATTTTCATAAATCCTTGGTGGTATTCTTCTGTGTGACATACCTAAGTGGTACATACCATCGTGGCACTCATTACTTAGTGGAATAGTTGAGTTTTGGCTTTTGAGATGGCCCTTGTGTTTCCCCATGGTTATGTTGGGTATCCTTGATGACTTAGGTATATGTATGGTAATATAACTAAGTTAGGTTGTCCGTTGATTACATTCATTGTGGTTTATCCTTTGTGGATTTTGTGAGAACTTAAGGGTCTCGGGGTACCTGCTGAGAATTGTTATACTAACCCCTATATGAGCAATCATCACCCCATGTTGTGTTTGGTGAAGACAATGGACAACGCAGATCAAGGCTGATGGTACCAGGACTGGATGGTGCCTAGAGGTGGACCATATGGTGTGTCAGAACGCAGAGGAAACTAGTGGACATGAAGTACTGAGGAGGCAATTTGTACCTACCATTCAGGTAGAAACTTCACAGGATGACCCAATAGCTATCTATCTCTTTCCTCAGTTGTATTATATTTTAGTTGTAATTGTATATTTAATATTGGGCTTGTATTCCAGACCCTTTTAATTTCAACACTAATTTTTCTATAGTGTTTACATGTTTTCATATCTTTATATGTGATTGGTTTCTTGTTTTATAGTTTATAAAGGCAATGCCTTCCCAGTTTTAGAGAATACGCCTTCGGTGCTAGTTTCCAGCACTTAGCCCATGGAAGGCGGGCTTGGGTGGTCATGGAACGGGCCCTGGCGGATGGGTCGTGACAAATTGGTATCAGAGGATTTGGTTCTATTATAGAACTAGGAATATAATATTTTATATCTTGCAATAATGTTAAGTATAATGAGTGTGGTTTTCAATTAGAGGAATCCTGTGTTGGTGAGGCTTCCGACGTATCCATACACCTGGACCGTAAATTCTGATTACCAACTTAGCGTGTGAAAACACTAATTGCGTGTGTTTTTAAAATTTCCCTTTTCGATTCATTTGTGTGAGCTCACAAGGTATAACTTAATGACTATCAGGATCTTGTTCTTTAACAGGCTATCATTTTGTAGATAGCTAGATAGGATTCCCAAAGGAGTACATGATGACAGCCCACCGAGCGATAAGGCTCCATTGCATGACCCTATTACTATGTTGGCACCTTCAGGTGGTGTACCAGTAGCACCACCACCCATTGGGAAATAGTTACCACCATCCACACTAGCGGATGGTGAATGTCGACTGAGTGCATTACATGAGTTCCAGCAGCAGATCCCTCTGAGGTTTCGAGGTGATACAAATCCCCACACAGATGAGGGATGGATGGAGGTTGTTTCCAGATTTTTTCGCCTAGTTAAGACACCAGTAGAGCAGATGATGATCTTAGATACTAGTTTTTTCTAGTGAGATACCATGAGGATTGATTTCATAATGTTCAGGCTTCGGTACGTGGAATGATGCCTGAGATAGTACCTTCGCGTAGTGTGTCAGCTATATCACTACCCACTGGTCAAGAGTTATAACCGGTAGTACTGGTAAAGGAAACATACAGGATTAGATCCTTAAGCAAGTTTCAACATCATATACTCCTCGGGTTTTAAGGCAAGCCTGACTCAAAGGTGGCTGACCACTAGCTTGAGGAGTTGTTTGTGAGTTCTCTAGTGATTCTATAGCTTCAATAGGAAAAAATTTCAGTAGCTAAGTATTTACTAAGGCGTACCGACCTTTCCTAATACTTGATATGAATTATAAAATCAGTTCTTCAGAGCTCGGACTTTCGAGCGAGGAGTTTTTAAAGACACATGAACCAACACAATTCCACTATGCATTCATACTTATGTTTCGGTGTTAGAGAGAAAATTTGTGGTTGTATGTTATTTGGATAAGAGGATATAGCTAGTTAATGTTAGCAGTGGGAATGCAGGAAACTGGCACTATTCATAGAGATTTGGGCATATAAGATGTTCTGGGAATAGGATACGATAGGGATAGATGAAAATATGCAGGGCAGCATATGTGGATGCAGAGCTAGGAGAGCAGCATGATGTGGTTTACATTTCGACATGTCACAACCACTACTTTTTTTTGGACACCACCAACCTTAGAGAGCTGGAGGACATTGAAAGAGTGTAGATGAATACGGTCAAGGAGTGTGACCAAAGGGCTATAGAAATGATTTGAGGTAGGTTTGGTTTCTAATACTAGCTTCTGTATCAATACAAAGAGGTACTGATCATTCCATTCTTCCAAGAATCATGTCCAAGACCTAGAATTTCATGTTAAACCATTAACCTGACCCTCACATCTGGAGATTCCTTTAGGGGGGGACTTGATAATCACACTTATGCTGATGGTGTGATCTGACCCTTGAGGTGAGTTTTTTTTGAACCATTTGGTGGCAGCGTCGAGGCCTTACGATGTTAGTTTGGTTATGGACTAGACATCCACAGTTCATTCTATGATAGACTGTATTAGGGAAAAAGAATTTGGTTTACCTATAACATTGGAATGTGGATTTCCATGGTTGGTGAAAAGGAAACTCAGGCAGCAGAGGATAAACTCATGCATAAGAGTATTGTGTTTTTAATTCCAAACAAGAGTGGTAGATCATGGGGACATCTTTTCAATAGATGATTCCAGGATTACCTCCCTAAAGGGAGAGGGAAGCCTGCTTTGGCTGGATACTACAAGAGGTTTGTGTTAGATTTCTCAAGAGTTGCAAAACCTATATTAGCATTGATGAAGGAGGGGAAACCCTTCGTGTGGTCGGACAATGCCAACGAATTATTCTGGAGCTAAGGTAGAGGCAGACTAGTGCTCCCATATTGAGGCTACCAAAGGAGGGCGTAGGGTACTTATTCTACAACGACATTTCAAGAACAGGAATCAGATGTGCCTTTATGAATGAGCGAGCATTGATCGCATAAGGCTCTCAACAGCTGAGACAACATGAGAAGAACTGCACTACCTATGACCTAGAGTTAGCAGCAGTGGTATAATCCTTGGATATATGGCAACATTTATTAATGGGTGAGAATTTTATGGTCTACTCAGATCAGAAGAGTCTCAGGTATATCTTCTCATAGAAGGACCTAAACCCGAGACAGTGATGTTGGCAAGAGTTCTTCCAAAACTATGACATCATGATTGTCTATACTCTTGGGAAGGGGAATGTTTTAGCATATTCACTCAATATATAATCTGGTATACAACTACTAGGTGAGGAAACATAGAAACTGGCCACTTTTTAGATATCCTTTATTGATCGAGATGGAGAAAATTTTCTTCAATCACTTACAGTCACTCCCCCACTTCTTCAGAAAATCAGGAAGCTGCAGCATGGGGACACTAACTACAAGAATCTACGTGATTAGATATACAAAGGACATGCACATGATGGTTTTTATGAAGTTGGGGATCATGTCATCATCTTCAAAAGATGTACTATGGTAATAGTTTGACATCAGGAGGAAGTATTGAGGGAGTTCCACACATCCCCTATAGCGGTACATCCAGGAGTGGTGAAGACATAACAGGACCTCCAACGACAGCACTGGTGGCTAGGAATGAAGGAAGAAATATCTTAGATTGTGTCTCGTGCCTCATTTCCCAACAAGTGTATGCGGATTATCATGTACTACCAGGCTTAGTTCAGCCTTTAATGGTTTCAGAGTGGATGTGCGATGCGATATCCTTGGACTTCATGACAGGATTTCCACATACATCTATGGGTCATGATCCTATTTGGGTGATCATCGACCAACTCACCAATTCGGCCAACTTCCTACCGATCAGAGAGTAGGGTTTAGTATCGAGATTGTGATGCCTCTATGAGTTGGAGATTGTGTGGTTACATGGAGTACCTAAGAAGATTGTCTCTGACCATGATATATGTTTTACTTCTCAGCTATAGAAGCTGTTTTAGGAGGATTTTGGTACACATCTTCATTTTTGCATCACCTTCCATCCTTAGACAGATGTCCAAACTGAGAGGACTATTCAGACCCTCAAAGACATGCTACGTTCTTGCTTTCTCGACATCAGTCCCAGCTGGGAGGATCAATTTCCCTTGGTGGAGTTTTCAAACAATAACAACTATCACTCCACCAATAGGATGGCACCTTTTGAAAAATTGTACGAGTGACCTTGTAGATCACCTTTGTGATGGACAGACCCAGGTTAGTTAGCACTCGTGGGACCATAGATGGTAAGAACTACCACATAAAAGGTGAAGATCAACCAGAAGCATATCAAGAGTGCATAGATCAGGCAGAATTTTTATACTGATAAGGTATAGAGACCTCTAGAGTTCGAGGAGGGGGACCACGTCTTTCTAGGGGTCTCACCATAACTAGGTCTGCAAGGATTTGGATGAGGAGGAAAGTTATCTCTAAGGTTCTTCGTACCCTTCCCGGTCCTCATTAGATTTGGGGAGGTGGCTTGACGCCTAGATTTTCCTTCTTATTTGCATCAGATTCATTATGTCATCCACTTATCCCATCTGATGAGATAAGTGCATGAAATTTATCAAATAATAGACCAAGGAGGGCTGGACATCGATGATGGGGAGACGTTTATGGAGGTTATAGTGAAGAATGGTGATTGATAAGAGCGGGTCCTTCATGGGCGGTCGAAACATCTGGTGTGCGTTAGCTCGCAGCACGGGAACCTTTAGGAAAGAAAATGGTTGCGGGAGGCTCAGATACATACTCTTTTCCCCCACTTGTTCCCTTAGATTTAGTTGTGGAATATGGGGATGCAAATCCCTGAGGTGGGTATAATGTAAATACCGAGATATTTCATGTAGTTTTTTATTATATGGGAATTTTATGAGTCCTCCAAAATTTACGGCGCATGATTCAGAGGCCTAGTGAGCCCGAAATGAATTTCAGAACTTTTTTTCAGGTACATTCAGTAAACACGTGAGCAGGTTTTTGTAACATTTAAACTGGTGCTCGAAATTAATATATGGTGACACAGTTGAACTCACAGTGACAATATTCACTTAAGGATACTTTTTCCTTGACCGCAGTAGGTCGAGGTCGAAATATAGTTTCTCAATTTTTAGTGGGAAAATAAAAATAAAATTATTTATCATTCTATTTTTATCATTGAATCCTCCTTTGATTTGTGATGGTGGGGACCATAAGAGTTTATCCTCCTAATTTAATGCTTGGTTGTAGGGACAACCCGAGTCCAAAACCTCCCCCAAATTGAATTTAATGGAGGGGACCACCTAAACAATCATAATGGGGGAAACCCCTTTAACTTTCTCATTAGTGAATAATTAACCCATGTAATTCATCCCCATAGATTATTCTCTCATTTAATTATGCCATGTAAATTGATCAATGTTTCCAATATGTTTCGTTCCAACTATTTAATATTGTACAAACACTTTTTATTTTGGTTGTTTATTTCTTTTGAGTGAATTTGTTGGGAAAAGGGTTGGCAAATCATTTTGGAGAACTTGGAAGAACACATCCTCCAACGAAGAAAACTTCTTCATAAAGAGAATGATGACTTTCACCAACAACATCGAATCCTTCCTCATGACATCCTCCAATGGTGGACGTCTTCAACAATGAAGAACCACCTCTATCGAAGAGCGTTTATCCGATGAACGAGCTTGAGATCGAAGGCATGTGGCGGGGGTGATGAACGTAAACATCTACGAATAATATCTTGAAACACAACTAACAGTTGGGGTAGAGTTTTAGTTGTGTATGATTATATATTCCCATTTTATTTCCTCCTAAACAACGAATTCTGATCATCTCTATATGTGGTTGATCCACAGATGATTTCATTACTACAGGTTTCAAATAATCAATGTTGGGGGTTATTTTGTTTGACATTCTTCATTAAATGTATTTGTTGATCCACATGATAACGCTCTAACACGGAAGGTGTAGAAAAAAACATGGCATGACGCCTCCACTATTCTTCATTATTGGTTTTTTCTTCGTGATGCAAGAAGGAAGGTTTTGTGCCATGCCGACGAATGAAGAGCGGCTGGCCAGACCAGTCGCCGGTGAAGGCGTGGGGCGCGACCACGCCCCACAAATAGAATAGCTGGCCATCTGGCAAGTAGTGGCACACCGCCACAACACGACCATCCTTCCACACCACTAGCACCCCACCGATCCACGACCTCTGCGTAGCCTTCACTGTCCCATGGTCTCTGTCACCTCACCACCTTGCCGTCTCGCAGCCCTCGCGGCCTCCGCGACCCATGCGGCACCCTTGGTCTTTGTCGCGCTGTAGTCTCCACCGCCCTGCGGCCCCCATGGTCTCATCACCCTCGCGGTTTCCGTGCTGCCTCGCGCCACCCCACTTCCACACCACGACACCTTGTGGCCCCACTGCGCCGCCTAGCTGCCCATCGGCTCTCTATGGCCCCCACAGCCTCGCGGCCTAGTGACCTCGCATCTCCAACAGCCTTCCCACCCAGCGGCCCTCCTCGACTCCCGCACCCTCATCACCAAGTGGCTATATGTGGCCCATATGGTATCGCCGTCCCATGGCCCTTCATGATGCCCGCGACCTCATCACACGCCGCCCTAGCGGGCCACGGGATCTTGCCGCACTTGCAGCCTCCACACTGCCCTCGCGGCCTCGAGGCACTCTATGGCCACCGCACTACCAATCGTGGGCCGGGCCTGACCCAGCAGGCCGGGTCAACCCAAACCAGGTCGGGTCGGACAAGATCGGGTCAAGCCGGGTCGGTCCGACCAGGTCAGACCGAACCTGGACCATCTATGAGCTTTTCCCTCTATTATCCCTAACATTAACATCAGGAATCCATTTGAGAAACCGTCTACGTGGTTGTAATCTTCGTAGCAAGATAGTCCCATTGGTATACCCCCACTTGAGTTTTATGTAACATTGGGGTATGGTAAGGTTGGATTGAGCACGAATCCAACCGAGCCCTCTAGACCAAAAGGCTAATAACATACAGACCGAGTGTCTGATTGATTCACTGTCTATTGTGTTGAGACTCCTATGACATGAAATTTCTTTGAGATACATCTTCTTGGGACTTCGTGGATGTTGGTGTATCAACCAGTCGCTTCAGGATCAGACCCTCCTAGAGATATGCAAGCTTAGTGCGGGAACCTAATAGCTGGCTGTGACTTGAATAATGAATAACGATCATGTGTGGGTCATCATCTAGAGATAAAATGCAGGTCTGCACTGAGTGATCCTATGTGGTTCATCTCATAGATATCTTGTGTGGGTTAGCACCGAGCAATACTGTGTGGGTCATCACTGAGCGATCATGTGTGGGTCAGCACCTAGTGATCTTGTGTGGGTCAGCACCCAAAGAACCTATGCGGGTCAGATGACGTACTGACGATGTACTACAATCTTCCATGGGTATGATGATGTTTAGGGATCCTTCGTGGGTGTGCCTCTTAACAAAGTAAGATGATTTAGTAGTTATATCTAATCATCTCTACTACTGTACCTAAGAAATACCTAGTCTGAGCTGAGTTCTCACATGAGCAGTACTTTCCATTTCGGTAATACCTTGGTGGTATTCTTCTGTGTGGCGTACCTGGGGGGTACTTACCATCGTGGTATAGTTTCTATTGTGTAATAGTTGAGCTTTGGGCTTTTGAGTTGGGCATTGTGTTTCCTCATGGTGGAGATGGTAATACTTGATAACTTAGGTATATGTATGGGCTTACACATAAGTAGGGTTGTCTGTTGATTTTATGCTTTTTGGTTTATTCATTATGGATTTTTGAGACCTTGGGGTTCTTGGGGTCCCTACTGATTATTGTTATATTGACCACTGTAAGGGTTGTGCCTTCACCTTGTTTAGTTTGGTGCAAATGACAGATAGCTCTAATAGAGGCTAAAGGTATGTGGACTGGACGGTGCCCATGGTGGACCATACAACATGTCAGTATGTAGAGGAGACACGAAGTCATGGATTGATGAGGAGGTGATCTGTACCTACCCTTCATTTAGGAACCTTAGAGGACGACTCGATCACTTTTTTTCCCTTTATTCAGTTGTATTGTATTTCTGTTGTACTAATACTTTTACTATTGTGCTTGTATTTCATCCCCTTTAACATTCAACACACTTGTTGCTATACAATTTACTTTAATTTTTATCTTTCCGTTTGATTGGTTGTGTGTGTTTGTAGGTTATAAAGGCAATTAGTTCCTAGTTTTTGGGAATACACCTTTGATTCTAGTCTCCAGCCCCTAGCCAATGGAAGGCGGGCTTCGGGTAGTCACTACACATTCCCCAGGGGATGGGTCATTACATAATCCATGAACTAAGGGGATTTTCCACCATTTCACCCTTTAGAATATTTTTAAGTCAAATCTATGGATCAAGAGATCTCCTTCATTCATCATTTGATCGATCTTTCATTCAACACATTGGATGCACAACTGTATGTACACCTGTTCTATTTAACCATTATTCTTCTATTTCACTCTCAACCAAGATATCTCCTTGTGAGGGGTTTCACCTTATTTAGATATACGCTGAATAGAGGAAAATCCGAAGCTAAACCCGGAGGAGAAGGATCTTACTACCCTATGGTGGGAGGTCTATAACTCAACCATAATGTTTTTTTTAAAAAATTTCCTGTGGGGCCCATCGATTTCATTGGAAACCATTTCATAAAATGGAATTCCATGGTTATAATTGTTAGAATCGTATGGTTAGACTTTTTCAAAATATTGGATTAGTTGTTAGTGGTTTCAACCATAACTCAATTCACCTCATGTCAGAGGTTATTCAATAATTTATCTTTTAGTGATTCTATATATTTTTTCCACCGTTTGGGTGTGTGTTTCTTGAGATTTCTAAAGTTGACTCTTCCTATCATAAATTGGTTTTTTATTTCTGATATTTTCATAATGGCATGTACCAAGTATGATCACCTCCTGACCTGCTTAAGGACTGTGCATCAAATGATTATTAAATGTGAAATGATTAATGGAATTTATATTATGTATATATCATGACCTTATTAAAAGATATTGAACAGTGGATACATGTATGTATCACCCCATTCCATTTTGATGGATGGTATCAGAGTGACGGTCAATAATTTAATATTGCTTAATGGATAACTAAGACATGATTAAATGGTTACAACAATACATGTCTTATCAAAACTAATGGATGAAAATGCATAGAACAATAAATAAATGTATTCAACACGACTTGACATATCTAAAATAATAGAAGGAATGACATTAATTAAATGAATTATTATATCACTGAAATATTAATTAAGAATATATTTATTCATTCTCACTGTGGGTTCTGAGAGAAGAATTCATTGAGGCCCGATAACCCCATTTTGATTTAAGTATACAACTTTATTAGGTTGATACCCAACTAGACATCAGTTCCTATATATTCATTGGATGATTGGTATACTTCTGGTGAGTCACATAAATTATTACAGGGTACCTCTAATGCACTCATTGGATCTAGAATTGACTAGTAGGTGGAATGGTGAAATCCCATAGGGCCTTGTCTTTGATTATCTATTTTTACCTTTTTCATTCACGCTGAAATTGGTAGTCACCTAATTGTGGAATACCTTTGATTACACTACTTGGATTATAGAAATATACCTTAGGTAGACTCATATAATACTGATTTATCTTTATTTGAGTTTATGTAACCATGGCTTTTACACTAGAACTCTGTCACTGTATATCATATTTTAGGTTTCCTTGTCACATCATGGGACCATAATTACCTATACAATCACAATATGATTTCATTGTTTGATCTCTCTCATGTGACCTATTAACCTGAAGTAGTATTTTCCTAATTGATGTACTAGTTATAAGTATAGACTCTAGCCGAGGGATGATGTAGGTACATGTGTATTTAGTTATATTTAAATGAATGTTTTACTTTATATATGCATACCCGCACACTGCATTATTCCATACACGGGATGGATTTTATAGACACTATTGGTTGTGGACCTCTTTTATTTATCTGAACCCCACTTCAGGCGATCTTTTGTACCTGGAGGAGATTACATAGTTATAGGTATTGAAAAAGTAAATCATATAGAATACATATCTGGAGTGTGTGCTAATAAGATGGAGTTTGCGAGCAGATGACCTAGTAGGATCTTGGTGTGGTTGGAGTAGTGTTTGTTTTTTGACATTTTGAAACAAGTTATCCCAGCTCTCTTGTTTCCATGTATTCCTATTTTCTAGTGACATGACATTATATCATCATTGATCCATTTGATAAAATTATAATTTTTATTCTCATTTATCTATTGAATCTGTTTTCTTCTGCAATTTAATTATATTACTTCAACTATTTACAATTAATTATTTTCCACCTTCTATGCCATAATCTACTAATGTGAGAATAGTATTTTCATGGACTCACCCGAGGTGCTTACTGCTAGGCAGCAACCTCTAGAGTTTGGGAAGATGCGCTTGAGGCCATGTGGCCCATTGGGACCGGGGCACCCATAAAGAGGCATCTGGGTTCAGGTCGTCATAAAGTAGTATCATAGCTAGTTTAATTTCATGCTTTACTATTTGGAAACAATAGATTAAATAATAGGAATTCTTGGTACTTGGATATAATTCATGCTTGGGTGGCATGATTCCATGATTGTTTTAAAATACATGTTACACATAATAAAATTGTTGTATGATTTTTCCTATTACAGTTGATATTTTTTTTACAAATGGGTGACTCACATGTTGTGGGTTGTTGTAGATTATTTCACTTTGTGAATTTATTTCATCCTTGTTTTGATGATTTGAGGGAATGTAGTATTACTACATGTATCATCATATGATCCTAGAATTCAAAAGTCATGCATATTTCCATGACATATAGCTGAATTTCATAGATTTACATTTCTTTATATTCCTGCAATTGTAGAGTGATATTTTTATAGTTGCTCGTACTTATATTACTTTGGAATTAATTGACTGATTATGAAATTCGATTAATGAGGTGTATGGTTCCTCATTGGCTAGGATGAGTAATTTAATGAGTTAGGACATTATGTTATAAGTATATGGTTGTCATTTCTATTTATAGGTGAATTTGAACTGATTCATCAGAAAAGACCATCCATTATAAGGTGATTCCTATAATCTAAAATGAATTACTTACACATCTTAATCGTAAATCCTTATGTTTAGGAAAGGTAACTGTGTGATCCTAGAAATCAAATGCACAATGAAATAAAACTTATACATGGACACATACAGATACCTATCCATCCAAGTTGGTTGTTTGGGTAGTATGGACTTTATAAGTTTAAAGTAAATAATTTTGGATTGACTAATGCACACTTTATTATTCTGGATGTAATGAAAAAATAATTCATGTAACATAGTGATGATATTTTTGTGGGATTATTTGATGATATTTTAGGTAATTATAATATATATGATTATCATGAGAATAAAATTCATGTAATTTTTTAAAAACATTGAAATATAGTAATATATGAAATTAATTAAGTGTTATTTCTATATTTATATGATTTTTTGTTAATATTTTCTCTACTAATGGAATATAAGTTGATACTACAATAACAAGGATATTCAAATAAACACAATCTCTGAAAAACATATCTAATATTTGTACATTAATTTGTTATGATATTTATTATTATTGATTCATCCAAAACATTTATGTATTAGATAACCCATTATCCAAGATAACTCATAAAGGGATTAAGTTCAAATTGACAAGGGAATGTGATGATTTTTTTTTGAATAATTTAAAGGATATTGGAAAAGTATCTAATTATTACGATATAATTAGGAAATTATGGGTTTTTGATATATAATGACTCATTGATGAAACTAAATGCATATATATATATATGAAAAATGATATACTTATATGTATATTCATCAAGGATGTTGACGAATCGTGAAAAAAACTATCGAACCCAAGATCTTGAGTTGGAAGATATAATATTATCATTAAATATATAGAGTCATTGTTATTGTTGAAAATTTGAGGAATTAATATACCATATTATCCTAAATACATATTTTCAATGAAAAAATAGATCAACATGATTCAATGCTGATAACATGATATACTCATAGATTTTGATTTCTCAAAACACTACCACTGAGATATGGAAAAATAGGTAGCAACATCATTGAGCAAGAAATATCAAGGATTTCAATAAAAAGATTATTATGATTGATCATATGTCAATTCACAGATGACATATATCTATGATAGTTACTAAGGAAGGATATACAACAATGATTTATTAAATTATTTTTAAATATTCATTAAAAGAAATGATAAAAATATGTCTTTTTGATGATGAGAAGATCCATAAGAAAATTAAATGTATGAATAATGGGATATTAACACAATTAATATGTAAATATTGTCTTCAAATATTTTTAAAGTGATTATGTGTTAAATATATACCTTAGATAAAAATGGAATTGATGGATGAAACTCCTAGATGAAATTCCACTATACACACTGGTACCACCTTGATGTATAGAGATTTGATGGAACATTTATGGTGGTATAACATGATGTGGTAAATTGAAGACTGTGTATATTGATTATTGGGTTTTCATCAATGGAAAGGTAAAAGATAGAATTCTTGAGGATTCGTACAATATCATATTATTCTTATGTAAGAATAGAATGAAATATATATATATATATATATTCATAATTTACCATATAATTTATAAAAAAAAATATGAAAATTTTCATATTATTGATATCCTAAACAAATTTAAAAATTAAATTTTAGATTTTAGGTGATTTACCTCTTGGTAAACATATATGACACTATATTAATCATATTTTAAGAATTCATGTGCAACTCATTTTATTTTATCTATTCATGATACCCAGTTTATATCGATATGTTAGAAAATATTCATATGGACATGTATATGAAGATTCATATGAGCACCCCCGATTATCCTAAAGCAGATGGATAGTCCAAAAGTACTATTAAAACATTTTAAAAAAACGTCAAGTCAATGTGACATTATTTTCAAGGTATGTGGTATCGGTATTTACCTTTCTTAGAGTTTGAATAAAAAAATAATTCTGATTCAATTATTCAATTTGATATGTATAAAGCATTATTTGGAAGGATATGTCAAAGTCTAGCATATTTTCTAATAACCATAAATTTTATCATTGGAATTTTCCTTCTTATAATAATTTAATATTGGATAAATCGCATAAATTCACATGGAAGAACACAATACATACATTATCAATGAAAAATTAATTACGTAATAGGTGTTTATAAAAATTAAGAAACCTATATAGGTAGAATATTAACAGGGAAATTGAAATAGTAACATGACCCTTAGGAATAATAAATCATCCAATTGAAAAGTAACCATTTATATGAAGGTGAAAGCAATATTTATATATATTACAAATTAAAATATGATATATTTATATCTTTTTATAATAAAATATTAATTTTGAAGATGATAATTTATGTGTTAGTATTTTTGAGATACCTAAATATTTATATTTAATATAATTATTCAAATGAAATTTATATTTAAAAATAGAATCATAATTTTTTAATTTTTTCATATAAATAAAAGATAGATTTACGAGTATATAATTAATATTTCTATGTGTTGTAAAATATGATGTAATATTATTATCAATTATTTTTAATCAATAAAGATTTTTTATAGGTGTTATATTTTTCATATTTATCATATTATATTTATAAAATGGAGTTAATATTTTAATTGTAAACATATAAAAAAATTTAGGAGGGATTTTTTAGATTTTTATAAAACAATTAAATTTTTGGTGAATATTTAAATACCTTAATTTATGGAATTAGATAAATACATGGATTAATGAGTCGTGGATGATTTATGATTGATTTATGAACCATTATATTTAATTAAAATCTATAAATACTGTATTTGTTTTTAATAATCACTATTATTTATATTATTGATCCAAAATAATAAACTAATGATTAAAATAAAATTAAAACACCGCAGTCCTCCACTACAAGTGACACCTCACATCATATCTTCTCCTCACAAATCTAAAGCCTTGGATTTTGTCCAATTTGTTCCAAATATATCTCTCAATACTTTCCCTAGGTTCTAGTCATGCTGGTCTCACCCAAAATACCATTTAAATGTTCATTAAGGTGGTTCTCAATGAGAGGAATAAGCAAGGAAATAATCCCTTCCCCATCATTTATTTTCGTTATAATTTTAATATTTTATTATTTTCTTACTTACTATATCCAAAAATTCATGATAGATACATTAACTTATATATAATTTATATTTTTTTCAATCTAATATTCACCACTAAATCCCTTCTCCAATCCCTTTTGTTATAAAAATGAAAACAACGTCTATAATGTGACAATTTACCACCTACGTGGATAAATAAAGTTCTTTTCATAATACTTTCTTTAGAGATGGATATAAAACTATTATAATTTTTAGAAAATATAATAACAAAATTATTAAAACATTTTTAATGTTGTATAACAAGTATATATGCATAATACTAATTAATAAAAAAAATCTACTACGTGATGATCAAATAATTTCCAAAATAATCTAATCAATTTTCAGTAAATTTTTGTCTAATGAATCGCCATAATTGATATAAAAAATTAATATATATTACCATATAAAATTATAAAAATTTATTTATAACATATAACATCTATTTAAGATAGTTATTCCATTTTTACATGATCTTCTATACAAGCATACAAGTGAATTAATCACAAAATACATGTAAATGAACACTCCCCAATAACAAAATACAATCTTATAATTGATCAAAAAGGCCATAACTAAACATAATAATTTATATATTGTCAAATGAATGTTTAATATTTTAATAGATAAATTATTAATGAATATAGTTTCATTATACATGACATTATGTTTATGTGAATAACACTTTTAGTCATATGGTAATGGTTTTCTCATATCTACTTTATTGCTGTGAGATATGCATTATTCACCACTATTTCTTTTGTGTTGTGTAATTATATATATATTTAATGTATAATATCATGAATATAATTACATTCATGTTATTCAATTTTCCATTTCAATATCATTAATTTAATGGGGAATATGGGTAGAATATTTTAAATTTTGTGAGGGTTTCTTCCTGAACATCCCTTTTTTATTCAGGTTATACGTTATCTATCTTTACCCATACATAATTACTAATTATATATAAATACTTATTATAAATTCTACTTATTTTTTCTAATATCATTTATCCATATCATTTCACATATATTTGATGGGGGAAATGCTATTATATATGGTTCTTTTATCAATTCACCCCAATACGCAATCCCAATTCAAGGGAACTTAAAAATTTTATAACCAATTTTATGGACACTCAATAATATGACTTTAAACATAAATTTTATTGGGAAAATCACCCCTTTATCATTAAAATGCATCTTCATTGTTTTCTATTTTATATAAACAATTAGGAATTTATTCACTTTAAAGAATGTTTTATATTTTCCCTTTATACAATGTGAAGCGGCCATTTTCTAAAGTAGCATAACAACTAAATTTTAAGGTTTTTTCTCTAGTTGGAAATAATTTATGCCATAATAAATATTTCATTTTCCTTCCTTTTCATTTTATGTGATATTCCTGTCTATAATATCATTTTATTACAAACAATTTTTTTTTCCAAATGAACTCTTATTTCTAAATGTAAAAAGTGTATTTCTCTATATAATTCATAAATGAATTTATTAGATTTTTTATCACTTTTAACACCCTCTATTGTATATTACGCTTCATTGAAATTGATGTCATATGTTACCCTATACCATATTTAAATGAATTTATTATTATCTTTAAAACTGGGGATGCAAAATAATGATACCATTAACCATATTATTTAGGATAGAATACGATTTTTTTATTTATGGAATGTTATTATGATTTCATATGATAGTTTCAATATGACTTATATGATGGTAATGTTTCTCCCCTTCTATATGTGGAGTAAATTAGCCTTATTATGTTACTGGTGATTTCCATTATATCCCATCTATGCATAGATAAGTCTCTTGAGACAAACTAGATAGGGTTTTTACCCATTCATGTATGGTGTCTTGGATGATGCTTTGAAGGTATGTTTATGATATCTGGAATTGTGCAATCCCGAATTATTATATTATTAATCGATAATCCATGGGACTATTTGACTTGTGAAATATACATGGTTATGTTTCCTTGTAATTTTATTATTTATATGGAATTATTAATTCACCTTTTATTCGTTCCATATTATGTTCATGTTTCTGTTTTAATGATGGGTGTTGTTAGATATTCCCCTTCATTATATTTTATGTTTTTTATATTCAATCATATTTATTACCCTTACTGATAATAATAAATGTCCCCTTTCATATATATTATTTTTCCCAAGAATGAAAATATGTATTTTATGAATGAATTTAGGAAAATATATGAGTTTATTGTTGTTCCCTGCATGGATTATATGTTGTTTTTACTTTAAAATTGCAATGTAATAATTATGTTTGTATCTTATTTTCATTTGTTATAAAATTATTATGTCTTTTGGGATGTGATCTATTTTTCTTTGCTGCAATGTAATAATGTATGTCACCAGCTCTAAGCTACTGATAATATGGTCATTATAGTAGGTATCATAGTGGATATATTAAGAATAATATAAACTACATTTAGTAAAAAATAGATAGAGAATGAATCCATATGTCAAGATTTTGCAATATCCACAAACAAACTAAGCATATGAATCAGAGATTAGTTATAATTAAATTTTCAATTCACATCATGTGTTTCATAATTTCTTTATTATATATTAGATTCTCAATTTAATAATATAATCTAGTGTGTTAAATTTTTTATAAATTTATACTATTGAAAAGAATGAAAACTATGTCAATTCATTTAACCCATGTAGGGATTTACCTCCAATGCAAGATAATTATTTTGGAGCTCTAACAGATACTAGATCAGAATAAACTATTACTATACTAGGACACCAGACATAGGTTATTAGTAGTAACATTACTATCCTAGAGAACACTGCTACTCATCATGGTTTAATATGTTTATAACACTTCATTGAAGAAAAACCACCATCATTAAATGGGAATTAAAAAACAATTATAGCTGAGAAATGGAAATGTTCGTTGGAAACATTATTTCGTTATTCAGGATGTAAAAAATGGATAATGATATCATTTTAGTTTATTATATCTCAAGATATGAAGATCAATGGTGGAAATTGATTAAAACCACTACGGAGGAAAATGAATTTTAAAACAGGGGATGTAATGATTTTATTTAGCTTTTCATTGAATTATATTTTCTTACAGAATAGTGGTTATATAATATCAAAAAATTGATGATTCTAGTATATATAGACAATGAAAAGATTAATAATTATTTATCAATGTATAAAACATAAATATGAAATTCTGTTGACTATTAACATAATCCCAATTGAGAGATTAATTGTTTTTTTGATGGGCATAAACCAATCCTTTGAAGGGATCTTTTCTAACATAAATCATCATCATAAAAACATATAATATCTTGTGCTATCTATAATGATAAACAGTTCTCCAAGTGTTATATTTAGAAAGATAATCAGGATAACAAAATGATGGATAGTCAGAAAACAGATAATGAGAATATAAGATAGATGGATTTTTCTCAAAGGGGAAATATTTGGAAGAAACATCATGGTACATTATTGAAGGGAATGACATTTTGAGATTAATTTTTAGATAGTGGTCCCAAGGATTTTGATTACAAGTGATGGATAAAAGATACATATTCCGAATGATTAAAATATATGGAGATGGGGAATTGTGAAATTTTATGTCCCATGAACCAAAGAATTATAGATCACAAGATGTAATGGGGTCAAGGACAATATTTTTATGATACAATAGTTAATGTGGTACTGTTAATGTATTTGTGTTTTGGGATTCAAGGATATTGTTCTGTTAGATGAATTTTGAGATATATAATAACATTACTACTATAATTATTCTTTATTTAATTGTATGCATGTTATGAATAGAACCAGTAATCAAGAGGATTTATTCTATTGTGTGTTTATATTCATGAAATCAAATGACTTGGGAAACATATGTATAAAATTTTCATGATATTGAGATATTCATATGTTTATATTAATGTTATAGTTTTGGTTACCACGAAGGTGGTTAGTGATATGATGGTTTTTGTTATGTTGAAATTATCATATGATTGTATTTAAGGATAATATTCCACAATATGATATTTTACCCTAGGAAAAATGCATGTTTTCATTAAGGATATAGTTTATCAATGTATTCATATTTTTGGGATTTGAAAATAAGTGATATGTTATATTTTCTAGGGTAAAATCTAATGTTATGTAACATTTATTCTTATTTTTTTCTTTGATTCCAACGAGAAATTTTTTTGAAGTTTCTTATTGATCAATAATTATAAAATATAATAATGATATTTTTTATTATGATAAAATAATCATTTATCATATTGGGTAACCTATTTAATAATTTTTTGTTTTACTAAAAATTTAAAAGAAAAAGGAATTAATTTTGGATGATTATATAAAAGTGATTTATCATAAAAATTTATATCGAATATAAATCATTTTTTATGATATTATTTAGAGACAGATCGAAGCATGACCAATAAATCATATTATGACATGAAAAAAGAATCAGGTAAATTATTTTTATGAAGTTCTTATATGGACAGTAAATGAATCACTAAACACTATGAAAATAATTTTGGATCAAAAACATCATCTTATTAACTTTCTATATGTCAATTAAGTGGTGTTTTAAGTAATTATAAATTTATAGTTTTGTAATGGTTAAAATTGAAATGAATATGTTCTATATCACTCTACCCCAAAACATGATAGGTAAATTTTTCTCTTATGCCTATATTTTAATGTTATTATAACATTCTCTTATTCAAAAGCCAAATTTCATTATGAAATAAATTTTTACTATTATCTATTATTAAAAATAAATTTTATAATACCTTTTACCAATTTGGGAGTCCTAAATAATAATTATAATTTATTAATCATTAACTTTCGAATGAAATTTCAAATTGCGAGGACATAATATATTGATGGTGGGGAGAATGTAAGGTACCAAAACACTATCGATAGAATTTTTTATTTTATAATTATGTTGTGTAGTATACATTCCATAAAATCAGATATATTACACAACAAAAACTGTATAAATGAATATTATATTTAATAATATAAATTTCCTGAAATTAAGAATCTTATATCGATGGAATAGTAAAATGATAGTAATAATAGTAATATTACCATAATGAATAGTAATATGGGCTATATAATAGAAACCATACTGATTAATGTGTTAATAAATATTTGGGTCTCTTATAAATTAAAATACTATTTATTTATATCTTGATATCAGTACACAAATATATTAAAAATGATAAATTTAGTATTCGTATTTTTGTGAATCATAAATGATTATTTACATTTCATTAATTAATATAATTAATTAAAAGAATTATTTATTTCAATTAATTCATTCATAAATTAATATTTTTTTCTATTATGATTATTATATAATTTTATGAGTCCATAATTAATGTTTGAATGTTTCTGGAAATGAGTTCTAATTTTAAAATCAGTATTTCTCAAATAAATTATGACAGTAGTTAAAAATAATATTTCATATATTTTAAAAATTATTTTCATAAAATAGTGCCAATTTTGTAATTCCCCATGTATAAAAAATTTTTGGATTATGTTTTTTATTTTTTTTAAATAGATAAATTTTTTGGTGAATAGTGAAATTTGATAATTTATGGTAATAGCTAAATAGAGTAATTATTTAGTAATGATTGAGGTATATACAATAATAGAAATATTAGTTATAAATCACATGATATAGTAACTATATTTTATCAAAATAATAAATAATACTATTATTCCTGATAAGAAATTATAAACTAATGATTAAAATAATCAGAAATCTCCCCCTTATGCTAGATAAATAACATCCCTTCTAACCTATTTAGATTGAACCTTAAAAAACATGAATCCTATCCAATTTATACCAAATAAATCTAAAAAACATATTCCAACCTTTTTTTTCATTTTGGTATCCCCCAAATGGCCATTTCAGAGTTCTTTAATGGGGTTCTCTATGATTGGAATTCAAGAGGTAAATCCCCTTTCATTCCATTCAATTTCTCTTTATTTCATTTATTTTTTATCATATTCTTTCTTACTATATAAAAATATTATTGATAAATACAGTGTCTTATGTATAATATAACTTTTAATTTAATGTAATATTTATCATAAAACCCCTTCACCTATCTATTTTGTTTTTAAAATTAAATAATTATCTATGAGGTGTTGAATAACACCCTTCAGGGAATGTGATAGTTCAATATTTATTACTTCCATAAAGGTTGGACATAAAATCGATATATTGGTTTTATAAAATTTAAAATGTATATTACAACATTATTAGTGTTATTTAACTATTATATATAAATAATTTAATTAATAAAACAACTAGTGTCTGTTGAATGAAAAAAGGCCAAAAAATATAAATAGTCATCTTTAATGTTTTATATAATGAATAATCACACTATATTTAAAAAACCCATATAATATCAACTAAATATATGTTATTTTATTAATATAATATTATTTATATTCTGGAAAAGTATTCCCATTTTACGAGAACATTCATACATGTATACAAGTGAATCAATCATGAAAACCAAGGAATCAAACACTCCAGATTGATGAAATTGGGACATATTAGTAATGAAATATATATATATATATAAATAATAAATTATAAAAAATAAGATTCATGTACTATATGTTTTGAATTAAATAATTAATTATTCTAATTTCATTATCTATGATATTAAATTCATATGTTAAATAATTTTGTACATAAGGTAAGGGTTTTCTCATCTCACCTTTATTTTATTGAGATATTCCTTATTCACAAATATTTTTTTGGGTTTTCATTTACATAAATTGGATGTATAATATCGTGAATATATTTATCTTCATTGAATAAAACAATATTTCATGATAATTAATTTTAGAGGGCATAAACTAAACTGTTTGATTATTGGTATTTGTTTCTCCCCAAACCTCATTTTATTCATGTTGTTTATTTTTTCTATCCAATAACCCCAATGTAATTTTAATTTAATTTTATGAAATTATTCTATTTTAAATTTTATTTTTTCATATTAATGTATAATAATCAGTTCATATTTCTTTAATGGATAATTACATGTTTTATAAGGTTACCTTTGTAATGCATCTCAATAAGCAAGTCCAATTAATGGTTATGTACCTATTTCATAGACAATTTCAAGTACACTAATTTATATTTTTTATGAAAAAAGGAATTTTGAAATATTCTATTATATCAGGACTAACAATTTGTGTCCTTTAATGTTTTTTAGTCAATTCATCCTTTTACCTTTATGAACGATTCTTTTAAATTTTTTCATTAAACCACATTAAAGTGCACTATATTGAAATTCTCTCCAAAACAGTATTTATATGTTTTATATTCAGTTAGAAAAAAAGATATTCCTATATCATAATTTCATTTCCATTACATTTTCTTTTTAATTATATTCATCTTTATAATCTGATTTTTTGACAAAGACAAAAATATTTTCCCAAATAACTCTTTATTCCAACAGAAATAAATTTATTTCTCTCAATAATTCATTAATGATTTTATTAGTGTATCTTCATGTATTTAAAATCCATGTAATTATGGTTATTTGGATTTAACATTAGTCTTTTCTGTTACAATCTAATAATAATTTTTTATTAGTATATAATTATTATAAATTCTGATATATTATCTTGATATAATGCACTATATTATCTTGTATGGTTTATGATTATGATTTTTATTTGGGGAATATTATTAAAAATTAATTTCCTAATTTCAATGTGAATTAAAATGTTGATTATGTTTCAAATCAATCATATTATAAATTATTTTGACATATTATGTGATGGTTGGGGCCTACAATAGTCTCTTGATGCATCAGTGGGTCTCATGAGAAAAACTATAATGACTTATTAACCATTTTTAAGGGTGTCTTGGATGAAGACATTATTGTATGCTTATGATGTAATTAATTATTAACTACATCCTTATGATACTATTAATTTATATTCCACATGAATTTTCATATAGTAGAATATATATAGTTTTGTTTTTTTGTCAAGTGATTATTTCAATGGAATTATTTATTAATCTTTTGTTTCTTCCATTTTATGCTTATGTTTATGTTTTAGTGACATATGTTGTTAGATATTCAACTTTAATTTTTATTTTCATTTATATATTCCAATATATTTCATACACTTACTAGGAATCTGATCTCACACCATTATGATGTTTTATTTTTTCCTATAATGTAATAATTAATATTTTTAAATACTTCCAAGAATAATATATGAGTTTATTGGTGTTTCCACTGGAGTTTCATTGTTGTGTTACCTTTAATGTGGTAATTTAACAATTATTCATTTATATGGATTTCCAAATAATTAATAAATTAGATCCAATGATAAAATATCAAAATTTCGTTGTAATAATGTAATAATGTAAGCAACCATCTCTAGGATACTAGATTCGGGGTAATTACATGTTGGGATGATGTCGGTGAAAAAAAGGTATATTACTATTGACTTATTAATAAATAATATCAATGAAAATGACTCTTCATACTCATATTAAAAATGTTAAAATTAGTACAAAGTGTTTTTCTAAATATCGGAGAATGTACTATGATTTTCAGGTCTGAGATCATTTTTTCTTGAAATTATATACACTAAAGGTTGTTATAAGGTTTTTTAAGAAGAGAAAACTGATCCTTAGGTATATCAAAAACATTTATATTTCAGATAGTGTTGTAGTTATGGCTCAAAAATCCAAAATAATTATTGAATATGGATTTTTTATATTTATTAATATTTATGAATTTTATTTTAATATTATCGTAATTAGACTCTATGTCTAATGGTGTACTTGGACGCAATTATAGGTTTCACTGAAAGCTTATGTTACACCCAAGACTTAGTTATACCGTAAAAATAATATATTACTAAATTTATTAATTTATATTTTAGTAATATTATATTAATTATAATGGAAAGGATTAATTATTTTAAATAAATTATTAAAATAGGTTTTAATGTGTCTATACAATTATTTATTTGTTATAAAAATAATTATAAATGAAAATTAAATCTTATTGAATATAAAAGATATGTTTTGATGAAAACTATTTAAGTGTGTGTAATTGTGTTTATATAATAATTAAATAACTACTTTTATATAATTTTAATGAAATCTAAATTCAATATGCGTTTAAAAATTATCTTATATTTTTTATACAGATGATATGAGATGAAATTTAATTTTATGCACAAAAGGAGTATTATTTAAAATAAGAAATTTTTATCTCATTTTTTTAGAGAACCCATGTTATATCTAATATTTTTAAAATATTTAAATTATATTTGAAAATAAAATTATTTGGAAGTGTGAAATAAAAAATTTTATTTGGTGAATGTTTTCAAGCAATTTACATATTGTAATAAATAGTGAAGGATACTGCAATTTAATACAAACATTCTTTTTCTTTTAATTTATTTATATAGGTAGGTGATACAATTAAAAGTTTATTATGTTAAAGTATAAAATCTCTTTTATGATTTAATCTAATTTTTATCAAATGAACAAATTTATCAATGAAATTGGATATAAAAATGTTGTGAACTTTTGAATGTTTTTATATCAAAGACATATTTTCTTGATCCGTCAAACAGATTATCATTAAATTATATTTTTAACTTATATTTATTTAATTTAAAATTTGAAAATACATTGTCAAAATAATTATCAAAAATTTCATCTAATAAGATCAAAATAAATTTTGGTCAATAGTGACGTCAGTATTTTATTTACTAAGAATAAAGGAAAATCTTGTAATTAAGGGTAAATGTTACATTATAATATGATAAAATTACCCTATAAATTGTAATAATATCATTATATGAGTTATTTATGAACAATACAATCTGTGTGCTGATATTTTAAAATTTTGAAGCCACTTGCTGTTGAATATGAAATTTAAAACATTTTATTTAAAATAAATACAAAGACATCATAAACATGTTTCTTATTTCTAAAACAAATTTAACATTATAATATATAAAAGATATATTATTATATTATTAGTCCTAAGAAGGATAAATTATTACCTAAATCTAGTTAATTTATTTATAATTTTTGGGTAAAAATAATTAAATTAAATCGTGACATAATGATGATGAAGTTGTTGATATATTAAAGGAAAAATCAAATAAATAATATTAAAAATATTAAAATAAATATAATTATTTTTTGATTCCATAGAAAAATTTATGGTTTATTTTGAAATTTTAGGGATTATTTGATATATATTTTTAGAATTTATCAATTTGTTATGATATTTCTAAAAATTCAATTACTATATAGGGTAAGGATTTTCACTTTTGGGATTTAAAAATATGTATATTTTATAAAATGATATAAATTTTTAAAAATAAATTATTCAGATAACTAGTAGGTATAAAGAATATAATATAATAAATGACTCAATTTTGCATCATTTTTCATGTTATGATAATCTTTTGATCATTAAAGTGTAAATAACATTATTAAAAAATATAAACCAAAAAGATAAAATAATTTTTCAAATAGAAAAGATTAAATTCAAAATAAAACCAATAAATATAAAAAAATTATTGGAAGAAGTTATTTATGATCCTACTCATATTATCTTATAACGAATATAATAAGGTATCAATTCAGAAAATATTTAATTTATATTAATTTTATATTTTAAGGGTTTCCATGGGATCCATTACCTCCCATTGTTTTTTTATTTTGAACAAAAACTATTAGGGAAATGTGAGAAACCAATATAGATATAGGAAACAATAAGGAAACATGATATGAAATAGTTGAATCGATGAGTTGAAATTTGAGCCCTTTAGAGACCGTACCTCTGAGTAGAGTCTATTGATGGTCGGGATCATTATTGTCCTGATCAACATTGTAATGGTTTTACATTATTTAAACCTTGTTGTCCAAGGATTAAATGATCTCTTCCAAAGTAGTCTTCTTCCCATTTAATCTAGGTGCCAAAATTCAATGTTTTTTCTAGGCCCATGAACCTTACTCATCAGAAAGGATGGTCTGGAACTACCTCCCTACCAGCCTATCAAATTCTACTTATGTAGTGATGGCCTTCATGACCTTATCTAATAACTATTCATTGCAATATATAATAGTTTACCACTCCTCACATTCCACTAATTCATTCTCACATTCAATAATATTTGTTAAAATCCTATCATTTCCTACATTTTCAATGATAAATGATTTCACTTTTGAAGATCTAGTTCCTTTGAATTATATGTCCTCGACTTCTTGGGAGAATTATAAGGAATCTACCCTTGGCCTGAAGACCTAGATACGTGAGCACTACTTAAGAAGGAGTATTATTTTACTTTAGTGGCATATGAGAGTGCTTTATGAAAACTTCAAAGGTAATGATGGTGTTTTTACATTTCATTAAACAGAATCTAATATATTCATCTGCAAGTACCCCTACCTTAGTCTCAACAAGGGATTCCAATTTCAAATAAATTTTTTCATGAGAACCCTCTAATCATTAGGTAATGATCTCTCCATGATCATCCTCTTCTACATCTCTTCCCTATACCACATGTCGCTCTTCACCTTCCAACATTGAGGACCAGTTATGTTAAAGAGTATCAATTTCACCGAACTTCACCATATCAACATAAGATTATCTCGTCATTGAGTCCATCTAGGGAAACTATAAACTAATAAGATTCTCAAATCTGAGGCCCATGTACTCTGATTTCTTGTTTTTTTATTCATAAACCATACAAAGAATCTGTCCGCCAACACTAGGAGTGAATTTTGGTCGCACAACATCTTCGATGTTTGTATTAGAGAATTCTGGCTGCCTGGAAGAAATAACATTGGGTTGGGGGCACCATTCCTCGAGCCAAGCCTCACACTATGTTCTTACAACCTTGTCCACAAGGCAAAAAACCAACACACAAATCCCATATCAGATTAGTAAAAACTTTGGGTATACGTGGCTCTAGATCCTTAAGGGTTTCTTTCTTCACTAAATTTGATGAACATGCCATCCTCGAACTAGTAGGTAACTCTACATAGAGAAGGACCTACATCATTATTTACTTACTATAATGTTCCTGGACACCCTAGGTTGCAATAAAAGTGGATTTTTGTGGAAGGTGAAGTATTGTATCTCTTGAGACATCCCCACACCTCTTATCTTTTCCCTACTGAACCAGGCGGAGGAATAAAACATGCCCCACCAGTCACAACCAGAGCTATATTCTCATAGGAAAATAAGAGTGGTTCATCCAAACACACACCTGGATCCCTTTTTCATAAATCAAGATGGCAGTGGCCTTGCATTAATTAGAAGGAGAAAAACATTGTCATTGATTATAAACAATAGATTGGGAAAACCTATATTATCACTCATATTACGATCCATATCATGTCAGGTAGGGTCATGATTGTTCCATTTCAACAAAAATCCATGCCACAATAAGATGATTTAGGCTATATTTCCTCCAATCAGTGCACATGAAGAATCCAATATAATTATAATAAGAGTAGAAGATCCGAATTCTAGGAGGGAAGTGTGAGACTAAAAAGTTTAATCCAAATCATTGCTGCTGTAAGAACCCTTTTTCTCTCAAGTATAGATCCTTTAATTTTTGGACTAAATATTTCATATGGATCTATTATGGATGATTAATGTGTTAGTAATGTTTATAAGGGTGTCTGGTACATGTTCGAAGCCCAGAACCAATTTTTTGGAGAAATCAGACTCTGCGCACAATTTAGAGTCAACCATGTTAATGGTGTTTTATTTAACAGTAGAACCTTGCACAGTTGGCACAATTCTCTACATCAAAATTGTGTTAATTTCTCTTTATTTTAGGTAATCATACAGGAATGTAACATGGTTTGATCAATCCAAGTAGAGGAATGAATTTCAGGAAGAACCATCTCACACGGTTTGTGCACAGTATGCCAATCCTTGCAGACAAACAGTGTGCGGGCTAAAAACCGATGTAAAATGTCCAAAATTCCCATAATGAACTACTAATAATCCTACTTAATCCAAATCCATGATCCATGTGGATTTTTCATTATTTCTACCCATTTTGATCTATTTTATGTCTAATACTAGGTATCAAGATATATACATGGTCCGACATTCGATCGATCTTTTGTTGGTCACATTGGATGCAAAATTGTAAGTACTTGAGTTCCCATTATCCATTATTCTTCTATTTCACACTCAAATAATATATCTCTATGTGATGGTTTTTCATCTTTTCAAAGATTTACTCTGAATTGAGGAAAATCAAGATCTGATACCGAAGGATAAGTATCATACAACTCTATGGTGGGTGGTCTATAACTCATCCACAATGATTTTTGTTTTTTGAATGAGCATGTGGGGATCCAGGATTTTTATGGAAAATGTTTCTTAAATTAACATCATGTGTTTATAGATGTTATAATCATATTTTTAGGATCATTTAAAATATGGGATTAGTTGTATGTTGTTTCACAGATAACATAATTCGTCTCATATCAGAGGTTATTCAATAATTGAGATTTTGGTGTTTTGGAATATTTGAGCCACTTTTCGTGTGTTCTATTGATTAACTATTCTAAAGGTGAGTCTTCCTACCATAAATGGATTTTTACTGAGATTGTAATTATTTCATGCACAATGTAATCTCACCACTTGACCAACCTATGTTAATTTCATTAAATGATTATTAAATGTGAAATGAGTAATAGAAAGTATATTATGTCTATATATTTTTATTATTAAAAGTCATTAAACAAATGTTACATGTACATATCACCTAATTCCATTTAAATATAACTTAGTAGAGTGAACAACAATAATTTAATATGCCTTAATGTCTAACTATTACTTGATTAAATGGATGCAACCCAACTTGGCCTTTCAACACTATTGTATGAAAATTATCGGACCAATTTACAAATGGTTTCAAATATACGTGACTTATCTAAACTAATTGAAGGCAAGAAATAAACCAAATAAATTACTATATAATTGAAATATAATATAGGAATTGAATGAATCATTCTCACCATTGATTTTGAGAGGAGAAATCCTAGGGTCTTGAGAAACCCATTCCGATTCAAGGACATATTTTTCTCTTCTTGATTCCCACCTAGACATCAGTTTATGTCAATTCATTGGATACCTAGAAAAATACCATTGTGTACCTTCCATTATTACATGGTACATCAAATACATTCCGTGGATCCAACATTGAATAGTTGGTGGCATGGTGCAATCCAATAGGTCCCTGTCACTAATTAGCCATGTTTTACCTTAGTCGATCGACTTGAACTTGGTAGGCACCTCATTGTGGAATGTATTGGATTACACTCCTTGGATTAGATTCATAACACTTATCTAGAATCAAATACTAATATTTTATGTTTCCTTAAGTTTATGTTATCTTGGATTTTACCCTGGAACTCCCTCACTAGATATCATATTTTTGGTTTCCTTGTCACATCTTGGGACCTGAAGTACTTATACTATCACAATATGATGTCATTGTTGTCTATACCTCACGTGACCTATTATCCTAAAGACATAAATTCCTAATTAATGAAATGGCTACATGTTTATACACCAGTCTGGGGATGAAGAATGTACTATGGTATTTTGTTATATTGTAATGTTAGTTTTACATTATATATGCATGAATTTGACCTTCTTTATTACATACACGGGTCAGATGTTATAAACAATATTGGTGGGGGTCCGTTGAGATTTTTCTCACACCCTCTTCAAGCATAGTTTGGTGCCTATATAGATTAAATAGTTGCAGGTATTGATAATGTGAATCATATAGCTTCCTCAACTAGATTGTGTACTGATAAGATAATGTTTGAATGAAGATAAAAGAGTTGTGTCTCGAGATTCCTGGAGAATACTTGGTTTTTTTACATTGTGAAATTTTATATTCTGTTATTTTTGAATTCAGGTTTTCTAGTTTTCTAATGAAATGAAATTATATCATAATTGATCCAGTTGATACATTTATTATTATTATTCTCATTTATTTATTGCATCAGTTTTCTTCCGCTATTTATTTATCTTTTAACCACTATTCACTGTTCAATATTTTCATTTTGATGTACCATAGTATACTAAGGTGTGAATAGTATTCCCATAGAGACACCCTAGGTCATTGCTGCTAGCCAGTATGCACTGGAATTTGAGAAGATGCTCTTGGGGCCATGTGGACCACCAGAATCAGGGAACCTATTATGTGGCATCTTGGTTCGGGTCGACATATAATGGTATCATATCTAGTTTATTTTCTTTCATGAATATTTGGGGAAAATAAAATGGATAATATAAATCTTTAAGACGTTGTCATAAGTCATTCTATGGCATTGCAAACACATGTTTGGGCTAAAACCCAACAAACCCAAAATGAAATTTGTGTTCTATTTTTCTGATTATAGTTGAAATTATTTAACTTTTGGGTGACTACCATGTTCTGTTCTGTTGTAGACTATTACTCTTTGGAATTTATTTAATCATTGGTCTGATGATATAGGGGTTAGGATTATTACAACATGCATCATCACAAGAACCTAGAGTTCACATGTCATGCATATTGCCATGCCATATAAGTGAATTTCACTTCTTTGAATTGCTTGATATGCATGATGTTGCTGAGTGATGTTGTTATATTTTCTCATACTTTTCTTACATTGGGATCAATTGAGTGATTTTCAATATCAAGTCATGGGGTGTATGGTCCCTCATGGGTTGGGACGAGTAATTTACAGAGTCAAGCCATTATGCAATATGTAAATGGGTTTCATTTGTGGCTATAAGTTAATGAGAACTGATTAATTTAATATGAATATCCATTATAAAGTGAATACTAAAATAAAAAATGAATTGGTTGCACATCCAAACCCCAACTTGTCATATTTATGAAAAGTAATGCAGTGATACTAGAAATTAAATGCACAATGGCATGAAACATATATTTGACATCCTACTGATACCTAGCCATCTAAGAAGGTAGTTTGGGTTTTATGACTTGGGGATCGAGTTTTCATACATTCAGTTTTTATTAGTGATTATTTATATTCTTCTCCTAAGTATTTACTTTGTTGTGTGCTTGAAATTTTTAGACCAATTTCGCCACGACATCCTCGTGTCATTCCCCATGAGGGTGATGATGATTATGCTCCAGAAATGGTGGGCCATAAGCTTCCGGTAATACTTCTAGATGTGCCACATGAGGAAATACCTGCTGTAACAAATCAGATAACTGATGCCCATGTTCATGATAGTTTCCTATGTTTGATGTTTTCCATGCAAGGTGCTCCATTGGTTTCACATATGATGGATGATCTGACTCACGAGTTCTAGAAGCAACATACTTCTACTTTATTAGGGGATGATGGTTCAGAGGCTACATGGTCTTGGATAGAGGCCATCCTATCTATTTTTGAGCCTCGATAAATTCCTCTTGAGCAGTGATTCTTGTTTTTAACATACATTCTTTGGGATTCAGCTAAGCGTTGGTGGGATCCCATTACCTATCATGTACCTCATTAAGTCATGTTAGGGGTTTACTTCCATATTTAGTTCCTATGATTATTTTGGTGCTTAGTCAAAAAGAGATGATAGAGCCAAAGTGTTTATGCATCTCGTGCTGGGTTCAATGATAGTTATGGAATACGTAGAACGTTTTGCTGATTTATAGCACTTTTCACCACTTCTATCTAGTGATGACATTTTAAGTGTAGTCATTTTCTAGGTTGTGCTCTAGTACGCCATCAGAACATTGGTGAATGTATTTAACCTTCAAATATTATATGAAATAGTTTATCAGGAACTTAACACAGAGTATATCCTCATTCATAGAGTGAGTACTGGGTTTAAATGGTCAGTTCCATGTTAGAGAAGTAGCTCTCCTAGTAGTAGGAAGCATTACCTTGAGGTATATCATCATGGTAATGGAAGACATAGTATCTTGTTTTATAGTTCTATATTGTTTCATTAGTGTGGAGAACTAGGGAACAAGAAGCCCTAGTGTGATAGTGACCCTATGGAGGGTCAATCTTGTGACCGTTTGGGTCATATTTAGCACTTTTTCAGACCATTCTACAACTTTGAGTGGGAAAAGATCAACTTCTGCTTCACCTTGAAGTGTTTGTTATTTTTCCCCGCATTAGGCACCTAGATTCAGTATCAAAGACATGTCTTTTCGATGAGAAGGTCAGGGACATTTTATTCTGATCCCAGATCACTAGCAGTTTCAGCATATCAGTCATGATCATGGCAGTCCATCTGTTGCACAAGATCATGGATCATGTCAGTTGCATGCCTTATAACCAATACCCGAGGATCAGGTTGTGGGACTATCTATAGTAGGATTTTCTATTCTATTAGCATATAATATTTTCTATGTTTTTTTTTTGATAAATGTGTTTCAAATTATTTTATTTCTATATCTATCATGGAAATTCGCAGACTAGAGATAATGTTTCACTATTGTGTAATGACCCTCGATAGACCGTTGGGATTACAGATGGAGGGGAAATGCATGTGCATGGACTGTCACATTGAGGTAGTAATTTAACATTTCTTTTGGAATACTTATATTCTTGAGATGATAGGATTCAACTTCATTCTCAAGAAAGAACATTTAGTCCACTATCACGCCATTATAGACTATTATCGTTGAAGGGATTCTTTAACATCACTAGATGGAAATAGTTATATTTTCAAAGGCATGTGGGATATCCATGCTATAGAGATAGACCGAATCATCATGGGCTAGGTGGAGTGACTGCCCAGATTGAAAATCTATTCACGGGGGATTAAAGTTTTCTTCAAACTCATTTCACTTCAGTAGTAGATCTTTTAATGTAATTCTTTCCTGATAACTTTTCTGAATTACCTCTTAAGAGATAGGTAGAGTTTACAAATGGATCTTTTTTTGGGTGTATCTCCCTCGTCCATTCCACCATACAGGATGTCATCAATTGATCTTCATAAGATCAAGAAGTTGATAGATGACCATGATTCCAAAGGATTTATACGGCCTTGTACATATTCATAGGGTTCAATCGTTCTTTTTTCTAAGAAGGAATATAGAACTCCTCACATATACGTGGTTTACAAAAGGATGAACTAGTTTACGGTCATGAATGGGTATCCGACTTCCTCAAAAAGATGATCTATTTGACTAGCTCTGAGGGGAAATGGTGTCCTCTAAAATTGACCTGAGATCATTTTATCATTAGGTACATGTTAGATCATCAGACATACCAAATATAGCATTCCATAGTAGGTACGGTCTGTATGAGTTTCAGGATATGTCATTCGGTCTTATGAACATTCCTAACATTTTTATAGCTTGGATGAATTGTGTTTTCCAACCAAAATTGGACTCTTTTGTCATTGTATTTGTGAATTAAATCTTTGTGTACTTGTGCACTCGTAACAACCATTCCGAACATCTTGATATTGTTCTAAGAACACTAATAATAAAACATCCTTATGCAAATAATTATAAATTCAACTTTTAAATCAACACATTCCACTTCATGGGCCATGTTTTTTCATAATCATAACTATTCATTGACCCTTAAATGGTTAGAGGTATATATTTTTGGATGAAGACCAAGACAGTGTTAGATATCATGACTTTCTTGGGGGTGGGTTGATATTACATGCATTTCATACAAGAATTTCTTCATCTTGATGAATCTCATACCAGTATTATAAAAAAGTATGTCATGATTACCTGGTCAGAAGCATGTGAGAAATAATTTCGAAAGATAAATGAGGGGCTTGTCTCATCAGTGATTCAATTTATTCTAGAACCAGTTAAAGGTTATATTGTCTTTTTTGATGCATCAAGAAATTTCCCTGGAGTAGTGTTGGTGAAGGATGAAAAATTTATAGCATATAGTTCTCAGCAATTGAGGACACATGAGAGAAATTACCAGACGCACCACCACGAGCTAGAAACCGTTGTCAATGCCTTATGTTTAAAGAGACATTATCACTTAGGTGAATGATTTTTTTTGTATACAGATCACAAGAGATTCAAGTATATATTTTCTCAGTGTGACTTGGACCTATGACAGCAGATATGGGTCAAACATCTACAATCCTTTGATTTCAAGCTTGCGTATATTCCTGGAAAAGACAATGTGGTTTGAGAGGCATTGAGTTAGAACACTAAAACATAGGATGTACCTGATTCCACTGATGAATTTTTGTTAATGTCCCTTTTTAGAATATTCATCTAGAGTTTCATGACAGTCATGCGATGTCTTAAAACTCCTCCTTAATAATTACAACTTCCCTCTCTGAGAATGTAAGGAATAACTAGTATTCAGAACCTGAAGGATTGGTTCTCCTTGAATGTATATCATGAGATTACCCCCCTCTGGATCGGTTAATGGATAGAGATGACATCCAGTGTCTATGTAGATGTATCTGGGTTCTTATAGATGTTAGATAATAGTTGATTAATGAGTCCCACACATCTCAGTGGGTAGTTCCTCCATGAATCTAAAAAGATGTATTGAGATATGTGACACTAGTATTTGTGTCCTTAGATGAAATTCCATATTTCAAGATTCATCAATAGGTGTCCACCAACTAGTAGTTGAAGGCAGTACACCAAGGAATCACATGCTGGTTATAACCATCTCTAGTCCCAGAATGGAAATATGGAAAATGTTTCCCTAGATTTCATAATCGTCTTACATATGTCGCCTAGGGGTAGTAATGCTATCTGGGTTGTCATTGACCGATTAACTAAATCATAAAACATCATTACTATTCTAGAGAGTTTCTTAGATGATTAAATGGGAAAACTGTATGTATATGAGATCATATGACAACACAGAGTTCCACACACTATCGTTTCACACAGGGATGGTCATCTAACTTCATAGTTCTTGTAGGGTTTGCAGAATGCTATGGGAACTCAGGTTCTTCTAAGCACATATATTCACCATCAACCCGATGTAAAATAAGAATGGATAATATTTGTTTTAGAGGATATGAATTAATAATGCATCATAGATTTTGATAGTTCTTGGGTGAATCTTATCCCTCTCATCGAGTACGCCATTAATAACAGTTTTTAGGAAACGATTCTGATGTCTCATTTTGAGGAGATATATGGTAGGAAATGATGTTCACCCTTGTGCTGTCTAAAGGTAGGTGATGCATCCCTACATGTTCCTCTTCTCATTCAGGAGACTATAGAATAGGTTCATATGATCAAGAATCCTATGACTTCTACTCAATCTAGACATAAATATTATGATAATATTCATCCAATACCTATTGAGATTGATTTTGGGGATCGTTGTTTCATTTGGGTATAACCTAGGCCTTGTCATGGATGGTTGTAGAAGCATGGATGGCTATCTCCTCGATATGTAGGGCCATTTGAAATTATAGAGAGTGTCAGCTCGATATCCTATTAGTTGTTTCTACCATATATGTGCTGGGCCATGCATGATGACTATCAAATATCAAAACTTCATCAGTATCATGTTGACCCATCGCATACCATTTTATCCCAAGGAGGTTGATTTAAATGAAAATTCTACATTAAAGAAATATCTATTACACGTCGTTGACCAAAGAATGAAGGATCTCTGAGAAAAGTTTTTCCCTCTCATACGGGTGTTATGGAAGCACTGTTGGGTACAAGATGAGACCCGTGAGAGAGGAGCCGATGTAAAAGACTAGTGTCTGGAGTTTTTATCAAAGATTGTTTCTTTATCCAAGGAATGAGAACTTTGGGGCGAGTTCTTTTGGGGGGGGGCGTACTGTGAGAACCCGATTTATCACTTAGGTATGGTTCCTTCAATATTAGGTCTAAACCATAACTTTGATCCCGATATGGATGCCTAATGAGTTGGTAATGGTTCATGAGGGTGTCTGAGACTTGTTCGGATCCCGGAACACATCTATTTGTAGAAAGAAGACTCTGCGCATTGTATAAAGAAAACCATTTAGGATTTCCATATGTGTTTCCAAACAATATGAATGGTGTTTTTTCTGATAGTGGAACCTCACATGTTTGGAACATGGTCGTGAATCCAAACCATGAGAACACCTATTTTCCAAGTTATCAGTTCATGGATGGTGCACTATTTTATCAAACCGTGTAAAGAATGACTTTTTAGGCAGAACCATCTTCCATGGTTTGTACATGATTTGAAGAACCATGTAGAAAATCAATGTATAGGGAAAAAAATTTGACAACAACTCCCTTCAATATCTATTAATAATCCTGCTCCATCCAAATATAAGAACCATTGGGAGTTTTTTTATTTTTACCCATTTGGAGGTTTTTAAAGTCTAAATCTAGGTATCAATAGATCTTTTTTGTCTTGCAACTGATAGAGCGTTCAATCTTCAGGATGGATGTGAAACTGTATGTAATCGAGTTTTATTTGTCTATTCTTGTAGAGACCCAAAGCCTGACGTACATGGACATTACATTACTTTTGCATAATACTTAGTACATAACAAAAACACACACAGAAGAACCGTAATAGTTTAGTGTCTTTGGAAACTCGGAATGTAATCTTCTAATCTTGGTGAATTATCTTCAACATCTCCCATAAAGGTCTTCCTACTTTTGTTTCCTTACCTATAATATTTCTTTTAATCCTGAGGGAAAAGAAAACATAAAGAGGGTGAGATCAAATGCTCAGTAAGGGTAAGCATGGATAAAATAAAACATACCATATACATTTGAACTCAAAAAAACATGAACATTAAAAATCTTGAACAACGACATAAAACATGGAAGTACATAAGGCATAGATCATAGTGGAACATAAATCATGATAAAATAGCATGGGAATAAAACATGTAACTTTGGAATCCATTAAGCACATGTAATTATTTCCATAGTAGCCAAGGCATTGCTGCCAAGTCCATCTTAGTGGACAAAGTCCCATTCTGAATCGAGTTCACTCCACGTTTCAGTCCTGTAACACTGAACAAGATTAACATACCGTTCCAGCCATGTCTATCTCATGAGATATAAAATCTTTACCCAATGCATTGGGGAGATATATAGGTCCCACCCATCTCATAATGAAATAATTCTTACTTGTTTCACAAAATAAACATACATCATTCATAATAACCCAACGAATAAAATGGGATTCAAAAACATCATCCCATAATCACATAATAAATATAAAAGAAATGGATATAATTTCATAAAAAGAAAAGTGAAAACATGTAAATCATAGATACATTACACTTGAAACATACAAATATGAAATAATTTCATCTTAGATGGATAATGGTTTTGATAAAACACTTGAAATTAATTCTTGAGGAAAATATCCTTTCTTATCGAAATAAATTTCTTTTCACAAAATGTCATGAAATTTTAAAATAAAGGGATTGTTTTGAAAATATTCATGAAATATTTTGGAGGAAGCTTCATGAAAAAAAAGCTTTATAAAACTGTAAAAATCCGTTCGTTCCGTATAAATTAAAAAAACATTCTTTTCGTACTTTTGCCGGAAAAGTCAAAAATTACCCCGTAATGTAAAAAAAAGAAAGATTCATTACACACCATGTAGTAAAAGTCAAAAATGGGTAAAAAGGACTTTAAACATACATGAAAACACTTTTATAAAACATGGACATGGATGATAGAAATAACCCTAGTAAATACTTACGAATAAGCAATCTCGGATAAAAATGAGATTGGAATAATTATCCCTTACCTTAGGTCCGATTTGATTCGTAAGTGTCTGATCCTCCTGTATAATCATTTAAATAATGTTATTGACTTATTATAGAATCATTTTAATTGTTATGATATCATATATGGTTCACTTATGACTTTATATTACCCGTTCTTTTGTAAATTCCATGTTAAAGAGTGTTCTGGGTAAAATTGTTTCATTTGTCGCCCGTGTTTTGACTTGTAATTATTCACATGATTACATATATCATGATTACTTAATTACAGAATATAAAAAATGATTTATATATAATATATATTCAGAATATACATATATATAATTGATCTCTAAATGGAAATAAATTCATCGTTCATGGAGACGGTAGGTCGTACGTACGCATGAACGCTGTTTTCGTTTCCTTATTGAGATGAATGGAATCAAGTAGATGACATACATATATATAAAAATAAATACAGTATCATTATTATGTCATATATTTCATGATTAATTATTTTATATACTTTATAATCATTCATGAAAGGTTAAAGTGGAGAATGAATCTCATCGCGTCGTGGAGACGGTAGTCCGTACGTACGCATGAGTGATGATATCGTTCTCATGATCGTGGGACTGTATTGGAGTGTATGTATACTATTTCAGAATAAATATCACTTTAAAATAATCATATATAGTTATTATTTACACAATTATACCCATCCAAGTAAGGTGGTGGTGGAAAATAGATTACACCACGGCGTGGAGACGGTATTCCGTACGTACGAACACGCGATGATTTCATTTTCCGTAGGATGGATAGACGGTTAAATAGGGTTGTTTCATAATTATAATAACATATCATTATATTAGTGATACTGATGTTATTACTTCATAATGAAACAACCTAAGAAGAAGAAGTGGAAGAACAAATAAAGTTGAAAGAATCAGTAACGGACATTACCTCTTATTTGAAGCGTCTCATTGAGATCTCCTTTTAGGGCACTAAAATTGGTCTTTAAGAAAGACCAGAACCTCTAGGATATTTCTATGGAAGTGGAGAAGAGAATTTGGCAGGGGTTGGCCGAGATTGAAGGCTCAATGTGGTGTGAGGAAGAGAGGTAGGGGGTGACCTTTTATAAGGGAGGAGAGGGGCACCTTTGGAATAACTAAAAATATTATTTTATTATAAAGTCAAATTCGGTTTTAAATAGCTCCAAATTGATTTATTTCGAAGATAAGGTGGGGATGGGTCGCAATCCTCTCATAAAATATAATTTCGACATGTTTATGTTAGTATTTTAATTTTATCATTTAGATTTAACATTAAGTTAAATAATATTACTTTTACCGTGTCTTCTTGAGTTCTTATCCTATAAGGTTAATAAACATAATATAAGAAGTCAAACAAACCCCATGTTGTTTATTATTAATATATATAACCTTATATAAGTCATTTGACCGAACCTTATATTTTTAGGAATAAAATAACAATTAATAATATAATATTCGTTCAAAAAATTAATTTATGTCAATTTTGACACTATTTAGTAATTGATTTTTGTGAAAATAATAACACAATTATTAGTTTGAAAAAAGTTAATTAAATGAATAATAACATGTCATATTAACCTATAAAATTAGTTTAATTCATAAAAAGTCTTAAATTACATTTATATTTATATTTATAACATCAATTATGTCAATATTTCATTTATAATACAATGACTGCATCATCTTTGTGTCATTATAAATGATAATTATTTAATCCTTAAGAATTCTAAATAAATTCCTATGATGTAGATAATTGTATTAGATTTCTGTAGACGATTCATTTTCTAAGTTTCATGAAGTGTATCACAAAATTAAAATTATTATACTTATAAGATTTAAGAAAGTGACATGTTGTCACATTCTTTGGTTTTAATAATAATTAAGATATTTTCATGGAAAAAAGTCCATTAAATGAATCTAATACGACCCTTAGGTGATATGGGTCAACTTATAGTCATCGAATGGGATTTTTACATGTGTTAGGGTGATTTTATAATATTATATTTACCATTAATTACCCGATTTACCATTAACTATGGTAAATAAAATTTACCTTAGTTATTTTCATAATTCCCATAAATAAAATTTAGCTTATTAACATAATTTGGATCCACTGATTCCAAATATGGAATCCATTTTTCCAAATTCAATACAAAAAATTTGCAGAAATTAAATTAACATTAATCCAGTTGTCGAAAGAAAACGGGTTTTTCTTCAAAACATTGCAAAAGATTGTATTGATTTATCCTGCGAATTCAAGGTAGAATCAATGCTAATGATGTACATTATATTAAATAGTAAAAATATATTCTATTTATACTTTAAAATCATTCAATATTATAGTTTAACCATATAAATTATTGTGATGAAAAAAGTTGTTTTTAATAAAAATATAGCTTGTTTTTACTATTCATTAAAATATGAAAGTTACCAGAATGATATGAAAATTTATCCAAAATAAATTTTTATTTCATGATTCCAAATAAGAGTTTTATTTTGTCAAATTGAACTTATAAACATGTAAAGAACTATATTTAATATGGGTGGGCCATCAAAAGGCGGCAAAACTACATTTTTTGAAAAATACTTATTTTACCTGAAAAATTTATTTTGTTCTTATACCATGTTTTAGAAAATTTGAAAGACGGATAATAATGTTATATGATTCAAAATTTAGTTAATACTATTCATAACGGCTAGTTCATAATAATATTATAACAATATATCGTTGTTTAGTAAACCTCGGTATTGCGTACAACACACGCTATCGAGGAAGGTCGCGATTGTGTGTAATGCACGCCAAGTCAGGGTTGCGTGCTGTGCAAGAATCCTTCATTGTTTCGTATAACATAATCCAACCATATTTCATTTATACATTGAATATATATATATATATATATACTAAATGTTGCGTAGAATACCTATTATCAAAATTGTGTGTAACATGATCCATGAATAGTGTTGCGTATACTGCAAGCTAATACGGTGTTGCGTATAGCGCAAGGTAATCTTGGGGTATCATAAAACACAAGATATTAATGAAATTAAAAGAATATTTTCCATAAAATATCGAGGTGTTTCAATTATTCTTCTATTTCAATCTCGACCTAGATAACTCTATGTGATCGAATTTTACCTTTTCTTAGTTCTACTCTAAATAGGGGAAAATAAATAGTTAATATCGGAGGATTTGGAATGCACACCTCAATAGTGGGTGGTGTATAACTCACCAATAAGGATTTTTTTTGAATATTCATAAGGTTCTCACTGGCTTCGTTTGAATCAGTTTCATATATTAACAATCATAGTTAGACTTGTTAAAATCATGTGGTTCTGCTCACTCCATATATGTGGTAAGTTGTTAGTGGTTTCACCCATTACTCAATTCAACTCATGTTAAGGTTATGCCTTAATATAGTTTTTGTTGTTACATAATATTAAGACACTATTCAGGAGTGACATTGCTTGAAAATTATAAAGGCGAGTCTTCCTACCATAAATGGACTGTTATTTCTATGATTGAATAATGGTATGTACCATGTATGCTCACCACATTACCCGGCTAAGGTAATTGCATCAAATGATAATGAAATGTGAAAAGAGTAATAGAATGTATACTATATATATAAATTGGAATTAATAAAAGAGAATGAATAAATTTTACATGTCTTTAGAACCTTTTTCCAGGAAGATGAATGTTAGCAGAGTGAGCATCTATAATTGGATATGATTTAAGGGATAACTAATACTTGATTAAATGTTTTTAGCGCTACATGGCTTATCCACTAAAATGGAAGACACGTAATGGTGAAATAAATAAATGGTTTACTCTATACATGACCCATAAACACTAATGGACAACAAGACTTGAACCAAATTAATTATTACATGATTGAATTGTCGAATAAGAATGGACTGACTCCTGATCACCTTGGATTAAAAGAGGAGAACATTGTGGGTCTGGAGAACAACATTTTGATTCAATGATACAGTTATAATAGGTTGATACCCACATAGAATATATTTATAGACTATTCCTCAGATGCCTATTATACTACTGTAAGGTTCCTTTCATTATTATAGGATGCTTGAGATACAATCCTTGGATCTAGGATTGACACGTAGCTTCCATGGTGAAATCTGATAGTGCCCAATCATTGTTTAGTTCCATTTTACATTGTTCTATCTACTTTGAATTTTTATGTGCCTCATTGTGGAATTACTTGGATAGCACTACTTGAGTTATGCTCTTACCCCATCGACATACTTAGATACCACTGAGTTATATTTCCGTGAATGTATGTTTCATTGGTTTATACCCTAGAACTCTCTCACTGGATATAATTTTCAAGTTTATTTGTCACATCATGGGACCTTCACGACTTACAATATCTTTAAAGGATGTCAGTTTTTGGCAATGCCTCAATTGACCTATTAACCTCAAGTAGTAATTAACTTATTAATGAACTGGCCAAATGTTCAAAACTTGTCGAGGGATAAAGAAGGAACATACATATATACTTATATTTTATTTCTTGTTTTAATTTAAATATACATGTATGAACACTACTATATTCCAAAAATTGGGAGGATGTTATAGACCCGGTTGGTGGTACCCCACAGAGATTTATCACACACTCTCTTGATGTGCCGTTTGGTACCTGGAGTAGATTACATGGATATAAGTTTTAAATAAAGGAAGTAAACAACTCCAAACACTTTATTTTTTGATTATAGGATGGAGTTTTACAGAAGATGACCAAAAAGGATCTCAGGATGCTTGGAGTAGCCATTTTTTTTGTTTACCACGTGAAACAACTTATGGCTATTGTCTTGTATCCAATTTTTCCAGTTTTCTAGTGATATTACATTACATCTTCATTAATCCAGTTGATACCGGTATTATTATTATTCTATTTTATCAATTTTATTATATTTCTTCCACTATTTATTTAAATATATATTGATGTTTTCTATTTATTATTATCCTTATGATGTGATATAATTTTCTAGTCTTTCTATCGACACACCTGAGGTCCTTGTGTCAAGTCAACAGCCTATGATGTTTTGGAATATGCACTTTGGTCCATGTGTCGCATCGAGCTTGGTGCACCCATTATGTGGCATCCAGGACCAGGTCTTCATAGCCATGGATGGGTAGTGATTCATGTGAATGTCAAATGACAAGTGAAAAATTGAATATGAAAGCCGAAAATAGATCATCCATATCTAGAGTAGGACTTCATTGGATCTTCCTCATTGGTGAAATGTAAAACCATTTGTGTCGTCCCATTGAGTTGGACAACCACATGTTCACTTAAATCTCCATTCATCATTCACATACCTATCAATAACCTTCAAAAAAGGATGACACCGATGTACATCACCACCAAGGTCATAGAGAGTAGTAATGAAGCATCAGTGAGTTCTTGAGGATAAATATGGACCACTGGTTGACCATGGTGGATCGCAGTGACCTTAGGAGGAACGTTGATTCTAGGGAAGTGAATGAGGGTTGCATTTATAGAAGATTGGGCATCGTGATCCTGAGGCATAGGCACATCCCATGGTGGAGGAAGGGCTATCAAATCCACCATAACCATTAGGGTAACACCCACTCATCGAGGAGTAGAGATGTTATGCTTCAAGAGAGGTCCTCATATACCCATCCCCTCTCCTATGAAAATTCTCTCATTCATCTCTATTACTGACAATCCAAAATACTATTTTCTAATAAAATTACTTCACCAAAAAATTCTTATAACACATCCACACATTATTTATTCATTATATATTGCTTAAAACCCATCATATAGGTGTTATGGTGTTCTTCAAAGGTGATTAATCGAAGAAAATTTATCATTTTCATATATGTATTTCAATATTATTCCAACTTACACATATTAAAATGTAATTAAACAATGTTGAAATAATAAATACACCATCACAAATATACATAAATTTTATTATGTTAATATCATCACCTGAATCTTTCTCCAATTTCATCAAATTTGAAATTATCTTTTCATTCATGAGTATGACAAACTAACGCATCAGGAATCGATATGGTTTATTTTTCATCATCGTATATAATGACCTGTTATAATGGTTGAATTAATTATCATATGATATATTCATTAAATATCAATTAGTATATGATAATAATATATCAATTATATTCTAACATACCATGCACAAAATAAAGGATAACGTGTTTCGTGCGTATGTGTGAAGTATCACCTCCACGATGTGATTGGATTCGTATTTATTGACTACATAACATGTATGATATATATATATATATATATATAATTAATATGATACAACGATGTTAGGAAATTTAATTTACGATAAAATAGTTTTTAACTTGTTTTCATAACAATCAATGAAAATATGAATAAGTTATTGATGCGTAGGAACAACCTACCATCTCCATGATTATAACATTTTTCATTTTTCATAAAAATAAACAATGGTTTGATTTAAAAGTAAAATTGATGTATGAAGAAGATAATAATTTTGGTATTATTTTGTCTTGGGATGATGTAAATATGAAAACCTGGACTATTCACACTTTACCAATTTCATTTTCGACTGAAGTATCGAATATCAAAAAAACATCTTATAAAAATTTCAATAATTATTTAATTATTTTAACATGTAATAAATGAAATGAAATGAATAATAAGCATATAAATAGTTCACAATAATGTAAAATAATAAAACTATTTTTATTTTTAAAAAAGATAAATAATATACCTAATCAATTAGATTCGAGGTAAAGGACATCATATCAATCTTCTTAAATTTAGGAATTTACAGATAATATGAACAATTTTTCTTTTATATAGTAGATATATAAATCCATTATCATATTTTATATACCTATCTTATTCATTAAAAAAAATTAAATGTTTTGTGAATGGTGTTATTTCAGGTATATTTTTATTTAATTATTCTAATGTGCTATGGGACACCTTAAATTATTAATGAATTAATTATCAATTATTTTTCTTCATGTAATTAATTTAAAATTATATTATATGGTTATAAAAAGAGTTTAATGATTTTTTAATTTAATTTAATATATTTCAAGATAATGTTTTTATGTGTTTTATATCGAATGATTTAATAAATGACATTATGAATTCCTTTCGTAACATATATGAAGACAATATCTTTTCTATTGTCTGCACCATTATATGATATTTGGATTCCTCTTCAAGAATTTATATTTTAAAATTAAAAAATAAATCACTTATTACCTATTATAGGTAGTTTGTTATTTATAGTGCTTTTTAAAAAGGAATGATTATTTGAATAACATAGAATGATTTATTTTGATTGAAAATTAAATTTTATTAGTGAAATGTTGAGTATTTTTATATTTTATATGTTGTGATTGTATAATGGTAGATTAAATTTTTATAGGTGGTTATGTGATAATGAAAATATAGTTTGTTCCATGAACAAAATGGATGTGTGGTTATATTATAACTTTTAATTCAAGGGGTATGTTTGTCGATTGTATTGAATTTTCATTTATAAGATGAATATATATGGAAGTTTACAAGATGGTAATTCCATTTATGTATGATTATGTAGTATGTTACCTTTATACATTATATGTGATTTATATAGTTTTTATGGTAATATTTTCATTAATAAAGATAAATCATGAGCACATATTCATTAAAGAGTATTTATGACATCATTATCAAGAAAAATATTACTTTTTGATTAATTTTCCATGATTTTAATGTTTTCCCAAGATAAATCATTTTCATTCATTAAGTCTCATACTGAGATTTTTATGCTCATCCCATGTTTTATATTTATTCATAGGATTGGAGGGAGAATAGTGTCAGTGGTGGGATCAAGGTAAATTTACATGGATTATCTTTTCATGGAATGATGTTTGTGAAACCCATTTTATTCTTGCGATTATGATATGATGAATGATGAATGTTTTTGGGGTAATATGAAAGAATTATTTCATTATGATATTTTTGGTACCTATATCTCCCTCCAATTCATTGGTTAAATATTTATATCTCGTGAAATAGATAGGTCTAGAATTGGAAATTATCTAGGTTCAGTAATACACAGCTTGAATGAGGAGCAAGATGGGTTCGGTAATGGAAATTGACAACTAGGATGCTCTTCAAAATATTGATTTATTAATAAAAAATTATTTAAAATACGTATGTGTATGCCACAAAATTTAATTTCTTTTTTATTACTTTTGGGATTATATTCATTAATTCTTATGAACTTCTACAATTTATCCCATGGTATGCTATCAGGATCTTTTATATGACGGATCAGATTTTCAATTGTTTTGTTATTATGTGTCATTATTATGATATTATTGATATATCCTTATCTACCTTTGCTGATCATCTGATCTAACCCTTTCATATGTTTCGTTTCCCTTGATCATTAAGAAGTGTATTAAGAATGATTTGTCAAAAAACGATGTCTAGTTATGACGAAATATTATGGATACAATGTAGATTTCTTATGAACTAGTTATTTACGTATCCCAGTTATAGAAAAATATAATCATATATATTAATAGTATATTTTTGATAGGTTTTTTAATTCATCTTATAAATGATATATGTAATATAAATTTTTGTAAAGTATGGGTTGTTAAATATCATATCATAGAAAAGGTATATATAACTATTGGAAATATGGGTCCAAAAACCTTATTTACAACCATATTGTTGTTGGTTAAAATATTTTTTTAATTCAAATGACCATGAATATCCTAGGATAAAATCTAAAATTTATGAAAATTCATTTTCATTATTTATTATAAATTTTACCAATTATGATTAGTGTTTCTTACACTGTAGTTATTTATTTTTGTAAATAGATAGATCCTATAGAAAACATGTAATTGTTGAATGAGATAAGAAATTAAATGATTATCATCATGATAAACCATATTTTATTGAGATTGTATGAAAAATCATATTGGTATGATCAATTTTTTTTCAAAATATGAATCATGTATGGACTACAAACAAACAATGGAGGGAACAACATTTTGTTGAGTACATCATGATGTTGCATCCACCTTCGTTCAATATGCCTTTTGTTATACTAATTGATAAAAAATGTATTAGTACCTCAAAAATGATATTTTCATTTCTCAAAAGATAATAACATGATAAAGTCATTATAAAAATCAATCATTTGAATGGTTAGGTAGAAAAATGTTGGATCCTTTCAAAAAATATGATTATATGAGATAAAATTGAATATATTGTATCTGTTGAGTTAAAGAAATTAATTTTTTTTAAGTTCATTCTTCATATTCATCAAAAAAATATGGATATATAGTTACTTTGTCTTAAGTACATGGATGATAAATCCTTTGGTGATATGAAGAAAATCAAACTAGTCCCATAGTGTACACTTTTTCAATTATTATCCAACATGGGATTAAAATTGAATGATACTTTAATGTATTAAAACTATGTATCCCAATGTCATTAATGGTATAGTACTTTAAGAGCAATGAATAAAATAATTCAACGTAATCCCAAGTTAGAGATGGATATTGGTGTAAACCAGCAGACTTATCATTTGATAAGAAGAGAAATATGGAAATGAATGGAAAATATAAAGGCCCCTATATAATGATGATGAAATAATCATTATGCTTAAGGTATTGTCAGAAATATTTTATGAAATTTACATAAAGGGACATAAAAATGTTTTTATATTAGGAGATATGGTCATAAAGAAATTTAATTTCAAAGTGAAAAGGAAAAACAAGTCTAATGATTTGAATAGAAAAAAGTTCACACATAATTCCCCACTGACACAGTAATGCATCAATTTCAATGAAATGGTATAATTATGCCAACCAATTCCATAATCAAGGGGTTATCGGTGATTATTGATGTTAGAAAACTCTTAAGGTCAAAGATAATGTCATTACACATGGGATCAATATTGGTGATGTGGAGTATGTTAATGTATTGGTGAAAGGTATACATATAATTCACTCAAAGGTATAAAATGTTTTATTTGATTATGTGTCCATCAAATATTTTATAATAGAATTTTTTTATGGATATATCTATATTACCTCAACAATTAGATTACGGGATCACTGTGAAATTTACAAATTGAACAACCAATTCATCAAATGTTTATGATTCTTCTCAAGTTGAGGTTTGTATGAATGTTCGTCATGAAAATATTGAGATCCATACTTTAGTGGAATATGATGTGATACATGTAATTTATTATCATTAACTATATAGATTACATATCAATTTCTAAGGAAGAGAAGAAACATTTTATATTCAGGGTCAATAAAAGATCATCTATCTATTTATTGATCAGTATGACATTATAGTAGAAAATTATACCATCTTATGGGAATAAATTACGATAAATGCAATTCATAATTCATAAATAGTTGTGGAGAAGCTCTCTATTAATCATACACATACTGTGTGAGATTTTTTTATTTTATTTTTTTGAATTTTCATGTCTTCCAAAGAATCATCAAGTAGATTTTTCAATATAACCCGTACCAGGTTCTATACCTTTTTCAAATAAACACTATTAAATGGCCCAAATTGAATTGTAAGAATTAATGGAGAATCTACAAGGTAATCTTGAGAAGTGATTCACATTCTATAGTGCATCACCATGGGTTTCACCTATTCTATTTATTAAAAATAAAATGGACCCATGGGACTTTGTTTTTATTACCAATAACATAAAATTATCTCTACCAAGAACAAGTACCATCATCCCTTCATATATTAATTCTTCTAAAAATTTCATGAACCAGCCTGGGTACCCTGGTAACTCGATAACTGAACCGGTCTTGAAATAACCGAAGGTCATTCCTGATCCCCACTATCTGGAGACTATCACGAAGAATCATAAAACCAACATGTGGGAACAATTTTTTCTCCAATAAAACAGAAGAAAAGATAAAAGGTAGTGTTCATATCATTAAGAAAACTCTACTGGGATTAAAAGTAACAGAACACAAAGAGGCATAAAAGCCAAAGTACTACTACCAAAAGTATTAAACATGAAAATATCCCCATGGTCCCTAAGAAAAAACTCACCATGTTCAAATATCAATAGCAGGATCGACCTCCCAATTATCCCTTGCCATTGATCGATCATGGAAGAATAAAGTCTAAAAACACCCAAAGGTAAAATCAGGGTTTGCGGCTATACCCATTAAGATACAACCAATTTTTCTATAATATATTCGAAATATATATTTTCAAAAGAAAATCTATTATTTTTAATGGTAATCTAGTTTGAAAACTCAAAACCATAGTTATACAGATCATGATACAAATATCCAAAATGTTGGAAAATGAATTCAAATAAAAGGAGTTACATTAAAAGATATGGAATATTTAAAAAAAATAGGAAATTTTTTAATATAAAATAGTATACATAAATTCATAAGTCATGTAATGATGATCTAACAAACATTTGAATTCATTTTTATATCAAATATAAATAAACAAACAATAATCTTTTTCATTATCCATAAGGTGCGATAGTATTAACCAACTATAGGATTCCACACTTCTTATGTGAATACAGAAAAATTGTATATGCATGCATCCCCATGAAATTGGCCGAAGGAGACTCGTTACCTACCCATTGGGGTTGTGACCAGAATAAAAATGTTTTAGAATTTTTTCATATCATAGATTGTATCCAAATAATTGACTAAATACCTAAGAATTTCATGCTCTATTACAAGATGGGTGAACTATTTTAATATTGATTTAAAATTTAATGAATCCCATTCTTCCTTTTAAAAAAATCCAATCCAATCCATTAAAAACAACAATAGTTTTTCTTCAAAAACATGACTTTTTACAAGATAAACCCAATAGGTTTCCATCAAATCATTTTAATCCATTTTCATGAGTTTGAAATACATTCAAAACTAATCCCATCAATTTAAAAATAATTTCCACAATTAAATAAAAACTTTAGTTGAAAACATTTTCATCAAATCCATCAATTAAATTCAAAAATTTAAATCATCTAATTTCAATGAACCTACCCCTATTCAATGGAATCAGTGTTTATTATGATTCTATGAATAACCCATTTAAAACCTCCCAATTCAATGGAATTGGGTTGTATCGAACAAATTGAAATAATTTTTAAGAAATTTAATTTAAATAAGATATTGAAATCAAACAACCAATACAATGGTAATCAATTTAAAAAAATAGTATTTAACCACCTACCAGTTACCAAAGAACATCACTCGCAAAGGCACCCATCAGGGAGAACGAAGGTATAAAATACCTCAATACTCTAAATAGTATACATATCCAACACCACAATTCATGTAACATTAAATAACATGTTGATCCATTCAAATAACAAAAGTATATGAAGAGTGAAATTTCAATAATGAGGGGGAACACTTACTAGGGAATTTCACCATAAGATGAATGAAGATCAAAAGTTTTCTGGTTAGATTTGGAAAGAGTTGAATAGCTAAAAAACTCATCAGACTTATTCTATGTCGAGATCCATGAATTATGGAATAAAAATGATTGAGAAATAAAGAAAAATATGGGAATGTTAGCTAGGCATGAGCCGATTCATGATGTTTTTTATGGTGTAACAACGTTTAGGACACAAGAGATAAGTATTTCAAAAATCCCATGAAATATGGTCGAAAAAATAATATTTAAATTCTTCATGATGTGTACCTCAGTTACACGGTGTGTACCATCTCCTGGAATTTTCTCCCTATTCACAACATGATCTCTAATCCATTAAATGAAACCAGCACATAGCACAAGATGTATACTTGAAATACATTTCTTGTACCGATTCTGTAGTATGTAGTAATCCCAGAAAAAATAACAAAAATGGATTTGTAATTGAACATGATCCTAGAAAATGTGGAAGGTTACCTGATCAAGATGACATGATGTTACAACCAACTACATGATTCTAAATTCTTTTCCATGATTGATCTTTAAACATGATACCATCAATTAAGGGGCAAGAAGTTGGATATACTAAATATAGAATTTTATATAGGGTATCGATAATATGAATTTATACTGATTCCATTTGGGATTTGTAATTCCCTTTTTATCTGGATGGATATAATGAAAGTATTCTTTAGATTCTATCTTGGTCAGTTTGTGGATGTATTTATTGATTATATTATTTTGTATTAAAAGTGAAATTAATAACAATAAGATCACATGATAATTATACTAAAGACCATAATAAAGGAGAATCATTATGAAAAATTTATGAATATTTAATTTTTTCTTCAAAATGATTCATTTTTTGGTTAGATCATCTAGAGAGAGAGGATATCTAGGGATCCCACAAAACCAGACATATTAAAAATTTTACTAGACCAAAAATAATAAATGATATCAGAATTTTTTTTTGGTTTGGATGGATATTATAAATGTTTTGTGAAATTTGTTTCATGAATATTTATCCCACAAAAATTGTTGACTGAAAAAGGGATAAGATCGTGTGGATATAGGAATGTTAAAATAATTTCGAAGAGCTAAAAGGAAGATGAGATAGTTCACCTATGATGACACTACCTTTTAGTGGAGAAATGTTTGTGATATATGTTGATGAATCGTAGAATAGGATGTGATGTGTTATCATTCAAAAATTATATGGGGATGACATATTCCATGTGAAAATGTAAAATCCAGGAGAAAATTTACCCAAACCTTAATTCTCTATTAGCTTCAGTAATCTTCGCATTAAAGATATGGAGGTACCATCATTATGGTGAAATGTGTGAAATGTATGCTGATATAAAAACATTAATGTATATTTTCATACACAAAAGGAGACGAAAAATTTGAAAAGAAAATGGATGAAGTTGATTGTAGATAATTACATCTCAATACATTACCACCCTAGGAAAGTGAACAATGTGGAATATGCTTTGAGTCAAAATGAACATGCTAGAATATCTATGTCTAGGATCAAAAAAATTAGTTATATGTGTGTGTATATATATATATATATAATATGTATATTGGAATTTTAATGGAACATGAGATATAATATAATTTTTAAATGAAGGTTCTGCAATCTATACTAGTGATTAATAATAAACTAAATAAAGAAGAAATAGAGCTATAAAATAAGGTGATAAATATTCCTGAATTCAACACTAATTATGGTGGAATAATAATGTTATGGAAATATGTTTATATTCCAACTAAAAAATAATTAAAGAAGGAGTTATTGTATGAGGCTCATGGTTATTTATTCTCTATTAATATTGGAATCACAGTGATTTACAGGGTCCTGAAATTTTATTTTTGGTGGGATGGAATGAAAAGAAATATTACAGAATATGTCTAAATTGTAATGATTTGTTGGCATGATAAGGCATAGAGACATATGTTTAGGTAGATTATACAACTATTACCTATACCATAATGGAAATGGGAAAACATCACTATGAACATTGTTGTCATAAATCCCAAAAAAGGGCCATATTACTATATGTTTTATAGTTTACTTACTTATGATGTCAATAAACATCATTTCTATGATAGATTATTTCTCTCTTAATAAATTGTTTATGATATATATAAAATATGTGGTCTGATTTCCTCAAGTCCGAAATTCAATTATATCGGATCAAAACTTGAAGATTACCTTCATGTTTTGGTGAAGTCCCCAACAGGATCCAGATATAATCTTAATTTTCAACACTAATTTTCTTCATCAGACAGATGGTTAGTCTGATTGAAAAATTTAAACTCTATGAATCATGGTGACATTTTTTTCTATGGATTATAAGGGTAGTTGGTATCAACACCAACCATTAGTATTGATTTTTTGGAACAATAAAAATTGCCCCAGTATTAATATGGATCCTTATGAAGCCCTATATGGAATGAGGTTCAAAACTCCAACATTCCCAAAAATGTTGTGGAAATAAGTCTACATGAACATATGCATGATGAGGAATTAGAAGAGAAGGTTCAGTTAATTAAAAAACACATAAGAGAAGCTATAAATCCAAAAACATTATGATGAAAAATAAATAGAATTCTATATATGGATGTTGGTGACAATGTGCTTCGATGAATATCTTCTTGGAAAAGAGTGATGAGATTTTTAAAGAATGAAATGCCGATCCCTAGGTATATTATTCCTTTTGAAATTACGGATCATGTTTGGAATGTTTCATATCAATTGGTGTTTCCACCAAATATCTCAAATGATTATGATGTGTTTAATGTATCTCTCTTGACAAAGTAAGTAACTGATACTTCATTTTTACTAATCATAGATGTAACATTTCACAATATTTGTGTTTATTTTTTTATATGGAATAATTTCAAGACCGTGAATTTTGAGAGCACGTGATTCCGAGGTCTGGAGATCCTAGAATAAAATATTCAACATTTTTTATTGTATATTCAATAATCATACAAGCAATATTTTCATTCTATTGAACGGTTTCTAGGATTGTAGAACTAAGGGCACCGTTAGATTATGAATACAGGGATATTTCTAGAAATGGATAATCTTTTTCTAGAATGGGCTGAGTAGAAAATTTATTTTTTGAATATTTTTAGAAAAATATTATAATAATTTAAAAGAATTATTTTATTTTCCTTATCACATTTGAGTGCAAAACAGTGAAATTGTGGGGAAATGGCTCAATAGAAATAATGCAAATCAATGTGTCTCATTAATGAATCATTAATCTCTCGTCATAATGACTTTTTAATGACACATAACAATGATGTTGATTATTTATTAAAACAATGTAATGATGCGAAGTCGCATCGTAATGGGAATGTTGCGACATTCTCTAATTTATAGTTTCACATGATGGGGAAATATGGATATAAAATTTGGAGGATTATCAAGAAAACCTCTAACGGACATCCTCCCTAGTGATAAATGTGGACTGAAGGGGTAACATCATCATCTTTGACGCCATTCAAATATCAGAGTTGAGAAGCATCATCAACGCCTTAAATCCATTAAGGGAGAACACCGTGATGTCGAAAATCATAAGTGGTATGTGTTATTTTATTTTAATGTTTTACCCATGTCTATTTCAAAATGACCAATATGTATTAACCCAATAATATGTTAATTTCTAGTCTATGCTTTCTTGAGTTGATGGTGACATCATTGGGTTTTAATTACCTCGGATGGAATTATCATTTTTGTTCGAATTAAAATCCTCGAACCTACCTGGTTTTGAAACATTCTAACACATAGGGCATGGGCCATCATGAAGATGGACCAATCCCCTCTTCCATGGGTGTTCATCCTAGCCAAACTCATGAATTGATGGCAAGAAATATTTGAGACCATCGAGGTGGAGAAGACATTTTCTGGAGAACAATGTTGTCTGCGGCTTGAAGAAAGAACCACTAGTGAAGACACTATGGGATGAAGAAAAATTTGATGGTGAGATGGTGTTGGCAGTGGCGCATGTGACTATCAGTGGTCACTCGTGACATTGTAGAAGAAGCCGTTGGCTGGGCCAGTGGCTCGAGGCAGAGGACATGGTCGCTCGATTGTGTCAGAGGACCGTGGATGTGGCACCGTTTTGCGTCATGCGCGACGAGCCGTGGTCATTCGACCATCCCATGGGAGGCACCCTATGGTGAACAACATGGTGATGGTGGATGATGGGCACAAAATCCAGCTAAGTCCAGTGAGGCCGACCAGTCCACCACTTTGAGACTGTACAGGGCTTGAACCACCCAGTGGGTTAGACCTACACCGCAAACCACACCTCGGGATCATCGGTTTGGTCTAGCGTTAGTGACCCAGACCCTCTCCTAGTGGGCCAGAACCACATCGCCAGGTCAAACTCATGCCCTCTTTGGTCTGGGAAGGACTAGTTTGGGTCAACGGGTGAGTCAAAAGGCTAGACCCTCAACTAACCAGGCAGGGTCCAGTAAGGCCTGTTGGTCCTGGCCCACTGTCTAGGCTAGACAAGACAGACACTGATCCACACTATGTCTAGTCGGGTAGGTCTAATTTAATAGGGGTATGTGGGACACCCATTTCAGGATGGTCTAGTAGGTCTAACCGAGTCGGATCAGGCCCCTTCTGAACTGGAAATCCGGTTACTAAAATGCCTATATCTTGCAAACTACATGTCTTATTGATGAGTCGTTTCAAGAGTTCGGACTCTGTCGATAAAGAGTAGATTTTGGAATGCTCCCTGTTGACATTTGTGGAAGATGAGATGTTAATAAGGGCTTGATGATTGGTTCTCCAAAATGCACTATGTATACAAACCTTTAACAAGATGAGCCCTCAAGACTGTTGACATTTTTCCTAGTGAGAAGCACCTATGTGCGACTTTGCAGGCCCACGGTTGGCGATGGTGGAGGAGTAACTATGTAGTCCAAGGATAGTGTAAATAAATCTTTGAGACTTGGTATGCCTGTTTTACCCTTTAGAGAAGGAGTTCTCCATTACCTAAGGTGTTCGATGATGTGACAGATGATGCTACTGTTACTACCCTAGAATTCACCTATTGTGATTTGTCATTTGTTTTGTGCATTACACTGAGGAATTATTGTGTTGTATTTCCTTTTGTTTTGAGGTCCCTACTAAATACTATGTTAATAACCCTAACACAGTCTTCACCCACACGTCTAGTCTCTAGTAAAGATGACGAATGTTTTGATCTGGGTGATCAGGGAGATGGGACATACAGACACTACAACAGAGGACGTAGGGGATTACAACCAGGAGGGCCAAGTAGGACCAAGCAGATTAGATGTACTACATCTTCTTCCCTTAGCATCACTACTCTCACTATCAGGTGGTGTTTTTTTACATATTGACAACATAATTTTATTTTGTAAATGTTGTTTTTAGATACATGATGGGTTTGTATTCTAGCCCACATAACATCAGTTGTACTTGTACTCAGCTATGTTTTAGTGGTACTTGTTTCCCATTTTTAGTGTTTTGGGATGGGGGATGGTGTGTGTGTGTGTGCAGAAAAGTACTTAATGAAATTCCCCCCACTTTCATGTTAAATCATTTGGTGCTAGTCTCCATTCACTATCCATCAGGAGGCATGTTTTCGGTAGTCATAGATTGGACCCTAAGGGACGGGTCGTGACATTAGAATCCAGACAGAGAAAAAGTTTTCATATGAAGAACAACTAATAGGGATTACAGATCTCAATGAAAATTTTTTGTGAAATAAGACAACTCCCTTGCATAATGTTTTAGGGCATAACCACAAATTTAAGGATGTTATGTGGGATCTTCATAATTTGATTATGATGTGGTATACATATCTATTTGAATAAAATAGATATAATTTAAGGGAAAAATTATATTTAAGAGTGGAAGAATGTGAAAACCAAATGTTTTACTTAAATATTTTTTAATTAATATTTCTTCAATAACATTCATTTTATGTAATCATCAGTTTAAATGAACATTGAAATGAAATTATTATAAAATTTACATTATAACTAAAATGTTACTTTTTTTTGGAATAAATAAAACTAACTTATGAATATGTATAGTAAATTCATTGGTTACCATTTATATATAAAAATAATATATCAATAATATATTTGAATTTTTGTAATAAAAAATTTATTGAATTCAAATTATTAAATGAAATTATCGAAATATTTAATTTTTTATTATATAATATATTTTTTATATTCATTCAAAAGATATTTTAGTCATGTTGTATGAATAAACCACATATGATGTAATAAACCTTTATTTTTTAAAAGTTTATGTTTAAAAAAATTTAATGGATAACCCATTTTAAATTAAAACATAGATACATTAATAATATATATATGAAAAATTAAAAATCTTATTTGGATGAGGGATTTTAAAATTTACATTGACTGGTGTTTTGGTATATTTACAACACATTTATTTGGTTAATGATTTGGGTGGAATAATATATTTTAATTCAAATACCCTTTTTATTTAAATTTAATTTTATTTCAATATATACACATATGATAATATATTGATGGTTTTGTACTTTTCCAATCATTCATCAGCTTATTCCCACAACCGGATACATTTTAATATAATTTTTGTAACATATTTGCTTTAAATATTGAAAAGTGGAATAAATATTTTGAATTAGTTGGTCAAAATTATTTTAATAGGATACATTTAAATTTTATAATATAAATAGTAAGCACAATAATTTTTATTTGACGATGTTAATGGTAAATAAGTTAATTTTTGTAAAAACAAATTTTGAAAAAGAAAATATAATTTTTAGAAAAACAAAAAATATCCTATTTTATGAGTTACCATTGAAAATTAAAACCTATGTATCTAATTTGGATTATTTAATGGAATCTTATCAAGGAAAAATATATTAATATTATTAAAATTAAAGAAAGTGACTTGAAAGTGACAAAATATCACCCTCTAATTTATTATAATTATAATAATTTTAAAATAATGATAAATTTTATATACCTTTGATAACAAATAGTTTCTATAAAGCTAATGAAACTACCTATAATTTAATTTTTTATTAATAAATTTTTCAGGTTAAATACTTACCATAAATAATGACACAATTTTGATGTAATAGTTATTATATTAGTAGAAATGTTAAATAAATGATTTTAAAATTATTAAAATAAATATAATTTTTATTAATTAGGGTAACCCAGGAATTTTTGAGGCTACTATGACATATTTTTTATCTAATAAATGGTTATTTTAATTTATATATCTATTTAAATTTTATTTAAATCCAATTTATTGAAAAGTGTTAAAATTGACACAAATGATATTTTATAAGCAAAATATTATTTAATGTTATATAAAAATCATAAAAAATTAAAAATTAAAAAGTAAATGTGATAATGTATAAAATATTATAAATTTTATATTTACATAAAATTGACCGCATATAAATAGAATTTATACCCCCTTATTATTTAAAAATATGTCACCACAATCAAAAATTAAATAAGTAAAACAAAAAGATATAATTTAAACTAAAATCCATATATATATAAATTATTTAATGAGAGGATTTATAAAAACCTCGTATTTTCTTAAAAATAACACAATTTGGGGTCATGTTAAGATAAACATTAATTTATATTAAATTAATATTTTTTGGAGATTACACAAGTTCCCTCAAATGAATTATAAAACTGAACATCCTACCTCACATCATCATTTAATTTTGATCATTTTTTCTCCAACATACTTAGATCATGTACCATATAATCATTCCTAGAAACATTCTAGAGGTTATAGTCTTCTTCTAATACAAACCATAGTTGTTTAAAACGTGGTGTATATGGAGCTTGTTGAAAAAGATGTAATCTCTGATACCAATTCATTGAACCTTATTTAATGTTATACTTCCTCTTAATGAGTTTTTTAATTATAAAGTAGAACTCTATTATCACATATATAAATAACAACTATATTCCATCATATATACATCCTATAAAAAACATAATGGCAATGAATGCGTATATACGACTTACCGTGTCCACATTGTGGTGTAATCTTGTATTCACCACTACCTTATATTTATGGGTATAATGGGGGAAATAATATCTTTATGTGATTATTATAACATGATATTGGTTTTGGAATAATATATATACCATCCACTAGGATGAAATCTTATTTAATTTCATTAATTGAGTTTCATGAGTTGAAGAATAATCTTCAAGAGAATCATGATAAGAGATTTATATACCCCAGTGAGTCACCATGCATACCAACTATTTCCATTAACAATTTGAAATTTTGGTCAATTATAATTTATGTTTATTATTGATAACATAACTAGATCTCAATAAAATCAAATATCCCCTTCCACACATTAATGCCATATTTGAAAAACTTCACAGTGTTCAATACGTTTCTAATATTCATATTCATCAGGATATAAACAATTATGATTCTAGAAGGAGGATATACCAAATATGACATTTTATACAAGGTATGGACACTAAGAATTTATAGTGATGCCTTTTGGTCTTACTAATTACACCACACTCTTGATGGATCTAATGAATAGTCTATTTAGATATTATCTTTATCAGTATGTGGTAGTATTTATAGATGATATTATTGTATATTCAATGATAAAAGAAGTCATTGAAGATAAATTGAGAATAGAATTGAAGACCCTGAGAAAATAGAATATTTATTAAAATAATTCAATTGTGAATTTTTCTTTTACAAATATTCATTTCAGGGTCAAATAATCTCAAGAGTGGGGAAATCTATAGAGCCAACAAAAACTGAGGTTACTAACTATAGTCCAAGACGTACAACGGTAACAGAGATGTAATGTTTTCATGGTTTGGAGAGATATTATTGTATTTTATTGAAATATTTCACATGAAAATATAACCCACTCACCACGTTGAGTTGGAAACAAGTTACGTTTATGTGGACAGAAGAATGTGAAGAAGGTTCCAATGAAATAAAAAAATGGATATCCAATGTAGGTATTCTCACACTGCCTTGTAGTGGAGAATAGTTTGTGAAATACAACGATGCATACAAGAAGGGGTGGAATGAATTCTTATGAAAATTGAAATGGAGATATCTTATGCCTCACTAAAATTGAAAATCCATGAGAAAAATTTTCTAACTCGTGACATAGAGTTTTCCACAAGAATATTTTCATTAAAGATATTAAGGAATTATATTTATGGTACATGGTATAATATTTATTCTTATCATAAAAATATAAATTATATTTAAAAAATATTAAATATATTTTAATGATTATGGTTGGAGGTAATTATTTATTATCACTGCTCGGTACATTTCCACCCTTGGAAAACGAACAATGTGGTAGACACTTTGAGTCGAAATGACTATTCTAGACTATCAATGATGAGTATCACAGAAGATCCAAGATTGATGGAATTTTTCAGTGTGTATCATAAAAATATTAATGGATGGGGAGAAATCATATCATATTAAATTGAATGTTAAACCAACTATATAATTAAATATTAAAGAGGTGTACAAGAAATATTTAAATATAGAAATTTGGTGACAAATATTCATGAATTCAAACTTGATTATATAAAAATAATATGGAATTAGAACCATGTTTGTATTCCTCCCATACAAAAATTAATGGAGTTGTTATATGATTTTCATTTTTTATAATTAACTATTAATAATTGAATCACAATGATATTTATGGACCTGAAAGGTTATTTTTAGAGGGATGGAATGAATATCGATGTTTCTAAATATGTCTCTTGATGCATTTTTTTACACATGTTACAGCTTAGTGAGAAATTTCTAATAGGATATTACAACCATTATTCATACCAGAATGGAAATGTGAAAACAACACTATATACAATGTCAGTGGACATCCCAAATCAGGTGATTGAAAAAACACTAAATGGGTTATTTTTTCACACATTAAGAATTCGAAAAAACTCATTTTATTAGACAGTATTATTCTACTGATAAACTTATAATGATATATATAATGTAAGTGAAATGATCTCATGGAATACCACATTTTGTTATTAGGTGATTTTAAAAATATCACTCTAGAAATGAGTTATGATATTATGAAATAAGTGATATCTGATCCCTAATTATATCATTTTTTCTGAAATTATGGATCGTGTTGGGAAGGTATCTTATCGATTGGAGCTAGCACCAAATATCTCTCATGTTTATGATGTGATCTATTTATACATCTAGAGAATGTACAGACCTGATCCTTTTCATTTACTAAACTCAGGTGTAATATATTTGGTGAACGATACTTCTTATGAAGAAAAATCGATAGAGATTCGGGATAGCAATGAAATGCTTTTGTGAAACAAGAGCACTCGCTCAGATAATATTTTTTTTGTTAAAGCATAAAATTAATGAAGCTATGTGGAAACATTAGTATATGGTGGAGAAGAAGAATCCTTATAGTTATTCATAGATGTGATGAATTTCGAGGGAGAAATTTAGTTTAATGGGGGATATAATGTATCACCATAATGTTTTATGAAATATTTTCATTAAATAATTTTTCTTCAATAGATTTCCTTACATGTAATAATGTTCTTAAATAAACCATGATATTCCATTATTATAAGATTTACATTATAACCAACCCTATAATTTAACAGGAATAAATAAAACAACCATAAGAATATGTATTGTAAATTCGTTGGCAAAAAATTATTTATGAAAATATAAATAAAATATATATTTTTATTTTTCTATTAATAAATATATGTAATTATAATTATTAAATCATATTAATGAAATATATATGTTATATATTAAATAAAATATATTTTAAATTCGTGAAAATGTTATTTTGTCAATGTTTATGAAGAAACCCTATTTGAGGATATCCATCGAAGAGGGGTATATATTGTTTTCAAATGTTCATAATATTAGACCCCCCATGTCGAGACCAGGTCACATTTATTGTTTGAGAGCTAATGAGCTAGCATTGTCTAGGAAGTAGTCGTGGAGTTCTCCAGCATGTCATCTCCAATTGGTTCAGGTGAATCCTTCTTGCAGCGGTGGTTCCAGGGAGATGACTCTAATAACATGGAGAAGAAAGTGAATTCACTTTTACTTTCAACTACCTGGTGGTGTATCTGGGAGGTGAGGAACAAATCTTGTTTTGAAAGAATTTAGTACTCGAAGGCGGGCTTGATCGCTAGATCTAAATTTTTGATTACAGACCCAGGGGTCCTCTTAAATAATTGATAGGAAGCTCCTTGATTGAGGCAGTTGCTTAGGTATAAGGTGCATATTACCCACAATAGGGACCCGATGGGTCGATGGATATGCTGGGGAACACCATCAGATGGGCTGAAGCTCTATTTGTATGGGTCCTGTTGAATGAAAATTATAAGGGGTGGCGGTGGGATCCATTACTCAAGGGGTAGTTTTGTATCTGAGTACACTGACTTCTATTGTAGTAAAGACTCCATGCATGCGGAGGCTTGTTCTTTTATGAAAGGAATTGTGTTCAGTCTATCTAGTCATATGATTCTCTCAGAGATCGAAACTGACACTGTAATCCTCTACGATGCAGTGATGGTCCACAATCCACTCTGTGGAGAATAATATTCCATATCTGGCAATGTAATATTCTCATTGATAAAAACACCAGGTTATTATATACCTGCAGTGAGGGAAAAAAAGTGGTTGGCTTCCTTGTATCCAATTTTCCTCATGATGATGACTTTTCTACATCTTCATCCTAGGATCTTTTCCCATAGAGTGTGCGAGTATTTTTTTAGATGATGCTCTTGAAATTCATTATGTTCCCCCTCTAAGACAGGCCCCTTCGTGCCTTATTGTACATTGATATAAAAATAGAAAAACCAAAATGGATTTATATTACTTGTTTTATAAGGATATAATTCATAATTTTGTATGGATTAATCTTCATATTACATAATTTTACCAAGATATCATAAATATTTATGAAAACATACAGATTATATTGAGAAATTTTTTTTCTCATGACAAATACCAATGTATCAAAAGCATATTCTAGGCCCCACACATAACATATTATGTATAATTAATCTAAAATAATAATAATTGAATAATCTAAACAATATATAACCAACATGGCTTAGTAGTCAATAAAATAATTTCATGAAATTACAAGTATATGAATTATAAATATTTATCCAATAAATAAATGAAATAACACTATATATAAGAACACAAAAAACTAACACTGTATAGATTAATGTGATTAATATTAAATCAAGTATTAGCCAAATTAAAAAATATTTGGATATACTCATATTCCAACTAGGAAATGATGGTGGATTTTAAAACAACACAAATATTAATTTTTGATAAGGAACCTCGTGAGTTATAATTTCTATGTATACAAAATTAATTCATTTTTAGATGAAATAATATTTGGATTTAATGTATTTTACTATTAAACTAAATAATATAGATATCAACATGAACACACAATACTAATAATACTCCCAATAAAATATAATATACACTTATCAATGTAATGATAAAAAAGTTTTAGTGAGGTGTAATTTCATATCCTAAGGATTTCTATATGAAATGATCTATCAAAAAATGACTTCACGAGGGTGAAATATAAATCCAAAAATTAGGCTTGGAAAAACATTTTAATTCAGTTAATTTGAATTATAATTTTGTATATAATAATAAGTTCCACAAATAAACATCATTACTCATATAAAAAATTGAGTTATTAAAACCCATAAAAACATTATATTTGGAAGGAATAATATTTATAAATTAATTTCTTAGAAATAATGTTAACAAAATTAAAAATATATAATATATAATTATATAATCATATAGAAGATAATAACTAACTAATAAGATAAATTTTACAAAAACATTCATAACTACATGAAAAATGTTTGAGTGAACAAATTCCCTTATAGCTTGAATAAATCTTGAATCAAAAAATGAAAAAATGTAATACATATTTTATTAACATTAAAACATTTATTATATAAAAATATTTTATATTTCTTTTATGGGATTTGAATAAAACAAACACAATATACATGTAAAACGGGGGCATAAAATATAACATGTATCGTATAGATGGAATGGAGACAGGGAAACCCACACAGTTAATATTTCCTATTCAAATGTTATCTAAACTAATATATATCCAAATTATTTTCTAAATAGATTATTTTATATTCATGATCTTATAAATAAAATTTATAAAATGTATTTATAAGAATTCAATACAATCATATACATAATTTATTATCTATATTGTAAGTAATTTCACTAATTTTTACTAGTTTCCATATAATGGTGTTGTCCATCATTCTTTTTTTAGATATCATAATTTCTAAATAATTAAATATAATGTATTATAATTTTTTTGATTACATATAAAATATGAATAAAATGTAAATATTTAAATTATTTCTTATGATAAAATCAGTTATAAACATGTTTTCGATGTTTTTAATGAATAAATTTTTTTAACTTAATAATATGATTAATGTTAACAGAAAACATCAATAAAAATATCCAAAAACTTATTTTGTAGTTATATTCAAATAAAATTATTTCATTTATTTTAATTGTTTTCCAAAATTTGAATTTATGTTTTTCATATTTATGGATAAACTCAGCTAAATAAGTTAATGATATAATATATTTATGTTAATTATTTTATTAGTAGATCATTTTTTATAGTAAATGAATTTAATTCCCAAATATTTTATAATGTATATATCATTTCATTAATTTAATATAATGTTTTCATTATCTTTCACCTTTATTCATCACTGAAGGGAGATGATTCAAATTACCTTTTATTTAAAATAATGTTATCAATTTAAATTATATGTAGGATTAGTGGGCATAAATAAGGGTAACTGTATTAATAAATACATTTAAATATAAATAATTCATTTACGTTAATAAATTAAATTTGTATAAATAAATGAAAAATAATATCATTTTATATATAAAATATTATTTTATTACAAATATTATATATATATATATTAAATTTTATTATATTAGGTTGAAATAAATTTTATAATAGTTTATTTTACAATATAAAAAATGAATTATATTTAAATCAACCCATCTAATCTTACTCGGAATTTAATTAATTTATTTTATTCTAGGAATATTCATTTTTCTTTATATTTTATTAATATGCATGTAGACTATTATTTTAAGAAAATTGAATTATTTTTATAAAAACTATTTATATTGATCACTATAAAATGATAATAGTAATGTGATGTTTAAAATTAAATTGAAACAAATTAACACACATTGGAATATTATTTAAATTTTTGAACATTATATGTTTATATTTTGATATTATAAAAAATCGTTTGTCTATACATTATATGTTTTAATATAAAATTTAATTTTATCGTAATAATAAAATTAATTTAGTAAAATGAATTCCATGTTCTAAATGATCAAATCAGAAATTTATATTGAGGGGATTTCTATATTTCTGGTTATAAAAGAATTACAACAATTAATATATAATCCATATTAATATGATTTAATAGGGATAATAAAATTTTCCCTATTTTTACTCTAAAAAATGAAATTTTGAACTTATTAAATAAATTTTTTATGTTATTAATTTAATCATACATTTCTCGAAATCATTTCCAAACCTAATTCTATAAACTCACCAAAGATACCTAAACACCTTGTTAAAACTGATGAAAACATCATCCTTTAAATATAAATATTTTATATAATTATTAATATATAATATAAACCCATAAAATGAATATTGAAATAATGTGTTGAACGTGGAATTTTATTTTTATATCACATGTAATCGCTTATAATCACCAGTAATATGTTAACATAAAAATATTTTATTCTAATATCATTTCTGTGGAGAATATATATTGTGACCATAAACATTAATGGAATCTATCTTTATACAACCCATCATAATATTAAAATTTATTAAAATAAAACATGGATAAAATATATATGGGATTTAATTTTACAATACATGAATATAATTAAAAAACTATACTCTTTAACCCATATGAATAATAAATTTATGTTAACTAATAAAACTAAGATGAATTAAAATCTTGATTATCTAATTCACTATTGATAGAAAAATTAAAACATGACATATAATATTGATAAATATTAATAATAAAATGAAAAACATTTTCTTTTAATATATATGTGGGATATTTTGGATAAATAATTTTAAAAAATATGATATAATTATTATTAGAGGAACTGTTTAATTTTTTTATAAATTTTTCTATAAATAATAGAGTATATAAAAAAAATGAGAAGTAGAATTTCATTGAGATAATATGACAGCATATGAATAATGATTATAATATAAAATAATTAAGATAGTGGAATTTAAAAAAAAACCAATATAACAATTTTCTATGTAAACATTTGAAAAGAAAATCAATATATGTTGAAAATGGAATGTATGGAAAAATTAACAAAAAAGTCTCTTAACAATATAGTAAATAATGATAAAGGAAAATAATCATTACCTTCAAAAATAAAATACGTATAAATAAATACATATACATAATAATTAAAACAATATTTATTGAGAGTGGAATGATTCATGGTAGAAAATACTACATTTTGTACACACACTAATATAAGAAAACTTTTCAATATGTTTTGAACTAAAAGCTATTAAAATGTTTTATTGTTATATAAAACACTTAAAACAGTATTAAATAAATAAGTATGGGGTTAATGATATAAATATCATTAAATTCACATATATGGGAATTTATTATTAATCAATTCCAATTATAATGTGATATTGGAAATTAAAGCCAAAAAACATTGCTAACTATTGATTCAATCCCCATTTAATGTGGAATCATTATATGGATTTAAATTTTTAAATTATTTATTTATAATAATTGAAAAATAAACACATGAATATTTATAAAATCCATAAATATATAAATATATTAGAAATATATAAAATCCCATGGTTTATAAAATGAATTACCCCCACGCCCTTAAATTCATATGTTGACTCTCCTTGTGCATCTTATGACAATAAAAATTAATAACTTATATACATTATTTAGTTCAATAACAACCATTTTTATTATAATTATTTAATTAATACTCCCATTAATTCACTTATTATCTTATTTCATCAATATAAAAATTTGATATTGTCCACCATAGCTTTTTTGAATTTGTTTAGTTCACAATATCAAAATAAATCATGGTTTAAGTATAATTCACAAATATCATTATCAAATGGATAAAAATTAAATTTATGTGTCAAGGTAGGTTTTATATATAATTCTATAATTAAATATTTTTTATATTTCATTACCATTTATGGAAGCTTTTATGATAATGGAATTTCATATTGTCAATGAAAAGATGAGTATATATATTTAATTTCATACATATGATAGATTTTTTATCCATAAAAATTATTAATAATTATATTATTTGAAAATTTAAGTTATAATATATAATTATATAGGTTAATATTAATATAAATTAAATATTTATTTTTATATGAGTATTCACTTTTACATAGGTAGCGTAAAACTACCATGTTATGTGATGTTTTTCAAAATGGTGTAAATAAAAAAAAATTATAATAAATATTTAAATATTTTAAAAATAATTCATTACAATTAATCATTCAATGAATTTATTATTTTAATTGTATCTTATATTTTTGAAAAGTGTTAAAGTATGGTTAAAATTAAATCATAATTTTTTGAGATTATATATATTATTATATAGTGTTAACATATGAAGAAGGTTTTTCGTAGAGGTATTGGGTGTAATCATATAAATTTTCTTCGATGGATTAAAATACCAAGAAAATGGATTCATAGTAGTCAAATGATAGAAAATTTATAATAGTATCACCATGGAATAATTTAATGTTATAATTGAATAATTGTGTTCGGAAACCCGAAATTACAATTTGAATAGATTAAGTCAGATTGAGTCTTATGACTTTAGAAACATGAAATTTGAACCGATCTATGTATTATGAATAAGTAAATTTAATTATATATGTATTATTTAGAAGAACACTTATAGAAACATACCATTATATTTTTCTCAGAATTCATTTATTGAAATCCATATTATAAGAAAATTTCAATATAAGTTTCTAAAGTAGTTAATCATTAATAGTCAAGAATATAGATTTACTGATTAATATAAATAACAAAGGAGAAATAGAAGAAAATATTCTCTATTAACCTAACCCACATGTCTAATAATAATATTATATTTTTTGTTAATAAATAAATTATTTTTATCATTATATACTAGAAAAATTAACAATATGTGATATTTATCTATGTTGATATAAATAATATAATAATAACAATAGAAGTAATATTTAAATATTTAACTTATTATATAAATTTTTATTAATCCTATAATATTATTAAAAAACATATTCCATATAAATATTATCGTTATAAATTTTTTTAAAACATTCATCATTGACATTATCATGCTTGAACAAGTGTTCTGTCATCATGGGGTAAAGGCTTTGAGTGGTTTTCTTAAAATTTAATAATCTAAAAAAATTAATAAAATAAATACAATTTTATTATTGTAAATATAATATATTAAAACCATTAATAATATTATTAATTTTCAAATATATAGTTATAATATATTTTAAATAAATATTTAGTCTTTAAATACCATATACAATTACAAGGAGAGAATTATATTAATTAATAAGTTATAAAATTTTAATATTAAATTATATATAACTGTGTCATTAAATTATCATAAAATATGTCCCCAATTTCATCCATATCATAATCAAAAATTTAATATATCTTATAATAACCAATTACATACTTTTCCACTATCGCATAATCATTTTGTCGACAAAAATAAAAGTTTTCATATTTATCTTTAATAGAAATTTAATTCATATTAACTATAATTTATTGTATAATAATAATTTATTTATTAGATAATTTTATAAATTTTCCTAAGGTTTTAAAACTTTTATATATTATTTTTTAAAAAATATATATTAAAATTTGATGTCAAATTCTAACTGAATTTAAAATAATATTTTAAAAGATATTTATATTCAAAAGTATCTCTTAATATATATGTATATTATGTTATTAAATTTACATTAAAAAATTTAAAAATTTAAAAATAATAATTGAAATAAAAATATCAATTATAAGAATGTATATTAATTTTTATTTAATATATAGGAGTATATAATAAATTTATTATCAAATAAGAAATCATTTTTTATAAATTTATAATAAAATACATTACTTCTAATTTTAAAAATAATATTAAAAATATATTATTCATTTTATTAAAATGTATAAATATTAATGAAATATTATCTTATAATAAAACTATGTAAATATTAATATAAAATATTTTGTCAAATAATTCATTTTCATTTTTCAGATAAAAAACACACTGTTGTATCACATAACAATTAAACTATTGTAAACAATACAAAAAAATATATCAATATATAAATAAAATATTATTAAAACTATGCATTTATAAAAAATTTAATAATATAAAGAAATATTGAAATAATAAATTAATTTATGGAAATATATTTAAAAAAAAAATTATTCTATTTAATATAATGTAATAATATTATATTTAAATGGATCCATAGACAACAATAAGAAATGATTAACTCAGACATTACCACCTCCCTTCTCTCATTTATGGCTTGATATCCCTCTAACAGTGATGGATACCCTCTCATTTATCACCTTATCTATGACCTCAATTACTAGTTCTTCTTTTATAGACATTTTTATCCCTCTATTTTATTCTTATTTATTTTTATTATTCATTATTTTTAATACTATCAATATATGAACATTGTCTCATTTCAACTCACATTCTATATGTTTTTTATACCCATCATTAATATCTCTCTACTTCAGTACTCACACTGCATGATTTGTGAAAATGAAAACAATAATTTTATTGATGTAATGATGTAGATGGTTGTGTGGGGTTTCAATTAGTCGTATATCTTAAAGAAATATCATTTTTTACCATCAATTACCTTTCATCTAAAATATTTTATTTTTTCATATACTCTAATATTTTCCACATTCATTTCTACTAGACCTTAATTAAAGTCACTATCTCGGCCTATCAAGAGGAAATATTTGGTGGTATGGATTGTGAATATAGATAGGATGGTGGTATACCAATCCTTGAGAGATAAATTTCTTATCCATTCGAGTCATATCTAGTTTTTTCTAAACCCTATTATAATCAATTTCATTAGTGTACTTTGTCCCTTTACATCTTTCCCTTGTGTTTTAAATGGATTTTTCGTGTTGAGGAAAATGGGATTTTAAATATTAGTTATGTTAGATTTTTTTATTAGACACTTATCCTAGTGATCCAGTGTTCTATTGGTCGATAACATTGTAAATGAGTGTTGATAATTATTTCCTAGTGGTGATATTAATTATGGATAAATTAATGAATTCATTCTTATAGAATTGATCTGGTGTTTTTATTGAATATAAAGATATTTCATTAATATAAATTTACTATGATTGTTATAAGAATATCATATCTGTTTCCTGTTATGTATTTTTTTTCATTGATTCTTTATGGTATTTATATTCGAGTTATATGTTTTTGTAAGAGTTTATATGATCATGATGGTAATCTGGTTTTCTTATCGGTATGACATTCCTTGTGTGACAGTATTTATTTTTGGCATTTTGGACGATGTTGGATGGTGGAATCGATATTTTTAGTGGTTCATACCAACAATGATTTATATGATGTTGAGATAAGGGGTAAGCATAAATCATGGGGTGAATCACGAAAATATGGACCACATGGGGATTTAGCATAGTGATGTCAACCTATTTTCAAATTTTTATATTCTTTAATTTTTTATAAAATGGATATGTTTAAAATAGTATATTGATATGGGAACATTCTTAAAAATATTAAATTTACAAGTAATAAATTATTGATTTATTGGTGAATCATATTATTTTTACAAGTGAAATAACCATATATTTAATCATTTCACATTAAGTCTGACACAAAATTTTATGATACAAATATTAAAATAAATATTTCCTAATTAAATATATATTTTTATATTGTATACTAATAAAAACATAATATGGAAATAGTATTAAAAATAATAGAGATGTCACATTCTTCACCAAGAAAAGAATATAAAAAAAATACTAAAATCTCAATTTTTTTTGGATGGTCTATTCATGAAGACAGAGTATCCAAGCATTGAAGAAATATTTAATTTATCATTAAAATTCATTATTTATTTTTCATTTTAAAACTTATAATATTTTAAAAAATTATTAATATAAAAAATATAACTTCAGAATATTTTAATTTTCAACATATAATTTTGTTACACAAACATCTTATTAATATGATAATATTGTACAATAAAATTCTCATTAATAATATTTAGTATTTGAATTAAATTAAAATTACTTCAAGAAGAGTTTTTTCAAAAATCATCACATATAGGCCATTTAAATATCAAATGTACTAATATCTATTTGGAAATAATTACAAGCTTCATATTTTTCTAATTGTTTGAAAAACATTTAATAACTTTGTAAACCCATCTATGGGGAGGAAAATGATTATGTTTGGATTTTAAAAATATATAATGAATTTCCATGATACAAAGAAATTTCATGTAATGGAAAATTATGTCTACATATAATATACTATTTCTAATTAACATAAATTTTATAAATGTTTTAGAACAATTTGAATATGTTATTATAATAATTATTTTATGTAAAATATCTTTATAGTGCATGAAATATGTGGGATATTTTCATCTTTTGGCCTTGATAATATATCAATAATCTATTAAATAAATATAAAATGATTATTATTAAAAACTACGAAAATATAACATGATAAACTTCATAAAAATTATATAAACCCTCTAATTAATTATACAATGTTCTCAGTTTTAACTATCAATTAACCGTAAGTAATATAGTGAAGCTAATTACCTAATAAATTATTGAGAAAGTAACCTATGTAAAATTATGAGATTAATCATCAACAAAATAACTACATAAGTTAAAATATTGTTACTTAATGTTTTATCTAGAAATTATCATTTACCAAATCACTAAAATCAATGAAACTTATGAAATTCCAGAAAAATAATCTTACTCTATTCATAATCAGAAAAAATTTAAAAATAGCTTATGTTTGTTCCAAAAATTAACTTTTCATTTATCTCATAAATTATTAATCCTCAAATATAAAAAATGATTTTCTATTTTTTAATCCAAAAATTTATTTATATTTTCACAATGTATATTGATTCATGGGGGAAAAATATATGTGTTTCTAGAAATTTACTAAATCCAAATCCATTTAAATAATATCATCAAATTTGGTAATAGAATCAAATATTTTCCATTTATATATATATATACCTTAATAATGTATTTACCAAAAAAAAACATCGTATGAAATTAAATTAGTCACCTTATAATAAAATATATTTTCAATTATCAATTGTTATCTTTTCTAAAAAAAGAATATATACATATCAAATAATCATGTGAAAAAAATCACCACAATTACCTCATCATTGAATCACAAGCCATTCCAAAATTTTATCCATTCCTTTTAATTTATCTACCAAAAAATAATATATATATATATATATATATATATATATATATATAAACCCTTCTTAATAAATGTTACACTGATCCTCATGGTTATACATACCCTAGTCATGCACATTTCCTAAAACACTAAAATATATCTTAAAATTTCATTAATCTTCTTAAAATAAAATAATATAATACCTCAAAGGTTTTTCTATGGATTTATTTTTAGGATCACACATAAAATTATCATATACCATGTAAAATAAAACTATTAAATTAATCTAAACTAATTAGATTCAATGTCTATATTTTATTTAATAATAATAGTAATAACCCAAGTATCTCTATATTTTAATATATTATCTTAAATAAGATATTTCATCGTTTACATAACAAATATTTTTTATCTATATAGAATTATATAATCGTGATTATAATTTTTATAAATAATCCCATATATTTTATAATAATTTTATATTTCCCCCCTATGATAAAAAATTTTGATAATAAACCAACATAAATAAAGGATAAAACCAAATAAAAAATTAATACCATAATCACAAAAACACAACCTTATAAACTATAAAATCATTTGAAAACATATGATGAAAAAAAGAAACTTAATAAAGTGAAATATAAAATTCATTTAACTAACGGGTCAAGACGAAAAGTGAAAATCCATGAAAATGTTACTCTTATAAATAGAAATAAAATATGCTTATAAAACAATTCCCAAAATAAGCATAAAATCAAAAAATAATTCATGTAGGGTACACGTAACATCATATTAATTTTCCTATTAATCAATCCTAACCACCCATAATAGAATAACTCATTAAATGTTAAATCCTGCATAATTTATATAGATAATAAATCAATAAACAATTAAATGGAGTGTTCTGTCTGGTGCCCAAAAATCATCATAAATAATATTTACCAAATATAAAATTTACAAAAATATAATATTTTATTTTAACAGAGACAAAAACTCACAAAACATACTATCAATCCAATAATAATTAATATTGGTAGTTAACAAATAAATATAATGTGATTATATGGAAGGGATATCCAATATATTATTGTGAGGAAAATAAAACGTAATTAAATAATATTGATAATGTCCAATAAGAACATGAAAAAAAATATTAATATAATATATTAATGGGTGATATATAGTTTATATAAAAACTTCCACATATTTTATTTATTGTTTAAGATGTGACCCCATACATTATTAATAACATTTATTTCAGTAAAAATATTATGAAAAAGGGGGAATAAAAAATAACTACAAAACTCTTAAATCATTAAAATAAAAATTTAATGGTAAAAATGATTATAATTATGGTTATATGAGATTATATAAATGGAATTAAAATGATATTCCATTAATAGATATGTAAAAAAATGTAATTATATCGAAAATGGCATATGTGAAAATGATAAAAACTGATTCTATTCAAATATTAAAAATTTATGTTAAATTGGATAAAAATTACTAATGAGAAATAATATATATATATATATGTAAATATAATAAAATAATAGACATTTCACTATGGATGAAAAAGATCTCCCATTTAAAAAATTAGATATGGTCATCACCAATTATAGGGAATCTTTCGACTTATCATTAATCCAAAGGGAGGTGGAATATTAAGAATGCACATAAACCCCATAAATAAACACAATAGAATAACATAAATGTGTTTTTAAACATAAATCACACATAACCTCCCATGATATTAATTTATTCACAAACAATATCAATGTTAGTGTGATATTTGAAAAATAACACATTCTACCTCAATAATAGTTTATATGAAAACCATCAAACAGAAAACAAAATATTGATGAAGAAATGCCCATAATTTTATAGATATGCACGTAAAAAAATTAGTATTTTAGTATATAACTCAAAAATAGATAATAAGTGATGGAAATTAATAAATAATTAATGAAAGAAAAAAGAGTTATGTATCCTCATAGAAAATACCATTAATCAACTCTTATATCTTCTTAAATTGGGTATAAAAAATAACATAATTAATTTCCAAACTTTTAATCCTTTTTATTCATTTTCTTAATATTATTCTTATTAATTCACTTGTTTTAATTTTACATTCATTTAATTTATTTTTATTGTTTTTTATACTATTTTATGGTCATTCATTTCACAATAACAAAAAATTTGATGGTATAATTAGAATCATATATTTAATTGTTAAAATATTAAAAAATATCAACAATTGTTATGTTATTATATACATATCATTCATGGAGGAATAATATTCAATAATTCATTATATAATTATAATTATAAGAATTTATAATGAATAACCTCAGGTTGTAGTGGTTAATAATAAATATTAAATATTAATTTAAATTTAATTGTGACAGGTAATATTTTACCATTTTATATTAATAATACGGAAAATATTTAAATATTATTGTTTTATTCCATTATTTTTTATTATTTAATATCTATAAAATTTTGATGTTTATTAAATAAACATTTTCTTCATAGATAATAAAAAAGAATCACAACAATGAATAATTTTTAAATAGATCAAATAAATAAACAAATACATTATAACACATCGAGATTTTAGGAGATGAAAATGAATTTGGAGTGCGTAAAAACATTAAAAAAAGAGCATAGATGATAATTTTACTCATTGATTATTTTAATTAACATTTTTTTTAAATAAATATAATCTTTTGCAAGAGATGTGGTACACATAACCCTAAAAAATATTTTGTTAGATATCCTTCTGAAGATAAAACATTGATCTCAAACAATCCTCGAGATATATAACCATTATGACGTATATGAAAAATTGAACGATATAAATAACATTACATATTTTATTATGTATATATAAATATAACCTAATAAATATAAACTATATATTAGTGATTTGTAAATAATCAAAAAAAGTTTAGTAAATAATTTTAGTATTCCTAAATATGGTTGATTCAAAAATTATTTCTCTATTTTCCATCATAAAAATATATTAGAAATTTATTTTAAATAGTAAATATTTCTTTTGGAAAATTAAATTCATTTTTTGAATTAATATTTCATGTATTTCAGTGTTTAAATTTTCTTAATGTTTTTTAATAATATAATTTGTTAGTAAATATTGAAAAAATCATAAATTTTTTAAACCATCTTTTTATTTAATTAAATTAATTAATAAAATTGTTCAAATAAATTTTATTATAAAATTTGTATTATTTATTTATATTTATCTATTTTAATTACATTTTCATCGTCACAATATTTTATTTTAGTATAGTTTTTTTGGTTTTAAAAAGGTATTTTAATGAAAACTATTTTAATATTCATAAATTTTTTCAATTATAATTATTTCAAATAAACGAAAATGTGGAATGATAAAAATTTAATTTATAGATAATATTACAAAAAATATTAATTATTATTCAAATGTAGACTACTATTATACATAGAGTTAATATAAAATCATATTGTTCTGGAAAAAAATCACTTTTTGAAAACCCACTATTTTATTTCCACTGTTATTGTTGTTTTAAATTTAAAATCATCCATTTTGTGAAAAATTACATTAATATTTAAATATATTATTTTTAAAATTCATGTAAAAATTACTTTAGGGAATTTATTTGGGAATTTTTTGAAAAGAGTAATCTTTTTAAAAATATTAAAAAATACATATATTAATTAAAATATTCCTTTTTTGTTTAAAATAAAAATAAATTTATATTTTAGTTTATTTTTTTACATAAATTTATTAAATTATATTTCTATTTGTTTTTTTACTTTTTTTGGACCAATTAATAATTGAATTAATATAAAAATGTTTTTTAAATACTGGCAATTTTTTATAAAAACACATTTTCTTGCCATGTCTGCCGAATAAATTTCAAAATATAATTTTCCAATTATATGATTTTATTTTAATAATATTGAATAAAAAATTATAATCATTATATTTTATATTTTATATTATGTTTAAATTAATTTATGAACAAAATGAAAAGCGAAGAAGTAAAAATCATTTATTATGGGTTGTGTAAACATTGATTTATTACGGATAACTTATAAGATAATAATTACAAAGGATCTAAAAACATGTAATACATGCATTTTCTGGCAATATTTCATCCTAATATAATCACGGTTATATAATGTCCCATATTTTAGACTCTTTCCATGATACAAATATGGTTATGACTTCATAATTTCATAAAATTTCAAGTGTTCTACTCACCTCAATTATAAATGGCCACCCCCTCTATTCTCTTCATCACAACTTAAAATATCCGAGATAAGAAATTAACATTCAATATAACATAAAAAATCCATAATATCATCATAGAATACTTTTTTGGGTATAATTACATTGTCAAAATTCATATTATTGAAATCGAAAGTGGCTACCCAATGAAGAGGCAATGTTCGTCGATGATTGTATTTATTATATTTCACTATCGACCTCATTAAATTTATCATAAAAAATTATTATATAATAATATAATGATATATCATATAATATTATTTTAATATGTAAACAAAATAACATAGTTCATTTCTATATTCTATCAAATGGGTTAAGAATCATCATTCATGTTTATGCTAAGTACCACTTCGGTAACGAATGTCATTCATTTTTGTAGTACCATATATGACTGTTGGGTATGAGGATGGATAAAAAATTTATATATTATGGTTAAAATATATTTATATCTTTGGATTCCTTATATCATTGTTACCTTTAAAAATTCCATTTTGTAAGGGATGTGATAATGTATCATGTGTGCATGATAGACTTCTACCTCATGAAGTGAGGTGAGTCAATTTTGACTAACGTGTTAAATGGAATGTAATATGGATAAATATAATGAATATCTGTTAAATAAATGAAATAAAAAATAATATGGATCACATATTTACCCATTTTAATGTAAATATATAATTTGTTTCTCACAAAAAAATTGATAATGTCATTATTGTACGTGTGGACTACAACCTTTACAAAGTGACATGGATCTCATTCCATCAACACACCACACATATGATATATATAGTAATATTTAAATAAAAAATATTTTTTATATTATCAGGATAATAATATATAAAATTTAATACATAATTTCTCTAATGACCATTAAATAATGGAAATGTTACTCATGCATGCGTACAACCTACCATCTCTAGGATTGTAACATAGTCCATTTTTCATAACCATGTTTCCTGAGTAGAAATAATGATATAATTTAGGTATAAATATGATCATTATTAAAATATTATTATTTTATATATTCTAAGACTGTATAGTATTATTATTAATTGAATGTTTTATAAAAAATCACGAAAGTGAAATGAAGGCAATTAATACCCAAAACATTAAGAATGTTGTATAATTATTAATGAACATGTGATAATATTTTCCAAAAGAACGATATACGACATTGAAAATGTTATTGAGTTTCATTATTTAGTTAGTCAATTTTTTAAAACCACTATAATTGATGTTAAATCATGATCTACCAAAAGGTAGTGTTATGTAAGGGTTCTCTTATATCACATTTATTTCTGTGAGATTGATATAATATTCCATACTTATTCTTAATATATGGTTTATATAAATACTATGAATGTTTCTTTTGAATCATATACATAATTGTATGGAAATTTAAATACAAATTTTTTAATCACTATTTTACAAATTTTATGATTTTATATTTTCCATAGCGGTAATAGAATTTTTATCTCAGTGTTCATCCATTGATATATATGTTTTGTTATACACCTATCATCTTTTATGTGGTGTAAATAATACTTATATTAAATTTATATAATGAATATTTTTATTTAAATTATATTATATGTTTAATTTATTGATATAATTTTGTTGTTATTATAATTTAATGTTCCTAATTTTGTAGGTGTCATACATTACAATATCATCATTTGTTGAGATTATTTATAATTCTGCTTCCAATTATGAGATATTATGAACCATATCTCATGGAAATCATTAATTTTTTATCCCATCATCTTTTATGGTATTTACTATTACAATTTATTCTCTTTGGTAAATTATTGATATTTTTTTTTGAAATTTGACTGTATATCTATATCTGATTGGAAAATTGTTTTCTTCCAAAACAATGTTTTATAAATATTTTTTTAAATTGTTTTATTAATCTACATATATATTTTCAAAATATATTTTTAACCATGTTTCTAAATTTGTTTTAAAAAAAATTAATTGAATTGTCATGAAATTTTCTAAACAATACTTATTGGGGTTTTACTAAAAATAATTAATAAATAATATAGTTAGTTTTTGGCCAAGTCCCCTTTCTAAGCTTATTAAAGTGAATAAATATTTTCCATTTTACAATTGTGAAATATATATAGTTACCATAATACAGGAAACAAATTTATTTCAATCATACTATACAGTTTTACGTAGATATTTGTAGTTAAATTTTCATCCATCATATATTGAAAATTATAAAATTTTAAATAAGTGTTTCAATGAAATATTTATTTCAAATGTTTAATTTTTAACAAAATATTATTCAAAATTGATAGAATATGTTCCAAAAAAATATTTAAAATGATTTTAAAATATTACTTTATATATTTCAATTATTTATTTCTAATAAATTTACTTCCTCAATATTTATTTGATTTTTTTGTTTTTTGAAAAACTAATAATAAATATTACAAATTTATTTTAAAAATTATATATATATTTTTTTATGGTATTTTCATTCTTAATAAAAAAAATTTGATTCTATATATTCTTCAATGAAAATATATTATAATTATACCATGTTTATTCTTTCTCTAGATATATTAATATTGTTTCCAATATTTTCTTATAGAATATGTTTCTTTCCCATTTGATAATCATGTTTTAAAAAGATTCTTATTTAACCTATTTTTTATTTATGTGTTTATCTTGTTCCAAAAATATTTACTTAAAACAAATTTGTTTTCCATGGGATAACCAGGTTTTAATATAATATTGTTTTTTTATTGTATGAGTTTTATAAAGAAATGATAGCTATGTTATTTATTTCATGATGTTGTTACTGGATATTTTATATTTTGGGTTCACAAATAGTGTAATAGATGATCCCATTATAACTTACACGATGACTATTCCTAGCTATCATACAAATGAATTTGGAAATGATTATTTTCTCCTGAGAATTATATTGGATGTTGGTCATAAGGTTAGTCCAGTTTTACATGATTTGTAAGGGAATTATAAGAGTTATATGATTTATATTTTCCAATAAACAAAAAAAATTTGTTAATGATTTCCAAATGTTTATAGTTTTTTCGTTTATAATGCTTTATTTAAAACTGATCTTGATTGAATTTTATTATTTTTCTTTCTATTATTAATTCTTACCTAGATGATTTATGATTATTCATTCTGTTTTTTATGGATTTGAGTTATATTATGATTCACTGATGCACTCTATGTATTTTATCATACACTTTTACATTTATTATTCCCATTGATAAAATTAAATAGTTAATTATTATGTTTACCCTTACTTAGTATATTATGTCACCCTTGTGATTCAAACTTTTCCGTACATTATAAATAATTTTGTTGATAAAATATGTCAGGAAGGGAAATTATATGGATTATGATGATGATTTATAGTAAAATAAGAAAATCAATTTTAAGGGGGGATATCACATTTAATATAAGTTTTATTATAGTTGTAAGTAATTTTACTAAATAGAAAAACAATAATTTAATATGATCATTCAGGATGTAATTGATCTAGTTATTCTTTTTTTATGGTATGGTTTGGATGGAAAAAAATATGACAAACTTAATGGTATTAATGAAATGAATGCAATTTTTTATGATACTGGTAATGTATAAGGGATTGTGGATTTTTGAATGTTATAGCTTGTATCATAATAAAGGTATATATAAATTTTGAAATTAGGATAATCTCATGAGTTTTTATCATAAGGGTTATAGATACCATCATAGGTCTATAAGATTCAGGTTGACAATAAGATCAATGTATTACAAAAAATATCTGACGAATTCAAATAGAAATCATTTTGAGGTTATTAATGAAATTCTAGGAGTTGTTTTATTGGGTTGGGATAATTGTAATTCCCATGATCATTATAAAGTGTTATTTTTTATTTAAAGTATTGGAAGACCCAAATATTTTGTGGGAAACTATCGCATCCGGGAAGGATGTAGGGCTTGAACACACAACACAACTAATACAATGGTGTAGTACCCCACACTATCATGTATTATTTCCAAGTTTCTATGATGTTTTTATAGGTATGGGTAATTTTTTTTCTAAAACATATGGGTTTTTATTTCAGGAATAGAAAATTTAAATATCTTGGAAGAAAGTATGTTTAAATCCTTATAATACTTGTTTTTTAAACATATTAAAGAAGCATTTTAAGAAAAATAAGGATTTTAGTTTATGGAGTGACATGGTATCAACATAGTATATTACTATTTAGTTTTTAATCTTAATTTATCATATTAATTTTCATTCTTTCTTGTTATAATTTTACCATGTTCAACACATTTTTTTGGTTAATATCTACATATATTAAGAGTAACGTGTAATTCCTCTTATTCATTTTTGGTTTTCAAAACACTATTTTAGTTCATCATTCATTAATAAATCATCTATAATACTTATCGTTTAGATAAAATAATTATATTATAATAGATATTGAAAAAAATTAAATTCCACTTATAAAGTATGTATATCTTATTATTCAATTATTATAGATGGAAAATGATTCATTAATTCTATAAAATGTGTCATTAATCCAAAATGTTATCTTAATAAAATCATATCTGAATAATAAAATGGTCTTTTAAATTATCATATATTTTTGGGTTTTAGTCCTTTATCATTCCATGGAGCATTCACATTCTTATTATCAATTACCTTAATCACTATGTATATTTCATTACTCTTCCATTATATATTGAAAATAGTCCATTCATAGTTATGTTTTCAGATTTCGACACGTAGTTATGATTTATTATGTTTCTTGATATTGTTATTATATTCTTCCTCTATTTTATTTTTTTTGTCACATTCAATTATCCACACTAATTTGAGGATTGTCTCATAACTATACCAAATTTTACCCACAATGTTAGTCGGTAGCCTCTAGCATGTAAGTAGGAGCCCTTCAGTCCATCTGAACTGTTGAACACGTCAATATTTTAATGGATCTCATGTCAATAAATTACACAATATATCATTTATATCTTTTATAATTCTATTTCCAATGGGATATGATAATGGAACTCGTGTGTATTGTGTTCTATAGCCTCATGATGCAATGAGATTTGTTTTTTAACAACATTTTACAAATAAGTTAATATGGTTAAATATAATGAAAAATTGTGATATCCAGGGAATAATTATGATATTCATGAAACATTTATCATTATATGATGAAAATATATCATTTTTTGACACAAGAAGATGAAAATTGTTTTATCTATAGATAGCGAACACTACCAAGAAATGTGAATCCATTTTCATTTGCACCCCATAATGATGATATATATTAGTATATTTAAATAAATATCACGGTATAAATGATTTATACACAAATTTAATATATTAATTACCCAATTTCTATGTTGATCATTGAAAAAAGGAAATGTTACCAATGTGTACGTTGTACCTACCATCTCTATGATAATAACATAGTCCATTTTTCATATAATTCATTTGTGATTATATTGAAATGTATAATTAATGTATAAATATTGAAATTATGTCATATGTTCTATATAATACTATGTTTTTAAAAAGAAACTTTATGCTTGATAGCATATATGAGACTGTGCATTGAGCTTAAATGAAATACTAAATATTATTATTTAAATGTTACCATTATATCATTGTCGATATAATAGCGGGTATTAACATGATTAAGTGGATTATGATAATATTGTTTACAAAAGTATATATAATTAATTATTTGGTCACAAATTAACTATAAATGAAAACAAAACCATTTTTTATAATAAAGTGAAGTCTTTTATAGAAAAATATTTTAATGCAGATAAGTCTATTTTATAAAAATTAAATAAAAAATTCAAACTTTTTTATTATATTATGAAAATATATATTAGCTATATTTAAATATAATTATTAAAATTCATCTTATGTGTTTTCTAGATAGGATATAACTATAAATCTTGTTTAACACTTAAAAACCTAAATTTTTGTAAAAAGAATATTTACCAATAATTAATGGTGTCATTGTTATAAATTTGGGTTTTGAAACATTTATAAATTATTTTTGAAGAAAATTAAATTCTTCATTTAAAAAGGAATATAAAATATTATTATTAATTTTTTTCATATAACCTCTATGTTTTCATGAATAATGAGAAATGAGAAAATATAATTCCAAACAAAATTTTCTCTTAAATAGTATATATTGTAAATTAATATTTTTAAATTATTTTAAATTATAATTATATAAATTTTATAACTATTATTTAAATTTAGGTCATTAAAATATATTTCAAATTAATTTAGGATATTAAAACCTTTCAATTGTTTGAATATTTTTTACTTGAAAAACTAGTTTTATCATTCCATCAACTACATTAATTTAATGTTAATTTTATCCACATTTAAATTTTGTAGTATGGAATACAATTTTAATTTTTTTTTATTTAAACAATTATTAAATAAGGATATTTTATATTTTTCAATATTAACGACAACATTATTAATGTTTTTACCCTGATAAATGGAAAATTAGGTAACTATGGGTAAGAATACATTTATAAATATTAGAAATTTCTGATAAATGTTTTTGCAACAATATCAAAAAGTGTTAATTCAGACGAATATAATAATTGGATATATTTTATTACCAGTTAGAGACACTTGGATATCTCTATTCCATTTATAGTATTTTATTATAGAGAAAAGAAAAAATTTAATAATTCTATATTACCTAATACAAAATATTTAATATAAATTTTTTATAATTTATTTTCGACAATAAATATTATTTAAAAGTATAAAATAATTAATTTTTTCACGTAAAATTATTTTTAATTTTTAGGAAAATCATATTACCAGAAAATATTCCATAATAATGATGGAGTATTTATTTAATTAATGGAAAAATAAAATAAGTGATATTAAAAATATAAAATAAATATAATCTGAAATATTTAAATTTATCCCCAAATTTTATTGTCTTCTTTGACATTAATTTAATTTTTTAGAATGATGTGTTAGATTTTGTTATGTTATTTAAAAGAAATAATTTAATGAATAGTGTTAAATTTGACATTAATGAGATTTATAAATAAATATTGATTTTTAATGATATAAATTTTTTAAATATACAAAATTATCGAAAATGATTTGAATAATATTTAAAATATCATCAATGATCAGATAATTATACTTTTGAATTTTTATTGTAACAATATTAAAACATAATGACTAAAAACGCAAGTTATCACAACAACAGTTATGTAGGTCAAATAAGGGTTAATGTTAATATATAATAAATAAAAAATAATATAAACATATATAATATTTATTTGAGTAAGTTATTAATACAAATAATCATTTGATATTCTAAATAATGTAGATTACAGATAATTTTAATATAAAACTAATTTACATTAATTTTATATTCTGAGAAATTTAATTAGTGCCCCTCCAATATCATATAAAATAGATTAAATTATACTATATAACTTGAATATAAAATCCTTTTTTGTCCAAAATCTTACAAAACAATTTTTATATAATCCCCCAAAACATTCTTTATCACTTATTCAAGGATGGACCCATCATTAGTTGTCTAATGGTTTTAAGAAAAAAAGTTGGTCTGAGGTAGATGTATTGTTTTTGACAAAGTATTTAAATTTTATTTCATCATCCACAACATTAAAATATTCATCATCCATGATTAAATATTAAAATGTGTATTCCTAATATAATGATATTTGTTTATGTAAAATCATCACCTAAATGATTCTCTATTTCTCTCAAATGAAAAGAATAATCATTCATATTTATTATAAACTACCACATTTTGATAAGATATAATTCAATTTTCATAATTCACCCTCAAGACTAGTTATATTGATGTATATAAATTTCATATATCATATTCACAAAAAATATATCATTATAAAAATACAATATATCATTTATGTTCTTACCTTTCCATGTGCGTAAAAATGATAATGTCGTTCATGCATACATGTGAACTATCACCCCATAAGGTGACATGTTTTTTTATTTATCACCATATCACATGAATAAAAATATAATTATAATTTAAAATATAAATTTTATATATATAATATTATTTTATTTCCATTAATTTTATATTATATTAAACATTTTCTTATAATAATAATTGAAACATGGAAACGCTACTTATGTGTATATATTTCTTACCATCTCCAAGCTTGTAACATTGTTCATTTTTTATATCCATATTAGATGGATGAATATAAAAGTATAATTGATATAATTTTTTTTATTATATGATAAATGGTATTATGGAGATATAGGAAAACCAACTACTTTAGAATATAGACATCATACCAAATCCATTTTGAACTCATGTACCAAATGTCATCAAAACGTCTAACATGAACATAATTAAGTATGTAATTGATATGACATTGAAATATTTTATATAAAATGAATAATTATATTTAATAATTTTCTAACTAATGTACATAATTATCCTTTGTTAATTATTAAAGATTATAATTATATTCCCTGAAAATTTATACTCAAGGTAGACTGCTTTGTCTCAATTACCTTTCATTGAGTTGATTTATGATGTTATATATTCACTTTCTTTTAAGAGGTGTATATACAACCCCATGTACATGTCATATAAAGAATTTCAATATTCTTATGTTCTTTATTGATTTAGGAAATTAATTGTTTCTTGGGGATTATAATTTAAATGTTTAAAGTGGTATGGGACACTTTTATAATTTAAATATTTAATTTCAAAATCATCTTTTCCATTACAATATTCATGATAATTATTTATCATATTTAGTTATTCAGCTATTTTAACAACCAAGGCTAATATAAATAGAATTTTCCATATTTTAAATTATAGAATATTTTAAAAAGACATAAATATCATCAATAACACAATGAAAACACTATTTCCATGAAATAAGAACGAACTAAGTGGTATTCAAATAAATTATGGAACAAATAACAATTGAATAGTAAATTAAATAAATGAATTGTAATGCGACTATTAAGAATAGTATTGATGAAAATACAATAGTAACCTCACATATGAAATTATATTTATAATTTATCCATATTTTAAATGAAAAAATGATATAATTATTTCATAGAACACCTAAATAAATGTTTTAGAGTTGATAAATTACGTTTAGGTTTTTTTATAAAACACATATGTTAATATAAAATTTTAAGGTATTAAATTATTAAAAAATTCTTTTTTCTTAAAATAGATTCATAAATTTAATTTTTTTGGACTTATGATTATAATATTATATTACTAGACCTTAAATATTTTTTAATATATCCTAAAATCAGTTATAAATATAAAATCGGTATTTTTTGAATTAATGAAATTTTCAATTGAAAATCAATTTTTTTATATTTTGAAAATTATTTGCATAAAATGTGGTTCATTTTTTATTCTACCCATCTAAAACTATCTAAGGTTATTATTTGTTATTATTTTTAACAGTTGATTTTTTGGTGAATAGTGAAATACCATAATTTACATTATTTAACAAATACATGATTTATTGTGCCACATATGATGTTTTGATGATTTAATCCCATTGTAACATCTTAAATTTTAAATCCCCTAAAAGGTACACCATACTCGATCTGCCACAAGGACTCAAACGTATTTCCAAAAACGTTAGAGGCTTTCGACTAATAGTGAGGGACTATGGGGTGATAATAGGGAATCTTTTCCCTTTCTAGTGGAGTGTAACACAATAGAATAAATAATAACAATAGAATATGTAGTAAACAACATCAAAACTAAAGTAAACATCAAAAATGATAATGGTGTAGATATCCAAAATCTAAATAATATCATATTGATGAAGCTTGTTACCTGTTAAAAATAAAGAATAAAAAACAAGATATAATAATATCATAAAAAATAAAGTACTATGATACAACAATAAAAAATGAAAAACAACTGAATCTCAAGCCTTGGCATGGTCCCATACACTTCTCCACCTAAGACGTAATCAATTAAAAGTATAAATATGCTTTCTCATATCGACAATTACAACAATATAGTCTTTTGGGCTGAAAATTATTACCCAAATAGGAAGTGAAAAATAAGTCCTAGTAAGAAACCATCAAATGTCTGTGCCAATATATTAATGAGTATATTCAACAGTAGTGTATCATAATGAAATAATTAAACTAAAATGTACTCAAAATTAATCAATCCTTAAAGTCCTTTTCCAATTATACCATTCATACTCATTAAGAAATTCAATTACATTGTATAATTTTTCATGGGATCCATCCATGGCCAGTCAACCCATTTTTCACGAAAACACATCAGATACCTCGGTATGCAATTTATCATTTAAAAATGACAATCAAAACAAAGATTGTGAATTCTCTCAGAGGACGAGTCATAATTCATTACAATATTCAAACACTTGTTCAAAACCATTCCCTTATGTAGTCCACAGACATAAAAAATCATTTCCCAAAAAAAATTCCTCACATACAAAACAAAACATATCCCACAGGCACCCAAAACCGTACCCACTGGCAAGTAAAATCTCTTCCTGTGATTAGAATAATTCAACAGAGTCAATCCCAAAAAATAATCAATTAATTATAAATCAACACATGAAATATTTATTAAATTACATAGTCATCAATGAAACAATTAACATTGGTAATAATTTAATTAACAAATTAATTTCAAACAATCTATTTTAGGGAAAACATAGGCATAACCATTGGTATCCTATGCAAAAAGACCTAAAAATAATTATCCAATGGAATAAAAATGTGGTTTGGCACATAATCAAATAAAAAAACCCCAATATTTTCCTCTTTATATAATTAATCACCTAAACATCCACAGGAATTAACACTAGTCCAATTCTCAACAAGGAGACCACCCAAACATGGGTCTGCGGAACATAGACACATATAAAACAACATTACATTATGAAATTAGAATGAGACCACCTTCCTCATTATAGTATAACTCTCATGATTCTTCCTCAACATCAAATTCAAAATAAAATGTTATATATCTTGAAAACAAGGGTATTCAATCAACCATATATATCTTACTAGTGAACGAAAATCAATTGGAACGACTCAAGTGTAATCAATATCTTATCGATTGGGTTCAAACGATACATAAATTGATTGCATCATTGTTTAGATGATCATATAGGAAGGGGTTGATGTTCCAGAGATCCTATTTAGTTCCCCCGATGATCCCACTATCCAATCATCCAAATAAAGATGCTACAGCCCATTTTATGTGAAAAACACAAAACAAGCAGTGTGTAATTCTATACAAAAAACATGTATATTGTTTAAATATTAATTTGGTGGATGAATTTCATTATCTTACATTCCAAAACCTGTTTACATGACTAGACAGAGTGTACTAAAAATTGCAGAGAATAGAGTTGGCTCCCCCATCTTTCTTGGTGACATTCCCACATGCCAAAAATTTCCATCAAACACTAACATACAATACAATGTGTTCTTGCGAGTACATGGAATGGAACCCCTTATTTCATTACATATCCATAACATCTCTTTTTTTCAGGAAAAAAACTCAAATGAAAAAAGAGAAGAAGAAATATTACCTCAACGGAGGAATCATGTTTTTACAAACATCACCCCTTAAATTTTTTCCCTAAATTACCCTTCCAAGGGTGGTTATGGAATATATGTGAATAAATGTATCCACTATACATGTACGACAGCCTCCCTTTCCCAATTCCTATCCTACACTCGACCAAGCTACAATAGATTTAAAGACCCTAAATTTCAATGTAATGTTTTTAAATATATTGGAATTTTACAAGTCCATGAAAATTGACGGTGCATGATTTTGAGGCCCGGTGTGGCCAGAATGAATTTATGAACTTTTTTTTAGGTTTGTTCAGCAAACATACCAGCATGTTTTTGTAACTTTTAAACCATTTCTCGGAATTGAAATCTGAGGGCATCGTTGAACTCACAGTGCTGATATTTTTTTATGGGGACCTTCAACTCAACCGTAGTGGGTTGAGAGTGAATGATTTTTTTTAGTCTTCTCATGAATGAATAAAATAAATTAAAATTTCTAACATTTTTATTTTAGAAACCCCCAACATGGGTTATGTTTTTGGAGACCACCTGATCCTAAACCTCCAATGTGAATGTTAAGAGGTGGGGTCCACCTGAACTAACACCCATTATGAATTTAGAGGTGGGGACCACCCAAACCTGTTTACTGAGAGAAAACCTCTCCATTCATCCAACATTAATTATGCCAATTAATTGATCTAATTAACTGTAGAAACATAGAACATTAATTATTCAAACATGGTTGTGCCAACATAATTTATTTTGATAGACATAAATTAATAATTTGAATACTTTTCACATTTTGGGTGCAAATGGGGAGGAATGGATTGACATGAGGAGAGCTTTTGGAGGATTATTCTCTCTATTAAATAACACACTCTACAAAAAAATGCACAACCCAATGAAGATTGATCTTTCCAACTAGGAACATCATCAACGAGCGAACAGACAATCAAGAAACACTGATACCATGGATATCTATCTACCCCTTATCAATGACGTAAATGAACCTACAAGTTAGGGTTTTGTTTTAAATGGATCATTGTTAATTTCTTCCCATAACATTTGTTCATCCCCCTTAATCCTCTTGCCACCTCTCTAACGCAGAGGGTGCGGTCCAATCAATCATAACCTGACCCATCTACCATTTTTCAGGAATGGTGTGTTCTTCAATATGGAATATGCTAACTTTGTTCCATATTAACAAACAAAATAGCGGCTAGCCAAACTAGTTACTGACAATGGTACAACGAGAGGTTGCACCGCGTGGAGAGGAAGGCAGGACATCCGACTAGTCATGGTGGACCGCAGCAACGTGACTGCCCCGCCGCACTACGGACGCCCTACCGCTCCATGACCGCCCTACAAAACCACAGCTTCCACGCTGCCTCACTCATCCTAGAAGCCTTTTCGGCCCCCACATCCCCACACCGCCAGTGGGCTCTGCTGCCCCTGCAGCCTTAGTGGCCCAGTGACCTCCGCCACTCTGTGGCCCCACATCGCATGTGGCCTCTGGGGCCACGTACATACCGTGGCCTCCGTGGCTACCCCACTGCCCCACGGGATACCCGGTGGGTAGGGCCGAAACCAGTGGGTTGGTCCAAGTCGACCTGGACAAAATCAACATAGGTCAGGTCGGGTAGAGTTAGTCTATCCGATTCAAACAGAACTCATACCAGTTTCGACCATTTACTCTCTTTTGGCCATAACATTGGCACCAGGCATCCGTTTGATGAACGATATGTGGCACTAGAAACATTGAAATGAGATTATACATTTACTATATCACTCTAGAGATTCTGATAAAGTCTGGGTACGATTAGGTTAGATCAACCACGAATCCAACTAGTCCCTCAAGACTAAAAGGCTAATTAAATACAGACCATGTGTCATTTTGACACACTGTCTATTTCATTGGGACCCGTATAAAGTGGATGTCAATTGAAATAATTTTTCGTGATACATTGTGGCACTTGGAGTATTAACTAGTGGCTTGTGCGAGGACCCTCCCAAAGACTAGCGAGCATAGTACGGGAACCCTATCACTAGGTGGGAAGGTGTACATGGATATTGTGTGGGTGTAATGATGTACCAGAGCATGTACAAACTTCTTTTGTGGGATTGACGATGTACCATAGCATGTACTATGATCCTGTGTGGGTATGACGATGTACCAGAGATGTACTAGGATATTTTGTGGGTATGACAATGTCCCAGAGAATGTAGAAGTATCTTGTGTGGGTATGACGATGTACCAGAGCATGTACTACGATCATGTGTGGGTATGACAATGTACAAGACCATATACTAGGGTCATGTGTGGGTTTGATGATGAACCATACCAAGTAATAGGATCATTTTTGTGTCTAATGACGCAATGAAGATGTACTAGGATCATGTGTGGTTGTAACGTCATACTGGATATCTACTAGGATCATGTGTGGATCTGACGACATACTGGAGATGTACTAGGATCTTGTGTGGGTTTGATGACGTACTGGAAATGTACTAGGATCCTATGTGGGTCTGACGATGTACTATAGATGTACTAGGATCTAATGTGTGTCTGATTTTTTACTACGATCTTATATGGTTCTGATGATTATTTAGGATCCTTTGTGGGTCTGCCCCTTAATAGAGTTAGATGATTTAGTAGTTATATCTAATCCTATATACTACTATACTTATGTTATTCTAGGTGTGAGGTGTGTTCTTACATGTGTGGTACCTTCCTACATGGTAATACCTTAGTGGTATTCATCTTTGTGGAATACCTTTGTTGTAATTACCTTCATGAAATTCCTTACTTTGTGGATCATTTTAGATTTGGGCTTTTGGGATGGACCATATGTTTCTTCTTGATTGAGATGGGTATACATGATAACATAGATATATGTATGGCCATATACCTATGTAGGTTTGGATGTTGACTTAATGGTTTGTGGTTTATCCTTGTATATTTTGTTAGTCCTTGAGGGTCCTAGGGTCCCTACTGAATATCATTATACTCACACCTGCACAGGATATGCCAACACCATGTTGTGTTTGGTGCAGCTGATAAATAGCACTAATCAAGGCTGAGGGTACCAAGAAAAGACAGGGCCTGGTGGTGGACCATTCAAGATGTTGGTATGCAGATGAGACAAGAAGACCCGGAGTTATGTGGAGGCGATCTATACCTACACATCAGGTAGGAACCTTGAATGATGACCCATTAGCTGATTTCCTTTTTCTTTAGATGTATTTTTCTTCAGTTGTACTTGTTCCTTTACTATTGGGATTGTATTCTGGACCCATTTGACATTCAACAGTCTTCTTTCTATAATGTTTACTTGTGAACGTATCATATTTCTTTCTTGGTTGCATGTGTTTAAAGGTTATAAAACAATGCCATCTCGGTTTTGGGGAATACACCTTTCGGTGCTAGTTGCCAGCCCCAGGCCAATAGAAGGCGGGATTGGGGTAGTCATGCTATGGGCCTCAAGGGACGGGTCATGAAAAATTGTTATCAGAGGATTCAGTTATTCCAATAAAAATAAGACTCTGATATTCTTAACGATACTGGTTTTAAGTGTAGTGAATTTGACTTTTAGTTTAGGTAACCCATTGTTGGTCCATCGATCGATGTTTCCATACACCAGGACCCTAACTTCTGATTTCCAACTTAGTGCTCCAAAACAATGATTGTGTGTGTGATTCGGGATTTTTCTTTCTGACATCATTGTGTCAGCTCACCAGGTATAAAATATTGAAAGTGGAATAACTGATTCTTTTTAAGATGCTTCCACACAGACATCCACCTAGGGTTCCTAGAGTAGTATGCATTGATATCCCATCGAGTGATGGGGCCTCGGTGCAGGGACCTATTCCTGTAGATGCACCAGCAGAGGCACCAGCAGTTCCTTTACCTGTTGGGCCACCGATGCCACCAGCCCCAGTAGTATAGAGTTCATGCCTCTTGAGTTCACTGCATGAGTTTAGCACTAGAGGCCTCCCCGGTTCAGGGTGAGATGGACCCACAGGAAGCTGAGGATAGTTTGGAGGTCGTAGTTAGAGTTTTCCAACTGGTAGGGACACCATATGATCTCAGGGTGATCCTTGGTGCCAATCTACTATAGGCTGCATGAGGCAGATGTGGGAGATTGATGATCTAGGTTCACGATGTGGTGACACTTCTTTGGGTAGAATTTGAGAGCCTATTTTGCGTAGTGTGTGACCAAGAGTCCCTTCGCACAGTACGCATACTGTAGATACGTCATCTGCAGTAGGGCAACATGAATGTGGATCAGAACATAGTGATATTCGCCGACCTTTTACGTTACTCCACTGATATTGTGCGGGACCCATTCATCAAGGTCCATACATTTGAGAAGGGACATAGGTGGTAGATTGGGTATTTGATAATCTCAAAATCATCCAGACGTAGGTGGGGGTGTTAGAGCAAGACCTCATAGTGGAGTGTTTTGTTGTTGAGAAGTCACCAGTAGTGATACCAACCACCTGGAATCACGTATGTGAGTCTATTGTAGCTGGCCATAGATAGATGTCATAGAGGTCCAAGAGGACCAGACATATAGGTGGACGACCACATGACTCAGGATCGATTGTGCAGTGAACCAGAGACAAATCCAGTCATTCGAGGGGTCGGCAATATTTCACATGCGGTGGGTAGGGTTACATCGTTTGTGATTGTCCGACCCCCCCCCCCCCCCCGTATAGATGATCAACAGACAATAGAAGGACCGTCCAGAAAGAGAAAAAAGTTAAATTGGGGAGGATCACACGGAGTAGGCGTATGTGGCATAATATTTGTTCATGCAGTTGGAGGTGGGTGACAATTCGAGATGTTACAGCCACCATCACTAGGAGGTCCACCCCGGCCGTAGGGAGTAGTTGGACCTGGGAGAGCTTAGCTCCAGGTATCTGAGGCCTATAATCATGGTGCTCTAGAGATGATACGAGGTACGATCATTATTTATTCCACCTTAACTGAAGTACTTATAGAAACATGTGATGGTAAATATTTTATTTCAACTACCCTCGTTTGGAGCTCAGATATTATGACGGTGTCATTGGATCAATCATTATAGCTAGAGAATCATATGTGAGCAGATTCAATTATTATGCAATGGTTATGGTGGTGGTAACACACTCTAGGAGGATATATCTTTTGTTAGGATCTCCTAGTAGTGGTCTCAAGGCCTTAAGATGTCCTCTTGGGTATGAACAGTTTATCTTATGTCCATTCTCAGATTGACTGTATTATGAACAAAGTGTGGTGTTTCCACACCGATGGGACTATGTTTTCCTCCAGTTGTAAGAAAGGAGCATTTTCGGTATAGGATGGACTTACATGGAGAAGGGTGTATCTGATTACACATCAGTTAGCTCGCCTTATTCTTGGAGTGGTTGATGTGGAGTGTTCGAGTTATCCTAAAGTGGTGGACCAGTAAGTGGAGGTCTTATCTGATGATGTTCTTGATCGATAACCACATAGAGAGGTGGACTTTTAAATGGACATGTACTTTGGTATGACACCGATATCTACACCAGCATATTAGATGTCTCTCACAGAGCATTGTTCTCCATGAAGGAGGATGGGAGCATAATGATTTTTGTTGACTATTGGTGCCTGAACCAAGTGATTATGGAGAATAGGTACCAACTACTGAGGATTGATGACCTCTTTGATCAGCTGAAGGGAGCACAGTGGTTCTCGAAGATAGTCCTCAGATCATACTAACACAAACTAATTGTGTGAGACTAATATGTGCATATGACGACATTCAGATGTTGGTATGTCCATTACAAGATCATGGTTATGCCATTTGGCATATCCAACCCTCCAGAAATGTTCATGGGACTCATGAACAGAATCTTTCAGATATACCTTGATCGCTTTGTAGTAGATTCATCGATGAAATTCTGATATACTCAGATACTGTGGAAGAGCATCCCATCATTTTCAGATAGTACTGGACACACTCCAAGAGAACCATCATTATTGTAAGCTCTTGAGGTGATAGTTCTGGGTCCAAGAGGTCCAACTTATTGTACATGTCAACTCGAAGGTTAGAGTTGTAGTAGATCCCACGAATATTGAGGGGCTACATGTTTTGGAGCCACCTAGGAGTGTGATGGAGTTTTAGAGTTTCCTTGGATTGGCAGGATAATACTGAAGAATTGTGCCACATTTCTCAAGGGTTGCAACAACTTTATCATCATTGACGAAGATGGGGAAACCCTTCATTTGGTCGAAGAGATATCGTCATTGTTTTTAAGAGATGAGGTAGAGGCTGACAATTGCCTCCATCGTGATGCTACCAGAGGAGAGGATAGGGTACTTAGTCTACTACGACGCATCAGGGACCAGGTTCAGATGTGTCATGAGGCAGGAGTAAGTAGTGATCACTTATGGTTTTATACAGAAGAGTAAACATGAGAAGAACTACCCTAACCATGACCTCGGGTTAGCAGTAGTGGTCTTCGAGTTGAATATGTGGTGACATTAATTGATGGGTGAGAATTTTGAGGTGTAATATAATCCCAAGAGTCTCAGGAATATCTTCACTCAGAAGGACCTGAACCTATGACAACAATGTTGGCTTGAGTTCTTCAAGGACTATGACTTTTGGATAATCTATACTCATTGGAAGGGGAATGTCGTTGCAGATACACTCAGCAGAGGATCTAGAATACAGTTGCTAGGTGAGGCGACGGAGCAGCTGGACGCTTTGCAGATATGCTTTGTGGATTGGGATGGAGGAGCATTTCTTCATAATCTTATAGTCACTCCCCAATTTCATCAATGAGTTAGGGAGGCGCAGCTCGGGGACACTGACTATGAGGCATGGCGTGCTCAGATATCCAATAGACAGAGACCTAATAGATTTTTTAAAGGTGGGGAGCACTTCATCCTCTTAAGAGGGTGTACCATGGTACCAATGTCACTTTTGGAAGTTTGTTGAGAGAGTTACACACATACCCTCTAGTGGTGAATCTAGAAGTGTTGAAGATTTACCATGATCTTGGACGACAACACTGGTGGCTGAGATTGAAGAAAGTAGTAGTAGAGTTTGTCTCTTGATGCCTCACTTATTAGCATGTGAAGGCATAGAATCATGTACCAGTAGGCTTGGATCATCCTTTAGAGGTTTCCAAGTGGAAGTTGGATGGAATATCCATTGAATTTGGGGTAGGAATTCCACGTACATCCAGATGTCATGAATCTATCTGGCTGATCGTAGATCGACTCTCCATGTCGGCCCACTTCTTACCGATTAGAGAGAAGGGTTCAGTAGAGAGAATGGAACACCTCTATGTGTAAGAGATTGTGTAGATACAAGGAGTAACATCTACAATTAGCTAGGAAAGTGATACATGTTTCACTTCTGGACTATGGAAGGTGTTACATGAGGCTTTCAAGATGCAGCTTCGTTTAGGCACTACCTTCCATCCTCAGATGGATGACTATACTAAGCAGACCATTCAGACTCTCGAGGACATGTTGCGTGCTTTTTTCCTCATCTTCGGTCACAGCTGGGAGGATCACTTTACTTTGATGGAGTTTTTATACAACAACATCCATCACCCCACTATTGGGATGGAAGCTTTTGAAGCATTGTACGGGTGACCGTGCAAATCAACTTTGGGCTGGACTGGCCTAGGGGAGTCAGCACTAGTGAGACCAGAGATGGTACTTCCTAACAAAGAAAAGATGCAGATCATCCAAGATCGGATGAAGACTGCACAAAGCATTATAAAGCCTTATGCTGATAGGAGATAGAGACCTCTTTAGATTCAAGATGGCGACCTTGTCTTTCTATGGGTCTCACCTTGACAAGGTTTGTGAAGATTTGGCTGGGGTGCACGACCCTTCCCACGTCATAGACCACGTCGTACAGGACATCGACAATGGGGTGACACTTTTAGAGGTTCCAGTAGATATTGAGGATCGATAGGAGCACATACTTCATGGGTGGTCGATACCTATGTTGCGTGTTCTATAGAAAAAGGTAACCTGCAGGAGAGCACATGAGAGCGGGAGGCTCATATGTGTGTTAATTACCCCCACTTGTTCTCTGAGTTTGAGTTATTTCAAAAGGGAATGCAAAGACCTAATGTGGGGAGAATGTGATGACCTAGAATTTCCATGTAATTTTTTTTAAATATATCGGAATTTTATGTGTCTGTGAAAATTTACGGTGCGTGATTATGAGGCCCTATGTTCCAAGAATGAATTTCTGAACTTTTTTTTTGAGTGCGTTCAGTAAACATACGATATGGTTTTGTTTCATTTGCACCATTGTTCAGAAATTAAATCTGAGGGAACCGTTGAACTCACAGTGCATGTATTCGTTTAAGGGGACCATAATCTCGACCGTAGTGGGTTGAGAGTGATAGATAATTTTTGTGCTTTTTGTGAAAGAATTAAATTAAATAAAAATATCTATCATTTTTATTTTAGAAACACATCAACATGGAATATATTGGTGGGGACCACCCATGCCTAAACCTCTCATGTGAATGTTAAGAGGTGGGAAATACTAAACTTGTTAGGGTTGGTGTCTTGAGAACCAAATGTTTTGTACTTTGATTACATAAATGTTCACTTTTTATATATTTTTCATCGTTCGGCATGACTATAATATAATAATGTCCTGGAATATTTCTTGCATTAATAAGGTCATGGAAGATCCCCGCTATAATGAGAACCTTGAAATTCTATAACAATATTCTTAAATAAATTTTTATGGTTGGATGAAATACTATGATAGGACACATAGTATATCGACAGTCTTGTGCGAGTACTCATAAGAAGATGAGACTCTCTCTCATGGAGTTCGCACTTGGTAAACTCCAAGATAGGAGATTATGAGAATAGACCTTCCAGTATAAATTCTACATGTCTTGGTGTCATCGTACATTTCTATCTATGAGCCTGTGTAATGGACCTTAGACTGGAATATTATCATTAACTCATGTCATGACTCGCGCACTTGGATGAACTGACAAAAACCGTCACACAGACTGTTGGCAGGATGTAGGGTACGTTGGGGGCGTCACGAGCGACATGTTGTTAATGGATAAGTCGAGGAAGGATTTGTCCCTTCTACTTATAGAAGTTGATATGTCATCCCTTTGATTGAAATAGAATTTTTGCATTAAATTCCATTTTCATTGTGTAAACGACGAGTTTATTTCAGGATGTCACAGAACGAAAGATCATGTATATAGGTTTATGAAACTACCATGAAACCTGCTTGATGAGATATCAAGACAAAGGGATTAAATTACATAGTAAATGATCGTATGAGGTGATACGTCAATGTGGCGTCAACTTCTTTCACCTGGGTGCCTTGACCCGTTTATAGACTGTAATCTTAGACTTTAGGCAAGCCCACTTAATGCTAATGAGAAAGAGGAATAGAGGGTCACACACTAAGTGTATTAAAGTTTCTCAAGTAGAATAAATATTATTCCCATATGTGGTTTAATAATTATTCAATGAATCCTAGATCGTTTTAATTATTGGAGGAAGAAGGAAATGAATAAATGAAAAAAAAAGATATACACACCGTGTACATTGAATGTACACACCGTGTAGTTTTCAATGAAAAACAAGTACACACCATGTATTTATTAATACACACAGTTCAGTTTTTCAGTCATGATTTTGAGGATATAATATTGTTTTAAATTATATTTATTGTAATCAGCGTGGGTGTATGTCAAGGAATTAATTATTCCACATGAGGTTTTAAATAAGACTCAATGAAATAAATTAAACGTGTAAGGTGTTTATTTATTTTCATAACTCTACAACCTCAAACTTGATTATAAATATCCTCACAACCTCATATTTTTCTGAAACTCAAGAGAATAGTTGTGCACAACAACATTGGAGAATTCTTTCAAGGGTGAAAGAACCTCTTCCCCCAAGAACATTCTCAAGACAGAGAGAGATCCTCTTACATCGGATCACGATGATCTAAGGCGGACAATGCAAGTAAAGGTTTATCCATGCTAGAACCCAGAGAAACCTTTGGCGACATCCTGAGATATGAGGTACACGTGTGTTTCACCGCTAGAGGAAGTCTACACTTGGCATCTGCGACGCAATGACGAATCACATCGGAACGTGATCAAGAACCTTAATGAAGAATGAACACCAAAAAGTTATTTCTTTTGATTAAATTAATTATAATCAACCTGTAATGATCCTGCTTTGTGGTTTTGGTACCTTCCTTTTCATTGTCCATTTCTGTTATTCGATCCATGGAGACAGGCATTTATCTTCCTATTGATCCTGGATTGATCATTGTTAATGGAAAAAGGCCAAGTGGGAATATCTACCCAGGCACTTCAGCTGCCCTCAGAACCTTCAAATGGTATCAGAGGGAGGTTACCACATTGAATATAGTTATTTAATATTTTTTGATAATTTACACATTTATATTTGATTCAGTTAGAAATAAATAGTTCTATAAATCTGAATAAACAAGATCTATTCTTCCTCATTTGTTTATCGATTCATATCAGAGAAATGACCTTTTAATTTTAATTTCGGATTAAAATAAAATTGAGGAACTCATCTGTTATAGCCACTCTTTCCTTCTGTACAACACGGGATTACACGGCATGTAATTAAAACTACACTCCATGTACATAAGATCAATGAACATGCACTGGTCTTCCAAACCATGCCGTGTAAATTGAATATTCCTAAGTATTAATCACACCGTGTTGATCAGAATTGAGCGGCGCGTGGAACAAGAATACACGGCGTGTATGTTGGAGAAACACGCAGTTTAGTGCGTTCCGGCCCAGGTGAAACCGTGTACAAATATAAGTCACATACCGCGTACATGGGATCTCCAGGTTGGTTACCGCATAACAAGGAATTACACGCTGTGTATGATTCATCTACACACCATGTACTCCTAAATTTCCAAATTACATAGAACATTCCAAATCCCCTGGTGTGCACTTAGGATAAAATGTGAAAAGAAATACACGCCATGTAATTATAAACTACAGGTCGTGTACTTTCCAGAAATGGAATTTCACCAGGTTTTCTCCAATATACAATGACCCGTACAAGGAATATGGATGAGAAAGAACTCACAGATATTCAGAAACAAATTGAATATAAAGAATTGATTAATTATAAGATCATAATTAATTTAATTCAACCACTTCATATCATAAATGAATGAACGATTAAAAGAATTTTATTTCTAAATTTTCATAAATGTCTTTGCATGCTATGGATGATCATGAGCTAGAACAAAGACCATTTTTATGTGTATGGTTTCATTTAAATTTACTTAATTTAAATATGATGACCTGTGAGCCCTCCTCCAATAAAATGTTGGGCCTGTGTGCCCATGGTTTCTTTAATGTAAGCCCATGTAATTGAGGATCTTTCAAGGTAGAGGAAACAGTTGAAATCCTGAAGCCGAGGTGAAACCGATGCAAGAATATACAAAGGTGGACACGTAGGAGCTAAAAAACATGAACCATCTAGTTCATGGTGTTTTCCCTTGGTCAGGGTTAACATATAAAACTGCTAGATAATCTAACAAATAGAATATCATGATCAATACATATTATTTTATTTCTGTCTAAATTGCAAGGTTTATTTATTATGTATGTGTTGTCATGATCACATAGTTAATAAAATGAACAAGCATGCAAAGATGGAATAAAATAAAAACTGGACTATGGGTAAACATTACCAGAACATGGTTAATCACTTAAGAAAGCGTCACTTAATATTAAAAATTATGTTATAATGCAAAACTTTGCATAAAGTGTTTAAATTCCTCAATACCATATTAAGTCAGACTTAGCCTTTAGTTACCTTATTAAGGGAAATACTCAATAAAACTATGTGTTTGACCAACCCTTGTTGGGAAACTTACTTTTATAAAGGAATACCTTATGAAATGTTTCAGGTTGACATAACTATATTACAACAATATGATTATCCCTTGATATACGTGATGTAATATTGGAGGCAAGAGTTGAGGAAATCCAAGTTAGGATTTTAGGATTGGGGAGTCCACTCAACAGATAAAGGAAATGTACACTCACATTTGGAAAAGACATTCCTTCGTATAAACCTTCAAATATCCTGACCAACCATTGTTGGGATAATGCGAATGGGAATATGGATCCATTCAACTAGAATGTCAATGCTACTGGACATGCCGAGTTCATTGGTTAGGGCCATTAGGAATTGATAAAATTGTTGGAGACTTAATAAATTTTATTATTCGTCATAAAATGTAATCAAGATAGTACTGATAAATTTTCTCCATTAATTTGTAGAATCAAAATGAAAAACCCATCAACCACATTTTCTCTACGATCAATTCTAGATAAAGACAACATCCTCACTGGCCGTAAATTTCAGTAATGGTTTTGGCACCTTCGGGTTATCATACGCTGTGAATGAATGTTTTAAGTGCTTGAGTCCTCACATCCTGATTCCCCTACCCCAGGGGCGAGTGATGAATATTTCCAGGCCTATGATCAATATTTGAATGATGCACTTGACATTCAATGTTTGATGCTACCATCAATGTCTAGTGATCTCATGATGTCTTAGGAAGGCATGGATTCCTATAGCATGCTCAAGAACCTCTGTGTTCTATACCAGGAGAGACAAAGATAGGAAATGTTTGAGATCTCCATGTCTCTATTTTAGGTCATTCTTGGAGAGGGTGCCCCAGCTGGGCCTCATGTAGTCAAGCTCATTGGATACATTGGGCACTTGGAGGTTCTAGGGTTTAAACTCCTTGAAAAACTGGGCACCTATCTCATTCTTGCATCACTCCCCCAGAGCTTCTAAAACATTGTTTTGAACATCAACATGAACAACATTTAGAAGTCTCTGTCTGATATTCTTATCCTTATTCACCATGTGGACAATGACATGAAGCGTGAAACTAATTCTTTTCTCATGGTGAATAAATTGAAAGGGAAGGTGATGAGCTTTAATCCCAAAGCATCATCAAGGCCTTCCAAGAAAAGGAATATCAAAGGGGAGGTAAAGGAATAGGATACTGTTTGTTTCTAATGTTACAAGAAGGGCCACTGAAATAAAAACTGCAACCAGCCAAGGAAGAAAGGGGAAGCATTTGGTGCGTTTGTTATCGAATGAAATCTATATGTTTATACTAATTGGGTATTTGATTCTGCTTATGTTTTTAAGTACCCTTTGTAACCCAAAAAATTATTTCAGTATCCAGATTTGATACTAGATTCATCTTCATGTTTGGAAGTGGATGTTTCTATTTTTATAAATATAACATTTTTTGGTAGGGAATATTAATATAATGGCCTTTATATGTTAGACTACACAAACCAAGTAATGGAAATCGATAACAATGTTAATTCACATGACTCATATCACACCCAAATTTGGTATCACGTGCAAGGTCATGTAAATGAGAATCGTTTGACAAAATTACATCAAGATGGGTATTTCGATTCTTTCGAACTAAAACCACTTGGTGTATGTCATGCATGTCTACAAGGCAGAATGACCAAAGCACCATTAAGTGGGAAAGGACAATGAGCTAAAGAGCTTCTAGAATTAGTTCACTTAGATGTGTGTGGACCATTTCCAATTGAAGAAAGGGGTGGGTTCTCATACTTCATAAATTTTACTGATTATTATAGTAGATATGGACATATCTACATAATGAGGTATAAATCAGATTCTTTTGATTGGTTCAAAGAATACAAGAATGAAGTTGAGAACCAGCTTGGTTAGAAGATTAAGAAACTCCGCTCAGACAGAGGTGGAGAATATATTAATCAGGACTTCATTGATTTCTTTCATGTGATCGACATTCTATCTCAACTCACACATCCTTAAACACCGTAGTGGATTGGTGTAAGTGAAAAGAGGAAATGAACCCTGTTGGAAAAGGGGAGATCAATGATGAGTCATGCGAGTCTTCCATTATCCTTTTGGGGATATGAATTTCAAAAAATTACACACATACTAAACCAAGTACCAACTGAATTGATAAATGGTATACCATAGGAGTTATGGAGTGGATGGAAAGCCATGTTATTGAATTTACATGTGTGGGGTAGCAAAGCATCTGTTAAGGCCACTTCGGGTAACAATCTTTCCCCATGTGGAACAAAGTGTATCATTATAGGATATCCCAAGGAAAGAATGGGATATTACCAATAAAAACCTTCAGCCAAAATGGTTATGGTGGCAAGACACGCCATATTCCTTGATAGGGAGAACATATCCAAAAGAGATAGTGGGAGCGAGATAGACTTTTATGAACTCGAGGCTCAAGATACACAGTTTTTGGTACAAGAAGAGATTACACAAAGCCCCATGGAATAAAAAACTATTCTAGAGACACAAGAACTGAGTAAGAGCATGAGAGAGATGAGAGAACCATAAAGATATGGTTTTCTTGTCACTGAGGATGGGACTGATTGTTGGTTGACAATGATGATCCTTTTTCCTACAAGGAAGCAGTTAAAGGCACAAACGCTGCCAAGTGGAATGTAGCCATGAATTTTGAAATGGATTCCATGTTCCAAAACCATGTCTGGATTTTGGTAGATCCTCCAGTTTATGTAAAGCCTATTGGTAATAAATGGGTATTCAAGAATATACTGGACATGGAGGGGCACGTAAGAACCTATAAGGCATGAATGGTTGCAAAAGTTTTAGACAGTGTCAAGGAATTGACTATGATGAAACCATTTCACAGGGTGTGATGATGAAATCCATCAGAAAACTGTTGTACATTTCTGCTTACCATGACTTTGAAATTTTTGAAATGAATTTCAAAACAGCATTCCATAACGGGATCCTCGAAGAAGATGTTTACATGACTCTACCTGAAGAGTTTGTGACTCCAAAAGGATGCCAAAAAATTATGAAAGTTGCAGAAATCCATTTATAGATTAAAGAATGCATCTAAGTCATGGAACATTCGTTTTGATGAAGCTATAATGGAATTTTTCTTTATTAAGAATGAATGTGGGCCTTGTGTCTACAAGAGGATTAGCGGAAGTGTAGTCGTTTTCCTAATTCTCTATGTTGATGACCTATTACTAATTGGAAATGAAGTACCTATCATACAGTCAATTAAGGAATGTTTTCATAAATGCTAATCCATGAAAGACTTGGGTGAGGAAGCATTTATTCTTGGGATCAAGATCCATCGTGATAGATCCAAGAGAATACTAGGCCTGAGTCAAAGTACATACATTGACAAGATACTAAAGATATTCAGTACGGAACAGTCCAAGAGGGGATTGTTACTAGTGTCACATTGCTATTCATCTTTCCAAGAAAATGTGTCCTCAGACACATGAGGAAATAATGTGAATGGAAAGGATCCCTTACGCATCCGCGATTGGGTCAGTTATGTATGATATTATATATACGAGGCTAGATGTTTCTTACACATTAAATGCGGCATCCAGATATCAAGCTGATCCAGGATACCAACATTGGATGGCAGTCAAGACTATCCTTAAGTATCTAAGGCGTACAAAGGCTATGTTCCCAGTTTTTGGAGGAGATGAGGAACTAGTCATTTGAGGACATGTAGATTCTAGGTTCCAGACTGATCAAGATGTCATGAAGTCACAGAATAGAAAAATTTTCAGTTTGAATGGAGGTGCAGTGAGATGGAAGAGCTCAATGTAAAGTGTGGTGGCAGATTCTACAGCGGAGTCAGAGTATATTGTAGATTCTATGGCAGCTAAAGAAGCAGTATGGATGTGAACCTTCTTCCAAGGGCTGGATGTAGTACCAAGTAGTAATGATCCTATCACACTCTATTGTGATAATACAACATCGGTGGAAGTTGAAAAAGATCCTAGCTCACATCAGCGAACAAAGCACAAACATCGGATGTATCATCTCTTGAGGGATTTTTCTCAGAGAGGTGAAGTTGCAGTGAGAAGTATTTCCATGGAAGACAACGTGGTGGACCCCTTGACTGAAGCCTTAACTCAACAGAAACATGATCATCATGTGAGGTCTAGCGAACTAAATGTCGTAGGCAGTTGGATCTAGTCCAAGTGGGAGTTTGTTATGATTGGTGTCCTGAGAACCAATTGTTTTGTACTTTGATTACATAAATGTTCACTTATTATATATTGTTCATCATTCTGCATGACTATAATATAATAATGTCTTGGAATATTTGTTTCATTAATAAGGTCATGGCAGATCCCCGCTATGATGACAACCTTGAAATGATATAACAATATTCTTAAATAATGTTCTACGGTTGGATGACATACTATAAAAGGGCACCTAGTATACATACCATAATGCGTGAGTACTCGTAAGAAGATGAGACTCTCTCTCATTGAGTTTGCACTTGGTAAACTTCAAGATGGGAGATTATGAGAACAGACCCACCAGTAGCAATTTTTCAAGCCTTAGTGTCATCGTACATTTCTATATATGAGCATGTGTAATGGTCCTTAGACTATAATATTATCATTAACTCATGTCATGACTCATGCACTTAGATTTACTGAAGAAAACCATCACGCATATAGTTGGTGGGAAGTAGGGTACGTTGGGTGCGTCACAAGTGACATGTTTTTAATGGATACGTTGAGAAAATAATTTTCCCTTCCATTTATGGAAGTTGATATCTCGTCCCTTTGATTGAAATAGAACTGTCGCATTAAATTCAATGGCCATGGTGTAAACGGAGAGTTTATTTCAGGAAGTCAGAGATCGATAAATCTAGAATATTTGTTTTTGACACTACAATGAAACCTACGTGATGAGATATCGAGAAAAGGAGATTTAATTACATTTTATGCATTCGTATGAGGTGATACGTCAATGCGGCGTCAAAAACTTTCTCTTGGGTGCCTTGACCCGTTGCTAGACAATAATCTTGGACTTTAGGCAAAAACTCTTAATGCCAACGAGAAAAAGGCCTAGAGGGTCAGACACTAAGTGTATTCAAGTATCTCATGTAGAATAATGATTATTCCCATACATGGATTAGTAATTATTCAAGGAAGCCAAGAACATTTTAATGATTATAGGAAGAAGGAAATGAATAAATGAAAACATGTTATACACTCCATGTACATTGAATATACACGTCGTGTAGTTTTCAATGATAAATAAGTACAAAACGTGTATTTATTAATACACGCCATGTAGTTTTTCCAGTCGATATTTTGATGATATATTATTGTTTTAAAGGATATTTATTATAATCTGCGTGGGTGCATGTCAAGGAATTAATTATTCGACATGGGGTTATAAATAATAGTCAATGAAATAAATAAAACGCGTAATGTGTTTATTTATTGTGATAACTTTACAACCTCAAACCTGATAATAAATATCCCCACAACCCCAACTCTTTTCCAACACAAAATAGAATCGTTGTGCACAACAACTATAGATAATTATTTCATGGCCGAAAGAACCTCTCCCTATAAGAATGCTCTCAAGGCCGAGAGATATCCTCTTCCATCAGATCAAGATGATCGAAGGCAGACAACACAAGCAATGGTTTCTCCACGCTAGCACCCGGAGACTCCTTTGGTAACGTCCTAAGATACACTGTACGTGTGTGGATCACCGCTAGAGGAAGTCTACACTTGTCTTCTGCGACGCAATGATGAATAAAATTGAAACGTGATCATGAACATTAATGAAGAAAGAACACCCAAAATGTATTTTTTTAATTAAATTAATTATAATCAACCTGTAATGATCCTACTTTGTAGTTATAGGATATTCCTTTTCTTTGTTAATTTCTATGATTCGATCTGTGGAGACTGGCATTTATCATCATATTGATCTTGGATTGATCATTATTAATGACAGAAATCCATTTGGGGACATCCACCCATGCGCTTCCGCTGCACCCAGAACCTTCATATTGTATCAGATCGAGGATAAAACATTGATTATAGTTATTTAATTTTCGTTGATAATTTACGCATTTATATTTGATTAAAATAAAAATAAATTGTTCTATAAATCTGAATAAACGATATATATTCTTCCTCCTTCATTTCTCGCTCCATATCACATAAACAGCCTTTTAATTTCAATTTTTGATTAAAACAAAAATGAGGAACTCATACGGAGGAGCCACACTTTTTGTCTGTACAACATGGGATTATAGGTCGTGTAATTAAAAATACATGTTGTGTACTTAGGATCAATGAACCGGAACTAGTCCTCCAAACCACGCCGTTTAAATTGAATATTCCTAAGTATTAATCACACCATGTTGACCATAATTGAATGGCACGCGGAACCGGAATACACAGTGTGTATGTTGGAGAAACACGCTGTGTAGTCCGTTCCGGCCCTGGTGAAACCACGTACAATGATAAGTCATGTACCGCGTACACGGGATCCCCAGGCTGGTTACCATGTAACAAGGAAGTACACGCCATGTATGATTCATCTACATGCCATGTACTACAAAATTTTCAATGTACAGAGAACACGATATAGCCCCTAGCGTTCACTTAGGATAAAAGGTGAAAATAAATACACGTTGTGTAATTATAAACTACATGCCGTATACTTTCCAGAAATGGAATTTCACCAGGTTTCCTCCAATGTACAAAGACCTGTAAAAGGAATATGGATGAGTAGAATCTCATATAAATTCATATGGGAATTTAAAATAATGAATTGATTAATTATAAGATCATAATTAATTGAAATCTAGCATGACCTATCTTAAATGAAAGAATGATTAAAAGAATATGAATTCTAAATTTGCGTAAATGTCGTTGCATGCTATGGATGATCATGAGCTAGAACAAAGACCCTTTTTATGTGTATGATTTCATTTAAATTTTTTTAACTTAAATTTGTTGGCCTACGAGCCTTATTTCAATAAAATTTAGGACATTCATGCCCTTGGTTTCTTTAATGTAAGCACATGAAATGGAGGATCTCCCAAGCCATAGGAGATAGTTCAAATCCAGAATCTGAGGCGAAACCAATGCAAGAAGATACAAAGGTGGACAGGTGGGAGCTGCAAAATACGAACCACTGGGTTCAAGGTGTTTTTCTCTAGGTCAGGGTTAACTTATCAAACCGCTAGATAAGATAACCAATAGAATCTCATGATCATGCGATCTTATTTTATTTCTGTCTAAATTTCATGGTTTCTTTATTATGTATGTGTTGTAATGATCACATAGTTAATGAAATGAACAAGCAAAAAATAATGAATAAATTAAAAACTAGACTATGCGTAAACATTATTAGAACATGGTTAATCACTTAAAAAAGAATCACCTAATATTAACAAGAATGTGATAATTCAAAACTATGCATAAAGGATTAAAATACCTCAATACCATTTTAATTCAGACATAGCCTTCCGTTACCTGATTAAGGGAAAGACTCAATAAAACTATGTGTTTGACCAACCCTTGTTGGGACACATACTTTTATAATGGAATCCCTTATGAAAGGTTTCGTGTTGAGTTAACCTTATTACATCAAGAGGAGTGGTCCTTTCTATAATTGATGTAGTATTGGAGGCAAGAGTTGTGGAAATCCACGTTAGTATTTCAGGATTGGGGAGTCCACTAAACAGATCATGAAACATTAATCTCATAGTTGGCAATGACCTACCTACCTAAAAACCATCAAATAGCTTTACCAACACTTGTTGGGATTATGTGAAGGGGAATAAGGATCCTTGACACAAGAATTTCAAGAAAATTTACAATCTGAGTTCAATGGTGGGGGCCATTTGGACGTGATAAAATAGTGGCAGACTTAATACAATTTATTATTTCTCATAAAATGTAATCAAGAAAGTACTAATAAATATGTTGTTTTAATTTTTACAATCAAAATGACAAACACATCAACCACATTTTCTCTGTGATAAATTCTGGATAAAGACAACATCCTCACTGGCAGTAACTTTCAGGAATGGTTTAGGCGCCTTCGGGTTATCCAACGCCATGAACAAAAGTTTTAAGTGCTGGAGTCTTCACCTCCTGATTCCCCTGCCCCAGGGGTGAGTGATGAAGATTTCCTAGTATTTGATCAACATTTTAATGATGCAGTTGATGTTCAATGATTGATGGTATCATCAATGTATAGTTAGCTCATGACGTCTCATGAAGACATGGATGCCTATAGCATGCTCAAGAACCTCCATGGCTTATACCAAGAGAGAGCAAGACAGGAAAGGTTTGAGATATCCAAGGATCTATTTCAGAGCAATCTTGGAGAGTGTGCCCCAGCTGGGCCTCATGTAGTCATGCTCATTGAATACATTGAGCACTTGGAAGTTCTTGGTTTTAAACTCCCTGAAGATCTGGGTACCGATCTCATTCTAGCATCACTCCCCCAGATCTTCTCAATCGTTATTGTGAACTTCAATATGAACAACATTTTAAAGCCTATGTCTGATCTACTTATCCTTATTCGCCAAGTGGACAATGACAGGAAGTGTTAAAATCCTTCTTTCCTAATGGTGAATAAAAGGAAAGGTAAGGAGAAGAGCTTTAATCCCAATGCTTCTTGAAGGCCTTACATGAAAAGGAAGATCAAAGGGGATGCAAAGGAACATGATTTTGTTTGTTTCTCATGTGTCAAGAAGGGCCACTGGAAGAAAAATGACACCCAGCCAAGGAAGCATGAAGAAGCTTCTGGTGCGTTTGTTATTGAATGAAATATATCTATTTCTACTAATTGGTTATTAGATACTGCTTGTGATGCTCACATATGTATCCAAATATAGGAATCAAGTAGATTCAGGAAGATTGATCGAGTGGAGGTAGATCTACGAGAAGACAACTGAGTTAGACTTCCTTCGGTAGCTTTCGCGGACTACCACCTCACACTGCCTACTGGGATGGTCTTGGTTTTTAATGGATGTTATTAGGTACACTATGTAACCAAAAACATTATTTCAGTATCTAGATTAGATATTGATGGATTCATCTTCATGTTTGGAAGTGGATGTTTATATTTTTATAAAGACAACATTTTTTTTGGTAGGGAGTATTTATATAACGGCCTTTATGTGTTATACTACATAAACCAAGTAATGGAAATCGATAAAAAAGTTAATTCACATGATTCATACCACACCCAGCTTTGGCATCACAATCTATGTCATGTCAATGAGAAACGTTTGAAAAAATCACATCAAGATGGTTATTTAGATTCATTCGAACTAAAACCACTCGGTGTATGTCATGCATGTCTACAAAGAAAATATTACCAAATCCACATTTAGTGGGAAAGGTGAAAGATTTAAAGAGCTTCTAGAATTAGTTCACATAGATGTGTGTGGACCATTTCCAGTTAAAGCAAGGGGTGGGTTCTTTTACTTCATAACTTTTACTGATGATTTTAGTAGATATGGATATATCTACTTAATGAGGTATAAATCATATTCATTTGATTTTTTAAAAGAATACAAGAATGAAGTTGAGAACCATCTTGGTAATAATATTAAGAAACTGTGCTTAGACAGATTAAGAGAATATCTTAATCAATACTTCATTGATTTCTTATGGGAGATTGGGATTCTATCTCAACTCACTCATCCTTACACACCGTAGTGGAATGGTGTAAGTGAAAGGAGGAACCACACCCAATTGGAATTGGTGTGATCAATGATGAGTCTTGCGAGTCATCAATTATCCTTTTGGGGATATGAATTACAAACAGTAGTGCACTTACTAAACTAAGTAACAACTAAATCGATAAATGGTATTCCACACAAGTAATGTAGTGGATGCAAATCCATGATATTGAATTTACATGTGTGGGGTAGCGAAGCATTTGTTAAGGAATCTCCAGGTAACAAACATTCACTCCGAGGCACAAAGTGTATCTTTATAGGATATCCAAATGAAACAAAGGGATATTACCTATACAAACCTTCAGAAAAAAATGTTACAGTGGAAATACACACCATATTTCTTGAGAGGGTGAAAATAACCAAAAGGGATAGTGGGAGTGAGATAGACTTCTATGAAGTTGAGGATCAAGATATAAAGGATTTTTTACAATAACAGATTCTACAAAGCCCCGTGGAAGAACAATCTGTTCCAAAGACACATGAACTGCGTAAGAGCACAAGAGAGGTGAGAGAACTAGAAAGATTTGGTTTTCTTGCCACCGAGGATGGTGACACATTATTTGTTGACAATGATGATCCTCTTACCTACAAGGAAGCAGTTTATGGCACTGACACTTCCAAGTGGCAAGAAGCCATGAATTCTGAAATGGATTCCATGTACCAAAAACCAAGACTGGATTTTGGTAGATCCTCCAGTTGATGTAAAGCATGTTGGTAAAAAATTGATATTCAATAATAAACTGGACATTGAGTGGAATGTCAACACCTATAAGGCACAACTGGGTGCAATGGATTTTAGACAGCGTCATGGAATTGACTATGATGAATCCTTTTCACCGGTTTCAATGTTGAAATCCATCTGAATCCTATTATCCATTGCCACTTACAATGACTTTGAAATTTGGAAAATGGATGTCAAAACAGCATTCCTTAACGGGAAACTCATGGAAGATGTCTACATGACACAACCTGAAAGGTTTGTGACACCAAAGGATGTCAATAAAGTATGAAAGTCACAGAAATCCATTTCTGGATTAAAGCAAGCATCAAGGTCATGGAAAATTCATTTTGATGTAGCTGTAATGAAATTTGGCTTTATTAAGAATAAATCTGAGCCTTGTGTCTAAAAGAGGATTACTGGAAGTGTAGTCATTTTCCTAAGAGTATATGTTGATGACATATTACTAATTGGAAATGATGTACCTGTCTTACAGTCAGTTAAGGCATGGTTGGATAAATACTTCTCCATGAAATACTTGGGTGAGGAAATATATATTCATGGGATCAATATCAATCGTGATAGATCCAAGAGAATGCTAGTCCTGATTCAATATACTTACATTGACATGATACTGAATAAATTCAGTATGGAACAATCCAAGAGGGGATTGTTACCAGTGTCACATGGCATTCATCTTTCCACGAAAATGTGTCCTTAGACACATGAGTAATGAAAACCTCTAAACTCAAATTTTGAATTTAGAGGTGGGGACCACCCGAACCTTTTTAATGAGAGAAAACCTCAAAGCTCACACAACATTAATTATTCCAATTAAATGAGATAATTAATGGTTCCAATTCAGTATATTAATTATGCCAACATTGTTGTTCCAACATAATTTATTTTGATAATCATAAATTAATATGTTGGTGTCTTTTTATATTTTGTGTGGAATTGTGGAAGGGTTTAGCAAGAGGAGATATTCTGGATGATTATTCTCTCTAATAAAGTACATGCTCTCTAACAAAAAATGATCTCCCCAATGAAGAATTCTCTCGCCAATGAGGAACATCAACAATGAACGAACTGACGATCAAGGAAACGACGATGCCACCGATGTCTGTCTATACCTCTTTATTGACATAAATTAACCTTTGAAATAATTGTGTGTTTTAAGTTGATCAATGTTAATTTCTTCCTCTCAAAGTGAATCATCACCCTTGAGCTGCTTGCTACCTCTCTAATGCAGAGGGTGTGGGCCAAAAAAATATGGCATGACCCCTCCATTGTTCTTCAAGAATGGTGTGTTCTTCGTGATGGAAGAAGGAGACAATGTGCGATGGGAAGGAATGAAAGAGAAGTCTTCCGAACCGGCGGTCGACGAAGGCGCAAATCATGATGGCGCCATGAGGAGAGGGAGGCGGGCCATCTAGCCTACTGCGACAGACCATCACACCGTGGATTCCCCATGGCATAGTGGTCGCTATGTCGGACCGCTGCCTCCATGCCTCACCATGCCGCACTGCGGCCTCAATGGACCTCATATCCTCTGCCCCTCTGCGGCCTCGCGCCGCCCGCGGCCTCCGCTGCACCTGCAGCTTCGGCATCCCCCAAGACCTCCACCTCCCCATGGCCCCCTTAGTCTTAGTGACCCCCGTGGCCTTCGCCGCTCTGCGGCCCCTGTGGCCTCAGCAGTCCTGCGCTACCTACGACCTCCGAGTCTGGGCCACCAGTCCGGTCCAGACACAGCGGTTCGGGTTTGGTTGACCCAAAACGGGTCGACCTCAGACGGGTCGGACCGTACCCAGAACAGTTTCAATTATATAATCTATTTTGGACATAACATAATATTGGGCGTCCATTCGATGAACCATCTATGGCGTTGGAAACCTTGGAGAAAAGAGGTACATTCGGTATACACCACTAGAGGTTCTCATAATGCTGAGGTACAATCGGGTTGGATCGAGCACAAATCAAATAGGGCCCTTGGTACTACAATGCTAATAAATTACAAAACGGGTGTCCATTTGATGCACTATGTATTGTGTTGAGACCTCAATGGCATGTTGGTACATTGAGAATATTCTTTGACAGACTTAGTGGTAATTGGAATTTTGACCAGTGTCTTGTAGAGAAGACCCTCCCAGAGACAATCGAGCATAGTGCGAGAACCCTGTCACTGGCTGTGATGATGTACTAGGATCTTGTGTGGCTTTAACGATGTACCAGAGCGTATACTAGGATCATGTGTGTATATGAAAATGTACCAGAACATGTATTAGGATATTTTGTGGGACTGAAGACATACTAGAGATGTACTATGATCCTGTGTGGGTCTGACGATGAACCAGATCATGTACTGGGATTGTGTGTGGGTCTGAAGATGTACCAAATAATGTACTAGCATCCTATGTGGGTCTGACGATGTACCAGAGCATGTACTCGGATCATGTGTGGGTTTGATGATGTACCAGAGCATTTAATAGGATATTGTGTGGGTCTGAATACGTACTGAAGATGTACTAGGATATTGCGTGGGTCGGACGACCTACAAGAAATGTACTAGGATCTTATTGGGGTCTGCTGACGTACTGGAGATGTAGTATGATCACGTGTGGGTCTGAAGATGTACTGGATATGTACTAGGATCTTGTGTGGGTCTGAAAACATACTGATGATGTACTATGATCATGTTTGGGTATGAATATGTAAAATGATCGTTTGTGGGTCTGATGATGATTTAGGATCCTTCATGGGTCTACCACTTAACAGAGTAGGACTGTATAGTAGTTACATATAATCATGTCTACTATTGTACTTATGTTATACATGGTGTGATTTGAGATCGTACCTATGTAGTACATTCCTTCATGGTAACACCATGGTGGTATTCTTCTATGTGGCATACCTATGTCGTACTTACCTTCGTGATATTCCTTCCTTTCTGGAACAGTTGAGCTTTGGTCTTTTGGGTCGGACAATATGTTTCCTCTTGATTGAGATGAGAATATTTGAGAACATAAGTATATGTATCAACATATACCTATGTTGGGATGATAGTTGACCTCACGCATTGTGTATTATGTATTTTGGATTTTTTGAGACCTTGAGGGTCTCGGGGTCCCTATTGAGTATCTGTATTCTCACCCCTTCACGGACTATTCATGCACCTTATTTTTTTGGTGCACACAAAAAAAATGAGTTGTCGAGGCTGACGGTACCAATACTAGATGGGGCCCATTGGTGGACCACACAACGTGTCGTTACACAGAGGAGACGAGCATATGTGGACTGCTGAGGAGGCGATATGTACCAAACCTTCAGGTAGGATCCTTGGAGGACGACCCAATAGATTCTTTCCATTATCATCATGTGTATTGTATTTCAATTGTACTTGTACATTTACTATTGGGCTTGTATTTTGGCCCCATTTTACCGTCATCACGTTTTTTTCTATACAGTTGAATTGTGTTCGTATCTTGATGTATGCTTGGTTGTGTGTGTTTTCAGGTTATAAAAGGAAAGTTGTAACACCCTGACCCCAGTTACCGAGAGTCGGTGCATTATTTCGTAACATTGGCATGATCACAAAAGATCATGCCTTGAAATAGCGATTAGTTTAGAAGCCTTGGAAACACTAGATACATTTATAAGTCTTACATTACATCATAAAGTAAAACAAAACTACAACAACATATTTTCTTAATTTCCCCTCATACTATCACAGAAGGTCATTAATAATATACATCTTCACATCCTATAAAAATTAAAACATTGGAAGGGGTGAAATCATATGCTTAGTAAGTATAACAATATAGCCGAAACTTTCATAAATAAACATTATCATTTAATGAAATGTATAACTAAAACAAAATACTTTTAAACAGGAACTTCAACATAATATGGAAAAAAATAAAATGAAATAAGGCCATTTACTTATTCACATGGATATTCTACTAGTCGAATAATCACATTCAACATCAATAACCACTTTCATAATGATGGAATGCATAATGCCAGACTATCATAACCATATAGCCAAGGCCTCGTGCCAAGACTACAAATAAGATGTTGTCAAGGCTTCGTGCCAAGACACTAGTTTGTCTCATGAGACATATCAATGCATCGAGGAGTTATAGTGGGATCCACCCATCACAGATTTAGTCTAATTCATTCCTCATATAAAAAGGTTTAAACATATCATATACTATAACATAATCATATCACATAAATCATGCGTAAAGGAAACATAACATTTCCACATTTCGATCACAAGACATCAATACAACACATTGATTTAATAAAAACATTATCAAAACCAATTTCAATACCAAAATAAAAGAAATGTAAAACATGGTATTTATTTTTCATTTAAAAAAAGTTATGGCTTGTAAAGGAAGCCGAAACTCCAATAATGGTCACGGTGGCGGAGAAGTCATTTTACCCGCATACGTAACACAAAACATTCCATTTGTAGTTTATTAAAAATTCTTCGTATAAGAATATTCTTTTTGAGTAAAAGTAAAAGGGGTTTATACACCATACAAAAGAAATTTGTGCATGAAACAAAATATTACTCAATGAAAACAACACATGTTTGTGACAATTTAATTTTTACTTTAAATAAAAAGTTATTAATGTCATTTTCTGACCCAAGTTGCTTCATGGGGTACCCATGTTGACCCATGGATTGTCTTGGTCATCCATGACTCATCCAAAAAGGGTAGGACAACTGTAAAGGTAATTTGATATTATTATAACATTATATTTACCTTAAATTACCCTAATTACCTTTAATCGCGATTAATAAAACATAAAAGTTACTTTTCACCAAAAAAATATTTTAATCCCATTGAACCACATTTTACATCCAAATGACCACCATGTATGTTAGATTTTTTAAAATCAAATCACAGAAGTCGTAATGATTCATTTACATGAACAATTAGTTTTTATACTACCACTTAGTGGTTTCACTATTCATAAAAAATTGATGTTTTTCAGAAAATTAGCAAAAATTAACCCTAAGATATAATTGATGTTATGAATTCAAAAATGGCGTCTATTTTTAAAAATTACAAAAATATAAGGTGAATTAATTAATTTTATAATTAATTATCGTTGTCAAAACAAATAGCGTGTTTTTAAGAAACAATATCAATCAAAAGATTGACAATTGTTTATGTCCAATTTCAATGTCAAATGAATTCTAATGGCCACTGTTGAATAAAATGGTAAAATTATATATTAATTAAACATTAAAACCACTCAATTGTATAATTCATCAATATTAATTATTTTTAATAAAAAAGTTGTTTTCAATTAAAACATAGTAATTTTCACTATTCATCAAAATTAAAAAGTTATCTGAAAAGTTCAAAAATTTCACCGTAGGATAAATTAGATATTCTGAATCCAAAAATGAAGTCTATTTTGTAAGATAAAATTTATAAAATTTCAAAATGTAGGTATTACTATTCATAACAGCTACTTTTATTGGTTTTGGTGTGTGTTAGAACTCGAGGTTGCGTACAACACACACTGCTCTATTATTCAAAGAGAAGAGTACCATGGAAGCATGGGGTGTTACATTCTCCCCACCTTCAATAAATTTAATCCTCGCAATATAAAATTGTTCTTCAAAAATAATAGGTTGAAAATAGAAAATATCGTTGTGGAAAACCCACATCAGAAATAAGGATAATAAAATTTAACCTTAATATTAGGGAAAGGGAAATGGAAAAGTCACCAACAAATTATGATCTTGATTAAGAGAAAATTGGTGGAAATTAGAGACATATAATTGTAGGAAAAAAGTATATATTTATAGGTGGTGATTGAGGTTATTAATCACAAAAAAGTGTAAAATTGAGGGCTTCAAAGCCTTCAATCTATGGTGATTTTAAATATAATCAGTTCAATAAAACATACAATATTAGGATAACACATGTTTTTTAATATCCCTTTCATAATGTTTAAAAAATAATTTATTCATAGAATAAGAGAGAGGTATATATATATATATATATATTTGGAATGTAGAGTTTCAACCTTCAACTAATTTCTACCACAAACATATCTTTCACTCAAAAAGATAATAGAACTAAAAAATATTATATTTATCATAATCCTTCAAGTTTCAAAATATTAACAAATAATATTAAATTTGGAAAACTATTTTTTAATAACCATGGACTTCCTGTAGGCTAGTGGTAGGTAATAATGTCATGCCACACTATGGTTGTGGGTTCAATTCCTACAGCTTTGTCCGACACGACTGGTTATCCCCCAACCTGTAGGTTTTCCTTTTCCTAAAACCATAGTATTATAATATTCCAAAAAAAATATTCAAATGTATTTTAACCTTAGAAAATAATATCCAAAGTACAACTTAATGAATTCCAACCATTATAGTTATCCAAAATACCTCTTTCCAGACTTTCTTTAAAAGGTATCTAAATTCCAAAATCAATTGTAACATCAGATTCTCCAAACAAAGTAAAGTTTCTCTTATTGTCACATGATAAAAATATGATTACCTTAATCATATTAAAACATTAATGAAATCGACACGTACTATAGTACAATACATATATATATATATCACATTATTCTTATAACTAGAATATAATCCTTGAGTCAAAAAGCACCAATACATTAATTATTCCACTTCAACTATAGTAACAACAAAATATTTTCCTTGATCCCTTGGCCTTTTCTATGGTATGTTTCCTTGAAACATAGGACATTAATTTCTATACTGCCCCATTTCCCTACAATTTTATCATTCAACATTGATAGCCTCTTTCTTTCCCTTGAAATCACGAGCCTAGTGACCTTTTTCTCCACATTTATAACAAACTCCCATTTCTTTTAGGCAAGCACCAGGGTGATTCTTCCCCCAATTATCACATAATGGAAAATACTTCCTTCCATTTTTTTTATCTGTATCTGGTTCCACCGTTCTCTTCTTTTCTTGCTATAATTTATTGTCATATGATTTAGAGAATTATTTTTCTGTCTTGATAGCACATGAGACAATATCTTCATAAGACGAGAAAGATTGTGAGACTATGGATCGATGTAGAAACGATTTTAACCCACCAAAAAACAATCATTCTTACTTCTTGGTTTACATATATAATCTGCTGTAAGCCTTGCTAACCTTGTAATGTTACCCTCATACTTTGCGACATTCTCATCCTCCTTTTGTCTCTGACTCAGAAATTGCATTTCCATATCATCTTGAAGGTCACGATGTAAGTATTTTTCTATGAAAAGCTCTTTGAACTCCCTCAATTACATATTTCATACTTCATCATCTTCCTTAATGTTTTGAATCTGTGACCACCTTTGATCGGCATCTCCAGTGAGGCGGTAAACTACCATGACAACCTTCTCTCTTTCGCTACTCCCCACGGCGTGGAATATTTTTCTCTAAATATTTTATCCATTGCTCAGCTAATAATGTTTTTATACCCCCATTAAATATTGGTGGTTGTGGCCTCATGAAGAGATATAACATTGATCCTTCACATTGCGGATCAGGATGCTCTATACAAGTAAGGTTATTATTCATAACATTAGTCAGTTGTCCCAATATCGTGATAAGCTGATCAGCACCAGTTGTATAACCTACTCCATTATAATTATCTTGAGTAGGATGGAAATCCCTACATAGAGTGCGTGCATTGATATGGTTTTCATTCCTTCCACTAAGTTCCATTTCTAAACAATGTCATAAACTAGATTAATTTATGAATATAAATACATAATAACAAACTTGCAAAAGACATAAGATATATTGAACTATTTATGGATATAATCCATAATCATAAAAATGTTTTCTTTAAGGATGTATATATTCATAAACCCTTCATAATTATTTATAATGAAAATGAGAATTATCCTAAGCATATCCCCTCGAGTGTCATAACCAAGAGTGCAGCAAGGCCTGTTGTCGTGCACAAGTTCCTTTTCGAGTCTAGATCAATGCAGTGTTTTCGGGTTTTACCCCTAGGTACATATGTTCTAGAGCCGCCTCTACCTGATCGTATCCAGACTGGGATATATTGCTTGGAAAACTCACAAAAATATATATAATACCAAAATTCAAGGAAGTTCTTCTATACTAATCCTCAAAGTCTATCTTAGGGCTTAATGCTCTAATCAGAGTTTATCTAAATCTAGCTTCCATGGTTAGTACTAAACTACCTCTGAAACCAACTGTAACACCCCGACCCCAGTTACCCAGAGTCTGTGCATTATTGCATATCATTGGCATGATCACAAAAGATCAAGTCTCGAAAAACCGATTAGTTTAGAATCCTTAGAAACACTAGATATAATCATAAGTTTTACATTAAATCATAAAGTAAAACAAAAGTACTACAACATCTTGTCTGAATATCCCCTCATACTATCCCTGCAGGTCATTTATAATATACTTCTACACATCCTGGAAAAATTAAAACATTGGAAGGGGTGAGCTCAAATACTCAGTAAGGATAACAATATAGTGGAAGTTTTCATAAATAACCATTAACATTTAAGGAAATGTATAACTAAAAAAAATCCTTTTAAACATGAAATTAAGTATAATATGGAAAAAATAAAATTAATTAATTCCATTTACTTATTCACATGGATATTATACTAGTTGAATAATCACATGCAATATCAATAACCACTTTCATTATGATGGAATGAATAATTCCAGACTATCATAACCACATAGCCAAGGCCTCGTGCCAAGACTACAAATATGATTTTGTCAAGGCCTCATTCCAATACACTAGATTCTCTAATGAGACCTACCGATTCATCGATGAGCTATAGCGGGCTCCACCCGTCACTTATTAAGTCCCATGCATTCCTTATATGAACAGGTTTAAACATATCATAAACTATAACACAATCATATCACATAAAACATGCATAAAGAAAACATAACATTTCCACATTTCAAACACAAGATATCAATACAAATCATTGATATAATAAAAACATTATCAAAACCATTTTCAATACCAAAATAAAAGAAAAGTAAAACTTGGTATTTAATTTTCATTTTAAAAAAGTTATGGCTTATAGAGGAAGCCGAAACTCAAATAATGGTCACGGCGGTGGAGAAGTTGTTGTCGCTGCATAGGTAAGACAAAACATTCATTTTTTGTTTATTAAAAACGCTTCGTATAAAAATATTCCCTTTGAGTAAAAGTTAAAGGGGTTTATACACCTTCTAAAAGAAATTTGTGTATGAAACAAAAGATGCCTCAATGAAAGGAGATCGAGACGAAGTCCCTTACAAAGATCATTTTTTAAAATATAATATATCTATTATGTGTATTAACTATTTTTAAACATAAATATTGTATAAATACAAGATAGGACATAATAATATCATGAAATAATTTGAATTTTGGAGATTAACCCAAAGAATGGAAATTGGGTTAAGAAGTTCCCTTACTTCGTGTCCGACTTGACTCGATCGTTCTTTAACCTCCTGAATAATAAACTAGAGTTAATTTCTACTTTTTTTAAGAACCTTTTTCAAGTTCATTATTCCTTTTATAAGACTTATTACCATATTATGAACATCATTTTTTATTATGTTAATAATGGTTGTTTTGTCGATCTTTGGTACTTGAGTCAAAAATAAACTTCTTATAATTACAAGTTGTTCATGTGGTAAAATATATATTCTATCCAGAATTATATTCATGATTTATATATCATATATATCATATATATCCAGTATATACATTTATTCATAATATTACGTAACATTTAGAGGTAAGAGGTAAGAAATGAAAAGCACCCTTCATGGAGACGGTAAGACGTACGTACGCATGAACGCTACATTCATTTCTATTTCGTACTTATTGAAATGAAATCATAATTATATAAAGGTATATTATAATTCCAGTACAATATCAATTATAATATCATTTACTCCATCCTTTATACATCACACATATGTCATTAACGATTCAAATCACTTTGAGGGGGTGGTAGTCTGCACTTCCTAAAATGAAATTATTGTGTTTACCCATAATGGGAATCATAAAGGTATGACATAAAAGAGAAATAAAAAGGCATAAAAAACATAAACATAATATATATATCATATATGAAAATAGTTTCATCATAATGGACACCATGAGAGGTGTTAAAATATTATTGAACAATCATCATTTCGTGAGACAGTAATTAATCACCCACAGAAACAGTATGTTCTTTAACCATTAGTCAAAGGTGTGTGTAAGTGTAAATCAAATAATTCTCATAAAAACATCATATAATATTGAATATAATATATTTTTTACAAAATAAATGAATAAAAAGTGTTTAAGGGGTTGGAGAAGCAAAATAAAACAAAAGAACATAAGAGTTGACATTACCTTAAAATCAGGTAACTCTTTTTGATTTGAGCCAAAGGATTCCTTGGGAAGACTTCTGCCCAATGTGAGGCATCTAGGAGTAATAGAGGGAAGTTTAGATAGTATTTGGGCAGAGGTTGGACGAGCGAAATGGATTGTATGGTGTGAATAAGGTGGTATTGGTGGGGGCCTTTTATAAGAGGAGAGGAGGGGCACTCTTGGAATGTCATGAAATGTTACATTATTATGAAATGATTTTCGGATTTTAAAGGACCAAAAATGATATATTTCGAGTATAAGGTGATAAGGGTTCTAAATATACTCATCCAATAGGTTTTTGACAAGTGTAAGTATTAGATTATACATTATCCTTCCATTTTATTAAAATCATTAATTAATGAGGTAATCGATGCATCATCATGGTGTCAAAAAAAATTTAATTCATTTAATGTCCAAAAATTATGCAAAAAATATAATGATGTAGGAAATATTTTTAGATTTCCAATGAACATTTATAGTAGAAATTATAACTTATATAACCCCATGTAATAATTGTTTTAGTAAAACAACACATGTTTGTGACAATTTTATTTTTACTTTAAATAAAATGTTATTAATGTCATTTTCTTAGCCATGTGGCTCCATGGGGTCACAAAGTTGACCCATGGATTGTCTTGGCCGGCCATGACTCATAAAATAAGGGTAGGACAAGTGTAAAGTTAATTTCATATTATTATTACATTACATTTACTTTAAATTACACTAATTACCTTTAATCACGATTAATAAAACTTAAATGTTACTTTTCACCAAAAAATTATTTTAATATCATTGAACCACATTTTACCTCCTAATGACAACCATGTATGTCAGATTTTTGAAAATCAAATCATAGAAGTGGTAATGTTTCATTTACATGTAAAATTAGTTTTTAAACTACCACTTAGTAGTTTCACTATTCATCTAAAATCGACGATTTTCAAAAAAATACCAAAAAATCACCCTAAGCTATAATTGATATTCTGAATTAAAAAATGGTGTATATTTTAAGAAATTAAAAAAATATAAGTTGCATTAATTAATTTTATAGTAAAATCCTGTTGTCAAACCAAATAGCTTGTTTTTATGAAAAAATATCAATCAAAAGATTAACAATTGTTTATGTCCAATTTAAAAGTGAAATTAATTCTAATGACCAACATTGGATAAAATTGTAAAATTATGTTCTAATTATTCATTAAAACCACTAAATAGTATAATTTATCACTATTAATTATTTTTATTAAAAAATTTGTTTTTAATTTAAATTTAGTAATTTTCACTATTCATCAAAATATAAAGGTTACCCGAAAAGATCCAAAATTTCACCATAGGATAAATTAGATATTAAAAATCCAAAAATGAAGTCCATTTTAAAATATAAAATTTATATAATTTCAAAATTTAGGTATTACTATTCATAACAGCTACATTGATTGGTTTTGGTGTGGGTTAGAACTCGAGGTTGCGTACAACACACGTTGCTCTATTATTAAAAAAGAAGCGTACCATGGATGCTTGGGGTGTTACAAAAGATTTCAAGGGTTTTCAGAATACGCCTTCGGTGCTAGTTGCCAGACCATGGCTGATAGAATGCAGGCTTGGGGTAGTCACGACATAGGCCCCGCAGGGAGGGGTCGTGACAATATCACCCACATAAGAGGAACTCACCGACATCAGATAACGTTCGTTATATTATCAAATATATGAATTAGCTACTCCTCAGAGGATGCATCTTCCTAAAGCTCAGCCTCCTTAGACTGAAAAACATTATATTCGTCTGCATTATATTAAAATAACCGAGATAAATAGAAGACATCATGCATTGAGAGGTTTCTCTATGTCAAATTTTACCAATAGGAAAATGGCCTGAATCTCTCTATATTCTAAAACTGACCAAATTATCTCAGTGAAAGAATACCATCTCTTCAAGTCCTCTTGTGTTCTAAAATTAGTGTGACATGTAAGAAAGCATGATCCATGTAATCGAACTACAAATGTATTATTCAGCATTCAATGTATGATTTATGACGAGACTGTGCAAAAGACATCCATCTCTGAATCATGTGGACATGCTCAGAATTCTTCTGTAAGAGACATTGTCCCACAAAGGCTGCCACCCCATCCTCTAAATAGCACAATGGAGAACGACGTGGCCTATCATATAAATCCTTGTATGGTTCCATCCATATAGTCATATAAAATTTTTATTATAGGAGAACATATTCAGGGTAATATGTTTCTCCCAAGATCCAACAAAGTCTAGAGAACCTGTATGAAACATTTTTTCTAGAAATTATATGTTATGCTCTAACTAGACATCATTATAAGGGAGGTATGTTATGCTATGAAGCTCTCAAGTCCCTACCGCCCTCTAAAAACTCTACTAGAATTGAGATGTAAAGCGTGAATCCCTATATGAATAGATAGAAGGAGGGAACCGATGATATCATAAAACCTCTCAGATATATAGCTTTCCAAGATCTTCCACATTTAATCTCACTTTTATCAACAAGAAGAGATCCACATTTGTAAGCATATCAACTACATCCCACACATCATCATTGATTTTAGGTGACCTCGGTAAACCGTCACAAAATACATCACAGCATCACTCTACTTAAACTCTTTAATAGGTAACTATTATAAAATCTCATCCTTCCTCTGTTGTTTAACCTTTAGCTACTAATATTTTGAACAACTTTACACAAAACCAGCTACATCCGTCCTCATTCCAGGCCATAAGTTCTAACAGAACAAATCATAGTACATCTTGGTGAATCTGGGATGCACTGCCCAAGATGAATAAAAAATCTCCCGCATCATCACTATGCATTTATCCATGGTGACCCACACCTATCCACGGGTATGTCCAATATCATCTTCGCATATCATCTATCTAGGAGGAGGGTCCTCACCTACGACACTCTCCCACAGAACTAGTCCTTCAGGATGTGATAGCTGCCTCACCCTCACTCTTTTCTATATAGTAGAGGTAACATAAATACAGGAAAGATACATATTCCTTTGAATGTTGTTCACTTATAAATTTATGTCTGAAAATAATTCCACAAACTACCACTCACCACTGAACTCTGAAATGACCTTTATCTGTGTTCTCATACTTAGTGCACCAGGTATTCAATACACCTTTTCTATCCCAAATTTAAATCATGATGAGTAAAGATGTATTTGAGAATTTTGGGGTCTGTGAACACCACAAAATGCTTGGCCAACAAATAATTTCACCAACATCACAAGACATTAAAGAATGTTTCTAACTCAAGATAATGCATTATTTAATTCCTATCACGTGGCCTCAACATATTAGTCCCTCACACAAAAACATCATCCCCGAGCATATGCATTTATCGTATCCATATACTTGATTCTTTACATTACAATGTGTAACTATTTCCTAACTCTAGAAATATCAACATCAGCACAGTAGTAAAAAATCATTTCAACTCTTGAAAAGCATTGTCACAAGATTCATATAACTCAAACATGAAACATGTCTTAGTTTAGTCCATCATCAGTGCTACTGATTGTGATAAGTCATGTATAAAAAAATTATAGGAACTAGATATCCTCAACAATCCCCATAAATCATAATCGTTCTTGGGATTCTCCTAGGTAACTACCACTCTTACATTCTCTAGGTCCACTAATACTCCTATCTCTAAGATTATGTGACCCCAAAAGTGAATATGATCCATCCAAAAGTGGAATTTTGTTAGTATATCATATAACTGATGATATCTTAGTGTATTCAAAATGATCTCATGGTTTTTGGAATGGAATTTTCTATTGTGATAATATACCATGATATCATCCATGAAAACCACCACAATGAAATCTAGGTAATGATGGAACCCTCGTTTCATAGGCACCATGAAAACTAATGGCATGTTAATGAAACCAAATAGCATAATCAGGGGATCATAAGATCATACTTACTATGAATGGCTGTATACGGTATTTCTATAGGTCGAATAGGTACCTGAGGATTTCCAGACCAAAAATTAAAATTTGAGATCACTCGAGCTCTAAAATGATGATGAAATAGGTTATCCATATGAGGAAATGGTTATCAAGTTTTATCCTTGAACTAGTTCAGTTTCTAATATTCCATGCTTATCATAAGGGAATCTTCTTCAATTTTTCTTAAAAAGGACCGGTGGACCCCAAGGAGACGTACTAGGTCAGATTAAACCTTTAGCTAATAGATCATCCAACAACCTCTCTATCTATTGAATCTCGTTCGTAGACATCATATAAGGAGGAATAAATACTAGTGATATTCCTATTATTATCTCTATAGTGAACTACATCTCTATGACCATTGGTAATAATAGTAATTTTTTGGAGAACACATCCCTTAAATGGTATACCTCTGGATGAAAATCATCCACACATGATCCCTAGTCATCTAGATAGAGGATCACAATCTGGACTGTAATCTCATCCAACCCACGTTGATCTGGTAAATCTATGCTCTCTTGGATATCTCACTCACCTTTATGATGAAACTCTCCACCATCTAGTGATGTTAAACACACCCTACGATTATGACAATAAATAATGTCATGAAAAATAAACTAGCCAGTATAATTCGAGAATGAAATCAAAGCATGTCATCACAAAGACATAGAGGTTCCATAAAAAGTGACACCCACCAATATCAATGGGGCATTCCATTAACTAATTCACATATGCTATTCTAATATATAACATAGTTTCTTCCTTCATAACATAAAAAGTAGTATAGACAAGGATTCCAAGTATTTCTGCAAAGGAAACAGTTATAAAACTATGTGTAATACCAGTATCAAAAAAGCACGGATGATAAAAAAAGGCCACTAGGATAGTACCACTGATAGTAGAAATATTGGGATCATCCTCATGCTAGGTCTTTCTCACTGTATATGTCTGACATGCACTGTGTCTTTGAGACACTGCTTGGTTACCCTGAGTTATCTCGTACTACTATCTCTATGATAATGTGGTCTGACTACCATGAACATGAAAACCACCATGTCTAAAACAATCAGAGATATTCTAGTGTCCATACTGGGGAGAATTTACCAACCCTTCTTCTGTATGTGGAGTTTTTACAGAACCTCTATCAATAGTCACTAGTGAAAATTCCCTACAGTAGATCTATAGAAGGACCATGCTTCCGAAATCTCGTTACTCAACATGGTCCCTTGGGTACTGAGGTATCTTGTTCCAAACCATTCCTCACTGGTACCATATCATGTAGTCAATGAATGAAAGGTTTTGGATGCTACTGTCACTGCAAGATAATGCCACATAAAGATTCTTATTTCTGGTTGAGAGAGTATCATAAACCGCTGCCAAATCACCATGGATCGCACCACTAGCTTTGGCAGATTCGCCTGGTGATCATCATCATGTTCGAAATAGTAGAGAAAAAGGGAAATTCTAAGACATTCACCTATGATATGATATCGAACCAAAGACCATCCTTGAATCATCATGATTTTGATATGTCATCACCCGATAGAATATTTCTGAATAACTAATGCTCTACAAAATTTGAAACATTATCCAAACATATTGTGTGCCCTACTATAGGTTCATGAACTTTTAGGCTTGGTAGGCCCCTAGTGTCTCAAGAAAATAGTAATCATAGAAGACCACATAAAAGTTTTCATATTTCATATCTTGATTACTCTCTTCCTGATTGATAAAATCCCAACATCTCTTGAAATAATATCAAATAATATATGTCTCAAGCATGACCCACCTCTAGAGGGGTGTCTCTAATTCCTCTAAAAAATCCATCACTGATTCCATCCATGATTCTTAGCATGTGGTCCACAATCACATGAAAAAATGGTGTTTGCTACTACTTGAATATATATGTCATCTCTGAAATAGACTGGGAAAACTCTGGTGCTCCCTAAATGGTTTTCATGAACCTCACAATGCCTGTAGAGAACTATGCATACGCACCAGCGTCTGGTATAATATCTAGTTCCTCAACAGGAACAACAGGATGAACCATCGGTATCCGATGGACAACTATTCCTCAGGTATGATAACCACTACTCTCCTACCATTCACCTCTTGGTTTTCTTGGCAACATGACTCTACAAGGTCAAGAACACACTTTATTCTGGATCATCATCATGGTTTTCTATTGATGAGATCCAAAAAAATTGTGAAATACATTAATGTTTGGAAAAAATTAATTACACAACATGTATATAGAATACACGGTGTGTAACCTTACTCTGTATCATGGTTGGGTCCTACTACCGGCCTAAGCATGTATAAAACCTATATATGCAGTGTGTTCCATTCACCCACGGTGTTTATATACGTATTTTCTTATGTACTTGTACTCCAACATAGCCAGGTCCACATGGGATCTACCATGATATGCTGCATGGCATGCAGTGAAAGTACATGGTGTGTTCTGATCAAAATACCACAACCTATGTTTTATCACACATCGATCATTACATATTCATATACTTCATGGATATTACACTTTGTACATTTCTTGCTCTTCTTACAACATGTAAAATCATCTCCCCGAAATAGTAGGAACACACGACATCATATGCTTTACTACACACCATGTATAGTGGGGTTTTGAAGAACGAAAATTTTGATTCCCCATAAATCCACTTTATAAAGTATTACCAACTAGTTATATCCCAAATTCTGATTTTTGTGGGTCTATAATCCTAGAGAATTAATGTTTGTAACCCATTCATAACATATCAAAAAACAATTCTATATGAAAGGATGAATCAAGGTCCATCAAATTCTGATCCAAGAGGGCCCATATACCTCAGTGATCAATGTATGGAATCTATACATTTCAAAACATATCACATAACAATACACCAATAAAAACATCATACATATCAATCATGGTACTATCAGAACAACCTAAATATCTAGAACAGAATCTACTACAACAACATGAAATAACTTGTGTATCCTAGATGGAATTTTATAATGCATGTCAAGTGATTATAACAATGTTATATTTGATGAATGATATGAAATAACATTATCTCATCTTTTTAAAACAGAATATAACTAGAATAATATTAATAATAACATAAAAAACAATTTCTTCACCCTAGGGTGAGATCGATCAACTATAATATCTCATAATCCAAAAGAAAATTTTAATTTGAGGAATAATCGATTTTCCATGTACACAGGGTAGCTACTACTAAGCACATATAATTACAAAATTATATATCTTTTATATAATTTCTAAATAGTAAGAAAAAATATAAAATAAAAATCATTTGATACCAAATGGAAATGTCTCGGATCCGGAATCCACTAAAAGGTTCCCCATACCCGGTTGGAAACATGGCCTCAAGTACATTTCCCTAAAGGGCAGAGGTTGTTAACTAGGAGTGAGGGACTCAGTTATAATAGTTTGGAAACCATGCCTTCGTTAGAAGAGTGTAACATGGTAGAAAAAATAATAACAATAGAGTAAGTAGTATACAACATGAAACTAATGTTTAAAAAAAAGAAAACTAAAAGGTAATTATAACAAGAAGACATATAATATTAAAATAATTCAACAAGTCTGATTTTCTAAGAAATTATGGAAAACAAGTTAAACTACTATCATGTAAAATATATTAATAAGGTATAAAAATACTAAATGAAACATAGCAGCATCTCATGACTTATCTTTGTCCCATGCTCTCTAGCTCATAAGGAGTAATCAAGTACATGTACAAGGAGCCTCACCCCAATCGAAACCTGCAATAATACAATTTATTTGGGCCTAAAAGATGACCCAAATAGGGTGTAAGAGATAAATCCCAGCAGGAAACCACCAATAGTCTGTGGGAATCTGTTTATGAGTATATAAAATAGTAGTGTAAAATCATAAAATCATTAATCTATGAGGTACTCATAAGTAAACAATACTACAATTCATGTTATATTTATTCTATTCTTGATCATTAAGAAATTCAAGTAAATTGAATCATAAGTTCATGGGATCTGGCCATGGTCGTTCATTCTCCTATTCCAGAAAACAAAATCAATACCTTAGTATGAAATCAATAATTTAAAAATTACAATCAGAACAATGCTTTGATTTATCTTGGCAGACCCCTCCTAAGTCATTACAATTATCAATCCATAGTTCAAAACCATTCCCTCAGAACGTCCATAAACATTAAAAATACTTGAACATATGAAATTTCCCACTTGAATAATAAAATTTATACCACATGCACAAAAATAATTTCCTAATGTAATTTAAATTATCTTCCCATAAGTAGAATAATTCAACAGGACCAAACCCGACATATAAAAAAAATTCTTATAAAGAAAAAACATGTAGTCTATACTCTATTAAATAGTCCAGAAGGAAGAAAATTAATATTGGTAAGAATTTAATTAAACATTTCATTTTAAACAACCCATAACATGGAAAATAGTGGCATCACCATGGTTTACTTAAGCCAAAAGTCCAAACAACATTTATCTATGTGAAACGTAATTGCGCGGTGGACCTTAATCAAAATAAGCAGCATCAACATGCTTCAATTCACATAATTAATCAATTAAACATACTTTGTAGTTAACGTGGGTCAATTTATCAAAAAGGAAACTCCCAAATCATTGGTTCCAAGAACAATGACACATATAAACAACTTGATATTATGAAATTAGCACTAGACCACCTACCTCGTCATAGTATGACTCTCCTCATCTACCATCAACATGCAATTTAAGTTGAACTGGTATTTATCTATGAAAAAAGTTTAATCAATCGAACATAAATAAAATAATTATGAACAAAAATCACCAAATATGACTCAATATTAATCAATAGTTTTCTGATTGGGTTCAAACGAGGCCGACATTGATTGATTTGGTGTTCGGATGATCAACCGTGAAGGGGTTGTTGTATCGGCGCTCCACATTAGTTCCCCAGAATAGCCTACTAATTATTATAACAAATTAAGATTCTACTACTCGTTATAAGCAATAAAAATACATGCCATGTATGTCCATATACATGGCATGTATATCATTTAACTATTCACTTGGAAACTAACTTTCAGCGACATACTTTCTAGGGCCTACCGACATTACTATATGTTGTGTACTAAGATATACATGACATGTTGTTAGTTTTGAACCTTTTTCTCACTGACATTCCAACACTCCATGTGTTACATTCATACATGGACATACTACATGACATGTGCTTCATAGAATAGAGTGTTTAACACTTGATTGCTGTAATTAGCCCAAACATCCCTTGTTTTCTCAAAAACAACTTAATGGATAAAAAGAAAAGATGAAATCGTACCTCCAAGAAAGAACATGTTTCTTACGCCCATTATGATGAAATATCATTCATTTTTTAAAATACATAGAGATAAGTATAAATCTATTCATATTCATGCACCAAATTAATAAACCAAGGAATAGAATAATAAATAAATACCCCTATCATCTATTAATAGCACACCAAGACACCTCTTATCCTCACACTAACAAATATTTTAATCTTGTAAAAATTTTGACGAATCATCTACCTTGGAATCTATCAAATTTTCTTTGTTTTTGATATCAAAAAAATTACGAACCAAATTTATTTAATGGGTTCCCAATTAAAACAATTCAAGATGTAAAATACTTTTATTTCATTTTAAATTATTTTTTAAATTCTTTCCATTTATTATTATATCATTATCTACGCTTATAAAATTGGAATGATAAACTCAACTATCATATATATATATAGTAATTTTATGATTTTAATAGAACAATACATAATCAAAACTCTCCCCTCTCCATTTTATTCTATAAATGAAAACGTTGCCTGTTAGTTTTTTATTTATTGCATTCATGGATGATAAGATTTCTTTTTATTTTACTACCTTCAATTATGGTCCTAAACCCATAATTTTGGTCGAAATAGATATTAATATTTAATTAATATGTTTTATTATGTTCTTGAAATAACATAAATATATATAGTACTAAAAAATTTCTACATGATTATAAAAAACTATCCAATTAATTTAAACAATTGTCATTTACGTAATCTGTAATGAATATTTATCATATATTGAAAAAATATATCATTTAATATTTTATATGTTAATTAATGACTTATAATTTCAATCTTAGATAATTAGTCTTATTTTTCATGATCTAACATTTATATATACAAGTGAAACAATCATGAAAACCATGAAATTGAACACCCCTTAATGATTAAATTTAATTCTTTAAGCCATTAAAATAGAAATGAAATGACTAAATAAAATGATAATAAGTCATATACATGCATAATAGGTTCAAGAATTACTAATAATTGATTCTAATGTTATTATCTAGTATTTTAATGTTAATTAATCATTCAGATAGAATGTAGGGGATTATAAAACCCAAAATCATTTCATTAGGCCCTTCCTTTTTCATGGGACAAATATGGGTGTATATTCTTCTAATATCCCTACAATATAATTTCATTTTAGTTCCATATTATTTAATGATATATATATTTCTAAAACCATTTTTATGACTAATTCAATGATATTTTATTTATAAATATTTATTTAAAAATATTTATTTAAATTCTCTTGATATTGTTTTTTATTCACTCAGTATTGATTATTTTTACATCAATTATTTTATTCAATTTTTTATATTTGGAAACCTAAATTTTATTCTAGAAAATATATTTTGTTAAATGAAACACTTCACTTTTCATTTTTTATCTTATGTCCATGCTTCATATATGTTCTATGTATAAATCATGTTTATGTAAATGTTAAGATGTGATATGTGCGACTAGAATTATATACCTCACTAATTAATTGGGTAATGTTAATTATCTCATGAGATAATGTGGATTATTCGGGAACATGATTCAATATTTTTTTCACAATAATTACGAATTTATTATTATACACACATGATATGAACATACATGATTCTAGATTTGTTCAAAAATATGTGTGGTATTTTACCCCTAAGACATGATGTTACATTTTTATACATTTCCACATTCCAATATTTAGTCTAATGATTAATCCCATGATTGGGATGATGATGCCAAAAATATGTAATGATTATTATTATTATTCTCAACCATGATATATTGATTCATGTTTTTATCTATCATTTTGTTGTACATTTATATGACCCTGCTCATTAAATTATATCAACTAGTTTCTATTTATAGTAATGAGTACATGAGGGAAAATGAAATATATAGAAGAAGGAATTAAATAATATTTATGTTTTATTATGTAAATTTTATGTTTTGTTCTAATTTTACCAAGACACTAAAACTTTTTATCCTGTTTTTGTAACATAAATATATTATTTATCATTAAAATGATGAAATAGTAATGTAAGAAAAATAAAGGTCAATATAGGTGCAATCAGGTAATAGTTTAATTAATTTTATAATTAACTTTTGATAACATTTTTAAAAACCAATTTTATGATAATATATACGTATGTACCCAATATTTTTTTAAATAATATTCTAAACACTGGGATACCCTAATATATTCATTCATAATTTATTTCTCAAATGAATAAATTATTTATTCTTATGTTTTTTACATATGTTATTTTCAAAACAATGTTATTTTAGAAAATGGTGGAAACCATGAGAAATCCATGCAACAACCATTTTGAGGGACAATGTAGTGATTTCATGAAATATATCCCCAATGCCATTGATGGTGGAGTTCAAAATTTTGTGGTGATGATTCCCCATGTATTCCATGCTATGAACAATATACTAAATAATATGGAATTTCATCCTTCCCGAAATAGTTATAATCATTCAATTGATTCTTTTCTACAACAATGACCACTGATTTTTAGTGGATCTTCTAATCCACTAGTGACAGAATACTTGGTCATCTTAATAGAGGAGATATTTATTATTTTTTCATTTATGAGATAGTGCAGGTGACTATAGATGATTATAATTTTTATGGAGAGGCTAACCTAAAGTGGATGTTTATTAAGAACACCAAGCTGAATGATGATATTGAAGAGATAGAGTGAGATGAATTTCAAAAAATTATTTATTAATATATATTTCCCTCTAACTCATATTGATAATATAGTGATATAATTCATAGATCTAAATAAAAAAGTTGAATCTGTCATGAATATGTAGAAAATTTCACAAGGCATTGTAGGTACACATTTGGGATTTTAATCAATATTGATAGAAAAAATATCAAGATTCTTCAGAGTATATAATTTTATTTTTGAATTGATCTATCTATTCAGAAAATTAGGAGTCATGATGATGTTGTTGGATGTGATATTAAGGTTGTTAAGGAGTTAGGTGAATGGTCACATGTATATAGATACATGATATGAAAGTTAGAGTGACATTTTGGAGGATATACTTTCAATGGTGTAGAGAAAACTCAAGCCCTCATTATTCAAAAATGTAGGAAGATGCATCACGATAATTTCCTCAAATATATGGTAAAATTATTTCAATATGGGATAGAATGCCACCATGCACATGAACTTTGAAGAGTCATGTGGAAGATGGAATTTTTTTTAAAAGAACGAATAGCACCGACCATCATTTAATTTTTCAACTATAGGATGAAGTGGAACTATGTATGCTAGTGAAATTAACTATGAGGCATTGAGGTTAGTTTGCATCAGTAGCCACCATATCAAATGTTGTAAGGGGAATCTTATGCCTCCACTACATTTGATGTGTATATTGCCAATTATGTGGTAACAACTAGGCTAGTTATTCATTCTGGAATAGAAAACATACTATATGGTTCTTGTTCTAATCTTTCATTAAAATACTGAAAATTTAGAAGAAAAAATTAAAAAACACCACAAAATTGGGCGGTTGAGTTGTCATTGATATGAAAAAATGGTTCAATTATAGAATCCAAAGTATATAAATCTTCTATGATTAATATTTTTGGACTAAATATTCTATCAAATGTTGTGTTGTGTCCTTTATTGTAGTTTGATACTATATTAGGCATGGATTGGCTATATTTATACAAAGACAACAATAATTGTTGGGAAAAGAGATATCACTATTCACATCTAAAGGTATTTTACAAATATATACATCTATATAGAGGAGGATGAAACAACTTTTGATTCATATTCAAAGTTATATATATTATTACATTATAATGAATAATATCTAACCCAAATTATTGACACAAAGGATATAATCATCATCGAATACATGGAAATTATGGGGAACTACATTGATGTGTTCCCTATATAATTGTCAAGTCCTCCTCCAAACTGAGAGGTAGAGTTCTCAATTGAAATAAATCATGGATCAATATATATATTCTAGACTTCTTATAGAATATCCACCATTGATTTGGATGAACTGAAGAAGTATTTTAAAGAAAAAATGGTTAATGGTTTTATATGCCAATGTGATCCACCATAGTGATCACCAATCCTCTTAATCAATTATAATGATGGATCAGTGCACCTCTTCATCGATTATTGTGATCTCAAAAAAATAATGATTATAAATGAGTACCTTATTCAATGGTTAAATGACTTATTTAATATACTATTTAGTTCAATTTATTTATCTACGATGGTTCTTTTGTTAGTGTAAAACCAACTATAGATGAGGAATAAAGATAATACCAAGGAATTATTTCAAATGTTGTGTGGTCACTATGAGTTCATATTTATTCCTTTGGAATATACTAATTATCCATTAATATTCATGTAATTAATTAATAGAGTATTTATATATTACCTCATCAATGAAGTGGTAGTCTTAATCGATGATATTTTGATATACTCCATGATAATAGAGGAGTAGAAGGTTCATTTGACTACTTTAATATAGACTTTGTGAGGGGATAGTATATATGAAATGTATAGTAAATGTGATTTATATATTGAAGAAGTATCATTATTGGGGAATGTTAACAAATATAATGGATTATTTGTGGACCCATACAAGATAATGGAAATTGAAGAGTGGCCCAGGACACCAAAAATAAAAGAGTTATAATGATTTCATGGCCTATCTAGATATTATAAATATTTTTAAAAGAATATATCTTGATTTTGAAAACCAATAACCATGAAATACTAGAAGGGTGTAATGTCTTTCTGGACCAATAAATGTGGATACTGATTCAATGAGTTTAAAATAAGATTATCACTGTAACATTAATCACACTATTGAACGGTGGTAAAATATTTGTGGTTTAAAATAATGCTTTATTGAAGGGATTTGGTTTTGTACTGCTAAAAAATGATATTTTGATACCCTACACTTCAAAAATTTAAAAATTAGTGAGAAAAACAATCCCACACATGATATAGAGTGTGCAGCTGTGATAGATATGGATCATCTATGTGTACCATAAAATTTAATGATAAATATGGATCATCTAAATGTCACTGATAAATCGAATTTCTCTTTTCACCCAGGATGCAGAAACATGTATCAGGATCTCTGATAGAACTATTTGGTGGACAATATAAAGAATAAGATCACAAAATATACATCAATATTCCTAGTATGTAAGTAATTAAATGATAAAAAGAGAAAGTCTAGGGGGATTATACAATCATTACCCATTCCAACATAGATATAGGAAACCATCACCATGGGTTTTGTCAGCAGATATCTGAAGGAATATATAGAAATAAATTTTATATGTGTTGTTTTATATCTTCTTACAAATAGAACCCACTTTATAACAACTTAATAGTATTTATCACATGATCAAATAGAATTATTAAATATAGGATAAATTGTAATGTTTCATGGATTACCACTATTTATTGTATCTGATCATGATCTGATATTCACCTCAATGTTATGGGAAAGTCTCAACCTTTCTTTGAACACTATGTAAGACATAATTATTTATTATCATCATCAAAATGGTTTCCAATTTGGGTGGACTATTTAGAAAGATGAAAACATGTTGATATAATTATTTGTAGACTCCGAAGGAGGATAGGGAAAACATCAATTTCTTCTTGAGTACTCATATAACAACAATTTCTACTCAAGAAACCCAAATTGATTAATATGAATCCATTTATGGTAAATGATAAAGAAAATTCGAATTCATGGATGTTGTTAGTGAATTTATGCTTCAATAACATGAAATGGTAAATGAAATGTTAAGGAAGGTTGAAAAACATCCACAGAACATCAAGCCATCCCATTGTTTACAAAAGAGTAATATAGATAGTTTTCAATGGGACCAGGAGTTTATGGGTGGTGATTATTCATTCCTCCACACATGGAAGAGGATTATGAGATTTTTGATGAAAGGAAATATTTGTCTCTGACACATCGCCCCCTTAATGATTAGTGATCATGTTGGAGTTATGGCCTATTGATTAGAACATCCACCAACCATGTCTAGATGGCATGATTTTCATTCCATAATCCCAATTGGGAATGTACATACTAGATCCCTTATAAGGATTATATTCAAATGGAGGGGGTATAAAAAATGATCTCTATCATAATGATAAATCAGTGAAGATCGTGTATTGTATAGATAATGTTTTATATAATAAGAATACTAATTTGTTCACGGTACTATGATGGAACAATAAGTATGAATAGGAAACATGGGAACTTGAGGAAGAAATAAAGGAGAAGTACCCCAACCTATTATCATTGGAGTATGGAAAACGAAATTTCAATGGTGAATTATCAAAAGGTGTAATAATGTAACACCCCAAACATTAATCAATAGATGTTTTCACCACTTAATATTATGTAATATAGTATAAAACTCATAAAGAGAATATAGTTCACAAAAAACATTATTTTAATGAGTTATGAATAAAATACATTGTATTTATTTAGATCAACAACACGATATCAATGAAATAGTAATATGGCCATTATAATATTAATGTTACCATTAGGAATTGTAATCTTTTCAATAGAACTGAAACCTCAAATATGATACCATAAATATAATTTTTCTATCATATAAATAATAATATTATATAATTTTGTCATGTTATCTGTTAATAAATGATTTAGAAATTATAAAATAACCATCTATATGTTTCAAAAACAAAAATGTATATTTTATATTTTATAATTAATAAAATACATAAAAAAATATTTTCATAAAATAAATTCATAATTTTATTTCTTTATGATTATAATATATTTATAAGATACATTAACTAACTTTTAAAAAATTTATAAAATAATATATAATGATAAATTCCATATTATTCCAATAAATAATAATTTAAATTTAAAATAAAATTTCTCATAAATATAAAATTATTTTCAAAATATAGTTTTCATTTATCGATATGACACATTGAAAAATTGTTAGAGTGAAATTTTAATATATTTGTAAAATAGTTTAATTTTTGTGGAATAAAAAAATATGGAAATTTATGGTATCTGAAATATATATATTAATAATTGAGTGATGGATGAATAATGGATGATGTAGGCCCATAATCTCAAAAGATACATGATTATTTAAAAAATTTATCATTATTTTTGAAAATAATCATTTTCATCTGCCAAAATAATTAACTAATATATAAAATAATCGAAAACACCACTATCCTCTTATATAAGTACCACCCCTCACAAGATCATCTCCCCACACATCGAAAGAATTGATGATTATAATAATTCTACCCAATACTCTTTCAAATCCTCTCCCAAATGTATAGGGTCATTTGGTATCAAAAAAATTCCAAATCCAGAAATCTATATAGAGGTTCTCATAGAGAATAATTGAAAAGGTAAAATCCCCTTTATTTTGCATTTTATTTCATTTCATGTTCATTTAATTTAAAATTAAATCTTCTCTTACCCATATATATGTGTAATAAAATATAAAAATCATTAAATATAATGGAATTTAATATGTTAAAGGAGTATATTTTTTTTCAAATCACTTCATATATCCCATTTATTTTAAAAATTAAAATGTCATCTATTATCTATTGATATATCACCATCAAGATGAAATGATATCATTTGAATTTACCACCTTAATGATTGGTCATAAAACCAATATAATGGATGCAAAATATTTTAATATTTATTTAAAAAAAATTTTATGTCCTACAAATAAAATATAAAAAAATTACTATATATGAAAACAAAACTATTTCATGAGGATAAAATGACTGTCAAATTAATATAAAGTATTATCATTAATGTTTTATATGATGAATCATCATAATATATTAAATATATATATATATATACAATACCACATAAAATTCTACAATTCTATTAATAACATATAATTTCAATTCTGTATTAATATTTTCATTTGACATGATCTATCATACATATAAAGAAGTAAACCGACCTTTAAATACAAAAAAAATGAACACTCTTTAATGATGAAATTCAACTCTATAACTCTTTAAAATAGCTATAAACAAACATAATAAAATTATAAATATTAATATACATTTTTTTATTTTCTCTATTTATTAATTAATGAATATAAAATTTTTATTTAGGTTATCAAATTGAAAAAGACATTTAGAAAAAAGGTAATGATATTATCAAAAACAAATAATTTTACTTGGGGGTAATCTATTTAAAAAAAAATAGTATTCATATTGAATATATATTAAAGAAATATAATTTCATTATTAGTAAAATTTATTTTATGGGATAAAAATGTTTCCAATCTTATTTTATATCAAAACAAATGAATTTTTAAAAATAACAATTACTTTTAAAAATACATATTTTACCTTTCTTTAGATTGTTTCTTCTTTATTCTAGACAGATGACCTGTAATATATTTATGTAATTACTTTTTTATTTTATTATGCTTAATTGTATTCATTTATCTATACTTAATGAAATATAACCCATACCTTTTCATTTTTAATTTTATGTACATGAATGGTATATGTTTAATTTGGAAATCATGGTTATAAAAATGTTATGATTTAATGGGTGAACCATGAATTATATAGTGCTTTAATTAATTGGGTAATGTGATATATATCATCAGATAATGTGAAATATGTGTGAAAAGGATGAAATATATTTTCACAATGATGATAATGTTATAATTATGAACATATGTTATCTATGGACATGATGGTGGTTTTATTCTAAATTATGTGATATATTTTTCCACTAAGACACGGGATTTTACTCTAATGAACATACAAATTCCATTATTCCATCTAATTATTCTTATCATTATAATCATTATTATCGAATAATTATGTTATAAATATTAATAATAGTCTCACCCATGTTATATTTATTCAGGCTCTTATCTATCCATCTATAAGGGTTTTAGATCAACAATATTTTATTGTGTATATCTTCATTTGACTTCTTTTACTAAATGGGTAAATGAGGGCCACTAATATCCTTAATAATAATGAATTAAAAATTGATTATTTTTATAATATTGTTTTATGTTTTGTCCTAATATTTCCAACACACTAAATGACTGCATCATAGTTTTTTAGCAGTATTATATTTTTTATCTTTAAAATGAATTAATAGTAATGTAGTAATATAAAATATTTATAAAGGAAAATTTCTTCCTATTATTAATTTAACTCAAATTTTTTCCATAAGAATCATTTTATATATCTTATACAGTACATTTTAACATATTAAAAAGGAATATTCTATTCTTAATGTACACAATGACAATGACATTTACACCACCAGGACTACTAAATTATATCTATATTCCATTGCAGTAATACATATTTTCTTAATTGAAAAAAAAATTACAATATTTTTTAGGATTATTGGTATTGAGAATTTATTTTATAAATTAAATATAATTTTTCGTAATGACAATATTTTTTACAGAATGGTGGTATTATTATCTGATGGTTTTTAAATATGGGATTACTAAGATATCATCAATGCGATTTATGATTAATGTTTTTTATTAATTGTATGATAATTGAGAATTTTATATAATGGGTTATCTTGATATATATTATATAGGGGTTGGTCCATATATCGTAGGATATGTCCATTAGAACATAACATAGGGTTGTCCAAAGAGCATCATGGAAGCACATTACAACTTAACATAGGGTGTCTTAGATAGCAAAGGGTGCTCACATTACAGCTTAACATGGGCTGGACTGGATAACACTAGGATGTCCATTAATATCATAATTATAATACATCCTTATGGATATTACAAATATAATAGTATTGAATGGGGGTTTATCATTTTTTATTTCTATGATTCTATAAGTCACATAATGGAGTGTTAATTACTTGAAATAATTTTTAATGATTTTCATTCAAAAAATGCATGTTGATTAATGTGAAAATGTGAAATTTTAAATTATTAATTAAAATTAAAGATAAATATAAATGTTATATGATTTTTCATGATTTTACTGAAAAAAAAAATTTCCTTATTTTTTAAATATCTTAGTGATATTTTGTGCACACACAATTTTTTTTTAAATTTCTTTATGCTGGTTTAGGAGTGATATAGATATGAATGACATCAACAAGATAATGGATAAGATTTTTTATAATAGAAATAATTTTTGATTTTAAATATTTATATTTTCAGAACAAATGGATACTACGGGTAATTGTCCACTTGTAATATAAGGGTTTATATTGTAATATATTATCCTAATATGCTAAAACACTAAATTTAAATGATCAGAAAATGTAAATTATATTTAAAAATAATAATATATGTAATTTTTATGATTGTTATTTATAGTTGGTATCAATATATGGTTTATATAAAATAGGATGTTAGGATATTTTCTTATGAGTAATTCATAAAATCATTGATTTATATATTTTAGTATGATTATAAGTTTAGTGTATTTGACATACATTTGTAGTTAAAGGCATACAAAAGTTATAAAGACTTATCATTTTCCTCATTCTATCCCATGTTAAAATACTGGTGGGAATGAATTTCTATAGGTACAATAGTTACACTATATATCAATAGAAGTTACTATTGCGGGGGCACTATAACGAAAGTAAAAGTCATCCAAATTCATATTTCAGAAAACTGGGGCTTCCGGACATCAGATGAGATATGTAGAAGGCATGATATATAGGTGGTGACACAGTGGTGATGCACGAAGATACATCGGACCATCCAATGGTGGACAATATTCCATCTAAGGGGCTTCAAGCCCACTAGGGATCAGGATAAAAAATAAATAAGTTAATTAATGTGGCTTGTGGGGTGGGTTATCACATTGGGGGTATATAGCCTTCCTTTTATGGTTTTGTGTGTTTGTAGTGTGTGGGTTTTTAAGTATAATCATACCCCAATATCATCTTATAATATTTGAAATACATTCTTTAGTTTAATTTAATTGATATCTATAACATTAATGATAATTTACAGTGATTTAATTTATAATTTAATCGATTTGGGTATAAAGTATTTGAATGTTAACATATTAAAGATTTTATAAGGTTATTTTCTCTAAAAGGAAAATTTTCATTTTAACATGAAATTATTCATTTCATTTTTATATTTTTATTTCCTAATGTTGATAGATCATTTTTGAAGATGGAAGGAAATAGATCATTCCAATCATTTTTAACCATTCTAGATGATTTGATTATCAATATTCTCTAAAAATATTGTTCGAATAATTTTGATTTTTTATTATTATTAAAATCATATTAAAGAATAAAATTTACTTATCTAAATGTTTTTCTTTAGTCCAAAAATGTCATGGGTAGTGGTATCTCATTTATATTGTTTAAAAATATCAACATTACCAACTCCTAAGAAAAAAGAAACTATATTATTTTAATGACAATTAAATTCAAGATGTTGTGAATATTATCAAAAGATAAATTGGATTTCAAATAGATACTGATGGATTAAAAAAATATTTGGGATGATATTAATAAATAATAAATATATAGTTCAAATATTTTATTTTTGGTATTGTGTATTAAGGAAGAAGATGATGAAAAATAAAAAATTGTTTATAAAGGATGTCTAATGAATGATGTAATATGTAAATAGTGTTATCATAATTATATTGTAGTTTTGATTTTTGAATATTATGAGAAACATGATTATTCTTTGTATATTTATAAAAATATAGAGACATGTGGCAGGTGAAATTGATACCATTTAAAAAATCATATATTCAAAAAGATATAAATAATTCAGAGTCATTTATTGATTTTTTATAAATATTTAATCTATATGTAACCATTAGAATTAACATGAGGAAACAATTAACTACTTTGGTGGACATAAATATGAATGTTGACCTTCTATTTTATCATATCATACTTGTTTTTGAAATTATGTTTTATTAAAATTTGATATCATTATATTTTCATATTGAAATCATTGGGATTGAAATGTTACATTACTTTTGTGGACATAAATTTTAATGGAGAACTTGGAGCTTATCAAATAGTACATGTTTTTGAAATTATGTGTTATTAAAATTTGATCTCATTTTATCATTTAAAAAACCAAGGGATTGAAAAATTATTTGGTGATTAAGTGATTCTTTTAATTTCAAAATATTTTAATTCTTTTCATAACCAAGTATGAATCATGTAATTTATGGAAATGATTAGAAAATCCTAAAATTAATATTAAAATTAATTTTTTTTAAGACAATTCAAGAGTAATTGAAGTTATTTCATGATAATTATTAAAATTTATTTCAAATTATATTGTGATAAAACCATTCTAATTAGTGGATTTCAATAATAGTTTATTATATATTTGAGGAATTTTACTATAGTTGTTTTTTGAATGATCTATGTTTTATATTAGTTATTAAGGATGAATTTTAGAGATTAAAATTTTTATTTCTTCATTGTAAGGTTTATTAATTTTGGGAATTATATTGAATTATACAAACCATTTTGAGTGTGTTCAATGTTTCAATAAAGGAGAAATAGTGGGTTATCTTTTATAGTTTATTAAATTATCTAGAAGTTGATTTTAGTGAATAAATAATGAAATATTAATCATAAATACTGATATTTTGTTGAATAAGATTATATTTTTGTGGATATTATTTAAATAATAGATAAATATATTTTAGTTAAGTATGTTTCATTATGTTAATTGTCAAGGATGTAATGGAATTCAGTATGATTGGAAAATAATTTTGAAACAAAAACATTATTTTTTTACATTTTTCAATAGACTTTTAACCAATCCATATTTATTGTTTTTAATGGTTAATATGTAGAGACCCAAAGCCTGAAGTGCATGGACATTACATTACTTTTGCGGAATACTTAGTACATTACAAAAACACACACACAAGGACCGTAATATTTTAGTGTCTTTGGAAACTCAGAATATAATCTTCTGATCGTGGTGAAAGATCTTGAACATCTCCCATAAAGATCTTATTCATTTTTTTAAACCTAAATAATTTCTTTATGTCCTGGGGAAAATAAAACACAAAAGGGTGAGCTCAAATCCTTAGTAAGGGTAAACCAAAGAAATATCAATCATGTCATATTCATAAGAACATATCTTTTGGAAATCTTAACCTGCAAAAGATATCATAATTTCATAACATGGGATAAATCATAGTAGTGAAATTTTATCCCAATAATCATAACATAAAACATTAAATTTTGTGGCATACACACATAATCATAGAGAATCATTTCTTATTAGTCAAGACTCACTGCCAAGACTATCTTAGTGGACAAAGTCCCTTTCTGAACCGAGTTCACTCCTCATTTCAGTCATGTTTCACTGAACCAGTATAACCTACCGTTCCAGCCATGTATATCTCATGAGATATAAAATCTTTACCCAATTCATTGGAGGGAGATATAGGTCCCACCAATCTCATAATGATACCATTCTTATGTGTGCAATAAAGTCATAAATTATACATCATTGCATAACCCATGTAATAAAAATGGGATTCTTAAACATCATGACATCATAAAACAATTCATATAAGATAAAGGAATTCATAAAAATAATTCCATCACAACATTATCAAATCAATGTAATAATAGGGATAGAAACAAAACCCTTTTTTATCTTAGATGGAAAATAATTTTGATAAAACACTTGAACTCCATTCTTGAGGAAAATATCTTTTCTACTTCAAAAACATTTTTCCTTTCTTAATATTTCATACAATTTTAAACTAAAAGAAGTTGATTAAAAATAAACTTGAAAACTTGTAAAGGAAGTTTCTTGGAAATAATGTTTTAAAAATCCATTCATGCCGTAAAAGTTAAAAAAACATTCTTCTCGTACTTTCGTCGGAAAAGTCAAAAAGTACCTCGTACGAAAAACGACAAAAGATTCCTTTCATATCTTTTACTAAAAACTCACCAAAGGGTAAAATTAGATATTAACTATTATAGAAGTATATTAATTTCACATATTGAGGAAACATGTATGTGGATGATAAAATACACCCCAGTAAATACCAAAGTATAAACAATCTCGGATAAAAATGGGATTGTGATATTTCTATTACCTTAGGTCCGATTTTCTTCGTATGTGTCTGAACCTCCTATATAATGATTTAAATAATGTCATTGACTGATTCCAGAATCATACTCATTGTTATGATATCATATATGGTTCACTTATGACTTTATATTACCCATTCTTTTGTAAATTCCATGTTAAAGAGTGTTTTGGGTAAAATCGTTTCATTTTTCGTCCGTGTTTTGAATTGTAATTATTTATATGATTACATAGATCATGATTAATTAATTACAGAATATAAAAAATGATTTATATATAATATATATTCAGAATATACATATATATAATAGATCAGTAAATGGAAGGAAATACAAAGTTCATGGAGACGGTAGGTCGTACGTACGCATGAACGTTGTTTTCGTTTCCTTATTGAGTTGAATGGAAGTAAGTGGATGAAATACATATATATACACATAAATATAGTATCATTATTATATCATATATTTCATGATTACTTATTATATATACTTTATAATCATTCATGAATGGTTAACGTGGAGAATGAATCTCATCGCGTCGTGGAGACGGTAGTCCGTACGTACGCACGAGCGATGATATCGTTCTCATGATCGTGGAATTGTATTGGAGTATATGAATACTATTTCAGAATCAATATCACTTTACAATAATCATATATATTTATTATGTACACCATTATACCCATCCAAGTAAGGTGGTGGTGGAAAATAGATTACACCACGGCGTTGAGACGGTATTTTGTACGTACGCACGCACGGTGATTTCGTTTTCCGTAGGATGGATAGATGGTGAAATAGGGTTGTTTCATACATATAATAACATATCAGTATATGAGTGATACTGATGTTATTATTTCATAATGAAACAACTAAATAAGAAGAAGTGGAAGAATAAATAAAGATGAAAGAATCGGTAACAGACATTACCTCTTCTTTGAAATGCTTCTTTGAGACCTCCTTTTAGGGAACTAAAATAGGTCTTTGAAGAATTCCAAAACCTCTAGGATGTTTCTAGGGAAGTGTAGAGGATACATTGGCAGGGTCTGGACGAGCTTGAAGGCTCAATGTGGTGTGAGGAAGAGGGGGAGGAGGTGCCCTTTTATAAGGGAGGAGAGGGGCACCTTTGGAATAACAAAAAATATTATTTTATTATAAAGTCAAATTCGGGTTTTAATAGCTCCAAATTGATATATCTCTAAGATAAGGTGGTTATGGGTCTAAATACTCTCATCCAATAGAATTTAGACAAGTTTAGGTATCAATTTTTACCTTATCATTTAGATTTAACTTTAAGTTAGATAATTTATCTTTCACGGTGTCTTCTTGTTTTCTTACACTATAAGATTAATAAATTTACTATATCAAGGAAAAAAACCCCAAGTTGTTTATTATTAATCTATATAACCTTATATATGTCATTTATCCGATCCTTATATTTTTTGGAGTAAAATAACAACTAATAATATAATATATTTTTTTCAAAACTATTTTATCTCAATTTTGACACTATTTAGTAATTGATTTTTGTGAAAATCATAACAGAATTATTAGCCCGAACCATGTTAATTAAATCAATACTAACATGTCATATTAACCTATAAAATTATTTTAATTCACAGAAAGTCTCAAATTACATTTATTTGGGTATTTATAACATCAATTATGTCAATATTATGTTATTATGATAATTACTGCATCATCGTTGTGTCATAAATAAATTAAATTATTTAATGTCTAAAATTTAAAAATAAAATACCATTATGTAGAAAATATTTTTGTCTTTCTAATGAATATTTATAGTCTAATTTATATTATGTATAACCCCATATTAAAAATGATTTACTTATTAATCTTTGATTTTAACTATTTTAACCCTTCTTTAAATAAATTAATAATAACTGTCCTAATTTAATCCAAGTTGGCCTAAATGGTCATATTTTATTCCTAAGGTTGTTTTTGGTCGAATTACACTTATCCAGTAGAATTAGGAAATTTTTTAGGGTAATAATAATATCATTTTTACCCTTAAATACCCTATTCACTTTTAACCGTGGTAAAAAAAAGTAAAAAGTTACTATTCACCAAAAAATAATTTTCATCTCATTGAACCACATTTTACTTACTGAAATCAACTGTGTCTCTCGGATTTTTGAAATTCCACTCACAGAAGCGGTAAAATTAGGTTTTATGAAAAATTCATTTTTCTTAACTACCACTTACTAGTTTCACTACTTATCAGAAAAGGAATGTTTCCAGAAAAATACCAAAAATTAGGCCTAAGCTATATTTGATATTATGAACTCAAAAATTATGTCTATTTTACCAAATTTAAAACAAATGAGTTTCATTATTTAATTAAAAAATTAATTTCCATCGTCAAAACAAATAGCGTGTTCTTAAGAGATAATAACTATCAAAAGATTGACACTTGTTTATCTCTAGTTTAAATGTGAAATTACATCCAATGAACAAAAATGTATTAAATTGTGAAAATATATTCTAAATATACTTTAAAACCACTGAAATTAATAACTTATCACTATTAATTATTTTGATTAAAAATGTTGTTTTTAAATAAAATTTAGTAATTTTCACTATTCATCAGAAAATGAAAGTTATCTGAAAAGTACCCAAATTTTACCCTATGCTAATTTTGATATTCCGAATCCTGAAATGAAGTCCATTTTGAAAAATAAAAATTACAAATTTTCCAAAAGTGGTTATTACTATTCATAACTACTAGTTTTAATAATATTTTAATAGCATATCGTTGTTTAGTGAAACTCGGTATTGCGTGCTACACACGCTATCGAGGAAGGTCGTGATTTCATGTAATAGAAGGCAAGTCAAGGATGCGTGTTGTGAAAGCTCCTTTTGGTGTAGCGTACAACACAAGACATTAATGAAATTAAAAAGAATATTTTTCATAAAATCATGGGGTGTTACATTCTACCCTCCTTAAAATGTATTTCGACCTCGAAATTCGTCGGGGTTATAAATGGTTTACTATTATAAAGTTTCTTTAATAGACACCCACACTGTAAAAAGGAATACCAAAACCAATCTTTAAAAACAAATGTATGAAACTTAATGGTTACCCAAATAAACTAATCATCGGGTTTCCACATAGGTGAAAATATGGATATGGAAGAGAAATATAACCATCATGTTCTGATGGAGAGTGGAAGAGAACATGGCTATGGAAAAGCCAGAAATCACAAAGCCATAAATTTGTGACGATCTAAGGTACCACTTGATTCATCAGATATAATAGCACTAGGACAACATTTTAGTTTTCAAGATCATTTCCCTAAAGTTGATGAAATTGGAATTAGAAGAAATACTTTGTGATTTTTGTATAGTCTCACCATTTTTCGTTCTTTGGAAAATTTACACTTCATCTCTTAAATAAATGAAGTTGAATTTTTCATTCGTGATGTGTTAGCAGATCATGTGCTAGAATGATGGGTCATTCCATCTGTCTCAAACAAAAGGTTAGAAAAGTTATCTAAAAAAATACATAAGTCCATCTATAGTGAGATTTATCATATATGGTTCCTAAAATGGACTTATACTTTATATATCATACTTAAGAATATAATAAAACTAGTTTCTACTAAATAGGGACTTCATGTAGGGCAGTGGTAGGTGATAAAGGCCAGTTGCACTTTGGTTGTGAGTTCGATTCCCACAGCCTTATCCGACGCGATGGGTTGTCACCCGTCCTGCTGGTTGTCCTTTTTCTAAAACTACATTACTATAACATCCCATAAATAATATCAAAAAAACTTTTATCCATAAACAATACTAACTTATGTCCAACATAGTCCATTCCAATCTTTAGGCTTATCCATAATACTGTTGTCCAATCTTATATTATAGTGAAAACGATTACAAAAGAGTTCATATAACAAGCATATTAATACCATCATGGATCCCCGTATATCATGAGATATGTATTGTTGGTCACATTCCAAACATTCGAAGGCCTTAATCATGTATTCTCTTAAAAAATGATTACCCATTGAACCTTAGTGAAAACATTAAAGCAGTTAAAAGTTAACACTTTCCACTTACCAAAATCCTCAAAATTCTATATCCTCAAACCATGATATCAATTAGTCCTTATATCAATCATGAGCTCATGAATACTATCAAACATATTAGATTCTCTTTATCCCTCCATTATGTGCATATCATCTGCTTTCCAAAAATATTTCAATCACTTTTCATGGTTACCGATGCCATAAAATTACTTAAAACCACAATAGACCAAAACATAAATATTCCAATATTCTATGATACTATATACAACATTATTTTGGAATCCCATTACACAAACACTTAATTATTCCACCACATCGTTTTCATATTCAACATCACCAATGGGGATCGAATGTGACTTCCCTTTGTCCATTTCCTTAGGTGGTTTCTCACGTCGATCTTCACTAACGCTTGGATTAGGGCATTTATTAGCATAATGCCCCATTTCCTTGCACTTGAAGCATCGTAGTTTTGTTGGTGTGTTCTCTACATTCTTTTCTTTATTCACATCATTAGAAACCCTTTTTCCATTACTTCAACACTCAGCTACTCGATGACCTTCATTTCCACACTTAAAACATTTTCTAGTCCCTTTAAGACAATCTCCACCATGCTTCTTTCCACACATTGAGCATAAGGAAACATTCATCTTCTTTTCACCAATATTCTGAGATTTCTCCTTGAATTCCATCTTTCGTTTCTTGTCAAAACTATTATATGGATAAGTAACACCAACTTCCATTTCTACCATGATAGCACAACGCAAAATTTCTACATAGCTACTGAAGTCTCTTATATCTAATGCCCTTCGAAGATTTGGTTTTAAGCCACTAAAGAATCGATAAACTTTACTTTCAGGTTAGATGATCAATCCAGATGCATACCTTGCAAGCCTTGTAAAATTCTCTACGCATATACCAACAGATTCATCATCCTTTTTCTTTAGATCAAAAAAAATCCTTCTCCATCTTTGTTCGAAGAATACGATGGAAGTATTTATTGAAAAATAAGTTCTTGATGTTGTCCCATTCCATGGACTCAATTTCATCCATTTTCCTCGTATTCTTAATAAGATTCCACCATTGATCAGCTTCACCTTCCAAACGATATACTGCTAAGATGACTTTATCATGTTCAGAACTTTTAAGAACATAAAATATATTTTTCGTAGTACTGATCCATTGATCAGCAACATGTAGATCAGAAGACCCACTGAAAGAAGGTGGATGTTGCCTCATGAAGGACTCAATAGAATATTGTTCCCTTCTATGCTCATTTGGAAGTCCATAATGATTCATAGCTTGTGTAAGTGTAGCAATTAGATTTTTCACTCCATCTCCCATATCAATTGTTTGTTCAGGAGGACAAACATTGCATTGTCCATTGCATTGATCAACACGATTCCTTCGGGTTCCAGCCATCGTCTAAAACCCAAAAAGAATAGTGTGAGAGGCAAAAATCATAATAAAGGGGGAGTATCTTCAATATCTAAAATATTTGGTTTAATCTAATATCGTTACTATAGTTCTAGGACTATATCCTATACGTATACTTATCCTTAGGGACATCCCTAGACATACATTAGAAATATCTCTAGGGATCTCACTAATGTTTTCGCATCCTAGTTTCCAAATGTTGACTAAACCATTACTCTGATACCAACTGTAGAGACCTTAATCCTGACGTACATGGACATTACATTACTTTTTGGAATAATTAGTACATAACAAAAACACACACACAAGGACCACAATAGTTTATTGTCTTTGGAAACTCGGAATATAATCTTCTAATCGTACTGAAAGATCTTCAACATCTCCCATAAAGATCTTCTACATTTTTTTAAAACCTAAATCATTTCATTATGTCCTGGGGAAAGAAAACATAAAAGGGGGAGCTCAAATGCTCAGTAAGGGTAAGCCAAAGAAATATCAATCACGTCATATTCATAAGAACATATCTTTTGGAAATCTTAACCTGTAAAAGAGATCATAATTTCATAAAATGGGATAAATCATAGTAGTGAAATGTAATCCCAATAATCATAACATAAAACATGAAACTTTGTGGCATACACACATAATCATAGAGAATCATTTCTTATTAGTCAAGACTCACTACCAAGACTATCTTATGGGAATAATTCCCTTTCTAAACCGAGTTCAATCCTCGTTTCAGTCCTGTTTCACTAAACCGGTATAACCTACCATTCTAGCCATGTCTATCTCATGTGATATAAAATCATTACCCAATGCATTGGAGAGAGATATAGGTACCACCCATCTGATAATGATACCATTCTTATGTGTGCCACAAAATCATAAATCATACATTATTGCATAACCCATGTAATAAAAATGGGATTCTTAATCATCATGACATCATAAAATAATTCATATAAGATAAAGGAATTCATAAAAATAATTCCATCAAAACATTATGAAATCAATGAAATAATAGGGATAGAAACAGAACCCTATTTTATCTTAGATGGAAAACAATTTTGATAAAACACTTGAACTCCATTCTTGAGAAAAATATCCTTTATACTTCAAAAACATTTTTACTTTCTTAACATGTCATAAAATTTAAAACTAAAAGAAGTTGATTAAAAAAAATTGAATAATTGTAAAGGAAGATTCTTGGAAATAATGTTTTAAAAATCCATTCATGCCGTATAAGTTAAAAAAACATTCTTCTCGTACTTTGGTCGGAAAAGTCAAAAAGTACCTCGTATGAAAAATGACAAAATATACTTTTCATATCATTTACTAAAAACTCGCCTAAGGTTAAAATTGGATATTAACTATTGTTGAAGTATATTAATAACACATATTGAGGAAACATGGATGTGGATGATAAAATACATCCCAATAAATACCAATGTATAAACAATCTCGGATAAAAATGGGATTGTGATATTTCCCTTACCATAGGTCCGATTTTCTTCGTATGTGTCCGAACCTCCTGTATAATGATTTAAATAATGTCATTGACTTATTCCAGAATCATAATCATTATTATGATATCATATATGGTTCACTTATGACTTTATATTACCCTTTATTTTGTAAATTCTATGTTAAAGAGTGTTTTGGGTAAAATCGTTTCATTTTTCGTCCGTGTTTTGACTTGTAATTATTCATATGATTACATAGATCATGATTACTTAATTACAAAATATAAAACATGATTTATATATAATATATATTCATAATATACATATATATAATAGATCAGTAAATGGAAAGAAATACACCGTTCATGGAGATGGTAGGTCGTACGTACGCATGAACGCTGTTTTTGTTTCCTTATTGAGTTGAATGGAATTAAGCAGATGACATACATATATATACACATAAATTCAGTATCATTATTATGTCATATATTTCATGATTACTTATTATATATACATTATAATCATTCATGAATGGTTAACGTGGAGAATGAATCTCATCGCGATGTGGAGACGGTAGTCCGTACGTACGCACGAGCGATGATATCCTTCTCATGATCGTGGAATTGTATTGGACTGCATGTATGCTATTTCATAATCAATATCACTTTACAATAATCATATATAGTTATTATTTAGACCATTATACGTATCCAATTAAGGTGGTGGTGGAAAATAGATTACACCACAGCGTGGAGACGGTATTCCGTACGTACGCACGCGCGGTGATTTCGTTTTCCGTAGGATGGATAGATGGTGAAATAGTGTTTTTTCATACTTATAATAACATATCAGTATATGAGTGATACTGATGATATTACTTCATAATGAAACAACTAAATAAGAAGAAGTGGAAGAAGAAATAAATATGAAATAATCGTTAACAGACATTACCTCTTCGTTGAAGTGCTTCTTTGAGACCTCCTTTTAGGGCACTAAAATAGGTCTTTGAAGAAGACCAGAACCTCTAGGATGTTTCTAGGGAAGTGGAGAGGATAAATTGGCAGGGGTTGGCCGAACTTGAAGGCTCAATGTGGTGTGAGGAAGAGGGGGAGGAGGTTCCCTTTTATAAGGGAGGAGAGGGGCACCTTTGGAATAACTAAAAATATTATTTTATTATAAAGTCAAATTCAGTATTTAATAGATACAAATTAATATATCTAGAAGCTAAGGTGGGTAGGGGTTGAAATCCTCTCATCCAATAGAATTTATACATGTTTAGGTATCAATTTTAACCTTATCATTTAGATTTAACTTTAAGTTAGATAATTTAACTTTCACCGTGTCTTCTTGTTTTCTTACACTATAAGGTTAATAAACATACTATATAAAGCCAAAATAACCCCAAGTAGTTTATTATTAATATATATAACCTTATCTATGTCATTTGGCCGAACCATAGATTTTTAGGAATAAAATAACAATTAATAATATAATATGTGTTTTAAAAACTATTTTATGTCAATTTTGACACTATTTAGTAATTGATTTTTTTGAAAATCATAACAGAATGATTAGCCCGAACCAAGTTAATTAAATCAATAATAACATGTCATATTAACCTAGAAAAGTATTGTAATTCATAAAAAGTCTCAAATTACATTTATTTGGGTATTAATAACATCAATTATGTCAATATTTCATTAATAAGATAATTACTTCATCATCGTTGTGTCATAAATAAATTAAATCATTTAATGTCCAAAAATTACAAATAAAATACCATTATGTGGGAAATATTTTTATCTTTTTAATGAATATTTATAGTCGAATTTATATTATGTATAACCCCATATTAAAATTTTTTTACTTATTAATCTTTGATTTTAACTATTTTAACCCTTCTTTAAATAAATTAATAATAAATGTCCTATTCTAATCCAAGTGGGCCTAAATGGTCATATTTTATTACTAAGGTTGTTTTTGGTTAAATTACACTTATCCAGTAGAATTATAACATTTTTTAGGGTAATAATAATATCATTTTTACCCTTAATTACCCTATTTACTTTTAAACGTGGTAAAAAAAAGTAAAAAGTTACTATTCACCAAAAATTATTTTCATCTCATTGAACCACATTTTACTTACTGACATCAACTGTGTCTCTCGGATTTTTGAAATTCCACTCACAGAAGTGGTAAAATTATGTTTTATGTAAAATTCATTTTTCTTAACTACCACTTAGTGGTTTCACTATTCATCAAAAAATGAATGTTTCCAGATAAATACCAAAAATTAGGCCTAAGCTATATTTGATATTATGAATTCAAAAATGATGTCTATTTTACCAAATTAAAAAACTATCATTTGCATTAATTAATTTAAAAATTACTTTCCGTCGTCAAAACAAATAGCATGTTCTTAAGAGATAATAACTATCAAAAGATTGACACTTGTTTATCTCTGGTTTAAATGTGAAATTACATCCAATGAACAACATTGTATTAAATTTTAAAAATATATTCTAAATATACTTTAAAACCACTCAAATTAATAATTTATCACTATTAATTATTTCAATTAAATTGGTTGTTTTTCATTAAAATTTATTAATTTCCACTATTCATCAGAAAATGAAAGTTATCCGGAAAGTACCAAAATTTCACCCTAATCTAATTTGGATATTCCGAATCCAGAAATGAAGTCTATTTTGAGAAATAAAAATTACAAAATTTCAAAAAGTGGTTATTACTATTCATAATGGTTAGTTTTTATAATATTTTAATAGCATATCGTTGTTTAGTGAAACTCGGTATTGTGTACTACACACGCTATCGAGGAAGGTCGTGATTGCGTGTAATGCAAGGCAAGTCAAGGATGCATGTTGTGCAAGCTCCTTTTGGTGTAGCGTACAACACAAGAAATTAATGAAATTAAAAAGAATATTTTTCATAAAATCTCGGGGTGTTACATAATAATCCCAATATAATGTTCTATATCACTCTATATTATTCATTATGATTTAGTTTTCTCTTGCATAATAATTTATTCCCTCTTTGAAACCATGTATTTGTTTCCTCATGTGACAATCAATCCTCCCGTTTTTCTGTTAATTTATTTTTTTATTAGCATCTTGTATATGTGGGATTTCAATAAAGGTATTTTTAAAAATGAAAACCCATAGTATTTGATCCCACAGTAAAATATTGAAGATTATATTAATCAAATTGTGGTGTGTATTTAACGTTACGTGGTTTTAAAATGAAGCAATACGTTTTATAACATATATGATATTGCACATCAAACAGAAACATAGAATTCATTTTTATTATTTTATAGATTTCATTATATACAATTCATTAGAATAGATGGTATGAAAAATATTGAATGAATTATTAATATATGGTATATACATTTATATAGAAATTATTATTTTGTGAAAAATTAATTATATGTTAAAAGAAAATAATTTTTAAAATAAAATGAAATATTTTCTATAAACCTATTTAAATACTAGAAGTGGGGTTTACATTAATAAAATAATAAAATCACACTTATTTTATTTTATTAATGATATATATATATATATAAGTTAAATATAATTTTTAATATTCATCCTATTTTTTTCTAGACATCATATAATAAAAAATCTAGTTTTACACTTAGAAACAATATTTTTTCTAAAAAGATGTTTTCCAACCTATTGATTGTGCACATGTTACAAATACAGTTATTGAAAAATTTATAAATTAAAATTATAAATATTAACTTCTTAATTTAAATATTAATAAGAAAATATGCATTAGTGTATTTTTGTTATTTTTCTGATTCGATTCATGTTTTAATGATTGTTGAAAAATATTTAATTTTAATGGAAAATAGATTTTTGTATAAATCATTTGTGGTGTCAAATTATATTTATGAGTACTTAAAAATTTAAATTATATTAACTATATACATCATTTAATGCAATAAATGGAATTAAAATAATTTTCACACTAAATTTGGAAATAAAAACATTTCAATTTTTGGATGTTTTCTCTATAAAAACATGGTCTCTAATTATATCACCGTGGTAAATTAATAATTGATTTTAGACACTTATGGGATTAGAATTTAGAAGAATGGATTCGATTTCTGTAATTATATGGTATAAACATTTTAAATAGGTCTATTTTTTGTACAATATTAATGGTATCAGTGGAAGTTATTATTACCACGATTAAGGGTAAAACCAATAATTAAGGGTAAATATAATGTTATGAATATTATAAAATTACACTAACATGTGTTAAAGAATGTTATTATTATCGTGATTTAAAAAATCAAACATGGATAGACATTATGACCTATTTGATCCACTTGGTTTAATTTAACCCATTTTTTTATTTTATTTTAATGATGAGTCAAAATGTCACACTTATGTTTTTATATTTATAAATATTTTAATATATGTTTATTTAAAAGATATATTAAACTATAAAATGTATTTGGAAATATAAAATTTTTATATTCATCATTGATATTTATTTTTATTTTTAGGAATGGAAGAATTGCCTTTAAATATTACAAAATAATGATATAGTAGTTGTTTAGAAAATAAAATTAGAAAATAAATTTTATAATTATATTAAAATAAACATAATCTTAAATAAATAATGAAATAATAGAATTTTATTGATTAATTATATATTTTATTAATTTCATAAATTAATTGGTTTGAATTTATCTAGTTGTTATGACAATTTCTATATATTTATGTAATTAATTTCCTCAAAACTGGAATTAATGATATTTTAAAATATCTGATCACATATTAAATGATACAATTATAAAAAAATATAAATTTCAGTAAAATTATTAGAATACATTTAAAAAATACATCAATGATCCACTTATTGTACTTTTCAATTTTATTATCACAATATTAACTCTTAAAGAGTAAAGACACATGTTTTCATAGTAGGAGTTAAAGGGGAAAAATAATGTTTAGATCTAAAAAAATTATTAAAAAATAGTCTACATAAATCTAATAATAAATCTATGAATATATCGAGTCACATAATCATTCTATATTTTAAATAATTAATTTTTCAACTATTTTGAATATAAATTTAATTTATATTAATGAAATATCTTTATAATTTCAATGATTCCTCCTCCACTATCATATAAATAGTAACATATTATTCTCTATTAAAAAAAATACAAAACCAAATTAGATAGGGTAAAATCGCCAAAATCCATTCATTGAGTAACTCTGCACAATATATATCTCTTAGATTATGTATAAAACAATCATTTGTGGCCTTATGTTTTTTATAAATGAGGTGGTATGATTAATAAGTATAGTTTTTAATCTAGTGTTTCTGTAATATTTATTCTCCCAATTCTTTCAAATAATCAACAACTAGTATTAAAAAATAAAAAAAAACTATCCTAAATTTACTTATATGGTATTATGTGATAATAAACACAAAAATTAATCACCACTTCCATCATATTTGAAAATATTTATGATTCGTATATACGGTGAGCTACTGCCTCGCGAACAATGATAATTCATTTTCCACCACCATCTCTCATGACATGATATAATGAGGGAATTAATCTTTATATATCATATTAATAAAATATTTATCATTATTAAATGATAATTTATCATTTCTATTATTACCTTTCCATGCACAAAATAATAATAATGTCCTCTATTCATCCGTGTAAACTATCACCTCTATAATGTGATATGATTGGTTTTTGAGCAACATATACCATTGATAATATATATAAGTATATTTTAATGAATAATATGATATATATTATATTAATATAAATCATCAAGGTTAAAATTATTTTTTCTTTTATTACATAATTATCATTTATTACATGAATGATTAAACATTCATACATAGAACTTATCTGTTGGGACTATGTTGGATGGATACAAAAGTAAGAAGAGTTTTCTATTATAGAATGTTGTATTTTCGTTGTCAAATGATATAAATCAATTCAATTTTTAAAAGACTTAAAATTCAGACAATGCTTTACTGATTTGTATTTCACAGATATCATCAGTTTGACGAACTTGTGATGCAATCCTTATGAAGAAAGAGGGAGAAAATGTCATACCTGTAAAATGATGTTTTTATTGGAATGAATAATGATGCTGTATGTTAGTGATGTTTCGGTACATCACATTTAATCTTTGATTATGGTAATGATGAAATTTCAAAGGATACATATCACGATGGTGGATTTCAGGATGAAATTTGAAGAACGGTTATGGGATTCATTGAAGAGAGAAATGACAAAGGAACATACAATATAGAGGCGGTACAAAAGAAGGATTCATGAAAATATTGGATAATCGGGTTGAAATATTGGAGAATTTGTTTGAAATAAGGTTGCACAAAATATTGTAGGATTGGAATGAAAGAATAAGTTGGAAAGAAAGAACATTTCAAACCAAAGGAAATGTCAAACGGGTTTTTTCACACCATGCATAATTCACAATATGAACTTGGGAAAAAGGAAAATGATGGAAGCACACATAATATTTTAGAGGTATGAAAAATTTGAGGATGGCACGAAAGAAACTTCTGCGCCAAAGACGACATCAATCAGTGTTTTGCACAAATTTTCATTGTTTTTGCACACATGGTTCAAAGAGGTCTATAAATTCGAGGTGAACCCTTCACATAAAAAATACCTGACACATAAAAAAATCACGAGCATTGAGGCTCAGAAAAATATTATGAAAATGACAGTGCATGAAGAAAATTTAGTTGCACACTTGAAAGAGAAGTTTCTCACAAGAAGAGAGTTATTTCATGATTAAAGATACATGTAAGAGTTGTTTCGAAATAAAATTATATTCTTGAACGATTGGAATAAATGGGGCGCGCAAGACGCCTAGAAGGGTGTACAAAAGATTTGGTGGCGTATTCGCATGTATTTGGTTTTGCGTAAGATAGTTCTTACCAGATTCTGGTTACGAAAGTGAATATTTGTACTTCAAGGAACACAATTGTTCAAATTCATAGAAGCACTGAGATACTGTAATTCCCAATTTTTCCTAAGAGGGTTCACTGACACATGAAGATTTATTTCCAAGTGCTACATGAGTGAATTTTTATATCATACTCATTAGAATTAGAAAAAAAATTATATGGGATTTGTAATTTTTTTTCAAAGGGATTTATGAGAAAAAAAATTTATATTGATATGGTATAAGAACATTATATGAAATGGGTGATAATTATATATATTTTAAATGGGTGGCGCATATATTGTTTGGAATGTATGTTATATCTTAATATGTGGTGGCCCTGATAGCGTTGTGGAAGCCCAATACAACATAACATTGAGTAACCCAGATTGCATATGGTAAGCCTATTATAGCTTAACATGGGATGTATAGATATCACTATGTATGCCCATAATCTCATAAATAGAATTTATCCATATGTTTAGTCCAACTTAAAGGGGTTCGAATAGGTTTTGAAACGGTTTATGTATTTGATTCTCTATGTCACCTAATAGAGTTTAAATTATTTTATATGGGTTTTATTGATTCTATTTGAGAAAAATTTGTGTTTTTACCAAGATAAAATTTATAATTTTATTTCTTTAAATTAAAAAATAAGATAATGGTAAAATATATGTGAGTTTATATGTTTTTATATAAATAATAATTTCCTTTATTCTTAAATACTGAGTTGAGTATCTGCGATTATACCATGTTTTTAAAATGTTTTTCATATTGTTTCATGTGTAATTAAAAATGATGAGATCATGGGGATAATTAAAAACATTATTCATAAATATAAATAATTCATTATATTTGAGTGTTTAATATTTTTGAATTAATGGATAATTTTTATATGAGTCCATTTTCAATTTTAATTTTAATTTTCTTGGAGTTCAGCCAAATTTACATAGACTCAATACTAAAAAGATCCTTGAATGATAATTCTAGTTAAAAATACATTAATATTTAATTTTAATGGGTGGGTTCTTACAACTATAATTTTATAGATTATATAACTACATAATATTGTTATGGAATGGAAATTTCATGATAAAGTACAAAACATATTACCAATAAATTAAATACTAAAACTATGAAAATAAATAAATAGTTTTAATAAACATGTGATATGATGTTTTAAATAGATAATATACAATATAATATATATTAATATGATGGATTAATAATTTTATTACTTATTTATCACAACTATATAATAGGTTAATAAAAAAAATAATCGATAAAAAGCATGAGTTAAGTGTTATCAAGTCTCCCTTTTATTTCTAGGTGATATAATCAATATTCACCATTCCTTTTTTTGTGGTTTCTATAATACACATTAATGTATTGTATTATTCATATCCTTAAATTTTCCAGGATTCATATATTAATTTTATAATTTCTTATTTATGGGATCTATAATTTCAATGTTTCTAATATGGTAAGGGATTAGTTTCTCGACTTTTTTCATGGATTTATATGTTATTTTATAAACCTATCTTCTATTATGATGTATATATAATACCCCTTTTACATTAATTATAATTACTCTAATTATTTTGATTATATTTTATGTTAAATTGTAAGATATTATTTAATCGGCATTATGATACAGTGTTACCATAGATTCAAAAGTTTTATCTTATAATCTCATGATTTATTGGGGTTGTTAATAATTATGAATTTAATTATGATATATTATGATAAATCGCTTATTACACTAAATAAAGTTATTACCCAATTTTGAATCATGATATATACACCATATATTATAAGTTATCTATATTTTTGGTACATCAAATCATTAATAAAATATTTTAATGGATGTTATTATTTGTATTTATCATTTGTTCAAAATTATATTTAATCAAAAAAAATTGTTTTCTAAAAATTATTATTTTCTTTACTATTTTATGAATTTAAAAAAATCATATATATCTATGTTTATCTTTTTAAAAAATGGTTTAAAATTAATATCCATGACACTTTCCAAGATGTTTTAATTTCGAATTTACATAAAATACAAATTGAACTATATTTTCATTATCTAGTAATGGACCCTTTATAACAATTTTATAATGTAAAATGAATGTTATATTTAAATTTTGGGGAATTTATAGAGTTACCCTCTTTAATGAATAAAAATTATTTTGTTCTTCTATTTCATTTTTAAAATGTTATTTTTGAACAAAATAGTTTTCATAATATTCTAGAAATTATATGTTTTTAAATGTTGTTTTCGATGAAGAGGATTTTTAAAATTTTGTATTCTAATTAATTCTCGTGTCAAAATTGATAATATTTTTTCTTTATGAAATGTTCAAATTCATTTTTTAAATCATACATTATATGTTCTCAATTTTGAAATAAAAGATATTTATTTTCTTAATATTATGATATTTTTTAGTTTTTAAGAAAGTGATATTAAAAATTAAAAGGTCATTTTAATCCAAATGAATTTAATGATCTTTAAATTGTATTTATATTCATTATTATCAAAAACCCCTTATGTAAATTTGGATCCAATGTGAATAGATTGAAATGATATTATTCTCATTCTTTTTCAGGTTGAATTATTATTGTTTTGAAGATAATTTTATAGAAACCATTTATTTTCCAAAGGATAATCATGTTTCGATGATATTGTCATGTAAAAATAATTTTTCCAAAACATAAACATGTTTTAAAGATATCGAAAACAATACAATTTATTTTATATAGATTAAAATGGTTTTTGAATTTTTTTTATCATTATTATATGTTTTATAATGTATTAAATGTTTAATGTACAATATTTCTGGTTTTAGTTCTTGGAAGGTATATATGATGGGTTTTACCTATATAGAATCAGGTGGTCATGTTATTGCTTTTATGTTAGAGGCACCCAATGTGTTCACCAATTCAGTGGATAACTATTTTGTTCTTTTGAGATTTATATTCGATGTTTGCCCTAGTATTTTTCCAATTGAAAAGGTTCTATAAGGGCTTTTAAAGTGTTATATGATTATGATATTCCAAGTCACCAAAATGTTTTATCTATGATTTATATCTGTTTATAATGTACTCTTTGTTCAATATTGGAATCACATGGACCATAATTATTTATCTTTATGACTCATTCATTTGATAAAAAACTATTCTATATTTTTAGACTGATGATTTAGGTCTTGTTCAGTATGAAGTTTTTTTGGATTCTCTCATGCCCTATGATTATGTTGACATAACCTTATTCATTTTTTCTTCCCTTTTATGGAATTATATTTTTAACAATTATAGGTTACTCTTATTAATTATTTTAACACACCCTCCAAATGATTCTAATAATGAATCTTACAATACATATCACTGAATTAATTATAATAATAATGAATTTCATATGGATAATGATGATTATATAATGTGAAATTAGAAATGATGTGTTATTTGGGAGATATTCTCATTTAATGAAATGTAGATTTTTTATGTATTATTTTTTCTTATTTCTCAACAACATTAATTCTAAAAGGACATTCAGATTGTATGTGATCTAGTATGTTGTTTTTTTTAAACTTATATATTAAAAAATTTTGGTTACAATAAATGTTATAAAATATGAAAATGAAATTATTATGAAGTAAACAAGAGTTCTAGAATTGTGGATTTGGGGTTTTTATATAAATAATATATATTTATAAAAAAATATTGATTATAATTAGTCTAATATTATATATATTACACAAATGATTAAATATGATAATGAAAATAGTAATGTTAGAGTCAAAATAAATTGATATGGTTTTATAAAACATGATTTTTGACATAGTATATATGATTGAAAAGGTTTTTTATGAAATGTAATTTGTTGAAATGGCCTAATACATCCATCCCATTACATGTTTTCTTCATATTGCAGAGTCATTGATTGATGTTTCTTGGAGTAATAGTTTTGATTTGGGGATCAAATATCAAATATAATTGGATCATGTTGTGTATAGATATATTTTATGATGTGATGGTATTTGATAAAACATAGTAGTGGCCTTTCAATGTAGAGACATGATATGGTAATTTTTCTAACCTATACAAATTCTAGAATGCTAGAATCATAAGATTGAGTTATGATCTTTCTCGGTTTTAGAGATGGGTCTTGTGGTTTTGAGTTGAACATGTGGCATAGAATCTCAATGGGATATGTTTCCCATGTCATTATATATTATGCAGTGAATGTGGTGTGGGGGATGGAAATGATATAGATCCTTATATATTCCAATTTTATGTCTCAATATATTTAGTGTTACAAACAACATGATTTTTCCATTGTATATTTGTATTACCCCTATTAAATATTATACATGTTAAGACATTACCATGGATCTCAAAGTAATACTAAACCTATGATAATTTCAAAATGGATCATTGTGTTTAATGGTAGTCATTGCTATAAAAATAATGATTACCACACATGTAACTATTCGACATGATGGAATCTTATTTCATCTTCATTTTTAATATTCGAAACCAATATAAAACGTATTATTTATTCTAATTTTCTCTAGAATATTGGGAATCCATTCCATTGGACACTTCTCATGAGAAATTATGTGGAATTTATCCTGGGAATTATTTTTTTAGTTCATGATAATTTGTTTTTTACTTAACATTATATGCATTATCTATTTCCTTCTTATTCATTTTCTATACAGCTATATAATCATGGAAATTGATTTCTATTTTATTTAATTGAATGACCAGGATTTCTTGATTTGTGAAATAGTTTATTAGGGTTACCTAATGTGTTCATTGGCTTGTGGGTGTATCTCATTCACAATAATCTAATTCATTCTATTCCAATATAATTAATTTATGTAAGGGATTGATGAAATCTAGTTATTTATCAATATCTATGAAAATAGAATCCCTATTTTCTACATTGGATTGATATAATGGATTGACTTAAATAATTTAATGAACCAAATCAAGTTAATTAAAAATGTAAACAGTTAGATTATTATACATTTTTTCAATGTCCTTGTATGTTTCTTTAGTATTCTTTCACGAATGTATTTTTTTGCTTTGTGGGTTGTAGAAATTAAGAATTGTGAAACATCTCTATGATTGATTATATGAAATCCCATTTTAAATAGGGTTATGAAATTATATATGGAAATAACCAGTTGTGTGAAACTATAAAAATTCTATAAAAATAAAAATTAAATAGATGATAATGTCTAATTATTTATTGGTTTGGGTCAAAGACTCATTTGTTATTAAATCAATCTAAATACATCTTTAACTGGGTAGAGGGAGACACATTACATATCCCAAAGGCCCAGTAGTCATTTAGATCATTACAAAGCCTGTAGGCCCAATTTATTTTCCAAAAGCCCATTTTGTAAATAGGAATCCTACAAAACTCCCCTTCTACTGTAGCACATAGTACCCACCACTGCTACAGTGCTCTACCGCCACTACAGTGACATGCCGCCTATATAGTACCACCATTGCTATAGTACCACAAATTCTACAGTGTGATACAATAATGCTACACTACCCTAATCCCAATGGGTTTTGAACCCCCATTTTTCACGTAGGATTACGGGGTGTTTACCAATAAGAAAAACCCCAACTACCTCAATAAATTGTAATATATGATTAATGTCAAATAAATAAAATTATTCTAATTTTGTTTATTTCATATTACTCTTATTTTTTTCTATCACACGTTGTTTTTATGTTTATATTTCCTACCGTTCCGATGAAAAACTGGGTGGAATTCAGATTGATATTATTTTTGTATGTGGATATATTATGGGATGATTAGTGTATGGCCACAAATAATTTCGATATCATCAAATTCAAGAGAGATTCTGATTTTTTAAAATAAGAAAATAGGTAATAGTTTTACCAACTATTCATATTAATGTATATATCACTGTAACCCCCATCCCCAAATAGATATTTTTGACATGGAATGATGGTAGGGTGGTAGACAAGTGGTTTAGAAGTGATGTAGAGGTGAAACATGGATACTAACTACTGGATGTCCATTTAGGAAGCTAGGTACACCTTTTTTCCCAATGGATAGTCAGTGGCCCTATACTAGTAATATTGTAGAATCCATAGGAATTTAAAAAATAAGAAGAATCCTATAATTTTATTAGTCCACCGAATTTTACCCACACTCATTTTTTGGACAACATCACATGGCCATTTGTTAGTGTAGATGAATGGGTTTCTTCTACATCATGCTCCATGGAAAATTTAAATCATATGAGTTTAAATTCATCCTCCATATAAAGTGTTATTGGAATATAGGTATGACTAAAAATCTATATTCATTCAATTTTCTTTTTCACTAAGAACATGTGATTTTTCCCCATTTAGGCAATATATTCTTTTTTATTGTTTTTTTCTAGTTCATCAATTTTTACCATTTTATATCAAATTGGAGGCCTATATCATTCAATGGGTACCATTATTGTTATGTTTTATGTTCTATTTAATTTATCCCATAATATGATTTATTAATGAGTGGATTGATTATATTGTATAAACATCTTCACCATTATTTAATTGATATTAATTACAATAATTCTATTTCCCATAGTAAAATATCAAATTTTAAATATCATGGAAAATAATAAACTATAGTGTCATTTACATTTTTTATATTAGAAGTTACATTATTGTGCCTTAAATGAATTAAATGCACAATTTTTGGGTTAAGTGGTTCAAAAAATCATATTTTGAATTGATGGGTATAATATTTAATTGTACAAAAGTTGATATTAGTAATGTATTTTTACCTTTATAATAAACATAATTATTTTTTTATGGTATTAATAGAAAGGGTTGGGAATTCAAAGACAAATGAAATGGAGTTGAAATGGATAAAATATATTTTATGTGGAATAATTGAATATTTTACATGGGAAATTATTAACAAACCGATGATATTAGAATTTAATTTATATAACTCCTTGGGTTATAATAATATTTAACGGTATAGTTGTTATTTTAGAAAATTAGTAAATTGTTGACTATAAATTTACATAAAACTTTTAAATGATAAATGATATCGTTTTTATTAAATATATTTATAGGGAAATTATATAGTTGTAGAAGTGGGCGTAATACGAATAATATGGTTTGATCACATATTTATTCAAATGTTTAAAACAGTTCCTAATTTTTAATAATGACAATATTGCCTTTTTTGGTTCCATTGGATACACACTACATAGGAATGTTAGCATAAGAATCATTATCCAATTTTTCACTCAATGGGTGGGAATGACAATATATGTCCATATATTTTAAATAATATATAATGACTTGAGTAGGACATGGGGATTTCATAGTCGCATGAAGTTGATGACAATTGTGACATTATAATGAGATCTAAAATTATATTGGAATTCATAGATGATAATCGTGTAATTAATGTGATGACTGATGGTGTGAAAATATGAGATTAGAGATCAAATTAAATAGCAATAACAGATGTGGTTCTATTTTATATGTTATGAATGATAAATATAAAATACATTGATGGTTTACTAGATTTATTTTAATAATGCATGTTACTAGGAATAACATTATGTCATCTTGATTCCTTATGATAATTTTTCATTAAAATATTCTATGTGACATATTTAGAGACACCTGGGCAATAGGGAATACAACTATGAATGATTTGTATCACATACCTATATAATTCCAATTTTATACAATATATATAGTGTCACCTAGAACATATTTCATATATTACTTTTATTTAATATTATATAAATTAATTTAACATGTTTATTTGTTTACCAAAATGTATTCTATAAATGATGCTTATTTGGAAGGTTATTTTTAAGATGTCATCAAATTTGGAATCCAGATTTTTTTAAACCCTACACATTCTTCCATGAATCTTTGGCGCCCCTGATGAATCTATTCATTATATAAGTTCAGGTTCTAGGAAGGCGCTGCTTCCTATGTATTTTATTTGGATACCTTTGGTGTATTTTTATTATGGGACTAAGAATAACTTATTGATGATTTAAATTTTTTTGGTAGAATCTGATTTACTTTTTTCCTTTTTAATGTTTCATCGGTATGTGGAACCCAAGGTAGATATGTTATGTATTACACATTCATTTATGATATTTATTGATGATGTTTTTTTTATTATCTCTCTACTAATTGTAAATTAATAAATGTGGTGTTTTGATTTATTTATTTTAATTATTATTAAATTTTTAATATGATAATGATGTCATAGTCTAATAATGAGATCCTATTGTATCATCATAGCTTTATAGTTTCCTCTATCATATGGGGAGGCATTCATTTGGTCATGTGGTTCACTAGCCCAGGGCGTTAGAAAATTATACTTTATGTTAGTATATCAACATGTGGTACAGAATTCATTCCCTTTTTGTCTTACTATCTGCAGATTTTGGACAAGAGACCATGATGTGATATATTTTGATTATAGGCCCATGTCAAGATGGTTCATCCCCATGTATGGGGGGAAAGATGTGTTGTTAGGTTTGGGAATTACTATCTTTTCTTTACAATTATATAGTTGATTGATTTCCACATCGATTTGTTCTATTTTGTGAAGTTGTCTTAATTTAATAAATTTTATCTCATGTACTAGTTTATAATAATAAAACCATGAATTTTATACAACATATTTCATGATCTATCACATTATGAATCATATAAAACCATCCAAAAATATTGATATTAATAATGTCCTTATAAAATTTTATAAAGATCATAATATAATGAAATAGTTATATAATTAAATTATCTAAAAAAATATAAATTACATTACCCTATAAAAAATATATTCTAATTCTACATGATACATCATTGAGATGTACGCAAGAAAGAGTTTATCCATAAATCCCAGTAAGGTAATAATGAAAGCATGGAATGATGTAAAATATTACATGTGATTCAAAGGGAATACAATGGTGGCATGAAAATGTGACTATAACAACCATGAACATAAAATAATTATATTATATTATATGACCAATTCATTGTTGGAATGACGAAATAACATAAAACATGACATCATTTAAATATATCATTGCTAAAGGCCAAGAAATGATAACATATTTCTCTTCATTTAACTGACCATGAATCATATATGGTTTTTGTTTAGGTAAATATTTTATTACATTAAATAGAAGGATATATAACTCTAGGCCCACACATAAAATTTATAGCATGTACATAAAATTGTCTTCCACATATATCAGAAAACATAAAAACATATATTATAAAATTTAAACTGATGATTATGGATTTTGGTTTAAATATCTATGAATAAAAAATAAATAAAATATATGAATAAGTATATGATTTCTTTTAATTGGAAATGTGGATCGAGATTCACAAAACCATTTTATTCATTGAAAATGATATAAAAATTTGATTACAACATGTGTTTGTAATGGTTTAGGTATGGGTTTAGTGATTATGAATGGTTGTGTCTCATTGCATGGGAATCATAATGATTGTTAGGAGATTATTCGTCTACGTATTAAAAAACACAATGGGAAAAGGGTGTGAATCACTTACCATTATAGAGGTCTCTTATAGTCCTGGGAGGTCACTCTTAAGATCATGAACACTACATAAGAGGATATTAATGATGAATTGGGAGAGATAAATCATGCATAATGGTTCATGTGTGAAGAGGAATGTGAATTTTGGTGCATTTAAATAGAAAAGGAATATGAAATTAATTAATAATATTCATACAATGGTTTTGAAATCAAAGTAATAAATTAATCAAAACAAAAAAACATTAAATTTATATTTCCATTGTTTCCCAAAAAGATGGTTGATTTCCAAAATAGTATTATGATAATAACTAAAATGATTAAAACAATATTATTAAGGATGATAACATGGGTCAGGTTTATAATAATTTTTAAACAGAAAATATAATTTAGGTTTTTGATGTTTCATTATAGTAATGTAATATTAATAAAATAACCTCAATAATAAGATATTTTCAACGGGTAATATATTTTTTCCACCTATGGATTTTATTGTATTTATTAAATTATTTATTATTAATAATTATATTTTAGAACATATCTAATATTTAAATAGTTATTAAATTAAAAAATGTAATTATTTTAAAAACATATGAAAAAATACCAATTGGTTAATTTTGAAATTATGCATTAAAATATGATATTTATTTCCCAATTTTTTCATGTGTATTTAAATTTGGACTTTTAAATAAAATACTATATTGATAGAAATGCACAATTTTCACGATACATACAACATTACAAAACTTATAATTATTACATTATACATCATTAATTTTTATTATAAATTATTATTAAATTATAATTATTCAATAAACCCATTTTCTGAAAATTAAATTTAATTAAAAAAATATTTTAATAAAAAAATAATGTTTTATTTGAAATATTATATATATTTACAAAAAATATAAATTTTTTCGATGTATCAAAATATAATTTTATCAGAATAATTAAATAATCACATATTTATAATGTGACAATTAAAGGAATACATATAATATTTATTTTAAGGGAATAATAATAAAAATATTAATATTATAATTTTCTTTATACCTAACCCTTTATTATACCAGAGTAACTTCTAATGATATGTTGTGTGATGGTATTAATTCAATGGGGGTGGTTTGGAGATCATTTATTGGAAGATGATCTCTATGATATTGAAATTCTATAATAAATTTTATTTATAATATATTATCTACTGAAACTATTATTGGTCTTGGAAAAAAAATGTTCAGTGATTCCATCACCATAGTTATCTCAATCAAAACGGCATCATATGTTGTGATCATACTAGTTCAGTCCATCACTTATTCTTTTCATGTTAATAAGACCATATCATAACATATAATATACAATAATTATAATGGAAACTATAGAATAACTACATTATCTACTATTATGATGATTAATTATAAATAATGAATATAAAAAATAATGGTCATTTTCAATAATGATCTATAAGACACAATTAACATATGTATTATCTATATATACATTAACTAATATTAAATATATCCATTGAAAATAGAATTTCACTTATAAAATTTTGGTCAATTAATTACTCCCCGTTTATGTTTCACGCAATAAATTAAATTTTTTATAAAAATATAAATGAGGGTAATTCAATTTTATCGCCTCTGATAGTTAACGAGAATCCTCCATAATATTATGGTTATAAAAAAATAAATTGACCATGTGGGTAGATTTTTATCTAAAAAATTGATCATAATGATCTTATATCATCAATGAATACTCCTCATAATAAATATCATTTTTAAAGGCACTGAATTTGGATTAATACGTATGAAGGATCTAACTTATCATTATTTATGGGTGATAAATGAAATTGATGAGGCACCTAAGATATATTATGTTGGATTGGTACCCAGTATTACATATATTCAATGTGATTAAAGATCTCAATTTGTTCTCTGAATCAAGGACGAATATCTCCCATCATCCTAAACCATGTCATTTTATTTTACCGTGGAATGTGATAAAACACCTTATATATTATATCAGGGTCAAGGACACCTTAATAATTGTCTTCATAGATTTTATTTTTTACATTTCATAAATTTCATATGATGCTAAATGGTTTGAACTTTCTCTGTAATCTAATGGATAATATCGGTTCCCCTTAGCTTCAGCTCTCCAACGTTATCAAAGCATGTTGGATTTCGAATCATCTTCCAATATAGAGCCTCATATTTTTCCATTGTGATGATATAATATATTATATTTTTATATGAGAATTCCACTAGATAAATGTGATGACACAAACTTTTTTCTAAAACTATTAATCAAAATCTCCATATATCCACAAAATCTTGAATTGTTGTCCTAGATTAAAAAATATTCACTGAAAATATCATAAGTAATAAAAATTATATGTGTATCCAATTATTATATATGGGTTCTCTATAACCTTAGGTAAACCTTAGACCTTGATTAGACATAATGAAGAGAAGCACTCCCTATAGTCACACTAGGCCTCTAATTAATATCATAGCATGTTGATCATGAGTGTACTATTCAATGATCTAAAAGAAAAGATATGATTTTTTATGGTGATAGACTACAACCAAAATGGAATTAATGATATTATATGCATTGAATGATAATAATTTGAAATTAATGGGGTTTTAAATCTAGTTCTAAACTTGATTAAGAATTAATGGATCATAATCCAAAACTATTTTCATTCAAACTCAATAGGTTTTTATAATAACCATAAAAATCAAATAATGATGTCTCAATATATACATGTAATCTGTAAAACCCCGAGATTTTATGAAAAATATTATTTTAATTTCATTAATGTCTTGTGTTGTATGCTACACCAGGATTACCTTGCGCTATACGCAACACCGTATTAGCTTGCAGTATACGCAACACTATTCTTGGATCGTGATACACACAATATTGATAATAGTTATTCTACACAACATTGAGTATATATATATATATTCAATTTATAAATGAAATATGGTTGGATTATGTTATATGAAACAACGAAGGATTCTTGCACAGCATGCAACCCTGACTTGGCTTGCATTACACGCAATCACGACCTTCCTCGATAGCGTGTGTTGTACGCAATACCGGGTTTTACAAAACAACGATATATTATTATAATATTATTATGAACTAGCCATTATGAATAGTATTAACTAAAATTTGAATCTTATAAAATTATTATTCTTCTTACACATTTTCTAAAACATGGTATAAGAACAAAATAAATTTTTCGGGTAAAATAAGTATTTTTCAAAAAATGCAGTTTTGCCGCCTTTTGATGGAACAACCACATTAAATCTAGTTTTTGACATGTTTATAAGTTCAATTTGACAAAATAAAATTCTTCTTTGGAATCATAAAATAAAAATTTACTTTGGATAAATTTTTCATAATATTCTGGTAACTTTCATATTTTGATGAATAGTAAAAACACGCTACATTTTAATTAAAAACATCTTTTTTCATCGCAATAATTTATAAGGTTAAATTATAATATTTAATGGTTTTAAAGTATAAATAGAAAATATTTTTACCATTTAGTATAATTTATGACATTAGCATTGATTCTACCTTGAATTCGTAGGATAAATCAATTCAATCTTTTGCAATGTTTTAAAGAAATACCCGTTTTCATTCGAAAACGGGATTAATTTTAATTTAATTTCTGTGACTTCGGTTTAATGAATTTGAAAAAATGGATTCCATATTTCGAATCAGTGGGTCCAAATTATATTAATAGGCTAATGTTTATTTTTGGAAATTATGAATAGTAACCACGGTAACTTTTATTTACCATAGTTAAAGACAAATCGGGTAATTAAGGGTAAATATAATATTATAAAATTTCACTAAAACTTGTAAAAATCCTATTGGATGACTAAAAGGTGACCCATATCACCTAAGGGTTGGATTAGATTCATTTAATGGGCTTTTGTCCATGAAAATAAGTTAATTATTATTAAAACCAAAGAATGTGACAACATGTCACTTTCTTAAATATAATAAGTATAATAATTTTAATTTAGTGATACACTTCATGAAAAATCGAACATGAATAGTCTCCAGAAATCTAATACAATTATATATATCATTAAAATTTATTTAGAATTTTTAGGAATTAAATAATTATCATTTATTATGACACAAAATGATGCAGAAATTGTTTTATTAATGAAATATTGACATAATTGATGTTATAAATACCCAAATAAATGTAATGTAAGACTTTTTATGAATTTCACTAATTTTATAGGTTAATATGACATGTTAGTATTAATGTAATTAACTTTTTTAGAACTAATCATTCTGTTATTATTTTCACAAAAATCAATTACTAAATAGTGTCAAAATTGACATTAAATAGTTTTTTAAACAAATATTATATTATTAATTGTAATTTAATTCCTAAAATTATAAGGTCTGTCCAAATGACTTAGATAAGGATATATATATTAATAATTAACAACTTGGGGTTCTTTGGGCTTCTTATAGTAAGTTTATTATCCTTATAGTGTAAGAAAACAAGAAGACACAGTAAAAGTAAAATTATCTAACTTAAAGTTAAATATAAATGATAAGGTTAAAGTAGAAACCTAAACATTTCTAAATTATTTTGGATGAGAGTATTTCGACCCATCCCCACCTTATCTTCTAAATAAATCAAATTGTAGCTATTTAAAACTTAATTTGGCTTTATAATAAAATAATATTTTTAGTTATTCCAAAGGTGCCCCTCTCCTCCCTTATAAAAGGGCACCCCCTCCCTCTCTTCCTCACAACACTTTGAGCCATAAAGCTCGGCCAAACCCTGCCAAATTCTCTTCTCCACATCCTTAGAAACATCCTCGAGTTTCTGTTATTCCTCAAAGACCAATTTTAGTGCCCTAAGAGGAGGTCTCAAAGAGGCGCTTCAAAGAAGAGGTAATTTCCGTTACCTATTCTTTCATCTTTATTTCTTCTTCCACTTCTTATTCTTTAGTTGTTTCTTTATGAAGTCATAACATCAGTATAAATTATATAATTATATGTTATTATAATTATTAAACAACCCTATTTCATCATCTATCCATCATACGGGAAACGAAATCACCGCGCGTGCGTATGTACGAAATACTGTCTCCACGCCGTGGTGAAATCTATTTTCCACCACCACATTACTTGGATAGGTATAATGGTGTACATAATAACTATATATGATTACTTTAATGTGATATTGATTCTGAAATAGTATACATACACTCCAATACAGTTCCACGACCATGAGAATGATATCATCGCTCGTGCGTACGTACGGACAACTGTCTCCTGGACGCGATGAGATTCTTTCTCCACATTAACCATTAATGAATGATTATAAAGTATATATAATAAATAATAATGAAATATTTGACATAATAATGATACTGGATTTATGTGTATATATATGTCATCTATTTAATTCCATTCAACTCAATAAGGAAACGAAAATAGCCTCTATGAGTACGTACGACCTACCATCTCCATGAATGATGTATTTCTTTCCATTTACGGAATTTTTATATATATGTATATTTTGAATATATATTATATATAAATCATGTTTCATATTATGGAATTAAGTAATCATGATCTAAGTAATCATATGAATAATTAAAAATCAAAACACGGACGACAAATGAAACAATTTTACCCAAAACACTCTTTAACATGGAATTTACAAAAGAACGGGTAATATAAAGTCATAAGTGAACCATATATGATATCATAACAATTAATATGATTCTATAATAAGTCAATGACATTATTTAATTCATTATACAGAGGTTTGGACACTTACGAAGTAAATCGGGCATAAGGTAAGGAAAAATATCACAATCTCATTTTTAACCAAGATTGTCCATACTTTGGTATTTACTGGGGTGTATTTTATCATCCACATCCATGTTTCCTCAAAATGTAATATTTACATCATTATACAATATTTTATATCCAATTTTACCCTTCGGTGAGTTTTTCGTAAAGGATATGAAAGGAATATTTTGTAATTTTTTGTATGAGGTACTTTTTGACTTTTCCGACAAAAGTACGAGAAGAATGTTTTTTTTAACTTATACGACATGAATGGATTTTTCAAACATTATTTCCAAGAATATTCCATTACAAGTTTTCATGTTTATTTTTAATCAACTTCTTATAGTTTAGAATTGTACGACATGTTAAGAAAGTAAAAGTGTTTTTGAAGCAGAAAAGATATTTTCCTCAAAAATGGAGTTCATGTGTTTTAACAAAATTATTTTCCATCTAAGATAATAAAGGGTTATGTTTCTATCACTATTATTACATTGATTTGTTTATGTTGGTAGGGAATTATATTTTTATGAATTCCTTAATCTTATATGAATTGTTTTATGATGTCACTATGTTTAAGATTCCCATTTTTATTACATGGGTTATGCAATTATGTATGATTTATGATTTTGTGGCACACATAAGAATGATATAATTATGAGATTGGTGGGACCTATATCTCCCTCAAATGAATTGGGTAAATATTTTATATCTCATGAGATAGACATGGCAGGAATGGTAGGTTATACCGGTTTAGTGAAACAAGACTGAAACGAGGAGTGAACTCGGTTCAGAAAGGGACTTTGTCCACTAAGATAGTCTTGGAAATGAATCTTGACTAATAAGAAATGATTCTCTATAATTATGTGTGTATGCCACAAAGTTTCATGTTTTAAGTTATGATTATTTGTCTTTCATTTCACTACTATGATTTATCCCATGTTTTGAAATTAAGCTCTCTTTTATAGGTTATGATTTCCAATATGTTATGTTCTTATGAATATGATGTGATTGATATTTCTTTTGTTTACCCTTACTAAGCATTTGAGCTCACCCTTTTATGTTTTCTTTTCACCAGGATATAAAGAAAGGTTTTAGGTAAAAAAAGAAGATCTTTATGGAAGATGTTGATGATCTTTCACTGTGATTAGAAGATTATATTCCGAGTTTCCAAAGATACTAAACTATTATGATCCTTGTGTGTGTGTTTTTGTTATGTACTAAGTATTACTCAAAAGTAATGTAATGTCCATTTATGTAAAGTACGGGTATCTACAGTTGGTATCAGAGGATAGGTTTAGTCAACCTTTGGAAACTAGGATGCGAAAACGTTAGTGAGATCCCTAGAGATATTTCTAAGGTATGTCTAGGGATGTCCCTAAGGATATGTATACATATACAATATAGTCCTAGAACTATGGTAACGATATTAGATTAAACCAAAGATGTTAGATATTTAAGTTACTCCCCCTTTATTATGATTTTTGCCTCTCACACAATTCTTTTTGGGTTTTAGAAAATGGCTGGAAACAAGATGATTCACAATAATGGAAGATATTATGGACCATGGAATGATATTATTCATGAGAAACAAAAGGAAATGGGATTTGGAGGTCCAAACATCATTATTACACAAAATCAAAAATCTCATAATATGATCAATAAAGTAAAATTTGGTACGTTTCCTGACTCGTCTAATAAGAGAAATATGGGGTTTCATGATGAACATAGTGGAAAGAAAGTTCAATTTACCCTATGTAAATCATGTGGGAAGAGGCATCAAGGAGAATGTTTCAAAGGAACTGGAAGATGCTTTGGGTGTGGAAAAAAAGGACACAAATCCAGTAAGTGCAAAGGAAAAGGTTCATTTAACACCTGGGATGAGGATAATGGTATTGCTACGACATCAACAATGGTTTAATGTTTTAAATGTGGAATGTACAGGCATTATGTAAACCAATGCCCTAAGGGAAAGTCTCATGAAGAGAATCAGTATGGTTGTATGGGTAGTATTTATGTTGATGATGATGAAGAGACTACAAATGATATGTGAGATGAAAGAATTGTTGAAACTTGGTCAATGGTTTAAGAATGTAGTGGAATGATTACATGTTTATAATTTGTAATGTTGTATAAGTAATATCATAGTACTATGGAATAAAGAGACATCTAAGTATAGTTACATTGTTTCCATTCCTTGAGTTTTGAAAGTGTATGATTAATGGTACCAGTATCCATGAAAGGCTATTCAAATATTTTTGGAATGTAGATGATACGCGCATAATGAAGGGATAAGGAGAAAATTAAATGTTTGATTGTATTCATGAGCTCATGACTGATATAAGGAGAAGGTTACATCATGGTTTGAGTATACAGAATTTTTGGATTTTGGTATGTGGAAAGAGTTAACTTTTGACTGCATTCATGTTTTCACTAAGGTTCAATGGGTATTCATTCATCAAGAGAATAAATGATTAAGGTATTCACATGTTTGTAATTTGACCAACAAGATATATCTTATGATATATGGGGGATAAATGATGGCATTCACGTGATCATTTTCTTTATACTATGATCTTGGACCGAAGTATTTTAGATAAGCCTAAATATTGGAATGGATTATGTTGGACATAAGTTAGTATTGTTTAAGGATAAAACTTTTTTGATGTTGTTGATGGGATGTTATAGTAATATAGCTTTAGAAAAATGACAACCTACAGGACGGGTGACATCCCATCGCGTCGGAAAAGGCTGTGGGAATCGAACCCACAACTGAAGTGCGACCGGCCTTTATCGCCTACCACTGGCCTACAGGAAGTCACTAGTGCAGAAACCGTTTTTTACGTCACCATTTTTTACGTCGGTTATATATAACTGACATAAAAATGCGGCGAGTAGCTTTTTAACGTCGGTTATTTTAATAACCGACGTTACAAATCGCGCCTGTTGGGTTTTTACGTCGGTTATCTTATAACGGACGTAAAAAACCAATGCACGGGGGGTTTTTTACGTCGGTTATTTGGTAACCGACGTAAAAAACCAGATATCGACCCGTTTTTTACGTTGGTTATCAAATAACCGACGTAAAAAAACCCCCGGGACATTGCTTTTTTACATCAGTTATTTGATAACCGACGTAAAACGCGTCGATATCGGGTTTTTTACGTCGGTTTCCAAATAACCGACGTCAAAAACCCACCCGTGCTTTGGTTTTCTATGTCGGTTATAAAATAACCGACGTAAAAAACACGTAGATATCGGGTTTTTTACGTCGGTTATTTGGAAACTGACGTAAAAAACCCCCCGGTCATTGGTTTTTTAATTCAGTTATCTTATAACCGACGTAAAAAACCAAAGCCCGGGGGGTTTTTTACGACGTTTATAAAATAACCGACTTAAAAACCCCGTAGATATCTCGTTTTTTTCATCGGTTATAAAATAACCGACATAAAAAACCAAAGCGCGGGAGCTTTTTTAAGTCAGTTTTAAGATAACCGACATTATAAAGTTAAACAATAGTTTATAACTTCGGTTATATAATAAATGACGTTATAAAACATTTAAAAAAATTAAAGCCTGTGGACTGTCATTTACAATTTTTCGATTGACAGTCTGACGGCTCTTCTCTCTCTCGCGCGGTAAACCATAATCGGCTCCTCGATCGACCTGCGTTAAACTCATTTTGGCTTCATTGTTTATCTTCTTCACTCCACTCGGATCTATCATCTCAACTCGCAACATTCAAGTAAGCCTTCCATGAATTTATTTCATTCATTTTTGTTTCGATTCATGATGTGCCTTTCGTTCGTTTTTGAATCTTGTGGGATTTTTTGTTATTACAAATGATTATTATGTCCATTCAACTCGCAACATTCAACTCGCAGCATTCAACTCGCAACATTCAAGCAGGTGTATTTTGGATAAGACTATTTTTAACTCTTATTATAGATTTTCATTCTGATATACACTTTACGATTCTATAGTACAATGAAAAATTAGATTCGTTAAAGCTTCTTAAACCACTTATACTTCATATTTTCTTCTGAATTACGAATCAGTACCAACTCCAATATGATCGCTATATTGATCTATCTGAATACCAACAACTTCATTACGAGCAACCTCTTAAGTATCTAAATAAATCAATATCTGATAAAAATATTACTATGACCAAGAGAACATAGATATTTGATTTCACAACCATTCAACTTATTCAATCATTTAGAAAGAATAATTAATTTTAAAACATTGAGGATTAGCTTTAGAAAAATCTGAAAAATAATGGGTGGTATTGTAACGTTCCATTCTTCCAGCAACATTATTATTTCCTACTTAGCTGGAATGTGTCTTTCTGGATGAAGATTGGTAGTACTTATTTTCTTAAAATCATATTTTCAATATGATTGTCTAGAAAATTATTTTCCTGAATGAAATTGGACCAGGTACAATCAGTAATACCTATCCTTAAAATTTCATTCAACATTCTTACATCATAATTTTTTTTCAAAAAATTATGATTTTTAGAACTCCTAGATCATAAAACCATCATCTGTTTTCATCTGCATTCATAAAAATATCAATTCATACCAATTAAAATCAAATATTTCATTCTGGACTCATGGTGAGTCTGATAATACATTTATTCTTTCAGTCATCTCCAAAAAATGATGGATGTTTTCATGCAAAGTGTATCTGATTTCTTGAATATGATGGTATGTCCGATTTTCAACAAAACCAAGTGAGGTGATTTCTTTTATTATTAATTATTCATAAAAAAATTATAATACCTAAATATTATTATCATCCTTTTCAGATTTTTCATTATAAAAAATGTAAAGGGTACTTTCTTTTCATTCTCAAGTTAAATTATATTTTTTATAAAGGTCTTTTCTATCTAGATAGAAATAATTTAAAGATAATTAGATTGAATTAGGTATATTATCTTATATTACAATCCAAACACATTTTTATGTATTAATAATTATTATGTTTTGTAAAAACAATTATGACCCCCATTTCATTTTTGTTAGTTAATTTATCTACGAAAGTGTTATAAATGATTTGATGATCACGATTCACCCATATATATGGTTAGTAATTATGTGACATTTGGGTCCATAATATCCTTCTAATGCATTCGACAATGCATTATATATCATAGATCAATATGGGATACAGATGGTTATACCATGTCCAATGTGTTATGTGATGTGTCTCGTAATAAATATTATAATAAATTATAGGAAAGGTGATTAACATATCCCAATATGAGGTGAATGAAACTATGTTTTCCCTTGAAATATGTTATGACTTATATGATTATGTTTGTGCCACACTCTTATGTTATTCCACATACCAATGTTGTGATCTTGTGAATAAGGTTTTTTAAATCATGTTCCCACTATCATATTAATCATGTCTTATGTTATGCTAAAATTGTTATACTTGGACTCAGGTTTTATGATCTATGATTATATAGAACTGTTTCACTTATCTTTTTGATCATGTTCTTTGTGTATTCTCTTATACCCCCATGGATATCTTTTTATGATATTAGATATTATATTTATATATATCATGTTTACCCATAATGAGTATTATAAATCAAAACATTTATTATTTTCATTACCTAAGTTATAAAAATTAGTATTATGTAGGATGATTCAAAAATTTAATCTGTGAGATGAGTTGTTTTATTTGTGAAACCCAGGCCAAAAACATATTTATTTTTTATTGGTATTACATATATATAGTTCAACATATACTTTTTTACATTATCATGATATTAACATTACTTTTTCTAAAGAAATATTAATGTCCTTAGATTATATATCGGATCAAAAGAATATAGTAATTCTAATATATAATCCGAATGATCAGATAATATGACAATATTATTAAACATAAAACAAATGGTCTATATTCATATTTCTAACATGACACATACGATGTATAGCTATTTGGTGTTGGGTACTTATGAAAACTACTACTACTTTCAAGATTTTGGCACTTGAAAGTGTTGAGTACTTTAGATCATAATGATTGAACAACAAGCATGAATAACACATGTTATATGCTCCATTAGGTATTCCTATATTTTAACATGTTTATTAGTATATTGGGATGAGATTGTTTTAAATGTGTATCATCTGATCATATTCACTTATTCCAGATAAAAATAATTTTTTTTATGTTTTATTGATGTATATTTTATTTGGAGAATCATTAGGCGTCATGGTTTTCATTGATTCAATTTAATTTAAAACTGTTATATCTAACTATATTTTGTTTTAAAAATAATATTCAAGCATATTTTTTTAAATACCTATAGATTTGTTTTATATTTTAAATTGTTTTATATTAAAATTATGATTTTTTTCATATAAACATGTATTTGTATTATCTTAAAAATATATATTATTTGTTGATATTTGTTATAGGTAATAATGAGTCGAAGTTGGATTATGGCACATCGAATGAGAAATGAATTTGAGGAAGGTGTTGATGCCTTTTTGGAATTTGAAAAATGAAATGTTTCAAGTAGTGACATTTTTTTCTGTCCATGCCTGAAATGTTTGAATATGAAGAAGTTGAAAAGTAGAGAGATAAAAGATCATCTGATATGTCATGGTTTTAATCTGAGTTACATCCCTTTTATTTGGCATGGTGAAACTGGACGTAATGTCACTGATGATGATGATTCGCAAGATGGTAACTCCGATGGAATTGAAGAAATGATTCGCGATATTGTAGCAGAACAAATTGAGATAGAACCGACTGTTTCACGTCTATATGGAGATGCTGAAAAACCATTATATCCTGGTTGTACAGATTTTACGGTTTTTTCAGCGGTGTTAAGATTGATTAACCTGAAGGAGAAGCATGGATGGAGTGACAGAAGTTCTACAGAGCTTCTACAATTGACGAAAGACATTCTTCCAAAAGATAACGATCTTCCAGATTCACATTACAAAGCCAAGAAAATATTATGCCTGATGGGATTGGGATACAAGAAAATACATGCCTGTACGAATGAATTCATTATATATAGGAAGGAATATGAATTTCTGTCAAAGTGTCCAAAATGTGGGACATCACGGTATAAGGTGAAAGAAAATCACATGGTGATGTAGAGATTACAAAGATCCCTTCAAAGGTATTTTGGTATATTCCTATAATTAATCATTCCAAACATTTATTTTCTAATTCACATGATGCAAAAAGGTTAAGATGGCATGCTGAAGAGTGGGTATGTGATGGAAAAATACGTCATCCAGCTGATTGTCCATAATGGAAAATAATTGATGCGCATTATTCTACATTTGGAAATGAAATAAGAAATCTCAGACTAGGGTTGTGAACAGATGGAATGAATCCATACTGAACACTCAGTAGCACACATAGTTCATGGTCTGTTTTATTGGTAATTTACAACCTCTCTCCTGAAGTTTTTATGCAGCGCAAATAGGTCATGTTTAGTACAATGATCTCTGGTCCAAAGAAACTCGGTAATGATATTGATGTTTACTTTTCACCGTTGATTGATGATTTGAAACTATTATGGGATGATGTTATTAGAGTGTATGATTCTTATAAAATGGAATATTTTCAACTACATGCAGTGCTTCTGTTCACTATAAATTACTTCCCAGCGTATGGAAATTTGTCTGGATACAGTGTTAAAGGGCATAAAGCATGTCCAATTTGCGAACAACAGACTTCCTATTGTCAATTGCATCATGGGAGGAAAACAGTGTACATGGGTCATCGAAAGTTTTTGCCTATAGAACACCCTTATATAAGACTAAAGAAGGCATTTAATGGCTCACAAGAATTTGATACGGCTCCTAAACCTTTATCCCCTGATCTGTATTTTGAGAGGGTGAAAAAACTTGATGTGACATTGGGAAAGACACATAAATCTGGTAATGATAGACATATTTGGAAGAAAAGGTCAATTTTTTTAGCTACCATATTGGAGGTATCATGAAGTTAAACATAATATTGATGTCATGCATGTGGAGAATAATATCTGTGATTCTTTGATTGGAACATTTTTAGATATTAAAGGAAAGACTAAAGATGGGTTGAATGCAAGATTAGACTTACTATCAAAGGGAATATGTTTGGAGTTAGCTCCCACTCTTAAAGGAAGACGAACATTTCTTCCCCCGGCTTGTCATACATTATCGAAGAGGGAGAAAATTAGCTTTTGTCAGTGTCTTCATGATACCAAAGTGCCTCAAATTCATATTATGGAGTGATTGAAGGCATATTGGAGGTTGATTACTTTAAAATTAAAGTTCCTATTTTTAACTGTAAATGGTTTAACGGTAACAACAGTGTCAGACACGATGAATTTGGAATGACACTTGTTAATCTGAATAGATTAGAAGACACAACTGATTCTTTTATAATGGCAACACATGCAAAAAAAAATTTATGTAGTAGATCAATCAGATATGCAGTGTGTTGTTGTTTTACAAGGGAAAAAACAATATGTTGGTGAGGATGAACTTGATGAATATGCTGATTTATGTGAGATCCCTACTTCCATGGAAATATTAACAGAACATAATGACGATCATGATGAAGACATAGTTTGTGCCATCTGTACATTCCTAAAATTACAGGTAACATATGTTTATTTCTTGTTTACATTTATTTTATCCATAAATGTTAGATATTGTAAGTTTTTTATTTATTAAAACATGTTTTAAAATAAAATAAGTATATGTTTTTGTTTGTTTTAAGATTGTTTAGTTTACTTTATCATGTTTATAACCATTACATAAATTTTAAAATGCTTATTTTTGTTCACTGACAATTACTTTACCATGTTTACAATGTTTACCAGGTTTACCATTTTTACCATTTTTACCATCTTGACCATCTTTGCCATCTTTACCATTGTTTAACATGCTTACCATATTACCAATGTTTACTATTATGTAACTTAGTACACTTTTCATTTTTCTGATTACAGTAGTATTAAAATATTTGTATTTGTATATTTGTTCACTGACAATTACTTTACCATGTTTACAATGTTTACCAGGTTTACCATTTTTCCATTTTTTACCATCTTGACCATCTTGACCACCTTGAACATCTTTTCCATCTTTACCATTGTTTAACATGCTTACCATATTACCAATGTTTACTATTATGTAACCTAGTACACTTTTCTATTTTCTGATTACAGTAGTATTAAAATATATGAATTTGTATATTTTTGAACTGACGTTTGTTTTTTTGATTTAAAGGATAATGACAGATCATTCAGATGATCAACCAAATGATTCTGGAGAGGAGAATATTGTTGTTCATACCTCTGGGGATGAACATTCACATGCTCCTATTACGACAAAGAGTTCAAAGGTTGGTAAACGTGGGTGCACACGTTTACCGAAATTATCACTTGCCCGTAAGCATGATCAGAGGATAGTAATTGAGTTTGATGATGATGATATTCCTAGAGGTCAGAATGCCAAAGATTTTAAGAGTTTTGTTGCAACTCAGGCTAAGACCAAAGTAAGCATTCTGTATGATGATTGGAGAGGTGTGGATAAAGCGATTATCTCTCAGTTGTGGGAGACGATTTTGGTAAGATCTTTTGTCATTGTTTGACCATTCTTTTAATGTTTTTAGTATATATAATATGTTTAACCTCTTCTTTATCAGATGACATTTGATATTCCTGACACTGGAGGAGTCATGAAGAAATTCTTATCGTTGGCTGCCAGGAGATGGAGGGATTTCAAATCAACCCTCTCATCTGATTTCATTTATGGTCATAAGAGTCATGACAATCCATTTCGTATATATCCTTTTATAGATGAAGACACATGGAGACAGTTTTTTGAAAGTAGAAAAAAAGAGTCATTTCTGGTAAGGGCAATGTAGACTTTTATAAACTTTCTTATATAAATGATTTTATTAATGTTTTGTTAATTATATATTATTCTTAAATTATAGGAAACAAGGAAAGCTCATTAGGAGATCCAATCTAAAAATGTATACCCTCATTGTTTATCTCGGGGAGGGTATACATTATTGGAAGAAAAAATGATAGCGGAAAAATTTCAACAACTAAGAGGTGAGTCTTCAAGCTCAGGAGAGGTGGCCCCTCCATCCCCTACATCTAGAAATGAAAATGGAAGAGAGCTCGGAAGGGAAAAAAAGGACAATATCTTTCGGAAGAATTGAGAATCGTAGCTGAGAGGATTGTAAGATATCTATTTAATTTATTTAAGTTAACTTTTTTCTTCATATAAGTTTCAATCATTACAGAAATGTTCAATTAATTAATACAAGACTCTCTTGAGGAGCAGAGTTCAGAGGGGACATTTTATAGATACTGGGAGGGAAGATATTTTATTTGCAGCATTGGGAAGGCCCGAACATCCTGGTCATGTAAGAGGATATCTGGCAGGTGTATCGGTAAGAAAAGTGTTTCCACGTTCTTCAACTTCTAACATTGAGGGGGTTTATTAAAAAAATAGAATCTCTGGAGGCTGAAGTTCAAAATATTAATGCGACGATGGAAGACAAGATTAGAGAGTCGGTGCAGTCTATGTTTGTAGAAATGCACAGAAAATTTCAGACTGCAGCTCCCACTCCTTCACCTCCCCCTGCAGACCCCATTATTTATCCTCCACCTCCGCCAGTAGCTCCCACTCCCCCACCTCAGCCAGCGGACCCCATTTTTTATCCTACACCTCCGCCTTATCTTCCTACATATTGCGAGTTGTATGTTGATGATTCTCATCATCATATAGTATCATATGGGTTGGTATATTGTATAGAGATACAGTTCAACATAAACAATTAGAGGTAGAGAATCAGAGGGTCACTATACAGGATATTATAGATAGATCAGCTAGGGTACCAATACCTACAGATGAGGTGGTGACAGTTGGACAGAGTATCGTCCATTTTTTAGTTTGGCCATCCATACTTCTTCGACTCATTACCATATAGGTATGAATGTTATATCTTTTATTTTATTTTATTTATTAAAGTTTTTTTATCATTTTAAAAATACTATAATTCTCTATTTTTTTTCACAGGAATACATCAAAGGTAAAGAAATATTGTATAGACAACAACAAAGACAACATGCTATGACATCAGATACAGATTCCAGTGGTCTTGACAGATTGTCAAGATATTCACATTTGTTGTTGGGTTTTTATGAGTTTCCAATGGAATCTCATGATTGTGGACGTGAAATAAGTGTGGGGATTAAAAAATCTGATATCATGGAGCTTGTTAATGGAGATAAGTTGGGCATCAACGTGGTGAAAATTTTTTCCATGTAAGTCTTAACACCTTTTCCCAGCGTTATATTTATTAAAAATGTATACTTATTTATGTTTTGTAGTAGGTATCTTTATAAAATTTGTGAGGGGAATGAACTGACAGAAGTATATGGATTCATGGACCCGCAATTGATTTCCACTAAAGCATGTGCATTGACTGAGGAAAAAAGAATGGTTTATATTGCTGAAAGATTTGAAATGAATATAATCCAACATTGTTGGATGATGCCTTTTTGTGAGAGGTATGAAACACATTTCTCTCAAAGAGTTAATTATATTTTAACATAAAAAACCATTAACATTAAATTTCCTTTTAACAGTAATCAATGGTTGTTAAGGATTTTTTTCCCAAGGGAGAAAGCTCTTTATTGGATATGCTCTGTTCATGGTGATGTGCAGGCAAGTTTTAAGAATATATTGGAAAAGTAATTTTCAATTTCTCAATAGTTTTATATATTATAATGAATTTTAAATTTACCTTATTCGTATTATTTTCTAACTGTGCATAGGTCTACTTTTGAAAAAACACAAAGAAAAGAAATGCAAAGATCAAGTATGTAAATGCGAAGGTAAATTTCCATTTATAATTTTTACTTTTTGATTTATTACATAAAAATAATATATTGAATTTACAGTCATTCAAAACAGAATTGTCATGAACAACAAGGCCTCATCGAATGCGGATATTATATGTTAAGATTTATGTATGAATTAATAACAGCTGGGACAGTTGTGAATTTTGACCTGGTACGATTTCCTCTTAATCTTTTCCATAATATTTCAATTTGATTTATTCATTATACACGTTAACTATCTTCTTATTCATTTGTAGCTTTTTTATGACCCTCAACCCTATACTGATGAAGACATCAAACACGTACAAGTGGAGTGGTCAAATTATTTTACAGGTTTGATTGAATTTTAGTTGTTTGTAATGTAAAATGTAATTTTGAATATTGTCGTTTTAATTGTGTATTTGGTAGTTGTTTAGGTTTGATTTAGTTTTTTTTAAGTTGACAGTGTATGTTTTGAGTGTTATATAAGTGAATGTTTAATTTTTCTCTAATTCTTATTGTGGTATACTTTTGATGGTTCTTCTGGTATGGATTTGGGTCTGTGGGGGAGGGGTTCCAAGGGTGTGGGGGTGTATTCAGTGGGGTTGGGGGTGTCCAGCGGTCTGGGAGGGCTGTCCGGTGGGTTGGGGGGACAGTCCTGGGGGTGGAAGGGATGTCCAGGGGTGTGGGAAGCCGGTCCAGGGGTGTGGGAGTGCTGTCCAGGGGTGGGGGGTTGTCCAGGGGTGTGGTGGGGGCTGTCAAGTGGGGTGAGGGGGTGAGGAGGTGTTGTTCAGGCGGGTGGGGGTTGTCGAGGGGTGTTTGGGGGTGTCCGGGGGTCGGGGGCAGTCCAAGAGTGTGGTGGGGGCTCCAATGGGGTGGGGGAGGGTTGTCCAAGGGGTATACATGAGGGTGGAAGCTCCAATGGGGTGGGTAAGGGCTGTCCAGGGGGTATACATGAGGGTGAGGGCTCCAACGGGGTGGGGAAGGGATGTCCATGGGGTATAAATGAGGGTGGATGCTGTCTAGTGGGTAAGTTTTATATGTTATCTATGAACATGCTTAATTTTGATGTACTTCTGTTTTTGTGGTACGATTTATAGATTTGTTTTCAGGTTGATTCTGGTGGAGAGAAAATCACTGCATTCTGTTAAAAAAAATTGGGTTTATCACATCGGTTATTTAATAACCGACATGATAAAATGCCTGGAAAATAGTTTATCACGTCATTTATTTAATAACTGACGTGATAAAAGGTCTGCAGAATGGTTTATCACGTCAGTTATTTAATAACCGATGTGATAAAAGGCCTAGAGAATGGTTTATCATGTCGGTTATTTAATAACTGACGTGATAAAGGGCCTGGAGAATGGTTTAGCAGGTCAGTTATTGAATAAACGACGTGCTAAATGGCCTGGACAATGGTTTATCACGTCGGTTATTGAATAACAGATGTGATAAACCACCTCCCTATAGTTTATCATGGCGGTTATAAAATAACCGACGTGATAAACCCCCCTCCCCCAGTTTTTCACGTCGGTTTTATATGAACCGACGTGATAAACCACGCTCATCCCGGTTTATCACGTCGGTTCTTATAGAACAGACGTGATAAACCACCCCCACCCCAGTTTATCACTACGTTCTATATGAACTGACGTGATAAACCCCCTCGCCCCTATTTATCACGTCGGTTGTTTAAGAACAGACGTGATAAACCATTGTCCATGCCGTTTATCACGTCGGTTCATCCATAACCGACGTGATAAACCATTCTCCAGGCCCTTTATCACGTCGGTTCTAAAATAACCGACGTGATAAACCATTCTCCAGGCCCTTTATCAGGTCAGTTCTAAAAGAACCGACGTGATAAACCATTCTCCAGGCCTTTTATGACGTCGGTTCTAAAATAACCGATGTGATAAACATCGCGATTTTATGTTTTTGACGTCGGTTTTTAAATAACTGACGTCAAAAACCTTATTTATAACGTCGCACATATTAACGTCGGCTAGAAACCGACGTAAAAAATTAAAAATAACAGACGTAAAAAACTTTTTCTGCACTAGTGAGTCCATGTTTAGTAGAAAATAGTTTTATTATATTAATTAGTATGATATATGAAGTATAAGTCCATTTAAGGAACCATATCTGATTAATCTCACTATAGATGGACTTATGTATTTTTTGATAACTTTTCTAACCTTTTGTTTGAGACATATGGAATGAACCATCGTTCCATCACATGATCTGCTAACACATCACGAATGACAAATTCAACTTCATTTCTTTAAGAGATGAAGTGGAAATTGTCCCAAGAACGAAAAACATTGAGACTATATGAAAATTACGAAAGTATTTCATCTAATTCCAATTTCATCAACTTTAGGGAAATGATCTTGAAAACCAAAAATGTTGTCCTAGTGCTCTTATATCTGATGAATCAGATGGTACCTTAGATCTTCACAAATTTATGGCTTTGTGATTGTTGGCTTTTCCATAGCCATGTTCTCTACCACTCTCCCTCAGAACATGATGGTTAGATTTCTCTTCCATATCCATATTTTCACTTATGTGGAAACCATGTGATTAGTTTATTTGGGTAACCGTTACGTTTCATACTTTTTTTTAAAGATTGGTTTTGGTATTCCTTTTTACGATGTGGGTTTGTATTGACGAAACGTTCTAATTGTGAACCATTTATAACCTCGACGAATTTCGAGGGAGAAATTCATTTTAAGGGGGGTAGAATGTAACACCCCATGATTTTATGAAAAATATTATTTTAATTTCATTAATTTCTTGTGTTGTATGCTACACCAAGATTACCTTGTGCTATACGCAACACCGTATTAGCTTGCAGTATACACAACACTCTTCTTGGACCGTGTTACACACAATTTTGATAATAGTTATTCTACGTAACATTGAGTATATATATATATATATATTCAATGTATAAATGAATTATCGTTGGATTATGTTATACGAAACAATGAAGGATTATTTCACATCACACAACCCTGACTTGGCTTGCATTACATGCAATCATGACCTTCCTCGATAGCGTGTGATGTACGCAATATCGGGTTTTACTAAACAACGATATATTATTATAATATTATTATGAACTAGCCGTTATGAATAGTGTTAACTAAATTTTGAATATTATAACATTATTATTCGTCTTACACATTTTCTAAAACATGGTATAAGAACAAAATAAATTTTTCGGGAAAAATAAGTATTTTTCAAAAAATGCAGTTTTGCCGCCTTTTGATGGCGCACCAACTTTAAATCTAGTTTTTGACATGTTTATAAGTTCAATTTGACAAAATAAAATTTTTATTTGGAATCATAAAATAAAAATTTACTTTGGATAAATTTTTCATATTATTCTGGTAGCTTTAAAATTTTGATGAATAGTAAAAACATGCTATATTTTAATTAAAAACAACTTTTTTCATCGCAATAATTTATATGGTTAAATTATAATATTTAATGGTTTTAAAGTATAAATAGAAAATATTTTTACCATTTAATATAATTTATTTCATTAGTATTGATTCTACCTTGAATTCGTAGGATAAATCAATCAATCTTTTGCAATGTTTTAAAGAAAAACTTGTTTTCTTTCGACAATGGGATTAATTTTAATTTAATTTCTGAAACTTTTGTGTATTGAATTTGAAAAAATTAATTCCATATTTGGAATCATTGGGTCCAAATTATGTTAATAAGCTACTTTTTATTTTTTGGAATTATGAATAGTAACTACGGTAGCTTTTATTTACCATAGTTAAAGGTAAATCAGGTATTTAAGGGTAAATATAATATTATAAAATTACCCTAAAAATTGGAAAAATCCTATTGGATGACTAAAAGTAGACACATATCACCTGAGGGTCGGATTATATTCCTTTAATGGACTTTTTTCCATGAAAATAAGTTAATTATTATTAAAACCAAAGAATGTGAGAACATGTCACTTTCTTAAATCATATATGTATAATAATTTTAATTTAGTGATAAACTTCACGAATCATCAAAAATGAATATTATACTGAAATATAATACAATTATATACATCAAAGAATTTATTTAGAATTTTTAGGTATTATATAATTATCATTTATTATGACACAATGATGATGCCGAAATTGTCTTATTAATGAAATATTGACATAATTGATGTTATAAATACCAAAATAAATGTAATTTAAGAGTTTTTATTAATTTAAATAATTTTATAGGTTAATATGACATGTTAGTATTTATTTAACTAACTTTTTTTGATCTAATAATTCTATTATGATATTCACAAAAATCAATTACTAAACAATGTCAAAATTGACATAAAATAGTTTTTAAAACAAATATTATATTATTAATTGTTATTTTATTCCTAAAAATCTAACTTTCGGCCAAATGACTTATATAGGGTTATATATATTAATAATAAACAACTTGGGGTTTTTTTGGCTTCTTATAGTATGTTTATTAACCTTATAGTGTATGAAAACAAGAAGACACAGTAAAAGTAAAATTATCTAACATAAAGTTAAATATAAATTATAAGGTTAAAATAGAAACCTAAAATTGTCTAAATTATATTGGGTGAGATTCTTTCGGCCCATCCCCACTTTATATTCTAAAAAAATACATTTGGAGCTATTTAAAACCGAATTTGGATTTATAATAAAATAATTTTTTTAGTTATTCCAAAGGTGCCCCTCTCCTCCCTTATATAAGGGCACCCCCTCCCTCTCTTCCTCACAACACATTGAGCCTTCAAGCTCGTCCAACCCCTGAAAAATTCTCTTCTCCACATTCCTAGAAACATCCTAGAGTTTCTGTTCTTCCTCAAAGACCAATTTTAGTTCCCTAAGAGGAGGTCTCAAAGAGGCGCTTCAAAGAAGAGGTAATTTCCGTTTCTGATTTTTTCATCTTTATTTCCACTTCCACTTCTTCTTCCTTAGTTTTTTCATTATAAAGTAATAACATCATTATCAATCATATACTCATATTTTATTATAAGTATGAAACAACCGTATTTCTCCATCTATCCATCCAACGGAAAACGAAATCATCGCGCGTGCGTACGTACAGAATATCATCTACACGCCATGGTGAAATCTATTTTCCACCACCACCTTACATGGATGGGTATAATGATGTAAATAATAACTATATATGATTAATTTAAAGTGATATTGATTCTGAAATAGTATACATACACTCCAATACAGTCCCACGATCATGAGAACGATATCTTCGCTCGTGTGTACGAACGGACTACCGTCTCCACGATGCGATGAGATTCATTCTCCACTTTAACCATTCATGAATGATTATAAAGTATATATAATAAATAATAATTAAATATATGAAATAATAATGATACTGGATTTATGTGTATATATATATATGTCATCTACTTAATTCCATTCAACTCAATAAGGAAACTAAAACAACGTTCATGCGTACGTACGACCTACCGTCTCCATGAACGGTGTATTTTTTTCCATTTACTGATGTATTATATATATGTATATTTTGAATATATATTATATATAAATCATGTTTTATATTCTGGAATTATTTAATCATTATCTAAGTAATCATATGAATAATTACAAGTCAAAACAGGGACAACAAATGAAACAATTTTACCCAAAACGTTCTTTAACATGGAATTTACAAAAGAACGGGTTATATAAAGTCATAAGTGAACCATATATGATATCATAACAATTAATATGATTCTGTAATAAGTCAATGACATTATTTAAATCATTATACAGGAGGTTCGGACACTTACGAAGCAAATCGGACCTAAGGTAAGGGAAAATATCACAATCTCATTTTTATCCGAGATTGTCAATACTTTGGTATTTATTGGGGTCTATTTTAACATCCACATCCATGTTTCCCCAAAATGTAATATTTACATCATTCTACAATAGTTTATATCAAATTTTACCCTTCGGTGAGTTTTTAGTAAAGGATATGAAAGGCATATTTTGTCATTTTTCGTACGAGGTACTTTTTGACTTTTCCGATAAAAGTACAAGAATAATGTTTTTTTAACTTATACGGAATGAATGGATTTTTAAAAAATTATTTACAAGAAGCATACTTGACAAGTTTTCAAGTTTATTTTTAATCATCTTCTTTTAGTTTAGAATTGTACGACATGTTAATAATGGAAATTTTTTTTTGAAGCAGAAAGGATATTTTCCTCAAGAATGGAGTTCAAGTGTTTTAAAAAAATTATTTTCCATCTAAGATAATAAAGGGTTCTGTTTCTATCCCTATTATTACATATATTTGATTACATTGTGGTGTAATTATATTTTTATGAATTCTTTTATCTTATATGAATTGTTTTATGATGTCACGATATTTAAGATACACATTTATATTACATGGGTTATGCAATGATGTATGATTTATGATATTGTGACACACATAAGAATGATATCATAATGAGATGGGTGTGACCTATATCTCCCTCCAATTCATTGGGTAATGATTTTATATCTCATGAGATAGACATGGCTGGAACGGTAGGTTATACCGGTTCAGTGAAACATGAATAAAATGAGGAGTGAACTCGGTTCAGAAAGGGACTTTGTCCACTAAGATAGTCTTGTCAATGAGTCTTGACTAATAAGAAATGATTATATATGATTATGTGTGTATGCCACAAAGATTCATTTTTAAGTTATGATTATTGGGATTTAATTTCACTACTATGATTTATCCCATGTTATGAAATTATGCTCTCTTTTGCAGGTTAAGATTACCCAAATGTTATGTTCTTATGAATATGATGAGATTGATATTTCTTTTGTTTACCCTTACTGAGAATTTGAGCTCACCCTTTTATGTTTTGTTTTCCCCAGGATATAGAGAAATGTTTTAGGTAAAAAAAGAAGATCTTTATGAGAGATGATGAAGATCTTTCACCACGATTAGCTGATTATATTCCGAGTTTCCAAAGACACTAAACTATTACGGTCCTGGTGTGTGTGTTTTTGTTATGTACTAAGTATTCCGTAAAAGTAATGTAATGTCCATGTATGTAAAGTATGGGACTCTACATAATCACATCATATTTTTTCCAATTTTATCCCTATATATATTAGTCATTATAGAATGAATTGAAAAGTATGGGATATGTTCATAATCCATACGTTCCATTTTATGTTACAGTTTTGGTATGACATATATTTATGTTCCATACATTATAACCCTGTCATTATTAAAGTTGAAAACTAAAATATTTTCCACCATTATTTATATATCTTTATCATATACTCAGTCATATTTGATACTCTTAAAAAATAGAATTCTAGTAGTTTTTTTTAATGAATGATGTAGTTACATATATTATTATCTTATATATCCAAAAAAATTCAATGATTATTGGATATAATTCAATCCTCAACATGGATATTGTTGAAAGATCCATTTTACATGGGTAATATTCCACATTATTAGATATCCCATGATTAAAATGGATTAAATAGTCATTATAAAAGATTATCTATAAAAAGTTTCATTGTTGTATATTCTGAGCAATTGGAGTGAATATATTCTTGACAGTATTATGAATCATACATTTGTCATACATCCATTTTAGTGATAATGCCAAAAAAATTATTGAAAATATAAATGTTGAGAATTGTAGAACATTCAAATAGTTTTTATTCTGAGGGACATTAAAATTTATGGAGGAACATGATATAAATTTGTCATTTTACAATGTTACGCAACCATGGAATTATTTTCAAACTATCACAGATAAAAAACCCTTCCCCACTAGTTGTGAATTTAGGAAACAAGGTGGTGATTATCCTCATAATAAAATATTTAATGATTCATTGCATTAATCATTATAATAAAAAATATATTCATTTTTTTATTTTGGAGAATGGGATTAAAAATCAGGAGAAGTCTCTCAATAAAATATGATTGTACCATGATAGTCAATGAAAATTATGGACATCTCTCACAAATGTTTTTTAAGGATATCCTACAATTTAATTTATTTTTAAGGGCTTATAGATATCCCATTACTAGTGGAAGAAACCCATGAACATGGAATTATTTTATTAACACACTCATTTATGACACTTCACAAAAAAACATTTCCTTTTGAAAAGACTTCAGTACAACATTGAAATGGTCTCCATGTTCCCCTTTAAGATTAATGTCGATATGATTATCATCTATAAATAATTTTTTTCTTAAAATAATCCCTAAATACATTGTTAATGGAGACCATGAATGTATATAGGTAAAAATTGAGTGCAAATAGGGTCATTATAAACTCATAGTTCATGTTCCATTTATAAAAATTAGTAATAACAATATCCTCATAATTACCAATTTCATGATGATATCCAAACCAACAATCAACCTTATAGAAGTATTAGTCTCCGTGTAACAAATTTAACAAGCCAAAATTCCATATAATATGAACTATTTTCTTTATTTTTATATTACTGAGATCTTGATAATCATTGTTGTATATATTGAAAAATCTATATTTTTAATGAAAAGGCCTTGAAAACCACATGATGAATAACATGGTCATATAAAATCATTATTTATGTGGTCATATTGAGTCTTCTACAATGATTCATGTTCAATATTTTATATTTTATATTTACTTCTGGATGCTGGAAATTCTGTATGTATAATTTTAAAAGAGGACTCAACCATTCATCATTTTGGAGGGAAATGTTATTTCATGAGGAATATATATACATATTCTCATTGAATGAGTTTGTCAATATGGGTGGAAATTTCATTTTTCTCAATAATTCTTTATATATCAAAATAGAAAAATATATTGTATGTTTTATTGTGATGATGATAATAAATGAGATCCAGAATCCCCCTTACATCTGTATAGAATATTAGGATAATTCATGATATAGATAGTGATTTCCCTCTCTTGGAAATTTATGATGGATCTATATAAGTAAATCCCTTCAATACTAAAAATATCATCAAAACTCAATAATCATTGTATCCACATGTATTAATGATAATTAAACATTTAAATATTAACAATGTAGAATCAATAAAAATTCTATTAAATGTTTTCAAATTTTTCCATTTTCATATATAACTAGAATTTGATTATTTGAGCTGGTTTTTGAATTTTTAAACTATGTTTTTTTACATGAAATAATTCATAAAAAAATAATGTGACATTATTTTCAACATTATTGAATGAGTAACTGGTGAACATATGATCGCTTCCTTATCATGATCGACCATGCCATTTCTTTTGGAATATTATCTTCATTTCCCTATTGGCCTTAAAATTTGATGTGAGTACTTATATTTAATAACCCATGGAATAGTTAATTTGTTGTAATATAGTCCCTTTTACCTATTGAATAATCATTGACCATTAATACATGGTTTGAAATTGGATTTCATTTATTCAATCACATATTTGGGATGCTTCTTTTAGAATTCACATTCTACGTTCTCCTCCATGCCAAACATAATAAACTTATTTATCCCCTTTAGAAAATTTTAAGGAATTATTTTTATGATATTTTGACTAGTGTAATATTGAGCATTCTTACCACTATGATATTTATAAATAACACCACTATAATTAAACTCCATTATAAACTTCCTATATCTAGTCTCATTTGACATTGGATATGTATTGTCCACTTTTTTGACCTTGAGAAAACATAAATAAATTTTTTGCAGCATTGAAAATATCAAATATTAAAACCATTGTATTGATTAATAATAATCCAAATATATAATAATTTATATTATCAATTAATTATAATTATATTGTATTATTTCCAACGTGATATGGAATTTTTTCTTTTACCCACAGATATGTTCATCCATAATTTTCTTGAGTACAAGGAAATCTGTCTAAATTTTATGTTGGGGTTTGGGTGGATAATAATTACTAAAAATCATCTTCATGAATTAAATATATTCCTTCACATTGATAACTTCCTCATACATAATATTATTGATCAATGTCATCCAATGATCAAAAACACCCTCAATGTAATAAATATCTATAAAACCCTCTCTCGAATATAAAATTAATTAATATATAGAGATGAATATTTCAAAGGAGTTATTATATTATTCCCTAATAAATTAGTTATGAAAATAGGTAGAATATCAAATACATTTCTATCACAAAGACATCAATTATAACTTTTTATTTATTAGAGGGATGTGTTTGTTCCTCCTTATTCCCATATTGATTCATATTTTTGGTTAAACGAGTATGTATTGACATGATGTTTATACTTCCTAATAAAATTAGGTTTGGAATCTCATTACGGTTATCATCACATTTCTTATCATATTAATTGTTTTTTCATTTTCTATTATATCAATCCATCTTATAAAGTAAAAAAGAATACTAGGTATTTGAAATTTTAAACTATAAGCCTCATAAAATGGATTCTATGAACTTTTAATTTTTGACTCCTAAATGAAATTTAATCATTATAATTTTAATATATAGGATTACATATATGTTTTACATATTTTCTTTAATAAAAATAAATTTTAAATCCTTTTTTATTCCATTCATAATTTTGTACTATGATCTTGTGAATTTGAAAGATTAGATTCTCTAAGAGATTTAAAGAAAAAAAAAATTTAAGTCCTTTTTTGTACAACAGGTGAAATTCAAGTTAACAACCAATGATCATTTTCATTCTGATCACCCCTAGGTACGTTTTTTATAGAGCTTCATCAACTTGTAGTATACATATTGGTATCTTATTATTTAAAAACTAGTCTCCTATAACATTTAAAAAATTTCGGTTTGTTTTTCTATGATAGTCATGACCAATTGGATATGAAAATCATTTTCAAATCCTAATACACAAAACAACTAGAACATTATGTAGTTCTGACTTTGAAAAAGAATATATTTTTTAATCATTATTTAATGATCTATTACACTAATATAAACTAACCGTAATGATAAATGATGATGATGTCTAGTGTACTTGGTAATTATATTTATATAATAATAACATGAAACATTTATATAATGGAATGATTTGAAAATACTTCATTACATGACCTTATATTAATTAATCTCTTATTCAGTCAACACATAACCTCTGTATTTACTTATGAAATGGTGATATATGAAACCAAATAAAAGAATTATAATATAATAAAATGATAAAAATTAGCACAAGTTATTCAAGTGGTATAACGTTGTGATATAAAATTTCAGGTATTATAAGAATGATTATTGATACATGATACTATATGATAATGACAAGGCCTCTTTGGAATGTCAAAATAATATAAAATGTGTCATCAGTAGAATATATCCTGGATATCCTATATAAAATGAAATTATAGTATTACTATTATAACCTATAATGAATAAAAAATGATATCTCAAGTGATAAAAAACATCCACAATGAATTATATGTTATATAATTCATGTTCAAAAATCAAATTCATATCATGTACATGAATTTGTATTCTACATATATCATACAGTAGAAGAATTTCATTTATTTTTTTAGTCATGTAATAAGGTAGTGTGGGTTGAATACATATATGTAACAAATGAATGACGGATATACAAATATATGTCAATACAATTATGTGGATATGGTAATTGGTATTTACAACACAAAACTGTGGTATACAAAATCATGGAATAATTTCAGTATCATATCAAGTTTAAATAAATGTTAATATAATAGTTTAATGAGAGTGGATAGTAGTATATAATTACAAGGGATTCTTATGGATAGTAAGGGGATGTATAATAATCATTTTCTGTATTTATAATTCGAATATCTAAATTTTGTGGGGTTGTATTTACAAAAATATATATGGGAATCCATTTTTGAATTTCTAAACATTTATTTTCGGACTCTATGTTAGATAATTATTAAAATCAAGATTATTGCCAGGATGTTTACCTATGTTTTATACCAATTATGATTATTTTATAATATTATAAATATTTTTAGTTGAAATAAATAAAATTATACCATTCATGATGTAAATTTAAGTCATGTTTTGAGTAAATATATTTTAAAATCATGGAATATTATATTGGTTATGAGGATTTATTATTTGTTTTAAAATATTAAAAAATAACATCAAAATAAAAAATTTTAAGTATTGTATGTATTTTAATATTAGGTTAGTTTTGATATGATTATTAAATGACTTTTTTTATATTATTATTTCTTAATACCAACAATTTATTTAAATCAAATTTAATTTCTATCCAAAAATTTTTCCATCTCAAAAAATTATGAATTGGTCAGAATTGGATAATTTCAATATATATATTTTAAAACTAATATATAATTTAAAAAATAATTTTATAAATATAATAATTTAATATTTCTAAAAAATAAAATTTTATTTAAATATTAGTTTTCATGATATATAAATAATTCTTACCATTATTAAACATTCATGAGACTACATTAAAATAAATTATCTTTTATATCAAAATATATAATATGTCATAAATCTAATTAATGGAGAAAAAATTTATTGAAAATATCATGGATTTTTATGATATAAATTTTTAAATAGTACTATATATAATTATAATAAATAAAATTTTGGTTACATTATATAAAAATATAATTTTATCAAACACATTATATAATCATGTATACATTATGTTATAACTAATCAGAATATAAATTATAAATAATTTTGTATAATATAATAAAATACAAACTAAAACAATCTAGATTTAAAAACATTACTACCACATTCGAATGCCATAACTATATTCCCTGTGAAGGTAGTACAATATTTCTGTGGTTTAGTGAACATAAAATTTTAAATGACCACTATTTTCATGACCATAACCTATAAAAGGCTCCACTAGTGTTTCAATTTTTATGTAATCCTACATTTTTTCAAGGGTAAATCACTATAATCCATTATACTATAAAATATATAATAAATGAACATCATAGATTATAATATTACTAGTCTAGGCCATAATTTTTTCCTTTTTTGATAACTAAATTTTATCATAACCCATCATATGTTTTAATCATAAATATCTATGGTGAAAGAAAATATTATTTATGTATAAGATTATTAATTGTATTTTATGATTGAAAGATAGGAGTGACTATAATTTTTATAGGTTTAAAAAACAAATGTATTTTATGTGTTTCCAATAACTACATTACCTAATAAGAAATTTAATCATTAAAAATAAAATTTCATATTAAAAATTTGTCTTCATTCATGGAAGCATTATGTGTGAGATGACACATCATTTTAAGAACATATAATTTTTATTTTAACCATATGTTTACTTTAATTTTTAGATTCTTTGGATTCACAAGTTTTAGACTGTTTGGATCTTTTGACTGTAGAAAATTTATATCATCTTAGTGAATACTCTCATCCTAGATCAATCTATGAATTAAAATTTTAATGGTTCACAATGTGTCCTCACGTATCCCTCCCTATACAATAGAATCTTTCAACTAAATTTGGGGATATAATAGGGTTCTATGTAAGGATATACTCATTTATCACAGTTCCCAAGAAATATTAAAAAAATTACAATATCTAGAAGTAAATAATCAGAAAATGGAAAAAATAATAAAAAATATAATTTAAATACTATTGATTTGTATTACACAAATAAATCAAACCTCCCATTTATACAGTCACTTATACGGAGTGGAAGTAATTAAATAATAATTGTCATTAACATATATTAAGGCCAAACCACATATTGTTTCTCTCTACCTTCCAAACCATCTTATTCCATTATGGTAACATTTACTTATAACCAACATGTTCCTTCAATTAGGAGAATTTGTTTTGGGTACACAAGCCACATGGTTTCCCTAATAGGGATTGAGTACTAAAAGAAATAGAGAGCCACTATTGTAGTCATGTGCTAACCAATATGGTTTTGATATGTTCATGTGACACGATCAACTAAAATAAATAAATATCAGACAATGATTGGGATTATAGTAAATCATATCATTTGTGACCTTAATTCATTAATACTTATTTTTTCTACAGATACTGTGACTGAAATAAATCCCTGATAAACAATATAAAATGTAAAAAATAATTCTTCAAATCTATAATAACCCCGAACATCCTTATTATAGTAGTGAATTGTCCCATTAAAGTCATATAATCAGGTCTCTTAATCTATGGAAGATCCTATCATATCCCTCTTTACTAAAGGGATGATTCTCATAGATGCCTTCTAATTAACAAAAATTAATCCCCTGATTTCAATATAATATGTTACCCCCAATATAAAGGAGTCCCATAGTAGAACTGACATCTAGGTCCATAATCCAAGGTAACCCCAATCATATTCGGTCCACAAATCCATGGCATTTCAAATCATAAAAAAATGCTGAAATGAATAATTCTTAAAAAACTGAGATCCAAAACACCAGTCGCCCAAATTTTAATCAACACAAAAACATTGTTTCCCATCCATAAAAACATAATCAAAAATATTGTATCTTGATATTTTTTTGGACTCAACCACATTAGATGTATGTGGGGGTTTGTGATATATTAATATTCTTTTTAATATTTGACTTTACTGAAATAATGAACTTGGATCATGCATTAAAAATTTATAGTCAATATTGTTAATATCATGATAATTTAATACAATGGATTAAAATAATTATTCAATGTCATTAATGATCATCTGAAATGGACTGTTCATATTTCCTTCATTTTCTTGCGAGGATTCAGTGTCATAATACCCCAATTAGTGATCTATATGTGATATGTTGATCTTTATGATATGAAAATCATTCAACGGGTGGTATCCCAATGAATTGATTGTATTTAGTTGTTTGTATTGATAGCATGTCCATTTTTATAGATGAAATCTATCATAAATTTCTCATTCTTGATAGGTAGAGAGAAGGAGGAGTTGATATAGAATTTACTCTATGCAACAATTCTCAACATTGAAATCCACACAGCTATAATTTTTCTCACAATATACAATAGACATAACCTCTTATTTATAGAGCTATTGTTTATGTTAAAATAATTATTTCATTTCATTTTATTTAGTAAATAGCTTAATGACTTTTAATAAACCCCATACAATAATATATTATTATTATATATATTATTATTTTGGGGCAAGCACCAACGTTCACAAAAAAAATATTATCTATCCATATTTTTTAATATCTATCCCTATAAGCTGTATTTGTTTATTTGAACAACTAAAACATTTACTGAACACTATAATAAATATTTTATTTCTATTTTTTATTCTTCAATGAATTTTTTATCAATATAATATGATGAATTTGTCTCTCTATGTTGAGAATAATTTTTATTCAATTAATTGAACTAAAATAGAATATAGTTGATATTATTGGATACACGTAGTTTTTGACCCTCTAGAATTATTTGTTATAGGAATTAGGATGGTTTTTTAAATACCTAGATTATTTCAAAAAATGGGTCATAGAACCAAATATGAATAACATAATTTTTTTTGATTACAACCACAAATTAATGATCACAATATAATAGAATCATTTTGTAAGATAATTTCATCAATAAAGTTATCATTTTTGTCACCAACAATGTTCCTTGATATAACATTCTTTAAGTATCTTAAATCAACATGCCATTGCATTATTGTCGTGTATTAAATTAAATTGTTATATTTCAATAAAAGATAATTCATAGCATGTCCCATCAAATTAAAATTTAGGAATCCTTCCTTGAATTATACATTAATGACATGTCAGATTTGACCCACCGAATGCAGCCTACCTCATCAAGGAAAAATGAAAAAAAAAACTTTACGAGAAAAAATCCATGTGAATTAGCTATTGTATTAATTAATTAAAATTGTACAATGTAATTACCATTACACATTCTCTAATATGTTAATATTTTATGAAATAAATATTTATGATTCATATTGGTGGTTATATACTCATTTTCTCTAATAATTGAGATTATAATCTGAAATTTTAATGAGAATAAGACTCATCCTCATATGAGTAATCTCAGTTGATGGTATATATATTATGTGTCCCATTATAGTATTGTTTCCCACCATATAAGATTTTTATGAATATAATAATGGAATATCAATGTACTCATTATAGAGAGGATGTTCTATGACATTATAAATTTTATATATACTCTAAGACATTATTACATTAGAGTCAATAGGAAAAATTAAATATTTTTTTATAAGATGTTTAATTTATATTTTATATAGAAAATATACATATTACTAAATCAACGATAGTTTTCCCTCAAACAATAGCTCTAAAAAACTTCCACTAGGACTAGATCCTACTGCTTATGACATTCAGCCTGCTATACCTCAAATGGTAGTCATGTTTCTGTTAATTCATGGATTTAGTTGTTTTTTTCCACATTATCTTCCATGGAAATAAATCATAATGTAATATCAACTCTCTAAGAATAATCTATAATGAGATGACATGTACAAAGTATATTCTACATCTGATGATGTGACATTGGATTTTTTGTAAGTGCCACCAATGTAGTATTTTCAAAAAAGAGTGTGATATGATATTTATTTCTATATACCATGAAAATATATTGTTATATTTTCACATCAGTAGTATGTTATTAGATTATTCTTAATAAGAAATATATATAGAATCTGATATATAATCTATGACCACAATAATATTTAATCCTGATCATTGGTAACACATAACGATTAACCCTATAGGATTTTTCTCATTGGAATTAGGTGACATTTCCTTATTTTAAATATTAATATATAAAAATGGTTCATGGAACCCTATAGAGAAACTTAATTTTTCAATATAGAAAACCATATATGAACACTCACATAAAAATATACATAATTTATTAAAATATCTCATCTAAAAAGATGCACATATGAGTCTCCAAAAAATGTTCATGATTCATGTTTTTTTCAATATAAAAAACCCACATCATTACATAATGTCCAAAGAATTTAATCTGATCATTCTTCTCCAATAAAATTGATGAGATTCCAATATTTATAAAATTATAAGGTAAATGTCATTCCACAACATACGCATTAATGAAATCTCAATCATGAAGAACCCAACGTACCGAACATCACCGCAATAAATTTACATCACCATTGTTATATGAAAATATATGTTTTTGATACATTATATGAATTCATAATAATATTAATTTTTATAGACCATTAAAAATTCTCATAGATGTGTATATATAATGAAACCAAAACACATAGAATTCATACTGATGAGAATTTTCTCATTATCTCCAATATAAGATATTAATATGTGTGAACTTCATGAGATAAAGCCTCATCCACATATGATTACTCTCATTAGAGATTATATGTTTTATATGTTGCATAATTGTATGTTATCAAACAATAGAACATTACATAAAAATATCATCATAGCTCTTTAAGGTTATTATCAAAGTGGTTAACTATAATGACCTTATCAATGAAATGTATACTCTATATCATTATTTCAATTGATTCACACAGTTATTAAAAAAGTAACTATTAATTATATTTATTAATATTAACCACGTCTAATATACATGTAATCAATGTAAAATTAATTTTTCCTAGTACACCAACATGAAAAAAAGTCTCACCCACCCCATGATTTCTTCCCATAACCCATCATGAAAAAAATATGTATCAAGCATAACACGGGTTCCCAGCATCAATATCCATCTCCTCACTATTTCATTATTTTGGTGTGTGCTATGTATCATCATAACCCGAATTACTCTAAAGGGTTCCCTGATATGGTGGGATAAATGGCTTCTTGTGTGAATCCACGTACACTAGATGTTGTCTACTAGTAGAGAGATCATATTTCATTTTTTGAGATACTATGGAATCATGTAAGAAGGTCAAAAAGTGGTAGTAAACATGTCAGTCAATAATAGAATTAGTAAATCCACTATATATAAGATAACTAGCCTAGATTGTAAAAAATAAATAACTCTAGATGTAATATCATATATATAATGATATTTTATTTCACTTCATGTCACTAAAATATTGAAAATAATTATATAAATATCCAATATAGATCATGTTTATAAATAAAAAATAAAAAGATTAAACTTTATTTTCTAACAGGATGATCCTTATCAAGGCCTTATTTCCCTTATCTATAAGAATAATACAAATAAAGCATCATATTGTGCCCTCTTACCATGGGCCTTACCTACACCTAAGGTGTTTGTATTGTTACCCGACACCATTCCAAACATGGTGTGTGATAACACTCAAAAAGACACCACCAACAATTTCTATAACAAATATAGGTTTGGAAATACAAGCTAATATAGTGTGCAAGATATATAATCGGTATAAGAGTAATACCTGTGATATTAACACATAAAATGAAATAATTATAAAGTTATACTATTAATTAATCATAGTCCTACAAGAAAAAGAAATTTTATATACCATAACAAGGGAATTAGGAAAAATGTAATTGAATAAGAAAACCTTTCTAGTATAAACACTATAATCTGAAACCCATTCCAAGGATATTTGTAAATCAATTAAAAATTTCCACCAAATCCATTCCATATAAATATGATACTACAACCTTTATGTTTATTCTAGTATTTAAAATCACTTGTCCACATAATAGAAAAAACTTCATCGACATCATCCTCACCATGTAATCAAATGTTTCAAACCACAAAGGAACATATCATGGATATGAAAGGCCAATGAATTGAGGAACAATCCCAGTACTATCTATGTTGAATCATGGGGAAGAATTATCAGTATTTCAGGGTATGAGAATAGAAAAAATCCACTATTATCCAAATAAATACATATCCAAGGGTTAGAAAGGCCCATGGAATCCTATATATTTATGACCCAACGAGAAAAAAATTCTAGATTATCCATTACTATAAATAATATATATAGAAGAAACATCCAATGAACTAATTGAATTCGGATCAAAGATTTACCAAACATGAAATCATCAACCATTTCATTTCATTTCATCATTCATTAGTTTATAAACATTTATATTCTTATATTATATCAAAATCATATTGAAATTACATTAAACTCAATTTAAGAGTTCAATTAAATAAGTATCTTGTAACCACATGAAAATAGAGCTATCATTTTCATTTTACTATGTGAATTCAATTATGATCAATATAAAATGATATTCCTATAACTATGAATGATCACAAATACCCAATATGTGGTATAAAAAAATTATCGATACAAAGGCACACCCAATGGGTTTCTTAGGTTGTGGAAACCAGAAGAATCTCAAAAGAACTAGTGTAAATACCTAACAAATTGTAATTAATTCAGTTCAACTATTTAATTAAAAAAAATTTCACCATGAGATTCCTTAGTTTCTCTAATAAAGGTAACTACTCTTATAAGACACCAATACCCAAGGGAAAGGTATGTAACACAAACTACAGGTCCATAGATGAGAACACATCCAAAATCTGCATCATAATTGATCCATAGAAAAATCAAAATAAATAACGGAAGAATAATCGCGTAAAATAAAATTTTATTTCCGACCTACATAACCTCATTTATACTAAGACGAATGTAGAATGTAACAAGTGGTTTGAATAACATTCCATCAATAATATGATATGGATAATTTCATTCAAATTTATTTTCATATGAAAAATTAGGAATAAAATCTATGAATAGGAATTAAAGGGACTCCTTGTTCTCATATATATCAAATAGTGCAGAAAAAAATTACTTCTAATGTTTTAGTTGTTTTATGTTAATTATTATAACATTCCATGGAACACAGGGCCACATTGTTTGACCACACGGTTGGACAAGAATTTCCCAACCATACACCCTTCACTATATTATGGGGAACCTCACACATATTCATGTGCATGGTTGAAATAATGATAAAAAACTATGAAAAATCCTCTAAAAATATGTAGTTATTTCATTTTTGCCCACATGAGGTGACAGAGTATCCCCCAAACCACGAGACCATTTATACCCAATTGTCAAGATCTGCACAATTTACCCTAACTATGTGACCTATCTTGAATTGTTTCTCATAACCATATGACATATATATATTTTTATAAGGTAGATTATATGTATTCTAACAATCCCCTAATACCCCAAAGCACACATAGCATCATTGGGAAATTACCAAAGTGGGTGGAAAAATTTTAAACTAAAAAAATGACAAGTAAATCATAGGAAAACTTGTGAACATATAATTTTCATCCATTATAGATATCCTTCGTAGAATGTTTCTATCACATGTGGTCAAGAATGAAATTATAATAACATAATCTATAGATCATGTATGTCGGTCATCCAATTTAATGAATCTTCATCTAATCAAATCTTATTCCATAAATATTCACTAGTTTAACATACCTACCTCATAGAACCTTCATGATCCTATCAACTATACTAATAGGATTCATCTAAAATTATGCCTCTAAATTTAACTACACCTTCTCAGTATTTAATGTTTGACATGGGATATAATTATGATTGTTTAGTTAAGATACTTTGAATCCTTCATGTATGAATTTTTACCTTTGATGTAATGATATTTTGTAGGAAACCATCCCAAATAATTCAATAATATTGAATGACCCATCATTACATAGTGATAGATTACCATTATTCATGTTCTAGTTGTTTCCTAGCCTTAGTGAGATATGTATAATGTCATGATCCCTAAATTAAAACTCAATATGTCATCGAGGGTGATTATCATAATATTTTTATCAAGACTATCCAGAAGTCATCTATTTAATAATCCATTGGAACTTAAATGAAGTATTATTGATTAGATGTGGTACCACTTATGCAACCTCATCTACCCCTAATGAGGGTTGGGTGAACCAGTATGGAATAACATACAAAGCACCATAAAATGATTTCATTATTGTCAGATGATAAATTGGTTTGTATATGTCTCAACTAGTGTTATCTATGACTCGTAAGAGCCCCCAAAATCTAGCATCGATTCTCTTTTATTTTCCATTTTCACTAGAATCATGGGTTTTTAGAAGCCATCAAAATAATGGTTATATGATCTGCTCAAAATCACCTGTGTATCTAATGCCCTTAGAAAAATATAATAAAATGATATATAATCAATTTTTACCTATATGATAAATTTTTATGTGGAACCCCATTATGTTACACCATCTCATAGATAAACAATAAAAAAATATCATCAACTGATAACGGATCCTTAATCATTTGGAAATGCCTATCCTTCATGATTCAATCCAAAAAAAACCAAAATGCAAACACTACTTTGAGGAGACCTTCAAATACATTTTAAAAAAACCACTGTGACATAATCCCATATCCACCCAAGAATATGTTATTGATGTGAAATTCTGAATGTTCATGGACATTTTTCCTTTACCTACTGATAGGCTAAACAACTTCTTACATAACCATCCACATAATGTTTATCCCAACTACTAATACTAGCGATGTAAATCATGAAACTTCTTGGTACTGTTGGGATTCACTATCCAAAAGGATTCTTGCTACTCACACATCATCTCATTACATATGTCTATTGGAACCCATGTGTAACCAAATATTCAAAAAAATTCATCATATCACATTATAAATCTAGGAGGCAAGTTCACCCTGTGAAGACACTTCCACATGACTAGGCCCTCATAATTTTATAGCCACCACATCCTCACTTTATCCTAAAGGGTAGAGGTTACATCAAATGATGATTTAAATGGAATACCCATAAAATCTTTCACCTCCAAAGAAATATATCAAATAATGGATTTAAGCTTCCAATTTCAACTAGCCATTTGAACATCAGGTAACCGAGTCTTTCATATCTGTGCATTTTCAAATACATTTCCCCTTCCAAGAGTATATAAAGGTAGATGTCAACACACTGATGTTTCTCTACCCACCTATTCTACCTCATATTCATGACATGCATTGTGAATATATAATTAATGTAATTCCCCTACCCTATAAGTATTGATTTGTATCATTATTTTATTTCATTAGAATTATTATAAGAAATCAAATCCCTTAGGATATACTAGTTTAATAGTCTTGTAAATACATATTAAATATATAATTCCTATTATACATCGATTAATATATATGGAAAACATTATACATAAAAATACAAAGTAAACTACATCCTTGAACATTTATTTTTATATTTTTCATTAGAACATTGGGAAAGAAAACCTAGTATGGGTGAGCTCATGTTCATATCAATGGTATGTAAAGTTAAAGCAGTAATGATTCAGTACAATTAATTTATCATGGATATTTAAATAAAGGACAATACATTCCACTGAAATAAACAGATATATCAAAATTAATATGGAATGGATAGAATCTAAAACATATATAACATAATCAATTAACATAGATTATAATAAAACTTCAGATATATCAATAAAAAATATCATGTATAAATAATAACTGAAAAATCAATGTATTAAATTCATAGTTATTGGACATCATGTCTAAGGAACTAGTAAAACTATACTATCAAGATCATTCCCAAGATGTTTAATACTATAGATATAAACCTATTTAATTTGGAAAATATAATCATCTAATTAGAACCTATTGATGTATCAAGTGGTTATATAATTCTTGGGATCCGCCATTAAATTCCACTAAAATTATTTCTTGTTTTAGTTAATAAACTAAATAATATTCCTTATTAAATATAAATATTTAATTATGATTAAATATTTATCATTAATTCCTCAATTAATTAAATATCTATCAAAGTGAACACTCTATGTAAAAATGATATACAGTTTATAATGTATTAACATCCGTTTTATAAGAATCAGGATATTCAAGATAATTTCCATGTAAAGATAATTAAAACAATATTATTGTTTTAATATAACGTAATAAATAACAAAATGAAGTGATATTTCAATGATAATAATTTTGAACATTCATTAAGAGGATAATAATTAAAAATTTCAATGTGTCCTAATCAACATTGAACTATTTAACTCCAAACACGTACACTATAATAATATCATATCACAAGATGCATCATATGGTTATGTAACACATTAACTTCTAAAATATCGTCTAACGATCAAAAATTATATAAAAGTTTAAATTTTAAAAAAGATTATGGTTTGAAACTTTAGAAATAAGGATATTAGATTTTCCAAATGAACTTATAATCAACCATAAATCTATATAATGTGGATAAAAATTTATATATTCCAATAATGCTAATAGAATCATCATGTCTCCTCTTTAAATTTTGTAATAACTACATCCAACCTAAATTCTTATTTAAATATGAATTATTCCTTATTCCCGATAGAAGAAGCATGTTATAGGATATATTCCCTAAATTATAAAATGTTTTAAACTCCATAAATGATAGAAATTATAACATGTTGACAAGTCAGTAATCATTTCATTAGTAGTCAAAAAAAATTGAAATCAATTGTTTCTTCATTAAAATCTCAACGTTCGGAACATATAAAGGGTCCTCATTACATCAATTATTTTATTTCTGAAAAGTGTAACATTATTGTGAATAAATATTAATTAGACATTCGATAATTTTTTGGAAATACTTAAAAAAAACTAATGTAGTGAAATTCTTAGATTTTGAATAAATCATATTTTGATAACATCATAAAAATTAATTTCAGAAAAAACTCATAGATTCAAATACTGAAGTACATTAATCATTCCACTTTGGTTGGGTCGATAACATATCATAGACATTTATACCTTATCATCTTTATAGGTATATTCTCTTAATGTTTAGGGAATTAATTTTCATAGTTTCACATCTCATTGTAGTTGAAACATTGAATTATTATGTTTTCTTTGTTATATTTTTATTCTATTTCCTAACGACCCTTATCACTACACTTATAAAAAAACTCCCAATCCTTTAATGTATTTTGCAGGCTGACTCATTCCATAGTTATTATACTAGGGAATATCATTTTTTCCCTTCATCTTATTTTTCTCATTTTTTCCATGATGTTTAGAAATCATGTTCTTTTATTGGTTTCCGATCAATCCATATTTTATGGATAATTCATTCTTTTTCTTAATAGAACATAAAACTATTTCACCATATAAAGTACAATAATGAGAAAATTGTTCCCTTCCAAAAAATGTATTTGGTCAATCAAAAAATTTTCCAATATTGTACTTAATGTTTCATATATAATCTATAGAAAACAGAGATAACTATCTAAAGGTCGCTTCATAATTCAAAAAAGTATGTTCATTCATATTGATTATTCTATGAAAATTTATGCTCATCAGAATTATTGTATAATGAGTGATGTTTTTATCGAATTATTGATCCCTAAATTTTCTTCTATCTATCAATTAAATTTATTCTTATTTCTTTATATTCTAGAAGATAAGTCCTCAATAATTAGCATCACCATGGAGAAAATAGAGAGAAACTGGAACTTTTTCATTTTCACTACATTCCAACGCCATAAATAACATCTCAAGAGAAATAAACCATTGATCATGTACAATTGGATTAATATTCCTACTAAACGGTGGTTGATTTAACCCCATAAAGAGTTTCATTATATGATATTATCTCAATAGAATAAGTTTTCCCATTTAGGAAAGGTTATTTTTCATAACTTGAATAAGCTTCCATAATATATCTATAATATTCTCTGTTCTAATACCTTGAATTTTAGTTTCCTCGGCCAAGAATATCTACACTTTCCATGATTATTGATACCGTTATTACTTCTATGTTCCATTTCTAAATATTTTCATTTACTGGATTAGATTATTAAATTATGAACATAATATAACTATAAATATTGTATAACAAATAACCTAAATTTATGAATTTTAAGTCAATGATCTCTAAACGTTTCTTCTGAGAAATATTTACATTTTTATCCACTTTAATATTGGATAAATAAATTGTGAACTATCCTATGTGTATCTGTTAGGAGTTTCTAAAGAGGATTATAATAAGCCTCATTATCGTGTACCTAGTTTCCTCGAGTCCGGCCTGGAACACCTTGTAAGGATTATTACCCCTAATTACATATATGGGAGAATCATATAATCTTTTATTATCCAAAAACATATGTATTTCTATGTATACCTACATAATCATATCTATAACAAAATTCTATTATATTCTTTTATTCTTATCCTCAATGTCCAACTTATGGTTTTTCTCCCTAACCAATGTCTTCTAAATATAGTTTCTATGGTTTTTCTCTAAACCTCATCTGACACTAATTGTAATGCTCCATCCCTACATTATTAGTGATGGTGCATTATTTTACTTCATTAGAATGATAATAAGGAATCAAATCCTAAAGGTCCAATCAATATAAGAGTCTGGGAAATGAAAATTAAAAAAATTATACACATAATTCATTGGGAAATATAAATTACAAACAATATATATAAAAAATGAATGAAAAAACATCCATGAATGCTTATAAAAAAATTTCTTGTTCATTTAGTTGGGATATAAAACATAATATGGGTGACCTCAAATGCACAGTAAGGGTATGTAAAGTGGGTGAACAAATGAATAAATATGAATAAGTAAAAATATAATGTTAAATAAATTGTTTCATCATCCATTCAAATAACTTGATACTGACTGATCACTATAGAATGGTATGATTCTGAAACACATGACACTTAATCAATAAAATGAAAATAGAATACATCTATTGATATGCCGACACAATTTATCATTGATAAATTAGAAATAAAATATCAATGAAAGAAATTATTAATTATTGGACATCATTTCTAAGGCACATGAAATCCTATACCACGAATACAATTCAAAAGATATAAAAAATTACTGATAGAAAGTTATTTTATTTTCCCAGCTCAATCATCTAATGAGAAACTATCAATAGATCAAAAGTATATATACCATCTCTATAAAGACCTAGGATTTTATATAAAAATAATTTTTTAGTTCTATTAATATTTATGTATAAGATATTAATTTTTTGTTAAATACGAATCTTTGGAATGAAGGTAATTAATAGTATCATCTAAATTTTGAAATAATTTTTAAACATTTTTAAATAATGATTCATTGGTTTGAAAATTTATTAGAAATTAAAATAAAGTCCAATTTAATATAAGTGATATGTTTTTATGAATAATTATTTAAAATAGAATAATTGTTTTTTTTTCATATCAAAGAATATGGATTTTTATTTAATGAAAAATATATGATATATATTCAATGTAATGTTATAAATTTAACTTATATGATTTCAAGATATGTTGAAAGAACTATTTCAAATCTGCAGATAAAAGATGATTTTTTTAATGAAGTTTTACCACCTTTTGATAGAGAACCATTTTTTAATATATTTCATGTCTAATTTATATGATATATTTGAAAAAATAGACTTCTTATTTATAATAATAACATTAAAATTTACATTGGATTAAATTTTTCTAATTTTTTGAAAAAAGTTCAATTTTAATGAATAGTGAAACATAATGCATTTATTTTCAAAATAAACCATTAATCAAATTTAATTATGTAGAAGTATTGTCAATTTAATTGGTTTTAATGTATAATTGGATTTTCATGGTTTATAATTTAATCCAAATTTGGCCATTTGATGTAATTTCACTATTAAATTGGATATAAAGGCATGTTAATCGTTTTACAGTAATTAGTTCTTAAAAACTTGCATTTTTTGTTTTGACTATGGGAATTAATATCAAATAAATCTATAAAACTTATATTTCTTTAATTTGGAAAAATGTACTCCTTGATTGGAATTATGAATTTGAATTTTTGTAAATAGTTACCATATATGTTTTGGCATTATGAACAATAACATCAGAAATCATTTTATTTTATATGGTTAAATGTTAAATATGGAAAATAAGGGTAACAATATAATATTATAATACTAATAAACTACCCTAAACCATTTCATAATCTTATTGGAAAACGTATTTCTAACCATGGGAATCCTTGGGTCTATTTTGGGGCCCCATAGTGCTGCTTGGATGTGAAAATTACATTTTATAAGAAGAAATTTAAAGTATAGAAAAATGTAACATAAACATGTATCATTTAGTACATAAATATTTATATAAGGTTATCTAAGAGATAGTTTAAAATTAAAAATAGTCATTATAAATCTGAAAATATTTCTTATATCAGAGTATATTATTTATAATTTTTAGACAATAAATATAAAAAATTATTTATGGAACAATGATGATGTAGTGATTACCTTATTAATGAATGATTTAAATAAATGAGATTATAATTAATAAAATAAATATATTTTGAATATTTTTATGCCATACACATATTTTATGGATGATTATAACTATCTATATATGAATTAATGATGTTTTTTGAATGAATCATAATGTTATGGATTTTGAAAAATTGATGATAAGTATAGTATTAAAATTGAAATAAATGAGATTTTAAAACCATTACATTATTGTTAAATAAAATAATAGTCCTAAAAATATAATATTTAGAAACATGAATTGTGTAATGTTGAAAATTTCATTAATAAACCACTTGATTTTCGTTTTTCATTTTTGAGTCACAATATTAACCATATAGATTGAATAATCAATAAGATGTGGTAAGAGATAAATTAGTTATCAAATGGTTAATGCTAAAATATATGGTTAAATTGGTGACCTAGTATTGTATAAAACCTATTAGTTGTGAGGTGTATGACCCATCAGAATCATATCATTCATTTAAATGACATTGGGACCATTTGAATATGAAAATCATGTTTTAATAAAATATTATTTAATACATTCCTAAAGTGACTGTCCTCCATCTTATAAATGGGCATCACCCATAACAATTTAATCACACCTTTCAGTCCCCTCGGATCATAAAAAAAACATCCCAAATAATCTCTAAACAAACCAATACTATTCATATTTTCCATATATTAGGTAGAAAAAAAATTCAAGAATACTATTTTTTCTCAAATCAAATTGAGTTACAAGTTTTAAGACGCAACGTCATCTCTAAAGTTCCTTCCCATTATTATATTGCTCCACTACGTATTATATTAATATTTTTTGATTAAATAAAATAAAATTTTCTATTTAATATAAAAGTATATTTTTATTATACAGATTTGAACTACACTTACACACACCTCCATCCAATGGATATGAATATATTGTTTATGTGTACGGTGAACTGCTGCCTCCTGAAACGATGATTGTTCGATATGTCCCTACCAAATCTCATAGTAGAAATTATAATGAAACTGTATTTTAAAAGTATATATTTTATATTTATATTTTCACTTTTATAATTTAATTTATATATATGAGAATTTATTTATGTTTTTTCTGATATGTAAATACAATAATTACATTTTAGGAAGTCCGGACTACCTCCCCCTCAATGTGATGTGACATATTCAAGTCGTACATGGATTGTATAAAGGATGAAGTTAATGAAATTATGTATGAAATATATTATATGATAGGATAATGTAGTTATACATTACCTATATATTATTTATTTTTCATTTCATTAATATGTTATATAAATGAATGTGGCATTCATTCATTCATACGCCTTTCTGTCTCCAGTAATGGTGCACTTCATTATTTATATCCAAATGTTATAGAATATTATAAATACATATATACGTGATGTATTTTATATTTAAATCATGAATAATATTCTGTATGTAATTTTATTTTTACCACATGGACAATTTTTAATTATAACAAGAACATTTTTGACTCACGTACACATTATTAACAAAACAACTGTTATTAACAAGAAAAATTATGTAATTTTTATAATATGGTAATAAAATATATAATTGGATTAGTAAAAATAAAAAATTTTCTTAATGAGGGATAAATTAACATATTTTTATTATTTAGGAAGAACAAGGAAAATATGTGACAAATCAGAGTCAAGGTAAGAGAACAATTCACCGATCAATATTAGTCAACGACATCAGTTATGTTGTGTAATTTAATTTCCATTTTATTTTGAGGGATAGTTTCTTATATATCCTTATTGTTGTAAATTTTATTCCCATGTTATGAGAGTCCTTTTTTATCTTTTCCACTCATTTCTATATTTTTATGTGTCGTCTTTATGTTGTCGATCTTTCATAAGGGGATTTCTAATCTCTATTTCCACTTATTAGGTTTTATGCATAGTTCATTGATTATATTATGCCTTGAATATATATGGAATCACTATTTAATTAATAATGTTGTAATTTACACTTCCCTTTATCTGGATATAATATTTATACATATAATCAAAAAGTCGATAAATTATTACGTCATGCATAATAACTTTATAAGGGAAATCTTAACTCAATCTTATTCATGGAGTTAAATATCCATATCATTGGTATTGTTTTTTCTATAATATGTGAGAATAAAGTATTAATTATATTTATTAAATATATAATTATATTGAGTGTATTTATATTTTCACACAAAATTATTTCATTTATTTATCCTTAATCTTAAGATACAATCATTGTAAGGGATTTTTCTCAATTTACATTCTTTTGAGACTTACTTGTTTTTTTAAACCAATTTAATTTTATATCGTATATATACTTCCCTTTTCATATTATATCATTAATTTCAGTATTCGTATGATATTATAGGTTTTTTTAATGTTATTCATTAATGATTTGTTTTCAAGTGTTTGTCAAGTGGTATGGGATTCTTTACCTAAAATATCATTTTAAAAGTTTCCTATACTTATTCATTTAGATAATTCACATTACATTCCATGTTTTGAAAATAATTTCAAGGATTTATTTATATAAATAGAAGTTCTTTAATGTTTAAATTTCTTTTTAATGTTTAAAATTTTTATGGGACTCTTTGATTCAAAAATATCTATGGTAAATAATTTAAACGGATTCTGAAATGTATTAAATATTTCGGTATCTTGAACTTTTTTCGTTTGATTTAAAAGTGAAATTTTGATAATTTTGATATTTTATGGGTTATTACTCATTAATGTTGCATTGATATTTGATGGGTGGTTATGTGATAAACAATATATGGGTGGTTCTGTGATAATCATGGGTTGGTGATCTCAAGATAGCGCTCCAATGCATTGGGTAATGTGAAGAAGGTAAATGTTAATGTTTCTCCTAAGAGATTTATGGAATATATTGTGATGGGTATTCCAAACATAACTCTTTGTGTAGCTGTGAAAGATATAATTTAAATATGTTATAGATGCATCATTTTAATTTAATGATTTATAATATTTGTGTGTTATTCATAAATATTATGGTTTCATGTGTTATTTTAATGATCTTATGTTATATGTGTCAAAAAGTATTCTTTCAATTATTTGTATGAATTGATGGAATAATGTTTTCTTTCCTTATTTTATAACCATTACTGAGATTTCTATGATTGTCGCAACTTTTTTAATTGTAATTCACAGGTTATAAGGAAGGTTAAGAGAAATAATGAATTCAATAAGATAGGTATCAAGAAAAAAATTACTTTTCTAATTAATGAGTTTTATTCTTGTGAAAAATAAATTTTTATACTAGAAGTGCCTAAATTATTTTATATGAGATTTTATGTAATAGTAATGTAAAAATACTTAAAAACTATTATCTTGAAAAGATCCTCAGCGTGAATTCTTGATTTAACTCAATATTATGTAATGTTTTATGGGTGGGTCCATACAGTATGATCCCCAACATTCATTACCAGTACATATCATTACTCATATCAATTAATCATATAAATAATATTTCTTATCAAATATCTATATTTAATTACGAATATTCTTTTTATCAATAAATCATCAATTAATCAAATAATTGTCAAAGCGTACATTGTATATAACAATGATATTCGAATTAGAAAATATTAATATTCATTCTATCAGAATATAGATATGAAAATAAAATTTCAAAACAATATATTCAAATAATGTAAATGAATTAAGATAATGTAATAGTCTCAAAAGGATGTGAGATTACAAAAATAATCACTAAAAACATTCATCAAGAGAATACTCTTTAATCATTCTTTAGTTTTCCATACCACTATAAATCATTAAATAATAATACCAATGATGTAATAATATTAAATGGAAGTTATAATATCAATATATTAAGATTATTAATGATATAACATATTAAATTGAAGTATATACACCAGGTAAATGTTAATTGGTCTATAAAAACAAATAAGACCCAATGAAATGAAAATTGGCCAGAAATTAACTTACGTCAACCATATTTTTAACATGTTTTATCTATCAACCTATATTTTGGTTTAAAATATGTTACAAACTCATAAAATAACCAAACATGTGATTTTAATTTCATATATTAATTCTAGATAATATTTTATTACCCATTTGTTAGAACTCTTTCATTATTGTAACTATATCATTAGTGGTTCCTTTTACATAGATCATCACTTTATCATATCCAGAATGTGAAACATTAATTAATTATTATATATAATCAGTAAATATTATTTTAGGGTAATCAATAAAAATTGGATATTAAGAAAAAAGTGTATTGTTCATGGAGTTTGTAGGCTATAAGTATGTGTGAACACTATATTCATTCCACTAATAAACTAAAATAGTGACAAAATATTGATAAATATGTATATTATAATTATATAATCATATATATATATGATATATTAGTTACATTGGTTTATTAAAACCAACCATTATACATTCCATTTATGGCATCAATGAGTAACATCACATTGAGTGAGCGACACTCTAGATTGCATCAAATGAAATTGTTGTAGTCTAAAAAGATGGAAAGCATAAATGTCTGTTCTAAAAAAAATAATGAATCAAAATTACATTATAAATTTTATATTTAACATGTAAAAACCATGTATCCATCATAATGTCTACTATGAATGGTGGTAATGGAAAACAGAACAATCATCATTTCATGAGGCAATAATTTTCCATTCAGAGAAAATGTTTCATGTTACCCATTATATAGAGTTGTGTGTATTTATAGTTTGAACCCATTATATAAAAAATAATATTATATTTACTATAATTTTTTTTATTTAAAAATGGATAAATGATATTTCAAGGGATGAAAATGGAAATGAAACAAGAGGGCTTGAGAGATTATATTACTTCTTAATCACATAACTAATTTTATTTTATACCGAAGGATTATAAAGAATGATTTTTTCCAATGTGATTCTAATATTTATAGGGGAGGTATTTTTTGAAATATATGGTCACAGTTTAGCCTATCCTTAGTAGTTTTAGAGGTTTGAGTAATTGATAGAGGTGGTTTTATTTAATTATGGAATAATGTCTCACTTCGAATTTTGGAAAAGATCTTATATTTACCATTGTTTTTACTTAAAATGTTCTAAAAAATTATCTATAATCAATAATTAGAGTTTTATGGATTTTATATGGATTTAAAATGGGTTTTACAATAGTTTCTAGGTCATGTGGGATAAAATGTTAAAGGTTTAGAAATTTTAAGATTAATTATACCTTAATAAATGCAATAAATATTAATAACAATCACTAATATTTTTTCTCAAAAACAAATTAGGTATTATTTACATAATAAATTATTCTTTTTACCAATATGGAATCCATTTTTCTAAATTTAAATAATATAAGTGGAAAATTTTATTTAAATATAATCCATCATATGAGATGAGAATGTAGGTTTTTATTTTAAAAATATCCAAAAATTACATATATTTTTATACTCAATTTCAATGTAAAATTAATTACCATTACCTAAATTAATTAATTTATTAAAATATTATCTATTTATATCTTAAAACTAATCTAAAACATTATTTATAAAAATATATATATTATATTATAAATTAGTTGTAGGCATAAATTTATTTTTTATCCATTCATTTAAAAATTATATGTTTCTGAAAAATATAAAAAATTCTCCATAAACTAATTTGTATGTTTATAATCCAAATATGAAGTTTATTTTGACATGATAAACATAGAAAAGTGTTAAAATTGGTATTTAATATGGGTTCTCCATCCAAATGCAGAAAAACATCCTTTATAAAAATATAATATTTTAAGTGTTATATTTTTTTGTTCATATTTTTTAATATCAAATATATTTGATAAAAATAAAATATATTATAATTAATATATATTATATTTATTAAATAAATATCTCCCAAAAAATTTTATTAATAAAATATATTAGGGTAAAATAGTTTTCTGAACCTCAAAAATAATAATATTTTTTTATGTTATATTGGTTTTTATATTAATTTCTAATTAATTTATAACATAATATTACTTTTTAAAAAAAATTAACAATAGATTTGTTAAATTATTTGTGCCTTCTCTTAAATAATATTTCAAAGGGATCTATTATATTATATTTCAATAAAAACTGATTCAATTATATCGTTTTTTGCTAAATCTCGGTCTTGCGTGTAATATAAGATTTTGATGAAAGTTTGTTATACATGAAATGGAAGATAACTCAGTGTCATTTATATTTCCAAATATAGAGTATATAAAATATATTTAAAATGGTAAAAAATATTTAATGTTTCAGCTTATTATTTCCCCTTCAATTCTTGTGTCGCATGTCTTTCACGTTATCAAATATAAAGTTCATACTTTAGAATTTCAGGGTGTTACACTTGAGTATTTTTTAGTCCGTGTGCACAAAAAAAGTATATCCTAGTATATAATTTCTCTAATTGATGAAATAATTTACAATTATAATTAACTCATGATTAGTAAAATCAAAATTCATATTGTGTGTACTCAGCTGATGAGACTCGTACACTATGACTATATCTTCCTATATTGAATCCAATCATGTCCTCTTACTTGATGCCTATAAATACACAATACAGATCCTTCCCAACTCTTACATAATCAATAAAGACATGTAATTTACTGTCCCCTTCATCTCATATATGGTTTTATCATTGGTCTCTGTCCATAAACACTTCAAACCATTCTTATTTAATCCCATCAATGGTCCTACTTAGTGTGGTAAGTATTGTAAGAAACACCTATAATATATTTCATTCATATTAAAACTCTGAATATCAAATAATTGTTTTGGGATGATACTAGGATAACACAGATCTAACATTTTCTAGGATAATTGATACTCTAGTCTCTATTATAATATTAACTTCGAAATGAATCATATCCATCTGAATGTTGAAATTAGTGATCTTTTTATATATTGAATGCTCCCTTATTGTATAAACTATAATCTCTTATTTTATGGGATGGTTTTGAAAAGTGTTATAATTCACCAATATATCATCCACAAAGACCACAGTAAATAAATTCAGTTACATATGGAAAACTCATTTTATCAGCATCATGAATACTTATGGCATGTTCCTGAGACCAAACAGAATAACCAGATACTCATATAGACCATTCTATATATGAAAGGTAGTATAAGGTGTCTGTAGGTATAACACATACATGGTGATATCCCAAAATATATCATGTTTGTTGAACACCTGACCTCCTTGGATATGGTAAAAATGACCATCATTCAATTGTAGATGATTTAGTTCTTAATCATAAACTGATCCAATTTCAAATAAACCTCACAAATTTTATGTGTACTAGCATCCGTTTTCAGAAAAAGTAATGGTGAATCATGGATACAAGAATTAGATAAAATAAAAATCTTTTCCCTATGTCTTATTTCTATCACTTGAGCCAATGCAAGACATTCTATAATAATGAATGAATACTAGTGATTATCATATGAATTTTTCCATAGTGAAGTAAAAATCTCTCTATCATTATATCTCTTAAGAGTAAAACCAAAATAAATCTAGTAAAAAACACAAAATTGATTAACCAATAAATGAAAATTTTCCTGATGTGATCCTTGATCATAGATATATAAACTATAAACATGGGATGTCATCCCTCCCATTCCATGATGATCTGGTCTAGTATCCCTCTCATCGACATCCCATTATCCATTTCAAATTAATACACATCTGACTGTTTCAGTTAAGGTCATACATTAGTGATACAAGTAGACATATAATATACAAGAAATTATACTTTCTATCAGGAGTATGATGTCACAATCTATCAACATGGGAATAAAAATATCCCATAACTAGAGAAACATACCAATATCATTGGGGAACACCCTACACTAGCGTGCACTCTATGAGGTTTCTCCACCACTGGTATAAATTTTAGAGTATGTGAAGTACCTATATCAAATGTGAAAAAATAATCATAGAGGATAGTAAAATCATACCTCACACTATAGAAAATACAACACTCCTCCTCTTCGAGAAATATTTTATAAAATATATCTAGGATGAACTACATCTCTATAAAATTTCCCCTCTACATCGACTAAGCCCACAATGCTTTCTCAGTACAACTGATTTTTGACTACCACAACCATGACCACAATCTCATCTTGACTAATCATTACTAATATTTCTCCATGACTAACATGAATCCTAAAAAATTTAATCCAAACAAGAATTTAGCACTAACCCCCTTCCACTAACCATTGATGGGATGGACCTATATGATCATTGTATGTAGTCCCTCATATCACAATATCATCACTCAAATGGGTCTCAATCAAAATATTTTCACATATATCCATAACTTCCACACTAATTATAGACTAAAGGGCTACCATCAAAAAGAATCGGGATTGAACACACCACATTATTTCACTTCCATGCATTAGAAGTCATCCCACTATTTTGAGAGGATATGCTGCCAAGCTATGTGTTCCAAAAATCCCTCAATATTCTCTCTTTAATCATCACATAATTCACTGTTATATTAATCTTCATGAACCTAATAATATTTACCTATGATCAAATGGATATTCTGAGAGCTTCCACAAATCGTCTCTCCTTAAATTTCTCATCACATGAAATATCGAGGTAAAATTATGTGCCTCAATAATGTGTGATGAGCATTTGGTAATAGTCATCTCTCCATTCAATATAAACATAAACTAACTGGACCACCATTCTATCAATGTCTCAGGGAATATTTAGTCACAAAACTAGGATTGGATATCCATCCAAACCATATCTATAAATGTCTCAGGTAATATTTAATCATCATATTATGGACCACCATCCAATAGAAACACTGTGGATTTTTCTGCTATAACTATCTTGTTAGATCTTCCAAGGACAAGTCAAGAAATGGTTCTTCATAAAAACATTTAATATTGCATTAAAAACCTCACATAATTGAGAATCATTACATGTGTCTTATAAAAATTTTGGTACCAAAAATGTAACTATAATAAGGTCCACCAATTTCCCATGGTCCTACATGTTCGGAGTAATGTCATCGATACTCTCTTGGGGTACGACTAGAGGTTGTCATGTTTTCATGTAATAACAATTAAAAACACGAACCTCATATAAGATTGATAATGAATGACTTGAAAATAAAATAATAAGATTTGTCATAACAATCCTACAAAAATATAACAACACTATTCACACTTCAATATAATGTGTATTGTAAAATTAAATATTAATTACATCACTGGAGAGATTTTATAATAACCACTCAAAATCCTAGTCATTGTCATGTTACATATTTCCCAATTTCAATTTCCATTTGAATTAACATTTATATCATAGTTCTATTTAAATGGTTGAAATAATTTCTTCACCACAGCTTATAGATTTTGTCCCATACACCTCTTAAACTATTAAATGGTGTCCACTCAATCAAAACCATAACACATTCTAGTCCCTGCAACCAATGGTCCATGACATGACAAAAAAAAATTGAGAGATTGATGTTTCAAATATAGAATGGGAAGGATAAATTATTTATGTTACAAAATTCACTCTTTGTATCAACCATGTTTGAAAATTTGATACAAATATAATTTATCATATGCACATATATCAAAAAAGGCACATATCACAATTCATTTAGCCATGAAATGTATCATATATGGAGTGGAATAATTAATGGTATGTGAATCCTATATAGTGCCAAAAATGTTGCATGAGATACATAAAAATATATCATTGTGAAATTTGAATATAAATGATCATTTCAAACAATGATATATTAATAGTTTATGTTAATCACCCAATGGTGGAATCAAAATAATTTTATGAGGAAACAATCCAAAAACAACTTTTTCCATTAATTAAATTTTGTCTTTTTCCTGGTTGTGGGTCAGATACTCCCCTTCAATTTACATTACCAAATTGAATATATTTTTAATACCTATATATAATCTCAAAATATTATGAAAACCAAAAAAATAAAAGTCAATAATACCCCATTGTAATGTCCTAAATCAGATTCTAGAAAACAGAGCCCTGAGTTGATGAATGATTTGGCCTCGAGCATGCCTCTCAACATGGTCGAGGCCACTAGGTGGTAGTATGGGGACAATGTTATGTTTTGGGTAGACTATTATTTCATATCATAGTTTATCAATATAAAATTAAACATACCAGTCAATATTTAAATTAGTAAATCATCCAGATTGAAGATAAAAAAGAAAAAAATAAAAAAAATAAAAATATATAAGTAATTTCATCTAAAAATTATATTACATGTCATTTTATGTCTCTAAAAAGGTGGAAAATAGTTATATAAGAATCTGGTACAATACATGTATAAATATACTGAAAAAATCAAAATTGATCAATCTAATATTCCATTATAATACTTAGATAGATCATGTGATTCCATTCTCCTAAAGGTATCAGAAATCAATCATTGTACATTGGGATCCTTTCTCTGGTCCATTACTTCATCCATATAGTGTTTATAGGTACCCAATGATGACCCAAATAGGGGTTGAGATAAGACTTTGTGGATTACCACAGATAGTGTATATAATAGTTCCATTCTATTAAATACAAGATATATAATTAAAATAATATATAATTGATATTATAGTAATATAAGTTAAATTCTCATAGGAAAACAAATAGTTTAATAGTGATACTGTTGGTAAAAAATAAGTCTCCTTACAACCAATAGTTAGGCTCTCATAATAAGGGTAGCAGTAAAAATAGATATGTAACCCTATCCAATATAGACAATGTAATCCAATACCCATAAATTGGCTACTCATAAAAGATGAAAAAAATATACACCATGTTATTTACATATAAAGAAATACAATGACCAGACTGTATAATCCACTATATCACTATCACTTTGACCACACCAAACTAACAAGTCATTTGTATTATAACCCTCTTTTTTTACACACATAATCATGATTTATTACATAAAACCATCAAATGATACCACATAGATGATTGATAGATCTAGTGTCTTTGGGGATTAGGAACGTTACATAACAACATAAATAATAGAAAATAACATCTTATTGGAAACTTCCTTTACATGGCCACTATATTCCCATGTACCTAGCATTACATTGGATAACCCGAGGACATGCATAAGGAAAGGGTGAGCTATAAATCATAGTAAAGGAATAAACATGGAATAAAATGAAGAATTCAATAAAAGAAAGATAATATGTATATAAATCGATCATAATAGAAACATTAACATAAAGGCATGATAAATCATTATACTCATATCAAAAAGATGTGGAAGAAACATTTAACATGATATTAACATGAGGCAGGGCTCAATGAACATGGAGCATTAGTAAACCCTCTTTGCACATGAAACATGAGTAAAACCAAGTTTCACTGGAATTATAATTAGTAAACACTCATTTCACATGACGTATCATTATACTATACATACCCAATTCATTGGAGATCTATAATGGTGCACCCTTTTTAATCATTTCATTTCACACATAAGTGTGCCACATTGATCACAAAACAAGGATTCATTAAACATATTCATTTATTCCTTGATAATTGAGGGTGTAATTCATAAATGAATTTATTTAAACAATAAGTAAATATTCATAAATGTGAATACCCTTGATTGAGAAATGGACATGGAATTCACTACACAATGACTTTGGCTTAAAAAATCATGGTGCAATTTTGGCAGTGTAACAGCGTGACATAAGAACTCATAAAAATGGTTGATTGGGGATAAAGGGTTGTCTCATAATATTTACCTGAAATGAAAAATAAGTGTGTCATATAGATATATTTCCAAACAATTTTAATGGAATTTATATTCCTGATAAAAAATAATTACATGAATGTAAATGAGTAGAGGGAAATTCCTGACAGAATTTCGGCATGGTAACAGGTATACATGGAAGGAATCGATGAGAGTGTAAGGGGTCTATCATCATTCATTCATAAAGAATAAAGTATATGTGAGGTGTGATATCAAGAAGGAAAATTTGTAAATGAAAACTAAAGGGAATTACAAAATAAATAAAATTGGACAAAAATCAGAAAGGAAGAAATCCCTTACTTGGACGTGTGATCCCAAAAGTATGGGAGAGGCTTGAGAGAGGATTCTTGGAAGCATGGGATCATTTGGGGGATTATAGAGAGTGGATAATAGGTGTTGGTTGAACTCCAGAGTCTTTGAGTGAATTGAAGTGGGAGACAGGGTGGGTTTATTTAAGAAAGGTGATGGAATTGTTTATTATTTAGGTTTGGGACGCCTCTCATTAAACTAATCAAAACCAAAAACCAAACGAATTGTTATTTCCCACGGTTTTTTGATAGTAAATTTGAAAACAATATTTTAAAAGGCCAATGTTCGAACATCTTAATATAATATGATTGCTTATGTGGAGTTGAGTCACACTCTCAATGAAAACAATTTATAAAGGAAAAATGTTTTATAAGCATTCCAGGGTAGACTAAAGCATTGTAATTAAACAAAAAAAACTGAAAATCACATTATTTTATTAGTAAATAATATATTGGCCTAAAATAATGGTTATAGTATTTTATTAAATGACTATTGTGTCATTATGATGTCATATTACACACTATATATTTAAAAAGTATTTTATTATTAACCAAATATTCGACTATCTCAGAATGTAATGAAAAATAAACTGTTGGATAATTTTGACACCCAGATTCAAAAAATAATATTCATTTTATCTAAATAATAATCTGAATTTGTGATTTTTTTTTAAAATAAAAACTGACATATATCAAAAATTCATGGGTTTTGACAAAAAATGCTTTTAATCCTTAATAAAATTTACAATTTCATTAATATTATTATACGAAAATTTATATTTAAAAATAATTAATTTAATAATAAAAATTATTATTTATCAAATTATTATTTCATTCAAGAATCCATTAATTCATCAAAATAGATTTCTTAGTTGAATATTAAATAAAAATTATATTTGTGATTTAAAAACAACATAGAAAGTAACAATAATATTAAGAATATTTATTATTTATACTAGAATAATGTATAAAATCATAGTAATAAGGTATTGTTATATAACCACTTAAATAACCTTGATAAGACATTAGGGAATGGTTCGTGATGGTGACGGATTCTGGGGGTGGCTCGGATAACATACCATGAGTGGTAATTTATAACAACATAAACATCACTTGTAGGCAGTTCCCCTCATGATTAATATATTCAAGATCGACTTGGGATTGGACAATAGTGAAGACCAATTATGACACCTCCTTTATGAGCTCTGTCAAATGGGATTTGTATTGGGAAGTCTACCGGATGAGGCCTTCACATCCTTTGTCTGAGTAAATTGGATTTCTTAAAGTCCTATATTTATACTAATCTTGTGATCACTGTTAAATAAATATATTAGAAATGGTCACAATTATTAATGGTATTTTAAAATACAAATACTAAAACCAAAAAATTTCATATATTTTACATTACCATAAGATGAAATTTAAATAGTCCTAGAGTAATTTTCATTGATGAGTTTTTGGTTCGTTATAATATTAACCCCTTAATAAATTTAACCCTAAAAATTTCCTTTTAACACACTAAATCAAATTTGAATAACTAGGCTTTATCACTTATCCTGATTCTCACATCACTACTTCAAACTTGTTGTTTTCCCACAAACACGTGATGAGGGGCATTGCCTTATTTCATAGATATTTTCATCTACGATCTAAGATGAAAACTAGATGCACCTCGTAAGATAGATCATCCTTTAATTGTACTATATCCGAAGATATTACATGTTAAGGTTCTGGTATGTACATCCATAAGAGAGATACATGAAAGGCATCATGTACTCTGGCCATGGTAGGTGGAAGGGATATTCGATAGGCCACAACCACAACATGATCTAGAATGTCAAAGGACTGATGTACCAAGGACTTAATTTTCCTTTATTTCCAATCCTCATGACCTTATTCCTCTTATATAAGTGTAGAAACACAATTTATTCATATTTGAACTCAAGGACTTTTCAACGGTTATCCACATAACACTTCTGTTAACTTTGGGCTACCTTGATATGTTGTTGATTTTTTTCTCCTTCTCCACAATTTCATTGACCATTTCATGTCCTAAAATCTTAATATCACCAACTATATCATAACACGCAGTTGTTCTACACCTATTCTGAGAAAAGGATTTATATGGTTCCATTCATATATTCTAGTGGAAAATGTTTTTGTAGGATAATTTAACCAGATGATGATGTTGATACCAACCTCTTTTAATGTTCATTGAAAATTATCTTAACATATCATCCAGTGTCTGAATAGTTTACTCATATTATCTATAATTTTGAGGATGATAGGTCATACTAGAGTTCAGATCAATATATAAATAATGTTGAATACTCTTCCAAAATATAATGGTGAATCTTGGATTTTGATCTGATATAATTGATAGTGGTACTCCATGTAGACTTACCACTTACCTAATGTATATTTTTACTAGTCGATCCGATGAGAAATATTCCCAAATTTTAATGAAGTGTGCATAATTTATAAACAACCCGGAGTGCATTGATTCCTTTGGATATCTTCTGAAGTCCAGTGACAATGTTTGTGGTTATGTTCTCCCATTTATATGTTGTTATGGTCAATGGTTGCATCATCCTCCTGTAATTTGGCCTCTCTTCCTTCACTTGATGACAAACCAATAACCTTGATGTGTACTAAATGATCTCCATCTTCATATTATCCCAACAATAATGATATCAGAGATCTCGAAACATCTTTTTTATTCTAGGGTGAATAGATAAATTTGATCTATGTGCATCATCCAAAAGTTCTTTCTTCAAATCTAGACTTGATGGAACACCTAGTCTTATCTCAAACCTCACACTTTCTTTTTCAATAACACTAAAATTCAAGGATTTCCTTTTTCTGATAGCTTCCACTTTCTTTTGAATTCTTACATCCTACTTTCCAAAAGATATGGTAGACAAATTATTTTTGAAATGATTGATCAAGTTCCCATTATTATTATTCCAATGAATATATTCATCAAATCAAATATTATTGGATCATTTTCAATTCACATCAACGATAGAATTTTGGCCTCAATTCTACATAGAGAATCTACCATGTTTTTTTCTTTCCTAGGGTGGTAATGGATTGTTCGGTCATAGTATTTGATCAACTCTAACAATCTTTGTAGGCACATGTTCAACTATTTCTGTGTGAATATATAATTGATGCTTTTTTAGTCTGTATATATTTCACACTTCTCCCCAAAGTGATAATTCTACAAAAAAAATTAACGTGGAGATCAATGTTGCCAACTCCAGATCATGTGTTGGATAATTATTCTCCTGAACATTAAATTACCTTGAAGTATAAGAAATGAATTTTTAAATTTTCATCAACAGACAACCCAGTCCATTATTTGAAAAATCACTGAATACACCTAAATGTTCTCCCCTTGTGGGTTATGTGAGAATGTGCACGGTGATAAGCCTCATTTTCAACTCCTTTAAGCTTTCTTCACATTCATCACCCAGTAAAACATTATTCCATTATAACTTATCAAGGTAAGAGGGTTAGAATATCATGAGAAAATTGTCACAAAGCGTCGATAATATCCTGAAAAACCAAGAGGCTATGGATATATGTTATCGATGTTGGCCTTGTCTATAAATCTATTGCAGTTGTCTTGGAGGGATCCATAGACATCTCATTTTTTGAGATTATATGTCCCATGAATGATACAATCTTCCATGGGAACTAACAGTTGATGTACATTTCTGAGAGCTTCTTTTTTCTCAAGGTCTCATATATAAGTCTTAGATTCTCTTCATGATCCTCCTTAGTTTTAATGTATATTAGAATATCATCTATATAGACGACCACAATTTTTTCAAGGTAATCTATAAAGACTATATTCAACATGTCCATGATGGTTTTTGGAAAATTAGTGAGCCTGAAAGGCATTATTATGAATTCATAGTTCCCATATTTTGAGTGAAAAGATCTCTTGGGGATACCTTCCTTCCCCACCCATACATTATAATATCCTGACTGCAAATTTACCTTGTATAAGTATTGTGTTATACCCAGCAGATCAAACAATTCATCAATTTGGGGTAGAAGATACATGTTATTTATCGTTATTTTTTTGAGCTTATTATAATCAATGCTAAGGCACATTGGCCCATCCCTATTCTAGTTGAAGAGGACTGGTGCAAGACACGGTGAAGCACTTGGGAGTAAAAAAACATTATCCAGATTCTCATGTATTTGTTTCTTCATATCCTCATGATCTACAATAGACATTGTATATGGAGTCATTGATATTGGAAACTCCCCATGTATACGATCAATTGTGAATTCAAAATCCTATCTAGGATGAAGGCTAGATAATTCCTCGAGAAACACTTCATTGAATTCCATCGTAATAGATATGTATTCAAGGATGTTTTCCTCCTTAGACTCAATCATATTATCCATATATAAATTCTCATAGGGAAGTAATATCCACTTTTGATATGATGGAACTAAAGAAGATTCATTTTCTTATATGCACTTGTATAAAATTAGGGGCCGATTCTCCACATGGAGTGTGATTTCCCTCTCACAAGAATTTATGTTGGATCTATATAGGGAATTCCAATCAGTGCTAGGATTTGCAAAAAAAATCCACCAGAGGGCATATGATGAGTTTCAAAGGGAACTTCAATCAACAAATTATGATAGGGGAGGAGTTATATTGATGGGATGCAATGATTTCCCCATTTTTCTTACTCACCAACATCATCACTTCCATGATTTTTAGTGGTGTTGGGAATGTTCAACTAAAATTTATGGATATAAAATAATGCGTAGAACATTGAGTGATAGAAATTCCTTTCACTTTTGGATTCTGGTTCTACTCAATCCAATATCGACATTGGGATGAGTACATTTAAACTATTAAACACATAATGGTGAATCCGAAGACCCAAAAGGATGACTTATAAATTACCTTTATTTTCATAACTTTTGAATGAATAAGTTTCAATCTATGTTATCCGTGATTTACATTGTAACATGTATTCATTGTGGCATTTGTTTCTAAAATCCTTTGACAATGTTTCATAATATATTCATTAATTTCCCAAAGATAATCTCCTGAGAGTGACTTAACCAAAGTGCAACAAGGCCCATTTTCATGTACCAGGATATCCTATTTTATGCGCGAAACACCATGTCAGAGTTTTCACTCATTGGTATATCTGTGCCAAATCTGCCTCTACTTGCTCGTATCTAGACATGGATGTATTTTCTTGATAAACCACATACTATATACTCTTCAAAACATGGGGTTGTTTTATTATATCTATCCTTATCATTATATATTTTCACTAGTGTTTCATAATCCTATTCCAAAAAATAACTAATCATATCCTCTAATACCAATTATAACAACACTACTTTTATTACACACTGAATGAAGATTTGTTACATAAAACATTTACTTGATACGATATAAAATATCGAGAGGTATAAGGTACTTAGGGATCAGGAAAATTAAATAAAAACATTTAGCATATAAAGCATCAACTTATCATAAACATCCTATATAACCATTATATTCCCTCATACTTATCATTTCATGTGATTACCTGAGGACATGCATATGAAAAAAAGTGAGGTATAATTCCCAGAAATTGAATAAACAAGGAATAAGATGAAAATTAAAATACATGTTAGATAATAGGTATATTAATGGATAAGAAGAGTGAAATGAACCTAAAATATTGATAAATCATGATAATCATATCATGGAGATGTGACAACAACATTTAACATGATATTATAATGAGCCAAAGATCATTTCACAGGGAGCATGAGTAAACCCTCATTACACATGAATTAGAAGAAAAACATCATTTAACATGAATTATAATTAGTCAACACTTATTTCACATGACATATCATGATATTATACTTTACCTAATGAATTGGAGTGCCATTAGGGCACACCTTTCTTAATCATTTCATTTCATGCATAAGTGTGTCATAGGGATCATAAAAATTGGATTTATTGAACATAATTGTTTATTTCACTATAAAGAAGTGTTGAATTAATAAATGATATTCTAAAAAATATGTAAATGTGCAAAAAGGTGAATACCGTTGATAGAGAAATAGGCATGGAATTCTCTACACAATGACTTTGACTTAGAAAATCATTGTGCAATTTTGGCAGTGTGACATAAGAACTCATAAAAATAGTTGATTAGAGATAAAGGGGGTCGCATAATATTTAAATGTAATGTAAAATAAGGGGGTAATATAGATACATGTCCCCAAAATTTTAACGTAATTTTGATACATTATACAAAATAATTACTTGAATGTAATTGAGGAGAGCGAAATTCCTTATGGAATTTCCGTAAGGTAACAGGTATACATGGAAAGAATCTATGAGAGAGAAAGGGGTCTCCCATCATTCAAACATAAATTGGAAAGAATATGGGAGGTTATAAATCATACCAAAAATTTTTTTATTTAAAAAATGGTCTTAAAAACTTAATGAAAATTGGACAAAATGTGAAAGGATGAAATACCTTAATTGGAAGTGTGATCTAAAAACTGTGGGAGAGGCATAAGAGAGGATTAATAGGAGTATTTGGCACTATTGGATGATTATAGAGAAAGGAGGGCGTGGGATGGTAGAACTCCAAATGCTTTGAGTGGAGAGGGATTGGGTGGGTTTATATAGGGAAGGAGAAGGAATACATTATTATTTAGGATTGGGATACCTCATGATAATCTAATCAAAACCACAAACTAGGTCATGGTTTTTTCCCATGGTTTTTGAAAAAGGGGATTGGAAAACAATATTTTTATAAGTCCAATGGATGAAATTCATAAAATAATATGGTTTCTTTTATGGAGGCGAGTCACACTATCAAGGAAAACTATTTAAAAAGTAAAAATGGTTTATAATCCTTGAAGGGTCCGCAAAAGATTTGTAAAATTAATCAAACGAACCAAAAATCAAAATAATTTTATGGAAATACATATATTTTCTGAACATAATGATTATTATATTTTATTTCATTAATATTGGGTCATTCTGATGTTAAAAGACACATTATATATTTAAATAATATTTAGTTTTTACCAAAAATTTTGACTGTCTCAGAAAAATTGAAAATTTAACTATTGGATAATCTAGACATCATAATTCCAAAAATAATATTCATTTTATCTGAATAATTTTATAAATATGTTAATTTATTTACTGTTAAAATATTTAACTATATTTATCAAAATTCATGGGTTTTGACAAAAACAGCTTTGAAACCATAATACAAATTACAATTTCATTCATAAAATTATATGATAATTTATATTTTATAAAAATTAATTTAATAATAATAATATTTTATTAAAATAATATTTTATTCAAAAATCCATTAATTCATCAAAAAATAAATCTAATTTTAATATTAAATAAAAATAAAATTTGGGATTGAAAAACTATTTAAAATGTTACAATAATAAACAGAATGTCTATTCTCTATAAAAAATAAGTAACATAATTATAGTACTGAGGTCTTGTTATGTAACCCCTTAAAACATTGCTCGAGTTGTATTATCTATCAACATCCACATCTCTCAAAAGTGATTCAACTTGTGCTTAACTTATTCAAACTCATATTGAGATTGCTGAAGATAGAATCCAAATGATGCCACCTCCTTTATGAGCTCCGACAAATGCGCTCCATATGGGGCATGTCTACTAGATGAGGAAATCACTTCCATTTTCTGAGTAAATTGTATTTTCTAATTCCTTATATTTTCACTAATCATGTGATCACTATTAAAAAACTATATTAGAAATTATCACATTTCCAAATGGTATTTTAAAATCCATACAACAAAACAAAATAAGTGCATATGTTTTACATAACCATAATATGACATTTAAATAGACAAAGATTAAATTTCCTTAATGAATTTTTTGGTTGTTACCATTGGAAACTGCCTCATTGTGTATCCAAAAGTAGTAAACCATGCTGGGTCTATTACATAACATCGAAGAACACATCATATACATTGAGTCCTATGAGTATTTTTATGGAAAATATAAATACATTAGAGGGGTCTGTGGAGCATGTCAACAGAACCTTTCCACATAGATACCATGAAATCCATATCCATGGGGTAGAAGAGTCCATGGAGTCCTCTATAATCAATAAACTAGTAGAAAACAATTCCAAGGAATTCACTACAATATAATATATGCATAAAAAATAATTGAATATAATTCAATGATTATGTAATATGTACCAGTAAATGCATCCACTATCCTTTCAACTCACCTCATCATTCATTATTTCATAAACTATCATATTTAAAGAGTTCATCCAAATCATATAATTTTTTATTAAATATAATTGATAATTAAAACAAATAAACGTTATGTAACTTCATGAAAAATGAGGTGTCACAATATCATATTATTTATAATTGAATATAATTCAATTTCTAATGGACTTAAACATACTAAAAATTTATCACCCACATACCCCAAAAGTTGTATATAGAAATGGTAGATAAAAAGTAACTCCCATTGGGAAAACTATGTTTTGGAAATACAACATAATACATTCTCAAAGGATCTAGTAGAAATCCTTATTGGGATCTAGTTCATTTAGTTCATCAATTTTATTACTTAAATGGGAACCACCATAATGTTTGATGTATGACATAAGGACGTCTCTATTTATAAAACAGAAAACGTAATAGAAATAGCTTATCCACCATATCTTATTAATTTTTTAGAGAACTCATCCATTATCATCTTTTAATTAGATCATTATAAAATCAAAAATGAATAATATAAAAACACATAAATTTGGAATATTATATTTCAACTAAATAACACCATTAATCGTACGAAAGGAAATAAATGACACAATAGAATTTATGGACATAATGTAATGAATCCAATGAGATCAATGATGTAATATTATGAGTATGTAATTAAAATTTGGATAAAAACAATAAATTTACATGAAAGGGACTTCTAAGCAATCAGGGTTGGCCGAAATTGAAGGAAAATAAAAGTCGGTTTTTGGTAAAAATGGTCATTTCACCATGCTACATTGGGTTACATGTTTTCAACACACTGTTGGATGCAATATATAGAAACTATGATCCCTTCGCTGCATTAAGGATAACATCACATGGTTACATTTAAATAGTTTTACCAACAATTTTATAACCACGATAAATCCCTTTTTAACACGTATGTAGATTGTACACCGGTGTGCACCTGAGAAAGTATAGTTCCGCCCAAACCATTTGAAATCTTACACCACACATTTAAGTTTTGAATGGTATCTCCTAACCAAGTGTCTTGTCCCACATGGTATCTCTTAACAATAAGGGCACTATTTTTTTATTTAAAAAGATAATCTTTTAGCTATCTAACAAGCCATACAAATCCTCTTAAACAGTAGTTAAATCCTGAAAAAATTAAAATATGTAATATAATATTTTTTTTCTTTAAAAATATCCACAATTCATCAGAAAATATGAGTTGTTACATATTCCTCATATTGAGATACTACCATCCAAAATACACATAATCAGCGACTATATGTCAATGGGGAACCCACTAGGTCCTGTTATTATCATTATAATTTATGTACCCTAACATGGGTCCTCAAACTATTTGATGGCCTTATGTTAACACTCAAAAATCTATGAAACTATGTATTACAACATCATTCATAATGAATCCTATCCTCACATGCTACATGAGGTATCATAATAATGAAGCAATCATGATATGTCCCACAACCTATCTCTGTCCTTATAGTCATAATATATTTATCCACTCACCTAACTAAATTATGGCAAGCAAATTTATTTTTTACATAGTCCTAGAAACAACATGTTGAATTGATTTTCTCATCATATAATCTTCTCGACAAGCTCAAATGGATCGATGTTCATAAAATGGTTCCTATAATTCCCAAAAGGACAATAATCTCTTGGTACATCCCTACCTAAATCAGGGAAAAGTCTCTTCCCCCCCGTCATACATGGGATAATAGATCTCTGGGGTCAAACGTCACCACATCAGTGGTCTAGAAGAAATATAATGTCTCAATAATCTTGGAAAAATTCATCAATTACTAAGGCCGCAATCAGGAACACATGGGTTGTCGTGAAACCAATTAATCATTAATATTCACATTAATTTAATTTTTATCATTTAATTTATGTTAAATAATTTACATATAAAAATATATTCCTCCTTTAATGTTTCATACTTCTACATCACATGACACATAAAATAAATGAGAAAATATGTTGATATAGTATATCATACCATATACCTTATTCAATTATTATAAAATCATCACTATGGTTCGATGATATCTATAAAGGGTTTTCTAAGCTTGTTGTGCCTATTCATTGATCAATTTGGTCCATCATCATTTCTGAAACCCCTAACACTAGTATAAAATTACAATTAAATAATTATTACTGTAATAAATAAATAATTAATTAATTTCCAACTAAACCTAATGCCAGATTACTATTTGGTATGTCTTGTCCCACCAGAACAAAAAAAATCTTGGTAGGATATCTATAACAGACTCAAAACACCATTCATAGTAAATTCCCTAAATTATGGGAATACTTTTATTACTTTAGAAATTCATTTATAGACAAAATAAGAAAAATTAGAACATTTGACATATAGTTTTTGAAACATTGAGAGAAAATAGGAAAATTTCCTCTCAAAATAAAATATTTTTCAGATGCATAAAATTGCCTTAAAACACCCAATTTGATCATTCAACAGCGATATATTAAAATATGGATTATAATGAAAAAATTTCATATTTGATTGGAAATTATGTGTATGAGACGAGTGGTGGGAGATGGATATATAACATGAATCATCACAGAAAATACCCTATATAAACCCAAAATTTAGGGAGAGGACAATGGGTATTGATGGATCCTGATCCCATTCAGTGTGTGAACATATGGAGAGATGAATAAGTCTTTCACCTTAGATATCATGGAAGATTATGGATCATTTTAACCCATTAATTTCCCCACAATCTCTCTAGTAATGCATCTTGGCTAGGCAGTGGGACCACAACATCAACCATCAGGCTTCACTCTGGTCTTGTCATTTCCTTTAGGATTACTCCTGTAGAATCCATTATTTAGAAAACACATAAATTATGGTGTTATAATCCTTTAACCTATAAGTAAATCATTTTTATAAATTTTACCATTTATCAGTTTAAAAATTCTTATTATTTTTTAATTTCAAATTTCTATACGAAAATTTTATTTGAAAAAAACCCCACAATATTTCTTCTATTATCAAGAAGTGTTAATGGTCATCCATAAAAAATCATAGTATTCCTCAATCATCAATCCCTTCTCAAATTAAAGTGTCCCACATCAAAAAAAACAACAATCATCCAAAGATAAACATAGAATATAGTGTTTTTAAGTGAAAAAAACCTGAGCTAGTGCTAAATACCAAATTGAATCATCTATTCAATGTATATTCTAGAAAGTCTAACCATAAAAATGACCACATCACTATCCAAAAAATCAATTATACTATAGTTCTTCCCACCATATGAAATATCACATAAATACTATGTCTATCTATTTATTTGTTCCTCTATTTGATATTTTTTTCTAACCCATTATCCCTTCACAAATTTTATGATGAATGGTCTCTTACACAACATGACTATGAAATTTAAATAACATCACAACAATTCTTTGATTCGAAAAAGAATCTTATTGAACCCAATAGATTTTACCTATTTAAAATTGTATCATAATTTCATGAAATGATACACCCATCCATATAACCATTTTAATCCAATCTTAAAAGGGATCTCATAATTCTGATTATGACTAACCATATTAAATTTATCGTAAAAAAGAAATACATAACAAAATTATCTGACATACCACAAAAATGAAGAGGTCAATCTACTAACATGTCACCAACGTCTTGATATTGATATCCTCTCTCTAGGATACACGTACTAATTGATCAATCCTTATCATTAGATTCCATGAATGACCTATGCTAAAATTTACTGTCTGAAATTGTTGAATTTTATTTCCATTGTTAATCTGCAACACAATAACAATACATATACTGATCATTAACCCACAAATATTTTAATAAAACCAAAAAAATCCTAGTCCTCATGACATGACCCGAACTAATTCTATACTTGAAACTACACATATAATTCACCAAGGAATGAAGTTGTATTATAGTTCATTTATCCTCTAGAATCTGAATTCTAATATGGGTTTTTATTAAAAATTCCCATATTTATGGGACACCACTCATGTAAGAGATGCAAAATCACATTCGATAACCATCTCCCCACCTCCAATATATTATTTTCATCATCTCAATTATCTATCCTCCCAAACACCACATGATATGCCATTTCTGTCACTATAAATATCCAATGTCATGTCAAGAATATCTCCATCACATGCATTCATTTAACCTCACATACCATGATATTTTTCCAAATAAGTTCCAAATTTCCTGAACCAAACATATATACTTACAACGTCAGACACAATTACTTTCTAATATTTTATATTATGGAGCACACACGGATCATTAATTCCATGAATCGAAATCCTTTTCCAAAATTCTTCTCATCATGTGGATATGATTTTATTTCACTTTATAATCACGGAGAATGTAGTTGGACTTAATGATATTCATTTTACGTGTCCTATGAACCATTATTGATATTCATTGATTCCAAAACCAGAATAATTCTCTTATTAGTCCCACACATTCATGATCAAGATGATTGAACTCCATAAAATGTTATTCATGACATCTCATGAGATAACATGTTAACTATTATTTCAATATTTCACATACCCGTAGTTTTATTCATTAATTTATTTTCACTTCATCATGTCCTTCTGAAAATATATATTTTTATCATCAAATAGAGTTATGTCAACCTAAAACACACACATACCCTCCACCCAGTTCCATCTCATTCAAATGAATCCATTAATTACATATCCAATTTACTGGATGTATGTAAAACATAATGTTAAAGAATTCAACCATTTTGTACCATTGAAACATCACATTGACACCAAAATTAACAAAAAAAGGATACTCATAAAAAAATATAAATTTTCATTCTTCAGATTCATCCCATGAAGCACCTCTCATTTTTTACAACACTAAAAAAACACAACCTTGAGGCAACGACTCTGATAGGTCACACACAATCAAAATGAACAATACATATCTAAGGATTAAATGATTACTAATGGCCACTATATATCCATCCTATAATTACTAGTTAGTTCTCATGTATTGGGACCATGTTGTTTTCTTTGTTGTATTTGTTTTCAATCAATTATTATATTAGTGAGTGAAAGTATGTTGAGAAATGTGATGAATGGGAATTTAGATTTATGGGTATTAAATGAAAGTTGTTTTGTGAGTGATCAGTTTTTCTAGGATATAAGAGGGGAATTATGAATAAATTCATTTTAAAAAATTATATTTGTTTCAAAAAAATCATACATACCTTTGTTTTGAAAATAATCAGACTCATGATCAGTAAAGAATCTCAGTCACTCTGAAAATCCATTATAATGTGAATAAGAAGTTTTGAAATAAGTCATTGTCATCAGACTCACCTAAGGTCCTACTGAATGTTAAAACATCATGTTGGAAGTAAATGGTCCTCATATTCACTCTACGTACGATGATAAATAAGTGTTTGTTATGAAGGAAAATTAGAGTTTCCATGACTATGATGTTTTAATTTTTTGACTATGATGATTTAAATTTAATATTGCATAGATTATTTGAATTTTAAATAAAACATTATTGAATGTAGAACTTGTGAATATAGAGTTATGGAAGAAAGGTAGAGTGAAAGATATGATTCCAATCCAAAAAATATCATATATAGATTTATCATACCTAGGTGGCATAGAAAATTATGTGATGTCGATTAGTTTCCAAAACATTCACATCTTTGCAATAGAATAGGATTAGGTGGTTCTAATGAAAATTGTAGTCTCTAAATTATAATTCCAATGAAAAGTGATTCTAATGAATTGTAATGTCGATGAAATGTGGTTATACTAATTGATTCCTAAAATAATCTTATTAGGGTGAATGAAGGGTGGAAAGTGGTTCAGATGGAATGTAGTGCCATGGAAGAGTGCTTCCAATGGATATTAGTGAGGATGAAAATTAGTTCCGATGATAATGAAAACATTGTAGTGATTGAAAAGGAGATGTTGATAGAACTAGAGTTTTTTTTCTAAATGTTGGTGTTCTTTTATAAGGAGGTTTTGTGTTATAAGAATGTTATGTTTTAAAAATAGGTTCTATTTTAAAAGGTGTTGGGATTTTAAATGGTTTTGTTGTTTTGAAGAATTGTTCTATTTTAAATATTGTTTCTTATTTAAAACATGTTTTTGTTTTAAAATAATTTAATGTTTTAAAAAGTGGTGTTGTTTTGAAAATGTGGTTCTTAATTGAAATGTTGTTACGAATGAAGATTAAGAAATATAAATGATTTTTTTCAAAATCATTGTATCCGGGTGGAAGATGAATTAATTGTTTCAATAATGGTTTTATATATAATGACTGTATATAAAAATATTTATACTTGAGTTGAGAGTAGAAGAAAAAATATGGAATGAATGGAATGTTATTATACATTCCAAACCATGGAAGAAGATGATAAAGATAATCTGAAATTAATTTAATGTCTTGAAGGAAATAATTATACAAGAATATAAATATGAATTATTTATTTAATGTTGGTCAATAGAAGAGAATGAAATATTTTAATTAATTTTCATGGGGTATATTTACATTCGAAAGAAATATTTGGATTCAAATCAGTTATATGATTCATATTCGGAAAATCAGAATGGTATCCATTTCATCATATATTTATTTGAAATTTATACAGATATTTTTATTAGAGATATTTGTTTGAGAAAAATATTACTTATTTAATGAAATCATACCGATGATTCAAATGAAAGTCTGTATAAATATATTATGTTTGGACAAGAATTGAGATTCTTTTTAAAAAATTGAAGACTTCATAATTGCTCTGAGACTTCTGGAGAAATTGAAATTTTGATGAATTTGTTAGAGAATTTTTTTTTGAGATTCCCAGCCAAAACACTATTAGTATAGTTATAAATGAAATAATGTACATGGTACTTTTCAAATGATGAGGTTTTGTTCACCACGGTCGAGAGAGATGCTCTGATTTTTTAGTGAGAGAATGTGATACTATTTTATATTAATGACATTTAAATGAAGAAGAGATAAAATTGTATAAATTTTATACAACTGATCATTATTTTAAAGATTTATTATATTTAGAGAATCAAAAAATTTAGCATGTCGATTTTAATCATAAGATTATGTCATTAGGATGATTTATTTGGAACGAGGTTGTCATACTAGGTTGTACCGTACATAGGATTTTCAATCTAAGGAAGGATTTTTCTATGACTTATAAATCTAAGTAATGGATGTGGTGTGAATTCATTTCTATTTAATTATATTAAAAATGAAAATGAAAGAATTTTATGAATGTATCATACTCAGGGGAATTTGAATGGTAGAATCACACACCATAAAATTAGACTCAATGTTAAATAACACGGTGTTGGGTGTTTTTACCATTTATTTGGGTATCTAGTGGAAGAATTTTATTTGATTTGAATTAATCCTTTTAATTTAAATTAATAACATGTAAAATGAGTTGTTATAAAGAGGTTGTGTTGCCCTATTGTGCTAAAATTATGAACAAGAATTAGTGGGATTGTTTTCTAGTGAATCGCATGTGTATCGGTATATTGTACTAATTGGAAATAAATGATTATTTTTAGTGGGTTGTATGGTCTTGGATCATTTCAAAACCATACCATGTACATAACTATTCATTTTGAATAGTGAAACTTGTAAATACCTTTGTCCTATGGAATTTTGTTTGTTCATTTAGTAGGAAATTGCATGTTTAACATGATGAAAATGTTGTTTCAATTGAATGGAAACAAAAGGGAGCATATCACTAATTTTCTCCTCCCCCTCTCAGTGATACATTACACCGACCATGGAATTATAGTTGGTATTTGTAGGAGGTTCCATTCTATGATTCTTGATGAATTATTTGAAGAAGTTGTTGTGGTGGTAAATTTGAGTTGTGTGAACATTAAAATGGTTAAAATATTTTATTTAAATAATTATCATTTCTGGAAGGATAGAATTCTATGTTATCTAATGTCCCTCAATTTGGATGATCTGGATGTTTTAATAGTTGGTTATCCACCCATTGATGATAAGTACCTGCATACCCCTATTGATAAGATGTATCTTGATATTTAAGGAATGGAAAATAATGTAATATTATCATCATATTATGAATGTGAATGCTTGAGAGTTAATGTATTTTCCACAAACAAAGGTATATGAGACTAATTGAAAAACATATATAAGGGAAATAAAATTTTAACAAAGAAAACACTATTAATCTTGATATATATGTATGAATACATGATTATGGGTGATAATGAATCTGTTGAAGAGTTCTATACATGGGATAATGATATAGTGATTACTATCGGATGTCTTGGTGAAATGATTGATGAATCTATAGTTTTTTAAAAGATATTCAGAATCCTTTCTAACAACATTAAACATTATATCCTGTTGATTAGTATATAAATATTATAACTTATAAAATGATTATAAATAATGATATGAAAGGAAAAACTAATGTTGATAGAGAAATTTCTTTCAAGGCATCCAATATTGAAAATAATATTCAAGAATAATAAGAAGATTAAGATTATTATTATGAAAATGAGGTACATAAAAATATTATTTATTTTTTATCTGTGTTTTCTAAAAATTTGAAAAGATGTTATAGAAGATATAATGAGAAAAATACCTTGAAATGTTTAGGATTTATATCCATTGAGATCATTGTATCATGTTTTCCACGAAGAGGTAATGAAGACTAATGTGATGAGAAATAAAGTGATGAAGAATAATGAAGGCCAATAATATCATAGATGAAAAATAGTTACAAAGAAAAACTCTATTTCATGAGGGAATCTAATAAGTTCTTAAAATCGAATAAAATGAGATATTTTTCTAATGAAGATAATAGTGACGAGATTACAATGATGTTGAATAGAAGCAATTTATTACAAATTTTAATAAGGAATGTTCTTCATGCCATGAATGTAGTTTTTCTATGGTAGAAGATGAAAGTTTGGATAAATACAAAAAAATATGTTAATAATGATGGAGGAAATACTTCTTTTACAATAATTAATGATGAATAATTTGTAAGCATTATCTGAGATGATGGAAAAAACTAACATGAAATGCATTTGATAGAAGAGTTGAAAGTATTTTTTCATATAATCAGAAGGCATGAAAATAAAAACCAATATTTATTAGATGAATATTCCACGATAAGAAATCAAGATTATTTTTATAAGGAGGCCTTAAAGCAGAAGACAAAAATTGATGATTTTATGAAATATTAGGAAAAAGAAAAGATTTGTAATGTGCATTTGTAGAAGAATCTGAATAAAAAGGAATAAGAGTTTGCTTTTCCATCAAAATTTATCTAAAGCGAAATTGAGGATTAAATGTTTCAAAAAGTCCATCACTAATTTTTGTGAATGGTCTTATAATGAGAATAAGGATAAGGTTAAAAAAAGACAATCCTTCAAAGAGTTATAATTTTTTTAAAAAAATTAATGTATGTGGACATGACAATAATGGGTGCGAATTCTTATGTCTCACATAACCTTGAGTCCAAAAATGTTTTGAATCCTTATAATATATAAAGGATTCCAATACATCTGTATCCAATAATTCATAATAGAAAAGGATGAATCTGATTGATAAATGAATGTTTGGTGGCTCAGAAAATAAATATATGAATGTGGGGGAGAAATGTATTCACAATTCCATTCATCATGGATGTTTCAAATTAATGTATTCCTCCTATAGATATTGCTGATTCTGGGGGGAGTTTCAGTAACATGGAAAACATTTTTGGTTCAACAGACAAAATTTCTATTATGAAACTTGTTAGGAAATGAAATTTTTTATGGGGGAGTTAATAACCTCAATGAAATATGTCTTATAACGTTTTTTTGAAGAGACATGAGAAAAGTTGAGTAAACATTGAATATATGATCCAACCATTATAAACTATTTTTGAATGATATGATCATCCATGACACCATACAAAAGTATTCCTTTTATTCTTTTTCATACAACAAAAGGATTAAAAAATCTTAGAAGGTGGATGTTTTGAATGTTAATAATTATAAATCTATTTTGTACACAAATAAATAGTGATTAGTTTTATGGCTATAAGAAATTGACATGGCTTGTAAATTTGAGGAAGAAAAAAATAAAGTAAATGAAGAAAGGAATGCAGCTGATTATTATGAAATAAATAATGTCAAAAAAGGTATCAATAGATTTTTAGTATGATAAAGTGAGGCATGATATAAAAATTAGTGTAATTATCTTTCCAGAATAAAAGAAAATCATGGGAAACATGTTATAATCTGATTGTAAAAAATATGTTCTTGAAGATGAAGAAAAGTTGAAATCCTCATAAATATATTCTATTTAAAACTAAAATGTAGATACAATGAACGACTGGAATGAACATAAGAATTAAATAACATCTAATAAAAAATGCATGATATAGATGAAGATTCAATGACTAAGAGTAGGCTCTCATCCCAGTTGTTTTTTATGGAACAATGAAGGTTCCCCTTTATTCCCAATATCAATTAATACATGTTCTAACATTCAAGGAATAGTTGTTGTGAATATATGAATGTTCTAATTGATTAGGCTCTACTATTCTTGCAAAACAAATTTATGAGGATTTGAAAAATATAAGTTTTCGGAAAGATGTATTTTTAAAAACCTGATCTTTTTTATGTGTTTATTGATATGGGTGTAGGATAATTTTATCTTAAACAAATTCCATTGTGTCCCAATCAATAGAATTCTAGAAGAAAAATGAAAATGTATTAGATGAAATTTGTATAATGTAAAACATTGATCACCCTGTTCAAACACTCTAGTTTTCAACACTAGGTTTTCCCACATAGGCATCAATATTTATAGTTAATATTTTTTGTTATGAAAATAATGTAATAAATAGTTTGAAAAAAATTTCTAAACCCTCGAAATGGAAATCATTTTACAATATGGGAGAAACAAATCATGATGTACCCATTGAATTTGATTGTCAATAAGGGATAAAGATAAGAGAAATTGAGAAGGAGAAAGGAAATTTGGGGAGTAAGAAAGTATAGGATAAAATAAAATGTAATAAAACTTCCATGTGGCTGAATATATTGATGTGGGTATTGAAAAAAAATACCAAGGAGAATATTGATAGTTCCTTGTTTTTTTTGGTTGTATTTTTTGTTAATCAATCATAATATTGAAGAAATAAAGGATGTTGAGAAGATGATGAATGAAAATTCAGAATGGATGGGATTGAAAAAAAGATATTTAGTGGTTGGTTGGTTTTTTTGTGAAGAAAAAACTGAATTATCAATCATTTTTTGTAAGAAAAAAATATAATTGGTTTCAAAACATATGTTCTAATAATTATTTTGAAATGAATCAGACTCAAGTATGGTAAATAATTGGACTCATTTTTAATGTCCATCGTAATGAAAAGTATATATTCTGAAATATGTTTTTCTAATCAAAGTCACATTTTTTCTGACTGAATCTAAACACATCATTCTCTAAGTGAATTATCATTTTATTCACTCTGAATATGATAAGAATAACATGTTTGTTTTTCTAGAGAATCAAGGTCAGTGTTTCTACCATGATTTAATTTTCTGACTATAATGTTTTAAATGTGGAATGCTTTACTGATTTGTATTTCACAAAAAAATGGTTGAATAGAGAACATTTGATTAATTCATGAAGGAAGAATAGTAAATTGAATGATATGTTTCTTATAAAAAAGCATCATAACCAGATTTATCGTATCTAGGTCTGAAAGAAAAACAAGTGATGGTAATTATTTTCCAATACAATCACATATGGTCGAGAGAATATAAATAGGTTATGCTGATGAAATGTTATTTCACAGATGTGTAACCCTAGTGAAAATCGGTGCCACTGAAGTGTAATGCTGTTTAAATTTGGTGATATATATTTTTTTCCAAGACAGTCATATTTGGATGTAAGAAGGATAAAAAATGGTGCTAATTGAATGTTGTATCTATGAAGAGTGATACCTATTGAATGAAGTGATGATGAAAAGTTGTACTAATAAAAATTGGTTTTAGTGTTATTGAAAATGTTGAATTGATTGAAAAGGTGATATTGATTGAAAAAGATTCGATGTTTTAAGAGGAGGTCTTGTTTTAAAAATATGTGATGTTTTAAAATAAGGTGTTGTTTTAAAAAGAGGTGATGTTTTAACTAGTGTCTTTTTTTAATGGAAGTGTTGTTTTTAAAAAAGGTTATGTATTAAAAATGTTATTGTTTTATAAATTTTTGATATTTTAAAATGTGGTGTTGTTTTGATAAAGTGGTATCGATTAAAAAGGTGATTTCAATTGAGAAGGTGGTGCCTATTGAATGGGATGTACCAATAGAAATGTATTAAATGGTGATTATTATTTTCAGAATTATCATATTATGGTGGAAGAAGAAATTATTGCTTCTAGAATGATTATTTACAAAATTAACGTATTCAGAAAAGATCATACATAGGTTGTGAATAAAAGTATGAAGGTTGACTGAATGGAATGATATGATACTTTTAAATCAATGTACATATGATATTAAAATTTTTCTCAAATGAATTTAATTTCATGATACAAGCACATGATTTTGAATGATATTTTTGTTATGTGGTCCAAGAGAAGAGATATAGATTGATTAATGAATTGTCCTGGGAGAGCTGTATATTCAAATAAATGATTTTGATTCAAATCACTTCTGATAATCATATTCAACAAATCATAATTTTATCCATTTATTTATACATTTTTCAAATTCATAAATAGATTTGTATTGGAGAAATTAAATAGATAAAAATTAGGGTCATGTATTAAAATTATAGTGACAATTCAAATGAATGTCAGTAGAATGTGATGCAGTTTTAAGAAGAATCGAGAAATATTGAGATGCATTGATGATTTCATAATTGATACGATATTTTAGTACAAATAGAAATGTTTTTGAACTTTTTTGAGTGGGAATCATTTATGTATTCCCTAAAATAATTTTCATGGTTTACCTATAAAAGACAGAATGTGGATTTTACTTTTAAGGTGATGGTGTACTTTTCACCATGATAGGGAGGGAAAATCCAAGTGTTCGTTTATAAAAAGTGATACATTATTATATTTAATACACTTATATATGGATGCATAAACATTTAAATTATTTTTTTTACTGATCATTGTATTCCAGATTTATCTTATTCTTAAAATCCTCATATTCAGCTTGTTAATTGTATTCTTCTGATTTTGTTATCTGGTTGAATTAATCAGAATTACAATTTTGAACTAGGTTTTACCATAGAAAGTATTTTTATACTGAAGAATAATTTTACTAAGTTTTATTATTCACGGGTATTGAAATGGTGTCGATTCATTCATATTGTCTTCTATTAAGAAATATGAATGATAGAATTGTTTTGAAAGAATCATAGTTAGAGGATTCCGACTGGGAGAAATAGACCCAGGAAAACAGATCTTAGTATATCATGAACAATTCATGTGGTTCTTACCATTATTCTGGGTAAGGAATTGAGGAATTTAATTTCAATTAGTAAATTTATTGAATTGAAAATAAGTACTAATAACATGAGCTGTTACCTAGTGGGTTTATTTCTCTACTGTGCTAAGAGGATGCATACACACTTATGGTAATGTATTATATCAATACATTAGTGTAAGGGTATATCATACTCTCTATAATGAAAGGATTTTTTAAATTGGATTATATAGTATTGGATAATTTCCAAACCATACCATGTATATAGGTATTCTTGTTAAATAGTGAACGTTTTAAATACCTATATTATTGTGGAAGTGTGTTTGTTTTTTTTAAAACATGGAATTGAATCATTAATAAGAGGTGTAAGATGTTTCAATTTAATTAAAGAATAAAAGAAAATGAGTATAATAGATTGACCCATTCCACTGATAGTGATACAAAATCCCGACTGGGGACATACATCATGTATCGATAAAATGGTGTAAACACCTATCCGGATGTAGAACACAAAAAATGTCAAAATACATGGGTATCACGCATGATCCTCTCACAACCCATGACATAAAAATTCCCAAACAGGCACTCATAGGGTGTCAAAGTTGGTTAAATTATGACTTGACCCTGTCCAAAATCACTATTTCCAATACACATGGGAATCTAGCCAAATGATTATTCAGTCATGGATAAAAACACATTGGTCAAATCATTCCCTATCCAAAAAATATACCTATATGATCCATGTTAATCCACACACATGTGGTTAGGTTAGATTGCTTTATATTCATGATAAATATGAAAATACTATATAGGATTGTTATAAAACATTAAATAATTAAAGATGAATAATTGTAAGACTCTATGGGTCTAATTCTAAGGCACTAGGGGACAAGCCAAATCAACCATTTCATTCACATCTTGTGAACATTGACATAATGATCATTCACATGATTGAATTTATCACTGTACAACCACATTCCTATGATTCATAAAGAAATATATATCAATCAAATTGATCATTAGAATAATTCCATAGAGTAAATAAATTAGAAAACACTTTATTAAAAGTTTTGACACATTAAATAAATTAGCCTCGATTTTTAATGAAACCACGCAAGATACTCCCAATAAGACAAGTGTAAAATATAAACAAAATATGACCGATGATATTAATATTGCATTTATATTCCAAGGTTAATATACGATAAATTTCATCTTATTTATTTCATTATTTGGGATAACTTCATAATAAATCATAAAATTTAAACAACATGTAATACATTTAATGCCAAAAAATCATTCCGAACCACAGAATTAAAAACCAAGATATAAATTATATACGTAATAATATGTAATACACAATAGATTGGGTGTTTGTAACACCAAAACCCAATATACATTATGGGATCCAATAAATTCCAAAACACATGTATTCTATATGCCTTAACTGTAAGGAAAAAAAAAGAAATTATTCTAAATTTTGAAATCCCTACCCACATCGATTTGTAAACATTAATAGGGAATCTTAACCATATTACAACATGCATGCTTTCCCACAAATCTATACTATAAAATAATTATATAATAATGAAATAAATATAAAAGAACAAAATAATAAATGGAATACCATAAAACTCAAATATCCTTGTCATTGTTTAATATAACCAACCAATAGTTAAGATATAAATAAAATACATATTAAAATAAAATAAAACAATGTGATTTACAGATATCATAGCCAAATCTCATCCAGTACTATGATAACAAACAATCCATCTTACTCAGTCACACAATCTGGTATCATTGAGAAACCTGTGTCTAAAATTAAGGGAATGTCAATAATGCACTGAACTAAAATTTCTACCAATTTTGGGAGTGATTGAAAAAATATATTATACAGTAACCAATGTATTTATTTACTAACCAATATTTTCTTTATATATTTACTTGATGGGCTTATCTAAAATAATTAATAGGATATGAAAATAAAATAAATTATTATCGATCCATTGGTATGTGAACCTCATATACCATACCTTCAATATACCATTGTAATTTACCTTATAGAATGTCTTGATTACCATGCATCCTATGAAAATAATAGAATGAAATCCAGAACATCAATATACAATCATCCCAACTCAAATACTCATTACAGGAATATCCTATCATATGGGATCATAATACAAAGAATGTTACAACCCAATGATTAATCAAAGGAAATTTTATTCTTATTACTATGTCATTTAGTACAATAACATTAAATCAAAACAGAATGAAAAAATATGTAATATGTAATCGTTAAACATATTATTTTCACTTCTGTGATTTGAATTCTGAAAATATGACATACATGGTCGCTATAAGTAAGATGTTTGGAATCCAATAAGACAACCAAAATTATTAATTGAATAGTAAATGTCACTTATAAATATTAATTTTACCCTTATTAATATTAAAATTACCATTATAAATAGTAAATCATATAATTGAATATGTAACTTCACTAAGGAATGTATAAATAATATTTATCCATATTATAAGTGATAATATGATATTATTATATCATAGTATTGGTATTTTTATAAGTCATAAATATTTAATTAAATCATAATGAATAATTATATAATTTAAAATAAAATATATTTTCATAAAATGTTTTCAAAAATAGTATAGTGATGGCTTTTGATTATACGATTTTTTTAAGAGACCATATTTAACTTTTCAAATGATTATAAAATTAGTTATATTTTTAAAAAGTATACTTTTAAGTAAATGATTATTTTATTTGAAAATTAAATACCACATATATAAATGATTATATTCATAAAAATTATTTCATTTTTTTATTGTAGACATCAAAAAATGGTTGGGGGAATTTTTTATTATTTTTCAATAATACATCAATGTTTTTGTAAATAGTCAAATCTAAATATTTATGACAAATGAAAATTAAATAAATTGTTTCATCTTGCTTGATTCATCGATGATGTAAATGGAAATTTATTTGAACTCACTTTAATATATTTATATCTTTTCCTAATAATTACTATAGTTTCTTTTCATGATAATGATAATTATATAAATAATAAAATATGAAAATACCTTTCCTCTCAACCACTACAAATAACACCCCTTTACATCTTCTTTTCACTCTTACCAGAAATGTAACTTGCCTAATTTATATTAATGTATCTCCATATTACCTATTCCCGCATCAAGAATCCATTTTTCTCTTAAAATGTTTAAATAATCTCCCATTGATAGGTTCCCAAGGATGGTATATTCAAGTAAAAAACTATTCTTTTCATTTATTTTATTTTCTGTCATGTACCTTTCATTATTTGTATTTCCTCATCCCATTTTACCCAAATATTATGATTACTCTAGAACCATACATGTACTATAATTCTTTTATTATAAATGAATAATTTAAAATCATATCTCGTTTTCCCTCAGTTTATACTATAAATCAAAACTACATCTGAGATGTGTTAATTTATCACATCCATTGATGAAGGGTTTTCAATTTATATTATCATCATTAATTATAATAATGATACCATTTAAATGTTGACCAAAACATTAATATATTTATAATTTGTAATTTAGGTTTCTATAATCTTTTGTACACATGATATTAATTTATAGGCCGAATTTTTTTCTGCATGATCAAAAGAACCGTCAATTTACAAATATTGTTATCATTTTTGGTTTAGATAATGATTTACCATAAATCCAAGTAACAAAATTAATTTTATAACCAATTAATATATTGGATGATCAATAATAACAAATAAATATAATTCTAGACAACCATCCTATGCTTACATTTTTATACTTATATGTTTATAAGTAAACAAATCATTTAAACCAATGAAACAAATAATGAAATTGAACCTATTAACCCAATAAAAAAACATGAACTAAATTAATAATAATATAATAGATTAATTATGTAACTATCAGATTCTGGAAATATTTATTAATACATATAATTTGATTATCCTTGATGTTACGATCATGTTAAGAACACCACCAAACATATGTTAATGGATTATACCCGAACATCCATTTTTCCTACGAGTTGCAATATCATTCTTCTAACCCAAATGAAGTTATCTGTTCTCTTTTATGTATATATCATAAATGTTGTTCATATGCTCCAAAATAATTTATAATGATACATTCTATAACTTCTAATTAATTACATATATATATTACATTAACATTGAAAATTATTTATTACACAATATAACAAACCACCACACCAGGACTATATAGGTTTAGTGTCTTGAGAAACTGGGAAACATAATCAAGAGGTACATAATACATCAAACATTTTTCTCCTTCTTATTTCATCATAATTAGATGCCAGTTTAACATATCATATTTAATACCCTTCTCCATGACCTGGGAAAGAGAAACATATGAAAGAGTGAGCTCAAATTCTCAGTAAGTGTAAAAAATGGAAATATCAATAATATCATAATCATAAGGACATAATATTAGAAAATATTACACTTCATAAAAAAGATCATAATATTGTGTCATTGGATAATTCATAATAGTTCAATCTAATCCCAATAATCATAACATAGGAAAATAAATTTCTTTGAATACTAAAATATACATAGAAAATCATTTCATATTAGTCAAGGCTCATTACCGAGACCATCATTTAAATCAAAATCCATTAAGGAAAAATTCTCACTCTTCATTCAATCTATATATTACAAAACCATATTTACATTCCATTCATGTTATACCTATATCATGAGATATAAATCATTATAGAATAAATTTGAGGGAGATATAGGCCCCAAACATCTCAAAGTTACACCATTCGTTCATCTTCCAAAATAACATAAAAACATTTACAATATCATAAACCCTAAAATAGAATGGGTTTCATACACATCATTTCAATGTAATTTATATAAAACCAACAGATTTCATATATAAAATTCCATAATAAACACAATAAAATAATAGTAATAATAGGGATAAAAATATAACCTTATTTAACGAGGGCCATCTTAGATGGAATATAATTTTGATACAATAGTTGTAATAAATTTCTGACAAAAATATCCTCTCTTCTTCAAAAACATCTTCCATCATTAAAAATCAATAAAAAATACAATAAATAATATAATGTGAAGATAAAAATCTATTATTGAAATAAAATATTGATCGAAATAATGAATTATTAAGGAATAAAAATAAATTCATATCATACATGTTAAAAAACATTATTCTTATACCTTTGCAGGAAAAGTCAAAAATTAACTCATACCAAAAATGTCAAAAGATTCTATTAATGCCATTTTGTAAAAATTAAAAAATGGTTAAAATTTAATTTATATAATTATTGAAGGATATAAATATTGATTTTAAATACATATTTTTTGATCATGTACATGGATGAAAATATACTATGTAAATAATAACAAATAAACAATCTAGGATGAAAATGATATTTTAAAACTTATCCCTTACTATAGGATTGATATGATTTGTTTTTATCCAAACCTCCAATATAATGATTTAAATAATATTACTGATTTATTATGTAATGCTAATAATGTTTATGATTAAATTTATGATCATATATATATATGTTTGTTAGTAACATTTCATTTTTACTCATTATTTGGGTATTACTTACTTTATTTTATCATGCATGTTTATTAGATATGTTCCCATTTTTAATTTTAATTTGGAGTGATATAATTTAAATCAAGGTATTATTATAATATATATCATATTTATTCATTAATTTCATGTAGATAATAATAGTTTATTGAATATCATGTTTAATTAATCACATCACATCATGGAGATGGTTGGTCTTACGTATGCACAAACAATAATATCATTGAAAAAATTAGTGAATGGAATTGATGTAGACAGTGTATGATATTAAAAAGTTAGTATCATGTTATAAAAATAATATATAGTTAATATTTACATTAGTATACCCATCCATGTAAGGTGTGTTGAAAAACATATTTCACCATGGTGTAGAGACGGTAATTCGTACGCACGTATGCACATTTATTTCATTTTTTATAGGATGGATAAAAGGTGAAGTATGGATGTTTCATATTTATAAAAACATATTAGTATATAAGTGATTCATATGTTATTACTTAATAAATAAACAACTAATTAGTAGGAAGTATGTGATTAATGATGTTTGAACGAATTGGTTGGAGAGATTACCTCTTCCTTGATGCACTTCCTCTATATATCTTCTTATAGCACTAGAGATTGTATTTAATGATTAGAAGTACATATATTCAAAAAATAGTAATTTTGAGAAGGAAAATAGTCTAGTTATGACCAATCTTGAAGGATCAAAATTAAATGAATAGGTTGGTAGTAGGTTCCCTTTAATAAATTAGGTGAAGGGAACTTTTGGAGACTCCATAAATAATAATTTCTAAGAACAATATACAACCCAAAAAACCACCAAAAAGTACAAATTTATAATATTAGCTTATATAGGTTTTTAATCTCATCACCCAAAAAAATTTGGGCAATTTATTTTTAAAATTTAAACCATATCTCTTTAATTGATACATTGTTATTCTATTGAATTTTCATTATAGAAATATAAATCTAAATATTTAATGGTTCTAAATATTTTCTTATATGGTGTTAAATGAATATAAATGAATATATTTTAACATTTTAGATATTTTAATTATCAATATATAGTTTTGAAAATTTTATTATTATTAAAAATTTAATAAAATTTAATATTCATAAAATAGAAATTGTGTCAATTTTGACACAATTTATTTGATTAACATTAAAAACATCACAGAGAAGATAAATTTGAACAAAAAATATATTCAATGTAATACCAAGTTGTTAAATTCAACTAGAATATTTATATAGAACATTAATTAGTTCATATGATATTTTATATAACAATTATAAAACAATTTATTTTTATTTTTATAAATAAAATTATTTTTACATCACTATTCTATCATCATTAATGGTACATATATAATCGATAAAAATTATAAATAAATTTCTATGATGTAGATAATTATTTTACATTTTAAAGGATATCTAGAGCCTCTATTATCTCAAAGTATGCCATATATTAAAATTAATATAATTACAAAATGAGATGGTGGCATTTTTTTACATTCATTAGCATTTATAAAATCATAGTCATATTCATATGTAAATGGACATCATCTGATTCCATTTCAAACAATATATTATATGAGAAAAATTTTGCCGTCCAATTAGATTTTACACATGTAAATGTAATTTTATTATATTAGTTTTACCTTTAATTACCTGCTTTACCTTTACATATGATAATAAAAATAATTAAAATGTCACTATTCATAATGATCAAAAATAATAGTTTACTATTATCGTTATTTTAACCAAATTATTCTAAATATAGTTTCTAGTTTTAAAAATTCATGACATATAAATTATATTTTAATGAAAAAATAAATTTTCAATTATAATATAGTTTTACCATATAAATTTTTTTAATGAAAAAACAAATTTTCAATTATAATTATGAATATTTTTAACATTCATCAATACACTAAAGTAATCAAAAAAATAAAAAAAATTATATAAAGAAAATTTCTATATTATATATCAGAATAACATGATTAGTTTTTCAGATAAAAATTATTATTGTGTCAAAATATTAATATTAATGGGGTTGTTCTTTGAAATGTTTAAAATTAATGATTTCAAAAAATAGGCTTTATACATAAAATAGGGTTTTATTTAGAGCTGATGAGATAAAATATACATTTGATGAATAAAAAAATATTTTATTAAGTATATATCACATGTATATCTCATTATTTTCATAAAAATTAATTCAGTAAAAATAAAAAATATCTATTTTAAATATTTCAAAAATAATTGATAGCTAAATAATTCACAATGCATTTTTATAATTTAGATATAATTATTCCCTACAACCTAAAGACTATGTTAAAATGTAAATTTTATACTATCGGAATTTCACAATTTTTTAATCACATTATTTCATGCAATGCAATTTACTGATAAATAAAAATTATTCAAAGAAAATATTTAATAAAAAAAATTTGGTTATAAATTATACCCCCTGTCAGGACCCAACCCTACCCGGGCTCGAGCCGCAACTACCCCAAGCCCGCCTCCACAGGCCAAGGGCTGGCGACCAGCGCCAAAGGCACAACAACTCAGGGAGGCCTTTTCCTAAGTACCTGTACACACACACACACGCATCATACTCAATGCAAAAGTGTAGAGTAAAAGAAAAGGCAAGCAAAGTTAAGGGAAACTGCTATATAGAGACCACAATGTGCATCGACCACTAACAGTACAACGTAAAAACTGAAAAGAAAAGGGGCAAAACGCGCACCCAACCAAAAAGTGCCACAACCCGACAACAGGTAAACAAAAAGGAACAGCTGACGGGTCTCCCACCTGGAACCCGGCCACGACCACCGCATGCGGTCCAAGCTCCCAAGCTCCTATGCTCCACTGATGTCACGCTCCACCTGACTGTCGTCTGCAAGGGCACACCAAGTGTGGGAAAATCCCAAGAAGGGTTGAGTATAAAAATACTCAGTAGGATACCTAGAAGGCTCGAGGGAGCAACAAAGGAGGTACCGAAGGGTGAGCATTTGAGAGAAAAAGGAATAGAAAGGAGGTACAACAGAGAGTACAGTAAAGAGTCCAGCTCAACCCAACAAGTGAAAGGAAGTAGACTCATCCCGGCACAAGGAGCTAGAAACGGTGATAAGATGAACTTCCCGTTGAGTATTCGATACCTATAGCAGGAGAGTAGACTCATCCAACCACGAGAATCCAGACACGGAAAGCATGTGGCATACCCCGCGCATATTCGCCTCTCCTGGAGGGAGAGTAAACAAGCCCAATAAGTGGGTACTCGAACAAGGTATATACATATCCTTATACTCTGCCAAGAGGCCCGAACAAACTCGTAAGGGGATCTATGCCCCGTAGCTCAGCCCAAGAAAACAGTATCCAACAGTCCCAAAAGAAACACCATCATTAATGCTCAACATCCTGTATGTCTGCCCCGAACCGCAAGCCAAGGGGCTCAATCACCGCAGTTCGACATTATCCGCTTTGGGAAGCACTGACTCGCCCGCACAATTTTGGATCACGTCACAAGAACGCGTCTCGGTGGGGAAAGCTCGGCTCGTACTTTAGAGTTCTAGGAAAGTCAAACCACACCTCATCACTGCCTTGTAGTCGAGAGGTCTCCTCAAAGTCAAGATGTCAAAACACTGCCCCGCACAGCCAAGGGTCCCGCTCCGGTAACCACGGAGGAAAGCCACAGACTATCGTAGTAGAAAGGACTGAGTCTATAATGCCAATAGGTGTCCCACTACCCAGCCCCGCTGGAGGGTAATTCATAACCAAATATTGGGTGACCCACTGCCCAGCCCTGCTGGAGGGTAAACCCTAATACATCATCAGGAGACCCACTACCCAGCCCCGCTGGAGGGTAAACCATATCTATATATCGGGTGACTCACTGCCCAGCCCTGCTGGAGGGTAAACCCTAATACATCATCAGGCGACCCACTGCCCAGCCCCACTAGAGGGTAGACCTAGAATAAGTCGACAGGCGACCCACTGCCCAGATTTGCTGGAGGGTAGACCTAGAACTAGACGACGGGCGACCCACTGCCCAGCCCTGCTGGAGGGTAGGCCCTAAGAGGTCGTCAGGTGACCCACTGCCCAGTCTCTGCTGGAGGGTAAACTCTAAGTGCATCGGGTGACCCACTGCCCAGTCTCTGCTCTAGGGTAAACCCTAAAAGTGTCGGGTGACCCACTGCCCAGTCTCTGCTGGATGGTAGACCCTAGAATCTGATGAGTAACCCACTGCCCAGCCCCGCTGGAGTGTATAACTCAGAACTACTCTGGCCACATCCACTGGAGGGTACAACACTAGCCAACTGAACATGGAGTGGGCATCACACGACTACCCAACTCCAGCACAACTCACCCAAAGGGGTTCAGCACCTGTTCCATCACTAGGTGCCACTGGCCCCGCTACCGGCCAATCCATCGAGAACGAAACCAGGGGGAGACCACTCAACCCTGCTGGTCAACAAATGAGCACCGATCCAAGGGAAAAACTCCACCCTGCTGGTCAAACAACCACACCGAGGGACCCTCTACGTCGCGAGAGGTCAATGTACGTAAGGCAGAACACGTCACACACATGGGGCCCACACGACGTGTGGCCCCAAGTCATCCCCAACCAAGCTCCCGAACATCTCAGGTACAAACCACATGTACCTCCAAGCGCTCTCGTATACTCCTAGAGTATACCTCGTTCCAGCCTATAGGCTATCATGCACCCAGAACCCAACGTCAACACGAAGCCGTGACATAATATCTCCAACTCAAAGGCCCGAGCATGCCCAACCACATCTTTGAACCACTTACATCACTCTCCCAAGAGTGCGTGATCACACGCCAAGGGCCCGCTATAAACAAGGTAGGGCGAACCACTACTGGAGCACCTTACACGCTTCCACATTTAACAAGATTGCGCAAGAGGCTCCGTATAGCCAAACAGATCACACCGTTGCAATCCTTGAGCAATGACACGTGAGTTAGACTACTCACTCGCCCGAAACGGTCAATAGGTGAAAAAGGTACTATTCACTGTGACCAAACCCGTGTAGGGCCCACCCTAAGATCCCGAAACTGAACCTACAGATCACGCCACTGTGATACCCTCGGAAAAACACATGGGATTGAGTAAACAATCACCCAAAATGAACACCCGGTGAAAAAGATACTATTCACCGTAGCCAGGTCGGGTGGGTCTCACACCATGCCCCCGAAAAAGGTTGGGCGGACTGCGCCATCACAAAGCTCTCGGAGAAGCACGTCAAATAGACTACTTACTTGCGTGGAATGGGTACCTGGAGAAAAAGATGCGTCCCGTCACACCGCACACGAGCGGCGCCACGTGGTACCGACATGCCGGTCCTGAAACTCAATGAACGGATCGCACCGTTGTGATCCTCTCGAAAAAGTACACAAGATGAACTATTAACTTGTCCAAAATGGTTGCCCGGTGATTAAGATAGACAAATCACCGTCGACGCCGAAACGACCCTCATGGACCCCGCAACATCGTGCCAAATTTGAGCGGGTGGATTGCACCATTGCAATCCCCTCGGAAAAACATCAAGAAACGACTGCTCGCACGCCCTGAATGGACGTCCGATGGAAAAGTTGTGAAACACCGCACGCAGCTCAAGAGTCGGCCCGTGGGGCCCACACCTCAACTCCGGTTTCGACACCCAAAACCGCCATAGAAACCTATACCTCAGTGCCAGGGTCCCAACACAACTGACGACACTCAAAGCAGACGTCACATGCGTCTGCGCCATCTAAAACAAGAAACCTGGGGAATACGTTCGCCCACTTAAGGACACATCGCACCTCCACGGCCCCTCGTTTCGGGAATTAAAAATTCCCGAAACCATCTCAAACTCTCCGTCCTGACGCAAGCTCCGCGCTGCCACAGACGGCGCGCAAAACGGACGCCCGCAGCCCAAAATACGGGCGTCTGAAGACTGAGGGGCAAAGCCCCTTGGGCCGGACCGGCCCGGTCCGCACTGCCGGCCTACGGCTCAGCCGCTGGGCCGGTTCACCCCGCCGAGGCTAGCTGGACACAGCATGCTTCATCCGACCATCCGCCTCGTGGCCGGTTGATTCCCCACAGCGACCCTCGTTTTGCAGCTCACGGTCATGCACGGGGGTCGCGCGCTTCGCGGCCCCCCTTCTCCTCCGCTTGACGGCGCCCGCGGCCGGCTTTTGACAGCCGCCGCCGAAGGCCGCCGCCGCCTCCCGGAAGCGTTGTTTCCGCCTTCGATGCCCCGGCCGACCGCCCTACTCCACCCCGCGCCGCACTGCGCCGCCGCCGTCTGCCGTCTTCGGCACTCGCCGGAAATCGGCCGGGGCCGGAAAATTTCCAAGGACCACCAGGAACAATCCGGTGGTCGAACTTTTGATCCGGATAGCTTTCCGGAAAGCTCGAGACTGGATCTACGCAACCACTGGATTTTTTTGAGGATCCAATGGCGCGATTGAGCATAAATGAGAATTAAAACGGGGAAGGGGAGGAAAACCCAAATCCGCCTACCTCATTGGGCTTCGCACGGCTCTTCCCGCGCGATCCGCCGCGCGCCATCGTCTCGCCGGAGCCACCTCACCGGAGTCGCGTCGCCGGAGCTCACCGGAGCTCTCCGGAAAGGAGGAAGGGAGGGGAGGGGTTGTGAGGATGAAGGGGGGGAGGGGGCGTGTGTAAATAAAAACACTTAAACACCCCGCCCGGCACACCCCCAACTCCGCACCCGATGCAGACAAAAAGGAGGGCGTCCCTAGGGTAAACACGATGCTTCGAGCACAACGGCGGTCTCAGAATTTTAATCTGATACCCCGTTCAAAAGTTATTAAACTTAGCACTCGATGCCTCCAAATTACGAAAACGCCCCTGGGGCCATTTTTCACAAACGGCCCGCGCCCGCAAAACTTATACCCTTCCTAGGGTAAACGGCATGCTCCGAACTCAACGGTGCTCTCGGTTTTCCGATCCGAGCCACCGTTTAATATATACTAGCGTTTCTCCAATAAACGAATAAATAAATTAATTAATTTATCCATTTAGCATTCCGGGAGCAGGCGAGGGGTCCAAACATCCCGCACCGACATGTTTTATGTCGTTCCTAGGGTAAATACCCAATTCTGGACCCATCCGTACTCTCGGATCCCTGATCCGGAACTCCGTTTAAGAGTTATCCGATTTATTTAGCATATCCAGTGTGAATGCACTAAAAATTTAATTCCGGCCACTCCGGGGCTCGGAATAAAACGACGTCTGAAGGTGCGGCTCTGGAATATCATAAAGAATATTCCAAAGTCTTTTACAGAAAAAATGGGTTCTTAAATCATTCCCTCCTTCAATCTTTTCATCCTCGAAAAGCAAAACTAGGGAGAAACATAGGGTACAAAGCCCACACCTGGCTTCCCATACCCAGAAGAACCCATGCATAGCTCTGCATCACCGCACACGAACCAAAGGGTTGATCCGTTCATGCGAGGTCAGCCTTTGCCGACAACATGCACCCACTCCCGACTTTGGGGTTAGTGCAAGGTGGTAGGGAACCTCGCCATCCCTTTTCACGGGCTCAAACGGACCGAATGCTCTCGGGGGTAGCTCACCTCCCCGGTCAAACCTCTGCGTCACACTTCACGACTGGAATCCCCGCCCGCACCTAGAACAAGGCACGATGATTCCCTCCTTCAGAATATCTATATGGTGAAACACCCAAGGATATCTGGCCACACAAGGTTCCATATCGATTATCTCTTACATGTTCAAAAGGCGAAAGAGTCAACACCATCGACTAATGGAAAAGGTCTCATGAATTTTTCCTTTCCAACACAGGGTTACAACCAACGCCTTGCATCACCTCAAAAAAGGAGCAGGGAGGAAATCATTCCACACGCAAAACCTAACAATTCTACTGAAAGAAGTAGAAGATTCGCAAGGGGTACCTCTCACCATCCCGTGCTCTGCAGGATCATAGACATCCAAGCTCGCGGCTACCCACAGTCCCAACCGCCATCTCCTGGAGCCTGACGTACACTGCCTAGTGGTGATTGGGAGATCTCGCAACGTCATACCCCACCTCCATCTCCCGCTCCTCTACTAGAACCACCTCTCTGGCCACTACTTCGATCACGGCACTACCTCTGCCGTGCTGGTGCGCCTGCTGCCTGCCCGAAGCTCTCAGTAAATCGGGTCGGGAAGTCTCATGCCAAGTGACCTCGCCCGTCACAAGAATAGCACATACGCTCTCTGGGCTACCCTGGTGCCCTCTGGCGCCACTGTGGTGTACGACCACGACCCGGGATCCACTCAAGGAAGGGAATCCTCGGCTGAGGCCCTGCGCCTTTTCGCCATAGTGGTATAAGACCACGTCTCTGAAACCGGCAGTGGGAAGGCCACCTGCATCGAGGACCTGTCCTCCGGCACCTGCTAGATACGACAAACGTCCCGGCTCCATCGCGCCCACTGCCACTACCAACCACAAAACATGACAGGAAGCCCACTATCACCAACGCATTCTCTAGCACCCTGGCATATGTGGAAATGCCCAAGGGTACTCTGACAGCACGAATCTCTCTGCGGAGACCCTGCTCAATCTTCTGCGCTCGGATGTTGTCGTCACGGACCAAGTCCGGGTAAAAGCGTTCACGGTTTGAAAAACTAGCCGTGTACTCCGCAACCGTCATCCCTCCCTGCTGAAACTGCAGGAGATCCGGAATCCGAACGGAGCGCAAGCAGGAGGGGAAAAACTCCTCACGGAGCAACAACTGAAAGTCACCCCATGAAAGTGACGACTCATCAAGAAACTGAGTCGCCAGACTCCTCCAACGTCGAGCTGATCCACAAAAAAGGCTGGCTGCCAAAGCCACTCTCTGATCTGTCGGCGTCTGCACTGGCCTGAAAAGGCGAACCACTGCCTCGAGCCAAACCTCTGCTGCCTGAGGGTCTGGCTCACCACTTAACCTCAGTGGTCTCTGCCACTGGAACTAACGAAGCGCGCTCAACCTGCGCTCATACTCAGCCTGCTCTGCTGAAACTGCCTGCTTCTCAACAGGTGGGGTTGCTGCTACCAGCCCACCCGGAGAAAGGGGCTCGCATGATGGGTCTGGGACTGAGGCCTCGTAGCTCATAGGGTCGTCGTCACGCACCAAAGCTGGTATCTTGGCTGGATGTCGTCCCGGAGACATCATGAATATTATCAAGGAGTGCCGCGGTCAGATGAGCATATATGTATATACCATAACCACAACGATGGGGAGCTGACTCAAGAAGGACAGTCAAAGACTCAGTCCTATGTGATGCACAAACAAACTTCCCTGCAACAAGTGTGTCATCATGCCGAGTCGACAAGCGGGTTATCATGGTCCTGGTGAATGGATACGTTGTCCGCCGCACCATCACTGGACTCCCTGGCATGAGAGCCTCTCTCGAGACACGTTGACATTGTTTCCCTAAATACCAACCAATTCCTATTTTAGGGATGTCTGTACAAAGTCCCATGGAATGAACCACCTCTGATACCACTTTGTCACGACCTGACCCTTCCCGGGATCAAGCCGCAACTACCCCTAGCCCGCCTCCATAGGCCAGGGGCTGGCAACCAGCGCCGAAGGCACAATAACTCGGGGAGGCCTTTGCCTAAGTACCTGTACACACACACACACACACGCAACACACTCAATGTAAAAGTGCAGAGTAAATGAAAAGGCATGCAAAGTAAAGGAAAACTGCTATATAGAGGCCACAATGTGCATCAACCACGAACAATACAATGTATAAACTGAAAAAAGGCGCAAAACACGCGCCCAACCAAAAAGTGCCACAACCCGGCAACAGGTAAACAAAAAGGAACAGCTGACAAGTCTCCCACCTAGAACCCTGCCACGACCACCGCACGCGGTCCAAGCTCACAAGCTCCTACGCTCCAGTGAAGTCACGCTCCACCTGTCCATCATCTTCAACGGTACACCAAGTGCGGGAAAAGCCCAAGCAGGGGTGAGTATAATAATACTCCGTAGGATACACCGAAGGCTCGAGGGAGGAACAAAGGAGGTACCGAAGGGTGAGAAGTAGAGCGAACAAGGAATAGAAAGGAGGTACAACAGAGAGTACAATAAAGAGTCTAGCTCAACCCAACAAGTGAAAGGAAGTAGACTCATCCTAGAACAAGGAGCTGGAAACGGTGAGAAGATAAACTTCTCATTGAGTCTTCGCTACCTATATCAGGAGAGTAGACTCATCCAACCACAAGAAACTAGACACAGAAAGAATGTGTCATACCCCGCGCATCTTCGCCTCTCCTGGAGGGAGAGTGACCAAGCCCAAGAAGTGGGTACTCGAACAAGGTATATACATATCCTTATGCTCTGCCAAAAATCCCAAACAAACTCGTATGGGGATCTCTATCCCGTAGCTCATCCCAAGAAAAGAGTATCCAACAGTCCCAAAAGAAACACCATCATTGATGCCCACCATCCCGCACGTCTGCCCCGAACCGCAAGCCAAGGGGCTCAATCACCGCACTTCGACACTATCCTCTTTGGGCGGCACTGACTCACCCACACAGTTTTAGATCGCCTCACAAGAACGCGTCTCGGTGGGGAAAGTGCCCCTCGTACATGAGAGTTCTAGGAAATTCAAACCACACCTCATCACTACCTTGCATTGGAGAGGTCTCATAAATGTCAAGCCGTCAAAACACTGACCCGCAAAGCCAAGGGTCCCGCTCCGGTAAGCACAGAGGAAAGCCACAGACTAGCGTAGTTGAAAAGACTGAGTCTAGAATGCCAAAAGGTGTCCCACTACCCAGCCCCACGGGAGGGTAATTCATAACCAAATATCGGGTGACCCACTGCCCAGCCCTACTGGAGGGTATGCACTAATACATCGTCAGACGACCCACTACCCAGCTACGTTGGAGGGTAAACCATATTCAGATATCGGGTGACCCACTACCCAGCCCTGCTGGAGGGTAAACCCTAATACATCATCAGGCGACCCACTGCCCAGCCCCGATGGAGGGTAGACCTGGAATAAGTCGACAAGCGACCCACTGCCCTGCCTTCCTGGAGGGTAGACCTGGAACTAGACGACGAGCGACCCACTACCCAACCCTGCTGGAGGGTAGGCCCTAAGAGGTCATCGGGTGACCCACTGCCCAGTCTCTACTGGAGGGTAGACCCTAAGTGCGTCGGGTTACCCACTTCCCAGTCTCTGCTCTAGGGTAGACCCTAAAAGTGTCGGGTGAACCACTGCCCAGTCTCTGTTGGAGGGTAGACCCTATAATCCGATGAGTAACCCACTACCCAGCCCCGCTGGAGGGTAAAACTCTGAACTGCTCTGGCCACATCCACTGGAGGGTACAACACTGGCCAACTGAACACGGAGTGGGCATCACGCGACCACACAACACCAGCACAACTCACCCAAAGGGGTTCAGCATGTATTCCATCACTAGGTTCCACTGGCCCCGCTACCGTCCAATCCATCGAGAATGAAACTAGGGGGAGACCACTCAACCCTGCTGGTCAACAAACGAGCACCGAGCCAGGGAAAAAACTCCACCCTACTGGTCAAACAACTACACCGAGGGACCCTCTATGTCACGAGAGGAAAAAGTACGTAAGGTAGAACACGACACACACATGGGGCCCACACGACGTGTGGCCCCAAGTCAACCCCAACCAAGCACACGAACATCTCAGGTACAAACCACACATACCTCCAAGCGCTCTTGTATACTCCCAGAGTATTCCTCGTTCCAGCCCATAGGCTATCATGCACCCGACACCCATCGTCAACGTGAAGGCGTGACGTAATATCTTCAACTCAAAGGCCTGGGCACGGCCAACCAAATATTGTGAACCACTTACATCACTCTCCCAAGAGTGGGAAATCACACGCCAAGGGCCCGCTACAAACAAGGTAGGGCGAACCACTACTGGAGCACCTTCCACGCTTCCTCATTTAACAAGATCTCGCAAGAGGCTCCGTACAGCCAAACGGATCACACCGTTGCAATCCTTGTGCAAAAACACGCGAGTTAGACTACACACTCGCCCGAAACGGTCAACAGGTGAAAAAGGTACTCTTCACCGTGACCAAACCTATGTAGGGCCCACCCCAAGATCCCAAAACTGAACCAACAGATCATGTCACTACGATCCCCTCTGAAAAACACACGGGATTGATTAATCAATCGCCCAAAATGAACACCCGGTGAAAAAGGTACTATTAATTGTAGCAAGTTCGGGTGGGTCCCACACCACGTCCCCGAAAAAGGCCGGGCGGACTGCACCATCGCAAAGCTCTCGGAAAAGCACGTCAAATCGACTTCTTACTTGCTTGGAACGGGTACCCGGAGAAAAATATGTGTCCCGACACACTGCACACGAGCGGCGCCAGGCGGGACCCGCATGCCGGTCCCGAAACTCAACGAACGGATCTCACCGTTGCGATCCTCTCGAAAAAGTACACAAGATGGACTATTCACTTGTCCAAAATGGTCACCCGGTGATTAAGATAGACAAATCACTGTCGACGCCGAAACGGCCCTTGTGGGCCCCGCACCATCGTGCCGAATTTGAGCGGGCGGATTGCACCATGGCAATCCCCTCAGAAAAACATCCAGAAACGACTTCTCGCACACCCCGAATGGACGTCCGATGGAAAAGTCGTGAAACGCCGTACGTAGCTCAAGAGTCGGCATGTGGGGCCCACGCCTCATCTCCGGTTTCGACGCCCGAAACCGCCCTGGAAACCTCCGCCTCAGTGTTAGGGTTCCAACGCAACTGACGGCACTCAAAGCGGACGTCGCATGCGTCCGCGCCGTCCAAAACAAGAAACTCGGGGAATATGCTCGCCCATTTAAGGACATGTCGCGCCTCCGCGGCCCCAAGTTTCGGGAATTAAAAATTCACGATACCATCTCAAAAACTCCGTCCTGACGCAAGCTCCGTGCTTCCACAGACGGCGTGCAAAACGGACGCCCGTAGCCCAAAATACGGGCGTCCGAAGACTGAGGGGCAAAGCCCCTTCGGCCGGACCGGCCCGGACCGGCCGGTCCGGCCTGCTTGGGCCGGCCCGTGCCGGCTGGCCCGGTCCGCACAGCCGGCCCACAGCTCAGCCGCGGATCTGGTTCACCCCGCCAAGGCCAACTGGCCACGACTTGCTTCAGCCTCGCGGCCGCCTCGCGGCCTGTTGATTCCCCACAGCGACCCCCGTTTTGCTGGTCGCGGTCGTGCCCGGGGGTCGCGCGCTTCGCGGCCCCTCTTCTCCTCCGCTTGCCGGCGCCCGCGGCCGGCTTCCGACAGCCGCCGCTGATGGCCGCCGCCGCCTCCTGGAAGTGCCGCCGCCGCCTTCGAAGCCCCGAACGACCGACCTGCTCCGCCCCGCGCCGCCCTGCGCCGCCGCCGTCTGCCGCCTTCGGCCCTCAACGGAAACCGGCAGCGGCCAGAAAATTTTCAAGGACCACCGGGAACAATCCGGATGTCAAAATTTCGATACGGATAGCTTTTCGTAAAGCTCAGGATAGGATCTATGCATCCACGGGATTTTTTGGGGGATCCAATGGTGCGATTGAGCATTAATGAGGATTAAAACGGGGAAGGGGAGGAAAACTCAAATCCGCCTACCTCGTTGGGCTTCGCCCGACGCTTCCCGCGCGATCTGCCACGCGCCATCGTCTCGCCGGAGCCACCTAGCCAGAGTCGCATCACCGGAGCTCACCAAAGCTCGCCAGAACGGAGGAAGGGAGGGGAGGGGTTGTGAGGAAGAAGAAGAAGAGGAAGAAGGGGGGGTGTGTTTAAATAAAAAAACTTAAACACCCCGCCCGGCATGCCCCCGACTCCGCTCCCGATGCAGACAAAAAGGAGGGCGTCCCTAGGCTAAACACGAAACTTCGAGCACAACGGCGGTCTCTGAATTTTAATCCGAGACCTCGTTCAAAAGTTATTAAACATAGCGTCTGAGGCCGCCAAATTATGAAAACGCCCCTGGGGCCATTTTTCACAAACGGCCCGCGCCCGTGCAACTTATACCATTCCTAGGGTAAACGGCACGCTCCGAACTCAACGGTGCTCTCAGTTTTCAAATCCGAGCCACGATGTAAGAGATACTAGTGTTTCACCAAAAAACGAATTAATTAATTAATTAATTTATCCGTTTAGCGTTCCGGGAGTGGGTGAGGGGTCCAAACATCCCGCACCGACAAGTTTTATGTCGTTCCTTGGGTAAACACCCCATTCTGAACCCATTCGTACACTCGGATCCCTGATCCGGAACTCCGTTTAGGAGTTATCCCATTTATTTAGCGTTTCCAGTGTGAACGCACTGAAAATATAATTTCGGCCACTCTGGGGCTCGGAATCGAACGCCGTCTGAAGGCGCGGCTCTAGAATATCATCAAGAATATTCCAAAGTATTTTACAGAAAAAACTGGGTTCTTACACCCCCCCATAAACTGAATATCTCCCTAAATGATTGTGACATTGAAATAAATATATTAGGCTACTTCTCCCTCAACATATTCTCAAGTTCCTATTTTCTTCTACAAATTTTTGTTTTCTCCATAAAACATTAACCAAGTGAGTGGTCTTGTTTCATATAACTCATTATCTATGATCTAGAATCTCTCATTTATTCCTCATAAGAAAGATCTGCCTCAAACGGTAAGAATTTTGATCATAGTAAATTTGAAGGATCATGTATTTTCATTTTCATGAGAGATACATGGAATAAATCATTCACTTTGGAGGAATTCATTGGACGCCCAAATCCGTAATATTCTTTACCAAAATAATCTATAATTTCCAAATCACTGATATACCTTGGGCTCACCATACCCTTCTTTCAAAACCTCATTACTCTCTTATAGGGAGATATTATTTGAAACACCTTATCAGCGAATTGAAAAACTAGTTCTTTTCTTCAGTTTTCAGCTTAAATTTTTTTTTACTATGCTCCGCACATATGTGTTTTTGAAAATATCTTAACTTTTTTATTTATTCAAAAAAATTCATGTTCCTAATAACTTTAATTCCCCATATTCATCCCACCATGTTGGAATTCTGAACATATTTCCATAGTGGGATTCATAAAGAGAAATGTAAATACATTATTGAAAGCTATAGTTTTAATAAATTTCCTCTAATTATAGGTTTTGATCCCAACCACATTTGAAATCCACAGAACAAGCACTTAACATGACTTCCAAAGATTGAATTTTCCTCTGTTACTAAATTTTTTTCTGAGGATAATAAGATGTGCGAAAACATAAATCTATATCTAGAAAATATAGAGGATATCGCCAAAAACATTTAGGTATAACTCAAATCTCAATCAAATATAATGGAATGTTTTACTCTATTAAATATTACTTCTTATATTACATATATTATTGCATGATTACCAGGAGAGAAATCAACTCTAATAGAAATGAAGTGTTTTGACTTCATTAGAGATCAACTATAACCCATATAGAATTATGGACTTTATATTTTTTGGAAAGTAAAAAAAGAAATGAATATAGGAATGTTTTCCAATTTCTATTATGTTATGGGTAAAGGTATTAACATCCCCTTATAATTATGTCTCTCACCCTTCACTTGAACACAAACCAGGAACCAAGAGAAATATTTGACAACATCTCTATTCATGTCACCCCCAGAAATACTCTTCAATGTCCTTGTACATCAAGGTTTTTCTAGGGTGAATAGATAATAGAGAATTATGTGCCTCATCCAACATATATTTCATTAATTCTTGTACGGGAGGAACAAAAATGTGGTACTTGAACCTTATTAATCTATCACATTCACGGTTGAATTCAATATCATTTGTCATCTTCTTTTTAAACTCAATATCTTCCTTCATTTCCCCTTTAATATTCCCTTTTATATATGGTTGAATAGTCATTTGAAAAAGATAAGATGTGACCCCTTATATTAAAATTTCCAGATCCATCCATTGAAAATCCATAAATATTATATCTTTTGTGATCGTCATCAGGGATAATCTTGCATGGTATGTTTGAATCAATGCATGTTCTTCCTTGTTAACAATCACATGATTGTAATGTATTGAGATTTTGTATTCATTAATAGACTCCATCCATCTTTTTTGGATCATATTTAACTCCGTATGTGTGAAAATATACATTAACCATTTATGATCATTGTTGATATCACACCAATCACCATACAGATAATTCCTCCATAAAAGTAATACAATGATTTCTGTAGCTAACTCCTAATAATAATTAGGGTAATTTTTCCCATTAATTATCAAATTATGTGATGCATAATCTATCACTCTTTCATTTTTCAGGAGAACACATCCCATCCCCTTCTTGTTTGCATCATTTACGGTCAAAACACTTTATCCACTATAAGGCACTTTCAGCATAGTTGCACATGATACCCTTTTTTAGCTCTATGAAATTTTATTCACATTCATCTATCCAAACAAACATAATAATTTTCCTTGTAAACTTGATGATTGGATTAGATAATCATGAAAAATAATTAATAAAATGTGTATAATATCCAGAAAAACCATTACCAGTTCATATCTCAGTTACCATTGTTGGATTCAACAATATTTCAATAACGTCTATTATTGGTGGATCCACATATATCCTCTATCTTGATACTATGTGACCAAAAATAATACATAATAAATCTAAAATTTACTCATACTATATTTGGCATAATGTTTCTCCAATTTTAGGGTCTTGAGTACAAATTATCATTTGATCTCCATGTTATTCAATAAACATTGAATACATAATAATATAGTTTATGAAGAATACCACAAATTGATCAAGATATTATCTAAAGAATCTATTAATTGAATCAATGAATATAGTCGGGGTGATTAGTAAGAACAAAAGGCATCACAATAAATTCATTGTGTCCATACCTTGTAAGGAATGTCTTCTTTAGTATATCCTTCTTTTTGAACCTTAATTGATGATATCTTGAATGAAATTAACTCTATAAAATGTATTGATCTCCATGTAGTTGGATAAATAAGTTATGAATGGGGGGAAGATGAAATTTGTTCTTGAGAGTGAACTTGTTAACTTTTTGATTATCGATAGAGAGTCTCAATGATCCGCATTTGTTCTTTAAAAAAAACATGTGCTACCCAAGGTGATGAACTAGTTAATATGAATCCCTTATCAGGAATCACATGTTGTTGATTATTCAATTCATGCAACTGAATTTGGGCCATTCTATATGGTGTATTTGAAATAAACATAGCACCTGGAATGAGTTCTATTGTAAATTGAACTTCCTAATTTTATGGAAGGCCCAAAAATTCCTTTAGAATGACAATATCAAAATCCCGTTCAATGGGAAAATTCTTAATCATGATTTTATCCCAAACCATTATAGATAAGTAACCTTAATTTATAGGAATCAAGACCCATAAGATAGAATAAGTTTCTTCTGTAAGGTTATATTCATAATTGCATTGATATATGGTCATAAAATGATCTAGAATATGAATTCTAACATCCCTTCTATGGAAATTGATATGAAATCCATATAGGAAACTTTAATCCATGAAAGTAATCACATAATTTTCAACTATAATAAGGATCAAAAGATTTTCAAAAATTAATTTCACAGAAACATCAACATAATAAGAATTAAATACAATTGATTTGACCGTTCATCCATTAAGAGTTTTCACAACTAACTCAATATTTAATTGTTGAGGTAGTATAGTGATAAACGTATACGTTTTTTTTCTATATAAAAGATTTTGTGGACACATAATCAAATAAAAAAATTTCTACATTAGAGTAGATTGTACATGTACCTTTCACCCCATCATTATCATACTCCATGTTGTTGATAGTGATTTCATGTTACATCTCATTGTCTTTGGTATTATGTTTTTTCTAACGTTGATCTTCATCAATATCCCTTGGATTAGTGCATTGATTGGAATCATGACATATTACCTTACACTTGTAACATTGAAGTTTATGAGGTGAATTTATTGTATTCATTCCTTTTTTTGAATCATTATACATATTTTTTCTATCACATCAGCATTCAAAAGTATGAGTATCTTCTCTTCCACACTTAAAAAATTTACTTCTCCCTTTAAAAGAATCCCATATATGTTTCTTTCCTCACATTGAACATAAGGGAAAGCTCATCTTCTTTTTATTGGGGTCTTTATATTTTCCTTTAAAATCCATTTATCGCTTCTTATCGATCCAATATTATTGATGGGTTACCCTAATCTACATATCATCATTGAGAGCACATCGAACTATTTACTCTTAACTATTAATGTCCTTTATGGCTAATGACCTTTGTATATTTTATATTAAGCCACTAAAGAATCACCCAATTTTACTCTTAGGTTGGATAATAAATCCATAATAATACCTTATATGCCTTGAGAAATTTCTTATATATGTTCCAATGTATTCATCATACATTTTCTCATGTACAAGGAACTCATTCTCAATCATTGTTTGATGAAAACAAGGAATGTAATTGTTTAAAAATATGTTCATGAACTCGTCCCATTCCATGGACTGAATTTCATCTCATTTACTCATATTCTTGATAATATTACAACATTGTGAAGATTCACCTTTATAATGATATTCTAATAAGATGAATTTATAATGTTAAGAACAATATAGAACTGAAAATATATTTTCGGTTTTACAGATCCATTGTTTATCGACTAATAAATCTGATGACATTCTAAATGAAGGTGTCCACTGCATCATAAAGGATTCAATTGAATGTTTCTCTATCCTTTTCATGTTTGAAAAAATGTAATTATTAATCTATTAGGAAAGCTACATAAGAGAGGTAGTATGATATTTTATTCTATCTCCACTAACATTTAAATTCTCTATAGGACATTCATTTCATTTCTCATCGCATTCAGCATTATTGTGGAACATTTGGATTCCGGTCATTCACTAAAACCAAGAAGTATAGTGTGAGAAACACTAATCATAATTGGAAAACCACATAATAAAATAATTCAATTTAAATTTCGGAAACAATAGGTGTTCTTCTATTTTATTCATGAACATCCCTAAAACACTAGGGTAGGATATTATCCTATACTTAGATATTTCATTAGGGTTATTACTAAGGTTCTCTCACCAAAATTTCCAATGGTTAACTATACATTTTCTATAATTCCAAATATAATGGACCATACATTATTTATAGATATATATTCACAATAAAATAATATTTATTACACAACAAAAAAAAACTATTACATGACCATATAGGTTTACTGCCATTAGAAACTATGGAAAATAAACAACAGGTTCATAAAACCTCCACATTTTTCTCCCACTAATTTTTTCATTACTAGACTAATTTTTGACATATCATAATTAATACCATTCTTCCTGAATTTTGGAAAAGAGTCATATGAATTGCGTGATCTCAAATTCTCATTAAGGGTAAATAAGGGAAATATTGATCATATCATAATCTTAAAAAGATATAATTTTAAAATATTGACCTGCATATAAAAAATAATATCATGTCTTGGGATAAATCATAAAAGGGAAATATAATCCAAGTTTTAATAACATAAGACATGAAATTTCATTCATTACACTCAAAATCATATTAAATCATTTCATATTAGTCGTGAATCATTTCTAAGATCCCCATAGGGGAAAATTACATTACTTAACAGAGTTCACTCCCCATTCCAACCATGTATTACTAAACTAGAGTTACTTGACATTACAGTAATATCAATATCATTAGAGATAATTTCATACTCAATGAATTGAAGGAAGAAATAGGTCCCACCGATCGTATAATGAAAAAATTCATACATGTTCTACATAAACATAAAAACATTCACCTTAGCATAACACATGAAATAAAATGGGCTTCTTAAACATCATTCCAACATAAGTTAAATAAAACAAATGGATTTAATAAATATAATTCCATCATAAACACAATAAAATCATTGTAATAATAGATATAACAATATAAATATACTAAAAAAATGTCATCTTGGATGCTAAAAAATATTGAGAAAACCCTTGTAATTAATTCCATAAAAAAATATCCTTTTTCTTCAATTTTTTTCCTTCTCCAAACTACCATGCAATTTAAGAAGAAAAATATTATATGAAAATAAGCTTCTATGATTTTCAATGAAAAATATAGTAAATTAGGAATTATTAAATTATATATTTAAATTCATGTTATACTAGTTAATAAAACATTCATTCCATACTTTTTCCAGAGAAATCAAAAATCAAGTGATAGCAATAATGACGAAAAATTACATTTTACTAATATGTAAAAATTCACCAGTGGGTAAGATTTGAATTCAAAAATTATAAAAGGAAATATATAATATATTCAAATACATATTTCAAAAACATTGACGTTTATGATAAATATATTGTTTCTTGTACTTATAAATAAACAGATTTGTATGAAAATGAGATTTTCAATGTTATCTCTTACCTTACGAATGATATGCATTGTATGTTTTCGAACCACCTAAATAATTATTTTAATAATTTCAAAAATTTATTACAAAATTATAAAAAAAAATTATGATAACATTTATTGTCATATTTTCAATCGTTTTTTTAGTATCATTTCATTATTACTCGTTATTCAGGTATTAACTTCTTTATGTTCTTATGATTGAAATATCTTATAAGTTATTATTAATCTTTTTATGATTGAGTTATATAATTTTTAGCATGGTATTTGTATAATATATATCATATTTATTCATTCAATTCATTTATATATTCATGGTTCAATGAAGATCAGGTCGAATTAATCACATCGCATCGTGGAGACGGTATGTCGTACATATTCATGAGCGATGATATAATTCCAAAAAGTATTATATCGTTTTGAAGTGGATGATGTATGATATTTATGATTTAGTATCCAATAAAAAAATAATAAATTGTTAATATTACCATCATTATACCCATCCATGTATGGAGGTGGTGAAAAACAAATTACTCAATGACGTGGAGACGATAAACCAAACATACATACATGCAGAGATATTGTATTTAGTAGGATGGATATGAAGGTGAAATATGGTTTTTTCATATTTATAATAACATTTAATTATATGAGTGATACTGATATTCTTACCATATTATGAACCAACTAATTAAGATGAAGTAGAAGAAGAAAAAAGTTTCAATGAATTGGAAGAACATATTACCTCTTCCTTGACACAAATCCACTAAATCTCTTCTTAGATAACTAGATATTGTCTATGAAGATGACCAGATCAACTATAATGAAGGAATGGAAGTTGAGATGGAAAACTAGGAGGGTATGGCTGTGTTCTAGGGTTCTAATTTTTTATTAAATGATGAGGAAGAAGGTTTCGTTTTATAATTGAGTCAAGGGGAACTTTTGGAATCTCAATAAATAATAAATAATAATAAAAACATAACCTACCCAAAAAACATCCAAAATGTACCAATTTATAATTTTAAATGATATAGGGTATTAATCTCATTAACCAAAACAATTGGACAAGTTATTTTCTAAATTTATTCCATATTTTTTTAATTGAAACTTAGTTAATGTATTTAATTTTAATTATTGTAATAACATTATATATATATATATATATAATTGTTATAAATATTAAGTTATATGGTTTTAATAGACTATAAATGGAAATTTTATGACATTATATATCTTATAATTATAAATTTTTTGTTTTTAAATATTTATATGGTTCTTAAAAAATTTAATAAAATTTTATATTCATAATATACCATTAATGTGAATTTTGACACTATTCAATTATTTTGTCTTTATAAAACATTCAAATAGAAAAAAAATTTAAAAAAATTATTAAATACACTATTTAAATGTTATAGTCAATTATAAAATTTGTGGATAACATTAACTAGGTAATATGATATATATTTTAATATTTTTAATAACATTTATTTTATATTCATATTAATAAAATAATCATTAAATAACTATTATGTCATCTTTAGTAGTAACTATTTAAACTATAAAAATTATAAATAAATTTATATGATGTAGGTAATTCATATATATTTCAGTTGACTATATATAGTCAATATTATATCCTTTTAAAAAATATATTAAAAACAATATACTTATATTAAATGAAATTGTATCATTTTGTAACAATAATTAGTTTTTCATACATTCATGTCATATTATTAAGTTTGTGGCCATAATGTCTTTTAAGATTAAATAATATATGATAAGGGTCGAATTTTGTCATAAAATATGATTTTTATAGCTTTTATAGTAATTTTATAAAATAATTGTTACCTATAACTACCTAATTTACCATTAACTATGGTAATGAAAATAATTACCAAATTCACTATACACAATACATAGAAAAAAAAGTAGCCTATTAAAAAAATTTGGACTTACTTATTAAAAATATGGAGTATATTTTTAGAAATTCAACACACATAAAGAGTATTATGTAATTTAAAATCAATCCCATTTTTAGAATGAGAGAACATCTTTTTGGAAGTAAAAACATTTAAATAGTTTGAAATGATTTCCTATCTGAATTTAATGTAAAATTAATTCCAATGAACAAAAATATATTAAATGGTAGAAATATATAATATTTATTCATTGAGACCATTTTGTAATATAATCAACAATATTCATTATTTCAATGAAAAAAGTTATATTCAATTAAAATTAAGTGTGTTTTTACTATTCATAAAAACATGAAACATATCAAAAAAATATAAGAAATTCATCCAAAGTAAATGTTTCCATCTCACTTAAATATATCATTTTTATGCTATCAAATAAAAAAAATTAATTTTTAATAATCATAATTTTATATTAATTATCTATTAAATGGTGAAAAAATAATCTATTTAAAAAATTGGTTTTTATACATCTTATAGGGTTTTATTCATAAACTATGAATAAAATATCAATTGGATAAATATAATTAAATTTAATTAATTATATAAAACATATATATCTCATTAATTACATTAACAAATGTAATTCACTCAAAAATAAAAATATATATTTTATATTTTTCATAATTAACTTATTGCCAAATAATTCAAAAATCATTTTCATAAGTAAGTTATAATTATTCATTCTAACCTTATGGCTCTGCTATAATCATAATTTTATAGTAACGGTGTCTCACAGTTCGTTTGAACTCAAGATTGCGTGCAAAACAAAATATTTAGGAATAAAAAATATATAAATAAAATATTTCATAAAAACATCAGGGTCTTACACACTATTCATTTTATTGTGGGGATATACATTATTTTAAATTATCCCATGTTCAATACCTCTCGATTAGAAAACATGTTTTATGTGAACTTATAAAATTATTACCCAATTTAAATTATGCTCTACCATCTATTTTAATACACAAGTTTTTTATAAAATAATTATTATTATTAGGAAAACGTTTTATGATCACTTGTGGTTATATATAATATATTTCATCCTTTTATATTTTAAATTACCTTTTTTAATTTCCTCAAAAATGAACTAAAATGATTTAATTCTAAGATTTCCTAAAATTTTTTATCACATGTTATCACTTCTATTTGATATAAAATACCATGATATACTCTTATTTTACCTTACCAATGTCCATGTATGTTACAATTCCATTAATTCATGGAAACTTCTGTGATATTCTCATGCATAATGATTTATGACAAGACTATGATACCCATTTCATTCCATGGGTATCCATATGTTTATGTTAAATTGATTATGTTTGATTATATATATAAAATGAATATTAGTGAACATTTTATGATCCGTTCACTTAGATATCATTCCAATTCATTTGGTAAATTTGATTGACATGAATAAATAAGTTCAACAGTTTTGGCGATTATCCTCGACTCATGGTACCATATGTGATGCCCATAGTGGATAACATTGAATTGTCATCCTCCATGTCAAATAAGCCTTAAATCATGATCATTAATATTTTATGTTTCTGGAACACTTCTATGAATCTAGTTTTATATGATCTGATGTGTATATGTTTGGATTTCGTATGTTACACGACTTTTTATATCATTATGACATTCCTTCTAACTAATTTGTTAAAGTATTATTCTATTGTTTATTTCCAAACGATGATTTTCGGTTAACATTTTTCTCGTGTTAACCCCAGGTTATCCTATAAAAATGTTTTATAATAATGGATGTTTGTAACTCTTAATGATGAATAAATAATGAAAATTGTCTTTTAGTTTAATTTTTACAGTTTTATGTACCTAGCGTCCCAAGACACTATAATTATCGATCCTTGGTAGGTAATATGACCTTTTACTTTGATTAAATTCATGTAATGATATTTGTAAATGGATAGTGTCTTAATAGTTGGTATAAAATTTAAGGTTTATTTATTTTTCTAGATTGGGAATAGAGACCATTAATAAGAACCATAAGGATGAGACTATGAATAAAAAAAATCGCTACATGTTGGTATGTATAGAGTAAGTTGTCTATAAATAAAATATATCCCTTTATATGTGCGAAAAATTGGATGTGGCTCTAGAACATATGAATACATTGTTATATTTGAAAAACCCACTTTGAGATAGACTCGAATGAGAACTGGTGCATAGAAATATGCCTTGCTCCACTCCTGGTTTGACAATATGAAGAAACATGGTTTGGTAAATTCATTAGCATAGTATGAACAATTATTATGGAGAAAAACATAATCCCATAAGAATAAATGGTTCAAAATAGATCATGGATAAACTATATTTAAACCTAGGAAATCTCATTTGAAGATATATTTTTTGTTCTTGAGTTCATCCTTTTTAGGTATAATGATTCCATTTTATAGTTATTAGATATGTATTAAATCCCCCTAAATGTACATTCATTTTCATTGTTATAGGGGGGAAATAGAAGAACACATCCAATAATCAATGTGATAGGGTATACGAATATTAACCTAATGATATGCCAAATAATATTGGAATGGGTGATCAAAATATCATGAATGTATTTGATGAGATGGATCAAGTTATAAATAATATCATGAATCAGGTGGAATGTCTTCCTACTCTGTAGAAAAAAGTTGTTTCCATTGAATCAATCTTGAAAAAAATAATTCCCCTGATTAGTGGATCATTTAATCCTCTCCTCACAAAATATTTTGTTAACTACATTGAAATGATATTACTTTTTCTCATGTGGTCTGAGGAAGATATTGTAATTCAGGTTATCAATCGTTTCGAAGGGGAAGCTGATTTGTGGTGGAACCGAATCAAGAATATGATATCCCAAGATAAAACTAGATCTATATATTGGGACGAATCCAAGAAAAATGTTTTCCAATAAATATTTTCCCCAAACCATCTTCTCAAAATTGATAGAGAGTACCATAAACATAAGCAGAATGAAAATGAGTTCATCAGGATTTATGATGAAAAATTCAAAGGAATTTCATTATATTTGATTGGATTTGACATGAACACCCAAAGAAAGGTGGGTTAATTATTTAGCAGACTAAAGAATTGGGTATTAAAATCATTATATATTCATTAGATTAACAGTAATGAATAGATTCATGGTTGTTCCCTCAAGGTTGATATAGAGATTAGATAATATCAATGGTCTCATGGGACTAATGGTATTAAATAGAAAATAGAGTCAAATATGGATGGTCTGAAAAATAAATCCCATGATGGAATGGAGATCAAACCTCCCACATGTCAATCAAGTAGGAAAAAGTGTCCTAGGAACTATCTATAAAGAAAAAGGAATTTATTAAAATGTTGGATAATGGTAAATATTGCTAAAAACATCAAAAGGCACATGAAGAATCACATTAATGTGGAAGAAGAAATGGAGTTTTATATCAACCCTCAGCTGGTAGTGCAGTGTCACAACTACAATGAGCATGGAAATTATGCGAACACATTCCTTAAAACAATTGTTTTCAGAGGAAATCATCAACATCTTCTATGGAAACAAGGAAGGACAATTGTTATCAATAATGCTGAGGTTGAGCAAGAAAATAAAGTGGTGGGACATACACTAGTTAGTAATTCCATAATTGTGAATTTACTATTTGATTCTGTTTCTATTTTTTATTTCATAAATTTCCAGTTTAGTAGAACTATTCAAACCCCACCTAAATATTTTGAGGTTAATTTAACTTTAAGAACATTTAATGGTGAAATTATTTCATCACAATTTTAAAACTATTCCTTAGTAAATGCTTTGTGAACTGAACCTCCATGAAATTCACTTCGTTCTAAATTTAATGTGTTTTGATGTTATCATTGTCATAGTTTTGATATAATTATACAAATCAAACATTAATTGTCGAGAAAAGGAGATCATACAACACATTATGAAAAATCCTACAATCCAATGCATGTGAGGTGGAAGATGAATCTTTTTTAGAATCATTGTAACATGTGTGGATATTAATACCTTATAACAATTCATATATATCTCAAATTATTTAGAAAAATAGAGAATCATGCTCAAATACATGAACATTGTGGGAGATTACAGTGATGTATTTGAACATGAATATCATAATCTTCCAACTAATCGAGAGGTTAAGATCCGAACTGAAATTATTCCAGGATCTCAACCTATATCAATGACAACTTATAGAATATTTATTGTTGATCTAGAAGGCATAATAAAGCATTTATAGGAGAATCTAGAGAAGATTTTTATATTCCCATGTGATTTATCATGGGGTGATCTAGTCCTATTTATTAAGAAAATTAATGGTTCGTTATACTTCTACATTGCTTATCATGATCTTAATAAAATCATGATAATGAAAAAGTATCCCTTTCCACCGATAAATTACTTGTTAAAACATCTTTTTGAGGCCTGTTATTTCTCTACGGTGGACATTTATTCAGGATATCACTAATTAATTGTTTGGAAGGAAGATATTCATTATAATGACATTCAAACGAGGTGTGGACACTATGAGTTCATATTGATATTATTTGAAGTAATTAATTCTCTAGTAATATTCATGGATTTATTAAATAAACTCAATAGATATTAGGTCAAATAAATGGTGGTGGTCTTTATTTATTATATTATGATATACTCCACGAGAAATGAGGTACACGATAATCATCTGAATACTATTTTTAGAACTTTGAAAAGTTATAAATGTTATGAAATGTATTTTAAATGTTAGTTATGGATTAATAAAATATAATTATATGTGATTGTTATCACAAACAAAGGGATATATATGGACCCCACCAAGACAATTTAAATTTCATAATGGCCTCGTACAATATCAATAATGGATATCCATAACTTTCTGGATCTATCCGAGTATTATTTATGACTCTTGAAGAAAATATTATGTTTTTCGAACCCAATTACCAAGAAGACCTGGATGGAAGTGAAATTTTTCTGGACTCAAGAATGCGAAGACTACATTAATGAATAGAAAAGGAGGCTTATCTATGCCCCAATACTGACACTCTAAACAAGTGGAGAACATTTGTTTTGAATAGTGATATTTTAAATATTGGAATAGGGTGTTTACTAAAAAAATGATAAATTGGTGGCCTCCACCTCATGGAATATGAAAATCAATGAGTAAAACATATACTACGCATGATCTTGAGTTTTCAGCTATGAACATTAAGATGAAAACCTAGAAGCCTAATCTATATGGGGAGACACATTAGATATTTACTAATCAGAAGTGTCTCATATATATATTAACACAAAAATAGATTAATATTCCCAAGTGTATATGGTGATAGATCAACAAGGATTTGGACTACCGAATCCATATTCATCGTGGTAATGCAAATAAGGTGGTGGATCATCTTTGTAGAATGGATCGTGCATATTTATCAATGATGATAATTTAAAAGGATCATATCATATTAGATATGTAGAGGTTGGAAATGGGAATCATTAAGATTTTATTATCATTAATAATTTTTCAAATGATTTCTCCACTATCCCTTGTAGAGAAAATAGAGGATTCTTAATGAAATGATGTGGAAATAATAGAAATTGTGGGAGCTATTCGATATGGGAAATCATTTTAGTTCATGATCGGCGAGGATAGAGTCATGATATTTGGGCCATGAAAATGTGTATGATCTTATCCATATATAAGGAAGGATCTTTTCAATGACTCAAATAGAATATCCATATCTATTCACCCAGGGAGAAAAAATATAAATCATGATCTATGAGAGAAATTAGGGTGGGAAAATATGTTAAGGAGATTGAAGAATAAACATCAATGTTCTTGGTATGTTAATTATTTATGACTAAAATATTGATGTCTAATGGGATGATGTAATTATTACCCATACCAACATTCATGTTGGTGAATATAAACAAGTAAATTCTCACTAAACATCCCAAGAAATCTGGTGGAAACAATGCTATATGGTTCATTATGGATTTTCCTATAAAGACAGCTCTCCTTATAGCAATTTGAGAGGTCTTCTAATTGGATAAACATGTAGATATATATATCAAAAAGTTGGTAAGTCTGAATGGTGTTACAGTATCTATTTTATCTTATACATATCTGAGATTCACCTCAATGTTCTAGAAACTTCCTTAACATGCTCTAAGTACTTAATGGAATTTTTGCACGACCAACCATCCACAAACAAATTGATATTATGAGAACACTATTCAGAAACTAGAAGACATGTTGAGATAGTGTTCTATGGATATAAATGGTGTATTTAAACACATTTTTCATTTGTTGAATTCACTTAAAATAATATATTTCACTCAAGAATCATAATGGCACCAGGAGAATCTATTTATGGAAAAAGGATCAGAACACTGATGTGTTGGGATGATATTGGTGAGTGTAATCCATTGGCAACTGAAAATGTTGAAGAAATGGGGGAGAAGGAGAAAACCATTCAGCGTCACATTAAGTCATCCCAATGGTCATAGAAGTATAAGGAAAAAAAATCACACATGATACCTTCAGATAAATGTTGGATACATGGTATTCTGTTTTATGTCTTCAGGGATGTAGGTCATGAGGTTTGGGAATAATCAAAAGCTATGTAATAGTTATATCGAACCCTTCATGATTCATTATTCTGTAGGAGTTTTGGCCTATCGACTAGAACATAAACCTACAATGTAAAATCTACATAATGTCTTCCTTTAATCCCTCTTAAAAATTTTCATACAGATCATTCATATGTACATTCTTCAATGGTGGAACAGTTGGAGAATGATATTTCTTACTAGGAGCATCTACTAAAGATATTGGACCGTAGATGCAATGTTCTACATAACAAGACTACTCACCTCTTCAAATTAAATTGGAGGAACCCAAAGATAGAATAAGAAACATTGGAAATGTTGGAGGAAATGAATAAAATTTACCCAAACCTGTTTAAACCATAAAATGTAAAAATAAATTTGGAGGTTGAGATTTCAAAAGGTTGGGAGAATGTAATGACCCAACATTTAATACAGAGAAATTCCCTTCTTATAATAATTGTATTTAGTATAATCAAATTTAATCATAATACAAAAACTACCAATTACTATGCCACCTTTTAACATCATATTGTCACTTCTGAGATTAGAATTTCAAAAATATGATATACAAGGTTAAGATTAGTAAGATGGTTGGAGTCAGATAAGAAAAAAAAACGTTTTGGGAGAAAAGTAACTAAAAATTATTAATATTAATGATACCAATATGAATAGTAATATTGTAAGACCCCAAACTTACATGGTATGCTTCTCATTGAATAATACAGTAGTGTGTGTTTTATGCAACTTCGATTTCTAACACACACCACAACCAATCAATGTAGCTGTTATGGATAGTAATAACCACTTTTTGAAATTTTATAAATTTTATCTCTCAAAATGGACCTCATTATTTTATTTGGAATATAGAATTTTGAGTAGGGTGAAATTTTTGTACTTTTCTAATTACTTTTATATTTTGATGAATATTGAAAATTACTAAATTTTAATTAAAAAAAACATTTTTAATCAAAATAATTAATAGTGATAAATTATGAATTTTAGTGGTTTTAAAGTATATTTAGAATATATTTTCACCATTTAATACGGTGTTAGTAATTATACATGATTTCACAATTAAACTGGACATATACAAGTGTCAATATTTTGATAGTTATTATTTCTTAAAAACAAGATTTTTGTTTTGACAGTGGGAATTTATTTTAAATTAATTTCTGCCACTTCTATGTTTTGAATTTGGAAAAATGGAATCCGTATTTTGAATCAGGATTTCCAAATTATGTAAATATGTATCATTTATTTGTATAAATATTGAATAATTATTTCGGAAAATATTTTATTTACCATGGTTAAAGGGTAAATCCAGTAAATATGGTTAAAAAAATTATATTATAATAATAATAAATTACCCTAAAACGTGTCCTAACCTTATTGTTGGATACATTTCCGACCATGTCCATCTTTTGGTCGATTTTGGTACCCCATGGAGCCACCTGTAGATGATAAGGACACTTTATATTAATTAAGTTAAAATAAATTAAAAAATGACATGAGTATATAACTATTAGAAAAAAAATTATTACATAGTGTTATATATGTTTGATTTTTGACTATAAAAATTAATTAGAAATATAATAATATTTCCTACATAATGGTATTTTATTTTTAATTTTTAGACATTTAATATTTAAATCTCTGTATGATAGAATAATGATGCAGTATTTTCCTAATTAATGAAATAATCAAATAATAGGTATTATAAATGTTAAAATAAATATAATTTTAATGTTTTGATGACATAAATTAATTTTAATGATTAATATGACATGATATGATTTCTTAACTAAATTTTTTTCTATTTAATATTGTTGGTAATACTTTATTAAAAATCCATTATTGAATAATGTCAAAATTGATATAAATGAGTTTTTAAAAAAATATTATATTATTAATTCATATTCAATTAATAAAAATATAAGGCTCAGCCAATAGACTTATATCAAGATAGGTGTATCATTAATGGGCCAATTTGGGGTCTCTTGGATTTATATGTTAATTTTATTAACTATATAATATAAAAATATAATGTTGCATGGTAAATGTCAATCTAATCAACTAAGAGTTAAAACTAAAAGATAAGGTTAATATAATAACCCAAAGTTGTATGAAATCTATTGGATGAATTGATTTAGACATATAACCACCTTATAATTTGAATAATACACTTTTGATCAATTATAAACCAAATATGAATTTATTATAAATTAATACTTTACGTTTTTACTAAAGAGCCCCTCCTACCCCTTATAAATGGACATAACTTATAACCAATTATTCACCCCATAAACCCCTTTTGGTTCGGCCAAAACCTACCCATATACTCTCTCAACTTCCATAAATTTATTTTATAGTCCTTAGTTTGATCAGAAAGCCATCCTATAAAGCCCATTTGATCAAATCAAAATGAAGAACACGAAGAAGAGGTAATATTTTCACCACCGTTTTCAAGTTCCTTTATTCTTCACCTTCTTATTTATTTGTTATTCATATTATAAAATAATAACTCCAATATGTTCTACATACTAAGATGTTATTACAAATACGTTACATCCATATTTTTTATTCAATCCATCATTTCAGTTACATGTCACCATACATGTGTATGTACAGCTTACCGTCTCCACGTCGTGGTGTAATTGTTATTCAAAACATTATTATTTGGATGTGTATAATAATGATGTATAATTCATGTAAATAATAAATATAACATGATAATTATTCTATATGTATGATATAATAACCAAATATTTATTATTTTAATATCTAAAGATTGATATTGTCGCTCGTGCGTACGTATGGACTACCATTTGCACGAATACGATTGGATTCATTCCCCATTGTATCCATTCAAGTATAATTATCATTTGATGATTAAAAATAATTTTTATGGACTTGATAACATTCAGTATATGAATAATATAAAACCAATCCATAAAAAACATGGCTTATGTAACAAAACATATAAATAACGAGAAAGTTAACACCCGAAACGACAATAATACCAAGATATTATTAACAAAGGAATGTTAAAAGATCATATATGATATCATATTAATGTATATGATTATTGTATAATTTAATAAAAATTATTTCACCATTATAAAAGAGGTTAATCTACCCTCATCCAATGAAAATTTCATGGTAATGGGTTTTCATCTCACTCCTTATTCCAGTGAGATTAATGCCATATTGGCACTATTACCTTTTGTGTGCTGTATATACTGCCCCTAATTGTATTCTTTGTGTAATACCAATTAATTTATGTTTATTTACATATTCATTGTATGATACCTCTTTCATGGGTTTTATGTTTCATAAGTTACCAAATTGGTAAGGGTTTATTTCAGAATCACTTCATTTTTTTGTGGTTGTTTATACGTAATAAGATACTGGGATCTCTTTATCATATTCATCCATGTTTCCTAAAAAATGAATTTAAAATAATTGTTACTATATTATAGACTATGTTTTAATGTCATTTTAACCCTTTTTTAATTTTTATAAGATGTTTAAAATAATCATTCCGTCGTTTTCCAAACAATGTCATGTTTAACATTTTCAACAGAGTTAAGGTAAGAATGACTTTTTTAACTTATACGGCAGGTGCTGCTATTTTATGCCGTTATAAAATCATCAATTCTTCCCTTACAATATTATAATATTATTTTCAAAGTAAATGTTTTATTTTATAATTATTTTACTTTTAAATTATTTTAAAAAATAGTTATTTCTATCAAAAAGTTTTGATTTCATCTATGTCAACATCCTTTGATAAATTTTACACTTATTTGAAGTTTATTTATTATGATAGAAATCATCCATATTGAATGTAAGGTTTTGAGATATGTTTGACTATGGATGAGTTATTTTTATTTCATTAATGGTTTATCATTAATTTTTTTGCATTTCATCTACAAGTTTTAATATGAATGTTTATGTTATATTTCATCGTCTTCTTCAGATGAATGCGTTAGACTAGTATGTTTCGAGTTGGGGACCGGTAAAAGTAAGCCATCTGGGTTGGGGTTCAGTTATAGAAGACCCTCCGTGTTGGTGTATGGTTATTAGAGGCACTCCAGGTTTGTGTCCGGTTATTAGATGCACTTCGGGCTGGAGTCTGGTTACAGAGGCTCTCCGGGTTGGGTTCTGGTTACAGTTATCCCTTAAGTCATGGCACGAGGCCTTGACATAGAAATTAAACTTCTGTATTATGCATTCCATCATTATGAATGTGAATGTTAATATTGCATGTCATTATTCAACTAGTAGAATATCCAAGTGAATAATTAAATGGAATTATTTCATTTATCTTTGCCATATTATTTTGAAGTTCAAGTTTTAAAGGCTTTTGATTTATTTTTACATTGCCTCAAATGTTTATGCTTATTTATGATAGCTTTTTCTCTATTGTTATCCTTACTGAGGATCTGAGCTTTCCCATTTCTATGTTTTATTTTTTCCTGGATGTGAAGAAATATATTATGATGGACTTCCAGGGATAGTCTGAAGGGTATATGAGTTTGGACTTTGGAGACTATATTATTGTAGTTTTTCACTTTATGATGTAATGTTAACCTTATGAATGTATCTAGTGATTCCAAGGCTACTGAACTAATCGGGCTTTTGAGACTTAATATTTTGTAATCATTCCAATGTTATTTAATAATGAACTGACTCTGGGTAACTGGGGTCAGGGCGTTACAGTTGGTATGAGAGGAAGTTTAGTAAAAACCATGGAAGCTAGATTTAGGAAAACACTGTTTAGAGCACATTGACCTAAGATATAATTTGAGGATTAGTATAGAAGAACATCCTAGAATTTTGGTATTGTAGTGATTTTGTGAGTTTTACGACCAATACATCCATGTCTGGATACGAGCAGGTAGAGGCGGATCTGACATTGATGTACCTAAGGATATAACCCAAAAACACCGCTTTGAGCTATACTCAAATGGGAAGTGGTGCACTACAATGGGCCTTGCTGCACTCTTGGTTATGATACTCCTGGGGGTATGCTTAGGATAATTCTCATTTTCTTTACAAACCATTATGATGGGTTTATTAGTATATACATACTCAAAGAAAACATTATTATGATTGTGGATTATAACCATAAATTTTTCAGTTTATGTTAAGTGGTTTTCAAGTATGGAATTATGCATTTTGATTCATAAATTGATCTAGTTTATGCCATTGTTTAGAAATGGATCTTAGTGGAAGAAATGGAAACCTTATCAATGCATGCACTCCATGTAGGGATTTTCGTCCTGCTCAAGATAATTATAGTGGAGCTGGTGATGCAACTGGTATTGATCAACTAATCAACATAGTGAGACAAATCACTTAGGTTATGAATAATAACTTGACCCGTATGGAGCACCCTGACCCTCAAAGTGGAGGATCAATGTTAGATTGCTTAATAAGGAAACAACCACCAACAATCAATGGGATTAAAAATACTTTAGAAGCTTATCAATGTATTAATTACTTAGAGAAAATATTCCAAGCCTTTGGGAGTAGAAAAAGGGAAAAGGTTGTCATGGCAGTTTATCGCCTCACTAGAGATGCTGATCAATAGTGGTCGTTGATTCAAAACATGATGGAAGATCATGAAGTATCAAATATATAATGGAGGGAGTTCAAATATATTTTCTTATAAAAATAATTTCCTCATGACCATTGAGCAGATATGGAAAGGAAATTTCTGAGTCTGATTCAAAAGGATGATGAGAATGTCGCAAAGTATGAGGGAAACATTTATGGTTAGCGTGGCATGCGACAGATTTTATACGTAACCCAATAAGTAAGATTGATCATTTCATTGATGGGTTAAATCCATTTCCCCATAGATCTTTAGTATCACAATCTTTCTCAACGTACGAAGATATAGATTCATGTTCTATAAAGAATGAAATGGGATTATCTAAATATTATGAAAATAAAGTAAATCAAGGGAAGAAGAGAATGGTGGAACACAAGACAGATAAAGGGAAAAAGGGAAAGAAGGATTTTCCATTATGTGATAATTGTGGGAAGAATCGCCCATGTTCTGGCCTAAACGGAATGGGAGTTTGTTATAAATGTGGAGAAAAAGGTCATCGGGCTCGTGATTGTAAGGGAAAGGAAGAGTTTTTCAATGTTGAATGCTACAATTGTAGTGAAATGGGGCATTATGAAAATTAATCCCAGAAGCGCCAAGGAAACATACCTCAGAAAAGGCCAATGGAGAAAATCCAATCTTATGATGTTACTACAGATGATGTGGAATAATTATTGTATTTGTGTTTTTGGACTCAAGGACTATATTATGGTTATAGTAATAATGTGATATATATCAGGATTGTACTGCAATACTTGTTGTTTTCATTGAGTTATTAATATGATGAAGGTAATCATATTTTTAGTATGTGAAAATAAGAGAAACTTTACTTTGTTTGAGGAATCTATTGAATTGATTTTGGAATATAGATACATTTTAGAGAAAGAATGGAAAGAGTTATTTTGGATAACTATAAAGTTGGAATGGAATAAGTTTAACTTTGGATAGTATTGTTTAATATAAAAACATTTTTGAAGATTATTTTTGGAATATTATAAGACAATAGTTTTAGGAAATGGACAACATGTAGGTTGGGGGATAACCCGCCGCTTCAGACAAAGCTGCAGGAATCGAACCCACAACCATAGTGAGATATGCCTTTATTACCTACCACAAACCTACAAGAAGTCCCTGGTTATAAAAAAATAGTTTTCCTAATTTAAATGGTAAGTTTTAATGTTTATAACCTTGTACGATTAGGATAAATATAATATTGATGAGTTTTATTGTCTTTTTGAATAAAAGATGATTTTGTTGTAGAAATTAGTTAAAGTTTGAAACTCTATTTTTCAAGTATATATATATATACCTATCTATTATTCTATTAATAAATCAATTCTGTAACTATAATAAAGGGATATTAAAAAAAATGTGGTATCCTAATACCTTACGTTATGTTGAACTGACGTTATTTTAAATCAACATAGATTGAATGCTTTGAGGCCCTCAATTTTACACGTGATTGTGATTGACGACCTCAAGTACTCCCTACAAATATTTACATTTTTCCTCCATTTATATTTCATTAATTTCCAAAAATGTTCTCCTAATCAAGATCATAAATTGTTGGCGACTTTTTCATTTCCCTTTCCCTATTATTAATGATAAAATTTTAACCTTATTTCTGATGTGGGCTTTCCACAAAGGTATTTTCTATTTCCAACCTTTTATTTTTGAAGAAAAATTTCAAATTGTAAGGAAGCAATATATTGAAGGAGGGGAGAATGTAACACCCCAAGCTTCCATGGTAGGTTCCTCTTTGAATAATACAGTAGCATGTGTTGTACGCAACTTTGATTTCTAACACACACCACAACCAATCAAAGTAGCCGTTATGAATAGTAATTCCCACTTTTTGATATTTTATAAATTTTAACTCTCAAAATGGACTTCATTTTTGTAATCAGAATATCCAATCTATCATAGGGTTAGATTTTGGTACTTTTTGGATAACTTTTATATTTTTATGAATAGTGAAAATTACTAAATATTAATTAAAAACAACTTTTTTAATAGAAATAATTTATAGTTTTAAATTAAATATTTGAGTGGTTTTAAAGTATATTTTAAATATATTTTTACCATTTAATAAAATACTGTTCATTGGACATGATTTCACAATTAAACCGGATATAAACAATTGTCAATATTTTGATAGATATTATTTCTTAAAAACATGCTTCCTGTTTTGACAGTGGAATTAATTTTAAATTAATTTCTTCCACTTCTGAGTTTTAAAATTGGAAAAATGGATTCCATATTTGGAATTAGGAGGTCCAAATTTTTTAAATAGGCATCATTAATTTTTAGACATTTTTAATAATTACATAAGAAAATATTTCGTTTACCATGGTTAAAGGGTAAATCTAGTAAATAAGGGTAAATAAGTATTATTATAATAATAAATTACCCTAAAACTTGTCCTAACCATATTGGTGGATACATGTCATACCATGGGCATCTTTGGGTATATTTTGGGATGCCAAGTAGTCACATGTAGGTGATAAGGTCACTTTATATTAATTAACTTTAAATATATTCTAAATTGACAAACGCATATAACTTTTAGCAAAATCTTTTTTACATAGGGTTATATATGATGGATTTTCAACAATAAATATTCCTTAGAAATATACAAATATTTAATATATAATGGTATTTTATTTGTAATTTTTATAAATTTAATAGTCAAATTTATTTATTTCACAATAAGGATACATTATTTTAACTATTAATGAAAGAATCAAATAATTGTTATTATAAATGTTATAATAAATATAATTTGAAAGTTTTGTTGAAAAAAATTAATTTTATTGGTTAATATGAAATGAAAGGATTTCTTAAATTAATTTGTTATAAATTAATAAAGTGATTAAGTCATTAACAAAAATAAATTATTGAATTGTGTCAAAATTTACATAAATGAGGTTTTAAAACAAATATTATATTATTAATTGATATTCAATTCCTAAAAATCTATGGTTCGTCCATGTGACTTATATGATGATATGTGTATCATTAATGGACCAACAGGGGGTCGCTTGGATGTATATGGTATGTTTATTAAATATATAATATAAAATTTCAATGTGACATGGTAAATGTCAATATAATTAAATAAGAGTTAAAACTAAAAGATAAGTTTAATATATTAACCCAAAGCTGTCTAAAATCTATTGTTTGAATGTATATCGACTCATCCCCACCTTTGAATTTGAATAATTAACTTTTGATCCATTATAAATAGAATAGAAATTTATTGTAAATTAATATTTTACGTTTTTTTAAAGAGCCCATCCTCCCCCTTATAAAAGGACACAACTTATATCCTATTATTAACACCTTCAAATCCTTTTGATTCATACAAAACCTGCCCAAATACTCTCTCAACTTCCCGAAAATCAACCTATAGGACTTAGTTTGATAATAAAGACATCCTATGGATCCCTTTTGATCACATCAAAAGGAAGAACCCGAAGAAGCAGTACTGTTTTCACCACACTTTTTCAAGTTCCTTTATTCTTCAACTTCTTCTTTCTTTGTTATTCCCATCAGAAAATAATAACTCCAATATCTTCTATATACTGAGATGTTATTATAAATATTGTACATCCATATTCAGTATTCTATCTATCCTTTGAATGAAATGTCACCATATGTGCATACGTACGGCTTACCGTCTCTACATCATGGTGTAATTGTTATTAAAAACATTATTATTTGGATGTGTATAATAATGATGTGTAATTCATGTAAATAATAAATATAACATGATAATGATTCTGTATATATGTTATAATATCCAATTATATATTATTTAAATATCAAAATACTGATATTGTCGCTCGTGCGTACGTACAGAATACTGTCGCCACGAACGTGATGAGATTCATTCCCCATCATATCCATTTAAGTATATTTCTCATTTTATGATTAAAAATAATGTTTAAGGACTTTATTACATTGTGGATATGAATAAGATAAAATCTATCATTAACAAACATGTCTTATGTAACAAAACATATAAAATAATATAAGAATGTTAACACCTGAAACGACAATAATACTAAGATATTATTAACAAAGCAATATTAAAAGATCATATATGATATCATATTAAAGTATATGATTCTTGTATAATTTACTAAAAATTATTTCAATAATATACAGGAGGTTAATCTACACTCATCCAAGGAAAATTACAACGTAAGGGGTTTTCATCTCACTTCTTATTCCCGTGAGATTAATGTCATGTGGCCACTATTACGTTTTGTGTGGTGTATGTACTACCTATAATTGTATTCATTGTGTAATACACATTAATTTATGTGTATTTACATATTCATTGTATGATACCTCTTTAATGGGTTGTATTTTTCATAAGTTAACAAATTGGTAAGGGTTTATTTCACAATCTCTTCATTATCCGAGGTTGTTTACATGTAATTAGCTACTGGGATCACTTTATAATCGATATCCATGTTTCTTAAAAAAAATAATTTCAAATCATTCTTATTATATTATAGACTATGGGTTAATGTCATTTTTATAGTTGTTGTCTTTTTATAATATGTTTATAAAGAATCTTTCCATAATTTTCCAAACAAGGTCATGTTTAACCTTTTCGACAGAGTTAAGGTAAGAATGTCTTTTTTAACTTATACGGCGGGTGTGGCTATTTTCCGTCATTATAAAATCATTAAATCTTCCCATAAAAGATAATAAGGTTAATTTCAATGTAAATTTTTTATTTTAAAATTATGTTACTTTTAAATTATTTCAAAAAAGATATATTTCTCTCAAATAGTTTTGATTTCAAATATTTCAACATCCATTGATAAATTTTACAATTATTTGAAGTTGATTTTTTATGATACAAATCATCCATATTGTATGTAAGTATTTGATATATGTTTGACTATGGATGAGTTTTTTTTATTTCATTAATGGTTTATGATTAATGTTTTGGCATTTTATATGCTAGGTTTAATATGAATTATTATGTTATATTTCATCCTCTTCTGAAGATGAATGTTTTGGAAAAGTATGTTCCAGGTTAGGGACTGGTAAAAGTAAGCACTCCGGGTTGGTGATCGGTTACAGCAGAATGTTCGGTTTGGTGTCCAGTTATTAGAGTCACTCCGAGTTGGTGTTAGGTTATTAGAGGCACTCCAGGTTGGAGTCCTATTACAGAGGCTCTCTGGGTTGGGTTATGGTTACAGTTATCCATTTGGCCATGGCACGAGGACTTGACACAGAAATTAAAGTTTAGAATATTTCATTCCATCATAATGAATGTGTTTATTAATTTTTCATGTGATTATTCTACTATTTGAATAACCATGTGAATAAGTAAATGGAATTATTTCATTTTATCTTTTCCAAATTATTTTGAAGTTCATGTTTTAAAGGCTTTTGTTTATTTTTTTCATTTCCTAAAATGTTTATGCTTATTTATGATAGCTTCCAATGTACTTTTATCCTTACTGGTCATCTGAGCTCACCCCTTTCTATGTTTTATAATCCCTAGAATGTGAAGAAATATATTATGACTGACCTATAGGGATAGTCTGAAGGGGATATGAGTGTGGACTATGGAGACTATATTATTATAGTTTTTCACTTTATGATGTTATTTAAACCATATGAATGTATCTAATGATTCCAAGGCAACTAAACTAATCGGTCTTTCGAGACTTTATCATTTTTAATCATAACAATTTTATTTAATAATGCACTGTCTCTGGGTAACTGGGGTCGGGGCGTTACAGTTGGAATCAGAGATGTTTAGTACAATTATTGGAAGCTATATTTAGATAAACTCTGATTAGAGCACATTTCCCTATGAATGACTTTAAGGATTAGTATAGAATAACTTCCTATAATTTTGTTATTATAGATATTTTGTGAGTTTTCCGAACAATACTTACCTAACTGTATACGAGAAGGTAGAGGCGGCTCTGGCAAAGAAGTACCTAGGGATAAAACCCGAAAACACTGCTTTGATATAGACTCGAATGGGAATTGGTGCACGACAACGTGACATACTGCACTCTTGGTTACGATACTCATAGGGGATACACTTAGGATAATTATCATTTTCATTACAAACCAGTATGATGGGTTTATGAGTATATACTTACTCAAAGAAAACACTTTTATGATTATTGGTTATATCAATAAATTGTTCAATTTATGTTAAGTGGTTTACACATATTGAATTATGTATTTTGATTCATAAACTGATCTTGTTTATGCCATTTTTTAGAAACGACACTTAGTGGATGAAATGGAAACTGTATCAATTCACGAACTCCATGTAGATATTTCCCTCCTGGTCATGATAATTATAGTGGAGCTGGTGATGCAACTGGAACTGATCAAATAATCTACATACTATGACAACTCAATCAGGTTAAGAAAAATAAACTTACCCGTATGGAGCACCCTGACCCACAAAGTAGAGGATAAATTTTAGATTGCTTCATGAGGCTACAACCACCAATAGTCAATGGGAGAAAAATACCTTAGTAGCTGAGCAATGAATAAATTACATAGAAGAAATATTCCAGGCCTTGGGGAGTAGCGAAAAAGAAAAGGTTGTCATGGAAGTTTACCACCTCAATAGAGATGCTGATCAATGGTGGTCGTTGATTCAAAACATGAAGGAAGATGATTAATTATCAAATATGGATTGGAGGGAGTTAAAAGAGATTTTATTAGAAAAATAATTTCATCATGACCATCGAGTAGATATGGAAATGAAATTTCTAAGTCTGAGACAAAAGGAGGATGAGAATGTCGCAAAGTATGAGGCTAACATTACAAGGTTAGTGTGGCATGCTGCAGATTATATACGTAACCGAAGATGGAATATTGTTCGTTTATTTGATGGGTAAAATCCATTTCTCCTTCGAGCTTTAGTATCACAATCATTCTCAATGTACGAAGATATAGTCTCGTGTTCTATCAATACATAAATGGTATTCTCTAAATATTATGAAAATAAAGCAAAGAAAGAGAAGAAGGGAATGGTGGAACAAGAGATAGATAAAGGGAAAAAGGGAAGATGTATTTTCCATTATGCAATAATTGTGGGAAGAATCACCCCAGTACTTGCCTAAAATGAATGGGAGTTTGTAATAAATGTGGAGAAAAATGTCACTAAGATCATGATTGCAAGGGAAAGTATATGGTTGTCATTGTTGAATGCTAAAATTGTAGAGAAATGGGGCATTATGAAAATTAATTCCTTAATCACCAAGGAAACATACCTCAGAAAAGGCCAAGGGAGAAATTCCAATATTATGATGTTACTACAGTTGATGTGGAATAATTATTATATTTGTGTTTTTGGACTCAAGGACTATATTATGGTTATAAGAATAATGTGATATATATAAGGGTTGTACTGTAATACTTATTGTTTTCTTTAAGGTTTTAATATAATGAAGGTAATAATATTTTTAGTATGTGCAAATAAGAGACACATTACATTGTTTGGGGAATCTGATGAATTGAGTTTGGAATTTAGATACCTTTTAGAGAAAGTCTGGACATAGGTATTTTGGATAATTATAAAGGTTGGAATGGATTATTTTTAACTTTGGATAGTTTTGTTTAAGGTTAAAACATTTATGAAGATTATTTTTGGAATATTATAATACTATAGTTTTAGGAAAAGGGAATCATGTAGGTTGGGGGATAACCCGTCGCATCGGAAAAAGCTGCAAGAATCGAACCCACAACCATAGTGCGACTTGCCTTTATTACCTATCACTAGCCTATAGGAAGTCCCTGGTAATTAAAAAAATAGTTTTCCTAATATAGATGGTATGTTTTAATGGTTCTAACCTTATATTATTAGGATAAATATAATATTTTTGAGTTCTATTATCGTTTTGAGTGAAAGATGAGTTTGTGATAGAAATTAGTTGAAGGTTGAAACTCTACTTGTCAAATATATATATATATATATATACCTATATCTTATTCTATGAATAAATTAATTCTTAAACTTTATGACAGGGATATTAAAACCAAAAAATGTGTTATCCTAATACCTTACATTTGGTTGAACTGATGATATTTTAAATCAACATAGATTGAAGGCTTTGAGGCCCTCAATTTTACACTTGTTTGTGATTGATGACCTCAATAACTCCCTAAAAATATTTACATTTTTCCTCCAATTATATGTCTTTAATTTCCAACAATGTTCTCCCAATCTAGATCATAATTTGGTGGTGACTTTTTCATTTCCATTTCCCACTTAGTAAAGATAAATTTTTAATCTTATTTCCGTTGTGGGATTTCCACAAAGGTATTTTATATTTTCCACCTTTTACTTTTGAATTTTTTTTCAAATTATGAGGATACAATTTATTAAAGGAGGGTAGAATGTAACACCCCAATCTTCCATGGTATTCTCCTGTTTGAATAGTATAGTAGCGTGCGTTGTATGCAACTTCTTGTTCTAACACAAACCACAACCAATCAAAGTAGCCATTATGAATAGTAATACCCACTTCGTTAAATTTTATAAATTTTATCTCTCAAAATGGAATTCAGTTTTTGATTCGGAATATTGAATTATTCCTAGGGGGAAATTTTTGTACTTTTCGTATATCTTTTTTATTTTGATGAATAGTGAAAATTACAAAATTTTAATTAAAAACAACTTTTTTAATCAAAATAATTAATAGTGTTAAATTATAAATTTGAGTATTTTTAAAGTATATTTATTATATATTTTTACCATTTTATAAAATGTTGTTCATTGGACATTAATTCACAATTAAACCATATATAAACAAGTGTCAACATTTTGATAGTTATTATTTCCTAAAATGATGCTTTTTGTTTTGACAGCAGGAATTAATTTAAAATTAATTTCTACCACTTCTGTGATTTGAATTTAGAAAATAGGTTCCATATTTAGAATCAGGATGTCCAAATTGTGTAAATATGTATCATTTATTTTTGGACATTTGGAAAAATTATTTTGGTAAATATTTTATTTACCTTGGTTAAAGGGTAAATCCGGTAAATAAGGGTAAATTTTTTTTATAATAATAATAAATTACCCTAAAACGTGTCCTAACCTTATTGGTAGATACATGTATGACCATGGGCATCATTGGGACGATTTTGGGATGCCATGAAGCCACGTGTAGGTGATAAGGACACTTTTTATTAATTAAGTTAAAATAAATACCAAATTGACATAAGCATATAATGTCTAGAAAAACTATTTTTACATAGGGTTATATATGTTGGATTTTAAACTATACATATTCATTAAAAATATAAAAATATTTTGTATATAATGGTATTTAATTTTTAATTTTTAGACATTTAATAATTAAATTTATTTATGACACATTAAGGATGCAATATTTTTTTTATTAATGAAAGAATCAAATAATTTGTATTATAAATGTTAAAATAAATATAATTTGAATGTTTTGTTGACATACATTAATTTTATTGGTTAATATGATATAATATAATTTCTTAAATGAATTTGGGTCGAATTAATAATGTTTTAATGACTTTAACAAAAATGAATTATTGTATAGTGTCAAAATTGACATAAATGTGTTTTTAAAAAAAATATTATATTATTAATTTATATTAAATTAATAAAATCTATGGTTCATTCAAGAGACTTATATCATTATAGTTGTATCATTAATGGACCACTTAGTGGTCACTTGGATTTATATGGTATGTTTATTAAATATATAATAAAAAGTACAATGTGACATGGTAAATGTCAATCTAATTAACTAACAGTTAAAACTAAAATATAAGGATAATATAATAACCCAAAGATGTCTAAAATCAATTGGATGAATTTATTTCAACTCATCCTCACCTTAGACTTTGAATAATCCACATTGGAGACATTATAAACTGAATATGAATTTATTATAAATTAATACTGTATGTTTTTCCTAAACAGCCCCTACTCCCCCTTTTAAAAGGACACACAACTTATAACCAATGATTCACACCTTCAAAGCCTATTGGATCATCCCAAACCTACCAAAATACTCTCTAAACACCCCTAAAATCAACATATAGTCCTTATTTTGATCATAAAGCCATCCTAAGGATCACTTTTGATCAAATCAAAAGGAAGAACCCGAATAAGAGGTAATGTTTTCACCACCATTTTTCATGTTCCTTTCTTCTTCAACTTCTTCATTATTACCTATTCCCATTGAAAAATAATAACTCCAGTATATTATACATAATGAGATGTTATTATAAATATGGTACAACCATATTCAGTATTCGATGCATCCATTGAGTTAAATGTCACCACGCGTGCGTACGTACGACTTACCGTCCCCACGTCGTGGTGTAATTGTTATTAAAAACATTATTATTTGGATGGGTATAATAATGATTTGTAGTTCATGTAAATAATATATATAACATGATAATTATTCTGTATATATCATATAATATCCAATTATATATTATTTTAATATCAAAATAGTGATACTATCACTTGTGCGTATGTACGGACTACCATCTCCACGAACACGATGAGATTCATTACCCATCGTATCCATTCAAGTATAATTCTCATTTGACGATTAAAAGTAATTTTGAAGGACTTGATATCATTATGTAAATGAATAAGATAAAACCTATCCATAACAAACATGTCTTATGTAACAAAACATATAAAAGAAAACAAGAAAGTTAACACCCGAAACGACAATAATACTAAGATATTATTAACCAAGAAATGTTAAAAGATCATATATGATATCATATTAATGTATATGATTCTCTTATAATTTGATAACAATTATTTCACCATTATACAGGAGTTTAATATACCATCAACCATGGAAATGTACATGGTAAGGGGTTTTCATCTCACTCCTTATTCATGTGAGATTCATGCCATATTGCCACTATTATCTTTTGTGTAGAGTATGTACTAGCAATAATTTTATTATTTGTGTAATAAACATTAATATATATATATTTAAATATTAATTGTATGATACCTATTTCATGGGTTGTATGTTTTGTAAGTTACCAAATTGGTAAGGGTTTATTTCAGAATCTCTTCATTATCTAAGGTTGTTTATACGTAATTATCTACTGGGATCTCATTATCATCCACATCCATGTTTCTTAAAAAAATTATTTCAAATCATTCTTACTATATTATATACTAGGGTTTAATTTCATTTTTACCCTTGTTGACTTTTTATAAGAAGTTTATAATGGAATCATTCCGTAGATTTCCAAAAATGTTCCTTTTTAACCTTTTCGACAGAGTTAAGGTAAGAATTTATTTCTTAACCTATACGGAGGGTGCGACTATTTTACACTGTTATAAAATCATCAAAGCTTACCTTAAAAGCTAATAAGGATATTTTAAGTGTAAATGTTTTATTTTATAAATATGTTACTTTTAAATGATTTTAAAAAAGAGATATTTCTCTCAAATAGTTTTGATTTCATCTATGTCAACATCGTTTGATAAATTTTACACTTATTTGAACTTGATTTATTATGATACAAATCATCCATATTTTATATATGGTTTTGTGATATGAATGACTATGGATATGTTATTTTCATTTCATTAATGGTTTATGATTAATGTTTTGTAATTTCGTATGATAGTTTAAATTCGAATGTTTATGTTATATTTCATCCTCTTCTTAAGATAAATGTGTGGGACTAGTATGATCTGGTTTGGGGACCGGTAAAAGTAAGCCCTCTGGGTTGGGGTCCAGTTATATCAGACCCTCCGAGTTGGTTTCCGGTTATTAGAGGAACTCTGGGTTGGTGTTCGGTTATTTGAGGCACTCTAGGTGGTTGTTCAATTATTAGAGGCACTTCAGGTTGGTGTCCGGTTACAGAGGCTCTCCGGGATGGGTCCCGGTTATAGTTATCCCTTAGGGCATGGCACGAGGCCTTGACTTAGAAGTAAAATTTCAGAATTATGCATTCTATCATTATGAAAGTGATTATTAATATTACATGTGATTATACAGGTACTATAATATCCATGTGAATAAGTAAATGGAATTATTTCATTTTATCTTTGCAATATTATTCTAAATTTCATGTTTTAAAGGCTTTTTATTTAGTTATACATTGACTCAAATGTTTATGCTTATTTATGAAATCTTACACTATATTGTTATCCTTACTAACCATATGATCTCACCCCTTTCTATGTTTTATTTTTCCCAGGATGTGAAGAAATATATTATGACTGACCTGTAGGGATAGTCTGAAGGGGATACGAGTTTGGACTATGGAGACTATATTATTGTAGTTTTTTACTTTATGATGTTATGTAAACCTTATGAATGTATCTAGGGATTCCAAGGCTACTAAACTATTTGGTCTTTCGAGACTTGATCTTTTGTAATCATGCTAATGTTATGTAACAATGCACTGACTCTGGGTAACTGGGGTCGGGGCGTTACAAATATGACCCTTATGAATTAAAAATCATCAATATGAATAAGTATACATAACAAGGAAAGTATAAATAATATTTATGCATCATATAAGAGATAATATGATATAATTTTACAATATTGTTTGTATTTTCATAATTCATATATTTTTAATAAATATACGATGAATAATTTATTAATTTAAAAGATAATTTATTTTCATAAAATAGGATCATAAATAATTATTTTTCTGACATAATGTCTTATGATAGTTTTATGAGACCTTATTTAATTTTTGAAAGTATTATACTATCAGTTATAAATTTTAAAAATATAATTTTTATGTTTATGATAATTTTGGTTAAAAATCAAATATATCATATTTTTAAAATTATATTCATAAAATTTAGTTAATTTTTTGGATTCTACACATCAAAAAATGGTTGGGGTGAATTTTTGGAACTTTTCTAAAATACCTTAGTTTTTTTAATAGTATAATATTATAATTTATGAAATATGTTAAATAAATTAATTTATGCCTCATTATTGTGTCATGAATGATGAATGTGGATTATGGTTAGAACTAACATGCAAAAATTACTATTTTTGGTCACATGATTCATTACTATTGTTTGTATTGAGCAAAAAAATACAGTAATAAATATAATATTGGGAAAACGCTCCTCTCCTCTACTATAAATACCATCCCCTTTACCTATTATATTCCCTCATCTCAAGAATTGTGCCTTTTCTAAATTCTTCAAAATGTCTATCTAAGACCCTATCCCACATCGAACAACCCATTGTCTCGACAAAATGACAAATCCTCTACTATAAAGATATTCTCAAGGGAGTAATATTCCATAGGTAAACTGTTATTTTCATTTATTTTATTTTCCTTAAAATTCATTTCATTATTTTTCTTTCCTCGCCTCATTTCATCCAATTTTTATGATTACTCTAGTACCTTACTATTACTGTAATTTTTTTTATCATAATGAAATAATTCATCGTCATCTATCTTTTCCACATGTTTTATACTAGAAATTAAAACCCAATATCAGATGTTTTTTAATCTCATTCAAGGGTAATGTGTTTTTAATTTATATAAGCATCTAAAATTATGGCCATGAAAAAAAATTATGGTTTATCTAGAATATAATATATTTTTTATGCTAATTTTATGTTATATAATCTTTTTTACAGTTGATATTAATTATGAATCGAAAATGTAACCAATGTGATAAAAAACAGAAAATTGACCAAAACGGTTTTCAATAATGTTTTTTATAATGATTCAACTTAACTAAATTTAAATAATTAAATTTTACAAACACGTAATCTATTGAATTATAAATAATTAAATATAACTCAAATTCTAAAAACCATTCCCATATTACATTTGTTTCCTTACATGTAGATAAATAAACAAATCTTTTCATTCAATGAATGAAACAAAGAAATAGAATATCTTAACCCATTATAAAGGTCATTAAATAACTTTTTATGTTTATAATAAATCAGCAACATAATAAATATCATCTATAAATATTAATTATGTAATTTAATTTTCTTATCCAGAACATTTATATCACGTGAAGGGCACGATCATACATAATTTAATGGATTCTACATTAACCTCATTTTTCCATTGGGTTTCTCTATCATTTGTTACCCAAATGTATTATTATTTTAATTTCATACATCTTGTAAATATTATGTAAATAATCAAAATAAATATTATTATGATTCACTGACAGTTCTATTTCTGGGAAATATATATATATATATATATATATATATATATTTATATATTTATAATATTTTTCCCATTTCCATTTCAAATGCTCTGTAGTATTTTCCATAAAACCAGACATAAATGACATAACGATAAAAATTAAAAAAATACTATTATTACATGTTTTTACTTATGTTTGAAATTAACTACCATTATATATTCCCAGTTTTCCTTATCAATGTCCATTTAAGTATTAATTTATTTCATTCATGGACACTGATATGCTATGCCCATCTATTATGCTTTATGACATGATTATGATACGCAATTCAATCTATAGGTACCCCTATGTTTATGTATGACTGATTTTGTATTATTATATATGTGGAATGAATTTAGATGAATATTTTATGATGGATTATTTTATGTAGATCTCTAATGAAAATGGTAAAGTTGATTGTCAAGACAAGTTATGTACAACAGTCATGGAGGTTAGCCCTGACTTGTACTAAAATGTGCTATAGTCTTTTTGGCTAACCATGACTTGTTCTCCTCTATATGAAACATTGATTAAATCATGCTAATGTATTATTTTATATTTTTTCTATATAACTATTAATCAATATTAATATTATCACATGTTCACACGTTATGATTTTGTATGTTCCATGCCTTTATATATCATTATTTCAAGCCAACTAACTAATGTGATATAGACTTATTCTCATGTTTATTACCATACTAGAATACATGGCTCATCTCTTTATTAATTTGATATAAAATTTTCCCCTGAATATATATTCTCACAATTTAAATTTGAATCTAATTATGAATAATAAATAAATAAATGTTTCTCTTACCTTCATGTTTACTATTTTATGTAGCTAGTCTTCCAAGACACTACACATTATGATTCTTAGCTTGTAATATGATTTTTTACTATACTTAAAATCATTTAATGATATGTGTGAAAGGGTAGGTTAACTATATAGAATCACCCATATTAATCATATTAAATCTAGTGAAGTGGAATGTGAATTCCCAATCATATGGAACCAAATATATTATAGGCCCTATCATATAATTTCTACTCCTAGGATGATGAAAACTATTTCCCTAACATCCGAGCTCATAATCCAAGGTATCTACAATCACTTTTCCCTATAAATATGTTACCTCATGTCAAAATTTGTTCTATAACATTGAAAAAATCCTTATACAATTCTCCATATACATGAAATCCAATCTATGTCACAATTTCCATAAGAGTGAATCTGATATCATTTTTTTAAAAATAATTTTCTTTTAATTCAAATTACCATAATAACTATCCCCATTAACTATAGATCATAATTCATCTAAATTATTCATGAGGACTTCCAAAAACATCCATCATACAACAAATATTTATCTATCTAGAAAAATGGAACCCACTAGGTCCCCTCACTCTCATTACATTAGAGTAACCATATGTTTGGTCTTCAGCATTAGTCAGAATTTTGAGCCAATACTGGACACACAATGAAATCACATCCCATATACTCATCAAAGAGGATGAAAATCCAGACCATATACATTTATTTTCACCCCATTATAGCATAAAAGTTATTTCATAGGACATAATAGCATCCTCAATGTCACTCAATAATGGTATTCCCATCTATCCTAATTTTGTTCATCATATAGTCTGTCTATGTAGGACTAGTCACATTGGATAGAAGATTTTTTCAAATCTCACCATCAATATGATGAGTTAGGATTTATTATTTTAAATAAATGGGATTCTAGAAGGTTTATATGGCCAATATTCACTTGGTACTCCCTCACATTAAGCTTGCATCCATCATAAGAACCCCTGAAATGGGCTTGTTAATCCTCTTATTATGGGCCCCCTCTTAAGAGGACTAGGGGTAATTTGAGTGTTCAATAGTCACATAATAAAACATCAATGTTCAACACATAATTTTAGTTAAATTGGTTTATTCATGACTTATTTAACTCGTTGATTTTTATATTCAACTTTTTCAATCCTCTAATTTATATAATATGAATTATTTTACAACATAATAGGACTCAATTAATGCAAGATTCCCATGAATTGTATGAGACATAACCTGAATATACAATGGCATTTGGATACTGTGTGAGGCCACATAACCTATTAAGAGTGTCCCTCAATATATATAATGGCCGACAATAGCAGCCAATTCACATCAAATCTCATTCATCCTCTCCCAATATAACTTGGGGATACCATAACATCCATGTCTCATAATTTCATGAAACATTCATAATTAATTTTTTATAGTAGTTATAAATAATTAGTTAATTTAATACCATCTCCAAATAATGTCAGATAACTAACTATGATTTCATTTTACACCAAAACCAAAGATAATAACCACTAGGAGGTCCACTAAGGACCCCCAAAACCATTCATAGACAACTACTTACGTACTAAATCCATTTACATATCGAAATGACTTTATATTAAATTAAAAATATTAAAAAATTACTTGTATTGAATAAATTATTAAAAAATTATTATAAATATGTGTACCGTTTCGTGGGATTTATTATTACTTAGTTGCTTGATATACCCAAAAAAAATGGGATATTTCCCCATTTGTCAAAAAATATCACAAATTACTATGTAATGCGATGTAATTTCGAGTTATTTGTGAATGTAATGATATGAAATGGACAGATGGATAGGGTTGGGAAACATGCGTCATTATAGAAAATGGCCAATAAGAAACCCTTTAATGTGGGCGGGATATGGGTGGAAAAAAATAAGTCCCCTTTCCTTGGATAAGAAACACATTTAGAAAGGTGTTTCCACCATAATGCATGATCGTGGATTAATGGTAATTTTGACAATTTAATCTTTTCATAAGAGATTCTATGGGACTGCTACAACATTACATGTAACAACCACCTCTATTCTCTCATGGTCACTTATATACCATAGGATGAGTAAAGATAATCACATCAGAACCTAAACCAACATTTTTGGAGTTCTAAACATTGAAACAACTTTTCTAAATCTCAATTATAAGTTTGACATGTCCCTGAATTATTAAAGCTAAATTCCTCTTGAATTTAAAAAACCCATACTAACACATGATTTTACACATATAGTAATTAAATAATTAATGGGATTGGTATTCGATGATTCAAAAGCCATTAATATTGTTTATATATAGATTTATAGTGTAATAATGTGAAAAAACCCCGTAGGGGACTTTTGTTTAATTTAATTGTATAAATTCTATATAAAAATGAATATTTGTGTTATATAATATATCTTTTAAAATTTATAAATATTTTTTAATTATAAATTCATAATGGAATTCCATCCAACCAAACCAGGTAAGTAGAATCTAATAAATCATGTGAATTTCAAATTATATGAGAATGAAAAATCTATGAAACGCTTATTTATTTTATATTATTTATTTAATTTTAATTAAATTAATATTATATATTTTTGGTCTTTTATTTATCAGGGTAAAGTGTAACCCTTATGTCAGTGATCGTACTCTATGTAAATTTAATTGGTCAAAGAAAGAGACTAGCTGTTATATACCATGCATATAGGTTACATGATCATGATGGGTTTCAATGTATTAGCTTCCAGGGTGTTAGATATTATTCCTTCTATTTGGTTGTGACCATGAGGATTGAGATGCTTCCTTATATTTTATTTTTTGTAACCCTTTTGTGTTCATTTTTTGGGTGTTTATAATCCTAGATTGTGTTTTTGGCTTGTATATCCAATTATAGTTTTATGTATTTGGGGGTTTGGGGTAAATATTATGTTGATAGTTTGTCATGTTGGTTTTTCGGTTTTAGATATAGGTTTGGATGGAATTATTTTAGAAGTAGGCTTGGTGGGGACTTTTCAAACGGTATATTTGCTTGAGACCCAATGATCGTTGGAATCAGGTTCATGATTCTATTTTGATAATGTGATCGGGGATCAAGGGTTTTAATGAGTGGGGATATATCGGTATATTCTATGTTTGGAATGTGAGGTATGGTAAGATTCAACATAATATTTATTAAATTCGTAGTTGTTGTGTTTGAGTTCATGTATGAAATCATTATAAATTATGTTTTTTATTATGGAAGCACTCTAAAAAAAATTTGTGTTATCACGTGAAGTGTTTGAAGGTTCATCATCTTATAAAAGGAAAAAATTTAATTACTATTCTATACTGACAAATTAATCAATATTGACCCAATGTATATTGAACTAGTAACTAATATAGTGTGGGTATACGATTTGAATCATATAACTATCCTCGTGAAGAAATTTTCTCATTGGGATAGACATTATATGTGTGTGATTTCAATACAATTGGATAAATCATCAAGAATTCAAATTGTTTAAAATTATCAACATCACAGGTTAAATGTAAGATACATGATAGGGTGATTATTCTTATTTTCACTATTTCAATGCTCAATGGATATTGATTGGAATGAGCCTAATATAAAAAAAATGGATAACCAATGTTATACACATCACTAAACCTATAAAAATGATTATTCACATATGACAATTTTAGTAATTAAATTAAATTTTCGGTTATGGTTAATATGATCTAATTTATCAAATATATATTTCATAAATGTATTAATAAACAATTATTTGTTATTTCATCAAATTTTTGAAAATCCTTCATATTTACGAAAATATCTTTTCATTAAAAAAGATTTTTATTATAATTATTTTCTAGAACATATAAAATATTTTTTTTGAAAATAAATTACAATTTTATTATAATCATATCATAATTAAATTACCGAAATAATTTGATATTTTCTCAGAAAATATAGATTTTTTATGAATAGTGAAAATATTATTTCTAGGTAAAATTTTCATTTATATTCATAAATGAATTAATTTGTTATTACGGTATTATAATTATTCATAAATTTTATTTAATTTATTTAATTACTGGTAAATTATATTTATAATGGATTTTATTATAAATATATATTTATGAAGAAAAATTCATTTATCTGAAATTTCATTTAAATTTAATAATATATCATTATTTTTATTAAATTAAAATAACCCATAATTATAAATAAACGAAATTAAATTATTAAATTATATATCTATCTTTATGAATTTAAAATAATAAATTTATTATTAGTAGTTATATGTTTAATGTGAAGCCATATTTTCCATACAATTTTATTTTCATGAAACCTTTTTTCAAAATACATGAGAATATTATATTAAATTAAATTGATTCTGTTGAAATGTATTCCATTTATTGAATAATCATAATTAATAAAATCTAATAACATTGATGTAATATTTTAACAATATGATTAGTAAATATAGAAAATATTAATTTTCACGACAAAGGAAAATTTAGATAATTTACAGCAAAAAATAATTTTACAATAAAATAATCAATGTAACATTAATAGTATGAATATTTATATTACATATTCATTTAAATTTTATATATAAATATTTATTATTATTTTTTCATTATAATATGGTATGTAATAATTTTGAAAAAAAAATTATGTTGATATAATAAAGCTCAAATAATATTTTTTGTTAATATCTAAATTCTATTCAGAAATATATTTTCATGAATTAATGTTTTTTTATATTAAATTATAATTTAAAAAAATCTTATGATTATTTTATTTTTAAAAATTTATATTATCATATAATATTTATGAATTAAATTTTTATTTTTATTATGGTTTGAAAATCGTTTCTATCAAAACCTACTAATTGTCAACAAATGTCAGTTGTTATTTTAAAATTAAAAATTAAAATATTATTATTATTATTTATATAAATTTAATATTATTTTTGGAATCAAGATGTTGAATATATCCCATTGTTGTTTTTTTATAATTTATATTGAAAACATAAATTTTACTTAAATTTAAATATTGGATAAATAAAATATGTGTTTTATGACATCATAACGTCCTAGTAATTATATAATAAATACTATAATGGGTATTATGGGCCCAATATATATTTTAAAATTATAATAATATTTTTTTTTATTTTTTTTTATTTTATAATGCCTTAGTGAATCTTGCAATACATATACTATATTTTAATATTTTAAACAGATTTCATTGATAGTGTGACTCAACTCCACATAAATAAGTCAAATATTTTAATATGTTCTTTCCATGGACCTATAATATATTTTATTCCACTCCCCATTAGCAGAAACCATGGGAAAAAACCATGGTCTGTTTTGGTTTTCATTATTTTAGTCGGTAGTGTCCTGAGCCTAAATAATAAATAATTCCCAATACTTTCATATATAAACCCACCCAATATCTTATTTCTCAACTCTATTAATATTTGGATCTCCACCAGCCTTTTCCCAATACTCCCTAGAGTAATACCAAGGTGGACTCAAGATCCCATGATGCCTCTCCCAAGACTTTTGGATCACACATCAATGTAAGTGATACTCTCCTCCCTATATTCCTTTAAATTTAAGAACCTTGTTTGAAATCATCCTTTTCAATTTAAATAGGATATATTATATTAAATCTTAATTACATCCCTACTTTATATTTAATGTTATGTGAATCCTTGATCATTCCCCCCTTATTTTGGACCCATTCCTAAACTGTTACTATGCCAATATTCCATAAGGGATCTCACTCTTCTCATATCCATTCAAGCTACTCTTTTATATTATTTTTCTTTTGTTCCATATTTATATGTTGTGTTATGACATTTCATAGCCCCCATGCTGTGTATTTTATTAATATATGATTCAATCTTCCTTTCACTCACATTAATCCACCCTATGATCCTTTAATCACACCTATTAACATGTTGAATTATTTTAAGAGTTTTTCCATTACTCCTCATTCATAAAGTTTCTCTGTAATGTTGTGTTTTCTACTTCCAAATTCACTGTGTTAGTAAATGTATTTATAATACCCCATAAGTTTCCATTTTTTATATATATGATTATAAAATATTTTCTCTCTCATTATCCATTTTTATGAATATTTATTCGCGCCATTTTTCTGCCGAAATTTGACCGTGGGTTTCAATGAAAAAACCATAATGTAGTGAATACCACACACATTTCTCCATCAATGGAATTCACCATTATGCACATATACATATTGATTATAGAATTTCACGTTTTATTCCACATTCCATTAATATTTAATCAATTATAATTTTAAATTAATCCTTGTTATTTAATCTATGTTGAACACTTAAGCATGAGTTTGAAAGATTATGAAGGGTGTTACAAGATAGAACTTCAATAACATGGGTAATATTTAGCATCATGATACACCATGAGAAATGAGTGTTTACAAATGATAATTCATGTGAAATGAGGTTTTATTAATACTAAACCATTTGAAATTTACTTTTTCTCAGGCTAATATCAGGTTGTATGTTGTTTCCATATTTCCTTGTTATGATAACATGTTATATCACACCTTTATGTTAATGATAATATTGTGCTCCATCCATATTAATATTGCATAACATGTATTCTATTCATCATGTTATTACTTTTTAACACTCATAAAAGTTATTATCACTCACAATTTTCTTATGTATGTCTTCATGATATCCTATGATATGCTATGCATGATGGAATGTTGCGGTCAAGTAAAAGAATATTTGAATAATGATGTTGTATTTTATGTATTAATTTTTATTTTAATGTTATCAATCCCCAATGACAGTAGACATATATATCATCTGGGTTATATTAAGTGTATTTTTATTTAATAATGAATGCTTAAGTTCTTAATAAAGAGAAAAGTTTTAATAGTTGTTATCATATGAATGGTTTAGTTGTTTTTTGGATCAGGGTCATAAAACTCTAATGACGTCATTATGTATAAGACTAAGTATATGGAAAACATCTATAAATTTTTGTGAGAATATAATAAGATTCCCATGAAGAAAAAACATCCATGTATTGATACAATCTGGTTTTGGTGGCTCTGGAACCGATGTATCTGTGTGTAAAACTCAATAACACTAATTTGAGCTAGAATAGAATGAGCATTAGTGCATGGAAACAGGCCTAACTGCACTCTTAGTGTGACACTTTTGGGGGATATGCTTCAGTGAATTCATAGGCATAATATGAACGATTTGTAATGGGTAAAACAATTCACCTATGAATATATTTTTGGATGTAGATCATAGATAACAAACATAGAAGCCTAGAAATTCTTAAGTGAATGAGATAAATGTAATTTATATACTATCTATTTAATGTCAATATATTAACATTTAAGTGATTAATAGATTGATAATACTCATCCGTAATTTTTTTTCTTTATTCTATACACTTGATATAAATAGGATGAGCTCAATTAATGTTTAAATTTTTTGGAAAAAATTTACTATATGGGGGAATAATGTATCATTACGACAATAAAAAAATTATGTTTGATATAAAATATAGTACAAAACAATAAACCTAAAACATTGATTATTTAAATATAAAAAATTAATACTTTACAATAATATTTATTATCTGATTGGTATCATCTAATTTATAAAATATATAAGTCAAAAATGTATTAGAAAATGACTATTTATTATTCAATCACATTTATGTGTTGTCTTTATATTTTTTAAAATATGTTTTATTTAAAATTTACTTTTATCATAATTATTTTCTATCACGTATATAAAATTTATTTTATAATCAATATCATTTTTCTCTTTATATCAAATTTATTATTTGTTAATAATGTGGTATTTATTCCAAAAAATATATATTTTCTTTAAATAGTGAAAATATATTTTTAAGTAAAATTTCCTTTATTTTTAATATATGAGTAATATTTATTTTAATTGAATATAATTATTATTCAATTTATTTTAATTTTAATTAATTTCATGTAAATATATTTTGTTCTAGAATGTATTATATGTTTATTTTCAGGATTAGAAATGCATTTTACTTAATAATATTTTAAAATGCATATTTTATCTCGATTTTTAATTAATTATAATAACCCCAAATTATAAATGAAATAAATCAAATATTTATATAATATATATATATATATATTTATTTATTTATTTATTTATTTATTTATAAAATGAAAATAATAAAATTAATATTAGTATTTATAGAGTTCTTGAGAACTCATGTTATTCAATAAAAATTTATTTTTTGGAAAAATATTTTTCATAATACAAGCTAATTTTATATTAAATTATATTGATTTGGATGTAATTTATTCCATATTTTCAATCATCATAAATAATATCAGCTAATAAATTCAAATTAATATTTTTAAAATAGGAATAAAAACTATAATAAATAATAATTATCACGATAAAAAGAAAAATTTTATAATTATCATTAAAAAATAATTTAACAAAAAATAGAATCAAAGTAACCCTAATAGTATAACTATTTATATATCCCATTCATTTAAATTCTTAATATAATTATTTATTATTTTTTTAATTTATAATTTGTTATGTAGTTAGTTGGAAAAATATATATTTTGACATGATAAGGCACAAATAATATTTTTAATTAATATTAATGTTAAATTTAAAAAACAATTTGGGTGATTTAATGTAATTTTAAATTAAATTAAAACATAATAATATATTATTAATAAATTATTTTAATTAAATATAAATGATCATATAATTTTTATAAATTCAATTGGAATTTTTATTTTGGATTGAAAACTGTTTACTTCAAAACCCATCAATTTCCAATAAATGTCGGGTTTTTTTCTAAAATGAAAAGTAAAATATTTATAAAATAATTTAGAAAAAATAAATATTATTTTTTAAATAAGGATTTTGAAATCATCAAATGGTGAACTTTTCATAATTTTCATAGAAAATCGATTTTTTGTGTAAGAATTAAATACCATATAAATACCATATATATTTTATAACAACATATTGACACAAAAATTATATATTAAATGAAATAATAGGTATTATAGTGCAAATATATTTTTTCCTGTTATAAAATTGTGATTTTTGATTTTTTTTTCATATTTTATAAAGCCTTAGTGAATCCTCCAAGACATATACAATATTTTATGATTTAAATATGATATTCTCAAGAGTATGACTCACGTCTTCATAAGAAAGAAAAATATTTTAATATGTTCGGGCCATATATTTATAAAATATTATATACCACTCCCATTTCTTAGAAACTATGGGATAACCTCTGGTACGGTTTGTGGTATTGAAAATTTTAGACAGTAGTGTTTTAAAACCTAAATAATAATAAATTCCATATCCCTTTCAATATAAACCATAACAACAAACTAATTCTCATCACTCATAAATTTTGATCTAGTCCTCCTTCTACCCCAAACATTGTAGAGTCCTCCCATGGATAACCTAATCTCTCAAAAATCCTCTCCCATGCCTTTGGGATCACGCATCCAATTAATGGATCATATCATTCCTCTTTTCATTTCAATTCAAAAACCATGTTTGATATCAAAAAATTTAATTAAAAATGATTGTATTATCATTAATTTATTGACATTTGAATTTATCATTTTTTGTTATTTGAGAAACTTATAATTTATCCTATTTCATTTTGAACCATAAAAAACCTATTACTCTGTAAAAATTTTGTAAGGGATTTCACTTTTTCTCATTTCCATTGAAGCCACTATTTTACATTATGATTCTTATGTTCAATATTTTTACATTAGGTTATTATGTTCCATGACCCCTATATAGTATACTTGTTGTATATATGAATATTTATTCCATTTACTCTCATCAATCCCCCCAATGGTCATTTAAGCACACATGTTACCATGTGGAAATTGTGTAAGAGTTATTCCATTTCTCCACTTTCTTTAAGATTCTATATTATGTTAATCATTATATTTAAAAATTGAATTTTTGGGACATGTTTTAATATTATCCCCTCAATTTTTGTTTCATATATATATGATGATATTCCCATTTCTCCCTCATTAACCATTGTTATTAATTTTTATGTCTTGCTGTTAGGCTGTAGAAATTTTTCTGTGGTTTTCAATGCCAAAATCATTGTATTGAGAATACCATGACCATTTATCTATCAAGGGTATTCACCTTTATGTACATATACTTATTTATTATAATCATTAACATATTTATTCCACATTCCATTATCGATGAATAAATTATTATTATAATAAATCCATGTTATATGATCTATGTGGCACACTAAACCATGTGTTTGGAATTTTTATTAATGGTTCTCAATAATAGTTCTCCAATGAATTCAGTGACATTTACTATCTTGATTCACCATGTTCAATGTGGTTTTAAAGAATATAATTCTTGTGAAATGAGGTTTTACTCATCTTAATACACGTGCAATGATCCTTGGCACATTCCAACATCTTGTGGTATTTTGTTTCCACATTTTTATGTTATGGTACATATTCTATATCAGACCATTACATTTATTTTTTCTCATGTAATTTCTTGATATTCCTATTTCCTGACATGTATTTTATTCTTCATGTAATGACTTTTTAAAACTCTTACTGGGATTTATAACTCACACATTACTTCTATATGAATTCAGGTCATCCCATTAAATGATAAGTATGATAGAATGTTGGGGCTATTTAAACAATATTTTCAATAATGATGATGTATTTTATGCCTTAAATGTTCAATTAATGTTATTAAACCCCCAAAAATGTAGACATCTCAAAAATTTGTGTTGTATTAAGTGCATGTTTATGTAATAAATGTAAGATTTTTTATATTGATTTGGGTTGGTATTTTTTCATGGGGGGAACATGTGACTTTAATGACTGGATGAGATACATATGGGAGTATTGTTATTGGGATATATGATTTAATTAGGTCATGTGATTAGGATTCCTGAGATTAGGATCCCATTTCATTTTGATGAAATATTATTCATTCATTCTATTTATGTGTGGGGCCTGTTTCGGATTAGAATCGATAAGAATGAATTTTTTTAATATTATAATTCTTATCATATTAGTGGATCTCTAGATGTTTGGTGGAGCATTTAAACCAATAACATAAGTCCATTACTGGTTGGTAATGAAACTTGGGGCTACAAGTAGTCCTGGTTTATAAGTTCTTCTTGTAAAATGATTACCCTGAAATGATTAAAATCAATCATGTATGGATATTTGAGAGAATTAAAATGGTTTTAGGGTTCTACTATAGTCAATGGTGACATCATGGGGGTCAATATGGGAGAATATATATCATCAATATGAACCCAAATATAGGTGTTAGGGTTTAATTTATTCTTTTATCACAGATTGATAGAGTGGTTCGTGTTTGTTTTGTGGTTGAACAAAAATCGAGGTACTAGAGGAGAGGTATATGATATTATATTAGGTTGGGAGGACACAATAATACCTATAGGTGTTAGAGAATATATATATTCTATACATACATGAATTCAACTGGTTACATCCTTAATAGAATATAATGAGTAGTATTAGGTGTTTAGTTTTATTGAATATGTGAGAACATAACAACCTTGTCCAATATTCATGTTAAGTGATAAATGTGTTGTGATTAATTACGTTTTGATGAAACATGAGAGGAATTATGATTATTACACCCCTATGTTTGGGATGTGGTGTATGATAAATGGGAATATGATGATTGGGCAAGAATATTCATTAGCTTAAAGAAGTACACATAATGATGACTTGGTAGCATTGGGATGCAAGTGAGGAACAATTGTGGCCTATATCGAGATTTATATATAATTTCACTATATGAAATTGGATGTTATTTTGGATCTATAATTATTATTGGAATCATGATTTTGGTTTGTTTAATGTCATATGATTATTCATGGGTAATAGTTATATCAGTTTGTATAGCTAGACCCAGTGACGGTTTGGTCAATTCTATCCATAAGTGTAATAACTCACAAAGAGTCTAGTGAAAGATTTTTTGAGTTTGTTCAGTTTATTATTTGATTAATCTAGGAATAAAGTAATTGTAATCATAATAAATGGTGATGAATCAGAATTTAGTGCTAGTTTTTCAAAATGTGATGGTCCAAGATGATCATGCTTTTCTTCGTTAATTGAATTTAATTTGGTATGTTTCAAACCTCCTTTAACTTGTAAGTTGGATAAGAAAGGTTCAATATTAGAATCAATATTTCCTTTAAAAAAATATTTTTTTTCTTGGATTATACATGGACATGAATTAAATATCCCCCCTAATTTGAAATTTTCAAATGATGAAGGGTAATGATTTTTAACCAACATTGTCATCGGTGATCAAGTTTAGTGTTTTTTAGATAATATAGGTAATAAAATTGTATGATGATTTTGATAATAAATATTAAATCAAGAATTTAAATTTATAAAAATTTAAATATTGGGTGTTTTTGTTATGATTATTGTGGTTTGGAACACCATATAACTTGTGAATTGTTTGAATTTGACATATGTATTGATTCATATTTGTGTGCATGTGTAATAACTATCAAAGTGTATCTATATTGGTGAAGTTTATTGGCATCTGTAATATATTATTGAACACTATAACATTGAAATTGTTTCTTATAGGAATTTTGGGAATTCATAATCTAGTGAGAAAAATTGGAATTTAATTAGAAACCAAAACTGGTTAGGGCAGCCATATTGAATACTACTAGGAAATCATGGGGATGGGAAGTATTGTGGTGGTGATTTTGTAAGTCATTGTCTCCACTGGGTGTTTGAAATTTAGGTTAAATTTTATATTATGAAATACTATATGGGTAGATTTATAACCATATTTATAATTAAAATATCAATGGTTAGAACAACAATTTAAGTGTGTTTTTTTTCATTGAATAATTTTTAAGTGGTATAGAATTTGTTTAATAGATCAATATAGGAAGACCGTGGTTGGTGGTGAAAGTGAAAAAACATTCGGTGCACATGTGGCCTTTCTAAAGGTCATATTGCCTTGATGGGTGTGTCATATAGATATTGGCTTAGTTTTGGTTGTCCAGAAGATTCAATGGTCATTTTAAAAATATAGGAATCCATGTAATTTTATCAGGTCCCCACTTCAAACTTCCACTCTTGTTTTCCCCCTCCCATAGATAGTACAAGTTTTCTATAGGTTTTTTTCTATATACACTATTTTTTATTTCATTAATTCGATTTTCATTTCTTCTTTTTCCTATGGTTTTGGTGAACATGATAATTAGAATATTAGTCTTTTCCTTTCTATTTTATATTCCATCGTATTCATGTTATGATTCAATATATTTGTGGGATATATACTACTTAGGGTGTTTGTCTCCATATTTGGTTTCTCTCATCTTAACATGAACCATGGATGATAACAGGAATGTGGGTTTCTACACATATTATGGAAGGGGTCTATTTTATTTAAATCATATTCATTCTTTATTTATGACTACATGTATATTGAGATCGTGCTTGATTCACCATGCATGGTTGTTTAAATTAAAATGTTTTAGTTTAAATATTCAATAGATAAAGAACATGTCACAGACCTTATAAAAATATTATATAATGATGATTTTATTGTTTTTTAAAAACATTAATTCAATTTTAAGGAATTAAGTGAGTAAAATATATTTTTAATTATATAAATGGAAACATGGTTTTCATTAAGGGAAGTGAAATGGAATTTCACAACCACTATTTTTTGTAAATTCTTTTGACCTTTGGATCATATCAAATATAACGTAATGGTACTATTATACATGGATTGGATTCAAAAAAGATATTAAATACAAATAAATTAGTTAAATAATATTTTATGTTTTAAAATTGAACAGTTTTTTCAGGATAGTTTATAAATGATATATGTGATTGGTAATTAAATATTATAATGTATTGGGTTCAACGAAATTATATTTTCATTGTGGTTGTAAAGAAAACATTGTAAATATAATATTATAAATTGTGTTTAATTTTTTTATTGTTAAATCTTGTCATGTGTATTTAACAAAAACCATGGAAAATGTTAATTTGGGGTCTATGAACCTATTTATTGATAAATGTAATGAACTGTTATTTAATAAAATATTTATGTCAATAATTAATCATTAGGAAATCTAGTAATAGTTCCTTAGATTATACCGAACATATTCTAATTAGTAATTCGAGTATGAGTTCTCAAATAACATATGATACTCAACTGGATAAAATGATTTGATAAGAGATCAAGTTACATGTAATAGAAAATAACACTCAAAGGAATAGTGTAGTTCATAGTCCCATGTGATACATTATTACATGTAATTCATAAATTACAACTCTATTTTTATTTATATTATAGAATTATATCCTTTTATTCATTGTGAAGACCAGTGATAATGGTTTTCTAGATGATATATCTGATTCCATGTAAATACCACAATGAGAAAATAAATTTTGAGCGATGAGGGATGAATGATAACTAGGTAATCCTATGATGACTGATCATATTCTATATTTAATTCTATGTTATTTTGAATTATTGGATGAACACTGTATTTCATGGTTTTATTAATGGTTTAAATGTTTATCATGTTGTTCTAAGAGATAATTTTAGATTATCATAAGTAGGTATGGTTGATTAGGGAAATAGAACTAGATATTTAAAATATAATAACAAACCATATATGTCACCATGAACATAGGGAAATGGTTATTTTTATTAACTTTTGTAAAAATATTAGAAAATATAAATTATGTACCTGGTTCACCTCAATAGGATCTATTTTTTAGAATAGTTATTTGTGGGAATTCATTAGTGGGGTCCTATTTAGTTGTAATCAAACTATAATCATTCCAACATGAATCATTGGTACTTTAGAAGATACTATTATTGATCATAGGCTCAGGATCATCAAATCTCTTGATGATGATGCATGATTTTTGGATTCTTGTGTTCAAGATAAATGGTCGGACATGGATAGTCTTGGGACTAGTGTGGGATATGACGCTAGCCTCAATATTATATTTTATTTCTTTATTATTTATTATTTATGATCAACCCATGAATGATCTAGTATTAATGGATAATACATTTATTACATGATTTTATGTTCTATTATTTATTAAATGATGATAAATTATGATATCTACTTGAGGTGTTATCACTCAATAATTTTATATTGTTCTACAATATGAACTATTTTATTGAATAAATAGTCTCCTGATATTACCGAAATTTTAATGCCTCTATTATAGATTATAAGGTGTACAAGGATTCATTATTGAGGTCATTTGTGAACCAAACTATGGCACCAGGCCTATGGCATCATGGATGAGACATCATAGTTATTGTGTATAGTTGGATTTGAATGTGTTGTGGTTTGGATATTGTGAGGGTAGACTAGTTGTTATATCCTAGTACATATGGTACATGGTAATAATTTTATAATGTTAATGGTATAAATTGAAATAAGTTTTTCTTAAATAAAATATCTATATGTGTCAATTGGTACATGAATTGAAATTTGAAAAATTTACAAGAACGATTTAGCTGATGTATAGAGTGTTTTATAATTAAATATGGAATGAACAAAATAATTTAATCCGGAATCATAATAAATGGAAAAATATTAATACTCATTGAATTGTAATGAATGATGAATTAATAGATGTTGTTTACTCTATAGTGTAGATAGAAGGATTTTGTTGAAGAAGCAATGGGTGGTGGATATTGTTGGAAGATTTGGAAGTTGTTTGGGTTTTGATAGTATTGTTTGTTGTGGTACCTTATGCTAACTATTGTTTTTGAAAACAATACATGTATTTTGAATTTTATTTATTACAAACGCAACAAATTTTATAAAATATTACGGACATAAAATATTTTTTTGTTTCAAGTGATTTCCCTATAATACTTGTTTGAGATAACTGATTTATGGGTTCCCCCTATTCCCATATCTCATTTACGGTGAAAAATATTGAAGATGGTTGTTGTATATGTTGGTTATGCTAAATTATGGGGGATAATCTTGGTAGGATCAGTTAATGTTGTTGATTTAAATGATCTTAATGATACACCATTATGAAATATATATTGTGGTCATTATGATTATAGATATTGAAATCAATATTATTGGGTGAATGAAACATGATGAGAGATTAATCCACCCATGATGTGGAGGGGATCTATAGATTATGATAGTGAAGGATACATGGGCATTGATTGATTATAATATTTTCTAATTATCTTGATGTGGGTGTCTTGGAAGATAATGATAAATATTTGATCATAAATAAGGGATTAGATAAGAGGACTTCCCAAATTGGTTCAAAATATAATAAAAAAATAGGGGAAGAGGTTGTGGTATCCATTAATTATATACATTTCGAACTATTTTTTCCTCACATGATGATATATTTAGATATTGATCCTTAGAGTGGCTTCATTGGTTATTACTATTATTTATGTGCATGTTTTTCATGTTTTAAAATCCTATGTGAAATAGTGTTTTCTTTCCCTGATTACATATGAAACCATGTGTCGGATCCTTCTAAGTATACATGCTATACTAGAAGAACGTATATATAGACTATTATTCGTATTACGAGTAGTTATATGATGATATATATTTGAATTAATGTTTGTATTTTAGAACATGAATGGATTCATTATGTCTTTTACTTTTAGTGATTCATTTTAATTATTGGCCAATGTAATTGTCGACATTAATTTTGGGATAATTATTATTTTTTAATTATGAAATGGTGGATTATTGGTGGTTCTATTTTAGTATATTTATATTATTATTGAATGTAATGGCTTTGGTTATCTGTTTCATACCCTCAAGGATAGTGTCCCACCTAAGGGATATTTGTGGGAGTCATCAGAGGTCACCTTCTATAATCATTTCAATCTTGCGATGGGTACCCATGTAGAGTTAAATGGATGATTTATTTTTTGGATTTTTTGATATATTTTATTTAGAATGGGTATATTACCTGTTAAGTCATTCATGGGGTAGTTTATTAATAATTATTTAAACTCTTAACTCTTAATACAAAAAAGGGATAGAATCTATAAGATTAGATTTTGAGGCCCCATGATTTCAAACATTTAGACAACAAGAATTATAAACATCCTCGGAAACATTATGATTCATGAAATTCAGAGACCTATCAAGGAAATACACTTTAATAATTAATTCAATCTTTATTGGGTGTTGTGATTTTGGAAAATTAATGTTAAACTCAATTAATGGAATGGTAATAATTTACATGTCACTAGTCTTAGGGATTCGTTACAATGTTCAAAAATTGATCCTAGTTATCGAATTTATGAAATCATAGGTTGATAGGTTCATTAGTCTCATATCATCTAGAATTTCATGATTTACTAAATAGAGTAATATGATATATAGTATAAGTAATTTTGTACATTTTATTATTATATTCTACAAAATTATTTGGGGAGTGTTTACTGTTTAAATACACACTGTGAGCTAGAGAGGATTGATTTTTTTACTTCATTATGATTCAAGACCTGGATGAGTACTATGGTCCATAGGAAATCAATCAGATTTTGTGTCCATAATGTCAATATTTTATGTTGCATATAGTTGAACTGATATAAGAATATGTTTATTAAGATGTGTTTTGTATAGATATTTTACTATATTTCAAATAACAAATAATGATATAAATGTAGAGAATGAGATGTTTATCCTTGGTTAAGGGTTCTTCAGGGTTTGATATCGTAATTTGTAGTTCATATAGCTTAAGTGATTCACATATTTCAATTTTTGGAAGAGGAATATTCAACATTGTGTCTTGAGGAGTTTTTTTATTGAATGATCCAATATGTAGTCACTATATCTAGGATACATATTTTCATAGTTCTGTAGAATAAAGATGGTTTTATTAATTAAAAGAAATTTTAGGAAGGGATGAGGTAAAGATGGTCTGAGGATTGGAATCCCTATTATGGGATGGAATTATACTTGGCCCTAGCTATGAGTCCCCAAACTCCAAAGGTCGTCAATATATAGTGAGGGTGTAATATGGGTGATAGTTGGGGTAATATACCCTTAGATGATGAAAATTTATTTTTATGAGTATATATATAACCTTTTATGAATGTAATCACTCAGGTGACATAATAAATACATTATAATAGGTGATAAAATTCAATATCAAAAAAATATTGAATAAATATAAAACATCAGTAATGAAAATAAATAAACGTGATAAATATTCACTATAGCTATGTTTGCATACATAATAGGTTTTACATTATACTGTATAGTAATTTTTTTTAAAATGGTATGATCACAATACACAAAAATATATGTATATTGAAATAGAAATGAAAACCCAAAAGTTATCTCTAGCTGTGGAAAGAAATGATGCTCCCTTGAATTCCATCAATGCAATATAAAATACTAGGATCTTACTCGAGGTCCAAAACCATTAATTTAATTTAATATTGTAAATTATACATGCATCCTTAAGGGACCATGTGGGGTGTGAGAATGATTCTCAGTGGGATACAACAAACGTGTGATTACATTAATTTTTTCGATTAGAAGGTCTAATCTATAAATGAGTAAAATAGCAACGCAAGGATAAATAATTAAACACGAACATCACTGGTGGTCGAAATCCACTTGGAAACTATCAACTTCCTTTACCAATGCATAAACCAAGGAAGAGGAAAGGATCCTTAAGTCTAAAATATAGGAATCATATGTTGTCATAAAGTCATAGGAGAACCCTCATGTTCATCCTTTTTATTCTAAATGAAATCACATTCCATCAATTGAGTAACATAGGTCCCAAAGGATCGCCCAATCAACTAGTATCTAGTCCCTCAGACCATACTCCAAAGAAACAATTGGATCAATTTCCAATGACTGGAGACACAATGATACCTATACTAAAATAATAACTTTCATCAGCTCAACAACGAAAATCTTGGTAATAGGGATTCCAATCCTCAGAAATGATCCTAGGACAACAACATCAAGCTTGTTAGGCCTCACACCCCAACTGATAGCCTCAACACTATCCCTTGATGGCTCCTCACCATCATTATGGATTTCAATGGAAATCACACCCATAAATTTAAATATGACACAACTATCAGTGGAATCTAACCATAGTAGTGTCTAAAACCACTACAATATCACATAAAAATGCATTCACATGACTCCAATAATGCTTTCTCCAATCACTAGAGTGGGGAAATCACAAAATAGTACCTAATAAAACACAAGCTCAAAACATCATACCTTGAAGACTATGTTACCCAATTTCGATGTCCATTAAATGTAATAACATGAGAATTTTCCTCAAACTAATGACCTTACACCTCAATCCAAAAAACATGTATCCCAATTGGTGACCTTTTAAACAATGTAACATGATCCAATCCCATCATGATGATCACATTGCCTCAAACAAATATCCCTCACTATCTCAATCCGTAGACCATGACCATCATGATACCATGGATTTTAATAATACATTATAATCAAATCATATATATATAACACCTAAATTTAAATAAAATCAAAAAATTTAACATAAACATATCACCTAGCCTAACTACCCAAGGTAGTCCACCACCTCAATCCCAGCCTCACAAAACTATCTTTTTTAGGAATTTCTAACAAACATCCCATAACATCATAAAATTAATTTAATATCATGAATTATATTTATTCTTGTCTTTATCCTCTACCCAATGCTGAAAAAAAATAAATCCCACAAAAAAATTCTACAAAAAGTATACACCACATACCTTGGGGTCATAGTCATAATAACTTCTTGTCATAGCCTCTAACACCTTACGATAAAGAAGCAACCAAAGCTTCCCTCGAAAGAACATTAAATATCTATGAAATAATGAAATATATTTAGTGTTCCATGATAGATTATTGAATAAAAAGTGAAGAATGAGATATGGGATACTCCATAACACCATTCCACTAAACACGAAAACTAACAAAATAGACCTTAGATGGAGGATAAGTATCACAACCTATGAGACGATGAAATGGGAGAGCCTCTAAATTTCATGTGAACAAAGGAGAAAAAATAAGTTGAATGGGATGAAATACATAGTAATGAAAATCCTTATTTAAAAAATATATGGATTTTGTGTTGGCTCACATAGTGTTCCAAACCATATGTCATCCATGTGCGCTACAATGTTGTGGTATTTTCAAAATGGAACTACCTATGCCCATTGCACAAAATTTTTTGTACCCATGCCTATGTAATGTGAAAACCCTATAAAAACTAACAAATTAAACAAATTTACATTCATCCAAACATACGATTTCTTCGAAAATATTTGGTATAAAAAATTAGGTCGAAACATTTTCTCTGAGTGAGTTTTGAAAAACCTAGCACCTCAACCTCAAACACCGAAAATTGGTCTATTTAGAATCTAACACATCCAATAACCAAAACAACACCATAAAAAAATTACCAACCCCCATACACAACCAAAAACTGATTTTTGGTTGAAGGGAAACCTGGAATTATGTTTTTATAATTGAAAATTAAATTTCCATACCCACCAATTCAAAAAATTCAACACGGGAGATGTCTTCAATCTTCTTTAAAATACCTGGGATTTTACAATCTCCCCCAACTTATCCTATATCGTCCTAGAGATATAAAAAACTAGATATTGTACCAAACATACTAATCAAATTAAAAATGAACTGAAATACTCTAGTCAAATGTGTATGTGTCAACTGCTTCTAAGGTCTCCCCACTATACGAGTGAACTACCTTAGTCGCAAATAGACCCCAAATGACACAAAATTCTAGTAAATTGACAATTTCTGGACACACATGTCCTCCCATGATGAATATTCACTCCTTCACCAAATTAGGTTCTCTTGTGTCACACTCGACTCCAATTAAAATCCCGCACTAACATGGTGACCATGTTGTGATGATGCCAAACATGAATACAATGAGTTATTGCATCTCAATAGATGATCAAAAAATCTATATGCCATGAACCATAATATATTATCACATGGAACTGATTAAAATATTCTTATGCACCTCATGCAATCCATTTCTTCTTGAAGTCTTGATTCAAAAGCACCTCAATAATCACTCATCCATAGATGCTCACATATAATACCCAGCACCACATACTTCATATATATATATATTATGCATATAATATGATTCTAACCAACTAACCTGTATTTGGTTAGCCCACATATACGGCTTGTTCAACCCATGGACCCAAAATAGACATTACCTAACAGGACATGCCAAAACAAAACAAAAAGAACATCTAATACAATGACATAACTCTAACTGCTTCCTACACACTAGAATTATATGACCCTAGAAAATCTACTATGTGAACATGGTATGAAGCCCGCCTACCTAATACTCAACCTCCCTATGGTGGTGCACCAACAACCAGCCACGGACCCTTATACAAGGTTATATAACATCTTCCATGTCCTCCTCGTGCAACTGATACATGACTACAATAACCATGTATTGTTGTCAGTTTGATCTCAATGCCTTGAGTCCTCCCAAATACGAAACTACTGGCCACTCAAGAAGGAATACTAGTGAATATCTAGAGATTCCCAAGCAGTCCACATGTCCAGTACTCCTTTGGAGGATTCACACATTATGTCTAAATAATATATATAATGACACATAGAAAACACACTATTGAGGAACTATTATAAGATTAATTACTAAGGTATTGGCCTAATTGAACTTCTATATCACATCCCTACCTAGATTATTGGTATTTAAATAATCACTAAATTATTTAAAAAAATATTTCACTTGACTTGCGTTAGACTGTTCTGTTAGATTCCCCTTGTCTATGTGCGCCAAATTCTCCACCAATGAGAATGATGATAGCATGAATATGATTACCTACCCCGAAATTCGAGGTCATAAACCATCCAAAAAATTATTCTTCCTAAATATAACATCACCCACCATACTAGTTGATTAAATATAAAATCAGTGATTTTAAATTCATATTACATGACAGAAGTTTCACCCTACTAAAGGACCAAGAAATCTAGAGATTTCTCCACCCTCAGTATCTCTGGGAATACGTACTCGAAGAACGTATCTTCAATGTTCTAATAGGCCAGTCCCTCTTTATTTCCTTCCTGAACCATCACATCCCACCAGTGATTTGTCAGTACTCTATGAATGTTGCTTGACTGTTTCACTATCATCACTAGAGTTGTCTCTAAATACAATAAAACAATCATAAATTCCTCGATACAGTTCTCAAATACATGTGGACCACCATCACCATTAAAAAATCATGGTTTCCGCAATCGGTACTCTCGAGTTAGATACTCTATAGGTGGATCTCCTCCCTAATCTCCCCTCTCAAACAATTAGATCACATGTACCAGTCTCTCTCTTACCTACCCATCAATACAAAATCCAAAATGTGTCAATTATAGAGGCCTCCTCACTTATCCTAAAGCCTGAACCTATTAATGTACTATATTTCCCTCATATACCTAGCCATTAGGGGCCTCAACCTTCTCCTTCTATAGTGGTAACCTACTACAACTCACCTGAACATTAATATTATCCATCTATTTAAATACCTATTTAATACTATCACATGTTCAAATATCCTAGATAACATGTATAAATATCATAGTTAAAAAAATAGTAAAATGTGGCAATGTATAACCTCCCTTACCCTTCCCCAAATATACCATGTCATAAGACATCCCAACCCAATTTCTTCCATACCTTCCCACAACTGAGGTAGGTATTGAATACTCCCAACAACAAACCCATCCTAAAGATCACATCATCTCAAACTGATGAACATATTTCCAAACCGTATGATAAGCATAATCCCTTTTTCATCATACAATCATGCTCCAATAAGATCCATCCCATATATATATACAAATGACATAAAAAATAATTAATTATTGGGGGACATAACATTTGAAAAGAATTTCATAACATAGGATAATTTATATACATAATTGAGAATCATATTATGATTATAAAAAATGAAATAACAAGCATAAAAAACACACCATTAATTATAAGGAAAAGGATCTAATATGCATTACATTCTATACTAGTACAAGGGTTACAAGTCACATGCCATTACAAATAAATACTCACATTCCAATAATACCACACAAGGTGTAAATAATATAAATTTAAAAATGAAAGAAAAAACAACAACATTCCCATCCACGAAAACTGATTCCATTTCTCATGAATGGAGAAACATGAACCCATACAATAGATATACCCATAGTTCCAAAATAACATATTCTTTAGTGTACAATAGGAAATATAAAAACCTAGATGAAAAGAAAATAAAAACAAATTTTATAGAAATGGTATCCAGATGAATACAACTACAATTTCCTAATCATGAAACCATCTGATACAATTTGTAGTATCCTAACCTGGATACAACATTTTATCAGTTTTGGTGACCTAATTTCTATAACACCCCAAGCATCCATGGTACACTTCTCTTTTAATAATGCAATAGCGTTTGTTGTATGCATCTTTGAGGTCTAACACACAACAACCAATCAAACTAGCCGTTATGAATATTAATACCCACTTTTTGAATTTTTATAAATTTTATCATTCAAAATGGACTTCATAATATCAAAATTATCTTTGGGTGAATTTTCAGTATTTTTCCAAAAAAATTCAATTTTAGATAAATAGTGAAAAACACTTAGTTATAGTTTAAACCAGAATTTGTATTTAAATAAATATATTTTTTATTTTATTTTATTTTAGATCAAAATAGATACATAATACCTATATAAGTTTAATGAAATTAATTGGAGTTTGTTTATAATAATTTTAGATATATAACAATTTTATTGAACTTTTTATTGCCATTTACCCACCTCCAAGGAGCATTTGAAAATTTACATAGAACATAATTTTACTATTTCTGTGAGTTGAATTTTGAAATTCCGAGAGACATAGTTGAAATGATTATTTAAAAGGTGGTTCAATGAGATGAAAATATTTTTTGGTTAATAGTGACATTTTACTTTAATTTACCTGGGTTAAGAGTAAATAGGGTAATTATGGATAAAATTTATATTATTATTACACTAACACATGTCTTAATTAGATTTGATAAGCCTAATTCGACCCAATATATCCTTAGGAATCAAATATGATCATTTCTGACCTATTGGATTAGATTAAGACATATATTATTATTTAATTCAAAGAAGAGTTAAAAGTGTTAAAATTAATGTTCAATAACTAAAATATTTTTAATATAGGGTTATACAGAAGAGAAATTCAACTCTAAATATTAATTAGAAATATAATAACATTTATTTAATAATGGTATTTTATTTTTAATTTTTAGACATTAAATAATTTAATTTATTTATAACACAATGATGATGCGGTAATTACCTTATTATTGATATATTAAAATAATTGATATTATAAATACCCAAATAAATGTAACTTGAAACCTTTTTCGAATTACAATTAATTTTTGATAATTTGAAATGTTAGGGTTTATTAAATGATTTTTTTTTAATAAATAATGATGTTATGGGTTTAGAAAAAAAATACAAAATAGTGTCAAAATTGACATAAAAGGGTTTTTAAAACAAATATTATATTATTAATTGATATTTTCTTCCTAAAAATCTAATGTTTCGAAAAAATCATTAAAAACTATTACATATGTCATTAATGAACCACTTGGGGTACTCTTGGATTTTTATAGTAAGTTTATTAACTATTTAATATAAAAATAAAAAGAGACATTATAAATGTCAAACTATTTAACAAAGAGTGAAATATATAATATAAGGTCAATATAGTGACAAAAACATGTATAAAACATATTGGTTGAGAGGTTTTAGACCAATCCTCACAATATTCTTTAAATTATTTATTTTGGAGCCATTAGAATCCTAACATGATTTTATTATAAAATAATATTTCAACTTTTTTCTATGGTGCCCATCACCCCTAATATAAAAGGGAACTTTACCTTCCCTCAAATTCACATCTTCAAATCCATTTGGATCAGTTAAAACATTTCCAAATATATTCCTAGCTGTCCTAAATTCATCCTAAGGGCCTTATTTTGATCATAAATCCATCCTAAGGATCCATTTTGATCAAATATAAAGGAAGAAACCGAAGAAGAGGTAAATATCTCACCACCTCTTTCAAGTTAATTTTTTCGTCCACATCCGCTTTATTTGTTGTTTACATTATAAAATATTAAATCCAATATCTTATAAATATTGTGATGTCATTATAGAAATGGTACAACCATATTCCTTATGTTATATATCTTAGGAGGAACATGTCACCATACGTGCGTACGTACGGCTTACCGTCTCCACGTCGTGGTGTAGTTGTTATTCAATACATTATTATTTTGATGGGTAAAATAATGATGTATAATTGATTTAAATAATATATATAACATGTTAATGTTTTGTATATAAGATATACTATCCATTTAGTTACAATTTTAATTACAAAATAATGATATTGTCGCTCGTACGTACGTACGGATTATCGTCTCCACGAACTCCATGAGATTCATTCCCCATCATATACATTCAAGACTAATTTTTATTAGATGATTTATATTAATGTTTAGTGACTTAATATCAACATGAATATAAATATGATACATACTATCCATAAAAAACATAACTTACATAAAAAATCATATAATGGATAATGAATCAGTTTACACCCGAAACGACGATAATACTAAAATATTATTAACAAATAAATATTATAAGATAATATATGATATCATATTAATGTATATTATTCTTGTATAAAATAATAACAATTATTTCACCATTATACAGGAGTTTATCTTAATCTAGACCATGGAAACGTATAATATAAGGTTTTATTTCACAATCTCATTATTATCCAAAGTTGTTTTTACGTAAGTATCTAATGGGTATTCTTTATCATCCACATGTGTGCTTTCCAAATTATATATTCCAAAACATTATTACTACATACTATAATATGGTTTAATGTAATTTTTACATTTATTTGACCATATATATTTTGAGAGGAATCAATATTGGAAAAATGAACCAAAATATTTGAATGGATCGGACAGAAGCTGGGATGGACAGCTGTGAGATTACAGAAATATTTGAAAAATCAACCTAAATTCCATTCCTAGAAATATGGTGGCACTAGAAGACGCTATTTTATACCGTATAATAGAATTTTTATCAAATTAAAACCGGATTACTGTTCTTGAAACATTCATTTACTAACTCAAAATTTCTCAAAGTGGTATTGAATGTCATCCCATATACTAAGAAATTTTCCATGAAAAAATCTATAATCTCCTCTACAAAATCATTAAATATTTCAAACATACATATTTTGAATCTGGCTCGAGCATTGTACATGATGAAAGACATCTGTCGAAATGAAAAGGTTCCATATGGGCATGTGTAGTTTCCCTTTTCATTTTCATCGGGGGAAATGAAAATTTCTTTATATCTTGAATAACCATCTAAGAAGGATTATAACTCATGCCTTGCCAACCACTCCACCATTTAATCCATAAATTTAAGTGGGAGGTGATCTTTTATTGTGTAGTTATTGAGTTTATATTAGTTTACACATACACTCAATCTTCTGACTATATGTTTCAGGATAAGCACATTTCTATCATTGGACACCATGGTGATACCTCCCTTTTTGGGCACCACATGTTGAGGATATACCCATAGGCTGTCGGAGATTGGATAAATTATGTCAGCATCTAAAATATTAATCACTTACATCATTATGTCCTCCTTCATTGTGGGTTCAACAATAGTTGTGTTTTATGGGAGGGCTTTTCCTCTTCCTTGACAAGAACATTATGCATGAAATTATTGGGACTAATACCATTGAGATAAGTTACCGTCCAACCAATTTACTTCCTTTTAATCCTAAAAACTTGTAAGAGTGCATCCTATTGATCTTTTGTGAGTGATGGATGCAGGATCACCAGCAGAGTATTTTTATTCCCCAAGTACCCACATCTTAAATATGATGATAGAGGTTTCAACTCAAGCTATGGGGATTTGAGAACTGACAGAATAATCTTCTTGACCTCAGCAAGCTCAAGAAAATATAGTACCACTTTACGCTTACAATAATGATGGCCATGTCCATCAATAAATTGTAGCTCTTCTAGTTCATCCTCAGGATGTATGACTTTTATAATTGGGGAATCAGTGAAAGAGCAACATCCCTGATCTCTTTCCATATGACCAACGTGATCATCCAATGTCATTACTACACAGTTTTTCTCATGTTCCACAATTGATGAATGTTTGATCGATAGTAGGATTTTCTAAGAAACACTTTCATATCTAACTTTGGATATCAACTCGCCTTGATAAACATCAATTAAAAACATCCCAGTTACCAAGAAGGGTCTTCCAAGAATTATAGGTTCTTCTTGGTCTTATTCCATTTAGATTTTTATAAAACGTGCATTCAGAATCAATATTTCCACTTTCACTAGAACATCTTATAGATGACCTTAAGGATATTTAATTGAGAGATAGACTAGATATAATGCAACTCAAGTTGTCTTGAGGTCTTTAAGCCCCAATTTCATGAAATCACTAATGAGAATGATATATAATCAAGTAGATAATTGAATGAAATACTTTACTCAGAAGTTTCATTTGTTCAAGGGATCAAGAAACATACTGGGTCATAGAGCAGTGGAGGAAGAGAGTGTTGCACCCACGCTGGGCATTCCTTGGTGAGGTGATTGGTTCCCAATTCCTCTATATTTCTTTTATTCTAGAAGTTTTCCTACATAAACATTGTGTTTGTGGGAATTTGATTTAATGCCTTTCCGAATGGAATGTTTATATTCAATTTTTGGAATACTTCCACAAACATATCTATCTTTTTATCTAGCTTCCTTTTTTTCATTCATAATGGAACGGGTAAGGTGGTTTAATAATGATTAACTTCATCCTTTACCATTTCTAGTGTTCCATATATTTCTTAAATTAGTTTATGATATAAGGGGGACTCTTCAGATTCAAATTATCTATCTTATGATTGATTTTAATTTATAGCTTCAACATGTCTTTTAGTTTCTCTCTAGGAAGCCCCTTCCCACTTCCAAAGGATGCCTACTTATTATGGAACATTATCTTAGTTGTTCAAATGAATTTTGATTCCATTTCTTCTATCCTAGATACAGGATCCTATTGAAGTGGTTGGTAATTTTGTTGAGGTGGTGTTTATTTTGGATGTTTCACAAGTCATGTGTTTTTATACCCTTTTTTCTTGTAAGATTTATAATGAAACCAATTGTTTTATTGCTTCATGGGATACATATTCTGAATTTTCTACAAACATTAACCAGGTGATCTCTATGGTCGAGGATGAGGAGGTTGTGGTTGATTATCCTAGACCATATTTTTATTATCTTTATAGGATGGGTTCTGTTATTTTGAGTAGATATTTGGCACTCGATTATTAAAAACATAGTTCACCTCATACGTTAAAGGTCCCACACATTCCCTAGAGCACTCACCCAGGGTGTGGTTGCCTGCACATTCACTACATGTCATGTGATTGACCTCTTGATCATGAGACATATGTTTCAAATTAAATGCATCTATCTTCATGGATTTGACATCATGTTAGTCCACAAGCATATTAGTGTAATCTATGTTTCGTATGCCTCTCGGTTGAGTACCTCTCTTAGACTACCATTGGAAGCTATTCGATAAAATGCCTTCCAAAAAATCACCGAGTTCTTCTAGAGACATCCTCATAATTGTACCTCTAAGTGTTGTGCCGCCACTAATTTAGTGTTTTTAGTGAGACCAACATAAAATATGTGTACTTTCATTCACAATGGTATGCCAAGATGAGTTCATTTTCTCAAAATAACCTTGAAATTCTACCAATACTCATATAATTATTCAGAACCAGGAAGTTGAAAATTATTAATATTATTCTGAAAATTATCCATCTTAGAGGGTGGAAGATAACTTGACATGAATAGTTGGTCCAATCCCTCCCATGTGATAATGGACCATTGATACATTCCCTTACTCCAATCCTTCTCATTATCCCTTAATGATAAGAGAAACATCTAAAGTTGAGATCCATATTCTGATATGCTTTGGAAGAAGATCATGTCACAACTTTCCATAAAATTTGATAGATGTGTTTTGGGGCCTTCAAATGGAATGCCTATAAACTAAAATATGTTTTGAATAAGCTACATGATATCTGGATTGATTTCAAAGTGTTGACCACCACTGGTGGTCTGACAATTCCTGTATCTGCTCTATTGATGGAAGGAAACCCATACTCAATAGGAGTATGATGTGGAGGGATTTATTTTGGAGGCATTATTGGTATTTATTATTCCTGGACGTGAGGGAAATATCATGGATTATTTGGATGTAAATATGATTTCAGATCCTGGGGAAGATATTCTTATTTCTATGAATGTCCAATCCCAAACCTAAACTGAGTCGGAGGTCATTGCGTGTATCATGGTACATACACTATAACATTTGAAGGTGTATTCTGGATCTGATCCTCCTTAGCGGCCAAATGTTGGTTTCCTTCAATAAACAGATGACTTATCAACTATTTGGATGAATTACTATTCTTCTTCTTCAACATTAACAATGGGGACATTTGGGTTGTGGTTGTCCATAAGTGAACGTCGTCACCTAAACATGGTTCTCCTGATTTCTAAATCAGGATTATGTATTTATAATGATTCAACATTCATAGAATCTATGACCCAGCAACCCATACACCAATGGATCTTCACAACACCAAACAAAACACCATGTATAAATGAAAAAAATCCAAAAATATTCCAAAAAAATATAATGTGAAGAATAGAATTTTCAAAATTTTTCATTTTTTAATAAGTTAATAAAAATATATTAAACAAAAAACCCTTAATTGTTCACCATAGAAACATCACCACAATTTTTTTTCATTCAAATATAGGTTCTATGTTTTGAATCCCAATTTTATATTCCATTTATTTCTATTAGTACTATGTAAGTACGAGGTCAATCCACAGATACAATTATGGTGACGTGATTCTTTGAATTGCAATTAATTATGTAAATATGTTGAATTTTAATAATGTGTGTAATTTTATTGTAGTTATTATCTTACTACAGAACAAATGATAAGTTTATTTTAATTCTAAAATGAATAAACTCATGAGTATAGGAAAACTCAAACTAATTGTTATGTTTTATGATAAAAACATGGTGAGGCTATGAATTATTGTATTCGTCATCAAAAATACATTTACCAAATGTGTTTTGTTGTTTAAAATAACCCACATTTATATATTTGGAATGTATGTAAACCCCCTTGGAATAGTGAGTATATATTAATTCGTTGAAAATCAATTCTTTGGTTTCGAATTTGGTTTCTAATAATTTTTCATTAAGGAACTCCATTTTGAAACAACATGTACACCCAATTATCATAAATGAACTTATCATGATTCACCTAATGATCCATGGAAACATCATTGTTTGTCTAATATCTCATTTATATAATTTTTAGGAAATAAATTCATGTGGAATTGTGTGAGGAAAATAAACAACATAGTCATAGGAAAATTAATCATTTAACGAACCCACATTTACCCACATCCCTAACAGAAGGAGAAATTAGTCTCTCATATAGAAAATGATGAGAATAATAGTAATTATATTTGAATAATCCATTATAGTAGATGTAGAAAAAAAATCAATACTTAAAAAGGAAAAATTACAGAACATGTATATATTGTGTTATAAGATCTTCCTCCACAATGAACTATCTTCTCTTGATCCTCCCCTAACTCATATGTTCATTTCCCAAAAAAACTTTTCATCCACCACTTGTTCTATTTATTTGGGGTCCATTCATTGGGTTAGTGTTTGGGTTCGAGGGTATATAGAGGTAGGTGAGGGGATTTTTACCACTGCACGGTTACGGTGTATAGTTTTTCAAACTGTAAGGCAATTGTGAGCACAATTTTTTCAACCCAAGAAGAAATGCATAGCCAAATTGGCCGGGCCACATGGTTTGGTACACCGTGTGGATCCATTGTAAATGGGATCAGTCAAAAACTTCCAAAACTACCTGGTTTTCTAGGAACCTGCATTGTTTTTACAAGCCATGAGGAGACCATGTGGACTGTCTCTGTCATGAATTGCATAGTCAGTCTTTTACATATGTAACACCCCGATATTTTATGAAAAATATTCTTTTTAATTTCATTAATGTCTTGTGTTGAACGCTGCACCAAAATGAGCTTGCACAACACACATCCTTGACTTTCCTTGCATTACATGCAATCACGACCTTCCTCGATAGCGTGTGTAGTACGTAATACCGAGTATCACTAAATAACGATATGCTATTAAAATATTATTAAAACTAGCGGTTATGAATAGTAATAACCACTTTTTGAAATTTTGAAATTTTTATTTTTCAAAATGGACTTCATTTCTGGATTCAGAATATCAAAATTAGCATATGGTGAAATTTTGGTACTTTTCGGATAAATTTCATTTTCTGATGAATAGTGAAAATTACAAAATTTTACTAAAAACAACCTTTTTAATTGAAATAATTATTAGTGATAAATTATTAATTTGAGTGGTTTTAAAGTATATTTAGAATATATTTTTACAATTTAATACAATTTTGTTCATTGGATGTAATTTCACATTTAAATCAAAGATAAACAAGTGTCAATTTTTTTATAGTTATTATCTCTTAAGAACACGCTATTGGTTTTGACGACGGAAATTAATTTTTAAATTAATTAATACAACTGATATGTTTTGAATTTGGTAAAATAGACATCATTTTTGAGTTCATAATATCAAATATAGCTTAGACCTAATTTTTGGTATTTTTCTGGAAACTTTTATTTTTTGATGAATAGCGATACCACTAAGTGGTAGTTAAGAAAAATGAATTTTTCATAAAACATAATTTTACTGCTTCTATGAGTGTAATTTCAATAATTTGAGAGACACGGTTGATGCCAATAAGTAAGATGTGGTTCAATGAGATGAAAATATTTTTTGGTGAATAGTAACTTTTTACTTTTTTTTACCACGGTTAAAAGTCAATAGGGTAATTAAGGGTAAAAATGATATTATTATTATCCTAACACATGTTATAATTCTACTAGATAAGTCTAATTCGACCAAAAACAACCTTACAAATAAAATATGACCATTTAGTCCCACTTGGATTAGATTAGGACATTTATTATTAATTTATTTAAAGAAGGGTTAAAATAGTTAAAATCAATGATTAATAAGTAAATCATTTTTAATATGGGGTTATACATAATATAAATTCGACTATAAATATTCATTAGAAAGATAATATTATTTCCTACATAATGGTATTTTAATTTTAATTTTTAGATATTAAATAATTTAATTTATTTATGACACAACGATGATGCAGTAATTATCTTATTAATGAAATATTGACATAATTGATGTTAATAAATACCCAAATAAATGTAATTTGAGACTTTTTATGAATTACACTACATTTATAGGTTAATATAACATGTTAGTATTGATTTAATTAAATTTATTCGATCTAATCATTCTGTTATAATTTTCACAAAAATCAATTACTTAATAGTGTCAAAATTGACATAAAATAGTTTTTAAAACAAATATTATATTATTAATTGTTCTTTAATTATTAAAAATCTAAGTCTCATACTAGTGACTTAGATAAGGTTATATATATTAATAATAAACAACTTGGGTTTCTTTTGGCATGATATAGTAAGTTTATTAACCTTATAGTGCAAGAAAACAAGAAGACACGATTAAAGTTAAATTATCTAACTTAAATATAAATCTAAATGATAAGGTTAAAATTGATACCTAAACTTGTCTAAATTAAATTTTATGAGATTATATGGACCCCTACCCACCTTAGCTTATATATATATCATTTTGGAGCTATTAAAAACCTAATTTGACTTTATAATAAAATAATATTTTTAGTTATTCCAAAGGTGCCCCTCTCCTCCCTTATAAAAGGGAACCTCCTCCCCCTCTTCCTCACACCACATTTAGCCTTCAAGCTCGGCAAACCCCTGAAAATTTATCCTCTCCACTTCCCTTAAAACATCCTAGAGGTTCTGGTCTTCTTCAAAGACCTATTTTAGTGCCCTAAAAGGAGGTCTCAAAGAAGCACTTCAAAGAAAAGGTAATGTCTGTTACCGATTCTCTCATATTTATTTCTTCGTCCACTTATTCTTATTTAGTTGTTTAATTATGAAGTAATAACATCAGTATCAATCATATACTGATATGTTATTATATGTATGAAACAACCCTATTTCACCATCTATCTATCCTACGGAAAACGAAATCACAGCTCGTGTATACGTACAGAATACCGTCTCCACGCCGTGGTGTAATCTATTTTCCACCACCACCTTACTTGGATGGGTATAATGGTGTACATAATAACTATATATCATTATTGTAAAGTGATATTGATTCTGAAATACTATACATACACTCCAATACAATTCCACGATCATGAGAACGATATCATCGCTCGTGCGTACGTACGGACTACCATCTCCACGACGCGATGAGATTAATTCTCCACTTTAACCATTCATGAATGATTATAAAGTATATATAATAAGTAATCATGAAATATATGACATAATAATGATACTGGATTTATGTGTGTATATATTTATTTCATCTACTTAATTCCATTCAACTCAGTAAGGAAACGAAAACAGCGTTCGTGCGTACGTACGACCAACCGTCTCCATTAACGGTGTATTTTCTTTCCATTTACTGATCTATTATATATATGTATATTCTGAATATATATTATATATAAATCATTTTTTATAATTTGTAATTAAGTAATCATGATCTAAGTAATCATATGAATAATTACAAGTCAAAACACGGATGAAAAATGAAACGATTTTACCCAAAACACTCTTTAACATGGAATTTACAAAAGAACGGGTAATATAAAGTCACAAGTGAACCATATATGATATCATAATAATGAGTATGATTCTGGAATAAGTCAATGTCATTATTTAAATCATTATACAGGAGGTTCAGACACATACGAAGAAAATCGGACCTAATGTAAGGGAAATATCACAATCCCATTTTTATCCGAGATTGTTTATACTTTGGTATTTACTGGGGTGTATTTTCTCATCCACATCCATGCTTCCCCAATATGTGATATTAATATACTTATACAATAGTTAATATCCATGTTTACCCTTCGGTGAGTTTTTAGTAAAAGATATGAAAGGAATCTTTTGTCGTTTTTCATATGATGTACTTTTTGACTTTTCCGACGAAAGTACGAGAAGAATGTTTTTTTTGACTTATACGGATTGAATGGATTTTAAAAACATTATTTCCAAGAAGCTTCCTTTACAAGTTTTCAAGTTTATTTTTAATCAACTTCTTTTAGTTTAAAATTGTATGACATGTTAAGAAAGGAAAAATGTTTTTGAAGTAGAAAGGATATTTTCCTCAAGAATGGAGTTCAAGTGTTTTATCAAAATTTTTTTCCATCTAAGATAAAATATGGTTCTGTTTCTATCTCTATTATTACATTGATTTGATAATGTTGTGATGGAATTATTTTTATGAATTCCTATATCTTATATGAATTTTTTTATGATTTCATGATGTTTAAGAATCCCATTTTAATTACATGGGTTATGCAATGATGTATGATTTATGATTTTGTGGCACACATAAGAATGGTATCATTATGAGATGGGTGGGACCTATATCTCCCTCCAATGCATTGGGTAATGATTTTATATCTCATGAGATAGACATGGCTGGAACGGTAGGTTATACCGGTTCAGTGAAACCGGACTGAAATGTGGAGTGAACGCGGTTCAAAAAGGGACTTTTTCCACTAAGATAGTCTTGGCAGTGAGTCTTGACTAATAAGAAATGATTCTCTATGATTATGTGTGTTTGCCACAATGTTTCATGTTTTAAGTTATGATTATTGGGATTACATTTCACTACTACTATTTATCCCATGTTATGAAATTATGATCTCTTTTTCAGGTTACGATTTACAAAAGATATGTTCTTATGAATATGACGTGATTGATATTTCTTTGGTTTACCCTTACTGAGCATTTGAGCTCACCCTTTTATGTTTTCTCTTCCCCAGTACATAAAGAAAGGATTTAGGTTTAAAAAAAAGAAGAAGATCTTTATGGGAGATGCTGAAGATCTTTCACCATGATTAGAAGATTATATTCTGAGTTTCCAAAGACACTAAACTATTACGGTCCTTGTGTGTGTGTTTTTGTTATGTAATAAGTATTTTGACAAAGTAATGTAATGTCCATGTACGTCAGGCTTCGGGTCTCTACAGTTGGTATTAGAGAAAAGGTTTAGTCAACCTTTGGAAACTAGGATGCGAAAACGTTAGTGAGATCCCTAGAGATATTTCTAAGGTATGTCTAGGGATGTCCCTAAGGATAAGTATAAGTAGAGGATATAGTCCTAGAACTATAGTAATGATATTAGATTAAACTGAAGATGTTAGATATTGATGTTACTCCCCATTTATTATGATTTTTTCCTCTCACACTATTCTTTTTGGGTTTTAGATAATGGCTGGAACCCGAAGGAACCATGTTGATCAATGCAATGGACAATGCAATGATTGTCCTCCTGAACAAACAAATGTTATGGGAGATGGAGTGCAAAATCTTATTGCAATAATTACACAAGCTATGAATCATTCTGGACTTCCAAATGAGAAGAGAAGGGAACAATATTCTATTAAGTCCTTCATGAGGCAACATCCACCTTCTTTCTGTAGGTCTTCTGATCCAATTGTTGCTGAACAATGGATCAGTACTACTAAAAAGATATTTTCAGTTCTTCAATGTTCTGAACATTATAATGTCTTCTTAGCAGTATATCATTTGGAAGGTGAAGCTGATCAATGGTGGAATCTAATTAAGAATACAAGGCAAAGGGATGAAATTGAGTCCATTGAATGGGACGAGTTCAAGAACTTATTTTTCAATAAGTACTTCCCTCGTATTCTTCGAACTAAGATGGAGAAGGAGTTTCTTGAACTAATGCAAAAGGATGATGAATCTTTTGGTATATACAAAGCGATTTTTACATGGCCTCCAAGGTATGCATCTGGATTTATCATCCAACCTGAAAGTAATGTTGATCGATTCTTCAGTGGCTTAAAACCAAATCTTTGAAGGGCATTAGCTATAAGAGACTTCAGTAGCTATGAAGAAATTGTGCGTTGTGCTATCAAGGTAGAAATGAAAGTTTGTGTTACTTACCCATATCATAGAATTCACAAGAAACGAAAGATGGAGTTCAAGGAGAAATCTCGTAATATTGGTGAAAAGATGATGAATGTTTCCCTATGCTCAATGTGTGGAATGAAGCATGGTGGAGACTGTCTTAAAGGGTCTAGAAAATGTTTTATGTGTGGAAAAGAAGGTCATCGAGCAGCTGAGTGTCGAAGTAATGGAAAAAGGGTTTCTAATGATGTGAATAAAGAAAAGATTTCAGAGAACGCACCAACAACACTACAATGCTTCAAGTGCAAGGAAATGGGGCATTATGCTAATAAATTCCATAATCCAAGGGTTAGTGATGATCGACGTGAGCAACCACTTAAGGAAAAGGACAAAGGGAAGTCACATGCGATCACCATTGGCGATGTTGAATATGAAAACGATGTGTTAGAATGATTAAGTGTTTATGTAATGGGATTCCAGAATAATGTTGTATATAGTATCCTGGAATATTGGAATATTTATGTTTTGGTCTATTATGGTTTTCAGTAATTGTATGGCATCAGTAACCATGAAAAGTGATTGATATATTTTTGGAAAGAATATGATATGCACATAATGAAGGGATAAAGAGAATCTAATATGTTTGATAGTATTCATGAGCTCATGATTGACATAAGGACTAAGTGATATCATGGTTTGAGGATATAGAATTTTGAGGATTTTGGTATGTGGAAAGTGTTAACTTTTAACTGCATTAATGTTTTCACTAAGGTTCAATGGGTATTAATTTTTCAAGAGAATACATGATTAAGGCCTTCAAATGTTTGGAATGTTACCAACAAGACATATCTCATGATATACAGGGATCAACGATGGTATTTACATGCTTGTTATATGAACTCTTTGGTAATCGTTTTCACTATAATATGAGATTGGACAGCAGTATTATGGATAAGCCTAAAGATTGGAATGGAATATGTTGGAAATAAGTTAGTATTGTTTAAGGATAAAAGTTTTTTTTCGATATTATTGAAGGGATGTTATAGTAATGTAGTTTTTGAAAAAGGACAACCTGCAGGACGAGCGACAACCCATCACGTTGGACAAGGCTGTGGGAATCGAACCCACAACCAAAGTTCGACTGGCCTTTATCGCCTACCACTGCCCTACAGGAAGTCCCTGTTTAGTATAAACTAGTTTTATTATATTAATCAGTATGATATATAAAGTATAAGTCCATTTTAGGAACCATATATGATAAATCTCACTATAGATGGACTTATGTATTTTTTTTTTGATAACTTTTCTAACCTTTTGATTGAGACAGATGGAATGACCCATCATTCTAGCACATGATCTGCTAACACATCAGGAATGAAAAATTCAAATTAATTTCTTTAAGAGATGAAGTGGAAATTTCCAAATAATGACAAACAGTGAGACTATACCAAAATCACGAAAGTATTTCATCTAATTCCAATTTCATCAACTTTAGGGAAATGATCTTAAAATCCAAAATGTTGTCCTAGTGCACTTATATCTGATGAATCAGATGGTACCGTAGATCGTCACAAATTTATGGATTTGTGATTGTTGGCTTTTCCATAGCCATGTTATCTACCACTCTCCATGAGAACATGATGGTTATATTTCTCTTCTATATCCATATTTTCACCTATGTGAAAACCCGGTGATTAGTTTATTTGGGTAACCGTTACGTTTCATACTTTTGTTTTTAATGATTGGTTTTGGTATTCCTTTTTACGATGTGGGTTTATATTAAAGAAACTTTCTAATAGTAAACCATTTATAACCCCGACGAATTTCGAGGGTGAAATTCATTTTGAGGGGGGTAGAATGTAACACCCTGAGATTTTATGAAAAATATTCTTTTTAATTCCATTAATGTCTTGTGATGTACGCTACATGAAAAAGAGCATGAGAAACATGCATCCTTGACATGCCTTGCATTACAAGCAATCACGACCTTCCTCGATAGCGTGTTTAGTACGCAACACTGAGTTTCACTAAACAACGATATGCTATTAAAATATTATTAAAACTAGCCCTTATGAATAGTAATAAGAACTTTTTAAAATATTGAAATTTTTATTTTTCAAAATGGACTTCATTTTTGGATTTGGAATCTCAAAATTATCTTAGGGTGAAATTTCGGTACTTTTCAGATAACTTTCATTTTCTGATGAATAGTGAAAATTACTAAATTTTAATTAAAAACAACCTTTCTAATCGAAATAATTAATAGTGATAAATTATTTATTTGAGTGGTTTTAAATTATATTTAGAATATATTTTTACAATTAAATACAATGTTGTTCATTGGATGTAATTTCACATTTAAACCAGAGATAAACAAGTGTCAATCTTTTGATAGTTATTATCTCTTAAGAACACGTTATTTGTTTTGACGACGGAAATTAATTTTTAAATTAATTAATGAAACTAATATGTTTTGAATTTGGAAAAATAGACATCATTTTTGAGTTCATAATATCAAATATAGATTAGGCCTAATTTTTGGTATTTTTCTGGAAACTTTACTTTTTTGATGAATAGTGAAACCACTAAGTGGTAGTTAAGAAAAATGAATTTTTAATAAAACATAATTTTACCGCTTCTGTGAGTGGAATTTAAAAAATCCAAGAGACACAGTTGATGTCAGTAATTAAAATGTGGTTCAATGAGATGAATATAATTTTTGGTGAATAGTAACTTTTTACTATTTTTACCACGGTTAAAAGTAAATAGGGTAATTATGTGTAAAAATGATATTATTATTACTCTAAAGATGTCTTAATTCTACTGGATAAGTGTAATTAGACCAAAAACAACATTAGGAATAAAATATGACCATTTAGGCCAACTTGGATTATTTTAGGACATTTATTATTAATTTATTTAAAGAAGGGTTAAAATAGTTAAAATCAAAGATTAATAAGTAAATCATTTATAATACAGGGTTATACAAAATATAAATTCGACTATAAATATTCATTAGAAAGATAAAAATATTTCATACATAAATGTATTTTATTTGTAATTTTTAGACATTAAATAATTTAATTTATTTATGACACAACGATGATGCAGTAATTATATTATTAATGAAATATTGACATTATTGATGTTATAAATACCCAAAAAAATGTAATTTGAGACTTTTTATGAATTACACTAATTTTAGAGGTTAAAATGACATGTTAGTATTGATTTAATTAACTTGGTTCGATCTAATCATTCTGTTATGATATTCACAAAAATCAATTACTAAATAGTGTCAAAATTGACATAAATTAGCTTTTAAAACAAATATTATATTATTAATTGTTATTTTATTCATAAAAATATAAGGTTCTGCCTAATGACTTAGATAAGGTTATATATATTAATAATAAATAACTTGGGGTTCTTTTGTCTTGATATAGTAAGTTTATAAACCGTATAGTGTATGAAAACAAGAAGACACAGTGAAAGTTAAATTATCTAACTTAAAGTTAAATCTAAATGATAAGGTTATAATTGATACATAAACATGTCTAAATTTTATTGGATGAGATTATTTAGACCCCTACCAACCTTATATTCGAGATATATCAATTTGGAGCTATTAAAATCCTAATTTAACTTTATAATAAAATAATATTTTTAGTTATTCCAAAGGTGCCCCTCATCTCCCTTATAAAAGGGCTCCTCCTCCACCTATTCCTCAGACCACATTGAGCCTTCAAGCTCGGCCAAACCCTGACAATTTATCCTCTCCACTTCCCTAGAAACATCCTAGAGGTTCTGGTCTTCATCAAAGACCTATTATAGTGCCCTAAAAGGAGGTCTCAAAGAAGCACTTCAAAGAAAATGTAATGTCCGTTACCGATTCTTTCATCTTTATTTCTTCTTCCACTTCTTCTTATTTAGTTGTTTCATTATGAAGTAATGACATAAATATCACTCATATACTTATATGTTATTTTAAGTATGAAACAACCCTATTTCACCATCTATTCATCCTACGTAAAACGAAATCACCGCGCGGGCGTACGTACGGAATACCGTCTCCACGCCGTGGTGTAATATATTTTCCACCACCACCTTACTTGGATGGGTATAATGGTGTAAATAATAACTATATATGATTATTTTAAATTGATATTTATTCTGAAATAGTATACATACACTCCAATACAATTCCACGATCATGAGAATGATACCATCGCTCGTGCGTACGTACGGACTACCGTCTCCACAACGTGATGAGATTCATTATCCACATTAACCATTCATGAATGATTATAAAGTATATATAATAAGAAATCATGAAATATATGACATAATAATGATAATGGATTTATGTGTATATATATGTATTTCATCTACTTAATTCCATTCAACTCAATAAGGAAACGAAAACAGCGTTCATGCGTACGTACAGCCTACCGTCTCCATGAACGGTATATTACTTTCCATTTACTGATCTATTATATATATGTATATTCTGAATATATATTATATATAAATCATGTTATATATTCTGGAATTATGTAATCATGATCTAAGTAATTATATGAATAATTACTAGTCAAAACACGGACGAAAAATGAAACGATTTTATCCAAAACACTCTTTAACATGGAATTTACAAAAGAACGGGTAATATAAAATCATAAGTGAACCATATATGATATCATAATAATGGGTACGATTCTGGAATAAGTCAATGACATTATTTAAATCATTATACTGGAGGTTCGGACACATACGAAGCAAATCGGACCTAAGGTAAGGGAAATATCGCAATCCCATTTTTATCCGAGATTGTTTATACTTTGGTATTTACTAGGGTGTATTTTATCATCCACATCCATGTTTTCTTAATATGATACATTAATATACTTCTAGAATATTTTATATCCAATTTTACCCTTCGGTGAGTTTTTAGTATGATATATGAAAGGAATCTTTTGTCGTTTTTTGTACGAGGTACTTTTTGACTTTTCGGACGAAAGTAAGAGAATAATGTTTTTAACCTATACGGCATGAATGGATTTTTAAAACATTATTTCCAAGAAGATTCCTTTACAAGTTTTCAAGTTTATTTTTAATCAACTTCTTTTAGTTTAAAATTGTATGACATGTTAAGAAAGGATAAATGTTTTTGAAGTAGAAAGGATATTTTTCTCATGAATGGAGTTCAAGTGTTTTATCAAAATTATATTCCATCTAAGATAAAATAGGATTCAGTTTCTATACCTATTATTGCATTGATTTGATAATGTTGTGATAGAATTATTTTTATGAATTCCTTTATCTTATATGAATTGTTTTATGATGTCATGATGTTTAAGAATCCCATTTTTATTACATGGGTTATGCAATAATGTATGATTTATGATTTTGTGGAACACATAAGATTGGTATCATTATCAGATGGGTGGGACCTATATCTCCCACCAATGCATTGGGTAAAGATTTTATATCTCATGAGATAGACATGGTTGGAACGGTAGGTTATACCGGTTCAGTGAAACAGGACTGAAAGGAGCAGTGAACTCGGTTTAGAAAGGGACTTTGTCCACTAAGATAGTCTTGGCAGTGAGTCTTGACTAATAAGAAATGATTCTCTATGATTATGTGTTTATGCCACAAAGTATCATGTTTTAAGTTATGATTATTGGGATTACATTTCACTACTATGATTTATCACATGTTATGAAATCATGATCTCTTTTGTAGGTTAAGATTTCCAAAATATATGTTCTTATGAATATGAAGTGATTGATATTTCTTTGGTTTAACCTTACTGAGCATTTTAGCTCACCCTTTTATGTTTTATTTTCCCCAGGACATAAAGAAAGGATTTAGTTTTAAAAAATGAAGAAGATCTTTATGGGAGATGTTGAAGATTTGTCACCACGATTAGAAGATTATATTCCGAGTTTCCAAAGACACTAAACTATTACGGTCCTTGTGTGTTGTTTTTGTTATGTACTAAGTATTCCGAAAAAGTAATGTAATGTCCATGTACGTCAGGCTTTGGGTCTCTACAACATAGGTCAGGATGCTTAACTTGGGTTACTCCATATCACCATATATCATAAAAAATGGTTTAGATTCCTCCAATTTAGTTCCAAAATCTCCAATTAATTCAATTTATTCATTTATCTTCCCTTTTTACTAAAATACCTATCTAGGTAAATTTAACGTGTGAAAATCATAAACATCTAGCCACCGAACCATTTTCAAGATACTAAAACTAGTGTAAATTACCTACCCACAATAGTTCATCACATGGAAGGATTAAAGAAAGTTAATGTGATGAAATTTCTTGAGGGGGTAATCATTAATTTTACACTTTCAAAAGTCCTCAAAATTAGATTACATGGTTCTCCTAAAAGTATTTCACTATGAAATCTACATTGCTAATGTAAAACTAAAACGGTACTACCATTGTGTCTTGTAAATTGTATTCCCCAAACATATGAAAGACATATAAAATCAATCAATAAAAATTTAATACATCCTGAAATGTCTATTTTTCACTACAACCATTGTTTTCTAAACTATGTGGTAGTACAAAATATGGCGTCACCATTTTCTCTGAGTGGGTACACTATTTCATCAAACTGTGCACCTCAACCTATAAATTCTAAAAAAATGATTTATGGGCCATCAACACACCCAAAACCCATATAAACACCAAAAGAACATTCCAAACCTCTAATTCTGTCCACATGTAATAGATTGGGTTGATAGAAACCAAATAAAAATGTTTGATGGTTGAAAAAGAAATTGGAATACCCACCAATTCAAAAAAATAAAAAAAATAGAGTGGTTTATGGATCACTCCAAAATACCTTAGATGGTACAATCTTAAAAGTAAATTAACATTGGAAATAATGTAAAATAATATTTTTTTTATATGATATCTACATCGTGTCCTATTTAGTTCATATATCTATAAACCCAATTCTATATATTAGAACAATAAACATACTACCAATCATTGTATAAGGAATCATACTAATGGGTGAACTAAAATTCCATAAGGTTATGCATTCAAGACATCCATGATCACATAAATATATCATGAGAATAAGTTTATGAGATGATAATATTAAAATTTTAAAACCATACTTGTATGTTAAATATTATAATCATATTCCATGGCATAAATTATGGTAGTTTGTAAGATATAAATCATGAAGGAATCAAATAACATGATATATGATCACATAAAATTATAATAAGACATATATTTTTAGTAGATAAATTAGAATAATAGTAATTTACTTAGAAATCATGGATCATTGTTATGTAAATCATAGTGTATTTGGTGAAATTCAAAAACCATTGTAGTAGTCATGGTTTTCACCCATGAAAATCATAATGTGCATAGTCCATTACAAAACTATGTCCAATCCCAATTCCTGTCTTGTTTATCTCATTAGATTTCAATCATTACATAATTAATTTGAGTTCAATAAAATTATGTTCCCACCCATAAAATAATTAAAAACAAACATAAATTTTCTAAAAGTTCATAAAAAATTCCTCATATTGTATCCTATGAATGTGAAATGGGTTCCAAAATCATTTCATCATGGAATAACATGAAAAAAATAATCTGGTTTCATAAAATATTAATTAATTCATTATTACAGACATTTTTTAGAAGAGATGGGCATCATAAAATATGAAAATAATAATCATGAACCATCTAGAGAATTAAAAAGGATATAACCATTAGACCATATCCCTAGTAAATATGATGTAGCAACAAAGTATTTTTTAATAGATGAAGATTTACATTAAAAGATTACTTAGATAATTTATTTAGGACAATAATAATTTCTCACATTGATATTTGTTTATGAAAATATTAAAAGATACAAAATATTATAGAAATATTATTAATATATAATAACCAGGTAAAAATGTAATGTCTACATCAAATAATTTATTATTCATGATGATGTGAAATTTTTTTCATGTCATAATGGTAAAATATAGTTTTCCATTCAAAGATTAATAAAAAATTCAAAAAAAATATTTATTATAAAAAAAGAGTAATACTAGTTTAAAAAAATATTGTAATAATAAAATAATAAGAAATTTTTTTAATCTCCATATCATAGTGCTAAAAACATATCTATAATAATTATTACAAAACAATGATATAGAAGAAAATAGATTTCCAATATATGAGTGAAATAAATTTAGGTTTCTTAAAAAACATTCATTCAATATATGAAGTTATTAAAGAGATAGAAATATAATAAAAACCTGAGATCTATATTTAAAAATATTGTATAATATTTTCAATATATTAATGGGATGTGTATCATGATATTTCATCCCTAGAAACATAATCATAAAAAATCACAGTAAATAATGATATTAGAACTTAAATTTTGTCCACTTTGGTATCAGTGGAATTGTTTTCCCCATAACTGTATAAATTCAACTAAAACAATATATTTCATAAAAATAGAAATTATTTGTATTAAATGAAGAAATATCATTATATAAATCTCATAAAATATTATAGTTTTATAGAAAAACATATATCACAAGAGAAACAATTGAAGATGATAAACCCTCACCTTGATTTCTAATTTATTTAGAAGAGATCTATACTATGGTATAATAAATAGAAATTTTTAATAAATATAATATAGAATAATTTATATACATATTATATCATTTAACAACCCTTTATGAAATTTCATCACCACTTTATAAATTATCTTTTTATTAAAATTGACAATTTAGGGTGATAACTATTTAAATTTTCCATAATAAATTTTTGTTGATTGTTTTGGTCCTAGTTCATTTACCTTTATAATATAATCTCCATAATATCAATAGTTTTATAAATATAATTTATATAAAACACACACACACATATATATATATATCTGCATTCATAATTTTTCCACAGAAAAAAAATTATCGGCCCATTCATAGAGACTTTTAGTCATATCTATGCATGCCCTCTTCTTTAAGATTTTAAAAGATGAGAAAACAATGTTAACTGAAAATTTAACATTATTTCATCATTCATACATCTTTTAAATCATATATATTCATCAAATACACACATTTTAAAAACCATATATAATATAAATAAAAAATAAATTATATCGCATCATGGTGATGGTACTTCCTATATATGAATAAGGGGTTGTATCTTTTTCCATTGAAATATAAGGTGGGAAGGTAGAAATAATATTTTATTCCATATGTATAATTAACTCATAAATATCATCAATATATAAAAATATTATTGATATAAACATAAATAATTTTTGGTGATGGAAAATGATTTTTATTTTTACGTCGATAAGGTATGTAGCGTGTACACAAGAGAAACAATTTCACATCAAATTTAATGGGAAAGAGGGTGGATTAAGGTGGATTAATTATAATAAAAATAAAAATATATTTATTATAATTTAAATTTTATTATATGATATATACCACAAATTAAGAGGATATAAATAATCACATAAAGAGTAATGTGATCGGTTAAGCTAATTACCTCCTTTCTAAATGATCTTTATCAGATCTTATCAAAGGAACCCATGGGATAGCCTTAATGGGATGATAATAATATAAAAAAGTCACTAAGGATTTTTATAAAATAGGTTTATGTTGTTAATTTGATCTTGAAGTCCAAAATTGAGGAAATTAATAGAAATTATGGGAACCCATTTATAGGAGAGAGGATATGAACTCTTGGAGTATCATAAATGATAAAAATAAATTTTGTTGTTTTCTTAGAAAATTCATCCCAATGGAATGATATTTAAAAATAATTAATTAACAGGTTTAAATAAAAAAATTAAATTTTGAAAATATTTATCATGTTTTTTAAACTATATCTATATGTTTGACATCAAATTTTACAATTATTTCCGTAACAAGTAAAACAATTTTTTCAAAACAGAAATACTTATAATATTACATATATTGATAAATTTACTTCATAAATGGAAAATGTATCATATTTTTACAATTTATTATCCTTTTTTCCTGATTTTAGTATTTTATTACTTTCTAAATAATTTATGTAAATATCATTTTAAAAAAATTTCATTATTTTCATATTTCACATTATATAAATTATTTGATGTTATTGACTCCATAAATGGATTTTAATTGAATATTAACCTTTAACACATAAAAATCATGATATATTTGTGTATAAAATCCATGTAAAATATAAAACACTTAGGCTATTTGACTTTCAATATTTTAAAAATATTTTTTTTCAATTATTTATGAAATTTCTATGTAGATATTTTATAAAAATTTAAAAAAAATTAATCACTAAATATTAAAAATATAATACCCACATTGAAATAAGTTCATAAATATTAAAATAACTATTAATAATCATTCGCACCATTCTTTTTCCCCTTTTCAACACATAATAATTATTTACATGTTAAATATTGGGATTTTATATTTTAATATTCATTAAATAAGATATTGTTCCTTTTTCATGTAAATGATTTATTTAATTAATTATAAATAGATCTGAAGGTGAAAATGGTACAATTTAAATTATGAAATAATAATTAATATAAAAAATGATGACCATAACATTTATTTTTATCTATGCTTAACATGACATTATATTTAATGAGGTGAATAATTTTACCATGATTACAATTCATAATTAAAAAATATAAAATGATAAGTTTTCCAAATTTGGAGATACTGTTTCTATATATATAAATAATTTTAAAATTTAAATTTTATAGGTTGAATAAATTTAATTACATTTTTCTCTATCAATGAAAACAGTTTATTTAATACATTTTTATGTATAAAAAAAGATTTTTTCATATCATATTCCTTGAAACCCATTTAATAAATTTAATTTTTTTATACATTAAATAATATATTAAATTATTTAAAATAATTATACAATAGTGATTAATTTCATTAATTATTATAAAAAATTATTTTCTGTATAAAAGTATTTTTCATAAAAAATCATTTTGTTGTATAATAATATATTTTGAAAAATTATTCCATAAAATTTTTTATAATGAATATAATTTGCTTTCCATAAAATCATTGAAAAAGATATATTTTGAAAACATTTTTTATTCAAATAAAATGAAAAATATTTTTAAAAAAAGAATATATTCTCAATAAATATTATTAATTTTTACTATTATATAATATATGTATATAGTTAGAAAAATCTAAAAAATTCAATCAAAGATAAATTTGAATTTAGTTTGAAAATAAATTCATTTTTGTTAAATTGATTATCTAAAGCTAAAAAATTTAAAATTAACTATTTCTAACATAACGAAATAAAAAACATGTTTGAAAAAAACATATTTTTCTAAACCTATTATAACTTTACAAAAAATTTATTTTTTTATAATGATAAATTAATATATTTTTATTAATTAGTTTTTTATTTGACATTCATAATACGAAAATTCTAATTTATACTATCCAAAATATTTTCTAATTATTACTGTCATATATAAAAAATACAAATTTATGTCTTTGTTAATCTTAGTGTTCCATGTTTTCTATGCTATCAAAAAATAATGGTAATAATTTAAAAACATTTATGTGTTAGATGAACCTAATTTTAAATAAAATATTTCATCTTGATTTTATCATCTGAAATGTAATCAAGAGATTTAAATTTGAAAAATCATTTTTAGAAAACCCTCATTAAAAATTTTTTCATTAAAAATCCTCTGAAAAAATTGAAAATGTGTATATGAAGGTCATATGGAATAAAAAATTAGGTTTCAAAATATTAGATAATTAATCGGAAGGTCAAAATATGTTCATAGAGGAAAAAAATAATAATAAAGGACTAATAGAAAATGCAGGATAACATGATCTATATAATTTTAAGGACCACATTACTATATATCTTAAATTGTTACAAATAATTTCAATTTATCTGGAATTGTGGTAAAAGTATAAAAAAATATTTAATGTTAATTTTCCTCAGGTTTATGAATTATCTTTATATCAAGATATATAAATATGGGAAAATATTTTTACATGAATTTTTCAATATAATAAAAACAATTTCGTTATATTTTTTGGATTCAATCAATTTCTACATTATCTCTAACTCCCTAAAATGAATCTTCATGATCCATTTTTCATGGATGGATAAGTGCAATTTACATGATCATTTATTCTCATAAAACATTGAAATTCCAATAATTACTATGAATCCTCAACAAAAAGACTCATGCTTCTAAAAATTAATCAATACGTATTTATTATATAAAATCATATATTATCTAATATTTTACATATTTCCAAAATAAGGTAGTTTTCATCATTCAAAACATAAAAAACATTGTACTAAAATTATAATTCATGTAAAATTAATCCAATACTATCCCTTTTAAATTATCAGTAATCACTTTATCAAAGATAAACATTATTATTTCATCCTATGAAAATTTTTTAGGGATATCTTTCCCCCATTTTTTTCAAAATAAATGAATAATTTCTATTAAATTGCTTTTCTCTGCAATTTGAATCATTCAACATATTTTTGAAAATCATTAAGTCAAAACTACAAATATTATAATACAAAAATTTATATTTATTGTCATATCTAGAAACCCATTGATAAAACTATTTTAGTGATAAAATTATCTAGTTTTAATACATTGAAATGACAATAATTTCCAATAATTCATAAACAATTTTCAAGGATTTTCCTTATTAATATAAAACACCTCCATTATTTCATTTTTTTTAAATTAATCGAAAACAACTAAAAAATTAATAATTAAACCTTATGAATTCTATTTTTAACCATTCCCCTTAGATCATTGATTTCAATAATAAAATTATTTTTTTAAAAAAAATTTAATCACTGATGATACCATTGGGATATTATCACAGGGTTCTATTGTGTTATCCCAAATTTTCTATTTTACTCAATATTTACATTATCAAAGACCAAGTAATTCCACATAAAAAAAATCAACCAATTAATTAGTGAAAAATCCATAGGTTCTTCTTCTGACATACACAACATGTAAAAACCCAAATCATTTTCCCTCTATGGTCATCATGAAATTTTAATTTTCAATTATTCAGTCTATCAGGTAACTCATAAATATCTATAATTTTAGTCATATGATGAGTTAAATTATTTAGAATAATGACAAAATTTATTATTCTAGATCTAATTTCACAGGTATATCATAGTGACAATCATTCCACTTTCCATCACCCATAGTGTTAAAATAATTCTTCTTACTTTTGTCCAATGACTAAAAAAAAGTCATAGTTTGAGGAACTATAATTATATATGGAAATGATATACTCAATAAATATATTATAAATTATGTAAAAACCATAATACACTATTTTCAATATATGAAAAATTTTGATTAACCTATATATTTCATTATTATCATAAATTAATATTCTTACTTTTTAATATTACATTTATTGTTATATAATTCAAGAATAACCCTCGGTACTATCAAACCCATTCGATATTTAGGTAACATGAAATATGAATTAGAATTATGGTTGAGATATAATCAACTGAAACTCTTTATAGTCATTAACACTAAATACACCTCTTCTAAAAACCCATAAAATTTTAGTGTCTAGATTTGTATGATTTTTTAGAAAACCACATTTACATATTTACTATAACATATGATGTTCTACTATAAATATGATTTTACTAAGGGTCCTCAGAAATTTTTTCTCATTTTAGTTTCAAATGGACCACTAATACTTATTTTGATACCAAATATAATAAATAATAATATTTATACATATATATATTACATCATATTAGATTAATATTAATTAAATAACATACTGATCGACATTTTAATATTATTTCCCAACTATATTTGTATTCATGGACACATATGAAAATTATTCATAATATATATAATTCACGTCCCATATTTTTCTTCATAACTATAACACATCCTAGACATATTTCACCTATAACGATTATTCATATCCTTTAGAAAGGAAACATAAGAAATAGTGAGTTAAATTATTTACAAAGGTTAAAAAGGGATTCATCATTGACCACAAAAATATATCATGAAAATAAGTGTATTAGAACATGTTCTTAACAATTGAAGACTATTCCCTTTATATCAATTAATGTATTGTTTAGTCCTTATATAAATCATGGATCTTCATAAGACATGAATCATAAAAAAATAAAAAAATATGTTCCATCAAAATAATATATTGGCATAAGAAAAATATTTGGGTAATACATATAATTATAGTGGAAAAATACATCATTATTCAGGGATAATTTGAAAAACAATAATAGTGGATTTTTATTTTTCCTAAACCATCTTTGTAGTTATAGTTCACTCAAAGAACAATCATATTAGGAAGAGACATGTAGAGAACACATTTGAATTTTTATTCATAACAATATCATATGATGATATATCCATAGTTTCTCAGAGGATTATAGTGCTATATAATTATGGTCCCATATCTCACATATTGAAAATAATACATATGTGTTATATATTATCATAAATAGTTATTAATATCAATAAAAATTAAAACTAAAGAGGATACATTGTGATTTATCATAGTATAACCCATTTTAAATAAATCAGTTTCCAGAACATTTCATTAATTCAAAAAAGTATAACCAATGGAAAAGTAATTATATTAATAAGAATATTTTCATCATAATCACAATCGATTAAATGAAATAATTATGTTATTATTAATTGATCATATCTTGAAAATTACAAGTTATAATAATAGGATGTCATCATAGATGAAATTTTGATTTAAAAGATTACACAGAACATTTCATGATGATTATTTTTCACATTAATATAATATATTTTCAATAAAATATATTCCAATATTTTAAGGGATATTTTTAAATTAAATATTACAATAGAAATAATTAAAAGATGATTCAAATCATTGATTGGTATTGAGTATATGATTTCTATTCATTCAATATATTCTAAAATAAAATATGCATTTGATACCTATAGAAACCCTCGTTTATCTTACAGTTACATTACATAACTTTTTTCGGATTACTTGAAACATTATATAAATAGATGCCCAAAGACTATACAAGACTAATTCCTTTAGAATTGTTGAATCATAAACAATGCTACATATATGATATAAATTAACTCCTACTTGGTTATTTAGCACATGAATCCTTCTTATACACATCCAACATAATACATATCTTAATAACCTGGGGAAGGAATATAAAAATGGATGTTATCAGATTTTTAGTAAGGGAAAACAAGTGAGACATGCAAGAATTAACATGGGCACTGGAGTTTTTGAATTTGATCAGAAAATAAAAAACAATACACTTTATATACTATGATCTGAAACTTGAATCATGTAATAAAGCATTGAAGGTCATAAGTCATAAATTTTAAATAAATAAATAATCTAATCGATGAAATAATTTCATAGGAATAGTACATGGAATTTTTTCATAAGAAAACATGTAATATCATTACCATTATTTCAAGATGTATTTCTAGTACTTATTAATGGTATTCATGGAAACCGCCACTTCTAGGAGAGACACACAGCCATTCATAGTCCTAGTTTGTTCCTTATAAGGTATCAGTTTTCCCATATTCCCATAGTGGATTGTGTTTCCCAATCATCAAATATCTGGGGACTATTCCTTCTGGGTGGCAATCAACACTATCCCTAATCACATTCCTTTCCTTGTAAGGGATCAAGTATCCCCACAATCTCATGTTGGATCAATCATATCAATATGATTCAAAAAAATATCTCATGGGATATAATTCATTAACCAGAGAATTGTAGTTATATTTAGGTGTCCACCATCTCATAATAAAACAAATCATACATGTTTCACAAGATAATAAAGAACTCACAATATAATTCCCCTTAATAATATATGGGTTTTACAGTTGACCTATCATAATCCAAATAAATGAAATGGGTTTCATTAAAATGTTATTATAAATTATAATTTGGAAATAAAATTGGTTGGATAATACTTTCTTCAAATCCTAACCCTTGAAAAATATTATCTTCCAAATGATAAAAAACATTGTAATTGGAATAGGCCTTATAAACATCATTCCATAGAAAAATAAACCATCTCATGAAATAATATTATTGGTAAATTTGAATAATTTTTTAAATTGGAAGGAATAACATCAATATATGTAATACTAGATTGAAAATAACATGGAAATATATTTTGAAAACATTTTATTGGGAATCTAACATTTCTTCATTAAAAAAGCCTCATTAAGTTATAAATAATTTATAATTTTGTTCCTAAAATCAATCATGTTTTATTCTAGATAAATTTATAAAAAAAAATTTAGATATTTTTCTTTTATCACATATAAAGAGAGATTTACAACTATTTGAAGAACACATTCCTTGAAAACTAATAATATAATATTGAAAGAATTCTGAAAATGTTCCTTGGAAAATAAATTTAAATAATTTAAATGAAGCATTAAAAACATAAATAATTTTTAAAATAATTTTTCCATGAAAAATATATTTAAATTTTATCTTTGAAAATAATATTTAAAACACTGTTCTTGAATTTTATGTCATGTGTCTCAATAAATGAAAATTAATATCCAACTACTTTACTAATATGGAAACTCATGAAACATAAACTCCATGAACTAGGGATCATGAAATATATATATAAATATATAATAAATTATGTATAAAAATTATAGAATATATTCCTAGGTAGTATAATATCCCCAAAAAACCTATCATTGTTGACTAAGGGTTTAATATTATAGATATAAAGGAAAGGCTAGAAATCCCACTAACTATTGTCTTGACTCCCATAAAACTCGTTCAATAAACATTTATAATAAAAATATTTTTATTATAAAGAACCATATTATTATTTATTATACCATTTATGGGTTGATTATGAATTTATGTTACCCATTATTTATCAATTCAATGTTAAACATTCACTGGGGGTATTATCTGATTTGTTCATTGCATGTATCTTAATATGTTATATCATTTTCCCTTATACTTATATCATTATTTATAGAATATAAAACAGGATAAAGATAAAATTTATATTTACTATATGTGTATAATAATACTCCAAATAATTTAGAACAACGAAGTGGAAAACATAATTCATGGATATGGTATGTCGTACAATCACATTAACATTATTTCTTTTTCTTTTCAAATTGAAATAATGAATGTAAATGAGATATCATTAAATATATATATATCGTTATCATTGTAACATTATTATATCATATATACAATATTTGTTCACTAAAACATTCGTTATTATATTTCATGTAGTGTTTAAACGAGTCACGTCACTTTGAGGGGGCAATAATCCACACTTTCTAAAACAAAATTATTATAGTTTAACAAAATATAAAATATAAAAATAATTCTTGTTAAATAATTTTAGAATATTAAATAATTAACCTATATAATATATTTATATATTGTTAGTAGTAATTTCTACCATGATATGTTGTAATGGAAAATGAACAATCATCAATTCATGATCCAAAATTTTGTCATACACATAAACGGTATGTTCGTTACCCATTAGATGAAAGTGAGTCTTTATGAATGTAGAAACCATAGTACCAAAATATATCACTATATTTAGGATATTTTTTTTAAATAAGCATCAAATAAGGACATTGTAATGAGTTGGGAAATCATAATAAAATAAAAAATATTGAGGGAGGGTGTTACCTCATTATCGAGTATCTCCTTATGGTTTTCATGAATGAGACTACATGGAAGGATTAATTATAAAGGACATCCATCATATAATAACCTAGGGATCATTGTAATTTTATTGTTCATATATTTTCTGATCCTTGCAGATATACAAGTTTTATTAATGGGTACAGGTGGTGGCCTTTTACAGGGAAGGGATGGGACATACTTTGTATTTTTGAGAAGAGGTTAGGTGTACCCACATCGTAACATTAAAAGTTTATAAACCAAAAATCATAAAAAAAATTGACGGTTCATGGTCAAATATATTCTATCAAATTGGGTTTTTATATTTATATATTGCATTTGGGCACTTATTTTTAAATTTTATTCCCCTGTTATGATTAATATCACATTAATTATTATAATTAATTTTAATTAAATACACTAATATTTTATTTAAAACAATTTTTACCTATTTAGAAATTCTAAAATATTCTGATAAAAATAATCACGATTTTTAAAATTAATATGATAGAGTTGGTATAAATTAATTTAAATTTAATCTTCATGGTGGGACAATACTTTTGGTTTATAAATTAAAAATGATCTAAAGATTTCTTTGCTTTTATATCAAATTTCATGGTTAAATTGTATATAATGTCTTATATTATTTTAATTAATTAAAATATAACCTATTTAAACTCTAAAAATGTTTACATATATAATTTAACCTTATAAATAAATTATTATGAAAATATTTTTTCAATTATAATTCAATGTTTTTTACTACACACCAAAAAATGAAGTTTCACAGAAAAAATGAATAATTACAATTAGATAACTTTTGAATTATAAAATATAAATTTAAGCCTCTTATATAAAATTATATTGGTAAATATTTCTAAATTTAAATTTATTTATTTTATGGAAGGGCATGAAAAACGGTTCATTTGAGAAAATTTTATTTTAAAACCAACAAGGATACCACAAAAAATTTTATATTTCAGTATCTATGTGATTTATTTAACTGAAACCATTATAAAATGTATTTTAAAATTATTTTTAAATACTTATATTAATAAGTATAACATATAGGTAATAATTATCTAATTTAATTAATTCTATCAAAATATATGATTTTTAGAAAATAATTGTCGTGTGTAAAGTACACTTAGTCAATGTTGTGTTTAGCATATTCCAAGTGTTTAATTCATGCAATTTATGTTGTATTGGTGTTTTGTGTATTGTATTATGAGCCAGTGTCCTGTGATAGGAATGCCTTACTTTGTAAAATTGAAGATATTAATGAAAAATTAATTTATTGGATGTAGAAAAGTCCCGTAAAAACACTTAGTTTTACATTCAACCCCCACCAATAATGATTTTTGTCCATGAAAGTAGTCATTCAGAGGAATATTGAGGATACATCATCTTCATCATATCCCGTTGCTCCCACATGGCTTCCTCTAACTGATGATTTATCTACAAATAATTGATCAGGATAGTGGTCTTGATTCATTGAACATTCTCTATATGATCTAGAATTTAAACTTGTGGTCCTCTGTATGAAGGACCATACTATAGTTGTATGACCACAATGTTTAATTCATTTTACTATTCAGGTTTTAACATTATCAAGAGTGGAACATATAACACATCATGGAAAAGATATAGATCTCATGGATGTTCCATATGATAGGATACTATCATGATACGATCATGAATCTTCAAGGGACTGATATACCTTGGTCATATTTCTCTTTTCTCCCAAAATATAATTAAATTATTCTAGGAATATATTCATAAAAAAATTCCAACAAACATAAAATTCAATATCATTCGACTAGTTATCGGCATAAATTTAATGATGACATTGAGCTACATTCATATTCATTAGAATAACTCAAAACTTATCATCCAATTATTTAGTGACCTTTAGTGCCAAAGGCTTTCATTATCCAACCCCATCCCATCACATTGGATGTCTACCTTACATCACATGGATTGATTCATAGGGTTCCATTTTGATTCTTCAATAAAGGTATTTTTTTTAAAACTCAACTAGAAGAAGATGTTGGTCCAAAATATCTTTGAAATCAGAAAAACATGATCTAAACATATCCTCTAGGGGTTGAAATATTCTTTACGATTGACTAAGTATCTATGGATGATAAGAAATACAAATACAAAAATAATAACAGGTTATTTCTGAAATATTTTCCAGAAAATAGTAGAAACCCTCAGATCTCAATCTGCTACTATAGATTGTGGAACTCCATGAAACATTACAACTTTTTTAATATACATCATGGAATACAAATCCAGAGAGAACAATTCAATAAAATTAACTATTTTTAGTGACATTGAATAATTATCAAATACCATTAATATATCATTATCCCCTTTATATGTTTTTGGTTGTCCAACAAACCAATTTCATAGTGATGTTCTACCATTTCCAATATAGTATAGGTAATGGATAGAGCATATCCTTTGAAAATTGTGTTTCAGAATATAATTATTGGAATAGAAAGCACTGAGATAAAAACTCATAATATCTCCCTTTATTCAATCCCACCATAGGTATTAATTGAAATCCATATTTAACATCATAAATCCATGTTTAATAGAGAATAAAAAACAATGATATTCCTTTAACATCTCCTTCTTCAAATCTAGTATAGAAAGAAAACATACATGGTTCTTAATATTCATCATTCTATATTGATCAAGGTTTAACTCATGAAAATCATTTTCTTTATTATGAATCTCTACACCTTCCTTCCATCCCTCCCTAATAATCATATGGATATATGGTAGAAAACTAATTTTATAAACATAATAATTTCCCAATCATTCTATATTTTTAGCAACATCCGTAAAAAATCTAGAAATATTTGATAATTTGTGATCCTCATCATAGATAAGCTAGCACGATCCTTTTAACTCAATGCATCATCTACCTAGATCTCTTTTATAGGGATGTAATGTATTTACTACCCAAAATCTTTTATCAATATGACCATATTCTATGTAACATGTTCAAATCATAATGTGTTAATATATATTTCATAGTTTTAATGATCAGTGTATATACAAAAATATTTCTCGATAAAGGCAATGCCTCAATATCATGGATGAGAAAATTAAATCTTAAAACTCTAAATGAATTGAATTGACAATTTTATCATGATTAATTAAATAATTTGAAGTATAATTGAATTATATTTTATTCAACATAATAACAAATCCAAATCCCTTCATGGATGAATCACTAAATATTAAAAACTATTATCCATTTTAGGTTAATATATGAAAAGTTTCACAAATAAAATCTTCCAATTAATTTACTTGATATTTTCCTCAAATTAATCTTCTTAGAGGAACTTTACACCATTATAATATAACATTGTCAGAAGATTAGATACCCATGAAAAATAATCCAAAAACCATTTATAATATCTAGTAAAAAACATGAAATCTACGGTTTTCAGTCACTACAGTAGGAATATGCCATCATGTAATAGACTCTATATTTGATTAATCAACTTATAATAAATATTTTGAGATTATGACACCATAAAATGAAAAAAAGTTCCTCTAAAATCCACACTTTTCAATATTTTATATTGTTTGACATTCATTATTATCCTCAGTAAAATTATTTAAAATGCTTCATGATCAACATTTATCATTGAATATATAAAAATATCATATATATATATATATAAATCACAAAAACAAATAATCTTATTCCCTAAAGACACTATTAATTTAATCCATGATGATAGTAGTGGAATTAGTAAAACCAAAATGAATTATTACATATTCGTAGTGTCTATACCTGGAATGAAATTTTGTATTGGGTATATTCTCCTTATTGATCTTCTATTGATGATATCCATAATCATATTTAGTCTTGTAAATGTATTGTTTCTGTATAGTATATAAATAAAGAAATCAATATGGTAAAGAGGATTATTTTTATTAATTATAACCTATTTCAAATACTGATAATCAATGTTGAGTAACATTGATCCATCTATCTTTTTTTACAAAAATCATAGGTGCACCCCAAGGTGACAATAATGGTCAAATAAATTACATATAAAGGTTTTCAGGGATTTTAATGTCCAATTACTTCAACTCAATTGGGTCCATTTTATAGAGAGTCTTTGAAATTGATGTGGAACCAAGAATGATTTATATTAAGAAATCAGGTTCACATTTTGGTGGAATGCTATGTAGGTCTTCTAAAAAGACATCCAAAAATTCCAGAACAATATTCTTGTCATCGATATTGATTTTATCCCCAATAATATGATAAATAAATCCCTTCTAAATGGGAATGATGATCCATACACTAGATGTAATCTCTACAAGATATTCATATATATCGTCACATTTATGGATGATCATTGGGGTGAATGAAATTTCCAATGTAATGTACCTTCCTCAATAATTTATGTGGTTTTTATGAATATAAATCCACTAAATGCATAAAATTACCTCAAATTCATCCATATGAATAATAAAATGATTTTCAAGAATCACCTTTCCAGAAACATCAACCGAAAAGGGATCATTGACATGAGATTGAAACATCATACCATTAGGGGTTTTCATTTATAATTTCACATCTAATATTTTTTTGTATCCTTACTACCCATAGAATATTATTTAGTTTTTAATGAGTGGGTAGATCTGAAATCATAAAATTAATTAGATGTTCTATATATAATGGTATGTATACATTTCTCCACGTCATTATCACACCCCTTATCAAAAATAGTGATATCTTGAGATTTCCCCTGATCCCTTTTTTAATATTTTATTGATGTTAATGATCATAAACAGCCATTGGGTTTGGTAACTATGTATCAAAATCTCATTCTCTTTACCATTGTGTAACTGAATCGATGGAGGTTCAATATGTGTTTTTTATTCATTTTCATCATTTTATAACTTCATCCATTGACATTGGCAATAAAATTCTTTGTGGCCCTACCTTACACACATCAAACATTTATTATACCACTAAATGAAATTTCATCCATGTTTATTCAACACATAGATCATAAAATAAATTTCACCTTCCTCTCTTCATAGTATTTTTATTTTCTTCTAAACAACATATTCATTTACTTTTTAAAACAACGAGGTTCATTTTTCACTCAAACTCCTATTACAAATTTTACTGAAAAATACAAAACTACTTCATATCTAATAAAGACTATTATAGAAAATTTTATTATGAGACTTTTCATTAAGACACTAAACAACCTACAATCATTACCTTCAGGTTGGATGAAAATTCTTGAAGCGTACCTTGAATGTATTGTGAAATTAGCCTCATAATAACAGATTTATTTATAATCCATTTGGTTCATCCCAAAGAAATACAAATACATATTTGTACAAATAAAAAAAGGAATGTACTTGTGGAATAATAGGTACATGAACTCAATCCAATCCATGGATTAAATTTCATCTTTATTCCTCATAATTTTTTATTAGATTCAACCATATCTCTTATTTACCTTATAACTTATGAACACCTATAATTAATTCATCATGATTTGAACTAGAGATAATAGATAATATCTTTTCCATTATACAAATCTACTGTTCATTGAAATGTGGATCTGAATACTCCTCAAAATATGTTGGAAATTCCCACATGAAGGACTGAACAGAATGGTGTTCCCTCAGTTTTCTAATTTGGATGTCCACCATGGATCATAGCATGAAATAACTGGATGATCAAAGAAGTTATATTTTTCAATCCAACACACATATCATTTGATTTCATTTTAGGGTAATGATTTCATTATCTATTTAAATCACCATTAATATGGTCCCATTTGGACTAAATTATTTAATAAATAAAAAAACATAGAGTATGAATCATTTATCATTATGTGGAACCACATAATCATAAAAAGTCACTTATATGATATCTAAATTAAGTAAACATCCAAGAACTTTTACACCATAGGTTCATGCCTATGTTATTAATGTCCAATATCTATTTAGATCATTATTGATTGTTTTTATAGAGTACGTGAATTCAAAAATCAAATTTCCCATGATTGTCAAACCAAGTAAGTAGCATGGTATGTTGTCATGTACTAGGTTACACATAGTCTAGAATAGCACACCATATAAGATTACCCACCCTTATATTCATATCTACCAAATATGGTTCCACTTGTATTATAAATATAGTAGTTTAATTATAAGAAGCCTCTTAATCTATCCTTTACCAAAATTACCGTACATTTTCTTATGGTTGTCCATATCCTTTGACCTATCCGTAGACATGTCCTTAGGGTACCCAATAATGTTTTCTAATCATAGACTATAATGGATAACTTCATTGTTTCACTAATAATAATTATAATGAACCACTATTTTTATATATTTAAATTAAATATATTTTTCCGAGACATTAAAAAAATATACAAATTGATGCCAAAATAAAAAACTAGTTCAGTGTATTTGGAAAAATGGAAACATAAAAACTAATACATATGTGAGCTGCATTATCTCCAAATTGTTTCATCATTCCTATCAAACTTTCTAGAAACATAAAAAATAATAAATATCTTCAAAACATGGGGAAGGAGATATAAAAAGGGATGATCTCAAATGCTCAATAAGTGTAGACCAGAGAGACATGTAAGCATAAACATTTGCATAATGGTATGAAAACGTGATCATAACATTAAAATAACATAAAATTCATATCATAAGATCCAAAACATGACTTATGGAATAAATATTATATGTTCTTAAGTCATTAATCAATGAAAATATTGAACTTAATACATGAAATAATATTAGAGGAATAGGAAATGTAATTTTGACATATATAAACATGTGATATATTTATCTATAAGTCAATATCCATTGTTAAAACTTATAAAGGAACTTCGTGGGAATTACACCAACTGGGAAGGACAGGCCACCATCCCTTTTAAGTGTCATTTCATTGTAATAGATTATGTTTCCGCATATTATCATAGTGTACCGAGTTTCCTCATTTTCAAAATTCATAATGACTACACCAACAATGTGGGACAAACCACTATCCTGGTCAAAATCCATTCCTTATAAAGGGTTTTGTATAATAATTTCTTATAGTGGATCAAAATCATCGACATATTTCACATCATTATAAAATGTAACATAAATCGTTACCCAATGCATTAGAGGAGATATAGGTCCCACTCATCCAATAATAAAATCATTCATACATGTTCCAAAAGACAATAAATAAATCCTTGTATCGTGTACCGTGAAATGATAGGGGTTTATAAGCTTCCTATCATAATCAAATTAACAGAAATCAGTGTCATAACAATGTAATTATATATTTTATTTTTGAATATGTCAGGTTTTAAAGTCATTTCATCAAAGCCAAAACCATGTAAATAATTTTGTACCCCAACTATAAATCCCATGGAAGAGTAATAGGTTTCAAAAACATCATTCCATCAAAACATAAACCATTAAAATAAATAATATGAATTGAACCATTGAATCATATCGTTAAAGGCATGTGTGACATAAATAGAGTTCATCATTCATGGTAAATGAAATAGAAATATATATTGGAAACAATCCTTGAAGAAAATATACATTTTTCTTATATAAAAGATCATTATAACATAAAACATTATGATAACAATTCTCATGAATATAATACTAAATACTTATAAATAAATATTCAAACAAATATGGAAAACATTTTCCTTGTAAAAATATAATGAGTCAAAAAATATTTGAAAACCAATTTTCATGATAACATATAAAATATGTTGAAAATGTTTTGAAATCCATTTCATTGAATTTTATTTTAAAATTTTTAAAATAATCATGAAAAACAAAAAACATTTTTAAAATTAATTTTCCCTATAATTTAACTTTAAAAAAATATTTTAAATCATTTTATAAAAAATGGATCTTGAAGATCATGGATTGTTTTTCAATAATGTTAAATTGAGTCAAAGAAAACTTTTTTGATTTCAAAACACTATAAAAATTAACAACAATAAAGGGATATCAAAAAATTGATATGTAAATACCCATAATATTATGTATAAAAATCATATAATATTTTCATGGGTTTTTCAACTAGCTTACAAAGGATGGGAGTTGTGACTAAGGTGTTAATATAACAAAAATTATAGTGAGACTAAAAATACCATTACCTTGTGTCTTGAGTCCTGTCTTACACATTGAAACATATGAGATAATAAATAAATTAATATAAATATCCATATTATTACATATAATACCATATACGGTTGGGTTATTACTTTATATTTTGTTGTTATTAATAATTTCATATTATGGTTAAACTTTAGGTAGTATCTTTTCTGTTATATGCATATGTCGTAATGTGTCATATCGATGGCATATATATATATATCATGATTTCAAATATTTAAAACATGACATATATATAATTTATATTAATAATATTCTTATTATAAAAATATATAGTATATAGAATTATGAAATTAAATACATTTCACATGGAGACGATAGGACATATGTTCCTGTGAATGATGTTTCTGTTAAATTATAATATTTAAAAAAGTAAATAAAATATATTTATAGATTTATATATATATTTATTCTGCATAATTATTATATCATTTCTCATTAAACATATTATTTATACTTTTCATATATTGTTAGAATGAATCACACCTCACTTAGTGAGCAGTAGTCCCCACTTCCTCAAATAAAATTATCGTATTTAGACAATATTGAAATTATAAAGATATCTGTTGTGAAAAAATTTAATGAATCATAAAAATTAATATAATATATATATATATATATCCTATGATGAGTATTTAAATCATAATTTAAACCATGATAGGTGGTAATGGAAAAGTAACAAGCATCATTTTGGCATATTGTAGTACGTCATACACAAAAACATTATGTTCATAACCCATTTGATGTAAATGAGTGTAAGTGTAGATATAACCCATAGTATACCACATAATAAATATATTTAGGATTCTATTGTTGTTAAAAAAATATCATATTCAGGATAATATATTGTGTTAACAATGAAAATAAAGGAAATAATTTTTTGGGATGTTGTTATCAGCCAAATATATTTGGTTTTCACAAAAGAGATTCTGTGGAAGGATATATTCCGAAATGAAGGAATCAACGATTGTTTTAAGGATGTTTTGATGATTATTGTTCAAATTTCATATTAATATAATTGTTTTTCTATGTTTGAATAATGAGTCGAGGTGGTGTATTTTGTAGGTAATGTAGGGGACACACATAGAATTATTAAAAACAAGTTACGTGTACCCACGTTTTTACAAAAAAACACATACAATACAAAACAAACTCAAAACAAATCATGGAAAAATAATGTAAATAATGGGGTTTGGACATTTGTATAAGACATTTATTCCCTTATATTTTATGTTTATTCTCCTGATAAACTAAAATTTACTTTTACCATTGTAATGAATTATAATTACATTCACTAATATTTTTGGTCCAAAACTGAGTCAAAATTATTTAAATTATAAATTCTAATGGATAAAAATATAAAATTAATATTTTAAAATTAAAATCATTAATTTGGTAGAATGAAATTTAAATTTAATCCCTACGATGGGACAAAAATATGGAGTTTTAATATAAAATGATCAAAAGTATGATATGTTTTGATGACAAATTTTATTTTAAAATTGGTTCAACAAACCTATTTTGAATTAATTGATAAAAATTTAATCGAGTTAATTTTTAGTTAAATTTATAAAAATAAATTATCCTTGAAAATTAATTAGATGAAAATTCAGTTTTGAAATAAAATTCAATATTTTTACTATTCCCCAAAAAATTTATTTTCTCAAAAAAATTCCAAAAACAATCACCCTAACAAATAAATTAGATTAAAAATTAAAAAATGAAGTTAATTTATTATTATTAATTTATAAATTTTTATATAATATATTTTATTTTTTTCACATATATACATGAGATGAGGTTCATTTGAGAAAATTCAATTTTTTTACTTCTAAAGACATTACTGAAAAATATATATTTTTCATCCAGTATGGTATATATTTTTTAAACCATTATAAAAACTAATTAAATTTATTTATTATTATTCATATTAATAATTTAATTTCATAGTATGTTACTATATCATTAAAATAATTATAGAAAATAATATATTTTGAATATTCTCAGTGTTTTGTGTAACGTAATTTAAGTCGGTATTTCATTTAACTAAATCTATGTAAAGTTTTGATGGAATATATATCCAGATGGTATTGTGTGTAAATTACATTAAGTATATTTCATTTTAATATAATTTTGGACAAATTTTAATGCAATATATCAATTAATTTTTAATTTAATCACAGAAAAAAGGTCCATAAAGCAGCAGGTGTTATAATACAATTGTTAAAAAGAATAAGAATACCACGTTTTGAAGTTTAAAATATGTTTAATTTTAAAAAAATAGATAATTATTCAATAATGGTTAATATTAATTAAAAATATAATATGATAATATTAATACTATTTAATTAACATTTTCATAAATCATCGATATAGAAGAATTTTTTTTAAACTAAAGAGAGATATATTGTTTGGTTTTCTTAAAACATTCACTCAAACACATGAGGTCTTAAATAGAGTAAAATTGAATGAAATAATGTAATATTATTATATGGATAAATTAAGATAATATTTTTTTTTTCTTCATAGTTAGATCCTGATAATTGGTCATTTGGAACATATTCATAAACAATCCTGGAAAACAATTAGATTATTACATCAAAACATTACCTCTCTAGTATGATTCAAATAATAATCCCTATTAAATGATAAAATTAAATGAAGCATTTTATATATTGTATATAAATAATTTTTTAATATAATAATTTTTATTTTATTTCTTACACCTCATATAAGATGATATTTTCATTACAGAACATATGTCTTAAGGATGACATGTTGAGATGATAAACTATTATCTCAAGATCTATGTAAATTTAATGTGTTATATCCTTTAGTAAAATAAAATTAAATACATTTAAATTAAATTTCAAAATCATATAAACAGTTATAATTTCATATGTGATGCATTTATAACATTTCAACACCCATTTATTAATATATATATATATATATATACTCGGTGCATGCTGGAATAATTCAATTTAATCATGCACAACACAAAACACAACTAGAAAGGGCGTCCATATACCACATGGGATTGATAAAAAGTGAAGAACTATTTAATTAATAATTGTATCAATGGAAAATTGGGAATGAATCACATTTCATATCCTAAAATCCCTATGAAATGTCATTCCAACATCATACTACTTACTTCACCAGGCCCGCTTCATACATGCCACACTACCTTCTTGCATCATAATCTACATCGCAATGTACATAGTATTATAATTGTAACTTTTATGAATATGTGTTAATACCACTAAATTATGGATTCTAAGAAGTATCCATTCACATCTAGGGACATGATCATTGTAATAAACCATTTAATTAAAAATTATTTACTATATCATTTTCACCATGTTTAAACTATTTCATTTATATGCATTGTTTTATTAGTTCTGATCCATTACCATTTATCATTATTTCATAATTTAAAAGAAAATTATAATTATAAAAATATGATGAATATTTATTATATATACATATATTAATTTATAAAATTTAGTTTAGAATTCGTATTTGAAAATTCATGGATATAGTATGTTGTATGTACATATTAAAACTATTTAAACTATTATCAATATAGAATTAAATAATGGTAAATTATAAATATTGATTTATATTCTGTTATTATATCATATAAATTAAATAAATTGATAAAATATATCTTTATTAGAAACTATTTCAATCATAAACTAAAAGAAATCATTGCACTTCATGGATTTCATACTCCACACATACATATAAGAAACATTATAGTATTCTAGTAGATTTGAATTTAATAATAATTATATGATATTAACATTTAATATGAATAAATATTTCATTAAAATAGTATATAATATTTATAAAAATCAAAATATTCATCCATAAATGACTGTGAATAAAACTGAATTGTATTTCTATGATTAAAAAATAATATGTATGTATGAAAAATAGAATGTTTTAGTTACCATTTTATAAGGAAGTGGTTGGATAAAAGTGGCTTCATCATCATGATATCCTTTATGTATATAATTGAGGGGTAGGGAACTTCTGGATTTTCATAATATTTTAAAAAAAATCATGAAAAAAGATTCTAAATATATTTAGATTCAGAGATAATGTATGATTTTTTTATATTTCTTTATATAGAAAATTTTGGATTGGTGTTTTGGGTTATAAACTATATTTTTTTTAAAACTATAGTTGATCTATTTTTTCGTTAACCATTGAGACACATTTTTTATTCTTAAAGGGTTATTATTTTAAATATAATGATGAAATTGGTTCGTAAATTGAAAAAACATATTTTGGACTATATATTATTCACATTCAGATATATTAAATTTTTTTATTTATTATGAATAATTTTCACATATAATACTGTAATAAAGTATAATTAATCTCATTTGTTACACTATTAAATTAATTTTGAATTAAATACTCTTTTAAAAGGCTATAATTCAAATATTCACCTTTAACACATCATTAAAAGGTATTATTCATCAATATAATTTATTGAATAATACAACTCCCTAAAATTATTTTAATTTTAATAATTAAAAATTCATTGATTATTTAATATTAATTTAATAAATTTATGTCGGTGTTGTATAAAAAATTAATGTAAATATATGATTAATAAAAATTATATATAAAATAAAATTGTTTAATTAAGTTAAATATTATCAAAATAATTATTAATAATCATTAATAAAATGTTTTAACCACAAGTCATATCTTAAAAGGTATTTCAAATGAATTGAATTTCATTTTGGATTTTTATCTTCATTGATTTTTATTTTCGATATTTTCATTGATACATGCCCTTAAATAATTTAAACTTTTAGTCCATGTTGATAAGGGTAGAATTTCACTCATTATATTAAAATTATGATAACAAATTGTTTCCCCTTGAGCCAAGATCAGTGGAAATGGGTCATGTAAGGTATCGAAAAGGCATCAAATTTGATTATCCATAGCCTAATTCTTGTGTGTATATACATGTTTCATTGATGATTTGTAATTTAACATACTTGAACATTTGTAATATAATGTAAAAAATTATCATTAATTAATATATTAACCCAGGCTAACCTGATGTACCAGTTATTGATGTGATTAAATTTTCCATTTTTTATATTCATAAAAACTAAAATTAAAAGGGACATAGTTAAAACAATTGACATCCTTATTCCAAATATTGAATACATTTTGAATATTTCATTTAATATAAGTGATAGAATTTATTTTTAAAATATTATCACAAAACAAAATCCAAAAAATTTCATAAAAAATATCAAAGAAAACAATTATCATTCATCCAGTCATATGGGAAGAAAAATATTAGTTGATTTTAATATAATTTTATTGAGAATATAATATATTCATTTAATTTAAATAATTCATCAATAGTGATTTATTTATTTTATTGAAATCTGAAACATCATAGGAACACAAAAACGCCTTTTTGAATAAACATTTAAGAATAAAACTAAATCTATAAAACATTCATCAATATGATATATTACAATGAAACTAATTTTTTTATTAATTATATAAAATTTCTAATTTTACATTGAATAAATTTTGAAAAAACAAATTATCTATGTAAATTCATAAACATATATATTTTTTCCAATAAAATTCAATATTTTCTCTATTCGTCGATAAATCGTTATTTATTGGAAATTTTTAAAATTACACTATAAGATATATTGTATGATTTTATTCCAAAAATTAATATAATTTTATTGTTATTTATTTAAAACCAAATAAATTATATTTAATACTTTCTCAGAAAAAGAAATGAAAAACTTGTTTAATGGATAATTATTTTTTATGAATAATATAACATTAATAGAAATTAAATTATTGTATCCAAAAAATATAAAATAAATTTTTATTGATTTTGAACTCTATATATAATTAATATTTTTATTTACCCAAGTCAAACACTTCAATTAAATTCATAGGTTATAAAACACAAATATAAATAATAATTGTTCATGGATCATTAAACCTCTATGATGTATATTGTATATACTATCAAACATAATCTACCTATTTTATAAAATAAAGTTGGTATATTTTAGTTCCAATCAAATCCATTCAAATACATTAATTCTTCTAATGGATGCCCAAATAGAGTGAACCTTCTAGATCATATAGGATATGTTTTAGGAATGAAGTCTACATTTTGGTGAGTCATTGGTGAATAACATACCATTTTTTGAATGTTCCTAAAAAATTTGCATCACTCTTTCATCAGTAAGGATCTGTTTAATAAATTTTATAGACAATGATGTATTTATCATAATTCTATATTATTTCATTTGTCATCACGCCATGATCCATATGTGGTGTAGAGTATAAAATAGATGATTTATATAGATTGTGAGTTGATTAAGGTAGTGATGATAAGCTCGACGGACCAAAACAACCCTATGTTAATAACCCTGATGTTGGATATTAAAAACATCATATCATATAGGGTTAGCACTCATAGGTGTTAGAGAAGGTTGTTCAATGGGATCAATTATCCTCTATGATATCATGGGATTTTATAGTTTTGGGAGTGCACTGATGGGATGATGTATAAGTTGGAACTTCCACTATGTATTAAAAATATCCATAACATATTCCATGGTTCCCTCGATCAGTGATATGACTATGTTGAAACCTAAATCAGTGATTATGAGAGTTGGATATGAAGTATTAAATGACATTCACATATATTCCGGTAGAGATTCTAGATTATTTAAAGAAAGGGTTTTCATGGAATTTCTATCCTTTAGTAAAATATCAATGAAGGAATGTTTGTTTAGAAGATAATAATTAACATGATGAAAAATAGTTTCAAGTTCAATAAAATAAAAAAAATTGACCATTTAATTATTTTTTTGGCTTTTACAGGATAGTTTATTTATGATATAATTCATTATTTATGAGATCTTTTTACCCTTAATGACGATATTTTTAGTTGATGGAAATTTTTTGGAAGTAATGATATTCGTGAGAGGTATGTCATAAAAAATTGTTTAAAAATTCTAATTTCCAAATCATTTTTAGTTTTTTTATTCTCAAATAATAGTACCATTTAAGATGTATCCAACATAATCATATATACCTTATGTCCCATAAAATTATATGGATTAGATGGATGATGTGTGAGAATGATTTTTAGTGAAGGGGAGGAGATATATAGACATGAAATCTTATGTAGAATAAGATAAAATTTTGTTGAGATACAATATATTAAATTTTTTTGGACCATGAGTTATATAGGGATTATTGTGACATATATGCTAGATATTATGGGTTTTGGAGGTTCTAATAATTTTAGAATGGCTATAATGTGTTAGTGTTCCATGGAATGGAGTGGTTTTGGTTGTTTGTATTATTTTTTTTGAGTTGTACAAGTATAAATGAAAAAGGTTGTTTTTCATTTTCCATTCCCTTATATATATGTAGAGGATATGGTTTGGTTCTATATAAAAGGATTCTTATTTTTATCTATAAATATATAGGTGGCTGAGAAATAGAAAATATGTTGGAAAGTAGTATTATCCCCTATATTTAAGAACTCAACACCAATGGCATAGTGGATATTGATGGTAAGATATACTAGGGGTGATTATTTCATTTCTCTCATTTCTTTTCAAGAATCTTATGTGAATAAATAATGAATAAATTATTTTTAGGGGTAGTGAACCATAAACTATTAATTTATATATGATGTATTAATTTGAATCCCCCATCAAAAATGGAAGGGATGTGTGTTCAAGATTTTATTGATACCATTTCAATTGTTTTGAGTTCTCTTTAAACACATAAAATATTATTTTTTCTGTTATTTTTTATAAGGTTTCAGAACTAATTCTATGATTTATTTCATAAAATTAATATTCACAAAAGGGTATGTAATTATATATTTCTATGATCTTGATTTCTGAAAATCTGGAAATTGTGATATAATACCCATCTAAGATATTATATAGTTTTATGAGTCAATTTTTAAATATTAACCAGTAATGAATGAGGAATGTAAATCTTCTATCCTAAGTGAAAGTGTATTTTTTTTATTTTTTATGGTTAGATGTTTTGGGATTGTTTCATGATCGTGGTGACAATTTGGAAGAAGACTATTTATGTCAATTGGGATGAACATTGGTTTTCATAGGATTTATTGAGGCATAGTTATTGTGATTGGTAGTTGGTGTTAGATATGATATGGTTAGAATTTTATGTCTCTAACCATGATGGAATTTATGGAAATATTTTTGATTCAGTAAATTATTGGGATTTTATTAGATTTGATAGAAATAAATAAATGTGGGATGGAATTTTTACAAATGGTTTTCTTAATGAATTGAATGTTGATAAATGAATCATAATGAATAGGGGTGATGATAATAATGGTAGTTCATAAAATATATAATTTAATGACTTTTTAAATTGATGTTTTCAAAAAATAGTAAAATCTAAAAAAATTCTAGAATTTGTGTGCATGATGTATCTTATATTGTTTGTTGTTATTTAGTGCGGTGGGTTTCATTTTTTTGTGAAAGATGATGATGAAAGATGGGTTGAGATAATTTAGTTATGAGGTCTGATATGTTAGGGATGCTAGTTTTTAAACATTAAGAATGGTAATTTTTGTTACTGTAGTACAATTATTATTTATATAATTACATACACTCTCTAAAATGTTTAGTTTATATTTCCTACACCCAATTTTTAATGTGTATTTTTTAAACATCAACGATGTTTGGGTCATATTCATAGCTTCCCCATATTCCACTCTATACCATTGAGGACTACAAGATGTAGTTTATGTTGTTATGTTGCATAGATGTTATGCAGTGTGTGTCATTCAGGGTGAAGGAGGGAACAATAGAGATTTTATTTGTCTCCATATTACCATATGGATATGTACTTTTGGTCTATCCTTGATAATGATATAGTTAAACACTAATGAATATTTGGAATAGATTAATGATGATTAATTATGATGTATATAATGTCGCGATATTAATTAATGATGATAGGTCAAAACTCCCATGAAGTTTCTGTTGATTTATTATAATAGAGTTGTATGGAAATTATATGGGTTGATATATTATAATTGTTTCAGATTTAAACATATTGAGGTGAAGGTAGCACTTGAAATCTGAATTTAGGTTGTGATAGTGAGAATACTATTGGGAATTTGTTTGGATAACCTTAAATTACATTACTTTTAGGATATTATTATTACACTAGATAGTTTATTTTGGGAATGAGTGATGATGATGTTTGGATGGTTATTTTTTTATTTTGATGCATCTTCTTGATATTTTTTACTCATTAACACCTTATTATTAAATATTCAAATTAGTATAGAGGGATTTGGTATGACCCTACTTTGTATACATGTTATTGTCAACTAATATTTATATAAAACAGATTTTATATTTATTTTATGGATTTATATATTAAAAAATAAATTACATATTTGGTGGTGGTATCTAGAATGGAGTCATTTCCATTGGATTCAATAAATTTTTTAGACTATTAGTTGAAACAGTTGAAATTCTTTATGAAATAGTGATAATTTATAATTTATGACATTGTGTTTTATTTTCAGTTCCTATAACAACATGTTACCTTTCAATCTGGTATGTTTTTATCATAGATCTGGTTTTCCGTTTGGATTGGTTGGGTAATGATGAGAATGGGTTGGGAGGATAACTATAACTATGAAGTCAATGATATATTATAAATTTCTCGATACAACCTACCATTTCAGCATTTTTATGGGGATTTACATGTCATGTACTTTTGTTAAATGGTGTATAGTCATGGCGTAGTTGATAATGTTAAATAGTTAAAGCACATAAATTTTGTAAATGGTGTGTAATATTTATGCAAATGTAAATCATAAAAATAATATTATTAATAAAATCCTATAGTTTTTTTCAGTATATTTGGGACTAAAAAATTACAATACCTTTAATTGGGATACACTCTAAGTGAAATTTTGGGTGTTCATTATATGCATATGTTTTGGTTCAAATTCTTGATCCAAACCACCATTTTTCTATTCGCTCATCCTAGAAAATCTTCTTAAGAGATTTTTTTATCTACATTCCTTCTAGATCATATAGGGGGTTAATAATTTTTGTGGTTGATTATGTTCATATCTTCAAGGAGGTGGTTACACTATATTGTCCATCAAACTCTCTAACTATCTATATGTTTGTTAGATCATATTTTTATTGATTTATTGAAACGTCATATTGTTGAATATTGATTCTAGGTTGGGTTTTTAGATATTGTGTCCCTTCAATTTCCTTTGGTGATACCCATTGTGCGTGTTATTATTAATTGAAATATTTATGTTGTTCAGTTTTATATTGTCCTATTGATTAAATCTCTATTTTATTTATTTTTTAAAATGACATCAATTAAAATGTCAAAAGTATATTTAATGTGATTTTGAATCGAATGTTAATTGATTTAAGATTTTTTTAAACCCAAAATTCAAATTGAAATTTATATTGTGTTATGTTTTCGAATTAAGGTCTTTGAGAATCATAATGGATATAAATGGTATAAATTTTATTTATGAAGAAATATTATTCAGTTTTTTTAAAGATTCCTAAAATTAGGAAAAATATTTGATTTGTTTTTGAAATGAAATTGTAATATTACCGCTAATGATGCTACAATTATATTTTAAATTTATTAAAATAATTTTTATGATGGATGATTGATTGATTAAGAACATTTGAATGCGACTAGTTTGTGGGTGATTTGGGATATACACGATATAAAAGAAATTCCCTAGAATTAAATTTATAGTGAAAATATATCAGATTTTAATTCATGATGTTCTTATCCCTGATGGGATTTTGATTATTCATATTTTGATATTTCCAAAGTTGTGTGTGTACACTTATTATCAATGATTCTTGATATGAGATGTGTGAGGATCACATAACTAGAAACTATCGTAAATTTTGGAATTTAGAAGTGGTTCTTATTGTGATTTCTTTGATATATATTACATTTATATTTAACTATTTCACACATTTTTAATGATTTATATAAACAATTCTGAATAAATCATTGATTTTGTTTTTAATAAAATGTTTTCCCATCAAACGTGAATACTTACATGCCTTTTCATAAATACTAATATTTTCATCCATAACAGTTTTGATTAAATTTTAAATCAGTAATTGGTTGTGATTTTGGTATCTTATATTGGAACACATGGTAAGACCCATGTTTTATTTTTATATGACACACTACATTTTCCTTATGTAATATTTAGATATTCTACATAAATTTTTTAGAAAAGATAATATACCTCTTGAAAGAGGTCGATGTTCGTAATCCCTCGGTACCTCAAGTGACAAGTCATATGAGTCTTTGGGCCATCACGTCAGTATTTTTGTGTCTCGATATTGTATCTGTTGTGTGCTTGATATAACTTTTTTTATTCAAGTTCCATCACCATGAGAAGTTCAATAATACTATTATTTATCATTATATTAGGTTTTTTTTTGGAAAATTCGTTCCCAATTTTTAATTTTCATGATATAATTTTGTTGTTTTCAATATGTGGAGATTTTGAATTCCTTTTAGAATATGATAGTTCCCTCATGGTTATCAGCATACAAGAATATGCAAAGTGGTAGGGGTCGTGACAAAGTTGAATAAGATATGTTGGTTAAAAAAATTTAAATCATGTCATTTTGTAGTTGAGAGACCACATTAAGACATAATATATAGTTTTTAGTGAGATCATAGCTATTTTTGATGGATTGATATATAAGTCACAATGGGTAGTTAGTGAAGGGAATCATGATGAATAATTTTAGTTTTATCGTAGCATTATACATTGAATAGTGGGAATCCAAATCATATTTTTTTTATCAGATCAGATTGCATTCTTCTTTTCTATTGTATGAGGGTTGATATGAGTTAGCATATGATGTAAAAAATATCATTTGATGATGCTTTTTATAATCGTGACTATACAATGAGTTGTTAATAGGATCTTAGAGGAATATGAGCATGAATAAACATGATAAATTCATCATGTGAACTAGATTTTTGTAACGGTTGTTGTGCAGATTGGCCAGGATATAGGACATGCACCCACACCTGTACCTGATTACACTCTAGATATGGAACAACATAAAGATAAATCTCAAATTTTTTCTCAAGAGATCTATTTCTAAAATCCATATTCTTTCTATAACGATAATGATCCTCATTAGGCCAAAAACCATCTAATAAAGATAGATATCTGCTTTGAATGTCTGGAAAAACATGAGGTTATTAATGTAAATTGTGTTATATTAATGATTGAACGACCAAACAAAAATTTTTTTGATTCCACCGTTATAGTGAATAGTAATTAGGGTTCATATTGAAAAGAAATTTATTGTCATTCCCCGTAGTTCCATTTAGAGACTATATTGAGGAATAAGGTTATGGCTATTTTAATCTCGAGCAGGATGTCAGGGCCATGATGGAATATGGAAATAGATTCTATAATCTTGAGCATTTTTATCCTAATATTATACTTATTGAGATTATAAAGAAATAAAAAGATGATATGGGATATTGAACAAGTATTATCTCCAAGGTTTTCTGGAAGAAGCTCAATTCATATGATGTCATACTAGATAGGGAATTGCTGGTCCAACTTTATTTGTTTATCTTGTCCCTGTTTATTGGAGTTTCTCTTTACCATAGTGAATTAATATGGATTCCCATAAAGTTACATTGAAATGTAATGCGCATCACGGTGGATCTTCAGTGTATGTCTCTTTTAGACATCCTTTTTGTTCCTAGAATATTCCCTTTGGCTTACTTCTAGTGTGGAAAACATAGGAATTCAAATTGTATTTTAAATGGAGAACCAATGATATGTGGTTCCCTTTTATATTCAAGAAACTTCCATAAGTTAATTTATGAATATTATTCACAACATATTGGAATGGGCTCATCAAAACCAATATGTAACTTGATAAAATTTAATTTCACAAATATCTAATGTTTTATAAATAATGTAATCAGGAAAAAAACCCTCATCAAATTATAAAAGAGTCTCCAATTGATGTATATGTGTGTCCAATGACTATAAGAGGAACCATCACAGTGGAATCATATTTGGTAACTATTTATTCAAATTGGTGCATCTCATTTTTTCATTTAAACACATATTATGAATCTTTTAAATCTTTCTATAATAATTTTATATTATGTGATTGATAATACTACACACCATAAAACAAACACGGTGAAATGTATTTGTTTTCATGCTTGTGTTTTATCATTATTAGATATCCAAATTATCTGTAATATTCTGGTTCTGAAAATGATAACACTTGATGTCATCATTGGGTTGAATTGGAATATTATAAACAAATCCCAAATTGATTGATATGTTCAATAGTTATCCTTTTTGGTCTCTAATAGGGTCTCTAGTTCCATTTAGGGAGAAAAAGAATAATGGTTGAATAGATATGATTTTAATCATATGTTGTGTCATCGTTTAGTCTATTGTAATTTTAAGTTGGTGACAAGGTGTTCATGAATGTTTCACCTCGTTTTGGACATCAGTGGATTGAGAGGCATGGGATGAATTCCTTATTTTTTGTGGTATATTTTGTGTTTATTGAGTTAGTTGGGAATGTGGCTTCCCATTTATGACATCATATATATATATCATCTATATATAATGTTTTTCATCTATCTTGACTACTAATGTATCATTCTGAACAATCTAATGTTTTGAGATGGAGTTATATGTTTGTTAACACTAATTTATCAATGATTGATAATTTGATTGAGATAGTTTATATAGTTACATATGTAATTAAAAGGGGGATGATACATTTGGTCCATGTGATATTCACCATTGTTATAATTATCATGAGATGTGGGAGCATGATTTATTGATATGATTTTAGTGGCCAAACCTATTTGACATTTAATATTCTTCAAATTATTTCTTGGGGACATAATTATTTGCTAGTCGTGAGGTTTTACTACCCATTTAACATTCTACCATGTATTTATTACCCTTTTTAGTATTTTTCATTATTATTTTTATTGTTAATTCAAAAAATGAATCTGAAAAATTCTTATAATGTTGAATCAAATGATTTGATATTATTTTAAATAAAATTTTTTTTTTGTTGTATATTGGCGATTTACATGTTGTGTACTATGGTTAAACAATGTTTTATCATCACATATATAATTCCATACATTGGTACACATTGTGAAATGTTACACACCATGTACATATTATATGACATTTAATTTTTAATTTTTTTTAATAAAATGATTTTTTTTCTGTGTATATATGGAACAAAATACAAAACTATAATTTGGTTACACTCCAGGTAAAATCTCAGGTTCTAGTTCAATGTAGTAAGTTATAAATATATTCATATTTCCTTCCTACAATTTTTTTTATTTACATAGAGTCTCTTCCTATGTGATTTTAGAGATCTCCAATCCATCTAGATAATCTTTTATGATAATGATAATTAGAAAGGTTATAGTTAATCAATCTATTTAAGCAATCAAAATATCTCTTCTATCTCTCTCCCATTAATTATTAATTTTTTATAGATCATCTTGGTACTGATTGATATTAACTATGTGTGGTCTAATATTGAATATATGTTTAGTAACTCGATATAATATGTCTTCATTTTCCTATCATGAGTATTCTTGTTGTTGTTTTGTTTCCATAAAAAATGTAGGTGATTTTTCTAATATTGGATAATTAATTAGACCTTGAATTGATTCCTGTCTGATATTTATATAAAATAAAATATAAAAACCCGATCTGATGAAAATTTGAAGTGAATTTTTTTGAATGGATATTTAAAGAGACCAAAAATAAAATATTAATTTTAAATTGGTGTGTATTTTGAATATTATGTATTTGTGAAATTACATTGTAAAATATGGTTTAAATTAAATTGATAAAAAACCTATGATAAGTATTGGTTTGAAGGGAAATAAATTATGAAATTCATATATTTTTGGTTTTGAAATGAAATTGGAATTTTAAAAAAGAAAATGGGGATATTTTATATTAATCTGATTTTAAATCATTGTACCACTGTTGATTGATTAAATAGGTACATGTGTGCCAGGGTAGGTTTTTGGTTATTCAGGACTAGCACATTAGGATTTTAATACTGAATATTAGTAAATCTTATCCCTAATGAGATTTTTGTGAGTCCAATTTGGAATGATATTGAGGTAAATTTGGATACATTATATCCATGATCTCATATGTGACATGTGTAAGGATCTCATAACTAAACACTATCATACCTCATGGAAAATGACCCAAGTTATTATTTTTATTGTTTTGTTACATATATTCCATTAAAATATAATTGATTCTCTCATACCTATTGATATACAAAAACATTTTTATAAAAAATGTTTTATTAACAAACGTTAAAATGTTTTACCATAAAATTAAAATGAAATAATGTTTTCTTATAAATATGAAAATATAAAAACATTCTAGTTTTGACAAAACATTAATTCATTGTATAGTTTATTATTATAAAATCATATTATGGATCACTCAATGGAAAGCTACTAGGATTTTTATCTCACACCATACCTATTGGTTTGAATATTTGTAGATGTTAGCCATACATGTATAGAAAAACGGAATGATACTCTTGGAGTTGGTGGTAGTTATTGATCCTTAATGGGTTATAATAATATTTCCTTATGGGTGTTGGTTTTTATTCCCTATTTTCATGAACATTGTTGATGTACTTTCTAGGTTTCTGATTTACTTGTTCTTTTCTTATTACTATCTCCTCGACTAGTTTTGAATATAATGAAACATATATTTATCAAACAATATTTTTAAGGAACATTTTCTCACGCTTTTTGTTGAATGATGAATGTAGTGAGGTGGAATGTTTTTTGGATCAGGATCCCCCTATGAGCTAGGTTGGTGCTGATTAATGAATGAAATAGGAATGGTATTTGTGCTAGTATATGACAGTTCTCAAATATTATATTCCTTTTATTATTGAAGGCATAATACCTAATTTTTAGTGTTATAGCCTTTGTGGCTCTGTTCAAAAAATTTATGTTTATGATGCATATTTGATAGTAAATCCCTCTATCCATCACAATTTTTATAGGGGTAGTAGGGAATGTTGATCATTACATTGGTGATAAAAAAAATAATGGAACAAAATGAATAGGATACTAAGAAAATGTAATCATGGGATAAAAGCACTGAAAAAATTAAAATAAATTTAATGGAAAACATGTTATGACATATAAGGAGTTATTGAGCATTGATCCACATTTTTTCTTCTATATCATCTTCTAGATTTAGTATTATGTATTTTATGTAATTTTTTGGTTTCTTCATATATCATGATATAAAAAATATCTAAAAAATCATAACATTTAGATATATAGATTTAAATAAATTCATTCCTTTGATGAACAATTGTCACGAACCAACCCGGGTCGACCCTGAACCGGTCACCCGAGCCGGTCCGCGACATGGCCCGAGAGGCGTTCCCGATCCTCCCGGGCTGGCGACAAGCGCCAGGGCATCAACAGAGGCTATGGGAACGATTTCGCCCAATATAAATAAATAAGACAGCGAAAATAATACAGAGCAGCGCAAAAAAGGTAAACCAGATAAAGTGACTAAACAGGAACAAACAAGAAACAAACTAACCAAACACGACGTGCGAACAAACTCCGTGCGACCTCGTGGGTCGCTCTCCGACTCAACGATCAAGCGTCTCCCTAGGCGAGCGCACTCAAGCTATAGCCTGCACAAACAATAAAAACAGAAAACAACTATAGGCGTGAGTATTAAAACTCAGTAGGCTAGCCCGATATCTATTCCCAATGCACTACCTTTAAAATAAAAGAAACATCATTTCAAGTTTGAACTACAATCTATAAAAGTATGTTTTTAATAATATTCTACTTAAAAACAATGTACGAACCATTGCCCTTAGCCATTTAAAAATTCAGGTTCATTTCATTAGTGTTAATGACATTTCAGGAAAAGGGAAAGTGATGTTTAAGTTTTCAAATTTGTACAAAGGGGGTTAAATACTTTTATTTGAAAACAATTTTTAGGAACCAAATCTAGAGCAATTAACCCTTTTCCAAAGAAAACAATACACCAAAATGCACAAAGTAAAACACACAGTAAGGGCAATGTAGGTATACATGTGAGCATCATAATCATTACTGCAAGCTACAAAAGCTGAATAGACATGGGTGAACCTAGGAGATCGAGAATAAACCAGAAGACACCAATACATGAGAAATCATCCTTATTGACATGTCACGATGAAATCAAAATGCACAACACGCTCGACCATCCACTCACAGGCAGGTCGAGGGCAAATCCCATAGCAATAAACCCAATATATCCACCTACTATGGGCCACTGGTCAGTACCATAACCTACCAGTGCAGCAATCGTTCTTAGAATATTCTCTCAATATGCCAGATTCCCATGTCTCAAGTGTTTAAGAAAAAAAAGGGGGTGATCCAACCGATGCCAACCGAGCATCCAATCAGATATATATGTATGTAAAGAACAACAGGCATTCCCCGAGCCACTCCGTGGAACAACCTCATGCTTTTTTCTACTCAAGTACCCGGGAGCCTCTAAGCGCGGCCTCCCAAACAATCAATCGCAACCAAGGCATGAGAGTCGTCCTAAGAGGGTTTTTATAAAAACATTTCCATCGCTTTCCATAAAGTGCCAAACGGGCATTTAATACAGTTCACAATTACTACCAAAACCAGTTTAAGACTATTTGAAGAATCCACAAAACACTACTTCACAGGTTGCCAGTATTTTATAAACCAAACCAAACCATTTTCTTTTTCCAAATAAACTTTAAGAGCCAACCGGGCAATTTCTCAAACGAAACAATGTTTTTGTTCACGCCTCAAAAGAAATCAATTCTCATTAAACCAGAACTCCATTTTATATTCTGTGAATTATGTTTAAAATCCAAACGGGCATTCTTTCATTATTGGGTGTCCGCTCGTCAAAAGGATGTGTCATGTGTCGTGTATAAAATAAACGGCTCCTTTTGACATTAAATAACCATTTAAAAATTAACCATCTTATATTAAAATTTTATTATCGTATATTATCCCATATTTATTACAATTAATAAAATGTTGATTTTGAATAATTAAGGTGCACGAACAGCATGAAATAATCTAACTTAAATTTTAAAAGCAGTGCAAAGGGGACCAACCTCAAAACCAAGCGCGACGGCAAAACGACTTTGGAGCCAAGGCGTGATGACACAACGCGTGTCCGAAGCCACGTGATAAAGTCCGACACTCTGCATAGTCAGTACCAAGGACTCAGACACATACAAAAACTCACCAGAGCATTCGAAACCGAGCGGCGGGAATAAGCGCTCACCTTGAAACCAAAGCGCGGCGATGACGGAACCTCGGAAACAAGGCGCGGCGATGGCGCTCACTCGGAAACACCCTGTGCGGGCCCTCAAATAATAACCCTACCAAAATAAACATAAAAAGATAAAAACCCCCTAACGAAGCAAAGACGAACCAAGAATAATAATAATCGCGATGCTAATAGTAATAATTATAATAATAACAATAATAATAATCAATAATGATAAAAATAAAAATAATAATAATAGTAATAATAATAATAACAAAATAATAATAATAATAATAATAATAATAAAAATAATAAAAATAATATTAATAATAGTAACAACAACAATAATAATAATAATAATAATAATAATAATAATAAAATTAATAATAATAATAATATTCATAATAATAATGATAATAATAATAACAATAGTAATAGAATTAATAATAACAATAATATTAATAATAATAAAATTAATAATAATAATAATAATAATAATAATAATAATAATAATAATAATAAAATTAATAATAATAATAATAATAAAAAAATTAATAATGATAATAATAATAATTATATTAGCAACACTAACATTATTAATAATAATAGTCACATTAATCATAATTTTATAATAAAAAGGTTATTAACATATTAAATAAAATGAAATAGCAAATTAAATTAAAATAAATAAATAAAACGGACCTGTGCGGCGGAGCAGAAGAAGGAGAAAGAAAAGAAGAACAAGAAGAGAAGAAGAAGAGGGAGAAGGAGAGAAGAAGAAGAAGAAGAAGGAGAGAAGAAGAAGAAGAAGGAAAGGAGAAGAAGAGAAGAGAAGAGGAGGAAGAGAAAAAAAAAAGAGAAGAAGAAGGAGAGAGCAGGGGCGCCGGCTGTGCGCGCTGGACAGGGGAGGAGAGGAGGAAGAAAAAGAAGAAGAAGAAAGGAAGGAGAAGAAGAGAAGAAGAAGAGGAAGGAGAGAAGAAGAGAAGAAGAGGAGGGGGAAGGAGAAGGGGAAGGCCGGGGCGATGCAGGCAAGGCGCGGGTCGCTGCTGCTGCTGCTGCGGAAGGAGGCAGGGAGGAGGGTGCAGCGGCTGGCCGGGCGGAAGGTGTTGCGGCGGAAAGGTCTACATGGTGCACTGCAGATCGGACAGTGCTGGTGAGGGCTCATTCGGATGGAGGGTGGTGCGACAGAAAGGTAGTCCTGGCTAGACGAAGGTGGGAAGGCGATGGTGGTCATACAATGGTTCATAAATGGAGCTACGGTGGTCGGACGGCGCAGGGAGGAGGAGCAAGGTGAGAAGACTTGCTAAGAGTAGGAGATCGCGGCGCCTTCATGCGGGTGCGCAATGAGAAGGAGGAAGATGGGGCTACGGGCTCTCTACAGGTGAGCGGGAGTAGAGGTGTCGGGCCTGGACCAGATAGAAAGGGAGGGGGTGGCGGCGCGCTAGGAAGAAAGGAGAAGCGGGGAGGAAGAAAAGGGTTTCCGAAAACCCTAAAAAAAGGCGGGTAATTGCTAATAAATATAATAATACAAAAAAAAAGATAAATACATAAAAACAACTAAAATATTATGTATATATCTATATATAAGTGTATTTATATACTTTTAAACTCCTAAATAAATCATAATCATTATAATTCCACAATAAAATAGTTTATAGTAATTTCATTAATCAACATCAATTTAACCATAATAATTAGAATGACAATCATAATGATAATAATGACACCACTAAGAGAAAATCTAAAGATAATAGAAGTAGTTATAAAATAAAAATAAAATTCTTAACACAATGAAATTTTAATATCACAACAATTGACGCACGTTTAAAAAAAAATATAAACGCTCTTTATTTCGGAACCCCGAAGATGACGGGACGCGCAAATACCCGGGCAAGGACGCGCAGGGTTTCCAGAACAGGCTCCACTCATGAGCACAACGACTTCACGTCAAAAAGCGCACTTTTTAACAAAAACTCAAAAATCTAATTCGAGACTGGACACAAACCCCAGCAAAAAAAATTCAAAGTCAAAGAAATCATAAAATAAAATAAACGTGCGTGTCGGGGTGTGACAATTCTCCCCACCATAACGCTTTCCGCCCCCGGAAAGCCACCACACCAACCAGTCGATCGATCAACACCTAAGGATTTCACAGAACACGATCCAACCTCTTAACCAAGGATGTCACAACGACTACCAGCGGAACTGGACCTCATTGCCCGAAATAAATCACTAACAGAGGGGAGACCTGAACGGGCTCCCCACCATAAGAACTCAACTAGCATTCGATAACGACTTAAGATAAAACCCAAAGAGACTCATGGTGGGTCTCCCCACCATAAAGAACCGACCAACTAACGACAAAACGGGAAAACAGCTTAGACATGCACGAGACCTTACTCCAGCTAGAAAGAGCACAGCAAGGACCTTTAAACCACTTACTCACGTCCAAAAGTAATAGGGTTTGATCTAAAAATTTTACGCAAACCAAAACCCTTACCCCATGGGCGGGGAGGGTGGGCCCAAGGATTGGATCACTGAAACTTGGACGGAAAACTACTCACGTACCACTACTTAGGGATGGACACATACCAAAGCCATAACTGATTCACATCGGTGGTCCACACGAGGTCACTGATCAGCAACATACATCCAAAAAGGCACAATTACTGATATTGCGCGATGGATAAATCCATCAAGCTCTTTGCGACAAGAGGAATTACAATGACAGAGGAACCTGAGCAACAACACCAAAACTATCTCACCACGACGATATAGGCACGACTTTCACCAGACTCTTTAAAATTTTCCCCCGGGGGTTCCTGACTACGCGCTGGCTTCACTCCGAGACCTTTTGGTTGGAGCTCTGATGGATGAAGCATCTTCTGCCTCGCAGTCAGGTTCTGATAATCCCAATGAGATACATACATCTTTTGATCTGACAGATTGAAGGACAAGATTTTAAAATTAAAAACACACTAGAATTGAAAGCCGAGGTTCGTCAAAAGACCCATGAAGTTCTCATACATTTCAAACCCAAACAACACACATACATAGGCCACGATAATAGATCACTTACACTGAAAGGGAACCAACACTAGAAACATTGAAAAAAGACCCTACAACACACTACTTCTGAGAACTTCCTCTGCGACGCTTCCTTGCAACGCCCCGACAAAATCGTTGCAAGTGACCCAGGCGTCCACATGCCTGGCAGGGCTTCGGAGTGCTTGGGCACGATGACTTCTTGTGACCCCGCTTGCCACACTGATAACACACAATAATCTCTCGCTCCGAAGAGGTTGATGAAAGATCTCGAGGCCTCTTGATTCCACGACCTAATCCATCCACTTCCATTTGCTTACTCATCTCCTTTCCAGAACCTTCATCAGTGCTCATAGGGATCGAAGGAGGGAGAACTACTTCGAGCACTCCTTCCATCGCAGCTTCGACATGAAAAGCTTGTCTCGCCACATCAAAAAATGAAGTCAGGTTGGACTCTGACACCTTCGACTGCAGATCAGGGCGGAGACCCACCTCGAAGCGTCGAGCCTTCACGGGGTCATTTGTGGCATACTCTGAATCATAAGGTACTAGTTCCACAAAGCGATGGAAATATTTCAACATGGATCCGTCGCCCTGCTGAAGACAACACATTTCCATCCCCTTACTCACCCTATCTTCCTCAGAGAAATACCGACGAATGAACGAGGCCTTTAAAAACTCCCAAGTAATCTCTTGACGAGGCTTGTTCCGAGACACTGACTTCCACCACATCCACGGTGAACCTTCAAGCATGAAGGTCGCAAACTTGACCTTCAACGAATCGGGCAACTCAATGAGGCTATAGTCCCTTTCAATCTTCCGCATCCACTCCTCTGCCACGGAAGTTTCTACTTGACCATTGAAGAGAGGTGGATCCAACTTCCGAAACTCAAGCATAAAATCCTTAGGTTGATCAACCGCACTACGATCACCCATCGAAGCTTCAAAGGGATAACCGCTGAACAAGGAAAGGTCAAAAACCCAATCAACGCCAACTCAACGAATGAATAACAACCTCAAAATCAAACACTGCATAGGTGAAAAGCTCAAAATCCGAGAAAACAAGTTATCATAACGTCAAAAATTTTCTCTTTGAAAACATCTTTAATTTAAAACAATCTTAGTGGGTTAAACCTTCGCCATTGGTATTCTTTAGAGCCTCACTCACATGCATGTATCCGTGCCACCCAGGGCATCCATTCATCATACCAGAAATCCATCACATTTCCAACATACCACAATGCATGTGAGCACTCATCAGAACACCAAGGTCAAAACAATGCAACTTCATTTTCCAAAAACAATTCATTTATACCACTCCTTTTGAAACAATCCACAAATTAAACATGTCATTTCAAACAACACTTTTTTTTTCAAAACCAACTTTTCTGATTCAAACCACTTTCAGAAATCAACGGAAACCCAAAACAAATCAAACAGGGGACTAGTGTCAGTGGGTGACTTGACCATATGGTTGGCGGCCATATGCCAAACACGCCACTGACACAGAGAGTCTTCTTGGACCATGCCCCTAGATCCACATGGCTTGCCAGACCATGCGGCTTAGGACTATTAGCCCAACTCCATTTGTCGTACCCCAATCGCAAAACATTTCCATAAAACCCAAACAAACCAATTAAACTGGACTTCCCATGGAAACCTGAGGGTCAGTACGGGCAAGAGTTCGCGACGCTCTTCTCGCACCTACCCCTCAAGTCCCGACAATCCTACTCCATCTACCTTGACATCCCAAATAACAAAGGGTGCTCTGAAAAGTGAGGTCTGCTAAGAGGAAACCTCCTCTGATACCATTTTGTCACGAACCAACCCGGGTCGACCCTGAACCGGTCACCCGAGCCGGTCCGCGACATGGCCCGAGAGGCGTTCCCGATCCTCCCGGGCTGGCGACAAGCGCCAGGGCATCAACAGAGGCTATGGGAACGCCTCTCGGGCCATGTCGCGGATCGGCTCGGGTGACCGGTTCAGGGTCGACCCGGGTTGGTTCGTGACAACAATTATAAAATAAATACATTTAAAAAATTAATGAAATTATTCTCCCTTTATGTATTTTAGAATAATAAAGCATATCTTTTCACTTACATGTGCATTTGCTGCATCAATGTTTTGAAAGAGTATTAGATTCCCATACTATTATATAATAATTAAAAAAAATTAATATTAAATGTATATATATTTAATATTCATAAATTTTTTTATTTAAAACCCTTCGTATTTTGATTTATTACCATGAATATTATGATAAAAGTTGTAACATTTTTATTTTTCAATTTCATAACTTTCATAACCACTACATAAGCATTTAAATAATTAATTTTTTATTTAATTTTAATAATCATTAATTTAAATCTAAATAATTTATTTGTAATAATATATACCTAAAAATTATTTAATAATTTTTTTATAATTTTTGGAATTATCTCAATATTATGAAATTTGAATTTTCTTGTGTGGTGATAACACTACATCAGCACCAATAACCATTTTCATCTTTGTATATTCAAATAAAATAAAATTACTATTAATTGTTAAAAATTATATATTCACTATATTTTCATATAATACACCTTACTTATCCATATACATTTTTTATATTTTATTTTTGATAAACAAAAATTAAATTATGAAGTATTATTCAACATAAATTTAAAATATTATTTTGAAATAAATTTAAATTCATATGTGTCACTAAACATATATACACCATAAATTAGATTATTCTCATTAAAAATAAATACATTCTATATTATAAAAAATATATAATAACAAGAAAAAATATATTATTAAATTATGATGTATTTTTTTATTAAAATCCCATGAATATAAATCAAATTTACTATTTAAATTTATATCATGATTTTTTTAATTTTTAATAAAAATAAAACGAAATAATCATAAAATTGTGATCCAAAATATTATACTTATTTTTTTAAAATAACTCCAAAAATATATAGTAAAAACATTAATATTGAATACACATTTTATATAAAAGGAATATATATTTTTAAAATAAAGGGATATACCATTATCAAATGTGAATAACAAATTACCTTTTAAAAAATTAATAAATATTATTTAAAATACTATCATGGTAGAGAATTTCAATATAAATCCATCAATAAAAATAAATATCCATATATAAACTGTCTATTTATCAAATATTTCTTAATAAATATCAAAATATTATATTATGTTAATGAAATTCATTTAACCATAAAATGATGTGATTTTTAATAAAATGATTTAAAGAATTTTAATTCAAATATATAAATATAATCTCATTATTCATTTACAATAAATTATTACCTAAAATGATCATGCATAAATATATATACACTAAATATAACAACCCTGACCATAGTTGCTCAGAATTACTGTTGCCTTTATTACAATGACATTGATACAAAAAATGAAATTCGAAATAAGTCATCAGTTTAGAAGTTTTGGGGAATTATTTACATTCATATTATGTTATTATTTAAATATTAAAACTGAGAAGAATAAAATAGGAGAAAAATGAACTGCATTATTGAAAAAACATTCAATAATATCATCTTCATATGGTGGGGAAATGAAAAAATATTGTTGAGATATAATATTTAGTGATAGTTATGTATAACTGAATCCATCATGAATCAATAATTAATAATAAACCGTGATTAATAAAAAAATGATCAGACATTCCATTTAATCAAAACATTATTACCATAATTCGATAAGGAATAATCTATTTATAATATCAAATAATTGAACCCAGATTGCATTATATTAATAATATAAATATAAAAAGCATCCAAATAAAATATAATTTTGATTATTTTATAGATGAAATTAATTACTATATTCATGGAGAATGAAATTATTATTTAATGGATTCCATTATATCAAGAATCATGATACCTCTACTATCAAGACCATTTTTATTATGTTTTAAACTATAGGTAGAAACATGTTTAATTTGGTCAATTGGTTTTGTTCATGTGAACTACAAATGAATCAAGGTGTTATATAATACTAGTTACAAAATTCATTATAGGTAAAAATAATTATTCATGTATTGAAAAATTTATTTAATTATTGAATCAATATTCCTAAGCATTAAATATCAATATTGAGTAAAGGATACAAATTCAACTATAATTCCCTAAATAATAAAATAACATTCAATGTAAACAATGTATAAAAAATAGAATAAATTTGAGGAAATAATTATATACATCATGAAATAAAATCATTATTTAATAGAAAATTTTAATATGATAAAAATATGTTATATGAATGTTATTGTTTGAAAATAATTTTTTTAATAATAATAGAATGTGAGAATGTCTAATAACATCTACAACATGTTAATTTTATGTATAATCCCCTTGGATGAAATTATTCGATCATAAAATTCCTTGAATTATCAAGGAATCATTATATTATATGTCAAAGGAAGTATATACACCATATGAAATAAATTATTTGAATATAATTACATTATTCCCTAATCAAGGGAAATTTAGATGACATCCCATAACTCAAAATTATTTTCATTGAACATGATTTAACCTCAAATATTGTTCTTTTAAATAATTAATAAAACTAAACATAAAAACATATTAATATTTATAATATGATATATGATTATTTGATAATATCTTATCACCTATTAAGAAGTTATCATTTAATTGTTTTCATTGTTTTGGTTGTTAATTTAAATATTTTATCATCTGTGCTTTATCAATAAAGATCTAGTTCATCAAAATCTTATACAGTTATATCACCTATATAATAATTATAAAATTTTATTTATCATTCTTTTACACCAATTATACATTTAATCCAAATCATTAATGATGGTTATAAAAAGTTTAATTTGTTACAATATTGTATGTGTTAATTAGTATGTATGAATGAATTACATTTCATAATGTTTTTGATTACCACGGTATGAAAGTAAATGGTATTGTTTCCATAAATAATGTTGATATTATCATATATAACAATTATTTTATATATATATAAACATATATATAATCCATGTGGTGTGATAATGAAAATATATTCACAACACTTTGTGATGGTGGATGTCCGCATGTACATGAATGTTGACATCATCATTCAGTGTAAGAAGAAAAATAATGAATATTATGTTTTTATAATGTTATATATATATATATATCATTAATATTATAATTAATTTTTATATCACATTTATTTATTATATTTATACTTATCATCTTCAATGAAAAGTTTTAGTGAATAATGAATCACATCATTTCACAAGGCAATATATATGATCGATGTTATCATAACCCATATGAAATGAAATAAAACACATATAAGTGATATATATACTAAAGTTGAATAATGTGTTTTTAAATATACTATATATAGTTTAAATCCAATATAATACATGAACTATGTATGTGGTAATGAAAAAACGAATGACTTCACTTTTGGAGGTGGTAGTCCTCCATACACATGAAGTACATTTTAATAACCCTTTTGACAAATGATAAGATGGGTTTAAGTCATTATTTTCCCAAAAAACATCATCATATATATAATATATTCAAATTTTTTATATCATGTTTTTTTATAAAGAATATATGGACTTTGTGGAAGAAAATAAAATTAAAACACTATTTGAATAATGTTGCCTCTTATATGGGAAAACACAATTGGTTATAACAAAAATCATTCATTGTTTGGATTTATACCAAAAAAAATATTCTAACAAGGTGTTATGGTTCATGGGATGTTATTTTTAGAGGTATTATATGAACAAAAAGGTTGTGATGATGAAATGAAGATAAGAGTGGATTTTTGTCTATAAGTGAATTGAGTATCATACCTATTATATTTTTTTAAAATATTCAACAATACCAATATTATTATCATTAGAAAAAATAAAAAATTAGTATTTTTATAACATATAATTTATAATTTATAAATATTGATGGTGAATGAATTTCTTGTTTGTTTTTTGGTAATGATTAACCCATATCATTTCATATTTACCCCTAGTATATCAATTTTTTCCCTATCCATGGTTATTAATTTTTACTACCTTACCTATTCATTATGGTAAAAAATTATGTTTATATAATTATACAATAACATTTTTTATTTTCCATATATTTAATAAATTTTAGTTTTTATATTCATAGAAATTAAATAATAAAACATTAAATGAATCCCATAGATGGGGAGAGAAAGTGTGTTTTAAAGAAAAAATGCTCCATATTTTATGACTTTTATATCAAATTTTAATATAAAATGAAGATAAAAACATATAATAAAATAATTAATATAAATTTGAACTAATTTTACATAAAATTTAATTCAACATATAATTAATTATTTTAAATTTTATAAATTATGAATAAATTTTTAATTAAAATCCATCATTTTATATATTCATGAAACAATAAAATTTATTGGAAGCATAAATAAATAGCTCTTTTTTATATCTCAATTTCAAAAAAAATATCTTTATTTTTTGAAATATATATGATAAAATTGGAAAAATAATTATTTTATCACCGCAATATAAGAATTTACTATACCATTTTATTTTTCTTATTTTTTTTATTAAATATTAATTTTTCGTTCAATTCTATCTTATTTATAATAAAAATTAATAGATAAAAATATATGGGTGTTACTTATATATTTTTTAACCAATTTATACTCATGCTAAAAAAATTAACAAATTTTATAGTATGAGAATGTTTAAATAATAGAGTATTACATTTTTATCAAACCAAGTGTTGCATGCATCATAATATATGTGATAAATTAAATTTATACAAAACAATATATATTGTAAATTCATGGGGTGTTACATACCTCAAAAAAAAATTCTCCATGAAATATCATTGATATTACCATCTAAAGAGATGGAGAAATTTCTTATTCATAATATCCTCTACCTCCCACATTCCATCCTCGATTTTGTGACAGCTCTAGGGTACCTATTATTGTCGATTCATTTGACTCTCAATATATATCATCTACTATCCAAAATATATATCGTGTCTTGATAGTATGATAGATCAGGTCCCCATTGTATTTAATCATAGTTGAGTGCATTTTTTGGGACTGAAATGTACTTCATAACAATTTTATCTGGAACACATCTTGTACTTTCGAGATACATGGTGGCATTTCCAAATGATAAGTACCAAATCAAATTAATTCAAGGATTTAGAAAGTTCTAATGAATATAGATCATAGTTTTCCTTACCTATGAAACATTACAAGACCCTTCTATAGAATGAAATTCATGAAGTCGTGATATGCCACATGGAATTCCATATATCTCAGCCAATTATATGTGAAACACATTTTACTACATTGATATTCATTTGATTTAGTAAGAATATACATTAAAAATATCATTGAGTCATACACATGTTATGGTAGTACAATATTCCTTTCCCTAACATAATTAAAAAATATATAGCATAAAATCTTATTCAATATAATGCATCATATAATTTCATTGGAATACTTTAGTGGAATATATTTTAATAGAAAAAATATATCAATGGTAAACTATAATCACACAAACCATGACATTCAACTGAGCATGAACACAAAATTTAGTCTATTAATTTAATTTTCTTGCCAATATTTACAGTTGTATTAGGAGGGTATGACGTTCTCAAATGAATAACATTATCTAGAAAATTTTGACATCTCTTCCATATTTTTAAGGTAATATGGAGATCACAATCTTAAATATTTTAAATTGGTGGGAAATAATGTTCTATTACATAATAAATATTTATCATTATGATGGTATTAAAAAATAATCTCACATAAACTGTAAATGTAATGATTTATTAAAGAGATCAGTGATAATCCATATAGCATTATTCCTTCTATGAGTCTTCAGTAGTCTTGTGAAAAATTCTATAGTAATTTCATCACATTTCCACCATGTAATAGAAAAATATTGTGTGAATCCCCTAGTTGAAACACAGTAGAATTATTAAGTGCGAAATTTATAAATTATCTGACTCATGTCATCAAGGTGTACCTACAATTTCTAGAGCCAACCTAATTAGATCTCCACATTTATTCATTCATGGCACGGAGTAGTGATCCAGAAGATTAACCTTCTATGACCATTCCAATGTTGTGTGTGAGTGATTAAAAAGAATAATGAAATTACATGTGTTGGAATGTGGGTACATTAATTAATTAAATGACATGTTTGGGTACGTGGGTGTGTCCTAGGGTGGGACCATCTATCTGTAGTGAAATTGTTGGTACATGATAAGCCATGACCCAACAACAATATTATGGTGGGTTCTGTGTACTTTCAGTAGGCCCCAATTTTTACATTTAGTGTGAGAGTTGTACCAAGACATAAGTGTTGTGCACTACCTAGGTAAAAATGTTGGGCTAAAAAATAGGTCACTTTTCTCTAAATGTGAATGGGTGAATGTAACACCATATAGTGAAAAATGTTTAAATGATTAAATGATATGACTCATGTCATCAAGGTGCACATTATATTTCATTAGAATACTTGAATCTAACTCCATAGTTTAGTGTGCTTGTCCTGGAACAATTATTAGTATTGTGACCTTGTGGGATGTTTCTTCTGGTGTGTTTGAGTTAGGAGAAAACACTCATGAAAGGAAATTTGTTAGCATGTGGGGTCTCTCATTAGTCAAATCACCCATTCGAGCATTTGGATGGGCCATGAGGTGGGGAACAAGTGTCAGTGGAACAACTAGTGATGCCCGGTGAACCAGGACCCGGGGACCATGTAAAGGATGGCTGTCTATTCTCTCAGGAGTGGTAGTTTTTGATCAAGGATATTGTATCACATCATTCACCTGTTGAAAAAAATGGATACATAATTATTAATATCCCATTATATTTTTTCCACCAAAAAATATCCTCAAATCCATATACACATTTCTGTATCTAGAGTGTCTAAAGAAATTTGATATATGAGGTTCATGTGAAAATGAACATTCTTTTGTAGAAATAGATTTGACACATAATATTGATCAAAATTTCCTAACAGCATCTTCACAAATAAAATAAGTTAATTTCCCAACATTCACAACATTATTATTTATCTTTAATATCTCATGGTCATATTATGAATTATTTACTTTTTATATTAAATATTGTTCTCAATAATTTGATAATTTTTAATTGTCTCCCCATCCTTAATAATTTAAATATCCATTTTTTCAATATCCAATAACATATGATCGCTTTCGATCAGAATTTTCTTCATAATTGTTTGATATTTCTTACCCAATACTTGTGATACATTATTTTATTTCCATGGGTTTAGTATATTGAGAAATCATAATCGATGAGTATCATGAGCCATAACTTGTTATTCATGATGAACTATATTTTTCAAAGAATGTATTTCCTGATTTTATTATATGTGAATATAAAAAATATTTCACCATATAGATAATGTCACTAATCATTAAATAATGTATTAAAGCCTCCATATTAAGATCACAATTATGATTGTTCTTTCCATGGGTCTTCAAATTTTTTGAATCATATGTAATTAATATACTCATTTTCATTAAGATACATCTAATTTTATTATTTTATGCATCAATATATATCAAAACCCATTCATTTCTAGATGGTAGAGTCAATATTTCATCATTAAAAGAACAAAAATTTATTTCATGAAAAATTTGAAAATACATGATATAATAACCTTCCATAATAATGAATCTAAATATCTCAGTTATTTTCAATGGTATAGGCCATTGTATTCTTTCATTATTATTCAAAGGATAAACTATGATTATATGATTGGTGAGAATATGTAAAAGAAAGGAATATTTTTGTATCCCAAAAATTTAACACCCTAAATTTTCCATATAACATTTTCAATATATTTTTCTATTTATTTATCCTTATGTAATATTCATGGTCCTCATACCTTTTTAATCAACTAAATTAACATCTATTAATAACACAAAATAATATTGAGATATTGTTTTAATACTTTGTATATTATATCCATATAAATTCAGGGTAAATTAATCAACAAAAAGGTCATTCCTCTAAACTAATACTTCCACACATCATTCAAATAAATTTCTTCTAAACATCATCCTTCATTTCCTATAATTTATGACACCTATAATGATGTTAAATCTAGGAAAAATATTAGGATTCATGAAGTTGGTTGAAAAGGTCATCAATTTGTTGAAGAGGATAACTTTTCTTTTATTAATCACATTGATGCCTATTTAACCAGTTTATAGATTCATGGATCCATCATTATTCCAAAAAATGTGACCATGGGATCCCCATGGCCAAACTCTAGGGTAAATAAATCCCAGATCACCCTACTTGCCTATTTGTTTCTTTACCTTCACTAATTGGACAGTAGATATTAGATAAAGATACTATGAATTGGATCTTGATTCATATATTAACTCAATGGAAAACTAAAAAACTTGACCTATGTAATGACATGTTAATTCCATAGGAAATACATTAATGAATTTATATAAAATTAGTGCATCCCTAATTTGATTATTAAATTTTTTATCACTATATACGCATTTCACTTTTTCACCTTAAATCTCATTCAGTAGAGATACTGTCAGTTTCTATAGAAATAATTCTTTTGATGATGCTTTTAATCTAAATATAATGAATTTATCAACATCCAAAAATAAAAAAAACATTAAACTTATTAAAATATTTTTTTCCAACATACTTTGAATTGCATTCCATAAATTTTATTATATATTATTCAACAATAGGTGTGAAAAAAATTTATCAAACAAAGATTGTTTATGATTCCTAATGAGACCTTTTTTCCACATCCATGTAGTAGGGATACCTACACTATGTGTTTTTACTAACAATTACATTCTCAAATTACAATGTAAATGTATAATAATTTTGGAAAACTAGGTATATATAAATGAGTTTGATGATCCAAAATCAAATAAATAATTATGTATTATTTTTTCAGGATTATTATACCTTCCACTACATCATATGTTTTCCACATATGTTATAGTGGTCTCATAATCTTGACTTTTTCCATTGGAATCATAATTAGTGGATTCACATGGAAATGGTGACATTTGTTTGAATAATGTTCCATTAAATTAATGTTAAATCATTGAAACTATTTTATTTTTTAATTATAATTCTATTGAGATGATAAATCCCCCCTATCAACACACATAAAACAGACTCAAATTTATTTCAAGATCATCCCATGATGATAATTTCAATAATTTTTACATCATGGATATTTATTTCTATTGTTGTTATCCCTTAATTCATTCCCTTTCACTTGTTGTTCATATTACCATACTTCTCATGATTCCAATTTAATATAATTGATCTAGATAATTATTTCGCTATTTTAAATGTAGAGAAAACTATTTCTTCCTATAAAAAAATTTATTAGTGACCATTACTCTTTGCAAGAAAGTAATAATCCTTTTAGTAAAATTAAAACTCATGCACTTCATTTTTCCTATGTAATAACTAACATACCTATCTATAATTTTAATGGTATATTTATACTAATTGAAACATTTTTATTCTTTTTTCATTAATATATGTAATATTCAATATCATTTATTTTTTGTTGGAGGGAAATATTTATTGAAGGACTTATATTTAATAAATTTATATTTAATGAGTTCAATTTACATATTTGTTCTATTATTTAATATTAATTACCACCATTGGTTATAATTTCCTTCGAGAATGTAAATATCAAGTGTATCCATTACATTTCCACCATATTTTGACACCATAAATACCATCCTAGGAGACATAGTCCTTTACTATTCTAAAATAGGTTTAGTAGTGCCCCAAAAATATGGACACTTATAAATTTTAAAGTGATATATCATTGTTGAATAACATTGCTGAATAGGTTTTTCTATCTAGTAATGTTAATTTTCATAAAATAAATATGATTTTCTAATATATCCATAATTTTATAAGTTAATATACCATATATATTAGATGGATCATTCGATAAATCAGTATATATGAAACAAACCCCTCCCCAAAAGTTGATCCCCTCCTGGGCTCGAAATGTGTGAACAGAGATAATGACCCATGAGTCCCGCCTCCAGTTGGCCCCAGGTTGGAGACTAGGACCAATGGTTTATTAATCACACAAATAATAGTTATTACCCTCTTAAGAGAACACATTAAAAAGGGAGTGTTATGACAGACACCAACCAACACTAACATAAACAAAAATATAAATGAAAATCCCTTGTGAACATGTAATTCCATACAGAACTACTACAATTGAACGAAAAAACACGAAGAACCAATTCAATGTAAAAACAATAACAACCAAAAAACCTGAAAAACATCTATAACCACATGCTATTATTAACTATTATGGTCACCAAAATTCTCTATTTTACCTTTAAAACAGTTTTTATAGATAGGGTGGGAATAACAATACTCTCAGTATGATCCTCCCCAGAGCCACTCGTGAAAAAGTTAAGTGAACATGCTATAGCATAGTGAAAAACTCGTGAAATGAAATAGTAACCTAAACACATAAACTATGTTCCCAGACTCACCATTTATACTCTCTCCAAGTATCACATATAAGAGTATATAATATATTAAAAATATTCAAGGTTACCCACTACCAATTTTCCACTGGTTTTCCTCTTTTCCCCAATAGTGTTATTATAAGCTTCTCTCTACAAAAATGATTGCATTTAGACACCTATGTGATGTACCATAACATGCACCTCTCACATAAAAAACAACCACATACACATTTGAAATGAAAACAATTAGTTTCTGAGATCCACCACAGCTCAGATAACATGTATCATACGTTAGAAAATATACCAAATCCATTGCAGCCAACACACCGAGTACGGATCCTCAAGCAATCACGGCCTACAAATGTTACACCTATAGTAGTTCATGTGAAACTATATCCATAATATGTGTGTGAAAATAACCAAATTCTATTACAACCATCTACACACATGTATGGGAAAAACTAATTGTTGCGCCTTCTAGTACAAGTAACTAACATGAGAAGATAGTGGGGTCAAAGTGGGTAGCCACCATCCATCCTCCCACATGAATGTTGAGGAAAACACCCACAGAGCTCAGAATCCCTGAGGAGTTTGTTTCTCTAATAGAAGGGGTAGAGTATCATATAGAAACACAAAAAGTATATATTATATTATATCTAACTACCACACTATGGGAATAACCTAATCCTAGACTCAACGGTAGTTCACGTATCTTGAACTCCCAGCTACTACATCTAAGACAAGGTATCCTATAAGAAAACTACCATTTAAAGAGAATGAATACATTCATTCATTGCCTTTTTTTCAATTTCACATTACATTCACTCATTTTTAAACCGTAATTAACAATTAATGATTTATGCATTATCTTTCATTAGCATTACATCGAAAGACCATTGATTGACAAAATTAAATCCTCACCATTTAGTCAATGCATGCTCCTACCCCATTGGTTAAAATAATTTATTTAATCATTTATTAATAACATTAATAATTTACCATAGTCCGATTAATTCTAGAAAAAAAATATAATATACTATACACTAGGGGGTTCAACATGCTGAGTTGATGAACTACTCTTTGAGTCTTTTCTGCCTATAGAAAGAGCATATACAAATACTTTCTCAAGAATCTAATCATGAAAATCACTAGACATACACATCACGTCTTCACCCATTTTGGAAGGAGGGTAATAGAACCATATGCCTTGAGTAGTGAGAAAATAATGGAAGTTAAACAACCAACAAGAAAAAAAAGTATCCAAACATTCACATCCAACCCATTCTTTCATCTTCGATGTCCTCCCCAACACCCACATGCATAAACTGATGCATCTCACAACTCTAGGCTTTAACTGGTTCCACAACCAATAGGCCTTAATCCCCCACATATCACAACATTCATCCAGTCTAACATCCCAACACTGGAAGCCAGAAAACAAACATCATATCAATTGGGCTATTTCCCCTTAAACAAGGAATCCAAACATCAAACACAATGAGCTATCACATATCCAAACATAAGGGTCCTGGATTTTACAAGCAACAGGTTTAGATAGAACTTTAAAAGACATTTTTTTAAAAGAATAAGTTAATTAATAAATATATAATTATCCAATTTAATATTTGTATGTTTAAACTATGGGAAACCTAAATAGAAAGATATCATAACTATCACAAATTGATTAATGATGATTACTACATCTAGTTTATTAACATTAAATTACAACAACAACAACAACAACAACAACAACAAACAGATTCATTTACACGTCTCTTTATCATTAGCCAAACAATTATCAATTAATCATGGATTTATATTATTTACCAATATCTATAACAAACGAAAATATAAAAAAGGAAAACATAGATATCAAAATTTATAGAAAAATAGGATTCAATAACATATGATCAGTATAATATTATTTATACAGTTCAAATATTAATTATATTAAATCCATTTTGATCCAGTGGTATAAAAAATGATAATTCTATAGTTTCATGTAAATGAAAAGAGATGAAATGAATCCCCTATCTCAAATGTTTCTTGATGTTCTTTATTTGAGGACGATCCACACAACGGATTACGATATCATCCCCTGTGATAGCTGCACACACCTGAGAATGATGTGGCATGATCACACCATTTGAAAGACAATAAAACACTAAATAAAGCATAGAGATCACATTCGATATCATGGTAAAGAGAAAAATTAGAATAATGATCAAATAAAACATAAGAAAAATGTAGATCATACATTATATTGATAAAGGATTGACAGTTGATGTTTACAGCAAAATAGGGGCTCACATGCACCAGGATGAAACATCATTAGATAATGATATGATGATTAAGGTCTTATCATACATCTCCTATGAGAAGGAAGCAATGGTTCCAGTGTATCATTCCAGAGAACAAGGATGAAGAACAGGGGAGGAATATATCTCATCCCTTTAGATGTATTAATGGACCATCGATTTATGATACACTGGATTTTCCATTAAAATATGATCACATTAAACTTAACAGTTTATGAAAGTAATGATATCCCGATATTTGGAAAATCAATATAGGAGCTATGGACATTGAAATGGTATTAAATCCATTTAAAACAAATATTTTAATATGTTTTTCATCAGGGACTATATTAAATCGGAGAAACACGAAAAAATCAAGAAATTATGAAAATGAAATAGTCTGCTCATAAAAATAAAATACTATTGGGAATATCTTACTATAGGAAAATGAATACTATTTAAAACAACCTACTATTCTAGAAAAACATTTCATGAACTATAAATTTAGTGAAGGTAACAACCCGCTGTTGTAATTAGCCTATTATTGGCAATAACATGCTATTTGTAATTGCCAAATGTAGGAAATAGTCCACTGTTGGAAATAGCCTCATGTTTTGAATAACCTACCTATTGGAAAGAACCAGCTATATGGAATATCCTGCTATTGGGAAAACCCTATTGTTGGAAAGAGAGTGTGGTTTGAAATAACATACTACTGGGAATAACCTACTGTTTGGAATAGACTGATGTGGGCAATATCCTGTTATTAGGAATAACCTCTTGTCTCAAATAACCTTCTATTGGGAATGTCCTACTATTAGGAATATCCTGCTGCTAAGAATATCATACTTTTGGGAATATGTTACTTTTGGAAATAGCCTACTGTTCTAGAAAAACTGTTTATGAACTATAAATTTGGAAATGTGTTGGGAATAAGTCACCATGACCTCCTAGAACACCTCTGACACTATATTTCATCAATGTAATGGACCATATATGTCCATAACATTACATTAGATATATATCAAATCATTCTTGTCCGTGAGAATTCAAAACCAACCCTAAAGAAAAGAGTGGTCCGAACAACCACCATGTAAGATACCTCTCAGGGGAATCCCACCCTATGTTGTTCAAAATCTGGAACATAACATCAACATCCAAGAACAAGAAAACAATAATTACAATTCCAAAAAAGTCAAGAAAAAAATCATATAAATGGTACAAAAAATATAAAGCATCAAATAAAAACTAATTATAACAACTTAAAACTCAACACAATAACATAAAACATATCTGGGTACTGGACACACATTTGGGACTCTCTCTCTCATGTACTCTCCCTGAAGCCACCATGTCTCTAAAATACATGAAATGAAGGAATAAATGCACATGCAACACCTTATCCATGTCTTTTTGAATTTATATTAGCTGCTCCATTAAGGTCGCATCACCATCCACATTGATATCGCTCCAATCGATGATATGCCAGTCATCATGAAGATACTGATGGAGCTGTGGTACATGAAAAACATCATGTATCTATCTCATCTATGGGGGAAGTGCTACTGAATATGACACGACCCCATCATGAGATAACACCATTAAAGGGTCAAAACTGAGGATAAATCTTACTTCCACGACAAAAACATCGCTTCCCATGAGGAGAGTTCACCTTCAAAAACTTGTGATCCCCAACATCAAACTCCAGAGGTCTCCTCCATTGATCAACATATGATTTCAAAAGATCTTGAGTGGCCTTCATCCTCTTATGAATCACTAGAACCATCTATGTTGTATTCTTCACTAGTTTTGATTTGTTAATTGTTGACTCTCCAACCCTATTCCACCACAACAGATAATGGATAGGACGACCATAAAAGGCTTTATATGGTTCTATATCGGTGGTGGAGTTAAAACTATTTTTATAAGAGAACTACGCCAAGGGTAATTTCCTCATCCACTAACCTACAAAATCTAGGACACAATAGCGTAACATTTTTCTAGATTCTGGATAGTCCACTATGTCTTGTCATCTATTTGTGGATGAAAAGTAGTACTATGGCATAACTGAGAACCAAGTGCATACTAGAGACCTATCCACACCGTATAGGTTAAAAGTGGGTTTTGATTTTTAATGATCATTAGTGGGAGTCCGTGGATTCCCACCACCGACTCAATATATTGCCTTGACAAGACCTCCCCTGAGGTTGACACCTTAATTACTATAATGTGGGATGATTTTGATAAACGGTCCCCTACCATGAAAATATCACCACTTCCTCTCAATGCATGAGGTGAAATAGTCACAAATATCATTGATGTGTCCTAAAATATCCAATTATAAATATCTAGTGGCTCGAGAAATCCACAAGGTACAAGTTGATAATCCTTTACATTCTTGTAGGCCAAACATCGAGACACAAACTCTGCAGTTCCACACATCAACCACATCCACTAAAAATGACTCATCATGGCTTCATACATCTTCTTCATGCCAAGATTCACCACTAAAAAAAATGGATTCCACTAAGAACCATCGCGTGTGTCACCAAAGGAACCGATGTACTTCTGGGATACAACACTCAATGTTGTTCAGACTCATACCAACCATCCGGGCCATCGCCATAAGAAAAACTCAGAATCTTCAAACCTCCAACTCTAGATCCCCCAAATTGGACTCTTCCACATGATTCACTAGAGATGAAAGCACCATCATTTTAAAAATACAACATCTTCCACCAACATCTCCCATATCAAGATGTAATGTTGACAGTAATTCCATTACTCTCCATGAATCTCTAGATTCTGGCACTAAATCACTATGCGACTTCTTGCTTAGATCATCATATAAAAAATTTCTTATTACATTTGTATACAATATTTTGAATTTGTATTATTATATGAAATCCATAAACTATCATTATCACATGTTTATATCATTCATGGAGAAAACATAGCTCAGGTTCTTCAGATCGGGGAAAACCACTATGTTCTCACCAATGTGGTAATCTCTCCACAACATTAGAGAAAACACCATGGTTGTCATCTCATGATAATGGATGGCGTAGTTATTTTAATTGGGATGCAACTACCAAGACCCACAATAAAAAACTAATCATTGATTCTTCAGAACACAACCAGATCCCAGATTTGATGCATTGAAAAAAACATCAAATGGAACTCCCTTTGCTGAAAGAAAAAGAAATAGATCCCTTACTAACATCTCTTTAAGATACTCAAAATCATACTAACACTGATAAGTCCACTTGAAAGCATAATCCATACTATTCAATGCCATTATAGGATTCACATCCCGAGAGAAATCAGCTATGAACCTCATGTAATAGATTGCAAGTCCAAGGAATATTCACACCACTTCTATTGTCTTTGGGGATACCCAAGACACAACTACTTTTATCTATGATAGATCGAATTCTAGTTCCTAATGGAACACATCATTCACCATGAAATATACTTCTCATGCCCAAAAATCACACATAGACAACTTTCTAAATAGCTTATGTGGATGAATAAATCCAAAAATAGTTTGTAAATATTCTCCATGATCCTCCACAGATGTGAAGTACACAAGTATGTCGTCGATGAAAACCACCACAAACATGTATAAAAAATCACAAAACACAACATTCATCAATCCCATTAACACATCTATAGAATTCATCACATAGAATTTCATTACAATGAACTCGTAATGCTCATGATGAAAAACAAATGATGTCTTCAGGATATCCTAATCCTTCAAACCCATATGATGATATTATTACCCCAAGTAGATCATTGAGAACAAACATTCCCCCTTTAGTAGAAATAATAAATCATAAATCCGTGGAATAGGATATATATTATTCATTGTCACATTGTTTAAGTGATGATAATTGATACAGAAACACAAACTACCCACAACCTTCTTCATGAAAAAAATGGGTGTGTCCCACAGTGACACCCTCAGGTGAAAACAACCTCACTATAACAGAACAACAAGTTGTATACATAGCTCTCGTAACTCATAATGGTACATCCTATATGGACACATAGAGATTGGAGATGCTTTTTATTGTAGCTCAGTCCCAAACTCGATCTATCATCAAGGGGTGATTCTACACTCTATTCTGAATAAACAGCTATGTACACTTCCATGACCCCAGAAAACTCCAAATGATGAAACTCTAAAGAACTCGACATCTGCTCTTTCATAATGGATGATATGTATGGAACAAACCTATGACCTATACGAGTGTCTCACTTTCCTAAAAATACCGCTAGATCTCCATATGCATAGAAAACACCACTTTCCTACTGATGTATTCCAGGATAGTATACACAATATATAACCAATCCCTGAAGTGGATGACATCATATGGTAGTATCTGTAAATATAGGAAATATCCCCATGAGCGGTACATCTCCAGCACATTCTCACAATCTCTACATTATTCAAACATGTTATCTTGACCTCCAACTATTGTAGCTGATGGAAGGTGAACATGAAGCCTCTCTACCCCAATTCCCAAAGAATGAAGAAGGGATGGTGATATAAAATAGTGTGTTTCTCATGAATAAATCATGTCATACATCCATGTAGAAAACAAGAAAATAATACCTCGAACGTAGTTTGGCTCACCTAGCGCTAGCAACGCTAAAGCATGAAGCTGGCCGCGACCTCCTCCATGACCTCCCTGACCTGGATGATGACCACCATCATGGCCTCACATTTCTCTCTAAGGATGTGTAGCATCACATGGCCTTCATCTGCCCGCTCCATTTTCTCTCTTCTATCCCAAAGCTTGTGGTACCTTCTATTGTTGTCTCGGCTGGAACTGCCACAATAGAGGAACCTGGAGCAAGACCCATCATGTGTAATGACTGCTCTGAATGGTTAGTCACTGTCACTGATGATTACCTCACCATCCACAAGGAAAATCACATAATAATTTGGTATATGACTAAGATCCTCTTATCCTTGAGAAATGAGATGATGTGGACTGGGACCTACCCTTGACGGAATATAAACTTTTCACCCCTAAAAACCGAGAACCAAGATGAAATCTATACTTCTTTAGGTATCATGTCAACTCCCCTCTTATGACCATTCGGTTATAGCCAATGACATATCGATGAACTCTTCCCTAGCCATCACCCCATTATATGTCTTCATCATAAACACGATGACTTGGAGTTGGATCTGTAGATGATAAGTCTCTTGGTAATTCCTTTCCATGTCCTCCTTGTCTAGAAGTCCTTCAGAATCATTTCACAAAAGGTTCATGAAATGGATTCAAAAATCTATCACATTGGAGTTCATCGATTTAAGGTTAATAAGCTTCTGACGACTAGAGGCCTTCGTTGTTGAAGAAAGAATATTGACTCTACAAATGTCTTAGAACTCTTCCCCTAATATCACTGACTCCTCAACATCCCCAAAGAACTATAACCACCACTTCCTCATTTCCCAACGCATCATTGTCACATCTAAAGACACCTAATGCTCAGTCCAAAAGGGGATCTATTTCATATGTAGTCACAAAAGACTGATCAGAGGAGGACATCAACCTAGATACATACCTATAAAATAGAAAAAAAAGTTAGAGATCATAAAAATGGAATATAGAAGAATCTGCATTAATTAATTAATTTTGTTTTTAATTTATTCATTTTAAGTTAACCCATCCCAATGTATACCCATTAAAAGAAATGAAGAATGATGCATGATCCATTACTATGTCTATACCCTATAACTAGTATCTCCTCATTTAGTAGACATTGTAAATTTAAGGGTTTGTGCATTAAAACAAAATTGGCCCTAAACGGCTTTGTCTCACCCGGTCTCTAGTGTTACATAACTTGCTAAATATTACTAAAACTATTTCCCTATCAACCCATGTAACATAACGTGTTACTAACACTAAAATCCAACCTATCCCTAGAACAAACCTCTGACACCACTCTATCACAACCCCATCCCCACAATGTGTACCCCTCCTTGGCTGGAAATGTGAGAAGATAGATAATGTCCCACGAGCCCCACCTCCAGTTGGCCCCAGGTTTCAAGCTATCACCTATGGTATAGTAAACACAAAAATGAGAGGAATTACCCACTTAAGAGAACACATACAAAAGTTAAAGATAAGACAGAAACCAAAAAAAATTAAATCAAAAATCATTATACAATAAAATACCAAGTACACATATGTAATGTCATACCAAAATACTACAAGTGAATAGAAAAAATTAAAGTACCAAAACAAATTTAATAATGGTATCTACAAAAACACCTGAATATCTCATGAAACTTCAAGCTAGTAGTAACCATCATAATCATCATCTTGTTCTAAGTACCTGTAAAATAGTTTATATAGATAGGGTGAGTATAAAAGTATACCCAGTATTATCCAACTAAGATCCTATCGTTCAAAAGTAATGAGAACATGATAAAGCACATTGAACAACAAGTGAAACTAACTCGTCACCTAAAGAGGTATACTATGTTCCCAACCTCACAATAGATACTCTCATAATGTATCACATACAAGAGTATATAATATAAAAATGAATATCAAGGGTACACCGCTACCACTTCCCCACTGGTTTTCCTCTTTTCCCCAACATAGAAAATCCTAAACATCTCTCTGCAATAAGGCATTCCCGTAGACACATGGGAGAGGCACCACAACATAATCCTCGTGCAAAAAAACCACAAAGTACACTTTGGAAATGTAACCAGGTAGTATTTTAGAGCCACCATAGCTCGCATAATGTGTATCAACCATCAGGCTTTATACCTCATGCCATTACAACCCACACAGAGATTAAGGATCCTCAATCCATCATAGCCTATACTCCTTACACCTATAGTAGTACATAAGATACAATATCACGAATATATGCCTGTGAATAAACATAATCCATTACAACTATCTACACACATATATGGGAAAACTAACTGGTATGCCTACATTCACAAGTAACTACCAAGAGAAGAGAGCAAGGCCAATGGGTGTAGTCATCCATCCATCCCCCCACCAGAATAGAGGGGAAAACACCCTTAGGACTAATAATACCTAGGGTATCAGTTCACTAACAGACAAGGTGGAGTAGCGCATAGAAAAAAATTATAGAATATAATATAGATCACAACCAGACTATGTGAATAACCTTGTCTTATACTCAACGGCATCTAACATATCTTAGACTCCTAGCTTCCACTTCTAAGACTAGGTATCCTGTAATAAAACTACCATTTAAAGTGCAAGATTACATTTCATCATTCACTGTTTATTAGTTTCACTTTATATTCATTAATTTTATAAATATAAAGTAACTATCAACAATTTACACAATATATTTCATTAAAATCACACCCAAAATCCACTATTTCATTTAAATTGAAACCTCAAAATTACGTCTAAGAAATCCCCACCCCCATGGGTTAACATCATTTATTCATTAATTTATTGACAACATAATTACATTCACATACTCCCAATCATTCTAAGAAAACATTATAATCTACTAAACACAAGGGGGGGTCAAAATATTGAGTATATGAACTACATTTAGAGTATTTTCCACCAGTATCAAGAATGTATACCCATCCTCCCCTAAGAAGATAAACACAGAAATCACGTGGCATTCCTTGAGAATCATTTCTTCTTTTGGAATGAGTGTATGAAAACCAGCTACCTTGGGTAATGTGAAATATAAAGAAGATAAAAAAATAGAAAATATCCAAACATTCACATCCAACTCATTCTATCATCTCGGGTGCCCTCCCTAATACCCACATGCATAAAAAATGTATCTAGCCACCCTTGGTGTCAACTGCAGCCACAACTCGTAGGCCTCCTTTCCCCCACATATCACAAAAACCATCCTGGATCACATCACTACAAAAGAAGCCGGGAAAAAACATTAAATCAATTGGTCTCTTGGTCCTTAAACAAGGAATACAACCTTCAAACAGAGTGATCTCTCAAAGATCCAAGTATACGTCTCTTGGCCTTTAATAACAAGACAGTAACTCATAAACCTACGAGGAATTATAGTTTTATCAAACTTCCAGTTCATTATTACATGTATAATTAACCAATTTAGTATTATTTGGTTCCAACTATGGGTAAACTCAACAACATGATATCATATCTATCACAAATTGATTAATGATTCTTACTGTATAAACTTTATTAAAATCACATTACCTCTACAACAACAACAAACTGATTCATTTACATGAATCTTTATCATTATCCAAACATGTATCAATTAATTATGGATTTACGTTATTCACCAATTTTTTTCAAGAATGAAATGCTAAAAAATTAATGCATAGATATCACACTATCTTGAAAAAAAAGAATAAAATACCATACAATTTATATAAATTTATTTATCTGGTTCAAATATTTATTTTGCTAATTCAATTATGATCTAGTGGGATAAAACATGAAAACTCTATAGTTACACGTAAAATAAAAGTGAAGAAATATATCATATTACTCAAATGTTTCATGATGTTCTTTATACAAGGAAGATCCTCACAATGGACTATGATATCCTCCCCTGTGAAAACTACACAATCTCGAGGAAATCACGACATAACTACAACCTCCGACAGAGAAGTTAACTCCTTCAGAAGCACGGAGATCACAATCCATAGAATGGAAATGAGAAATTGGAGGACAAGGATCAAATAAAACACAAGAATAGAGGTAAATCATACCTTATATCGATGACTGATCGACACTTATAGTTTACACCAAAACAGGGGGTGTGAAAGTAGTAGGAAGAAACATCAAAATAAAAGGAATTGAGGATTATGGTTCAATCACACAACTCATACGAGGAATAAGGAATCGTTTGAGCATCTCACACTAGAGAAAAAGGCGGCAAAACATGGGAATGAATATCTCTTCTCTTTATAAGATTTAACCAATCAGTGGTTTAAGATACACATGATTTCCATTAAAAGTATATCACATTAAACCACATTTTTTAACAAAGAAATTATATCTCAATCCTTAAGAAAATTAAAATAGGAGTTATGGGCTTTGAATCGGCCTTAAATCAATTTAAACATGGCATTTAATGCATTTTTCATCAAAATCATTAAATCAGTGAAACTGGAAAAAATATGGAAATTTGTCAAAGGAAATTGCCTGGTGTTGAAAATACACAACAGTTGACCATATCCTACTGTTGTATATTACATACTATTAGATATAGCCAAATTTTCTAGAAACATTGTTTACGAGAAATAAATTTGTTAAAAGAAAAAAGCCTACTGTTGGAAATAGCATACAGTTTGAAATAGCCTACTATTGGTAATAACATGTTTTTGGGAATATCATGTTGTTGGGAATAGCTTGATGTTGGGAATAATATGATGTTGCCAATATCTTGTTTTTATAAATATCTTGCTATTACGAATAGCCTGCTATTGCAAATAGCATGCGGTAGGATATAGCCTGCTATTGTCAACAGCCTGTAGTTGGGAATAATCTGATGTTGGGAATAACCTGCTGTTGGAAGGAGCATGTTGTTAGAAATATCCTACTAAAGGGATGACCCTACTGTTGTAAATTGCCTAATATTGGAAATATCCTCCCATTGGAAATATTCTACTATTCCGGAAACATTGTTCATTACAAAATAATAATAAATAGTTAATAGAAAAAATATCATTTAAATTATATTAACAAAATGTTTATTATAAATTAATAATATATAATAATAATAATAATAATAATAATAATATTTAATATCTAAAAATATTTTTTGTAATTGAAACCAATTTTCATTATATTATTACTCCCATTAAAATGTAAAATTAAAATAATCTATAATTTTCATTTTGTTTAAATGAAAATCAATAATTTTATATCAATATTATATAGTGATAATTTATCTGGATTTTAATGAAATATTACAATTTTAGGTTAATTTTGAAAAATAATTTTCTAAAACATTCTATAATATGACCATAACACAATATGAGAATGAATTAAATTTTTAGGATACAAATTTTATATAAAAATATATGTTAATAATATAATTATACTAATCTTAAATCACTAATTTGAATTTATTATGCTTATATTTAATGTTTTGTAAGCATGAGTAATATTTTGCTGCTAAAACTATTTTTATTTTCTAATATTAAAAATTATTTTTCATCACTTAGAAAGATTAATTATAAAAAACTTATTTCATTATTGAGATTATAAAAACAAATTTATTTAAAAATTTCAATTTCAATTTGCGTTAAAATATTATATTACTAAAGATAAATGTAATTTCTTTCATAATAGATAAAATAAAATTTTATAAATAAATATATTCTTAACATAATGTAATATTTATAGTATAAATTATAATAATTTACTTGAAATAATTACTATAATATTACTCTAAAACACATATTATATTTTATTAAATCATATTAAATTTTTAATGATTGATAATTATGAATAAAAAATATAATTGTAAAAACATTCTTTTTCCTAAAAATGGTTTTTGATATAAAATTATCCCATTGAAAGTTAATTCTATTTTTTTATAATTGAAAATTTATTAAATTTATTTTAAATATACATTCATAAATGATATATTATTTATGATGGTTAGTTTTATATTTATATTAAAACTACTTTATTAGGTGAATTTTATTCACCCTGGAAAAAAATTGAAAACAGGAAAATGTAAAATTTTATGACATAATATATGTTTAAAACATGGGTTCAAAATCATGGATGTAATTTTTTTATAAAAATTTACAAAAATATATATAATTTCTAGCATTTTTTCCTAAATGAAAAATAATTTTTTTAGTTATATTATTGAAAATAAATGTGTATTTATAAAAGTGATTTTTTTTCACATGTTAATAGAGATCATATAAATCCATTAAATGTTACAAAACCAACTCCAAATATACCAGATAACATGAAGAGTTATCATATCATATATGTCTCATGAAACCCCATAATACCATGGTCACTATAATTCATCATATTCCATTAATTTAAATGAATATTTGAAGAGAATATTCAAGATCTAAACATGAGTAATTATTACTCATTAGACCTTTGATCATAATATTTTCATTCACCAAAAAATATTTCAAATAAACTAAGTATGATTTCAACGAGAATGATTAAAATGATTAATTTTATAATAATAGTATTATTTCACTAGTATTCCTCCATAAAAAACAATTTTAGAAATTAATACAATTTCATGTGTTGGGTAGAAGAATAACTCGATGAATGGAGAATTCATTTTTTATAATCATTATTCGGTAATGATTCAAAATAGTTATTTAATTAAGAAAAAATAATTATTTTTACATTATTATGAGAAGTATATGATATATTATTTTATTTTTATACCCCCATTCTATGGAATAATAATTTGTCATCTGTGATTATGGTGACTACCACCTCAACAAAATAGAATATTTATTTTTCTATTTACAACCTAATATTGATGAAATTACAAGAAATTATATAAGGAATGAAAATAATATTTATGAAACAAAAAATTTTATATTATGACTATTATTTAAAATATATAAGTAGTACTATTATTAAATGGTTACTATATATTTATCCACATTAACTGGGAATCTGAGGAACCATAGTTAATTTGTTTATGTTTTGGAATCCAATTAAACTATATATTTTTTTATAATATAAAAAAAATTATATAAAATCTAAAATTATACAGACTATGTACTATTTTTCACCTTTGTTAAAAATGGTATACATATCAATAGTATATAGAGAAAATGATTCATAAAACTCAGCTTACCCACATGAATGATTTTTTTTATAAATAAAAAATGGTAAAAGATAGACTATATGATATGAATTTATGATAATCTTGTATAGTAATAGTTATTTTAATAATCATGAATTTATTATGAAAAAAAATTATACACAAAAGTTTAATGAATCATGGAATCAAGTATTTATTGTAGTATCTCAATATCACTCAATAAGAAATTATACATGTTCAAAAAAATTACATTCTAGTTTCATAAATACTAGAAAAGAATATTTTTTAACAAGATTATCATAAAAATAATATTGATTAAATCTATCTCATGTCGTACGGTCCATGTATATTAAATTCAAAATATTTCAATTTTGTAAGTGTTTTATTATACCCAGACCTCTTTTCATTGGGTTATAATGTCTCATAATGAGCTTATAACATCTTTTCGTAAATAATTCTATCCTAAGTGTGTATATTCATAAATATCTTTATATATAGTGAAATTTTAAATATTTATTCTAATCTTCCTCCTCGATGAATTTCTTGTCCTTAATATTTTGACAGTGATAAAAATTTTATCGTTCTTATTAAGATAGATTTCTCATCCATATCTATATTTTCCTATCCTTCTAATTTTATTTTTTTTTATTTGGGAACAAAATTAATTGTATCAAAATGATACCATCATATTACCCTTATGAAAATTAAAATAACACTTTTTAATGGTCTTATATATATGGGATTTGAACAAACAGGCACATAAAAAATTTATAAGGGGTCTTCGAATCCCCCCACGTTATTTTTCTATCATTTAACCATTTTTCACACTTATTGAAACCATTTTAAATATATATTCTCTATAAATGAATAATTAATTTATTTGTCCATCTATTTTTTGTGTTAATATATTTTTTTAATTCCAATCACAATTCAATAACATTATTAAACAATATTAATGAAAATTTTCAATTTAGTATTTCATGTATAGTACTAAAAAAATAAAGAAATATAAATCCTAATTAGATTTTTCATAAAAAAATTATTATACAAAAAAAAATTACATGTCTATTATGGATTAATGGAATGTTATTTCCAGTTTATTTCAATAGAGAACCAATTACTCATTTAAAAAATCTTGATTAATTTGGTAAATTTTTATTCATTCATCTCTTAGATCCAACTCATTAATTTACATATATAAGAACTCAATTTTAATGATCGAAAAGACTTTAAAAAATATGAGCATATAAAATTATTTGATTCTATTAAATATTTTATATTATTTTATATTTATCATTGATTTATAATTTATGATAGAATTATTAAAACCATTTATTTTTCATGTTTTTTATCATGATTATGATATTTATATGGTTTCTCTTTAAATTGTGAATCTAATATATATTTTCATATTATGAAATGTTATTTTCTTATGGGTTACCATTCTAATTAATTCGGTAATGTATAATACACATTATGATCCGTGTATAGTGAATGGGTTTTTATCTTATCAAAACAATGTTATATTATCCAGATGATGAGAATTGACATAATATTATGGTGTACTGGTATGTACCCTAAGTATGCTAGGATATTTTGTCATAGTTGTGATCCTTTACATATACTTATTGCGTCATAATTTATTATGTTTCCACATATTTATAATTACATGAAAGGTGTGTTCCAATACACTTCTCAAATTATTATTTCATGTTACATGCTACTTATTGAGATTTAATGTATTTTAATTATTATTCATGCACAACACAAAAATTTTCATTCTCATTTTTATTAAAATATTTATAAATGAATATCTTTTGTCATATTATATTAATAAAAATCCTGATGACAGGCTATTATGTTTTCCCTTACTAATTTTTTTAACTCACCCCTTTATTTTGATTCCCTTACCAAATTAATGAATATATTTAATAAATATTATATTTATAGAAAAGGGTTTACAATTATATTATTATAGATAAATTTACATAAATTTTTAAAATTAATTTACATTTCAGACCTTCCCTAAAATATATGAAATTAATTATTTTTTTTGTGATATATTTTATTATCATAGAATATAATGATTAATTGTTCATATGGATATAAATTAATGATATTATTATCTTATATTATTTTATTTCATATAAATAAAAGTTTTTAGTTTTTTTTAGGTGTAATCGTGATTCCTTTGATGTTTTGGATTATAGATAATTTGTGAAAATCAAATAGATATTTATATCTGATAAGTATAAGTACAATATTACATCATGATGGTTTTTAGAATTTTTTATGTCATTTTTATTGAAAATGAATCCTATTATAGTCAATGGATTTTTTTTCTGACTAAGGACTATATTCCCATAGTGGTAATCACCAATAAAAATTCATTGTAAAGTATTAACTCAATAATAATTTTGTGAAAAAATGACTGGGCACAATATTGGATACTTAGATAGAAAATTTAATGTGATATTAATTTGTTAAGAATAATCAAATAAAAATGGCGCATTAATTTTTATTATTTATTAGAGATAGGTGAAGGACTCAGAGAGTACCCCATATAAGGAATCATAAAAATAACTGATAGTTATTTTGTTTTTACTGAAATATAATTATATGGGTTAAATGTGAAATTTAATTTCGGAATTTTTTTAAATTATCTTATTATGTACGTTATTTATAATTCACATTAACCCTTTTTTAATGATAGTTAAAGAGTAATTGAACTTTGTTAATCATTTTTGTCCTGTGTAATTTTTTGATTATCAAAAAAAATTAATCTTATACGATATGAGTTCGAGCAGAAAATATTGTAAAAATGTTAAATAATCACTCATGAAGAATTATTAACAATGTGAACATAGTTATACCCCCACAGAACTATGAAATGCACATATAGAATTTATTATATGTTTAAAAGATGAATATAATAATTTAATAATGATTTAATTTCTATAATGTAAAATAATTTGGATGATTCACCCAGGGAACATTTCATTGAATCTATAATCCCTTTTAATAATCTTAATGGAGGATATAGAGAAATTTTTTTAAAGAAAATTAATAATCATTTTGAATAAATTTTAATAAAAAATGATATATACTTGAAGTTCCATTAATATTTCAATTGGTGAAATTTTCAAAACATGGTAATTATCCAAGGTAATTACCTAATCAACATGATGACACTATTTATAAGAATATGAAACATCTATGGAAAATGGAATATGGTAAATCCAATTATGCTAGAACTACGTAATTGAGTAACACAAATGTTGGCGAGTGGGGAACACTGATAATCCACTCATGATATATAGGTGTTTTATTTTTATCATATTAAAACAACTTATTTTTAACTATATAATTTTCAATGGATATCAAATCATCATCCTCCTACCTAGATAATAAATTGTTTACAAATAATTCATAATCTGGTATTATTATATTCCATTTTAATGATTATATGAACATGATTTGTGTAAAACACATTAACGATTAGATAAATTCAATGTAATTTTTGTAATAGATTTTTCATATCAACTTAAGGGAATGTTAATTTGGAATATAGTTACGTCATTTCATATCTTTCTATAACGCTCTATGAATTCATGGATTATTTTAAAAACATGTTAGAATGGTATTATATACAAACTGTATTGATGTAGGAAAATAATGGACTCATAGTTAAAATAGTTTAAAATGACTCATCATTAGGGTTTTTTATATTCCATGAAAAAATATATATTTATGAGTTAGTAAGGATTAAATATCTCTTAAAATTATATGAGGATTCATTTCTATATTTACGAAACCTATGTTATTTTATTTAGTATTTTTTTAATTATATTTATAAGTAGCAATTAATTCATGGCGGGATAATTTAACATCACCGATTATAATTCTATTTTATTATTAAAAAAATTAGGATTTTTACCTTATTTCACATGAAATAGGGAACTATTACAAAAAAGATACACATTAAAATAAAATTTTGATATTTTAAAATTATAATATAATTGTCAAATTTTTTTGTATGAATGTATTTCAACATATAATGATACGTATGATAAAGGAGGAATAAATTGCATCAGGTAGCAGTTGTATCCCTTTTGAATTCAAAATGGTATATCATGGAAGATATATAGTATCCATAGGGTTTTACTATTCCAAAACCATTATCAACCCCATTAATTAATATATTAGAAAATCATTTGTGAGAGTATTTCCGAGCTCGTGGACATTTTCATGAGGTGCATTTTAGAAGAATCATCACCAAATACTACAACTAGAAAATACCTTATGCGTAGATCTTATGTAGAGATATTGAGTGGATATGTAAATATAAATAAAAAAATAAAAATAGTCATTATTTATACTCTATATTTTTTATGATTTATTTTAATGATTTCATATTTTTACATTAAGAAATGATTATTTACTAATATTTTGATAATATTAAAGATACAATTTTTTTTTAAAATTATATATATTTTTAAATTAATATATAATGAATAAAAAATATATAAGATTCTATATTAACTCAAATTTAATTATGAATTTATAAAAAATAATACTTGTTATATTTAATACCTAAATAACCATTTTTATATTAAAAAAAGTTAATTTATTTTATATATTACTCTATAATTAAAATCTTTAGAATAAAAAATTTAATTTTTAAAAAATTTAGTTTATTATTATATTTTCTGATAAATATTATATTTATATGTTTTTTGAGAATTTTTTAAATTATTTTATATTTTTCTAAATTGTGATTTTTTTTAGTTTTTCTAAAACCATAAATTTTTAAAAATTATTACAATAATTAATTGTGTAAAATTATAAAAAAACAACTATTTATGAATATATATATTTTAATAAAATATTATGATTAAATAAAATGTAATTTTTTGAATTTGTAAAATAAATGTTAAAAATTTCATACTCTTGTGTAATATTTTTGTTTTATAATTTTTTTAAATCCATTATAATAAAAAATTGTTTTATTCAAACGTATAAATTAAATATTTTGATTTAATTTTAAATAAAAACATTATTTTATTGATATAAATTTTCATTTATTTTTATTTATTTAATTGAGATTTCTATGATAAAGAATAATTACAGTGATAATGGTGAAGCTTTTATTTTAAATGATTTATATACTTAAATATCTACTTATATATATATAAATTAAATTAATATATACAAAATAATAAATAAAATATGACTATTAAACTAATATTTATTTATGTTAAAAAAATTAGTTTTAAATAAATGTTTAAAAAGATTATGAAAACATATTTGGTAAAAAAATTCAACAAAATATAAATTTTCAATATATAAAATTTATTAATTAGAATTATATATTATATTATTTATAATTTTAACTAGATTAATTGGATATTATATCTATGTTCATTTCTCCCAAAATTACTATGATGGGTTATTTCATATTATTAGTAAAACATATATCACTTGGGTAAAATATAGCAACCCTAAATAAAAATTGAATATTAAATAATATAATTGTAAATGAAAAAAAAATTGTTCAATAAAAAACATTGAAATTACAATTTCAGGATTTATTTATCTCATATGACTGAAAATACCAATTTTTAAACTTTTGTAGCCATTCAACCCTCGTGAGTTTAATGTTACATTTGAGAAGTAAAGGGTATTCACAAATGATTTATTTTCTTCATATACAAAAGGGGATCACCTTAGAACATTCAATATATACATCACTATGATGTTTTATAAAAAAACCTACCCAATTTTAATATCCTCTTTGTATTGTTAGAATACATATATCATTTTTTATTAAATATATTTTTATTCCATTATTTTTAAAAATAATTTTCAAATAATTTTCATTCTCTCCATATAAGTAATTTATATCTTCAGTATTATCATATTAGTTTTAGTCTAGTCCATAAAATATTATCTATTCATGAATTTATGGTGGCAAAATTAGTATTTAAATAATTAGTATTATTATAAAATGGAACATAACTTTTCTACCTCCGTGTAAATACATTATATAAATGAAGATGTTTTCATGCATTATTGAAATTTACTCTTCCTTGAACGTTGGGAACTTTCATAATGAAATCCTTACATTGAAAATTAAATTGAGTTATTTAATGAAAAAAATATAATTTTTAAATTATTATGAATATAAAATGATAAAATTTGTTAAATTTATAGTCCTCAATTTTTCTTTAAAAAAAATTATCACCCATTTATGGGTGGACTACCACGTCAACTAAATGACCTATTTTGTTTTCCATTTCTATAAATTCATTGATGAAATTAATAATGTATCTAATGTATTAAAAATATATTTATAAAAATAATATTATAATTCTATGTTAATATTTGATAACATATAACTAATATTAATAATTAAATGTGGCATCAAATTGAACTGAATAAATAAAAATATCAACGGATAATTCTTAGTTTTTGTCCGTTATAAATACCTAATGAACTACATTATATTTTTATAATGTAATAACACATGAAATTAAAATACTAAATTAAGGTTATTATGAATCTATTTTAGAACACATAGGACAATATTAAAAATTCAATTAGAGTTATATTTACATTTACTATATAATCTCACTTAATCGATTCTAATTAAGAATATTTATTAAATTAATAATATATGGTCATATATGGACCATAGAATATGAAATATAAAATAATATTGTACTTAATAATGTTTTTAATAAACTAAATTTGTCTATCTTGGTCATTAGGAACACATGTAGAATAAATAAAAACCTAAATATACTTTTTTTGAATCACAATTTAATTTCCCTGAGATATGATTTTTGTTAAAAAAAACTATTCCTTTTTTGGGGGTATAAACTGCATATAGATTTCATTTAGACATAAAAATAATTAAATTAAATAGATATAAAAATATATTTCATTTTATTACCATCCACGATTCATTAATTGAATAATTGATAAGTTGTATGTGTTTTGTTTAACTAAAACACCATTTCAATGGGTTATAAGTCATCATTATGAAATTATTATATATACTCATGATTGCTTCCTCCAAAATAGCTTATATTCATATTTATTCGTCTATATGTGGAAATTTTCACATTTTCTTTAAATTTTACTCAACAATTAATTTCATCCCAATAAAAGTATGACAATCTTAAAAATATGTCTTCTTCCATTTTAATATAAATTTTATTTCATGGACATATTTTTCATTCCCACAAATGATCTAAATTTGATTCATTAGTGATAATTATTGGTTAAATCATGTGACCGTCATATTTCACTTTACTTATTTAAAATATAATTTCTAATTATCTTATTTTATTATATGGGATTTTTAAATCATTGTATATTAAAATATAAAATATTTTTCTCAAACATCCATTTTTTCGAGGGTTAATTATTATGCAACTTTTTATGAATTTTTCCGCTACATTTATATAATATATTTCATTACTATTAATCATATATGTTACACACACATATATATATATATTACAGGTTTAAAATTCCAATTTTTTTTTGGATAATTACTATTTTATGTTCACTTCACAATTGGAAATTTTAAGTTACTTGACTAAATGGATTGTCCATATTGATTAATTATTGTTTATTACATTGTCCAGAAATTGTTTTAAGGATAATATAATTTTAAAAACACAAATTATTTAATATAAAATAACTCCATTTTAAAATTTAATAATAATTCTTTTCTTTCTATAATATATCTTTTCCACTTTTCAGTGAACATCAATAAAAGATTTTTTTGTTATGAACTCTTCTCTTGGATCCATCTCATGATTAATTATCCACAAGAACTCAACGACCATGGAATATACAACATTATTAGAAAATTATCATTTCAAATTATATAAATTATTTTTATGGGAATTAGTATGTTGTGGCCTTTACATATTCTTTTAGGCAAGATTATAAAACCCATATAATTATCATGGTTCGTATCATGATTATGCTATATATACAGATATAACTACCCTTATGGAGCATGTATTAATGTAAATGAAAATCAATTAAAGAGTGCAGCATTATATCCCTCTAATAAGTTTTGTAATTTTTATATATCAAGAGATATCATGTATAATGTGTAGTAAATTATCCAAAGAGAAGTATGTTATATATTCATGGTGTTGTGCCTTAATATATTCTTATGGTGGAAAGGATGTCTCCTTAATCACTTTATATTATGTTGTCTAATCATGGATCCCTGGTCTATTGTTATTATGTGATGATTTATGATATTTACACATATTTATGACTATATGACCATATAATATCATTTACTCATTCTCTGATTTCATGTGTATATCATGCACTTATATCACAATACATGATTAATATTGTGAGATGAAATTTATTTCATTCATTATTAATCAATAATAATTTTTATTATGTGACATTTTTAATAATAAAATTATCTCTATTATTGTTTTCTCAAAATCTTATGATCTTACCATTGATGACATAGTGATAAATAGTCTCATACATAGTGTATAATATTAGAATGGTCTTATGGTTCCCTTACACAATTAATTAATATAAGCATAATTTATTTGAAGTCCATAAGGGGTTCTAGAAGAGTATAATTAGTAATAAATCATAATAGGTTTTAAAAATACATTTATTATGTAATAGTTTCCCAATAACACAAATACAAAATTACTTCCAGGTTTTGTGACATTATAATTAAATTTTTTTAAAACGTTAAATGATGTAAATTAATTATATTCTCACATTAGGCTACTATAAATAAACATTTAAAATTAAATGTGTTTCTAAAGAATCATAAAATGAATAATTCATTCACCCATAAAATGGTATTGAATGATTCTTCTTCTAACTATCCACGATTTTATTTTATTTATTTTCCTTTAAACACAAAATGTGTGCAATAGTATACTTAACACAAAAAATTGATCTAAAACAAAAATTATAATGTTGTATAACAATTAAAATTTACTGACAAAATTGGAGAGTAAAATATATTGGCCAATATGATGAACTATGATTTAAAATGAAAATAATAATCTTAATTAATACAAAAAATTGAAAAAATTCAATTATTTTTTATATAAAAATTATAAGATTTATTTATTCATTAAAATGCAACTTATTTGTAAAATAATCTAATACATTTTATTTTCTAAAAATAATTATATATATATATAATATATTTCTTATATGAATTATATACTAAAAATAATTTTATTTGTAATTAATAATAAATGAAAATAAAATATTTCAGTTAATAATTTTTTTTTGTTTTTAAATGAAAGTATTTATTAAATATTCTATACCTTTTTTTCAAAATTGTTTAACAGGTTTAAAAAATGATTGATATAATATAAATTTTTTATTTTAAATTATAATTTTAAATTTTAGTTATGGGGACATTTTTATTTTATGAATAAAATTAATGATTTAAGGTAAATATGAGTTACCGTAATAAAAAATTTATTTTTCTAGAGCTATTAGGTTCTATGCCTATTTTTTTCATATGAAATTGATTTATATTGAATTATGAACTCTTTTAATATGAATAAAATTATATAAAAATAAATTAAAACTCATTTAATTATAAATAATTTGAAAATAAGATTATAAAAAACAATTAGTAAAATGATATTTTCCAATAAAAACCGTTTTTTAACAAACAATGTGTTTTTAAATGAAAATTTTATTTCATATATTGGAGAATATATTTTAATTTATCGGAGTCAAAAGCTGGATTTATAATGTTTAAATTTGGTATTATGAGTCATCTATAATTTTTAGTAACAATATAAATACCTTAATTAAATATTAATCAAGATGAATGTGTCATTAAATGTGGAATCTTGTGTGGCTAAAATTTTAAGAAAATATAAATACTGAAATACCTTCATTATTTCATTTTTTAGAATTTAAATTCATACGTTAATTTCGCACTAAAATGTCTCATCCTAACTCAAATAGAATTCTATTCATTCCAAAAACATATCATTCATTTCAAAATATTTATTCTTCATTTTCACCTATAAATGAAGACCACTTCTACCCACATCAATCCACACAAAGAGTTGTTTGTTAATATGAAAATATTTTTAATTTATATCTTTTATATCCCCTATTTACTATTTTTACACCATGGTATCATAAAATGGTATCATGTTTCAAATTTTGAAAGGATACATGAGGTGAATATCCAAATTCCAAATGTATTTACTGCATTAATTCAAATTAATTTCATTGTCTGTATTCATTGACCTCAACCAAACTAATTCTAACCAAATGTATAAAATTAAATAATAATTAAAAATATAATTTTTTAATAAAATTATTTTATTAACATTATATATTACCCTGATTTAATAAAAAAGGAAAACATTGAACATGATTGTTTATGAACATCCACCACTATGAATAGAACATTTCTGCTATAAAAATAATTTTATGATGGTTTTAGATATGGGATAAAAGAAAAAATAAATTATTTAAAACATGATTAACAATATTTAATTAAAAGTTATTCATTATATATATAATATTATCAATAAGTGATTATTTTGAAAAAAAACTCCTAATGAGAACATACATATAGTAAAATAGATTTATTTGTAACAAAAATAAAATTCTCATTTACCATCATATTATAACACATCCCATGTTTATTCATCTCTTTAATGACATATAATTAATTCAATTAAAAAATTTCTATAATGATTTTATAAAAAATATTTTACTACACAACAATAATTATACAGAAATTGTAATATGTTCAATTAGGTTTGGTTTAACCATATATATGAATAAATATATATATGATGATATAGTAATGATTTTTAATAATAATATATTATATTAATATGTTATTTTTTTGTTTGAACATGGTAATATTGACATATAAATCATTAAAAAATTCAACATCATTCATTTATCATAAATTACCGTACCATTCCTTTTACTAATATCATGATCACCAATAATAACTAAAAAATATTTTAAATTAAACTACGACATTCTAATAATTATAAAAAATAGATTTCTATATATTTTAAAATGTACGAATGGTTAATATTAAAATATTAATGATAAATAACATATTTATTATGAAACATGATTCTAAATATCAATATCTCCCACACTAGGCATTGAATATAGATACTAATGCACTAATATAAACATGGAAAATAATTTTTTGTTGTTTTTTTAAATTTGTATATATATGAATAATTTTATGAAAAATGTTATGATTTTTTCATGAGCATAGAGTGAAGTCATATAAATTAGGAAATGTGGTATGTTCAGTCTTCTTCTCAATTATTTTTCATTTGTAAATGATAGATGTTATATTCTTTTTTTCATTATATTGAGTTATATATTTTTCATTACCATGAATGTATTATTAATTATTTATTTTTAATTACTATAATATACTAATTTGATCAAGTTATTTTATTTATTTGGATTCTGACCCAAGTGTTACCATAATTTTAAGTGTTTTTTTACAAAACTTTTTTTCATTGAGTTAAGATTGTATTCTAGATAATATTTCATATAATATGGGAATAATATTCCCTTGGATTATATTATGTTGTATTCTCAAATTGATCAATTTTTTATGGCATAAAACTGATTTTAAATATTTTTTATTCTTCATGGAAAATTTTTCTAATAAGTTATCATGATAATAATAATCTCGATTAATTGAGTTATACATTTTCATCTTGAATATTTCATTTCCATTTTTGGGGTCTCCATCTCTACAATTTTATTATATATTAATTTGGCATTGTATTTAGTAAAACATTTGTTTAATTCAAAATATTTTTATACTACTATCAGAATGTTGTGGGATTTTAAAAAATATTAACTAATATATAGAAAGGTTTTTTCATTCATTATCTATTATTTAAACTTATAGATCACATATACTTTAATTAAGATTTGTTGTTTATCAAAAAAAATTCATTTTAACAGTAATTGATATAAAAATATTCTATTCAACATTTCAATTTTTTTTTGAATCTTACATATTATATCATCTTCACGATAATGAAACTCATGATTTCTAAAAATACTACTATTTTGTAAAATATTTTTTTTTCCTATTCAAAATAATTTACCGAAATTAAACTTATGATTCAGTATATAACCTAAGTTTTATATTAATCTACCAATATATTTGGGTGATTGAATATATGGAATCAAAGAACTATATTATTGATCCCTCCATTTATGTTGAAGTTCATAGAATTACCCTTTTAATGGTGTTACCCATCTATATAATAATCCTTATATAATTCATTATATACAATACAAATTTTATATATTTTAATTATATAACATCTTTATATAGATAGATTTTTATATTTTTATTCTATTTATCTTTTTTGGAAATCATCTGAAATTCCATAATTTTTTTCCACATATGGATTATTATTTAGTTCTACAGTACCTACATTATGTATTAAAATCATAAATATTTTTACGTATTATATTGATGATTATTAGAGATTTTTTATGTGTATTTTTAATTAGTCTTTATTTATGGTGAGAACAATGATCATTAATATATAGGGATGGATCCTTTTATTATAAAACCCATCGAAGAATTTTTTGGTCTCATTTGAAAAATTCATTGGGTATTTACTTTATTCGTACCCATTGTTAGAATTATATCTGAGTTGTGACCTTTAGAATTAAAATAATGACATTTTTTAACATATGATATCAATAAGGATGTCATGTATGAGGCGATGATGGTAAAATGTGTCTGACATTATGCATCTCCTCACTATGAATTCAATTATTTTTTTCACATTATTATTTATACTATAAATATTATATTGGATCTATTTAAATTTCCTGTCTTTAGTTATAAGGAATTGTTGAATTATTATTTATTATTCCATATTAATAATTATATGAATAATTATTATATATATATAAACATATTGAGAATTTTATACAATCTTTATAATATTTATATTCTCCCAATTTATGATGAATAATATTTTACATTAGTTTTCTAAAAGAGTAAAATATATATAGAATTTTATGAGAGATTATAAATACTTAATAATTGTTATGTATTTTCTTATATAATTGAAAATCGTCCCATTTGATGATAACAATATGGAATTTCATAGTATATTATATTTTCTATCAATATGAAACTCAAAAGATAAATGTTCTATTTGACTATATTTGACTTGATATTTATTATTTAATGATGTTTAGAAATGGTTTGCTTTAATTACTATTTAGTGTTAGTATTTGTGGAAGTAGTTTGTTATAATTATATTTAAGATTTTAGGTATGGGAAATAACTATTTTAATCGAATAAGGACTTAGAAAACAATATAGTTTATGATGTTATTTGACGATAAGATAATTTTTGATATGTTTAGATGGATCAAAATTTGAAAAGAAAAGATAATCCTTTAGAGTAGGTGATATAAATTCTATACATTTCGTATTAGGATATGAAATAATTTTTATTAACACTATTGATATGTATAATAAATATTCAATGTATATGATAGCATCACTTGTTTTTGTAATGATGACATTGTGTGGTTCTACCCAAAATTACCTCCCATTCTACATGTAGGAATAATGATATGGTTGTGTTACTAATGAGCCTAAGGGTAATAACATTGAAAAAGGATTTTTTAGTATCAACTAAATCATTTATTTCATTAATTATGAGTTTTCATAATCCTCCACATCAGGCTAGGCACTGAAAGTAGAAAATTACATTTGTTAATTAACTTTTTCTATAAAAAACCATTTATAAAGGATTTAAAAATATATTGTTTGGATGTACTAATTTATAATGACTATTAATAAAATATAATAAAATTTAAATAATAATATTTTAATGTAATAATTAATTATTATATTATTTTATGGAGAAATAATATACCAAAACATGACTTTATAGGTGTAAATAATATCCTAGTTTTCAAAATTTTTTGAATGATGATTATATTTTATTGATATTAATTTTTTATATTAGTATAATATGATAATAAGAACCTACCAATGATAAAATTATATTTAAAAAAATGTTTCAAAGGATAAAAGAAGGGTGTCATTTGGAAAGACATCTCAGGATTGAGTTTTTTATATTAATATGATCAATTAATCTTAATTTTTTTATAACCATTTTCATTATTGTATTTGGTTAAAATAAAACCAAGGGAATGAATATATAAATGATACGTATATATAAAAACTTATGTCACATTACTTAATTAGTGAAAATATATAAATACTTTATAATCATAATATATGATCATTACGATGAAAATGGATATATTCATTGAATTAGATTAGGTATTGAGGTACATAACATAATAGAAATTATCTTTTGATGCTATTATATATGATCATTAGTGATTGATATTTATTAATGATATTATGGTATATAAGAAATATTATATGAATTATGTGAAAAAATAATGATTTTTATTCCATTGTTTTTTCCCAATGGATTTGATACATTGATTAAACTTTATCAATAAAATTATAAATTAGTTTTATGAAAAAAGTAACATTTTTGGGCATAACTTTTGAATAACACATGATTGAAGGATGGATAAATACATGGCTTTATATTATATTGATGATGAAAAATAGTATTTCTGATAGATTTTGAAAATGTATGTAATATTGTATTTGTAACCATTGAATATATAATAATTCCATAATATATTTAATTAAATACATCCCATTTATGAATTATGGTATGTATTTTCTAGTATTTGATTTTTTAACATATTGTATAATTATGTATGGGGTTAATAGATGGATCTAATTTATTAATGATTATATGATTTCACTATGTTTTTATATATTTAATTTTCATATGGTTTATCAAATAAAATATTTTAATGAATACATTATTATGTTATATACATATAATAAAATATAACCATATGCACAATTAATTATTTTATTGAAAGACAAGGGATTGAATATAACATAATTGTGTAAGGTGAAATCCATGAATAAAGTTATATATAAAATTATAGATATTTTTGGAATACCATCAACTACTTTCATCTATGTGTAATATAAAAAGTTAAAGGGATAAAATATACACAAGGTCGTAGAATATAATATTATGATATTTTAATTTTATATTTTCTCTTAATATCTAGTGTATGCTATTTCATTATTCATACATAACACCAATATTAAATGATCTAAATAATGTTTTTGACTATTAAAATGAAATAATAAATTAGAGATTGAAAATATTTTTAAATAAATGATAAAATATAAGTAAAATAAAAACAAAAAAATTTAAACATTAATGAAGTTAATCCTTATAGTATCAAAAAATAACTCTGTAGTTTTATTTAAGATTTAAATTGTATAATTTGTTAAAAATTTATTTTCATGCTTTTAGTTTATAAAACTAAGTATATTAATTATATGAATTGAATATTAAAAAATAAGATTTTTAATTATTAATGAATATTAATTTAATTATTTATTTATTTTAGAAATTTAATATTAATATATATTTAATATTTTTAACATAATAATAGAAATATTAATTTTTTCTTATTTGAGAAATTTAATCAGAATTTCTTTTTTTACTTATTATCATCAAAATGTGTAAAGGGGTTATTTTTAGTTTCATGAATTAAAATATGGTACCATTTCAAAGAAATGTTATCATGGTAAAATATTAATTTTTAAAGTAATAATTATTTTATAAATTCAATTATTTTAAATTAAATTCTTAAATTATTTAAAAAAATAAATTATATGATTTTTAATTATATAAAAATGTCTGTACTCAATTTATTGGTAATAACTGTTTAATAAAATTATGAACAATAAATTTATAAAACAACAATTTTATACAAAATATATTTTTCAAGACCTTATTTGTTTTATATTTCAATAAAAATACTACACTATTTAGAAATGTCATTAAATTAATTAAGTCACATTTTATATGCCTCACATCTATCTTTTTAATAAGGTACATCTTCTATCATTTTTTACAAATTAATTACCATGGATAAATATTATACATGATTAATATGTGTTAAAATTGGTAATCTAATGTGTCTCGATCTTAGAAATATCAATTTGAAACCTGTCTGTTCTAGATTAATTTTTTTTTACATTTTAAATTCATACAAACATGTGACATCACCAATATTATTCTTAACATTTCAAACTCATGTGAAATTCCATTCTTAACCCTTATCCTACAACATATTACAATGACTTCACCCCAGTTTTCAATAAAAAAAGGATCCATCATCAACCCACATCAAGACATAACATTAGTTTAATAATTACAATTAAAATATACCATAATGTAAAACGTCAAGATCCCTTATATAATTATTGTATCCAATAGTTTAAAAACAACATCAATTCCATCATTTTCGAATGATACTTTAAGGGAAGATCCATCTTATCGACATAAGTACTAGAGACCATTTAACATAATTGCACTTTTCTCATCATAAACCACCCACAAAAAAAATTATAACCTTATTCATATGACTACATTATTATAAATAATATAAAAATAATTTATTATATTTATTTTATGAAAATTATATATTCCCCTCTAACTCAATCAATAAATTAGCACTTTTTCAGGCATGTGTGGAGACTACTGACTCTATGAATGACACATTCCATTTTTATCACCTTTTAAATGGATGGTTCAAGGAATTTTATTTAGGAATATATAATTTATTTACTTCATGATTGTTATTTTTAAATACAAATTTGTAATTCCATGATTAATATTTGTAATACATGACCATTGTAAAAAAACAACCTAAATCAATAACACTAAGAAGAGACACATTATATTTATATGTGAAAATTTTTTATTTTAATTTTTTTTAAACAATTCTTAATTTTTATTAACAACCTCTATATCATATGAATAATATAATTATACAATTTTTATAATGATATTAAAACAAATGAATCTAAACAATATCCATACTCACAAATAAATTGTAAAAAGTTTATATTAGGTTGGTTTAATCACGAATATGTATGAAGCTTGAAAATGAACCTTAGCCTAGTTGGTGAGATATCCTTAAGTGAATCCATGAGACCTAGGTTCAAAACCATGTTGAGGGATATTGTGGGGGGTAATGTAGCAATATTATAGTAGGTACTGTAGAAATTACTATAGTTGTACTGTAGCAGAGAATGTACACTATGATGTGCTGTAGTAGAACCGTACACTGTGCAGGTACAGTAGTAGAACTCTACAGTGTGTGGGAACTATAGAAGAACTCTACACTAGGCTGCTACTGTAGAAGAACTGTACATTGTGCGGGTATTGTAGTAGGTACTATTTGGTACTATATCAGCTGGAACTATTCACCTTGGGTAATTGGTTTGGGCTTGGAGTCTTTAAGGCTTTCGAGCCTCCCCGGCCTTAGGTTAAGTTGGGATTTTGGGCCACCATTAAGGCCTTCATGCCACCTCAAGGCCTCTAGTTCACATGATGTTGCGTCAGACAGTCTCTACACAAAAGGAACAACCCTAGAAGATGATTTAGAGAAGGGGAACTCACCAGAGTAAAAAAAATGGATATTCAGAATGAGAGGGTATGACTATGCCATCGGGACCCACCTATGCATACAGAATAAGTCTAGCCAGACGATAATGCGATGGTGGAGATCTGTTATCTTGATGCAGATGATGGTGAGGGGTATTTCCTTGTAGATTGTTTGATAGAATTCACTAAGACCTTCAGGGCATTTAATTTCCTAAGCCTATGAAGCTTGTAATCTTTGAAACTACGGGCCTTGTAAGGGTTCCCCCTCATCCCTTGAAAGTGGGGTTATCAAAAAAATAATAAAAAAGAAGGACTTCAAAAAATTTGGGATATATGAATAATAATTTAAATTTATATTTCCATTATTTATGGAATTCTTATTATTTGATACTAATAATAAATGATGAATTTGTTGATCAATTGAATAAAATTTTTAATACATTATTTACAAAAAAATATGATAACTATAAATTTAAAAAATAATCCAGTCAGTAGCTTAATTACTAGAAATAATTTATAAAATACACAATAAATGATACGAACTCTTCGTAAATATTTATAATAAGTGAAATATATTGCATTTTATGATTAGGAATAAAACTATATTTTAGATAATAATGAATTACAATACTTTCATTAAAAATTATTTGTGAAATGGTCAAGACTACTTACACTCGATATTGAAAACATAAAATAATTATCTTCTCATCATATAGTGAATAATTACAATAATTTTATAATTATTAATATAAATATAAAAGTTTTTGATATATAATATTGGTATTTTTATGTTTTTATATGATTTTAGATCAAATTTTTCTATATATAAAAACTACATATTTGTTTTCATGGTCTCCTTTATGATTCTTTGTGACATGTTACTTTTTATTAATCATTTTTCCATTTCATTTTTTTCTATTATTTTACAATCGAGTAAATTTTTTTATAAAATAATTTTTTAAAAATCTTGTACATAACAATCCAAATCATTTTATTTTTTAAATTTTTTTTATAACTCACATGTTATCATAATCATTATAGTTTTTAGTAACATAATTATAATTTATTAAGTTATGGTAATTTCAAAGAACTTATGCAATAAATTTTAATAAAATAATTATCTATAATTATATTATATATTATTTTACCATTTTTTAAAAAATTTCCATAAAAATTCTTTTAAAATATTTCATATTTGTTTATGTATTTTTCCTATAAGGGTTCATGATAATTTAAATATCCTTTCTTTGAGTTAAAATGTATCTTCATTAATTTTATTATGCATGGTTTCCCCCATACTAAAAATTCATTATATAGTAATTTATATTTACCTCTTGGAAAATCTTGTTTTAATTGAAAATTAATTTTAATACTATATTTATGAGTTGGGATTCAAGTAAAATTAAATAATTAATACAAAATGAATTTTCCATCCATAGTCAATAGTTTTATCATTCTTGAATAATTTTCATATCATATGATAATGTATTTTTAATTCTATAATTATGGTTATTTTTTTAAAAGGAAAATTACAATATTATAAATTTAACATTTTGAAAATGATGTCTTATTGTGCCTAGTACCAACGTCTTTATAATATTAAAAAAATTCCAAAAAATATATTATTTTTTAAAATACATTTAAAGCTTCAGGTTCAAAATGATTAAACCTATTCAGATATATCTTTTAATATATTCAATCAATTTAATATTAAATTCATATACATTTTTTTCGTTAAACACATGTTATCATAATTTAATTCGTGAATTATTCTAAAGATTATTTGTGTAATGAATTGTTCTTTTAATGGTGTTATACATCTTTACTGACATCTATATAAGTTTCTTTTGATATATTTCGAATATTCATGTTTTCAATAATCAATGTATCATCCCAGATCTGGATGCCACTCAATAGGTTCCATGTACCCAGTTGGATATATGGCCTCAAGGAAATTTCCTCGAATACCTGAGGCATCTGACTAGAAGTTAGGTCCTAGGGTGTGATACTGGGGAAACTATTCCCTCATTGGTAGTGTGTAACATAACATAAATATAATAAACAATAGTAGAAGTAGTAAATATAACATAACTAAAATAAATAGCAGACGACTGATTATATAAATAAGGAATCATTATTCAATACCAACGATGATGAAGTATGTAACATGTTTTAGAAAATAATCCAAATAAGTACATTACATTAAATCCAAATATCAGTCTCATAATCAAAAGAGAAAGAAAAATATAGTTGTAAACATCAGTAACATCATCTCGGTCCCATTCTATCTAACTCCCAAACTAAAAATCATTTACATGTAGGTGGATTCATTCCCTGATCAATACATTCATTCATTTATTATGTTTGGGACCAATGAATTGCCAAAATAGGTTAAGAGACTGAATCCTTTTTCGATACGACGTATTGTCTACGTTAATCTATCAATGAATATATATATATATATATATAAGGTAGTGTAAAACAGTGAAATCAGTCAATATTAGGTATTCAAAAGTAAGAACAACTGATGTCTTAGATGATAATGGTGAACTTGTAAAAGAGAAGAACAAATCCAAGCTTGTACATTTACTTGAATGATGCATCATAAGTCATATATTTCATTATTGAAGTTCTATTAATTATATAATGTCTCGATGTTTGTCCTAGGCCAGATGACCCCCATATAAAATTGACCATCAAATTATGACAAAATAATAATTTAATCATTTGATAATAGTTTCAAGATTTGTTATCCCTCAATGGATCCACGGTTCACTCAGCATTTTAAAAGTAGACACAATGATCTCAACCACTATATATGTGGCTACTGATGGCATTTAAATAGTTAAAATATTTATCTTATCCATTATCATTTAAAAGAGACAATGGTTTACCAAATGTATATAAGGCGAAATTTGACAAATGATCTTGCCATTGTCTTTTAACAGAGACTATGGCTTGCCCATTTTTAAATACAACATTTTATCATTTAATTCAATTACACGTTACATCCCAAAAGAAATGAATGTGAATTAAAATATCACATGGCTTTAACATAATCAACTCATGTGGGATCAGTATAAATAATGAAAGACACATTTATATTAAACTATTACATGTTCAAACAAGTATAACTCACATGGGAAAAACTTATAACAATTCTATAATGAAAATTTAATAATTAAAAGCCTTCTCATAACAAGTATATCATATGAGAATTTCATATAATGAGCAATACATTTTTATTATCCCATGAATGGAAGTTCAGTTCAAGCTTCACAGGCATTCTCATTCATACATCCCTCTAAGACAAATAAAACCATGGTGTGTCCTTAAATCAAGGTTCATAACCATAAATATTATATCAAATCATCTAATAAATTAACTAAATATCATTAGGGAAAAAACTTGGTCAATTATTTAAAATTTTAAACCCCATAAAAGTGTGTGAACGACATTCTAGCTTATATGAATATCAATATAATTCATGAAAGGGACAATACCACCTAACTCGTACATGTTTGAGTCTCCTCATCCAGTGTCATGCATTGATTCACCCTAGAACACAGTAGATAATAAAAATGGTATAAAAGGTCATTCATAAATTACAATAGAGAGAAAATAAATTGGTAAAAAAGATTCAAATGGAATTAAGTGGTCACTGGTCAGGATTAAATTCAACACAGGTTGAAGGAATTGGGGTCGAGAGGATCAATTGGGGAGAAAATGGCTATTGGCACTACTGTTCACAAACGCGAATGTTCCTTCTGTCCATCTGAGGAAAAATGACACGTGTACCTGATTTGATCATTAAAAACATTACTCTATGTGTACTTGATACTACATATCATGTCCAAACAAATTATGAAATGACTATTATGTGGTTGGGCACCAAGATTACATGGTGTGTACCCTTCCAAACTCAGTGTGATCATATAAGTTAAAAGTGTATAGTTTCCATTTAGGTCATGTAACAATCCTACTACTAGCCCTTTGACCTTATCCCATATTTTTTATGTATGTACTTCTAATGAAAGACTTTTACCTCAAAGGAAGAATCGGGTTCTTACAAAATTATTCGTTAAAGCAATTCGTCCCCGAATATCCTTTCAATTGTTGATAAAGAAATTTATGATAGAAACTATAGCCACTATGATTTTATGTCAGCCTATCTCTTCCAAATCACATCCTCCACTTAGTAGTGCTGCAATAATGCCTATATAAAATAAATTTACTGGCCATGAAGAACATGAATGCTATGATCCACAATAATAATGGGATGTACCTCAAAGGATGCATCTTCCTGAAAATCCACATACTTAGGTTGAATTGTGGGAGACAAGTCCAACAAGTAACATCGAAACACATAAATGTGAAATAAATCATGCATAGACCTGTACCACATAGATAACTGTAATTGATAGGAAACCCCCCTGAACCATGCTAGAATCTCAAATGATCTAATGTATCTCGGTGAAAGATTACAATGTGTCTTGATTCTCTTTTGTCCCAACCTCATTAAAACAAGAAAGATAACTCGATCCCCAACTTCATAATGCTAATTGTCATATATGGCAACCAACATAATAATTATAACAAGATTGTGAAGTATTCATCTTCTTCATAATAAACTATACATAGTCACAAGTCACCGGGATGATATGTTGTCCCCGTAATGCTTCCTTGCCCACCTCTTCCAGCACATCAGTGATCGGCATGGCCTACCTTACAAAGACACATATGTTTCCATCTCTTTCGTCACTTAGTAACTGTTGTTGTAGAAAAATTCATGTTTGGGGATATTCTTCTCCATAAATCCCTCAACATATTTGATGCATGCATGAAGCACATCCTCCAGCACTTGAATCGTATGCTCTGATTGGCCATCAGTTAGAGTCTGGTATTCTGTGACCAGAAGCACATATTTGCCCAACACCCTCTATAAATTTTACCATACATGTGATATAAAGATGTTATCACTCTCTAAAACAAAATAATTAGGGACCCCATGTTGTTGTACCATGTTAAAAATATAGAGATTTCCATACTCATCAACACTGAATGTCAACTTGACCATCAAGAATTGAGTTTCCTTTTTAATTCATTCAACCACCACCTACAATACATCATTACCTATGGGAGACCTCGATAACCCCATCATGAAATATATCATGACATCATTCCATTTCTACTATGCATTATGTAATATATGAAAAATCTTGATTGGCTATTGATGTTCTTCGTTCTCCTGCAGATATGTGGAAAACCTTGTAACAAAACAATCCACCACTCTCTTCATACCAATCCACTAGTACTGGTGGTGCAAGTCATGTTACATCTTGGTAACTTTGGGATGCACCACCCAATATGAATCAGGAAACTCTTTCATGAACTCCTCACACATGTCCATTGGAACCCAAACCCAACTATGGATTTTCAAGATCTCCTCATCACATACTGTCCAACTAAATAGTGAAACCTCACCTATTTTATTCTCCCACAAGACTATGTATTACAAGTCTAATATTCGTCTCATCTGAAATCTTTCCAGGAGGCAGAATTCACAACTACAGAAGAATGAAATGTTTGTCCCCAACTGTCTTGCATCTCCAAGTGCATCTCAAATAGCAACACCATCAGCTTCCACTCATTACGGGCATTATGCACTGCATTTATTTGAGTCCTCCTACTCAATGGTACAACCACTGCATTGCTTTTCCCTGGAATATACATATGATCAATGTTGAAGGATGAATGTTATTACATCCTCTTTTACTACATTTGATTTAGATCACTGTATGTAATGATGTAGTTGAGACATTTGTGGTGTATATACACCACAAAACTCTCCCTCAATAGGTAATGTCTCCAGCAGTGGAATGAATGAACATCAAACTATATCTCATGATTGTACATCAGATTGTTCATATCATGTGGCCTCAATTGCCGAGACCAATATGCAATGACTTGATCCCCTTGCATAAGCAATGATCCTAGATGGATGCATGATGCATCATAGTACACAGCGTAACTCCAACCTCACTTAAGATAATTCATTATCGGTGTTAACCTTAACCTCCCATTAAGATCATGAAATAATGTATCACATGAATATGAGCATACATACATTACACCCGTCATTATCAAGCCTGTTATCATCACTACTAAGCGTGAGAATCCCTGTATGAAATGAATGTTGTAACTAACTACCCCTATAAAAACTGTATCTCAAAGATGTTCTCGGTATGATCTCAATTTACAATTTATATCACCAACTCTATGTCCAATAATACTCTATCTTCTTAGATGACGCGACCCATCAAAAAAATCTAATACATCCTGAAGTGTCATTTTTGAGTTTTTAACTTATAACTAATTATCACTAAGTGTACACAAAATGATTTCAATATGTGTTTCATAGTCATTTAGTATGTGATAATATTCTAATATATCATCCATAAAATCTACAATAAAATAATCAATGTTATGATGGAAAACTCAGATCATCAGTGACATGAAAAATGTGGGTGCCTTCGTGAGACCGAACGACATAACCACTTACTCAAACAAACAATACCTACTATTAAATGAGGTATGAGGTATGTTTAAAGATAGAACATGAACATTGTGTTGTCCTGACCTTAATACGACTATTGAGAACACATGTGATCCTCAATGTTGATAAAACAAGTAATATATTAGTGGAAAGGGTTTTCAGTTTCTAACCAGTATATTGTTCAATTTTTGATAGTTCATGCATTGCCTAAGGTTACCATAATCCTTCATCACAAAAGGGACGGGAAAACCCCATGAATAGTTATTGGTTGGAATAAAACCATTCTCCTCTAAATCCACTAGCTACCTCTAAAGCCCTTTTATCTCCATCATAGCAATACTATGTGGACCAATGGATACAGGTGAATCTCTTAACAGCAACCTGATCTTGAAATCCAAATCTCTATCTTGATGTAACCCAAAAAAAATTTCTAGGAAAACTTCTCTAAAATGGTCAACTACTATAAGTAAATATATATGATTTTTTTCCTAGTCATCCATAAATAAATTTGAAATATCTGTTGTCACCTAACTCAACCCATGATTCACATGTCCAACTCATCATTCTTGGTCATCCTAGTATCCCTTGTGTTGAAAAAATTCATTATTTGGTGATGTAAAACTCACCCTAGGATGATATAAATATATGAAGGCTTGAAAGGATACTAATCAATCTATTCTGAGTATGAAAGTAATAAATTTCATCTATATTACATAGAGATCCCAACCGAAGTGACACCCACCAATTTAATATTGTCACTCCTAACAATGTATCTCACCTATCATTCAAATCCCTAACGCATTTTGTAGTTTTGTAATGTCAACATATGTAAAAACAAGTTCCCTAGGTTCTCAGAAAAGGGTTGTAATAAGAAGCTATGTGAGGACTCTATATTAAAGAGTGTAGAAGCTAAATATGAGGTGACTATAATAGAACCTCTGACAGTAGAAGGATATGGATCCTGGTACTTCTATGACTGTTTCACTACCTATTTATAGCATGTACCAAAACTATGAGGCACTGCCTTGAAATATTGATTTATGGAATTATTCCTTTTTATTACAAAAAATTTCATTAAATTGTACAAACATAGGATCATTAAAGTATAGTGTCATGTAAATTAGGAACAATATACATGAAAATAACACAAAACATTCTTATATTATAGTTGAAAAGAATCATCATATGTTCATCCTATGTCTAATAACTGAATCTCATAACTTGGAGACATACATCAAAGGAATGGGTTAACAAAAGTCCCAATAAGGACAACATGTGAAACAATTTACACGTGATCATGAGCGATATCCATAAGAACACGAGGGATGTGATAAAGGAATGATAAAAAGGCATATCATCAAAATAATAACATGAATAATAATATAAAAATGTGGAAAAATATTTAATTTATAAATTCATTAATATATCACCAAGGTTCATCCCCAAGGTGTCATAAAAATTAATGAGGATATTCACCACGATATAGTTAAACTAGTCATCTATATAGATTAAATTAATCACCCAATGAATAAGAGTGAATTCAGGGTAAACCCTTAATATATAGTTATTTTAATGTGATCCACATATTTAATAATAAAAACATTACCTAAATAACCCCAAAATAATAAAAGAAATGGTTGTCATGTCAAAATCGTGACGTTTAAAAAGTTCATAAAATATATTCATTATTTATTTAATAACCAATGGGAATGGATTGACGGTTATATGTATTTCAATAAAGTTAGTCATTACCAAAAGAGGACAGTGACAGGTTCCCCTACCCTAAAGAGTATATTCATATTCTCGACGCTTAGGACCTTGGGGGGATTGAGGGAACCATTAGAGGACAGCTTGGTAGTTAAATTACCACATCTTCATTGAGGATGTATATGAATGAAAATAATAAAGTAATAGGTTGGTATTTATATCAAAGGTGAGGGAATATTTTATTAATTTCAAGGGAGAACTCATTAGTGGTATTTAAAAAATCATAGGGTGTTCTATGGTATTTTCCCATGGTATTAGCCACTTAAGATAACCCATAACATATCACACTTTACACAAGTTTAAAAGAATTATTACATCCTGATTACATCATTAATGATATCATTAAACAAACAAAAACACAAAATTTTATATTATCATATTCACCGAAAAACAAAATATTTTATAAAAATATGATAAATTCCCCCTAACCAAATATCAATTATCTGAATTAAAAATTAAAATATATTTTATGAAAATATTTTTCAAATTATTAAATATTTTATTTTTAAAAAAAAATCACTATTTACATGAAAAAATAACAATACATTACTACTAATTTATGATAATATTATTTAATAATTCTATTATATCATATTACTAATAAATATTCCTAAAATATATTTTTACTTTATTAAGAGAGGTTACTATTCCCTTGGTCACATTACAATTTATAATGGTAATATAACTATTCATAAATTACTATTCACCAAAAATTAAGTTGAACTTATTTGAATATAAATTTTTTATTGATCACAACTATAGAAGATCATTTTATGAAAATATTTTCACATTATTAATTATTTATAGTATACAATAATTATATTAAAATACCTTTTTTCTAAAATTCACAAAAAAATATGGAACCTATATAAATTAATACTATATTTATTTTGATATTAGAAATTGACAAGTTTTATCATAATAAGAATGAACAACTTTATTTATACAAAAGGATTACACAACATAACCAATTCCTCGTTCCATATCCCCTTATAACACCTACATAGGACCTCAAAGTAAGGTGTGTAATGGTAATTGAATCTTGGGGTGGTTCAGATAACATTGCATGAGTGGTGATTTCTCTCCACTTTAACTTCTACCTTAATCGATTTCGTTCAAGCTTAATGTGTTGGAGTTCGGATTTGGAATGGTCCTGAGAAAAGACAAAGGTTTTACCTCTTTTCCATGCTTCAATATGTGTGCATCGTATGGCCCAAGTCTTTGGGTTGAGGCTATCGACACTTCTTTCGGTTTTAATTAATTGTTAAAATGTCTATTGATAAACAATAAACATAACATTAAGAGTATATTATCCAATGTTAATAGTGTCCATAAATCATATAACAGTCGAAACCCAATGACCTCATTTTAAATATTCTCACTTCATTAATTAATGGATGTCATTTTACTGAGTAGAAAATTAAATAACAAATAATTTTAGGAAACAAATATTATTCATATGTTTGGGAAATTAATTTATTCCCCCAAAATGATATTTTGCCACCAAATTTTATTTTTGTACCCCATAGAGAGATAAGGTGTGTGTAATTTTTCCCCATAGACTCCTCTGGTTCTTAATGGCTTCTTCAAATTTGTGGTTCCTACACAACACAATAACAGGGTGGGTAGTCTTAATATGTAGAACCATTTCTATATAGTCCAATATCTCAACAGGTTGCAGCTCATAAGAGGGGACATGTACCAGTTGTACCACCTCTGTATTTATTACATGTGACTGTTTAGGTATTTACATACTGAAGAGGGATATAGGAGAAACATCATGAACTTCTGAAATATTTTGATGAAGAGCCAGCTAATAGGACACTACTCTTATTCGATCATGGATTTAATAGGGGCCAACATACATATGGTTGAAATTCCCTTTCTTCCCAAACCTCATAATGCTCTTCCTAGTATAAATTCTACGAAATACATTTTCACTAACATCAATTTCCAATTCCCATTAGGGGTTGTCAACCAAGATCATTTTCTGACTCTGAGAATATTTATGTTGTTGTTGGATGGCATAATATTTTTGTTTCATCTCTTTCACATGATAAGGACCAAAAATATTTCTCTCCCAAACTTCATCCCACCCTGTAGGATTCATTCATTTCTTTCCATATAGAGCTTTATAGGGGTGACATTAGAATGATCGAGTGGAAGCTACTATTATAAGAGAACTGAACTAATGGGAGATATTGATCCTATCCACATTTACGGTCCATTGAGCATGTTCCCAGCATGCCCTCAAGTTATTGAATAGTAAATTCATATTTTCCATCAGTTTAATGGTGATAGGAAGTAATAAAATTCAATTAAGTACTCAGATCATGTTGAATACATATTGATAATTTTTATGTGAACATTGGATCACAATCAGATACGATATAAGGTGGAACTCCATGCAGCCTTACCACTTCCTTCATGGAAATCCTAGAAAGTTTATCTAGAGAGAAATCTTACAAAACAAATATTAAATGGGATGTCTTGGTGAGACATTCAACAATAAACCATATCACATTGTTTCCTATTGATGTTCTCAGGAGACCTGTGACAAATCCCATAGTGATATTGTCCCACTTACATGCTTGTATGGGTAGTGGTTGTAATACCCCTTTAAGAAGTTGTCTTTCCACATTCAATTTGAGACATACCTAGAACCTTTTAGTTTATTCGGCAATCTCCCATTTCATATTATGCCACTAATGGTCATGAAGGTCCCTATACATTTTCATGCATTGAGGGTGTATAGAGAATATATATCTATGATATTCATCCATCAACCTATTCTTTATTTCAAGATTAGGTGGAACACATAATATTGTATGAAATTTTAGTACATCTTAATGATCAATATTAAACACAAGAAACATCACATCCTTCAAAACCTATAACTACTTATGTAACTAAGGATATCATTTTTACCATTCTTGATCTTCACTTGTAAGGAAAGTTTAAAAATAAATTGTTATAGTGTTGATGATTTCCCTTCCCTTATAATTCCCCTATACATTTTCACTAGGTAAAGGATCAAGGGATATTTTTGAATCCTCTTCATGGATAGAACAACTGGGTCATTCCTATTTAATGCATCAACGATTGTGTTTCCCCTTCTAGGATTATAATAAATTGAAAAAGCATAACATTTAAAAAGTTTCAACCATCTCATTTGTCTCGTGTTCAATTCCTTTTATTAAAATATACTTCCAACTTTTATTTTCTTTGTGTATGTCTCATTTTTTCCATAAATATAGTTCCACCATATATTTATAGAAAACACAAATGCATCTAGCTCCAAATCATTCGAATGACAGTTCTTCTCATGATTGTTAAACTGTCGATATGCATACACAATGACCTCATCGTTTTTTAGGAGGACTCACCAAAACTTTCAGATATGAATCGCTAAAAATAAAAAATCCTTCCCCTCATGAGGGAAGAGTCAAAACAGGTGCAGTAACCAATATCTTATTCATCTCTTGGAATCATTCCTCATACTCTTTTTACATGATCAACTTGAACCATTTTTGAGTTAATTTTTTTATGTATAAGAAATAAGTGAAATGTTTCTCACAAACCTTCTATAATATAATGAGAATCTATGGTAACTATGAATCTTAGTTATTGTTGTAGGATGATTCCACTCTTCTTCAACTTGTACTTCTATAAGGTCAATAATGATTCCTTTATTGTTTACAATGTACCCCATGGAAAAAACGTTTAGTAACCAAAATTCACATTTGATAAACATTCCAAAAAGCCTCTCCTTCTCTAGTGTTTGAAAAATAACCCTAAGATGATCTTCATGCTCCTAATTTCTTTTAAAATATATCAAAATATCATAAATAAAAACTACCACAATGTAATCATGGTAGTCCATAATTACTCTATTCAAAAAATCCATGAAAACAGTTGGTGCATTAGTCAGTCTGAAGGGAGTAACAGAAAACTAATAATTCTCATATCTTGATAGGAAGGAGGTTATTGGAATATGTTCTTTCTCTACCATAAATTGATAATAACCAACTCAAAGTTCATTCTTAGAGAAAAATAGAGTCCCATGAAGTTTTTGAAATAAATAATAAATTCTTAAAATATGGTAGTTGTTATTAACCTTGATCCCATTCAGTTATCAATAATCATTTCATGGCTGTATTGATCCATCCTTCTTCATTACAAAGAGAACAGGCGCTCCTCAAGGATACACACTCTGTCGAAAAAACCCCTTTTTGAAATGTTCTTCAGTTTGTTTCTTTAATTCCTTCATCTAGATATTTTCTATCCAATATGGAGACATTTATATCAGATGATATCAATATATGAGGTCAATGGATAAATCTACCTCTATTTCTAGGGGATGATCGGGTAACTCATCATGAAATAAAACAATTTATACCTTGACGATGAGGACATTTTCTGTCCTTATACTCTCATTTCCTTATTCTTCATCACTGATGAACTCTATAAGGAATAAAATAGGAGGTTCTTCAATAAAACTATTAGGTTGAGTTATCTCTCCTTGGAAGATAATTGTATGTTTCAATTTCAGGGCTGCTGTGATTTGCTTGATTCTACATTTCATCTTAGGATTATACTTTGAAAGCTAGTCCATCCCTAGCATAATTTCATATTACATTATGGGAATGATTAGTAAATTTGTGATAATATTTTTCCCACTAAGGAAAATACTATTGTTTCTAAACAATGACGATGATTGTATAATCCCATCTGGAGTCATGAAAAATAACATTACTTTTAGTTATTCAGTTTTTGAATCTAAATTTATGGCAATAATGGAGGAAATAATAGAATACATAGAACCAGAATAAAAAAAAGTATTTTAAAGCTTTGAGATAACTCAATGAGTACCTTCCACCACATCATGTGTCACATCAACATCAATCATAGTGATATTAAAAGCACAACCCTGTTCTATAGGCCCTTTTTGAGGGTGATAGTGATTCCCCTCCACTTCCCCTAGATTTTAAAAGTGATTGACAAAGTTACCATGTTGACCACACTTATAGAATTGGAAATGAGGTAGGTAAATCACCATATTCCTCTTGCAATTATTGTTGGGATTTTGGGTATTCACCACAATACAACAATTCCACATGATATGGCCATATCTTCCACACATTTACCAAATCCCACTCTCAAGCAGTCAGTTCCCTGAATAATTCATCCCGCATTTATAACACAAGGGACATTGCAGTTTCAGGCCTCATATTCCCTAATCAATGATCCACCCTAAGATTAACACCATTGATCTCTTATTTTCATTGGATTTATTATACAAAATCAAATCAACCAACTCTATTTTAACTCTCATTTCACTCTGAACGATCTTATCATAGCTTTCATAGTATTAGTTTTATATATTCATCCTCAGATGGGGTCTCGGTCCACCATAGAATATAACAACCTTCAAATTTGTATCTATGAAAAATATAGAGGTGTATATTTAAATCCTTCTGATGTTCATCTCGTAGATTCCCACCAATTAATTCTCATTTTACATAATCACAAGACCCTCCATCTCCATTCTTGTTCTCATAGAAAATGATAAATACATATTGATGAAGATACCTCAAAACACTTCCCACATCATAGCTTCAACCTCTACTATTGGCATAGTATTTTTAATAAGCTCCCACCACTGATCAGCTTCTATAACAATGCGGTAAACTTCCAGGGTGAACTTCTCTTGTTCGGAATAGTGGAGAAGATTCAAGATCTTCTCAATTGAGCGGATAAACTATTTAACAATAAATGGGTTGTTCAATACACTAATGTTTGGTGGGTTTTGACTCGTAAAGGACAATACATAATATTGTTCCCTTAGCTATGTTATTAGTCTCTCATCTCTGTTCAAGTTATTTCCCATTAATTGTGTCAAATTTTTTAGCATTCTCATGAAAGATTCTATTTTGACATCCATCAGAGGAATGACAACTCAAGATCCATTACTGTCACCACATAAATATTTCCTCCAATTTGCCACCATTTCAGAAAATAATAAAACCATTGTTAGTGGATTATATCATTTAACAATATTTTATAAATAATTTATTTTATGTATAAATATTTCATGCTTAAATAATTAGGTTTCGTTATAAATCCATTATCACGATTCATAAAAAGCTAGTGATTAAAAAAACTTATCCCCAGTTGTGTCACACCAGGACTATAACAAGGCCAATTTTCAAGTACTAGGATACCCTGGGTCAAGCTAGAAACTCCTTGATTTATTTTTTACTCCTTAGTACATCTGTGTCAGTGCCACATCGACTTGTTCATATAGATACATGGATTTATTTGATCGGAAACCACTTAAAAAATATTTCCCCAAAACATCAGAAAAATTTCAAAAATTGAAACATTTATAATGGGTTATTCCAAGAGTTATCATTTCCAAATTCATCGAATAACAAAACCGTCCCTTGATACCAACTTTGGAACCCCACCTTTTTATAATATAACCTTTCATAACATTTTACAAATATATGACCTTTAATGTATATCGTATTGGAAATGTGGAACAATATACACGAAAACAACATAAAATATTATTCTATTCAATATGTAAGAATTTATTATAAATTCATCCTATTTACAATTACTACATCTCATAACCAAGAGACACACATCAAAGCCTAGGGTATGCAGAAGGCCCAATAAGGACAACAAGTGAAGTAGTTTACATTTGATCTTAAGAGATATTTATAAGAACGTGTGGGATATCATAATGGAATGTTAAAATGGAATATAATAGAAATAATAACATGAATAATAACTTGAAAATGGGACTACAACATTAAATTTAGACATTCATGAAAATATCATCAAGTTTCATCCCCAAGGTTTCATAAAAATTACCAAGGATACTCACTAGGGTATTGTAAAACTTGTCATATCTAGAGATTAAATTCATTATCCAATGCATTAGATTTCTATCAAGGATAACAATTAATATGTGTTTATTATCATCTGATCTATATAGATCATAATCAAACATTTCATAAATAACCCATGTAGAATAAATGAAATGGGTATCATGTGAATATCATGACGTTTAAAAAGTGTTTAAAAATATGCTCATTATGTAATTTATAACCCATAGAAAGGGACTGTGGATTATTTTATGTAAATTATATAATAAAATATATCAATATTAAGTTTTTATGAATAACCCTATATGTGAAATTGTTTTGGGTAATTACATAAATAATATAGGATAATTTCTTCAGAAAAAAAAGATATTTCGAGATGAAAATTTTGCAGCATAATGACCATATAACATTGTTTTATAAAACATTAAAATGAAAGATTACAAGGCTCACCCACTAATAAAAATATCGTAATATAATATAGGATAAAAATAAAAAATAAATATGTTCATGGTATGTAATTTTTAATGACATACCACATGAAAATGAAACATGAAATAATATATTAGATGAATTTTCATTTATGAAAATTCAGTATCCTAATGTCGTCCCTTAAAATTTAGAAAAAATAAATTGATGAGAGTGGATAAGATATATCATAATTTGGAAATAAAATGGATAGAAAAAATATATAGAATAACATACCCCTAAATAATGAAATTGAAACTAGAAAACCTAACATAATGAATGTCATGACTAAAAGAGGAGGGTCAAAGTTTCCTTCACCTTGAAGAGTCACTCAAGAATAACGGAGGATGGAACCTTTGGGTAATGAGGGAACCATGGGAGAACTAATTGAGAGTAAAACTGACAATATTATTGTTTAGGACGGATTTGGAATGAAATTAAATATGGAATGGGTTGGTATTTATCGCAAGAGTGTGGGAGTATTTTATTAATTTCCAATGGAAACCTCATTCGTGGTATTTGAAAAACCATGAACATTCCATTGGTATTTTACCCTGGTATTAGCTAGTTGGGACACCTTATAAAATATATTACTATAAAAAATTCAACTAGAATTAATTCATCATTATAACATAATTAATGATGTCATTAAAGACACATAAACTCAAAACATTATTTATACTATTCACCAAAAATAAAAAAAATAAAAAAAACATAAATTCTCCTTCACCATATAACAATGATCTTAATTTCAAATTGAACTCCATATTATGAAAATCATTTCTGAATTTTGATATGATTAATTTTTATGAAAAAAGCACTATCTACCAGAAAAAATTACTGATAAATAACTAATAATTTTTCAAATAGTTATTAACTAATTCTATTAAAACACATTACCAATCATGATGCCTTATATATATTTAAACAATCATAAGTGAGGTTACTATTCAATTTATCACCATACATGTCACGAACCATTCCCACAGGCTCCTGTTGTGACTACCCCAAGCCCGCCTTCCATAGGCTAGGGGCTGAGGACTTGCACCAAACGCGTAAGTCTCTAAAACTGGGAAGGCATTGATTTTATAACCTATAAACACACATATCAAGATATGACCATAAGTAAACTATATAACCAAAATACTACTAAATGAAAAAGGGGATGGAATACAATCCCTATAGTAAAGGTACAAGTACAATTGAAACAATACAACTGAAGAAAAGAATGAAAAGCAGCTAATGGGTATTCCATTAGGATTGATACATAAATGGTAGTTAAAGATAGCTACCACATCACTCCTCATCCGCCCATCTCCTCTACATACCGACACAACTTATGGTCCACGTCCAGGTACCATCTAGTCCTGGTACTCTCAGCCTCCGTCGGCGATGTCTGTCGTCTGTATCCAGCAAAAAAGGTGCTGGCATAGCCTATGCAGGGTTGAGTATAACGATACTCAGTAGGGACTCTGATACCCTCAATGTCTCAAAAAATCCAACTAGGATAAACCAAAAATTATGAAATCATCATATAACCTTACATAGGTACATTCCAAAACATATACTTATGTTATCAATTGATCCATCTCAATCATGTGGAATACACAAAAAAACTGACTCAGCTCAACCAAGATATTATTCTAGGGTAGTATTAAGTAACATATCTCGTGACATTGTCGAATCCTTGGCTGCTGGAGAACTCCTTCTCTATCGAGTACAGTGGGTCTACAGTGACACCAAGTGTGCTTCCCAATAACCTTGGACTACTGAGGTACTCTCTTTTCAAGTAATATGGGTCTGTCATGTCACCCAGAGGTGCTTTCCACAATCGATCTCCCGTGTCACCAAATGCGCTCCCCCTCGTAGCCTACTGAGGTACTCCTCCTATCGTGTACTGTGGGTCGACCACGTTACACATAGGGGCTCCCCATTGTGGGTCTTCCGTATCATAAAGGAGCTCCCAACTGGGCTAGTATAGTTACTCCGAATCATGAACATCAGCAGTTGTCAAGTCTAAGCCAGCTACCACGTCTCTACACTACGCTCGTATGTCTCCAATAGGATATGATCCATGAGATATTGTTCGATAATCCAACTTTCATAAAGTCCCACGAAGAAATATCAAAATGGTTCTCCATGTTGTACGGGTCTCAATGCAATATAGAACGTGTTAATCAACACTTGGTCTGTGAGTTATTTTCCTTTTAGTCCAAGATTGGATTTTTGCTCATCCCAATATGATCGTACCCCATATCAAACCAAAAATCATTTGGGAATCACTCAAAGGGACCTTCTAACACCAAGTTTTTCAACTCCACTGACATTTCTTCAAACGGACGTCTGATGCCAAATATATGGCCAAAGGAGCGTAACTGGGTCGTAGAAGGCTCGGGTCCGGTCCAACCTAGTCAGACCAACCCAGGATGACCCATTCTTAGCCAACCTAGTTCATGTCGCCCTAGACTAACTCATTTGGTTCAGCCCGTCCCATTGGGTGGGTCTCCCATTTGGTTCTGCCCAACCCACAGCGCCCCACTCAAAATGTCGTGAGGGTCGCAGAGTGTCATGAGGGCGCTGACCATCCATGCGTCAGTGCAAGGGAAGTTGGGCCCAAAGGGATCTATGTGGGTGTCTTAGAACGAAGGGTACCTCGAGGGAGGCTCGGCCCGGGTCACGAAGTTGGTTCGGCTCGAAGGGCTATAGGGGTGTGGCTGGGGGTGCTTCGTGGAAGCTCAGCCTGGGGGCCATGGTGGTGCAGCCAGGGCTGGTTCAGCTAGCGGATGGTGCAAACAGGGAATATTCATTTGGGAGGCCGGGGTGGTTAGGAGGGCTGAGGCGCGGTGCGACCAAGGCAAGGCGTGGCCAGGGTGTGGCGTGACGCTGCCCATGGCCAGTGGAGATGCCAGTCATAGAGGTCATGAGAGGTGGCATCGTTGCCTTCATCTCCTTCATCATCTTCGTCGACTCCCTTCATTTCTAAAAACACCTCAAAGAAAAATGGTTTAGGGGTAAGTCCCTATTGGTTTGGCCCTTACCGTTCATGTTAGGGTGGTATCATTTGGATCAACAGGAATGAAGAATGATGAAAATAAAATATACAACTTCCCGCAAACATTTTTTTCCGAAACCAGAAAATAAATCAAGGAATGCATTACCACAGAAATAAACCTCCTACGTTTTATTGTTCATTGATGATGATGAGGAGGTATGATCGGTTGTCAATGACATTCCACATTGGTTTCCTTCTCCAGGTGCTTCCGAGGAAGATGTTGAAGACGTTCCTCACTGGCGTTCTTCATGGAGGATGTGTTTCTTGTTTGAGAGCATAATCCTCCATGTGTTGGGTGTCACATCACATTAGCATCTCTTCGTCGCCTGGTGAATCCATCCCTAATCCGCCTCCAAATATCCATATATATATTAGAGGGGTATAAGTATGTAACAATCTAGGAATTTATGACATTTCATTTATTAGAAACCTTCCTAAATTCTAACAACACTGTTACTTTAATTAAAATATGGGAAAGCCAATTAAAATATGTTGGAATAACAATGTTGTGCATAGGAAAAATTTAAAATGTTGAGGTGTGGAAGAGTATCGCCCAATATTTATTATGGAGTTGTGTGATTTTCCCAATTAACAGGGGGTTTCAAGGGTGTTTAATCTGGGGTGGTCCCCACCAACATAACTTTTCATGTGAGGTTATGGTTCAGGTGGTCCCCACCACCATAACCTCTCATGGGAGGTTACGGTCTGGTGGCCCCCACATCTAACTTCCATAAAGAGGTTTTGTTTAGGTGGAACGCACCTTCCAACACCCACATGGGTGTTGAAAATAAAAATAAAAATTTCACACACTTTAATTTTTTTTTATTCTTACACTAAAAACGCAAAAAATATTTTTCACCCCACAACCAACTGTCGTCGAGGTGAATGTCATAAGAGAATATCAGTGTTGTGAGTTCAATGGTGCCCTCAGATTTCAATTTCGAGTACCAGTTCAAAATTTAAAAAAACCTTCTCGTAGGTTTAGTGAACGTACATGAAATAATGTTTACAAATTCATTCTGGGCACTCTGGGCCTCAGAATCGTGGAAAATAAATTTTTGAAAACACATAAAATTCACATATATTTAAAAAATTACATGGAAAACCTAGGTATTTACATTCTACCACCCTCAGGATTTATGCCCATGTAAGACATGACCCAAACTAATGGGAAAAAGTTGGAGTACATAACATGCATTTGAGCCTCCTACTCCCTTGTTATCTCTTAATTGTTACCATGCTACCATAGAACACACACCAATGCTATCAACCGTCCATGAAGGAATACCTCCTGTCGAACCTCGGTCACTATTGGAACCTTTGTAAAAGTCTCCCCATCATCAATTTCCAACTCTCCATGGTCGATGATGTGTGATGGGTCATGCACCTATCTCCTCATTTGGGATATGTGGAAGACTTCATGCACCCAGTATAACTAAAGATGAAGGGCTAAGTATTATGCCACCTCACTAACTCTGTTTAGAACCTAAAAAGAGCCAATGAACCACGAAGATAACTTTCCTCTTCAACCAGTCTCTAAAAACCTCATCGAGGTGAGACCCGTATAAAGACATGGCTGCCATCCTAGAACTGTAGAGGTCTCCGGCTTCTGTCGGAATAAGACTTATGTCTACTCTGTGCAATCTTCATCCGCTCATGTATGATATGCACCTTCTCTGTTTTATCCTGAACCATCTCTTATGCCACGAGTGCTGACTCCCATATGTTATTCATGCACAATGGTGATCTACAAGGTCGCACATATAACACCTCAAAAGGGGCCATCACTATTTTGGAGTGATATCTTTTCTTGTATGAGAACTCCACCAAAGGTAAGTGATCCTCCCAGCTCTGACTGAAGTCGAGAACACAAGCATGCAACATGTCCTCAAGGGTTTGAATAGTCTACTCAGTCTGACCATCCATCTGAGGATGGAAGGCAGTTCTCAAATGAAGTTGTGTCCCAAAAGCCTCCTACTACCCCTTCCATATCTGAGAAGTAAATCATACATCATGATTAGAGACAATCGTCATGGGTACTCCATGTATCCGTACAATCTTTTGCACATAGATACAACCCAATATCTCTATTGAATCCTACTCTCTGATCGTTATGATGTGGGCTGACTTGGCGATTTGGTCGACGATCACCCAAATTGAGTCATGTGCTCTATCTGTATGTTGATGTCCTATAAAAAAATACATGGATATCCCATTCCACATTCACTCTGGGACATTTAAAGGCTGATCCATGCCTTCTAATACCAAATACTCTACCTTCAGTTGCTGAAAAGTGAGGCATCGAGAGACAAACTCTGCAACTTCATTCTTCATTCCCAGCCACAAGTGGTGTCTTCAGAGATCACGGTACATCTTCGCACCTTCTAGATATACCGGTAGGAGGGATGTGTGGAACTCCCTCAACACTTCATCTTGATGTGTAACTGGAACCATGGTATATCCTTTGAAGAGGATTACATGCTCTCAACTTCAGAAAATCCATCAGGTGCTTATCATGTGGATATCTAAACATTTCGTACATCACAGTCAGCATCTCCCCATTATGCCTCTATGACTCACTGAAGAATTGGGGGAGTGACTGTAAGAGACTGAATAAAATCATCTCAATCTATATCCACAATGGATACCTACATGGGAGCCAACTGCTCAATCACCTCTCCTAGTAATGGTATATCATATCTCTTATTGAGTGTGTCTGCTATAACAGTCCCCTTCCCATAAGTATAGAATGTCTCGAATTTATAGTCATAGAGGAACTCAAGAAAACATCAATGCCTCAGGTTCAGGTCCTTCAGGGAGAAGATATACCTGATACTCTTAGGAACAGAGTACATAGTAAAACACTCGTCTATCAGATAGTGTCTCCACATCATCAATGAAAATACCACTACTGCAAACTATAAGTCATGGGTAGAATATTTCGTCTCATGCAGTCTCAGCTATCTACAGACATATGTGATCACTGATTTCTCCTGCATCAGGACACATCCGAGTCCGGTCACTAATGCGTCACAGGAGAATATGTACCGTACGACTTCTTCTAGAAGCCTCAAGATGAGGGCACTAGTCAGCCTCTATATTGTCTTCTAAAAGCTCTGATGGCATCTCTCTTACCACACAATGGGTTTCCCCTTATTCGTAAAGGCTGATAGTTGTGATACAACTTTGGAAAAATATGGCACAAATACCCAGTAGTATGTATACAATCCCATGAAACATCGTACATCCATCACACTCTTGGGTGGATCCCAAGTAAGTACCTCCTCAATCTTTGCTGGATCCACTATATCTCTATCCTCCGAGATGACATGCACTATAAAGTGAACCTCTTGGATCCAGAACTGGCACTTCAAGAGCATACCATAAAGATTGTACTCTCAAAGTGTTACCACTACTACCAGCATATGGTAGGCATCCTCCTCCTCAGTATTCGAGTAGATCATAATGTCGTCGATAAAGACTAAGACAAAGCGATGAAGGTATGGCTGAAAGACCATGTTCATGAGTCCCATAAAAACTGCTGGAGTGTTGGTTACACCGAACGGAATAACCAATAACTCGTAGTGGTCGTACCGACAACTAAAAGTCGTCTTATGTGCATCCTCATCTTGAACTATGAGATGGTGATAGCATGATCTATGGTCTATCTTCAAGAACCATTGTGATCCCATCAGCTGTTCAAAGAGGATTTCAATCCTCAGGAGTGGGTACTAGTTCATCAGTTCACCTGGTTCAGGGGATACTGAAAATCTCCAGAGGCATTATTCCCTAAAACTGGGAAGGCGTTGGCCTTCATAACCTGTAAACAGACACATCAACATAAGAACATGAGTAAACTATATAACCAAAAGAGGGATGAATATAAAAGGGGTAGGAATAAAAGATCAACAGTAAAGGTACATGTACAACTGAAAACAATACAACTGATGAAATGAAAGAAAATATGCTACTAGGTCATCCTTTGATATTCTTACCTGAAGGGTAGGTACAAATAGGCCCCTCAGCACTCCTTGCCTTTTTGTATCCTCTACGTACCGACACGCCGTATATCCACCTCCAAGTACCATCTAGTCCTGGTACTCTCAGCCTCTGTCAGCATTATCTATCATCTGCATCGAACACAACAAGGTGTAGGCATAGCCCTGTGCAGGGGTGAGTATAACTATACTCAGTAGGGAACCCGAGACCTTCAAGGTCTCACAAAATCTATCAAGGATAATCCAAAAAGTATGATGTCAACCAATAAACTTACTTTGGTATATATCCATACATATAACTATGTTATCAAGTGATCCATCTCTATCATAAGGAAAACATAGAAAAACTGACTCAGCTCTAACAAAATTTTATTCTAGGGATATTATCAAGTTACATCCCTAGTCTCATTTTTGAAACCTCGGCTGTTGTAGAACTCCACCTCTATCGAGTACTGTGGGACTTCTATGACACCATGATCCCTTCCCACTAACCATGAACTATTGAGGTACTCATCCTGTTGAGTACCGTGGGTCTCACGCATCACATCGAGGCGCTCCCCACCGTGGGTCTACCATGTCACCAAGCACGCTACCCCCTGTATCCTACTAAGGTACTTCTCGTTTTGAATACTATGGGTCTACCACGTCACATAGAGGCGCTGACCACCGTGGGTTTGTCGCGACACCAAGGCACTCCCCACTGGGAAAATAGAGTCACTCTGTGTCAAAACGGCCCGCAGTCATGAGGTCTCAGCCAACTACTAGGTATCGGCACTATGCTCGCTCGTCTCTAGAAGGATCCACTCCATGCTCTACTGGTCTATACTCCAACTATCATGATTTACCGAAAATATGTATCGCAATGGTCCTCCACGTCATAGGGTTCTCAATGCAATAGACGACACGTCAATCGGACCCTTGGTCTGTGACATATTAGTCTTTTAGTCCCGGGGGCCCGGTTGGATTTATTCTTGACCCAACATGTATGTTCCCCATCAGAAACCAAAACCTAGTGGAATGTCTCTCAAACGGACTATCTCTCTCCAAGGATTCCAATGATCCTGACGGTTTATCAAACGGATGTCTAGTGGCAATGATATGGCCGAAAGAGCGCAAATGGGTCATAGTGGGCCCAGGTCTAGGCCTACCCGGTTCGGGTCGACTTGGTCTGACCAGTTCGGTTTGGCATGGCCCATTGGGCGGGCCGACATGTTCGGTTCGATCCGGTCCACTAGGCCCAGCCTTGCAGGCCATGAGGGTCACAGAGAGACGTGAGGGTGCGGGCCGTCTGCGGTCAACCTGAGGGTGGTTCGGCCCAAAGGGCACCGCATGTGCGGCTTAGCCTAGAGGGGCCCGTGAGAGCTTGTTTTCTTACCGGGCGGGATCTGTTCGGCTTGGAGGGAAACATGATCACGGCTCAGCCAGGGGGTTGGGGTGGTGCGGCTGGGGCCAGTTCGGCCAGCGGGTGGCGTGACCATGGCGGTTCGGCCGATGGTGGTGTGGGGCCGGTTCGAAAGAGTGTCTTGGGCGCCGTGAGGGAAGTGTGGGTCATGGAGGCCACGAGATGCAGTTTCATTGCCTTCATTGCCTTCATCTTCTTCGTTTCCTCCCTCCATTCTGAAGAACCCCACAAATAAGATCAGAGGGGGGGGGGGTCTTTCCATGTTGTTTTGTCCCACACCCTTCATTTTAGGCTAGTATCATTTGGATCATAAGAAAGAATAATTTTGGACATAAAATTTACAACTTCATGCAACATTTCATTCCCAAACTGAAAAACAAATCACGGAAAGTATTACCATGCAAATAAACCCCCTTCCTTGTATTTTTCATTGATGATGATGAGGAGGGATGACCAGTCGTCGAAGAAATCCCACTTCTGCTGCCTCTGCAAGGTGCTTCTGAGGATGAGGCATTGTATGTGGAGGAAGCATTTCTCATTGGAGTGTGTAATCCTCCATGTTTTTGGAATCGCGTCACTTTAACAGCACTTCATCGCTTGGTGAAGCAGTCCAAAATCGTACTCCCTTGATCCATATATATTGGAGTGGGGGAGAGGTATCAAATGATCATGGAATTTATGACGGTTCATTTATTAAGAACGTTCCTAAATTCCAACAATGTTGTTTCTTAAATTAAAGATAGGGTAATCCAAATAATTAATGTCGGCATAATAATGTGGTGAGTAGGCATAATTTAAAATGTAGAGGTGTTGAAGAAGCTCCACTAACATTTATTAGGGAGTTGTGGGATTCTCCCAATTGAAGGGGGTTTCAAGGGGTTATAATAATAGGTGGTCCCCACCACCATAACCTCTCCTGAGAGGTTATGGTCTAGTGGTCCCCACATCCAACATCCACATGGAGGTTTAGTTTTAGTGGACCCCACCTCCCGACACCCACATGTCTATTTCAAATAAAAATAAAAAGGTTACAAACTTTTTTTTATTCATACATGAAAAACCCAAAAACTATTTTTCACCCTTGACCAATTGGCGTCAAGGTGAAAGTCTTATTAGGGGAATATAAGCACTGTGAGTTCAACGGTGCCCTCAGATTTCAATTTCGAGCACCGATTCAAATTTTTGAAAACCTCGCTCAGAACATTACTGAATATACCTAAAATAATGTTTAGAAATTTATTCTAGGCACTCTGGGCCTCGAAATCACGTGCCGTAATTTTTTTCAGAATCGTAAAATTCCCATACATTATAAAAAAATTATATTGAAAAACTAGGTCTTTAAATTACTTTTAATAAAGGTAATATTAGTATTTATAATATTTTATTCACAAAAAATTACATCCATCTAATTTTAATATAAATTTCTTACTAATCACAAATTTAGAATACTATTTTTGGATAATCATATCACATTATTAATTATTTAGCATATACAAAAACTATTTTACAATTCATTTTTCCAAAATTCACCAAAAAATATTTAACATCTGTAAATCCATCCTATATTTATATTTATATTTGAAATTCAATTATTTTTCTATAATAATAAATATAAATTTTATTTATACAACATGATTACAAAACATAACTAAATCCTCAATACATATCCCTTTAGAACACCATAATAGGAACTAAGAGTATGGTGTGAAATGGTGATATAATCTTGTGGCGACTCGGACAATATTGCCAGAGTGGTGGTTTCTATAAGCTTGAACATCTCCCTTAAGAGATAATTTTCAAGCATAATGTGTTGTAGTTCAGCATGGGATTTGACTAGAGAAATGCCTAATTATGTTACATGTTTCCCACGCTCAAAAAATATTGATTCATATAGCCCGAGGCCATAGAATCTTCTTTATTTATTAATTAACCATGATCATTTGTATTCACAAACAATAATCACAACGTTAATAGTATAGTTTCCAATGGTTATATTGGCCAACAATCATATAATAGTAAAATACAAATGGTCTCATTTTAATTATACTCACTTTATTAAATAAAGTATATAGTTTTGTTGAGTATTTAATTAATTAACACACAATTTTAGGAATAAAATATTATTCAATAATTCTGATCATTACATGAGTTTACCTACCCTACTATCGTTGAGATCCTAGGTTCTAGAAAACATTTCTACAACCACTGCCTTGTCCTGAAAAGCGTGAATGCTTCTAGTTCCATGACTGGAGAGAATTAGTTGACGCTACTAATGAACATGGAGTTAGAGAACACCCTTCTTTGGTCGGGGCTGTTGGAAATATCCTAGAGAAAAATTGTAAGTGGACCATCATTATAAAACCTCATCACTTGAGTGGGTCCGTTGGAAAATGAGGTCTAGTATACCCAATTATATCTCACCGGATGCACCTACCATGAATACAAGAAGATATGTTCTGAGTACTAGGTTCGTCGCGTTTATGCTTTAGAAGATTCTTCCTACTAACAGTCAAAACAGTACCACATGCTAGTGCCGAACCACCCTAGATCGCACCCCCAAGATTCCATCTGATTCAGCTTGGTAATCAGTGCAAATTTCACTGTATAAGATAAAGTAGTCAACCATATGATAATTACCTACTAGTGGATTTCATACCTAAGACAATTCGTGAATCGCCTAGCCTATGGATGATCGTAGAGTTCAATAAAGTTGGTGGAGTAATCCATAAGTAATAGAGCTACATACTATATATGAATAAACTCATAGGCTTTCTCAACACTCAGTGTCTCGGGATAGAAGTAGTCATTGGAGGTAGCATAAAAATCTCCCCATTCCAACTCTCTCTATCACTATATATTTGTGGTAAAGTCCGATCACCTCTTGGAGAAATCCAACAATATATTAGTCATGAGCTTGACCCTCATCTCCAGAGGAATATGACGATGCTCGAGGATCGATAACATGGCCTCTATCCATGACTCTATATCATGTTTACCACCTTCCCCAAAAAGTGTGGGTGGATGCTACTATTATAACACTTGAGTATGGTCTACTGTAGATGTTCCAGACATTGGTGATCCCTAAAATGTTTACATAAACCTCATAATGACATCCCAAAAAATTGCATCAACACATGCATCCATTAAAAAAGATAGTGAAACACTAGAATTTCTAGAGGGCCAACTATTTTTCCATGGCCTGCCACCTCTAAGACAAGATCATCACCACCCTCATGTCATACTACTAGAGGTTGTCATTGTGTAATTTCTCTATAAAATCCATCACATTCACCAGAGTGTAAGCATATTTATCATGATATGTAGATCAAGATCGTAAAAAATATTGGGAGAAGGAAAGCCTAAAATGTAAACTAATGATGAGAACACGCATCTAGGAACCTTACCCAACCTGTACATTAATTCCCTTATATGGTTGTTTACTCCTATTGTCATAGGTGTGTAAACACAATTGGTACGTGGCATGTCATCATGACACACAGTGTGTCACTTTAGACATTCACATTGGCTTGTAACTCCACATTGTTGGTAATTTAAATTTCATTGCTACATGGTGTGTCATTCCTACACAAAGAATGTACTTACTTATTCCCTCTTAGCCATGTTATTTTGTTTGGTCAGAGCCACATGAGTCTACCTATGTAAAACTACATAGAGTGTACATAAGAGACATGATGTGTTTTGAAAAAAACTCATTAACCCATGATTTCTCTAATATGGCTCATGACATGGCCATATACCATAGGTATGTACTCAGTGTACATGGTGTGTAAATGAAAATTTTCATTCTCCCTGAATAGAATGACAAATGGAATATGTTCATTAGAACACACACCATGTTGTCTGGTTTTCTTGATAGTAACCCTAAAAACATCCTCAAAACCATTATTTTTAATTATAAAGTAACATTGTGTCATATTCCGATCAGTGGGGGGCCATAAACCCCACGAATCAAATCATGCTATCCATTTGTAGCATATAACAACACAATTTGTATCCTATGGCCAAAAGATGATCCACCACATTCTGATCCAAGAGGGACCATTCTCCTCAAGAATCAATGTTTGGAGTACATCATATTCATACATAACATGTACCAATACTCTTGTAAGAATAGTAAGCATAACTATTATATTATATATCATGATATCATGCATATCTAGCACAAAATCTATCACAACAGCATCCTAACCGCCATTCCCTCTGAATGGCATTGAAAGAATGCATTACATGCGATTTCTATCAAGATCTTATATGATGAAATGTGATGGAATACCCTCCACTCATCGGGTTGGAATCAAAAAATGACCACAATGATATCAATAAAAAAAATCAAAAAACATGTTCATCAATCAAATGGTGAAATCAAATGAATGGTAACAACAAAAAATCCGAAAATCATAATCCATTAAATAAAAATTTAGATTTTAACTATACACAGGGAAGCTACTTCTAGCCGCTGGTAGAATGATCGAAACCTCCCACTAATACATTTTTGTGACATCCCAAATATAGATCCCACTGAACTAGTGCCTCATACCTTGATGGCCACATGTCCTCATGGGAATTTTTCCAAAAACCAGAGGTTATCGACTAGCATCGAGGGCCTAGGGTGTGATAGTAGAGAAAATAAGACAGCATTGGAAGAGATTAACATTCAAGAATAATAATATACAATAGAGGAATAATTAAAAACATATAACTAAAACAAATTATGAATGAATGATAAGAAACATAACCAATCATCATTCAATACCAAAGATGGTGTAGTATGTAACATGTTCTATAATACCACCCAAAAAAGAGCAATATTGAAATACAAAATAAATGACTCAAAAGAAATATATAATCAAATATATAATATGATATATCATAATATTTTTCTCAATCTCATGCTCTCTTACACCTATGAATCACATCTTGTACATGAAGTAGGGTGATTCCCCTAATCAATACCTTCAATCAAATAATTTTTTTATGCCCAAAGAATGACCCAAATGGAATGGGAAACTAAATACTAGTATGAAACCTCCAAAAGACTATGTAAATATTTTAGTGAATATATATAATTTAGTGTGAACAATAGTGAAATAAGTAAACAGTATGTACTCAAATGTTACTAAAATATATGTCTCGAAAGACAATGGTAAATAGGTATAAGTGAATATTGAATCTAAGTTTGTACATTGGCTTGTTTGACCTTCCCTATGTCATCAATTTTATAATACATGTTTTTTGTATTATATAAAGTCTCAAGGTCCAACCTTGGCGTAAAAACCCCCATATAAAACTGAAAATCAACTCATGACACAATAATCATTTAATCATTTTCTAATAGGGTCTATCTGGGCTATCCAATAATGAATCTTAGGTTCGATCAGCATTTTAAAATATGACTCAATGATTCTGACAACCATATATGTGCCTCACTCATGACATAGACATTGATAACATGTTGATACAATCTATTATATTTCTACAGGTATAGTGTTTCACCCACTCAATCTAAGGTTCAATTAGTCACATGGGCCAGACATTGTCTTTTAATCGAGACAATTGATCCCCCATTACTAGTTGCCACTTTTTTCATTTAATTCAATTACACATTCCATCTCAACAAAAAAAACATGTAAATTAATCTATCACATTTTCTAAACATAATCAACTCATGTGGTCTTATTATACATAATAACCGACACATGTAAATAACACTATTACATGGTCAAACAATGATTACTCACATGGTGAAAACATATAACAATCCTATTATAAAATTAATACAATTACAAGGATTATCACAAAAAATATCTCACATGGAAAATTCATAAAATGAGAAATACATTTTCCAAATGAGAATAATGGGAATTCATGTCAAGGTTCATAAGAATTCTCGGTCACATGGCCATATCTAGGGAATACACACCTTAATGGCCCTAAAAAAGGTTTTCATACCTAAACATGATTTTGAAATAGATAATAAATTATCTAATAATCAATTGAAAATTAAAAGTTTCATTATTATATCATGTGGCTCCCATAAATTGGGAACACAACACCCTGAAATATATAAACATCATGAAAAATCAGAAAAGGGAAATGACCACCCATCTCGTACTCGTATGACTCTCCTCATCCAGGGTTGAGCTATGATTATACCTAGAACAGAGTAGATATAAAAATAGATAATAATTATTGACTTAAATAACTATATTGTAAGAATATATTAGGATGAAAGACTCAATAAAAATTTAGAGATCACCAATTGGGTTTAAACGTGTCATGACCCATCCCTCGGGGATCGTGTCATGACTAAAACATGCTTACCTCCCAAAGGCCAGGGGCCGGAGACTAGCACCAAATGAATTATTACAAATATTGGATTCTTTTGCCTCAATACCTGTACACATGAACACAATTCTCTTACAATGGTACTAGAATGTGAAGACATGGAAACCATGCATGAAATCCTCTAAGTAAAAAAACTAACATAGTACAACGAAACGTAAATTACGTGGTGGAAACCTAGTCTAGTATACAAGTCCTCCAATAATATATCATATACAAGTATAATTACAATTCTCTAAAGCTCATATACCGGGAAGCCAAACATGTGTGTAGTTGAATGGTAGCTGGATCAAGATGTAGATGTACACCATGTCTGCCTTATCTCACTAAACACTACCTGGTGTTTGTCCACCCTTGACTCTATAGAAGTATCAGTCAACTACACAAGACACAACATGTGTGGGTAAAGACCATGTAGGTGTGAATAAAACAATACTCAATAGGGCACCTCAAAACCAGAATGGTAGAACACACAAGAAAAACCAGAAAATAAATCACTGTAAACTATATTCAGTTATATTCCCATACATATACCATAAATATATATATATATATATATACTAGCCTCATCCACAATAAAGAGTAATTTATAACGTTATAGCTAGCACTATGATTATCACTGAATGCTCAATGTTTGATATATAAACTAGGAGTACCTGCTCCATGAGAGCCATCTGTAATGGCACCCATCGGAGGGAATAACTTCATCGAGTATAATCTTACCATTATTAATGGTATGACTGTGAGAACATTCTCCATCAAGGACATTATACTAGTTCCAATTCATGAGCCTGAAAAAATATGTATAGTCATCACAACATTGAACCAGAAGAATGAATAAGAAAACCCTAGGAAAGAGTCTCACCCACCTGACTATACATGTAAGAGGGATCCATGCTAATAAAACTCTCACGGAACTTTTCTCTCTCCTATAAGAATTTTCCCACAATTCTGTCCATAGAGGAAGAATATGCTTATATCTAGGTATTGTTTTCATCATGTGTATAGTCCCTCTCCTCATTATTGTGTCTGATTGTAGAGGGATATCCATCTCTAATCGAGGACCCTCACCCTACCAGGTAGGAGAGTACTACTTATTTACTAGAGGAACCAACCCTTCATATGACTGTGGAGTGCTGACTCTTTCAGTTCATTTGTAGAGGACTCAAGACATGGAACAGAAGGGGAGTACCAACTTATATAATAGAGGACTTTCACCCATCCCGGTAGTGGTGTACAGACTCTATTCATTCACGTGTGGAGGACATGCACCATGAAACGACATGTGATTACTAACTACATTTGTTGGATCACTATGGGGAACTCACACCTAAATGCATTAGCGGATTACTGATCCCAGTCTATAGGTCCTCCTCCCTAGCATGATAGGGAAGTACCGAATCTACCTTAGTACTGTGTAAGGAGGACCCGCACCATGGAATTGTAGAGGAGTACATACTTCTTCACTAGAGGAACATCTCCCAAACTGGTAGGGGAGTACCGAATATATATATTCATTTGGTATGGAGGAACCACACCCTTGTTCAATATGGGATTACCAACTCCAATAATGGAGGACTTGATCCCTTGGATGACAGGGGAGTACAGACTATACCTTTTGAAACTTCTCCGAGATCCCATGCCCTAAAATGTGGGATGTCATGTCTATTTGAATGAAAAGGGATAACGAGTACCTAAATATTGATTCATCAAGGGAGTAATAGTCATATCATGTCGTCATAAGAATCTCTCAGATTCTACTAAACATCTCCATGTATTGGGAGGGTTTACTCTTCAAATCAAATAGATCGTCCTCCATCATTTTTAAAACTCTCATACAGAATATCATAAGGATCATCTCGTCTGGTTGTCCCAACACCATAGATGGATCATCAATCGGACATTGTGACTAAAATTAATGGGAATTGTAGTGAAACATGGGTCAGTTGGGGCCCGCTACCATTTGACCGGTTTGAACCAACCCAAACTAACTCAAATCCAACCTGGCCCAATCAGCACAGCCTGGTCCGCTATCCCATACGTCCGTCCTACTATGCTATAACTACTAGGCCACGGGTCCAGCCCGTGAGAACCATCACAGTCCCCTATAGTGGGCCAATTTATCCCACTAATATGCCACAATGTTCGTGTCCATTATTCCTATGTGGTGCCATCTGGCGCTTCCACTACTATTCACCAGTCCGCTCACATGGACAAGGTTGTCCCATACACCCTGTAGAAGAGATGTGGGTTAATATCTTGTTTTGGCCTTAATTTACAGCTTCCCCCATATGACAGCTAGGCGGCTACAGTATCTAGCTTCACCGTTGCCAGCATCCCCACTTTCTGCCAGCTGTCTCTGCTTACAGCCCGACAGATATTTCTGCAGAACACTAGATGCACTCTGGGGGTCCGTTCCATGATCCAGAGGGCATTTTGGAACCCATGTTTGTGTTCTTCATCACCTGGGGTTTATGTCCTCAATGCGACATCTTCCACTGAAAAGCACCCGATCAGTGATGTTTGCCACGATGACTCGATTTCATCGTCGTTTGTCATTGTCATTCATTTCTACAACAATAATTTTTCGCAAAAAACAATCTTTCATAGACACGTGAATAACATGGGAAATGTGGGTAATGGGAAGAGGAAAACACTATAATGATATTTGAGTACAATACACCTACTTCATTGATAATGGCATTTTTCCAACCCCATGAGAAGGGTTTAACATAAAAAATATAGAACCTAAAATCCCCAAAACATGTAGTAGTCAAACCTCTTGCATGAACAATCAAACCGCGGGTCAACCAGTTCGTGGGTTGATCAGTGTTCGTCGTTTATAACAAGGAATGCAAAAACAAATAGAATTTTAATAGCGAACCCTTACCTAGTGATTTGTTCACTCAAAGGCATAGATTAATGTTACGTGTCCTTGTTGATATGTGTTCCACCATCATTTTTCAATCATCAACTGCCGATATCGAGTTCAATCACATTCATTGATCACTCCGTTGTTGGTCGTTCAATAAATAATACTTCAAGTATTCACAATAAAATCAAATTTCCTCCCCCAACCATTCATCCTTGATTATCCATTAAATGGAGAATTATGAATTAGTGTTTTCTATTATGATGTGTTTCAATTTCATTGACCTTTTCATTTAATGAAACATTGATTTAATTTCTTTGGGTTACACGCTATTTCACTGCAATACATTTGAGATTCCAAAAAATAATTAAATAAATAGGTTTATTTTATATTAAATTTTTCATAAAATTACAAGCTCTATCTTTTATAGTCGACACACACTATTCAATTTTGATTCAATTCTTAGTTAATTTTGATGTTCTATATACAACGGTTCCCATTAAATTTAAATCGGGGAACCCATTTAGATGTTTCCAAAATTGCACACTCATTCCATTTTAATTCAATTATAAAATCCTTAAAATATAACGTTCAACCTAGTCCTATGTTTGTCGATGTTATGATATTCCTAAGTGAAACACACCCTCATGACCTGAACTGTACTCTCAGACTTCCTAACCATGTTACAGTTTAGATATTATAAGTGTATGAAAATAAAATAATTGTTAATTATTTTACATATGGCTAAAAACTAACACCCAATATTGTCCTGCGCCAGCCAATGATAGGTCCTTTCTAGTAGAATACCTCTATCCTAAGTTCAATAGTGCCTTCATATTTTCAATCTATGTATCAGTTCAAAAACTAGAAGAACCCACTCACGTGTAAAATTAAGAAACATTAAAAAAATCAATAATATATTCCGGCAACACCATGTCTCAGAATTACGAGTTGTCTTAGAGCCTCTCTAATAAAAATCACATTTATATTTGAAAATAAGTCCATGGAATTATTGGACATTAAATTATCCCCACATTAAGACTTTTCATCATTTAAAAGAAAAATCCAAACACAAGGGAAGAAAACTGAGTTTATCAAGGGTCTATGCACAGGTAAAAATCGCACACCTTGTGCTACCACTGAGATTGGGCACCATCATGTGTATCTTATTCAAGGTCAAAATCGCGAAATAAAGGGTACATGTATCTTTAGCTATGACAACTAGGAAAATAACTATGTACACCAATCCATTAGTAGTAATGTGGTCTACTGGATCACACCCATGCTAACTTGACATAGATGCAAACAAAAACCCACAGTTCAAATCCACCCCTAGATGAACTATGGTAAATCCTCCACATGATTATTTCATTCAATCTTAACACTAATAATACATGTGTATATACAAAAGACACAGATATTCCCATGAGTGAATGTTGGATCTTAATAGTAACTATGCCTACAACCTCCGTCGAACACACTACATGTTGAAAATGGAACACTTCCAAACTCAGTGGTATTCTCCCTGATTATTGATGATAAAAAACTATTTCACACTGCAAAAACATAAGCGGGACTATCTCTGACACCATGAAACGTTTCTAGGCATAAATTTCATCGACAATTTACCTTATGATGCTTGAGTTATCCTTTCACCAGAAGGAATACTTTTTTTTCACCATCATGGATGCACCACATCCTTTTCCGAATAAAGTCAATCCAAGTATGAAAAGTAGAAGTCAATACAAAGAATGATGTCATGTGGCCTCAATGCCAAGAATATTCGATCCCAACCGTAAATATCATCCCCAAGAGTCAGGTCAAACTATCATCATCAGTGTGTGAACAACAGGTTTCCTCTAGTAGTAGTCTCTATGTGTGAGGGTCCTATCCACAGTCCAACCAGAACCTTGATGTCTCAAACAGAACTCCTGGAATAAAGATAGGGACTAGAACCTATTTCTATTTTAAAGTTTCTTTAAAAAAAACAAATATTGTACCTTAAATAAGTCAAATATATTTTTTGTTATCATCCATTACCACATGAAGCTATCCATGCCCCCCCTTTAGCTCCCTGAGCCTAGAGCAAACCACCTCTTACTGCTCGTCCAACGACTTTTCCTCATCCTTTGATATGTAGATTTTTAGGTTCCAAGCATTGTCTCTGCAATGGAGGCTCTTATATTAGCTCCCATTAAGTGCAACAGCGGTTTAGAAAAACTATAATGAGATACCCCGATAGTTTTAAGAACAACACAACCTCTCCTACCACTTATCTGTTTATTGGCACATTTTAGTGTGTTTTATTGCATGGGTATGCCTCCTATGTCATGATCCTATTTCCATTTGTCTACTAGATCCATCAGACCCCTCTACCATATGACCTCGACATTAGGTTTCATCTATCTTCTCCCTACAAAATAACACTCAACTACCAAGGATCACTGAAGCACCCCTATATAAATTAGAATTAAAAGGTGTATCACTGATTCCTTGATCTCCTGACATCTTCCATGCTTGAAGGCTTTGTCCCATAAGTGATGGTCTTTCACCACAACTTTAGAGTAGTAAGAAATATCAGTGAATCTCGTTGAGTACTCTACTACCTTCATTCTTCCCTACCATAGATGCATCATTTCCTTTATATGTAGAGACCATAAATTAGCTAGAAAGAACTCCTCCCTAAAGTGGAGCTGAAATTAATATTATGTAACTGTTGCCTTGTTGTGATTATGGAACCCTAATATCCTCCATTTTTCTTTTGAGTCATGTAGAAGGCCCACGGCTAGTACTTCCATCTTGTCGAGAGTCATCCTCACTATGATGAGCGCCCGTGTTGCAACATCATGACAATACTTATCTACCTGAGGATATTTATTTACTTAGAAACTAGGGGGAATATGCTTGTAGAACTCCTATAGTACACTAATACTATATAGATCCTCCCCTGGTACCTCTGGTATAAAAAACTGATCGATTGGTTGCTGCATCACCGGTGCACCTCCCAGAGGTAACACCACAGTTTATGTTCCCTGCATTGAATCCTCCACTTGGGGTGGATCATCATAACATTCACATTGTAGAATCTTATATGGCTTTTATTGTGGTGGCATCCTGAAATATTAAAAGATGATGAATAGATAATGAATATATCAAGAGAGATGACTCAATATGAATATGGAATGAACAAACATTACTACAAGATGCATGTACCATTTATTTCCATGCAATTAGTGTTTTGATATATTGAGTCAGAATGCATGGTTCCAAAATCCGAGTGTATTGATATGTCTTCCACAACCCCAAAACTAGAGTCCCTGACATGAAATTCGAGCTCAAAACACTTACAACTTTTTCCCAAAATACAAAAAACATACCCCATTCATTGAGGTATAACTAGCCACCTATGTTACCAATTTACCATGACCCATCCCCCAGGTCCAATTTTTCTACCCTAAGCCCGCCCCATATAAGCCATGGGATAGTGACTAGAGTTGAAGGAATTTTTCCTCAAGTAGTGGGAATTATCGTGAGTAAATGGACATAGACACACAACTAAAGCCCAAGGTACAAGAATGTACATGGAGGGATCCCGATATAGTAAAAATTCTGGCCAATAGGAAAAATATAAAAACTAATACTCTAAGTCACTAATGTTCATCCAAAGGGAAGTTTACCTAGTGGGTAGGTGAAATATATATTACATATATTTTAGAAGTACACCATGTATGTATGATCTCACTAAACAGTACTAGTTCCTAGTCAGCCCTGGACTGCATCGAAGTGTTGGTCATCAGTAGAAACATGACAAGTGTGGGAAAATACATTGTAGAGATGATTAAAAAATACATGGTAGGGGACCCCCAATCAACATTGGTATAACACTAGAGAAAAACAAAAAAGGAAAGTATCATCTGATCTACTTGGGTATATTCCCAAACATAAACCATGAACATATAGATATACACTTCTCAACCACTAATAAGCCAAAGGTCTAACCTTGTAAACAACATAATCATTATCACATAAGGCTCATGATGTAAATTATATACTAGGAGTATATTCTCTACGAGCTCTCTAGCCCTAATGAAACCAATTCCAGGGATATAGTTCATCTGGTATAATACAAAAATTCCATATAAGATTTCTAAGAAAATGTGCTCCATTGCGTACATTTTACTATGTCCATCTATAGTTCCTGACACAATATTTCTAGTCATCACATCCTTGTTCCCGATGCATGACTATGAAACCCATGTGATGAGGCCCGCCCTCATCACTGTACACGTAAAAGGGATCCATGCTCCAATCCATCCCCATGAAACCTCCATCCCTACAATAAAGAATGTACCATTACTTTTTCCATCAGGGGAGCACTAACGTCTATCTAGGGAACACTTTCATGTTGTGGATGGGATCTCTTCTCAATATTGTGTCTGACAGCTAACGGAGCTTCATCTCCAATCGAAGACGTGCACCCAACCTAGTTGGGGAGTACTACTCAGTAACTAGATGACCCATTCCTGGGATGAAAGTGGAGTAGCAACTATATCTGTTCATGTGTGGAGGACTCACACCCTGTAACGATAGGGGGTACCTACTCTTAATATAGAGGACATAGACCCTACCTAATAGGGGAGTACCGACTCAATTTGATCAGGTGTGGAGTAACCATGCTCTAAAACACTTGGGGAGTGCTGAATTGATTTGTTTTTTCACTATGGGGGACCCGCCCACTAGTACATAAGGGGAATATCAACCCCAGTCTTGAGGACCCACTCCATTGTACAACAATGAAGTACTGACTCTATCATAGAACTACTTATGTATGACCTGATCCCTATAACGGTAGGGGGGTACAGACTCCTATAATATAGGACCATCTATCTTCCATGTAGGGGAGTACCGAATCTATATGAATTAGGTACGGAGGATGAAATCTATATTCCAATAGGAGAGTACTGACTCCAAGGATTGAGGAACCGCTCTATGGAATGATCGGGGAGTACCGACTATTCCATTATGAACATCACCGAGATTCTGCACACTATAACATTGGGATTCCAATATCTACCAAATCACATAGATAAGGAGTACTCATGACTTTTGTAATCATTTGAGTGACATTCCTAACATATTATCATATGAATCAACTAGATTCCAGCCAAAATTATCCCATACCGGGATGGACTACTCTTAAAATAAAAGAAGTTTTCTCTTATCATTATAAAAATCTCGCTTAGAGTGTCTCAAAAGGATCTTCTCATCGCAGCGGTCCCAATGAAACTGAAGGCTCATAAATCAAAAGCTCTGATTGAATGTTAAGGGAATTTTAGAGAAACAGGAGCTGGTATGGGTCTGAGTCCGGCCCGACTCGGTCGCACCAACCCGACATGACCTAGGACCAACCCAACATAATGTGCCCAGCATGGAAAGGTCTTCTAGGACTAGCCTGTCCCACTACAGCATGTTATTTTCTCTGGCTCGGATGTGGAAAATTTCATGTCTGTTATTCCCATGTGGCACCAATGGGTGCCGCCACTTCGATTGACTATTCCCCTCACAAGGACCAGGTTGTCTGGCATGACACATAGTAGAACCACAATTCAATATCATTTTGTGGCCAACTCCACAACAAATTACCACCCCGCAGTACTTAAGGCGGCTGGCGCCACCGCATGCCACTGGATTATATTTCCACAGACCCCCTGGCACACTCTGGTGGTCTGTTCATTGATCTAATGGGTGGTCTGTAACTCTCAGGTTGTATTCTTCATCACTAGGGGCTTAAATCCTTGTCGAGACACCTTCCAAAAAGTGCATGATCAGTGGTGTAGGTCGCACTGCCTTAAACCGATCATTGTCTATCATTATCTTAACTCCTTCTTTCTTTCACTATGATGTTTGTGGAACAACCAACCATTCGCTGGCCTATAATGAAATTGAGGAACACATTCCATGTGGAGAAAAAACTAAATAATCAAATATGCGTAATGTACCTATGGCATCATTCGACATGGAACTAAGATAATCATATTTTATGGGTATGATAGAAAAACGTCCAGAACCTCAAATCCACCAAAACATCCCATAGTCAAACATCCTATAAGAATGATCAAACCACATGTCAAACTATTCGTGTTTTGATACATTTTAATTATTTAAAACCTCGAATGGGGAAAATAATAGTATTTAAATAGAATCCCTACATGGATTTTGGAGTGCATGATGGCGTAGATAAAAGTTTGGTCACCACATCAATCCTTCTTTCACCATAATTTTTCGATCTTCAAATGTCGACATTTGGATTGATAACATTCACTGATCCCACCATTATTGGCTGTTTTCAAATGAATTCTTCTTGGATTTTAAACAAAATCTAGCATCCTCCCCCAAATGATGCATCTTTTATAATCCATTGAATGGTGAATTATGATTCCTCATTTTCTGTTATGCAAAATTTCAATGTTGTTTTTCTGTTTCATTTAATGAAACAGTGTTTCAGTTTTTTTGTGTTACACATCATTTAACTACAATGGTTTCGAGAGTTCAAACAAATATAAAAATTATGTTTATTTAATTTTTATTTTTTCATAAAAGAATTTTTTTTATCATTTCTGATATACATGCATCTGTCACTGATACAGACATTCTAAATAAATGATTCCATTCTAGACATGGTGTTGTAATCAAATATTCAATATGGGAACTCGTTTCGATGTTTCAAAAACCGCACACACACGCCCATTAAACTCACATAAATAAATCAAAAACTAATTTCAAACCCTAAAATGTTCTAGTCGATGTTATACTCTGCATAAGGTAAAAATTCCCTCGTGATTTCAATGGTGCTCTCATATTTCCAATATGAGTTACAATTTAGATGTTATAATGATTTGAAAAAAAAATTGTTAATTATTTATTTTATTTACGAAAAATCTGACATCCACTATTAGAATTTCCCGGCCAGCATTAGGCCCTTTTAATGTGAATCACACCATTTAGAGTTCAATTGTGCCCTCAAATTATCAATATAAGTACCAGTTCAAAAGCTAAAAAAACATGCTCTAACCTTTAATTCATAAACATTTAAAAAATGTTTGAAAATCCATTCTAGAAACTCTAGGTCTCAAAAATATTTTTCTTCTTAGATTTTGGTCTTGAAAAAATCCCATTTAAATTGTAAAAATCATTTATGGAATTTCGTGACATTTCAAAACGCAACTGACGTTGAAGAAATTGGTCTTCGAATGATTAATTAGGGAGGAAAATGGAAATCTACACTACAATTCGTGATCTTGGACGAGCCTTAAATCAATCTGAATAAAAAAATTATAATTCCAGATTGAATCATTAAAATGAATACATAACTTGTACTTGAGACTACACTCTGTGTACGTAAAATATTTTCCGGAATATTACATGGCCATGCACTGGGATTAAATGACATGCATCCTTCCATAAAAGGCATGTACCTATAAGTACACAATGCGTAGTTCCCCGTCACATCATTTAATAGGCCTAAAACCTGCAACTTGACCTCTTTTCCCAAATTTGATATCAGTAAACTAAACATTAAATATCTATATGTTAAAGTGAAGAATCGGGTTCTTAAAATCCACCTTATTTATCTCCATGTATTATGATTATTTGAATCTATTTGTTGGATGTGTAATTTTTTGACATTTAAATACATTCTTTCAATATAGTACTGATTTTTTATTTTTAACAAGCTTAATTATATATTGGGCTTCCATCTATTTTTTATTCAATATCCAAATGTTATCTTCAATTTTTAATATATATTCTCTATTAAATTTTCCATACAATTCATTCAAAAAAAATTAATTACTTGTGGGTGGGCATAAAATTATATATCCTCGTGATGTATAATGTGGTTACATGGGATGCCAGGTTTTTGTAATAGTGGATATCAACACAATGTATGAATGGTTACATAGTTGTGACCATTATAGGAAGAATAATCTATTTTTTCCATGATGAAATTTATTATCTATTGGATGAATAAATTATGGTCATCAATACATATAATTACTCATTTAATCACTAATTTTTTGTTATTTTTTTCGATGTTATTTATTATATTTTTATCATAACCATGTATTTATTTTAAAATATTGTGTTCTATTTTAAGAAATTATTTTACTATTATTTATTCTTGAAATGTTCTTTAATACATGATTTCATATAATATACATTTTACTATACTATGTTTTTAATATCACCATTCTTGTGATATTATTATTCCTATATATGAGGAAAATTATTTCACATTAGATATCTATAATAAGAAAATGTAGGGAGAAATATGTGTGAAATTATAAATAATTATTTTGGAATAAGAAGTTTATTTTATTTATGGAATATTGTTATTAGATGAGAATGACATGGTCTTTGTTTGTTATATTGTTTTTGAAAACACTATAAATATCTAAAACTAATTAATCTATCAAATGAATGAGATTTTCTAATTTTAATTGATATTATAATTATTGATAGTCACCATTGGGTCACTTTTAATGGTATTCATATATGGAATATGATGATGGAATTTAATCACACTAGATCTTGGTGGGTATGTCTCAGATATAGCACCTTTAAAACATGACCCCATTAAAATGTAATAAACATAAAAGGATATTGAAATATATGTAAAAAATTTCATTAACCCAAGGATGGTAACTAGAATATAAAAAATATACACATTTAATTTATAATTTTTTTATAAAATATATAAATCAATATTTCTAAACATTTGTTTAATGTTAATTAATATTATAATAAATTACCACGAGGGAATTGACTGAATTATTTTTTATAAAAACCAAGGAAAATTGTGGGAGAATGAGGCCATGTCGAATCTAATTAAAAATTAATCCATCAATCCATGGAAGTAAATTTCAAATAAAATAGAAATTTATCTCAGTAAATCATTGAGGTACGGATAATGAAATTTATAATATAGTATACAAAATGACATGGATGACAAATATTCCAAGTTGAATATAAGTTATTGGTGTCACAACCCCCTTTCTATTAGGTGTACCCCTATTAGACTGGGAATGTGAGAAGGGATATAATGACCCCTGAGCCCCGCCTCTAGTTGGCCCCGGGTTGGCGAATAGAACTGATGGTATAGTAATCAAGCAATTGTGAGCCATTACACTTTGAGAGAAATCATACAAAATAGATAGATATGATAGACACAATCAAACTCCAAGGCAAACAACAATATAAATGAAATCCCAAGTACACATATGCATTATCTTGAAAAAAATACTACAACTTAAAGGGGAAAACTGTAGGTGCCAAGTGAAAGTTAAAATATTAGCAACCACAATCCCGAACAGCTCCTGCAACCCCACTCTTGTAGAAACTAGATTGATCTCAATACTACTAAAAGTTACCTGAAAATTGATATATATATATATATATATACATTGGGTTGTATAACAGTATACTCAGTATGATCCTCCACGGAGCCTCTAATGTAATAGTAAAGAGAACAAGCTAATGCACAGTGAACAATAAGTAAAACTAACTCGTCACCTAAACCGGTATACTAAGTTCTCACCCTCCCCATGGATATTCTCACCATTTATTGCATACAAGAGTATATAATATAATAACAAATATCATGTGTTCCCCGATATATCTTCCCAATAGGTGTGCCTCTTTTCTCAAACATCTCACATCCAAAGAATCTCTCTCTTAAAAGGCTTTCCAAGAGACACCTGGTCAAAGCACAACAACAATAACCTCATGAAACAAAACAACCAAGACCGCATAATCAATGTAACATTTTAGTTTCTTGGAAGCACCAGATCTCACATAATGTGTATCAAATGATGGAAATTATACCTCAAGACATTACATTTCACACACTAAGTAATGATCCTCGATACATAAAACCCTATACATATTACAACTATAATAGTTCATATGAATCTATATCCAGAATATATGTTTGTGAATAACCACAATCCATTATATCCCTCTACAAACATATATGGTGAGAAATAACCATTTTCCTTACCATCACAAGTAACAACCATGATAAGAGGGCAGTGCCAAATGGGGTAGTCACCCAACCATCATCCCACTGGAATTATGGAGAAAACAAACCCCCATGGATCAGAATCCCTAGGGTGTTAGTTTCATAAATAATGTGGTTAGGTAGCATATAGAAACACAAAAGGTAAAAAATATATTATATCTCACAAACAAAGTAAGGGCATATCCTTTTCGTAGACCCAAATTTAGCTAATGTCTCTTGAACTCTCTACAGAAACTTGTAAAACTACGTATCCTATAAGCACACAACCATTTAAATAGAATGATTACTTTACTTTATTACCTTTTTATCATTTTCACTTTATGTTCATTAATTATTTAAACATTAATTAACTATAAAAAACTCAATTTCATGTTTTATTAGCTTCAATCCCAATATCCACTATTGCTTTAAATTGCAAAATCTGCATTGCATCTCAGCAAGATCTACCCCCATGGGTTAAGATCATTTTTTAAAAATATTATTAATTTCCCATATTCCTAGGTATTCTAAAAAAAGTATGCTAATAAACCAATAACAGCTCAATATGGGGAGTATATGAACTACCTCTTGAGTTATTTCTCCTATTACAATACCATAGACACATCCACCATGAGGAATCTAAAAATGGAATGAACATGGAATAACCCACACATATTTACCACTTTTGGATAGAGGCTATGAAAATCAACTTCCTTGAGTAGGAGGAAATGTAAGGAAGATAAAAAAACCAAAAAAATAGAATGAATCCAAACATTCACATCCAACACGTTCCATCATCTCTGGTACCCTCCACAAACACTCACATGCATTAATTGATGCATCTTACCACTATAGGTTTCAAATTATACAACAAACAATTGGCCTCAATTCCCACACATATCATGACACACACATCACGAAAACAAACATCATATCAATTGGGATCATAGCTCTTAAGCTAGCAAGATGGAAACTCAAAACCCTACAAGGAATTATCTATTATCCAACAACAATAAATTTTAATACATATATAAAAACTAATTTATTATTGGTATGTTCAAATACAGGAAACATAAACAGTAAGCTATAACAAACTAATTAAACACGCTTACTCCATCTATTTGATTGACATGAAATTACAATAACAACCACGAAGCTCATTTACAATCGTCTATATCTCTAGCCAAAGAAAATTTCAATTATTTTAATCATTATTTTAATTACCAATTTCCATTAAGAACAACAATATAAACAAATCATGCATTGATATCTCACTATCTACAAAAACAGTAGGCAGTGACATTCAATCAGTATCAATTTCATTTTATAGTACAAAATTCTAATATTTATATTCTATTTTTATCTACTGGGATAAAAAATGATAACTCTATATTTTTACATAAGATAATGGATAATTAATTAATCCCATAACTCAAATGTTTATTGATGTTATTTATATGAAAATGATCCACAAAACAGATTACAATCTCCTCCCTCGTGACAACTGTATCCACCTGAGGAAGTTAGGGAACAACCACACCTTCTAGAAGCCAATATAAATCTATTAGAAGCATGAAGATCACATTACATTGAATATAAATTAGAAACATGCATATAAGTATTGATTAAAACACATTAAAATTCGTAGATAATAACATCTATCGATAATGTATCTACACTTGCTACATGCATCAATTATGGGGTGCACATGCAACAGGAAGAAAATTCATGTGGGAAATGATCGAAGGATTACAGTTCAATCGGACCACTATTATAGTAAAAAAGGAAGGTCTGAGAATCTTATACAATGAATCAAGAAGGTAAAACAATCTATGAAAATATATAGCCCCTTTATAATATTTAAAGAGATGGTTTAAGAAACTCTGGATTTTCCATTAAAATAGCGTCACATTAAACCACACAGTTTGACCATGTAAAAGAATCTCAATCCTTATAAAAACTAATCTTAGAGTTATATGATTATTTTCAGACTTAAATACCTTAAAACAATTCCTTAAATGCATTTTACACCAAAGCAATCACCAATGGGGAGAAACTGTAGGAATCTGGAAAAATAGTTCACCAAAAATGAAATTTGACAAAGAGTAGGATGTCTCACCGGTCTAGAAATATCACTGGTTTGCAAACACCATTGAAACACATTGGTTTGGAATCCTTATACAATTGGAAACGCTGCTTAACTTTACTGGACTGGAAACCTCACCGGTTTGGAAACACTATCGAACCTCACTTGTCTAGAAACCTAATCAGTCTCGAAACATTATAGAACCTCAATTGTCTGGAAACAGTGTATAAACTCACTAGTCTTGAAACCTCCCCATTCTGGAAACATTGTAGAACCTCCATGGTCTAGAAATTTCACTGGTCTGGAAACTCAATATAACCTCTTTGGTCTGGAATCCACATCGATCTAGAAGCATTGTAGAACCTAACATGTCTTGAAACCACACTGGTTAGGAAACAGTGTAGGACCTACCTAGTTTAGAAACCACACTGGTCTAGACTCAATGTTCATGAACTAGAAATTTGTAAATAGAAAAGGGGATACTATTTAAATGCTGATGTTTAAAATAGCTTACTGTTCTGGAACACTGTTCATGAAATAAACATTTCGAAAAAGAAAAAGGTTGTTATCTGATGACTGATGATGGAATGATGCTAGTTGAAGGATACTGTTTAAAAAAGCCTAATTTTCTAGAAACATTGTTCATGAACTAGAAATTTGGAAATGGAAAAAATTTTACTATTGGAAGGCTGTTGTTGGATGGCTACTGTTGGAAACTACCTGCTATTGGCAATAAGTCACCATAACCACCCAGAACCCCTAAAACACCAAATTTTATCCATGTAATGAACTATAGAGCTCTATGCCATTAAATTAGAAACCTATCAAAACGTTATCATCCTTGAGAATTCAAAACCAGCCTAGATGAAAATAGGAATTTGAAAAAACACTTCGTATGATACCTGTAAGGGGAAAAACCCATGAGTTGTTTGAATGCTGGAACAAAACATCAATATCTGAGAATAGTCCTACCAAGATTTATCACATTTAAACAACTAAACAAAAAAAATTATCACACTATCCCAACACATGGGTTAGGGAGTTCCTTCGTACATGTCAGGATATTATCAGCTTTGGGTAGTATTGACTATCCCACATGGGTTTAATCACTTCCAAATTAATGCGTCTTGATAATGAATCAGGTTCTCCCTTCCCCAAAAGTTCTAACACATCACACACACCCAAAATAACGGGAACAAACATTCCATATCCAAAAACTTCATCCATAACATCACATTAATGGTTAAAAAATGAAATCAGCAATAAAAAATTCAGCACAACTACGTAAAACAAATCTGGGAAATTGACAGGCATCTAGGACTCTCACTCTCTTAAAATATCCTAAACACCAACATGTCTCCCCATGACAAAGACCAAGGGAATATAACTCCCACAAAACACCTTCTTCATGGGGTCCTTGATCTCTACTGTCCACATGTTGAAGGTCACGTCAACGTCAACTTTGATCTTGTTCCAATCGATGACGTCTGAGGCATCATGAAGATAACGACAGAGCTCAGATACATGGAAAAAATTATGAATTAGAATCATCTTCGGGGAAAGTGCTATCAGATAGTCCATAGATACAACATGATCCAACATGTCCAAAGGCCCAAAATACTATGGAGAATGATTACTCCAACAGCAAAACCATCACTTCCAATGACGGGGATTCCCCATCAAAAACACGTGATCCCTAACATCAAACTCCAATGTTCTCCTACTTAGATCAAAATATGATTTCTAAAGATCTTGAACTACCATCATCACCCCACGAGTCAGCTAAACCATCACAATTATTTTATGCACTTGTCAAGTCCAATAATTCTTGAATCTATGACCACAGTCTAACACAATATAGAATGAAAATCTCATCCACGCATGAATTCAAATGGTACCATACCGATGGTGGAGTGAAAACTATTGTTGTAACGAAACTCCACCCATGGTAAGTGCCTCATCCATGAACCTCCAAAATCCATGACACAAGATTGTACACATGCCTTCAGGAGTTTGGATTGCCTGCTCTGTCTGACCGTCTGTTTACTGATGCAATGAAATGTTAAGTTATACATGAGAACCAAAATAATTCTGGAGACATCTCCACAACCTATATGTAATACTAGGGTCTCAATCAGAAATGATCATCCTTGGGGCTCCATGGAGTCTCACCACCTCCTCTGGATACTTCCACGAAAAAACATTTACTAAGCATGATTCCTTTTTTTCTATAAAGTGGGGTGATTTTGTTAGACGGTACACTTCCTCCCAAATTAAATTATGTTTTCATTGAGATCGAGGAAAACCATTAACCAAGTCCATTGATATTTCCTCCCACTAACAATGAGTAATATCTAATGGCTGGAGAAAACCATCAGGGACATGATGCTTAGATTTAACCTTTAGGAATACCAAACTTCAAGACAAAAAACTCTACAACTATGTGCTTCACGCCAAGCAAAAAAAATGAATCATCAATGCTCAGTACATCTTTTTCATGCCAGGATGCACCACAAAAGGATAAATATGGATCTATTTAGGAACCATATTGCATATCTCCAATGTAAAAGATAGCCTCTGTGATGCAAAGCGCAGTGTTGCTCAATTTTAAGACCAACCATCATGGGCCTCGAAATAAAACAGTAGATCTCTCTAGTCCTCCACCTGTAGATCCGCCAACCGGGTCTCTTGCACCTGCTACCCTAGATATGATTGCACCATCATCTAAAATAGATATCTTCTACCAAAACTTCTCCTTATCAAGAAGTAATGATAACATTTCTTCCATTACTGTACAAGAATAACCAGATTCATGCACTACATCACTATTTGACTTCTGGCACATCACATCAGATACATCATACCTCGTTCCTATTTTAAATGATATTTAGAAGTCTTATTCCTATAAGAACTCCATACAATAATGCTATCACTTTTTTAATTCACGCTGGTAGAAATCATACATCATTCTCCTATAATCGGTAAAAACCACAAAGCACAAAGTTCTCTCCAATGAGGTAATGTCTGCAAAAAAATTAGAGCAAAAACCATAGTTTATATCTCCAGATAATGGTTGGAATAATTACATTAATACTGAAAAAAATTTCAATACCCATAAAAACAAATAATCTCTATGCCTCAGAAAAAAGCATTCCCCAGATGTGAAGTATCATAGAAAACAAAAAATTGAACTCTCTCTACTGGATGAAAAATAACTAGGGAACTTACTAACTTCTCTATATGATACATGATGTCTTCATGACATTGACCAGTCAACATGAATTCCTACTACTTCCTGGTCGATGTCGTTAGAGGAGTCACAACCCAAGGGAAATCAGCTATGAACTTCCGGTAGTAGCATGCACGACTAATGAAACAACGCACCGCTTCAACTATCATGGATGATGCATAAGAAAAAAAATGTGTTTATCTTCAATGGATCCACAACTAATACCTACTAGGACACAACGTGCACCACAAAATGTACTTCCTAACCACAAAAATCACAAATCTACAACATCCTAAATAGGTGATGTTGATAATGAACTCCCAAAACAATGTGTAGATTCTCTGCATGATCCTCCTCATACATGTAGTACACAAGGATTTCATCGATGAAAATCACCTTGACATATCTATGAACTCACGGAAGATTGATTTCATCAATCCCATGAACATAGATGGAGAATTCGTCACACCGAATTTCATTACAACGAACATGTAGTGCCCATGACGACAACATAAAGCAGTCTTCAGGATATCCTCATCCTTCACATGCATATGATGATATCATCACCGAAATTAAATCTTTGTGGATCACCTTTCACGCATTATTTAAATGAATAAACCATCAATCCATTGAATAGAATATAGATTCTTTACTGCCACTTTGTTTATGCAACGATAATATATACATAGTCGGAAACTACCATCCACATTTTTCACAAGAAAAAACTGGTGTGCCCCATAGTGTCACACTCAACTAAGAAAATAGCACTATAATTTGCAATGAACCTATATATGTATCTCCCACAACATATAAAGGGAACCCTATATGAATAAATAGAGATATTAGATGGTCTTGGTTATATCTAGATCCAAAAATAGATCTCTCATCGAGGGGGTAATCCTACAACCTCTTTTAAAAATAAATCAAGGTGCTCTTCTATGACCCTAGGAAACACTAACTGTTGAACCTATATAGGACTTATAATCAACTCAACCATCATGGATAATAATGACAGAACATGCCATTATCCCATCGTGTGTCTCTCTTTCCAACAAACACCGTTGGATATCAATCTACATTGAAGAACACCACATTCCTCCTAAAGAAATCCACATTATCTTACACTGAATACAACCAATACATAAAGGGGATGAAATCATATGATTGTGTCTGTAAACATAGGAAATGTCCCCAATAGCAGTGCTGCCCTAGAACTTGCTCACAGACTATACATACTCTAACAAGGTAGTTTGACCTCAAACTGGCATAGTCAATGCATAGGGAACTGAAATCCTTTCCACCTAAAGTCCCAAAACATGGACAATTATAGGTTATATTAAAGAGTGTGTCACATAAAAATCAAAAAATTAATACAACCAAGTAAAAAACATGAAAAGGGTACCTTTAATATTGTCTTTCTCGCCAGGTTCTCGCAACGCTAAAGCATGAAGCTGATTACAGCCTCCTCCAACCAGTCTTCTATGACTGCATTTGAAATAGATCCATCATACTTCTATAGACTCTAGATATGAAACTCTCAATTTGTCCTTTTCTATGTGACATCAACATCAACCTCTAACCTATAATGATCATCTAGCCCAGCTTGGTGGACATATTTTATGTGAACCAGACAAGGATATTGACCTGGGGCTATACATGAAAAATAACAAATAGCTATGGCTACTAAACCTAGAATATGAAAGGCTCAACAATAGTTAAATAATTGTTTTCATTTATTCATTTTAGTTTAATTTATACCAAGGTCTACCCATTTATACACATTCATGAAGAATAATGATTCATGATCCATTCATAGGTATCTACCCTACACCTAGTATGACCTTGTTTCGTATCAATTTTAAACGTGATGGTTCATGTCTTAGATCAAAGGAGTCCTTAAATTCCTATGTCACAGTTGGTCTAAAGTGTTTAAATGACATTGTAAACATGACTGTCACTATTTCCCTACCAACCCATGTATCCTCACATGTTCTTAACACCAAACTATTTCATATCAATCCAATAGACTAATGATAAAATTCTTTTCCCACCCACTCCCAATGTGGTGTACCCCTACCTGTCTGTAAATTCGAGAATATAGATAATGACACCCATGCCCCACCATTAGTAGGCCTTCAGTAGTTTATTAGAACCGAGGGTATAGTAAACACACATATGGGAGGAATTACCCTCTATGATAACACATGAATATGAGATAAATAACATAGACACCAACTAACTCCAAATTAGAAATTAATATAGTAGAAATCCTAAGTACAGATGTGTAATGTTAGGAAAACTACTAAAAATAAAAGGGGAAAACTGCAAGTACCAAAGGAATGTAAAAAAAACCAACCACAAACCCAAACAGATCTTGCAACCTCATGATAGTTAAAAACAACTTGATCTCTAACCATCTCCAAGTGACCGAAAAACTGTTTATATATATATAGGGTGAATATGATAGTATACTCAGTTGGATTCTCCCTAGAGCCTATCGTGCAAACGTTAAGAGAACATGAAAAAGCACATAGAACAAAAAGTGAAAATAACTCATCACCTAAATAGTTATACTATGATCCAAGTCTCACTATGGCTAACCTCACCATGAATCACATAATAAAGTATATTATATAATTCAGAATATAAATGGTAATCCACAACTACATCCTCATAGGTTTTTCGCATTTCCTAAATGTCGCACGTCCTTAACATCTCTCTCCAAAAAGGCCTACCTGAAGACACATGCGAGATGAACCACAACGTAAACCTCATGTAGCAAAACCACCACATCTATGTAAGAAAATTAACCATATTGTTTCAAAGATTAACCACAACTCACATAACATGTATCATGCATCGATCATTATACCTTAATCCATTACAGCCCACACACTGAGTAATGATCCCCAAGCCATCAAAACCGATGCACTTTAAAAATATACTATTCCTTAGGAAACTATATACTAAATATATGTTTGTGAATAAACACAAGCCATTATATCCCTCTACACCAATATATGGGCAAAAAAACCATTGTTCCCAACATCCCAATTAACTTCCAAGAGAAGAAAGTGGGGCCATAGGGGGTAGTAATCCATCCATCCTCCCACCAAAATGTTAGGGAAAACACCCCCATGGATGATAATCCATAGGGTGTTAGTTTACCAAACTTACGGGGTATAGTTACATATATAAACACTAAAAAGTATAGAATATACTATATGCCACAACCACTATATGAGAATAACCTAGACATAGATTGAACTACAGAAAACGTCTCTCAAACTCATGGATGGTACTTATAAGACTGGGCATTCTATAACCACACAACCATTTAAATAAATTGACTAAATTCCTTTATTCCATATTAATCAGTTTTACTTTAGGTTCATTTCATCTTTAAAAATTAAATAACTATTAACAATTTCCATTTTTTTACAAGCATCACACCCAACATGCTATTTTATTTTAAATTTTAACCTCACCATTGCATGTCTTCAAGCTCTAACCCCATGAATTAGCATCATTTATTCAATCATTTATTTATCAAGTTATTAATTTCCCATATTTCTAGTTATTCTAGAAAAACATTCTATGCTACTAAACACAAAAGAGATCAGCATAGGGAGTAGATGAACAATCTGTCAAGTCATTGTTGCCTATAGCTATAGCATTGACACATTCTCTCTTAGGAATCTAAACATAGAAATAATGTGGCATACCATGCATGTATTATATCCATTTGATAGTAGGGTACAAAATCCATGTTCAATGTGATGTTTGGAAATTATGTAAGATAAACCACTAATAAGAAGCAGAAAGCATCCAAACATTAACATCTAACCCATTACATCATGTCTAGTGTCCTCCTCAACACCCACATGAATAAACTGGTGCATCTCACCACTCTAGGCCTCAACTGCTGCAACATCTAATAGGATAGCCTGCCCCCACATATCAGAACACAAGCTTTATAAAAACAAGAATCATGTCAACTGGTCTCTTAGTCCTTAAGCTAGAAAGAGGGTAACTCTAAATCCTATGAGGCATTGTTTATTATCAGACAACTTATAATTTAATCCATCTAGATGTAATCAATATATTATTAACAAGTTACATATATGGGAAACCTAATAGTAAGATATCAAAAACTAATTAAAAATGATTACTACATAAATTTTATTAAACATCAAATCACGACAACAATAAAAACTAGATTAATTTATAAGCCTATTTATAATTAACTAATAAATTATCAATTAAATCCAGATTTACATTCATTACCAATTTGAATCAAGAATTAAATGATAAACAAATCATGAATATATATCAAAATATTTAGAAAACATGAGGCACTAACATATGATCAATATCAATTTCTTTATCTTGTTCAAATGTTTAATATGTGAGTTCCATTGTGATCTAGTGGGATAAAACATGCTAACTATACATATTGATATAAAATAATAGAGTAGAAACAAATCCCCTATATCAAAATGGTTCATGATGTTCTTTATATGAGATCCATCCACACAAATAATTATGATCTCCTCCCACATTAAAACATTATCCACCTCAGGATGATGTAGAACGAACGCACCATCTGATAGCCAAGAAAACTCAATTAGAAGCATGGAGGTCACACACAATAGCATGAAAAGGAGAATCAAGTGTAGAAGTTTTGATGAAATAACTAGAACATAGGTAGATCATACCTTCTATCGATGAAGGGTCGACACATTCTACTTGTACCAAAATGGGGGAGCGCATACTGCATGAAGAATCATCAATTGGGAAATGATATGAAGATTACTGTTCAATAACACCACTACATGGGAATAAAGGATGGTTTGAAATCCTTTCACCAAGGAACATGTAGGTAAAACAAGGGAGGGAGATATATGGTCCCTTTAGAATTTTGACATCTTAGGTTTAAGATAAACCAGAATTTCCATTAAAAGAGGATCACATTATACCATGAAGTTTGGCCATCTAAAAGCATCCTAATCCTTAGTAAAAATAATATAAGAGTAATGATATTTGTTTTAGGAAAAAATCTTTTTAAATAAGGCCTTAAATTTATTTTACGTCAAAGGAAACGTCAAAGGGGAGAAACTGTAGGAAGATGGAAACATAATGTCTTAAACATGAAATTTGAAAAAAGTGTTGGATAACTCAACATTTGGGAATCCTAAATGGTGAGGAAACACTGTAGGATTTCATTGGTCTGGGAAACTCATAGGTATTTACACACTATAGAACCTCACTGGTTTGGAAACCTCACCGGTCTAGAAACATTGTGGATCCTCAATGGTCTTGGAACCTCACCAGTCTGGACACACTGTAGAACCTTAGTAGTTTTGAAACCACACTGGTATAGAAACACTGTAGAACCACATTGGTATAGAAACCTCACCGGTCTGGAAACATTATAGAACCTCACTGATCAGGAAACTCTGTAGCACCTCACTATTCTAGAAACCTCACTAGTCTAGAAACATTGTAGAACTCACTGGTCTAGAACCCTCATAGGTCATGAATCACTGTAGATCATCAGTGGTCTGGAAAAACATTTCATGAATTAGAAATTTAGAAATGGGAAAAAGGCTACTATTGGAAGGCTGCTGTTGAAAATGGCTACTATTCTAGAAACACTACTCTTATTATAGAAAATTGGAATAGGGTAATGTATGTTGTTGGATGGCTGCTTTTGGAAGGATGCTATTGGAAACAACCTAATATTATGGAAGCACTATTCAGGAACTAGAAAATAGGAAAAGGAAAACAAAATATGTTCAATGGTTTTTATTGGATGGTTTTTGTTGAAAGGCTATTATTAGTAACATCCTACTCTTGGGAAAATGTCTCTTTGACCTCCTAGAAAACCTCAGACACCAGATTTCAGAAATGTAATGGACCAGAGAGGTTCAGATCATTAAAATAAGTTTTTTTCAATTTATATTTATAATCTGTACATATTTGTAAACCATAGTGAGTTCAAATTGTAAGAAGACACATCTAAGACAAAAATTACGGTAAAATAATTATATAAATCAGTTCTTATAGATTAAGGGTATAAAATATGATAATACATTTATTGAGAAGTAGAAAATAAAAATTTTAATTTGTTGCTTGAATTTATCCCTTAACCTCATGTTTTGAAATTCTCAATTGAATTGAAACTCGATAAAATATAGATGTCTTGTTATATCATAGACATTAAATGTTTGTTACCATGACATTTTTGGGTGATGTGACTTTTAATGTATGTTTAGTAATGTTTTTTGGGAAGTGTGAAAGTTTTTATAATTTTTTATGTTCACCACACCAATGTGAAATGAATGGCGATTGTTTTTTTGTTATATTTGTCAGGGGAATCATGTAATTTAGGATATATACCCATGGAGATTTCTATTTGGATGAGTGATGAAATTACCTGTTTGAAACACCCATAGTAATGGGAATTAGTCATGTTTTCTACACATCATAAAGGTGTATGTTTATTATGCTATAGAAAATGTGTTTCACTTGTATCAATCCACCAATTTAAAATGGACGCTGTAAATTGTTTTATATTGAGTGTAATGGCGTCATATGGGATTAATAAAATCCACCATTCTATAATGATGGTTATTTTTGAGGGAGTGGTGGATGGATTTTCATTGATGTGATTTTTGGTGGAATATATGATAGTAAAATGGTGAGGAACTTACTGTATTAGTTTTTCATAACAAGGATTTTGAGAAAGGGTAAATCTAATATAATGTCCACTCTTATCATTTATTTAAATATATTCCCAATCATAGGTAAAGGTAATGTAAAGAACCTTGACATGGGTCTTATATGTATAAAATAAATATAGAAATATTATTACACATAATCCTCTAAATTTATAAATTTTATCATGATCTTATTATAAAAACAATTATTTTGTCTTCACTACACCATTTGTCATGTTGATCTGTGAATAACTCATCAATTCATCACCTGATTTATCCCATTTAAATTCATGGGTAGTCATTAAAATATATACTTATTGGTGATAATAAGAATGAAATTTGATAAAGTGTAATAAGAATGATTTTCTAAAATAATATTATTTACCATAGAATGGGATTTTACTAGATCTCTAGAATGGAAAATACATACATTGAGAATAAAAAAAATCAAACAAGAATATTCATAAATTTAAAAAACATAAATGAAACACATCCTCCACAAAACATAAGACTCATATTAATAAACCCAACAAAGATATGGTATTCAATAAATCAAATGCGAAGACCGCGATTGTTGATATAAGAGTAGTACTAAAATAAAACTAAGAATAGATACCCAAAAAATCACTTTGTTACTTTATTAGTTTCCGTCACGCCCCAATAACACCCAATTATTAATGAGATATCATAAGATATAATAAACAATAATATTATAATTATTATGACCATTTTTCCTATTATGTATAACACTGAAACACTAAATCATTAGAATTACCATGATATGTAACATCCAATTCCTACGAGTTTAAAATAAAAAAAATCATACAAATTTTAATGAAAGTAAATTAATGGTCAGTATCATTATATAACTAATATATTAAAAAAATATTAAGGTTATATATTTCAAAAAAAAATATCATATTAAAACATTTATTATAGTTATAATATTTAGTTTAAACAAACATTTTATTTCAAAATGGACAAATCATCTTCTTTAATTAAAATAGAAACATGAAATGGTCAATAACTGTAAATAATAATCACAATGAGAATAAAAAATGTAATCTAATAATATTTAAATGTCACATCCTAGAAATTGAAATTTTTATTTAACTCCATTATTTTTAAATAATTTATTTGATGTTCGGGTTGAGTTCCCAGGTTGAATTTTTATGTTTTGGAGTTGTGTGGGGGATTAATTGAATGTTAATAGTTCTTGTACACTATTTTAGGGTTTATTGTGCATTTGGTTAATGAATTTGTTGTTTCTAGTTTGTTTTAATCTTATATTGTTTGATTTTTGTGTCATGATCAGGGTTTGGAGGAAAGTATGCGAGGTTTAGGAGAAACCACGTCGCTTTCGGGTTGGTGTGTTGGGAATAAGACACAACATTAGAATTATTAAGAGAAACATTGTGAAAATAATGAGAAGAGTATCCACAATGTCATAGAGTCAAAGGACATAGTTTATGCACGTTTTCTTGATCAATGTTTCAAAACCATTTGAGTTTCCTCTTATCTCCATTATGGTGTGCATTCTTATAAAACAGTTTTTCTAATTGTGCATCATAACTATGTGAATTTCCATAATTTCGTAAAACATGGATTTCTAGGATTTCCAATCCTATGTTTTATCCCCATTCTATATTTCCACCCATTTATCTTCTTTAAGGTTTATGAAGGGGCTCATAATCACCCATTCTTAGGTTTCTCCAACTTTCATTGTGCTCCCTAAAATCTTATGTGGTTAGTTTTATTGTGATTTTGGTCTATTTATTACTCATATCGCAATATTGTCTTGGTTTATTACATTCTCATTTGTAGGTTCTCTCTTGGATGAACCTTTAGAACAAGGGATTATGTAGGGTTCACTTTTTTATGTTATGACATGAAATGTTTTCTTCATGCATGGTTATTCCTTCTATTGAAATTTAGTTTCATTCGAATATCTTTAAGGTATTTGTTTCTGTTATTTTATTTTCTCACACATTCTATTAAATATTTAACATCCCCTCACTAAAATTAATGTTTTATATTCATTCTTCTTAAATATTTGAATATATTTTCCTTGTAAAATATTTTTTATGGATTGATGTAAATTGGGTTTCAAATGATATCCATAACTATTCACATATATATATATATATATATTCATGAAATATGTCTGATTAAATATCATTTAACTTTTAAAGGGTAAAATATGTTTTTAAATTGTGTTTGGATTCATTTATAATATGCATGAATGTTATTCCATGAGAAATTAATTTTTTTGAGAGGTTTTTTCTTCTCATGGGTGGAATCTTGCGTGGGATATAAGGTTTTATATGATTCTTAAAATGAAACTAATGTTATTTTTAGACATCAATTTGATATATCATTATATATGGCCATATCCATGTGGGATCAAGGTGCACACATGGATGATCATGCTATAGATATTTGATGTCATAAAAAATTTCATGAACACCAAATTTTAAAAGAACCCATCCTATATCATCAATATCTTCTTAGGGCCTTCTCATTCCAAATGGTTTTACTAAATCCCCTTTGTATTATAAATAGTTTCTTTTTTGTCAAAGGGTTATAAAATTTTGTGTTAAATGTGTTTCTAGAAAAATGTTTCATTTTTTCATTTAGAGATGTGATTTCATTACAAAATTTTATAAATTCCCATTTGGAACCATTATATCATTTTTAATGTTTATATATTGATTTTGATGAAATGTATGAAATAGTATTCGAATTATATTTTTAATGGTACAGTTGGAATCATATATTATTTTGGAATAATTGATGAAATATTTTATTGGGGGAAGGACTAGTTGTAACATGTGTATGGATTGATGTGTGATGGTAAGAATATAGTGGATCCTTTGAGGAGAGGTTCATAGTATAGGTTATGTAGCTGTTTGTTCTATAAAATCATTAAGGATGTGGTATATTTAATTGAGGCAAACCTATGAGGACCTCCCCATTCCACAAGCACTACTAACATTGAATTCATAGCAATCATCTATATGGCTGAGTGATGGTTTATAATCAACCAAAATTAGACAGGTCGGTGCCCCTATTTTATTGGAGAGTCTAGGTGGGATGTTCCTCTATATTGGGTAGGTTAGGGATCCAGTTGTTTATTGAATAATGAGTTGTACCATACACATTAAAACGAGTCCCAATTGAGTACTCCAGGGATTTATTCTATAGATATTAAGTAAATACCCATGATTGTTATATTTATGTTATTTTTTATCTCCACCATGATTACTTTTTCTACTACTATATTCCATTCTTATTTCATTTTCTATATTTTCAAAAATCACACCTTGGATATTTTTGTGTGGATTTTGATATGTGATTCATATGTTAAAAATATTTTGTTTCTAAAATTAGATTCATTATTTGTATTCGAAGTAAAATTTCTAGAAAATATTGATGTTTTTTAAAATATAAAATTATAATTACTTATATATATATATCAAAATAATGTTTATGGACTTTTTTAGAACTGCACATGTTTGGATATCATTGTTCTAGCCTACATAGAATTTTTTCTCACACCATATTTATGCTACATTGAATTTGTAGACTAATTATTATTTTGTGGGTTCTTTTTTTGGATTCTATGTATGGCATTGGAGTAAAATCTTTATTACCTTTAGTGCTGTAAAAAGGGACATATACAGATAGTTTTAGAACATGTTTTTTTTATTTTTGTATTCATTTTTATTTTTATCATAATATATTGTATATAGATTAGGTTTTTATTGATGTTCATTTATTGTTTTTTCTATGAGAATTGTTATGGATTATTTTTTCTAGATAGTAATTAGGGAAAATCATTTCCACCTTGATATTTATTATACACAATATCAGTCGCCTTCCTAGGAGGATCTGGAATATTTACTGGGCCCTGTCTCGAACTAGATTTGATTTTGGGATGGATGAAAGTCCTATTTGGTTCATGATAAAAAGTATCGATGGAGCCAATTTTTATTTGGGGAATCTAGTATACTAGATATTAGGAATATCAGGACATGATTGGCCAGAACAAGAATGATATAAATAACCCTATTCTCATCCTGATCCATGAGTTTCCTGGGGTTGTCCTAGTAATAATTCATTGTATATATTTTGGATGTGTATATGGGGAATCAAAATTGAGGTTAATAGGTGATATATTGTGATCTTACAGGGAGTATTGACCCCTGTGGATTATGATTTAACCATTAAAGACCCTCCTAGTTGTCAGTTCATTCATGGGGCATGGTCCACTAACAATTGTGCTAATTAATCATTGGATACTAATTCCCTATCAAAGGAGAATATCTTGAGTTGTGATTTTTTTGAGTTAGTGTGAGTTTATTTTTCAATATGAAATAGTTTTTCGAAAATAACGTTTTTAAAAGAAAATGATATTTGTGATATTTTTTATAAAGTGTGATTCTTTTAATTATGGTACTTAATGTTACATTCAGAATTCAAATAGTGTCATTATAATAAATCTATTTGGGAAATTGTAATGAAATTATTATTATTAAAATGTGGATTCTATTTCTATTTGTGATGTATAGATTATGGATTGGTTATTTTGGTTTTATATTGTCATTTTTTGTTGAGGATTTATTGGATATTTTTTTGATGTCATTCAAAGTATTCCATCTAGAAATTCCCACTAGGTTTATATTGACTTTTATCCAATTATTGGATTTTTCCAAACTTCTAGTGGAGTTGTGGAATATAGTTCTACATGGTTTAATTAGGTCATCAGTGGTGATTGAGGTTTGTTACGGATAGTGAAATATGTCGATGAATTTGACAATGTTATCATATCAATGGAAAATATAGAGGTTGTGAGGGTGTGAGGTGTTATGAATTTTTTGATGGTCCAACTCTTGATCGGTGGATGATGATTGTTCAATTGTAATTGCAAGGTGGAATTTATATGGAGTTTTTTAATATTATTTTTTCGTTGGTTCAATACCATAATAGTTAATGGTGGAAATTGTTTCAGATCTACTAGGTGTTCAATATTGTCAGTAGGAGGTGAATGATTATGTTCATCATTTTGAAGAGATGGTTTCATACTTCATAGAGGTAGCAAATGAAGGTTTATTGAAAAATAAAATTCTCATTTTGGGTCTTATTTCAGAGATAGGTAGAATGATCCATTATATAGTGATTATTTTTGGATTATTTTATGAGGAATTATTATCTATGTTGGATCTTAGAGTGAAGATTGTTGTGATTGGTTATCCAGTTTTTTCATGAAATTTTTTAATGTCTCATGTCTTAGGAGAAGTGTATTGTAGAAAAATTGATACCACTAGAGGTTCCTTCATCAGTTTTAACTTCACATTCTTCTAAACATTTATTCATTTATCTCATGTGTGTTTTGTTTTTAATTCCATGACATATCATCACAATCCAACATATTCATGTAGTTCTTATTGTCATTTGGGTAAGATTGATATTTTTTTAGGAATCATTTCCCATAGATGAAACCTAGATCAGAGTACATCATCTCCTTAATGTGGGGATATAAATTTTTCAATATATTAGGACTCAATGAATTGGCCATAGAGTATGGGTTTTCACGTAGTTAGGAATCATGGGTGGGGTAAATGGTTGGTCCATCATTTTGTCTATAATGTCAGATCGGATTCAGATTATATTCATCTAATACAGTTTCAATTATCATTGTATGTTAATTTTTTATATAAGTAGATTTTTTATATTAATATTTTGTAATTCAAATGGTTATCCCTTGGAAATGAGAACCTCTAGAAAGTGTTTTCTTTGTGTGCGTAACACATTTTTTGGAATAGTGGTGGTTATCAATCGTTTTAATTTTTTAGATGCATGTGTATTTTGGAAATGATAAATCACAGTGAAATTTTATACTATGTTTATGTTTTTCATGAGGGATTCCATTTATGTTAATTTTTTTTTGGGTTAGGTTGTGATTTATTGACTAAATTCCATCATGTGTGGAGTTTCAATGTATTTTGTTCTAGTTAGGATCATAAATTGGGAAGACCTCCTAATATTTTTTGAGGTTATTTTTTTGGTTTCTCATACAGTTCATTGGGTGTGACTTGTGGTGTTAATGGAATCCCTATATTTACTATTATCCAATATCTTTACTTGGGTATTGGATTTAATTTTAATTATAATTCGATTGGGTGACCTTTGTAATGGAATAATCAATTTTGTATGGGGTGAATTGTAACACCCTACACAAGGATATTCTTTTATTTTATTATTTTCCTTGATTTCAATTTTGAAGTTGAGGATTAGTTGAGTTCCAAACATCAATCATTGTGTTTTGGGGACTCTAGGACGTTTTCTAGGATGATCATGGATTGTGTGTGTAGTTTTAGGGTTAACTTTGTGTCATATTAAGGTAGATATTTTTTTCTTCATTTTATAATTACACTATTAGGCTTTCAAAGCATGAGCATGGTTTTGGAAAATATCGAAAATCATAAGTGAAACATTGTGACATTGTTGTTGGTGTTTGGGTAATACCACATGTCTTGTGCATGGTTTTATGAAACTATCTAACAAGCATGGGGGATGCATAAAAATTTAAAAAATATGAATTACACTGTTGGTGAAAATTTTCCTAACTGTGTGACTAAACCATGTCGAGTTCCTTATATCTCTCTTATAGTGTGCATGGTTGGTGAAAAATGTGTCAAATATTGTTGAATTGTCAAGTGAGTTTTCTAGATTTCATAAAACATGAAATTACATGTTTTTATATCTTTTTTAACCCCTTTTTATATATCATTCACCCTCATTACATTTATGGAACATGAAGGTCCTCTAAAACCAACTTCTACTTGTTACTCCTCACTCCTCAGTGATATCTCAACTGATCTAAGATGGGTTTCATTGAGTTATTTGGTCAATTTATTCTACATAACTCATTCATATATTGGTTTCTTGGATAATTATTTATGTGGTATCCATAGTAATTAAAATATGTGCTATAGTTGATGTGTGGTTTTATTTATTTGATAACAGGGCATGATGATTTTTTGTTGGCCTCAATTCTTTATTATAACAACATTTCATTAAGACCACACATCTCTGTGTTGTGAATTTCACAAATTTTTCCTTCCCAGAAAATTCTATTCATTCTTGAACACTGCCTTAATGTTTTTAAAGTTCTATAATCATGATTTTGACACAATTTCATTAATTATATTATAGAAAAATTAATTACACTTTGATGTAAAGTTGTTTTAAATAGGTAACCATACCTATGATTGTTTGTTTTTAAACAAATGATTTTTGATAAAATATATATTTTAATTTAACAATAATATTATATTCCTAATTTTTGTTTTGTTTCTGTTTTTATTTGGTGGTATGGTATTCATTATGAAATGAAATTGGTTAGTTGGTTTTACTGCTCATGGGTGGACTCGTCTATGGGATGTAAGGATGATTGTGTTGAAAAAAATAAATGTTATGGTGTTTTGTAACCTCATTTTGAACTATAATTAGAAATATATATGTGCGCATAATGTTCACACAGGGACATGAACACAAATTATATTTGAGTTATCTAAAAAATCATTTCCTTGAACCCTGAAAATCATCATAATCATTCCCTCTTACTACTTTTCTATATTGGAAATTATTTTCCCAAATGGTTCGTCTAAAAACCCTATGTGTTATAAATGATTTCTTGGTTCTTGAATGGTTTTTAATTGTGTGTTTTAATGTGTTTCTAAAAATATTTTACATTTGGAACCTCATGATTTGAATTAGTAACTAAATCATATGAATTATTTTTTGGAATGTTTTGATAATATTGTATGTTTTCAACATGAAATTTAATTGGATTGAAAATAGAATTATAATTATAATTGAAAAACACTAATTAGAATCTTATCACCTTTTGAGAAAATGGTTAAATGATTGTATGGTTCAATGTACAATATGGCATTAACATTTGGATTGGTTTTAATGGGAACATCAATGATGGATCCTATGAGGAGAAGGTCTTCACATATGTGTTTTTTGGTGTTTTGTCTAGGAATATATAGTGGATATGGGAACATGTCTTGAGCAAGACATGTGAGGAACTCCATGTTCTTATCATACTACTAACATGGGATTCATGGTAGTCATATATAAGGTTTAATGGTAATTTCCTAATAACATAACTATATAGGTTGGTTCCCCCATGATTTATAGAGATGATAAGAAGGACGTGCCACTATGTAGACTAGTCTAGAGTTTCCAATTTTTTATTGAATGTGATGATTCACCATACTAATAATGGTGAGTCCAAAATAATTATTTCTAGATATTTATTATATATATATTTATGGAAATTCCCAAGATCATTATATGTATGTTACTTTTTTTTACACCTTGGTCACATACTCTACTATTATTTTTCTTTATTATTATATTTTCTAAATTTTCTATCATAAAAGAGTAGATATTTTTTTGATTTTGTTATGGGGTTTGGATTGTAAAACTATTTGGTTTTCAAAATGTTTATAATGGTATGTTTCGGGATAGTTTTTTAGAAAATAGTGTTAGTTTATAAATAAATATAAACCCAAAATTCTTAATTTTATTTCAAATATCTGTTTATTGAAACTTTAGGAATATGAATGTATGGATTCTATGGTTCTAACATTCAAAGTAGTTTTTTTATCACACTCTATTTTTGAAAATTGGTGTCATGGGATCCATATGTTTTACATTTTAAGGATTCGGGATCTAGTGTGTTCCTTTAGAGTTGGTTTTCATTGTGTGTAGTGGTGAGTAATATATCACTTTGGATTGTGCTTGCGTGGTTTGTTTTTTTTTTGTATTGATTTTTTATTCATTTTAGTAGATACTGTATCTAGATTGGACATTATTTGTATTGATGTATAATTATTCTTTAAAAAACATTATGTATTTTATTTATCTGATAATTATATTTTATTAGAAATAATGATTCACACTATGAAATATTTGGTACCTAGTACTTATCACCATCCTAGGACGATTTGGAATTTCTTTTAGGCCTTGTATCATACCAGGTCTAGGGCTGGGTTAATTGGTATCTGGGATTGGTTTATGACAACAAAACATGTGGTAAATTTAATTCATAATGCGATAATATATAAAATATCGAATAATTATCAAATGTATAAGCACAACTAAGTAAATTCAATGACCATAACTCTCATTATAACCCAATAATTCCAAATCATGGGAAAAATCATAAATTTGGGTGTATCTCTAAAAATATCTTATTTGAAAATTATAATTCTAAACTATTTCATTCTATATATATAGGAAACCTTAATAAAACATTTGGTTCCCCTTTTCATAAAATCATAATATTGGAATATCCATTGAATAAATTAGTTGAATAATAAGAATGTGTACATGTGTACACACATATATAAAAATATATTGATAAGGAATCATTATTATGTCACACCCACTAACATAAATTCCATACAGTCACCAATTTTTCTAATATAATGTGTTTCCTATAAATTATACTCAATAAAAAATCATATGGGGCATGCAAAAATGATATATTGTCTATGAAATTATACATAGAAATTTACAACTAGGTCACATAGTAATAATTTTAAAAAATTGATCTTTTAAACTAGAATAAAAATAATTATAAGGGTTTATAAGTTTCATATATGAAAGGGTAATATTTAGTCCCCATTATAGAAACCAAAAATACTAATTAAAAAAAATTAAACCAGAGAACTCATAGAATAATCAATATAAATTTAAAAAAATCATTAAGGATAATATAAAATAATAACTATGCATGGATGTTGAAAAAAATATAAAAATATAAATTTTAATTGGAAAGTATTCCATATTCAATTAAAAACAAGTAATATCCATGTTTAATTCTTCTAATTTCCATAAAAAAAATTTAGTTGTTACACTGAATATGAATTCAAGACTCATAAATTAAATGGTTCTAGAACTGAAAGACTAGATCAAGGGGAAACCAATATCAATTTGATGAGATAAATTCACTTAAAAAAATTAGGGGTTAATCCACATACACTAGATAAATACATAAACTATTCCATAACTTGAAACCCAAAAATGATGAACCCTAGAATAAAAAATGAGCTAAATTGGAATCCAATATCACAAATCCCATTATACTGGATGGAAAATTAGACAAAATGAATCAACATGATTTGAATGATATTTGGAGAATACCACCATGATATTACAGTCACCTGTCAGTAATAAATCCCATGAAATCACTACTGGTGAAGGAAACATGAAATGGGATGTGATGCAATTTTATAACTAGGAGAGTGTGTCATAATATGAGTGGTTAATATTAAATATCCGGGACAACCATGTAATAGTTTCAATATATTAAAAACCTGGATAGGTTTTATGGTAATGAAATAAGATTTTTTAAATCATGCACCGACTGTATACCTTATATTATACGTAATTCTCTTATGGAAGAATGTTTGAAATAGATAGAAAATAAGTCAAATATTAATCATAAACTGAATATACATGATATCTTTTTGAATAAACCAAAGTCATATGATTCACTTAGGTACATAAAAAATATGATTAGTTGTGTTAAAATAACAATAAATCCCTAAGTTAATAATTGTATTTCAAATACTAAATTTCCTCATTGTTAGATTGAAACATGTTCATATCATTCAAACATTTGGATAACAATAAATATTTTATAAATACATCATATTTCTTCCAAAAATAGAGGGACCATTATAGAAAAGAAAGATTAATACAATGATAATGAATATAATGATTTCTATGTGTAGCTCATGAGCCTCATCTCAGTTGGTGATGACTCCTTAAGTGCATCCAAGAGACATAAGATCAAATCTAGGTGGGGGAAAATTTCTGGGATACTGTAGCAGGTACAATAGTATGCAATGTAATAGGAACTATGAAGTACTGTAGCAGGTACTGTATTGTGAACTATAGCATGCCCTATTACGCACTGTAGCAGCCAGGAATATTCAACTGTTTGGGCCTCTGGGACACCAATTTGGCCCCCATGTCCTTTAATGCCTTCGGGTCACCCATGAATTTGGTTCAGTAAGGACTTCGGCCCACCTGAAGGCCTTCGGGCCACCATAAGTGCATAGGGAAACCCGACAACCATCAAGAAACAAGATTCAGAAGGAGGATGAGCAAGAAGCTATCACTATAGCAGAAGCTAAACAGATTTCAAGAATGACAGGGTGTGGCACCTTCCATCGGGACAAGAATTTCCATGCATGGGAAATCCTAGCTAATCTGCCATGTGAAGGTGGATAACTGATTTCACGATGAAGAAGCTGGGGAGGAGCAGTTCGAAGTAGTTTGTTTGCGCTAAATGTAATGTTTGAAGCCTACAACCAGTGAATTCCTCTAAGGCCTACCATCCATGTAATAATTACACCTAATGCCTTGTAAGGGTACCACCTCACCCTTAGAAGGGGTATTATCAAAAATCAATAAAAAAGAAGGCCTTCAGGCCATTGGATGGATAATGATTTTTGTGTGTTATTTATCCCAACCAATGTGCCATGTGCCCCTACTAATCATCAACCGCATTATTCGATAAGTAGAAAAGGGTATGAATAACCTATCATAAAACTAAATATCCCCAGGATCATCCCCATGGAGATCCCATAATGTAAATCAAAAGCTGACATACCCAACTCATAAGACAATTCACCTCCCAAATATACACAAAATGCTAGACCATAAATTTATATCCTCATGTTATATATATAAATTTGTATTTAATCATGTCGATAATGAAATAACATGGAATAATATATAAAAACCCCTAAATCGGATTACTAAGAAGAATATTGGTCAAATAAATAATTATTAATTTTGTTACTGTATCAGTTTATGAAACTATGTACAAAATATAAGGGAGATAGATAATGATATATTTGTTTGTATGTTTCCACATCATATTTGTTATTTAGAATGTAATATATAATTTTATGAAACAAACAATAATAAAATTTCTAATATTATTTAAAGGACCAAATAATCTCTAAAAAAATATATGAATAGTTCATATTCTATACATGAAACAAATGTCATTACATGGTCTATGAAATTCCATAAAATGGTAAAATAAAGAACACATGATAGAGTAAAACAATAAAAAATAAGAAAAATACATTAAAAATTATTTAGAATAATAATTGGTTTAAATGTAAATAATTCAAATCATCTAAAAATCTTATATCTATACCCACTCATTTTATTCAAAAGCCATTTTAAAATCTCTATAGAAGGCCAAAACATCATCAAACATTGAAGGAAATAAAATTTTTATAATATGGGGTCTTCTCATTACCCAACATAACAAACTAATTGAACACAATTATCCATCCCATATAAGATGCTGATAATGTGTTACTAGAAGGCCACTTGATGAAAATATACTCTTTCTCAAACATGAGTTAATTACCCATTACATTAATGAAATTCTATCCGATAAAATGGGTAATAAGTGAAGTAACATTCATAAAATGAACTCCTATTAATATCATCACAGCTAAGAAATCCTACCTCTCCACATATGTGAGGGAGTATATACATAAATCCAACATCATTTAATTAATATTGGGATAAAAAATCATTGAAAATAAATTAATTTCAATATAGAACTATGGGTGGAAAAATCTTAAAGTAAATGGAATATGTCAATGAAATGGGTAAGGATCATGAATAATATTTTATATAATTATTAAATCCATAACCCATAGTTACATTATACATATTAATACACTCATATAAATTCATTTGGATGAGTGAATATTTAAAATGATCAATATGAAGGTCCACTTCTATATTATTCATTATAAATTATTTCCACCACTTATAAATAATACATTAAATGTTAAATCAATAGATTTTATAATGTATTTCATTAAAAAAAAGTATATATTAAATATAATTTGGTATACAGAACATCAATATTAAATGAAAAAATTAAATACTATAAATAAATTATTATTTAAATATAATAGTTATGAGTTGTCTATTTGTTTTGAAAATATGAGTATGAGTAACAATATAATTAATGTTATGATGAATTAATTTTCTTGAAAATTAATAATAAATCAATCATTGAGAAATATGTTTTTTGAAACAAAGAATTACTTTTTCTTTTGAAAAATATATTTTTAATATAAAACATTTTTGACATGATAAATTTATTTTTACAAATTGAAATAATGTCTTTTGATAAATAATTCTAACTAAATATTTTTATTATTTATACAGTTGTGTTAAATGTTGTACAATTAATTATGTTTAGTAGTCATTAAATGGTAATAAAATCATTTTATACCTAGAAATAAATCATCATAAAAAATAATTTCATATAATTTTATGTTTGTATATTAAAAGTAAATTTTTCCAATTTTTTTTATTTTTAAAGTATAAATACTTTTTCTTATATTCATTTTAATATAGTCAAAGGATATTTTTTATATTATTCAAAGAGGAATGATTTTTTAGTAAATATTTTAAAGAATATTTATTAAAATAAAATTATTTCACTCCTTTAAATAATGTTATATAAAATTACCATTATATTTTTAATTATAAAGTAAACCAATATTAATTTTTTAGATAGAAAATAATTCTATTAGAATCTACATCATATTCTATTTAGTTATAAGTACATTTTTTATATTTGAAAAAATATGTTTCTAATTTTTTATCTACATTTTTAAATAATTATATAATAAATATATCTACCAATTATATGAATTAAATAATTAAAAATTGATTCAATATTTTTAATCATGATAATAAAATTTATTTTTTATTTCAATTTCAAATTTTTTCCATTTTAAATGAAACCATGCTTATTTTTTGTCCCCTTGGAAAACATTATATTGTAATAAACAAGGTAAAAACTAATTTATAAGGCCACAAAATATTATACTAACTCTTTATAGTTGGTGATATTTAGAACCATACCACATTAGATAATATTTTTTATATTTTCTGAGTCATAATCCCATGATTAATATTTATAATATCTAAAATCATAGTAAAACTACATTCCATCCACTCCCCTAACTTTGAAAGGTTAACCTCTGCTAAATCATTCATCATAACTTTTTAGAACACTAGTTTGGCTATGTCCAATCAAAAATACACCCAAACATTCATTACTTAATTACAGAGTTCTTGGTATTTCTTAAAGACTAGTATTAATATTTGTATACTGTATTATCAATGCATATATCTTAGGAGAAGAAGAAAATGAACATAGATGTAGAACCTAAAGTTGATTTATGTTATTTATCATATAAATTTAAATTAATTAATACATAAAACATTTTAACTATATGTTTTTTTATAAGAACGAATTTTATATTTTTTTATTTCATTTATGAAAGATTTTTTTTCAAAAACTAATTTAATTTACAATTAATCAAAATAATTTTGTTTCTAAATTTATGAATTCCATAATAAAAATTTATTTAAAACCTAATTCTAAATATAACATTAATTTTTTTTTTAAATATCCACATTATACTATATGTTTAAAAAATTATATTATTTATTCTTATAATACATTAATGATAATTTTTAGTGTATATAAATTTCATTAAAATGTTTAAAAAAAAGTAATATTTCATACTTTTTCTATATGGAAAACATTTGGAAATTTTTACCAAAGTGAATCAAGATATTTTTAATGTATATAGACTAAATTTAATATACTATTTTTAAGTACATTATTTTATACTATGATTCTAATACTAATAATCATGGCTTTTAAATAAAAAATCAGTATCGAATAATTTGAATGAATTTTATATTTTTATGAGTTTATAAAGATAATGTATATTTCTAATTATGAATATCAGCAAGTATAATTTTTTTTATTGTTAATTAGATGATTTTTTCAAGGGATTTATAGAAAAATATATTACATTATATTATTAGGGATGATTATATATTTCTTGAACTCCTTAGATGATGAATAATGATCCTATTATTACTTATCATGATGAGTGAGACAAATATAGATTTCCAATTCATTGGGTTATGATTTCTTCATTGATGAAAAAAAGTTGGTGATAACCTGGTAGGTTAATCCTATGTAATTAACTAAGATTTTTGTTATTTGGAATTTGGTTAAAATTTCATTAATCTATGTTATGAATATGATTCTAGATTTTACACATATAATATTTTTGGAAATATAACTTATTAAATATTATGATTTCTTAATGTAAGAAATCACTATGAAATATTAATGTTAAATTTTCTGTTTAAAAAGAATCATCACGAGTTCCCTTGAACATTATGATGAATTTATGAACTTTTAAAATATTAAAAATGGGTTTAATGATATTACTTTATCAAGGAATTATTTCTTCATGTTGATATGTTTTATTTATGAGTGAAATGTTTTTTTTGTGAAATTTGAAATTGTTTTCAATGGTTTTTATATTTATTATTGTACTAATTTGATTTAATTATTTTTTGATCTTTTACATTGATTTTTTTTCTAATCCTAAATATTAGTATTCTTTATATAGTTCAAAAATATGAATTTAAACGATTAAAAAAAATGATCTGAATAAACTAAATTCGACCTGAATGAGGAATGTGGTTCAATAGTAAAAAATTTGTTTACATAAAAATAACCTTTTATGAAAAAAAGTAATCAATGTGATCGTTATCCTAATGTAATGTGATGGTATTTCTAATACCTTAAAATATTTAACTTTAAATATAATGGCAATATAGTAATGCAAATCCCATTTCCTCTCTATTTAAATTATATATCTATTTTGTTTTGGGTAATTAATTTTTTTAATATAGTAAGTGTTTAAATGACATTAAATGATTAGATGTTATAATTTTAAATCATTATAAGTTCATTTGCTAATATTTTTTATTTGGTTAGGATATATAATAGATCTAAATATTAGGTAACCAATTTTAAAAAAATGGTGAATCAATAATTTCCATGACTTTTGGAATTGTGACATAGAGTGTGAAATTCAAAATATAGACATATAAAATTTATTTAGTTGTTAAAATTCATTTCCATAAAAAAAATTATTGGTTAATAACATAAAAATTTCATCCATTTGGTTAAATTTTCATCTTTAAAATTAATGTTTGGAAATATAACAAAACTCAACATTCAATTCTATGTGATTCCAGTCTAATAAAAATTTCAAAATCATGTTCATGTAAAATATAAACTCTCTAAATAATTTCAATTAATTGGAAAATAATATATAACTTATCCCAAATAGTTATGTATAATTTTACATTACATAATATCATGGGAAAAATTTAAATATGATTAACAAAATTATCTCATCATATTTATTTTGAAAAATATCATATAAGTGATTATCATGATATAAAATTGTTAACATAGAAAATTGGATTCCAACATAATAATTGGAAAAAATGAGAGTGGCCTTTAGTGTAAAGAACCTATCTTAAAAATTATATATTCTACATATTATAAAATTATAAATCAATTTCTTTTCATAAATTTAATTTTGGATTAATATATTTGATATTATCAAAATTATTAAGAATGCAGGATCATACAATATATGTGAGAACTTATAATCAATATTAATTTCCCCTCATGGATTGTATTTTAAAAAAACATGTTTTTCATTTGGTGACATATCATTAGAAATATCATATTGTTCTTTTCCGTATCCTTATTTATATTTTACCATGTGATAAACATTTGAAAAAGTTTATGACCATAAATATATCTTTAATGGATATAAATAATGATAAAATTATAGTCAAGTGAAAATCCATAAAAAATCATAAAAATATTCATTTTCATTTAGAATAACGAATCATCATATAAAAAAGTTAAACACTATACATTTTAAAAAATATTAGCTATAATGAAATTCCATTATCAATTATCTAAAATACTTGAATCTGACTTGGTACATGATTTTAAATATCACACATATATAATATATTTTGGGATTTCTCAAATCTACCAGGGTCATCCCGTGTTCTATTACAATGGTATTACCCGATTCAATATATTCCACTCCATGTGAAACAGTAACAAGAATTCCCATTGAAATATCAGCCACCCCATGTTAATCTGAAACGGGATTACCTAGAACTACCTATGATACCCATGATTTACTATTACAGAATTACCCATCTCTATCTGGTCTACCCAATGTTAATCTCTAATGGGCATACACAACTCTATCTAGGCCACCCCATGTTATGCTAAAAATGGAATTATCCGATGCTATATGTGTCAAACCATATAATTATAATGTTCCACGGTTTATTTTATTCTATTAATATATATTATCATAAATTATTTCACAAACTCTATTAAATTCATTGCAATATTCCTTTTTTATATCGGATTACATTTTTATATTTAGAAACACATTTTAAAATAAAAACATAATTCATATAAAAAATTAAAATTTTTGTTTGAAAATAATCTATATAAATTATAAATTAATCATCAAAAAATTAATTTTTTATGAAAGTTTGATAATCCTTTTATGTCATTTAAATAAAAAATTAAATTTTCATTATTTTCAGAATCTTATCAAAGAATATATTTTAGAAAATGAAAAAATATTACATTCAAATGAATTTAAAAATAGTTGAAAATGAATAGAAATGAATTAATAAATCATATGATAATAGTAAAAACATTTTTGGAAATAATTATATAAAACAATTACACGGATAAAAATTAGTGTTTTAGTGTATTTTTATAAATTTTATTTTTAAAAGAATTTCTTATTTAAATATCATATCATTAAAACTGGAATTAATAAAATTTATAAAATATTTTTATAAATTGTTAATGTATATTAAAAAGGTCAATAATGCATAATATGTTAAGTATCAATTGAAAAAATATTCGTATAATGATATAATAAATATTTAAATGTTTAATCCAAATAATGGAAATTGGGTTAAGAAGTCCCGTAACACTATGTAATCAGTTGAGTCATACTCCCCATTAAAATATTAATAATAAAATTGCACATTTAATTCCTTGAATATTATAACATTAATGATATTATTTATCAATGTTTTATGTATATTCCACACACATATGAAATAGGTGGAGAACAAGGCATATTCCTCACAGATGTAAAAGTGAGTAGGGAATACCCTTACAATGTGTATACAATTGAGTTGAGAATTAATACAATGGGTGATTTGGTGTAATAAAATATATCCATGAATAATATATGTATAAATAGAAAATAATTCAGTCAATAGTTTCTCCAAATATAAATATGGAATATTGTATTCAATGGAGTAGACGTAAAACCCATTTAATAGAAACTGAGTTAAAAAGACTGATACCTCATATTTAACTACATTAAAAAAATTTAAAACCACTTAATTAATGATTTAATTAGTGTTATTAACTCATTATATGTCTTTATTAATGTTCACAATACATATTTTGATTATTTTATATGATCATATGAACAGTTCATTAATAATAGATTATTATTTTCAGGATTTTAAGTGTGCTTATTTAATTGTTCCACAATAATTACATTTGTTTATAATTATGAATGTTCTTATGAAATGGGATTACAACTCTATACGTAAAATGAAATTGAACAAAGAAATTATATAAGTTTAAATGGCCACATATATAATTCATATTTCTTGTATGTGGATGATTTATTTGATAATTTGTTAATGATAAATTTTTTGTTTCTTTTGGTGTTCATTCTGTATACCACGAACTAGATTTTTTATTTAATATTAAGAGTATTTATAAGTTACCAAAATGGAATAGGTTTTAAAATTCAAATTCAAATTTAAATTATCTGTAACATTAATTTTATGAAAATCCATGATGACGGTGATGAAAAATGGAAAATAATTATTCCTGAATATGCTTAATAACCATTAACTGGAAAATGGTTTTCATCACTTTGAATAAAAGAAGATGAAAAATAAATATGATATCAAATATTACATTAGAATCATAAATATATAGTATATAAATTATTCTGGAGCAATCATTCATTGATTGATGAAGGGGTGTTAGGGGAAATAAAACAATAAAAAAGAAATAAGAGAGGTGATTTGATAAAATTATATCTTTACTATCACCTCCTTGAGGGACAGCATGAGCACCATTCATTTTATATTTTGGTGAGACCAGAATCACATGGATTAATTAAGAGTTATTTTGAGATGTCTTGTTATATATATTAGTATTTTTATTTCTCATGAAGAGTTATGGATTGGGGAGGGTTTGTATTTACACTTGAGGTGTGGTGGTATAAAATTATTAGATAGACATTATTTAATATTTAATGGCATCACAATTGATGGGGAATTAATTTCAATAAAATATGATGACAATTAACATTATAAAGATGGGTTAGGGATGATAAAAAAACTAAAAAAACGATTAAATGTTTATTTTTTGTCTTATTTTATGCATTTACCTCTAACCATTAACCCATTCCGTTATATTATCTATATAATGGTAAATAATTCTTTATACAATGCGAAAATTTAAATATATAAAAATGAAAATGACATAAATAACTAATTTTAACCTTATTATTCCAAATATGTTATCTAATTTCCCAAAACCATAACCTATAATTTGAAAAATTAGATTTCAAATAAATCTCATAGACACAATATGAAAGTATGTTTCATCATAGTAAATGTTCAAAAGATCAAAATGTAATAATATACAATTCCAATGTGAAATTAATTATAATGAACTATATAAGATATATTCAATGATAATTAAACAAATTATTATTTAGATTCAATTTAATATTAAACACATCTATAAAAATTATATGAAAATTTAATTTTCAAATAAAAATAAGTATTTTTAACTATTAATAAAAAAGAAAAACATCTTAAAATAATAAATATTATCTTAATGAAAATATTAATAAAATTAGAATATCAAAATAATTCCATATTGTAAAATAAAATATATAATACTATCAAAATGTATATATAAAGTAGGTTCTCTATTAAATGACTTGTAGATAGATTTCTTTTTTAAAAATATATCTTCATATTTTTAAAATTAGATTAATTTGTACCATAATCATATCCAAATTATTAGATTAATTTTAAAAGAATTATTTCATATATAACATTCATTTCATTAATATATTTCACTAATAAATAATAATTTAAATTATTATGATTAAATTCCATTGTGAGAAGAGTAATAGTTTATATATAAACAACCACTTTAAATGTCATTTATTTTTTATTTTTACATCTAATTAAATTTTAATGAATGAATTAATTTTATAAACATATTTAATCTATATTTTTATAATTCATTAAATTTCATTCATTCTATCCATTCTAATATATTATTGATAACTAACACATTTCTATAATAATAATTATTATATTTAGTGATATTGATGTTAGTATATTTTATGATATTGATAATAGTGTTTCCTTTTTAAAATAATCATATGTAACATTCTCCGTTTATAATTTTTTTCCATTGATCTTTGATACGAGGATCAATAAACAATTCGATTATTATTTCAAAAATACCATTTTTGAAATCTCACTCTAGAATAAGGGTCAATAAAACATCCATTTGAAAAAATAGAAATGAATGTAATAATGTAAAATGATATAACACATATTATGGTTACATGTATAAAATCATGGTCATGGAATAAGAAAGAATAAATATTTTGGATTTACCAATAGTGACTGAGAATGTTGTCATGCTAATGTTAACATTCACAAAACCATAAAACTTTTATATAATTGAAATCCATTGATTTATAATTTTGAAAACTAATTATATACAATTTATTCATCGAAATACATTATGTAGAATTGTGAAAATATTTTATATATTGTCTAATTGCATAAGGAAATACACATACATGACAAGTAGAATTTCAAATTATTCTTTTCTCTAAATTAATAATATTCAATATGAAATTTTCTAACCAGAATCATTAGAATCAACATCAATGAATCATAAAATCCACAAATGTAGAACTAACTTATCCTCTGGTATTTTAGAAATAACCAAAATAAAAATGATTATTACAATAATGTTTAAATTGAAAAATATAATTATATATTATATAATGAAAAAAATACTATAATCTTATAAATTATTCAATAATATCCAAATTCAAAAATATATTATTCAACAAATAACTACATTTTATATTATTAATAATTTTCTACAATAAAATTTGAATCCCAAAAATCATATGGAACTTATTACTTTGTCTTCCAAGATAAATATATTATTTAAATTCAAATAAAATAAAAAACCCTTAAATTATTAGAAAAAATATTAGATTCACTGATAATATTTTGTTCATGAAATACTAATCATTTTCATAATTAACAAGAATCATCATATATCACATATGTTTCCAAAATTTAAATAATGAATTATTTATCAAAAAAATTATTAAATTATTCTATGTACCTCAATCATATATGTCACATAAAACAGTTACTATATTATGTAATAATAATAATCACTTAATCCAAAATTCATTTTCTAATACCATTTCTATCAATACGATAAAAATATAGGGCCTAAGAACATACTAAGAGGGGAGGTATGAAACCCGGATTCACCTTTATATTATAATGTTATTCATATTTTTTCATGTTAGTATGAAACTTTTAAAAATATATTCTGGTATTATGAAGTAAATTAATCATTCACGTGTATAAGAAAAAAAAATAAGTGGTTCACCACTATGTCTTTGTATGGGGAGAGCTGGGCTAACCTATTATTGGTCATACCTAAATATACTAATCTTATCTAGTTATAGAATAATAGATTTTATAAATAATCACTCTTTTATGTGGACATTGCCTTCCCATGATTTTAGTCATAGAACACTACATAAATCAAAACATGTCTATTAACTCCCCTTATTTAAGAATTGTGGGTGAGTTCTTACTCTGTTTACCAACTTGAAGGTCACTTTAATAGATTTATATAATTTTTTTTGTACATATCATATATGAGACTTGAAATTCATAAATTTCTAAAATTTATTCCCTTCAGAGATCTAATCAATCAATATAGATATTTAAAATATGATAGAAGCTCAACACAACACTTTACCAGAACACCTATTCTTGCACATATGTTTTTAGGATGGTCACACATGATTTCTTCCTATTATCCATTATCTTTGGAGAAACATAACCACATGAATCGCTTGTCTTAATTTACAAAATGAATAATTTTTTCCTAAGAATTACTATACATATGTTTTATTTGAAAAAATCATTCATGTGGTAGAGACATCTGATCATCATTTAAAAAATTCAAGCTTTGTGAGTGGGGGTATCCACTGATTTATAGTCCTCAACTCCCCTATATGCAATATTCTCTCTCATGGACTTCCTTGAATACAACATTTCTTCGATCACGAAAAACCACATTGGACATCACATTGTTTGGGTAAGTATCTTCAGTGCAACATTGTCTTTTTAAAAAATAAAAATCCTTCTCACACATTTAAATAATTAACTTTTTTCCCTTTTCCATTTTTTCATGCGATAATACAGAAACATGCCATTCACGGAACATTCCAAACCCCCTTCAAACTAGTGTGAAACATCCTTTCCCAAAAAAACATTTTCAATTGTTTTATTTTTTGACCAAATTATTTGGAAAGAAGTAATAAATGATGCCCCCTTAAACATTGTTATTAGCATGTACTATAATATCACTTTACTTTCAATCTACTTGATAAAAAAAATGGTATTAACTGAAAAACTACACACCATTTATAGAAAAAAATTCCAACATTCCAAAAAAAATATATGTTCCAAAAATTAATGTAACAATTATCTGTAAATTAGATTAATAAATATAAAAATTATCATACTTACCATTATATGATGTTTTCCATTGGAAGGTCATACATTATTTCCAGCATTCTAGTGTGGGTTCAATACACATTACCTTGAATGATCTAATAGGTTGTCACCCATCCTAAATATAGCCTTTTCCAAAAAAATATTAATATAATCCTCATTAAAATCTATATATTTTAGAAACATCCAATCATATAACCTTAATAAATTTAACCTCTATTTTTTCTCATACCAATCATTTATAATTCTAATGTAAAAAACCATAATTTCATCAAATTATAGATTATATAATAAAAATGGACATCCAATGGATGTAAATATATTACCACCATATTTAAAGGAATTTTTCTTCAAATAAAATTTCTCAAAATATAAAATTGAGTATTCAATATACATTTAATTTTATCACCTTTTTTAACATTTTAGAGAAAATTATTTCACCTAAAATATGATTTTAAATTTATTAACCAAAGAAAAACTATAGAAAAATCCATAGGCATTCCATGATTATTAAAATATTTATAAAATATAACTATATCAAAATTTAAAAAATTAAATACATAAAAAATCTCGAATCTATCTTCCTTATTAAGAAATTTAATATCGCTTATATTCTTAATCCATCATAAATAATTCCAAATATAAATGATAAGAATTATACCGTTATCATTCCCCATTACCTACCCAATAATTTTCCACACAAATAATATAAGAAAATATTTCATTCCATTAGTCCATATTTCTTGGGATTGTTTTTATTCAAATTATATTTCAGTGTGTAATTATATTTTCAAAAAGTAGATGCTAATTCCACATTTGGTGGTTTCATATCAATATATTTGGAAGAATAAATAACTTAAAATAATATAAATAATATACGATGTCCCATAAATGTTTTTAATAATTTTATATGTGTTGTATAACAGAAAAAATTTCTTATGTTGATTTGAATGCTCAAGAAGACATCAAAATCATTACCAAAATATTTAGCAATAAAATTGATGATAAAATAATCTTGGAGGGATAATAATCTAGTGAATGATCATTTAACATACATATTTAACAATTATATTCAATGAATTAAAAAATAAATCACATGAACATGAATTTAAATATAAATTGAAAAATAATCTATTGGCTAAAAATGATAGCATACATTTTTGTATAATAATATAATATATTATACCATATAAATCTCAATATATTTATGTTTTTTTCAAATCCTCATAATTCAACATAATAATATGAAAATTATTCATATGATAGAAACCCTTGTAGTTATGGAGAATCATTAACTTAAAATAAAATAATATCCTAGGATCTTATGTTATCTAAACCCTTCTCAGATACCAACTATAAAAACCTGAACTAAAAAATTAAATATTATATATTTTTTAAAAATATATCAATTATCTTCACAAATATTTTTTATGTTTAGAATATTACAGAAACATGTAAAACACTATTAATGTATGATCATACAATTTAATTCTAAACTTGTACTAATTATCCATTTTTTCACAAAAGAAACCCATTTTCAAATAAAACATTGTTTTTTTCAAAAAATATATTCACTTTTCTCATGTTTCCATCATTGTAATCCCTACTACTCCAAACCATATAAAAAACAATAAAAACATTGTATTATAATAAATTTATCATGAATAATGACAAAAAATGGAAAATTTTAGTTTAGTAGAAATCTATCAAATTCTATTCATTAAAATTTACATTTTTATAGAGAAAATGGAATCATATTTTAAAAAAGAAAAACATCATACCCTTAAAAATTAATATAATATAATGAAATATAATTAGATATAATATATAATATATTCATGATACTTGGTACATCATTTCAAATAACACTCATAAAGAATTTATTACATGTTTACCCAACACTATTTGGGCCACATTAAGTTATTTTTCAATTTGGCGTATGCAGTGCTATCTAGGCCACCCGAAGTTAAACTATAATTGACTGACTTGAACCTATTAGGACCACCCCATGTTTTTCTGTTAATAGATTTACCAATTCTAATTGGTCCACCCCTTGTTTATATATAAGGTTCTTACCTAATGATAACTGGGCCACCACCTTTCGAACTATAAAGTGTTTATATGATATTGTCAGGTCCACCGAATGTTAAGTTGTAATATGCCCACCTAGTTAGATATAAGATAATACATTTTAACTATCATTTACCATAAATAAATAAATATATAAATTATTTTAGTTTTTTAATCATAATACATTAAGAGAAGTCATTTAAACTCAAAATAAAAAAATTTATGTATCAAGACACCGTTTTCTTTTTAAAAATGGATTTAAAATAACAAAATTCATATCATAATGAAAAAAAAATTAATTCAAAAGAACCATTAAATTTTTTAAATGAATAATAAAATCATTATACCATCATGATTGTGGGAAATTCCACTCATGTTCTATATGTTAAATAATCATGGCATTCATATTTTTGAAAAAAAAGCTATAAATAACCTGTTTTAGAAAATGAGTAAAAAAATATTTTCAAATCATTTCTTAAATATGAAAATATAATTATAAACTATTTCCAAAATATTAGTACAATAGAAACAAGAAATAAGAAATAATTCTAGAAAACATGGACATGGAATGGAAAGGGAGCATTAAAGGTAACTTTTAAACGATAAATTTTAAAATAAATTTCCATATAAATATAATATCATTAAAGTATTAATTTGTAAAATGAGAAAAATATGTTTATTTCTAGAAAATATAAATGAAAAAGTAATAATACAATATAATTTATTTAAAATCAATTTCACAAATAATCGTAGAATGTCATATTCATCATATAGAGTTTTAACCGAATGAATGGAAATTTGGATAAGAAATCCCTTAACATTTTTAATCAATTGAATCATATAAGCCAAAAATGTATTAGTTTTAAAATGTAACATAGAATACAATGAATATTATTATATTATTTACACTACATATAAAAGGGAACAATATATACTCCTAAAAAAATAAATAATTTGTGAAAGTGGCATATAACTCACAAAAGAATAGTGAGAAGAGAAAACCATTACAACGATCCTATCATTGAGGAAAAAATTAATCAACCATTTGATTAAGTGTATAAAAACTAAATCCACCAAAATATTGGTGGATATTAAACATTAATAAATCAGTATTTACATCATAAAATTTCTTGCAATAACATAATCAGTGATGTAGATGTATAACCTAGTGAATGAAAACTGAGTTAAGAACCCACTTAACACATTTTCATCTTTTTTCAAATGCATTAAATAATATGTTATAAGGGTTGAATGAATATTAAAAACTCATTATATAACCAAATTAATATTTAAAAAAACATTTAGTTATTTTTTAATATCTTATGGAATAATAATTTAATAATTCGCATCATTTCTATGGTTTTAGATGCATTCATTTTAGGGTTTCATGATCAGTTATTTTCCATATAATTATGTATGATCTTGTAAAATGGAATTAAAACCACATAAGGTGAATGAAATAGTACCAATTCAACTAAATATTTAAAATACTAATATTAATAAATCTTCATTCTTATATTAGTATCATGCATTTCGTGAATTTTTATTTATACAATTTTATTTTATTTTTGCCTTTTTTTCTGAAAACTATAAATAGTTTTATTTTATTTTATATTATTAGTATATTTTTTTCTGTAATATTATATAGGTTATGATCAACCAAAAAATATTATTAATCCTGAATGATATGTTTATTACTATCCATGAAGGTGTTAATCAAAATCAAAGAATCATTATTCAGAGAGATATTTAACTAAAATAATATAGACAAAAATTTTAATTTATTTGAATAAGTATATATTATAATGATGTATATTTTATATATTAAACTATAAATGGAAAAATAAATTATATAATTTATTCATTAGTTATCATTAAATTATGGGTTAAGTAGTTGTTGATAAATTAGAATCATAAATCAATATAAAAATAGGTTCTTTAAGATAATTACTTCTGAAATATCACCTTTTAAGGGACCCCTTTAGAACATTAAATATATTAATTTTGGGATACTAGTTGCACATGTACTTGGGGAGATATATGTGGATATACTTTTTATAGTATTTGAAGTTATTCATGATTTTTATTGTAATTATAGTGGTTTTGGGTGAAATTCTTACTTACGGAGGGGATATTTTTTTGAATAATGATTATTTTATATTTAATTACATCCAAATTGAGTTGAAATTAATTTAACATAATTTATATTTTAATTAATGTTGAAAATTATGTTTGGGTTTTATTAGGATGTACAAAAATTTAATTATTTTTGTAGTTATTTTAATCCATTAGCATTTAACAATAACCCGTTTTATTATTTTACCTTTAAATTGATAAATATTTGTATTTAACATTAAAATCATATTAATGGTAAAAAATCATGGCAACCATAATAAATAATGTCAATATATTTATCAAAATATATATTTTATTTTACCTAAATATGTTCTTATAATTAGAAAAATTATATTTAAAAATAATTCTATAGACAAAATGAGAAAGTATGTTTCTAAAGTGAAAAAATTCAAAATATTGAGATGTATTAATATGAAATTTCAATTTGAAATTAATTATTATGAGCTAAATTAGAGTTATTTATGGATAAATTAACTAATTATACATTAAAATTATCTTTAGTTATAATTTCACTACATAAATGAATTAAATGAAAGTAATTTTTTCAAAAAAATATTGAATTTTTACCTATCCAAAAAAGTGTAATTCTTATATAATTTACCAATAGTTCACCGTAATGTAATTATGATCTCTATATTTTAAAAATGATGTATTTATTTTTTATTATAATTTACAATGTTTTTATATTATTTTTCAAAATATGTGCACCATTAACATGTGTTAATATTGTCTTTTAGAAAATATATTTTTTAATGATTAAAATGGAGTATATAATTATATTAATCCTATAAAAATTATTGGATGAATGTAAAAAAAATTCAGACTAATAAACATTGAAATTTCATTATCATTTTCCACTAATAGTTATTAACTTGTACTCGCCCGTGCATTCTCATAGTGTATTAAAACAATGCTTGTATTCAACAGAAAAATATTATTATTCAATTTTATTAATAGACAATAATGTTGAATACATATTCCCCATGTGCACAACCATGTGGTTATGCCCTATGATTTTTTTATGATAGGTAGCGATTTCGAGCCTCTCCATGCATGTTTAGTGAGTATTTTCAATTGTTTCCCCATTTCCTGTCCATTTGAAAAATAGTAATAATAATAATAATAAGGTTGAATATATTTAAATCACAAATAAATGGTACATAAAACTAGAATACTGGATAAACTAAAGTGAAATCAATAATATAATAGATAATATTGAAGAAAAAATATAAAGGAATGAGAAATTATATTGAGAAAGAAAAATTTATGACCAATAAGATATTTCTATTTTTATACGTTAATAATGAAAATTAATATTTAATATACTAAAATCATAATTTGGTGGTACATAATATTGGAATACATGTGGCAAAAATATTGGTACATCATGAATATAGTCAAAACCATTAACCATAAATTTAATGGAATGAAATTCTTCTGAGGATGGTAATTTCAATAACATGAATTAACAAAATCTAAAAAAATTCAAAAACATTGGATTGTTAAGTGAAATATAAACTGATAGATAGCTAATGTATAATCCTATTTTGAAATACATGTTACACAGTTCAATGGACATCATTAATATAGAAGTAAACATTTACATTAATTTATGAAGAATAAAATTTTAATTACATTATAAAGAATTAAAATACCTGAATGAAATCAACATTAAAATCGTTAATTAAAATTATTATCATTATGATGATTAATGTAGGATTTGAGACATCTGGTCCTCAAATGGAATACCAAACAAATATCCTATAAAATAAATGATTCCAATACAAAATGTAATATTATCTTGAAAACACATAATACATCACTCAAAAAACATATTGAGAATAAAGAAAACATAAATAATGACCCAAAAACATTAAGTAATGTAATATCACATATAATTAAATAAAAAATAAATAATAGATCATATAAAAATAATACATATACTGCTCTATAATACGCAAAATGCTCCCTTATTCAATGATGTTGTATTTCCCCAAATTATAATGTGACTTCACCCAATCACGATGGAAGATCAAGACCTTTCATCCCATCATTGGAATTGTTCATTGATTTCATGACTTTGAAATTAACTATATTATAACTATTTGTGAAAGTTGGATGTAAAAAATCATGATGACCAAACAAAAAAACTTCTGGTAAATACTGCTACTATTGCACCTGGGTTTTTATTTATGAATTTAAATTTAAGGGAATTACGAATGAAATATATTTGTTTTCCAAATTCACATGAATTGGAAAGATTTATTCCCACTAAATCCTATTATGAATTTAATTCTGACCATTATAGGAGAAAATTCTTAAGTGTTTAATATATAAACCCATTAAGAAGTAATGTTACTTCAAATCATGAAAGAATCTGAAACTCATGTTAATATTAAAAGGATAAAATAAAATCAATAAAACATAAATCCTAATATAAAAAGGAAATATTTAGACCAATCCATACTTACAATACATGTTATTACTTCAAATAAAAAAAGCATCTTAAAAGAAATAGTAGCAGAAGATGTGGGGGTGAACTGTTAATTACCATTTGTACGACATGAAGTAGTCATTGAGAAGGATTTACATACAAAAATCATCATCTATGGAGTTATAGTTATATAATAAGAGGTAATAGAGTAGATTCTCGTCAGCTACATTTGAAATTTCGGATGGAATGAGCACTCGATTCACAATTAGCATGCTGTACAAGTGTCGTGAAAAAAAAGAAATTTCGGCCTGCACAGAAAAATAAAATAGTCAATCTAGAAATTAATGGTTTAGTGGAAATATTTTATTATGACTCTATAAAAACATACAAATGATAATGAGTAAATGAAAAAGTAAGATACCCATTCTAGTAATTTGTTTAGAAAATGGGGTGATAGTTCACATGTCACTTGTTCAGTCAAAAAATATGAATAATCATAAATACATTACTCAATATCAATATTTTAAATTATGATCACTTCAATAGGATTGAGGATAATGTAAAAAGGGTTTTGATAAAGATATTTTTATAAACAAAAAACTTATTTTAATGATTTATTTTTGTACCTATGATAAGGATCCCTAAATTCAATGGGTACACATTTCGATTTCACACCAATATCTTGTCATGACACATTCACTTTTTCTTTTCATTGAAAATCAAATATGATATAATTTTTGGTGTTAATATTTATCATAAAAATGAAACATTCATGAAATGAGGAGTGAATGAATAATATGATATGTTATTAAATTCTCAATTCTATACCAATTTATATTTTAAGACTACTAAAAAAGATTACATTTATCTATATGGTTGTACAATGTATACTTTACTACAGTTGAAAAAGCTTCAAATAGTTCAAGACTTTTTTATATGAATAACAAAACTCCCATTAATTTTTAGAGAATAGTTAATGTTCAATAAATGAATAATTATATTCTTGATTTGGATGAAAGAATAAATGATAGAAAAAGCGGAAAAAATTATAATTTTTAATTATAGTAGATTTAGTAAAATTCAATGACGAATTATCAAATTAAAAAAATAACATAGACTACAGATTTTAGAGATCATAGTGGTGTTCCATGAAAAATTTCAAAATATTGAAATGTATTAATATCAAATTTAAATTTGAGATTAATTATTATGAACTAAATTGTACTTATTGATTTATAAATTAACTAATTATACATTAAAAGTATCAAAAATTGTAATTTCACTATATAAATGAACAAAATGAAAGTAATTATTTCAAATAGAATTTTGTACATTTTCTTATTAATCAAAAAGTGTAACTTTTATAAAATTACCCAATAGTTCACCATAATTTAATTTTGATCTCCATATATTAAAAATTATGTATTTATTTTTAAAATAAAATGTAAAATGTTTTTAATTTTTTTTCAGAATATTTTTATCATTAAAATGTGTAAAAATTTCCTTTTAGAAAATATTTTTTTAAAGATTAAAATGGAGTTTATTATTATATTAATCCTATAAAAATTATTGGATGAATGTAAAAAAATTCAGATTAATAAAAACAGAAATTTCATTATCATTTTTAGCAAATAGTTATTAATTTATTTTATTAGGATAAAAACCCAATGTGGGTATAAAACTGGTTTTTTATATAAAAACTTCCTTTATACTTAATACCTTTTATATTTACAACAACTTGTTAAAAAATGAATAAATTTATTGAAATATTCAAAAAAATAAATTAACAATTTATTTAATCTCATTCATTCCTACCACTCAAATGACTATGTGATAATTATCACATTAACATAATATTTATTACTGATTTTTATATGATCGATGATGTTATAATCTAGGATAATGAACATTGTGTTAAATTTTAAAAATAATTGGATATTACATTTAGTTATCTTATCACAAATATTTTTATCTTATTTTTTATTTTTTTTTACACATTAAAAATTATTTTAAAAAACACATATCAAACAATATACTATGGTGGTATTGGAAAATTTTTATCATGATGCATAAAAGTTATATGTTAAAAACATGAAATTGATTACAAATTTATATCTAGTTTAACATAAATTAAAATAATGATAAAATAACTTTTCATAGATACATGATGAAAATTAACATGGTCTGGTTTTGAATAATTTTTGGAAAGGAAGGTCATTAACTATTAGATTTGATTTGGGGTCATTATTCAAAATTAGGATTTCAATGAATTTTAATATATATTTTAATTTTTAAAATGATTATCTTCCATGAATTATTGTTTATAAATAAATTTACATGATAAATATTTTTTATAGGATAGATATATTTGGTATTAATAATGAAAATAATGTATTATGAAGAACATCGAATGATAAATTTTTCTACTTTATAATTTTATATTATATGATTTAGTGGTATGTTATTTAACAGTTGATAAATTATAAGAAAATAATATATTTTAATAAATTAATACACTACTTATAGAAAACCAGTTATTTATTATACACTTAAAATTGATTTATTACATAAAAATTCACTTAATAAAACCCATATTTTCAATTGGTACAATGACTTTCTGGAATAAGAACACTGTATTAAACTTATGACATAAAATACTATATTTTTCAAATCTTCATTTACATTACCACATCATTTTTTCATACATAGAATTACATGGGATAACCTGTGGATAAACATAAGAGTTGGATTGGCTATAAATCCCAGTAAGGGTTTAAAAAAATCGTAGCATGATCAATACAAAACATGTTAAGAAATAGACATACCAATGGAGAGCAAGTGAAACATGAACAAAAAGACATAATATAGCAAGATCTTGATTACATGGATATTTTTAAAAATCTTAAAACATTGCATCATTGACATAAAGGAGTTAGTTAAAACAATGTCCCATAATTATTGGAAAAAGTGATATAAATGAATTAGGTAAAGACATTTCCCCGCATGAAATATCTTGATACCAATGTATTGGTGTGCTATCAGGGTTCACCATTCATAATCATTTCAATCTCATGGTTAAGTGTGCCACCTAAATAATATAACATGTATTCATTAAACACCATCATTTATTACATCATAAATGAATGTGGAATACATAAATGATATTATATAATCATCACATACATGATTATAAATGTGAATACCCTTGATAGAGAAATGGGAATGCTATTCACTAAATGATGATTTTGGGATGAGATATCGCGGTGAAATTTCTGAAGCCAAAAAGAGTGATTTAAAAAATAATAATAAATTTTTATGAGAGTGAAGTGGTTCTCTCAACATATATAAATGAAATGTAATTTATATGGGTCCTATATATATGTTTCCCAACATACAGATTTTTAAAATAGATGGCATAACATAATAAAAAACAAGAAAAAAAATGAGAAATGGAATAACTCTTATAAAATTTATGCACGGTAATAGTTATATAAGGGAGGATGAATGATTTGGAAATATAAATCTAATCATTCAAAAAAAAATTGAGATATTGTGGATGTTTAAAAAAATACTCATTATTTTTAATTGAAAAATAAAAGCGTATAACAATATAAGTATACTTAAACAAAAAATGAGAATGTAAGGAGAGTGGGGATCTCTTACTTGGATGTCTGAACCCAAAGGATTGGGCGAGGATTTTTTGGACCTTGGAGGATTCTTGGAGGACACGAGAGAGTTGAGATCAGAGTGAGGAAGAGCTTAACATAGTTTGAGTGATGATTCAAGGGTGCTTGGTTGTGTTTATATTGAAAATGAGAGGGAATTCATTATTATTTTGGTTTTGGGAACTACAGACTAAATATATAGAACCACATACAATCCAATTTTTTTTCTCATGGGGTTATCCAAATAGGAGTGGAAAAAAATTATAAGGCCATGGACCTATTAAATTAAAATATTTCCCTTGCATATGCAGTAATGAGTCCAACTTTCTAGGAAATGAACATAAAATCATAAAATATATTATTCATTTTGATGCATCACTAAGGAGTTAAAAAATAAGTTGAATAAATAAAAAATAAAATTCCATAAAGATAACCATAGAATTTGTCGAACATCCCTTATATGGTATTTCTTACACACTATCGAGACATTATGATGCCATAAATCACAACATATATTTATATATTATTTTTTTTACGAAAAAATCATCTGTCTTAGAAAAATTTTAAAAAATTTACCATTGGATAATTTAGATTTCTTGATTCTAAAAATAATATTAATTTTATCTAAATTATTTTTGAAATTTGTTATTTTTTAATTTTTAAATGCATACAAATAATTATTTAAAATTGATGGGTTTTTATAAAATCAGTTTTTAAAAGATAATTAATATTACATTTGAAATAAAAAAAATAATATACACATTTATAATTAATAAAAATAATTTTATAGTTATATTTTATTTAAATATTAATTAATTCAGAAATTCTTTATTCCAATAATGTAAATTCATTAAAATTACACTTTCGGTTTTATCGTATAAAAAATTAATTATTATCAAACTGATTAGCTAATCATTTATAGATAAAGAACTAATAAAATCCTCATTTATATCAATTTTTTAATTATTATTAATATAATAAATATTTTAATATAATAATATATATATTTCGCAAAAGTAGATTTATTAAACAAAAAATGAATTTATAAAATTCATCATCATATTAAGAAATTAAATTCTGATATGTAATTGATAGAATAATACATTTTTTTTAAAATAATGGATTACAAAATATGTAACTAATAAAATTTTACATAACCCCTTATAAACCCACATAATATATATGGGTAAGGTGTGTGATGGTGACAGACTCTTGGGACAACATGGATAAATTGCCTGATTGCAAATCTTTATTAACATGAAATTATTATGTATTCATTCCCACTCAAATATGACATGTTTAAGCTAGTCTTAGTATTGGTCAAGAACGATTCCCAGTGACACTACCTCCTTTCCGAGCTCGGAAAACTAATCTTTGTATGACCTACATCTACTGGATGAGGAAATCATCTCTTTTGTCTCCGTCGAAATGATTTTTTAAACCCTGAATTTATATCAGTTGTGTTATCATTATTAAACCTCTATATTATCAAATATAATGATATGTAATGGTCATTTAATCCTAATTATTATAACCAAAAAATAGTGCATGTGTTTTCTATATCCAAAAGACATTAAAATAAATGGAATTTTATGCTTAATGATTGGGTCGTTACAACATTTTCCAATATGAAATCTCACAATAAAAATATATTTTCCATAATTGAAATAGATGACGGTAACACTACATCATCACTTCCTCTGGTTCCCATGTTTCTTCTTTATACAATTGGTCTCTCAATAAAAATTTGATGAGGTCATGATCTTATTTTGTTAAACTTTATTACCTACAATCTATGATCCCCACTGGACTATCATCATAGGAGAGTTTATTCTACAAGGGTACCACATCTAGTTTGAGTAAATGCGAGGGGACTGGTATGTACTTCCCCATGTTTGTTTCATGGAATGCATCATGTACTTGCGACAAGCTTGGTTGGAGTTCAAGTCAATATGCCACATCTCTAATGCAATAATGGATCTCAAAAGGGTCGATGTAACTTGAACTAAGGTTTCCCTTATTTAAAAAATAATCACTCTCTTTCATAGATTTATAATGTGGAAATCCATATCTCAAACATTAATATGTACGTCCCATTGATTGTTATCAGCATAGATCATGTGTTGATTATGAGTATCTTTGATGTGATGTTAGATAGTTTTATAATTCTCCACCATTTCAATGACCAATTTTGGACATTAAGTTTTCACTCCCCAAATTCATACCAATATTACATGCTCTTCACCTCTTACCATAATGGGATTAATAAGAATCCTTTTGGATTCATGATTGGAAACTATTCATGTAGGAGAACTCAGCTAGAGGAAGATGTTTCTCTCATCCTCATTTGAAGTCCACTGATAATTATCTCAATATATCCCCATGTGTTTGGATAGTAAACTCTAAGTAGACATCTGTTTAAGGATAATAATTCATACTGATGATAAACATAGTATTAAGAGTGTGTTAGAGATTCTTCCAGAACATAGTGGTGAATCTTTGATCCTGATCGGATACAATTGAATGTGGTGCACCATACTGCCTCACCACTTCCCTGATGTATATTAATTACAGATGATCTAATGAAAAATTCACTCAAATCTCAGTGATGTGTGAATTCATTGTATGATGATGCTCAAAAACCCAAATAGCACTGTTTCTTTTAAAAATCTTTAGAAGTTTGGGGACAATGTCTATGGTGATTTTTTCCCATTTCCATGTTGGTATATTAAATTATTCCATAATCCCCTTAGATTTTTTCTTCACATACATCAAATTGTTGATATACTAGTCAAATTGATGTATACTTAGTGATATCCTTATTCATTTTACCCTACCAATGATGCTCTCAAGGATCTCAATAAATCATTGTGTTTGCCTAATAATTGGAGAAATTCAATCTATCTGCCTCCTAAAAATGTTATTTCATTAACATATGATTTAATGGAACACATTTTCTTGACCCTAATCTCACAATTTATTATTCATTAACAATGAAATCTAGGGATTCCAAATCTCTGGTAGTTTCAACAATATTTGGAATTCAAAAAACATCTTTTTAGTATCCTTCTACATTTATAAAAGTGTCATTTGAGCAATCATTTATGAAAGTATTGATGATGTTCCATTATTTATTATTACCATGCCCATATTTACCAAATCAATGATGATTGGATCCTATTAAATTCTCTCCAGTGATATAATCGGGGGGGTCCTTTCATCCTTGAGCTTTTTCACATTTCTCACTATCTTAGGGTGGTAATAGATTGATAAATTGTAATCCTTGATGAGATATAACCATCTTCATTAGTGAATGTTTAAATCTTTCTATATAAATATATATTTGAGTCTTTTGTGATGCATATATTATTCCAAATTTTCCCAATTTTTAAATGATTCCTTATTTTTAATGAAATGATCATAACATCAATCTCTTGATCAAGAGTTGGACTTTTTTTGTAATGAATTTTCAACTACCTTGAGGCATATGAATTGATTTTATCATTCTTCATCAACACACCACCCACGAAATTCATTAAATAATCTCTAATGGTAAGAAAAATCTACAGACATGTGAGTAGTGTGAGCATAGGGTCTGTGATAATCCTCTTCTTCAACTATATTATTCTTTCATCACATTCATCTTTTTGAGAAAACATTACACCCTTCCATGTTAGTTTGTTAAGAGGGATTATCAATCATGAGATGTTTTTCACAAATAAGTTATAATAACCAACTAACCTCTAGATGTTATTGATATCTATCTGAGATGTTTTCCTGAACATCCCTAAAATGATTTTGTTTTGGAGGGGTCCAAAAAATCCATTTACTTTTGTTGATATACTCGGATACTCAGACTTCTCCAACCAAAACCCATATTGAGATTCTCTTTCAGCAATGTCTGTAGTACAGTTATTTGATGATCGGAATGATCATCTATTATTTTGGATTTTTTGTGAATATTATGTACTAATAATACCACAAATTGGTCAAGGTAATCTCTAATGACTATATGCATCATGTTAATGATGATTTTTGGAGCATTAGTGAGTCCTAAAGGCAATATTATGAATTCATAGTGCTATTACCTTGTAGTAAAATCAGTCATTGGGATATCCTCCTTCATTAGCCTTAATTGGTAATATTTTGACTGTAGATCCAACATGGAGAAGGATCTTTCATTACAAAGATGATCAAACACATCCATAATTCACAAAAAATGATACTTGTATTTATTGGGATTTTGTTAAGCTCATGATAATCAATGAAAATTCACCTTAACCCATCCTTATTCATGACGAAGAGGACTAGTTCCCCCATGGTGAAACATTTGTGCATATAAACCCTTTATATGGATTCTCATGTAGTTTTTTCTTTATCTTACCAAGCTCCACAATAGACATTCTATATGGAGTCTTGAATATTATCAATTCTAATGGAAAATTATTAATTGAGAATTCAACGTCTATTCAAAGCGGAAGTCTAAGAAATTTATCAGGGTAACACATAAGAAAAATATTTTACAATAGACATATCATCAAGGATGGTTCCATCCTTAAACTCAATCATATGAGAAAAATGCATGCCCTCATGTAGAATTAATAATCATGCATGATACTGTGGAGCTAAAAAATATTCATCCTTCTCTATTAACTTGTATATAATTGTTGGTCAACTCACCAAATGGAGAGTGATTTTCCACATGAAACAATTTATATTAGATTTATATATGGATAACTAATCCATTTCATGAATTTAATAAAATTTCCACTGGGAAAGTATGATGAGATTTTCTGAGAGATAAATCCTAAAATTGTGATAAGGTAGGAGTTATATTCATGAGATGTAATAATTTCACCTTTTCCATGTTCACTGACTTTTCTATTTCTTGATTTATGGCGGTGTTTGGATTGATCTACTAAAAATATTGGATATAAATGTATGCGAAGAAATAGAATCAAAATAATTTTTCTCTATTATTGGTTGAATAACTATCACACATGACGCCACTTCATTGTTGAGATTTTCTTTGTTGGAAGTGATGGAAAAAAGAACTCCCTTTCTCCCTTGGAGTTTTTTGGTTTCCTTTGAATGTCTTTGGATGAGGGCAATGGATCGCAAAGTGCTCTTGTAATTTTTAGCTGTAACAATGAACGATGCGTTGAGGATTGAATAGACCATTATATTAATATATTATAGTAAATGGTGTTTGTTGTTATAAATCAATGGTTTGGTTCCCTTTCTTCCTGCACCGATAGCATTTCCTCAAACCCTTTAGTTAATTTTGTGTGAGCTTCATTCTGCACCTTCGGCAAATTGAATGACAGAATTTCTTAGCACCATTTGATTTATTCATCCGTCCACCAGAATTAAACTCCACAATCCACTTCTAATCCACCTGATACTCTTGATATACTCTGATCACTATTTAGACATTCTAATCCTATCATACAATCATCTCATAGATTTTTTAGTCGCAAAACACTCAGTCTTTCGGTAGTCGAGTTTTTATACCACCAATGAAGTGGTAAACCGTGAATTTATGAGTAATGACAAAACCATATGCATATTGTGAAATTCTAGTTATGTTTTCCTTCTATACCTAACAGAATCATTCTCATTATTCATTAATGTAAGGAAATATATTTCCTTCTTAACATGGAGGGTGAGAGGAAAATATTTATCGGAAAACATTATCTGAAAATCCTTTCATCCCATCACCTCGATCGATTCCTTATAATATATATTTTTTACCAATGTCCACCATTGATCAGCTTCACCATCCATATGATAAGAAGTCATAGTAACTATCTCTTGTTTCAAACATTGAAGTATGGATAATATCTTATCAATAGAGGTGATACATTTTTCAATTATTGAGGGATTGGAAGAACCATTGAATGGAGAATACAATTGATCATGATTCTCTCGATTGCAACATTTTATTTCGTAGGGTGGTTTGGATGTCCACTTGACAGATGTTTCTACTCCATACATAATTAAACTAATAGAGTATTGTGACAATGATTGTGATTCCCAATAACCTCATATTGGTCATCTTATTAGAACAATCGTCAAATTGATATTTGAAACATCATTTAGATCATGTCCTCATATTACCTGAAATTTACTAGAATAAAGGATAAATTAAGGGTAACTATTTTAAAATATTAGATACAAAAATTGGAATCCTATAAAAATTTCATAACATATAAATAACAATTATCTCCTTAACATGTGAATATCTAGGCTTAAATCTATGTTATCTGTGATATATATCTTAATTTATATTCTTATGTGTGTTTTTCTTACCCTAAAAATGCTTCATACTATGAGAATGAATTCACCAAAGAATATCCCCTAGGAGTGTTGAACCAATAGTTCAATAAGTCCCATTGTTATGCACCAGTTCTTGTTAGAGTCTCACTCAAAGTAGTGTTTTTGGGTTTTACCAATAGATACATATCTTCCAAATCCACATGTACTTGTTCATATCAAGACATGGATGCACTTTTATAATGAACCACTCACACTATAATAACCGAAATATATTTTTTTTCCTTATAATTAGTCTTATCACTAAGGCATTTACTAGGGTGTTCTAATCATAATCCAAAATATAAATAAAGTTATCATCTGATACTAGCTATCAAAACCATGGCCTTTATTACAAACAAAAACATGATTTATTAGATAAAATTGCATATTATACAATTCTTAATATCGTATGGTATAGTGTATTTGGTGTTTATGAAAATTACATGAAAAATTAATACAAAATATACAACATATTTTTTGAAAATTTATTTTATATGACATGAAAATTCCTTCGTACATAGCATTACAAGGGATAACATAAAGATAAATATAATAAAAAGGTGAGCAATAATGACCAATATGGGATTCAAAAATGTATAACATGAATAATAAAATAAATGTGAAGAAATAGGCATACCAATGGAGAAAATAAAAAACATTAACAAAAAGGCATTATATATTAGGATTATGATAACTTAGAGATGTGGAAACATCTTAAAACACGTCATCATTAACAAAAAGGAATTAGGTAAAACCATATAACAACATGATGGAAACCATTATTATAATTGAATCAGGTAAACTCCAATATCAACATGACATGTCATGATACTAAACCATACCTAACTCATTAGATCTATATTCGGGTCCACCATTCATAATCATTTTAGTATCATGCTTATGTGTTCCACATAGAACGTATAAAATGGATTCATTCAACAAAATCATTTAATACAAGAAAATGAATGCTTAATAAATAAATTAATATTTATAATCAACATGTCTATTTTTATAAAGGTAGATACACTTGATATAGAAATGTGCATGGTATTCACCACATAATGATTTTGGCATGGAAACATGTGGTGCAATTTATGTATCTTAAAGTTGTGACATAAAAAATAAAATAAATATTTGATGAAAGATAATTGGGACCCTCATCATATACACATGAAATGGAAAGTAAATGTATAAAAAAATAAATTTCCCAACATAAGTAATTTTGGAATATAAGGTGTAACATAATTACTAAACTTGAAGAATGAGTAGAAATAAAATAACTCTTAAGAAATTTCTGTATGGTATGAGGTGTATGTGGGAGAGAATAATGAGGTTGAAAGTGATACATAATCCTTAAAACATAATAACAGAAGTATGGGACTGATGAAAAACATAACTCGCCATTATTAATTTAAAAATTAAATGGTATAACAGTATAATGAAACTCGGAAAAATAGATAAAGTAAATAAAGTAAGGGTCCCATTCTTGGATGTGTGATCCAAAAGGCTTGGGGGAAGATTCTGGGGAGCTTATTAGTTCCTTGGGAGGGCTATAGGGAGTGGATAGTAGAGTTATAATGATCTTAAAAGAGTTTTATTCAAGAGGAATGGGTAATTGTGTGGTTTTATATTTGATGGAGGTGAAATTCATTATTATTTAGGTTTTGGACACAACACACTAAAATAATGAAAACCACCAAACATAAAATTGTTTTTGGCCATTTTGTGTCCATATAATTATTTGAAACCATATATTATATGTTCATTGGCAAATTATATTAAATTATTTCCCATGATTATGTGGTGGTGAGTCAGACTCTCAAGGAAATGAAAAGCAAATCATAAAATAAATTATATATTTTTGATGATTCGCTAAGGAATTATACAATAAGTCAAATAAATAAAAATTCACATTATTTAATATATAAAACTTATATTTGGTAAAATATCTCTTTTATGTTATTTCTAACATTAGTATTGGCTCATTATGTTGTCATAAAACACGATATATATTTATATATTAATTAAATTTTAACCAAAACATCAACTATCTTAGAATATTATGAAAAAATATTTGTTGGATAATTTCTACATCCTGATTACAGAAATGTTATTTTTTTTATCTTGGTAATTTTATAAATATTTTGAATTTTCACATTTTAAAAATGTGAATCTACAATTAATGAAAATTATTGGTTTTTGACAACAACAGTTTTTAAACCTCAATAAAAATTACATTTGACTTCTCAAAAATTATATACTCATTTATTATAAGTAAACGTAATTTTATAGTAAAATATTATGCAAATATTATTTATTTTAATGATTATATAATTACATAAATGAAATTCATTAAAATTACACTTATTGTTTTATCATATAAAAATATAATTATTATCAAACTGATTAAAAAATCATTTACAAATATAAAACTTATATATTTATTATTTATAATATTTTTTAATATTTTTATTGGATAAATAGTTTAATATAATAATTTATATATTTCCCAATATTACATATTTTACCAAAAAATAAATTTATCAAATTAATCATTTTCTAAAAAAGGAAATTACCATAAGGAATTGATGGAATAAGAATTTTATTCATAAAAATGGATTACATAATTAGTAAATAATAACATATTATTTAACCACTTATATCACCCTTATTAAACCTAAATGTTAGGTGTGTGATGGTGAAATACCCTTGGGGTAGCTCAGATAACATTTCCTAGGTTGTAATCTCTATTAAAATGAATGTCTCTTATAGGCGATTCTTCTCAAGTTTAACATGACGAAGATAGGAATGGGCTTGGTCATGTGAGATGACCAGTGATGTTACCTTCTTTCCAAGATCCAATAATGTCATTTTTAAATCCCAAGTCTTCTGGATGAGGTCATCCTCTATTTTTTCTATGTCAAAAGAGATTTTATAAACCTTATATGTATATCAGTTGCATGATCATTGTTCAATGTCGATATTATCAACAATAGTGATACATAATTATCATTTAAACCCAATAATAATAGAGAGTGTGCATGTGTTTTCAATATAAATAAGACATCAAAATAAATGTATGATTATTCATAAATGATTGGGTTGTTACAACAATCCCTTATATAAAATTCCAACCTCAAAATTTCGTTTTCTCAAACTAAAAAATTTTGTGGTAAAATTGCATCATCAATTCCTCGGGTACACTTGTAGCTTGTTCAAACATGTGGTTTGTCCACAACACTTTGACGAGGGGAATTATCTTACATCGTAGAACTTTTTGACTACAATCTATGATCTCTAATAGATTCTCTTCATATAAGAGTTCATTATCCAATAGTACCACATCTGGATTAAGTACATGTGATGGGATATGTATGTACATTTTCATGAGTTATACATGGAATATATCTTGTACTTGAGATGAGTTTGGTGGGAGATCTAGTCGATAGGCCACTACTCTAATGAGATCAAGGATCTCCGAAGGGTTAATGTACATAAAACTACTGATTTCCCATCATCCCAAATATAATCACTCTATTACATGGAGAATTGATGAGGAAATCTATATCTCCAACATCAAATTCTATATTTCATTGAAGGTTGTCATTATTGATCTTTTGTTGACCTTGATTAGCATTGATGTGTTGCTGGATGGTATTAAACATTTCCACCATTTCATCAACCATATTTGGACCTAAAAAAACTCACTCCCCAACATACTCCAAACATGTAGTTATTCTACACATATTCTTATAAAGGTATTCATAAGAATCCAATTGGATGCTTTTGTGGAAACAACTATTATAATAGAACTCAACTAGAGTAAGATGATGATCACATCCACCTTTGATGTCCATTGAGATTCCTCTCAACATCAACTCAAGTGTTGGGATACCACTCCCATATTGGACATTAGTTAATGTATGATAAGTCATACTGAAGTTCAAATCAGTGTTCAGAGTGTGTTCGAAACTGTTCTAGAACATAGAGGTGAATCATTGAACTTGATCAGATGCAATAAACAATGGTACACAATATAACATGATGACTTCTTTGATGTATATCCATTCCATTTAATCAAAAGATAAATCATCTTTAATTTCAATATAGTGTGAAATCATTGTATGTTGATCCAGAAAATACCATCTAGCATTTTGTCCTTTAGATGCATTTAGATGCCCAGTGAAAAATTTCACAATGATGTTTTTCTATATCCATATTATTATGGGGAATGGTTGCATCATCCCATAAGATTTTAGATTCTTAGAATTAACATGCTCACATACTAGGCACATTGATGTATACTGAGCGATCACCTTCTCCATGTTATACAAAAAATAATTCACTCTATGATCTCATCACATCATTGTGTTTCCTGAGAGAATGGATAGATATAAACTTTGTGCATCGTCCAAAAGTTATTTCCTTAACACTACGTTTTATGGAACACATAGTCTTTACACAAATATAACTGAAAATTACTTTTTTTATTTCAACAACACTTTTTAAAGGAAAAGTGAGAAACCTTGGAAAAAAATACAACCAGCAGACACCAAAATAAAAAACAAGTCCAGAACAAACCACCAAGTCAGCCCCACCATAGAAAATAATTCCTAACCCCAAGCCTTTACCAAAACACGACTCTTCAGCAAACAGTCCCATGCAGAATTGCATGGGCATACAACCGATGGAAAAGCCATACCCTCTCAAACATCCAGATCCAAAAGGCCAGTGTTGGTGAATGCTTCATGCTCTGATCCCCATATGGAGTGAACCCATGTAAACTGTTGGAAAACAAACAATACATCAAAACAAACAACACGAAGATCCAATCACAATAATTAATTCTCAAACATTCCTTTAAGCCAACCACCCTACCAACAACTTAAAAAAAGTGATTGAAGGAAAACTGGAACTCACCTGATACAGTATCCCTGAATAATTTCAATGCTAAAAATGAATCTGGAAGATCGGGTACCTCCATCAACATCTTCTCAAGCCCATACGACAGCTGATCCCAGACATGAATATATTCTTCAATGTTGATCTTCCCTTTGTTGAAACCTCTAACCAGGATTAGGTCTAGTTTGTCAATCCATGCATATTGCTCCTCATTGAGAGACACTTCTAGAGACCTTCCCATCATCATATCCGCTTCTTACTCCAATACATTTATTAACACGACATTTTCAGTCCCTTCCTCTTCAAAGGTTAGTAGGAGAACCAAAGGATCACCCTTCTTGCTATCCTTCTGGTGGATTTGGGTCCCCAAAACCATCCTCTTCGTAGTTTCTTTCTTTGCCGACTGAGTCTCCAATGGATGAGGTTGTGAGGAATATTCCTTCCTCCCCCTCCTCCTCATGAGGCCCCTATTTCTCTTTGGATTGGGATCATCATCAGTCGAGTGCCCGTGAATAGTCCCCTTTGTCATCTCCATGCCAGGCCATGTTCCCTCTCCTAGAGCGTTTGTCTACAAACTCAAATCAGCTTTTAAGTGGCTTTAAAACCTATTTCACAGATGCACTAGGTTATGAATAAGTTTCGGGCCACTTTACTTCCCTCTGGGTGGATCCGCTTCCACCAATTCCATCCCCTTCCTGCGCTTCACAACATCCTCACTGCCCGACCTTGTATCCTCATCCGCTAAAACTATCGTATCCTCCTTCTGTTCCTTCTCTTCATCCAGCTTCTGATCCCTATTCTATCTAACCAAATGAACATCCTTCGGTGGTCCAGACAGATCCTTCCTTAGTCTAGAGTACACCTCCAACACCAGCAGGTTTCTTTGGGTCGATCCCTTCCTCATCCGATCATCACCAAACATCTCCTTAGTCACTGCACTACAAACCATTGGACCAACTATTTCCTAATCTGTTCGTGACCATTGTGGCCCCTATTATCTCCCAACAATACCGTTAAAAAAATGGGATGAACCATTCTTCTCCCCTCCAATTGCATTCTTGCCTTTGTCGTTCTTTTCCATCCCTCCCTTGTCTTCAGAACCTCGTCGACAAGCTTCTAGTGTTTGACCCAGTTTGTTGCACACAGAGCAGAAATCTCCACCCTTCCCCCTACCCTTCGCTCTTGCTGACCCTCGATTGCAGAAATCTGTAGGATGACCCATGAGGTTGTAGGAAATGAAAAAATCGGTCCAGTGTTCATACACCACTCGCTGTTTACATCGGTATTCTTCGCCGATTGAAACCCAGACGAGATCAAATGGAGGTCTGGATGGATCCACATCCACACAGACCTGTGGATTTACCAGATGGAAAACAGCCTCTATTCGACTATAGGAACATAAAAATATACTAACTAAGTTTCCAATCATCTTTATAATTGAAGGATTTTAAAACGGTAAAGGTAGATTTGGAAAACCTACCCAAACCACCGCGAAAGGAGGATCACGGTTCATGTGGAAATCAATTGACCAACTAAAAAGGAAAAAATGAAAGCCATCATAGCTCCGAGGTTCACTCAACCAGGCTCGAATGAGGTCCTCCTCGCAAGAAAAACGAATCATAACGTGCTAATTATCGAACAACCCCATGGTCGCCCTCTCTTAAAGATCCCATTTGCGAAAGACGAACCTGTTGAAGGAGTCAACCGAGGGCCTCATTTCGCTTATTAATGACCCCATTTTCCATCATCACAAAATATTATAAAATTTGATCATTATCAAATATCATCAATGATATAATCATTGGTTCATTTCTTCTTACAGAATATTCCTCCTTGTTGTCTTTCTCAGGGTGGTAATTGATTGAGCAGTCATAATCCTTGATGATATTTAACCATCTTCATTGGAATATGTTTTTCTATTTCTGTGTGAACATATATATTTAAGTAATTTTTTCTCTGTATATATTTCACACTTTTTCCCAAAGAAAAAAATTCTACCATATTTTTATTGTATTAAACAAATAATACTACACTAAATCAAGTGTGAGATTTTGTTACTTGTGAATTTTCAATTTCCTTGAGGGATGGGTAATGAATTTATCATTACGCATCAACACATATCCCATTCCCATATTGAATGAATTGCTGTAAATTATGAAATTATACCAACTTGTTGGAAGTATGGGCATAAGGGTAGTATAAACCCTCTAATTCAACTTCCCGATGCATTCTTCACATTCATCATTCAGAGATAACTTCACTCCCATCAATGTTATCATATTTAAAGGGTTTCAAAATCATGATAAATTTATCATAAATTGAGGATAATATGATACTAACACCATGAAAACACAGATATCCATCAAAAATGTCATCTTGATCCATCCCTCATTTAATTTAATTGGATGGATTAATAGATATATCTTTTCATGTGATGACATTCCCTATGAATGATACTTTCTCTAAAAACCCACACTTTCTATAATATTCCTAGAGATTATCCTTTTTAAATGTCTCTACTATAGTAATCAGATGCTCAACATGCTTTTCATTGGTTTTGTAGTATATTATAATATCATCAATAAATACTACCAAAATTTTGTAAAGGTAATCTATAATGACTCTAATCATAATATTAAGGATGATATCTAGAGAATAAGTGAGTCTGAATAGAATTACTGTGAATTCATATTTCCCATAACTTGTACAAAAAGAAGACTTGGTTATATTCTCATTCTTAATCCACAAATGGTAATACCCCGATCATAGATCCACCATGGAGTAATGATGTGATCCACATAGCTTATAGATAAAGTTATCAATTCAAGGAAAATAATATCCTTTAATTGTTGTGATTTTGTGGAGCTTATGATAATAAATTCAAGGCACATAAACCCATCCTTCATCTTGACGAAGATGGTTGGAAAACAATAAGGTGAAGCTTATGGCTGTATAAAACCTTTATCTAGATTTTCCAATAGATGTTTTTTAACTCATAATGATCCACCATAGTCATTATATATTGATTATTGGATATTGGAAGCACCCCATGCATAGTATCAATCAATAATTCAACATATCTTATAGGAGGAAGACTAGGAAATTAATTTAGAAATGCATTAGTGAATTGCCTCATAAAAAGAAATTTTTTGAGGAAGGTTCCTTCCTTAGAGTCAAAAATATGAGAAAGATACATGTTCTAATAGGAAATTAATATCCATTCATTAGGTGGTTGTGCTAAATAATATTCATCCACTTCATTATAATTGTATAGAATTGGCTGTCAATTCACTATATGGAGAGTGATGTTCCTCTTGCGATAATTAATGTTGGTTCTATATAGTGAATGACAATCAATGCGAAAAATTGCAGAAAATTACACCAAGGGGAGTATGATGTGGTTATCTCGGATGTTTAATACAAAATATTTGATAGAGTATGAGTTTAATTAATGGGATGTAATAATTTCCCCATTTTTTGTTCTCATATACATCTATATTCAATGATTTTTTGTGTTGTTTAGATTTTTCTAATAATCTGTCTGGATATTAATGAATGTGTAGAACTAGAATAAAAATATTCATTCACTATTATTGAAAGAATAAAAACTATAAATATCACAACATCATTGGTGTGACTCTCTTTAGTAGGAGTTATGTAAAAAGCTCACCTTTTCTACCTTGGCGAATGTTGGTTTCCACAAAAAAACCATTGGATTTGGGAACTGGTTCGAATAGGGCCATAGTCTTTTTAGTTACAGAAATGAGCAATGCATTTAGGATCTAAAATTTCCTTATTTTCCTATACCATAGTATAATGTCTTAATTTTCATCAAATGCAAGCATGGTTCCATTCTATCCCACACCAAAATCATTTTATCTTCCCCTTAATTAAATTTATTGGGTGTTTTTTCCACACAATTGGAATGCGGGAAGATGGAAGTACATAGAATCATTGGATTTATACACCATAAATATACAATTAAATTAAACTTACCACATAATATCCCTCCAATAACCCCAAGATTTTCTAATCTCCATTTTGATTTTTATGGCTCATCAGACAATCTCCTCATAGCGGTCAATCTTCTTGATTTCATGGGATTTCTGCAGGGTAATTTTTACCCCACTAATGAAGTGGAATACTATGCATTAAGGTGTAAAGACATAACCATCTTCGTATCTTGAAAGTTTGGTGATGTTTTTAAAATATTCCCCAACTGATTCATCATTTTTTTTTCTTGAGTTCATGTAAATCTCCTTCTCTTTTAATATAGGGGGTGCATGGAATATATTTATCAAAATAAAATTTACAGAAATACTTCACTCCCATTGCTTCAATATCTTCACGAGGCTTCATATTTTTGATAAATCTCTAGTATTATTGGGCTTAACCATCCATACGATAATTATCTAGAAGAACCTTCTCTTGTTCAAAACAATAATGGATGGATAAGATCTTTAGAAGGGTGTTGAACCATTTTTCGATGATTGAGGGATCAATTGATATATTAAAAGGATGAAGCCATTGTTTCAATAATCTCTTGATTGTGACATTTTCTTTTGTAGGGTGGGTTAGATGTTCCTCTTGATCCATGTTTCTATTCAATTATTTAGTTAACTAATAGAGTATCATGAAAAATAAATTTATCCTCGCTCCAATCAGATTGGGAATGACATTAAATCATTTATCGCATTGATCTTTCTATCAGATGCCAGCTCGAGTCCTCATATTATCGTCCATTATCTAGAATGAAGGAAAAATTAAGGGTAAGCATATTAAATAATTATACCAAAAATGGGAATCTAATTTCAATAATAGATATCATATAAATTATATTTATTTCGTTAACTTGTTAATTTATAGGCTGTATCTATAATTTCCATGATCTATTTATGAAACTATTTTTTATGTGATTTTTTTGTTACAAAATAATTTTTTTAATAATATTATGAATTTACCATATCATATCCACCATGATTTTCGAATCAAGAGTGTGGAACAAACCATTTTCATGCTCCGGTTCCCATTTGTGCTTAGTTCAAAGCGGTGTTTTTGGGTTTTACCCCTAGATACATTGGTTCGAGAGCCACATCTACTTGTTCATATCTATACTGGGATGTATTTTCTTAATAATCCAATAAATCTATAATTACCTAAATTTAGGTATATTTTTTATTATACTATTTCTTATTGATAAGGTTTTCATAAGGGGTTTCTAATCATTTTCCCAACAATGACTAAAAAATCCCTTGAAACCAACTATAAAATCATTGGAATATATTAAACACATTAACATGATTTATTACAGATACATTCACACAATAAAACCTTAAAGAACAAGAGGTATTGTGTCTATGGGGATTAGGAACATTACATGAAATTTTAATACCTAAAATACCACATCATTATTGAAAACTTCTTTTACCTGAGAAATAAAATCCTTCATATTTAGAAATTCATGGGATAAACTGATGATATACATATGAAAAGGTTGTGCAATAAATCCAGTAAGTGAGTAAAAAAGGAATAACTAGAATAACACCACAATAGTTAGACAATAGGCATGTCAATTGTGTCAAAGAGAAACATGAACATGAAGCAATGATATAACATGATTATCATAACATGGAAATGTGGAAACATCTTAAAACAAAACATCCTTCACATAATAGAATTATATAAACACATGTCTCCACATGATGAAAAAAAATCACTATAATGGAATTTGGTAATACCCTAGCCAAACATGATTTATCATCTAATAAATATTTCCAAATGCATTAGAATGATTTTAGGGTGCACCCTTCATAATCATTTCCATATCATGATTCTGTTTTCCATATATATCGTATAAAAGGATTAATTCAACACTATCATTTATTAGAAGATAGTGGAATTTATAATATTTACTTGAATTTATATAATCAATATTTATATGTATATAATGATGAATACCCATTATAGATAAATGGGCATTGTATTCACCACATTATGATTTTGGAATTGAAAATAACGTTTGATTCTGGCATCCTAATAGAATGACATAAAAATGCATATAATTGGTTGATCAGAGATAAAGGGGCCTTTAATTAGATAATGATGAAATGGAATATATGGGGGTCAAATAAATATATCTACCAATAGAAAAAAATTTATAATATAAGGAATAACATAATAATGAAACTTGATGATAGTGGAGAAATAGAATAATTCTTATGAAGTTTTTTCATAGTAACAGGTGTACACGGGAGAAATTAATGATGAAGAAATATGTATATAATCTTTCAAAAATAATAAGGGCAATATCTGAGAGGCGAAAAAACATACCCTATGATTTTTAATTAAATAATAAATGGGTATTAAAAAAAATAAAAAATGGACATGAAATTAGATTATGTGGAAAGAGAGAATCTCATACATGGATATATGATCCCAAAGGCATAATACAGGCATTGTAAGATATTGGGGGAATCATTGTAGTAATTTAGGGAGTGAATATTTGAGTGAGGAAGATATAAAAATAATTTTAGTGAATAAAAATGGCTTCTTGTTTGAGTATCTGAGGGAAAGGAGGGGGAATTCATTATTATTTAGGTTTTCGACACTACACACTAAAATATTCAAAACCACCAACCAGCAGAGAGTTTTTTCCCATGGTTTTATCAAGTTAATGTGGAAATAATTATTTTATATGTCCATGGTACTATGTTGTTAATGTATTTTTTTCTTATGTGGAGATGAGCCACACTCTAATTAAAATGAATTAAAATCATAAAATATATTATACATTTTTTAATATTCACTATAATATTATAAAATAAGAAAAATAAATAAAAAATAACATTATTTCAAAGTTAAAACTATTATTTGGATTATGGTCACTTTTATAGTATAAATTACATCACTATTGTCTCATTTTGATTTCATAAAACACCCAATATGTTTATATTTTTTTAATTTCTACCAAAATATTCAACCATTATAGAAATTATAAAAAATTATGTATAGGATACTTTCGATGACCTGATTCAAAAATAATATTCATTTAATCTATTTTTTCATAAATATATGAATTTTATCTTTTAAAATGATAATTGAAATTTATTTAAAATTTATGGGTATTGAAAAAATCTTATCTTACATTAATAATAATTATATTTTCCAGTCCATTAAAATTATTTACTCATTTATTCTTAATAAATGTTATTTGATAATAATATTTTATTAAAATCGTAATTATTTCATAAATTTACTTATTATTTAAAATAAATTGTTGAAAATTAAACATTTTGTTTTATCGTATTAAAATATAAATCTTATCATAATGATTACCTAATAATGTATAGATAAGAAACTGATATAATCATCATTTATAATAATTTTTTATAATATAATTAATAAAACTTCAATTAAATATAATAATATTTATATTTTTAAACCCTTATATCACCCACATAAAACATAAGGGTAGGGTGTACGATGGTGACCGACTCTTCAAGAGGCTCATATAATAATTCCTTGTGGGTAATCATTATTAACTTGAACTTCCTCCGTAGGTAATTCCACTCAATCCTAATGTTCTAAAGATAATCTTGGGATTGGTCAAGAGAGTATCCTAGTGACACTATATTCTTTTCGAGCTCCAACAAATGAGCTTCGTATAGACTGAGTCTATTGGATGAGGCCATCCTCTCATTTGTCTATATCGAATGATTTTTTTAAACCATGTATTTGTATCAGTTGTGTGATCACTATTCAATGACTATATTGTCATCAATAATAATACTTATGACTCATTTAAACCTATTTATAAATAAAATTAAAGTGAATGTGTTTCCTATATCCATAATTCAATAAAATAAAGTGAATTTTATTCATAAATGATCTGTTCGTTACACTTTTTTTAACTTATTTGTTCTGAATCCCATTGATTTTTTTGATTTTTAAATGATTACTGGTGTATAGGTATCCATAACTAGTAACATTTGTTGTAGTTAAATGTTTATTAGAGGAATAATAAATTATTATTTAAAATAAATTAGTTGAAAATAATTTGTTACCTGTATTTTTAAAATGATCTTAATATTAAAGTAAATATGATTGTTTTTTACAAATTAATATTACATTTTAATAACATTAAATGATTAAGGTAATCATTTGTTTTGATGAAAAAATGTTATTTAGATTTGGAATATATTTTTTACATAACGTTTGGAGGCCTATATGATTTAATAAGGGATTTATGGTGATTTGGATTATTTATTAAAAAGATAATAATATATTTTATATTCAATGAATAAGGTATATATCTTTTTAATTTGACTTTATGAGTGATAAATTCTATTTAGGGATAATTGTTAAATTGATATAAGAGGAATATGTGACAGAATCATTATAATTTTAGGTTTTTTACTTATTTATGTATATTTTGAAGTGGTATATTGTTATATATTAAAGGAATAAATAATGATGAGTATTTGAATATATTTTTATGTATTTTTATATTAATGTTAAATTTATTCACATGAATTTTTAATAGTACGGTGTATTATATAATATTTTTATAACTATTATTTCTATTGGTTAGTATATAAAAACCAAAGAAATAACATGTCATCCTCTCATATATATTTTAATCACCTCAATGATTATTTTATTTCTTCATGCAAGAAAAATTCATCTAGAATAATAATTAATTACATTAATATATAATATTGAAGTGGAAAATATGTTGAATATAAAAACTCTGATTTTGATCCATTTTTTCTTTAAATATTTTTTTTATATCTTTGATTTATTTGTTGGAGTTAGCACTATCAATGAGTGTCTCAGAACCTAGGAAATTATAATATAAAATTTTTTAATATATATTAATTGGTGTGAAGGAAATTTTTGTGTATTAATACCTTTTTCTTTGTTTGGGACCTGATATGGGAAAATATGAAACCATATATGATTCTGGAACCTGGGGATTACTCAATCCAGGATATAAACATGTTTAACATCAAATTTTCTATAGTACGTTGCCAATATGTTATATGTTTAATAAATTTAATTAATTATGTAATTTTTAAAAAAATAACAGTACAACTGAATCCCTATACAAATGACATTTTATGGATAATCGATACAGTTATACACATAAACCATAGAAGATTTGACAGGATGATTGTTCTTTGTTAGCATTGGGGGAACCTAAGGATGTAGATCAACAATAATATTAAGTATAATAAAAAGGTAGAAAGAAAATATAGTGTACCATCTTCATCATAAGTGAATTTTATCTTCACTAATAATATATCCATTATTGGTGTAGGGATTCATATATAAAATTTTTACATTTTTTATAATCATGGATTTATTGGATTCATTATCTGGATAAGTGAAGATATTTCATCATATGATCCCAAATAAAAACTAATTTTTATGAATTACTTTTTATTTTATTTTCCATGATATAGCCCTTGATTCTAAATATTCTAATTTTTTGGATTACATCATCCAACGATGCTCATATACATTTGTTTTTTACCCCATTATTTTACGTTCTATATCACTGGACCATGGAGTTATAGATTGACATTTCTTAATTGGTCCCAAGAGATATTTATCCCTCATATTCATGGTTATTTGATTAATGGTGGATGTTTTTATTTTTATGTGATGGAATATGATGGGATCCAAAATTAATGGTGGTTAATATGGGTTTTGGGACCATGGTAGGTAGACGATGATCGACAGACAACCATGAGGGTGATCAGATTCAGATTTATGATCACATGAGCCAAAGAATTTAAAACCAATGACATTTTATTATAATTTAGGTTGTTGAAGTAGAATTATTTTTAATGGAAAGTAATAATATATATACCAAATGATTAATACTCATTATTGTATATGAATAACCAAAATATATTCCTTATAATATGGATAAAATGATGTCTTTTAGTACCTTGGATTTAGTAGCTAGTGTTCTAGGTGGATGTAAATAAAAGAGTCCATGTATGCACCATAAAATTACCATAAAACAATGATGATATCTATTTTAGTACACTACATGTTCCTAAGAACATATATATAAAGTACACGGGAACAAATTGACTTTTTTGGAATGAAGTTATACTCACAAAGAACATGGTTACATGGGAACAACCGGTATTATAGGCACACACTGAGTGGAAATTGGAAGCTCATGTGTGTAAGAGACATGATTGGTATAGAAATATATTATATATAGTGGAACAAGGCTTCACAATCCATTTACAAGGCCGAACACACCATGGTGATGAGGTGAGGTCACATGCCATGTATCCCCACATTCTCCATCTATAATTATCTCATTAAATAATACATTATGTATCTCTTTTATATTTAAATGAATTTGAGAATATAAGTATCCTATTATATATATTAATATATATATATATATATATAACATAATGGTGGAATTCATTGTGGAATATTATATTCATGATGATGTGTTCCAATCTGGTTTATTCTTCATGCAATTATTTTGAAATATTAGTGATTATTGTGGATCCTCAAAGATATGACATGGAATGTACTCCCCTGTCACATCAAGTAACATGTATAAAATTATAGTTAAATTTATGTATTCAATACTCACCATAATAAAATATATTGATGTTACACTGCCTATGGTTGTGTAGTCCCCCATCATTCAGCTTTATAGGGAGTAGGTCCCCCACTTTAGTTTTCCTCCCTTATATTTTGAGAAGTGCTCTGAGGTACAATCTCATACACACACAATCAAGAGGGGTTTTGCATAATTAAATGTAACATTGATAGAAATATGGATCTATGGTCATAATCATTGAACATAGTTGGTATATAGAGATAGATATATCCATTCTCTCTGCTCCGGTATTTGTTATGAAGATATATATGTGTTGTGTTGAACTGGCTATTGATGTTTCATTCTATTTTGACTTATGTGGGTTTTTTGGAATCCAAATGGGTATGAGTATAGTCACCCATATATAGTTATTTCCTATATGTTTGGTTTATTATAAAAATTATTGGATGATCAGTGATGAATTTTATGGAGCATGGTAATACATGGTTTCATTGATTGTGTTCAGGTTCCATACATAGAGATCATGAGCCATTATATCATCAAATATATATTCCTTTTCCACTTCTTATTAGGTTGGGACAGAATATCATGTAGGAAAAGTATTTTCCCCCATTTATAATTTTTTTTCTGTTTTACTACGACTTATTTTGTATAGTGTATTGCATACATACTTGTACATTATATGTTATAATCATTTATTTTTCCCCTCAATTTTTTCATGGATATTGATGAGTGCATGCATAGAAGTACAATATGATAACTCCTCCCATTCATTTTATATAATAAATAATCTTGGAAAAATCTATTTGTTAATCATATTTTTTTGTGGTGATGTCACATCATACTTTCTGCCATCATGGCCGGACATGTGGGTCAAGTTCTTACATCAAATCTCAACAAATTAATGAAATTTATATATGGAATGTTAATAAATCATATAAATATCATATCTCTATTTACCAATATTGATGTAAAAATAGTCCCTTATATCTAGAGAAAATTATCATCAAATAAAATTTCTATTTCATTACCAATATTTATGTTGAGTTTAGGATCTTTTTTTAAGTCATAATTATTTATGGTTTTGTTTTCATTGTATTTTTTAATACAATTTCCTCAACAATTCTTAATTATTCATTTAAAATTATCTTTCTCCTGGATAACGACAAATTAATTTACATATTATGTTAATATTAATTGGAATCCTAATTCTATGTTATTTTAATAATAATTCATTTTCCCTTCTCAATGATGAAAAATAATATTATATTATCTATTATTTTTTTGTGAGTTTTCAAAAAAGTTATTTTATAATATTAATTTTTTATTGGAATTAGTCATGAAAATGATTTTAACAATTTTCCTTAGATTGGATATAAAATTGAAAGGTAATAATTCCATTTAATGGGATATAATATAATTTTACATCATTTTTTTACAGTTTTATGTAATATATGGTTTTATACCATATAGTACACAAAATACGTTATTTAAACAAATAATGAAAATGAATCAGCTATTATTGTTTAAATATTATAATTATATGTTATCTATTAGTTTTTTAGGAATGAATATATTTTATAATAATAAAAAATATATATGAAAATGTTTTCAATAAATTATTATAAAATCATATATTTATTATCAAATTATTTTAAATTAATATATAGTATACTTCTGATTAAAGAGATAATTTTCATAAATATTATTTTATCTAAATTTTACATTAACCAAAATTGATAAATGATTATAATAAAATAAATATATTTTATATATTATATGAAATTTAAATTCATCATAATAGATTTAATAGAAATATAATGACAATAATTTAATTTTATTGTTGAAAAAATTCATTTTCATCAAAAAAAAATATTGTTGGATATTGTGCATGAATAATAAAAAAAACATTTCCAAAATTTGAAATTTTATTTTACAAATGGAAATAAATTATTCATCTAATAATTTCATAAAATTAATTGGATACGATTTTGATATTTTTCTAAAAAGTTTAATTGTTGATTGATTAGTCAAATTGAGTTTTTTTAAAATGTACAATTTTTTCATAGAATGATGTTTTTTTAATTTTACATTTTTTTAATTTTTTATTATTAAAAATATGAAGTGGTTAATTAAATTTTTACTAAATTATTACATAGTAACATAAATATCATTTTATTCTGGTATATGTATACTTTTTGGAATAAAATAACATATTTTGAAAAACAATTTTTGTTCTATTTTACACTCTTATATAAAATTTAATTTTTTTCTATTTATAAAAATTTAATCATAAATAAATAATTATATATTACATATTATGTTATTTTAATTTAAAAATTAGGCTAATTTTATTTTTGGGCATTATGAATAGTGACCATGGGAAAAAATGTCAGCATAGTAATGGGTGAATCCTATTAATTAAGGTGAAATATTAGTGATAAGGCCATGTAAAATATTTTGTTAAGATATATTTGATGGTCGAATGTTATACCCTATGAATATAAATTAGATTTTTACTTTTTTATAACCAAATTATGTTTATTATGAATTTAAAATATTCATGTTCTCATTAAGAATACAATTATTCCACCCTAGTCACATATTAAAGAGAACATCCGTTCCTATAATCTAAACACATTTTGAGAAATCTAGATTTTCCAATTCTATCCCAAAATCTACCAATTATCTATCCCTAAATTATAGAGGTCCTAGTATTAAGAAAACAATAATATTATAAGGATCTAGTTTTATTCTAAGTGTTGATTGTAAATGATAAGTTGTTAAATAATGTACATAGAATGTTTGGATATGTGGTAAGGGATTTATCATGTCAACTTCCATTCATTGATACTATTTCTTTTATCACAACTTATTCTATTCTATTTTGTGTGTAATTATTGTTGAATCAATAAGGTTTTCCTTATGACTATTCCATTCCTTCATTCAAGGGGGTGATTGTTAAGTCATTAAGACTTTCATTATGGATTGACCATTTCTCTTATTTTTGAAAATCACAAACACCTTATCTTAAGGAAAATTCATTTTTACCCCATGTTATACTTCTATAAGGAAAATTTCCCTCCCCAATGAAATTTACCCTTACCATGTTTAATTGTCCATTTCATATTTTTCCAAAGTATAAAATTTGGATTGAATATAAATCCTTGGAATCCTATAAATACCTAGATATGAAGGATTCAGTTCTAGGATCAAAATTCTCATAATTTTGGTTACGAACTCTTCTTAGTTCTGACTACGAATTTTGAATCAGAAATCTAGTTACGAACGTTCTAAGTTATGACTCTGAATTATGAATCAGAAATCTGGTTATGAACTTCTTGAGTTCTGACTCTGAATTCAGAGTTAGCATTTTGGTTGCTAACTTTTTGAGTTCTATCTCTGAATTATGAATAATAATTCTTGTTATGAATGTTCTGAGTTCTGACTCCGAATTCTGAATACAAATTCTGGTTACGAACTTTCTATGTTATGACTCCAAGTTCTCTGATTTTAGACTCTAAACTCTTATGAGTTCTGACTCCAAATTCTCATGAACTCTGACTCCGAACTTTGTATGTTCAAGGTCCGAATTTATGTGAATCTGGACTCCAAATATCCTTGAAATTCAGACTTTGGAATTTTATATAATTCATGATCTGCATATCTACAAAAAAGAATCCACGTATCCTTGTATTGTAGACTCCAAATTCAATTCTGGATATACTCCAAACATTCAAATTTTCCTTACAATCTGAATATCAGATTTAAGTTATAATTACACTCATTTCGTTATAAAACTATGTCATTATTTCAGTTATCAACTAACTATTTTTTTACTGAAACGTGTACAGGTCTCTCTAAAATTTAAGGAAAAATATGACCATTGGAGGAGGGAGATTACCGTTGGAGTTGTGCCTATAAATAGGAGCTCATTTGAAAGTGTTATGGATATATAGAAATGTTCAATGACTCTTGAGATTACATGTTGTTGAAGTGATTTCTAGAGAGAGACTCTCAGGAATAATTCAAAAAGTTACGAACAGCTTATTCAAACATCTCTTTATGCAGATTTTCTTAGTGTAGAGGATCGATTTCCTTAAAATCAGAGACATCGGGTTGTAATGTCAGAGGTGTCGATTTCCTAACAAATCAAGGGCTTGCGAGGATAGCATGACAGATATCGATCTTCCGATTGAGGTATTACCTGGGATTGGGTATGATAGACTTTCGTGAATGTATAAATCAAGGGAACTCTTATCCAGGTTAGTTGGATACCCTCCTCATTGGGTTAAATGGGCTTCTAATTGTTACTTGTAGTGTTACTACATTGTCTTTCATTTTGTATTTGTATTGTTGAATAATGTATAACATTCATATACTTCCTTAATCTTGTACTCTGATTTTATATTATTCTATTCACTTTAAGGTAGAATCTAAGTTGGTGTAAACTTTTGTTATGTTTCATTTCTGGAATCACTTTTCTGGAATCAAGAAAGTTATTATAAATTAATGGTGTTATGAATTTTGGTTATGCAAAATTTCCTTAGGATTTTCTAAATAAAACAATTCACCCCTCTATTGTATTTGATAATCTATTCGATTTTACATTTGGTATTATAGAGTATATCATACTCAGACATACCATCAAACAATTGGTATTAGAGGGATGGTTTAATATGAATTAATCTCATGATTAGATTCAGAAGGGAATCCTCATAATTTAACTTCCAGATTCAAACTTTTTCAGAATCTATTATTCAGACTCATTAAGTTTGGATTCAGTTTGGCTAAGGGATACAATATCTAGTTTCATGATAAGAATATTTTCTCTTGTTTAAATTTTTTTTCTATTAATATGTTTTGTGTGGAAAAAATTTTCTTAAAGATGGCAGGAATCAATGTTGGTCCCATAGACAATCATAATCCAACAATACCTCCTATCTTTGATGGAAATTATTACGAATACTGGAGGTATCATATAAAGACATTCATTATCAATACTGGTGTTGATAATTTTTTTATGATTATAGGAGGATATAAAATCCCTGACAAGGAAGTTAGTACCTTTACCAGTCAAGAAAAGCATGAATATCAACTGAATTATAAGGTACGCAATACATTACTTTGTTCCATGACTAAAAATATATATAGAAAAGTTTCATCATGTGAAGCAGAAAATTCTATATGGAAAAAACATGAAGTTACTCACCTTGGAACAGCCAAGTTTATTGAAACAATAAGATCTATGCTGAAAGCTGGATACCATGGTTTTAATTTTCCTTATAAGGAACCCATATTTAAGGTTCAATTAAGATTCATGACTATTGTAAAAAGTTTACAATCCATATGTGAGAAAGGATTATATGATGAGCCTCATGGTGATAAGATCATAGTTATCATTCCAAAAGAATGGGATTCCAAGAGGAAAAATATTTATAAAAATAGGAGAGATGCGCAGATTTCCTTAGATGAGTTGTTTGGAAATCTTATTCAGCATGAAACCAGAATGAAGAGAGATGCGGAAAATGATAAGAAGAAGAATGGGAATGGATGAGTTTCTATTACAACCACATATAAACATATGAAATCCAAGACCCCAAAAAGAGTAACTACATCAAAGTCAAAGAAAGTCATTATTCAGTCAGAATCCAGTGACACAAAAAATTATGATAATGAATTAGCTAATCCTGCTTGGATAATGAACACGATTGTAGCTCAAAAGAACCATCAGAATAAGTAAAAGAAGAAAGACTAATTGGATAATAAAGATGGAGAATTCACTTATCATGAATGTAGAAAAAGAGGTCACATAAGACCTGATTGTCCATTGTTGAAAAAGAAGGAAAATAAGTAATGGAATTCAGAAAGGAATAAGATCAAATTCTATATATCAAAGAACAAGAAAATCCTTAAAGCTGATGATACATGGTGTACTAGCTGTGGAGAATCTATAGAAGGTGAATATTCTGAATATGATTCATCAGCACTGAAGAATATGTGATTCATTACTACTAATTATTTCCCTAATACACGTCTTATGGCCAACGTACGCTCAAACGAGGCTATAAAAATTTATCTCTTGATAAGAATTACTATTCTAAAAATAGTACTTCTAATGAAGATACTTCATCTTCAAAAAATGAAGACATAACTTCATATGAATATGTTTTAGATTATCCAAGTTAGTTGAATCCTGAAATTGTAAAATTTCTATGAAATTAGACAATGAAAATACTAGGGAAGAAATTATTAAAAAAGATATTTCAGATCATTCTGGATATCTTGGAGATAAATATAATCTTTTAGAAAAACATTCTAAATACCTTGAGAAAGAAAATTCTGTTATGGAAGAAATTTCTAATGATCTTAATAATTCTATCTTATAGATGAATATTTTTTAGGATAAATCTAACTCTAAGGAAAATATTCCTGAGGATAGGAAATAAGTCAATAAACTAAAATATGAAATATTGTTTCTTAAGAAGCTTCTTGAAAACTTTACCTCTAGGAAGGAAAATTTTGACATGATGTATTCTCAAATTAATCCTCACGAAAAACACTACTAGAGGTGGTTATACTAACCAAATACTTGTTTTCAAAAACAACTATTTTTTCCTTCTAAAGCCCCTTTTTTGGGCTAAAAGTCAATGTGGTGGGCATTGGAAGAAAAATCATTCCATGAATAAAACTAAATCTATTGGGTTTCATAAATCTTATTTTTATAAACACATGTGGATACCCAAAAATTTTTTGTCTAACAATTCTGGATCCAAGAATGTTTAGATTCAAAAAACCTAACCTTTTCTTATATTTAGGAAAATAGATAAGGTACCAACAGCATTACGTGGTACATGGATTGTGGATGTTCCTGGAATTTGACTGGTAAAAAAATAATTTGAAAAGATTATAAAGGCGAAAGGAGGAAATGAAAATTTTGGAGATAATACTTTGGGAGATATTATTGGTATAAATAACATCGTTCTACTTGAAAAAACCTTGATATCAAATGTTTTATTTATTCAAGTTCTTAGGAACAACCTCATTAGCATATGTCAGTTATGTGCTGGTGGTTACCTTGTGAATTTTAGGAATGAAAAGTGATTGGTACATAATTCCATGGAATAGTTTATTCTCTCTCCCCATAGGCAAGAGAATGTTTACACACTAAACATAGAAGACATTAGAAACCAATATCTTCCTTGTCTTATTACAACAGAAGATCATTCTTCTTTGTGGTATATAAGGCTAAGACACTATAACCATAAGAACTTATGTAAACATGCTATTAGAGGATTTGTTAAGGATCTACCAGAGCATATATTTGATTATTCTATTGTTTTTGAAAATTTTCAATATGCCAGGAAACATAAATCATGTTTTAAATTAGTCGGTGAAGTCTCAACTACTGATGCATTACATTAAGTGCATTAAGAACTTTTTTTCCAACACAAACTATAAGCATTGGGGGAAAATATTATGTATTTATCTTGGTTGATGATTACACTAGATTTATGTGGGTATATTATCAAACAAATAAGTCTGAATCTTCTTCTTATTTAAATAGTTTTAGAGGCCAATTCAAAAATTAGAATGACCTTCCATTCATTTCTATTCATAGTGATCATGGAGGAGAATTTCAAAATTCCGATTTTGAATATTTTTGTAGTAGAAAAGGCATCACTCACAACTTCTCAGAACCTAGAACAACTCAACAAAATGCAATTGTTGAAAGAAGAAATATATATCTTCAAGAGATTACAAGAACCATGATGATTGAATATTCTGTAGCCAAACATTTTTGGGATGAAGATGTTAATACTGCTTGATATACTATAAATTGATTTTTGATTAGACATTTTCTTAATAAAACTCTTTATGAGTTATGGAATCGTAGAAAACCAAGACTTTCTTACTTTATGGTTTTTGGTTGCAATGTTATTATTCTGAACAATAATGATAATCTTCAGAAATTCGTACCAAAATTTTATGAAGGGATATTCTTAGGCTACTCCACATCATCTATGGAAAATTGAGTTTTCAATAAAAACACGCGTACAGTTGAAGAGACAAATATGTTAAATTTGATGAAACTGATCCTTTTTTTATGCAACCCCAGCCTACATCCTTAGTGAAAAATAACATATCCTTATGAATATTAATATGACCCTAATGAATAGTCAATTATATTAATTTTTTTTTCATAAGGCATTAAGATAATCACATCTAGGTAAATTTTTCAATTTTATATAAATGTAGTAATAAAATTAATGATGTTAATTTTTTAATAATGTATGATCTTAATTAAAAAATAAAAATAAAAAACATTTACAAATTCATTTTCAAAATATTTAGATCATTTTTGAATTCTACATGTCAAAAATGGTAAGGATGATTTTTTTGAAATTTTCTGAAATACCAGAATTTTTTATGAATAGTGAAATACGGTAAAATATCATATATTCAAATTATCAGTAAAATACAATATTTTGGAAATCATAATTTATTTAATAATACTTCGTTTATAATAATATTCCATTATTACTATTTGGGCCAAATTAATTATGAATAATCATAGTCTTGAGAAAATTTATTATAATAGTGATTAAAAAATGAAAAATATATCATCTCATAAACTATTAATACCTCCCTCATAATCCTCTTCCTCCCACTACTCTCAAGATATGATACATACCTATGTTCTACCAAGTATGACTCCCAAGACTCTTCCCCACGTCCAAGATCTTTTTTTCTCACCAAAAAGACAAAACCAACATCCTTAAGAAGGATCTCAAGGAGATTGGATCAAGAGGTAAACACCCTCTTTGGTATTCTTTATTTCCCTTCACTTTATTTTTATTTTTAATTTACATTGGATTATGTTTGAAAATGACCTTCCATATTACCATTACTACCTATATAATTAATGAATTATTAGAATCCTCTTTTCCCTCATCAATGAAATTTATGAAATTTTAAGCGACATCATTAGGCTTCTTAATTTGGGTAAGGGATTTCAGAAGTTTATTTTATTTCGCGATTGTTTTTTTTATATTCTATCTTCAAATCCCCTAACTCAAGACGCATAAAAGATCCATAATTTTACATTTACTATATTTCATCATGATTTTGGAATAATCACAATTATTATTCTTCTCCTCTCCCACTTATTGACGAAATTAAAACACAATCTATGGTGTGTCTATTTACCGACAGCATGAATGTTTTGATTTCAATTTCACTTACATTATTAAATAATGGTCATTAAAACCATTTTCTTTAGTAGAAACAAATTATAATTTAGGTATTATATCTTATAAAAGGTTTTAGAATCATTTTTCACACATGTTATTAAATTATAAAATAAAATGAATTTGTTACGAGAGAAGAATATCAAAATTGACCTAATGAAATAACAATAATGTTTAAACATATTAATCATACACATGTAATGATTAAAAATGATAAATGGTATATTTTATGGTTCTTTTAAATATATAAATACGACTCCATTCCAATTTTGGATTTTCATTTCTAATCGACAATAACATCCATCATGAACAGATAATGGAAAACATGTAATGAACACACTCAAAACAATGCATGGACCAAAATACCAACAATTATATTGTGAAATAATATAATAAAATGTTCTTAAAATGTATTATAATGATGAATATACATATTCAAGATATTAATAACACTATTTTAACTATTATACAATTGTTTTAAATGATTTTAAATACGAAAAACTCGAGGTAATGAAATTCATAACATGCTTTCCATTCATTGGGTTAACCTTCTATTTCATTATTTATAAGGTATTAAAATTTAAGGTGGGATGGGATTTGTTTATATTATGTCTAGTTGTGTGTATATATAGTGTATATACATATTTCATCATGTATATTAAGTATTTATTCAATTATATGATATTTGAAAGGGGTTTTTCAACTAAAATATTCTATCAAAATTTTGGTTTATGAAATACAAAGTACATGTTTTTATGAACTTATTCTTGTTTTATGATTCTGTTCAGGTTCGTGGTAATTTTTTATGATGAATTTTGTTACCTATATCTCCATCGAATGCATTGTGTATGTCTATGTTGGATTTCGTTTGTATGGTTACTCGAAGTGTAACTGCGATGGTTACACAAATTTTATTGTAGCCACTAGGTATACAAATTATAATACAGCCAAGAAGGTTAAAAGATTAAATAAGTAATTCCCCCATATACCTTTATGGTTTTATTAATGTTCTTATTTATTTTGAGAATCTTGTGAAAATCTCATGTTTCACAATATATCAATATATTGGTGACATTTGTATCATTTGAAAATGATTTCATACATTACAAGTATTCATGGACTAATGTTCTATTTTCTTTATATTATGACCCTTTTGTGATTTTTGTGATCACACCATGTTTTTAAATGAATTTCACAGGATAAAAGGAGTTGTATGTCAACTAATAAATCCATGTAAAATGTCATAAGAGTTTTCAATGAAATATTGTTTTATATGAAATGTTATATATAGTGCATGAATTGATCACTTTCTTATGGTATCAAATCTGTAATAATGTGTAATTTTATGGATATTTTATGTTCCAATTAAATATTGATTTAATATTGAAGAGATACCAAATGTAAAATGATGTGATTTTATTGACTAAATTCATGATTTTGTAATGTAATATGACCAGGTATATATAGTTGGTATCATAAGATGGTTTAGATAACATTAGGTATTATAATGTTGTTAATATAATACAATAAATGTTTTTTAACTATAATTTTAACTTTATTTAATATGTAATTTAAATATTAGCATTTTTCTTTGACTAAGTGATGATTGTTCTAAATTGAAGTTCGTAGAAGAAAAATGGACGCTGAAGAGGATTGGAAGGAAATAATGACATACTTCTGAATATGTAGCCTAGAATGGTGTGGATTAGAATATAGAAGTTTGTGATAGTAAAGGTTCTGCTAACACATGCAATAAATGTTTTCATAACCCATGCAATATGACAACCAATGATACCGCAATAGGTCATTAAAATATTAGATCATTGTATGAGACAACACCCTTCTACATTCAATGGATCTTCTGACCCAGTAGAAGAATAAGGATGGACCAAATCACTTGAAAAAATATATGATGAAATGGGTTGTACAGATAATAAAAATTTATGACATTCCATTTATCAGTTTGAAGTTGAAGCTTATCTGAGGTAGTCAATGGTTAGTAATATCCAGGATAATAAGATACTGATTCCTTATAGTGGGATGAATTTAAATGATTTTTCCTCAAATAATATTTTACTAATGAGGTGTGACGTAGGACGGAGAGGAAATTCCTTGAATTGAAGAAAAATTTGGTATACTCAGTGGTTGTGTATGGATAAAACTTCACCCGACTGGAGGGGTTTTCCCTAAATCTTTTTCTTGATAATGATAGTAAAATATACCACTTTAACTTAAGAATGAAACAAGAGAATCAAAGGGTGTTGGCCTCCTGTGAATTCAATAGTTATGAGAAACATGTCTGATGTGCTAAGAGGGTATATTTGGAGTTTTCTAATGATAACATGTATTTTGGAAACAAGGAGACGAAGTGGTATAACTAGAAACTGATTGGTAAGAATCAACCAAATAAATATTAAGGTAAGAAAATCCAGTTTCCTAGTAGTGAAAAATGTGGAAAAAGGCACCCTGGGGAATGTCTTACGAAAAGTAGGAAGCATTATTGATGAAGTTATTTTTGACATATGGCCCACAAATGTAATTCAAATGATCTTCTGAATAATCTTGATAAGAATAATGGAATGTTTTTTAAATGTTGTGGAATGGGTAATTATGAAAATGCATGCCCAAAGTGTGATCTGAATGAAGAATAGAAGCCATACTATAAGTAAAAAAGTTTTAATGAGATCCTTCACGACTACATTAGTTGATGATGGGAAATCCAATGATGTTGTATCAGGTTCTTTGTTTGTTAACTCATATTTTTTCAATGTTTTTTTGATATAGTGTATAAAAATTCTTTTATTTCTATGAAATTTTCTGGTAAATTGAAAATATAACCTAAAAAAAATGGGACCTGAATTTATTTTTTAGAATCCTTTGTGAATATTATAGAAATAAATTATTATAATAATCTTTCTATTATGGTCTATGGAGATATTTTACCTAAAAACCCTGTTTTTTTCCTTTAGTTTACATTGATGTTATTCTTGGAATGAATTATCTTTTTATTTATCATGCTATGATTTGTTGTAGAGCTAAATAGGTCATTTTTTAGAAAGTGTTTTAGTTTTTAATCAAGAATGATCCCATAAAATTGATTTAATAGAAGGAATCAAAGAAACTAATGAAAGATGAAAATGAAATTTGTCATTCCTATATTGTTGAAAACAATGGAATTGTTCATATTAATTATGTTATAGTGGTAAATGAATACCTTGATGTTTTTTTTCTGACGAGTTATCTAGTGTCATTCAAGATCAGAAAGTCTAGTTCAAAATTGAATTTGTTCCCGATGCAAAGAAAATTTCAAAACATCATATCATATGGATCAAATAGAACTTCTTGAATTAAAAAATCAGTTCTATGAATTTTAAAATAAAGTCTACATTCATCCTAGCACTTCACAATGTGCTCATCCAACATTTTTCGTTAAAAAGAATGATGGTTCCATGAGACATTCCATTGATTATAGTGCATTAAAAATAATCACTATTAAAAAGAATTATCACTTTCCTCACATCGATTACACATATGATAAGATCCAAAAAACTCATAACATTTCCAACATTGACTTGAGAACTAGATACCATCATTTAATGGTATAAGGCCCTGACCATAAAAAATTAAATAATCGTGAATTAAATGAATAATTCACAATGAGGATCTTTTCAGGATTATGGTTTCAGAGAATTAAGTCATAACTATTACAACTCAAAAGATTATAAAGTAAACACTTCTACTTAGTTACCATTTTTTTCATAAAATAAAAACTCCTAAAAAATAAATATGACTAGTTCCATGTTTTAGACAGCATGTCTTTCTGTGATCCCATACTTGACCCTATTCCACATTATGTCCTATGATAAACATTTCAAAAACATGGGATGAGCAAAAAAAGCTCAGTAAGGATATAGAAAATACAAAAAGGAAACATTAGTCCATGTATAAATAAAATCATTGAAATCATACTTTACTCATAAAACATAAGCACTTTAACATTCCTCATGAAATCATAAGATTTATGAATAACACATAGAAATCATAAGACATAATAGTAACAAGAGGCATTCATATCATTATTATGTAGGGAGTAACCCTCATGGTTACGTTTGGAATACCCATCAAAGTATATTCCCTAAATCTCTTTAGAGACACCTTATCGTTTAACTTCTTTGCATTACCCAATGCATTGTAGATCTACCTCAGGCTCACCCGCCCTTAGTTTATCATATAACCACCCGACATCATAAACAATGCCCATGACCATAACATAATCGTACCACATAAAACATGAATAAAGGAAACATAAAATTTCCATATTTCAATCACAAGATATCAATACAACACATTCATATAATCAAAACATTATGAAAACCATTTTCAATACAAAAATAAATGAAAAGTAAAACATGGTATTTATTTTTCATTTAAAAACATCATGGCTTGTAGATGAATCTGAAACTCAAATAATGGTCACGACAGCAAAGAATTCATTGTTGCCGCATACATAAGACAAAAACATTAATTTGTTCATTTAGTAAAACACTTCGTGTAAAAATATTTCTTTTGAATTAAATTAAAAATCAAAAGGGTTTTATACACCATATAAAATATAGTCATGTAGAAATCAAAAGATTCATCAATGAAAGGAGATTGATACGATGCCCCGTCCAAAGACGGTATCTATAGATTAAAGATAAATCAATTACATAATTATGTTTGAAAAATATAAATACACTCAACATTAGTGGATATTAAGTGTAAAAAAATCATAGGTCATCCACACATACTCATAGAATGACATAATCATGAAGTATAGGTTTAAACCAAAGAATTGAAATTGGGTTAAGAAGTTCCCTTGCAGAAATTAGACAGCCTAATGGTGTCACATTAAAATTCATAAATTGTGTTAATTAGAGATAAAAAGGGTATCCCATCACATGAACATAAAATTTACAGCAATATAGATATAAAATATCATATCCCAACATTAAGAAGATGTAAATTAAAAGACCTAACAAAAAAAGTATTTTAAAAAGTGGAGGGTGAAAGGTTCCCTTACCAATTTGGGTAACTTTCGAAACGTACACCGCATGAAAGAAGAACAATACAATGTTGATGTAAATACCCATTAGAAAAATTATATTACACAAATATTAGAATAATTGGAAGTATATAAACTAGTAAAAGAGATAGTGAAAAATATAGCATGAATCTCACAGAAAAAAAAAGTGAGATAAAAACTATTTACCTCATTGTAATAAATCAAGTCGTATGAACAAAAGATAATAAACAACAAATGAATCTCAAATTAACATGAATATAAATAGAATAATGATAATATATATGAAATGGCAGTACACAATACACCACACTAAACAAATAATTTGGAAACAATGGAATTCTCACAGAATAAAAAGTTAGATAAGAAATCCCTTACCTAAAATCTTACTTGTCTTGTTCGTTTATTTATATTACTGAATAATAAACATAGGTCAATTTATAATTTATTAAGGACTTAATTTAATGTTTATTATTCAATTAATATCACATATTATCATTTTATAATAATTAGTTAATTATGTGAGTTCATATCATACGTTTTGTTGATGTTCTGTACATGAGTCAAAGATGAAGTTGTTTGGAATGAATTTCCCATGTAGTTATATGTACATCCCCTCCAGAGTGGTATTAATGATTTAAATATCATATATATCTAGTATATATTAATTTTATAATATTACATAACATTTTGAGATAAAAAAGTAAATGTACCATTCATGGAGACGGTAGGCCGTACATACGCATGAACACTACATTCATTTTCTTGTAATATAAATGGATTTTAAAAATAAATGAGATATAGATATATTATAATTACATTATAATATATATTTTATATAGGTAACATATTTTAATTAATTAAATTCTTTATAAATTCCATTTTTGGCATGAACGAGTCACATCACTTGAGGGGGCGGTAGTCCACACTCTCCCAAATGAAATTACCACATTTTCACAACATGAAAAGAATAAATGTATGTACTAAATATAAAATACAGAAGCATAGAGAGGAAATAAATATAATATATATCATATATAAATATATTTCCATCATAATGGACAGCATGAGAGGTGTTAAAAAGTGATTGAACAATCATTGTTTGGTGAGGAAGTAATTCACCACTCACAAAAACAGTATGTTCTTTAACCATAAGGCGAAGGAGTGTGTAAGTGTAAGTATAATACTTATAAGAACAACATCCTAGTATATTTATTATTCTTTTTTTAATATTGGATCAAATAATAAGAATATATTCGTGAGTGAAGAAGGAAAATAAATGAATGAAACTCGATATAAGACATTACCTCAAAATCAGGTAACTCTTTCTGATTTGAGCCAAAGGCTTCCATGGAAAGAATTATGCCCAATGTGAGGCTTATATGAGGAAGAGAATTATGGGGATATATAATATGAATAGAGGTTTGATGATCCAATGGCTTCAGAGGTGTGGGTAAGGGGGTAGAGGTGGGGGCCTTTTATAAGTGGGAAGAGGGTCACTATTGGAAAGTCGTGAAAGGTCACATTATTAGAAAATGGTATTCGTATTTTGAAGGACCCACAATGATAGATTTCTAGAATAAGGTTATAAGGGTTTCAAATGCAACCATTAAAAAGGTTTTATACAAGTGTATGTTTTAGATTTTACCTTATCTTTTCATTTTATTAAAATCCTTCATTAAGGAGGTAATCAGTGCATCGTCATAGTATCATAAATAAATTTATTTATTTAATGTATAAAAATTATAAGAAAATACCAAGATGTAGGAAATGATTGTAGTTTTCCAATTACTATTTGTAGTATAATATATCATTTATTGAAACAAAATTAATATTGTTTTACTTTGGATATACAAACCTTTGTTATATTTCTCTTCTTTTTTAAAAATAATGTAATAAATGTCACTATCACACCCATATGACTCCATGGGCCATGATGATTAGTATAAATCTTCCCATGGTCGGACATGACTTAATAAAACATTATTTGGACACATGTTGCAGTCATTTTATTTTATTAAGATAATATTTTATTACCCTTAACTACCCGATTTATAATTAATCACGATAATTAAAGATAATTACCATTGTTACTATTCATAATGTCTAAAAACTAAAGAGTCTTAATTACATAATTTGGACCTTCTTATTTCAAATATGGACTCCATTTTACCAAATTATAACCACACAAATTGTTGTAATTAATTTAAAAATAATTCTCATTGTCAAAACCAAAGACTGGTTTTTAAGAAATAAAATCTATCAAGAGATTCATTTGTTTTTATATCTAATTTAAAAGTAAAATTACATCCAATGAATAAAATTGTATTAAATGATAAAAACATATTTAAATTACCCCATAAACCCAATTAAAATGACAATATAACTATATAAATGTTGTTGATGAAAATGCAGTTTTGAATTAAATTGCACTATTTTTCACTATTAAAAATCTACATTTGTCATAAAAATACCAAACAATTATCGAAATAAAATTAGATATTCGAAATTAAAAAATTAGGTCCATTTTACCATATTCAAAACATTTATTTTTAATTAATTAATTTTATTATTTATTTCTATTTTTAAAACAAATAGCGCGTTTTTATGAAACAATATGTATCAAAAGATTGACACTTGTTTATATCCAATATCAAAGTGAAATTAATTCCAATGACCACCATTATATTAAATGGTAAAATTGTATTTCAACTAAACATTAAACAAAATTAAAAAAAACTAACCATATAAATAAATATGATTTAAAATATGTTTTGAATTAAAAAACAAGCTTTTCACTATTCATTAAAAATGAAATTTATTGGAAAAATAACAATAATTTATAGAATGTAAATTTTGATGTTCCGATTATAATTAAGGATTTTATTTTCTCTAATATGAAATATAAATTTTACAAAAAGTAGTTTTAAAATTGGTTCACCATCAAACGGCGGTAAAACCCTCTTTAGACATATATATGAAATTATATTGTTATTTATATACATTGAATGTTACATCCGTCCCCCTATAAGAAACTACATCCTCGGAATTTTAAAATTGGTCTCAGAAACATCATTGAATTTATCACATTGGAAAAAGAGTCACTAAAACTGTCACATTAAAAGAAAGATAGAGAAGTACAATGGTCACTAGAGATAACCAATACTAGAATCCCTTGAAAACATGGATATGGAAGAGAAAACAAAGGGTCAAGTTCTGATGAAGAGTGATGGAAAATATTTCTATGAGAATGTTAACCACCAGAAAATAAAAAACATGTGATGGGTTAAACGGTATTTGATCTTCTAGTAGGAAAATTTAACATATTACATTTTTGTTTTATGTTTCTTTTAATTGTGGAAATTTTTTATGATCATGAATAAAACATAACGAAACATACTTACTTGTCTTGTAGACATTCATCTCTTACTATATTTCTTACACAAACTCATATTTTCTCTAAAAAAATGAGTATTTAGGATAAATTTTCCACAATAAGAGCATAATGATCAACTTCTTGAGAATCACCTAATCCACAAATTATGAACTATATATTTCCATGTCATTAGACCCTAAACAAAACCAAAATTTTTAGTACTAGATTAGATAATCCACAAAAAGGAAAATCTTTTAAAAAGTAAAAACTACTATTAATCTCCAAAATTCAACAATGATAAACCTAGGTTCAAGAAATACCATTAAATAATCAGCTATCAATAAAATTATTCAATGTAATCCAAAATATGATTGAAACACAATTGACTAATGGATTTAATTACATAGTCTTCCAAGGTAAATCTTAACATTTATCTCCAAATAACATCAATAACTCTTAAAGTCTCATAGTGAAAAGTAATTATCATAATCACATATCCTCCATGATAGGTTAATATTTTTAATAGATAACCCAAAATCAACTTATTCATTATTCATAAAAAAATCTAACTAAAAATAATTATTCATACTAACCAGGGACTTCACATAGTCCAGTGGTAGGTGATAAATACTAGTTGCACTTTGGTGGTGTGTTCGATTCCAGAAGCTTTGTTCAACGCAACGGGTTTCCAAATAGTTTTCATGTTGTCCCTTTATAAAAACTACATAATTTATAATATTCACAAAGGTTATCTAATTTTTTTTATTACAAAATGTATTAACAGGTAATTACCTCAAATTCAAGTATCATATAATCCCAAATGGTTCTTTATAACGATGTCCACCAAAGAAAATATAATTATTCCTTGAATAAAATTTTCATATATCAAACATCATGGTTACACATACTATAAAAAATCATCTAATGTAATATCATCATCAAAAGTGCCTTTAAAATTTTATGAATTTCACCATCTTAAAATCTATCATAACTCTTGAATCCTTTGTCTATTGACTTCTTACTCTTTCAGTAATCTTCATGATCCATTAACCATTACATTCCATGTCACGACCCGACCTCGGGGCCCGTGCCGTGACTACCCCAAGCCCGCCTTCCATAGGCCAGGGGCTGGCGACTAGCACCAAGGCGTAAAATCCTGGTAAACAGGGAAGGCATTGCCTTTATAAGTAACAACCACCACAGAGTCAGCAAGCGGAAAGTAACTAATAGTGCAGAAAAGTAAAGGGGGCCGGAATACAAGCCCAACTGAAAGTACAACTGAAAAAGTAAAGAACAGCAACTGAAGAAAAGACGGCGGCCTCGTGTCGTCCACTGGCAATCCCACCTGAAGGGTGGGTACAGATAGCCTCCAGGCTCCTCGGGTCCCACGTCCGCTCCGAGCACGTCCCGCCCAGTGGTCCACCTCCAGGTACCGTCCTGCTCCACGCCCCAACCGAGATCAGCGCTGTCCGTCGTCTGCATCCAACACAACAAGGTGCGGGCATAGCCCGTGCAGGGGTGAGTATAAGCTACTCAGTAAGGTCCCCGAGACCCCCGAAGGTCTCCCGAAATCCACAAAGGATATAACACAAAAGGAAGATACAATCACGAAGTAACATCTGACTCGACTTAGGTATATGCCCATACATATACCTAAGTCCCCAATTCTAGCTCTGCTCACGAGCTCAAGAACAACTCAATCCACGCAGGAAAGCAAGACTCAAATCCACAAGGAGAGTAAACAGTAAATCCACAAAGGATAGTTCAACACAAACCACAAAGGAGAGTAACATAAGATTCAGCTCAACCAGGTATACTTTTTCAGATGACGTCAAAGATGATCATTGATCCATCTAAGTCGTCGGACCCACGAAGGATCGATAGGTACTAACCCCCGCAAAAGACCCACACAGGATCGGGCTCACACAGAACCTCTAGGCAATGGCTCACACAGAACCGATAGTAAGGACCCACATAGGATCGGGCTCACACAGAACCTGTAGCACTGATCCACGTAGGATCGCTGAGTGCAGTAGTCGACGCAGTCCACTGAGGATCTCTGCACAGTCGTCGCCGCAGTCCACGAAGGATCTCTGCTCTGCCGTCGTCGCAGTCCACGGAGGATTTCTGCTCTGTCGTCGAAGTCACAGCCAGCGCTAGGGTTCCCGCACACAGCGAGCTCGTTTAGGAGGGTCCGCTCCACGATCCGAGAGGCTGATACATCAACTAACACGTAGTCCGAAGTTGATGTATCCAAAAGTTCCGTATCGACAACAGGATCTCAACGCAACAGACGGCGCGTCAAACGGACGCCCGGTCTGAGAGTTATTGGCATTTTCGTCCCAGGGGCCCGGTTGGTTTTTAGGGCAAAACCAACCCGACCGTACTCCGCCTGTGTCCGATCCTCGGGCGGAGTATGCCAAAAGTTCCGTCTCACTTAGAGGAAACTACCACAGCTAACGGTACGTCGATCGGACGTCCGTAGCTCAAGTCATGAGCGTTTCCGCTCCGAGGGCCCGGTTGGTTTCGTGTACGATCCAACTCGGCCGAACCCAAAGTCTTCCGAAACCTTGAGTATAATATAACGAAACGACCGTATCGATCCTAGGATCGCGTAGCCGCTGACGGTTCGTCAATCGGAGGTCCTAGGCCCAAGATATGGGCAAAAGACCGAAGAGGGCCCGAAAACGGGGGTTCTGGGCTCGGGGCGACCCGGCCCGAACCCCCCCCCCCCCCCTGGGTCGGCCGAACCGGGTCGACCCGAACGGGATCGACCCGACCCGGCCGACCAGACCGGCTGGCTCGGCTTCGGCCGAGCGGCCGAAGCAACCGCCGCGGGTTTGACCCGCGGCTTGGAGGAACGCGGCCCGCGCGGCGCCGCGTGCTGGGTGGCCGGACCGCGGACGCGGTCCGGCGGTTCGCCGCCGCCGCGGCCGAGCCGCGGCGGATCCCTCCGGCGGCGCGCCGGGCGCCGCCGCCTTCCGCGGGCCGCCGGAGTTGCTCCGGTGGCCCGTTTTTCCTCCCGTCTGCGCCATAGATCCTCCCGGGGGCCGATCTTCACTGCAGGATCAACGGATCGCCCCTGCCGCACGGTTCGTCGTCGTCCGCCAAATCCGCACAACAAAAAGATCGGCGGAGGGTTGCCGGGTCTTGATTGTTAGACCCGCACCCTCCGCGTTAGTCATAAACTCAACGGGAGGAAAAGAAAATAACCAATCAACAATTTTAAAATAAATTAAAATTGTTCCGTGATCGGGTTCTTTATTTTAAAAGAATAAACACGGGAAATAAAATATTCCAACAACCCCTACCTTGTCATTGTCGGACGTGAGGTCGTCGCGGAATCGCTCGTCGCGGAAGGAGGGGATCGTCGCGTCGTTGCGGAGGAGACGTTCGTCGCACCGCGGGAAAAACGTCCCGCCGACGATCTCCGGATCAAGATCAAACAGATTTAATTAATTTAAATCCGTTGATATCTAATTATAAAAAGGGGAGAATTAGAATATTCGATTCTCACCTTTAACCGCTGATCGTAAGTCTGCCGCGGAAGAAGAGGCGCCGTAGAAGAAGAAGGAGAAGGTCGCGGAAAAGTTTGTTGACGTCGCGGATCGTGCGTCGTCGAATTCCGGTTCTCGCGTTCTTCGCGTTCTTCGCGTTCTTCACGTTCTTCGCGTTCTTCGCGGGGAGAGTGGAGGTTTAGAGGATCTCGCACAACAGGAGGATCCTCCAAAATAGACAAGTTTGTCTATTTTATTATTTTTCCAACAAACGCAAAACGCGTAAGTAACGACCCATTAAATTCGTTGAATTAATTCAACGAATGAAACAGCCCATTTAATTCAAGAAATAAACCACCCAATTAAATGGTCTGTTAAGAATTAAGGAAAACACGTCGGTTGACTTTTCAGTTATTTTGACGGGTTTTCGCGGGTGCGTTACTTAGCGAAAGAAACGGCGGGGCTCGTGCGGGCCCTGCCTCACAAATATCCTACCAAGAGGGTAGGATATTTCCGGATAGCACCCTATCCACTTTAACTCAGTTCAAGTGGCTTCCAAGTGACTTCCAAGTAGCTTAAGTGAAATAAAATAAAGTTGTCGCACAAATTTTATTTTATTTCTGTCTTAAAACCCCAAAATTTAAAAACCACGTCTGAGCAAACACAACTCCGGAAGAGGCGTTTCTAAGCAAATACCGGCGCTGCGATTTCATCGGTGCCCTCAGAATTCAATTCCGGGCACCGGTTCAAAAGATAGAAAAACCCGCTCGTCCGTTTAGTGAACGTACCCGAGCCAAACCTCGGAAATTGATTCCGGGCACACCGGGCCTCGGAATCAGGTGCCGTCTGAAGCTGCGCTCTTGTAAAAATCCAAAGAAAATTAAGGAAAAAAAATTCCTTGAAATTTTCGGGTCTTTACATTACTCCCACCTCAGGGCTTTACGTCCCCGTAAAGATACATCAAAAACTAGGGGAACAAATGGGGGTACTGAGCACGCATCTGAGCCTCCCGCTCCCAAGTGCTCTCCTGGAGGTTCCCGTGCTGCCATCTGATGCGCACAAGAGGAATCGACCGCCCACGTAGGACCCGCTCCTGTCGATCCTCGATCTCCACTGGGACCTCCGCAAATGTCGCCCCATCGTCCACGTCCAGCTCCCCAAAGTCGATGATGTGTGTCGGGTCGTGCACGTATCTCCTCAGCTGAGACACGTGGAAGACGTCGTGCACCCGGTGCAACTGAGGAGGTAGATCCAGGCGATTAGCCACCTCTCCTATCCTGCTGAGGACCTGGAAAGGCCCGATAAAGCGTGGAGACAACTTGTCGCCTCGGCCAAATCTCCGTAAACCACGTCGAGGTGAGACATGCAAAAAGACGTGGTCTCCATCCTCGAACTCTAGTGGCCTCCGCCTCCTGTCAGCATATGACTTTTTCCGGCTCTGAGCTATCCTCATCCTCTCCTGGATGATCTGGAACTTCTCTGTCGTGGCTCGGACCATCTCTGGTCCCACGAGTGCTGACTCCCCAGGGTCTGTCCAGCACAACGGTGATCTGCAGGGTCTTCCGTACAACGCCTCGTATGGTGCCATCCCGATGGTGGAGTGGTAGCTGTTGTTGTACGTGAACTCCACCAAGGGTAGGTGGTCCTCCCAGCTGCGACCAAAGTCGAGAACACATGCACGGAGCATGTCCTCGAGTGTCTGTATGGTCCTCTCCGTCTGACCATCCGTCTGAGGGTGGAAGGCTGTGCTCAGATGGAGCCGCGTCCCGAACGCCTCCTGCAACCCCTTCCAAATCCGGGAAGTGAAACGAGCATCTCGATCGGAGACGATAGACGATGGCACACCGTGAAGCCGTACGATCTCCTGGACGTAAAGACGTCCCATGCTCTCCACTGAGCCCTGCTCTCTGATGGGTAAGAAGTGTGCCGACTTGGTGAGTCGGTCGACAATCACCCAAATAGAGTCGTGACCTCTGGAAGTGCGTGGAAGTCCAGTCACGAAGTCCATATATATGTCATCCCACTTCCACTCCGGGACCTCCAAGGGCTGTACCAAGCCTGCTGGTACCTGATGCTCTGCCTTCACCTGCTGGCAGGTGAGGCATCGTGAAACGAACTCTGCCACAGCTTTCTTCATGCCCGGTCACCAGTGCTGTCGTCTGAGATCCTGGTACATCTTCGCCACTCCGGGATGTACCGCCAAGGGAGAAGTGTGAAACTCTCTCAGCACCTCCTCCCGTAAAGCGACTGGTACGAAGGTACGTCCTCTGAAAAGGATGTCGTGCTCTACTCCATGGGAGAAGCCATCAGGCGCCTGACCTGAGGATATCAGTGCACGCCGGGTCTCACAGTCAGCGTCCCCACGCTGAGCCTCTCTGACCCGCTGTAGAAGTGGAGGAGAGACTGTGAGAGACTGAAGAAAGGCTGCTCCGTCTCTATCCACGAAGGATATCTGTAAGGAGTCTAGCTGCTCCGTCGCCTCCTCAAGTAGCTAAATGCCCGTCCTCCTGCTGAGGGCATCGGCTACCACGTTCCCCTTCCCAGGAGTATAGACTATCTCAAAGTCATAGTCCTGGAGGAACTCAAGCCATCTCCGCTGTCTCAGGTTCAGGTCCTTCTGAGAGAAGATATACCTGAGACTCTGGTGGTCAGAAAATACTTTGAAGCGCTCGCCCATCAGATAGTACCGCCAAGTCTTCAGAGCGAAGACCACTGCTGCTAACTCCAGGTCATGAGTGGCGTAGTTCTGCTCATGCGGCCTCAACTGACGTGATCCGTAGGTGATCACGGCTCGCTCCTGCATCAGGACGCACCCGAGTCCAGTCCCTGATGCATCGCAGTAAACTACGTACCCAACTTCCTCCTCAGGAAACCTCAAGATAGGTGCGCTGGTCAATCTCTGTCTCAGCTCCTGGAAGCTCTGCTGACATCTGTCTGACCACACAAAGGGTTTCCCCTTCTTCGTCAAGGCTGAGAGTGGTGCCGCAACTCTGGAGAAGTCTGGCACAAATCTTCGATAGTATCCGGCTAGGCCCAAGAAGCTCCGCACCTCCGTCACGCTCCTGGGTGGCTCCCAAGCTAGCACTGCCTCGATCTTCGCGGGATCCACTGCAACTCCCACCTCAGAGATGACGTGCCCCAAGAAGTGGACCTCACGTAACCAGAAATGGAACTTTGAGAGCTTGCCATAAAGCTGGTGCTCTCGGAGTGTGTCTAGCACAACTCGCAGGTGGTAGGCATGCTCCTCCTCAGTCGTCGAGTATACCAAAATGTCGTCAATGAAGACCACGACAAATCGGTCGAGGTATGGCTGGAAGATCCTGTTCATGAGGCTTATGAACACTGCTGGAGCATTGGTTACGCCGAATGGCATAACCAAGAACTCATAATGGCCATACCGACACCTGAAGGCCGTCTTCTGCACGTCCTCGTCTCGAACTCTGAGCTGATGATAGCCTGACCGGAGGTCTATCTTCGAGAACCACCGCGCTCCCTTGAGCTGATCGAAGAGGTCATCAATCCGTGGCAGCGGATACTTGTTCCTCACTGTCACCTGGTTCAGGCGACGATAGTTGACACACAGTCGCAAGCTCCCGTCCGCCTTCTTGGCGAACAATATCGGGGAAGCCCAGGGTGAAACACTGGGTCGGATAAACCCCTTGCTCTGCAAGTCCTCCAACTGTACCCACAGCTCTCGAAGCTCGGCGGGGGCCATCCGATATGCTGGAGTAGATATCGGGGCTGTCCCGGGGTACAAGTCGATGTAAAAGTCTACCTCTCTATGAGGAGGTAGCCCTGGAACGTCGTCAGGAAAGACGTCCACGTACTGGTCCACCACTGCAGGAAAAACTGGACTCCGCACGTCCACTGCTCCTAGGATGAGGCTAGCCAACTGATGAGAGATGGGCTGCACTCTCCTCCGCGGAAGTCCATCCTGTGCTGCAAAGGTTCCCTTCTCGCCGGTGATGGTAAACCTGCTCCCGTCGGTACGAACACATCGCACCTTGAGCCTAAAACAGTCGATCTGGGCATGAACCGTGGATAGCCAATCCATGCCCAAGATGACGTCGTAAGGCCTCGACGCCGCTACAAGGAGATCCCAGCCGAAGCTCTCGCCTCCTAGAGTAAGCTCACACTGCCGGCACCAGTGCGTAATCGTCGAGTCTGCTCCCGTAGGAGTCTCTAGCCATAAGGATCGAGCCAACGGCTCAGTCGGAATCTCCGAGCTCCGAACAAGGGTAGAGGCTATGAAAGAGTGACTCGCTCCTGTGTCTATAAGTACTGCAGCAAGGGTGGAATAGACACAGATCGTACCTCGAATCATCTCTGGCATGTCGGGGTCGTAGGCCTCCACTGCCTGGAGTTGGGCCTGTCCCTGCCCGCCAGCTCCCTGTGGTCGAGGTGGCCCTCCTAGTGGTGGTGGGGGTAGAGCCTGGAAGCGTCGCCCACCACCCGCTGCTCGGCCAGCTCCTCTGCCTCGTCCGCCTCCTCCCTGCGGACCGCCACGGTCGACCCTCTGCCTCTTCCTGGGTGGCCCCTCCACCGTCTGCTGCTCCTCTGATCGGCGAGTCGGGCAGTCACGAGCCATGTGACCCTGCCCGCCGCAGGAGTAGCACAGCCTGCCTCTCGGAAGGCTGACACTCCGCTGTGTGCCCCGCACTGCTGATCCGGTGTCCTGAGGCCGTCTGCGTGGGGGTCTGGTCTGCCTGGACCCGAGAGTCATCCGTCGGCTACCTGCTTCCGAAGACTCAGCTACCTTCCGCCCTGCGCTAGGTCTCGCCGATAAAGAAGGCTCTGCTAGGAAGCTCTCGATCAGGAGGGCTCGCTCCAGCACTCCCGCCTGGGTCGGAATGCTGAGGGAGATCAGCGACGCCCGAATCTCCTACCGCAAGCCCTGCTCGAAGGTCCGGGCCCGGAAGAAGGGGTCCCGTACCATGTCGGTCGAGTAGCGAGATAGGTCAGTGAACCTCGCCGCGTACTGAGAAACCGTCATGCTGCCCTGGCGCAGCTGGAGAAGCTCCTGGATGCGCACCGCTCGGAGGGTGGCCGGGACGAACTCAGAGCGGAAGAGGCTCTCGAAGTCCGTCCAGAGCAAGGATGCGTCATCGTGAACCTGGAGCATCAAGCTCCACCATCGTCCTGCCACCGCCTGCAGGAGGCTCGCCGCGAGAATCACCATGAGATCCGCTGGTGTCCTCACTAGCCTAAAGATCCGCACCACCGCCTCTAGCCAGTCCTCGGTGGCCCGGGGGTCCACCTCACCGCGAAACCTGGGTGGTCGCTGGCTCTGAAACTCATGCAGTGCCCTGAGGCGACGTGCATCGTCAGCGTCTGGTACTGGTAGCATCGGTGGCTCGGCGGGTAAAGATACCGCCGGTGCCACTGCTGGCAAAGGGCCCTGCACCGAGGCCTCGTCGCTCGGTGGGCTGCCGTCGCGCCCTACACTCGAAACCCTAGCTGGCTGTCGTCGCGGGGCCATCCTGAAAAGGAGAACAAGAGCACCACAGTCAGAACAGTATACCTGGTGAGCTGGCACAAGTAATCACAAGGAAAACTTGAGACTTTCATGAAGCAGATCAGTATACCCGGTGAGCTGACACAAGTAATCACAAAGAAACTTGAAACACACACGCAATCAATGTTTTCATGCATTAAGTCGGAAATCAGGAGTCAGGGTCCTGGTGTACGGATACGTCGGCCGCCGCACCAACACTGGGCTCCCTGAACTGATAACCACACTCAATACACTAAACACTATTGCTTCATATAGAATGAAAAGACGATCAGAGTCTACGGTAGAACCGACCACCTCTGATACCAATTTGTCACGACCCGACCTCGGGGCCCGTGCCGTGACTACCCCAAACCCGCCTTCCATAGGCCAGGGGCTGGCGACTAGAACCAAGGCGTAAAATCCCGGTAAACAGGGAAGGCATTGCCTTTATAAGTAACAACCACCACAGAGTCAGCAAGCGGAAAGTAACTAAAAGTGCAGAAAAGTAAAGGGGAATGGAATACAAGCCCAACTGAAAGTACAACTGAAAAAGTAAAGAACAGCAACTGAAGAAAAGACGGTGGCCTCGTGTCGTTCACTGGCAATCCCACCTGAAGGGTGGGTACAGATAGCCTCCAGGCTCCTCGGGTCCCACGTCCGCTCCGAGCACGTCCCGCCCAGTGGTCCACCTCCAGGTACCGTCCTGCTCCACGCCCCAACCGAGATCAGCGTTGTCTGTCGTCTACATCCAACACAACAAGGTGCGGGCATAGCCCGTGCAGGGGTGAGTATAAGCTACTCAGTAAGGACCCCGAGACCCCCGAAGGTCTCCCGAAATCCACAAAGGATATAGCACAAAAGAAAGATACAATCACGAAGTAACATCTGACTCGACTTAGGTATATGTCCATACATATACCTAAGTCCCCAATTCTAGCTCTGCTCACGAGCTCAAGAACAACTCAATCCACGCAGGAAAGCAAGACTCAAATCCACAAGGAGAGTAAACAGTAAATCCACAAAGGATAGTTCAACACAAACCACAAAGGAGAGTAACATAAGATTTAGCTCAACCAGGTATACTTTTTCAGATAACGTCAAAGATGATCACTGATCCATCTAAGTCGTCGGACCCACGATGGATCGATCGGTACTAACCCCCGCAAAAGACCCACACAGGATCGGGCTCACACAGAACCTGTAGGCAATGGCTCACACAGAACCGGTAGTAAGGACCCACATAGGATCGGGCTCACACAGAACCTGTAGCAATGATCCACATAGGATTGCTGAGTGCAGTAGTCGACGCAGTCCACTGAGGATCTCTACACAGTCATCGCCGCAGTCCACGAAGGATCTCTGCTCTGCCGTCGTCGCAGTCCACGGAGGATCTCTACTCTGTCGTCGAAGTCACAGCCAGCGCTAGGGTTCCCGCACATAGCGAGCTCGTTTAGGAGGGTCCGCTCCATGAGCCGAGAGGCTGATACATCAACTGAAACGTAGTCCGAAGTTGATGTATCCAAAAGTTCCGTATCGACAACAGGATCTCAACGCAACAGACGGCGCGTCAAACGGACGCCCGGTCTGAGAGTTATTGGCATTTTCGTCCCAGGGGCCCGGTTGGTTTTTAGGGCAAAACCAACCCGACCGTACTCCGCCTGTGTCCGATTCTCGGGCGGAGTATGCCAAAAGTTCCGTCTCACTTAGAGGAAACTACCACAGCTAACGGTACGTCAATCGGACGTCCGTAGCTCAAGTCATGAGCATTTCCGCTCCGATGTCCCGGTTGGTTTCGTGTACGATCCAACCCGGCCGAACCCAAAGTCTTCCGAAACCTTGAGTATAATATACCGAAACGACCGTATCGATCCAAGGATCGCGTAGCCGCTGAAGGTTCGTCAATCGGAGGTCCTAGGCCCAAGATATGGGCAAAAGACCGAAGAGGGCCCGAAAACGGGGGTTCTGGGCCCGGGGCGACCCGGCCCGAACCCCCCTCCCCCCCCCCCCCCCCGGGTCGGCCGAACCGGGTCGACACGAACGGGGTCGACCCGACCCGGCCCGAACCGGCTAGGCCGGGTCCGGTCCGGCCTGGGCGCGGCCCGGCCGACCGGACCGGCTGGCTCGGCTTCGGCCGAGCGGCCGAAGCAACCACCGCGGGTTTGACCCGCGGCTTGGAGGAACGCGGCCCGCGCGGGCCGTGTGCTGGGTGGCCGGACCGCGGACGCGGTCCGGAGGGTCGCCGCCGCCGCGGCCGAGCCGCGGCGGATTCCTCCGGCGGCGCGCCGGGCGCCGGCGACCCGCGCCGCCGCCGCCTTCCGCGGGCCGCCGGAGTTGCTCCGGTGGCCTGTTTTGCCTCCCGTCTGCGCCATAGCTCCTCCCGGGGGCCGATCTTCACTACGGGATCAACGGATCGCCCCTGCCGCACGGTTCGTCGTCGTCCACCAAATCCGCACAACAAAAAGATCGGCGGAGGGTTGCCGGGTCTTGATTGTTAGACCCGCACCCTCTGCGTTAGTCATAAACTCAACGGGAGGAAAAGAAAATAACCAATCAACAATTTTAAAATAAATTAAAATTGTTCCGTGATCGGGTTCTTTATTTTAAAAAAATAAACACGGGAAATAAAATATTCCAACAACCCCTACCTTGTCGTCGTCGGACGTGAGGTCGTCGCGGAATCGCTCGTCGCGGAAGGAGGGGATCGTCGCGTCGTTGCGGAGGAGACGTTCGTCGCACCGCGGGAAAAACGTCGCGCCGACGATCTCCGGATCAAGATCAAACGGATTTAATTAATTTAAATCCGTTGATATCGAATTATAAAAAGGGGAGAATTAGAAGATTCGATTCTCACCTTTAACTGCTGATCGTAGGTCCGCCGCGGAAGAAGAGGCGCCGTAGAAGAAGAAGGAGAAGGTCGCGGAAAAACTTGTTGACGTCGCGGATCGTGCGTCGTCGAATTCCGGTTCTGGCGTTCTTCGCGTTCTTCGCGTTCTTCGCGGGGAGAGTGGAGGTTTAGAGGATCTCGCACAATAGGAGGATCCTCCAAAATAGACAAGTTTGTCTATTTTATTATTTTTCCAACAAACGCAAAACGCGTAAGTAACGACCCATTAAATTCGTTGAATTAATTCAACGAATGAAACAGCCCATTTAATTCATGAAATAAACCGCCCAAATAAATGGTCTGTTAAGAATTAAGGAAAACGCGTCGGTTGACTTTTCAGTTATTTTGACGGGTTTTCGCGGGTGCGTTACTTAGCGAAAGAAACGGCGGGGCTCGTGCGGGCCCTGCCTCACAAATATCCTACCAAGAGGGTAGGATATTTCCGGATAGCACCCTATCCGCTTTAACTCAGTTCAAGTGGCTTCCAAGTGACTTCCAAGTAGCTTAAGTGAAATAAAATATAGTTGTCGCAGAAATTTTATTTTATTTCTGTTTTAAAACCCCAAAATTTAAAAACCACGTCTGAGCAAACGCAACTCCGGAAGAGGCGTTTCTAAAAAAATACCGGCGCTGCGATTTCATCGGTGCCCTCAGAATTCGATTCCGGGCACCAGTTCAAAAGATAGAAAAACCCGCTCGTCCGTTCACTGAACGTACCCGAGCCAATCTTCGGAAATTGATTCCGGGCACACCGGGCCTCGGAATCAGGTGCCGTCTGAAGTTGCGCTCTTGTAAAATTCCAAATAAAATTAAGGAAAAAAAAAATTTCCTTGAAATTTGCGGGTCTTTACATTCCACTTATTCTGAAATACTTTTTTCATAAAAAAATCATGAATCATATCCTAAGATTTCAATAATATGAAAACAAATGTTAAGAAATAATCCATACATTTCATTGGTCATTGTTAGTTTCTTCATCCTCAGTCAGAATGGAATTAGTTATTGGTAAACGAATATTTGTAAGATCATGGCGATCCCATTACCAAAACATATTCATAGGACATGTGTTTTCATAATGACCATTCACACCACTTTTAAAACATTAAATTTATCCTTTACAAAGAACATATTTCCCTTTCATAGATTCAACTAGATTCTTCCTTCTTCCATGAAAGCTTCTTGCATTATGACCTTCATTTCCACATCTATATCATCTTTCTATCCTTCTGAAACATTTTCCAATGTTTTTCTTTCCACATCTTTGACAAATAGGTTTTTGAACATACTTACCTTTATGATTATTACCTGAACATCCGTAGGAATTTTTTCCTCTCATATATTTTTCCTTATAAACATCACTATGGTTTAGGTGGTCAATAATGACTCCAGAAAGTTGGTTGAGAATAACCACATAAGTTCTAATTTGAGATCCCATATCATTCATTTTCTCATTTGGAAAATAGTCACATTTTTCTTCAAATACACTATTACTTTGGTTCCTACTAGATACAAACATTTAATAAAACCAAAAAGGTAAGTGTGAATATATCAGAATAGTCATTATATATTACTATGATATAATTATTCATGGAATCTTAAACTCGTTCACTTTATCTATGTAAATTATGACTCTTTCTGAAATCCTAATCATTATGGTAATGCCACATAATCTTAAAGAACACCCTAACCTCTAAAGTTATCTAAACTGACCACTGATACCAACTATAAGGCACTGGCCTTAAAACATTACTTAATATTGAATAAAATGAATAATTCACGTTGAGGATATTTTGAGGTTTACAGTTTCAGTGATTTAGTACATAACTATTACATCTCAAAAGATTATAAAGTAGACACTTCTACTCAATTTCCATTTTTTTCGTAAAATAAAAACTCTTAAAAAATAAACATGACTAGTTCCATGTTTTAGACAACATGTATTTCATTTATCCCATCCATGACCCTATTCCACATTATTCCATGTGAAAAACATTTCAAAAACATGGGATGAGAATAAAAATCTCAATAAGGGATATAAAAAATACGGAAAAGAAACATTAGTCTATGTATAGATAATAATCAATTAAATCATACATTACTGATAAAACATAAGCACATTAACATAACTTGTGAAATCATATGATTTATGAATAACTGAATGAAATTAGAAGACACAAAGGTAACTTGAGGCATTCATCAAATTCTTACGTATGGTGTAACCCTCATGATTACGTTTGGAAAACCCATCGCAGTATTTTCCCTAAATCACTTTAGAGAAACCATAGTGTTTGACTCCTTCATGCTAACCAATGCATTGGAGATCTATCTCGGGCTCACCTGCCCTTAGTTTATCATGGAACAACTCAATTTCATAAATAATGCCCAAGACAATAACATAATCGCATTACATAAAACATGCATTAAATAAATATAACATTTACAGATTTCAATCACAAGATATCAGTACAACACATAGATATAATAAAAATATTATCAAACCCATTTTCAATACCAATATAATAAAAATGTAAATCATGGTATTTATGTTTTCATTTAAAAATATTATGGCTTGTAGAGGAAGTCGAAACTAAAATAATGGTCATCGAGGCGGAGAAGTCGTTATCACCGGATACGTAAGACAAAAACATTCCTTTTGACTTTTAGTAAAATGATTCAGGTAAAATTATTCCTTTTTTATGAAATTAAAATTCAAAAGGGTTTTATAAATTGTATAAAATAAAGTTGTGTAGAAATCAAGAGATTCATCAATGAAAGGATATTGAGACGAAGTCCCATACGAAGACAATATCCTTAGATTAAGGATAAATCAATTACATGATTATGTGTGAAAAATATAAATAAACTCAATATATGTGTATATTAAATGTAAAACAATCAGAGGTCATCCAAAAATATTCATAGCATGACATAATCAAGAAGTAGATGTTTAACCCAAAGAATTGAATTTTGGTTAAGAAGTTCGCTTACAGAAATTCGACAGCCTAACGACGTCACTTTAAAATTCAGAAAACAAGTTTATGAGAGATAAAATGGATTTCCCATCACTTGAACATAAACTTTATAGCAATAATGATATATAAGAAAATATCCCAACATTAATAAGATGTAAATTAAATTAACTAAAAATAATAATTCTTTTAAAAAGTGGAGGGTGAAAGGATTCCTTACCAATTTGGGTAATGTTCGAAATGTACACCCCATGAAATAAGTACTATACAATGTTGATGTATATACCCATGAACAAAATTATATTACAGAAAGTGTAGAATAATGGGCAGTACATACACCTCTCAATGAAGATAGTGACAAATATATCATCAATCCTAGGGAAATAAAAAGTGAGATAAAAACCCCTTACCTCGTTGTAATAAATTGAGGAGTATGATCAATAGCTAATAAAAACAAAATTAATATCAATATAACATGAATATAAATAGAATAATCATAATATATAGGAAATTGAATTACTCAATACACCACATTCAACAATTAATTGGTGAACAATGGAAATCTCACAGAATTAAAAGTTAGATAAGAAATCCCTTACCTCAACTCCGACTTGTCTTGTTCATTTATTTATATTAAAAAATAATTAACATAGGTCACTTTATAATTTAATAAGGAAATAATTTAATGTTTATTTTTATATTAATATCATATATTATCATGTTATAAAAATTAGTTAATTATGTGAGTTCATATCATATGTTTTGTCGATGTTTGGTACATGAGTCAAAGATGAACTTGTTTGGAAATAATTTCCCATGTAGTTAGAAGTAAATCATCATAAGAATGGTATTAATTATTTATATATCATATATATCCAGTATATATTCATTTTATTCTATTACATAACATTTGGAGATAGAAAATGAAATTTACCGTTCATGGAGATGGTAGGTCGTATATAGACATGAACACTACTGTCTTTTTTTTGTCATATTAAGGGACATTAAAACTAAAATAGACATATATATATTATAAATCCAGTTTAATATATATGTTATATTGGTAACATAAGTTCATTAATTACATTCCTTATAAATTCCATGTTTGGTATGAACGAGTCACATCACTTGAGGGGGTGGTAGTCCACAGTTCCTCAGATAAAATTATCACATTTTCACAACATGAAAAGCATAAAGTTATGTTTTAAATATAAAATAAATAAGCATATAGAAAAACTAAATATAATTTATATCATATATAATTATATTTCCATCAAAATTTCCACCAATATAGGTGTTAAAAGAATATTGAACAATCATCGTTTCGTGAGGCAGTAATTCACCACCGACAGAAGCAGTATGTTTTTTAACCATTAGACGGAGGTGTGTGTATGTGTATGTAGAATCATTATCATAAAAAAATACTTATATATTTAGGATTCTTTTTTTATTATGGTATCCAATAATAAGAATATAGTGGTGAGTGCATATGGAAAATAAAAGAATGATACTCGAGAGAATACATTACCTCTAAATTTGGTAACACTTTTTGATTTGAGGAAAAGGCTTATATGGAAAGAATAATGAACAATGTAAGGATTCTAGGAGTAATAGATGGATGTAGAGATATATTATGAGCATTTTTTGGTCGAAAAACGTTCTTGAGAGGTATGGGTAAGGTAGTAGAAGTGAGGCCTTTTATAAGAGGGAGGAGGGTCACTTTTGAAAAGTCTTGAAATGTTACTTTATTATAAAATGGTTTTCATATTTTAAAAGTTCCACAATGATATATTTAGAGGATGAGGTGATATGAGTTCTAAATCCACCCATAAAATAGGTTTTATAAAAGTGTATGTCTTAGATTTTACCTTATCTTTTCATTTTATTTAAAATTTTCATTAATGAGGTAATCAATGCATCATCATGTTGTCATAAATAAATATATTTATATAATGTCTAAAAATTTAAAAATAATACAAAGATTTATGAAATATTTTTAGCTTTCCGTTTAATTTTTATAGTCTAAGATATAATTTATGTAAACAAAATTAAAATTGTTTTACTTAGGATATTCAATCCTTTGATATATTTTTATTCTTTTTTAAAAATAAAATCATAAATGTCACTATCACCACCATGTGACTCCATGGGCCCTCAAGATTAGTATAAAGCTTCACATGGTCGGACATGATGCAAAAAATAGGATTTGGACACATGTTGGGGTCATTTTATATTATTGTGATATTATTTTTTTACCCTTAACTACCTGATTACTAATTAATCACGATAATTAATGATAATTAAAGTCAATACTATTAATAATGACCAAAAACAAATGAGTATTAATAACATAATATAGACCTTCTATCTCCAAATATCGAATCCATTTTACCAAATTACAACCACAGATATTGCTGTAATTAATTTAAAAATAATTCCTGTTGTCAAAAACAATGACGAGTTTTTGTGATATAAAATCTATCAAAATATTCGTTTGTTTTTATATCCAATTTAAAAGTGAAATTACATCCAATGACCAATATTTTGTTAAATGATAAAATAATAATTAAATTACACCTTATAACAAATTAAAATGACAATCTAACTATACAAATAAATTGGATGGAAATACAATTTTGAATTAAAATTCAGTATTTTTCACAATTTAAAATGAACATTTGTCAGAAAAATAACAAAAATTTATCAAAAGTAAATTTGATTTTCCAAATTACAAAATGATTTCTATTTTACCAAATTAAAATCATAGAAGTTTAATTAATTAATTTTATAATTACTTCCCATTTTCAAAACTAATATTATGTTTTTATGAAACAATATCTGTCAAAAGATTAACGCTTGTTTATGTCCAATTTCAATGTGAAATTAATTCCAATTACCACCATTGGATTAAATGGTAAAAATATATTTCAACTAAACATAAAACCCTATTAAAAATATAATCTAACCATATAAATAAATTAGATTAAAAATATGTTTTGAATTAAAATAAAGCATTTTTACTATTCCACAAAAAATAAACTTTATCTGAAAAATAACAAAAATTTACACAAAGTAAATATTGATGTCCCGATTCTAAAGAAGTATTTTATTTTTTCAAATACAACACATAAAAATTTCAAAAGGTTATTTTATAAATGGTTCCCCATCTAAAGGATGTAAAACAATATTTTAAAAATATTAGAGTATTATATGCATAAGATTAGATTTCTTATCAATTTTATTCATCTAAATAAATATCTAATTCATAAAAATACATAGATATGAAAATATATTATTCTTTACTTAATTGGGATGTTACAGATGGTGATGAATGATGACATCCCATATACTGATTTTTTACTAGATATGGGCATTATGAATATCTTGTTATTCCTTTTAGGTTAAATAATTCATGTGATGTATTCAAGATTATTTTTAATAAAATATTTCATCAGTTCATGTATATGTTTTTGGTTGTGTATATTGATGAAATTCTGGTATTTTCTATAAATAAAGAGAAGTATGATAAAATCTAAAGGTTTTTTTAAAATCTATAAAATAAAATAATCTATAAGGAAAATTCAGCATGTGTATCTTTTATTTTCTACAAATTTCTTTTCATGGTCACATTATAAATTAGGATGTAATAACCATTGATCCGTCCAAAACAAAATTGGTTGATGAATGGGAAATACCTACCAATGTTACAGAGATTTGTAGTTTTATTGGATTCGCATGTTATTCCCGGTGGTTTGTTAAGAACTTATCACGGTTATCTATCCAGATAACTATGTTAACACAAAAAGGGGTTAAATTTAATTGGACATAAATATGTGTTTATTGTTTTCAATAATTGAATATTAGAATGGTGAATAATCCAGTTTTGGCCTTGTCTTCCAGATATTGTGATTTTTTCATATATAGTGACGTTTCATTGAAGGGAATTGGTTTTGTTATGATGCATAATGGTCATGTCATTGCTTATGAAACAAGTAAATAAAAACCTCATTAGTTAAATTTTTCCACACATGATTTGGAATTAGCACCTATGGAATTTTTTTAAAAAAAATTGGGCATCATTTATAAGAATCCAAATGTAAAATATATACTGACCATAAAATTCTAATGTATATATTCAAAAAGAAGGAATTAAACATGAGGCAGGGAAGATGGCTTGACCTAATAAATGATTTTGAGTTAACAATAAATATTCATCTAGGAAAATAAAAAAAAGTGGAAGTTTATTTATGCCAAAAACATCATTCATCATTAACCATGTTTCATTTGGAGCTCAATCCTTTGATTAATGATTTATTGAATTTTGGATTAGAATTTGTTGGTGCAGGAAACACCTCTGTTTTGTTTCATTTTTCAGCACTGTCATATTTGTTATCCAGAGTTATGAAATTGCAGAAGGGAGACCATGAGCTACAGAAAAAGGGAAAATTGTTTAAAATGTGCAAGTTTACTAAATTTAATATTAAAGAAGAATGTGTGTTCAGATTTGAAAAAAGGTTGTATGTGACTTGTGATTCAATGTTGAAACAATATTTGTTGTGTGAAGCTTATAGTTATCTATTTTTAGTTCATCATGTAACTCTTAATATGTACATAGAACATAGATAGGATCATTCGTGGGATAATATGAAAAGAGATATTTCATATTTTAACATGAAAATTTTTAAATGGAAAAAGGATAAAGAATTGTGTTAATTACCAAAGGGGGTAAGTCAACTTTTTCCTGTGCTATAGTGGAATTGAGAGAATATATCCATGGAATTTGTGGTGGGAATATAAAAAAATATCAAGGTAACCATGAAATTTTGGTTACTGTAGATAGGCTGAAAAACTATGCACATGTTCATTCTATTCAGGATACAATGTCTTTGGATCCTCTTTCTCCACTATAAGTCAAAGATATTTTTATGTTACCCGGAGTTCCACATTCCATTATATCTAAATGGGATCCTAATATCACTTTTAATTTTTGGAAAGGCCTTCATATGTCTTTTGGAAAATAATTATATTTCAATACATCATTTCATCCTCAATCAGATAGGCAGTCAGAATGAAAAAATCAGGTTTTGGAGGATTTTCTTCAAGATTGTTCAATAGACTACTAGAAAAGTGGGGATCAATATCTTTCTATAGTTGAGTTTTATTATAATAACATTTTCCATTCCAATATACAGATGGAAAATTTTGAGGCACTGTATGGCAAGTAGTGTAAGACTCCATCATTTTGGGATGAAGATGATTAAAGAAAGTTAATGGTGCCAAAATTAGTAGAGGAAGTGGTTGAGAAAGTGAATATGATCCAGCAGAAAATGAGGAATCTAATAGTGGGTAGAAAAGCTATGTAAGTAATAGAATAAAATAATTATCTCTCAAGGTAGGTGACCATATTTTACTTAAAATAACTCCTAGAAAAAGTGTGATGTGTTTCGGTATTAATGGGAAGCTACGTCTGCGGTTGATTGGTCCTTTTGAAATCATTGATAAGTTAGACCAGTTGCATACTGAGTAGCAGTGCCTCTGAGATTGTCTGAGGTACAAATTGTTTCATATTTTGATTTTGAGGATGTATGTGCAATATTCGACTCATGTTTTGAGTCCAGAACCAGTTCATCTGGAAGATAATAATTCTTATGATGAGAAACCAGTTCAAATTCTTGATTGAAGGGAAATGTGTAGTGGAATAAGAGAATCAAATAGGTTAATGTTATGTGAAGAAATAACATGGTTTAATAACTAACAAGGGAATCTAAAAATGATATTATTGAAAGGTACCATCAAATTTTTAAGGAGTAAAAAAAGTGTGGGGATGAAATTTCTAGAATGTGTGGATAATGTAACACCCCATGGTTTTAAAAAAATAAAGGAAATACATGAAACATTGTTTTATGTAGATATTTATAACTGTTCTTTAATCATTATTTTGATGTATCTATGTTTAGAAATTTGAAAAATAATCATCTACAATTGTGCCAGAATGTTTTTTGGAGTTTGATGAAACCAAATTCTTTTTTTGCGAATAAAAACATACACTTATGAATAGTTATTTGAATATTAACATGAACCTAATGAATAGTTATTTTTATTAATATTTTATTTTCTTATTGTTTTATGATAATGACATCTTCTTTAATTTTTCAATGTGATATAAAAGCAGTTATAGAATTAATGTTGTTATCTTTTTAATAAGGAATGATTTTTATTAAAAATTAAATTAATAATATTTATAAAATTATATTAAAAAAATGGAATTAATTTTTGAATTCTACATGATGAAAAATTGGTATGTTTGAATTTTTGATAATTTTATAAAATTCTTGAATTTTTTATTAATTGCTAAATATGGTAAAATAACTATATTCAAATTTACAGATAAATACAATTTTTATGACATCATAAGTGATGTAAGAACACATTGTTAAAACTCACATGTTATTAGTACTATTTTGGGTCACATGAATGGATATTATTCATAGTCTTGAAAAACAATATTATAATAATAATTAATATAATGAAAAAAACATCCTCTCCACCACTATATATTCCACCCTCATTCCCCTTTTCCTCCCACAACGCGCAAGCCTTGATCCTTACCTATATTCTGCCCAATACTCCTACCAAGACTCTTCCAAATGTCCTAGATATTATGGTCTCACTAAAATACCCAAACCAAATGCCTTAAAAAGTATCTCAATGATAAGAGATCTTGGGGTAAACATCCTCTTTTGTTTTCTTTCTTTTTATTTCAATTTTTTGTTATTTTTTTATTTCGATATGATTTTGTAGGGATATGTCATTACATATCCCTATTACATGTTATATTATGTAATAATTACGAGAGAACCCATTTACCTAATAAAAATATTTTAGGAAATTTTAAGCGATGTCGTTAGGATGCCAAATTTTCATAAGGGATTTCTAAACATTTCCTTTTTTCTAAATTCTTTTATTTTCTATTCCTTCATCTCCTCCCATAATACAAGACATATTATTTATCCAGTATCAAAAATATTTTATATTACATCATGTTTATGTAATATTCACAATTATATTTATTTTCCTCTAACACTTATTCAAGAAATTAAGACATCATCTACGATGTGTCTATTTACCGTCATCATTGATGATGTGGTTTCAATTTCATTTACATTCTTCAAGACATGCCATCAATCCATTTTTATTGTTGAACCATATTATTATTTTTGTATTATATCTTAAATATGGTTCTCGAATAATTTTTCACATAGGCTATTAATTTATAAAAAAAGATTTATTTATGATCGAAGAATCGCCAAAATGACCTAAACAAATAACAATAATGTTTTAACTACTGAATCATCCTCATGTTAGAATAAAAAATGATAAATGTTATAATATATATTTTTTAAAATATATAAATTACACTCATTTACAATTCTGAAGTATCATTTCCAATTTACATGAACATAAATCATGAACCGATCACGGAAAACATGTAAATAACAAACCCAAAATAGTGCAAAGAACAAAATAATAATAGTTAATGTGTGAAATGATGTAAAAATTGATCATATATGCTACCATAAAGGTGAATATATTTCATTAAGATAATAATAACACTCATTTATAAATTATACATAAGGTTTAAATGAATTTGATATAATCCAAACATGAGGTAAGGGAATTCTGAACTCGATTTCCATTCGTTGGGATAACCTTATACATCATTACTTATGTGTTATTAATTTTGTTTTTTGGATTGGGTTTTTTATATTATGTATAATTATGTGTATATTCATTGTATATACATATTCCATCCACTTTATTAATTATTTTTAAAATATTTGATATTTTTAAGGGGGTTTTCTTCTATAATCCTCTTTTAAAGTACTGTTTTACCAAATACAAAAGTATTTTTTTATGAAATTCTTCATGTTTTATAATTCTATTAAGGTTCATGGAAATTGTTTATTATGATGTTTGGGACTTATAAATCCCTCAAATGCATTGGGTATGTGAATGTTGGAGGTCAGACTTATGGTTTCTCCAAGTGTAGTTGTGATGGTTACAAAAATTCTTAGGTTTCCATTAAGGTTAAAAATATATGGTATCTGATGGGGTTACATGATTATGTAAGTAATTCTCCAGGATACTCTAATGGGTTTATTTATGTTCTTATATATTGTGGGAATATTTTGGAAATATCATGTTTCACAAAATAACTATATTTGGGTGACAAGTGTATCTTTTGAATATGATTTCATACAGTATAAGTATCCTTGGAGTAATGTGATCCTTCCTTCTTTTGATATCCCTTACTATGAAATTTTTTCTCATCCCATGTTTTTGATGATTTTCATAGGTTATAAATATTTTTATGACAAATATGAATACAATTTAATGTTTGAAAAGTTATCAAATATATCATGTTATATTTGAAATGTTTTATATTTTTCATGAATTGAACACTATTTTTATCTTATCCACTCTCTTATAATGTGAATTTTCTTAATGTATTATGCCCCAATTCTCTAAATATCTAAACTGTTAAATATCATTAATTTAATAGAAAGTTATTTTCGTGAAAAAATTCCTGATTATGTAATGTAATATGGTCGAGTCGTTATACCAAGCTTTTTGGACAGTTCAATATCATGAAAAGCCTATCCCTCAATTAATATGCCTCCCACTAACACATGGTCATGACACTTATTGCCCACTGATACATGTCCCTTATTCGAGGTAATTTCAAACAAGAACTCACTCAAAATATTTGTATTCCCAAAAAATTTCAAACAACCTATTTTGAACTATTTGAACAAAACATAATTTTTAATGAAAAAAGTTTCAATAATAAATTTAAAAAATGCATAATGGCCCTATTTTAAAATATACATTTTGAAATCAAGAAAATAAATAAATTTTTTTTCAACCAATTACAACATTTCCACAATTTCACCCCAGACCATATACATCACAAAATATGATTTATAACATGATTTTCCACACAATTTAATAATGAAAATAATAAAATAAAAACATATGAAATTAATCCTTCTTGCTCTAAACAGATGTGTTGAGAGTGAAGCCACCATCCTCAGTTTTAGTACTAAAACAAATTTTGATATATTTTACATCCATGAAAATGGGTTAAATATCAATGATCCCACCATATATTTCATACCCTGTAATAATGAATTCTATATATAAAAATATATGGCCTTTAAATCCATATATATACACACATCCTTCCTTGATCTAAGAATATAACAAAGAGAGTGATGAATTTCTAACAATACTACTGTGAATAAACATGGATGATCACTTCCCAAAAAATTGATCATTAACACCCTAATGAATGGCTCCAAATAACATCTAATTATATGTGGGGATGTTATCATACATTTTAAAGGAAAAATTCTAAGTAAGGATCCTTTTGGAAAAAAACAAAGCATTTCGAGGTGAAAACATGTTAGATCCACAATATATGGATCTAAATTTTTACCAATGTCGATTTTGTTTCACAAAAATAGGCAATACATATATGTACAATGATCATGCCTCATCCTTAATGTATACCATGTATGATTGGATCACATGGTTAAATATCCATGCGCTAACCATGTCACAGATCAATGTCCACAATAATCTCAACACAAAAATTATTTTCCATGTCTTTCACACTGTTTGATCGAATAGTGTGAAACTAGTGCACCATACCTTTTTCAAATATTTCATTTTCCACAGTTTCTTATATATGTCGCATGGTTTTTTGAAAATGTGCACCAATCGTGGAACTGTATAAAATACTAAAAACTCAAAATGATATCCATGATCTCCCAAACATCACCCACATAATTTAGATACAGAAAGGCATAAATATAGGGTTACTTATTTGAAACTGGTTGTTCCACATAAGGGACCATTACATCTTCTGAGGGTGTAAGTTATATTTATGGTGGAGAGTTTGATATCCAGGCATTCCATGGAGTACTAGTTCATCAGATGTTGCAGTATCTCAATGCATAGGATTCTAGTATATTATTGAATGAATGGGTTGTGAAGCTTACTGTATTTAAAACCATTATGGACTAGTTCCAAAACATGGTACATGAGGAATTATCAGGGTCGCGAGCTATGATGTGTGAGGAATTTAAAATTATTTTCATGTTAGGGGATTAGATTTTTTTAAATTCAACCATTACGAATGGTAACAATATATCTTCATGAGCGAAATAGATGGATAAAAGAGTTGATGGATACGGGGTTTATCTATCAAATAACATCACCTTGGGGTTCTCTAGTTTAATTTTCAAATAACACTGGCATTCAATTATGATTATGTGTCTATTACAACATGTTTAACCAAAAGATAATTAAGCAGGGGTATTCTATTTAGTGTTTTGACAATATCTTCATTTACTTGATAAGATCATTTGTATTATACAAGATTAACTTGAGTAAAAGGTATCATCAGTTGATAGTTAGACATTTTGATATACCATAAACTGCTTTTAGAATAAATAATGGCATTTATGTGTTCATCATGATTCTGTTTAGGCTAAGCAACGCTCTGGAAGTTTTTGTGGCCTTGATGAACAAAATATTCTCCTTGTACTATTATCAGTTATAGGATTTTTTATAGATCAAATATTAGTGTAATCAAAGACTCAAGATGATCATTCCCAACATCCTGAAATCATCATGAGTATATTGAGAGATTTTCAGCATTATGAAAATCTATATAAGATCCAATTTTAGATTGATAAGGTATATTTCATACATCAAATCATCTAAGAGGAATGTGTGTTAATGAACCCAATTAAGGTGTGGGAAATTTTCTATTGAATAGATCCCATGAATATCATTGATATCAAACCTTTTTTTGGGATTAATAGACTGTTATTTTAGGATCATCCATGAATTTCTACTTGTGATAACCACTTCATGGAATGACCATGGTTGATATAATTCTTGCATTTTCTTGATCATGTGGTAATTCATTCCATGAGTCGAAGAAGGGGTTTTCTACTACTTAAATTTAGATCTTATATGAGTAGGGTGATGGATTATATTATTATTTTTTAAATATTGGATATTTAATATATCAATGTTGATGTAGGTGTCAATTTGTGGTGTATGGGTCAATGTAGATGAGGCTACAGGAATAAAACCACCATATACGTGAACATGAGTTAGCCAATGTTTTTTATTCATTGATGTATTGGTGACATTATCTATTTGGAAAAAATATTACTCTATATACTAATAATATAAGATTAAATTATTAAAATTTTAAATGAGACAATAATGATAGATATTTAATATCATTTGAGTATATGAATCCAATTTATTTTGGTCTAGAATATTCAATTTGGACTGAAAATGGTTTTTTTAATGTTTTAGGTAGGAAAAAACAGACATCGGAAGTCTGGTAGTCTACATCTCAGTTGAATATGATGACATTTTTGGTTGAGATACATGTATTGGATTATGAGTCCAATGAGAAAATGATGCTCATCTATGTCTGGGATCCTTTGGAAGATACTACAGTTATAAATGAAAAGATTTTGTTTTAATTTTATGGTAGGAAGTCATAGGTGCATCTAGGTTTGACCAAAATGTATTGTGACATACATCAAAAGAATTGGTGGCTGAGAATGAATGAGCATATTTCAAGGTTTATCATAGGATGATACACCAATTAGAAGGTGAGGGCCGAGCATCAATGACCTAGTGGATTACTGTTGTTGTTTCATATTCAGAAATGGATGTGGGACAATTTTTCTAGGGATGACATGGTGGGTCCCCTAAGTACGCCTCAGAAGAATAGAACTATTTGTGTGGTTTGGGGTTGATTTATGAATATAGTGCATTTATTTATTACACTAGATATATTATAATTAGATAATTTTGGAGACATGGACTTTTCGGAGATAGTCCATCTACATAATATGCTATTGAGTATAGGATATGACCATGAATCATATTTTAATATTCACTTCCATCAATGTTTGTAGAAGGCACCTGGTACATTGGTATTTACATGTACAATTTTCTCCCATAGACATATGGGTAATTGAAATAGACATTACAGGTTTTGGTTGATAATATATCGTCATGCATTGTTATTTTTTTGGAGAACCACTTACCAATAATTTAATTTTTCATAAAAACAGTTATCATGTGACTATTCAAACTGAAACTTATTAGGATCTTTACGGTTTTCCATGAAAATCACCTATATGATTGATGTAGGTAGGAGAGTCAGATAAGCTTGGACCGATTCTCATGTAGGATATGTCAGAGCAGGCTTAGTTGATTTTGAAATGAATGGTTATGGAACAGATTAGTAAAAAGTCGTAGAATGACTAATTTAAAATTCACCCAATTATTACCATGGGTGATCATTCATTCCATTTAGTTTCACCAATATTGGGTCACTGTAGGATTCATAATCATGTATTGTTAGTTCCTAGGAATGTTAGAAATTTTGATGTCATGGATTAAACGGGTTGGTCACATACTGTATAGATCATCCAAAAAGGTATAGTATTATGCTCATTGCTTTTCTTGTGTATAAATATTAGTAGTATCACCCCCAAAATTCTCATGTGATCAATGTGGTTTATTTTTAGTTGGATGTTAATGCTCCAATAATGAGATATGTGTGTTTTGGATCACAATAAGAATGTGTTGTGGGGAAAGGATGTGTCGATAGTTCATTTATTATGGTAATATGTCCTTGTTCATGTAGAATAATGGGAGAGATAAGTAGATATATTGGCTCAGTGTCGTGATCTTATTATCTTGGAATTATAGAGATGATTGAGATTAGAGTTTTAGGAAGGGCTATTATAAGTAGGGGAGATTGTACAATTCTAAAATTTTAGGGGGGTATCAATATAATTTTTATGTACTATTTCACCATTTTATTTTTAAGTATTATTTTTTATCTTTTGAATGTTTTGGGTAATGTATTAGATTATTGGATTTTTTAAGGGGGTTAGGGGAGTTCATAGTTAGAACAATGTTTATTGAAACGTGTTCCCTACCCCAAAAATCATTAAATATTAAATAGAGGGTAATTTAATGATTAGTGAATGAAATTTCAAACCATAAACCCTATTTGTAGAAACTTACCACCCATAGGTTGATGAAATTTGTTAAGGCACACAGTTTGGAAAAAAAATGCACTCCAGCCCTGGAAATCGTTCAAACAATTTTTAATCCCTAAAAACTGTTTTAAAATTCCATAACCCCTCGATAGTAAACCCAAATCAACCCTACTTATTTCTATAATTTTCATGTAACTGTTAGGAACTTATATATGGATTCCAAGACTCCTCAAACTCTACTATTAATGAGTCAATTATTTTATTGGTGGATATTCACCTCTTTCGGTGTGTAATATCTACCCATGTGGTTTTACCTCTCTTTCGTCTCCCTTTCTGGATGAAGAGGATAATTTTATTGACTTTCTGTGATGGTTTTATATCAAGGTGCAGAAATATCATAATCTATCTTACCATGATATATGTTTTCATTAAATATCACATTCTTAACTATATAATTTATCATTCTATTTCTATTTTGAGAATTATTCTTTGGATAATGAATATTTAGAATATTATGGTTGGAGGACAATGTGTAAATAATGAAAATGATAGTTTTAGTTACATATGTGTAATTGTGAAATTAAAATTTCACATTTACCAATTGAATTGTGACTTAGAATAATTAGTTTTTTCATATATAATTAATATATTGTGTAATCATTTGAATATTTTGGTTATAAAATTCTTCAATTGATGGAATTTTAGAATTTGTTGATTAATTGGATGCTGAATGAATAATTGGAATTATTTTATTGTGGGATAAACCATACATGGTAAATGGTTTATATTATTAATTTTTTATGAATTTTTTAGTGGTAAATTGGACATATTATTCCACATTATTAAAGTGAAAACCCATTATAAATTTACAATTGAAATTTAACACTATGATGATAATGTGTGATAATAAGGTTAATTATTCTTATCCTAGATGTGTTGGAATTATTGATATATTATGTTGTGATATATGTGATATTGTGATATATGTGATGATGTGTGTGTGACATGGAATGAAAAATCAAGAATAAAATATGTGATATAATAATATATGATTGGGGGATACATGCTTATTATTCAAAACCCCATAAGAGATAAAAATGAGTTGTGTAACATGGATTCAAATAACCACATGGTGATAGTCATGAAATTATAGTTATAAAATATTTTCATTGGAATATGGTTCCATGTATCCATGATAAGATATTAATATTATATGGATAATGGAAGAAGATATTATAATGAATTATAATTATCTATGTCACATGGTTCAGACTTTGAAACGGACCAAACCAGGTATTGACGGTTCCCGTGTCATCATCAAACCATGTAATTTATATGGTAAATTTTAGAATAAAGAAATATAATTACTATTTAATGTATTGTAATTTATTCTCTATATAAAAAAAATGTTTTCATATAATTGATATTATTTTATTAACATTTGGTGGTAGCCAACTAAGTTATACTCACACCCTACTTAGTTCACATGATAATTAACCAAAGAAAATATCAGTTTATAAAACATTATAAGGGAAATATCTATATGGAATATGGATGAGTTGGAATGGAACGTGGATGAGGGAAACAAACATGATTCTTGGACACTCTTAGAGATTTGATAGAATTTATTTATTTTTGGGTTTTATTTTTACACTTAGAACATATATGAAATTACATATATAGTAATTTTTTTGATATTGTATAATTATTTTATCTATAATTCATTTCTAGTATTATTTGGATTATAGTTATTATATTTAGGTTACTGTTTATTTCTTTATATAATTTTTTTAAATTGAAAAAGAAGGTATAGTCTTCTCAAGTTATAAATTTGATCCTCATTACTTGTCTATATCATTTTTCATAGATGGAGTCATGCTCGAGGTTACATAGAGAGACAACTCATTGAAAAGTAATGTGGCCCCTAGGTATTCATGTTAAATTGATAATTATTTTCAAAAAATAGTTTTATGTTAATATAATTAAATTTAAATTTATAATTATGTTTTTTAATAAAAATATTTACAATATAACTTTTCATCATTTAATGATAATTGAAATTAAACCAACATAGATAATATAAATATGGAATATATTATTCATTGATTACCATATCACTAGAAGGAATTTATAGTATTTGTATTTGAAATTGTGCATTACACTACTCTACAAAATGAAATTATACATGATGAAAAGCCCACATTCCATTTTTACATTCATAGAGGCTAATGAAGATGTAGTATATCACTATTTAAAACATGTGGATGCTCTTATTCATTTACAATATAGCATGTTACCATCAGTGTCTAATTTTATTCTAATGAAATAGGAGGATATATATGAATATAGAATTATTCCAACCCATTTTGGGTCTTTAAAATAAATTGATATTAGTTATATATGAGTTCTCAAATGATATATTCATGTGAATGATCAGCAATTAGACACTTGGTGGGGAACCTATTTACAAGGTGTTTTGATAAAATTGTTTCCTATAAAACCTGTATTTAAGGATTGCAAATGATTTTTTCATGGATCTTATAATTCCCCCACTACCCAATAACTTATCAAATAATATTTGGTGTTATTATACAAGAAATTAATTGAAGAAGCATTCAAAAAATGATTCTCTCTTTTACCATGATGATAAATACATGGGGTGTGACAAACTCTAGGCACTTATAATGTATAATAATAGTACGAACATGTAGAAGTCAATGAATACTTTTTATATGTCAATGGATCTATAGCACAATCCCTATGTAGAACATATCCATAGGGACAGAAAGGACCATAATGTGTTATGTTTCCCATAAGGCATTTAGTGCTTGTGGAATAAGAATTGAACCCATCCAATGAAGAAGGGGGAATATTCATGTGGATTCATTATTGATTTTGATATTACTGTATCAATAAGATTAGTATTAGATACATATATTGGTTTATAATATATTATCCAAATATAGGACCCAACTAAATTTTTTAAGATTACAATAGATGAGTTTGACCCACTGGATTCCAATAGAGAGTGTCTAAATATTATGGACTTTGGACACTACTATCCCACTTTTATGACCTGGTTGATTTTTGTTTTAATGAATTTTTATCATATCTCTTTAATTTCACAAGAAAATATTTTTTTTTATTTCTACACGAATAAATTTAATTTCACCATTGAAAACTTGGTTTCTAATATTATAATGGCAATACATTTTAAGGTATGGAATAATTGAATATGGGTCATTATGTATTCGATTAAAATAAAAAATTATTGAAAATTGATAGTGAATTAAATACTTGTGAATCCTATAAAAACCCACCTTTTGAATCCCAATCTTATTCACGTTAATGATAAATGTTTGAAGACTCTATATGAACATATTTTCCCTAAGCATCCTCAATTATGACACACTTGTTTTTAGAGAAATAAGAGAGAAAAACCATTTGAAAGTCTTGTTGAAAGGAAAATAATGATTGTAGATTTTTTAAACATAGATGTATTAAAAAAAATTCAATTAAAGGATAGATATTGATTTTCCATCATTATTAATATTACAAACTACATTAGTTTGTGTGGCCATATATTCATGATGAGGTATAAGTATAAATCCTTTAATATGTTCAATGCTTTCAAGAATGATGTTGATAATCAATTTTGAATGAATAAAAATAAAATTTTATTTGTTTTAGGATTTGAATATAGTTACAAATATATTAATAAATTTCTATATGAGTATAGGATTGTATCACTACTAACATCAATATATACACTACTTTTGAGTACTGTTAGTGAAAAAATGAGAAATAAACTACCATAAAAAATAAATTTAAGGATGAGTCACACATACCATCCATTATGCTTCTAGGGATATGTATTATTGGAATCTTACTTAAAAACATAGTACTATCCGACATTGTAAATGGTATTATATTTGATTCATAGAGGGGAAAGAATCATATTATATCTCATGTCATGAATAATGTTATAAGACCATTATTTTGGATAGATCATGTATCAAATAAGGTCCCTAAATAACAAACTATTACTTTATAAGGTATAATAATGATACAAAGGGATAAATTCTGCATAACCCTTAATAGAAGGATGTATCTATCACTTGGTAGACCATAATTCAAGAGAGATTGTGCATCTATAAAGAGTATACTGCTAAAATCATTCACATTGGTGAATATTATTCCCAATATAAACAAGATTTTGAATAATAATTTAAACAACATGTCCTCATTATGTACATTGTTACTAAAAAAACTACTACATATCAGTGCTCGAGAGGCAAGTGAATCCAATTGGTATGGTTTTCTAGTCAGAAAAATTGGTCAATAATTTTTAATTATCAAAAATTATATTATCCCCATTAGTTATGTAATAGAGAGTTCAACATTTTCAAGGTTGTAATAATCGATGAATTATATGATTGATTCATTATGTCAAAACCATATTCTGTTTCAAATAGATAATATAATTTATCTAGGACATTTTGTGTGTAAATATGTATTTGGTGAAATCAGACCATTAACAGAAAAGTAAATTCTTAATAATCATGTATATATGATAATGTGTCTATATAATGTTTTGTCATTGAATACAGTGAAATCATTTTACCAGTTTACATGTGTAAATACCTCATAATATTTCAATCCATGGCACCTAAATATGATTATGAAATTTCTAAAATGGATATAAAAACAAATTTCCATAAAAGGAAACTTCAAGAGGATGTTTATATGTGACAATTGGAAGGTTTTTTAACTCCATGAAATTCAAAAAAGTAATAAAAACCATATAGATCAATCTATAGATTAATGTAATCATTGGGGTTATATAATATTTAGTTCGATGAGGCACTTAAAAATTTTGGATTCATTAAGAATGAATTGTATATTTGTGTTTACAGGAGTTTCATTGTGACTATAGTAGACTTTATTGTAGTATATTTTATTTAAATATTACTTATTTGAAATGGTATTCACTATTTACAAGAAGATAAAAAATGGTTGAGAATCTATGTCTGTTTAAAAGAAAATATTTGAATTAATATATATTTTAAGTATCGTGATTATGAATGATATATTGAATATGATTCATTTTTTACACTAGATTAAGAATAATAAACATAATATAATGAGGACCATTGTATAAAAATCCAAGAGGGGATTGTTTCTAGTATAACAATGTAAACATACATCCTAGAAGATGTGTCCTAAAACATAAGAGGAAAAAAACTGAATGGGTAACATCTGATATGTTTCTGTGATTGGATTTATTATGTATTACATGTTATGCATTAATGTTAATTATCCCCATTCATTTATCATGTTATGTTGTTATCAACAAGATCAAGTTGAATAGAATTAGAACTATTTCAAAAATTATTATATGTCATTGACTAAAACTATGTATATATTTTTACTATGTGGAGGAGATTATGAGATTATAATCATGGGTTGTACATATTTTATCATTATGATTGATAAGAACTATATAAAGTTATATTATTTATATATCTTTTCTTTCAATTGAAGTACTATAATTTGGAGCAGTTCTACATATCTAGTTTTCACTGATTAAATAGCCGAATCTGTTCATATTGTGCCTTCTAATGTAGCAAAGGTAGAATATTGCATTCAATAATTTATTGGGGAGTTTTATATGGTGCATATTTGTAATGCCAATTCCATATTTTAATTTGATAACACTATAGTGGTGGATATCATTAAAGAGTTAATGTCACACAAAAAAAATTAATATACATTGGGTGTTTACTCTCTTGGGGGATAATTTCACTATTTATTGATTTTTTCTTGAGAAGGGAATCAATATAAGAAATGATGATGGTCCCAAAGACCATGAATTTATTTTAGAGGATCCATGAGTTTTATATGGGAGATATTGCACAAAAATATGTTTTCAATAGGAAATAGATATTGTGTGAGTCTATTGTAGTTGATGCCCTAGAAAAACCCTGATTAGTTCTTGATTAAATATTTTAATGAATTTTTTATAGAATAATGATTTATGAGGTGTGATTTTATAGTATGTGAAAAATAATAACAATATATGTCCAATATAAAGGTTAAGAAAGTTCCCCATAATGATGAGAAACTAGAAGTTATAAAAAAATTCATGATTATATTTTTAATTGATATATGTTAATGTTCTAAAAATAATATAAAATAAAATATATTTTTTGTTAAAGGTGAATAATACATTTATACACCAACTAAAAATATAATACATTATTAATCTCTAAGATATGAGTTTATGAATATAGATCTATTCGTATAGATTCATCATTTCCATGTTTTGAAGGTTTTTCATTTCTATGGACATGTGTAATGATACTTATAAAATTACATTATCATTAATGGATATCTTGACTCTATCACATTGATGTATAAATGGAAACTATGAACAAATATTCTTACAATAAGGTTGGATACATTGTGTGTGACACTAGGGATATTCCATTAATTGATAATGGGAGAATGGATTTATCTCTTCTCTCCTATGATGTATATTGATATCTCATGACCATTGATGGAATATAACATCATGTGTGAATCCTTGGTTGTTTTCTTTGGTTGGTGAGTTAATTTTCCTAAATAAAATGAATGATACATTGAGAATATAGATTTATGGATCAAGGTTTTCAATATTCATGAATTGAGACATCATGATTTTGTATTTTATTTCAAGGTAAACATTTTTATAAAGTTGTATATCCCATGAAAGTTAACATATTTCATTATTAGTGATTCTATATTTTCATATATTTTGACATCTGAATTTTGGATTTTATTCTAAATTCCACTATGAAAGATTCATAGAGGATCACACATTACATATATCCACAATATTAGTGAACATCGCATTCTACATTTTAAATGATATAAGAATTATATATTTTTAGGCATCATTGATCACAAAAATTTAATCATAATATATATGAAATAATAATTGAGTTAAATAATAATAACAAAAAATAATTATTTTCATATTTTATAAATATAATATTTTATAAATTTACTATGTACTATTATATTGAAATTTATAAATTAAATAGTCATTATTATTAGATCAGTAAATTTTGATGACGGAAAGTGTACTCAGCATAATGGTCTTATTGGAAATAGTAAAAATGATATTTCTTTATACATATAAAATTTTGAAGATATCAAGTGATTAATAATAACATTAGTATTTCATTTTTTATTATTCCACATCACGTCATATAAGAATTATTGGGTTTGAGAGGGTCTTCTTTGATATTTTCGAACACAAAAACAACTATAAAAAATGTATAACTATATCAGTTTTTGTATACCTCATTTTATATGAATCCATAGAATGGGATATGTAGATATTGAATTAATTCCCTCTGCATCCACTGTAATACCATCATATATATCAATGTATTCTTTTTCCATTGAGTATAATATTGTAGTTCTCAACCTTGGTCAACAGACATGATTAGTGTTATACCCAACCCAAATGACTATTTTATTTTCAATTATTACTCAATGTTTGATCTAATGGTCGAATCATTGGATTGGTCCCCCATTTAATTTTTTGAGTATCATGAGTTTTTGGTTGGTTTTAGGCCAATACACGAGCCCCACATCATTAACAAAAATTGTGGGGGCTGCCCAAGTAGCAATGCAACATCTTTTGGATTGTAAATAATCTACATCACGGTTCGCACAAACTCTCTTCCACAGTGAGGGCAACCCACGCGGTTTAACATTGTTTAAAATAAATACATTAAATGAGATAATTAAATTAAAAATAAAATTATAAAAAAAATATTATTATTATTAAAAAATAAATCATTATTATTATATTGATGATAATAATAATAATTATTATTATTTTCTTAGTATTCTAGTTTAGTGTTCTTTTGAAATTATAGAAAATCTAAGTGAGTTTTATCCCATCCCTCCACCCTCTACCTCATGACCCCCTCTCCCCCTTCTTCTTTGTGGTGTGACCTGACCCCCCACCAATGCACCTCCCCACGTGTAGTGATCCCTTTGGAAAAAAATCTTCTCCTTCTATGCTCAAACATGTGGAGCCACCCTCTTCAAGGGGCACCTCACATTAACAAAATCCCTACATGTGTCCCCCTCCACATGCTGAACCCCCTCCACCTCGTCTAATGACATCAGACATACCCCCTCCCCTCCTTCTGGATGCCACCCCTCCTCTGGCTGTGGCACCCCCTCATTCCTCCAGTACTACCTCTATTGTGTACCCACATTATTTTGTGGTCTACCATGATTTTAAGGGGTGGGTGATTTTTGGATAACCAAAATGTGTTTGTTTTTTTGTGTGATATTTTTTATTATTAATATTATGGTGTCATTAGTCCGTTCTTCCGCTACCACCAAGGAAGGAAGCATATTTCTGATCATTTCTATTCGCTCGTCGTTATATTTTCTAATGAATTTCAATTTTTCCCTTCAATTTATATATAGTTTTGATATTTTTTGGATTTTGTGTTGTTAGTAATATTTATTGTGTGAGTTGGACCCCGTAGTGGTGGTTTTGGATTGGTGGTGTCTAAATTTTGTACATGTACATGAATATGGTAGTAAACATATATATATATATATATATATATATATATATATTCCATCTTTATACATATTCTATCACGGTGTGAGAAATATTTTAAATGATGATATAGTAATTTATATATGTGGGTGTTTACATGTATGCATATGTAAATGAAAAGTGTTGGTAGAACAAGTCCTTAAAAAAAGGTATCATGGTTCAAGCATTTGATTCCATTGTTTATCTTTTTTGAATCAATCCATTGTAGCCTGTATAATTTTAATTAAATTGAAATTTTGAATCTCATAATTTTTTGTATTTATTTTGGATTCATTGGAGTTTTTATATAGAAACAAATCAGTGTATGTTTTATTCTAAGGGATTATACCTATATGATTTATAATGTTGTTTGTGATGTGCTTGAATAAAATTGAAATTATTTTTTAAGAAATAAATTGAGAATGTGAAATTTTTTTGGATGTAGTTATATTTTATATCATGATTATGATTTTTAATATGGTGGGTTTTCTATATCTAAACCATTCAGTTGAATTCAATTATTACTTGGTGATTCAAAAATCTACTTTATAATAATTTAGTACATGTATATGATATTAAATCTATTTGTGATTAATATTAATGGTTTTGTATTCATCTATAGTAATTTATATAATATTAAACCATGTTCTTTTGTTGTTCAAATAATTTTTTTTTGAAAAATGAATGGGGTCTGGTATGAATTTGAGGTTAATTGGAAATTTGTATTTTTTAAAAAGGTTATATTTTTTCAGGGATGGATTAAATCATGTTTTCAATGATGTGGTGAAATGGTTATTTAATTTGACTTTTATTAGAATATGGAAATGATATTTTGTTTTCAAATATTTATTAGTGGCTTTTGCATAATGTGAGTTATTGATTTGGTTTAATGACAAGTGATTTTATTAAAAGTCAGCTGAAAATAATTTCATGGATACATTGAATGTGTCATTGATTTTGGAACATCCATGGGTGCCTGAGGTTCTCGAATGTGCATTCCTTTAATTGAATATGACACTCTAAAGTTATTTTTACTTTAAACCAGGGTCCCATAAATGGATCATTGATTTCTAAATATTGTTTTTTCACATGGATTATTTTTAAATTCAGATTAAAATTAAATATCATTCATGTAATTGATTTGAAGATATAGTATCTTGATAAATGTTTGGATTAATGGCATGTTTGAAACCTATTTTGTTCAGGATGTGTTTTCCCTGTGGTTTTGAAATTGTCTTGTAAAGGTATTTTGTTTCAGAAACCCTTTGGTACTATTTTTAATTTCATGCATAAAAGATTTTTTTGGAATTATGTGAAAGATGATCACATTCAAAATATTTTGAATGCTCAATTGGAAATTTGATGTGTCTTAAAAAATAGATATGATATTTATATAAGGACTCTGACCAACATTGTATACTATATTTATGGATATATTGATATATTTTAGGGAATTAAGTGATTGTGTCTAGAAAAAATCAATTAGATTGGTTAATACCCACTGGATCTCATATAGTCCATGTGGAATGTGCCACTAGAGAGGTCAGTTCTGGGAGGCTAGTGGTTACAGACATAGGGAATACACCATATTCTAGAAGGAGGTTTTGAATTAAGCTTGACATGGATTCATGTATGGATTATTATGGTTAGCCATACTTCCTTTTTATTTCCCAATAATAATTTATATTTTTATGCACTTTGTTATTTTTGGTACTATATTATCTTTTTTAATTTTCTACATAACCTAGTACGGTCTATTTGGGGTGTTTATTTATAAATTTTAATTTTATTTGGATATAGAATATCTAGGTCCAGTATTTAAAAAATATTTAATTTTTTTTTAATTATCTAAATTTAAAAAAAACAATTTTTATTGTTTTATTTATAAACAAAAATTAATGGAATGATTTTGTGAAAAAAAAATACATGTATTTTTTGGGTTTTTTTTGGCATGCATATTGATAATTTTGGTGTTCACACCTAATTTATCATTTTAGTTTTTGTATATATTTTTTGGATTGATCTTGTAGTGAATGTGGTATAGTCTCAGGTGGTGACCCATGAGGTCAGTTGGAGGTTTGTTTGGTTGTACCACATTATCTTATTTTTTTAGTTCTAATCTATTTTTTTAATTTACATATATTTATTTTTCATTTCCTCATGGGAAAAAATAATCCCAAAAATTTTATATTATTGCTCTGTACTAGTTACCAGCCTATGGGGATTGAGAGAAACCTTCGGTCTATGCTACAGATCGACCCGAGTGATTGGTTAATGGTATAACTAGGCTGGTTTATGGAAAAAATGCTATCATATAAGTACCTTATTATCTGATGTGTCATGTAAATGGATATTAGGATTTTCAGGACCTAGTATGTATGTACAAGAAGGGAATCTTTATCCCTTTCTCATTAGAACCTAATTATTCTAGGTGTTGCCTATGATTTGAGTCTTCTGTATTAGTTTTGGATTGAGGGATGATAATGGAGTCCATTAATTGTCATTTTTTGATCTCACATAGATTAGTGAACCTTGTGGATTCCATGTTCATGGTACATGTCCCTCCTGGTTTTATAGAATACATGGGGAATGTTCCACTACCATGTCATAGAGTTAGGAATAGACAGTAGTCCCTTATTTTAGAGGTCTGCTGTATGTTTTTTTGTATTTGTTTTGGTTGGTGTTACTATATTTTGAAAATGAAAATGGTTTTGAAATGTAAATGATTCATTTTAATGGTTTTATATTAGTTAATTAGATTATAAAATTGATAACGGTTTGGTTTAATAATTTGGCTATTGAAAGGAATAGGTAAGTAAAAGGCTTGGTGAAACCCATGGTTTCATTATGAATATATGCACAAGTGGGTGGTAAGGGTGATGTGTGTTGAAGATAGGTATTGTCATGCTGGGATAGAAATGTATGAACGCATGTGAAATGGTTCATGGTATTACATGGGTGTGTATTTCATAATAAAGTCTTGAATAGGGTTTTACATAGTGAATTTAGACGGGGAAATGATTTTGTAATAAGAATTTGGTTTAAAAAATTTGTTTTTGGTATTATAAAAGTGGCCTAATTTTTTTTATTAATTTAAATTATAATGGTTTATTTTAAAAGAAATTTTTCTTACTAGTATTCAATTTTATTGGTTTTTTTATATGGTTTTTTTGGATCAGGATGTGTCTTTTGACTATACATTGATTTTAAGTTTGTTTTGGTTTGTCTTTTCTATGTATTTTAGACATTTTTCCTAAATGATTTCCATGTTTATATGTATTCAAGAACAATTTATTATTCTTCACAAATCTTTCATGTTCTTTAGGGTGATCTAGGTATATAATATGTAGTTATATGGAAGGAAGAAGTCAAGTGTGTGCCACCACATTGGTTGGTTTTGGATCATGAAGCCATCTTATCGCATCACTCTTATGATGTTCTATCATTTCAGCTATCTGGGTCATTTGGATATTTTTTGCTGAAATAATCACTTAAAGTAGAAATTATGATCGAGGGATAGTCGTACCTTACTAGGAATAATTATATTATCCATCCATTAGAGCCCCAACCATTGGTATCAAGCTGATTCTCTTGTACAGTAAAGGTTACCATTGATATATGAGTCCTTGGCCCAGTTCATTATATTTTGTTTTGGAATAGAGACATTTAATGGTTCATTATTATTTTTACCCATATTTTTTATGTTTATATCTTATTTTAATAGTGTGATAAACTCACACTATCACAAGACAAGTGGATTTATCTATTCCAATTATAGTTTTCTAAAACTTTAGTTTTTATTTAATTGTTTTTTCCCTTGTATGAGATGGTTATGGTTTAGTGGTGTTTGTATAGAGATTTTTGGGTTTTTATAATATTGTCCTATGTTGTTTCCGATTAATTTTTTAGTCAATGATTCTTTTGACAAGTTTTCCCCTAATGTTGGAGGTCTGATTATTATGGAAAATGATTTTAGTATTAGTAGTTGATTTCCTTCACTTGTGTTATGGTAGTTTGTTTTGATCAGTTGGGAGTTCTCAAAATATCCCCTCCATGGGGTGGAGTGTCTTGGTTTAATGTTATTGATATAGTTAAGTTAATATAGTTTCATTATCCCCCAGATATCCTCCCCTCATTCTTATGGTGTGGTTTCTTCTTGGCCATTCAAGTGTGACCTATGGAGTTAATAGTCACCCAGTGGATCTTGTTATCTCGCATAGTTTTCTTCGTGCATAGACAGGGGTTTTTATTATACATGGGTAGGGAGAATGTATCGGGGAAGAATGTTTTTCTGGATGTGGGAGTTGACACACACTAACCTCGGGATTCTATTATTTTTAATTATCTATCAATGTTATATCTTGTGGAAAAATTTTGAGATTGGTTCCTGGTATAAATTTTATGGATTGAGAGTTTTTAGTGTGTTTATGATGGTTTGTAGGAAACATATCATTAGCGGAAACTGCATGGTAAGCCTAGGAACTCATGGACCCATATCCGGATTTGTAATACGCAACCGTACAATTCACGAATGACTGCTTGATATATGTGGGGTAACTGCATGGTTTCATGGTGTTTGAAATAAATAAATTTAATGAAAAATGCTAATTAAATTAAATTATTTTTATTATTATTAGAATGAATTAAATTAATGTTATTTCTATGATGATAGTAATAATAATTATAATATAATTTTTAATTATCTTTTGTTTTGTTTTTTTGAAACCCTATGAGGGTTCAACCCCAACTATCTCCCATCTTCCTCAAGAACCCCATTATCCCACATCTCTTTTGTGGTGTGACCAGAACCCCCCCCCCCCCCCCCGCATGTGCACCTCTCATCCTCCAGTTATCCATCCCGACAACCCTCCTCTCCTTCGACACTCCTTTCAGTTGCACCTACCTCATCGGGTGGACCATACCTTTAACATACTCTACTCTCACAACCCCCACCACCAATCAAACCCCCTCATCCATGGTTGAGGCCTTCCAGTGTGCCACCTCCCTACTCCAACTGGTCACCCCACCTCTATCAGAGGAACCACCCTCACAAAGCCAACATTACCTCCAGTGAAGGAGAGCGTCACATATTTTGTTATATACCTTGATTTTATGAGGTTTGTGTGGGTTTTGCAAACCATAATGGTTAGTGTTTAGGTGTGATTATATTTCCATAGGTTTTTGGGTGATGTCGGTTAGTGATCTAGAAACCACTATTGAATCTGATGAATTTTCAATTGTTTTTGTCTTCATGACATTTCATTTAGTAAGGTTATTCAATTCATTCACTTCTATTTAATTTTAATTCTAGAAATTTTTATATTTTGACATATCAGAATTAATTATACAGTGTGTACGAACTCGATGTGGTGATTTAGAACAATGAGGGTTGAAAATTCCTACTTGTACATTAATATAGTAAGGAAAACATATATATGCCATTTTTTTAAATATTTAGATAATAGAGAAAGTAATATATGAAATGTATATATGGGTATTTATATATATGTGTGTGTGTTTGTGTGTATGTGTGTAAATGCATGTGAATATAAGAGAGAAGTGTCGTTTTGGAAAGTCATCGTAAAAAAATAGCATGTTTTTGGTACATTATTCCATTTTTTTTCTTTTTGATTCACCCCAATGAGGATTTTGTATTTTAAATTAATAATAAAATTTGATTATCATATATCCCATGTATATATATTGGTTTTTGTGGAGATTTATGTCGAGAAAAATTGGTGTATGTGTATTTAATGGTTTACACATATATGATTTATAGTGGTGTACATTAGGTTTGTAATTAAAATGGAAAATTGTTATTTCTAAAAATAAATTGAGCACCTGAAATAATGTATGTCCCGAGTAACATTTTATGTCATAATTTTTATTAGTAATTGGTAAGGATCCCTGTGTATAATCCTTTTATTTAATTATATAATTTCATGATTATTTTAAAAATATTATTTATATTTATTTAGTATATATATAATCGATTTAATCATGTTATTACTAATATAAATGGTTCTACATTGATTCTTACAAAATTATATATGTTTCAAGACCATGCTTTTACTGTGGAAATATTATTGTTTAGAAAAAATTCATGGTTTTTTGAATGAATTTAAGGTTAATTGAAAATTTTAAATTCTTAAAAATATTTAGTTAATATTAGTTATGTATTTAATATTATATTTAATGGTTTGGTGTAGTGGTTGTTCAGATGGGAAAATAAACAGTTATGTAAATTCAAATTTTTTTAATGATCATTTTTAGTTTATTTGGTTTATTGTGTGTTATTTTTTTGATCAATGACATGTGATATTTTAAAAAAAAATTTAAAATGTTTTCTTAGATACTCACCATGTGCCATTAGATGTTTCTAGATCCATGGTTTCACAAGGTGAAGACATGAATGTGCCATGAAATAAATATAGCACAATAATTTTTGTTTTCGATTAATCCTTGGTCACTAAAATATATATTTGATTTATTAAATAATGTTGATTCAAAATGATTATTTCTTAAAGTGTCTTAAAATTAAATCTAAAATGGTACTCCCAATTAGAATATAATGTATGTTGGTAAATTTTAGGGATAAGGGCCAATTTGAATCATTCAAAGTATCATATATGTTTAAAATTGGGCTCGTAAATTCCTCATAGATGTAATTCGTATTGGCTACCCTTTGGTTCCATTACTAATTTTAAGAATTAATGTTGTGTTTATAAATGTATAAAGGAAGGTCAGTTTTTAAATAGTTTGAATACCCAGTAAAAAATACAGTGTGTTATATAAAATTATTTTGATTTTTATATGATGTGACAGCTCAGTTGTATATTTTGATGATGTGATGTTTATATATAAATATATATGTATATATTGGGAACCCCTATCTAGTATTGTCCATTATGAGTTATCATATAATGGATTTCTCTATTTTGGATAGGCAAATGCAGTGGTGGTGGGTATGGTGAGTCATGCATGTGAGGTCCTCCCACATACAGAGTTTACTATTATCATGGGTTACTAGGGAGTCCATTTGGAAATCTAGTTACAATGGTTAACCAAACCCAATTAGACGACTTTTCACCCTCTAGATCACAGATAGGATATGTGAAATATTCTACTAGATTGTTAAGTTTATGGAATCCAATATTTATTGACACATGGGCCTCACTATTTGTCACTATGTTGTTCCAAACCAAGGAAGTCTATAAGATTTGTAGGGATGTTTTGGATCACCCATGGTTACGTTATAAATTTTCTTTCTCATTCTTATTTTTAAGAACATAGTATTTCATGGTACTCTGTATTCCTGTTTAATTCTCTGTATAATATTGTATCTCCTATTTGGGGATTTAGTTTTAAAATATTATTTCGTATTGTAAATGGAGACAGTGTGTGTAATTTTTTAAAATGTTATGAAAACAGTTTTTACTTAACTAAATTGTGAAAACCCTATTTTTATAAATGTATTTTAAAACTATCATTAATCAATTACATTTGAAAAAAATATAAAAGTATTCAATGGTATATCATTTTAATTCCTACTATGCATTTTATTGATTATAACTACTTTTTCATTCCTATTTTAGTTTCTAGTTTTCAATCACTCATGCACCAACCATGGTTCTATCTCAGGTGGTTACATATAAGGTCACATGGAGCTATATTTGGTTGCCTGACATTTTCTAATATATATAGTTAGTGGTTATCTATTTTTATCAATTTATATTTATTTCTTTGTATTTTATTTATGTAGAAAAGCATTACCTTATATTTTAAACTGGTGTTCAAGACTAATATCTAGCCTATTGGGATCGAGAGTTCCCTTAGGGCCATATCATATACCGACGTGGGTGACTGGTTCACGGTCGACACAAGTTGGCTTGTGATAATTAGGATCTAATGTACTCAAAATAATTCGTTCTATATTGAAATTTAGATATTTTGGTAAAAAAAATGGATCAAAATATAGATATTCTATAGTTGTATCCTACAGTGAAACAATGGTACGATGAGATCACGTTAAACTGATCATTAATGAATACATAATTTAAAGTTTAGTTATTTCTATATCATCTCATTAAATTATTATAAATTATGTATAATGATCCTCTTCCTCAAGATCTTATGTTATAATGTTGTAAATTTATACATGGTTTTCATTGGACAAGATATTTTAATCATCAGCTGAATGATTACACATAAATTAATTCTATAATATGATTTGGTCATACCATCATTGATATGTTTGGAAAAAAATAATCATCATAACGAATCTCAAAAAATTGAATCTAGTTACAATATATAGCTCATAATGTGAATATTTATTCACAAATTTAATTGTATCGAGGAATAATTTTTATATTTTATGTAGTGAATTTATCATTTTTTGGGGAGTTTCATCTAGATATAGTCTGAGGCCATTTATAGTGTGAAACGTTATTCATGGAATGACTGGATATGTGGGAATTTAATGTTCATGAAACATTAATTTCATCATTTGTGAGGATGTGCAATGAATCAGCTGATGGTAGGGGGAATCGATGTGAGTTTACATGGATCATGATATTAATATTTTATACACAAACTAATACATTGGGTTAGAAGATCGTCAAGGCCTCAAAAATTATAGTGGGCCTCCAAGCCACTCACCCTTTGGTTATTGTAAGGGTATCTATAAACAATATTGAGGGCTTGAAAATATTTCATTAATAAAAAGGTATAAATAAAAATACATGTTTCAAAAAACTCACAAATAATTATATTAATTATGTCAGTTTGAGATCATTTAATAATATCAATGCACTTTAAACCTCATCTTAGTAAAAACCATTACTATCAATCCTAGGTATCCTCTAGGATATTGGTTGTGATAAATGACTTTTAAACACAACTATTTACGATTCATCATGTGTTGAACATTGGAAACAAAATTTTAAATCTTTGTGCATCCATTTTTTTCTAAATATTCTCTTTCACTGATAAATATGGCATGAACTTTGGTTTTGGAGGACAAATATATTACATCAAAAAAATTTACATCTAACCATATTATGATTTATAGTATGAGAACAAAAAATTGATCATATATATTACAACGTGTGATGTTCTATATGACCAATGTCTTTGATGTTTTTGGTTTTTCATATCGTTGATATCCATTAAATGATAAATAAATTTTGTTTCAAATTAAATCCCTTAATCTCTAAAATACAATAATCATGTTATGACTATATTAAAAATTTCAATATTTTTAGTAATTTAAATAAAGGGATATGGGTGATAAAACAAATTTGGACTATAATATTACTATATAATTTACATTAAAATATGTTATTGGAAGTGAAATCATTAAAAATCATTTATTTTTAATGTAAAATTCATAACCAATAATATATATTTCAATTTTTTAATACAAGATTGTGAAATAATTTTAGAAATAATGGTACCATTAATTATAACATATGGAATCATTTATATTCAAATGTATGTTAGAAATTGGGGCCTTAAAAATTGTACTATAATTTTGAATCTTTCTATAATAATGGACTACTATCATTATTTCATGCCAAATGATTTATCATGGGAACCAAATAAATCAGAAAACAATTTACATTGACCTACTTTTGTTAGAAATAACTATTTCAATTCCATCATATAGAATAGATCAAAAAGAACATTAAGAATTAAATTATCATGTGTAAAAATTGTACACAAATGGGTTTATTAGGAATATTGCATCACATTGAGATGCATCAATTTTTATTATAATGAAGGGTGATTGTTCAAAATGATTGTGTTGTAACAATTTTAAAAAATTTCATGTAACAAGAAAGAATTGATACCTTTCTCATAATTTTACTATCTTTTTTAATGATTTTTATGAGAGTCTAATGGGGTTAAAGGCTATTTCATTGATCAAAAAAGCATTAATATAGAGTTTATAAAGAGAATATTCCAATGTCAACATTTTGGAGTATATACGACCAATATGAATTCATTAACATGACATTTAGTTTGTTGAATGAACAAATAATTTTTATGGAATTGGTAAATCATATCATTCCTATGTATCTTGATTTCATTTTCATTGTATTATTTATTATATTTAGTTTTAATATCATACTAGAAATAATCATTAGGAGAACATATTTAGTTTTAATATCATACTAGGATATTATTATCACATTGTTCATGATTTCTATAGAATTTATTATTTTATTAATATCTTAATGAAAAATTGAATTCCATTCTTTTGTATTAATGATAATATAAAATCCCCTTAGTAGCATAATATTCATATCACTTCAGTACCAATAGTCATCCATCCAAAACTAGGATCATCATATGCGATATATTATTATACATCCGGATCAGGACATGGTTGTGTTCTTTTTAATGGATATAATATTGGTTTCTACATATTCAATAATTTAAATACTGAAGAAATGTATTTTTCATCGCAAGAACTAGAAATAATAATAATGAAGCATACCATAAAACATGGTTCTTCTATCTCATTTTGGAAATGTTCAAAGTCTTCACATATCATAAAATTTTAATATTTATATTATATTTAAGATAACTAAATTTGAAATAATGATTTTGATGTTTTAATTCAAATTTATTACAAAACAATATTTATAGTGACCCAATATTGACATACATAAGCATTACATCAGTTTTTCTGATTAACAAAAAAATTTAAAAAACAGATGCTCAAAGACTATACTAGAAAAGTTACATTGGAATGATTGATAAAAATTTTATTATAGAGTGAATTATCTTAAATATTTCTATAAAATTCACCCCCCTTCACAATTCTACCTAAACACCATCCTTCATAACATGAGGAAGGGAAGCATATGAATGTTGTAAGTATAAATTCCCAGTACAGGTAAATCAAAACATTATGTAGGCATGTCATGAAAATAAAGCAACAGGAACATCGTTGTGATCCTTATAAGCTAATTCCATGCATATCAATAACAATATACATGAATCATGGAATATATATTTACAGTTTGTAAGACCGTAATTATAAATAAATAAAGTGTATAATCGATGAAAGTATAATAGAGGAATAATAAAAGGATTTATGGAATACACATCAACATATATAATGATGAACATGAAAATGTATACAAAGATAAAAAATTGACTTAAGGGAATCAAATTGATGCCCTCTTATACACTTATAGATATGATACCTGGAAGATGAATAATTTTATGAATATTATATTACATTCAAACATATCTTCGTGAACATGTGATCAGGTCCACACATAATGTTATAGATATGAAATGATGTCCATGTTTTATATTGTGATCAGGTAATACGGTTTACAAATAACATTTTGAACACGTAATAAGGGTCACTCTTAACATTTTGAACATTTAATAAGGTTTACACATAAACCTATGAACATGAATCTAGGTCGACACATGAAATTTGGAGCATGTAATCAAATCCACACATAAAAATTATACTCATTAGTCATATGTTGTTACCCAAGGTAGTAGAGAGAGGTAAAGGTCCCAAATATCATGTAATTAAATCATTCATGCATGTGAAAAAAGAATTTATCATATAATGTCTCATGAATAGAGACATGATTTTTAAGAACCAAATAATAACCCACGAAATGAATTTGTTATCATTAAAATTTCATCACATAATAACCTAGAGAAAAGGGATATGTTTTATAATCACTTTATCAATGCTTAAGTCATGAATAGAAGTTGGTTTCAAAATCATATAAACCATAGTAAAGAAATGTGTTTCATAATCACAATTCCATGAAATCATAAACCATTCAAGAACTATTATTATTAGAAGAATTAGATCATTTCCTAGAATGGATTCATTAACATCAAAAGATGTCATAAAAGTTGGAAAATAACATGAAAATATATTTTGAATACTTTTTTTGGAGGAAAATGATCATTTATTTATTTTTAATGTATTTTATAAAAATAAAAAATCATAGAATATAATTTCTCAAAGAATTTATTGAATAAATATAAATAACACATGAAATTATTTTTAAAACTATTTCCCTTAAATTATTATAACAAATAATTAAAAATGACTGAAAATAATTTTCGATAAAATCATATAATAGAATCAAAATAAATGTTCAAAAAACTCATTCTATAAAAAAAATTAAATCCATATATTAAACTATAAATTATTTATGGAAAAATAATTATTTGAAAATTACTTTTCAAAAAATATTACAAAAAACTATACTTTTAAAAAAGAAATAGAAGAATCATGGAAATTTTTGTGTGTAAATCCTTTAAATCTATACAAGGTAAAAGAAATTCAATTTTCAAGGTAAAACTGATAGGAAATTTTCTTTTTTCGAAAGAGACCAGAATAATCCATTGACCACATTTGTAAACAATAAAAAGGGTTAATATTTCCTTAAAATATAATATTAAAATAGTTCAATATTCTTGGAAACCATTTTTTAAATATTTTATTAAAGGAACATATATTTCCATGTGAAGATAGAGTAATATCAGAAATCCTTAGAAAAATTAAATAACTACCTAATATACCAATGAGTGTAAAATAGAACTAATAAAAGAATATATCTCAAATAAGTAGGGGAAAATAAAATTGACGAGTGTTATTCTTAGATGTATCACATCATTTCATGAAATGAAAAATAAACATTAGATAAACTTCATGAGACTATTTCCAAAAAAAACTCTTAGATCATGTTAACATTTAACCACAATCCCTATGTATGAATTTGAAATTACATAAAGATTCAAATATCATGAAAATATGGAGATTCATGATATATCATTTCAAGGGAAATATATACACCTTTTATGGAAATATATGTTCACAACAAGGCATGTGTCTCAAAGAATGAAAGATTACTTCTATGATTTTGTAATATTTTAATCATAAAAGCAATGGGTGGTGAATGAAGCGTATAACCAACAAAAAAATGTAATATGAAAATACCTTACCATGTCTCATGACTCTGATCATTATAATTAAAAACACTTGTATAATAAAAATAAGTTTATTATAAATCTATAAAATAAATATTTTATTATATCTAATACTATATATGGTTTTATTATTATATTATATTACCCACATGATAATAATTTCATCATAAGGTCTTTCTTTGGTTTATGATCGCTTTGTTTTTTCTCATGTGAGTTAATTTCAATTACATTTGGTCCTTATAGATATATCTTGATTTAAAGAATTAAAAAATATTCTATAAATATAATTCAAATTAATTTTATTTCAATTATAATAATCTATATAATATCTAAATATGAAATTGAATACACTGTTTATTAATACGACTGGCCATACGTATTCATGAACAATGTTTCTTATATAATGGTGCATTGATAGACTAAAATTAAATGAAATATGACTATATATGTTTGTTATATAATTATATTAAAATATTATTTCATATATATCATGTAATATTAATGAAAACATCCAAATAAATTCCATGTGGTGTGTGGATGAATCACAATACGTTGATGGAGAAATAGTCCACAATTCCCCAAACATAATTATTGTATTCAAACAAAATAGAATTTATGAGGATATGTGTTGTAAAAGAATTAATATAGATTAAATTCATAATAAATAAAATATTTATCATATAAAAATTATTTTCAATCATAATACCCACCATAATAAGAGGTTATGGAAGTATAAAAGTCATCATTTTGTGAGGTGGTAGTTCACCGTACACAAAAGTAATATTTTTGTTATCTAGTAGATGTAAGTGTCTTTATGAGTGGTTACATACTTTAGAAAAACCAAATAATTGTATATTGAGGATATAGATGTTGTTATATAATCATTTAATATGTATACATTAAATAGTGTATAATGAAAATAAAATAATGGAGATTGAGGTAGGGTGTTATCTCTAAATCGGGTAACTCCGTTTTGTTTGCACCAAATGGATTCCGTGGAGGTAATTATTCTCAAAGGATGTATTAAAATATTATGGATGTATTTTGGGAAGTGTATTGGGAATACATTGGTTCAACCTATGTTGTTTGAGAGGTTTGTTGATAGAGGGAGTTGGTGTCCATTTATAGAAAAGGAAAATTACTTGTTTGGTATTTTTCAAAACACGTTTGGTTTAAGCACATTTTTTACTGAAAATAGTCATAAAACAGCAACAAAAATAAATTATTTAATTTTAATGGCCTATTAATATATATTCAATGTGTTTTGGAACATTTTATTGTTCATTTTGTACCATGTGGTTATTGTTTATTCGGATGTTAATCTTTATATTACAATAATGACTATAAATAATTGTAACTTTATTTGCTAATATTTTTAGTAAAAAATGTAATTTTAAAATATAATAAATTATAAATAATATTTATTGAAAATATGGAATAAATTATCATAAATTAAAATCCCATTATATGGAAAATTATTTTAAATAAAATCTCGTGGAAGGGGAGAAAAAGTGAGTTTTAAATGTTAAAACATTAAAAATATTTCAATGTTTTTAAATTAAAATTCATTATGATATTATTTATAATGAAATAAATTATATTAATATATAAAAATATAATATAATTAAACTTTTAAGTAAATTTAAAATATAATTTATCAATATAAATAAATTAGATTAAAAATATGTTTTGTATAATTTTTTTTATTTTTTGTTCATTTAAAAATGAAACCATATATATAAGTACCCAAAAATAATCCTAACATAATTTTTATGTTTATTATTCAAATATAAAGTTTATTTCTAAATATTAAATATTTAAATTTTCTAAATAATATATTTAATATGGGTTCTATTTTAAAAAGTGGTAAAGATACCTTTATATAAATTTAGGTTTTTATCCAAGAAATTGTGTTGTTTTTATCTTATGTCTATGAAATATATTGGATTTAAAAGAAAGAAATTTAATGAATATCTAACATATATATTTCATTAATATCAACAACTAATTGTTATTAAATTTACTTATTAATACCATTCACCTTTAAGAGAATTAAAATAAAAATATATATTTTATATTCAACAAGTTTTTATATTTTCATATCTAATTAATTGGTAACCTATGAGTTCATATTAAATTTGTGTAAATGAAATATTTACAAAAGTTAGATAATACTTTGAATAATATAAAATTTAATAGATTAGTTATTTAATATTATATTAAAATATAGTATTTTCTTAATATATTTATTTTCTATAAAACATGGTCTTGTGTGTAATGCAAGCTGTCAAAGTAAATACTACATGTAATACAAGATGAACTCGGTTTTTTGGGTAGAGACGGTACAATATTTGTTGTTTGTTCTGTGTGATTAACATGGTTTTTCATATAAACAATAAAAACACATTTATTTTATATAAAATAAATTATTTTTTCTATTTATTGAAATGAAAAATATTTAAATAGATCTAATTAAATCCAATGAAAACTCAAGAAATTTGAGGGAGTTAAATTATAAACATGGGAAAGGTAATTAAGTTTCCTCTAATATTATTTGGAAATATTATAATTAATGGAAGATCATGTGTATTACTAAGGCCATAACTTTGGGTAGTAGCCAACCGAATGAAAAAAAATTCTTCTTGATCACTCTTCATCCCAATTTAAGGGATTTAGTTAATGTCTCAATGATCACATCATGACTACATGACTGTTAGGTCAAACCAATTTGTTGGAGTTACTATAGAAGCTTTGATTGAGGGTAAAAATCAACATAGAATTTTAATAATTAAATATGGTTCCCCAATCATTCAATACAGGGATTTTTTTCAACATGTAACTATTTAAAATAGTGTAATCATAAAAGTGTTAATAAAATGAGAATGTAGTGAAATGTAATTTAGAGTATTTGGGTATAAATATATATTTTTTAAATTTTAGTATAAGATATCTCACATTTAAATTATTAATATATTATTATCATCATCCAGATGGTATAATTCAATCTAATTCAATCCTTGTCTAGAAATGGGATAAATTTTCCATTGAATTTATCACAAGCCTACCTCAAATGATTCAAAAGCATGATGAAAAAAGGATAGTTGGAGATAAAATTAAAAATTCAATTCATTTAATACCAATTATAGAGTAAATAATGTTATTGGATCTTGAAATTATTTATATATAATATTTGGTTAATTTCAATAGTGTACTATAATTCAGTCTCTCACTAAGAAATTCTCAATTAAATTCGCAATTTTGGATATATTTTTCATAGTCTATTTGAACCTTATTAATCCTGAGAATGTTATATCACCGATATTTGGATGGGTATCCAAAATAGATATTTAAAACATTGGGGGATAAACTAATAACATGTTTCATTTCCTTAGTTGTATTATGAATAATTTATATCACATCACTAAAATTCCCTTTTATTAGCTGTTCTCATACATGGAGACATATGGAACAATTTGAGTAGTGGTATTATATTCCATATATTTCACCAAATTATTAGGTGTAAATGGAATACATTACACTAATTAGACCCATAATTTTCAAAGATACTTCAAGAATGATTCATATGATTTGGATGTAGATTAATGTATCATTGATATGATATAAATCAGATGTAGATTATCATCATTTATTATTATATTTTTAAGTAGTAGAATGTGTATTTCTAAAAGAGTCACCATGGTTTGGTCATTTTAATTTGGGGAATCATGTAAAAATTTGCTCCATGATATGTGAGACTATATGACATTTCAAAACGTATATATATTTTTCCAAATAAGTTACAGTTTCTTATAAGATTATATGATTTACATAATATATATAACATATAATAATTGAGGATGTACCAAAATAATCCTAATTTGGGGATTTTATTGAATTGTGTTAAACATTAACATGATGCCACACTGATTCATGATCTGATTTAGATTCTAGAAAGATGCCGATATCCGTTATCATATAAAATATTTCCATGTTACAAGTTGCATAGAAACCTTGTTAACATCATGAAAATAATCAAGAAAATGTGGAGTTAATGTTAGTGAAAAGTCAAAAACATTTCAAAGACAAAGTCAATATCCATATTTTTAAGTATGGAATTCAAAATTTGGGGGAGAATGAGACACCCCTATATTGAGTTATGTCCTTCATTATCACTATTACTCTCATGTTTTGAGTTCATGGGAATAATTATTTTTGTTTTTTATGAGAATAATTTATGGAATATTTAACCTAGCTACACTATTTAGTTTAAATTGTGTATATATATTTTATATGTGAATTTTATTTAATAAAATTAAATTAATTTCATTCATAGAATGATTGATATTATATGATATTTAAACCAGATGGATTCAATGTACATTTTTGCTGGGAATGAGTATATTATAATTTAAATATATAAAACATGATATTTGGTGTATTTTTAATGTTGAGGATTCATGATATGAACTCATCTTTAATGATATACTAGATGTGTATTCTAGCTAGTTTATTAATATAAATACTTTTTCAATTTCATTTTCTATCTCTCATTCTTCTAAAATCGGGGAATCCTCTATGGATTGTTTCATTAATCTTCATAATATATACTATATTCTTGATGATAATTCAGGAATTGAATCATAGAAATAATATGTGAGGAAATAGTTATTCCATTCTTATGAAAACAATTATCCATCCCTTAAATCAAACCCTAAATTATTTTGTAATATCCGAATCTATGAGATTATATATTTATTTTTCAGAACTATCTATTTGTTCACTAAAGAAATAGAATAAATATTCTACGACTATAAGATCATGTGATGTAACATATGATGAATATTTATGAGGTATGTTTTTTTCTACCCACCCACCTTTTTTATAATATGAATGTGGACGTTTTTTCAAAATAAATTCCTTTTATTATGAAATAAAATTATAATTATTAGATTCTATTGAAAATTAATATTCATTGTATATGGTGAAATATTTTTTAATGGGGGTACAAATAACATTTTTAAAATGATTTATTGGTTTACCAAAAAAATGTATGGGTTTCTATGTTGAAGAATAGATATCAATTAATATTTTTAGTTTTTGTGTTTATATATTAACTTTACATTTCATGTTTGTACAGACATGGAACATCACGGTAGACATGAGTCAAGTGATAATATACAACTATGTGATAGATTTATGAATAATGGGTAACAAATCATGAGTATAAGAACATTCATATATCATATATGGGTGTGTGTTTCTGTGTGTTTGTGCAAACTAGGACTCAGATTCCAATTGGGTTTAATGAATATGTGAGAAAAAATTATAAAAAACTTTATTTTTTATAAACATATTTTACTTGGTTATTTATGTTTTATAAAACAATGAACTATCCCAATTCTTATTTTAGTGGATTTTGGGAAATTTATATTGGTGTTTTACTTTCGAGTAATATGACTCACCCCTATTATATGAAATTTTATTTTTAATAAAATATTATACATTATGATATAGGAAATATAAATAATTCTTATCTCTCTAGTGGAATTTGTCAATGTTGTCTTCGCTGAATCCCAAAGTAATAGATTTTAAGATTAATAAGACATGGTGTTAGGAGTGGTTCCACCTTGGTTCCTTAGTCATGGTTGTTATAACATATTGTGACCATTTGTAGTCATTATATATATATTTTTTTATTGAGCTATATACATAATATGAATAATACATTGTAGGCCGGGATGGTTTTTATCAAATGACGTAATGTGAATTTTAATTTTTAAAATCTCACCTAACAACATAGAATACAATTGTTATATATTTTCATCTTTGGGTGTCTGTAGCATGGGATATTAATATATTGGAATCTCACCTCTTCAAAGCCAATTGTTTCATTTTTTTTGTTACTAATGGCATCAGTTTGATCGGTCTACCATTCGTGGTGTTATCAAGGAGATCATGAGAGTTGGGACGTGAAATTAATTTCATAACAAGACATCTAAATTTACTTTATTCTGAAAATAAATTTAACATGGCGTTCAAGGAGAAAAAATTGTTCTAAAACACATAATGTAATGTATTCATCTCATCCTCATGGGATTGGATGATGCTTCCATAATTTCATTGATTAATAAAAGATCTTCTCACTAAGACTAAATTTCAAAATGATTATAAAATTTATTGAATTGTGATATTATTTTTTTACTTTTATTGATTTGATATTTGATATGAATTTGAAAAATTAACATGTTAACATATTAATTGTTTTTTATATGGTTATAAAATATGAATTATACAAGTGAAGAGAATAATAAACCTATAAGAAGAGTTAGTAGAAAAAGTGGTACTACCAAAACCATACGTTAACTAGTAACTAGTACAGAGTAATGTGTATGAATGCCAAGCTATCCAAAAGGGACTATGAGTCATGTAACTCCAACATGTGAATCAATCATCAAATTATAATAAAATGAATCCTTTAACATTTTGAGGTGATTATATACTAGATAATGTCGATGTATAGATGAGTTGGATTAATAGAAAAATAAAAAACATGAAAATAAATTATTAATCATGTTCATAGAATTAATAATAATTATTAATGAAATGGTATAATATCCCATAACCACCACTCCTATATTTTGTGTTTATTTATTAATATTTAAATTTTTAGCATTGATACTGATGTAGGAGACAAAATGTTTACCACCCAAAACATAAATTATAAAATGGATATATTGAACCACTTACATCCTCCAGATTATTATAGGATTTGTGTTAATGATATCTAGTTTAAAATAATACGTAAACAATAATATTTTCATTAAACTACCACTTGTCCCACTGAACACAACTATTATTATTTCATATTAGGTTATCTGTATCATCAATATTAAATATATTCATTAAAATATTCATTGAGCCCCATTCATTATTACCTGTGAAAAATGAATCATATAATGTGTAAACTAAAATCCTATGTAATTCCAAACATAATCATTATAAAAATTATTTCTTCATGGAGCATTATAAGTTCATATGGGTATGAATTTATAATCAAAGTCCAAGAGGGAACTATAAATGTAATTATACCAGTAAAACATAGATAAAAATGTTTGAAAACATAGAGAAGGAAACAATCCTCAGATTCAATAATTATTATAAATATGATTTAAATATAGAAAATAATAAACATGAAAATACAAAATAAACATCCTAAAAATCTGTTGGTATCTTGGAATTTCTTTCTTCATTACCATTTTTAATCCCATTTGAAAAATAAATTGTGCCTAGTTAAACAAATAAGAGAATTGCTTATGTAACTATCTCCCTTGTTCCTCTAATGAACATGTATATTTCTTAAAAAATTAGATTGTAATATGGGAGAACACCTAATATAATCTATAACAGGATCACCTGGAGTAATATTTGATACCTCATCATATAATAGGTCACTGTCTAATGTAAATATATCTCAGCCACCCCATTATGTAGGTTGTAATTGGATAACCAGATGCAATATGGTCCTCACTATAATATAATATATAATGGTATGACCTGCCGATATTTCTTCCATCCCATCAAACTAGTAATAATGAGCTATCCTGATTCTATCTAGGCCACCTTATAATATAAATATCTAAGATACATTAAATTAATTAAGTATATAGATCATTATTTCCACACAAAAAAATCATAGAAATAATAATTATTCCCTTCATAACAATATTGACCGATAAAAATTAAATGGGTTCTATACTATAACAATGAAACATGATTAACTCATGGGAGAGAAATAGGTTCCATATATCTCACTTTGAAGAAATCATAATCTAACAGGATTAATAAATAGGATGTTATCATTACTAAATTTCATGACTAGAAAATATCTACCAAAAATGGTTTTGGACAATGATGAGATTAAATTCTATAAAAATTTCATTAACGGTATTTGGATGAAAATAATATTTTCATTTTGAAAATAAATATTATATCTTAAAAATTTATTGTAATTTAAATAAATCATTTCTATTGAAATCAATATTGGAAACAAATAATGAATCTCTTAAAAAATAATTGGAAAATTTTATTATAAGAAATATATTTTTTAAATAATAATTTTGAAACGTTTTATAATCTTTTTATTTTAGTATACCCCTTACTACATGTTGTGGAAGCATCATGACAAAAAATGTTCAAGAAATTGTGAAATAAAACATGTTTTACACATTAAAATAAAGGTTCCTTTCACCTTATAGAAAATTAATATTATATGGATTTTTTTTCAAAATAAAATAAATTTTCCTCATAAAATTTTTGATAAAAGTAAAAATTGGTTATAAATTATTTTATGAAATAATTAGGAATATTTTAAAAAAGTATTTGAAAATATTTCATGGATACCTTTTTTGGTAAAAACATATTTTTTTATCCAAGTGAGATATAAAGTCATATTTTATTAATTTATTAATACCATTTTATAAATTAATAAACATAACATATTGAGAAAAAATGGTTGTATTACATGAAAATATAATTAATTATAATTAGATAATAAAATACATGAGTTACATGATAGATGGATCATAAGACACTATCATCTAAAAAATTATCATAAACAATCAATGTAAATTATGATATTGTAATGTAAAATATTTACCATTTTGGAAACATTGAAACATAAGTCCCACAAAATAATTGTTGGATCCATAAGCATTCTATGATGTAAATGGTGCCTTTTTTTGGTATTGTTGTCAATATTTATTGGATGTTCATAATTTTTTCCAAGAAAGGGATCAAAAATTTTAAGTGAGTAACAGTAATGATGGTGTCTTTGTTTTGCAATGTTTGAAAACATTTAGGGTTGGAAAATCCGAAAATGAAGATAAGTGGGTTTGGGAAATAAATTTTCTATAAAAAATTTAGGTTTTATGGATACATTCACACAATATATGTTTTGGGATTATAATTCTAAAAAATTTAAAAGGCATGAGCTGTGCAAAAAATTTATTGATGTTCGTGGAAAAAAGTTGTGGTGTGAAAAGTATCTGCACGCACAAAGTGAGTTTTGCGAGAAATGGTAGGTTTTGAGTATGGGGTCAGCAACACCTATAAATATGAGTTTACCACACTCATTCAGTACATTTGAAGACTTAAAGAATATCCGACTCAGATGTACATAAACATTGTGTGAAAATGTGGTTGTGCATGAACAATTGAAGTTTCGTAGAATAATTAATGTTGGAAAAAAAATTTGAAGTTGTACCTAAAACATGTTATTGCGCGTAAAAGATTAAGTTGTGTGTAAAAGAGATATTTCTCATAAAAAGTGTTATTTTGTGTAAAACATGAGGTTTCATGTAAACAGGGAAGATATGCGTAAAAGGTGATCGTGCACGCAAAATATAATCTTGTGTGAAATGGGAAATCATGCGTGAACTATGAAGGTGTTACACATAATTTTTAGTGTACGCTGCATACATGATATGAATATCTAGTTTGGTGGTTTAGTTTTTTCAATTGAATCATTTCATGATTTCGATGCAAGAAATATCTCGTGCTGAACAATGTAAAAGTCCACAATGAAAATCTATTGAAGCGGCCTTCATGTCCAAATTCTGAGTTTTCCTTCTCTCAAGGCACATGGCTAGGGGGACTCAAAGGAAGTGATCTAAGTGACACAATGAGATATCCCTAAACCTTTGTAAAGGAATCGTGCATGGGAAATAGTGAATGTACCTAAACCATGTAATACACAATTATTGAAGTTTAGTGGAATTTGGTAAGACTGAAAACAAGTCACTATATACTCCATGGACATAGCCCTTAGTGGTAAACAATGTAAAATTATTTGGTTTTCTCTTTTCTTCTGGTTTTTTATTTCTTTTCTCAATAGTCTTACTGGTTTAAGGAGTTCCTACCACCGTGGGTACAAGATCCCTATTTTCCATGAAAAAGTTTACACCCTAATTCACCCCTCCCCTCATTGGCTGTCCCGGGGTCCTACAAGATTAATATTATTTTATACATGGATTTCTATGAAAATTTTGATATTAATGATATTTTTGTCATTGGTTAATTATATAGACCTCAAATTTTTATATAGTTTTATAAAATATCATACATCTCAAAGAAAGTAATTTAATGAAAAAATCTCTCACCTCTTTGGTAGTACCAAAAACCATAATGCCCACAAATGATAGAACATAAAAAAATATTTAAATAGTAATAAATAATAATTATAATAATTAAAAATCATTCATTAGGACCACTCCAATTCTACAGAAGATATATAGCATGGTTTGTGTTTTTTTCAATCCTTATTGGATTTTCATAATGTTTTAAAGTAAAGGGATCATAATGTTCATGTGATCAATAATACTAATGGTGATATCATTTTCCAATTTTTTCCAAAATTTTTGGGTCTGAATATCAAAAAATGTGGAAAAATGTGTTCAAAAAATGATGTTTCTTACAAAATTATAGGTGTAATGGAATCTTGTGTACCAAGCATGTTTTAGTATCAGAATTCTAAAAAATTGAAAAGGCATGTGCTGCGCGAAAAATATGGATATGTGCATGGAAAATAGTTCCTATGGGAAAAGGCATTGTGAGTAAATGATGAAGTTGTGTGTAAAGTAAAATTCGTCCATAAAAGTTGTAGTTGGATTTAAAACATGAGGTTGTGAGTAAAAGGTGATGTTGAGCGTAAAAGTTTATCTTGTATGCAAAATATAATCTCTCCAGAAAAAATAAAATCATGCGCACATAGGGTAGTTGTTGTGTGCAATTCCCAATGTAAGATGCATTCGTTTTATGAATATCTGGTTTATTTGTTCAGTGCTTTCAAGTGCATCAATTCCGGACATCGGTGCAAGAAGTGTCTCATGCAGAATAGAGGCAAAGACTTCAATTCAAATATATCAATGCGACCATCATGTTTAGAAATTGAGTTTTAATTCTCTCCCTCTATTGAGATAGTGGGAGTTGAGGGAAGTGATCCATTGGATATAGTGAGCTATCCCTGAACCTTTGTAATAGCAGTGTTCCTCGGACAGAGTGAACGTACCTGAACCTTTTATTCCACAACTTGTAACGTTTAGTAGAATTTGTAATGACTGAGAACATGTTATTATATTTTCCTTGGAAGTACCACTTTGTGGCGAATCATTTAAAAATGTTGTGTGGTATCTTTTCTATTGATAATTTTTATTCTTTTCCTTACAGACATACATGTTTAATGAGTTCCTACCAATGTGGGAACAAGATCCATGTTTTAAAAAAAAATTGACACCTTGATTTACCCTCCCATCTCAGGGTGTCCCGGGGTTTTACAAGTGGTATCATAGTGATGTTACTCGTGTTAGATTTTTCCTTTGTCATCATGGAGAATAAATTCAATTTCAGGGGAATCCATATTTTCTATGGAAGTAGTTTTTATATTTAGATGATCTTAATGAGATATCATTTAATATTCCTTTAAATAGAATTTCTCTTTTTTACTATGCATGGAATATAAGTTACCTATTCAAGAGGGATTACTATGACTAATATAGACAAGAATATTATTGATGTAGATGCTAAATCCCTTAATGATGTCACTACAACTCTTTCATATCATACCAATAAAAAATTGATGAGTTTCTCCTCAACAATGACTATGTTGGATTAACATGAAGATATTTACAAAGGAGATAACAAATTGAAGGAGAAAAAAATCAATTCCTATATAAGAGGATTGATTATCTAAAGATGCATAATGAAGATAATGAAGATTTATTCTTCAATCAAATTATTGATGTAGTGTGAGAAATTAGAGTTTATGGAGAGGAAATCATATACATTGATATTGTAATGAAAATCTTGAGAAGAAATAAACCTGTGTACAATGAAATGGTGTCATCCCATGATGAAATAGACGTATCTAAATTTTCTCTTGATGTTCTTCTAAGTAATCTAGTGGCATATGAGATGATGGTCAAACTACAAGATGCTATAACATGTGTTTTCAAGGAAATGTCGTTCAATTCCACAAAGAAGCTAAAAATTTCAAGAGATAGTGGTGGTGAAGATGACGAGGAAAAAAATATCATTATCTCATTGAAAAGAATTTGAAAAAGAGAAAATTTAAATTTAAAGATAAGATACCTCTCGCATGTTTTAGTTTTGTAAGAGTTGGGATCATTTCCTCATAGTGACAAAGATAGTTCAATGATGAAGTGAAAGAAGCAGAAGACATTGTAATGACTTGGAAAAGGTTTTTATAAAAGGTAGTCTTCAAATATAGAAAATAAAGTACAAAAGAAGTGTTTTGTATATGAATAGGAATATGATGATATTTAATTCAAGAATAATAAGAACCATAATATAAAACAAGGAACCATGCTTTCATGATGGCTACCATTGAAATGTCTGAACCCGCAATCGATTAAGACACAGATAATGAAATGACTCATAATAGTGATCCCATGTATCAAAATAAAGAAATTTTTTCCATGATACAAAATAAATGTAATAAATTCAAGAAGTGGAATTAAATTGTGGAAGAATTATTGTAAAATTTTGATGATCTTCAAGCATAAATTGATTTACTAGATAAACTAGTGAGTGTAAAATCTTTAATCCATGAAAGCACAGATGAAGATGTGGAACTAAATCATAGAATTGAAGAACAAGAAATGTCTAAAACTGACCTTTCATAAATATTGGAAATATGTCCAAGACTCTGGAGGGTTTGGAAGAAGAATTTGTTACTCTTAAGTCTAAACATGGTTGTTAATCAACCACAAATGAGGGTAAGAAGAAAATTGATTTTAGAAGATTCTCATATGCAAAATTACTGGTAAGAGCAAAGCGTGGTTTAAATGGGGTTTAAAAAATATTGACTGATCAATGACCTACTTTCATGGGTGTCACAACCCGACTTCACCAAAAGGAGGGAAGGGACAGAATATTGCCAATCTCTTCCATGTTTATGTTGAAGGAGAGAAAATGACCCCCAAAACCCACATTCAATAGGTCATGGAGTGGCGACCATCACTAAGGGTATAGAATATCACCCAAAATGGAAGGCATTGCCATTTTTATTCTTATAGGATCAAGAGATAAGAAATCAACCCCAACAAAACCAATCATCGATGTTCCCAAACATCGATGTGCTATTACTATACTTTACTTGACTTGTGTTATTAATATACTGTACCCCGCACCACATTCCTACTAGCGGTGGGACTTCCATGAGAATGGTGGGATTGGTTCGATGTGTAGGATGTCTTCAATACCTAGTAGGAAAGTGGCGCGGGGTACCCAAACATCGATGTGCTATTACTATACTGTACTTGACTTGTGTTATTTGGGGAGTGTGCCTTAGTGAGGCTGGGGTGGGTAGTTTTCCTTTCTATGTGCTTTGATTACTCTTTTCTCAACATGGGTGGGTCATGAATAAGAAACATAAGAACAAAAATAATATGTATAGGTAACAAACCCTCATCCCAAGCCTACTGTTTCCGAAGCCAACCTATGCACAAACACCCAGTTACTATTAAATCATAATAGAAAGGTACAGTACCCATGACCAAGTCACAACTCATTCCCAAAACGAATTCCCAACTTAATGCTTCTATTTTTCATGTTTAAGTGATCCCATTTAACTAAATTCTATACTACTGGGCAACTAACATGCATAACTACAATCCAGGGAAAGAGAAACAGCCAATCAACAATTTAAGCATTCACACCTGGTTCTCTTGTGAAGTCACAACAACAATGGGATAAATGATATCACTCAAAGTACTAGAACCAAAGAAGGATTCAAGTTACAACCCCACATCCCCAAACTATGAACCAACAATTTCTCAACAATAGAGGATCCCACCTGAGTTCGTGTCACAGCAGACTAACCACACAACTTCAGATTCAATACCAACAATTTTACCATGACTGAGGATCCCATCCTCATCTACACCTTCCCTTAATGGCCAAGCAGAACCACACACTACCACCAAATAGAGTGGAAAACTTCCAGGTTCAATCACAACATTCATTAGGTTGTTCTTTCCATTTTTTGGTCGAGGTGGTCACACATGGATTCTTGTTTTACTGAACATACATTCAACCAACCGAGTGTAAGTGATTAAAAATTTCCCAGATTATAGTTATTAAATCATCACTAAAGAAAAGGTTCAATAGTGTGCATGTAAAGACTACCAACGTCCATGATTTTCAGCATGCATAAGCCCAACAGTTCACAACACATATCAACATAAAAGTGTACAATAGAACATCGATCACCCCTCCCCCTTCATTCATTAAAGGTTCATTCATTATCTTCATTATGTTTTGGTTATCACAATTCCCATAGAACAAAAGAGTACCCACCCCACATGTTACACATAATGGAGAGATGTAGGGAAAATCCATACTTGATTGATCAAACATCAAAGTTCTTCTCCACATGAGAAGAATAGGAAAAAGCATGACCTGCATGGGAGAGATGTTTGGAACTCAAAGGGTGAGCAGAATGACTCCAGAAGAGGTGCACCAGAAGCCTCGGGAAGGGAAACTCCAAACGCACTAAGAATAAAAGAAATCCATCCAAAAGGAAGAATAAGTTATAAGAAATTATCGTGTGATATATAGATAAGATCCCATTGTTAAGGGATATGGGGATTTGGACGGCATTAAATCCGGATCGTGGTTCCCCACGCGGTTGGGTGGTTATGCATGACGATATTAAATGTTATTTAATATCCCCCATTGGGGAGGTTTCATGGGATTCTTGGTTATTAATTATGGGATTTAAAATGATTGAACCACTAGAAAAGGTTTAAAAGGACCAAAAGAGGAGTTACGGGAAATACTGTAGAAGGGAATCTAAAAAGGCTGGGTGACACTGATCGGTCACCCTGATCGGTTGCACCGATCAGTCGCACTGATCGGTTGTGCCGATTGGTCGCACACCTAAATGATGTCCTACCACTAGGACATCACCCTTATGATCTGGAAAATGTCAAAGGGATGGATAGTGACTGTCTGGGTCATCACATCGGATACCTATCAAAGAATTTATGTCCTCGAGAATTTAAAAACAAACCAGAAGGAAAGAGAGGGTCAGAACAACCACCTCGAAAGATACCTCTTACGAGTGAATGTCATCATCATCTGGAAACACCTCTCCCTCCAGAAACCAGACAACATACATATGTAAAACTGCCCAGTCATAAGGATTGGGGAGTCTCTTCATCCATTTCAAGATACTATCCTCTTTAGACAGCACTGACTCACCCACACGAGTTCAATCGCATCTACCTTAATGCGTCTTGATTAGGGTTCGGGTCCTCCCCTCCCCATAGCCAAGACTTTTCACACACATTCAGTGAAAAAAACCACATATTCATAGACAACAAGGTAAAGTGTTCCATCACAACAAGTATAAATAGAACAACACAAAACTCAAAACAACTCTGGGTATTGGGCATGCATCTGTGCTTCCTGTTCACAGGTACTCTCCACAAGCCCACCATGCCTCCACAACAGATGAACATAGGAATGGTTCTCCAATGGAGCACCTTCACCTCACGATACTCCATCATCACTGGTCTCTCTACGAACGTTGCATAATCTTCGATATCTAGCTCTCCCCAGTCAAGGAAGTGTGAGTCTTCATGCAGATACCGAAAAACCCGGGGCACATGGATGACATAGTGCACACATTGCAGATGTTGTGGCAATGCAAGCTAGTAAACCAGCTCACTAACTTTCTGAAACACCTTGAAGGGCTCGACGAACCTGGGAGAAAGCTTACTCCCTCTGTCGATCCTCCTCTTCCCACGCTGAGGGGAGACCTTCAAGAACACGTGGTCCCTGACGTCAAACTACAAGGGTCTCCTCTTATCGTCGGCATAAAACTTCTTCCAGTCCTCATCTCCCTTCACCCTCTCTCGTATAAGCTGCACCTTCTCCATCGTGCTATGCACTACTTCCGGGCCAAGGACTCATGCCTCTCCGAATTCTGTCCAGCACATGGTTGAGTGACATGGCCTCCCATACAAGGCTTCAAACAGATCCATACCAATGGTAGAGTGGTAGCTGTTATTGTAGGATAACTCTACTAGAGAAAAGTGTCGCACCCATGATTCCCCAAGGTCTATAATTCATGCTCGCAGCATATATTCCAAGGTATGGATGGTGCGCTCTGTCTTCCCATTGGTCTGGGGGTGGAAAGCAGTGCTAAGACGTATCTGGGTGCCAAAAGAATGCTTCAATCCTCTCCAGATTCGTGAGGTAAACCATACATCCATATCTGAGACTATGGACCTCGGAACTCAGTGCAATCGCACCACCTCATCCACTTACATTTATGAAAAGTCTTCCACTGCACTAGACTCCTTGATCACCAGAAAGAGGGCTGATTTTGTCAACTGGTACACCACTACCCAGATAGTGTCGCAAAATCCATGAAACTGGGGTAACCCTATGATGAAATCCATCGATAATTCATCCCTCTTCCACTTGGGAACATCTAAAGGATGCAACAAGATGCCTGGATCACAGTGTTCAGCCTTCATCTACTGACACACTAGGCACTTTGCTACAAACTCTACTGCTGTCTGTTTCACCTCGGGCCACCAAAACTATCTTCTCAGACACTGGTACATCATGGAAACTCCTAGGTTCACCTCTAGGGGTGAGTTTTTGAACTCTCTAAGTACTCTCCTGTGGATCTCCTCTGGGAAAAACATCTTTCTCCAGAAAATCACCCGATTATGACCATCCATTGTCCACCCTTCCGAAGCATCACCTTGGTTAACCTGGTCACGCACCACTTCGCTTTCTGAGTATCCCCACTGAGACTCTTCCACCTTCTGCATTAGATAATACTTCACTATCATCTGATACAGGAAACCTCTTCCACATTCCACCCTTTCATGCGGGTGTAGGGAAGCCAACTCTTCCATAGCCTCCCAAGCATCAACCGACTCTCGGGCCACATCCTTCTGCGAATTCCTGATCAAGGCATAGTCCATCACATTCCGTTTCTCTAAGGTGTAGGAAATATCTAAGTCATAGTCTTAAAGGAATTCCATCCACCTTCACTACTGTAATTTCAGGTCCTGTTGGGAGAATTCATACTTCAAGCTCTTGTGATCGGTGAAGACCATGAAGTGCTCCCCGACAAGGTAGTGCCACCACAACTTTAGTGCGAACACGACTGCCGCAAGCTCCAGTTCATGGGTGGAATAGTTACACTCATGGGGATATAACTACCAATACCCATAGGAGATCACCCCTTGCCCTACATCTACACACATCTGAGGCCTTGCTCTAAAGAATCACATAACACCTCATACGTTTCCCCTTCTTCTGGAATCCACAACATGGGGGCACTGACCAACTTCTCCTTCAGATAGCTCAAAGCTACCTCGCACTGCCCATCCCTTACGAAATCTCGATCCTTAATTTTCAAAGCCATCAAAGGTGCTGAACCTCAAGAGAAGTTTGAAATGAATCTCCAGTAGTAACCTACTAGCTTGTGGAAACTATGAACCTCTGCCAATTTCATGGGTGATTCCCATGAAACAACTGCCTCGACCTTCGATGGGTCCAATGTTATCCCCTGCATAGACACCACGTGCCCAATAAAGTGCACTTTTCATGTTGAGAGCATTCACTTGGACAACTTCCCATAGAGTTGGTGTCGTCAGAGGACTTCTAAATCCGTTATCAAGTACTCACCCTGATCCTCCTCTGATCTTGAGTAGATCAATATTTCATCAATAAATAAGACTATGAACTGATCCAGGTACTCCCAGAAGACGGAGGTCATAATCCCCATGAACACAGCTGAAGAATTCATAACACCAAATGACATGAATATAAACTCGAAGTGCCCATATCTGCACCTGAAAGTATTCTTAAAGATTTCAACATCCCTCACCCTCAGGTGGTGGTATCCTGACCACAGGTCAATCTTAGTGAACCAACCTACTCTGTTCAGCTGGTCAAAAAGATTTTCTATCCTTGGGACCTAGTAATGTTCTTGATCTTTACCTGGTACAGTCTCTGGTAGTCTGTGCATAGCTTGAGACCACCATCCTCCTTCTTGAATAATAATACAGGAGCTCCCCACATCGACGCACTTGGTCGAACAAAACCCTTCTTCATCAGATCATTAATCTAAATCCCCTACTCCTTTATCTCTGAAAGTGTCATCCGATAGGGAGCCATCGAAATCGTATGAGCACTAGGTTACAAGGGTTTCCCAAACTCGATGTCACGTTGAGGGGGTAGAGTCGTCACCTCCATAGGGAAGACATCCATAAACTCACTGGAAACCCCCATTACATCCACAATCTCTACACCCAATGGCTCCACTGATAGCTCTAATAACTAGTAGAGGAGGGGTTCCCCTCACATGCTACTCCCCTGGAAACACCGCTCACTGTTGAAAGTCACCCGTCAGCTGCCCAGGTCCCAAAACACAATCCTTCCTTGGATGTAGTCAATAACGACAGATATAGAGAACAACCATTCAATGCCTAGGATGACATCGTATGGCTGTATCTGCACTAGTTGAAGATCCCTGACTGACTGATTTGGCCCTATCATCAGTCTTCCTCCTCGACACACATACAACAAGTCGGTCTGACCTCCGACTGGTGTTCTCAACACCAGGGGAATTAGAAGTCTCTCAGCTTCTAAACCCATATCATGGGCTATACTAGGTGCAACAAAGGAGTGTGAAGCTCTAGTATCGAACAAGGCACATGCAAGGGTACTAAACAAGCTAATCGTACCTCGAACGACCTCTGGCCCTGCTAGAACTGCTGCCTTCGTGGTGTGCAACTGCACACACCTATCTCTTCTGCCTCTCGGCTATTAGCCACATAACCAACAACACCCAGGTCTAGGTCCTTGAGGAGTTCCATGTGGTCGGCCTCCTCCTGCAACGTCTTCCCTTTGCGGAGCGGGAGCCCACTGCCCCTACTGCTACTGGTGAAAGGGTGTAGCAGGCAACTGCTGCCGCTGAGTTGGGTGTTGGACCGTCCCACCACCTCCATGCTATACTCTGTCTGGGCACTGATTACGAAGGTTCCCATGGCTTCCACAGATGAAGCATTTGGGCCCGAGGCCCGAAATAAAACTGCGAGGGTTGGTAGGTCAGAACTGGAAGTGGTGAGGCCTACTCCCTCCTGGTTGAATCCTAGAGGGTCCTAATACTGGAGTCCTATATCTAACAACATTCCCCTATGGTGATCCCACCTGGATCCCCTCTCATGACACACCTCCCAGTGTGTGAATCCTCTCTACCACTTCATCCCTCTTCTGCACCTCTAAGTATGTCGGTAGGGTGATGGGAGTAAAAGCCTACCAAGGAGAATGTCGGAGTGCCTCCTATTAACATCTCGCCTGAGACTCGTCATCCAGAAAGAGGTCCGGAGTGAAGAAAAGGATATCCTTGAACATTATCCACAACTCTCTCACTGATATACTTCCATGATGGAGAGAGAGTAGCTCCTGCCTCTTTTCGGCCTTCATCATGGAGGAGACGAATTCTGCCCCAAACTCCTTCTCAATGTCTACCCACGTCACCACGGTCTACCTCTTCTCCCCAAGATAAAGCGTCCACCACTGACACGCTGCTCCACACATCTGGCTTACAGCCAGAAGAACCTAGTATTATGTTGGAGCCCGAATCAAGCTGACGACTATCACCCGCTCCTCTAGCCAGCTCTCTGTCTCCACGTCTAAGATGCTTCCCTTGTACTTCCAGAGGGTCTGTCGCTAAAAGGCTTGAAGCGTCTTCTGCAACTGATCATCCTTCTCCTCTCGGTCATTCCTCTGTCGATCGGCCAATTCAACCTCCTGGAACTCGATCTCCCACACTACTCATGGTCACCTCCCAAGTTCCATACATATAAGGTAAACTAGGAATTCCTAAGCTCGAGTAGTGTAGATTATTGTTCTTTTGTTTTCATAGACATCATTGTTTATTTTTCAATTCCTAAGACACCCATGAAACATAAGAACACAAGTCATTATGATATATGTACCTTTCATAGGGTCTCGACCCTATAATCAGTGTAGCCTCACTTGGTCTTACGGTATGTCCAGATTCCTTGCATCAGATCATGGGGGGACTTAAAATCCCGTGTCCTAGCATTTATTCCATTGTCTAATTCACGCACCGAGGTCACCAATCACTATTTGAATACCACCCCATCCAATCCTCACTGTTCCTAACTTCAAACTCCATCCTATCTCTCAACCTCACTCCTATGATACCATTCTGTCATGACCCGCCTTCAACAAATGGACGGAAAGGAAAGCTGATTTCCAGGACCTTTCTTCTTTATGTTGAAGGAGATATAATAACCCCTAAAACCTGCCTTCAACAGCTCCCAGAGTGGAGACTAAAACCATGGGTATAGAGTCTCACACAAAATGGATGGCATTACACTTTGTTTTCTTATTGGATCAAGAGATATGAAGGAAACCCCAATCAAACTAAAGCTAAAGTAAAGGTAAAGCCAAAAGTAACCCATTCCCATATACATGTTCAATAGTAAATGATACAAGAAACAAAAACTCCAAAGGTAAGGTACCAAGAAAAAGTAAAACGACAACAGTAATAGTCCCAAGGTCCAATCTAGTACGGTCCTGCACGATCTAGGAAGTCCTCCACGAAACCTGAAAACATTTTAATATATGTATTGTGAGCATACAAGTATACTCAGTAGGGAAAACCAAAATATCTGGTGCAAAATTGGCGGGAAACATTCTAATGTCATGTGAGAAAAGAGGAACCAAAGCACCTAGTAAGGAAAACAATCCACCCAAGCCTCACCAAGGAACACTCCCTAAATAATGAAAGTCGTGTAAAGTATAGTAATAGCACATCGATGTTTGGGTACACCGTGCCACAATCTCACTAGTTAATGAAGATATCCAACACATTGAACCAATCCCGCCATTTTCACCGTAGTCCCACTTCCACACCCCGCCCGCACACACCTGGGCCACAACCACATATCTCGCCCGCAAACACTTGGTCCGCAACCACAGTCCCAGCCATAGACACCTAATCCACAACAACCATCCCGACCGAAGACACCTGGGACACACCAACCACAATTAACCATGCCCTCACACACCTAGGAAAGAACAACTATTTCCACGCCCGAAGACACATGGGCCCCATCCCGAAGATACATGGGAAACAACTTGCCCGCAAACACATGCGAAAAACACAACAATACCCTGCCCAAAGATTCTTGGGCTAATAATGGACTTCAGGCCATCGCAATCTGCCCGAAGAGTCTTGGGATATTCGGGAAAGGGAGTAGAAATGTAGATAATAACCAGTCATTTCTAGAATTGTTGGTGAAAACACCATCCCCCATGAAATGGGGGTGTTTGTCATTAAGTTCTCAACTTAGTTGGGGCGCAAATAAGACACATAAGAACGAAAATTATATGTATATGTAACAAACACTCATACCAAGCCTAGGGTTTCTGAATCCAACCTAAGCACAAACACCTTGCTACTATTCATTCATAAAAGAAAGGTACAGTACCCACGGCCAATTCACAACTCATTCCCAAAACCAATTCCCCACTTAAATCTTCTTGTTTTCATGTTCCAGTGATCCCATTTAAGTAAATTATGCATTATTGGGCAACTAACAGGCATAACGACAAGCCAGGGAAAGAAAAATAGCCAAAGAACAATTTAAGTATTTACACCTGGTTCTCTTGTGAAGTCACAACAACAAAGGGATAAGTGAGATCCCTCAATGTACTAGAACCAAAGAAGGATTCAAGATACAGCCCCACATCCCCAAACCAGGAACCAACGATTTCTCAACAATAGAGGATCCCACATGAGTTTGTGTCACAGCAGAGTATCCAAACAACTTCAGATTCACAACCAACAATCGTTCAATGACTAAGGATCCCATACCCATCCAAAATTTCCCATAAGAGCCAAGAATAAAAAGACACTACCACCAAACAGAGTGGGAAACATCTTTGTTCAAGAACATTGATCATTAGGTTCTTTATTCTGTTTTTCAGTCAGGGTGGTCACACATGGATTCATGTTTTATTGAACATCCATTCAACCAGCCGAGTGTAAGTGATTAATCAATTTCTAGATATCAGTTATTAAATCATCACTAAAGAAAAGGTTCATTAGTGTGTAAGGAAATACACAAAATGTCCATGATTTTCAGATAGAATAATCCCACAGTTCACAACACATATCAATATAAAAGAGTAAAAAAAACATCGATCACACCCCCCCTTCATTCTTTAAATGTTCATTCATTATCTTCATTATGGTTTCGTTATGTCAATCTTCACAGAAGAAAAGCATACCCACCCCGAATGATACACATAAAGGAGAGAGGAAGGAATAATCCCAACTTGATTGATCAAATATTAAAGTTATTCTCCATGCACCAAAAATAAGAAAAAATCGCGACTTGCATCGGAGAGAGGATGGGAACTCCAAGGATGAGCATAAAGACTCTAGAATAGGTGCTCCACAATCCTAAAAAATGGGAACTCCAATCACACTAAGAAGAAAAGGAAGCCAGCCAAAAGGACGAAGAAGGAAGAATAAATTCTTGTGTGATATATAGAAAATATCCCATTGTTACGGGATATGGGGATTTGAATGGCATTAAATCCAGATTGTGGTTCCCCACGTGGTTGGGTGGTTACGCATGACGATATTAATTGTTATTTAATATCCCCCAGTGGGGTGGTTCCTCAGGATTCTTGGGTTTTATTTATGGGATTTTAATGGTTTGAACCACTTGAAAATGGGTAAAAGTCCCAAAAGAGGCATTACGAGAAAAGATGCAGAAGATAAACTGACAAGGCTAGGTGACACCGATCGGTTTCCTGATCGGTCAGTCGTGCCGATCGGTCGCCTCGATTAGTTTCACCTATTGGTTACACCGATTGGTCGCACTGTTCAGTCACTCCAATCGGTCGTACGCCAATCAGTCGCACACTGAAATGACATCCTACCACTGAGACATCACGCTTAGGAAACATAAATTGGCAATGGGATGGATCATGAGGGTCTAGGTCATCAAAATGGGAAATAGTGGAATATGTTGTGAAGTTGATAGATCAAATTTTGGACATGAAGAGATGAAATAGAAATATTATATGAATGTTGGACTTGTTGATAAGTTACAAGATTTTCTAAAAAACAAACCCTCAATCCAAAATAAAATAATAACTGATGATTATCCACAAAATTTTAGAATTTACTTGCAATCGATCCATTTTCCCCAGGAAGAATGAATGAGGGGAAATATAAGTTAGAAAATAATTCCTCCAATGAAGTGTCATTTTTGTTGCTATTTGGGCCATACCATGTCATATGTGAAGGGGAAATGAGCTATTTGAATGGGGAAGATTTGGGAATCCAATAATGGAGAAATACTTTATATCTTATATCATATATAATAAACAATTTCTATGGATACAATTTTCAATGTTCTAAATTTGTCCATAACTCTGTGTATTTCAAGACAGGGTATGGTGGGAGAAATTCAAACAACTCTCAGAGATGGGTCAATACTCACCCTCCTGAGGATGTTGTTATCACAAATATGTTTTCTACTAAATAAGACAAGTATGGGTATGTAGAATCAGATTATGTGGAAGAATTAATTGGAAGTCCATTAGTTCTATACAATCTATCCAATACTTAATAGAAAGAGAAGAAGAAAATTGAGAAATCCAATCTTTCATAAGTATCCCTCAAAGCCAAAAAAAATCAATAGCACATGGAATCTTGATAGTGGATGCTCATCATAGATAACAAAAAATGTTGACCTTTTAATGAACATTAAAAAAAGGTTGATTGAATAACGAGGTTTTGTAATGATGTTACATTAAAGATTAAATCCATTTGAAATTATTCCCTTTCCAATTGAGATCTGAATAAAACTAATGTTCTTTATGTGGACAGAATATGTTACAATCTCCATAGAATGTTTCTACTCTATGACTCTGGGCTCATAGAATCATTCAATAAAAAATAATGCACTATAAAGAGAAAAAAATGTAATTCTCTCATGAAAGGCTAAAGAATATATGGAAACCTATATTTGGTTGAATGTAAAAAGGACTATTGATATATGTCTATTTAAGAAGAAATAAAATTGTGGAATCAAAGGATAGGTAACATTAACCAACCAGAAAGGGAAAAGATATCTAAGTAGAAGATAGTCAAGGATATTCTAATTCTAAAACTTGAATGTGAAATGACTTGTGATGCTTACATATAGGGGAAGCATATATGTAGTTCCAATTGGTCAAAGAAGAAAAAGGCATAACACCTTCTTGATCACATCCATAATAGCATATGTGGTCCGAATAATGTTAAATGAACTCATATAGAGTGGTATGTATTCCATATCATTGATGATTATAGTATAATAGATTGTGTAATGTTTTGTCATAGGAAGTGACATGTAGTTTAATGCATTAAAACTTATCACTGAATTGATTATAATGATACCAGACGAACAATCATAGTCTTGTGTTCTGTAAATAGAAGAGAATACACATCTATTGAGTTTGATAATTACCCAGAAAATCATGAAATATGGTATGAGGTAGCTACTATTAGAAATCAACAACAAAATGGAGATTTTGAGCACCGAAATCGATAGGTCAACAATTTATCAATGAAAATGCATGTTGAGATTATTATCTATCCCCTTTACTAGAAAGAAGTTTTTGAAGCTAAATTGGACATTTATAATTAAACATAGATTTATATGGAAGAAACGTTGACACTATATTAATTGTCGCTTGGAAGGAATAAATCATTGAAATACTTTTTAATTTTTATAAGAAAATTTTTCTTCATCAATAATTATTGAAATCATGGGATGTTTGGTGATAATGAAGATGAATTAATATTTCATGGATATCCAATGAAAAGAATAACATACTAGTGTTTCAATAAAAAACTGGGGAGGATTGTGGAATACAGTGATGTCATGATCATTAATGTCAAAAATGAAAATGCATCGAATAACTTATATTCTAATGAGATATATGATGATGAATAATTTTAACATGGAGTAAATGAAAATAAATAAATATAGGAATGAGTACAAATCACTCCGGAGTTGATTCTGGATGTTGAATTAGAAGAAGAATCTATAGTTGAAACCATAGCTAGAGAGAATTCAGTTGAATATTAAAGGAGGAATAGAAGATCATATATTTATCAATCCAACATCATTGGGGATTGGACTGCACCAACACAAATGAGGAGAATGATGATTAATACTCAATCTAAATTTTGATCAGTTGTGGATCCTTCTTCAATTGATGAAGCTGTAATGGATGAATCATGGGTGAAGGCCATAAATGAATAGTTAGATCACATTGAAAAAAATCACACATGAGATCTGGTCAAGAGACCTGAATATCATAATGTGATTGGTACAATGTGGATTTCTAAGAACAAATAGGATGAGCATGAGAATGTGATCTGAAATAAAGAGCAACTGGTTTGCAACAGATATTCACAGATTGAAGGTGTCAATGTTGAGGAAACCTATTCTCCAGCAGCAAGACTACAGTCAATATTGACCATTCATTTCCATGGAAATTAAAAGAGTATATAATATATATCATATGGATGATAAAAAAATTTCTTAAATGATATTATTAAAGAAGAAGTCTACATCGAACAACTAGTGGTTTTTATTCTTGGTACCAATGAAATAAATATTTTTAAACAAAAGAAGTCCCTCTATGGTTTGAAGAAGGCACCATGATAATTTTATTCCTAGATGGATTCATATCTCATGATGTTGGAATTATAAAGTGGATAACTATATCCAAATATCTTTTTGAATAATTCACCGAATGATTAGTTCTTAGTTCTTGTTTATGTTGATGACATTATATTTAGTGGTAGATGTAAGAAATCTAGTGGATGAATTTTCTAATCAGAAGAAATAAGAATTTGAAATGACTATGATTGGGGAGATCACCTATTTCTTAGGGATGTCTGTGATTCAAAAAAAGGATTACAAATTCATTTATTAGGAAAAGTGTTCAAGAGTGCTACTAAATAAATTTAATATGCATGACTCCAAACCAATCTCAACTCTGATTGCAATTGGAACAAAAAATGAAATGCATGGGGATGGTACCTTTATAGATCCCACCATGTACAAGAGGATTATTGGAAGCTTACAAAACCTAACAATTACATAGAAAAACATTATCTTTAGTACATTCATAGATACCCTATTATAGAGTAATCCAAATATAGAACATATGATTTTAGTAAAAATAATCATGTTGTAAATTCAATGTACTCGTAATTTTCAGTTATAATTATCTACAAGAAGTGATAGTGAATTATTAGTATTTTATGATGCTGACTGGGCAGGAGATGTACTAGATAGAAATTCCACTAGTAGAGGAGCATTATATATTGTCAAAAATGTGTTTTCTGGTTGATAAAGAAACAATAAATTACTTCAAATAGTTCTTCTAAATATTATTATATCTCTACTATAAATGCATGAACTCATCTACTATGGATGAAGCAACAACTGATATATATTGGTGATGAGGTGAAAGAACCAATGGTGATTTACTGTGATAATAATAATGCAATCAATCTTATGATAATTCCTCTTCATCATTCTTATACAAAACATATACAAATTAGATATCACTTCATCATGGGAAAATTTGAACATGGCATGATTAAAATGGATCACATAAAAACTGATGATCAAGTGGATGATATAATGACCAATCCACTGTTAGTGATTGTGTTTTTTACACATCTGTTGAACCTCAATTATTATCCACCACCTAGTGCATAAAGAGGTTTTTGGGGTAGATACTATCCACTGGGTTGATTGGTCTTTTCAATGAACATCTACTAGTCTCTGTGTTTATAGTCAATGGAGAAATATGAAAAAATTTCAGATTCCTGATTTAGTACATGTAAAAATAATAATCATGTAATGCTTCTGTGACATGATGTGAATTTGGTGTTAGGAGGAGAAGGAATACATGATGATAATTTGGTGTTAGGAGGAGAAGGAATACCTTTTGGATATGAAATTATTATAGAGAACAACAAGATAATATCATGGGTTGTGTCTTTATGAATTACAAAATACTGGATCCCAATTTTTGCTTCCCCTCTTATATTCTCCACTGAGCATTACTCATGTAGAATTAATGCATTGGTGATATTGATTCTTTAATTTTAGGTTTTCTTGTGGCTAGTGTTATGTTGAATTCATCTTGTGATTGGAAAAAAACAAATGGGGAGTTAGTTGGAACAATGCACATTGTATGCAATAAATGGATCTTGGATTGTGTTTGTTGTCAATCCTTATTGGAAGTTCATAATGTTTTATTAGAAATTGATCATATAGTTCAAGCATACAATAGTACTGCAGGTGGCATTGTTTTGCAATGTTTTCCATATTTTTGGGTCTGAAAATCAAAAAATTGAGAAACGTGGGTTTAGAAAATGATGTTTCCCACATAATTTATGGTGTTGTAGAAACTTGCATGCGATACATGTTTTGGGATTATAATTTTGAAAAATTTCAAAGGCATGATAAATGCAAAAAAATAAAGTAGTGTGTGGAAAATAGTTCCTTCACGAAAAGGTTTTGTGCACAGAAGTAGAGTTTTGCATTAAATTGTGGGTTTTGCATGTGGGGGTCAGCAACACCTATAAATAAGCGGGGACACCCTTTATTTAGTATGTTTAAAGACATGAAAAATATAAGGACTCGGATGCATATAAACATTTTTTGAAATGGTGGTTGTACGGAATAATTGATGTTGCATGGAGAAATTAATGTTGCATGAAAATTTTGATGATGCGCATAAAATATGTTGTTTCTCATAAAAGATGAAGTTTAATGTAATATAGAAGTTGAATATAAATTTTTAGTTGTGAATTAAACATGTGGATGCATGAAAAAGGTGACGATTTGCGTAAAATGTTATCTTGCGTGCAAAGGATAATCTTATGCGCAAAAGGAAAATCATCAGCACATCAGGTAGGTGTTAAATGCTATTTTTAGTTTAAGATTCTTACATGTTATGAATATCTGGTTCAGTGGTTTATTTCTTTTAAGTGAATCAATTTAGGAATTTGATGCAAGTAGTGTCTCATATTGAACAGAGACAAAGACATCAATGAAAATATATTGAAACGACCATCAAATTGAAAAACTGATTATGGATTATCTCAAGGCAGTGGGCTAGGGGAGTTGAAGAAAGTAATCCAAGGGATGTAGTGAGCTATCCCTAAAAATTTGTAATGGAAATTTTCTTGGGGCAGAGTAACTGTAGTTGATCCTTGTAATACACAACTAGTGAGTTTTAGTGTAATTTTCTACAACTGACAACATGTATGTGTATTCTCTTTGGATGTATCCATTAGTGGTGAACCATGTAAAATTGTTGTGTGGTTTCTTTTATTTTGTTTTTCTTATTTCCATTCAAAACTATCTTTTAGGTTAAATGAGTTCCTTCCACTATGGGAACAAGAACAATTCTTTCTACAAAAAAATGACACACTAATTTACCCCTCCCCTCTTAGGGTGTCCCATGGTCCTACAAAAATAATATTAATTTAAATATGGATTTTCATGAAATTTATGATATTAATGATATTATATTTCATAGGGTAATTATATAGAGCTCAAAATATTATAATGGTGCATAAAATAACATACATATAAAAGAAGGAAATTTAAGGAAAAAATTCCTCACAGCTTTAGTAGCATCAAAACCAAAACCCCCATAAATGATAGATTATAAAAAAGATATTTAAATACTAATAAATGTTAATTTAGATAATTAAAAAATAATTCATTGGAATTATATACACAACATAACAAATGTATGAGGTGAATATGGCATATATTTCACAAAAATGTAAGTGATATGAGAAAAAAGCCATTACATTGAGTCCAGATTGTCACGTGCTTCATTATCATCCTAAAAAGTAATTTTTTTTATTATATACTTTCTTGGGAATATTTTTCATGTTTGTTAAAACTTTTATTTATATTCTTATAAAATATATGTATTATTTATTAATAAATTATGTTTATGTCAGATGTTTTTACCATATTTATCTTATGTGTAAAATATGGAGTTGGTAGGTTGACTATGGTAATATAACTCAATATGTTCTTATATATAGAATAAAAATAGTTCATTTATTATATTATTTATATGTAAATTATTATTTTAAATCTATTTTTAATCATATCTGTTAATAATTAACCAAATTTATGATCTTGTTGACGGTTGGTCGTACATACTAGTGACTAACGTTTCTATTTGCAAAAATATTTCTAAAAATAAGGTAATTTTTTAACATTACATAATGATAATAATATAAAATATAAAATATATGTTTATTATATAATCTTATATATATAAATACTGATATGTGGTGGTGAAAAAGGAATCACATTGCTGTGAGGTTACGGTAGTTCAGACGTCCAAAAACAACAATATAATTTTTTTTGTGGTTGAAATGGTATGAATGAAAATGAAATATTATATATATAGAATAATAAAAATGTCATTAAAACCATAAATATTTCATTTATATCATATATATTATTTATATTTATCCTCATTTTATTCCATGTACTTCGTTAGTGAAAAATTATCACATTACTTTATGAGGTGGTTGTCTTCCGTACACATGAGTGACATTACTATATCTTATATGGTATGATATATTAGAAATTGTATTTTATATGATTAATATAATTTTATAATTATGTTATAAATATAATATATGATATTTATATTGATAATTATACAACACATTGAGAGGTGATAAATGATAAACATAGGACATCATTTCATGAAGCGATAGTCCTCCGTACACAAGAATTATGATTTTAGAACCCATTTGATGAAAGTGTTTGTGGTAATATTTAATAATATTTACATATCCACATAAACCTATATATAATTTTTTTGTTACATTATGTCATCATGATATAAGATGAACGGAATGTGGTGGAAAATTAAATGAAATAAATACTCTCATTGATGAATATTACCTCTTCTTCAGATAACTCATTGTAGTTTGCAAAAATACTTTCCTTGGATGAATTAATTCACCAATTATGGAGTCTTTGCTTATATGATATATTTTTTGAGGTTATTTTGTTTTTTATTACTTAAAAACATGGTTTTAATGTTTTATGAGGGTCAGAGAGCGGCTGTCCTTTTAAAAGTGATGTTAGAGGCACAGATGTAGTATTTTTTAAATAGAAAATACCTCCCACATTTTTTCTTGTCTCAAATCCCCCATTAAAGAAATTTAATATTATAAAAAATATTAGTTAAAAATATTTCCCTTAAAATGTTTATTGGACATTTTTTTTCATTTATACACCGTATATACTATGATTAAACACATAGTAAACCGGTTTTTACCTTAATCAATGTAATTAATTTTAATTGTTATCACTAATAAGTATTTTCAAAAATTGTGTTCAATTTATTAAATGATATAAATTATCAAAAATAAATATATGGAATCAATTATTCCAAATTATAATAAATTATTTAATAATATATTTTAAATAAATTCTAATGATATGACAACACATTAAGTTTTTAAGAAAATTTAATTTTTTTTGGAAAAATATGTATATATATTAACTCGATGAATAATAATAATAATTTATTGGATAAAATTTAATATTTAATTATTTATATTCTACATAATTTATTTAATAAATTCCAAAATATTTATTTACATAATTATATACTATTGAGAAATATTATGCATTCAAAAAAAGCATTAAATTTTTCTCTATAAAACCCAAAAAAAACATTAACTAAAAATTAAAATAAAAGTATTTAAAATTAATTATTGGGATTGAATATATATTAGTAATATTTATGTATCTTTATGAAATATTTAACACATAGTGTTGCATATAATTAAATAATATATTGAAAATAATATGGTTTTTACAAAAATTAGTTTTTTAACTATTCACTAAAAAACTATTTTCTAAAAATTATTATATTTTAATCCAATGTAACCTATGATATTATGTTTAAAAATGTATTTAATTTTATCATATACCTTTTATAATAGTTCCAACATTTAATTTAAATATTTTGTCATGAAAAATAATAACAAATATTATTATTGAAAAGATATTTTAGAAGAATAAAATCACATTACATGAAATTGATAAACTATTTAAAATATTTTATCAATAATTTATATTGATATAGATATTTAAATATATTTTTATAAATATAATATTTAATTTTATTTTATTAATAAACACCAATTTAACTATTATATTATAAGGTTTACATAAACCATTAGTCATCTGTGTCAACTGATAGAAGATTAATATAGAATATAATATATAAATCTCTTGGTTGTTTGTAACTTTTGATAAAATGAATGTCTAATGTAAGTAAATATCAAAATAATTTTTTGTGTAAATCAATATTTACTCAGTAATTTATGTCTTTTTATCCTATTGATTATAATAATCATCTTGTATAATCTCGGGTTTTACATACTCCCCCCTTTAGTAAATTCTTTCATTGAAATTTGAACATTTTTTATTAAAATGATAGAAATTTTCAAATTGTTTTGTTTAAAACCAACATAGTAAAAATGGATAACACAATATCCATGTGATAGTTGAATAATAGATGTATATATGTCATATTGACTGATAAATATATTGGATTCTAAATATGAGAACATGGGTGGGAATGGTGAAAATGCATAAATAATTAGTTAATGTTCTTGTGGTCATTGATAATTAGAAATTGAATGACAAAGGGAGTCATATGGGACTCAAAACCATTAACATATCATAGTCTAAAATTATATCTTATTCATCATATATTAAGGTAATTGGATAAAATTTATTCAGTATTGTTTTCAAAAATATTGGGAATTATTTTCTATTGTGACCAAATATATAAAAAAATATACTTACATGATGACTATAATTCCATAATTTCTATAATATCCTCACTAATCTCAAATTTTAATCCAAACTATGATTTTTTGGGTTGAATTATTTATGTATGAATAAAAATTATTATCTTTCAAATAAAATATAAACATAAAAGTGTAAAACAATTTCCCCTATATTTAATCATTATCCAAATTCAAAATGCATATAAATTTGTATATACAATACCAAATATGAAAATTGAACATTTATTTATCTCTGAATTTCGATAATAATACCCAAAGCTCAATCAAAATATTTCCATAAATAAATATCTTTAAAAATTTCATTTATTTCATAATTATGTTTGGAAAACATAGATTATAATAATTTGATCATATATTTCTCGAAGATAAATCAATAGTTATTCCTCAAATAATAACAATAATGTTTTCAAAATATTAATAATATTTATGATTAAAAATTTTATTCCTTCTAGGACATTAAATAGAGTAGTGGTAGGTGATACACCCTTGGCATTATTTGGTTGTGGCTATAAGCCTCATAACGTTTCTGGATAAGACGTGATTTCACATGGTATTTTCGTTGATCCATATTTGTCTTTAAACAATATAAAAATAAATAGTCACTAAATAACACTTCATTTTGAGTCATGGTGTTAACAATACCATAACCAAATAAATCGACTCATATAATATCATTAATAACCTCAAAATTGTTTCAAAATAAAACATATAATGGTTTTTATAAGGAATTGAAAATATGATCAAACATAATTTTAAAGAAACATTAGGGTACTTATAAATATTTTTATTACCTAAAATAAAATAATAAAATTTTCCAATGTTATATAATATGATTTCTAATTCCAACTATATCATCCCAGAATATGTACTCCTATATTCAGTGATAAAACATTATAATTTATATTAATGGATTTGATACTGATGGAGGTTAACCATTTATCAGCATACCAAAAATATATTATCAAAATGAAATATTGTATCCCATACATTCATAATGAAAATTTATCTTTATAGTTTTATAGAATCATATGTAAATCCAACATAAATTACATCTACTTCAATATATGTCCATTTCTCCAAAAAAACCTAGAATTCCATAATACACATTATGAAATCACTATAATCTATATAAAATCTCTTAGAGACATATTTTGTTCATTATCATAATATATAACCTTGAGATAAGTATACAAAATAAGGGTGATCTCAAAAAATCAGTAAGGGTTAAAATAATCATTTTCAAAATAATGTCATCAATGATTATAAAATGTTTATTAGGATATAGTGAAAAAAGTTTGAAAAAGATAGTCAACAAATAATTCATATCTCTCAATACTTGATTCCTCAAAAATTAATGCCAGGAAATGGAATGAGAAGTCAAATTCAACTATTACAAGACGTGTGATATCAATCATGATGCTAAGAATCATTATTAACCTATAACATGAATAACAATAATGATTTTGTATCTTAGAACATTTTTTTACATTACTATGTTTATCCCATGTCACATAATACTATATCCCAATTAGATATATTGAAGAATCAAAAATATTATTCCCTCATTTATACCTCTTTGTAAAAGGTATATTACTTAATTCATTAGAGTATTATCTAGGCCACCTCATTGTATAATATGTAATGGGATTCCCAAATTCTATTCGGGCCTCCCCATCATATAAGTGATAAGAGGCCCAGTTAATGATATAAGGGACTCCCCATCACATTAAATGTCCCATGTTAACACAATTTTATCTTTTAATCCCCATCATATATGTTTTAATGGTATAACCTCATGCTATCATGGATACTACATTCTATAAGTGTTAATGGGATAACCTAATGCTATTTTTTCCACTTCAACAAATAGATATCATATAACATCAATGAAAATAAATTAAATAGTGACTTCATTTGATAATAAAACGTATAAAACAATCATTATTCCTATTATAATTTTATTAACTCTTGTCAAAAAAATTAGATCAATAAAGATGTCTTTATTTAATGATTAAACTATGTGGGAGAAATTTTTTCTATAAAAATCTCTTTGAAATAATCTTAATTTATCTACTTAATAAATGAGGATTGTACCAATGAAAAATATCTATGTTATAGCATAGTAAATAATTGGGGTTTGAAATTGATGAGTGGAAATACCATTAAAATATTTTTATTTTAAAAGAAATTATCAATGAAATTTTAAAATCACTTTTTAAAATAATTTAATATATTTATTTAAGAAAATATAAATTCCATTTTTTGAAAATGCATTTTATATCATTTTGAAAAATCATTGAATTTAATATAACATAGAAAAACCATAATTTACGATTCAATGAAAATAATGAACATTAAAATACTACATTTAGATAATACTAAATGCATTAAAAATTATTCCTTTCACAATTGTTATGTATTTTAGATAGGAATTATTTAGAAAAAATATTATTGGTTACATTGATTTTTTTTAAAAGAAAAACATGGGTAAAATATATTTTATAAATCATTTGGATAAGATTATAAACATTTTTGAAAAAATTTCATGGAAACCTAGTTTTTTTAAATATAATTCCAATAGAAAAGAAGGAATATGTGGGTATATCTTGTAAAAAATCAATTAATCAAAGTCAAAACTGTCATTAAAATTGTATAATAATAAAAAATATATCATTTATTGTCGTAATATAAAAAAAATTAATTAGTTTCATGAGTTATATATCGTCAAACACTATAATTACAAATTTAATCATAAACAATATTGATAAATGATGAGAATGTAATAAAAACACTTTAATAATGTTAGTCACCGTGAATAATAAGTTCGATGAAAGAATACAAATAATTTAAAATAATATAGTAAATAAAATAAGGAGGTTTTTGATATAATATCTAATAGGATCATTATAATAACATCAATAAAAAAGATATGTGTATAACATTACAAATTTCTTAAATAAGTATAATTAATACACAAATCCATCACGACTTTCATAATATATAATATTTAAACCACATGAAATAAACATAAAAAATGGATATTTAAAGCCCCATAAGTTTACTTATAGGAAGACAATTATTTTATTGTTAGTATATACACCATAAAACAAAAAAAATTAGGGAATATGACATATATCTTCGAGAGAAAATTGTGATCCAATAAAAACCCTTACAATTATTATAAATTGTCACATGTTTCGTTATATTCAAAAATAATAAACATATATTAATTATTTAATTTATTTATTTATTTATTTCTATTTATTTATATTTATTTTTACTTTTTTACATATTAATATTATATATATACACTTAACCAATTATGATGCAGTCGGACTTTTTTACCATAATTGGTATGTGTGCCAAAAATGTATTCAATAGGTAGAATATGGAAAAAGAGATCCTTATTTTAACTAATATGGAATAATAATAGTGAAATAATTATCATATTTATAGATAAATTATACATTTTAATCCCATCATGAATAATGGTTATGGAAAATAAATTAATATTATGATCATGGAATTGGTAACCTATATGTATGCATGAGTAACATTTCAAAATTTTCAAGGATCATGATGGAATGAAATTTAGGTAATATTATATATTTATATATTGTTTATAATATGATAAATAATATATTATTTATTTAATTATAATTATATATATAATTATAGTGATTTTTTGGTGAAAAATTAATCACATCTTTTTGAGAAGATGAAAGTCCACACATCCTCAAATGAAGTAGTCACTTTTCCAGTATGTGAAAAATTAAAAAATAAAATCATATATTAATAAGATTTAATAATTAATAATTAATTAAGATTATAAATATTTCATGTTTATTAAATATATTAATTTTCATTACCCTTATTACAATCTATGTATCATGTTACTGAAATCAAATTTTATCGCTTTGAAAGGCAGCAGTCCATCGTACAGATAAGAAAGGTTATAATATGTTAAATGTTATCGAATTTAAATAAATTATAAACGTAATGATGAATCCATATGTATAATTATGTTATAAATATCATATAATAAAATTACATCCATCATTATACCCAACCATGAGAGTTGTAAATAGAAAAATGAATAACATTATTTCGTGGGGTGGTGGTCTTCCATACAAATCAATGATGATTTGGTAACTCATTTTATAGATATAAGATTTATTTTTTTCTTAAAATTAATATAAAAACATATAATTAAATTTTTTATAGTTATATTATTATATCATCATGTTATAAGAATAATTTAATAAGATGGATAAATAAATAAATAAAACAGCTCGTTGATGAACATTACCTCCTATTTGAGTAAATCCTTTTGTTTTCCAACATAGGTCCTCCTTGATAGATTTATTCCAAAATTAAGCATTATAATCAATGGTGAGTTAATTTTAAAATTTATTTTTATAGGTATTGGAAATTCCAAAGTGGTTCTATGGTGTTATGAGATGAGGAGAGGGGTGGCCTTTTATAAGTGGGGTGAGTGGTACAAATGTTCAATTTTTGGAGGAGTGATTTCTAAACGCATTTTTTTACTTTCAATATACCCTAATAATAGTTCATTAATAATAATACAAGGTATATTGATAAAATATGATCAATCAATGGGTTTTTTATGAGTTTTTTTTTTCAAATTTTTACATATTATATTAAAGGATTATCAACAAACTAAACAAGATTCAATGTTAATGATTGAAATTTAATTTTATGCACTAATAATTATGGTGAAAATTTAAGTTGACCATATAAGATAAGTTAAGATACTCTTATTTTAAATATGTAATCTAATTCAAATATTTGAACACACATAATTGGCATTATTTATGAAATGGCCCGGAACTCTCCGGCCAATTCCTTTGTCAAAAGAGGGTCTTGAAGTGTTCGGAAGGGTAAAATGGTCTTTTCCCACACTTTTCAGAATTTTGAAACTACACACCGTGTAGTGTTAGTACACTCCATGTACCCCGTCGCCGGGTATTCCCCATGTTGAAGGCCGTGTTCTAGTCGTGTGAAATAAATGAGTACATGCCATGTATCCAATACTACACACCATGTAGTCCCTCCCCGCGTACGCATTACCCTCAAACTATGTGTTGACCAGTCAACTGCCATGTTCTATGTTGGATTTGTGTCCTTTCCATGTGAAATAAATGAGTACATTCCATGTATCCAACGCTACATTCCGTGCAGTCCCTACCCGCATATGCATTACCCTCAAATCGTGTGTTGACCAGTCAACTATCGCGTGCCGCGTTGAAGGCCGTGTTGGAGCAGTATGGTGATCGTGTAAAATGGACAAGTACACTCCAAGTACCATAAATTACATGTCGTTTACTTTTTATTTTCATTCCTATAAAAGGAGGGGTCCCCTCCTCCAATTCAACTCACCCCTCTCCTCCACATTCCTCTGAGCAGAGCTCTCCCAAGAGACTCGAATGCTCTTTTTCTTTCATAATTTCTTCGTTCGAGCTCCGATTTAAGATCCGTCAGCGGTCACAGGATCGTAATGATGAGGCGGAACTTCTGATCTTGGATTTGTTGTCTTTCCTTTGGCCTTTCCATTCCAACTCTCACTCGAGGAGGTTTTTTCGGGTTTATCCAGAAGCAACGGTCGCCGAAAGACGTCTTCTAAAGTTGATCCTGGGGAGCATTGTGACCAGAACGGGTTGAGGAAGGGATCTTACCTTCATCTCTATAAATTTTTCATCATTCAGGGTGCGTTTCCTCTTGTTTTCATGAGAAACGGTTGAACCATTAAACAAAGATAATAACTGGTTAAATAACGGGGATGGTGAAGTTGTCTTGTTTATCTTTGTTTATCATATTGTTATGTTGTGAATTGAATAGGCTTATGACTACTGAAAATCATATTGGTTTGGGGACTTTTCTTCTGAAATTAAATGATGCCCTATCCTTCTAGACTGTTTTTGTGAATGAAACTTTGATGAATGTGGAATTTGGTTAATCACGTAATTTTGGCTGATTAAATGAAAATATGGAACCCTTGTGTGATCACCCTAGTTGAACTAAACTGAAATAATAAACATGTGGGTTCTATTGGGGTTAATTTATGTGATGGGGGTGTCTTTGTTGGTTATTGTGGATCGGGTGAGCAGTGGGGTTGAGGTTGGCTTGGTTGCGGGTTGGTGTGAATGCTATGTTAGGGATGGGCAGCGGGGTTGTGATAAATGGTATCAAGGGGTGATGATGTACGGTTTGGTTGGGGTTATGGTAGATGGATGCAGGGATTCAGGGTTGGGTTTGAATGTGAACGAACTATGGGTTGTGAATAGTAAATGAAATGTGGAAGTGTTAATGAATTGTGGGGCATGATAGTTGAATGGGAATGATAATCAATGGGGTTGGATGGTTAATATGAAGGGCTTGGTTTTGTTTCTTGTGTTTTCCTAACTTTATTTGAGGATGGTAGGGATATGGTTTACGAATGATTATTATGGATGGTTGAGGATAGTTTCCTAGCAGTTAAGGAACTAATAAACTAAATCTGTTGAAACCTGAAAACCACAAATGGGGTTGGGGTTGTTTTTTGTATGCATGCTTCGTAGTAACAGTGTATAAGAACGTGCTCAGTCTCTGATTAGAAGCCATAGTATGGGATGAGTGTTTGTTATATATATATATATATATATATATCTTTTTGTTTTATCGCACCCCACCAATGTTGAGAACTTAGTGTTGAACACTCCCATTTCATGGGAGAGGGTGTTTTTTCCCTTAGTTACTAGATCCATCATGCTCCTTCTTCCCTAGGTTGTGATGGATTGAGGTGACCTTTCACCCAAGACTCTTTGGGTAGGTTTCGACTAGGGTGGTTCAGCCCAAGACTCTTTGGGAAGGATTTACCATTTCCCAAGAACATTCGAGATGAGGCTCTAGTGTGTGCGGGTGGGATACGTGGTTGTGAGGCCCAACTGTGGGTGGGCGGGATACGTGGTTGTGAGGCCCAGGTGTGTGCGTGCAGGAAGATTGTGGTAGCATCAGGAAGTTCTCCGTTAGGAAGAGCATCTAACTAATGGTGTAAAATGGTGCGGGGTACCCAATACTCTTGTTCTTATATACTACTACCTATTGTGATTGTGTTTTTGGTGAGTGTGGATGGTGAGGTTGGGTGGATATAATTCCTTTCTAGGTTTCTTCTGTTTCTCTCATGGGACAATACGATGTATCCCTACTTGTGCACGAGGTCTTTATGTTTCCCTACTGAGTATACATGTATCCTCACCCTACGTTTACTTTCAGGTTTCTAGGAGTACTACCAGGGCCGTGCGGGACCCTACTAGTCGGGAGAGTTGGTGTTGTTGCAGTTGTTGTACTCTTGTTTCTTTTGGTATTGTACTTTTGAGCTTTCTTGAACTTGTACGTTGTTTCAGAACAATTTAAACATGCATGTGGGATTGGTTTGGTTTTATTTCTATACACTTTTTCATTTCCTTTTTGGTGGTTGACTTGTCCTATTTCCCGATCTTAAATAATAAAAAGGTTAATGCCTCCCATATTTTTGAAAACTCATACCCTTGGTGCTAGTCGCCACCTCGGGGCCTACTGGTGGCGGGACTCGGGGGTCATTATCTCCCTTTCACCATTTCCAGCTCAGGAGGGTCATCTTTGGTGGGAGGGGGTCGTGACAGAATGGTATCAGAGGTGATGGTTGAGTGATAGGATGGAGTCTGGAGTTAGGAACCTTGAATATTGCATTGGATGGTAGGGAAACAATGTTGGTTAATCTTGGTGCATGACATAGGCCAGGGAAGACCGGCTAGGACATGGTATTTTAGCCCCCCCCCCCCGTTATCCGATGCAAGGACTCTGAGCCTACCTAACGACTAAGTGAGACCATACTGATTTCAGGGTAGATACCCTAGGGAAGGTACATGCATAATAATGATTGTGTTTTACATGATTTGGGTGTTTTGAAAAAATAAATTTAAATAATGTGATAAAATTAAACCTTGAAAAATTTCCTTACTACTTGGGCTTAGGCGATCCTTGTTTATCATACAGCTATGGAACCTGGACATCATCCCCGGCAGACTTAGATGGCTGAGGCGCAGCATATTCAAGCGGTCGATTAGTTGAGGATTGACCCAGAGGAGGAAGATAACCATTGGTATAAGACTCTCCATTCCTTCCAATGGAAAACCCTTAAGAAGTATGAGGGTAGTACTTTGGATACGGAGACGGAGGGGTGGATTGAGGAGGTAGGGATCGGTTTTACCTTGATCTGTGCTCCAAGAAAGTACTGGGTTCCCCTAGCAGTCAGTCAGCTGAGTGGTGTGGTGAAACAGTGGTGGATGCTCTACCTCGGAGAGAGGATAGAGGCGGAGGTTCTATGGGATTACATTGAGAAGGAATTCCAAGAGGAATTACCATCTTCCAGGATCAAGGTGGAGATGAGGTAGGAGTTACACTCCCTCAAGTAGGGGAGTATGTCAGTACGAGTGTTGGGGATCAAGTTTAAGGATATCCAGTGCTTTTCTCCGGATCTCATTCTGGATGAGGAGTCTAGGGTGAGATGATTGGAGGAGGAACTTCGTCCTTTACTACAGTATGTTGTCACCCCTTCACCCTTCCAACGTACTTGGCAGTACAGAAGAAGGCAAAGTTTTTAGAGAGGATGCACTTACTGGGTGGTGCACCACAAGAGGGGATCTAGCCTGGCTCATCAAAGGGGAAGGCAGTCACCAGCAGGTTTCATGCGATGGGACCATCCAGGTTCAGGCCTGTGGGGATAAGGCCCCACCCGTTCCAGTTTAGATATTCAGGTCCTTGTCCCTTTTCCATGAGCCCAGGACCGAAGTGTTTCTCTTGTGGAGGTTTCAGGAACATTCAGAGTTGGTGCCTGACCTGAGCTCAGTATGGTGGAGGTGGGAATGTTTAGTGCCCACCTCAGCAGCACCAGTTGTCAGAGAGGCCCTTCCAGCAGCAGCAGGACTATGCTCCTCTGAGGGAAGACATTTTGGGAGGAGGTCGACCTCAGGGTGCTCTTCAGGGACCTCGACTAGGGCGTTCTCGGGGAGGTGGATGACATCAGAGAGGCAGAGGAGATGGGCGTAGAATGTTGCACATAGTAGAGTTGGGAGCTCCAGAAGGACGAGAGGTGGTTCGAGGTACGATTTGTTTGTTCAGTAGTCTCTTTTATGCTTTGTTTGATTCAGGATCATCACACTCCTTTGTTTCACCTGGTCTAGCCCATGGTTTGAGACTGAACGTAGAGAGACTTTTTGTACCACTGGTGCTGAGTACACCAGTTGGAGGCCAGACTAGAGTATCTTGTGTTTTCCAGGGATGTGGGATGACATTGGGACCACATTGATCTAGTGGGGAACTTCTTCTATTACAGATGCAACCATATGATGTCATCCAAGGAATCGACTGGTTGTTTTTTGTTAGTTCCATTATCGACCGCTTCCAAAGAAGAGTCACGTTCTTCGACATGGATCAGCAGCGTGTAGATTTTTTGGTGAGAGGAGATATCGGGTGGGAATCCGACGTGTGGAGCCCCTCCTTTCTTTGTTAGGCAGGTTATCAGTGGTTCCATATAATGCAGAGATGATGGATGTCCCGGAGGTTGTTGGGGAGTTCGTTGTTGTTTTTCCCGAGGAGGTTGTGACTCTACCCCCCCCCCCCCGATGTGACGTTGAGTACAGGATAGACTTACATCCTGGTGCCCATCAGATTACGATGGACCCTTATAGGATGGCACCTTCGGAGTTGCGGGAGTTGCGGATTCAGATTGACGATCTGATGGAGAAGGGTTTTTTCGACCCAGCGTATCGCCATGGGGTGCTCCAGTTTTGTTCGTGAAGAAGGCAGATGGTGGTCTTAGGTTATGCATAGACTACCGAAGGTTGAATCAGGTAATAGTCAAGAATTGATACCCCCTTCCAATGATAGATGATCTCTTCGACCAACTGAGGGGAGAAGTTTGGTTTTCTAAAATTGATCTACGATATGGATATAATCAGCTGAGGGTGAAGGAAAGTGACATCTCGAAGACGTCTTTCAATTGAAGGTATGGGCACTTTGAGTTTGTAGTGATTCCGTTTGGAGATACTAATGCACCGGCTGTGTTCATGGGACTTATGAACTTTGACATCTGAGAGATTCTGGACTGGTTCATCATTGTGTTTATCGATGACATCCTGATCTACTCAAGATCATAGGAGGAACACGTTGAGGATCTCAGGGAAGTTTTGGATGACCATCAACACCACAAACATTATGGGAAATTTTTGAAGTGATTGTTCTTGACACAAGAAGTACACTTCCATGGGCACATGGGTTGTCATCATGGAGTTTCAGTGGACCCATCGAAGGTGGAGGCAGTTGTTTCTTGGACAACACCCAAGATCATGGCAGAAGTTCGTAGTTTCCTGGGGTTAGCAGATTACTATTAGAGGTTCATTTCGGACTTCTCTCGAGTTGCTCCTCCATTGACAACTTTGACTAGGAAGAACCAAGTCTTCTTATGGAGAGATAATTTCCAAAAATCGTTCGATTAACTGAATGAGAAGTTGTTAAGTTCTCCAATACTCTGGTTTCAAGAGGAAATGTTGTTGTGTGAAGTGTTTTGTGATGCTTCTGGCCTTGGTCTAGGGTGTGTGCTGATTCAGAAGAAGGGAGTGATCTATTGTGGGTCTAGGCAGTTGCGCCCTCATGAGCATAACTATGCCACCCATGACCTGTAGCTTGCTGGAATAGTGTTCGCACTGAAGATGTGGAGACATTACCTCATTTGGGGTGTGCATTGTGGTCTTCTCGGATCACAATAGCTTACTTTATATCATCTCCCAACGTGACATGAACATGTGGCAGTGGAGATGGGTCGAGTTTACTCAATAATATGACTTCGAGATCTCTTACACTAAAGGTAATGGAAACGTTCTGGCTGATGCCCTGGGCAGGAAGTCACATAAGGATGTGTTTTGGGAATCCACTGATGCTTGGAAAGCGATGGTCGAGTTGGCAACCTTGCACTTGGATGCAAGGTTAGAAGGTGTTAGAGGCGGTTTTTTACATATGAAGGTGCAGTAATCCTTGTTGTAGCAGTTGGAAGAGTCTCAGTGGCTGGACTCCGAGGTGGAAGTAATGCAGGATCATGTCGATTAGGGAAACGCTCCAGAAGGATGGTCAGATGACATCCGACATCGGGTGCTTTTCCATGAAAGGATGTTTGTTATAGAGGCGATGCATGAGAGAGTTCTTCGTGAGTTTCATAGCCCAGCCTTGGCAGTACATCCATGAGTTTCAAAAATTTATCAAGGCCTGAGGGAACAGTTTTGGTGGCCCATGGTGAAATGGGAAGTGAAGGAGTTTGTGGCTAAATTCCTAGTGTTTCAGAAAATGAAGGCAGAACACCGTGTTCCCATTGGATTGTTGCATCCTTTAGATGTCCCCGAGTGAAAGTGGGATGACATCTCAATGGACTTCATCACGGGACTACCCAGAGCTCAGGGTGGTTATGATGTTATCTGGGTAGTGGTGGATCGTCTGAAGAAAACATCTCACTTGTAAGAAATTAAGGATTCGTGCCCGGTGAGTACATTATCATAGAGGTACATAGACGACGTGGTGCGTTTTCATGGAGTTATTAAGACTATCATCTCAGACCGGGATACTCGGTTTACCTCACGAGTCTGGAGGGGGTTACAGCATGCTTTTGGCACCCAGATATGCCTTAGCACTACTTTCCACCCGCAAACCGATGGGCAGACATAGCAGACTATCCATACCTTGGAGGACATGCTACGACCATGCGTTCTGGATTTCATAGGGTCATGTGTACGATACATTCCTTTAGTAGAGTTTTACTACAACAACGTCTTCCACTCTACTATTGGCATGGCACCGTTTGAGGCCTTGTATGTAAGACAATGTCGTTCACCCATTTGTTGGGCTGAGGTTGGTGAGATAGGTGCTCTTGGGATAGAGGTAGTTCCAAGCACCACAGAGAATGTCCATCTTGTACGTGAGAGGATGAAAGCGGCTTAGGACCGACAGATGTCTTATACTGATCTCCGGAGAAGGCCCTTAGAGTTCATGGTGGGAGACCATGTGTTCTTGAATGTTTCCCCTCGATGGGGGCAGCAGAGGTTTGGGAAAGGGATTATGCTCTCCCCTAGGTTCATCGGACCTTTTGAGGTGCTGAGGCGAGTCGGTGAGGTGGCATATTAGTTGGCCCTACCACCTAAGTTGGAGAAGGTTCATGACGTCTTCCACGTCTCCCAGCTTGGTCGGTACTTACATGACTACTCTCACATTATCGACTGGGGAGAGGTAGATATGGGAGACGATGTGACCTTTGAGGAACGACTAGTCAGAATTGTGGATCGTAACAAGAAGGTGCTCCATGGATGAACCATCAACTTGGTTCATGTGTTGTCGAGGCATGGCAGCCTCGAGGAGTGCACTAGGGAGTGGGAGAAACAGATGCACGCTTAGTACCCGGAGTTGTTTTGACTTGTTTGTTCTTTGTTCTTCTGAGCTCTTTTTTTTGATGTTTTACTATGTACTTTTGATATATGGAATTCTTGGATTTTCGGTTATGAGATAGTTTGTTTCCTTGTTCTTTGGAAGTGTGTATCATGTCTGGATGTGTGGAAAAAGGTAAAAACCTAACCCTTAATCGAGATGCATTAATGCGGATGCGATTAAACCCATGCGGGAAAGTCAGTGCCGCCTAAAGAGGAGAATATCAGGACATATGAGAAATAATTCCGAACACCTATAATTAGGGTTGATGGTTGGGTTCATGTTATAATTAGGGCCCTAAGAGGTATGTTGTTGGGTTCCTCTGGGATGGATTTTAAATTCTCGGGGATGAGAATGTTTTAAGAGGAATCTGATGTAATGGCCTGGACCTCTCCGACCCATTCCTTTGTCAAAAGAGGTTCTTGAAGGGTTCTGGAGGGTAACATGGACTTTTACCACACTTTTCAGAATTTTGAAACTACATGCCGTGTAGTGTGAGTACAGGTAGTGTACCCCCTCGCTGGGTATACCCCGTGTTGAAGGTTTTGTTCTTGACATGTGAAATAAATGAGTACACGCCGTGTATCCAATACGACATGCCATGTAGCCCCTCCCCACGTACGCGTTAACCTAAAACTGTGTGTTGACCAGTCAACAACTATGTTCAATTTTGGAGTTGTGTCCTTGCCATGTGAAATAAATGAGTACATGCCGAGTATCCAATACTACACACCATGTAGTCCCTCCCTGCATACGTGTTACCCTCAAACTGTGTGTTGACTAGTCAACAGCCTCATGCTGCGTTGAAGGCCGTGTTGGAGCCGCGTGGTGACTGTGTGAATTGGCCAAGTACACGTCATGTACCATAAAGTACACACCATGTAATTTTTCTTTTCATGCCTAAAAAAGGAGGGGTCCCCTCCTGTTTTTCAAATCACCCCTATCCTCCCCATTCCTCTGAGCATAGCTCTCCCAAGAGACTCGAAGGCTCTTATTCTTCCATAAATTCTTCGTTTGAGCTCCGATTTACGATCCGTCAGCGGCCACGGGATCATAACGATGAGGTGGAACTTCTGAGCATATATCTGTTGTCTTTACTTCAGTCTTTACTTTCTATCTTCCACCTGAGGATGTTTTTGTGGGTTTTTCCCGAAGCAACAGATGCTGACGAACATCTTCTAAAGATGATCATGGGGAACGTTGTGATAAGAACCTGTTCAGGTAGGGATCTTACATTCATCTCTCTTAATTGTCCATCATGTGGGGTGGGTATCCTATTGTGTTCATGAGAAACGGTTGAACCATTAAATGAATATAATAATTGGTTAAAGAACAAGGATGGTGAAGTTGTTATGTTTTTCATTTTTATCCTACTTTTATTTTCTGAATTGAATAGTCTTATGCCTACTAAATATCACGGTCGTTGGGGGCCTTTGATTGCGGAATTAATTGATGCCCTATCTTTCAAGATTGTTTCTGTGAATGGAAATTTTTTTAATGTGGAATTTGGTTAATCACGTAAAGTTGGCTGATTAAATGAAAATTGGGAACCCTTGTGTGATCACCCATGTTGAACTAAACTGAAATAATAAACATGTGGGTGTTGTTGGGGTTAATTTATGTGATGGGGGTGTCTTTGTGTGTTGTTGTGGATCAAGTGAGCACTGGGGTTGTGGTTGTCTTGGTTTCGGGTTGGTGTGAATTCTATGTTATTGATGGGTAGCAGGGATGCGATAAATGGTATCAAGGGGTGATGATGTACGGTGTGGTTGTGGTTATGGTAGTTGGTAGGGGGGCTGCAGGGTTGTGTTTGAATGTGAACAAACTATTCGTTGTGAATAATTAATGAAATTTGGAAGAGTTAATGAATGGTGGGGAATGATATTAGAATTGGAATGATAATCAATGGGGTTGGATAGTTAATAATAATGTCTTGGTTATATTGCTTGTGTTTTCCTAACTTGATCTGTGGATGGTAGGGATATGCTATATGAATGATTGTTATGGTTGGTTGTGGATAGTATTCCAGAAGTTAAGTAACTAATAAACTGATTCTGTTGAAACATGAAAACCTAAATGGGGTTGGGGTTGTTTGTTGTATGCTTGCTTCTTAGTGACAGTGTCGAGGAACGTGCTCAGTCTCTGATTAGAAGCCATAGGTTGGGTTGAGTGTTTGTTATATATATATATATATATATATCATTGTGTTTTATCAAACCCCACCCATGTTGAGAACGTAGTGCCGACCCCTCCCATTTCATTGGAGAGGGTGTTTTCCCCTTAGTTATTAGCTCCTTCCTGCTCCTTCTTACCTAGGCTATGATGTCTTGAGGTGACCTTACACCCAAGACTCTTATGGTAGGTTTCTATTGGGGTGGTTTAGCCCAAGACTATTCGGGAAGGTTTTAATATTTCCCACAAACCTTCGGGAAGAGGCCCAGGTGTGTGCGGACGGGATACGTGGTTGTGAGGCCCAAGTGTGTATGGACGGGATACATGGTTGTGAGGCCCAGATGTGTGTGGGAGGGATATGTGGTTGTGAGGCCTAGGTGTGTGCAGGTTGGAAGAGTGTGGTAGCGTCAGGACGTTCGCCGTTAGGAAGAGAAGCTAACTAGTGGGGGGAAATGGTGTGGGGTACCCAATACTCTTGTTCTTATATACTACTATCTGTTGTGATTGTGTTTTTGGTGAGCATGGATGGTTAGGTTGGGTGGATAGAATTCCTTGATAGGTTTCTTTTGTTTCTCTCATGGGACATTAAGATGTCTCCCCACTTGTTCATGAGACCTTTAGGTTTCCCTACTAAGTATACTTTTATTCTCACCCTATATTTACATTCAGGTTTCCAGGAGGACTACCAGGGCCGTGCGGGACCCTACTAGTCGGGACAGTTGGAGTTATTGCAGTTGATGTACTCTTTTTTCTTTTGGTATTGTACTTTTTATATTTCTTGTACTTGTACCTTGTTTCATAACTATTTAAATATGCATGTGGGATTGATTTGGTCTTATTTCTATACAATTGTTCATTTCCTTTTTGGTGGTTGACTTGTCCTATTTCGTGTTTTTAAATAATAAAAATGGTAATGCCTCCCATTTTTTTGAAAACTCATACCCTTGGTGTTAGTCGCCACCCCGGGGACTACTGGAGGCGGGACTCAGGGGTCATTATCTCCCTTTCACCATTTCTAGCTCAGGAGGGGAATCTTTGGTGGGAGGGGGACGTGACAATTTAATTTAAATTTAATCCTGCAAACATGTTTTGATAGTAGGGTTTTAAGACTAATTCATTTTAGAAAAAGATAATTATATATTAATTATATGAATAATTATTATTATTATGTAAAGTTAATTAATAATTAATGTAATATATAATATAATTTTAATTTTAAAACAATCGCTATTATGGATTACATTAATTAACTAAAATGGGGAATCACTATGCATTTTAAAACAGTTTTAATAGAATCCACTTTTTTAAACACAATCAAATTATATAATAAGAACTAAAATATTGTTGACTCAAATTAATTTAATAAAATATATATATATATATATATAATTATTGTGTACCATAAAAAAATTTAAAAAAATTATTCTTTTAAAATATAGATTTTATTTAAAAGAATATTATATTTACACAAATTTTATATTTTTCACGATTAACATAGAAATTGATAATTTCTAAGTGGTAAAAAAATCACCAAAATTAATTTTGATACACTGATACCAAAAATGATGTTCAGTTAATAAATTTTATTTTTTGAGGATATAAATATTTATTTTAATAAATTATTTTAATTAAGTTAAATTTTTTTGAATACACTATAGATAATAAAAAACTCATGGTTACACAGAACACAAGATAAAATTATTTTCATGTGTCATTCATCATTAAAATGGTTTTTTTGTGCAACACAGGATAAAATAATTGTTTAATGTAATGTAAAATATTGAATATAATTTTCAAATTTTCAAATTTCATGTTGTTACACCTGGTCTAACATTTGTGTGAATTTATAGTTTTCCCAAATTTGAATCAAGCAATTTAATGTGAGGTGTATGAGTACATTTTTAATAAAAAGATTATCAAAAAACCATATAGAAAGGAATATATTATATAATTATTTTACATGAAATAAATAATTCTTATAATTATTTAATATTATTCTCAACTCACTCACTTTATATTATTCAAAGTAGAGATAGACTCTAGTGAAATGCTAAATGCATGAATATTTTAGGATGGTTTGTATCCTGATATTAGTAATATGGTTGTCAGACTCTATGTTTCATATAATATTAACAAGCTAAATTCTATGTTTTTTGTTGAGATAGATTTTTATAATCCTAGAATATGGGACACATTCATCCATACATGTGTATGCATAATACATGGTATAGAGAATTATTGAAAAGGTATGAGTTATTCAAATTACAGTAAGTAAATATATAATTAAATTAACATATCAATCATAAATCTACATTTTCATTTCTATGAACTATGATTTGTTTGTCATGGATATCATATATATAATAATATGTAGCGTAAGACACTAATATGTGATTTTCATAACTACGGAAAAAGTAGACATATCAAGAATTTTTTACTTATGAAACCAATGTTAAATAGAATATATGGATCCATAAATTGACTTGTATCAAAAATAATCTAATAATATTTTTATTATAGTTTACTCACATAATATTCAGATGATTGAGGTTGACTCTTGGAAAACCTATATTTTCTAACAGGCACCTCAACAAAGGAACAATTATTATCCTAGTGGTGAATATTGATACTTATATAGAGATGAGTAGGATATGATGACTGAGAAATTAAGACCCATAATGGTTAAAGGTACTATTAATATAATCTCAACCATTATAAATTAATTTATTGATTTAGGTGAATCAAATTTCTTTCATTTATCTTATGATGTCAAATAATTTGTTTTATTTGCATAGACAATTCTAAACATCATGAGCATAAAGAGACCACAAAAAAATAAGTATTGTAAAAAAATAAAGTACCCAACATGTATATTTATAAGTGAAGAATTATAGTTTATCTAGGATTTTATATTCTAAGATATATATATTATTTGAAAAATATTTTTAATGTACTATTAGTAAGATTTAAATGATTTTATTTAATGACTTGATATGACAGTAAATATAATATCCTCATTTTTTTCATTTATGTATAGGGTTTTGGTTCATTAATACAATTATATAATGGATTTTATTAAATGAAAATGAATGTATTATTTTCAACATAGAGAAACAAATTTAGAAAAAACAATTTTAACAAGAAATAAGACACTTCCATCTATAGTGGGCTGATATGTAAAAATATTATTTAATTTTTACTATGGGTTATCCTCAGAATAGAAAATAGAATACACTATTTACCAGATTTAGAAAAATCTAATTTTTCCATCTATAATATAGAATTTATCAAATAGATTTTTTGAAAATGTGGTTAAAATATATGAATTGTATAGAAAGGTATTTATTAGACCAATTATATCACCTTGGTAAACTCGATTTTTGGTCTTAATGAAGGAAATGTTTTGCTACAATTTTTAATCATAATATGAAAAATTATTTTATGTCATATAAATGATATCATCATCCTCTCATTGATGATCAATTTGATAAGTTTTTTAGAGTCAGGTGTTTACGATGATAAATATATGACCAGGTTACTACCAACTCAGATTATTGAAAGAGGGTATTCAAAAGGTGAACTTCTGAAGTCGATATAACCATGAATAATATGATTTCATTCCCTTGGGTATACTGAGTTCACTTGAAGATATCATGAATTTTATAAATAATACAATTCATAAATCAATATATTTTTTTTGATTTTTTTTTTATTTTTAATTTCAATAGCAACCAAATAATTATTGTGGGAAGAAAATTAATTTTTTTTGAACATTTCAAGATCACCAACATTGTGATAAATTTCAAAATTCAATTTCTATATAAAATAAGGTTTTTTGTAGGTATTTTTATACCTAATGAAGTAATATCAATAAACCCTAGTAATAGAGAATCAATAATTTCATGGATTCCATCTAAGAATGAAATTGAGATCTGATGTTTCCTTTTAGTTTTTGGATAATCCCTTAAATTAATCCACAAATTATCAATACGTTACCATCTCATTAATTTATTAAAGAGAAATTTTATTCTATTGACTAGAATGATGATTATTTGGATGTACATTTTGGATAATATTGATGTGGATACCTCGGAACCTATTTTCATCTTACTGGATCTTCGGTAGGGTTGTGTTGATATTTTTATGTATCTGGATTGGGACTCAATTTTTTATATTGGTAGATTATATTGTTTCTTATTCCTTCAAACTCATACAAAAACATGAATAGAATTATTCATTTCACAATTTTTAGTTATTTTTATTTATCCATGAATTAAAAAATCATTAGTATATCTCAATGAGTAAATTTTTATAGTCACTCACATTAAAATTTCATAAAATATATCTTTTCATATGATTACCTATAAATGAGGAAATATTATTTAACGAAGTACCTACAAATATTTAAATTCAACACGGTGTATAAACTTGTGAAATTGAATTTAATGGATTATTTTTTTATCTACAATTATTAAAATAAAATGTTTTTATATTCTCATGAATAATGTTATTTGAAGAGTTTTACAATTAACATGCATATGGACTATTCCAAATTGAGTGAAAATTTAATTTTTTCCTAGGAACTCTTATTATTAATTTAACGGTTTTTCAAAAGATACATAATTATCATATCATAATTTCATCACAATTGGGACAAACCAAAATAGTGGTGAAACCATGGATGGTTGGATTATGCATGAAATCATAGTGTGACATTTTGAAAACCCAATTGTTGATCACCAATCGATCTGGTAACCAATTATTTAAGAATATATCTATCCCAAATGGCATATTATTATGAGTGCTCATAAAAAACCTTAAAATGAAATATAATATCAGGATGATGTATATGAAATGAAATATTGTGGATTATAATATGAGATGTCTAACTTATCATTATGTAAAATAAGGCCATTAATATCTAGTGGGAATGATATAATCTATGACAATACCAATTTAAATATTGTTGTATAGTTACAAGGGAATATTTATATTTAAAACATACATTCTATTGAAAAATGAGGGTATTTTTGAACTTCTATACTGAGTCACAAATTTAGTATACATTCTCCCAATTTGAGAGTCCAACAAGGTAGGGGATTTGGTAAAGATATATATTCAGTATGTTGATAATTTTCATGGGTACTAATTTCTATTTTAGATGATAAAGATCCTAGGTTTACCTCGCATTCTTGAATATTTTATTCACTTGGTCCACTAAAAAAATATCTTGGAAAATCATCCTCTAATGGATGGTATGTATGACCACTTACAACCTAGCCTAATGGGGTAAGAATCGCAGCAAGATGATGCTTGAAAACAATATGATAGGAATTGACGTCCAATGTACAATATGAATGTAACACAAATGGGAGTATTTAGAATAATTTATCAGTATGGATGTCAACATATCATCTTCCAGACAATGATGATATATAAAACAACCAAAACTATGGAATGAAAAAAAACTATGATCCACCAATCAATATACAATAGTAATTTAATGAATGTGAAAAATGGACCACATACAGGCCCAAAAAAGTAACGTTCAACGTACTCTATAGGTTAAGAATACGATTAAATTCAAGATCCTTGAAAATAGTTTAATATTTCAAGATCATGTTAATCTTCAGCATATCGCTTCTCCATGGAAACCATCAAATTGGTCGACATCTACATTATACACGACATGTGTGGGAAATTTCAAAGATAGGGTGAGTAGAAAATAACCAATAAGTCACTTTAAAAACACTAGACATTGTGAATAAAAAATACTAAGATCATAAAAAATATATAACAACCAGTTCCTAACAAAAAACAACATAGTTATACATAAGAAATACACTGCACCACCATATGTCACAACTAATATTTGATCCACATGATTATATTTGTATAAATGATCATTTATTGAGACACCAGTGCATAAGAGATTCAATAATCATTGAAAATCATCTATGTGGTCCTGAACCATAGAACCACCCATGAAATCACAATAGACTCAAAATACCCTGATGCGTAGATTGGGGATTACAGACAAGTCCCATGGAGGACTAAACATCCCCAATCATGATCAAACTGTTATGGTGGGTATTTTTATTCCAACAATTCCATTAACCCTACGAATAAAATTACATATTATAAGGATCAATGTTGTTGTCATGGTGGTCACGATGATTCCACACACCCATCCTCTGATATAACGATGATATAATATCACATTCTAGTCGCAGCGAGGGATGTTGTGATATCAATTTGAGACTCATACTATATAGGGGATCATAATCATATGATGTGGATAAAATGACACACTATACCCTCAAGGTAAATTTCCAAGATAATACACTCAACAAATACTATCCATAGTTAAGATATGAAGGGATACAAACATCCACAATGGGTATAAACGTCTTGGATTAGTGGTAGAAGGTATGCCAATACAACTCCTGGAAATCCATTTGGTGTAAGATCCCAAACAAATTAAATACCTATATACACATCATGTAGGAATAGTACATTACATCTATAAATTTCTCGACACCTTGATCATGTCATCTTACCAGGACCGTTTATTTATGTATATTCTCATTTACTAACCTGGGTCTACATGGTCATTAATATGTACACCAAGAAATGTACTATGGTTCATTAAATGACCGTGTACACATGGATGTGTACTACGGACATATCCAATCTCATGTATGATTTGTAGTGTACTATGGTCATGTAAGTGAACTTCAACTTTAAAATTCCCTTGTAAACTCTGTGTTAAATTCCATTCCTCCAAGAACGTGTCCCAATGAATTGGAATGGTCGCATCAATTGGTACATTTAACACAACATAGAAAACCAAGTGTTGTAAAATGTGTCCCATGTGGATTGTATATTTGGATTACAAATCATGATACATAGGATTTCTCAAAATCTGAATATCATCTCCCAGCCACTTCAGCTACAAAATCCTTCGCAATTTACCTTGTGGAATAGATTACTACATTATTTCGGAACACTTTCATCATCAATTACTAGGATTTGGGTTTATATTATATTATAAAACACAACCATTGATTAATTAGTCAACCCCACATGTTAAAAATAGGATGTACAAGAGGATTTAATCTTCATTAAAATCCACCTCATATCATACTCTATCACTATATCAACTCGATCACACACTTGATCGTGAATCACAATGGTGTTATTGATCTATTGTTCCATGTAACAATTTTGAATGGTAAAATACAACATATTAATCAAAACACTGGATAAAAAAATTCTCATTTTCAATGTATAGTGAATCAAGATAGAATATAATAAGAAATCAAATTTGAGGAACAAAACCTATAATTAACTCATTTTCTTTAATCTATTATCATATATTTAGTCGAAAAAAGTAGAGATAGAAATCAATGATATAAAATAAATCTGAAATTTAAATATTCTATTAATGCACAAATATATTATTTTTAGTGGAAACGATCTGCATTCAATTGACTAATAATATAGATAATTATTATTAATAATTCATCCTTCCTACAGTTTAGATCGATCAATGATTAAGAATACTTAATTATTTATATATTTTGGGATATCCATAAATATTTTTTCACATCATTTGATGATCCATGATTAATTTCATTAATTTACCATAGAATATCCTATAACAAACTAATATATATCCTCTTGATATTAAGGGTTATATGCTAACCCAAAATTTTTTCCATACGAAAATAATTTAAAAAAAAATTTCTTTTCAATCTTAATTATATAAATTTATAAAAATCAATTAATTTGTTCCAATATCTACCTAGGAGCCCACTCACATTGAAGAACCAATGCGATTCAACGTTATATCACACAAAGTATAAAATACACATTTATAAATCAATGGTTCTCTAAGGATTTTGATATTATCCCCAATTCATATGTTATTCCACGTTATTAGTATAACTCCACACGAGTGAATTTAATATATTTAATATATTTTAAAAAAATAATCCTAGTTACATGAGGTATTAAAATATATTTCTATTATTGGACCAGCCTCAAAAAATAATCCACATTATATCCAAAATTTATTCATGAAAAATGTTGAGTCATTATATTATCCCTTCTATATGGATTATTTGTTTCAAAAAAAACTACTAAATATATGAGCATACTTAGATTTCAATTATATATCTCTCTCATGGGTTCTCTTATGAAGAATATTCTGATTCCAATGAACATGCACTATAGAAATTGGCCCACCCAAAAAAACCATGCATACAAGTATTCAATCTCCACTTGCTAATCTACCAATGTTGATCAATCCCCAATGTCCACCATTCTATAATCAATAATAGATAATGTGTTGTGGACATACCTCCTCAACTGTGACACATGGGAGATGTAATGTATCCAGTTTATGTATTGTGGTATATCAAAGAGGTATATCACTTCTCAAACTCTACACAATATCTGAAAAGGTCTTATTAATCCTAGATATATCATTCCACCATTTCCAAATCCATGCAAACCACATCACGATGAGAAAATTAGGAACACATAGTTTATAGTGACCCAGCCATTTCATACCATTATATTACATCATTTTAATGATAAACTACATAATAGTAATAAACATAGAGTATCCAATGGTTTAGTGTCTTTTGATTACTATGACAATATATAACATTTACCACATCAAATATAATAATTTCTTTAATTCCTTCTTCTCTACCTTCTTATTGGATCTGGCCCAATCCTTAGTACATGTAGCCACATCAGTATATTAATAAAAATGGGAGATAAAATACAAATTAGAGGATATATAGGGACAATATAAAAATTTTATCACAAAATTAACATAGGAAAATGATCACGAACATTAGAGGGAGCATTAATAATAAACATGAAATCTGACAATGCATAAAAATTGAAATATCAAGTCTTATTGGTTAACTACAACTAATTATTGCGAAAAAAGATACAATTTTGATCACACATCATTTCAGATAAAATAATTAGATTAAAAACTTTACCCATTCCATTGGAGAACTATATAATTTCAGGTGCACCTTTCACAATGAAACATTCATATTGCGCTATATAATTCTTGGTACACCCATCACATCATAACAATATCATTATATTGAGTAACATAATTATCATATATAAAAAATGAACATAACCAACCTAGGTAAAGGAATGTGTTTCATCTCATATGAACACATTCATAAACTTTGGGTTCCCACAATAATGTGGAAATAATGTACTTTATAAGATAACCATTAACCTTGAGTGAGAAGTAAAAGGTGTGTTTTTGAAAGAAGGGTTCGTTTGGAAAATATTTGATGGACATAAATATCAGTAGATAACATTTATATCCATACAATTTATGATAATGATGAGAAAATTATTTTTAAAGAATGACCGTACCAAAAATGTAGTGAAAGACCCATAACCCAAAGAATGAATGTTGGGTTTGATATTTTCCCTTTACCTAGTATTCGAACACTTTATTCTCTTTAATGTCATATATAACCACAATAGATTCATTAATTTATAGTTAAATTAACTTTTTTACATGAATATGGTTCATTATGGTTTTGTTAAATTATTTTATGGGATTTTGGATGAGTTTTTAAGTTTAAAAACATTGTTCGGGAATGATCATTTTTATGGTTTTCTTGAGCAGTTCATCTTTATTCATAAATGGAAGTTCGTGTAGAACATGGGTGAACATACAAAACTGATATTTCATCTCATTATTGATATTATATAATTTTAAATTATATTATAATGAATTATATTATATACCTTGTGGATTAATCATTACATAATAATTAAATGATGATTGTTATGGTTAATTTGGGTGGTTTTTTCACCACATCGAACGTTCTATGTTTAATGATTTAGTAATATGAACATAATTTAGCTCCATAACATGAAATAGGATATAATGAATATAATAGAATCTGGTTGAAAAATATTAATGTTTTAATGTCTAGATCTGAAATCTTTAAAGGAAATTCAAATCATGTCATTCATAAAGGTGCTAAATTAATACAACATGAACGACACTCTCTTTTATAAAATATAAATAAGAGGAGAAGGGGGTTAGGTGATATCATATCTCATTAGTATCATAAAATTATAGTATATGTATGATATTTTAGTTACCATACCATGTCGATGATGTTAATTAGAGATAGATTAAGAAATGAACTTGAAATTGAAAGGAATTTAAAAAGAAAAAAGGGAGGGAGATAGAGGAATTACCTCTTGAATCCTCCCCTTAAGATCCTCCATAAAAAACCTAGGATTTGTCTTTTGATAAGACGATAAGCTCTTGGACGTGGGAGAGGGCCTAATAAAGATGTTTGGGTAGAGCTTAGACCAAGATTTAATCTTGAGAGGTGTGAGGATATGATTGTGTGAATGGTGGCATTTAAAGTGTAGGGGATATGTGATCTCTCAATATTAAATTCTTTTATTTATTATTTACCCAAAAGACAATGAATAGTGAGTATTCCATGACCATTAATAGTAAAATTATCATGTGAAACGAAACCAATTGGGCTTACATCAGTAGAACATTATGGATTAATATATAATTAGCTAATTTAGCCTATTTTGAAGATTATGGTATGTCACTATTCATAAAAAAGTCAAATATTTCAAAAAAATCACAAAAATTCACACTAACCATTTTTTCAATATTTAAAATCGAAAAATTATGTCCATTTTTCGAAAATAATTTTCAATATTTGATTAAATAAATTTTTAACTTAAATCATATATTATATGAAAAATATGGTTCTTAAAATTAAAACTGATGATATAATGCTTTAAAAATAATGTAAGGTAATATAAAATTATCTTAAATATAAAAGGTGTAGTTTTTTTATTTTATGAGAAAATGTTAGGAATAATTAATTAATTAAATAATTATAAATATATATTTATGACTTACAGAAATACCAATACTTTTACTGTAGTCAAATTTCTATTTATAAGATGCCTAAATTTTATTTAATTATTCATGGGTACAATTTCTATTTTTTTTACAATTTACTATATATAAAGATCATATAACTATTCATAAGGGTAGTTTACTATAAACTAAAAATTATATTTTCCATATTTGGCTCTAAACATCTTATTAATAACAACTGTGTTTGTCATATTTTTCAAATTCAAAACATAGAAGTGGAAAAAGTATGGTTAATGATCACATAGTATTTAGTATCATAATATGTCATTGTGCTTTCTAATGGGATTATACTGAAAGATATAATTATAAGAAGATAAATCCATTGATAACACTTTGGGTTGTTATATTTTCCCCCCTTATGAAATTTCTACCTCTATATTTGAATTTACATAAACAGGTGCAGGTACCTATCCTTCATCACCTCTTCTGGTTCCCATGTATCTTATTCATTCAAATGGTTACTCCATAACACTTTGACACGGTTGGTTGTCTTGTTGCATAAAACCATATATATTTGGTCCATAATCAGTACTGGATGCTCTTCATAGTTGATACTATCTTCCAGTAGCACCTATTTTGAGTTCAGAACATGTGAGGGATTAGGTATGTACTTCCTCAAGAGTTATACGTGAAAAACATCATGAACATGAGCTATATTTTGTGGAATTGAAATCTGATTGGCCATAACTCATATGCAGTGAATTATATCAAAGGGGTCAATGTACCTGTGGCCAAGCATATCTTTTTATCCAAACCGCATGACTCACTTCCATGGTGATATTCGAAGAAAAACTTTATCTACAACGTAGAACTCCATGTTCGTTTATCCTTTTCCACCATAAAACATTTTCCATCATTGAGTAGCTTTGATGTGTTACTGGATGACTTGATCCTTCTAAGTCATCCTATGCACAATATCAGGTCCAACTATCATTCATTCTCCATTTTTAAACCAACAGGTTGGAGTTCTACATAACTTTTCATAAAAATCATAATATGGAGCCATCTAAATACAATATTGTATTATATTGTTATATAAGAAATAAACCAACAAAATATGCTTATCAAAACCACAATTAAATTATAGATAGCAGTCTTGTATCATATCTTAATGTTTCTGAATTGTACTTCAAATTGGCCATGCGTGTGGGGGTGATAGGCCATGATGAAATTTAATTCTGTTCTCAAATCATGTTGATGTCTCCTCCAGATTGTAGATGTGAACCTTATATAAGGATCAGAGATAACCAATAATGGAACATCATGCAGCCTCACCACTTCCTTCACATATATCTTTGCATGTTGTTCAAGTGAGAGGTCTTCCCTAAGTGCGATAAAATTCAATGTCTGGTTATTTGATCATCCATATCCCATATCACATTATTTCCCTTCAACGTACCCGGGGGACCACAAACAAAGTCCATAGTGAAATTATCCGATTTCCACATGGGTATAGGCAATGTCTGCCTCATCCATTTGGAGTTCTTTCACTCTTCTTTAATCTGCTGACATACCAACCACCGTGATATATATTCTGCAATCTCCTTCTTAAATTTATCTTACCAGAAGTGTTCTTGGAGATCATGATAAATCTTGGTACTCCCAAGATGGATAGATAATGTTTTTCTAAGTGCATTGTGTAATAGATCCTTATTTATCCTAGGATATGAAGGCACATAAAGCAGAAATCCAAACCAAACCATGCCTTCATCGTCGATATTGAACTCTTATTGCTTCCATTATTTATTTCATTCACCCCTTTTGAATTTTCAAATCATCCCATGATCCTTCTTTAATATTATATTAGATGGATGGTTTCACAATCCTTTGTTTAAGTTAGGATGTATCCCCTACCCTTATTATTTCTAAATCCATCCTTGGAATATCCAAGTAGATAGGGTCTTTCTCAATCTGTAACATGGATAGAGTAGAAGGTTCATTTCTTATTAGAGCATTATCTACCTTTTTAACCTTTCTAGGATAATAGGGAATACAGCAATCATAATCCTTGATTATGTCTATCCATCACCCTTGACTCATTTTGAGCTCTTTTTGTTAGAAAATATACATAGGGCTATTGTGGTCGGTGTATATGTCACACTACTCACCATAAATCTAGGGCAGCCAAATTTTCATTGAAAAAATCATGGCTGCTAGCTCTAGATTAGGCATCGGGTAGTTCTACTCATGGATCATCAATTGTCGTTAGGTGTAGGCTATGGAATTATCATTTTCCATGAGTACATAACCCACGACTTTATTTGAAGCATCACTATAAATCACAAAACATTATCCTCTTTTTATTAGTGTGAGTATAGGTGTAGTGATCATCCATCTATTTTTCTCTATGAATATTACATCACATTCTACTATCCATACATACTTTACCGCTTTCCTTGTTAACTTATTTAGCAGACATGAGAATCATGAAAAATTTCTTCCAAATCAGAAGTACCCAACTAATCTAAAAAAAATATGGATTTTTGTGACACTAGTGATCATGGTCCATTTCTCAGTCACCATTGTTTTAGAAGGTCCCAAAAAAAGTCCCTCACTCGTGATCACATGTTCTAAGAATTTGACATTCTCTATCCAAAAGTCACACTTTCTGAACAAGTTGTAAAACTTCTCCATTCTCAATGTCTCATAAAATAGTATTATATATATTTTAATGTTCATCCTTTAACTTAAAGAAGATGATTATATCATTGATAAACACTATACCAAATTTTTCAAGGTGATGTTTAAATAAAATATTCATCAAATCCATAATGATTGTATAAGCATTAGTAAGTTTGAATGGAATCACCAGAAACTCATACTTCTCATACCTTGTATAGAAGGTAGTCTTATGCAGATCTTCCATCTTCAGCTTTAACTGATGATATATAGGACGAAGATCCTCCATTGAGAAGTATTTATCTCTTCATAACAAATCAAACAAGTCTTCAATCCATGGATGAAGTTACTTGTTCATTATAGTGATCTTGTTGAGTTCCCGATAATCGATACACAACCACATTGTTCCATCCTTCATCTTTACAAATAGCATTGGTGCACCCCCAAGGTGATGCCCAAGGGCGTATAAACCCTTTGTATAGATTATCTTTTAAATTCTTCTTTAACACCTCTAGTTTAGCCGGAGCCATCCTATAGAGACAATTTTTTATATGAGTTGCTCTGTGTATGAGATATATTGAGAACTCTACCTCATGATCTGGGCGAAATTTATGGTAACACATCGGTAAATACATAACCATATTCATTTGGGATGAGAATTCCTACATGTTTGGTACTATCCTATTACTCAACCATTTGGTCGAGGTATTATTCTTTATAGGTAATGAACTCCCATGCCAATGAAGGATTTTTCAATTAAGATTAATGATCTTCCTTGCATTTATAGAGGATCATGAGATGGTTCAGAATATGTAATGATTTTTTCTTTTTCCAATAGTTAATACATTCTATATATATCTAGAGCCAATCTATTCCCATTATATCATCAAATATCACAATGGGAAGTATTATGAGATTCGTTGGAAAAGTCATCCCACATGCCCCAACATGAGAAGTGTCCAACACTTTGTTTTCAATTACTTCACAACCTGGTGTTTTTACCAATGTCTCTACTTCCTGGATTTGGGGCTTCAATTCTTTAGTTCTAGAAAACCAGCATGATATAAGGAATGCGTAAAACTGCAATCAAATAAGAATTTTTCAATTCTTGAGTGAATAGGATGTGTAACTAGTATAACATCATTATCTTTATAAACTTACAAAGTAGTGATGGAATAAGGCTTCCCATGTTCCTTTGTCCATGGTGGCTTCTTATGCAGATTACCCTGACGGACTTGAGTTTTAGTGAACTGTCGGGTATAGTTCCCATGCTCCATACAGAAGTATATTTGATCCAAGGGTGTTTCTATCCTTTTCCACCACATTCTCATTTCTTGTCATGTATTTCAGACACTCTTGAGCATAGTTTCCTTCTTTCCCACACATGAATAATTTCCCCTTTCCTTTGAGGCATTTCCAATGGTACATCTTCATACATTTTTGGCATGTGGGTCATTGAGTTTTCTTCCCACCTTTATCATTATATCAACTAGACTGAAACTCCATCATTATTTTTTTATCACTATATCCATGGGGCCATTTTCCAAACTTTATCTTCACATTGAGAGCACATCAAAAAAATTATTCACATCTCCCAAAATCTCGAATTACAAGAGCCTTTCGATGGTGCAGTTTTAATCTACTAAATAATATATCAATTTTTCAATCATTGTGCAAAAAAACATAAATCGTACCTTTCAAGCCTTGGGAAATTATCTTCGTAGGTTGTGACAGATTCTCCTTCGTTTATCTTGAGCTCAATGAACCCCATCTCTTTCTTTTTACAAATGTTTTTTGGTAAATACTTTTTAATAAACATGATATTATCATCTTCCCATTCCATAAATTCAATTTCCTCCCATTGATAGGTATTCTTAATCAAAGACCACTATTTATCTTCCTCTCTATATAGATGATAAATGGATAGTGTCACATTCTCCATCTCAGAATATTTGTGTAATGAAAAAAATATTCTCCCTAGATTTGACTCACTATTTTAAAAGTGGTTGATCAGAATATCCTCTAAACATTGGTGCTCTTTGCCTCATAAAACTATCAACAATAAGTTACTTTTTTCATGGAGAAAGAGGAAATTCCCGGTTATTCTGGTTATTGATCATAACCATAGATAGGTGGGTATGCATCTCCATGAATATTTTAACTGCACCTCCCAAATCATTGGGGTTGTTGATCAGGAAATCATTTCATTGGACCTCGCACGAGTTGTTGTCTTGGTTTTTTTAGATCACACCATTTTCTAAAATAGATTATGTAAAAACAAAATATAAGTCAAAAATTCATGAATAACTTATTCATTTTGAAAATATATACTAAATGAATAGCATATGGTATCCCTTTGTAATGATCCTTTTGTGCATATTTTTACTTAATCTCATGATAGAGTTTTTCAGTAGGTTCACTGTTCCAAATTCCAAAATATACTAAACCTTTACTTTGATACCAACTAATGAGATCCAGAATTTTATTAGATTAATATTACATAATTTTTTAGAAAAAAACATAATAATATTACACATAGAGGATACAAAGGTTTTTTATCCTGGAAAAAATAGGACCATATATATCATTTACAACAACAAACATAATCATTTATTTAATTCCTTCTTCTTTAGCTTCTTATTGGCACTTGACTTCTCTTTAGTACTTGTATCCACTTGAGGATATACATCAAAAGAGGTGAGATAAAGCCTATTATGTGGATATATATGAACAATGTAACAATGGGAGAAAATAATAATAACATAGGAAAACGATCAATAACATGAGAGGATGCCTTAATTAAAAACGTTACATGTTTCAATACATAAAAATGAAGCATCATGTCTTAGTAGTTAAATACCACAAATTTTTGAAAACTAAGATAGAATCTTTTTAAAACATAATTTCATGTAAAATCATGAGATTCGTCATATTACACAATGCATTGGAGTTCTGTACATTTCCGGGTGCACCCGTCACATTGAAACATTCATATTATGCTATATAATTCATGGTGCACCCATCACATAATAAGATTATCATTATCAGGCATTCCACAATGAAAAAATATCAAATATAAACATAAAAAACCCATGGAATGAAATGGGTTTATGCTCTTAAGATCAAATTCATATTCATTGGGTTCTTAAGATAATGTCGAAATAATATACTTGAAACAATAACCATCAACTTTAAGTGAGAAGTAAAAGGCGTGTTTTTTAAAGAAGTGTTCTTTTGGATTACATTTTTTTATAAATAATTAGGTAGAAAACATTTATATACCAAAAAAGGTAATATAATTATGAAAAAGGGATTTTTATGTAATTATGAAACCAAAAATGTTGTGAATGATGGAGAACCCAAAAGAAGAATGTTGGGTTTGATATTTTCTCCTTACCTTTTATGTAAATGCTTTGATCACTTTAATGTCATGTATAAACACATTTCATTAATTAATAAATAATTAAAGAATATTTTTTACATGAATATGGTTCATTATGGTTTCATTAATTTATTTTATGGGCCATTGGATGAGTTATAGAGTTAAAGAAACATTGATCGAGAATGATTTCTATTCTTTTTTTCTTGAGAAGTTCAGATGTATTCATAAATGGATGCTCTTGTAGAAAATGGGTAAAGATAAAGAACTAATTTTTCATGTTATTAATTATATTCCATAATTTTAAATTATCTTATAAAATATTATACTATGTACCTTATTTATGAATCATTAGATAACAATTACATATTGATTGTTTGTGTTAATTTCGGTGGTTTATTGAACACAACAGACTTGTTTTTTCTAATAATTTAGTAATTTGTACATGAGATTGATATAGAACATGAAATATGATATAATACATATATTAAAATATGGTTCAACCATATAAATGTTTTCATGACCAAATATGAATGTTTTAAGGGGAATTGAATACATGTCATTCTTGAAGGTGATAAATTAACACCTCACAAACATCGTTCTCTTTTAGAAAATAAAAATTAGAGGAAATGGGTGTTGGATGATATAATATCTCATTAGTATCAAAACATTATAGTATATTTATGATAGTGGAATTATCATACCATGTGGATGAAGATAGGTGGGGAGATATTAATAAAGGAACTTGAAATTGAAAGCAATTTAAATGAAAAAAGATATAGATAGAGGAATTACCTCATAAATCATCCCCATGAGATCCACCATCAAAAGTTAGGCTTTGTCTTTTGATGACACCAGAAGATATTAGATGTGGGGCAGGGGATAGGGAAGATGTTTGGTCAGATTGCAGACGATTCATGAAGATTGAGAGGTGTGAGGTAATGAGGGTGTGACGGCCGGTATTTATAGTAGAGGGGAGAGAGGATTTCTCAATATAAAATTCATTAATTTATTATTTCCCCATAAGAAAATGAATAGTGAGTCTTTCATGACTGATAATAGTAATTTTATCATGTGAACCCTAACCAATTGGGCTTACATCAGGAGAACATCATGCATGACTCTATTATTAGCTTATTTATTTTATTTTGTATATTATGGTATTTAACTATTCAAAAAAATTTGTCTATTTCAAAAAAATGCCTAATATTTACCCCAACCATTGTTCGATGTGTTGAATCCAAATATGAAGTCCATTTTTCGATAATAATTTTTAAATATGATTAATTAAATTTTAGAAAAAATAAAAATTTATATGAAAAATATAGTTATTAAAATTATAAATTTTTTTATAATGATTACATAAATTACATAATTTCTTATAAAAATATGTTAAATATATAGGACATTGATTTGTTTATTTATGAAAACATTTTATGAAAATAAATTATTAAATTAATTATAATTATTTATTTATGACTTATAATAAATACCAATACTTTTACTGTGGTCAAATTGTAACATATAAGATGCCTATATTTTATTTAATTATTAGTGAGTAAGGATGATATTATTTAGGACATTCTTTTATTCACAAGGGGAATATTAATATTTATAATGGTTGGTTACTATTCTCCAAAAATTAATTTTTTCCAACCAGACATCAAATATCTTACTAATCACAAACGTGTATGTTAATGTTTCGAAATTCAAAACAAAGAAGTGTTAAAATTATCATTAATGATAACATATTATTTAGAATCATAATATGACATTGTGATTCCTAAAAGAATTATACAATAAGACATAATTATAAGAAGGTAAATATTTTGATAAATCTTCAGTTTATTGTGTAGTCTCCCTCTTAAAAATCTAATGGTCTCATTCATTAGCCTTAATATGACTTATAATGCATTTTCCTAGTCCTTATCTACTTCGGTATGATCTACACATTCTCTATAGTCATTTCATCGACTTTGTGATTATGAGTAATGACTCAAATGGATCATTCTAAAAAATTTGTGACCTATAGGGTCACCCATAAAAGGAATTAAATTGATTCATACCAGGTGTGTAGTTGTTGTTTTTATTGTATACAAACTCCATCAGGAGTATGTGATCTTACTAACTACATAAAAAACCATCATACAAGACGTAATAGTTCTTCTATGACCTAAATGGCCTGTTTAGTTTAGCATTTAGAGTTGGGGGTAATTGTTGTAATCAACTGAAAAAATGTACCAATTTCATGTTTCATTCCTATACATAATCATGATGGTATTTATGGAATCATAGTCTAGATTGTGCCCTGATAGAACTCCATGAATCTATAATACTACATGAACATAGTGGAATATGAAACATTCTACTGATCTATTTTGTTGAATATATAGAATGTGGAATGACATAGTGATTTCAACTATTATCATCAGGATTGCATCAATCCGCCTAGAAAAATGTGGTTACCATATAATTAATTCCATGGATATTCTATACCACCTAAAATTGGGAATCTGAAGGGGTTAAGATAACCCAATAGAACATTGCCATCATCTTCCTCTTGCTCTCATGTATGGTACATGGAGAAAAAACTATAAAACACATTTATTCATGTTTTCCCACTAAATCAGATGTCAATGATAAAAATATATCTTCACCGTAGTGAGATATACCACCATATTGGATGTAAGAAATTACCTCATCACCTCCTCCCAATACATTGAATGTATCATCTCTCATCCTCAAAAAATGATTTCTTCTCCCCACCTTCACAATATCTATCAAGAACACGTAATGTAGATATTTGAGTATGCAATTTTATATAGTAGTTATCTCCTATTTGATAATACCTAACATGTTATAAATGAAGTTGGCTTAATAACTCTTTAATGATGATAACATGTTGGACCTTTTTCTACTAATGAAAACTACAACAAGGCTCACTACATTGACACCAAATCCAAAAAACCAAGTACAATATCTCAAAATAAATGATTATTACACTAGGTTAACATTCCTAGGAGTATATAAAATCTCAATTTCATAGTCTTATTGGAACTATAAGATCACCTATCTCTTAGGTTAATCTCGTTTTGAGTAAAGAAATTTACTTGAAATTCTTGTGTTTGTAGTAGACTATAAACAACCCACACATGAGGTAATTATCCCACATTCATATTGAAAATACTATTTCATTTTTCTCAATTTATTATGTCACATAGGTATTCTCATGTGATATTAACTAACATGAACTATGGTAAATCAATGACTTCCTCAATAGTAAAACAGAACCATGCCCAGTCGCTGATTAATTTCTAAAAACAAGGGTATCAAAACCTTACCTAGGAAATTATAAGATGGGATGAATTGCCATCCTCTAAATCATCTCATAAAATAACTATGAAATATTTTGATACATATGAAAGTATTCCAATTTTGGATCAATGATTTCATGGGTGATACCAATCTAGAGAAATCTGGTAGAAACCCCTCATAGTACCCAACCAACATAAGGAAATTGTTGACCTCAATATCACTCTTGGGGAAATTATATTTAATCATTGAATCAAACATCACCAGGTCCAGGGAAACCAAAACCTCTGTGATGATGTTCATTATATGTGGACCTATCAAATCTAAGACTAACACTTTGTGAGCATCTCATTATTATAGAAATATTATAGTGTTTTCTAGACCATAGTGAAGTGTTTTGTAGGCTCCGACTCAAACGATGACTACACAATGATATTTTCAATAAATAATACCAACAACTAGTCTATGAAAGTATGAATATAAGTCCCCAAACATAAAACATTTCATAATCTTGAATTAAATGAATAATTCACATTGATTATCTTTTTGGTTTTAGAGTTTTAGAGAATTAATCCATAACTATTACATCTCATTAGATTATAATATAGACACATCAACTCAGTTTCCATTTTTTCATAAAATAAGGAAATTTAAAAAGAACCAAGTCTAGTTCTATGTATTAGATAGCATTTCTTTCCTTAATCCCATCCTTTACCATATTCATATTTAAGTCATGTGGAAAACATTTCAAAACATTGGATGAGCATCAAAAGCACAGTAAGGGATAAAAATACGGAAAGAAAACATTATTCCATGTTTACATTAGAATAAATGAAATCATACATTACTCAGAAAACATAATCACTTTTACATACCTTGTGAAATCATAAGATTTATGATTAACTCAAAGAAATCATATGATATAAAGGTTACTTGAGGCATTCATAACATTCTTACATAGGGAGTAACCATTAGGGTTTCATTTGGAATACCCATCACAATATATTCCCTAAATATCTTCATAGAAACCTTAGAGTGTTACTCCTTCATGTTACCCAATGCATTGGAGAGCTATCTCAGTCTCACCCGTCCTTAGTTTATCACGGAACCACATGTCTTCATAAATAATTCCCAAGAACCATAACATAATCGTATCACATAAATCATGCATAAATGAAACATAACATTTCCAAATTTTAATCACAAGATATCAATACAACACATTGATATATTGAAAACATTATCAAAACAATTTTAAATAAAAAATACATAAAAGGGTATATGGTCTTTATTTTCCCTTTAGAAACATTACGGCTTCTTATCTAAGACAAAGATCAAATAATACTCGCGGTGGCGGATGGTCGTTTTCACCGAGTACGTTAAAAAGAAACATAATTTTTATCATTTAGTAAAACGCTTCGTTGAGAAAAGAATCCTTTTGAATAAAAGTAAATGTAAAATGGGTTTATACACCATATAAAATAATGTTGTGTATAAAACAAAATATACCTCAATGAAAGGAGATTGAGACGAAGTCCCGTACAAAGATGGTATCCTTAGATTAAGGATAAATCAATTACATAATTACGTTTGAAAAATATAAATTAACCCAATATAATTGGATATTAAGTGTAAAAAGTTCATATTAATTCACACATATTCATTGAATGGAATATTAAAGGAGTACAAGATTAACCAAAAGAGTAGAAATTGAGTTAAGAAGTTCCCTTACAAAAATTCGACAGCCTAACAACATCACATTAAAATTCAGAAAATGAGTTGATGAGAGAGAAAATGGTATCTCATCCCTTGGACATAATATTTACTTCAATAAAGATATATAATAAAATATCCCATAATATTAAGATGTAAATTAAAATACATAACAAAATAAGTCTTTTAAAAAGAGGAGGGTGAAAGGTTCCCTTACCGATTTGGGTAACTTTCGAAACATACACCCCCTTAAGGAAGGGTCATTCAATGAAGATGTAAATTCCCATAAATTAAATTATAATACACAAATAATACAATAATGTGTAGTAAATACAAAAAACAAAAATAAATAGTGGAAAATGTTCCATGAATCACATAGGAACACAAAATGAGATAAAAATCCCTTACCTCATTGTGATCAATCAAGTCGTATGACCAAAAGACAATAAACACCAAATGAATAACATAATTCCATGAATATAAATTGAATAATTATAATGTAAATTAAATATTAGTACCAAATACATCACATTTAATAAATAAGTTCTGAACAATGGAAATATCTCAGAATTAAATGTGACATAAGAAATCCCTTACAAACTTTCAGCAGCCTAACATCACCACTTAAAACATCTAAAAATGGATTGATGAGATCAAAATAGGGATTCTCATCATATTAAAAATAAATTTACAGTATGAATAATATAAATTAACATCCCCCAAAATATGAAATAGGAGCTTAAAAGAAATGACATAAAAGAGAGTACATAAAAAGAAAATGTGAGGTAGGATCCCTTACCACGTGTCAGACTTGACTCACTCGTATGTTCCTTGTTCATCCGGAATGATAAAATTAAGTTGATTTATACTTTATTAAAAACTCTTTTCAAGTTAATTTTCCCTTTTATATCACTTTTTACAATTTTATATAATTTATGTAATCATATATGTTAATAATTGTCATTTTTTCATAATTTGGCACTTGAGTCAAAAATGGACTTCTTAGAATTACAAGTAGTTCTTGTGGTAAAATATACGTTATCTCTAGAATGATCTTAATGATTTATATATCATATATATCATATAAATCCATTATGTATATGTAATTATAATAGTACATAACATTTGGAGATAAGAAATTGAATGCACCGTTCATGGAGACAGTAAGCTGTACATATGCATGAACGATACTTCCATTTCTATTTCATAATTTAATGGAATGAGAAAATTAAGATATAAAGGTATATTATAATTCCAGTATAATATCATATATAATAAACTTAACTACATCCTTTATACATCCCAGATATTGTATTAACGATTCAAATCATTTTGAGGGGGCGGTAGTCCGCACTTCCTAAAAATGAAATTATCACGCTTACCAAATATGGAAACCATAAAAGTATGCCATATATGAAAATTAAATACTCATAAGGAATATAATAAACATAATATATATCACATATAAATATATTATCATCTTAATGGCCACCATGAGAGGCGTTAGGAGATAATTGAACAATCGTCGTTTCTTTAGGCAGTAGCTCGCCGTCCACAGAAAGAGTATGTTCTTCACCCATTAGATGGAGGTGTGTGTAAGTGTAGCTATAATACTTCTTATAAAAACATCTTGGTATTTTTAATATTCTTTTTTTGTTACAATATAATAGAATAAAAAGAGAATAGGGGGTTGGAAAGAAAAATAAAACAAAAGAACATAATAGAAGACATTGCCTTTAAATTGGGGAACTCCCCTTGGTTTGAACAAAAATGGATTCTTGAAGAGATTTATACCTATATTAAGGCTTATATGATTAAGAGAGGGAACATGGGAGTTTATTTTAGTAGTGTTTGGAGGATACAATGGTCTTTATAAGTGTCTGAGATGAGTAGGAAGTGGGGTCTTTTTATTAGGGAGTGGAGGGGCTCCATTGGAAAGCATGAAACTATTATTTTATTATATAATGATTTTAGATTTATAAAGGTCCCAAAATCATTATAGTAGAATATAATGTGTCACATGTTCGAAATAAAATCATCCAATAATAATTGGACAAGTTTTGGATATTATTTTAAACATTATCTTCTTATTTATTTAAATTATTCATTAATGACGTAAACACTACATCATCATTGTGTCACAAATAATTTTGATTTTTTGATGTCTAAAAATTATAAATAAATTACCATGATATATGAAATATTTTTATAATTATAATGAATATTTATAGTCAAAAATATAACTTAAATAACACTATGTAAAAAAATTTAGTAAAACAATACATGATTGTGACATTTTTATTTTTTTACTTTAAATAAAAGGTATTAATGTCAATATCATACCCATGTGGCTCAATGGTGTCCCACAAATTGACCCATTGATTATGTTGGTCAGACGCAGTTAACAAAACTCAAAAGTTGACATTCACCAAAAAATATTTTCATCCCAATGAACCAAATTTTACTTACTAATTACAACCATGTATTACAGATTTTTGAAATTCAATTCACATATGTGGTATTGTTTTTAACGAAAAATTCATTTTTTAACTACCACATAGTGGTTTCACTATTCATCAAAAAATGAAGTTATTCAGAAAAATACCAAAAAATCACCCTAAGATATATTTGATATTAAAAATTCAAAAATGATGTCGATTTTACCAAATTCATACAATATAAGTTTCATTAATTAATTTTATAATTAATTCCAGTTGTCAAAACAAATAGCGTGTTTTTAAGAAACAATATCTATTAAAAGATTGACACTTGTTTATGTCCAATTTCAAAGTGAAATTAATTCCAATGACTAATATTGAATTATGTGGTAAAAACATATTCTAATTACACTTTAGAATCAATTAATAATTTTATCAAATCATATGAATAAATTGTATTCAAATGCATTTTTGAATTAAAATACACCATTTTTCACTATTCACTAAAAAATGGAGTTTATCAGAAAAATACAACAAATTTACAGAAAGTAACATTTGATGTCTTGATTTTATAGAAGGATTTTATTTTTTCAAATATAACATATAAAAGTGACAAAACATATATTTAAAAAGGGTTCTCCATCAAAAGGTGGTTAATAGACTTTTAAAGGACTATTAAAATATTTAGGCTTAAAATTGGATTCATTCGCATTTTAATCCACTATAATTTATTGGATAAATGTAAAAATATTTAACACACATATATAATCATTTTATAGTTATTTATTTTTATTCTTTCCCATACAGTGACTAGGCATTTACTGGAATTCAAAATAAAATTATTATATTATTTGTGTGCATCAGAAGATTTAAAAGAAACGTATTGTTGCGTATTGGGTATTCCATCGAACATAGCATTCCCATTAAATTAATATTAATAATTTATTCACAAATATTAATAAATATAAATATGACATATTCTTTATTTACCCAGGATGTTGCATCTTTCCCCCTTAATGGAATTGAATCCTCGCAATTTCAAAATTGGGCTCAGAAACTTCATTAAAATCCCAACATCGGAAAAGTAGTCAATAAAACTATTAATTTAAAAGAAAGAAAGAGAAGTAAAACTATTTCCCAAGGAAACAGATACAATGATTCCTTGAAAATATGGATATGGAGGAAAAAACAAACCTTCACGTTCTTGATGGAGAGGGTTAGAAAACAAGTTTAAGAGAAAGTTAACCACAAGAAAACCACAAAATTGTGATGGGTTAAACGATATTTTATTCCCCAATACGAAAATTTAATAGACACTGTTTTTGTTCTTTGTTTCTTTTCATTGAGGAATTTATTTATTGGATTAACTAAAACATAAGTAAACCAACTTAATTTTCATGTAGATTTTCATCTCTTACGAGATTTCTAACACAAACTCATATTTTCTCCAAAAGATGAGTATTCGGGATGACTTGTTCACATTAAGAGCATTATAATCAACTTCTAAGGATTCACCTAATCCAAAAAAGAGAGCTATATATTTCCCATGTCTTTATACCTTAACTAAAACCTAAAATTTTTAGTACAAGATCAGATAATCCCCAAAAGGATAATCATTTACAAAAAGAAAAACTACTCTCAATTTCCAAAATTTGTCCAACAATACCTGATGTTCATGAAAGGCAATTCAATAAACAGTTATCCATAAAATTCATGAATGAAATGCAAAATTATATTGAAACCCAAATCTCCAAAGGATTTAATCACATAGTCTTCGAAGATAAATCATAACAATTATCACCAAATAACATCAGTTTCTCTTAGAGTCTCGTATTGAAAAGTAAATAACCTAATCACATATCCTCTTTGATAGGTTAATCATTTCCCTATATAACCCAAAATAAACTTTTTCTTGATTCATAAAAACATCTAACTAAAGAGAAACAGTCATACTAATCAGGGACTTCACTTAGTCTAGTGGTGGGATATAAATACCAGTTGCACTTTGGTTGTGGGTTTGATTTCCGAAGCTTCATCTGATGTAGTCGGTTGCCACACGTTTTGTGTGTTGTCCCTTTTAAAAACCAAATAATTTTATTATATTCCCAAAAAGAGAAAAATTCATCAAAAATAACTGTAACATATTTTAACCAAAATGGTTATCTAATAACTTTCGTTTTGCATCCTAAAAAGTATTAACTGGTAATTGCCTCAAATTCAAGGATCATATAAAAACAATTGGTTCTTTGTAACTATATCCACAAAAGATAAGATAATTATTCCATGAATAAAATTTTCATATATCAAACATCAGGGTTACACGTACTATAAAAATTTATCTATTGTAATACCATAATCGAAAGAGAATTAATACTTTTAAGCATTTGACCATCCTAAAATCTAACATAACTCTTGAATCACTTATGTGTTGAATTCTTACTCATTCAACATTTTTCATGATCCATTAACGATTCCTTTACAACTTATTTTCTAATACATATTTTCCAAAAACAAAATCATGAATCATATCCTGAGATTCAAAAATATGAAATCATATGTTATGAAATAATCCATACCTTTCATTGGTTTGTGTCAGTTTCTTGACCCTCAATCGGAATGGAATTAGTTATTGGTAATCTAATATTTGTACGCTCATAATGATTCCATTACTAAAACTTATTCTTAGGACATGCATTTTCATAATGACCATGCACACCACATTTATAAAATTCAACTGATCCCTCAGAAATAACTTCTTTCCCTTTCTAAGAGTCAACTGGATGCTTCCTTTTACCATGGCAGGTTATTGCTTTATGACCTTCATTTCCACATATATAACACCTTTCTATCCCTCTGAAACATTTTCCTAGGTGTTTCTTTCCACATCATTGACACATAGGTTTTCGAAGATTCCTACCGTTATGATTATTACTTTAACTTCTATAGGGATTTGTTTCTCCCATATGTGAAACCTTATAAAAATCACTAAGTTTAAGGTGGTAAACCATGACTCCAGAAAGATGGTTGAGAATAACCACAAGAGTTTTCATTGTCGCTCCCATATCATTCAGTTTCTTATTCATAAAACCTTAATAGTTTTCTACACATCCAATATTACTTTGGACCCTGCTAGATCCATCCATTTACTAAAACCAGAAATGTCAGGGTGAGTATATCAGTAAAATCATCATATAATATATTATGAAGAAGTTAAATACAAAGATATAATTATTAATATTATCTTAAACTCATTTACTTTATCTATATAGAAAAACTATGACTCTTTCTGAAATCCTAACCAGTATGGTAATGACACATATGATTAAAGAATAACTTAACCTATAATGTTTTCAAAACCGAACTCTGATACCAACTATAAGGCCCCAACCTTAAAAGATTAAATAATCTTGAATTAAATGAATTATTCACAATGAGGATCTTTTCAAGTTTAGAGATTTAGTGAATTCGGCCAAAACTATTACTTCTGAAATGATTACAAAGTAGACAATTCAACTGAGTTTCCATTTTTTTCATAAAATAAAAACTCTTAAAAAGAAACATGTCTAATTCTATGTATTAGATATCATGTCTTTCCATGATACCATCCTTGACTCGATTCATCTTTAAATCATGTGGTATATATTTAAAAATCTTGGGATGAGCATAAACAGCTCAGTAAGGGATAAAAATATGCAAAAAAACATTAGTCCATGTATACATAAGAATCAATGAAATCATACATTACTCATAAAACAAAAGCAATTTAACATAGCTCATGAAATCATATTATTAATGGTTAATTAATATAAATCATAAGAAAAAAAGGTAACTTGAGACATTCATAACATTCTTACGTAGGGAGTAACCCTCATGGTTACGTTTGGAATACCCATCACAATATATTCCCTAAATCTCTTCGGAGAAACCTTAGCGTTTAACTCCTTCACATTACCTAATGCATTGGAGAGCTATCTCGGGCTCAACCACCCATTTTTTATCATGGAACCAACCATATTCATAATCAATTCCAATGAACCATAACATAATCATATCACATAAATCATGCATAAAGGAAATATAACATTTCCACATTTTAATCACAAGATATCAATACAACACATTGATATAATCAAAATATTATCAAAACCATTTTCAATACCAAAATACATAAAAGAGTATATTGTATTTATTTTCCCTTTAAAAACATTACGTCGTGTTAAGGAATCCAAATATCAAATAATACTCGCGGTGGTGGAAATGTTGTTGTCACTGCGTACGTTAAAAAGAATAATAATTTTTGACATTTAGTAAAATTATTCTTAATGAAAAGATTCATTTTGAATAAATGTAAAATTAAAAGGGGTTTATACACCATATAAAAGAAAGATGTGTATAAAACAAAATATACCTTAATGAAAGGAGATTGAGACGATGTCCCGTACAAAGATGATGTCCACAGATTAAGGATAAATAAATTACTTAATAATGTGTGAAAAATATAAATAAACCTAATATAAGTGGATATTAAGTGTAATACAATCAGAATAATTCAATCATATTCATATAATGACATATTATAGGGGAATAATATTAACCAAAAGAATTGAAATTGAGTTAATAAGTTCCCTTGAAAACATTCGATAGCCTAATAGCGTCACTTTAAAATTCAGAAAATGAGTTGATTAGAGGGTAAATGGTATCTCATAACTTGAACATAAAATATACATCAATAAGGATATATAAGAACATATCCCAACAGAATGAGATGTAAATTAAAAGACATAACAAAAAAAGTCTTTTAAAAAGAGGAGGGTGAAAGGTTCCCTTATCGATTAGGGTAACTTCCGAAACTTACACTCCATGAAAGAAGGGTCATTAAATGAAGATGTAAATATGAATAAATTAATGTATATTACATAATTAATAAAATCATGGGTAGTACATACACCACAAAAAAGTAAATAGTGGCCAATGTAGCATGAATCTCATGGGAACACAATGTGAGATAAAAACCCTTACCTTGTTGTGATCAATCGAGTCATATGACCAAAATATATTAAACACCAAATGAATCACATAATACAATGAATATAAATATAATCATGATAATTTAAATTAATGGGTAGTACACAATACACCACATGAAATAAATAAGTGGCGAACAATGGAAATCTCACAGAATTAAAATTGAGATAAGAAATCCCTTACGAAATTTCGGCAGCCTAACAACGCCACTTAAAACATCCAAAAATGGATTGATGAGATTAAAATAGGGTGTAAAATCATATGTACATAAAATTTACAGTAATTGGAATATAAATGAACATCTCCCAACCTTTGAAAGTATAGCGTAAAAGAAATTACATAAAAGAGAATACATAAAAAGAAAGATAGAGGTTGGATCCCTTTCCATGTGTCCAACTTGACACAACTGTATGTTCATTGTTCTTCCTAAATGATAAAATTAAGATAATTTCTACTTAATTAAGAAAATTTTCAACTTCATTATTCCTTTCATATCACTTATTACCTTGTTATAAACTTTATGTAATCATTTATGTTAATAATGGTCATTTTATCGATATTTGGTACTTGAGTCAAAAATGGACTTCTTTTAATTACAAGTTGTTCTTGTGGTAAAATATACATTATCTCTATAATGTTATTTATGATTTATATATAATATATATAATATATAACCCATATATATATGTAATTATAATAGTTGAAGTGCCCAGATCAGTGTGAATCACTGAGAGGGGGAGGGGGTGAATCAGTGATCCCTTAAAACTTTTTACTAATTGATTCTTAATCAATTAAACCTCTATGGCTGGTTAAAGCCTCGATCCACTCTTCTTGTATCTCTCACCTTTCCACGAATGATGCAGTAAATGTAAAGGCACTGGACACAAGGAGTTACATGGTTCGGCACCAAAGGCCTACATCCTTGCCATGCTCTCTCAGCATGGATTCTCCATTATAACCTGTTAAAATTACAATGGTCGATACAGAGTCCCACTGTATCTCTCCTGAGTCCCACAGGAGGGTCTTTATACTGCGTCCCACAGTGTTACCAGAGTCCCACTGGCCTGCTCCAGAATCCCACTGAAGACTTCTTCTCCCTGAGTCCCACAGGGTCTTCTTCTGGCTCCTCGAGTCACACGAGAAGCTCTTCTTCACTTTAAGTTCTTCAAGTAACTTCAGCAGCCTGGGATAAAGGCTGCTGGCCTTGCTCTTCTCTTCTGATCACTTGTTGTTGATCAGGGCTTCTCGTCCAGCTCAGGCTTTACCTCATTCTTCAGGATGACCTGGCTTCTCTCATCAACTACTGAATGCTCAGACAACTGATATCTTTATCTTCAGTCTGGTCCAGTCTCAGTTCAAATGAACTTTATGCACTGATAGCATGGGTTCCTCAAATTCTTCAAGAACCACTGCTCTTGGACTCCTCAAATGCACACAAGCTGGTTTGGCTTTATTCACGTGTGCATGTGCATGCATGCAAGCATACACTTCTCCTATCCTCTTCTTGGTGAAGTAGACCCACAAAGGGTGTAATCAATTATAGCACACACCTTCTCCTTTCTTCACACTTTGTTCTTTTTGTTTACACACTCACTAATGTGTTGTTCTTTAGTGTGGGTCTTATTCTTCTTCAAAGTGTGCACATCACTTTGTACACACTAAGGTTCGGCCACTTCTTGTCTAGCACACACAACTTGTTTCTTCCTCTTGCACACACACACAATATGTGTTCTTCTTTGTTGTGGTCTTCACTTGGTGCACACAAGGCACTAAGGCCCGGGTCTTCTTTGGTTGCACAAGGCTACGACCTTCCTCCTTCACTTTGCACACAAGGCATGCAAGTCTCGGCCTTCACTTGAATTGCACACACACACAAAAGTGTGGTATTCTTCCTTATGCACACACACATCCACGACCTTCCTTCTCTTCTTGCACACACACAAGGCTACGGCCTCTTCTTGTTCTTTTTGCACACAAGGCTCAAAGGCCTCGGGTTCTTCTTCTCCACTTGGCACACACGCGAGGCAAGGCCTTGTCCTTCTTTGGCACACACACAAAGCGTGGTCTTCACTTGTTCTTGAACATCCCAAAGGCTACGGCCTTTCTCTTCTTTTTGCACACAAGGCACAAAGGCCTCTACTGTCTTCAAATTCCGCGCGCAAGTCCTCAAGGTGCACAAGGGTCGCGCAAACACTTCCTGCCGCGCAAGTCCGCGGGCAGAGAAGAATGCAACCACGGGCGCGCAAAGATGCGGCCACGGGTCTTCCTGTCGCGCAAGGAAGGCGCACAGGGGACTCTCCCTTTCTCTACTTTCGCGCAAGAGGTGCGCAAAAGGAACACACAGAGCCAAGGGATGGCTCCGGTCTGCATCCGCGCAAGTGGTGCGCGCAGGGCTTCTACTTCGCGAGGCAGAGCACACGCGGGACTCGGATTTTCAATAGGGTTTCAGCAAACCTCTTCATGCCTCGGGTGCTCCTTTTATAGGCAGAGAAACGCTTCAAATCTTCCGCGTGGGATAACTTCAATCCCGAAGATTTCGGATCATTGAAATCTTTATGAATCTTGATTTTACTCTCTGTTTCACGCGGGATCATTTATTTTCATTTTTCCTCACGTGCATGCATTCTTTTGAACGCATGTAAGCCTTCTTTTAGGCCCATCCATGCAAAACACAGACCCTCAAGGCCTCGGCACTTCGTTTGCCTTCGGCCTCACTCGAATTCTCCCTCGATGCATGCATGCAACATTTTAATGCATGCATGAGTTCGTTATGGCCAGACGAGCATGAGGGTGTCTTCGGCTTCGAGAGAGATGTCCGGAATCTCAAAAACCATGCTTGGGATGCCTCTGGTTCAGCGGCGCTCGCGGGAATACGCAGGGAGGCCTCTGCCGAGCTCGGGGAAGAGGACGAGGCCGGGGCCGTCGGATCAGATCTTCAACGGCCTGGATTAGATCTCGGCGCCGCGGATGGATCGTGCGGCGCAGATCAAGCGCTCGATCAATCGAGCGGCTCAGATTCAATCCCGGTGAAAAATGCACGTCCCACATCGAAACGGCCCGCGATTTTCACGCGGTTTATTACCCTGGCACTCTCCACCATACGCCAGTTGAACTTCTCCCCTCCCGGTGCCGCCCCGCACCGGGTTCTCTCTGCGGGCGCGCTCTGCGCCCACTCTGCTCCCTGCGGGCGCGCTCCTAGCGCCCACTATGCATCCTGACACTCGCGGGTGCGCTCATGCGCCCCTGCCGCGCTCCTCCGGGCGTGCCCCAGGCGCCCATGCAGTGTCTTGGGTGTGCGCCATGCCGCCCTGGCTCGCCCCACGGGTTCCCCCGGGCGTGGTGCCCTAGTGCCCATGCCTTGGGGTTGAACCCCCAAGGTGCCTTGGCTGGCCAATTTTTTGGCAAAGGCATGAATGAATCCTTTGTATGAAAACAAATTACTCCATATAAAAATTGCAAAACCAAGTGTCATTCATCTTCTTCCCATCTCTATTCTTCTCTTCTCTTCTTCTTAAGAATTCCTCATCCTTCTTCAACATATAATCATCATTTAAGAATGGAATTCTTAAAGGTTCTTCCATCAACTGATGCTCCTAAATCAAATATTTCTTCAATAATATTCATTGATCTAATCAGAGATCAATTGGAACATCTTCTGATTCACATGCACTAAGTGATAGTGCATGGACTTCATTAAACCACTTCATCCACTTAGAAGTAGTGAATGGATCATCTTGCTTCTTCAACTCCTCATGCATTATCACTACAATGCATGGTCTTCTAATCATGTTGTGACTTTGTATCCAGTTGATACAAGTTCTTTGACCTTAAAGAGCAGCTCAGCAATCGTCTGATTTTACTAGAGAATGTTTCAACCACATCTCCTATGCCACTTAGTGAATCTCCTAAGTGACATGCCTCTTAGTACCATGGCCACTCTCCATTCATCACCAACACCATCACAACCTTTGTCATTCACATCTTGACTTTCCTCGACATCCATTCATTCTAAGACAACAACATGTCTCATTGACAACAAATGCAACACAATTCACTTCAATCTCCCCCTTTGTATTTGTTGTCAATATCACAACTTCAGCACATATGAATGGGTCAATATGTGTGCCCAATCTTTTCTCCCCCTTATTGGCAATCAAATGCAAAGGTGTGGTGTGGTTCACTTTCACAAATCTCTTCCTCCCTTATAAAAGCATTTTCTTCAAAATCACTAAGAGAGGGATGATGTCGCATGTTCACTTGAGCAATGAACCTTTAGTAAATCAACTCTAGGTCTACTTGGGCAAACCCGGTGTAGAAAACAAGAGTGATATGACCAAGGAATTAAAAGCTGTCCATAATTCTCTACACATGTGAGATCATGCTTAGGGGTTTGAAATTTTTTAGATATAACAATGAATTGCTAAATCCTGCACATACTTCACCAAACACATTAGAAAGTTCAGCGCAAAGATAAAGCTCCCCCTTTCATCCATTTGTCTTCAATATATACTCCCCCTTAATTGACAAGATAAACTCAATTAAGAAACAAGGGATGAAAGTATGATTGGAATACCTTCAGCTTTTCTCAAGATGGTATTAATCTCAGAATCCCATCTTCTTCAGATTGGCTCCCCCTCAAGGGGTGCTCTCCATTCTGTCCAAACCACTCTCCAGATGAGAATGATCATCATCTTCAATTCCCTGCAATGTTAGCACATGTAAATACAAGTGATTAGGGAATAAGATGGAACCTCCTTGGTTAATCAATGTGAACAACACGGTTGGGAAGATTCTCTCAACCGAGATGCCCCATTTTCACCATTCTTCACACTTGCACGTTTGATCTTCATTGTTGTTTGTACTTGTGTGGTTCTCAACACATCTTAATGTGGAATCTTCTTCTTCCCTTTTGCCTTAGCAATTGCCTGAACTTTATCTTCAGCTTTTTGCAAATCTTTGGCAAGTTGCAACTGATTTGGCCATATGACTGGTAAATCATTTGGAAGAGTGGCCTCAGTTCTGGAAGTTCCACATGGGTCTTTGTATGCTGCTAAGCTACCTCTCTTAGGCAACTTATTTTCAATCAATCCCTTCTTCTTCTGGATTGATTGTCTTTTTGAGTTCAGTCTGCCTCTATTGAATTTCATGGCTTCTTTACAAAGATCCATGATATGCCCTTTCTTTCCACAGTAGAAGCATTTCTTGGTGGTCCTTCTGGATGCATCACCCTTCTTGGACTCAGACTCCAAGGACTTCTCTTCATTTCTAAAACACTTCTTGGGAGCATTTTCTACTTTCTTCTTGCTTCCCAAGGAATCTTTTTGAGCCAGGTTCTGTGATCTTTTCTTCTTTTGAGCTCTGGATACAGTTGGAGATTGACATGTATCTTTTTGACCACTTTTGCAATCATCCCAGATGATGTCAAGTAATCCAAATCTATTTGCAGTAAACAGATGTCTCTGGACCTGTGGATGCTGCTTCTTTTCTTCTGGCTTGCTCCCCCTTGGCATGGGCTTCCTCTGTGCTTTAGCATTCAGTGGATTGTACCAACAATCCTTTGCACAATGCCCATACTTGTTACAACACCAGCATTGTCCCACGAATCTTGACCTCTTCATTCCTTCTGATTGTAGGGTACTTCTCTTGACAAGTTGTGTTGTTTCAGGAGAGCTCTCTTTCTTCATCTTCTTCATCCATACTTGATCAGAGTTATTCTTCCATCCTGCACTTTTTGTGGAAACACATTTAGAGGCATGAGTACAAGATGGTATGGATGGTACCTTCTTTCTAGAAGATGTTGCACTTTTATTAGAGGATGTCTTTCTCTTAGAATCATCCTGCTCAAAGCTCACTTGAGTGGAAACATTTCTTCTTCCTGCTGTCTGGGAGGATTCAGATTTGGGTGATTGCAGATTTTTCAATATCACCTCTAGTTCTAAGAATTTCATGTTAAGGGAGTTCTTCTCATCCTCAACAGTTCTTAGCTTTCCTTCCCAATTCTCCACCAGTTGTTTCATCTGGTCATCATGCACTGTCTTAAATTCTAGCAATGTATTGTCAAGCTCCTTCACCATTTTGACTTTGTCTTCAAGTTGAGCATCTCTGACATTCATTGAAACTTTGTGCCTCTTTTCCAGTGCATGGAAAACATCTTTGATTATTATTTTAAAGAATTCATTCTCAGAAAGTCTTCTTTGCAATTCTTTAGTAGTGTCTTCATATCTTTCATTGCAAAGAGATACTGTTTCATCTTTAGCATTTACCAACTTTCTGAGAGTGTTGGTTATGCCAACCCTTTTTGCCAATTGGACTTCCAGAGAATTGGCTTCATCTTCTAGCTGTAATTTTTCTTCTTGAAGATCAAGGAGGCATGTAGCTATACACATTGCAACTTCCTTGGGGACTCTCTTCTGAAGACATTTGATTGCATTTAGAAGATCATTGTTTCTTCCATCTTCATCACAGCTAGAGCAGGCTTCATCAGAAGAATGATAAAAGGAATTGTCATCTGATGTGACTATCACATTTCTTTCCATAGAAGGAGTTTCTCTGATTGCACCAACCTTCTTCCTCATCTTCTTTTCATGTTTCTTCATTCTGTTTTTCAGAGTCTTGGCAGATATCTCCATTTGAGGCTGTTCTTTCATTTCCTCAAATCTGCACTCCATAAAGACTCCCTTTGATCTTTTAGAGGGAACCTCCCTCTGATACCAATTGAAGTGCCCAGATCAGTGTGAATCACTGAAAGGGGGAGGGGGTGAATCAGTGATCCCTTAAAACTTTTTACTAATTGATTCTTAATCAATTAAACCTCTATGGCTGGTTAAAGCCTCGATCCACTCTTCTTGTATCTCTCACCTTTCCACGAATGATGCAGTAAATGTAAAGGCACTGGACACAAGGATTTACAAGGTTCGGCACCAAAGGCCTACATCCTTGCCATGCTCTCTTAGCATGGATTCTCCATTATAACCTGTTAAAATTACAATGGTCGATACAGAGTCCCACTGTATCTCTCCTGAGTCCCACAGGAGGGTCTTTATACTGCGCCCCACAGTGTTACCAGAGTCCCACTGGCCTGCTCCAGAATCCCACTGAAGACTTCTTCTCCCTGAGTCCCACAGGGTCTTCTTCTGGCTCCTCGAGTCACACGAGAAGCTCTTCTTCACATTAAGTTCTTCATGTAACTTCAGCAGCCTGGGATAAAGGCTGCTGGCCTTGCTCTTCTCTTCTGATCACTTGTTGTTGATCAGGGCTTCTCGTCCAGCTCAGGCTTTACCTCCTTCTTCAGGATGACCTGGCTTCTCTCTTCAACTACTGAATGCTCAGACAACTGATATCATTATCTTCAGTCTGGTCCAGTCTCAGTTCAAATGAACTTTATGCACTGATAGCATGGGTTCCTCAAATTCTTCAAGAACCACTGGTCTTGGACTCCTCAAATGCACACAAGCTGGTTTGGCTTTATTCACGTGTTCATGTGCATGCATGCAAGCATACACATCTCCTATCCTCTTCTTGGTGCAGTAGACCCACAAAGGGTGTAATCAATTATAGCACACACCTTCTCCTTTCTTCACACATTGTTCGTTTTGTTTACACACTCACTAATGTGTTGTTCTTTAGTGTGGGTCTTATTCTTCTTCAAAGTGTGAACATCACTTTGTACACACTAAGGTTCGGCCACTTCTTGTCTAGCACACACAACTTGTTTCTTCCTCTTGCACACACACACAATATGTGTTCTTCTTTGTTGTGGTCTTCACTTGGTGCACACAAGGCACTAAGGCCCGGGTCTTCTTTGGTTGCACAAGGCTACGGCCTTTCTCCTTCACTTTGCACACAAGGCATGCAAGTCTCGGCCTTCACTTGAATTGCACACACACACAAAAGTGTGGTATTCCTCCTTATGCACACACACAGCCACGGCCTTCCTTCTCTTCTTGCACACACACAAGGCTACGACCTCTTCTTGTTCTTTTTGCACACAAGGCTCAAAGGCCTCGGGTTCTTCTTCTCCACTTGGCACACACGCGAGGCAAGGCCTCGGCCTTCTTTGGCACACACACAAAGTGTGGTCTTCACTTGTTCTTGCACATCCCAAAGGCTACGGCCTTTCTCTTATTTTTTCACACAAGGCACAAAGGCCTCTACTGTCTTCAAATGCAGCGCGCAAGTCCTCAAGGTGCACAAGGGTCGCGCAAACACTTCCTGCCGCGCAAGTCCGCGGGAAGAGAAGAATGCAACCACGGGCGCGCAAAGATGCGGCCACGGGTCTTCCTGTCGCGCAAGGAAGGCGCACATGGGACTATCCCTTTCTCTTCTTTCGCGCAAGAGGTGCGAAAAAGGAACACACAGAGCCAAGGGATGGCTCCGGTCTGCTGCCGCGCAAGTGGTGCGTACAGGGCTTCTACTTCGCGAGGCAGAGCACACGCGAGACTCGGATTTTCAACAGGGTTTCAGCAAACCTCTTCATGCCTCGGGTGCTCCTTTTATAGGCATAGAAACGCTTCAAATCTTCCGCGTGGGATAACTTCAATCCCGAAGATTTCGGATCTTTGAAATCTTTACGAATCTTGATTTTACTCTCTTTTTCACGCGGGCTCATTTATTTTCATTTTTCCTCACGTGCATGCATTCTTTTGAACGCATGCAAGCCTTCTGTTTAGGCCCATCCATGAAAAACACAGACCCTCAAGGCCTCGGCACTTCGTTTGCCTTCGGCCTCACTCGAATTCTCCCTCGATGCATGCATGCAACATTTTAATGCATGCATGAGTTCGTTATGGCCAGACGAGCATGAGGGTGTCTTCGGCTTCGAGAGAGATGTCCGGAATCTCAAAAACCATGCTCGGGATGCCTTTGGTTCAGCGGCACTCGCGGGAATGCGCGGGGAGGCCTCTGCCGAGCTCGGTGAAGAGGACGAGGCCGAGGCCGTTAGATCAGATCTTCAACGGCCTGGATTAGATCGCGGCGCCGCGGATGGATCGTGCGGCGCAGATCAAGCGCGCGATCAATCGAGTGGCTCAGATTCAATCCCGGTGAAAAATGCGCGTCCTACATCGAAACGGCCCGCTATTTTCATGCGGTTTATTACCCTGGCGCTCTCCACCATATGCCAGTTGAACTTCTCCCCTCCCGGTGCCGCCCCGCACCGGGTTCTCTCTGCGGGCGCGCTCTGCGCCCACTCTGCTCCCTGCGGGCGCGCTCCTTGCGCCCACTATGCATCCTGACACTCGCGGGTGCGCTCATGCGCCCCGGCCGCGCTCCTCCGGGCGTGCCCCAGGTGCCCATGCGGTGTCTTGGGTGTGCGCCCTGCTGCCCTGGCTCGCCCCACGGGTTCCCCTGGGCGTGGTGCCCTAGTGCCCATGCCTTGGGGTTGAACCCCCAAGGTGCCTTGGCTGGCCAATTTTTTGGAAAAGGCATGAATGAATCCTTTGTATAAAAACAAAGTACTCCATATAAAAATTGCCAAACCAAGTGTCATTCATCTTCTTCCCATCTCTATTCTTCTCTTCTCTTCTTCTTAAGAATTCCTCATCCTTCTTCAACATATAATCATCATTTAAGAATGGAATTCATAAAGGTTCTTCCATCAACCGATGCTCCTAAATCAAATATTTCTTCAATAATCTTCATTGATCTAATCAGAGATCAATTGGAACATCTTCTGATTCACATGCACTAAGTGATAGTGCATGGACTTCATTAAACCACTTCATCCACTTAGAAGTAGTGAATGGATCATCTTGCTTCTTCAACTCCTCATGCATTGTCACTACAATGCATGGTCTTCTAATCATGTTGTGACTTTGTATCCAGTTGATACAAGTTCTTTGACCTTAAAGAGCAGCTCAGCAATCGTCTGATTTTACAAGAGAATGTTTCAACCACATCTCCTATCCCACTTAGTGAATCTCCTAAGTGACATGCCTCTTAGTACCACGGCCACTCTCCATTCATCACCAACACCATCACAACCTTTGTCATTCACATCTTGACTTTCCTCGACATCCATTCATTCTAAGACAACAACATGTCTCATTGACAAAAAATGCAACACAATTCACTTCAATAGTAAATAACATCTGCAGATAAGAAAATAAATGCAACGTTCATAGAGACGGTAAGTTGTTCGTACGCATGAACGCTACTTCCATTTGTATTTATTACTTTAATGGAATGAGAAAAAAATGATATAAATGTATATTATAATTCCATTATAATATCATATATTATTTACTTACCTCCATCCTTTATTCATCCCACATATGGCATTAACGATTCAAATCGCGTTGAGGGGGCGGTAGTCCGCAGTTCCTAAAAATGAAATTATCGCGCTTATCAATTACTGAAACCATAAAGGTATGGGGTAAATGAAAAATACAGAAACATAAGGAATAAAATAAAAATAATATATATATTATATAAATATAGTGGCATCTTAATGGACACCATTAGAGGTGGTTGGAGATAATTGAACAATCATCGTTTCGTGAGGCAGTAGCTCGCCGTCCATAGAAACAGTATGTTCTTCACCCATTAGATGGAGGTGCGGGTAATTGTATCTAGAATAATTATTATTAGAACATCCTAGTATTTTTAAAATACAGGTTTTTTTACAAAATAAATTAATAAAAAGATTATAGGGGGTTGGATAAGAAAAATAAAACAAAAGAACATAAGAGAAGACATTGCCATTAAATCGGGTAACTCCCCATGGTTTGAACAAAAAGGTTTTATTGAAGAGACTTATGAATATGGTAAGGATTCTAGGATTAATAGATGGTTCTTGGGAGATTATTTTAGAAGTGGTTGGATGAGCGATATGGCTTGAAAAGTGTGAGTGATGGGTAGGAAGTGGGGTTTTTTTATAAGGGATGGGAGGGGCTCTTTTGGAAAGCATGAAACTATTATTTTATTATGTAATGATTTTCTGTTTCTAAAGGTCCCCAAATCATTAATGATTAAGATAAGGTGGCCAATTTTCGAAATAAAATAATCCAATAAGAATAGGAAAAGTGTTGGATATTATTTTTATCATTATCTTCGTCTTTATTTAAAACATTCATTAATTACGTAAACACTGCATCATCATTGTGTCACAAATAATTTGTTTTTTGAGATTTCAAAAAATTAAAAAAGAATTACCATGATGTAGGAAATCATTTAATATTTCTAATAAATATTTATAGTCTAAAATATAACTTACATATCCCCATGTAAAAATTGATTTAGTAAAACAATACCTGTTTGTGACTTTTTTATTTTTACATTAAATATGAGGTATTAGTGTCATTATCTTTCCAATGTGGATCCATTGGGTCCAAAAAATTGAGACATGGATTATATTGGTCATTCATGACACATAAAATAATGTTAGGACATGTGTAAAGGTATTTTTATATTTTTATATTAATATTTTTACCTTAAATTACCCTAATTACCATTAATCACGGTTAACAAAACTCAAAAGTTACTTTTCACGAAAAATTATTTTTATCCCATTGAACCTCATTTTGAATGTTAATGAAAACCATGTATGTCTGATTCTTGAAATTCAATTCACAGAAGTGGTAAATATTCATTTAACGAAAAATTCAATTTTTTAACTACCTCATTGTGGTTTCACTATTCATAAAAAATGATGTTATTCATAAAAATACCAAAAATTCACCCGAAGCTATATTTGATATTCCAAATTCAAAAATTATGTCCATTTTACAAACTTAAAAACCAATATGTTTCATTAATTAATTTTATAATTAATTCCCATTGTCAAAAAAATAGTGTGTTTTTAAGAAACAATATCTATCAAAACATTGACACTTGTTTATGTCCAATTTCAAAGTGAAATTAATTACAATGACTATTATTTGATTAAGTGGTAAAAAAATATTCTTATTACACTTTAAAAACACTTAAATATAAAATCTAATCATATGAATAAAATATATTAAAAGGCATTTTTGATTTAAAATACAGCATTTTTAACTATTTAGTAAAAAATATACATTATAAGAAAAATACCAAAAATATAAAAAACGTAAATTTTGATGTCTTTACTCTAATGAAGTATTTTATTTTGTTAAATATAATATATTAAAGTGAAAAAATGAAAATTTAAAAAGGGTTAGCCATCAAAAGGTGGTTAATCTCCCTTTTAAATATTATTAGAATACTTATGCTTAAAATAGGATTAATTCGCATTTTATGCCTATATTTTTTATTGGCTAAATGTAAAAATATTTAACACACATATATAATCTTATTGTAGTTAGTTTTGTTCATTCCTTCCATTACAATGGCTAGGCATTAACTACCATTTAAAATAATATTATTATATTATTTGTGTGCAATGTAAGATTTCAAAGAAACTCGTTGTTGCGTATTGGGTACTCCATCGAACATAGAATTACCTTTAAAGATATATTAATATTATATTAAAAAATATTAATAAATATAATATTGTCATATTCTTTAATTACCCAGGATGTTACAATGAATGATCAATTTCATCAGTCCCGTGAACACTGATAAAGAATTCATCACACTGAAGAGGATTAGAAATTTCTCATTGGAACTACAAAGACATCTTAATATTTTCATTGGTATACCCTCATCTCATACGCATTGTTATTGGTAGGGTGATTTTAGTTCAATATTTTAAAATGATTAAACCCATAATAAATATTGGAGTTCATTGATTCTAGGTAGTGGGTACTTATTTGTCTTGGTTAGATACTTCAGGCGCCAATAATCCACACATTCAATCAAGCTCATATCCACCTTCATGGAATAATAACTAGAGTTTTCGAGGGGGAAGACCATGTTATAAACATCATTTATCCTACAAGTCATACACTTACACCCGTAATTCATGAATAGCTATGAGACACATCTGAAATGCCAGTGTAGTTTTCAAGGCCATCCCACAGTGTATGTTAATATAGATGTACAGCATAGAGAGGGATGTAATCTTGTATCCTCCATAAGAAATTCTTCTGCATGATATTATACTACCAAAGAAAATTGATATAAAAAATAATCATTTTCACCATGATTCATTCTAAAAAGATAAGTATTAATTAGATTCACACACCAATACCAGATCACATCATGCTCCACCAATTATTCATTTCACGAACAAAGGATGAATTCCTCCAACCACTGTGGAAACACCATATTAACAACCTAATATACTCAATTAGGTTTTCAATAGAATATAACTATTAAATAACTAAGATGACATTATATAACCTCAATGTTTCTATAATGATAGCTCAAAAAATGATATCGCATCTCTGTGCTTGGTCACACTATTGGCAGATTTGTGTAATCAATATGTAACAACTCATCAGATTCTCTAACAACAATGGTTAGGAAAAATGCAACACTGGAATATATAAGTCCAGGAAAATAGATGTGGAAAAATGATATTTTTACATGTCTATCAATAATAATTCATATGTGAAAAAAACACATATTTTTCAATGTATCATCCCTGAAGCCAAAGGGTCATAGGCCTCCATTTCCTACAACTAGCTGTATCCATGAACACTATCTCTTTGATCCTTGAATGGACTGCGTAGAGGTGGTGGTAATATTCTTATCATATAGCTACCTATTATGTCTTTAGAACACCAATTCTGTGTCAACCAACTATCACACCACCAGTCTTTAATTGTAGTCAATAGATCAGATGACCAAAGAGTCTCTATCGTTCTATAATATATTTGGTCATAAAATTATTTTTTAAGATATCCATTAATATCAACAGAGAAACACTATCTATCCCATAGATGATTATAAAAATATTGCGAGACTTGTTCTATTGATCCTCTGTTATGGGATCTTTTCCGGAAGCATAGGACATTCTTAGATATCTATGATAGCCATCATCCAACTGATGGTAAGGTCAAAATTACTAGGTATCCACTTTCATCACACATGGTTATCACATTATTTTCTTTGAATATCTACAATATTTTGGATTACTCAAGAACTCTAGAATAAGTGAAAATACAATGGGATATAACAAAATTCTTGTTATCCAAAAATAATCCCTGCTCAAATGTCTATTCTATGAAGAAAGGATCGCACACCAAATATTTGGAATATCTTGAGAGACAATTAAATCTCAAAAAATACTCCATGATGATCAACCTTCCAAACTGATGTTTCAGAATATCCTAGATATGAACTTATCTAAATGTGATTGTAAAAACACTTCACCAAAAAGAGACCCAATTTTTAACCTCAAGAGAGTTATGTCGTTGTGTGACTGAGTCACTAAACTCTATAATATATGAGTGGATCCCAAAATTTGACTTGTTATGAGGAATTATAACTAATTTAATGGGGTACTAAAAAGGCATAATAATTTATTTACATCCTATATATAGTAATCGTCCACCTTAGGGCCTGGATCACCATATAACCTAGGATATTACTATGTCTATGATTAATGTATCATAATTAGAATGTGCACACCCTTTGATAGAAGTTCCAGTAATAAATGATACTAAATACATTTGGGTATTTATGGAAAACTACTAGAAGATTATATCTCAAATTCAACCCATCGTACTCAATCATTGTCACTCAGTGGATCATCCTCATGGCCAAGCAGTGGAAGCATGGATAGAAGACCTAATTGACGCATCCTAAAATTAACATGATTTTACATGGTCAAATATCTAATATAAATATTTTTTCGTGATTGAAATAGAAACTAGAAAACATACCAATATGATTAATGTTCTAATTATTTCCCTACAACCAAATTCTAAAAGTTCTTCATTGATATGCATGAGATCATTAATATGGTGCAGGGATACATCAACCACAACACCTACACTGGAGTCAGTGGTCTAATGAAAAATCATAAAACACATATAATTGTTTACTTAAACGAAAATCATGTACTCTAGACCTATGGTAGAACTGAATATGCTATGATACTACATTGTTATTACCCATCCCAATAGAAAATGATCCCATAATACACTAATTCATCCTTTTATAGGTTAGGTGTTGGGGAGCAGTGTTGAGTAGGCATATCACAGACCTGGGAGTAATTTAAAAAATGTAAATATATGAATGAAAATTTATACATCCACAAAAATCATTGATATTTAAATCAATAGAAACCAATTCATACATACATCTATGTTCTGACAATCCACGTATCACAACAATATACTGAATGAATTATAATGATAAATACAATCCCAGCATAAATCTATAGATGGTCCAACTCACTTCCAGGGTATGGAATGTGATAATATAAATTAATCTCTCTAAACCACATTATATATCACTCAATATAATCTTTATCAACCCCTTGTACACCTAGTACATAGTTAATTGGGACATCATATAAATAAGACATCCCATGTGTGGGAATTGTCCATGAATGTGTTAGTATAAAAATTACCAATTGGACACCCCAAAAATAGTAAACATGAAGAAACAAAAATATTTATATTATATTGATGATATAAAAATCACCCCAAAATACAACAAACACATGTACTTGGGAATGGTATATCATATCATGGCAGTTACCAACAAACTTCCATCCATTAGATTATGTTTGAATTAGTTATCATTATGAGAGAATCCACTCTATGAGACATACCATCACATGAGAAACACCTCCAATAGGCCATGATAATTTGCCCCTACACATGAAATCCCACTTGTCTAAAAATACATCAAAAATCAAAATAGGGTATCACACCCTTGGCTGCATGGGGAATCCGAAGATAAAATCTTAATGAACTCACTACAAAGGAGATCATATAATTATAAAACCACAAACTCTACCAATATGGAAAAAATAGAGCATCTACACTCTACTCATGGAGGACACACTAATTTAGAAAACTGAATATAAGGTATAATGATGATAGAGGATATTATTCTACTCTTATTAAAAGATACCAATAACCCTATCTGAGGATCATAAACTATAAGCAATCATAGTATTGCGATTTTGATTTAATGTTGCATTGTGACCTCCATGTAATAGGCCAATGAAACACACTAAAAATGTACAGATATATAATGAAGAAACTTATGGCTATAAAAACCAAAATGTGGATACATGCTATGTACTATGTATATATTTTGTGTCTATCCCACACCTAGTCTTCTCTTGTGGTGCTTCATCGCACATAATGTAAATATTGAAATACAAAATGTGAAGAAATAATACACAAAATATAATGTTCGGTCACTACTTTTCATTTTCCTATATACCATTATCCATGTTTCTGAACCAACCCGTGTACCCTATAAAGTGAATGTGTACACATTGATGTGTACACTAGCCATTTTTGTGCCTGCATACACCTTGTCTTGTACATTTAACATGTCCATTACCATGACCACCTAGATGTTTAATCTTCAAATGTCTATGTACATGTGTATACTCATTACTAGGATGCCTTTGGGATACATGATGACCCACCGAGAACATTTCATGTGGCATGTGACCAAGAAACATGGTATGTTGTATATTACTCACTGTGAAATCCCAAGCATCGCACATGGGGTCACACATAGTTTTTAAATTCAAATAAATCACCTTATAACAATGTATTTTATTTTATTTATTAGTATTCTCTACGTCGTATCCATTGGTACAACCATCAGGATACTAGAAAGGGAATTGGAGATCAGGGGGAATCCAACCCTTTCATTCATCAATCACAATGTTTCAGTTATGAACCATGATGTAATACATGGTTTTAAAAAATCCATCAATGAAACATGTCTAATAAAGAATTAAAAAAATAAAATTACTTTCTTAACCACTTCCAATGGTCATCCATATCCATTACACCTTGATCAAAACCTTGATTTCTAAGCATAGTCATGGCATCGATTAGTTTTATTGAATAACATCTTCACAATGGTCAGAAAGTAGGTATTCATTGATCCATGATCCAAATAAATTGCATACGGTGATTGTGTGAATAATTGGGGGAGAAACCCGTAATTCATTAAATTTTATGAATGAAACATAACATTTTTTCAGTCATCCATGTTCCATGGAAATAAATATAGATGAACAAAGATAGATGAATTCCGCAAAGGAAAATATTCATCAATTAAATCTTCTTTTCATGTGTGAATAAATTCATATTCATGGAATTGATTTTTTTTCAAATAATAATAAATATAGGGGTATAATATCTCAAATAAAACCTCATAACTGTATTGTTGATCAGTCATGGATGGAATATAGTCATGAATTTCCATCATTGTTGAGATCCACATGTACTGTTGTGCACAAATAAAAAAATACATGATATAATCATCATTCTCCCATTGAATCTCTTCCAAATATCCCCAAAATATTATCTCAATTTTAGGACTACGGGGATAAACCAGTAAATGACCCATATGATCATATTCATAACACTAAATCAATTCATTCTAATTTTTATTATATTAATTAAATGAATCAGTTAATTTATTCATTCATCTGCTAATGACTGCTCTCATCTTGAACACTTGATGTACTCTATGTTTATGTCACATTAAGGGAAAAAACACATTTTAAAATCAAATATGACCTTGAATAATAATATAGAACCCCAATTGGTTTTTATTCAACCTTTTACATGAATTGAAATTGTTGAGTAAATGTATTTCTACGAATATTCCATAATCTTTTTTCCATGAATGAATGATTTTCATGGATGATTAATTATGATTATATCTTAGATCATTCATGGTGTGAACATGATTAGTGGATTTTAAAGCTGAGGTGACTAGAATTTTGTTTTCTGTGATATCTAAAATATTCACATAATCAAATCTTTTCATATTGTGAATGATTAAGTACCTAAAAACTTTATAAAACCCATAAACCTTTTAACATAATTTTTTCTCTTATTCTACATATTTCATAGGTTTATCTATGTGAATTTTATATTAATAATATAATTACCAACATTGTTCATTATGATTTACCTTTAATTAAATCCTATTAATAATTCACATGGTATCTATTATTCTATTATGATATATAACAAAACCCATTCTCCCTTAAAACAATCCCATAATCTGGTTGTTATTATCAGATCTACAAGGTCATTAATGTTTTGATTGCAAATTATTATTATTTAAATGAATTGAATGATGAGTCCTTATCCAATTGATAATATGAAATTCCCCATACAAAATTTCTTCATGGTTGGATTTTTTTATACATCCACACTCTATTGAATATTAAGTACCAATTATTTCAAAATAAAACATTTCAATTATGGAATGAAATAATTATGTAAAATTATGAAAAAATTGCACATTTTATTTGATTGAAAATTGTTGTCTTATGTGTGATTACCAAAACATGTTTTATAAAATGATTTAACAGTTTACATTAATTTAATGATTGATTTTGAATGTGAAAAATAGAAATATAGATTTTTCATTTGTTCATATTTCCATTTTATATATACTTATTGGTGATTAAAATTTTCTTGATGGTATTCTAGAATAATTGGTTGGTATATGAATAAGTAACATATTGGTGAATAACTACTAATGAATCAGGATTATACAGAATGAAATTCATATTGCATGGGTGTATCTATGTCTGTGTGTGTGATTGTGAACTAGATTTATTAATTAAAAGTGGGGTTATCGGTTTCTTGCATGATATTTATAAAAATTAGTTTTTTAAACTAAATCTATATAATAAAAAATTATTAGACACTGAGCTATACATATATAGGTTTTAGTTTCACGGTTGAATGTTCTATTGGTTATTGACTACTTTTTATGATTACTCTCTCCCAGAAATTTTAATTTGGTGCATATACAGACAATAATTTCTAGGATATTGGGAAATGTAAAATCTCATATATGTCATCCGGATTTTATCATGGTTTAGTTCATGGATTCCCAATGTATGAGAATTGGATTTAGATTGGTATTGGTGTTAGGAGTGGTGTATTTGTGGTTCCAGAGTCTTGTCTTTTTAATATTATACTTTTTATATTACTCTAATTATATTTTTTTATTTTGAGTTTTGCGCTTTATATTTCCTAAATCATATGCAATTTATTTTCACATTTTTTTAAATATTTATAGGATGAGTATTTTTTTAAGGGAAATTAATCCACCAACGGTTTAGTAATCCCTTGTAATTTCTTTTGATCCTTTGATGTTGGAGGAATATTAAATATAATTAGTTTAACCATGTATCTATTCATGGTAATGGTTAAGATCTGTTTGTTATATAAGAACCATTTATGAAGAGATTACCAATTAATTTACTCTGATGGTCACTCTTATAATTTATTGGTTATAGATTTACAATATGAATTGTTTCTATAAGACCAAATTTCAATAATTTATCCATTTATTTTCAATAATGTAAAATATTAATATTACTATGTGGGGATTATTTTCAATTATTTCTTGATTAACTACCAAATAATGTTTCCATATTAATTAATTTACATACTATTGTATGTGATGAAACATTTAGACATTTTTTCTTTTGAGGTTGATTTTTTGTTACAAAGGATTGTCATATATATGATTATTTGTATTGATTAAAAATTCTCAAAAAAATAATAGACTAAATAAAATATAAATAAAAATATGATGAAGAAATTGATAAGTGTTGGATGTCTACACAAGTCCCATGTTCCCATGAAACCTCACCTTGTTTTATTAATGATTTCTTAGTAGATATTTTGACTCGAAACCACCCCCATGATTGTTAGTATTTGTTTATTATTATTATATAGATATCTCTACAAGGATGTTATGTTTTTTCATTTTAATCTCATTCATATTAGATTCCCTATAATTTGAATCAATACACTCAGTTTAATGTGATTGTTCAATAACTGCATTTAATTCTCAAGGAATAAATTTTATTCTGATGTTTATTGATCAATTCTTATATAGGGGAATTGTTTTAAATGTATTAAATATAATGGTCACGAATATAAAGGTATGTTATATTGTTTTTAAGTGATGTAGAATTTGATATGTTGTTAATTGGTGATCCATAATAAATATGATTAGTTAATTCCATTATATGGTTCACAACACAAGTGTGTGAGATGTTATAATGTAAATTTATATGATATTAGGCATTATATGCATGATATTTAGAAAAACTATCCTTTAAGATGGATGTTTAGAAGATAGTTACACTATGGTTATTTAAATTCCAATAATGGATGGAATTCTCTATGGGGAGTATAAATAATAAAGTGATGTATATCATTGAGGATAATTTATTTAGATGGATTAAACCACTAATGTTAAATAGGATAGTTACATTCATTTCATTTTCTAACATGGCATCATGAGGGGACACATGGAGGCTGGCATATCATAGTAGTAACTATTTTAGATTGTTTGGTGGCCATAGTCACATTCGTTACTTTCCTATTAGAAATAGTTGTTGTGAAATGGAAATGAGTTATCTCTATTTTTTCTAAAACCAAATAATTTTCAATGGCTCATCCTAAATAAATTTTCATTATTAACTTCTTCATATTGGTGATCATGATCTCTCCTAAGGATAAATGGAGTTACCACTACCTTATTCTACCCAACATAATGGTAATATGGTGTTACCATTATATATGATCCATCTATTTTATAATGTTAATCAATACTATATGAGTATAATGGTGAGTTTGGATTCACTATAGTATAGAAAAAGTAGATTTTTTATAGAATCTAAACTTTAAAGGGGATTCTCTCTATGCCATAGTTGTGAATATTTTGATTGTTTTTCATAATATAAAATATACAAATAGGTATCATAGAAATATGGAGGATCATATATTTCAAATATGTAATTTATGTACATCATTTTACTGATTATTGTAGGGATATTTTGAGTGATTGTATATTGGGGAAGTGCCTGGTTTAGTAATACTTATTAGAAAATATTGACCAGTCAACTAGGTATGACCATGTTTTTTTCTCTAAAGAAAACGTGATATTTTAGAGTCTCTACTAAAATTTTTTAACTATATTTTTATCATGTTAATCATAATTATTCAGGTAAAATTTTCCAACTTTTTATTTACGAGTCATTCTCATATGAAACACAAATTTCCCATATTCTTCTATCATTAATTTTGGAATGTTTTTATATGTGTATTTATATTTAATCTCAAACGATTTGTTTAAAATTTATGTGATGTTTTTTTCTTTATAAAACTTACTGTGGCTTCATTGGTGATTGAATTTTGGTCCTCTATCTCTACAGTTTTTTATTTTTCTAGTGGAAGGGGGTTTAAAAAATTATCTTTTATCTTCTAAAATATGATATACATTTTTAGATTAATTTGGATTCACTGAAAAAAGAAGAAATAAATAATGATGAAAATAAATAAAATAGTGTACATATGGTTAATTCTATTATGTAAAAATACATATTTACAGTCATTTGATGTTATCATCATCACCAAAATAAATTAATGAAGAATTATTTATTAATAAGAATTATCCAAATAATATAGATGAACACATTATATGAATGATGTGGCATAAGAACATGCACATTTTTATCTCTTTCAATATTTGCAAAATTTTCAATAATGGATCCAACATGTTTTTACAATTTAAATGACCTCCATTTATTTATTCAACAATTATTTTATTAAATGTGGGAATTTATTCTATAATTAAATTTAATAATTAATTATAATTAATCAATTAAAACATGTTTTTAGAATAATTTGATTTATGATTAATCATGATTGGATGTAATTATTTTTACTCTCCTATGTATCACTTAATATTGATGAAGTGCATGAGACTATTAATTTTACATGAATATAATAACTATATTATGATTTTATGATTGTATTAGAATTCTAACATTATATATTTCTAGACCTTCATAATTTGTTAATTCATGAAAATTTTTATAATGAAATGGTTGTGTTCGAATGAATATATTATGGAGAACATATAAAAATATGAATATGATAGGATTAATAAATATTAATTGGTTCGATATGATATAATTTAAAATATTTTAATTATTTAATGAATTGATATTTGTTAAATGGAATGATTATGTCTAAGAGAAATGTGTTTGATGGATTATTAGTGGGTTTTAATTTAATATATATATATATATAAACAAGATATTTAATATAAAAACATATTAAAATGAAATTATTCATGGGATTATAATAAATGTTTTCTATGATATAATCATTTGATTAATAATTATATTTAGTTGGAATAGAAATTTTTAATCAATATTTTTAAATTGTTTACGAGGTTGTATATTTAATTATTGATTTATTATTTTTATGTTGGGGTTTTTTTTATAAATTGTGAAATTTTATAGTCAGTTGTTATATTATTTCTAATTGTGGATGTGGTTGTGGTGGAATAGGGTGTAATAATGAAACCATGTAAAATTTATATTCAAGGGATTAAATTTTAGGGGTTCATGAGTGGTAGTATGTGAGAAAGAGGTTAAAAGTTTATATTCTCACAATAAACTACTATTATTGTTAAAATATATTTATTTTTTCTTATTTATTGGTAATTCCAAGTATTATGACCAATATAAGGTGATACCTAATGAATAAGGTTTTTTATTTTGTGTGTATAACATGTGGTGATGGAGATTAGGTGGAGGATAAACACAGAAGAAATAGTGTTTGAGGATGTTATATTTTATTTTTATATAATCTTTGGAACTTTAGTTAGAATTTGGATCTGTGACACTAACATGAGTTGAACTAGATTTACATTTATTGTGTTGTAGTTGTGAATTTTTTCCAATCCTAAAGAAAATATCGAATTAGAATATATAATGATTCCGTGAAGTTGATGTCTGTTCATTATCATGAACTTTTTGGGATATAATTTTTTATCCCAAATAGTTAGCTTCAACATGGAGATTGAAAAACTACAATGGTATGATTGTGTATTAAAAAATATATATTGAACTTAGGTTAGTGGTTTTGCGGTGATTATTAATGAAATATTGTTTGGTTTATCTACTGGTGAGGTATTTTTTTGAGGATGATGTCGAATAAGAAAAGTTATTTTTCCTTTTGTATTTATTCCTTTGATCATTGTCATTTTATTTTTAGGAATATATCTAGTTTCATTATTTTTTTTTTGTAAAAATGACTACTCTAGTATATTTATTTCACTTTTATGTTAACATATTTTGATGAATAATTCTACTATATAGAATAAAATTCTCACAGACCATTATTTTTAAAATGTTTACAAGATACAATATTTGAGTTTTGATATTCTTTTTTGGTGTACTAGATGTATTTTTTAGATGACATGTAATTTAGATATATTATTGAATACACAATATGGATATGATTTATTTCAAATTAAATATCATTAGGGTTTTAGAAATTTAGTTATTCAATAGAATTAATCATTCTTTCATGGTTGAACTCTTCATACCTATTATCATTAAATAATTTTATTAGTGGTAATTTCTTATATTAAGTGATTCATAATAGCAATTTTAATGTCTACTTGATGAAATATTAGATTAAGTAATTTGGAGAAACACATTTTTTTAGAGTTGGCCTATGGGGGGTTCTAGTGGTGGTAGAGGGGGAGTGGTTGTGAAAAATATTCCCTTATAGAGCCTCTTTAGAATGGGGGACTTAGTTCAACATCATGGGATATGATGTTACAAAACAAGGTAGAGTCTTGATATATAAATATTTTTTAGGTATTTCATGGAATAAAAATAGAATATTTTATGTTAATGTGGTCAGAATAAGAGTTATCTTATATACATTCTCAAGTGGGGATATATAAATTCACTAATGTGTATGAAAAGTAATTTTTTATTGAATGTTCTTACAATGTAGAATAATTATTAAAAATTGATTAAAGGGGATCAATAATACTTATATTCCCTAATTTAGATATAATTTTTTATGATAGTGTAGGAATTTAATTCTTAATTTAACCATTTTATTTAATTTAAGTTTATCCTTGTAGAAAAAGTTTTCCTTGTTAACTTATGTTTATGATTGATCATAAAAGTTATCTTTTTACACATTTTTTAAAAATATAATTAAAAATAATGATCTAATTTATTATAATTTAATAACTCTAAATAAAAAAATTTATATTTAAATTAAAATATAAAAAAATATAGGAAAAGTTGTTTTAACAGAAAAATAATTTTTTAAATGTGAATTGTTTTCAGTTTTATCTCACCTAAAGTACTAACTAAATAAATTTATATATATTTTCATAAATAAAATCCTTAATAATTATTACAATTGTCCATTAAAAATGATCATAATAATAATTATATATAATATGCAACACATTAAAATGGAATATCATGGAAAAACATCCTCGCTAACATGTACTTATTTTAATAACAAACAATAAAAATTAGTTGTCTTTTAACCATTAAAATTGATAAATAAATTCATATGAAATAAATTCATTGAATAAGCAATATAACTGATTCTTTTATAAATAAAATAATAAAATTTAATTTTTTTATAATTAATTATTTTAAATCATTATAATATTATTATATCATTTGAGTTATATTTATCAAATGTGTATTATTTCATTTTTAATTTTTATATTAATATTAAAAAAACATAACATTAAATATTGGATATAGTTATTTTTTATAACCATTTATCTATTGATTATATGTCTCATAAAAAAATTATAAATGGATATATATAAATTACACTTTATATATTCTTATATATATCCTCGTTAAAAGAAAAAATAATAATTGATAATTTTCTCTAATTTTTTTCATAGTTTTTATCATATTTCTGATGTGTTGTTTATTTTTCATAGTTATAATTCACAGTGTGATATGCTGGGATGATTTTGATGAAGAAATTTTTAGCCTTGTTGTGTTTTATATTCATTCATGGTTTCATTCCTTTATACATTTTACTAAACATGATTGATTTTGTGATCATTTTTTGTGATTCAGTTCTTATTGTAATGTTTTATAATAATGAAATAATATAATTTTTATTTCAGTTATCCTTGTTTATATCAAAATATTTAAAAAGGGAAATATTTATTTAATGGAAAAAGAATAATAAAATCAATAGAGTTATGAAGAATTAATAGAATATAATGATTGATTATACACAACTATATAATACCATATATAGGAATAGATAAATATGAATATATACATTAGTTATATATATACTCAATTGGAATATATAACGATAGGTGATATATGGTATATGGGAATTTAAGGACATTGGGATGTTCATTGTATAATGTTTTATTAATAAAATATATTATAATATTATTGAAAATAATTAATTAATGACAATTAAAAAGTAAATATTATAATATATATATTAATATTTGAGTAATTTATGATGGATATATATAATTTCAATATATATATATGTTTTTATTATGAATATGAAAAATACATATGTTTTAAGAAAACTTCACATATATAAATATGATAATTATAATTTCACAAATCATTTAGTACTTATTAAATAATGTTTTTTTAGATTAATTAAAATTTTTATACATTTTATAATTAATTATACAAAAAATAATTTTAGTATTGGATGATATAAAATAGGTTTTTCATAATCTAATGTTATTTAATGTTATATGTTTTTCTATAAGTCATATAAAATTTCTACCACAAAAAATCATTGGTGTAATATTTTTTCATACAAATTCATAAAAAATGAAATGAAATCGAATTGAATGTGTTTCCAAAGTGATGTGAAAAGATGAACGAAATTTAATTAAATTTAAAATATATACAAGAAAATTATATGTATTGAATTGAGATTTAGAAGTCCTAAATATGGACTAATTAATGTAATTTTATGTTTTTACTACAGTATTAAATAATTATATTTTATGGGAAAGGCATGATTTTATATTTCGTGAATGTATGTTGATTATTGTTGATTCATAATGTATTCAGTTGAAAACTAAATTTAATCATTCATAGATTCTGGAATCTTGTTTACAAATATATGATTCATTATTTAGAAGATGTAAAATAATGTTTAGGATGGTTTGATGTTTTAACATGTCAGAAAATGTTTTTGAAAAGTCAAACTGAATCTTACTGGAAATAATACTTATTATTAGAAACCCAAAAAATGACACATAGTCTAATGATTATGAGGGTATTATCTATATGAATTTCGATGTTGGGAAATCAAAACAAAAACAAAAACAATGAATAGTCTATATATTGATTATATGAGACATTCATATAAGATATGTGATTGTGTTGAAAAATTTCATCTTTGACTATAAGACATTCATATAAGATATGTGATTGTGTTGAAAAATTTCATCTTTGACTATAATACAAATGATAATAAAAATATATTTTCAATATTTTAAAACATTCCACTGAACTGATTAAAACAACAGTTCTTTCTATTATCATTGACATTATTGTATTATAATTTCTTCGTTATTTCTGAGTTTTGTATATTTTTATTATTTTGATATGTTTTATTTAATGGTTTTGTATTTTGGCTATCAAAAGAATTTTTGTGTGTTTTGTATACATATTAAATAATACACATCATGAGTTTATATGCTCGAAAATTAATCATGTTTTACTAGTTTTTATTTAGTTATAATGGGGCATGATTACCTTGGTTAGTTCTCTAGTTTTGAAAATGAAATGAATATGTAAACACTCATTACACATTAGAAAAGTTATGATTATTCTTAATTAATTTTTCTAATAATAATATGATCATTGGTAATGTAACTGATCCAAAAATGTAATAAAATATATCTCATGAACAAACATTAACAAATCCAACAAAAGATACGAAAACACTGAATACCTCTAATTTTGAAATATCGACATCTCTTATATTTTTCCATGACATAATAAGTCTATCAATAATCATAATGTCTTGAAAAAATTTACCTATTAAATTTGGGGGAGATTATTTTGATATTGGATAATATAAGGGATTATGATGACATCAAATTTCCTAAAGGGGTGTTAGAGATTTTTTTGGAATGATGACAAGCCTTTACTATGGAAGGATGTTTTTAGGAGTCTAAAAACAAATATCCACATAAATAATTTATTATTGAGAAATGATAGAATAATGATAATGTTATTATACATGCTCTATCATGTGTATATATGAATTGGGTCAATATACGATTCCTCTCAATTTTTTTTTTGTTTATTGAAAATATACATTGAGCTATTCAATGCAATCTCAATCTTAATAAATTTATTCATCAATGAGTTATAACTAATGAAAATATAGTGTGGAAGGAAAATACAACTGATTAGATCATATTAATGTAAACATTTTGTCTGTTTTAGATCATTACATCATATGTACCACAATTTTAGGGTTGTTCCTATTTTATTACACTTCCAATGAGTTCCCTCATGCTCTAAAATTAGAAAAAATGAATTAATCAATAATAACAAAATCCATGTGAGTAAATCAAAACTATATTTATATATTTTTTAATTGAGGTGTTATTTTTTTGTAATAAGCAAACTTTTAAAAAATATTTTCCTAATTCAATGGCCTATATATATGGCATATTATTCATTAGTAACATCGAAAATAATTATGAAAAATAAATTTCATGTATATAAGAAAATATTGGCCTCTTAAAATGCCTCAATGAAAGTAAAGCATACTAATGGGACTAGTGTGATCTTCGTCAAAGATACATATATGTCTATATGAATATATTGATAAAAATATTTATCAAAGTTATCATACACATAACTAGATTATAGAATATTTTTTATTCTCATTGGATTTATATGTTGGTTGATCATTACATGGCCTTAAGAGACATCCCGAAGATTTTAAATGTTGTTAATAAATGTCAAGGACATAATTTAAGCTTAGGTGATGATGCCCCTTTGAAAATAAAACAACCCTCTCAACATGACGTTATGAAATAAACCAAAACATGATGAATTATAATAAATAAAGGCAACTCAAAAATTTACACTATATAAAAAACAGGACTAATTTTTCACAACAGAGGACTATAAGACAACCAGGTACATCTAAAAAGATTATGAAACCTAAAAAACTCAAATAAATTCATTATTCGAAAAAAAAATACTTAAATATCCAATTAACAACCCAGAAATCACTAAGAACTACTAGATAAGATTCATATGTTACATTTTCCTATGTCCCTTTATAAAACAATTGCAAAAACAAAAATGTGAAAAATAAGGGATGAGTAATGAAACTCATTTTGGTTTCAGAAAATAACATCCATACCTGCTCCACTATGATAAAACATGTTTGAACGATTATATAAAAATATTCATATAAAACACATTAAAAAATTGTATTAGAATATAAATCAATATCTATATCAAGGCAATTTCCAAAATATTCCATTTTCTATGGACTAAAATAAACAATACTTTAAAACAATTTCTCAATGCATGATATTTCATAACCCATTTCATTAAATATATCCACACATATAACCTTGAATGAAATATATACCTCCATATTCTCATGATTTCTAAGTTATCCTTTCATTAATCTATATACTCATGATTTTTGAGTAATCCATTCATTTTAATGTCATGGTTCAAATTTTAGTTCTCTCAAAAATCCTGAATTTCCATATTTATATAAATCACCCCAAAAAAAAGGTTTTCCAAAAAAGATATTAACCTCATCTTCACCACCTATTATAATTAAAATAATTTATTTAAAACTAATGTTTCATATTCTAAATAGTGTAGTCTATAGTGAATCTACAGACCTTAGGTTTTATAGTGAAAATGATGAACAACTTGAAAAAAATCCACAAAGTGAGTCAAATATCCAAAAACTATTACTATAGCTCCTCCGCACAAATAAAAAAACACATATAATCATATTTTTCATAAAATACCTATATATATCAAAAAAGGACACATATCAATGACACTTATATAGTTGGAGATGTAGTTCAAATTAAAACATTCATGAAGCCCCATAAATAATTACTTACAATGATAGTCGAACTTTATTAAACCAATATATTCCTCTTGGTTCATTTAAAATTGATAGGGATATATTTGAAATCATTTTTAGGGAGTAATCATCAGTTTGGGTCATAATGGTGTAAAAATTAGGTGTTAAAAAACCTACCTTGATCCATTTTTTAGATCTAGTATTTAAAATGCGCATGGTTATTCGCATTGTTAAAAAAATGATGTGAAAACTACAAAACAAATTTTTTCATAAGGGGAATCACTGTATAGTTCGATAATATAGATATTAAATTGTTTGGAGACCATTCCATTTCCCACAGTCCATTTTTTCAGGGTTTTGTCTAGGTGGACACATAGTTGTCCAAACAATGCTTTTTAGTTGTTTACCTATATTGATTCCTTTTTCTTATTGTGTGTAGTTTCATGGTTATGTTTTATGGTTTCCAGTTACCATTTACTAACAATTAACCTTAATAAATTTCCATGAAAATAATCCAAACATCTTCCAAACTTTCCAAAACATCACCACATCAATTTTTATACTTAAATTTTATAAAATAGGGGTTCCTTACTTGAAACCGGGGGTTTTTATATATATGATACACTAATCCCAATTATGTTGTTACAACTTGACATGGAACATGTTAATTTATTATAGAAAATATAATATATAATTAATTCATTAAAAAATAATATAAATGAATATTAATACACCATTGGTCAATCATTTAACTATTGGGTGCATCCCATGCCCCTCATCCATGTTTTTAACTGCATCTTATGATACTCAACTATGAATTTTAATTTACTTCTGATATATATTTTAATGAATTGAAAAATATATTTACATGTCACAAAATAGTTAAAATATTATCATTGATTCACATTAGTTGATGACATAATAAGAAACATATCTAACTTCCCACTGATTAAATAATCTCTTAATTTGGATTTTGTAAGAAGGGTATCTATGTTTGAATTTTCCAATTCTATATATCTCACAAACCACTCTTATAAAAAATGGATTAAATAATACATTCATTTGTATAACAATAACTATATTAAATTTCTTGAGATTTAAATTAATGAGTATATATAGATAATAAGCCTCTTCTTAATACCTCATAGATTTACTCTTTTGATATGTATCCAAACTTTATAAATGTGTTAAAATCTATTCATGCTGATCATAACATATCACCAAATAACACAATAAATTTTTAGGCTCATGTAAAATGGGAAAACACAATTCCTAACACAGTGAGGATATATTATCAATAAACAATTCATTTTTAAAAAATTACATCATACATAAATGAATAAAAAATGGGGAGTTTTTTATACGTTCATAATACATATCAAAACTATAAAATTGACCTCTTCGTTATTTTATACCTATTGATGTAATATAACACTCATTGTTTGTATACATAAGAATTTTTTTAGTATATTAGTTAAATTTTCATCATTTTCTACATTAAATATTTTTACATATATACTCTCTATTATCTCTCATATGAAATGTTATTTTTGAAAGAAATGATTAGTACTTTGTTGAAACAGTTATTCCTCGACTTAAGACTCACATCCATTATTTTCATAGGAAATATTGATTTGGATTTTAATATGAGGAAGAGCACAACATTATGTTAAAAACAACGTTATCCAATATACTTAATTTAAAACAGATGATTCGGAAATTTTCTCCTCCTTTATTGTTATAATGACATTACATTTTCATACATAAATATCACATATATTTGTATAAATATTCAATAAATCTCCACAAAACACACCTATGTATAATAATCAATTTGTTTCAACAGAGACTGGGTACAGAATTATCTTATTTAATTAATTCCATTCAATATATACTACATAGATCATCCCATTATGCAGTCTTCATGAACAAACCATATATAAAACTGTTCATTAAAACCTAAAGAAACGAATCTTAGAAAGGGCCATCATAGATGATTAGTAAGGGTAAAAATGGGAGATATCACACTACGATCATGTGTAGCCATAAAATATAAATAATGTTATCATATCATGAAACCATCATAAAATGTTCATACCCATCATATCATAGATCATAAAAATTAGTCCTGGCATAAATCTTATTTTTTTAAAAATAAATGATTTGTAAGAATTTGAAATCATAAAAATTAATGAACATTAAAAAAATTAAATAATATCTTGGACCAAACATTGGTGAATAAACCATTTAATTTTTATTGGTTTACTAAGAAAAAAAATACAGTGGAATATTCCTTATCTCTTATTCCCCCTTATATCTCATGCCTATCAGTCTATTTTCAATTATGGATCAAGCCCACAAACATGTTTCCCATTAGAATCTAGTAATTTATAAAGATAAACCTATTGACATACATGGAGATAGTGGAAAAAATCATATAAAAATTAATAAAATACATATGTGTTACACAAGATCAAAATAGAGACCTTGATATTTTAATGTGAAACACTATTCTCAATATCAAATAAGATACACCAAATAAATCCTCCAAAAATGATAGAACTATTATTAATTAATTGTTATTATTATCAACTAGTGGTTTGAATGGTGGTAGGGAATGACAATAACTATATTATGAAAATATTTGTTAAACATTTTTATGAAATTATTTCACTAGATATTAATTAATTTGTAATCAATTCAGAAATTAATTGAATATGAAGGATGCATTTATATATAAAAAAATTATGAACACAAGAGATTATTTTCATAATAAATTATATTAATCACTCTTTAAGAAAAACATTAGTTTTTTTATATGATAATAATTATTTTCTTATTAATAATTTATGTTTTATAGGATTTACAAACCAACAAATACATTTTAAGCATATATGTTAAATTTTTTTAAAAATTAAAATTTTATTCTTTTCAAAGGTAAAAAGTTATTAAATATCAAATTTTTCAATTCGATAATATTTATTTTATAAAATAAAATTTAGTTTTCAATGATTAATATCAATTTTATCTTAATGTGAAATTTTAGAATATTTTAGAGAGGATTATTATTTTTTTTAATAGTAAAAATGCTGACTAGAAAGGTTGGGGGAGAACCCATTTATTTTAAAAAAGAACATAAAAACCCTTTTAAGGGAAAAGAAAGAACCTGAATGCTCATAGAAAACTTATAGGGTTGGCATAAATACTTAAAGGAAAGTGGCTCTAGTGCCCAGTGGGATATAACCAATTAAAAACAAAAGCTCGATCCAGATCTAGATACTATTCAAAAAATGGAAGAAAAAAACCAGTCCAAAGTCAACCAACTCTAGTCTCTCCCAGCAACCACCAAAGTCCCTCGTTTAAACCACTGTGACAACATCGCTTCTCCGCCACCACTACATCACTATGCCACAGGCATCTCCTCACATCTAGATCCACCGAATCAAGAAATAAAACGAGACCACCATCACCCGTTCACAACAAGTCACGTAGAAGCTCTCATCCCAAAGTATAAACGCTACTAGAATCAGAGCTTTTAGATACCACAAAAATTGGATGATAAAAGGGTTTATCTACCTCCCAGGGACCGCTTTTGGCGTTCCAATTAGCTACGTCAGTAAAACCCATTAGCGACCCCCAATGGTGGTCACTAATGTTTCACATCAACACAGTGTTATGATGGTCCTCATGTGGTCCTCGTCTAGGCATATGTTTGGAAAGGGACACAAGACCTTACACCAACTAGCCATGGCGGAAACACAGCGGCTTGTGGATGTTGTGTTCTTCAGGTGATGAGGATGAGGTTGCTGGAAGTCCGAGGTGAGAGTTTGGGATTGTTCCGCACATAGACGGTGGTCATGAGTGTGCTGTTAGGAAGCATGGTACGGAATGAAGAGAGGCGGTGTGCGGCAGCGTGCGACGTCAACTATGGTAAAATGGATTTTCAGCCACTAAAGCAGGAGGGAATAAGAAGATGCGCGCGCAGGAAAATTCCCTCATGAATTTTACATTCGTATTAGCGGCCTCCTATGGGAGTCGCTAATACCATCTTTAGAGACCACCAATGGCAGTCGCCCACTTTAGGAGTTGCAAAAACCAGAATTTCTAGTAGTGAAATACAAACACTCACCACCCACTTTGTCCTAAAAATCATTTAATCTCATCGATTATCATTGAATCACCCTACTCCTCAATATTCTCAAGTAAATTTTATTCTCATCTTACATAAATAACAAATAAAACTACTTTAATGGGTCCCTCAAAAAATAATATTCTAGAGTTTTCTAAAGTATTCAAAACTAAATGGAATCGTGAGGTAAGGGTTTTTCGTTTTACATTGGACTTATATGAGATATATGAATTATTAACCACTATTGTTACATTTTGGGGTTTATAATTATGTTTGAAATATCATATCATGATTCTATTAATCTTCATGATATTAAATGTTTCATTTGATAATTATTACATTTTCGTTGTATGTCATTAGATTGCCTATAAAGTGTAATATAATTTTTTATCCAAATTATCATTCTTTGGGTTAAATTTCTACTTATTCATTATGTTCTTCTACTAATTTTTGTGATATTCATTTTGAATATCTTATGTTTTATTTATAGTTGTTTTATATAGAATGACATTTAATACATCTAATTGATACATTTTATTGAGTCTCACATCAATTATATGATATTTATAATGTAATTTCATTTCACATTTATCGTCTAATGTTAATTTTTATAAAATAACCATTTCCATATATATATATGTGTGATTAAAATAATTTCTATATTTATATTAAATTTAATATATTTAATCATACATTACAAATTCCTGTGGTTACATTCAATGGTACTTTTTTCCATTCTATATGTGAGGGTTTTAAAAAGTAATGAGTTTAAAATGAAACATTATTATCTTAAATGTTTTTTATGAGAAATATTTCAGGAATTATGTTTGTGTTATGATATTGTGTAATTTATTCTACTAATAGTTTTTTATGTGAAAAAAATAATGGGTGGTCAAATGATAAAATAATGATAGGGGTTATATGATGAACCTATGATGGGGGGGTTCTAAGATAAACTGTGGACGTGTTGTCATTTTATAAACTCCAATGCATTGGGTACTATAGATAAACTAGTTGACCATATAAGATAATCCATATATTAGAAGGGTTGATCCCCATTATATTTCAATGGTGATCCTAATATATATAATATTATAGGTGAGACCCATTATAGAACTACAATACATTATATAGTAAATATATGCAATATTACCTATATGGTTATTCAATTTAAAAATTTCATCTTGAAGGTTGTTACGAATGTGATGATCAATGATTCTGAAAAGGGTTTTCATTTTTATTATATGGTTTAAATTATTTGAATTAATTTAAAAGTGTGTATGTTCATTGAAAAATGACCTATTTAAATATTTGATTGAACATTGAGATAAATGAAAAATTTTCAGGTGTTTTAATTCTTTTAAATTGAAAATAATTTGTTTTCTTTTACATTCGTTTTTTATATATTTATTCTTCTCCTATATTTTTAAATGATTTCTTCTGTGTAATGTATAAATATTTTTGAAGGTGATTACAATATAAAAAGTGTGCAGCTATATATTTAATATTATAAATGTATAAAATTTAAAAAGGATTATATTGTGTGAAAATTCTTACTGCATATAATATTCTACTTGATATTTAAATTAAAAAATAAACACTTTTTCCTTGTTCTAAAAAACTATAAACCTAAATGATAATCATGAAAATAAAGTGATTTTTATTTATAAAATAACATGATTATATATTTTTAATGGCATGGTGCATAGATTTTGTATGATAGTAGGGTTCCCAAAACATTAGATATTATTATGTTTCGTTGTAATTTTTTCTTGGGGTAATAGATATAAATGTGGGTTTAAATTTTAAAGATAAATATAACATCAATTTATTAGACATAATTCCTTTGATTTATGTGATAAATTTTTTTTCGATATTAATGATATTTTTTGGGGATTCAATTTATAAAGGTAATATATTATGCTATATAATTTTTTATGGTTAAAATATTTTCTCATTTATTTGGGTATCATATTAAATATAACCATTTTCATTTTAAAATTTAATAATTCATTTATTTTTTAAAAATATTGTTTCATTCATATTGATGATAATTTATCAATATAAGAGGAAACTAATATCATAAAATCTTTTTATACCATCTAGATGATTTTATTATCATTATTATTAAATACGTATGTTCAAAATAGTTTGACATTATTTTGAGTAATCAAATTGCCTTCAAGAAACACTTTGAAATATTTAATACCTTCAAATTTCTATAAAAAAAAATATTATTAAGGAAATATTTTTTACTTTATTTCAAAATCATCAATTTGAAAAATATTAGGAAAAATGAAATTCCTTAAAGGACATGCCCATTTACTTTTTCAATGATAGGTATAATGTCAAAAGATTAATGGGATATAAAACAAATCCAAATATCTTGATTTAAGTTATAAATTATTTTCTTATGTTTAATGTACGTGTCATTTTTGGGATGATATTGATTTATAATAATGATATAGTTTATATAAATTATTATAGAAATAATGTATGTAGGAATAAGATGACAATGTGAGAATAATGGTATAAGAATAAAGTTTAATGAAAGATGAGTAGGTCATTTGTGTTTACAATGGTATCAAATTGTAGTATATTATAAATATTACATGAGTCAGGGAATCACTATATATTTTTTAATAGTTGGTTTTCATTTCAAAAAAATTGGAAACAGATGATAGGAGAAATCAATGCCATGTAAAATAGGGAAATGTTATATTTTTTTAATGAATTTATTTAGTTTTGATAAACAGTTTAATTACACATAACCCTTATGTTTATTTTTTTATTAATTTTATTTTTGTTAAAATGACATTAATTTTGATGAAAATGTTTTTAATTTCAATTAAAGTCTAATTACCCTATATAATAATTTAATTTGACAGAATTTTGGGATCTTTGTTTTATAGGATGAAAAATTTACATAATGTGATTAACAACAAGTATAAATATATTATGGTTATTCATAGAATTTTTTTTATTGTCACTAAATTTTAAATTAATTATATTACTATAGTTTTATAAAAATGATGTCACCCAAGATGGGTGACAATATGGCGCATGTGGAAGGTTTGTAGATATAAACAAACAACTGAATGGAGACAAGGGTTCGTCACATACAACGAGCCTACATGATTCACTAGTTATATTAAAATTATCTTATTTATTAAACTATCTAATAAATAAACATTTTTTTAATATATGGCCATTTTTCTTTTGAAAACCATGAGATTAGAAAATAATTTTTTGATATGGAAATTAATGTTATTTTGGTTAATATTCACTATTTTTGGAACCTTATATGGTTGATATAATAATAAAATATAAAATTTTATTGAATAAATAAATTGCGATTAACCTTTTTGAAACATATATTCATTATGGTGATTTAATATATTTAGAAAAATAATTTGTATATCTTGAATATTATCTTATTGGGGTGATTAAATTTTTGTATGGAACATTAAATTTGGTTGATATTACATGAATATGAATATTGAATTTATCATGGAACACTATGGGATGAAATCATACTAATTTTTGGGTTTCCATTTTAGTATATAATATTAGTAAAAAATTTAGGTATAGGGATTTATTGCATGATCTATATTGAACATTGAATAATTATATTTAATTTTATTGATTAATGTATGTTTTCATCATATAAATGTTTCTAACTTTTTTTCAATTATGTAATTGCCCAGGTTTTGGGGTCAATTACTTTGTGAAAATCTGATGTTGGGTGTTCGGGGTAACCTGGGAATCTCGAAACGGCAGGCCTACCGATAGAAGGCCTACAAGTAGCTCGATCTACCGGTGGACGCAGCCTATCGGTCGCTCTATCTACCGGTAGATTGGTCTACCAGTAGCTGCAGCATACCAGTAGCTCTGTCTACCAGTACCTCTGTCTACCGGTAGCTCAGTCTACCGGCAACTGCAGCCTACAGGTAGCTCTGTCTACCGGTAGCTCGGTCTACCAGTAGTCGTAGCCTACGGTAGCCTGGACTACCGGTAGCTCGGCCTACCGGTAGCTCGGCTGTAGAGACCCGTATCCTGACGTACATAGACTTTACATTACTTTTGCGGAATACTTAGTACATAACAAAAACACACACACACAAGGATCGTAATAGTTTAGTGTCTTTGGAAACTCGGAACGTAATCTTCTAATCGTGGTGAAAGATCTTCAATATCTCCCATAAAGATCTTCCCTTCTTTTTTTTTACCTAAAACCTTTCTTTATATCCTGAGGAAAAGAAAACATAAAAGGGTGAGCTCAAATGCTCAGCAATGGCAAATAAAGGAAATAAAAATCATATCATATCTTTTTGAAAATCAAAACCTGCAAAAGAGATCATAATATCTTATCATGGAATAATTCATAGAAGTGAAAATGAGATCCCCATAATAATAACATAAAACTTGAAACTTTGTGGCATGCACACATAATCATAGAGAATCATTTCTTGTAAGTCAAGACTCATTGCCAAGACTATCTTAGTGGACAAAGTCCCTTTCGGAATCGAGTAACCCTCGTTTCAGTCCTGTTTCACTGAACCGGTATAACCTACCATTTCAGCCATGTCTATCTCATGAGATATAAAATCTTTACCCAATGCATTGGAGGGAGATATAGGTTCCACCCATCTCATAATGATACCATTCTTATGTGTGCCACAAAATCATAAATCATACATCATTGCATAACCCATGCAATAAAAATGGGATTCTTAAACAACATGACATCATAAAACCATTCATATAAGATAAAGGAATTCATAAACATAATTCCATCACAACATAGTCAAATCAATGTAAAAATATGGATAGAAACAGAACCCTTTATTATCTTATATGGAAAATAATTTTGATAAAACACTTGAATTGAATTCTTGAGGAAAATATCCTTTCTTCTTCAAAATCAATTTCTTTTCACAAAACATCATGCAATTTTAAAAGAAAGAGATTTTATTGAAAATAGTCATGAAATATTTTGGAGGAAGGTTCATGAAAATAAGGCTTTATAAAACCGTAAAAATCCGTTCGTGCCGTATAAGTTTAAAAAAACATTCTTTCGTACTTTTGTCGGAAAAGTCAAAAAGTACCTCGTACGAAAAACGACAAAAGATTCCTTTCATACATATTACTAAAAACTCACCGAAGGGTAAAAATGGATTTAAAAAATTGTAGGTGGATGGAAATAATATTAAATATTCAGGGAACATGGATGTGGATGATAAAATACACCCCAGTAAATACTTACAAATAAACAATCTCGGATAAAAATGAGATTGTGATATTTCCCTTACCTTAGGTCTGATTTGCTTTGTACGTGCCCGAAGCTCCTGTATAATGGTTTAAATAATGTCATTGACTTATTACATAATCATATTCATTGTTATGATATCATATATGGTTCACTTATGACATTATATTACCCGTTCTTTTGTAAATTCCATGTTAAAGAAGCGTTTTGGGTAAAATCGTTTCTTTTGACTTGTTGTTATTGACATTATTATTACTTATATCTTGATTTACTTACTTCCAGAATATAAAATATGATTTATATATCATATATATTCAGTATATATATATATATATAATAGATAGATAAATGAAATGAAAAACACCGTTCATGGAGACGGTAGTCCGTACGTACGCATGAACGTTGTTTTCCTTTCCCTATTGTCTTGAATGGAAGTAAGTAGATGACATACATATATATATATACATAAATCCAGTAGCTTTATAATGTCATATATTTCATTATTATTTCTTATATATACTTTATAATCATTCTTAAATGGTTAACATGGAGAATGAATCTCATCGCGTCGTGGAGACGGTAGTCCGTACGTACGCACGAGCGATGATATCATTTCTATAAATATTGAATTGGAGTGGAGTGGATTATACAATATATCAGAATCAATATGATGTTGTAATAACTATGTATAGTTATTCTTTACACCATTATACCCATCCATGTATGGTGGTGGTGGAAAATAGATTACACCACAGCGTGGAGACGGTATTCCGTACGTACGCACGCGCAGTGATTTCTTTTTCCGTAGGATGGATAGATGGTGAAATAGTGTTGTTTCATACTTATAATAACATATCAGTATATGAGTGATACTGATTTTATTACTTCATAATGAAACAACCTAATAAGAAGAAGTGGAAGAAGAAATAAAGATGAACGAATTGGTAACGGTAATTACCTCTTCTTTGAAGCGCCTCTTTGAGACCTCCTCTTAGGGCACTAAAATTGGTCTTTGAGGATGACCAGAACCTCTAGGATGTTTCTAGGGAAGTGGAGAATAGATTTTTTCAGGGGTTGGCCGAGCTTGAGTTCTCAAATTGGTGTGAGGAGGAGGGGGAGGAGGTGTCCTTTTATAAGGGAGGAGAGGGGCACCTTAGGAATATCTCAAAATATTATTTTATATTAAAGTCAAAATCGGTTTATAATGGTTCCAAAGGGTCTTATTTCGAAGGTAAAGTGGGGATGGGTCGAAATCCTATCAACCAATAGGATTTAGACAAGTTTAGGTTATTATTTTAACCTTATCAATTAGATTTAACTCTAAGTTAAATAATTTAACTTTTACCGTGTCTTTTTGTTTTCTTTCACTATATGGTTAATACACTTACTATAACATGCCAAACGAACCCCAAATTGTATATTATTAATAAATATATCCTTATCTAAGTCATTTGGCCGAACCATAGATTTTTAGGAATACAATAACAATTAATAATATAATATTTGATTTAAAAACTATTTTGTGTTAATTTTGACACTATTTGATATATGATTTTTGTGAAAGTCATAAAAGAATTATATGTTCGAAACAAGTTGATTAAATCAACACTAATATATCATAGTAACCTATAAAATTAGTTTAAGTCATAAAAAGTCTCAAATTTCATTCATTTGAGCATTTATAACATCAATTATGTTAATATTTCCTTAAAAGGGTAATTACTGCATCATCGTTGTGTCATAAATAAATTAATTAATTTAAAGTCTAAAAATTATAAATAAAATATCATTATGTAGGAAATCGTTTTAGCTTTCTAATGAATTTTTATAGTCGAATTTATCTTATGTATAACCCCATATTAAAAATGATTTACGTATTAAACTTTGATTTTAACTATTTTAACCCTTCTTTAAATAAATTAATAATAAATGTCCTAATCTAATCCAAGTGGGCCTAAATGGTCATATTTTATTCCTAAGTTTGTTTTTGGTCGAATTACACTTGTCCAATAGAATTAGGACATGTTTTAGGGTAATATTGATATCATATTTACCCTTAGTTACCCTATTTACTATTAACCGCGGTAAAAATAGTAAAAAGTTACTATTCACCAAAAATTATTTTTATCTCATTGAACCACATTTTACTTACTGATATCAACCGTGTCTGTCGGATTTTTGAAATTCCATTCACAGAAGTGGTAAAATTAAGTTTTATGAAAAATTCAGTTTTTTAACTACCACTTAGTAGTTTCACTATTCATCAAAAAAATGAAGGTTTTCAGAAAAATGCCAAAATTTCATCCTAAGCTATATTTCATATTCCGAATTCAGAAATGAAGTCTATTTTACCAAATTCATAACATAGAAGTTTCATTAATTAATTTTATAATTAAATCCCGCTGTTAAAACAAATAGCGTGTTTTTAAGAAACAATATCTATTAAAAGATTGACACTTGTTTATGTCTGGTTTAAATGTGAAATTACATCCAATGACCAACATTGTATTAAATTGTAAAAATATATTCTAAATATACTTTAAAACTACTCCAATTAATAATTTATCACTATTAATTATTTCGATTAAAAAAGTTGTTTTTAATTATAATTTAGTAATTTTCACTATTCATCAGAATATGAAAGTTATCCGAAAAGTACGACAATTTCACCTTAGGCTAAATTCGATACTCCGAATCCAAAAATGAAGTTTATTTTGAAAAATAAGATTTACAGAGTTTTAAAAAGTGGTTATTACTATTCATAACGGCTAGTTTTAATAATATTTTAATAGCATATCTTTGTTTAGTGAAACTCAGTATTGCGTATTACACACGCTATCGAGGAAGGTCGTGATTGCGTGTAATGCAAGGAAAGTCAAGGATGTGTGTTGTGCAAGCTCCTTTTGGTGTAGCGTACAACACAAGACTTTAATAAAATTAAAAAGAATATTTTTTTATAAAATCTTGGGCTGTTACATTCTACCCCCCTTAAAATGAATTTCGCCCTCGAAATTCGCCGGGGTTATAAATGGTTTACTATTCGAAAGTTTCTTTAATAGAAACCCACATCGTAAAAAGGAATATCAAAACCAATCTTTAAAAACAAGAGTATGAAACGTAACGGTTACCCAAATAAACTAATCATTGGGTTTCCACATAGGTGAAAATATGGATATGGAAGAGAAATCTAACCATCATGTTCTGATGGAGAGTGGTAGAGAACATGGCTATGGAAAAGCCAGTAATCACAAATCCATAGATTTGTGATGATATAAGGTACCATCTGATTCATCAGGTATAAGATCACTAGGACAACATTTTTGGTTTTCAAGATCATTTCCCTAAAGTTGAAAATTTGAATTGGAATAAATACTTTCTTTATTTTGGTACAATCTCACTATTGTTCGTGCCTAGAACAATTTCCACTTCATCTCTTAAATAGTTGAATTTGTTATTCGTAAAGTGTTAGCAGATCATGTGATAGAATGACGGGTCATTCCATCTATCTCAAACAAAAGGTTAGCAAAAATTATATACATAAGTTGATCTATAGTGAGATTAATCATATATAGTTCCTTAAGTGGACTTATACTTCATATATCATACTGCTTAATATAATAAAACTAGTTTCTACTAAACAGGGACTTCCTGTAGGCCAGTGGTAGGCGATAAAGGCCAGTCGCACTTCGGTTGTGGGTGCGATTCCCACAGCCTTGTCCGAAGCGATGGGCTGTCGCCCGTCCTGCAGGTTGTCCTTTTTCTAAAACTATATTACTATAACATCCCATAATATCGAAAAAACTTCTATCCTTAAACAATACTAACTTATGTCCAACATAATCCATTGCAATCTTTAGTCCTATCCATAATACTGTAGTCCATTTTCATAACATAGTGAAAACGATTACCAGAGATTTAATACCATCGTTGATCCCCATATATCATAAGATATATCTTGTTGGACACATTCCAAATATTCAAAGGCCATAATCTTGTACTATCTTGAATACCTATTGAACCTTAGTGAAAACTTGAATGCAGTTAAAAGTTAACACATTCCACATACCAAAATCGTCAAAATTCTATATACTCAAACCATGATATCACTTAGTCCTTATATCAATCATGAGCTCATGAATACTGTTAAACATTTCATTTTCTCATTTTCCCTTCATTATGCGCATAATATCTCAATCACTTTGAATACCACATTAGACCAATACATAAATATTCCAATATTCCATGATACAACATTATTTTGGAATCCCATTACATAAAAACTTAATCATTCCACCACATCGTTGTCATATTCAACATTGCCAATAGTGATCGCATGTGACTTCCCTTTGTCCTTTGCCTTAAGCGGTTGCTCATGCCGATCATCACTAACCCTTGGATTAGGGAATTTATTGGCATAATGTCCCATCTCCTTGCACTTGAAGCATTGAAGTGTTGGTTGTGCGTTCTCTGCAGTGTTTGCTTTATTCACTTCATTAGAATCCCTTTTTCCATTACTTCGACACTCAGCTGCTCGATGACCTTATTTTCCACACTTAAAACATTTTCTAGTCCCTTTAAGACAATCTCCACCATGCTTCTTTCCACACTTTGTGCATAAGGAAACATTCATCTTCTTTTCACCATTATTCTGAGATTTCTCCTTGAACTCCATCTTTCGTTTCTTGTCAAAACCATGAGATGGATATGTAACACCAACTTCCATTTCTACCTTGATAGCACAACACACAATTTCTTCATAGCTACTGAAGTCTCTTATAGCTAATGCCCTTCGAATAATTGGTTTTAAGCCACTAAAAAATCGATCAACTTTACTTTCAGGTTGGATGATAATTCCAGATGCATACCTTGCAAGTCTTGTAAAATTCACTTCGTATATACCAACAGATTCATCATCCTTTTGCTTTAGTTCAAGAAACTCCTTCTCCATCTTCGTTCGAAGAATACGAGGGAAGTACTTACTGAAAAACACGTTCTTGAACTCGTCCCATTCCATGGAATCAATTTCATCCCTTTGCCTCGTATTCTTGATAAGATTCCACCATTGATCAGCTTCACTTTCCAAACGATATACTGCTAAGATGACTTTATCATGTTCAGAACATTGAAGAACTGAAAATATCTTTTCAGTAGTACTTATCCATTGTTCAGCAACTATTGGATCAGTAGACCCACTGAAAGAAGGCGGACGCTGCCTCATGAAGGATTCAACAGAATGTTGCTCCTTCCTTTGCTCGTTTGGAAGTCCTGCATGATTCATAGCTTGAGAAAGTTGTGTGAGAATGGCTACAAGATTTTTCATTCCAGCTCCCATATCGTTTGGTTGCTCAGGGGGACAATCATTGCATTGTCCATTGCATTGATCAACACGGTTCCTTCGGGTTCCAGCCATCGTCTAAAACCCCAAAAGAATAGTGTGAGAGGCAAAAATCATGCTAGGGAAAACTACATAATAAATGGGTAGTACCCTCAATATCTAACATCTTAGGTTAAATTCTAAGATCGTTAGAGCAATTCTAGGACTATAACCTATACGTATACTTAACCTTAGAGACATCCCTAGACATACCTTAGAAATATCTCTAGGGATCTCACTAACGTTTTCGCATCCTAGTTTCCAAAGGTTGACTAAACCATTCCTCTGATACCAACTGTAGAGACCCGTATCCTGATGTACATAGACTTTACATTACTTTTGCGGAATACTTAGTACATAACAAAAACACACACACATAAGGATCGTAATAGTTTAGTGTCTTTGGAAACTCGGAACGTAATCTTCTAATCGTGGTGAAAGATCTTCAATATCTCCCATAAAGATCTTCCCTTCTTTTTTTTTTACCTAAAACCTTTCTTTATATCCTGGGAAAAAGAAAACATAAAAGGGTGAGCTCAAATGCTCAGCAAGGGCAAATAAAGGAAATAAAAATCATATCATATCTTTTTGAAAATCAAAACCTGCAAAAGAGATCATAATATCTTATCATGGAATAATTCATAGAAGTGAAAATGAGATCCCCATAATAATAACATAAAACTTGAAACTTTGTGGCATGCACACATAATCATAGAGAATCATTTCTTGTTAGTCAAGACTCATTGCCAAGACTATCTTAGTGGACAAAGTCCCTTTCTGAATCGAGTAACCCTCGTTTCAGTCCTGTTTCACTGAACCGGTATAACCTACCATTTCAGCCACGTCTATCTCATGAGATATAAAATCTTTACCCAATGCATTGGAGGGAGATATAGGTCCCACCCATCTCATAATGATACCATTCTTATGTGTGCCACAAAATCATAAATCATACATCATTGCATAACCCATGCAATAAAAATGGGATTCTTAAACAACATGACATCATAAAACCATTCATATAAGATAAAGGAATTCATAAACATAATTCCATCACAACATAGTCAAATCAATGTAAAAATATGGATTGAAACAGAACCCTTTATTATCTTATATGGAAAATAATTTTGATAAAACACTTGAATTGAATTCTTAAGGAAAATATCCTTTCTTCTTCAAAATCAATTTCTTTTCACAAAACATCATGCAATTTAAAAAGAAAGAGATTTTATTGAAAATAGTCATGAAATATTTTGGAGGAAGGTTCATGAAAATAAGGCTTTATAAAACCGTAAAAATCCGTTCGTGCCGTATAAGTTTAAAAAAACATTCTTTCGTACTTTTGTCGGAAAAGTCAAAAAGTACCTCGTACGAAAAATGACAAAAGATTCCTTTCATACATATTACTAAAAACTCACCGAAGGGTAAAAATGGATTTAAAAAATTGTAGGTGGATGGAAATAATATTAAATATTCAGGGAACATGGATGTGGATGATAAAATACACCCCAGTAAATACTTACAAATAAATAATCTCGGATAAAAATGAGATTGTGATATTTCCCTTACCTTAGGTCCGATTTGCTTTGTACGTGCCCGAAGCTCCTTTATAATGGTTTAAATAATGTCATTGACTTATTACAGAATCATATTCATTGTTATGATATCATATATGGTTCACTTATGACATTATATTACCCGTTCTTTTGTAAATTCCATGTTAAAGAAGCGTTTTGGGTAAAATCGTTTCTTTTGACTTGTTGTTATTGACATTATTATTACTTATATCATGATTTACTTACTTCCAGAATATAAAATATGATTTATATATCATATATATTCAGTATATATATATATATATATAATAGATAGATAAATGAAATGAAAAACACCGTTCATGGAGACGGTAGTCCGTACGTACGCATGAACGCTGTTTTCCTTTCCCTGTTGTCTTGAATGGAAGTAAGTAGATTACATACATATATATATATACATAAATCCAGTAGCATTATAATGTCATATATTTCATTATTATTTCTTATATATACTTTATAATCATTCTTAAATGGTTAACATGGAGAATGAATCTCATCGCGTCCTGGAGACGGTAGTCCGTACGTACGCACGAGCGATGATATCATTTCTATAAATATTGAATTGAATTGGAGTGGATTATACAATATATCAGAATCAATATGATTTTGTAATAACTATGTATAGTTATTCTTTACACCATTATACCCATCCATGTAAGGTGGTGGTGGAAAATAGATTACACCACGGCGTGGAGACGGTATTCCGTACGTACGCACGCGCAGTGATTTCATTTTCCGTAGGATGGATAGATGGTGAAAGAGGGTTGTTTCATACTTATAATAACATATCAGTATATGAGTGATACTGATTTTATTATTTCATAATGAAACTTCCTAAGAAGAAGAAGTGGAAGAAGAAATAAAGATGAAAGAATTGGTAAGGGTAATTACCTCTTCTTTGAAGCGCCTCTTTGAGACCTCCTCTTAGGGCACTAAAATTGGTCTTTGAGGAAGACCAGAACCTCTAGGATGTTTCTATGGAAGTGGAGAATAGATTTTTTCAGGGGTTGGCCGAGCTTGAGTGATCAAATTGGTGTGAGGAGGAGGGGGAGGAGGTGTCCTTTTATAAGGGAGGAGAGGGGCACCTTAGGAATATCTCAAAATATTATTTTATATTAAAGTCAAAATCGGTTTATAATGGTTCCAAAGGGTCTTATTTCGAAGTTAAAGTGGGGATGGGTCGAAATCCTATCAACCAATAGGATTTAGACAAGTTTAGGTTATTATTTTAACCTTATCAATTAGATTTAACTCTAAGTTAAATAATTTAACTTTTACCGTGTCTTTTTGTTTTCTTTCACTATATGGTTAATACACTTACTATAACATGCCAAAAGAACCCCAAATTGTATATTATTAATAAATATATCCGTATCTAAGTCATTTGGCCGAACCTTAGATTTTTAGAAATAAAATAACAATTAATAATATAATATTTGATTTAAAAACTATTTTGTGTCAATTTTGACACTATTTGATATATGATTTTTGTGAAAGTCATAAAATAATTATATGTTCGAACCAAGTTGATTAAATCAACACTAATATATCATAGTAACCTAGAAAATTAGTTTAAGTCATAAAAAGTCTCAAATTTCATTCATTTGAGCATTTATAACATCAATTATGTTAATATTTCCTTAAAAGGGTAATTGCAGCATCATCGTTGTGTCATAAATAAATTAAAATATTTAAAGTCTAAAAATTATAAATAAAATATCATTATGGAGGAAATCGTTTTAGCTTTCTAATGAATATTTATAGTCGAATTCATCTTATGTATAACCCCATATTACAAATGATTTACTTATTAAACATTGATTTTAACTATTTTAAACCTTCTTTAAATAAATTAATAATAAATGTCCTAATCTAATCCATGTGGGCCTAAATGGTCATATTTTATTCCTAAGTTTGTTTTTGGTCGAATTACACTTGTCCAATAGAATTAGGACATGTTTTAGGGTAATATTGATATCATATTTACCCTTAGTTACCCTATTTACTATTAACCGCGGTAAAAATAGTAAAAAGTTACTATTCACCAAAAATTATTTTTATCTCATTGAACCACATTTTACTTACTGATATCAACCGTGTCTGTCGGATTTTTGAAATTCCATTCACAGAAGTGGTAAAATTATGTTTTATGAAAAATTCAGTTTTTTAACTACCACTTAGTAGTTTCACTATTCATCAAAAAAATGAAGGTTTTCAGAAAAATGCCAAAATTTCATCCTAAGCTATATTTCATATTACGAATTCAAAAATGAAGTCTATTTTACCAAATTCATAACATAGAAGTTGCATTAATTAATTTTATAATTAAATCCCGTTGTTAAAACAAATAGCGTGTTTTTAAGAAACAATATCTATCAAAAGATTGACACTTGTTTATCTCTGGTTTAAATGTGCAATTACATCCAATGACCAACATTGTATTAAATTGTAAAAATATATTCTAAATATACTTTAAAACTACTCCAATTAATAATTTATCACTATTAATTATTTCGATTAAAAAAGTTGTTTTTAATTATAATTTAGTAATTTTCACTATTCATCAGAATATGAAAGTTATCCGAAAAGTACCAAAATTTCACCTTAGGCTAAATTCGATACTCCGAATCCAAAAATGAAGTTTATTTTGAAAAATAAGATTTACAGAGTTTTAAAAAGTGGTTATTACTATTCATAACGGCTAGTTTTAATAATATTTTAATAGCATATCGTTGTTTAGTGAAACTCGGTATTGCATATTACACACGCTATCGAGGAAGGTCGTGATTGCGTGTAATGCAAGGCAAGTCAAGGATGCGTGTTGTGAAAGCTCCTTTTGGTGTAGCGTACAACACAAGACTTTAATAAAATTAAAAAGAATATTTTTTATAAAATCTTGGGCTGTTACATCGGCTACCCGTATCTATCAGCTACAGGTAGCTCCATCCTACCCCCACGAGTTTTTCAGTAGTGCCTCCCTATTAAAAAAATTGTGTTTTAAACCCTATTTAGACCCCTCTAAATGCCCATAAATGTCCTTTAATTAAATATTTAATGGCTTAACCTGGTGTGTGTCGGTTTAAACTGTGGGTACCCATTAATGACGTATGGGGTGTCTCAACCATGTGGTCAACCCCCGACCCCGCTCGTTAAGTGGTTTTGCGTTATTATCTCAACCATCCCCGGCCTTATAATAAAAGTGTTCCCCCTGGGTTTCTTTTCTTGATCACCCTGTACTGGAGTACCTCGTTCAGACGAGCAGCTTTTCGTTCAGACGAGCCGCATCACTATCTGTGAAGTTCCACGCCCAGGATTAGCGTCAATCATTGATAACATGTATGTAATTTATCCTTCTTCTCTCCTTTTGTGTCTCATGCGGGGTGGGCATGCTCTTGTTTTTGTATATTTTGATAAACCCAAACCTTAATGAATATAATGAATGAACTTTAATGAAGGTGGAGGGTTGTGATGGATGATGTTGCTTTGATTTATGATCTTCCTTTATTTTTATGATTCCTGAATTGTGCGGGCTTATGCCTTCTGAAAATCATGGTTGTTGGTGGAATTTTTATGTGCACTAACGATCCCTTTAGCTTAGTGATGTTTAATGGTTTATTTGGTTGTGAAACCTTACTGTTAAATGTAAATCGGTGAATTACTTACATTCGGCTAAAAAAAATGAAAGCACCTGGATCAACTCCCCTATGTGATAAACCCGATTAAATTACAACAAATTTGAAAATCATGGAGTGTGTTAAATCTTATAAATCATAATATTCCAGCATGGGCCTACTTTGTGTTGATGTTTGTGGGTTGCCCTTTTATTTTCACTCACGGGCCAATTGCTGGGTGATGTGGGTGGGGGTGGGACCCCCCTGTTATTATACTCTCAATGGTTGTCAATTTGGTTGTATCTTGGGGTTCTCTTTAGTTGTGGTGGCTTTACGAGAGAATCGGGTGTGGGTGTTATGGTGGATGCTTGACTGTTTGTTTCCCGTTGACTTGTGCTTATGATTTCTAGTTTCCCAAGTTGTTTTAGAAATGTATTCCAACGTTATTATTGAACGTGTGAACCAGGATGTGACAAATGGGTATCGGTTTGGTGTGGGATGTGACTTGGACATGGTTTCGTTTGCGCTCTTTAGGCAGGCTGATGAAAAACCTAAACATTGGTTGAGTGCATGTTACCTATACATACACTTTTAGTTTTGAGTTTCTTATTCGTGCCCCACCAAAGTTGAGCACTTAGTGAAGAACACCCCCATTTAATGGGGGAGGGTGTTTTTCCCAACACTATTATTAGTGGATGGTTATTAGCTCCTTTTCTGATCCCTTTCCCGGATATCCCAAGTACCTTTGGGCAAGCTGTGATGGCCTGAATTCCATTATTATCCAAAGAAACTTATGGAGGGGTAGTGTGGCGGTTACGGCCCAGTTGTGTGTAGACTGATGGTTTTTTCCAAGTTCCTTTGGGATGAGGCCCAGGTGTCTTCGGGCGTGGCAGGGGATCCTTTGGCCCAGGTGTCTTCGGGCGTGGTGGTGGTTGTTCAGGCCTAGGTGTTTGCAGGCATGGTTATGTGTGAATGTTGTGGCCCAGGTGTGTGCGGGTGGGGATTGGTAGTGGGACTGCGTGAGGTTGTGGCCTAGGTGTGTGCAGGCGGGGTGTGGCAGTGGGACTGCAGTGAGAATGGAGGTATTGGTTTGATGTGTAGGATGTCTTTAATAACCAGTGTAAAAGTGGTGTAGGGTATCCAAACATCGATGTGCTATTATTATACATTATTTGACTTGTGTTATTTGGGGAGTGTGCCTTGGTGAGGCCTGGATGGATATTTTACCTTGTTAGGTGTTTCGTTTACTCTTTTTCCCATGGGAATTTATCATGTTCCCCCACTTGTACACGAGAGTATTTGGTTTTCCCTACTGAGTATACTTGTATGCTCACCCTACGTATATAAAACTGCTTTTAGGTTTCTATGAGGACTTCGAGGATCGTGCGGGACCATACTAGTGCAGGACCATTGGGACAGTTGCAGTTGCTTTTTTTTCTTTCTTTGGTACTTTATATTGTTTTCATTTTTGTACTTGTGGTATTTACTTTTTGAACATGCATATGGGAATGGTTGTTTTTGGCTTTACATTTAATTTCCACATTTGGTGTTGTTGGGATTTACAATCTTATCTCCCAATCCTATTAAAAGAAAAAAAGGGGCAATGCCTTCCATTTAGTGAGTGATTCTAAACCCTTGGAGTTGGTCGCCACTCCGGGACCTATTGAAGGTGGGTTTCAGGGGTCATTATCTCTCCTTCAACATGAAGAAGGATGGGCCTAGCAATCTGCTGACCCTTCCCTCCTTTTGGTGAAGGAGGATCGCGAAAGAATGGTATCATAGGTGATGTTTTAGAGATTGGATGGAGTCTGGAGTTAGAAATAGTGAGGATTGCATGGGATGGTAGTGAAAAAGTGTATAGTGACCTTAGTGCGTGAATTAGGCCAGGGAAGACCGTCTAGGAAACGTGATTTTAGGGCCTGTCGTGATCCGACGCAAGGACACTGGACCTACCGAATGACCAAGTAAGGCCACACTGATTGCAGGGTAGAGAGACACTAGTAAAGGTGCATACATCACAATGACATTTGTTCTTATGTTTCGGGGGAGTTTTGGGAATTTGAAATAAATAAGAACATTAAGAAATTTTAAGAACAATATCATGCACTACTTGGACTTATACATTCCTTGTTTACCTTGCAGCTAAGGCACCCGAAAAGAGACCACATGTGGTACAGGCGATCGAGGCCCAGAAGTCTACTTTGGCAGATCAGAAGAGAGCTGATAGAGAGGAGGAGGATGACCAGTGGCATAAGACACTTTGGGCCTTCTAACAAAAGTCCCTCGAGAAGTATGAGGGTAGCATCTCTAACATGAAGACAGAAGGCTGGATAGAAGAACTGGTGATAGCCTTCGGCTTGATCCAGTCTCCGACAGATTACTAGGTTTCTCTGGCCATCATCCAGATGCATGGAGTAGTGCATCAGTGGTGGACGATTTACCTGGGTGAGAAGAGGGAGGCTGAGGTGGCATGGTATGATTTCGAGAAAGAGTTCCGGGCGAAATTACTCTCTTCTATGATGAAGTCTGGGAAGAGGCAGGAGCTACTCTCCCTCTAGAAAGGGATTATGCCAATAAGGGAGTTGGAGATCAAGTTCATGGATCTCCTCCTCTTTGCACCAGACCTCTTTCCCGACGAGGAGTCTTGGGAAAGACACTTAGAGGAGGCGCTCCGACCATCCCTCCAGTATGCTGTTACCCCCTTTACCCTTCCAACGTACATGGAGGTCCATAAGAAGGCCGAAGTGGTGGAAAGGATGCATGATCTAGGTGGTGTAACATGAGAGGTGATCCATATGGGATCATCGAAGGGGAAGGTCGTCAGCACCAGTACTCTAGTGTTCGGATCCTCTAGGTTCCGACTAGCAGGGAGCAGGCTGCAGTAGTTTCAGTTCTGGTCCCCGTGTCCACGCCATTTTCCTTCAGGTCGATGACCACGGTGCTTCGTTTGTGGGAGCGATGGACATCTCTAGAGTCAGTTCCTGGACAGACTATAGAACGGCGGTGGTAGACAGCCCCAGCAGTCGCCCCAGTAGCATCTTCCTGCCAGGCCTTTCTAGTAGCACTAGCAGGGGCAACGAGCTCCTGCTCCTCTGAGGGAAGACGTTGCAGGTGGAGGCGGACCTTATGGATCTCCTTAGGGACCTCGACTAGGGAGTGGTCGGGGAGGTCACCGTAGTCGAGGGGCAGAGGAGCTGGGTGTGGACCGTTACATGTCGCAGATGCAGCAGTTCCAGTAGGGTCAGAGGTCGTTCAAGGTACGATTAGTTTTTTAGCACTGTTTCTTATGCCTTGTTCGATACCAGGGTTTCACACTCCTTTGTTGCACCCATTCTAGCCCGTTCTTTGGGCCTAGATGATGAGAGACTTCCAGTTCCCTTGGTGCTGAGCACACCAGTCGGAGGTCAGACCGACTTGTTATATGTTTTTCAAGGATGCAGACTGATGATATGGCAACATCAGTTGGTCAGGGATATTCTTCTACTTCAGATACAACCATACGATGTCATCCTAGGCATCGACTATCTATTATCTATGTGTGTCGTCATCGACTTATTCCGAAGAAGGGTTGTGTTCTCAAACTTGGGCTACCGGTGTGTTTTTTTCACCAATAAGAGGAGTATTCAGAAGGGAAACATGTGAGATGAACCCCTCATCTCCTTGTTACCCGAGCTGTCAGTGGAGTTAGTGGATGCTGGGATGGTGGAGGTGCCAGGGATCGTCAGCGGGATTATGGACATCTTCCCAATAGAGGTGATGACTCCACCCCTTCGACGTGATATCGAGTTCGGGATAGACCTGTAGCCTGGTGCTCATCCTTTTTCAATGGCTTCTTACCAGATGGAACCTTCAAAGATACAGGAGTTGCGGATTCAGATTGACGATCTGATGAAGAGGTGTTATGTTCTACCTAGTGCATCTTCATGGGGTGCTCCAGTCTTGTTCGACAATAAGGTAGATGGTGGTATCATGTTTTGTATAGACTATAGGAGGTTGAAACAAGTAATGGTCAAGAATCTCTACCCACTTCCAAGGATAGAAGACCTTTTCGACTAGCTAAAAGGGACAGGGTGGTTCTCGAAGATCGACATGTGTTCTGGGTATCACCAGTTGAGAGTTAAGGAGGGAGACATCCCGAAGACGGCCTTTAGGTGCAGATAAGGACACTTCGAGTTCGTAGTCATGCCTTTTGATGTTACAAACTCCCCGGCTATGTTCATGGGGCTTATGAACTCCATATTCTGGGAGTAACTGAGTCAGTTCGTAGTCATGTTCATCGACGATATCCTGATCTATTCAAGATCAAAGGAGGATCATGCAGAGCACTCGAGTACGATTTTTGAGGTCCTCCGATAGCACCGTTTCTATGGTAAGTTGTCTAAATGCATGTTCTGGATGCAAGATGTGCACTTCCATGGGCATGTAGTGTACAAGAAAGGGGTAGCGGCGGAATCATCAAAGGTTGTGGAAGTTGTTTCTTGGGTAGCACCCAAGAATGTGGTAGAGGTTCGCAGTTTCCTCGGGCCGGCAGGTTACTATCGTAGGTTCGTACCTAACTTCTCCCGATTTGTGGCCCCTTTGACATCCTTGACCAAGGAGGATCGGGTTTTCGTGTGGAGTGAGCAGTGTGAGGCAGCCTTTATCTATCTAATGGAGAATTTGGTTAGTGCCCCAGTGCTGAGGCTACCAGAAGAAGGGGCAGCGTATGATTTTTTCTGTGATGCTTCAGGGCAAGGCCTAAAATGTGTGTTGATGCAGCAGCAAGGAGTGATCTCTTATGGGTATATGCAGCTACGCCCTAATCAACTTAATTATGCCACCCACGACCAAGATATTGTAGAGGTCATTTTTGTGCTAACGTTATGGAGGCATTACCTCATAGGGGAACGCTTTGTGGTCTTCAATGATCACAAATGTTTGAGTTATATCTTCTCCTAGTAGGACATAAACATGCGGCAGTGGAGGTGGATGGTGTTCCTCTAGGATTATGACATTGAAATTTCCTACACTTCAGTGAAGGGGAATGTTGTGCCTGATGCCTTGAGCCGGAAGACGCAGAAGGATGCGGTCCGAGAGTCGGAAGACGCCTAGAATGCGATGGAGGAGTTGGTTTCCTTACACCTGGATGTGAGGATAGATAGTGGTAGAGGTTGCCTTTATTATATGAATATGAAGTCGTCTCTATTTCAGCAAGTGGAGGAGACTCAGTGGGGAGACTCAGAGTGAAAAGGGGTGCTCGACCAAGTTGACTAGAGAAATGCTCTGAAAGGATGGACAGAGGATGGTCAACACCATATGTTTTTCCATGGGAAGTTGTTTTTCCCAGAGGTGATGTGCAGAATGGTTCTTAGTGAGTTCAATAACTCACCCCTAGCGGTACACGCAAGAGTTTAAAAGATGTACCAGGGCCTAAAGAGTCAGTAATGGTGTCCGAAATAAAGTGAAAATGGAAGAGTTTGTAGCAAAGTCTGTAGTGTGTCAGCAGGTGAAGGCTGAACACCGTGTTCCAGGTGTCCTACTACAGTCTCTGGATGTCCCCGAGTGGAAATGGTAGGACATATCAATGGATTTTGTCACAGGAATACCGAAGGTTCAAGAGGGATGTGATTCCATCTAGGTAGTAGTGGACCGATTGACGAAGTCAGCTCACTTCCTTGCGATTAAGGAGTAAAGTGCAGTGGACTCTCTAGCACGAATCTATGTGGACGAGGTAGTGCGGTTGCTTGGAGTCCTGAGTTCCATAGTCTCGGACAGGGATGCACGTTTTACCTCATGAGTATGGAGGGGTTTGCATTATGATTTTGGCACCTAGCTACACCTTAGAACTGCTTTCCACCCCCAGACTGATGGGAAAACAGAGTGCACCATCCAGACTTTGGGGGATATGCTGCGGGCATGCATTCTGGACTTTGGGGGATCATGGGTGCGGCACTTTCATCTGGTAGAGTTCGCCTAAAATAATATCCATCACTCTACTATTGTCTTGGCTCTGTTCGAAGCCCTATATGGAAGGATGTGTCGCTCACCAGTGTCCTGGGCTAAGGTTGGGGAAGCTGGTGTTCTTGGCCCGGAAGTGGTGTAGTGCACGACAGAGAAGGTTCATCTTTTACGAGAGTGGATGAATGTGGATCAGGGCTGGAAGAAGTCGTATGCTGATACCAGGAAGAGGCCCTTGGAGTTTGAGGTCAGAGACCATGTTTTCATGAAGGTCTCCCCTCAGCATGGACAATAGAGGTTCATCAAGGGGATTAAGCTTTCTCCCTGGATAATCAGACCCTTAGAAGTGTTGTGGCTGGTCGGTGAAGTGGCTTATCATCTAGCGCTACCACCACCTCTACTGAGGACTCATGATGTATTCCATGTGTCCCAGCTTCGTCGATATCTACACGACGACTCCATTGTCATTGATTGGGGAGTGTTAGATATCGAATATGATGCGACCTTCATAGAACGACCAATCAAGATCGATGATCGTAAGTAGAAGGTGCTTTGTGGACGAACCATCCCCTTGGTTTGCGTGTTTTGGAGACATGGTGGGCTCAAAGAGAGCACATGGGAGCAGGAGGCCCAGTTATGCGTTCAGTACCCAGAGCTGTTTTGACTTTATGTTCTGTTTTGATCCTTGTAGTGTTGTACCTTGTTCTCTAATATATACATATATGGAATTCTTGTGCTTTATTTCCCTGTTTTTTGTGTGTGTGCATGAATGTGTATGAGGGGAAACCTGAATGTTAATCAGGACGCATTAATGTGGATGTAATTGAACCCGTGAGGGCGAGTCAGTGCCGCCCAAAGAGGATAGTATCCTGACATGTTGGAGGGGACTCCCTAAATCATATGATGGATAGTGTAACTATTCCTGGATGTAGGGGTTCTGTTCCAGCATTCAAAACGAGGGGTTTTCCCTTGAGAAGTATCTTTAGAGGGTATTTCTTCGGACCCCACTCTTCTCCTTTCTGGTTTGATCTTATATTCTCTAGGGCGAGAATAGTTTGAGAAGTATATGATGTAATGGCATGGGTTTTGGGGTTCATTACTTTGTGAAAACCTAATGTTGGGTGTTCTGGGTAGCTTGGGAATCTTGAAACGGTAGGCCTACCAGTAGACTGAGCCTACCAGTCACTCGATCTACCGGTGGCTGCAGCCTACCGGTAGCTCTGCCTATCGGTAGCTCGGTCTTCCAGTCGCCGTAGCCTATCGATAGCTCTATCTACCGGTAGCTCGGTCTACCGGTAGCTGCAGCCTACTGGAATCTCTTTTTACCGGTAGCTTGGTCTACCGGTAGCTTTCAGCTACATGTAGCTCTAGCCTACCCACATGTGTCTTTCCAGTAGCGCCTCCCTTTTTTCTCAAATTTGGTTTTAAACCCTATTTAGACCCTTCTAAACGCCCATAAATGTCATTTAATTAAATATTTAATGAGTTAAACTGGTGTGTGCGTTAGTTTAATCCATGGGGACCCATTAATGACGTATGGTGTGTCTCAACCGCATGGTCAACCCATGACCCCGCTCCTTACGCGGTTTTGCTTTCTTATCTCAAGCATCCCCAGCCTTATAATAAAAGGGTTCTCCCTAGGTTTCTTTTCTCGATCACCCTGTGCTGAAGTACCTTCGTTCAGATGAGAATCTTTTCACTCAAACGATCCACATCACTATCTGTGAAGTTCCACGCCCAGGTTTAGCATCGATTGTTGATAAAAAGTAGGGAATTTATCCTTCATCTCTCCTTTTGTGTATCATGATGGGTGGGCATGCTCTTGTTTCTGTAGAATTGGTTAATCCCAAACCTTAATGAAGATAATGAATGAACATTAATTAAGGGGGAGTGATGTGATCAATGATGCTGCTTTGATTAATGATCGTCCATAATTTTTTTGATTCCTGAATTGTGTGGGCTTACGCCTTCTGAAAATCGTGGTCGTTGGTGGTCTTTATATGTGCATTAATGAACCCTTGCCTCTGGTGATGTTTAATAGATTTTTTTGTGGTCGTGAACCCTTACTGTGAAAAGTAAATCGATTTATTACTTACATTTGGATAAAAAAAATTGAAAGCACTAGGATCAACTCCCTTCGGTGATAACCCCGGTTAAAGTACATCGAATTTTAAAATCATGGAGTGTGTTAAATCTTATAAATCTGAAAATGCCGGCATGGGACTACTTTGTGTTGATGGTATTGGGTTGCCCTTTTCTTTTCACTCACGGGCCGATTTCGGGGTGATGTGGGTGGGGGTGGGACCCCCTATTATTATACTCTCAGTGGTCGCGAACTGGGGTGGTATCTTAGGGTTTTCTTCAGTTGTGGTGGCTTTACGAGAGAACCGATTGTGGGTGTTATGGTTGATGCTTGACTATTTATTTGCCCTTGACTTTTGATTATGATTGCTAGTTGCCCAAGTAGGTGCAAAAAATGTATTCAAACATTATTATTGAACGTGTGAACCAGGATGGAAGAAATGGGTATTGGTTTGGTGTGGTTTGTGACTTGGACATGGTGTTGTTTGAGTTCATTAGGCAGGCTGAAGAAAAAACTAATCTTTGGGAGAGTGCTTGTTACCTATACTTATACTTTTAGTTTGGTGTTTCTAATTCGCGACCAACCCATGTTGAGAAATTAGTGCCGAACACCCCCATTTCATGGGGGAGGGTGTTTTTCCCAACACTAATATTAGTGGCTGGTTATTAGCTCTTTTTCTACTCCCTTTTCTGGATATCCCAATTACCTTCGGGCAGGCTGTGATGGGCTGAAGTCCATTATTAGCCCACGAACCTTCGGGCAGGGTAGTGTGGTGGTTATGGCCCCGGTGTGTGCGAACATGTGGCTTTTCCCAAGTGTCTTAGGGATGAGGCCCAGGTGTCTTCGGGTGTGGCAGTGGATCCTCTGGACCAGGTGTCTTTGGGTGTGGTGGTGGTTGTTCTGTCCTAGGTGTTTGCAGGCATGGTTATGTGTGAAAATTGTGGCCTAGGTGTTTGCGGGCGAGGCTTGGCAGTGGGACTACGTGTGGTTGTGGCCCAGGTGTGTGCGGACGGGGTGGATAGTTTACCTTGTTTGGTGTTTGGTTTACTCTTTCTCTCACGGGACCTTAGCATGTTCCCCCACTTGTGTAAGAGAGTCTTTGGTTTTCTCTATTGAGTATACTTTTATGCTCACCCTATGTATATAAAACAGCTTTCAGGTTTCCAGGAGGACTTTGGGGATCGCGCGGGACCACACTAGCGCTGGACCTTTGGGACAATTGCAGTTTCTGTTTTTCATTCTTTGGTACTTTACCTTGTGGTCATTTTTGTACTTGTGGTATTTACGTTCGGAACATGAATATGGGATTGGTTGTTCTTGGATTTACTTTTACTTTCCTATTTTGTTATTGTTGGGATTTACCATCTTATCTCCTGATCCTATTAAAAGAAAAAAAGGGGTAATGCATTATATTTAGTGAGAGATTCAATACCAATGGCGTTGTTCGCCACTCCGGGACATATTGAAGGCGGGTTTCGGTGGTCATTATCTCTCTTTTGACTTGAAGAAGGAAGAGCCTGGAAATATGCAGACCCTTCCCTCCTTTTGGTGAAAGCGGGTCTTGACAAATTATCTAATCATCTACTACCAATTTCAATTTTTCTTAATTCAGAAATAAAAAAAGAATTTATTGTTATACATTTGTGAACTTCTTGATCTGTTGAAGTGTATTTCGATTCTATTGTTATGCAAAATTCATCTTAAATACAAATCATTTTGGGAAAAGATGAGTTTGTAGTTGAAATTGATTAAAAGATGAAGTTATTCGTGTCATGTAGGTATGTTTCCTTGTGTTGTTAGTGTATAGGGAAACAAAATATCCAAAATTTAGTAAATATATTTGAAATTAAAATGTAATTTCTTTACTTTTCTTACCAAATAATTAATGTCATTTTTACCTGTAACAAAATTATTAATTTTTTACGGTTAATATTTTAATGAACATGTTTTCTATCACCCTCGATATATACATTAGGGTTAGGGTTTCAATTCAATATCCATGTTTTTAGACATGTAAACATAGTGCTTGTTATGTTGGTATACATTCATACATTCCATTTTATATTTTCAAGTGGAATAATTTTTGATACTTTTTATAATGTGGGATTTCAAAATTGTCTTTCAAAAATTCAAACACTTATTATTTCGATCATGAGTTAAAATTTAAAGGAAAAAAGATCATTTAAATTAAGATACTAAAACCCCAAATTATTTTTAAAGTAAACAAAATTATCAATATCATTCATGATATCCTACATCATTCTTAAACAAAGAACTAAAATATTATTATGTAATTATGACTATTATATAATTGTTTTGGTATATGATGGAATAAATTAGATTATATAAATTATGAAAATACATTTAACATGTGTTTATAAAATTAATTAATTGGTTACCAATTCATTAGAAATTAAAATAATAATAAATTTAATATAAAGGATGTTTTATTATAAGAAAACAATTTTTATGCACATAATGGAATTTGATATGAATAAATTAAATTTATAAATTTTTTTCAAAGATCATAATTATATATATATATATATATGTAAAATAATCAATATTTTTTTATTCCCCCAAAAAATTTTGTAACACCCCAATATTTCATTGTACATTATCTTTTTATATTAATTTAGTAGATTTCAATACAAGCAACATTGAGTTCTAGCGCACCACGACTTACCAACCAAGTTATTCAAAAAGTGTTTATGAATAGAAATAATTGAATTTTGAATTTTATATACTCAATATAATTTTATAATAAATATAATGTGTTTCTTAGACATAATATAAGAGAAAATACATTTTTTCAGATAAAAGAAGTATTTTTTTCCTAAAAATGAAATTCTAATGCCTTTTAATTGAAAAACTTTTTAAATCCAAAATTTGACACATTTATATATTAAATTTAATAAAATTAAATTATTATTTTAAATCAGGACATTATAATTTATTTTGTAAAAAAAAATTATTCTTTTTTATAACATTTATATTTTGATGAATAATGAAAAATACAAAATTTTAATTAGAAATTTTTTAATATAAAATATTTAATGTGATAAATTATGAATATTAGTTGTTTTAATATATAAATAGATTCTATTTTTATCTTTTAATACAATTTAGCTAATTATTTGTAATTTTAGATTTAAATTGTACATAAACACATGTTAATCATTTGATTTTTTTAACTTCAAAAAACCTGATTTTTGGTCCTAAAAACTAGAATTAATCTGAAATTAATTAATGAAACTCATATTTATTAAATTTGGAAAAATGGGCATCATATTCGGATGAGGAATATAAAAATTTACTTTTGGAGATTTTTTGGTATTTTTTTGATAACATTCATTTTTTGACGAATATTGAAAAACACTCGATTATTATTTAAAACTGAATTTTTTTAATAATAATAATTCTTGTTTAAATTTTTTAAAACGTCAAAATTTATACATAATAGCTATATTTGTTCAATTTAATTAATTGGAGTCATTTTATTATATGATTAGATGTATAAAATTTTATTGAAGTTTTTAACGACTTTTACCAACCTTTTAGGCACATTTGCAAATAGGTATAAACATAATTTTACCGCTTCTCTGAATATAATTTCACAAATATGAGACACATGGTTTCAATGATCAATTAAAATTATGTTCAATAGTATGATGATAATTTATTTAAAATAGCACCTATTGTATTTAATTTACCATGATTAAAATTAAATAGAGTAATTAAAGGTAAAAATGATATTATAATTACGTTAAAACATGTAATAATTCTATTGGATAAGTATATTTGGACAAAAATATATCATTGTAATAAAATAGTATCAATTTTTACCACATGTAGTATATTAGGACATTTATTATTAATTTATTTCAGGAAGAGCTAAAAGTGTTAAATTCAATGTTTAATAACAACACCATTTTAAATATAGGTTTATACATATGATATATTTGACTATAAATATCAAATAGAAAGATAAATAAATTTCATACATCATAGAATTATCTTTAAAATATTAATATATTGAATAAATAAATTTATTTGTGACACAATGATGATGCATTAATTACATTATTAATGAATGATTTAAATAATTGATATTTTATATATAAAGATAAATGTAAATTGGGACTTTTGTTGCATTAAATGAATTTATATGTTAATATGAAAAGTTATAGTTGATTTATCACATTTTTTATAATGTACTATTTTTATTTAGTTTCACAAAAACCAAATACTAATTAGTTTCAAATTTTAAATAAAGGACTTTTTAACAAAAATACTATATTATTAAATTATATAATAATCCTAAAGTTAAAAGTTTTTCCAAAATAATTATATAATTATAGATAAGTCATTAATGAACCACTTATGGTTTGCTTATCATTTTATGTTATGTTTATTTACCATGAAATATACTAATACAAGAAGACATTGTAAAAGTTAACCTATATAACTAATAGTTCAATCTAAACGATAAAATTTAATATGGTGACCTAAACTTTCCTAAAACGTATTATATTAGAGTATTTTGACTAATCCCCACATTATCTACAAAATAATTCCATTTTTTCCATTATAAAGTTAAAATGATTTTATAATAAAATAATATTTCATGTTTTTCCTAATGTGACCTTCAACTCTCTTATAAAATGGTACATAACCATCTCTCAAAATCACAACTCCAATGCCATTTGGGTCATCCAAAACCTGCTAAAATATCCTTTAAAATACACTGACTTCATCTTATATTCCTTAATTTGGTCAAAAACCAAAATAAGGAGCCCTTTTTATCAATTCAAAACCAATAACCCTTGGAAGAGGTAATTAATACATCACCTCTTTTGATGTTCTTTTCTTATTTCACATAATATTTATTTTATTTTTTCCATACTAAATTAATAACTCCACTACCCTCTACACACTGAGATTTTATTATAAATATGGTAAAACCGTATTCATTATCCTATCCATCCAATGAATGAAAAAGTCATTATATGCGCATATTTACGGCTTACCGTCTACATGTCGTGGTTTAGTTTGTTATTCAATAATAATTTTTTGGATGGGTTTAATAATGAGTATAATTGATTTAAATATTAAATATAAAATTTTATTTATTCTGTATATATAATATACTATCAAATTACAAATTCATTCACTATCAATAGAATGATATCGTCGCTCGTGTGTGCGTACAACTTATCATCATTACAATGCAATATGCTTCATTTCTCTGTTCACCATTCATTGATGATTATAAAAATATATATTATTAATAAGTATGTAATATATTAAATAATAATTTTACTTTAAATAAATATATATATATATATATTTATCTCATTTTCTTACTTCTTCTTCAATACGATATGAAAACGGAAACACCGTTTATTCATACGTAATACCTAACGTCTCCATAAATGGTGTTTCCCATTTCATATATCTATCTATTTTACATATTATTATTCTGAATATATATGATACATAAATAATTTGTAATATTCCAGACTCAATTAATTCATGATATAAGTGATACGATCAAGAAAATCATGTTAAAACAAGTATGAAAGAGAATGCGATTATTACATGAATTATTATTTTATCATATAAATTATTATTAAATGGGTAGTTTAAAGCCATAAATGAGTAGATTATGATTTCATAAAGATGGATATGGTTTTGGTGTAATTTTATAACAAACAATATTTACTATACAGGATATTAAATATACCCTCTAACGATGTATTATACAGGATTAGTGTTAATTTTTAAATCTCATTATTATCCGAGTTTTATTATGTGTAAATATTTTATAGAAAATTATTATCATACATTTCCATGATTCATAAAATAAAATAAAAAATTATTATTTCATATTTTGGTGGAAGGGTCACTTTAGAAAGATGATAATTTTAAATGTTTTAATGATTTATTTTTCTAAAACTTTTAAATTATTATCATTTTTTTAAAAATGGTTTTAACGATTTATTTATGTGGAAATGATTTTTTGAAAATGTTTATTACATTCAAAGGTTTCTCAGTGGTATGGGACACATTGATTCACAAATTTATTTTAAAATATTTACTTTATAAATTTGATACTTTTGAATGACTTCACAAAAAAGGAAATTTCTCTCAAAACATTTTACTAATAATTTTCAACAATGTTAGCATCCTTTACTGGATATTATTATTGATTGAGTTTGATTAATTATAATAAAATCATCTATATTTTATTGAATGTGTTATCATATGTTTGACTGTGAATGAGCTATTTTTATATCATTCATGGTTTATGGTTAAAGTACTAGCATTTCTTATGCTAGTTTTAATACAAATGATTATGTTATTTTTCATCATTTTCATATGAGGAATTCTTTGGAATTAGTAGGTGACTAGTGGAGCCTGCTTTAGCTCCAGGATTCATCAGTAGGTCTCATGAAAAAAAAGACTATTGTCTTGTCACATGGCCTTGAAAAAATATAAACATGTAGTCTTGGAAAGAGGCATTGACTATGTTGTTATGATGTATAGAATTTTGAATTCGCTCATTATAAAATCAGTTGTTACATGATATTATGAAACTAGTAGAATATCCATGTTTATGTTTATATTGTTGTTTTTGATTTATTTTTTCCATATTATGTTTAATTTTATGTTCAAAAGGGTTTTGTTTTTATTATAGATTTTTTCAAAAAAATTTATAGCTTCTGCTAAATTATTTTCCCTTACTGAGTATCTCAGATCACACCTTCCCTTATGTTTTGGTTTCCTAGGATTCCAAGATGTGTATTATGATTAATATGTCAGTTTAAGCTAGTGGTATAATAGTATTTTGAAAGAATTATTTATGTTGTGTATTATCATTGAATGTCTTATGTAATGATAATGTATGTAATCTATTTTTTAATACTACTGAATTGATCGGTCCTTTGGGACATGATTCATTGTAATAATTACAACATTTTAAAATATATCACCGAATCTAGATAATTGGGATCGAAACCATAGATTTAGTATCATAGGATGTTTAACAATAACCATGTATATATATTTATATAAACTCTGATTTTGAAACATTTCCATAAGATATACCATGAGGATTATTATATAAGAATATCCAATATTTTTGGTATTGTATATATTTTATGATTGTTTTATGTAATACATTCTTTTCTGGATACGAGAAGGTAGAGGCAGCTTTGGCACAAATGTACCTAGGATTGAAAACTCTAACAAGGAGTTTCAGTCTAGACCTGCGGTATCCTAGTACACAACAATGGGTCTTGCTGCACTATTGGTTATGATAATCATAAGGGTTTGCTTAAGATAATTCATATTTTCTTTATAATCCATTTTGAATTATTTATGAGTAAATAACAGCTCAAATAAAAAAATATTATCGATTATATTCATAAACTGTTCAATTTTTGTTATGTATTTTACATGTTTGGAATTATGAATTGTGATTCATAAATTATACTAGTGTATACCATTTTTTAGAAATGGTTCCTAGTAGAAGTAATTGTAACTCCAACAATATGCATGATCCAATGAGTAAGAAGGATCATTTTTTTCATTGTCAAAAGCCAACATTTATAAGGGAAATAGGCTCCCATATATTCTAATCATATGAAGAAATAATATAATGTGTTAACAAGATATGATAATATTTATCTGTTTCCATTTCCACTGAATAAAATCTAGAGAAGAAAATGATGGTAGAGAGGATGATGGATAAATAAAATAAGGGAATGTTGAATATTCCCATAAGTGAATATTGTGGTAAGAATAAACATGGTAAATGTATATAGGTAGTAGATGTTTGTTATAAGTGTAGATAGAAAGGACACAAAGTACGAAATTTCTAGGGTAAGATAAAGGAATCAAATGTACAATTATTCATCTGTAAGGAGTTCAGACACTATCCATATCAATGTCCTAATCATCAGAGTATACCAAAAATGAAGCTGTTGGAAAATAACTATGTAACTATAATACCCCATATGATGGGGAATTACTAGTGTTCTTATGTTGTTATTAAACAATTATTTCATTTGAGTGTTGTATCAACAATTTACTAGTTTTAAAAATTATAAAGTATATAAGGATTGTACTGAAATACTATTTAATTAAGGATTTGAGATTGTGTGGTACCCTGAAAAGTGACTCAATAACAAGTTATTTTTTTGGAAAATATATGGTTAAAGGAAATATAAACCTTAATATGGTCCTGATACCGAGGTATTGTTTTAGGAATAAGAGATGATTGATATGGATAAATTGTATTGGATATTATTAACAACAATAGAACTAATTAATGGTTAGTTTATTCCTTCATTGTTGGATATTACAACATTTTTTGATTTAAGGAGTGAATCCATTATTCAATATTTTACAGAAGTAATAAAGAACTACATACTTATTCAAATATGGTTTTCTTGAAATTCATTTTATTACAACATTTTAATGGAATACACAATAAAGTTATTCACATGTATATTATGTGACCATCCTTATATATATTGGACAGTGATTTCATATAGAAGTATTATGGATAAGTATAAAGGATAGAATGAATTAATTTTGACTTTGATTATTATTTTTGAGGTTAAATAAATTCTTAATATTATTTTTGGATTGTTATAAAGAGGATAACATGATGTTCGGCTGGAAACTCGACACTTCTGTCAAGGCTACGAGACATCAACCTTCAACCTAAGGGTGATAAAGGTGCATCACCTACTACAAGTCTTAATGATGTAATTTTTTATATAATGTAGTTATTTTAAATGATCTGATAGATGAATTATAAGTTCATTTTTTCAAACCTTATACGATTAGGATAAACTGAATATTTTTTAGTTCAATTATCTTCTAGAGTGAAAGATGAGTTTCTTGGGGAAATTAGTTAATGGGTGGAACTCTACATGTTTAGTATGTAATTATTCTATGAGGAAATTAATTATAAATATTTAGGGAAAGGATATTAAATCACGAAATGTGTTATCCTTATACCTTATGTTTTGATGAACAAATAATATATTAAGTCATCATAGATTTATGTCATTGAGGCCCTCAATTTTCTCTTTATTGTTTACTTGTTTGTGAATGATGAAATCAATCTCTCCATATAAATATTTATGTTTTTCCATAATTATGTGTCTATAATTTCCACCAATGTTCTCTTATTTAAAACACTGATTTTGTGGCTACTTTTTCATTTCCCATACCTTTTTATTAAGACTAAATTTTATTAACCAAATTTCTGATGCGGGTTTTCCCCAATAGAATTTTCTATTTAAAACATTTTATTTTCGTAGAACAATTTTGTAATTGTGAGGAAACAATTTATTGAATTTGGGGACAATGTAACACCCCAATATTTCATAGTATATTATCACATTAATGAAATTAAGTAGCTTAAGTTACATGCAACCGCATGTTTGAGCGAACCACAACTTACCAAACAAGCCGTTCAAAACATGGTTATGAATATTATTTACCAAATTTTGAATATTCTATTCTTGTTGTAAATTTATAATACATATTTTGTGTTTCATATACAAATTATACTAAATTTTTTTTTAGTTTAAAAAATATTTTTTTCCAAAAAATTATATTTCACATCCTTTTAATGTAGAATTTTTTTAAATCCAATACTTGACACTTATATATTAAATGTAATGATATTAAATTATTCTTTATAAGAGATACATAAAAAATAACATTGGATTTATTTTAGTACTATTTATATAGCATTAAATTTTTGATTAATTTTCAGAAATACAGATTTTTAATTGAAAACACATTTTTTAATCAAAAAAATTTATATTGTAAAATTATACATTTTTTCTGGTTTTAATGAATAATTATATTTTATTTTTATCATTTAATATAATATACATCATTGGAAGTAATTTTACAATTAATTTGTACATATACACATGTCAATCTGCTGATAATTTTCACTTTTTAAAACATACTTTTATGTTTTGATAATGGGAATTAAGTTTAAATTAATGAATTCAAGAAATGTATTTTTAATTATGTAAAATAAAAATAATTTTTGGATTCAAAATATCAACATTATATTTGGGTGAATTTTTTATGTATTTCTGAAAATAGTTATTTATTAAATAATCGTGACGAAACCCTATGTTATTATTTAAAATTGACTTTTATTTAAATAATTATTTTTTATATTGAAATTTATTTTAAATTTAAAACAGATTAATAATACCTATATTAGTTCAATTTTAATCATTGTATTAAATTTATAATAATATTATATGTATGAAATTTTATTAAATTTTTAACATCTTCTACACACATTTTAGACACATTTTAAATTTTTTATAAAATGTATTCATACTACATATGTGAATTTAATTTCAAACATCCAATTGACAAGGTTGGCATCAATAAGTAAAATCTAGTTCAATGTGATGGAAATTATTTTTTGGTGAACAGTATGTTTTGAATTTTATTTACCATGGTTAAAAGTAAAATAGGGTAATAAAAAGTAAAATGATATTATAATAATCCCATCCAATGTCATAAATCTATTGGATAATTGTATATCAACAAAAATAAACCATCAGAACCAAATATAATCCTTTTTTCCACTTGTTTTAGATTAGTACAATTATTATTATTTCATTTGAAGATGTGTTAAAAGTGTTAAATTCAAATATTAATAATTAATCCTTTTAATTATATGGTTATACATAAGATAAATTTGACTATAAATATTCATTATGAAGAAAAAAATATTTTCTACTTCATGATATTTTATTTCTAATTTATCAAAATTATATAACTAAATTTATTTATGACAAAACGATGATGCAAAAAAATCATTGTTAATGAAAGATAAAAATAATTGAAATGATAAATATCAAAATACATGAAAATATAAACTTTTGATTCATTAAAAAGGTTTTCTTGGTTAATTTGAAATGTTATAGTTTATTTAATATATTTTATTTAAAGTAATCATTTTTTTTCTTTCACAAAAACAAAATACTAAATAGTGTCAAAATTGACATAAATGAGGCCATAAAAAATTACTATATTATTAAAAACAATAAAATTCCTAAAAATCTCTTTTTTAGGAAATGGACATATATAATGATATATATATGTAATTAATTAACCACATGAGGTTCTATTGTAATTTATAGAATTTTTATTAACCATGTTATACAATAATACATGAAGACATTGAAAATGATAAACTATTTATCTAAGAGTTATATCTATAAGAAAATGTAAATATGGTGACCTAACAATGTATAAAACCTATTGTTTAAAGGATTTAGACACATCCCCACGTTATCCTAGAAATAAATACATTATGAGCCATTATAACATGAAAATGGATTTATAATAAAATAACATTTCACTGTTTTTCTAAAGTGACACTCACCACTTGTATAAAATTGTACATCACCTTATCTCAAAATCAAACCTCCAAAGCTATTTTACTTGGCCGACCCCTCTTCAAATATCCTCTAAAATACCATCACATCACCCTAGATACATTAATGTGATCATAATCTAACCTAAGGAACCATTTTCCTCAATTGAAAAAGGAGAACATGAAGAAACGGTGGTTACTCCATGACCTCTTTCAAAGTTATTTTCTTCTTTGAAATCCTCATTCTTTGATTTTTCCATAATAAAATAATAACACTTGTATCTTCTACATTCAGATATGTTATTATAAATATTTTAGAACCATATTCATTATACAATCCATTCAACGAATGGCAAAGTCACCATACGAGTGTCTATATGGCTTCCGTCTCCACGTCGTGGTGTAGTTTGTTATTCAACACTTCATTAATCAGATGTGTATGAAAATGAGTATAATAAATTAAAATAATAAATATAAAAAGTTAAATATTATTTAAATATAATATACCGTCCAGGTATAAACTATTTAACAATTATTAGAATGATATTGCCTCTCTTGATTACATACGGCTTATCATCTCCACGATAAGATGATATTCATTTCCATGTTCACCATTCAATGATGATTATAAAAATATATATTATTATAAAGTATGTAATATATAACATAATAATTCTATAGAAAATATATATAGATACACACATACACGTATATGTTATTCACTTAGTTCTATTAAATACGATTTGAAAACAGAAACAACATTTATGCGTACATGTAGCCTAACATCTCCATAATCAGAGTATTCAATTTCATATATTTTTCTACTATACAAATTTATATTATGAATATATATGAATCCTAAATAATTTTTCATATTCTTTAAACAATTTAATCATGATATAAGTGATATGATCATGAATAGTAAGTTTAAACTTGTGTGATAGGGAAAGAGATTATTACCATAAAATTATTTTTATATAGAAATTTTGTTTTGATGGATATCATAATGAGTTAAATGAATAATTTATGATGTCACAAATATTACTATGATTCGGGTATAATTTAATAATATATAATGGTCATTATACAATAGGTTAAATGTACCATCGATCAATGTAATGTAAAGGGTAAGGGTTAGTTCTGCAATCTCTTTAATATCAGATATTTTTTATGCATAGGTATTTACTAAGACATTCTTATTATCCATGTCTATGTTTCATAAAAATGTTTTTAAAATGAATATTTTTTGTTTTTTTGGATGGGATTATTTATCCAGATGTGTTTTTTAAATGATATAGTGATTTAATTTTCTAAATATATTGAATTATTTTGAATTTTTTAAATACAGTTTATGGATTTTTTAAAAAAAATGATTGTTTTCAAATGTTAATTACTTTAAAACTTTTCAATCTAGTATGTTACACTTTTATTCAAAAATCTATTTTAAATTATTTACATTATAAATCCATGAAATTTAAATGATTTCATAAAAAAGGGCATTTCTCTCAAAAAGTTTTACTAATCATTTTTAACTATGTCCACATCTCTTACTGGATATTATTTTTATTGATATTGATTTAATATAATATAATATTCCATATTGTATTGAATTCATTATGATATTATTGACTGCCGATGTTCTATTTTTATACCATTTATGGTTTATTGATAATGTATTGACATTTCATATGCTAGTTATAATATGAATGTTTATGTTATGTATCCACATTTTCATATAAATAATGCATTGTACATAGTAAGTGACAGGTATAGCTTGAGATTGCTCATCGATCTATCAGTAGGGCCAATGAGACAAACTAGTGTCTTGGAACAAGGACTTTATAATATCTTTATTTGTACTAATAGCATGAGGACATGACTATATAGATATTATTTCCATTTATATGTGTTTTCTCGTTATGAAATTTTATATTACATGTAATTATTTGACTAATAGACTATCCATGTTCATGTTTTATATGGTTATCCTTGACTTATTTTATTCTATATTATGTTCAATTTTTTTTAAAAGGTTGTTGTTTTTATTACACATTTTTCTGTAAATGTTTATATCTACTAAAAAATTATTTTTCCTTACTGAGAATCTGATCTCACCCTATTATTATGTTTTTTTTCTAGGATTCCTTGAATTGTATTATGATTGATATCTATTTTTATTCTAGAGGAATAATGGCATTCTCAATGGACTATTTATGTAGTGTTTCATGTTTGAATGTCTAATGTAATGTTTGTGTGTGTAACATATTTTCCAATACTGGTAATCTAGTCAGTCCTTCAATATATGATTACTTTTAATCATGCCAATGTATTATAATAATTCAACAACTCTAGGTAACTGGGGTTGGGGAGTTTCAAATTTTGATATGATTATGAAAAGAATAAATGAAATTTTATCCCTAAATATTCTTTTTTCTAAACAGAATCCCTTCAACCTTTCAACGTTGTCCCTTTTGTTAAAATAACATTACAATCATTTATAAATATTATTTTTTTAAAAGCATCATTATTTTTGAAATTGAATTATTATAATAATATTAAGCTGAAATTTTTGGATTCATGAGAGTAGTTTTTTTATGAATAATGTAGATAATGAATTTTAATTTAAAAATATATTTTTTGACTAATTTATTTAGATAGTTAAAATATATTTTAAATATATTTTGAATCATAATTTGGTAAACTATAGAATTATTATATTATTTAGGTAATTGAAATCAATTTTTCTTGAAATTATATATAAAAATAGAATAAAAAATAATTTTTTTCAAGATAAAACCCAACTTTCTAATTTTTTATTTAGGTTTTTTAAAATTTATTATTTATAATTTTGAAGATTATGTTTGTTAAAATAGATTCCATATTTGGAATAATAAGGTCAAAATTAGTATTTATGTATAATTTCTTTTTTATCCATTAAAAAATTATAGTGGTAAAAAATACCATAGTATAGGTATAATTGATAAAATGGTTAATGCTACAGGGTATATAATTAAAATAATAAAAATCTATAATATTTAATTGTTTATTGATGTTTTTATCAAAAATATGAAATTAAAATTAAATCATTAATTATATTCAAAATTCATTCAAATTAAATCAATGTATATTTAGTTGGCTATAAATATAAAATAATAATTATTTTGTCACTTAAAACTGCCCTTTATAAAGTAAAAATATCACCACTCCTAACCCCATTTATCCTCACATGGCTTCAAACAAAAAATATATTCCAAACTATCTCTCAATAACACTACACATCTCTATATGAATCTCATCTCAATTAAATAAAAAATAAAATGTCTTTAATTGTTTTCCAAATGTGGTGATATTTAAGAGGTGGTTGAACAACAAAATATTAAAGGGAAGAAATAGATATTGATTTATTTTCATGATATTTAATTCTATGAGAAATATGACTTATTCACCACTAATTTAATTCTTTTGGTGTATATATTTACCTTTTTATTATCATTTAAATATTATCATTATGTACGCGATACATAATGAATCATTTTAATATTCTTAATATTTATGGTGTATACTATTTCACAGATTATAATGTCTAAGGGGGTTTCATAACCCAATTTCCATGCTTTGTGTTAAATTACAAAGCCATTATCATGTTGTCATGGGATAATGATTGAAATGAAGTTTGAAAATAATATATTAAATTTCCACATGTATTATTTGAAATTATAAGGAACACTCAAAAATTATTCATTTGATTGAACTACACATCAATGATATGATATTGGTAAAGTATATTATTTTAAAATTACTCCTTTATTGTTCATTTTTTAAATTATATATATATATATATATATTTATGTGTAATGAATGTAATTTTTTTCCTTATTTAATCTTATAAATTTCTAAGCACAACATAAAAATTCATATAGATAATTTTAATGTGAATGTTTTACATTATATGTGTGTGATATTTCAATATGTTTTCTTTAAAAATGAAAATTTATTTTGTTAAATGAATATTTATATGATGAGATATTTTATTTTTATTTTATGGTTCCTATATATTGTTTATAATTATTTGAGGTTACATGATATACTAATGATAAGTGGAGAAGTAATAAACCAATAACGAGTATTTATAAGGAAAACAAATGATGTGTACTTCTATAATAAACCATGGATGGGTTGTTACATAATAACCTCCATTTCATTGGGTACTATAGAGATGAAATTTGAAAATATTAGTTTTTATTTGTATATGAAGGTCTTTGCACTATTGGAGCTCATGGGTGAGCCTGATATAGCCTATATGAATATGAAAAACATCATACCCCTCTAATAAATTATTGATGGATTATATTAGAAGTCAGTCTTATAGTTATTCTATTTGAAATGCTACGTTAAAATAATATTATTAATGTGATTATATAGATTTAAAAAGGGTATCATTTTACAATATATAATTTCTACTGAATTTAATTTAAATTAAATTATAACATCCTATAATTTAATACATGGATATTAATTCAAAATATATGAACTTTTATTAAATAACAAAATAAAAACAGACCTGCCAGTATAACACAATTTTTTTAAAAAAAAATGGGAAACATATATTATTGGTTCACCAACAACTACATCATCTCTTGCTTAGTCTATCATAACTATAACCCATTTTGACACATCTTACTTAACATTCTTCTTTACATATCAGTGGTAATAAACACAAGAATGGATGATATATGATGCTCAGTAAAGGTAAAAATGGAATATATCAATCATATCATAATCTTGGGACATAACAACATATGGAAAACATTTCAAAATAATATATTTCATATAATATATCATTATGTCATGTCATGGGACAAATCACAGATGATTGTAAAGAAAATATTTCCCGACATCATAAAATGTGAAATAAAATTGTGTAATATATATATGTATTGAAAAAAATTTATTTATTATATAATTATAAATTCTAAGACCACTGTAGTGAAAAAGATTATATTAATAAACCATTTTCACTCCTCATTGTGGCCATGAGAGACTGAATCAGAGTTTCTTCCCATTACAGAATGGTATTTCTGATCTAAGATCATTTACAATTATATTATTGTCTATATGATGTTATATTAATATTTACCTAATGAATTGGAAAAAGATATAGCTCCCAACCCTCAAATAATGAAATATATATAAATTTGTTCTAGATGAAAAGAAATCAATTTTCATTCCAATTCCCATAAAATAAAATAGGATTCATAAACATCATTTTATCATTACGTATCCAATGTAAGAGAAATGTGTTTTATAGTTGTAATTCCATAATAAATTTAATCCAACCACAAGTATAATAGGTATAATTTCATTGAAAAAAATCTCTATTAAATCATAATTAAAATCAAAAAAATATATCTTATATGGAAAAAACATATGAGATATCACATGAAAATAATTATTGAAGACAACATCATTTCTTCATCGAAATGTTTTTTATTTTCTGAAAATGCTGAGAAATAATAACTATATAAATTTTATTTGAAAATAACATTCTAATCATGTAAGGGAAGACTCAAGGAATCATGTATTCATGAAATTGTAAAAATATATTCATGCCATATAGTTTAAAAAAAATATTCCTCTAATAATTTTTCTAAAATATAAATAGTACCCTATCATGAAAGAATACAGAATAATTCATTTCAAAACATTTATTAAAAATATATAAATTTTTATAATTGAGAAAAATTATTTTTATACGAATATTAAAAATAATTTGGAAGTGATTCTTATGAAATACTGAAATGGAAGATAAATATTCCCAAGTAGATACTTAATTTTAAATAATCTCGAATAAAATTTGATTGTAAATTTAACCCTTACCTTATGAAATATTTACTTAATATGTATGAAGACCTCTTATATAATTTATTAAATAATATAATTAATTTATTATTTAAAAATGTTCATATTTATAATATCATATATGATCATATTGTCTCCTGTTTGATCAGAATATTTCATTATTACTCATATTTCTTGTGTTAACTGCTTCATTTTTAAATTCATGTTTATTAAATAAGTCATAATTATTATGATTAGGATATAGTTCAATAATTAAAATAATTATATTAAGGTAATATAAATCATATGTATTCATTATATACATTTATATATTATTTTTTTATTCATTATTATATAAAATGAGTATCATCATGTTGTGGAGACATTAAATCATATATACACACGAGGAATGGCATAATTCCATTAATGATAAAAGGGTATATAATTGGATGGTATATATAATGTCCTATAATAAATGTGATGTTATAATTATCATATATATCTATTATTTCCCTCATTATATCCTTATATGAAATCAACTGATGAAAAATAGAATACACAATGGTGTAGAGACAATACACCATAATTACGCAAGTGTGGTACATTCATTATTCAAAGGATAGATAAGTGGTGGAATATGGATTTTCCATAATAACAATTGCATCTCATAATATAGTTTATAATTCATTGATTACATTCTAATTTTAAAAACACATTAATATTATGTTAAAGAAGAAACACTCTTGGAATAGTAGGTAAATGTATTTAACTCTTCCTTGGAAAACGTCCATTAGATCTCCACTATGGGACACTAGGGCTTGACTTTTAAAAATACCAAAACATATATAATTAATAATATGGATTTTATATGAGTTATTTTAAAGTATTATGGAGCATTAATGTTTAATATTATTTGAATATGTGATAGAATAAGTGACCATCTATAATTGAGGTTGGTGAACTTTTGGAATCTCCAAAAATATTAATTTGTAATAAAATTAATAGAAATAAAAATACATCGTATATTAAATTTATTAGAATATAATTCTAGATATGGATCTAATAAAATTAAAAAATATATTTTACAGGTGTTGGTATTATTTTATACCATATCATTTTCATTAACACTTTGTTAGCCTATTAAAATTGTAACTATGCTAATAAAATATTCAATATTTAATGTTTACACATTTTACTTAATTTAGAGAATTAAATAAAAAATTTAAATATTTATAACATTTATTACCACCTTATAATTTTATGTAATTTTTAAGGATGAATTATGATTTTTGAATAATGAATGAAAATTTTGTATTGATAAATTTTATTTTCAATCAATTTTGTAATTATTCATTACATGTAAATTTAAAAGTAAAATTTTAAAAATTTAACATTGACAAAATTATTTTATTATATCTATAACAGTTCATGAAAGTCCATAATATATTTTATCCCATTAATTATATCAAATTATATTTTTATTGAAATTTTTTAGTAATATTTTTTTGTTATTTCATTGATAAAATAACAACTACATCAGTGGAATGTAATTATTTAGTATAGTAATTTATTTATAAAAATTGTAAATAAATACCATGATGATGATAAATATTATATATATTAGAATGATATTTATAGTTTAGAATATTTTTGTGTAAAAAAATATAAAAAATAATATAATATTGAAAAAAAATATGTTACATCTTCTATTCTTTATTTAAAAAAATATTAAAATACCGTAATATAATAAAAGTGACAAAAAATTGGAAAAAAATTATATCATGAATATAAATTTATCGAAATAAAAAATTACAGTTAGATTTGTTAATTAAGTTAATTTTTTCCTATGTGGGAACATAAGGGATATTGATGACATAGAGTGTAATTTTTAGACATTATACTATTTAAATATTGTATAAGTCATTTTCATGGAGATGTTTCCACTAAAAAAATTATTTTCGAAAGAAATTTGTTTTCTGTCATCTCTTATTCATCAAATAATTTTTTTTACATACGTTAGAGTCATTTTATAGTATTTATATTTTTATATACAACCTAAATTGGTCAATTTATCCTTTATTGTGGTAATAATATTTACCATTGTTACATTTTATATTTTCCCAAATAGAATGGGATCTACTTACTAAAAGAGTAATTTTTGAATCGAATTTTTTAATATATTATTCAAAATTCAAAACATAGATTTTGATTAATTATGTTTAATATAGAAAGTATAAAATTCTATGAAAATAATTTTTTAGAAAATTTCCATTTTAGAATATAAAAATTGTTTATAATAAATTGATGTATAAAATAATTTTTATAAAAAATAATATGTTAATTTTAAATATAAAATATATAACTAAAATATAAATCTAATCCAAAACATAAATTTTCCTTGTAAAGACTTTATAAATGCTTATCAATAATAATCAGTATGGTAAATATTCACTAAAAAATTAATTTTTTCTTAAAAAATTATGATAACATTAACATGATAAAATAAATGATTGCATTATTTTTTTCTAATAAATTTTCATTAATAATAAATTATCAATATTTGTGAGCACTAGTACTTTTTTCAAGAATAAAGTCTTTTCTCTAAAAATCATGTTATGATTTTTTAAGAACTAATTCATATTGAGTTATATTTATTTCAAATGTTTGATATTCATATTTATTACTACAAAAATAATGTATTGTTTATAATGGTCATTGAATAATAATATTTTATGTTGGTTTTTTCTAATCTCACGGTTTCTTGCAACACATGCTATTAAAGATATAGAATTATTTAAAGTGAAATATTAATTGAAATACCAAGGTGTTACATTATTCCACTTCAAATGAATTTATCCCCCAAAATTCATCACATGCATAAAAAACATGTGGATGCCTCTACATAATAACATCATATAGTAATAATGTTGCATCCCAAAATTGGTGGTTCTTCCATTAAAATTTAATAAAGCGAGTGGTCCACTTTCATATGAAACTCACTATGTGATACTAAATCTCCATCGGTTGATCATCATATAAATGATCTTGGTCTAGTGGTATAAATTTAATGTATATAACATCTCTAGAATAAGTAATTTACATTATCTAGATAGTTACATGGAACAAATCATGTACTTGAAAGATATTTTTTGGATGACCGAGTTGATAATCTACCTTCCCAAAATGATACAAAATTACAAATGGACCAATATACATTGAGAATTACATTCCCTTATTTCCAAATCTCACACATGACATGCAATTATATATTATTAGAGATACATTTTCACCTACTTCATACACTATATCATTTCATCTATTTTAAACAATAATATTTTTCAACCCTAAACTAATTTTATGTACTCTGGAATAGGCTTGACCATCTCTATAATTTTGCTAACAATATAAGGTCCAAGAATATTTCATTCCCCAACATCATTCCAACATGTAGGAGTCCTACACTTCTTACCATATAAGTACTTATAAGGATCAATATGAATAATGGATTGAATGTTATTATTTTAAGAAAATTATTCCAATGGTAGTTATTTATCTCAAAAAACTTTTAATTCCATAGATAATTCTCCCAATATTTTTTCTGGAGTTTGAAGTGTCCTCTCATACTGGCCATCTGACTGATGTTGATATCTAGCGATGAACCTTAACTCTGTATCTATATCCTGCTGGATAATTTTCTAGAACATATTGGTGAACATAGGATCCTGAACAAATATAATTTAATTCTTTACTCATTCCTGTCCTACACCTTCATTTATATATATATCTTGGAATTATTATCAAGAGGTAAATATTCTCTAACATAAATGATGTGTACTGTAATTCTAATGTGATCAACTATAACCCATGTATCATAATAGTCTTTATATGTTTTGGGATGTCTAGCAACAATAACTGTGGTGATTTTTCCCATACAAATTATTTTTGTAGTAATGGTTAGGACATCCCCTTATACATTTTTCTCTCATCTATAGCATTCATACAAACCAGGAACGGAGAAAAATATTCTGCAATATCTGTCATTATTCCATCCCACCAGAAATACACTTTCAATAACTCTTCATCATTGCACATGCATGATTAATAGATTATTACTAACTACGATCCTCACCCAATATCTAACTCATTAATTCTAGTATCGGTGGGACAAAAACACAGTTCTATGGAGTTATTATTCAATAAATATCAATGTTGAACTCAGAAAAATTTTCACCTTCTTTTTCAACATGATATTTACCTTTCATCCTATATGATCATCACTTGAATAGATGGTAGAATAGAAATATAAGAATGCTAATATTTTCTTCAATCCTTTACAATATATATATCTATTTATTGAAAATCTATAAATTTTGGATTTTTTGTGATCATAATCCTAAATATAAAATCATGATACTTCTTCTCAAATCATATTGGAAATTTTTAAGAAGTTCAAATAATTATTTGTGGTCCACAAATTTCCATGTAAAATTTCATTAATTAAATGATAATATTACTTGTCTGCGAAACATTACGGTGGATGATTCTGAGGCCCGGAGTGTTCAGAATCTATTTTTTCTGTTTTGATCTGGTACGTTTAGTGAATGTTCAGGAAATATTCTATAACATTTTAACCGGTGCTCATAATAGATATATGAGGGCACCTTTGAACTCATAGATCTGATATTCTCTTAAGGAGACTTTCACCACGGTGGTAGTAGGTCAAGAATAAAAGATAGTTTTTTGGGTTTTTTGTGGAAAATAATAAAATTAAAATGAACTACACATTATTTTATTTTTGAGCCACAATGTGGAAGTTGGAGGTGGGATCCACCAGAACTAAACCTCCTTGTGGGAGTTGATGTGTGGGGACCACCCGACCATAGCCTCTCATGAGAGGTTGTGATGGTGTGGCCCACCCGAACCTAACCTCCCATGAAACGTTACGGTGGGGGGGGGGACCACCCGGGACTAAACCCCCATTTTAATGATGGAAAACCTCTCACATCCCCTCATTAATGAGGGTGATTCTTTCTACCCCCTTGTTTAACTGTATCAACTATTCCTATCTTTTAATTGTGTCAACCTCATAATCTACTTTTTTGGAGCCAACATAATTAATTCGCCCATATTGAATTATTATTCCTACAAATTAATAGAATATACTATCTATTATTCATGGATACACTTTTATTTTTTTGGAAAAAGGAGAAAGGAGATTTTGAGAGAAAAAATCTCACCAATGGAGAACGAAGAATGATGAATGAATTCTTCCAATGATGAATGCCAGAAATGAGCACCTTTGACTTCTTCCTTGTAGAAGAAACAAACGTGGGATTTATTCCATGACTGACCCTCCCTCCTCATCATCGTCAATGAACCAACACACTAGCTCGAGATTGGAAGTGTGTGGCAGACGTGACGAATGATGACAACTCCGTCTTCTTCCCTGTTACTTAGTCGACGAACAAAGAACAAGGTTGGGGTTTTATTTGAATATGATATTATTCCTTTAATTCTTCCCTTGTATAACAAATAATCATGGTTGATGATTTTCCTTGTGGGTTGTGAATTGTTTTTTTTTTGTGGAAAGATGCAGGGTGTTGATAAAAATATATTCTTTTGTCTTCTTCATGGTAATTCGTTGAAATTAAAGAATGATGGAACCACATGATACTTCCCTAAATGCGGAGATTGCGAGCCAATCAAACATGGCCCGAACCCCCTCTGTTGTTCTTCCTTGAGATGTTCTTCGGCATGGCGATGAAGCGAAGATATGACAAAGGAGTCGAAGGAAACCAGCGCCGCCCCCACGATGCTACGCCACACCGGGCCGAACCGTTCCACCCTAGTCGCACCACCCACGGGTCGAACAAGCCCAAGCCGTTCCGCACCCTGGTTGTGCCCCACTCCGGACTCACCGCACCCCAGCTCCTTGTCGTCGCGCCTACCATGCACCTTGCACCTCTCACGACACCCTCCTAAGCCCCAGCCAAGCCAGATTCAACCTGCACCCTGCGACTCTACCTTTCGCGTGCCTCGCGCACCCCACGCCCCCCGAGTCTCCACTAGCCGATCGGGCTGCTCGCCAAGCCGTCTGTGCGCCCAGCGACACCCCGGCTGAGCCGAACTCCCAACCCCAGTCACGCCACCCCAGCCCAGGGTCATGAATCACCAAGTATAACCCTCGCGGTTCCATCTAGGTCGAGCCACACCCTCATGGTGACCTCAGGGTGGAGCCTCCCACTTGGCGCCCTCTCTGCCAAACCACCCTCACATTGACCCGTGAACGGTCCACGCCCTCGCGACCTGTCCGTGCTCTCGCCTCCCTCCACGACCCCTCATGACCTGCTGAGTTGGGCCATGTGGTTTGGGCTTAACCTAAAGGGGTGGCCCATATAACGGGCTGGGCCAGACCCAATGGGTCATGCCGGGTCAACCCAGACGGGTCGGCCCAAACTACTTCGGCCAGGGTCAGTCAGACCTAGTCATACATGACCTGGGCCCACTACGACCCTTTACTTTTTTTGGACATATATTTGGCATCAGTTGCCCGTTTGATGAACCGTCAGCGGCACAGGTTATATTGGAGCATGACGGTGCCTTGGAGTATACCCCACGAGATTTTGGGGTATAGCTGAGTAACAGTCTTGTTGAATCACACATGAATATAACCATGCCCCGGGACAAAAAGGATAATAAATAACAAACATGGTGTCAGATTGATGTTCAATCTATTTCATTGAGACTCCTATAACGTTTTAAACCTTTGGGATACTACATTTTGATAATTTGTGACATTTGGAGTATCGACCAATAGCTCATGCAGCGGATCCTTCCAGGGGCGAGCAGAGAGAGTGCGAAGACCTAGTAGCAAGATGAGACTTGAAAACTGCTGACCGATTAACTCGGAGTTACTTGACAAGCCCAGTGGGGAGTTCCTTGTTGTGGTGGAAGACCCATGGTGTAGGAACGCCTGGTTATGGTGGAAGACCCACATTACATCATAGTAGGAGTACCTATGTTGGATGTTAGGGGTAGCACCAAGTTGTGGTGGTAGACCCAAAGTGGGGAGAGCCTTAGTGACGCAGTAGTCCCATGGTACTCGATATGAAGAGTACCTTTGCATTCCTCGATTAGTGGGAAGTGCCTTGGTGTTGCTGCAGGCCCACAATAATGGATAGAGTAGATATTCTACAGTAATTTTGGTTTCGATAATGTGAATAAAAAATCCTTATTGAACTTAGTCAGTAACATTTGTGTTTCCTCATGATTGAGATGGATTATTTTATATCTTAGGTATGTGTATGGGAATATAACTTATTGGGGTTATCTGTTGATTTCATTCATTGTAGTTTATACTTTTCAGATTTTGTGAGACCTTGAGGGTCTCAGGGTCCTTACTAGTTATCGTTATACTCACCCCTGCACGGGCTATACCTGCACCTCGTTTTGTTTGTTGCAGATGATGTAAATCACTGACTGAGGCTGAGAGGACCTGGACAAGACAGTACTCAAAGGTGGACCATATGACATGATGGTACAAGGAGGATACTGATAGACCTGGAGTGCTAAAGAGTCGATCTGTAACTACCCTTAAGGTAGGAACCTCAATGGACAACCCAGTGGCAGTTTTTCATTTCATTATTTGAACTTTCGATTTCATGTACATTACAGTTGGGATTGTATTTCCCAACCCTTTTACTTTATACACAATTTTTTATATAGTTTTACACAGTGTTTTGTTTCCACCTTGTTCTATGTTGTTTCTATATATAGTTTATAAAGGAAATGCCTTCCCAGTTTTAGGGAATTACGCCTTTGGTGCTAGTCGACAGCCCCTGGCCTATGGAAGGTGGGCTTGGGGTAGTCACGACACAGGCCCCGAAGGACGGGTCATGACAAATTAATCATCTCTGACCATATCCTTTGGGTAATATGTGAAAACATTATAGTGAAAAAATTTATTAATCCAATATGATATGTATATGTGTTATGCCATTATCTATAATGATAATTCCTCCATATCAATAATTCAAATTTTACCAAAACTATCTCTAAATCAGGACTCATCTAATTTATCTCAGGGGGATTCAATTTCGATGATTTATATGTTATCACTATATTATTATTCATGAGAAACAATCCTATAGTTATCATTAATGCATTAATATATATAAAAACCTTCCCCGCTATAAGGAATTGTTGGAAATACTGTAATAACAAATCATATTTTGACCTCCTTAAAATTTAAAGCACATTACTCAATCGATATTAACATAACTCAAATAAATGTTTTGATTATGATCAAATTTGATAAACATGATAAGGATTTCACAAAATGTATATAATCTTTATAAAATCATAGAAAAAATACAATTTCAGTTATTTTTTTAGTATGCTCCAATTTTCAAGATATTGGATCTTTTTTAGATCCAGTGATATCCCATCTCTTGATATTATGTGGCATAAAAATGAAACATTGAAAATCCAAAATTCACACCATGTAAATTTTTCATATAGCTTCTCATTTCTCAATGTCTCTTCTACAAACCTCAAGTGATATTAATATTCACCCTTTCTCTTCTATTATACAAGAATATTATCTATAAAGACAACCCTAAACATATAAAATATTATATATAAACAATATTCATTGAATCTTTGAAGATTGTGGTGGAATTAGTAAGACGAAATGGCATCACATTATATTCACAGTGTCCATACATATTATATAATTTTCATTAGTTTTATCCTCATTCATGATGCTCAATTGATGATATCTGGAACAATGACCAATATTGGAAAAAATATTAATATTTCCAATGTCGTGCATATAAGTCTTTAATATGAGGAAGATAATTTTTTTTCTTGATAGTGTTCCTTTTTAGTTATTGATAATCAATACAGAGTCTCATTTGTTGATCTTTCTACATAGAATATAGAAAATATTCTCCCCAAGGTGACACACTCCTGGGTATTAATCCATTATGATGACTCCTTTAGAGTTTCTATCTCCTTTACAGCAAATCAATTTGGTCCCTTCTATAAAGAGCCATTTAAATATTTATATCACTCAATGTGAATTATATTGAAATATCGAATTCATTATAAGGTGGATGACCACTTAATTATACTATAAAATGATCAAAAAAACACATACTATTGGTGTATCCATAATTCTAGGTTTATACCCAATCATCATCGACATATAACCTTCTATTGGAATTAACAACCATAAGATGAATGAAACTTCCTTAGGACCTTCATATCCAAACATGCACCGATAAGTGGTTATATATTCATTCAAAATATTTAATATTTCATCCCTTATATGAAAATATATATAACCTCCATATATATAATTCCAATACCTTCCATGAAGAACATTAAATTAAACTAATTGAAGGATCACATGATGTTAAGGAACCAATTTCCCACAAACATCAACATGATTAGAATTATAAAATTATGACGCAACCATTTTTCAATTAAGAGTTTTCATAGGTATGTCAATATCAAAATGATGAATCAATATGGGGATACTATTTATAAATTATTTATAATGAAATGAGTGTTTTTTTCTAGATTCAAATAAAACATTACATTCATTAGAGTGGATGGTATGAGTAACATTCATTGCATCATTTTTTATTCCACATCTTCATTAGTGATCACATGTGATTTTTCATTTTAGTTTTATTTAAGAGTTTTATAACATTTATAATCATTGATAACCCTTGTATTTTTGGAATTATTCCGAAATATTCCAATTTCCATGGCATATATTCCATTGATGTGCGGGGGGGGGGGGGGGGGGGTTCAATTTGTGTATCATTTCTTCTATTCAGTCCTGTTGTTATCTTTTTCACATCACTTTGACATTCCATATCCCAGTGGCCTTGTTTATGATAATAGAAATATTTAGTATCCCTCATATGGAAGTTTCCTCTTTGATTCAGTCAACATATTAAGGATTAAAAATTCTAAAATTCATTTCACTGTCATATTTGAATTCTCCCTTGATTTCAATTTATTTCATCATATATAACAAAAAACATGGATAGGTTAATCTGATATCCATATCAACCATGAGAGAACATTAATTAATTTACTCAAATATCTTGATGAATATTTTGCATAATTACATTTGATGAATTCAATTTAAGACACTAAAAAATCGATCAATGTTAGTCTTAGGTTTAATGATAATCACAGAAGAAATACTTTTCAGTCATGAAAGTTTTATTTTATTTGTATGAATAGATTCATAATATTTTTCCAAAAATACAGAAACTCATTACCTATATTAATAAGAAGAATATGAGAAATGTACTTTTTAAAATACAGTTCCCTGGATGCATCATATTCCATAATTTCAATTTCACATTTATAAACTCATATTCTTTATAAGATTACACTATTAATCTACATTGCCTTATAAATAATAGATGACCAAGATGAATTTCCCTTTTGTTCTGGTATTTTGGGAATTGAAAATATATTTTATATGATATTGATCCATTATTCAGCCAATCATGTTTCAGAAGTCCCACTTAATGAAGGTGGACAATACCTCATGAAATGATAAAAAGAATGTTGTTCCCTAATTTTCACATTAAAAAGTCTTACTTGATTTGTGGCTTGAGAGAGTTGTGTGATAATAGATATAATATTTTTCATTCATTCTACGTAACATTCAGTAAATCTAAAGATAATTAAATTAATATCATGTCACATTTATCATTAACACGGTTCCTTCAGGTTATATTTATTGAGTAAAACCAAGAATCATTGTGTGAGAAAAAGAAATAATAATGGGAAAACACATAATTAAAATAAATAACATAAAAATATTCAATTCAAGACACCTTAGGATTTATCATGGGTTATTGTTTATCATCCCCAAAACGATAGGATTGTAAATGTACACAGAATTATCTGTAACATCCTTATATAAGTTTTCTTCCTAGTTACTAAAGTTTAACAAACTATTTCTCTAATATATACGAAAATTAACAATTCTTTTCATACACATATTTTATACCTAATAAAAATATTAATTACATAACATTAAAACAATGTGATGATCATATATTTTAATTATCTTTGGATACTAAGATACATAAATAGTTTTTTCATAAAACAACTAAATCATCTCCCGCTTATTCCTTTGTAACTAGAGCCCCTTTTGACACATCTTATTTAATACCATTATTCATACTAAATAGAAGATAAAAATAATATATGGTGACCTTATATTTCTATTAAGGGTTAAAAAAAGGGATATCAGTCATTTTATAACCATGGGAAAAAAGAATGTATTATTCTTTTGAAAATTGAATAATCTATATAAAAGATGATGATGTCACATCCTGGTGAATGTTATAGAACATTATAAAAAATATATTTCCTAAAATCATATCATAAGACATAAAAACCTGAAAAAAAATTTATCATAGAACATAATTTCCATATTTATAAAGTATCATTTCAAATACTATCATATTTGAAATTTTTTATTACAAAATAAATTTCAGTCCTCATTCAATCCCTCTATAGCTAAACCTGGTTTTCTTCACATTCTATTCCTTTATAAATAAACCATGATCATTTTCCACTTGAGTTATATCAATCTCAAGATATAATAATTATTACCAAATTCATTAGAGGTAAATATAAGTTCCACCCATTACAAAATTAAAACAGTAAAAAAAAATTTCTACAAGAGGATTAATAATTCATCATATCAAATCCCATTAATTAAAATAGGTTTTATAAACATCATTAAAATTTAACGTAGCCCATGGAAAATAAATGGGTTTCAGAGTTTTCATTCCATAATTAATATAAAACTACCACATGAATAATAGCAACAATATCGATGAAAAATATACCCATTCGAACATAATTTTCATCATGGTATGTTATCTTTTATGTAATTTTGTTTTGAGATATCAGTTGAAAATAATTCTTCCGAAAAAATATTTTTTCATCCTTGAAAAACAAATCATTACTTAATATAATGTGATATTTCAAAAGAAACTATTTTATTTTAAAAATAACATTATAAGATTTTAAGGGATGTATAAAGGCCATAAGGAATCATGAAAGCATAAAAAACTATATCATTAGTATATGATAAAAAACATTTCTATCATACATTTAAATGAAAAGCCAGAAAACACCGCATTTAGAAGAAAATAAAAAATAATTCCTTTCAAACTATTTATTAAAAAATCACAATTTGGTAAAAATGACTTAATTTGTTTTTGAATAATAATTTTATTTTGGGAGGGATTTTTTAGAAACATGGACATCGATGATTAATATTCTATAGGAGACACTTATATTTCATCAATCTTGAATATGATGAGATCATAAATTTAAACATGAACATAGGTATGATTTTAATCATACGTATTTTTGACACCTATATAATGGATAAAAATTTTATTATCATATTAATGAACAATGTTCATTAAGAATATTCATATTAATTTTATATTATATTACTATATTACCACCTGTTTGTTTGTAAAATTTCATTATTACTGTTCTTTCTGGTATCCACTACTTTATCATCCTATGCATGTTATGTCTTATATTCCCCAATTATTATGTATAGTATATTATTATATAATTTTGTGATTTATATCAATGTAATATATAACATATTAATTAATTTTATACATTTTTATAAACATTCTAGAATTTTGAATAAAGAAAAATAATAACATTGCTCTGTAATGATGATGTGCCATATGTATGCAAGAGGGACGATATCACTCCCATAATGGTAAAATGTTAAGGAAGTTGATATTATATATTTCATTCAATAATAAATAAATTATTATAATCATCATCTATGTAATGGCTGGGACCTCTCCGGTCCATTCCTTTGTGAAAATGTTGTGTTAGAAGTGTTCCGGGAGGTCAAGGCGACTTGGTGTGTGTTTGGGTGAGCTTTTGAGGATATATAAAGGGTAATGGAATTCACGCGGGAGGCACACAGTTTTCCTAAACCATGCGCCCAAACCATGAAATGATGGTCTTAGAGGCAGTGGCTAATGCACGGTTGGCGCAGAGTTTGCCTAACTGTCTGGACTAACCGTGTGGGAAATTAATGTTAGATCCAATAATTGTGGATCAGACTAGTTTTTACATTAATCACCTCGTTTAAGCCCCTAATCTGCCATAACCTGGGATTAACATTCCTTGGAGGTAGGAGAACCTCTCCCAAGCATTTTAGAGGCGATCTGGAGGCTTCTCTTCACAAATAGAAGCCGGTTTCTCAATGTATGTGATCTATTTTGTTTGGTTTCATAGATCTACCAAGATCTTCTCCTCATATTCTCTTGGGTTATTAGATATACGCCAGTTATGGGTATATATGTGTGTGTGGATATCGTTTGTGATGAGTTTTGGTATTGGTTGTGTTAGGAGTGGAGATTTAAGGATGATTCGTGGAGAATCGAACCAGTTTCTTGGGCGTTCATCGATCAGTGTGGTTTTCCTCGAAAACCGTTGAGGTATGGGATTTGTGGGTTCTCTAATTATTTATGTTCAATCGTAGATTTATCATGATTAGGCCTTTGTATCAAAATGGAATTGACCTAATTAAATTCTTGAACCAGATTAAAAGAATTGGGTTGATCGCATATTATTGGATTGTATGGTGATAACAGTTTGCCTCATGTTTTGCTAGGTAGAGTGATACCTATGTTTTCATTGATTAGTTTTCCTCTCTTGATGAAAATTGATAAAGAACGTAAAGCCTGAATTAATTGATGATTAATTTGGTAAATATAAAGATTCATGAAAATATACCTAGTTCTTTTTGTAATTGATATTTATTAAATTTGGTATAGTAAGAATGTTTAATCTTCTGAGATAGCTTAATGAATTGGTTCATGATATTGGAACCAAAAAATTGAATTTGTTAATTCAATATAGATTAATGAAATTGATTGATTTTATTATAGGAAGGGTTCTGATTTACCCTCTTGTTTCTTAAAGGGCCAAGAGCCCAGTTCATGTGATGTGTGTTTTCCTGCTGCTTGTGTTGTGATGTGACCCAGGAGGGGTGTTGTGATATGTTGTGCTGTGATGTGACCCTGGAGGGGTGTTGTTATATGGGGGGCGTGGAGGCCTTGTGGTTGTGGTAGTTAATGACGCCTAGAGTGGTGAGATGCATCTGTTTATGGATTTGGGTGTTGTAGAGGACACCAGGGATGATGGTGTGGGGTGGATGTTATGGCTGGATGTTTGGTGGTTTAATTGGTTGTTTATCGGTTTTACATTTCCCCACTTCTCAAGGTAGCTTGTATTTCTTACCCTTCTTTCGAAGGAGGTGAAGACATGCAGGGTATGCCATGTGCTTTCCGTGTTTAGCCTCCCGAGGGAGGATGGGTCTATGCTCTTTCTACATGCAGAAAAGACTCAACGGGTAGTACATCTACTCACTATGTTGACCCCCTTGTGTTTTGTATAATAAGATTCTTTTCTAGAATGGATGGGGATATGGGAATGTAATTTTTTTAATGAAATATTGATTAAATGGTGACAATCGATGGGGATAGAGATGCATGAATATAAAGGTGATGTTGAATCATTAAAGGAACAGTTGATTTTGAATGTGATACCAATGATGTTTAATGTGGTTGTGTTCATGGTTATTTAATGTGCCAAGAATTAATTAACGTAAAGTGTAACTAATGAAAAAGGAAATTAATTAAACTAATGAAGTTCGTTAATTGGTTCTGTGGTTATAGGATACATAGTCTTAGAAATAGTAGCCTGATGTCAGAGAGACGTTATCTACAGTTGGGACTTAGAATTGGTTATGCCCATAGTGTGGTTGTGAGTTATATATTTTCTGTACTTTTTTTGGTTTCTATATTCAACTCCACCCAGTAGTTAAGGGAAACTGACACCCCGATGATTCTGAGCTCTAGAGGGGTCTTTTCCCCATCGTTTTTATGAGAGGTTGAATGGATGACTATACCCTTTTACCCCGCTCTTTTCTCTTGGTAGATACTAGTGCCATGAGGCACGGTGGTTATTTTTCCCCATATATGTGTGTAAAGGGCTGTAATGGCTTGTGGCTATTCACATACATATATTCTAGATATAGTATCCTATGGACTACTACAGGTGTAACGTGTATAGGCTATAATGGCTTCAGGATCCTTACTCGGAGTATGGGCTGTAATGGCTTGAGGCATAATACCTAACGTCTGATACACATTATGCGACCTGTGGTGGCTCCCGGAAAATACAGGTTACTTTCTGTTTAGTGGGTGGTGTGGTGCTTATCCCAGTGTGAAAGCCTTGGTGGTGCATGAGGTGTAGATTGTATAGCATAGCCCAGGTATATTTGGGGAAACCTTTGGAGAGAGATGCACAGGACACAAGCCTTTGGGGAAAAGCGGCAAACCAATGGGGAAGTAGTAGTGGTGTACCATTGATATTATTTTCTATATGCTATATTATTGTATGCGTTACATGGTGAATGTAGCCATGGTGAGGTTGGGAAATTAGTATACCTGTTTAGGTGACGAGTTAGTTTCACTTTTTTTCACTGTGCTTTAGCATTCTTTTATTACTTTTGCACGAGAGGCTTCATTGAGGATCCTATTGAGTATGCTGTTAAACTCTCCCTACGTATATATAAACTGTTTTTTAGGTCCCATGGAGTAGGTTGGAGATTAGGCTGGTTACTACTAGATTGTGTTCATAGGAGCTGTTCGGGCTTGTGGTCGTTGTTGTTTTTAGTTTATTTTGGGTACTTGTAGTTTCTCTTCAGTTGTTGATATTTTCAGGGAATTTCATATATGTACGTGGATTTATTTTATATTTCAGTTCTAAGTAAGAGATTGGATGGTGTCTATCTTATCTCTCTCTTCTGCATGTTTTCTCTTACAGGGTAATGCCTCCCATTTGTGTGTTCATTATACCCTCGGTGATAGTCTCCAACCCGGGGCCTACTGGAGGCAGTACATGGCGGTCATTATCTCCCTTTTCACATTTATGGACGAGGAGGGGTACACTATGTTGGGAGGGGGTCATGATAGAGTGGTATCAGAGGTCTGGTTGAGGGATAAGATGGAGTTTGGAGTTAGGCACAGGTGAGGTTGCATTTGTTGGTAAGACAACGATGTCATTCATGTTTTGCAAGTGAGGTAAAAACTGGAGACTGACTGAGACATAGGAATTTAGGTACCCCTAGGATCTGATGTATGGACCTTTAATATTATAATGGCTACTAAACAAGGTGATACTGGTTGTGGTGTAGAGACCTAGGAAAGGATCATGCATCATTCTTATTTGTGCGTGTGTTTGAATGGGTAGACCTTGGGATAGGTTATCCTAAAATGAATGAAAGAAAAAATTTAATAAATTAATGTTGAGACTTCCATATTCCAGGATTAGGAGTTCTATGTTTTTGTTATTTCATAGGTATGGCACTAGGTCGACGTCCTCATCAGGTTTTCATAGATGATGTCCAGCAGGATGTTCTAGAAGTTCGTCGCATGGTAGATGTTGACGACGACGCCACTTATAGGATGAAACTTCGAGAGTTTCAGATCAAGAGTCTGTAGAAGTATGAGGGATCTGGTTCAGATGCAGTCAGGGAAGACTGGTTGGAGGAGGTCGAGATAGGCGTCAGTTCGATCTGTGCTCGAAAGGAGCACTGGGTGTCCATAACTGTGACAAGGCTGCGTGAAGCAACAAGGTAGTTGTGGTTCTTGATCCTCAGGGATCGTGATGAGTCAGCGATCTCATGGGGGGAGTTATGAGATATGATCATAGTTGAGTTCCTTCCCTCAACTAAAAAGGCGTCCAGTATCCAGGATCTTCTTACAATTTGACAGGGGAGCTCTCTTGTTTGATATCTTGGAATCCGTTTCTGGAACATTTTATGGTATGCTTAATACCAGTTACCAGATGAGGAGGCTAGGGCAAGGCATTTTGAGGAGGCTTTGTGTCCATATATCCCATTCCAGGTCACACCATTTATGGTGAAGACATATCTCGAGGTAATGGCGAGGGAATATGTTGTCGAGAGTACTTTTTCCAGGACCAGATCATCACGAGAGGGGAATCAACATGATTCCTCACAAAGCAAGGATGTAGTCTAAGGTACCCATTTTTTAGAGAATAAGACTTTCTGTTCAGTCGGGGGTAGGTCCCATCCCTTCACATCTCGTTTCTCCAGAGCCAGAAACTATCAGGCCTATGACAAAGGATTAGGCAATTGTTTTTCTTGTGGTGGTCATGGTCATCCACAGCAGGAGTGTCCGACCTTTTAGAGCGGTCATCGTGCACCGGGCGCTATGCTCTAGGATCCTCCTTTGAGATAGTTCCAGCTGAGGCAGAAGCATCCAGTTGCAGCAACATTAGATCAATAGAGGGGAGATGGGGTAGGAAGAGGATAACCCCATGATGCTCCCCATCCTTATAGATAAGAGTGCGGCCATGGTGGTGTTCGTCATCAGGGTCCGAGAGGCCGTGGAGGAGGTTGTGGTCAGCTTCATGATTTAGCGTTGCCAGCTCCAGGTGAGCCAGACGTCGTTTGAGGTACCCTTTTCTTTTTATTTTACATTGGTGTATGCCTTGTTTGATTCAGGATCAACACACTCCTTCAAATCAGCTAACCTTTTCCATGTCGTGGGACATGAGGTAGAGTGGCTTCCAGTGCCTTTGGTGTTTACTATGCCAGTTGGATGTCGAGCTGACTTGTTTGAAATAAGTAGAGATTCTGGGCTAGTTTAGGGGCAGCACCACTCCAGGGGAGATTTCCTATGTTTACGAATAGAACCATATGATATCATCATCAGCAGGGATTGGTTTTATTCAGTACATGCTATCATGGATTACTTCAGGAAGAAGGTCATCCTAATTGGTGCAGATGGAGAAAAAGTTGTGTTTGTTGGAGAGAGAGATCCTCGGATGGGTCACATGCGAGTTCCATCCTTATCAACCATGGAAGTTGAGATGATGCTGATTTCTTTAGAGGTTCGGTAGTTGGTGGTTCCTAGGGTTATATTGGATTACCATGACATCTTCTCAGAGGTGGTTGTAGCATTACACCCTCGACGAGAGATTAAGTTCGGAATCGAGCTACAGCCAGGAGAATCTCATATATCTATGTCTCCATATATGATGGCCCCTTCTGAGTTGCAAGACCTACGTATATAGCTTGATGGACTGTTGCAGTGCGGTTTTGTTCGACCATCTGTGTCCCAATGGGGTGCACCAGTTCAGTTCATGAGGAAGGCCGACGACAGTTTGCGGTTGTGTGTAGATTATCGTCACTTAAACAAAGTGAAAATAAAGATTCGCTATCCTATTCTGAGGATTGATGATTTATTTCATCAACTGAAGAGTAAAAGTGGGTTCTCAAAGATTGAATTATGGTCTGGATACCATCAGATGCATGTGAAGAATAAGGATATCCCGATGACTACTTTATGTTGTCTTCACGGGCATTATGAGTTTGTTGTAATGCTATTTGGCGTGACAAAATCTCCAGCTATGTTCATGGGATTGATGAATGCTGTGTTCCGTGAGTTCCTGGAAAAAATCATGGTAGTTTTCATCGACGACATCCTCATATACTCCACATCTGAAGAGGAGTATGCAGAGCATCTATGAGACATTTTGGGAGTTCTTCGTCGACATCAGCTCTTCTGGAAGTTGTTGAAGTGTGAGTTTTGGGCTCGAGAAGTCCATTTCATCAGGCATGTTGTGTCCCAACAGGGAGTATCTATTGATCCATCGAAGATAGAAAAAGTTTTGCCTTGGTAATTTCCTTAGAATGTTTAAGAGGTGCGAAGTTTCCTTGGGCTCGCAGGATACTACATGAGGATCGTTACCAATTTTACCCGGGTTGCGACCCCTATGACTGCTTTGACAAGGAGAGATCAGACATTCAAATGTATTGATCAGTGTCTGGTAGCTTTCGAGTATCTAAATGAGAAGTTAGTATGTGCTCCAGTCCTTTTTATTCTAGCAGAAGGAGTTCAGTTTGATGTCTTCTCCGATGCCTCAAATCTGAGGTTACGATGTGTCCTCATGAAGTAGAGGTCAGTTGATTCTTATGGGTCTTGGAAGTTGCGTCCCCATAAACGCAATAATGACACCCATGATCTTGAGTTGGAATCCATGGAGTTTGCGCTGAAGAGGTGGAGACATTACCTCATTGGTGAGCACATTGTGGTTTTTACCGATCATAAGATTTTGAGGTATTTTTTCTCCCAACAGGACTTGAACTTGAAAAATAATCAGTGTATGTATTTTATGATGGAATATGAATTCAAAATATCATATACACCGTGAAAAGGGAAGGTTGTAGCTAATGATCTGAGCCAAAAGTCACGTAGTGATGCTGTGCATGAATCCGGTGATTCTTGGAGAGTAAAGGAAGAGATATTAGCATTGCATCATGATATGGAAGAAGTCTGAGGTAGAGGTTGTCTCTTCTTGATGACGGTGCAGTCCTCCATGATGAAAAATGTGGAAGATTCCCAGTTGGGAGATCTATAAGTGGATGTTTTTAAAGGCATTGTTGTTTGTGGTGAGGCCCCTAATGGTTGGACTGATGATAAACAACACCGATTGTTGTATCAGGGAATTCTTTTTGTTCCATTTGCAATGCACGAGACGGTTCTCAGAGTGTTCCATAGTTCTACCATAGCAGTACATCCTAGCATGACAAAGATGTACCAATCCTTGAGGTGTCAGTTTTGGTGGCCTTGGCTAAAGTGTGCAGCTATAGAGTTTCTGTCTCGATTTTATAGTCTGCTAGATGGTGAAGGTCGAACACCGTGTTCCTGGTGGTCTTCTCCAGCCATTAGAGAATCCTCATTGGAAGTGGGAGGAAAACTCAAGGGACTTTGTTACTGGTTAACATCGAGCTTCGGGAGGACATGATGATATTTGGGTGGTAGTGGATCGTTTAACAAAATCAACCCACTTTATTTCAATCAAGGAGTCCAGTTCAGTGGATATTTTGTTGATGAAGTATCTAGAGGAGGTGGTGAGACATCATGGAGTCCCTAGGATGATCATTTCTGATCGAGATTCTCATTTTACCTCCAGGGTGTGGAGAGGTCTCCAACCTGCTTTTGGTTCTCAGTTATTCCTTAGCACTGCTTTTCATCCTCAAACAGATGGTCATATAGAGCAAACTATCCAGACTCTTGAATACATGTTACGCTCTTGGGTTATTTATTATGGAGGCTCGTGGATGAGGCACTTACCCTTGTTGGAGTTCACTTACAATAATAGTTTCCACTCCACCATTGGTATGGCGTCGTTTGAATCCTTGTATGGCCAGACATTCTATTCTCCATTGTGCTGGACTGGGGTCAGAGAGTCAGCAATTTTTCAGACCAAAACTAGTGTAGATTACAATAGAGATGGTTCAGGTGATTCATGAGAGGATGAAGGCAACACACGATCATCATAGATCCTATTTTGATCAAATAAAAATAACCTTAGAGTTTAATATTGGGGATCATGTGTTTCTGAAGGTGACTCCCCGTCGTGTGCATCAAAGGATTGGTCGTGGAAGTAAGATATCTACCCGATTTGTTGGGCCTTTCAAGGTGTTAGCATGTGATGGAGTTGTGGCATATCAAGTAGTACTTCCCCCGTAGATGTGTCGGATACATGATGTATTCCATGTATCACAGCTACATCGTTATCTTCATAATGACTCCCACATCATCAATTGGGGAGAGATAGATGTTGATGATGATGCCACCTTTGAGGAGTGACCTGTGGAGATCCAAGGCCGCATGGAGAAGGTGTTTCACGGGCATTCCATCCCTTTAGTTTGTGTCTTTACACAACACGGTGGCATGAAGGAGAGTACTTGGGGACGTGAGTCACAGATACAAGCTCAGTACCCAGATTTGTTTGATGACTGACTCTATTCATGTATCATTGTTACTTGTGTGGTTATGAAACTTTCATTTTTATGAGAAGGCTCCCTTTGTTGCTTTGGGGGCTTTCTCTCTTTTGAGAGGTATCTCGGTGGGTGGTTGTTTAGAACATGTATCGTTTTCTCTTTAGGTGGTTTTTGGATTCTTGAGGATGAGAATGTTTTGAGAGGTATCTAATGTAATGGTCCGGACCTATCTGATCCATTACATTGTGAAAATGTTGTGTTAGAAGTGTTCCTAGAGGTTAAGGTGACTTGGTGTGCGTTTGGGTGGACATTTGAGTAAATCTAAAGGGTTATGGCCATCGCAAGGGAGGCGCACAGTTTACATAAACTGTGTGGAAAAACCATGAAAGGACGGTATCGGAGGCAGTGGCTAACGCACAGTTTGCGCATGGTTTGCCTATCCGTGTAGACTAACCATTCGAGGAGTTGTTGTCGAGGCAAAATATAAAGAACAGTTAGCGCACAGTCTACTAAACTATGCTGACTAATCGTGCGGGAAATTAATGTCAGATCCTAAAAGTATGGAACTAATTCGTTTTTCCATTAATCACCTCGTTTAATCCCATAATTGGCCAAAACTCGGGATTACCATTCATGGGAGGTAGGAGAACCTCTCCCAAGAGTTTTGGAAGCGATCTAGAGGCTTCTCTTCGCAAATCGAAGCCGGTTTCTCGAGGTATGTGATACTTTTTGTTTGGTTCTTAGATCTACCTAGATCTACTCCTCCTCTTCTCTCTTGATCTTAGATCTACACATATTATCGGTAGATATAAGTTTTTGGATGTCGTTTGTGATGATTTTTGGTCTTGGTTGTGTTAGGAGATGAAATATAAGGAGGATTCGTGGAGAATCGACTCGGTTTCTTGGGCGTTCATCGACCATTGTGGTAATCCTTGAAAACCGTTGAGGTATGGGATTCGAGGCTTCTCTAATTGTTTATGTACAATCGTAGATTTATCATGATTTTCCCTTTGGATCCCAATGGAATTGACCTAATTAAATACATGAACCAGATTAAAAGAATTGGGTTGATCGCATGTTGTTGCTTTGTACTGTGATAAAAGTTTGCCTCATGTTTTGTTAGATATAGTGATACCTATGATTTCATTGATTAGTTGTCCGCTCTTGATGGAAATTGATAAAGAATGTATTTCAGGAATTAATTTGTAATTAATTTTCTAAATTTAAAGAGGCATGAAAGCAGACCTGGTTCTTGTTGTAATTGATATTGATTAAATTTGGTATATTAAGCATGTTTAATCTTCTGAGATAACTTACTGAATTGGTTCATGATGTTGGAACCAATAAATTGAATTTGTAAATTCAAGATGGATTAATGAACTTGACTAATTGAATTCCATGAAGGGTTCTAAGTTACCCTCTTTTTTGTTAAAAGGCCAAGATCCCAGTTGATGTGATATTCATTTTCCAGCTGCTTGTGCTGTGATGTGACCCTGGAGGGGTGTTGTGATATGTTGTGTTGTGATGTGACCATGGAGGGGTGTTTTGATATGTAGGCACATGGAGTCCTTGTGATTGTGGCAGTGGATGACTCCTAGAGTGGTGAGATGCATTGGTTTATGCATATGAGTGTCGGGGAGGACACTAGGGATGATGGTATGGGGTGGATGTTATGGCTAGATGTTTGGTGGTTTAATTGGTTGTTTATCTGTTTTACTTTTCCACACTGCTCAAGGATGCTGGTCTTGCTTACCCTTCTTCCGAAGGAGGTGATGACACGCAGGTTATACCACGTTCTTTTCGTGTTTAGCTTCCCGAGGGAGGATGTGTCTACGCTCTTGCTATAGGTGGAAAAGACATGACCGGTAGTACATCTACTTGCCATGTTGAGCCCCCTTGTGTTTAGTAGCATAGGTTGATTTTCTAGAATTCTTAGGAATATGGGAAAGTAATTTATTTAATGAAATATTGATTAAATGGTGATAATCCACGGGGATGGAGATGCTGGAATTTAAAGGTGATGTTGATTCTTTAAAGGAACAGTTGATTTTGAAAGGGATACTAATGATTTTTAATGTGGGTGTGTTCATGGATAACTAATGTGAAAAGAATTAATTAACGTAAAGTGTAACTAATTAAAAATTCAATTATGTAAACTAATGAAGTTATTTAATTGGTTGTGTTCTTATAGGATACATAGTCTTAGAAATAGCAGCCTGAAGTCCGAGAGACGTCAGTTGTAGTTGAGACTAAAAATATGTAATCCCTATAGTGTGGTTCTGAGTTATGTATATTCTGTACATTTTGTGTTTCTATATGCTACTCCACCCAGTCAATAAAGGAAACTGACACCCCATGGATTTTGAGCCTCGGGGGGTGTTTTCCCTAACATTCTGCTGGTTGGTTGAATGGCTGACTACCCCTTTGACCTCATTCTCTCCTCATGGTTGATACTAGTGTCATAAGGCACAGTGGTTAGGTTTCCCCATATATGTGTGTAGAGGTCTGTAATGTCTTGTGGTTATTAACACACATATATTCTAGATATATTATCCTATGGACTACTATTATATTCTACTATTAATCTACGAACACCCAATTTGAGACGGGTAACATCATTGTATGACCACTTTGATGAATATTTATTAAATTTTATCAATATCTATCATATAAATTTTGTTATATATTTCTATGAAATAGAAATTGAACCTTTTCAATGTGATAATAATCCTTTAAAACACATTCCTAATGGTGTTATAACTTAAGAAAAATGATTGTATAAGGATATGAGGGAATTTTTTTTATTAAGATATTTTCCCTTAGTCATTATTGTTAATAATAACTACCATTGTCCTAGACTAAAAAATATGAAGAAAATGAAAAGTTCATGATGGAATAAATCAAAATAATGGATTATTAGATACCATTATAACATTAATATTTATAAAAATATATATAGTTATTAGAATTCTTGAATTGAGAAATATCAACTTAATTTTAGTATCAACCACTATTTGATAAAAGTTACATAATATACATTACCATATATTGATCTTGATACACTAGTAGGTAGTAATGTAGTAATGTATATTTTTTATTATAAAATAACAACTAAATTATTCTATAATATTTATTAAATTTTATATTTATGTCTGAGATTATAATCTTACTCGATAAAAAAATTAATTCAATAACCCATTGAGAATTAAAATTTAAATATTACATAAAACAAATAATGTAATTTTTTGAGTATTGGGTTAATAAAAGGGTAGATGATCAACCTTGAAACCAAATGGTTTATATGTTCACAATTATCACACAAAAGATGAGTGAATTTCAAGGGGTGATAGATACAGAAATATTGGTTGAAATTGAGTTTTGGGAACTACCTAATAATTTTCATTTAAAAATATTAAAATATATATATTTTATAATTTTAAAGAGTAATCATTTTATGAACTCGTTATCTCTATGGAATTGTATGATATTAAGCTCAAAGATATTGTGGAGGAAGAAATATCAATGATGAAAAAATATTTCATGAAAGTAAAATAAAATATTTTTGAATAACTCTTATTTTATTTAATTAGTGAGAATATTGATATATCTAAAGTAAATAAATTTTTATTATTTTATATGTATATGAATAAAATATAGAATCTATGTTCTTATCCATACTAAACCATTATATGGTTGAAAAAAGGGATTTAATAATGGTAAGGGTGTAAAATATAATTATTTATCATGGTTAATATTTTATATGTATTGAAATAGTGACATACCAATTTAGATTAACAATAATTTGAGGAATAAGGAAAATATATAATATTAAAAAAAATAAGATATGTTATTGATTTTGGGAGGATGGATCTACTAAAATGGTTCATACTCAGAATGTTAGGACTCCAAAATTATGAGAGAATCATATAACCTATAATTTCTTTCATGAAATTTAAAAGTTGTAAATAAATTGTTTTTATTCTTGTACTAGTTGTATCATTAACTCTAGAACTAGTATCAGTGATCTAATTCAAATAAATAAAATGATTTGTAAGGATATTCTACGAATTTATGTATTCTATAAAATAATTTTACAAAAAATAAGAAATATTAAAAATAAATTTATATAATATAATATAATGTTTCACTTTTATTTATAAAATCATTATTTATAAATATAGAATATTAAAAAATAAATATGAAAATGATATGTGATGATATTTATTACCATTGACTAAGGAATGCGAAAAAAATGAACTATTTTAAAGATGGTATGACCCAAATTGATAATAAATATTAAAAATAAAAAAAATGAAAAACTATAAAATACTTATTCATATTAAAATGATAAATAATGTGAATATATATAAGATACTGATTAATAGAATTAGAATTTTATAAAGTAAGATTATTTTTTGAAAAAAAGTATATATATTAATTCGAACAAATAAATCATTGAAAAGATAATGGATTTAAATAAAAATAATAATAATAGGACACATATTTTATACTTTAAAAATGTAAATTTGTTTTATAATAAGTAATTTGTTTTAATAAACTAATCTAAAAATATCCATTATTACATTTTCTTTAATATAATTTTAACTGCCTTTATACTAAAAAATTTCATTAATATTTACTCAATATTTTAGGTTATACATAGAATATAATCGTTAATAATATATATATTCTAGAATTACCTATATTAAATTTCATAAATATGTTTTGTTAACATTGAATATAAATATTGTCCTAATTATAGTAAAAATATCAAACATAGAAAATATTTTAATTACATAATAGATTTTTTATAAACTTTTCCTAACAATCTCAAACATATTGTAACATTTAAGGACATTTCCAATGGAATATTTTATTAAGAAAACGTGTGTTATATTTTATAAAATTATACAACTATAAAATATAAAATAACTAACAAAACTATATATCATGAAAAATATTTTTACATTAGTCCATAATGAAACCATTGAAAATGATGCACATTAAAATTCAACAAAATATATTATAAGTAAAATCTATAATAGAAAAATATGGATTTCCATATTCAACTAGAATCATCAGCCACAAGAGAAACTATATATACATAAGAAAAATATTATTAAACTAATCAAAATAATATAAAATGAAAATTTACCCTTGGGATAAATGGTAGTGATTTTATAGTGAAATAATTATATTGTATTTCTAAGGATGGTATATACTTTGTGAATGGAAATATGGTGTTTGGTCAATATAAACATTGGTATATGTGAATGTTGGGAACTATACCCACTAGAAATTATTTTCTATTACAAATTTATAAAAGTAGTACTGAAAATGATAAATGATGCAGATAGGATAAACAATGTAAAGACTAGTAATTTCTGAGGAAATTATTTTTTTTCTTAAATACGTAGAAATTTTAAGGGTCTTCAGTTTCTAACTGCGGTTTATTCTGAGGCCTGGTGTTGCCAAAATCAATTTTTGATGTTTTTCTCAGGTATGTTCAATAAATGTACATGAGTGGTTATATATCTTTTGAACCGTTGCATCAAATTGAAATCTGAGGCACGGTTGAACTCGCAATACTAGTATTCTCTTAAGGATAACTTTACCACTGTTGCGTTTTATCGAGGTTGGATATTAATTTTAAGAGTTTCTAAAAAAATAAAATAAAAATATTTTTAGCATATTTTTATTTGAAAGGTACTTAAAACCTCTAATGGGAGGATGGAGGTGGGGACCACCCGCGCATGACCTCCCTTGGGAGGATAATATGTGGGTGGGCCCACATGAGCTCAAACACCCCTTAACCCCCTTTAACCCTTGGAACTCCCAATTTATTGAGGAGCCTTTCCACCTTCCGTCATAATGTTGACAACGAATCTAAGGATTAATTAATGCCTTAATTAATTAATTTTTAGTGTTATGAATTCTTTTGAATTCTTTTGAAATGCATGAAAACAATAAAATAATATAGAAGCTATTATTTTATTTTGGCTTGGCGATTCTACTTTGGTGGAGATTTGTGAGAACTTTAGGATGAACGACATCCTCCCAATGAAGAACTCTCCTCATCTCTGAAGAACGATGATGACCGTCCTCGATCTTCGACCAGGTTAAAATATAAGGAGCCGCCCGTGAAGAATTTTGACGACGATTCTACCTCGGACGCTCCCCGACGTCAATGAAATGATGTATTTTTCAACGAACAATCATTGAATCAATGTAGGGGGATTTGATTATTTTAATGTGTAAATTATACCCTCGTTCCTCGTCGTTTATTTGGGTTTGATGATGGCCACTTGTTATCACCTAATGCGGAGGGCGTAGACCGAACCAGCACGACCCGACACCCCTTCGTTGGTTCTTTTTTAGTTGACGTCGAAGGAAGAGCCAGAAGGGCGCAGTGCCATCGCACCGCGCTGGAGAAGAACCGCGGTGGATGAAAGAGGAGAAGCGCATTCATGTTGTGCCTCGACAGAGGGGTGGAACTATGGCCAGGGAGGGCCGTGACAAAGGGGTGTAGTGCCGTCGCACCACACCGGAGAGGAACCGCGACCGGGAGGGCTATGGCTGATGAAGAAGTGTGGTTCCGTCACACAGCGCAGTGAAGATGAAGGCCGAGGCCAGGTCGGGCTGTGGAGGTGGTGGAACAGTGCCAACGCGCTACGCGGAGGGCAGCAGAACCAAAGCACTGTCGCACCGTGGTGGAGGAGAGGAGGCTGTCGGCCGAGCCGGCCGCCATGGAGCTGGACCAGCGGGACCAGTAGAGTTTTGCGAGCCATGAAACGGCGCATTGTTCATGTTTTGTTCAACAAAATGTGGGTGGGGTGGGTGGCACAACACCCCCTCCCTCCCGTGGCTTGTCGGGCTTCCAGGAGCCGGGTTTCCACTGCCAGGCCAGCCAAGGCCGGGGAACCCAAGGCTGGGCCGCCTGAGGCTGGGCCGCCCGAGGTGGGGCCGCCCTAGGTCGGGCCGCCCCTCAGTCAGGCCGCCCCTCTATCAGTCCGTCCTCGGGCTGGCCACCCCTCAACCAGGACTCCCATCAGCCAGGCCGCCCCTCGGCTGTGCCACCACTAGGCCGGACTTCCTTCAGACGAGCCACCAAGGGTCAGGCCGCCCGTTAGGTTGGGCTGTCTCTTCAGGCCGAGTCATCCCCTCTGTTAGGGTCGCTTCCTTAGACTGGGTCAGACCCACACACCGGGTCAGACCCCGATTCAGACCGAGTCAGGCTGGGTCGGTCCAACTGAGTCGGGGCGGGTCATTCCAACTGGGTTATACTGGACCCGGACCTATTATGGATGTTTACACCTTTTAGCTCGCATTTAGGGCTATGAGTGTCTTATTGACGTACAACCTGTGGAAATAGAATTCATGGAGCGAGATGATTCTTTGGAATACTCCACTTGGGGTTTGGATGCAGATGGAGTATGTCCGGGTTGGTTTAAGCCCAAAAACCAACAAGTCCCATGGAACGGGAATGCTAATAACATTCAGAATGGGAGTCTATTTGATGCACCTACAGTCGCGATGGGTTATTTAGGATGAGACGGAACTACGGGATACAACAACTCCAGACATCATGTTATTTGATGTATCGACACATGGATCGTGGAGAAGACCCTCCGGGAATCGAGTGTGCTGTGTGCGGGAACACTAGGGCTGGATGCGATTGAGATGACAGGATCCTCATTGGGATCAATAGTGATGGCTACTATACTGGAATCATTCGTGGGTTCTACAGTGATGACTTATGTACCAGAATACTTCGTTTGTTCGACAGTGATCACAACTCTACCGGAATCATCTGTGGGTTCTACAGAGATGACTTCTGTACCGGAATCCTCTGTGGGTTCGACAATGATGACTACTGTACTAGGATCCTCCATGGGTTCAACAATGATGACTTTAGTACCGGAATCCACCATGGGATTGACAGTGATGAGTATTATACCAGAATCCCTTGTGGGTTCGATAGTGATGACTTTTGTTCCAGGATCATTCATGGGTTCGACAGTGACGATAATGTACCAGGATCCTTCGTGGGTTCGACAGTTCTGACTTCTATTCCTGTATCCTGTGTGGGTCTGACTGAATAGCTGGTCCTATATACTGTTTGGGTTCGACATCTTAGCAGGTCCTATATCTTGTGTGGGTGTGACAGCTATGATGAATTAGTGACTATATCTGATCATCTCAATCACACTACGAAAGATGTATACCTGTGTGAGATGTGTCTTGAATTTCATTCAATATCATCGAGATGACTGACTATATGTCCTTTGTGTAATGAGTTATTCTTGGGCTTGAGTATAAGAGCCAAACTTATAATGGTAACATAGGAATATATATTGGCATATACCTAAGTACGGATGGTTGATACATCATGATTTAATCTTACTACTGTGAATTATCCTTAAGGGATTTGGTGAGACCTTGAGGATGTCGGGGTCCCTACTAAGTATCGTTATAATCACCCCTACATGGGCTATGCCCGCACCTCATTGTTTTGGATGTAGACGACAGACAGCGCTGACCAAGACAGAGTGTGTGAGGACTACATTGTACCTGGAGGTGGACCTCACGATGAGATGTTATGCGGAAGAGACGGGAGGACGAGGAATGCTGAGGAGGCTATCTGTACCTACCCTTTAGTTAGGATCCATGATGGATGATTCATGATCTTCTATACACCTTCTAGTTTATTGTATTTTAGTTGTGCATGTGTTGTCTCTTCCTTGTACTTTATTGTCGTGATTGTATTTTCGGCCCCTTTTACATTTCGACACATCTTTTTTTACACAGATTTTACTTTGTGTTTGCTTCTTCTTGTACTCTACTTGTGTGTGTTTACTTTTTATAAAGGCAATGCCTTCCAAGCTTTGGGATTTATGCCTTTGGTGCTAGTATCCAGCCCCTGACCTATGGAAGGATGGCTTTGGGTAGTCACGGCACGGGTCCCGGGGATTGGTCATGAAAAACAAAGTCCCTAACAAGTAGAGTGATACTAATCAAATCTCATTTTTCATAACATGGGAGAAATGTATCATCAATGGGGTTTTCAGTTGAAAAATTTTAATCCATGCTTCAATAAGAGAATATGAATCAAAATCTCTTATATGAGAAGTTAATGATAGTGGAAATTATAAATTAATAAATGTCAGTTGAGAAACACCAAGAAATTAATACTATCACACACCATACCCTTCAAGTGTAAAAGGGTGAATTTTATGGTTACAAGCATCAGTATTAGTTAACTAATGATAAATTTATTATTTAGAACTAAATTTTATTTTATATTAATCTTATTTTTATAGTACTTTTGTTTAAAAAAATATTTTTTTATATAAGACAATATTCATTAATTGATTCATAGGAATAACTAATATTATATATATATATATATATAATATTTATCGATATTATGAATAATTTTTCTAATGATTCCATTTTTAGATAAATTAACTTAAATATAAATGACCACAATAATTTTATAATGTAACAAATTTTTTATAAATGTAAGAATTTTGAAATTCAAAAAAATAATATTTTTGAATCAATAAGGTTGATTATTTTTAATAGTTAAATTTTTTTATTTATAATTTTTTTAATAAAATAAATATTATATCTGAAATTAGCATATAAAACATAGGACGGGGTGAGTTTTTTGAGATTTTTCTAAAATACGATATTATTTTTCAATAGAAAAAATACAGTTTCGGGATTTATTTATGTCTTATGACTTTAGATTTTTTTCATAGTGTATGAATAATTAAATATCGACATTTAGTGGCAAAACAGGCTTATTTTTTCTAATATTATGTATTTTATTATCTTTAAATAAATTTTCTAGTCTAGAAGTATAATTACTTTTTCTTAAATGAAAAATGTAATTTTAAATGTAATATATTGTGGAAAATAAACATTTCAATGACAAAAACAGTATTATAAAGCGTTTTAATGGGTTTAATGTATTAAAATATCATAAAATTTGACCCAAATATACAAAAAAAATGATGAAAAAAATGGGTAACAAAACTTTTATTCATTTTCCACAACATAGATTTCCAAGACCAATATTTTGATATTATTTAAAAATCCCAAAAAATCCATTAAATACCCACCATTTCCCTGTTACCAATAAAAAATCCATCCATCAATAATTTAGGGTCATTATCCCCTAGAGGTCCATCTGTGGATTCCATAATTGCGTCATTTCCCAATCGTGGTAGAGGGAGACTCTACTTCTCTTTTCCATTCAAGTCCACATGTTGTTTTTAGTCTTCTCCTTTAAAAACAATTACTTTTTATCCACAATATATTGTTCCATCACTATAAAAACATTATCTAATATTTTTTTTCTTTTTAACACTCATTTTCCCTTTCTGAAATCCGTGATTTATACATTTCATGCTGTTAAATTTTTTTCCCCCAATTTCCTGATATATTACTATTTTTTTAATTAATAAAATACCAAAACATATTAATTTTACATGTGTGTTCTAGTATATTTCGAAATAATCTATTTATTTGGGAATATACATTTATTGAAGGAAATTACTATTATTTTGTTTGAAAATAAAACTGTGGTCATTCCTTTTAGGACATACATAATCAGTGATTTTATATTAACACTATAATGTTTTTCATCTACTTATTGAAAAAATAATTCATTATGATCTATGTGGGCCATTTCAAATTTACACATATGAATGGTGTTAATTGATTGTACTCAAATAAATTAAAAAAAAAATTAATCACCCTATATAATGTTATTTTTTATACCATGATAAACAACATTAAAAATTTTGATTTATGACATAATGGTGATAATCAAATGTAAAATTATTACGAATTTATCTTTTAAATTTCTGAGCTACATTTCCATGTTATGAAACAATTTTTTATTATGATATGACTCATTTTATTTAGTTAAGGCTATATTGTTATGAAACTTGTTTTTATTTATATTTCTCATGATCAAAGGAAAAGTATATCACTTGATTTTTCCATTTCTAGGCTTGAATCTCACCCCTGTCCTTTTATGTATTTCATTAGGATATGAGATGTATAAAATTTATCTTAGGGATAACAGAAGAAAAATTCATTCAATTGGATTATAATAAATTTTTATTTTTTATTTTCTAATATTCTCATTTTAAAGGTAACTAAACATTAAATTCCATAGAATTTATTCCATGTGATGAAATATTTCTTTAATAAAAAGGTAATTTTCCATAGTTGGTATTAGAGAACAGTTTATTTATTTTTTGAAATTATGATTATAAATAACTTGAATAAACCCTATAAATATAATTAAATATTTTAAAACATATTGGTATATTATAAATGTATTAAATAATTTGATATTATGAAAATATGTAACTATTAGTGTAAAACTAGTTGATGTGCCTTTTAAATATTTGTACCTAAGAATGACATCCCCAAAAAAGGGTTTTAAATATAAACAATTGGGTACTATTTCGTGACAGTGGTCCTTCCTACCCACCTATGAATAAAAACCCCAAAACACTATTTTTATATAGTAACATGTTTCTCACTTATGTTTTAATCTTTTAGAAATTGTTTGGAAATAGAATAAACCACTTAAAGGTTCCGTGAAATACATGATTCTTTGAAAGAATTATATTAAAACTATAATGGAAAAGATTATAAAGATGATGAATCCACTATCTAGAGTTATGAATGATAACTTGTATGATGTTTTGAATCAAGATTCACCTCAAGTGGAATAACATTTCACTGATTGAATCAGGCATCAATGCCCACCATATTTTAACGACATTACTAAGGCATTGATTACTAAACAATCGATAACATATATATAAAATAAATTTTGTACACTCCTCAATTCAAATCATGAAAAAGACACCATATCAGTATATTTTACTGAAGGGGATGTTGGTCATTAGTTTTCCTAGATTAAATAAAAAACCAACAAAGGGAGAATAATGTTATATAATGGTAATGGGTCAAGGGAATATTTTTGAGTAAATGTTTTCCCCTTCAATGAGAAAAAATAGATGTATTTACATGACCTATATCAGATGTAAAATTGATATGTGGGAATATATGAAATAAAATTTTCAAGACATTATCAATACACCACTATATTTTATATTGATCCTAAGGAAGAGGCATATAGAATATTCAGTGGAGTGAGACCCCATGTGATGAAAATTTTAAAAAATCAAGATAATGAATTCCATGAGGTTACAGTGTCCATTGTTATGAAGGTTGAATTAGAGTTTGGATATATTTATTAGTCACATTTTTTTAATCGGAAGAAGAAAAAAATGGTCCAAACTCATGGAGTACATTTTATAATGATAGATGTGGATATAATATGAAACATTCCAAATGAAAAAAATTTATGAACATTAATTCTTAGAGATTATTGATTGGATTTAAAATAAGATATTTTTTCTGTAAAATATGGGAATATATCTTATAAAATTATAGGATTGGGGAATCCTAAACTTATTAACACTAAGAACATGGGGATGATATTATAGGCCTAGCATGATGTTAAATTTTTATTTTTGGACTGCATGGGAACTATCCCTATCGATGTCCAAATTAAGAAGATAATAGATGGAAACAACCTTAAACCACAACATAGTATAATGGAAGATGTTTGGGAATATTCTATGATTATGGATGAAGTATAGTCTAAAATATTACAGTGGAATGTATAATCATTATTTACTCAAGGCAAGAATTTTGATTCCTTAATTTTGATTATACACGTTATTTAGTTTCATCAATTAATTTAATGAATATAAAATCAATCCCAATGTTTCAATAAATAGTGTTATTAGTCAAGACTCATAAATGGGTTATCCTAGAATCCATAGTGTATAAAAAATCTAGTATTACAATTAGTGAGTAAAATTTAATTATAGTTTGTTTAGACGTTCCCAAAGTGGAATTTATCAATATACTAATGATAAAATACATCTCAATGTATAATATAAATATAAACTATATGTGGAAGGATGTATGAATAATCATGAATGTATAAAATATAGTTATTTTAAGTGAAGATATATTGTGTCACTTGATTTTTCAAGAAAAAACCTCCCATCGACTTCTTTATGTTAAAGATCATTGAAGAGGAAGAAAGATAAGAAAATATATGGATAGTAAATTCCCCCATAATTGAAAATAAATTAATTTATTTGAGTAATAGTTATATTTATCTCTAGGGAAAGAGTGATATATTTGTACATTGAACTCAGACAAGGACCTAAGATAATATTAAATACACCAAATAGACTGAAAAATGTGTCGTAATAGGAATTAAAGAAAACAAATTAAGAACATTTTTCAAATGATTTTATCTGTAAAAAAATTCACCATAGTGAGAACCTATTCAATTTATATAAAGGATGGATGGATCATTGTAGTTATCCATTTATTATAGATAAAATAACAAGATCTCATTTAGAAACATGTTCCATATCTCATAGATGGAGATTTGTTAGACTATATACATGGGGATCATTTAATTTATAATATTGACCTCTAATATGTGTATCATCAGTTGAGGGTGATGAAATATGGTATTTTAAGGAATACCTTATGAACAACATATGGGCGTTATGATAGTTTTCATTCCATACAATTTTAATAATGTTGTTGATATATATATTTATTTGATTAATATAATCATTCCATACTACCTTGATCAATTCACAATAGTTTATATTGATAATATTATGGTATATAAAGAAATATATGTGGAACATCAAGATAATCTAAGGGTTATATTGATTACTATTAGAAAGGAGAAGATATTAGGTCAATTAAATGAGGTTATTTATGGTTAGATTGATTTTCATTCTTATGCCATGTATTAGCCAATTTGGTAAAATGGATTGATCTATGAATGAAAAAAGTTGTAAGTGAGAGGCCTCATTCTATAATATTAATTTAGATTTATAGGTTCCTTGGTTTATGGAGATATTGAACTAGGTTTGTTAAAACAATTGATGTCTTTCTAATCTATTAAACATATTAACTCTAAATTGTGCTATGTTCATCATGATAGAGATGTGTTGAGAATGTTTCAAAGAACCTATGAATAGATTGGTTACTAGACCTATGTTATCCCAAACATCTGATAGCTAAGTATTTTTTTAATTATAATTATTCATCTTTAATAGGGACTAGGTGCATCCTCATGAAAAATGAAATGGTGATCGCATATGCATATCAATAATTAATGCCCCACGAGTATAATTACTCTATGTACGACTAGATGTTAGTTATATTTATTTTCTCAATGAAGATATAGGGGAAATAAAATTACGAAGAGGAATAGGATATATACACAATCCACCAAAGCTTTAAGTATATATTCATTAAAAAAGGAGTTAGACATGTGACAAATGGTTTTGTTGGAATTTTTAAATAGTATTAATGTTTAATTAATTATCACACCAAAAGAGAAAAAAAATTATACATTCATTATGTTTGAAAGACCCTCTTCGGTTGAAATGATGATTATTCAAGGAGATAATTTATGAAGAAACTAGTAATGTTGGACATTGAAACCATAAAGGGAGGTAAATGATTGATATTATGACAAATTATTCCTAAACCCTCATTTATTGAGAAGATAAATAGGTATCAAAGATAATATTATTTTATATGATTGAAAATAATGGATGTGGATAATGGGATGTTTCTTGAGTTCAATATTGATAAACATTGTGTTATGAAATTTCATCCAAGGATATTATTCACATCTATACCAATGGTAAAAGGGAGTTGATGGATAAAGGAAATTGATCTACATTCTCTATACATCCTTGATGTATTAAATTTTTTTGGAAACTTCATGATCATTATTGGTTGGATAATATGGAAAATGGGATTATTGACTATACTGAATGGTACATGGTGTATAAATATTTAATGTAAATGTGGAAACTTCATAAAAAGAGTATTTTAACCACTAAAAATTAATTAATGGATGTGGGACTATATAAATGTGGACTACACCAATAGTATCACAAGAACATCCCAAAGAAATTATGTGATATGGGTTATTTTGGATTGACTCACCATGAATTCCAATATTGTTAGTATTTTGGGTGATTTATTTCTGGAACAACTAGCCATGATATTCATAAGTGATAAGGAGAGGTCATCTGGGGTTACACTTTAAAAGAATTATGATCATGGCCCATGGTTTAAATATATATTTTGTATAATTATTCAACATCCATTGAAATATAACATGAACTATAGTATGCTTAATCACCCCTAAATAGATGTAAAATCCAGAAGGGATATTTAGATACATAAAAGCATGCTGATATCATGATCAATGGAATTTAATAGTGGGTGAGCCCACCACCTCCCATTACAAGATCTATCACACTACAACAGATTTTAATCAATTATTATAATGAATACATATGATTATCTATATGGGAAGCAGTGTAAAACTCTTACATGTTAGGACATATTCGGTGATAGAAATATTTGAGGTATTGTTCTACTGAAAAAGTACATATAAAAGTTTATTACCATCTAATAAAATATAAATGATTCTAAATGTAGATATAATATATTTATTAACAACCATCAAAGGGACTTGAAATTATATTATTCAAGCAATGTTTTCCTTCAGGTGTTACCATATAATATAGTCTTGTGATTTTTAAATTATGGAAATGTTTTCTATACCAACATTGTACAATATGAAATACTTTACCGCACAGGATAATATGAATATATACTATAAATTAATTTTTTTTTTCAAATTTCATGATTTATTCCATGTATCTCTCTTGAAATAGTATACACATGATCCCTCACATGTACTAAATGAGAAGGATGAATATGGTGAACATTAACTCTCTTATGCATAGTAGATGAAATAAATATTTAGATACATTTACAATGTTATTTTCAATAATTCAAATCACATAATCAATATATTTTGGATGAATCATATGCAATAATAGGTTACATTGAAACTATATAAAATAAGGAAACAAAATTACCATCACCTATTCTCAATTGAGAATATATGTTGATTTTTTTTGATAAAATTATTAATGGGGGAATATTGAAGATGCATAATATTTTTAAAATGATATTTTTTTCCATAGATTTTCTTTATTTTATATTATGTCGTACATGAAAAGAAATATTGTAGACATAATGCTGCACCTTAGAAGCCTAGATTTGATGTCAAAATTTATTACATTATAATTATAATAAGGAATCAAATCCTGAAGGATCAATCAGGTAAGAATTTTTGAAAAATGAAATTATATACATGATACCCCTTTCACTTTGTAAATTAAAAACAAAATGATAATACATAACAAAAGATAATAAACAACTTCATTGAAACTCATTCAGAAATCTCTTCATCATTACCTGTGGAATGGAAACAAAATATGGGTGACATATAATCCAATTTATGTGTTATATATAGAGGATTTAATATATAATCAATCATAATAGTCAATAAATAATGGTAAAAAACTAAACGCACGTTCCATTTAATCAATAAATATAGAATTAAATGCATCCAATGATTTTTTTCATTATGAAAATCCTCAAGATAATAATAACTGAAATAAGTCAATATGTAAATATTGAATGTCATGTTTCCTATGAATTTCATAAAATTAATATAAATACATATCTCAATATAGTATAAAAAACATTGGGTACAAACTGATTTGGTTTGTGATATTATAAAAATATATCCAATACCATTTGAAAGACGGTTTAAAACATAATAATTAAAAATGTGAAGGGTTTGACAAACAAAATTCATCCCATTAGACTACAGAGGCATTATGGGGATTGTATTAACTAGTCCCAAACCCATGTTTTTTATGTACTAATTATTTCTCATATATTTAATTATTGATTTAAATTCATAATCATGGTTCATGTCAAATTTCTGTATTGACTAAAAGATACATATTTATCAATATTTCCATAGTAATCAAATAATATTCAATGTAAAAACCATATGTAAATATATATTATTCTTTATAAAATAATTATATTTATCATAGATTAATATAGATTTCAAATTGAAATATAATTTTCAATGAAACTAGTTTACAACAAAGTTATTGTATAATGATAAATTTAACAATCACAAAAGAGAACAAGATACAAAAATAGTTTTTAGAGTAGGTTATTTTCATGATAAGCCCCCTTGGATGAGGTAATTAAAAGTTAATAAATTATATCTCAAGAATATGAATGTATTAATAATATAATAAATAAAAATTTCTTCTAGATTCACAACCAAAAATATGTATGTGGTGAATCTGACATTTATCTCAATAATGAAAAATGTGATGTGGAAATCTCTTACCATATGCATCATTTTAGATGTGTGGTATTTAATCTCATTTATAGTTTTATAAAACTTCATAATAATATAAAAATGTACCATAATCATATTTATAATTTCATATATGATTTATTGTAATATCTTATAACCAATTTGTTAATAATCTCACATTATTTTCGGTATTTCAGTTATCAATTGACTTGTTTTTCGATAATGCGTTGATTTGTTATTTTTTTCCTGTTAATTATATAATAATGTAGTAAAATCTATAATTTATATCAGGATGTAAATATCATATATATTCAATTTATATTTATTTTTAACAATCCAAAAATTGGAGGTATGATATTAAACACACAATTAGTGGAGGCGGTAGATCATATGATTGGATGAATACCACAAATATTTAATTTCCAAATTTAAAAATTAATATTTATATATATGTGTGTGTGTGTGTGTGTCTGTGTCTGTGTGAGTCTGTGTATTTCAATTAATCCATAATATTTATATCATATTTTTCATATATTTTTTAATACAATCATTAATATTGTCCTTGTATATCATGGAGGAATCATATTGTTTTGAGGTGGCGGTCATCACAGGTCCACAAAATAAGTTATCTTAATCAAAGAAAATGTAAATCTTTGAAGATTGTGTTATATAAAATTTATACAAGAATAAAGACATCATTAATTTTATATAATCAACATAAAAACTATAAATCATCCATTATTACATATTTTTATAGATGTAAGGGATGAACGAAGTGCATCCGTTAGTGTGGAGGTAATCCTCTATACACATAAATTATGATTGTGTATCCAATTGGACGGTTTCGTTGGAAGATGTAAGAAAAAAATTTATGATAAAAACATACCAAAATATTGGCGATATGGATTTTATTATATAATCTTGAAATAAAAATAATTTAAATGGTAATTAATTAAATGAAACAAAATTTATCATTGAAGAATGTTTCCTATTATTCGAGTAATTCCCCTTGGTTTATATAGAATGACATGCCTCAATGTATTTCATTAAAAAGTGAGTTTATAGATATAGTTGAGGTTTTTTTTGTATTTACAGATATTTTGGCCAATCTATATGGCTTAAGTGGAGTCAATAAGTGGGAGGTGTGACTACCATTTTATGATAGATAATTAGTGACATTCTTAGAAATATAGAAAGGTAAAAACTATTGAGAATCCTAATATATATAATGTGATTAAAATAAAGATAAAATTTTTAAAATTGGAGGAAATATTCAAGGTATTTTAATCATCTAATTTATTAACATGTTTTTAGGTCATTTAGTCCCTTGAGATTATTGTTTACTCTTATCTTAAAATAAATTTTACATTAATTGTTTAAATTATTTTTAATTGAATAAAAAATTATTTTTTGATAGAAACTAATTTTTTCTTACATTAAATAAAACATTATTATATTGTAAAATAATACATAATTTTTTTAATTTCAATCATATTAGCATAAAAAAATAATTTAAAATTATTTCTACAGAAAAACGATGAAAAGGGTTTTTAAAGTAAAAATGTTAAAAATATTGAATTTTTTATATCAAATATTTGTGTATAAATTTTTTAAATGTAAAAAATTTTATTAACATATGTAAAATTTATTTTACTAACTTTTATAAAAAATTAATATATATAATTTAAACTTATAAATTATCCAGATGAAAAATTTTATTACAGTTAAAATATATTATTTCTAACAATTTATTCAAAAATAAAACATCACAAAAATACTAAAAAATTAGCATTAAGATATTTTTGAAACTCATAATTAATTTACTTTTAGTTTTTCATATTATAAATAAAAAATTTCAAAATTCAGATTTAAAATAAGTCCACTAATTATAGAAGGAATAAATTCCTTTAGAAAAACATATGTTTCTGTTCATACAATTGGGCTTCCTCAAATCCAAAAAATTAGCCATAAGATATTTTTGAAACTCATAATTAAAAAATTATTTAATTTTTTCATATAAAAAATAAAAAATATCCAAATTCAGTTTTAAAAAATATCCAACAATAAATGGAGGAATAAATTATTTAAGAAAAAATAGGTTTTGGGGCATACAACTGGGCTTTTTCATATCCTATACCTATAAAATCAATTTTTTTGATTTAATTTTTATATTGAGTATATTAAATTTATTTAAATAATATAATCTAATAATATTTGTTAATTTAATTTTTTTTTATAAATCAACATTTGATTATAAGAAAAGTTTTTATAAAATCATTCACAATATATTCATTTGGATTAAAAATTAATTATAATTAATTGGTGACAAATGAATTCATATTTATTTATTCCTAAGATAAATAATAATATTAATAACATAAAATTTTATTTCTAAGCGGTTATTTTAATTTTAATGAATATGAATAATAGAATTAGGTATGATTTGATCATGGATGTTATCTAAGCTATCAAAGAAGTTCATTGTGTACAACCCAAGCTAAAAAATTATTGTGTCTATCGAACTATAAAGAATAAATTCAACCTATTAATAATTTTAAATGTACTATAATTTCATGAGATATTATATTCCTTTAAATTATTTGGGTTTTATTTCACATTAACTATAATCTAAAATGTCCTTATTCTATAATTTTTTATGTTAAATCTTCCCCACATTAGATAAATTTCATACTTCTAATTTAATCATGATATATTTAATTGAGGTTTTGATATATGTAAGTAATATTTTTGGAATACCAACATAAAATATATGGTTAATAACATAAATTATTAAAAAATGGTGAAATAAATGTAACGGTCACCATAAAAATAGTCATTCTAATAAGAGAATATGAGGGAAAACATAGATATGTAAAAAATATATAAAAATCATGATTTTATGGAGTGTGATAGTAAAAATACTCAAGATAATGTTTTTCCAAATTTTTAATAAACAATATGTTTTAAAATACATTTATATCATGAAATATTTGATATTATAAGAATAATTGTTTTTTGATACCCTTTTCCTATAGTTAAAGAATTCCATCACTCTATATAAATGTAATAAAATATAATCACTTTATTTATTATATTTAATAAGCATAATATTATACTTTTTCTATTCCATCATGTATTTCTAATTCATCAACTATTGTAAGGTACATCATATGGGGATGTAATGCATCAATATCTAAAACCCCATAAAATGTTAAATATTAAAAACATCATAAAAGTTTTTCCCTACAAAAATATTATGATAAAAAATTTAGAATAATTAATACGGCAGACAGTTGAATATAATTTACATTTTATATATCAATCAACACAATATAAAACATCTGTATCTCACCATATAAGACAAATTATTTGTTACAATTCCCCAAATAACATTTTTTAAATTTAGAAATATTACTGAATAAAATTTCATTGTACCTTTCAACATAGGATCTCAAATACATAATAAAATAGTAATTATGTAAAATCATAAAATATTTATGAAATCATATAACAATTATATCACTAATAAAATAATTTTAAAATAATACTGAACGATCAAAATATAAATGTACTTTAATCAATCCAGTTTAACTTAGTTAATAATGTAATCGTTATCCAGATCCCTTGGATTCCTATAAGGTATATTCCCTTGATGTTTAGGGGTATTCATTTGAATAATGAACAATAAAAATAATATTGAGGAGTTTCTCATTTAATTTCATCTTTTTCCCATTAATTCATGAACGTGGAGTTCTTTTTCTCTATAATTATAATAAAATCACATTTTCTTTAAGTATGTACCTGGGTGTTTTATTACACAAGTATCAAATGATAGTAAGTCATTCATTCTCATATTTACTTTATAAATTTTATGATCTAAAATCAACATGTTATATGGAATCCCTTGAAATCCATAATTTATACCTAAATATTTATGTTTCTTGATGTTATAAAAAAACGATTTCATTAATTGATAAAAATTATTGTGGCTCCCTCACCATTCAATGAAATTTTTTATGCCCATTAATCAAATAGTAAATATTAAACTTTATGTCTCATATTCAATCGATAACACATTAATCATGCCTCGAAAATATATCTTCATAATCTACAACACATTTTCCATCCATTTACATTATAAAAATGAAATTTCCAATCATCTCCTTTTGTTTCTCCTGGGAGAAAATATTTGATAATGAATGCCTCTCTAAAATAATTTTATTCTTTATGTTCTATTCCATATTCCTAAAAATAATTATGGATCAAATAACAGAATTTATAAGAATCACCTTTGATAAAACACACCAATATTATTACTTTTTCCACCTCAATAAATCCAAGGATATAAATATCCTCTCTATAGATATATTCCACTACTCAGGTATAATTAGATTAGTGGGACCACAAAATTATGGGGGCTTCTATAGTATATGTCATGAACCAACCCGGGTCGACCCTGAACCGGTCACCCGAGCCGGTCCGCGACATGGCCCGAGAGGCGTTCCCGATCCTCCCGGGATGGCGACAAGCGCCAGGGCATCATTAGAGATTGTGGGAACGATTTCGCCCAATATAAATAAATAAGAATGCAAAGATAAAACAGAGCAGCGCAGAAAAAGGTAAACTAAACGAAGTGACTAAACAAGAACAAACAGAGAACAAACTAACCAAACACGACGTCCGAACAAGCTCCGTACGACCTCGCGGGTCGCTCTCCAACTCAACGATCAAGCGTCGCCCTAGGAGAGCGCACTCAAACTATAGCCTGCACAAACACTAAAAACAGAAAAGAACTATAGGAGTGAGTATTAAAACTCAATAGGCTAGCCCGATATCTATTCCCAATGCACTACCTTTAAAATAAAAGAAACATCATTTCAAGTTTGAACTACAATCTATAAAAGTATGTTTTTAATAATATTCTACTTGAAAACAAAGTACGAACCATTGCCCTTAGCCATTTTCCAAATTCGTGTTCATTTCATTAGTGCCAATGACATTTCAGGAAAAGGGGAAAGTGATGTTTGAATTTTAAAATTTGTACAAAAGGGATTAAACACTTTCATTTGAAAACAATTTTTAGAAACCTAATCAAAAGCACTTTACCATTTTACAAAGAAAACAATACACCAGAATGCACAAAGTAAAACATACAGCAAGGGCAATGTAAGTATACACGTGAGCATCATAATCATTACTGCAAGCTACAAAAGCTGAATAGACATGGGCGAACCTAGGAGATCGAGAATAAAATAGAAGACACCAATACATGAGAAATCATCCTTATTGACATGTCACGATGAAATCAAAACGCACAAAACGCTCGACCATCCACTCACAGGCAGGTCGAGGGCAAATCCCATAGTAATAAACCCAATATATCCACCTACTATGGGCCACTGGTCAGTACCATAACCTACCAGTGCAGCAATCGTTCTTAGAATATTCTCTCAATATGCCAGATTCCCAGGTCTCAAGTGTTTAAGAAAAAGGGGTGAGCCAACCGATGCCAACCGAGCATCCAATCAGATATATCTATATATAAAGAACAACATGCATTCCCCGAGCCACTCCATGGGACAACCTCTTGCCTTTAACTACTCAAGTACCCGGGAGCCTCTAAGCGCGGCCTCCCAAACAATCCATTGCAACCAAGGCATGAGAGTCGTCCTAAGAGGGTTTTTATCAAAACATTTTTATCGCTTTCCATAAAGTGCCAAACGGGCATTTAATACATTTCACAAACACTACTCAAAGACAGGTACAACTTCTTTATGAGACAGAATCCAGTTTAAAACCGTTTAAAGAACCCCAAAACACTACGTCACAGGCTAACAATATTTTTATAAACCAAACCAAACCATTTTGTTTTTCCAAATAATCTTTAAGAGCCAACCGGGCAATTTCTCAAACGAACCAAAGTATTTGTTCATGCTTCGAAAGAAATCATTTCTCATTAAACCAGAACACTATTTTACATTCTGTGAATTATGTTTAAAAGCCAAACGGGCATTCTTTCATTATTGGGTGTCCGCCCGTCAAAAGGATGTTTCGTGTGACCTGTATAAAATAAACGGCTCCTTTTGACATTGAATAACCATTTAAAAATTAACTATCTTATATTAAAAATTAATTATTGTATATCATCAATTATTTATAAAATATTTATTTCAAACAACTAGTGTGCGCAAACAGCATGAAATAATATAACTTAAATTTTAAAAGCAGTGCAAAGGGGACCTACCTCAAAACCAAGCGCGTCGACACAACAACCTCGGATCCAAGTCGCGACGACACGACGTGTGTCCGAAACCACGTGACAAAGTCTAACACTCTGCATAAACAATATAAAGGACTTAGACACATCCAAAACTCACTAGAGCATTTGAAACCAAGCGGCGGGAATAAACGCTCACCTTGAAACTAATGCGCGGCGACGACGGAATCTCAAAGACAAGGCGAGGCGGTGGCGCTCACTCGGAAACGCCCTGTGCGGGTCCTAAAAGTCCTAATCCAACAAATAAAAACCCACGATCAATAAGAGTATGATGATAATAATAAAAATAAAGATAATAATAATAATAATAATACTAATAATAATAATAAGATTAGTAATAATAATAATAACAAAATAATAATAATAATAATAATAATAATAATAGTAATAATAATAATAATAATAATAATAACAAAAATAATAAAAATAATATTAATAATAGTAACAAAAAGAATAATAAAAATAAAAAAAAAATAATAATAATATTAAAATTAATATTAATAATAATAATAATAAAATTAATAATAATACTCATAATATTAATAAAAATAAGAATAATAATAAGAATAATAATAATAATAATAAGACTAATAATAGGTATAATAATAATAATACTAGTAACAATAACAAAATAATAATAAGAAGAATAATAATAAGGATAATATTAATAAGAAGGATTATAAAAATAATAGAATAATAATACTAATAATAAAAGTAAAATAACAATAATAATGTTGATAATAACAATAATAATAATAAAAGTAAAATTAAAATTAAAACAAAACAAACCTTCAGGGGGGGAGTGTGCTGGCCGCGATGTGTAGGGGAGAAGAGGCGCTGCGGGCCAGAGGGAGCTGGGGAAACGAGAGGCCGAGGGGGGCGCCGGCAGCTGCAGTCCGGCTGGGGGTGGTGCAAGGCTGCTGGAGCGCTGGTGGGTGAAGATTTCCAGCGGCGCGCAACGGTGGAGAAGGGCACAACGGGCTGGTCGGCTGGTGGTGATCCGGACAGCGGAGGCGAGGCGGACAGGGGGAAGGAGAAAGCAAAAGAAGAAAAAGAAGAAGAGGAAGAAGGAGAGAAGAAGAAGAAGAAGGGAAGGAGAAGAAGAGAAGAAGAAGAGGAGGAAGAAGAAGAGAAGAAGAAGAAGAAGAAGGGAAGGCCGAGCGGAGGGGGTGCAATGCGGCGCAAGCAGGGGAGTCGGGGCGCTTCAGCGGTGAAGAGAGCAGGCGACAGGGGGAGGCGCACAAGCTACGGGAAGAAGAAGAAGAGAAGAAAAAAAAATGGGGAAGAGAGAGAGACCAAGGGGGCCGTGATCTGCTGTGTGCAGGAGAAAATGGGGAGGGCGAGGGGGACCACGGCGGTGCTACAGGGGGCTGGAGCGCGTCCAGGAGTAGGGAGGTCCGGGCTGGCGCTGTGCAGGTCGGAAGGCGGAGAGGAGTGGTGTTGGAAGCTTGCAGCGCACAGGGAGGAGGGACCACGTGGAACAGAAGTGGTGCGACGGTGTATAGAGGAGGGAGGGCGCCGGGTGTTGCGGCTGCTGCAACGGATGGAGGCAGGGGGCGCGAGAGACGGTGCCTAGGGCGGAGAGGGGAGCCGTCCGGTGGAGTGCGGCAGGCAGCAGGAGGGGAGTGGAGGGAGATGCGCTGAAGAGTGGCGGCTGCTAGGGTTCGACGCCGGACAGCGAGGGGAAAAAAACTTAAATAGTGAAGGGCTGCGGGGTTAAGGTGCAAGAGAAACAAGTATATATATATATATATAATATAAATAAAATTAAACAAAAAGATTAAACAAATCAAATCAAATATTATTTCATGATAAAAATAATCATAATAATAATATTCATAATGACAATAATATTAATCACAACAATAAAATTATTTCCAACATTTTTAATTAGCATTAATTTTTAATTGTAATATTTAGAATGACAATAGTAATAATAACAATGATAACATGAAGATTTAAATTAAAATAATAATGGCAGTCATATTATTTCAATAAAAATAAAAAATTCTTAACACAAAAAAAATTTAAACGACACGACAATAAACGCACGTTTTAAATATACACTCTTTATTTCAAAACTCTTAAGACAACGGGATGCGCAAAAGTTAGGGCGAGGTCATGCGGCTCCAACTTCACGCTCCGCACGTGCGCCCGACGACGTTGACGCCAAAAAGTGCACTTTTTAACAAAAACCTAAGAACCTGGTCCGATACTGATCATGAACCGCAGCAAAATAATTTAAAGCCAAAGAAATCATAAAATAAAATAAATGCGCGTGTCGGGGTGTGACAATTCTCCCCACCATAACGCTTTCCGCCCCCGGAAAGCCCCCACACCAACCGGTCGATCGATCAACACCTAAGGATTCCACACAACACGATCCGACCTCTTAACCAAGGATGTCACAAAGACTACCAGCGGGACTGAACCTCATTGCCCAAAGTAAATCTCCAATAGAGAGAGGCCCGAACGGTCTCCCCACCATAAGAACTCCACTATAATTCAATAACTATTTAAGAGAAGACCCAACGAGACTCATGGTGTGTCTCCCCACCATAAAAGGACTGACCTCCTAGCGACCAACCAGAAATCCAACTTAGGCCAGAACTGGGCCTTACTCAAGCTATAAAAGCACAACAAAAACATTTAAACCATTACTCCCATTCGAAAGGGATAGAAGCTTAAATGGATACTTTGCGCAACTAAAACCCTAACCCCATGGGCGGGGAGGGTGGGCCCAAGGATCAAATCACTAAAACTACGACGTACGACTACTGACGACCCATCACTTCGGGATGGACACAAACCAGGGCCGCAACTGATTTTCATCAGTGGCCCACGCAAAGTCACTGATCAGCAACTTATATCCAAAAGGCACAATTCCCGACGTTACACGAGGGATAAGTCCATCGCGCACTTTGGGACAAGAGAGAACTACAACGATAGAGAAACCAGAGCAACAGCACCAAAACTATCTCACCACGACGATAGAGGCACGACTTTAACCGGACACTTTAAAATTCCCCCCCCCCGGGGGGGGGGGGGGTTCCTGCCTACGCGCCGGCTTCACTCCGAGACCTTTTGGCTGGAGCTCTGATGGATGAAGCATCTCCTGCCTCGCAGTCAGGTTCTGATAATCCCAACAAGAAACATACATCTTTTGATTTGACAAAAGAAAGAACAAGATTTTAAAATTAAAACACACCAGCATTGAAAGACGAGGTTCGTCAAAAGACACATGACATTCCCATACATTTAAAACCCAAAACAACACCCATACATAGGCCACGATAATAGATCACTTACACTGAAAGGAAACTAACACTAGAAACATTGAACAAAGACCCTACAACACATTACTTCTGAGAACTTCCTCTGCGACGCTTCCTTGCAACACCCCGACAAAATCGTCGCAAGTGACCCAGACGTCCACACGCCTGGCAGGGCTTCGGAGCGCTTGGGCATGATGACTTCTTGTGACCCCGCTTGCCACACTGATAACACACAATAATCTCTCGCTCCGAAGAGGTTGATGAAATATCCCGAGGCCTCTTGATTCCACGACCTGATCCATCCACTTCCATTTGCTTACTCATTTCCTTTCCAGAATCTTCACCACTGCTCATAGGGATCGAAGGAGGGAGAACTACTTAGAGCACTCCTTCCATCGCAGCTTCGACATGAAAGGCTTGTCTCGCCACATCAACAAAAGAAGTCAGGTTGGACTCTGAAACCTTCGACTGCAGATCAGGGCGGAGACCCGCCTCGAAGCGTCGAGCCTTCCCGGGGTCATTTGTGGCATACTCGGAATCATAAGGGACTAGCTCCATAAAGCGATGGAAATATTCTAACACAGATCCGTCGCCCTGCTGCAGACAACACATTTCCATCCCCTTCCTCACCCTATCTTCCTCAGAGAAATACTGGAGAATGAACGAGGCCTTGAAAAATTCCCAAGTAACCTCTTGACGGGGCTTGTCCCGAGACACTGACTTCCACCACATCCACGGTGAACCTTCAAGCATGAAGGTCGCAAACTTGACCTTCAACGACTCGGGCAACTCAATGAGGCTAAAGTCCCTTTCAATCTTCCGCATCCACTCCTCTGCCACGGAAGGGTCTGCTTGACCATAAAAGAGAGGTGGATCGAGCTTCCGAAACTCAAGCATAAAATCCTTAGGTTGATCAACCGCACTACGATCACCCATCGAAGCTTCAAAGGGATAACCGCTGGACAAGGAAAGGTCAAAAACCCAATCAACGCCAACTCAACGAATGAATAAAAATCTCAAAATCAAACACTGCATAGGTGACAAGCTTGAAATCCGAGGAAACCAGTTATCATAACATCAAAACTTTTCTCTTTGAAAACATCTTTAATTTAGAACAAGCTTAGTGGGTTAAAACTTCGCCATTGGTATTCTTTAGAGCCTCACTCACATGGATGTATCCGTGCCACCCAGGGCATCCATCCACCATACCAGATATCCATCCACATTTCCAACATACCAAAATGTATGTGAGTACTCATCGGAACACCAAGGCCAAAACAAAGCAACTTCATTTTCCAAAAACAATTTATTCGTACCACTTATTTTAAAACAATATACAAATTTAACATGTCATTTCAAACAACCATTTTTTTTTCAAAACCAACTTTTCTAATTCAAATCACATTCAAAAATCAAGGGGGACCACAAAACAACTCAAACAGGGGACTAGTGTCAGTGGGTGTCTTGACCATATGGTTGGCGACCATATGCCAAACACGTCACTAACACAGAGAGCCTTCTTGGGCCATGCCCCTAGCTCTGCATGGCTTGCCAGGCCGTGCGGGTTAGTAGGACTAGTGGCCCAACTCCCTTTGTCGTACCCCAATCACAAAACATTTCCATAAAAACCCAAACAAACAAATTAAACCGGACTTCCCATGGAAACCTGAGGATCAGTACGGGCAAGAGTTCGCGACGCTCTTCTCGCACCTACCCCTCAAGTCCCGACAATCCTACTCCATCTACCATGACATCCCAAATAACAAAGGGCGCTCTGTAAAGTGAGGTCACTAAGAGCTAACCTCCCTCTGATACCATTTTGTCACGAACCAACCCGGGTCGACCCTGAACCGGTCACCCGAGCCGGTCCGCGACATGGCCCGAGAGGCGTTCCCGATCCTCCCGGGCTGGCAACAAGCGCCAGGGCATCATTAGAGACTGTGGGAACGATTTCGCCCAATATAAATAAATAAGAATGCAAAGATAAAACAGAGCAACGCAGAAAAAGGTAAACTAAACGAAGTGACTAAACAAGAACAAACAGAGAACAAACTAACCAAACACGACGTCCGAACAAGCTCCGTACGACCTCACGGGTCGCTCTCCGACTCAACGATCAAGCGTCGCCCTAGGCGAGCGCACTCAAACTATAGCCTGCACAAACACTAAAAATAGAAAAGAACTATAGGCGTGAGTATTAAAACTCAGTAGGCTAGCCCGGTATCTATTCCCAATGCACTACCTTTAAAATAAAAGAAACATCATTTCAAGTTTGAACTACAATCTATAAAAGTATGTTTTTAATAATATTCTACTTGAAAACAAAGTACGAACCATTGCCCTTAGCCATTTTCCAAATTCGTGTTCATTTCATTAGTGCCAATGACATTTCAGGAAAAGGGGAAAGTGATGTTTGAATTTTCAAATTTGTACAAAAGGGATTAAACACTTTCATTTGAAAACAATTTTTAGAAACCTAATCAAAAGCACTTTACCATTTTCCAAAGAAAACAATACACCAGAATGCACAAAGTAAAACATACAGCAAGGGAAATGTAAGTATACACGTGAGCATCATAATCATTACTGCAAGCTACAAAAGCTGAATAGACATGGGCGAACCTAGGAGATCGAGAATAAACTAGAAGACACCAATACATGAGAAATCATCCTTATTGACATGTCACAATGAAATCAAAACGCACAAAACGCTCGACCATCCACTCACAGGCAGGTCGAGGGCAAATCCCATAGTAATAAACCCAATATATCCACCTACTATGGGCCACTGGTCAGTACCATAACCTACCAGTGAAGCAATCATTCTTAGAATATTCTCTCAATATGCCAGATTCCCATGTCTCAAGTGTTTAAGAAAAAGGGGTGAGCCAACCGATGCCAACCGAGCATCCAATCAGATATATCTATATATAAAGAACAACAGGCATTCCCCAGGCCACTCCATGGGACAACCTCTTGCCTTTAACTACTCAAGTACCCGGGAGCCTCTAAGCGCGGCCTATCAAACAATCCATTGCAACCAAGGCATGAGAGTCGTCCTAAGAGGGTTTTTATCAAAACATTTTTATCTCTTTCCATAAAGTGCCAAACGGGCATTTAATACATTTCACAAACACTACTCAAAGACAGGTACAACTTCTTTATGAGACAGAACCCAGTTTAAAACCGTTTAAAGAACCCCAAAACACTACGTCACAGGCTAACAATATTTTTATAAACCAAACCAAGCCATTTTCTTTTTCCAAATAATCTTTAAGAGCCAACTGGGAAATTTCTCAAACGAACCAAAGTATTTGTTCATGCTTCGAAAGAAATCATTTCTCATTAAACCAGAACTCTATTTTACATTCCGTGAATTATGTTTAAAAGCCAAACGGGCATTCTTTCATTATTGGGTGTCCGCCCGTCAAAAGGATGTTTCATGTGACCTGTATAAAATAAACGGCTCCTTTTGACATTGAATAATCATTTAAAAATTAACTATCTTATATTAAAAATTAATTATTGTATATCATCACTTATTTATAAAATATTTATTTCAAACAACTAGTGTGCGCAAACAGCATGAAATAATGTAACTTAAATTTTAAAAGCAGTGCAAAGGGGACCTACCTCAAAACCAAGCGCGTCGACACAACAACCTCGGATCCAAGTCGCGACGACACGACGTGTGTCCGAAACCACGTGACAAAGTCTAACACTCTGCATAAACAATATAAAGGACTTAGACACATCCAAAACTCACTAGAGCATTTGAAACCAAGCGGCGGGAATAAACGCTCACCTTGAAACTAAAACGCGGCGACGACGGAATCTCAAAGACAAGGCGCGGCGGTGACGCTCACTCGGAAACGCCCTGTGCGGGTCCTAAAAGTCCTAAGACAACAAATAAAAACCCACGATCAATAAGAGTACGATGATAATAATAAAAATAAAGATAATAATAATAATAATACTAATAATAATAATAAGATTAGTAATAATAATAATATCAAAATAATAATAATAATAATAATAATAATAGTAATAATAATAATAATAATAATAATAACAAAAATAATAAAAATAATATTAATAATAGTAACAAAAAGAGTAATAAAAATAAAAATAATAAAAATAATAATATTAAAATTAATATTAATAATAATAATAATAAAATTAATAATAATACTCATAATAATAATAAAAATAAGAATAATAATAAGAATAATAATAATAATAATAAGACTAATAATAGGAATAATAATAATAATACTAGTAACAATAACAAAATAATAATAATAAGAATAATAATAAGGATAATATTAATAAGAAGGATTATAAAAATAATAGAATAATAATACTAATAATAAAAGTAAAATAACAATAATAATTTTGATAATAACAATAATAATAAAAAAAGTAAAATTAAAATTAAAACAAAACAAACCTTCAGGGGGGAGTGTGCTGGCCGCGATGTGTAGGGGAGAAGAGGCGTTGCGGGCCAGAGGGAGCTGGGGAAACGAGAGGCCGAGGGGGGCGCCGTCAGCTGCAATCCGGCTGGGGGTGGTGCAAGGCTGCTGGAGCGCTGGTGGGTGAAGATTTCCAGCGGCGCGCAACGGTGGAGAAGGGCACAACGGGCTGGTCAGCTGGTGGTGATCCGGACAGTGGAGGCGAGGCGGACAGGGGGAAGGAGAAAGCAAAAGAAGAAAAAGAAGAAGAGGAAGAAGGAGAGAAGAAGAAGAAGAAGGGAAGGAGAAGAAGAGAAGAAGAAGAGGAGGAAGAAGAAGAGAAGAAGAAGAAGAATAAGGGAAGGCCGAGCGGCGGGGGTGCAATGCGGCGCAAGCAGGGGAGTCGGGGCGCTTCAGCGGTGAAGAGAGCAGGCGACAGGGGGCGGCGCACAAGCTACGGGAAGAAGAAGAAGAGAAGAAAAAAAATGGGGAAGAGAGAGAGACCAAGGGGGCCGTGATCTGCTGTGTGCAGGAGAAAATGGGGAGGGCGAGGGGGACCACGGCGGTGCTACAGGGGGCTGGAGCGCGTCCAGGAGTAGGGAGGTCCGGGATGGCGCTGTGCAGGTCGGAAGGCGGAGAGGAGTGGTGTTGGAAGCTTGCAGCGCACAGGGAGGAGGGACCACGTGGACCGGCAGTGGTGCGACGGTGTATAGAGGAGGGAGGGCGCCGGGTGTTGCGGCTGCTGTAACGGATGGAGGCAGGGGGCGCGGGAGACGGTGCCTAGGGCGGAGAGGGGAGCCGTCCGGTGGAGTGCGGCAGGCAGCAGGAGGGGAGTGGAGGGAGATGCGCTGAAGAGTGGCGGCTGCTAGGGTTCGACGCCGGACAGCGAGGGGAAAAAAAACTTAAACAGTGAAGGGCTGCGGGGTTAAGGTGCAAGAGAAACAAGTATATATATATATATATAATATAAATAAAATTAAACAAAAAGATTAAACAAATCAAATAAAATATTATTTCATGATAAAAATAATCATAGTAATAATATTCATAATGACAATAATATTAATCACAACAATAAAATTATTTCCAACATTTTTAATTAGCATTAATTTTTAATTGTAATATTTAGAATGAAAATAGTAATAATAACAATGATAACATGAAGATTTAAATTAAAATAATAATGGCAGTCATATTATTTCAATAAAAATAAAAAATTCCTAACACAAAAAAAAAATTTAAACGACACGACAATAAACGCACGTTTTAAATATAAACTCTTTATTTCAAAACTCCGAAGACAACGGGATGCGCAAAAGTTAGGGCGAGGTCATGCGGCTCCAACTTCACGCTCCGCACGTGTGCCCGACGACGTTGACGCCAAAAAGTGCACTTTTTAACAAAAACCTAAGAACCTGGTCCGATACTGATCACGAACCGCAGCAAAATAATTTAAAGCCAAAGAAATCATAAAATAAAATAAATGCGCGTGTCGGGGTGTGACAGTATAAATCTATCTAACATAGGAAAATATCATTTTGGAATTTTTTTATCTATCAGGGTTAGTTAATTTATAAGATATGAATAATCTTCTCTAATATATCCACTATTTCATTAATTCTATTATCTGCATATTTAATTTCCCAATATAAAAATATTATCATATTCATTTATTCTGATACCATTCTTATTTCATGAAACTTTTTCTACACAATTGAACAAAAAAATTTAGCGCTTAATTTTTTTAATTTTATGAAATTTTAAATATGGAATAACACATAATATAAATTCATTATAATTCTCGATAACTAATCTCATAATAATAATCATGTTTTCATTAGGTATATCATTAGATTTAAATCCTTCATAATCATTTATAATGCATGTTTGAGTTATTCTAAGAGTATCCCATAAAATTTATAAACTAGGTGAGTAGTAAGGCCCATTTTCAGGTACCTGGCAACACGTGATTCTTTCTTAGCACATAGTTACGTAGTTTTTACACCTAGGTACATTTGTTCTACAACTATTTATACTTGTGTAATCTAGATAAGGATGTATTACTAGAATGGCCAAAAAAACCAACTTATAAAAAATTATGTTAATCTTTTATTATTTACATTAATTTTTAACATATGGTTATGTTCCCTATTCTATTTTTTACTAAATATAGTTCCAAATGTTTCTAGTATAAATCCTTTGTTACAAACTATAATGCCCAGGCCCTAGAATCCCTTAGTTGATGTCATAATTTATTACATTGGAATGAATAAAATGAATAAAATTAGGACATATGAATCAATATATATGTTATCAAAAACAAGATTACATACATGATACACATTTTATCATGGGAAATTTAATCTAAAAAATTATCAATAAAAATATCGAATACATTTTATTATTTAAAATGATTAAAATATCGCTTCATCATAACATGGGGATATGAATAAAAATAATGGTGAGATAAAAAACATATTATGGTTTATGTATAGTTCATTTGTTAATGAATCAATGAGAATAATAAATAGAGAAAGGTAAATAATTGAACATGCATTCAGTGTAATCAATAATCATTGAATGAAATCCATCCATATTTTTTCATATTAAAAATCCTCTAAAAAATAAAAATGTTACTGATTCAAATTTTTAAATGTTCGACTTCATGTTTCCTAGTAACCTTAATCTATTATCATCAAGACTATTAAAAATATAGTTTATATCATACAATTTATAAACTGATTTTTTCCAACAATAACTCTATTATCAGCTATATTGGTATTAATGTTTAAAACATACAAGATAAAACTAAAAGTGGTTTTCCTATAAAATTAATATATTTAAACTTCCAATTCATCAAGAAAATTTCATTGAACAGTCACCAATCCTTGTTTTTTCATTTCCAAATCACTCAACATAAATCGAATCATTGATTTAGATTCATAAACAAAGAGAATAATCAAACATATATATTTAGTGAAGGATTCATATTTATAAATATTTCCGTAGTAAATCCTATAATTCTAAGAATGTAAAAACAATATGTAAATATGGTATAAGGATTATTAATTAATAATACACATTATACAAGAATACTTAAATAAAAAAATAAATTTATTGTTCGGGGAAAAATGATTATGATAAAGGTATTGTTTTATGAGAATATTAATAGTCTGCAAAGAAATAAATATTTCAATATAACTTTTACATGTCGGTAAATTAAAATTTAAAACCCCATAGATGAGATAATTAAAATTAAAACAATAAATAACATTAATATAAAATAATTAATTATATGATATAACAAAATTTTAATAGGATACCCAACATAGAGGTGTAAGTAGTGAATATGACATTTGTCTCACACATATAACGATTGAGATGAAAATACCATACCTTATGCTTCTGTTTAGTTGTGTAGTATTTAAAATCAAGTTTAGTCGATGAAATAAAGTTATTAACATATAGTAGAAACATAATAATTTTTATTGTATAAAATAATATCCTCTTATAATATATTATTACTAGTTTTTTAATAATCATATATTTTTTAAGTAATTTAACAATTAGTTACATTGTTTTTAAAAAATGATTTGACATAAAATATTTGATCATATTAATTATATAATGATTTAAAAATATTCATAGTTTTAATCATTATGTAAATATCATATATATTTAGTTTATATGTATTTATAATAATCCATAATATAGGAGATAGAAAATGGAATGCACCTGTCATGGAGATGTTAGGTGGCACATACATAAGATTGTGACTTCAATTTCATTGTTGTATTTAGCAAGTATGTTATATAGGTATATTAATATTGTCCCTAAATTTTTATATATATTTAATACTTTTAATATTTTGTTTAAACAATCCTAAATAAATTATATTTATTTCTTGAACATATCAAAAAGTTTTGAGGATACAGTAATCCACACATCCACAAACAATGCTAATATATGTCCACAAATTGAAAAGACTGAAGTTATTTATTGTATAAAAATTTATTAATATTAAATAAATCATAAATATAATGTATATAATATATTAACAATAATAATATCATTATTGAATACATGAAATGTTATAGTGGAAGAACGAACAACATCGCTTCCTGAGGCGGTAGTCTGCTATACATAAGAATGATAATATTCTATATTTTTAATGAATGTGTGTGAATGTTATATTAGAATTATTATCATAAAAACAAAATTATAAGATTTATATACTGATTATTTTATACAATACCAATTTAAAAAAATTAATTGGTGATTATTTTAATGAAACAGAAGTGATCATTGAAGAAAGATACCTTTTATTCATTTAAAATTTTTTAGTCAATAACAAAATACATCTTCTAATAGATTTATTCATTAATGTATAATTTTATATATTTGTTGCAATTTTGGGATCATATTCGGTAATATTATTTATTAGAAAAATGTATTTATTGGTGTGAATATATATGATAGTTCTTTTCGCTTTTATACCAGAGGAGTGGTATTCTTGTAAATATAAAAAAGGTAAAAAACAATTGAAAATTATACCTTGCATAATTTTTGTAAAATAATAATTTAAATTTTAAAAAATTACAATATTGTTGAAATTTAGTCATGAAATATTGTTTTTACATGTTTCAATGTCATTTTTGTAATTATGATTAAGGCTCAATCCCTTGTTGAGCTTAATTTTATCCTAATTACCATAATAATTTATAACATCATTCACTAGAGAATTTGGTAAATATAAATTAACAAAATATAAATTATGAATTTTTCTTATTCCAAATATTATATGTATATTTAAAAATTCCAATTAAAATTTTTTCATTATTGAATTTAAAATTAATTCCATAGAAGGGATGACGAATTGGGTTTTTAATGTAAAAATGATCAAAAGCAGGAATTTATTTTATATCTATTGTCAATTTGAAATTTATTTAAATGAAAAAAATAGGATTAATATATGTTAAATTGATCAAAATAAACTCTTATAAAATATTAATTATAAAATAACCTTAAAATTTTTTGAGACGAAACTGAATTTTCAATTACAATTCAGTATTTTTGGAAATTCATAATTCTATGAATAATAACTAAATAATAATAAAATATAACCCTAAATGAATATAAATTATCTTATTTAAAAAATGATTTTTCATTTTTCCATATAATGTTTATTAAATTTAAAAAATTCATTTTTAAATTACATTGTCTATTAAAAGGAAGCAAAATTGCCTATCGATAAATACAGGTTCTTATACATAAAATTGGGTTTCTTCTTATCAAATACAAATAACATATATTTTAGGAATGATGAATATATTTTTTAAAAATATAATATATATATATATATCATTTATATCGTCCACTAATATTAATTAATTTAATTTATTATAATAAGTCACCTTTGGAGTGTAATAAGAGTTTTTTAATCCACACCAATATATATATTTGGGTTATATATTCATTTATAATTAATATTTATCATTTTAATTGATATATATATATATATACTGGCTAATTCTATCATTAACTATTAATTTAATATATGGGTGACAATATTCATTTTAAATAATAATATTAATAGTATTTGGTAAGATTTGGTTCTACGTATAACATAAGACTTAAAAGAAGCTCATTGTATTCAACACAAGCAAAAATAAATAGTATAATCATTGAAATATATAGAATATATTGAACCAATTCAAAATGTTAAATATACTATAATGTCTTGGTATATTTTATTTCATTACACCCTAGGTGATTTTTGATAAACACTATATCAAATAATATGTATTAATTCATGAATTTCAGATTGTTGTATTATAAACAAAAAATCATATCTAATTAATAAATATCATTTCCTTAATCATGAATATAATGAATCATTGTTCCAAAATTTCCATTTGGAAAAAAAATTGATAATATAAAATAATAAATGAGAAAATAGGGATCACCACATTCTTCTTGAATCATCACCACTATATGAAGCACTACTTAAATGATTAGAAATATTATTAATCCAATTAAAACAATAGAAAAAATATATAACATTGGGAAAATTTAATTTAATTTTGAGTAAATGAAAAAAAAATTATTTATAATAGTAGTCTAAATATTGGAGTGGTAATATGAATATGTCTTACATATTATTTTTGGTCAATATAACCATCGGTCTATTATTCTATTGGTATATATAAAACATAGAAATAATTTTTCCAATTATAATTATTTTTTATAAATAATATTTTCAAATTACAATTGATGAATAAAATTGAAATTATTGCATTAGATAGAAGATTAATACTAATTTTATACCATTTTCAAAACAAGTAATAGAGGTAGTGTCACTGGTGTTCTCCCTTGATATAACTGATAAAAAAATAACAATTGTTTTTTATTTTTTGAGAACACTCATAAAAAATAATCCATATCTATAAATTCTTTGAAAACTCTATATTTGTAATGAAAACTTTTTCTAACTTTTAAATAACATGAAAGTTCTCTTAAGATGGTTTCCAAACAACAAATTACTATATAAAGTAATTTTTTTAATAAATTCCATCCATCAAGAGAAATAATTTTTATAGGGCATGTAATGATAAACATCCCTTCAAATTTAAATGTTTTAATAACATTACTTTTTTCTCACCCAGTTTAATAATATCCATGTCATCATATTCATTAAAGAATAATATGTAAATACTTCTAACTATGTTTAATGTTTTTACTTTCTTTCCCCTTATTTTGAAATAATACAAATCATGTTGTGAGACTTCCTTATGAGAATTATGAAATCATTGGATGAGGATAAATATAAAGTTTTGTCCATTAATTCAATAATCCTTTATATTTGTTAATTATTTTTTCTAGCTATTACCAATTTGATTCATCATTGTGATACACTATATAATAACATATCAATCTAAAAAATTATCTTTTATGAAGAGAAAAATTATGTCTTTAATTTTATCATGATTGTTGGATAATATTTTTAAAATGATCAATTGCACTAGGATTATCAAAAAGTATCTATAATGGATTAGAAACATTTACTTCCAAAAAAAGAAGCTGAAATTCCCTTTACATCATATTCATTTATGTTTGAGTAGCTGAAAATCATATAATTCAACGGGGTTCAATGTTTTTTAATATTGTTTCTATCTATACCAACTCACACATCATCCACCCATGATAAATTCTCCCCATGAGGATTATTTTTTATCATTACAATTTTCTGCCCAATCAACCTCATTATATCCATAAAACATCATTTCACAATTTCATTTTTTTTAAAACCCATGTGATATTGTCTATTAACATATTTTACATTTATATTTTCAAATAAAAATGTGATTATTCTTATTAAATTGATATATGGAACAATCGTTTACATAATAAACAGTTTCTGGAGTTCAGGTGGTAATGTAATCTAGAAATACCATCAATATTTGAAATTAATTATGATTATAACTTTATAGGACTCGTTATAATTAACATTATCCCCACTTAGATAGGATTAAAAAAGAATATGAATTATTCCATTCCAAAAATTTGTTCAAATTTGATAGAGTAAAGTTTCATTATATAAGAAAATTAATTGTCTTGACATTTTAATCTAATAAATAATGTTGATTCTCCAAACATTCACATTTCAAATATCATAAATATTTAATCCTAAAATGTTTTTAAAAACATAATATCTATCCAAATCAAAATATATCATCCTCAAAAACTATTATGATTAGATATCCAAAGTCATCAACATTCAAATATAATTGTTTTCAAATATTCCAATAGAAAAAATCCATATTTAAAAGAAAAAATCATTCCAATAAAACCATGAACGAGGGGCTTTCCTCAGCGAATAATTTTTTATTCAATATAAAAACATTTGTTTCACCTCATCAAGTAAAAACCCACAAGGTTGTTCAATGTCTACTACTTCATAAATATCTCAATTAAAAAATAACACTTTACATCCATTTATTAAATATTATAATTATGGTGATAAGATAATACTATATATATAATAAAAGTTTCAGACCTTGTAATGAGGGAAATAATTTCAATATAATCAACACCTTCTACTGTTGAAAAGCCTTTACATACATTCATGGAATAGTTTTATAAAACATCTCCATGTTTTTTGAATTTTTTTAGTAAACCGATGTTTTTTATAATATTTTAACTTCTTATATTTGGTGAATAACCAAAAATAGATTATTATTAAACATGATTATAAATAATGCAATGATAATGATTTTTTATTTTAATTAATGATGGACTTCCAAAAACATGGATTTATTTAAATGAAGGATATTTTCTATGCTAATTTTTATAAAGAGTCATTTCGGTATTTTTTATCAGGAACACTCATTTCTGATCATGTAATGTTGTAATAACTTATTCTCTCTAATATATCATTGAAGGATTGTATTATAGTAACATACATCTTGACATTTCAAAAAAAACTTATATAATATTTTTCTACTGAACCATTTTATACTAGGGAACTTAATGCACTATGAATATTTTGGATTCCACTCATTCTTATATATGATCAAAATTATTTCTTGTAAATTCAGTAAAAATATACATTCTCAACAATATTATATATACCCCAATTTCATTCTCAAATTTTTTCTAAATATCCTAATCATTTTCCATGCCTTTAACATGTGCTTCATTTTAATGAATTTTGGAATCTAAGTAAAATTATATATAAAATTGATAATTTAGAAGTCATGTTTTTTTATTGATGTCCCATTGGCCCACATAATTCCTAATGAAGGTGTCCAAGAGGTCTGGTAGTGTGATTTTCAACACTCTTAAAACATTGTTTACTCACATTCTATTTATCTCAACTTTTATATGTGAAGAAAAAAACTATCAAGTAGCCATGTTTTTTCCTTCTACATAGATTAAAATATTTCTCAATTTCAAAAAAATCAATCCCCATTTTTCCACTTTCAAACAACCTTCTATTTTCCACAATAAGAAAATTATTTTTAAAGAATTTAATACATCTTTCAACATGATGATCAGCTAGATTACATATTCTAAAAAAACTCCCAATCATTAAAGTTAAATATTTTGGAAGGATTTTAGCTTCATAATATTTTTCTATTTAATCATACAATTCGATTTGAATGTTACTCATCATTCCTCCACCATTTCTTTTCATTTGTTCAAGTATTCTTTTATGAATTTACATGTCATGTCATTATTTATATGACATGTTCCCAGTTATTCCACATTTCATAAAAAAACAATAAGATTTTTATTTCACAATAAATTAATATATTTCACAATAGACACATTATCCAAGTTTATATAATCATCATGATTCAAAATACTATGGTCATGGAAAAACATTCCCAACGAGGTTGTTTCCATATTTTTTATATGTTATTGGTTTCTCACATAATTTATTCACCCATTTATTCCCAAAACATTTTCCATAAAATAAAATATTATAAATAAAAGTCGAACGATTATTTTTTGTGAATATTTCACTTCATTCATGATTTAATATTTCTCATAGACATTACAAGTCTTATATATTAATTCTAAGGATTTATTGATGTTTTTATTTAAATTACATAGGGTAAATTCTGACTAAATTTTTTATATTGAAAATTTTTAGCCTCTTCTTCAATTACTACAATCTTCGTACTATTATCTTCAACCAATGTTACCAATTTCAGATTTCTAGTTTTTTTAACATTAGATATTTGAATGTATAATTACACCTTCTTGATTATATTATTTCTTCCTTTAAAATTTTTATATAATAATTCGCCAATACATTGATTTATTTCTTGGGAGTTTTTTTTATCAATACATGAATAAATTTTATTACTGAGTGGATTCTCACTAAATTATTATTTTCCTCTAACTTCACTATTTTAGGAGTTTTAAATTTATATACGTTTATAATTAATGTTTAGAGATTTTCTCAACATTAATAATCAAAAAAAAATGTTGTCATTTGAGTTTGATTCAATGTGCATACTCATAATACAAATTATTCCTACAGTGATGTTCTTATTATATTGTTTGGATCACTTTTCTTCATTATAATTAATTTTCACTTCAAAATTAATTGTTTTTCTTTAGAATTATCTCTATGCTATCCAATTTTATTCCGAGATAAAAATCATAACAATATTTCTAATTGCATCGTACTCAAAAAACAAGAAACGATGTTTATCTTTATACATTCATCTCCCACTTTGATAGAAATAGTATATAAGGGACATTATTTTGTAATTCAAGTCATCATCATCATAATATTCAGAGTCACAGGGATCAACATCTTCAAATTCAAGAATTTATATTTTTTTCATAGGTTAAAAAAAATTTCTTATCATAATATTCGTGAACATTAGAAACATTATCATTTCATGAGAAATAATAAATTTAGGCAACTTTTCAAGAGATAAGTCACTTTTATCTCTAGAAAATTTTTAGAATCAAACCTAACTATAATGTTTCTCATATGTTTCTCCACAACTGTTATGTTTTTAATACATTACAAAATAATCAGATCTTGTAAGAAATTTCAGATAATATAGATAATTATTAATAAAAAATTATATATTATTATTTTTTCTTTATACATTTTGGGACATATTTTTTTCTTTTATAATTTCACATTAGTATTCCCTTAAAAAATAATTTGTGGCATATTAGACATACTCTTTGAAGCTATGAATCCAATCAAATTCATATAATTTTTTTCTGAATTTTTCATAATGATTAGATTCTTATCACATTCTTCTTATTTGATATATATATATATTATCCAAAATATTAATCAATCAATCCTTATCAATAAGTGGAAATCTAATTCTAGTATCATAAATAATAGCCAGTGTAGTATATATAATATAAGGAATCATCATATTTTCTAATTCATAATAATAATTTAAATAAAATAGTTAATTAATATAAAATAAAATTATAAAATAATTTTATAGTGTCTTAGGAATTTTTTATAAGTGTAATAAAATTTATTTTGTCATAAAAACAATTATTTGTTTTATAAATAAAAATGTTTATTTTAAAAAAATAAAATTATTATATATTTTAAATTGTTTTCATAAAATAAATATTATATTCTAAATTTTCTAATAATATTTAAGTTATAGTGAGTTTTTTTAAATTTTCTAAAATGCATTATATTGCAGTGAATAATAATTTTTTTGGTTTATGTTATTGTTTCTGAAAACATAATTTTTTTAAAGATTTAATAAATAATCAACAAAAATACACATCCAGAAATGTTTTAATTATTTAATATTATGTATTTTAAATGTCATTAAATGAATTTCAAAAAAAAAATAATTAAATTTTATATTCAAGCGTGAATAATTTCCTTTCAATAAAAAAACATTATAGAAAATATTATTTATCAAATCTAAAGTTGTTTTTCCAATTGTTATTCAATTCTAAAGGATTAAAATTTCAAAAAAAGATGAATTCTCAAAAAGAGTGAGAAAAAAACAAGGGAGAGTAAATAATTTTTCATTTTCCACAACCAAGCCAAGGAAGACCTATATATTGAAATTATTATACACTTCATTTACATTTTTTACAATAACCACCCATTTCATCTTTTTCAATCCCTCTCAATCCTTACACATTGATGTTATGGTAATTATTATTCCAAAAGAGTTTCTTAATTTTTTCATTAATTGACCATGGTTCCATCTTCAATTGTTATAAGAAACTCTTAAATGATATTGAAATCATCAGATATATTTTCAATTGATGTTTATTTTTTTGTTATGTCTTATAATTGGTAAACATATTTCATTTTCAAAATATTATTTTATATCATTACATTAATAATATAATTCTATCAATGTACTATATTTTACCCCTTTGAATTTCTTTTTTTATCCTCTTTTATAACTAACCTTGTACTTTATTTATATCAGTTTTTACATGAGAAATAAATTTTTTTTCTTTTTTTGAATACTGATTCCCGGTCCCTTAGAATTAGTGTTAAATAATTTTTATAATGATTTATTGATTCTAAAATTTACATATACTAAATTAATATTCCCTTTTCATGGTTTAAAAATTATTTTAATGTAAATCCTATAATAATTTACATAGTTTATGATTTTATATGAAACCCTTTTGTGATTTTACATTGGTTATTAGAAAAACTATATGTTATGATCAATGTGAAAAACATAAAATTACAAAAATTGATGATTGCACAATTATAGCTATATGATTTATTTCGTAAAGGATTTAATCAATATATTTGACATATTTTATTTTACATCTATTAATAACCTTGGTAATTATGATTTATGAATCCTCGATGATAAAAGTCAATGATATATTAATTACTCTTTTATTTAAATATTTTTTCACAATTCAATGTTAAAACACGTGTTATTTTAATTATCGTGCCTCATTATCTCTTGTATATTACATATTGTTGTTATTCATGTTACTATAGATATATCTAAAGATAAAATCTTAATTGTATCCCCTGCTTATTCATTTACTATGCTATATTATCACAACTTTCATTAGTTGTGTGTCCCAAAGATATGAGACAATGTAAAAGTAACATATTTTGAGCCCATGAAGAATATTTTTATAATGATTAACTGAAATAGTCATTGATTTTTGTTATTTTATTCCTAAATTATAAGAAACTAAAAATTAAAAGATCTTGTGTTTTGTTCCATGTAATGAATAGTTTATGTAATAAAAAGGTTCAATTATATAGACCCATGGTATATAGTCATATACTAATATACATGTATTTATTGGTACCCATGTAACATTTAATCAATATTATGTATGACCTATCAAATTCAAAAAAAAAATAATAGAATGGTTAGAGGATTTGATGATGTAATTGTATTTAAATATATCAAAATATACAATGTATTATATGGTTATGGTTACATGAATAACATCATTAATAGAAAAATAATTTTATTAATGGAATTAGTATTTTGGTTGAATATAATATAATATAATTAATTATTAATTTTTTTTATTTTATTCTAATTGTAAAATATAAAGTTCATTAAATTATTTTTCCTTAGAGAAAACTAAAAAAAGAAGTGTGTCTTAGTTTTACATATAGTTCAGTAATGTTTATTTTGATAAATGTATATCATAACCAAACAAGCAATGGTTATAGAGTAAACTATGATTAGGGAAACAAATTTTCCTGTTTATTATTATGGTTCTAAGTAAAAGGATGTATAAATAATCATTCAAATACATTGATTATTTTTATATTTTTAAACTGTTAAAACTTCTTCAAATGGTTTATTCTATCCAGATAAAACACTTTTTTTTGTAAGTTAGATGGTTTTCTATAATTATATATAAATTATATTCTCTAAGTAGGGTTATTTTTCAAGGAAGAAATTCACACTTTTAAAATAGTTAATTTCATTAGTAAATAAGTTCAAAATCAAATGGTTTATTTAATAATTTCTATTATACATGATAAATGGGTGATATTTTTAATATATATTATTAAACTATTTTTAGCATAATTAATATTTTTATATTTTTTCCACTCCCAAAAAACTATATTAATAATTATATTATACAAAAAAACTATAAATATTTAGGAAATAGTGATTATTATTATTAAGGAATTTTTTAAAATCTCAATATTTTGAAAAAAAATTATGTTTTATAGAGTACACCTCATATAACACTGTTCCTAAATGAACCTCAAAAAAATATAATTCAAATACGATATCTATAACCTATCCATTGAATTAAATTGTATTTATTGGATTAAATTAATTTTCATAAAATATATATAGAGGGCTGAATAAAAAATTATTGATTTTTTATTAGTAAATAATAAATATATCTTTTCTAATGTTAATTTACTCTTCAAAATATTGTTTTCATAAAACAGGTTTTTAGTGAATTTTAAAAAATTATTAATTATAATTAGATGAATAAATAATAAGATAATTTATATAATAAAATATATCCTTATAGTAAATAGAATATAAAATTTTACCAATAGTTAAATTTGTAAAATTAACAGAAAATTTTGATTCATCAAGGAATAGTTAAAAATAATGATTTTTATTGAATTCTATATTTTCATGTAATGAATTTAAAATGTAAATTTATATAATTTAATAATTTAAATATTTAAAAATTATATATTGATTAATCATAACCCAATTATATAAATTGTTATGAGTAAATAATTGAATTTGGTATTATTTTTTTCACATAAAAAGATGTTTTTCATTAAAAAAATTATTTAATTTTAAATTAAATTATGCTACTTCTATGAATAATATTGTGAATAACATATGACATATTTGAAATAAATAAACCCATTGTTTGGTAAATAATACCCTTAGATATTTATATATTATTAATAATAACATTATTAATTTTTTCCACGAAGAAATGGTAAACAGTGTTTTAAAGGTAATCAAATAAATTGATAATAACTATTGAACGTCAATAACATTAAATAAATTTTATTCTATAAGTATAAATCATTAATAGTCATCCAAAATTAAAATTCATGTAATTTTGTTTACATTTTTAATGTTTTCACACTTTATATTATTTTGTATACAAAAAAGACAAAAACTATATATTTATTCTTTTTGAAACATTCAACAAATGAAAAATTGATAAAAAGATGATATAATAAGTTATAAATACTGATTTAAATATAAATTTTATTTAACATGGAAATTTATTTTTAATTTTTAATTAATATGTTACTTCCATACATTCTTATTGAACCCAAACAACGTTGTTATGTAAGAAACAAAAAATTGAAATCTTATTAAAAATAAAAAAAAATATTTTATTGATTTTATTGTGGCCCAATATTTACAAAAAATTTTATTACATCTATCATGAAAAATCATTAATACAAAAAAAATATGATCAATTGTCTAACCGTATTGTTTTAGAGTATTTGGAGAATATATATACAATATTATCATTCTATGAAAGATTTCTAGCATCCCCATAAAGCTCATCCATCATAGAACAATTTATTGTAATTGTATAATAAAAAATTAATAAATTATTGAAAGGAAATATAAGATAAGGGTGATCATTGGTGATAAATATATATAAATATGGGATATATCAAGAACTATTCATATTAAATCAACATATAACCATTAGGTTATGATACAATGACCAAAACATACAATGTTTATACCCAATAATAAAAATGTAATAATGGGGATTTATTCCAAAAAACAATGTCATTTCATAGTTAATTAATCATAAGAATGAGAACATATCATAACTCAATAATAAACATATCTTCAGGTAATAAATATCTGTGGAATTAGAATATATTTAGAGACCATTTAATATTTCTAGGTCAACCAACAAGTTTAAAATATAAAGAATAAGTACCTCAGTCATATATTTTATTGTTAATAATGACTATTTTCCCATGATATGTCAATTTTAATGACATTTTTCTTTATTTTGTTAGAGAAAATTTATTAGTTTTCCACAACTATCTCATTATATATGAAACAATACCCAATGTTTTAGAGTGATATATATGTTTTATTGGTCAAAAAATTAAAATAATACATATATGTACTACAATAAGAAAAATAATACCTCATATCATTACTATTTAATAAGATTGTTTTTACAAACATTTCATCATAGAATAACCCCTGGAAATGAAATGAGTTTCATAAATATTTCATCATTTCCATATAAATATAAAACTAATAAAAAGGAAAAGGGATGGTATCCATATATTAAATAACCAATAATATTAATATAATAAATAAGGATGTCACATAATATAGAAAAATATTTTTAATGATAACATTGAATAATTCATGAGGAAAATAAAATTTCAAAATTGAAATAACTACTTTTATAAAAATAATCACCTGTTGAATGAAAAAAAATATTTAAAAAAAACAACTAGGAATTTATTGTATTACTCAAATAAAAAAAGAATCATTATAGAATGAAAATCCATTCATTCCATATATGTTAGATAAAAATTTCCTTTCCTAACATTTCTAGAAAACAAAAAATGTACATAATTTGGAAAATTAATAAATGATTCCATTAAAGCTATTTTTTAAAAAGTAAAAAAGTAAAAATGATCTTAAAAAATATACTATTATAAAAAATTTCGTGAAAATGTTTTTTGATATCATGAATAAGAATGATAAATTTCAAATAAATCACTTGATAGAAAAATACACTTTAACAATCTCAAATATTAATGAGGTTGAAAATTGAGACCCTTGGCTTGAGTACACCGTACATTAATTCAACACTAAGATACTATATAATAAATTTAATTTAAATAATATATATATAATATTATTTTTAATATATATAATAACATATATTTTCACATTATAACATTTCAACACAGCTTTTTCAATAATTACTTATTAAAATAAATATTATCAGGTGTTAATTATTTTGACATTTCATTAGTATATCTTTTATGTTGTTCTTATGATTTTACATGTATTTTGGTTCCATAACATGTTGAATATTATTAATTATATATGTATCATATAAATTTTTTATATATGTATTTAGATTCATCCATAATATTTATTGGTAGAACAATGAATTACACTATTCATAGAGATTGTTGTTCATACAAATGTATCAACATTGTTTCCATTTGTTATAATCAGAGAATAATAATATATATATATAAATAATAATTAAATAATATTTATAATATCATATAACATTTATATATTTATAAAATTTATCTTTATTCCTATTTAAGTAAAATATAAATGTAAAAATGTATCGTTTCACTTCATATAGTTGGTAGTCCCCATGTATGCATGACTGTGGAAATAATTTCAAAAATGATTCTATGATAAGAATAAATTCATTATATTAAAATTTTATTAGAATATTTATTTTTTAAAAAACATATATATATTAATAAACACATCATAATAGCCTTAAAAATAATAGTTATTGGTTTGAGTGAGTAACTCAAGAGGGGTAACATCAATTCCAAATAAAACATTCTCAAAATGATTATGTTTAATTATAATCCACATAATAAAAACAATTATTAAAATAAAATATAGATATAATATCATTCATTTAATATATTTTTCATAGTGAGATTATGTTTCAGTTAAAATAATGTTTATAATTACCTTGCCTATTGAAATTATTGATCCAAAAAAAGAGAAATACAAAAAGAACATATGATTAATTACCAATGTAATAGTTCTCTATAGATTAAAAACAATCATATGAAATGGTCATAAAAAATTTCAATGAAATAATTACATATCATAATAAACTAGTGGTTAGATCTCAATATGATTCTTAATCTCCTCCACTTGGTAATCTGTCTCTTCCAAGCATATTATATTAATAATCACAAAAATCCACAACCTAGATTAGGTAAAAAAGAATAGCTATATGATGTCGAAGACAAAGAGCCTGTTACATAGTTATACCTGGGATGTAATGGAATAATATTCCACAGAAGTTCCTTTTCCACAAACACCATTGTAAAAAAAGATAATGGATGTACAGAATATCAATTATCATCTTGTTAGGTTCATGAGATAGTTTTTGATTGATAACTGAGTAACAAAAAACTAAACTAAAGAAAATTAAAAAAATAGCATCGGAAATAAATAATATTATAATTTTAGGTTCGGTATGATCAGAATATTTTTTGTCTTCATATTAGTGAGAGGTAGGATTTATAGCTTGGTTCAAGAATGTTGTAATAGAATTGAGGATCATAAGAATCTATAGCTGTTGAAGATTAAATATATTACCATATCAATGTATATATCCAATATAAGATGTTCTTCTATGACATTGATAATCACAGAAAACAATTCATTGAAGTTATATGGATTTAAATATTTTTTATCAAAATTTTTTGTTGACTTATCACTCATTAATAAATTTATATGGCAGACAATGAATGTAATTTCCATTGTATTGTTGTTGAAGAATCAATTGAATGAGATCCAAAATCCATGAATTTTATTTGACTATGTCATTAGTACATGGTAAAAATATTATTGAATAAAAGTAATCATTGATCCATTCAGACCAATTTATTCACACACCAGTATAAACAATAAGATAATGATTACTAAGCATCGTGCAATAAATACAGCTGTCAGTGACTCAGAGACTAGAGGAAACATGCAGGTTAATGGTAACAAACATGGAATTTTATCATCATATTATCACTAATATTGGTGGTAACAAAGATTGCAATATCTTAACATTATAGGTGACTCATATTTGACAGTGACTCACATCAGCGGTAGGTCCAAGTTGATGGTAGAAAGACTTAGTTGTGACTCCCATCTAATGGTGACTCTCCATAATACAAAGCCTATTTATCATTGAAATTTTGTTACTATATTAAATTGTATCATAAAACATGTAGATAATTAGAACCCAATGAATCCGGGTTTATGGTTATTAGAATAAATTTTTTTCAAACACACTCCACAATATGAGGTTCCAAAATTAGCCGACTTTTTGATGTTCATAAAACATTGCCTATTTTATTACTTATAATATATAAGTAAACATAGATAATCATATATATATATATATATATGGTAATTAAAATGTAAGAATCATATCAGGTTATAGATAAGTGTGATAAAAACATAGATACCAAGTTATACATATATATTGAAGATATAATAGAATTTATAGAAGTGTTAGATTATTTTTACATATTAAAATTAATGCACATTCTATCTCCTCGTTTGTGATTATGAAATAAGAGATGAAGAATATAATAAATAAATGATTTAAAGGGATTAACCAAAATATTTTTCATTTATTTTCATCAAATTAGTTATTGAATATATAAATATTAAGAATAAAATGTTCAAGGACATGATCCCTATCAAGAAAATAAATCCAATTATATTCACTATTTAAAAGTTGGAAGAAGGTAAAATTTATCTTTCCTTTTATCCTTTTCGTTGACATGATAGGTTGTGAATGTATTAGAGAAAGATGGGGTATAGGTTGTAATGGAAGAAATTATTTTGGTTGGAGAATTATGTCGTTGAATAAGAATTACACATAGGTGTCTAATTGTATCAGCTAGTGATAAACTTGTAGGCTGAAATAGTTGATGTAGAACACCATCTATCATTGTAATCCCTGAATATATGTATCTAACTAGATATGTGGTTATAGTTGAATGAATTTTTGTTACTATAATTGATTCCCTTGATATAATTGTCATATTTTGGATATGTATTATGGGTATCCAAATATATGTACAATCTATAATTATATTTCTATATGAATAAATAAATAATTTTTCTTATGAAGGAATATCTGTAAGACTTGTGTGAGAACCTTCAATTGACACAAGTTTTCATTAAAATCCCTTTTAACACATGGAAACCTTGTGTTATATTCTAAAAATTTAATGTTATCATAAATATCATTCATTGTATAAATTTACGATAAATTATTCTTAATGTATTTCATGATGATTCCAATATCATTCATGGGATCAATTTAATAATCCTTAATCACATATAGTCATATTATTTATTATGATTAGTTTTCCTTAATTGTTCTTCATTTTTTGATACCTTACCTAGTGTTAAATGATGTTCGCCCATGATAATATTATTGAGGACATCTCTTATAATTTGGACTAAAATAGGGGGAGTTTCATTTGATATAGAGGCATCAACATTCATAATTTCTAATTTATAATTTATATATTTTAATATTTATAATGATGAATCCATTCCCTCTACCTATACAATACAACATTTTACATATTTAAAAAATATTCTATTCCCCTCTTCAATCACATGAATATGAATTCTAAATCATGGTTTTAAATGAGATATAACCAAATGATCCAAATTTTTATTTCATTCATAAATAAATTTAGCAACTAGATAGGGTTATGATCTCAAGATAATAGTTAAATATGAAGAACAATTCCTTAATTAGGATTCCAAATTAAAATTAAAATTTATTGAAAAGTTTCTAAAATATCTTTTTTCACAACATTAGGAGCTAAAACAAAATTATAATAATGATTATCTATATGCTTATGAGGCTCTCTATACTTAGTGGATCTATTTTTATCCATGATAGTAAAAGATTATAACTCCCATTAATACTCAACTTGACCCACTAATGATATTTAATAAATGTAAATATCTTCATTTTCTTTATCATCTGATTCATTATAATCCATACCAAGTCAAAACAATCAGGATAATTTTTTCCATCATTCAAAATAACATAATATATATATATTTTAAATAGAGTAAGTGGTGACTATGTGGTAGCTGAATAAGATTTTCCAACTCTAGGTATAGTAGGTACATGTTCTATATAAGCTATCTATGTGATATTTGTGGGATCTATTTGATCCAATGGTTATGACTGGTTCAAATTAATGGGAATATTTCCCCCCATAAATAACATCTTCAACATCTTCTATAGAAGTATACTCTAAATAATCCAACTCATTATCTATATATTTATTCTTATATCGGTAATAACGTAATAGCACTTGTAATGAAGGGTGTGTTTGAACTAGTGCTTGATTATGTTCAACATGGTCATCTCCATTTTTATAATTTCTATCATTATAACTATCTCCAAAAATATCATCATTTCAACCATTTTGAGCATCTCCATGTTATGATTCATTATCATTATCTCCATAATCATGAGCATCATCATCCTATCTTCCATTTCCATTTTCTTTTTCATCATCATATATTTCCTTATATGCATTTTAATCATTTAAATTTATATTATTATTATGATATTTTTTGATTGGATGATGATCTATTAATCCTTTATACTATAGATATAGAAGTTTACTCATTATCATTTTCATCTAAAATTGATTATCTAATATAAAGAGGACATGGTGGGCTGTCTGATCCAATAGAAAATTTCGGAGTAGATTTAGGAATCCCTAGATCACTCTCCACATGCACTGAAAATTATTACTCATCATCTTTTTCAAATTATTTCCCATATTTCTCACAATAATCATCATAATCATAGTATTCAATTACCTCATTGGTCTCAAGGCTGGGATCTACCATCCCCATATGTCTCGATTGATGACTGATAGGGTTGAATTCATTAAATATTTTTAAGAACCTCTTCCCAACTATTTCTATAACGACCCATAATTTACATAAATTATTATTACTTCATACTTGAAGAATACTTATTACAATATATATCAAAACAACAATAGGACCATGTAGGTATAATGTTTTTAGAAACTGGGAAACAAAAACAACTGGTTCATAAAGAATATACATTGTCTCCCATTTATTTCATCATATCTAGAATCCCATTTTGAATATCCTAATTTATACCCTTCATCCTGACCTGGGGAAAATAAAACATACAAAAGTGTGAGCTCAAATTCCTATTAAGGGTAAACAAAAGAAATATCAATCACATCATATTCATAAGAACATTACTTTTTGGAAATCTTAACTTGAAAAAGCGATCATAATTTCATAACATGGGATAAATAAGAGTAGTAAAATGTAGTCCCATTAATCATAAAATTAAACATGATACTTTGTGGAATACCCACATAATCATAACGAGTCATTTAATAGTAGTAAAGAGTCATTGAAAAGACTATCCTAGCGAACAAAGTACATTTCTGAAGCGAGTTCACTATTTGTTTCATTCTTGTATCATTGAACCAGATTAACCTACCATTCCAGCCATGTCTATCTCATGAGATATAAATCATTACCCAATGAATTGGAGGGAGTTATAGGTCCCACCCATCTCATAATGATACTATTCTTATGTGTTCCACAAGATCATAAATCATATATCATAACATAACCCATGTAATAAAAAGGGGATTATTAAAAATCATGCCATCATAACATAATCCATATAAGATGAAAGGACATCATAAATATAATTCCATAATAACATAATCAAACTAATGTAAAAATAGCTATAGAAACAGAACCCAATATTATCTTATATTGAAAAATATTTGATAAAACCCTTGTACTTCATTCTTGAGGAAAATATAATTTCTACTTCAAAAATATTTTTCCATTCTTAACATGTCATATAATTTTAAAATAAAATAAGTCAATTAAAAATAATCATAAATTTTCTTAATGGAATCTTAATGGAAATAATTTTCAAAAAATCCATTCATGCCGTATAAGTTAATGAAAAACATTCTTCTTGTACTTTGGTCAGAAAAGTCAAAAAAAAGCTCATTCTAAAAACGATAAAAGATTCCTTTCATATCAATTACTAAAAACTCACCGAAGGGTAAAATTGGATTTAAAAAATTTTAGGAGGATATAAATAATAATAAATATTTATGAATCATGGATGTGGATGATAAATAATCCCTAGTAAATTCTGAAGTATAAAAAATCTCAGATAAAAATGAGATTGCGAGATTTTTCCTTACCATAGGTCTGATTTCCTTCGTACATGTCCGAACCTCCTGTATAATGATTTAAATAATGCTATTTACTTATTACAGAATCAGACTCATTGTTATGATATCATATATGGTCATATTAATAGCTTTTTATTTTTAATATTTCTTTGCTACTTGTTTTTTGGGAGTTTATTGCCTTTTGTTTTTATGCGTGTTTTGTCGAATAAATTATTATTCATATTTTTAGGTTATAGATAGATCATTTCAAGAATGTTATTAGTGTAGTATATATCATATTTATTCATTAAATTCATTTATATGCTCATTATTCAATGACAATCATGTAGAACGAGTCACATCACATCGTGGAGACGGTAGGCTGTACGTACACACGAGCGATGATATTGTTCCCATGATCATGGAATTTTATTAAAGTGTATGTATACTATTTCAGAATCAATATAAATTTTCAATAATTATATATAGTTATTCTTTACACCATTATACCCATCCAAGTAAGGTGGTTGTGGAAAACAGATTACACCACGACGTGGGGACTGTATTTCGTACGTATACACAAGTGGGGATTTCATTTTCCGTAGGATAGATAGAAGGTAAAATAGGGTTGTTTCATATTTATAATAACATATCAGTAAATTATTGATACTTATGTTATTACTTCATAATGTAACTACTAAATAAGTAGATGTAGAAGAAGAAATAAATTTGAAATAATCAGTAACAGACATTACCTCTTCTTTGAAGTGCCTCTTCTTAACCTCCTCATAGGGAACTAAAGATGGTCTTTGAATAAGACCAGGACATTTAGTATGTTTCTATGGAAGTGGAGAAGAGAAATTGGCAGGGTATGGCTAAGATGAATGCTCAAAGTGGTGTGAGAAGGAGAGGGGGGATGTGTCCTTTTATAAGGGAGGAGAGGGGCATCTTAGGAAAAACTTTAAATATTATTTTATAATAAAGTCATATTCATTTTTTAATAGCTCCAAATTGATTTATTTAGAATATAATGTGGTAATGGGTCTAAATAATCTCAACTAATAGATTTTAGGCAAGTTTAGGTTACTATTTTAAACTTATCATTTAGATTTAACTCTAAGTTAAATAATTTTACTTTTATTGTGTCTTCTTGTTTTATTACACTATATTGTTAATAATATTATTATAACAAGAAAAAATAACCCCAAGTGTTTCATTATTAATATATATAACCTTATCAATGTCATTTGGCCGAACCTTATATTTTTAGCAATAAAATAACAATTAATAATATAATATTTGTTTTAAAAACTATTTTATGTCAATTTTGACCCTATTTGGTACATGATTTCTGTGAAAATAATTACAGCATGATTAGTTAGAAATAAGTTAATTATATCAATACTATCATGTCATATTAACCTCTAAAATTATTTTAATTTATAAAAAGTCTCAAATTACAATTCTTTAGGAATCAATAATATCAATTATGTTAATATTTCATTAATTAGGTAATTATTGCATCATCATTGTGACATAAATGAATTATATTATTTATCATCTTAAATTATAAATAAAATTCGATTATGTATGAAATCTATTTATCTTTCTAATGAATATTTGTAGTTGAATTTAGCTTATTTATAACCCTATATTAAAAATGTTTTAGTTATTAAACTTCGTTTTTAACTCTTTTAACTCTTCTTTAAATAAAATAATAATAAGTGTCCTAATCTAATCCAGGTGGACCTAAATGGTCATATTTTATTTCTATGGTTGTTTTTGGTCTAATTAAACATATCCAATAGAATTTGGACATGTGTTAGGGTAATAATAATATCATTTTTACCCTTAATTACACTATTTACTTTTAACCGTGGTAAATAAAAGTAAAAATTTACTATTCACCAAAAATTATTTTTATCTTATCGAACCACATTTTACTCCTAGATATTAATCGTTTCTCTCGAATTTTAAAAATTCCACACATAGAAGTGGTAAAATAATGTTTTATGTTAATTTTCAAACTCTCCTAGGAGGTGGGTAATGGATGGTGAAAAGTTCAATAAAATTTTTATATATCTAAAATTATTCTAAATTGTCTCTAATGAATAATTTAAATAAATTTAAATAAAATAAATAATTATTTAAATAAAATTTCAGTTTTTAAATAGTAACCTAGTGTTTTCACTATTCATCCAAAATTGAATGTTTTCATAAAAATTCAAAAAATTAACCGTAGGCTAATTTTGATATTCCGAATCCGAAAATGAAGTCCATTTTGAAATGTAAAATTTATAAACATTTAAAAAGTGTGTATTACTATACAAAAAATCTGGTTTTAATAATATTTTAATAGCATATCAATGTTTAGTGAAACTCGGTGTTGCGTAAAACGCAAGCTATCGAGGAAGGTCGTGATTGCATGTAAAGAAAAATAAGCTAGTGTTGTGTGTAGTGAAAGATTACTTTGATGATGTGTAAAAATAAAAACAAAATATTTCTCATAAAAACTTCTATTATTACATTCGACCCCCCTTAAAAAGAATTTCTCCACTGAAATTCATCTCTTTGTAATAAATAGATTAGGATACCACTCTATCTTCATATCCTCAAGCTCCCTTGTAGCTTCTCATAATTTGTTTTTCCTCCATAAAACATTCACCAAGTGAGTGGTCTTGTTCCGTAGGACTTTTTCTCTACGATCAAGAATCTCTATCGGCTATACTTCATAAGAAATATCTTGCTTCAGTGGTACAACATCTGAGCTGAGTACATTTGAAGGATTGGGTATGTACTTTCTCCGGAGAGATACATGGAACACATCATTAACTTGTGTGATATTCAGTGGAAGCTCCAATCAGTAAGCTACCTTCCCAACACGATCCAGTAATTTGAATGTATGGATATACCTAGGGCTCAGCTTTCCCTTCTTTCTAGATCTCATTACTCTCTTCCAAGGAGATATTCATAAGAACACTTTATCACCCACATCAAACTCTATGACTTTTTTTTCGGTTATCGGCATAAATGTTTTGTTGACACTGAGCTGATATTATTTTTTGTTGAATAGATCAGACCTTTTCTATCATCTCATCAACAAGATCAGGTTCTAATAGCTTTCTTTCCCAAACTTCATCCCAAAAAGTTGGAGTTCTGCATTTTTTTCCATAGAGAGAATCATACGGAGCCATACGAATATAAGAGTAAAGCTATTATTATAAGAAAATTCCACCAAAGGTATGATTTTATCCCAATAACCTTTGAAATCCTTAGATCAAGCTCTTAACTTATCTTCTAGTGTTTGAATTGTCCTCTCAGACTGGCCGCCTGTCTAAGGTTGATAAGTAGTGCTGAAACTGAACACTGTATCTAAAGTATGCTGAAGACTTCGCCAAAACATCGTGGTTAACCTCGTATACTGATCAGATATAATGGAAAGTGGTACTCCATAAAATCTCACCACTTCCTTTACATATATCCTATCAAGATAATCCATAGATAAATCTTCTCTAATAGCAATGATGTGTATCGACTTGTAATATGATCAACTATGACCCAGATAGCATTATTGCCTTTGGATGTTTTAGGAAGTCCGGTGACAAAGTCCATAGTGATGTTTTCCCATTTCCATTCGGTTATGGGTAATGGTTGTAACATCCCCTTAGACTTTGGTCTCTCATATTTAACATGCTGACAAACCAAGAATCAAGAGACATATTCAACAACAACTCTTTTCATGACATCCCACACGATGTACTATTTCAGCTCCTTAAACTTCTTCGTGATTCTAGGATCAATAGTGAATGAATAACGGAGAGCCTCATCTAGCAGCTCCTTCTTTAATTCTGGGAAGGGAGGAACAGAAACCTGATTCCTAATCCTTATTATCCCATCACAATCAAGGTTGAATTCAGGAACATTTCTCACCTTCTTTTGTAACTCTACATCTTCTTTATGTGCCTCTTTAATCTTCACATGTATAGATGGTTGAACATTCATTTGACAAAGATATGATTTTTCACCTTCCATTATAATTCCATGATCCATCCCTTGTAAATATATAAACATTGGATCTTTTATGATCCTCATCACGGATAAGCTAGAATGGTCTTGTCGACTTAATGCATCTGCTACCTTGTTTTCTTTCCCATGGTGATAATGAATTCAGCAGTCGTAATCCTTAATCATCTCCAAACATCTTTTTTGGGGTATATTCACCTCCTTTTGTGTTAAAATATACGTTAAACTTTTATGATCATTATAAATATCACACCTTTCAACTTAAAGATAATGCCTCTATATATTTAAAGCAATGATTACCGCAGCTAACTCCAAATCATGAGTTGGTTAATTTTTCTCATTGCTTTTCAACTGTTGTGAGGAATAAGCTATCACCATATCATTTTTCATGAGAAAAAACCCCAATACCTTCATTAATTCATCAATATTGATCAGAAACCTTTCTTCACTACAAGGAAGCGTGAGCATAGGTGCATTGCATAACATTCTATTTAACTCCTTGAAATTATCTTCACACTCCTCTATCTAAGAGAACATAACACCTTTTCGAGTCAACCTATTGAGTGGATTAGATAATCCTAAAAAATCCTTCACAAAACGTCAATAATATCTATCCAAACCATGAAAACATCGGATCTCAGTTACTGTTTTTGTTCTCGACCATCTTTCGATAACCTCTATTATTACTAGATCCACAGATATCCCCTCTTTAGAGATTATGTGACCCTAAAAGTCATCTTTTTGAAGCCAAAATTCACACTTGGTAAATTTGTCATAAAGCTTCTCCGTTCTCATGGTCTTTAAAACAATTCTCAAGTGATCTTCATGTTCATCCGTGCTCTTTGAATAGACATGAATATCGTCTATAAAGACTACCACAAACTGATCAAGATAGTCTCTAACGACTCTATTCATTAGATACATGCAGATATCAGGGGAATTATTAAGACCAAATGGAATCACTATAAATTCATAGTGTCCATACCTCATACGGAAAGTCGTCTTTGGTATATCATCCCTTTTAAATCTTAATTGATGATACACTGAACGAAGATCAATCTTGGAAAATTATTGAGCTCCACGCAGTTGGTCAAATAATTCATCAATGTGTGGGAGAGGATATTTGTTCTTGATAGTGATCTTTTTAAGTTCTTGATAATCAATTTAGAGTCTCATTGATCCATATTTCTTCTTAACAAACAGAATTGGTGCTCCTCACGTTGATGCACTAGGGCGTATGAATCCCTTGTCATGATTCTCTTGGAGTTGCTTCTTCAAATCCTTCAACTCAATTGGGGCCATTCTATAAGGTGTATTGAAATGAGCATAGCACCCGGTATGACTTCAATTAAAAACTCAACTTCACGATTTGGTGGAAGACTTGGCAATTCCTCTAGAAAGACATCTTCAAACTCCCGTACAATGGGAATATTCTTAAACTGGGGGTTCTCTCCAACCATTTGAGATAAATAACCTTCATTTAGTGGAATCAAGACCCCTAGGATGGATGAAATTTCCATTGTAAGGTTATGTTCATTCTTCCATCGATAGATGATCATAGATTGATCTGTTATATGAAATGTGACTTCCCTTCATTGGAAGTTGATATGATCTCTATATAATGAAATCCAATTCATGCCAATAATCACATCAAATTACACTATAAGAAGGATCACAAGGTTTGCAGGAATCACTTTCCCACAAACATCAATCAGAGAAGAATTGTAAACTTTTGATGCGAATGTTGTGCCATTAGGGGTCATCACAGCTAACTCAATATCTAACTACTGAGGGAATATGGCGATACCCTTAGAAAATTCATCAGAAATAAAAGAGTGGTTGGATCCAGAATCAAATAAAAAATTTGTTACTTTAGATTGGATGGTAAGTGTCCCTTTCACCACTTCATTATCATACTCCACATATTTGATAGAAATTTCATGTGACTTTCATTTGTCTTTATCCTTAATATTTTGTTAAAGTCGATCATCATCAACAACCATTGGATTAGAGAATATATTTGTATAATTACACCTTTCCTTGCACATGAAACATTGATGTATAGGAGGTGCACTCTATGTAGCCTTTTCTTTGTTCGCATCACTAGATATCTTCTTCCCATCATTGCGGCCTTCAAATGCCTGATGACCTTCTTTTCCACATTTTAAACATTTACGTGTCCCTTTAAGACAACTGCCTCCATGTTTCATTCCACACATAGAGCAGAAGAGAAAACTTAGATTCCTTTCAGTGTGGTCTTTAGATTTCCTTTTGAATTCCATTTTCCTCTTCTTATCAAATGAATATGACTAATAGGTTACTCTAATTTCCATCTGAACCTTGAGAGCACATCAAACGATTTCCTCGTAGCTATTGAAGTCCCTTATCGCTAACACCATTCGAAGACTTGGTTTTAAGACACTAAAGAATTCATCGATCTTACTCTCATGTTGGATAATAATCCCAGAAGTGTACATTGCATGTCTTGTAAAATTTTCATCGTAGGTACCAATAGATTCATCATTCTTTTGCTTCAGTTCAAGAAACTCCTTCTCTATCTTTATTCGAATAATACGTGGGAAGTACATGTTGAAAAATAAGTTCTTTAACTTTTCCCATCCCGTTGACTCAATTTCATCCCTTTGCCTCATATTTTAAATAAGATTACACCATTCATCAGCTTCACCTTCCGAACAATATACTTATAAGATGACTTTATCATGTTTAGAACATTGTAGAACTGAAAATATCTATTCAGTGGAACTGATCCACTTTTCAGCAACGAATGGATCAGTAGACCAACAGAATGAGGGTGGACATTGCCTCATGAACGATTCAACAGAATGTTTCTACTTCCTTTGCTCGTTTGGATGTCATGCTTGATTCATATCTTGAGAAAGTTGTGTGAGCCGGGATACAATATTTTGCATTCCAGCTCCCATAACATTTGGTTTCTGAGGGGGACAATCAGTGCATTGCATTTCACATTCCACATTAACACGGTTCCTTTGGGTTCTAGTAATTGAATAAAACCAAGAAGAATAGTGTGAGAAACAATAATTATAATAGTAAAACCACATAATCAAGAATAAAATTTCACACTTCAGTTCTTATCATAGGTTTCTCGTGGCCATTTATAAAACACTAAGATTGTGTTCTATGCTTTGATATATCCTTAGGGTTCTTACTAAGTATTTCACAGCCTAGTTTCCAATGGTTGACTATAACATTCCTCTAATACCAAATATAACGACCCATAAATTTTATACATTGTTATTACATAATAATTAAATCATACTTATTACAACATATAACAAAACAACAATAGGACTGTATAGGTATATTGTCCTTATAAACTGTGAAACATAATCAACTGGTTCATAAAGCATCTACATTGTCTCCCATTTATTTCATCATATCTAGAATCCATTTTTGGAATATCCTGCAAAATACCCTTCTTTCTGACCTAAGGAAAAGAAAACATACTAAAGGGTGAGCTCAAATGCTCAGTAAGGGTAAACAAAATAAATATCAATCACATCATATTCATAAGATACTATCATTTTGGAAATATTATCCTTCAAAAGTGATCATAATTTCATATCATGGGAAAATCATAATAGTGAAATGTAATCCCAATCATAATAACTAAAAAATAAAACTTTGTGGCATACACACATAATCCTAGAGAATCATTTCTTATTAGTCAAGACGAATTACCAAGTCTATCCTAGCGGACATTGTTAATTTCTGAACCGAGTTCACTCCTCGTTTCAGTCATATATCACTGAATCAGATTATCCTGTCGTTCCATTCATGTCTATCTCATGAGATATAAAACAATACCCAATGAATTGGAGGGAGATATAGGTCCCACCCATCTCATAATGATACCATTCTTATGTGTGCCATAATATCATAAATCAAACATCATATCATAACCCATGTAATAAAAATTTGATTCTTAAACATCATGTTATCATAACATAATACATAAAAGATAAAATGAAATCATAAAAATAATTTCATCATAACATAATCAAATCAATGTAAAAATTGGGATAGAAACAAAACCCTATGTTATCATAGATGGAAAATAATTTTGATAAAACACTTGTAATTAATTCTTGTGGAAAATATCTTTTCTAATTACAATACATTTTTCCTTTGTTAACATGTTATAAAAATTTAACCTAAAATCAGTAGATTAAAAATATACATGAAAATTTGTAAAGGAAGATTCATGGAAATAATGTTATAAAAATCCATTCTTGACGTATTTGTCAAATAAAAACATTCTTCGCATACTTTGGCCGGAAAAGTCCAAAAAATACCTCGTACTAAAAATGACAAAAGATTCCTTTCATATCTTTTACTAAAAACTCACCGAAGGATAAAAATGGATTTAAAAAACATTACTAGGATATAAATAAAATTACATATTGAGTAAACATGGATATGGATGATAAATATTCACCAGAAAATTATAAAGTATAAACAATCTCAGATAAAAATGAGATTGCGAGATTTTCCCTTACCATAGGTCATATTTGCTTCGTACATCTCTGAACCTCCTGTATAATGATTTAAATAAGGTTATTTACTTATTACATAATCTTACTCATTGTTATGATATCATATATGGTCATATTCATAGCTTCTTATTAGTAATATTCCACTGATACTTGTTATTTGGCTGTTTATTGCTTTTTGTTCTTATTAGTGTTTTGTCGAATAAATACTTATACTTATTTTTAGGTTATAGATACCTCAATTACAGAATGGTATTATTTTAATATATATTATATTTATCCATTAAATTCATTTATATAGTCATTATTCAATGAAGATCGTACTGAACTAGTCGCATCACATCGTGGAGACGGTAGACCGTACGTACACACGAGCGACGATATCATTCCCATGATCATGGAATTGTATTGAAGTATGTGTATACTATTTTAGAATCAAAAGCAATTTACTATAATCATATATAGTAATACTTTACACCATTATACTCATCCAAGTAAGGTGGTGGTGGAAAACAGATTATAACACGGTGTGGAGACGGTATTCCGTACGTACGCACGTGCGGCGATTTCATTTCTATAGGATGGATAGAAGGTTAAATATGATTGTTTAATATTTATAATAACATATAAGTATATTAGTGATACTAATGTTATTACTTCATAATGAAAAAACTAAAAAAGAATAAGTAGAAGAAGAAATAAAGTTGAAAGAATCTGTTATGGACATTTCCTCTTCTTTGAAGCGCCTCTTTTTAACCTCCTCTTAGGGAACAAAATATGGTCATTGAAGAAGACCACGACCTTTATGATGTTTCTAGGGATGTGGAGGAGAGAAATTGGTAGGGTTTGGCCGAGCATGAAGGCTCAATGAGGTGTGAGGAGGAGAGGGAGTTGGTGTCCTTTTATAAGGGAGGAGAAGGGAACCTTAGGAAAAACATAAAATATTATTTTATAATAATGTAATATTCGGTTTTTAATAGGTCCAAATTGATTTATTTATACGCTATGGTGGGTATGGGTCTACATCCTCTCAACCAATAGATTTTAGACATGTTTAGGTTAATATTTTAACATTATCATTTAGATTTAACTCTATGCTAAATAATATTACTATTAGTGTGTCTTATTTTTTTCTTACACTATATGGTTAATAATATACTATAACAAGACAAAATAACCCCAAGTGGTTCATTATTATTATATATAACCTTATCTAATTCATTTTTCTGAACCTTATATTTTTAGGAATAAAATAACAATTAATAATATAATATTTGTTATTAAAACTATTTTATGTCAATTTTAACACTATTTGGTACTTGATTTTTGTGAAAATCGTAACAGCATGATTAGATAAAAAAAATTTATTAAATCAATACTAACATGTCATATTAACCTATATAATTAGTGTAATTCATAAAATGTCTCACCTTACATTTTTTGGGTATCTACAATATCAATTATGTTAATATTTCATTAATATGGTAATTACAATATCATCATGTCATAAATAAATTAAATTATTTAATTTCTAAAAATTAAAAATAAAATATAATTTTGTAGAAAATATTTTTATCTCTCTAATGAATATTTATAGTCAAATTTATCTAATGTATTACACTTTATTACAAATGTTTTAGTTATTAAACATTGTTTTTAACTCTTTTAACTCTTCTTTTAATAAAATAATAATAAGTGTCCAAGTCTAATCCAAGTAGACCTAAATGGTCATATTTTATTCCTAAGGTTGTTATTGGTCGAATTAAACTTATCCAATAGAATTAGGACATATGTTATGGTAATAATAATATCATTTTACCCTTAATTACCCTATTTACTTTTAACCGTGGTAAATAAAATTAAAAAAATACTATTCACCAAAATTTATTTTTATCTTATTGAACCACATTTTACACCTAGATATTATCCATGTCTCTGGGATTTTCAATATTCCACTCACAGAAGCAGTAAAATTATTTTTTATGTAAATTTTCAATCTCGCATAGGAGGTGGGTAAAAGACGGTGAAAAGTTCAATATAATTTTTATATATATATAATTGTTATAAAATTACTCCATTGATTTACTTTGAATAAATTAAAATTAAATAAATAATTATTTAAATAAAAATTCGGTTTTTAAATAGTAACCCAGTGTTTTCACTATTCATCAAAATATGAATGTTTTTATAAAATAACCAAAAAATTTACCCTAGGCTAATTTCAATATTCCAAATCCAAAAATGAAATCCATTTTGAAAGATAAAATTTATAAAATTTAAAAAAGTGGGTATTACTATTCATAATGGTTAGTTTTAATAATATATTAATAGCATATCGTTGTTTAGTGAAACATGGTATTGCGTACAATGCAAGCTATCGATGAAGATCGTGATTGCGTGTAAATCAAGACACGCTAGTGTTGTGTGTAGTGAAAGATTGCTTTGATGGTGTATATAACATAAAAACAATATATTTTCATAAAATCATGGGTGTTACAATTTCATCCATGGATTCCAACTCACTTTTTATATTTATAAAATTGTATTCCATAAGAAAATAAACCAACAAACTTATCATCATATTATTCACCATCTTTGAAAATACCTTGGAATCTAAAAAGATTGATGTCATTTTAGGATATGTTAGGGAGATCCATATTAAAATTTTCATGAAAATATCATACATATGAATCACCATAAAATCACACATGAGGATATTTTTATAATTAATCATAATAAATATGAATTAAATATTCTGATAACACAAGTTATTGAAATCTATGTATCATAAACACAAAAAATGTTGTACAAACATCCACAAAAATATATATTCACCATCAATTTCACTACATGTAGGCCATCATAGTGTACCCTATATTGTCAACTGTAGGATATCCAATTAGTATTTTATAGTTTCCCTGTCACATGGAATAATTAGATGAAAGTCCTCATTGATCACTTTATGATGTAATTTTAGGAATGTTTCACATAACATCGAAGAGAATGAAATCAATTGTCCATTAATGTGACTTCATATAATATCCTCTATCATTATAAAAATAAACTCAACTAATTATTGAAATCATATACTATACATGGATAATATATAGGTTGATTTTGTATGAAACTATTCATACATATCTGGTTTTCTATATCCATTAATATAATCATATAGCTAGAAGGAATCCATATCACATCAATTTCCATTTCTTCACTGAAAACCCATTTTTCTAAATTCGGGTTTCATGATACAATATAAAAAATACAGGTACCCAATTTTTGTTTTATGGAATCCATCATCTATTTGTATTCAACTCTGTTACTCACATCACATAGGGCATTTTTATCGGTTGATGGACTAGGTGGAACAAGAGATGAATTAAATAATATTAGTCCAAGAGGAAGACGTGGGTTCATATGTTTAAGGGATTAATGGGGATTGAATCTATTTCATTTTTTCCAAAAAATTCATTATATAGGGATTCTATGAAATAAATAATAGTTTACTTGAATAAAATTAAATTTTAATCAAAAATATGAATGAAACAAAAATAAAACAACGGTAACAAAATAATTGTGACTAATTCAATGGTGACTTATCAACAGAGAATCGTTGAATGTAATTTATCTATGGTGACTGATTTCCAGTGAATTATCAATAATGAATTATAAATATTTTCAAATCAATAATGAATTATCTATGGGGACCCACCAAAGATGACTTATCAATGGTGAATTATCAATTTTTCTTTATCAATGGTGAGTTATAAATAGTGACTTGTCAACTATGACTTATAAATAATGACTAAGCAATGGTTCCTTATCAATGAAGACTATATCAACCAAATAATTTTATTTCAAATTCATTTTAGATATAGTTTATCTATCAGAATTAATCATATTTGAAATGATATAATAACGATTATGTTCAATTAAAATCTAATGTAATATCTCTATATTGGTAATGATATCTCAAAATGACATGCCATACAGCACTATGTTTTTGTCTACAGAGAGAAATCATATTTTTGGAGATGTTTTTAACAATTATGTTCTCACATTTTATATGTAATTTTCTAAATTATTATCTATTTTCAAGTAATATATGTATAATCCATAACATTTATAAATAGAAACTTCCAATATCTATGTATTGAGTTTCTATAGTGGACAATGATACATAATTTTATATATTACGACCCCGCTATAATAGATATTTTACAAAAAGATTTCATGCTCCTTGTGTGATTTTCTTATCAAATATACATCCCCAAAATAAGTATTAAAATAACATACTAAATAGAAAACATGTCTTCTTAGATATAACAGTCCTAAATTGGATTTATATTTCTGTTATTTAAAAATTATTTTTATAGATAATAAGTGTGATTCGTTTGGATTTTCTATAAAGTTAAATCATATAAACACACTACACATAATTTTAGTCAAACTAATACATAAGTAAAATAGACTTTTAATCATTGATCTATATCTATATTGATCAAATTATTTCCCAGTTTCATCATGATATGGTTTATAGGTGGAATTAATGGATGTATCACTACATTTACTTTTATATATGAAAAAATGTTTTAAAATTTCTTTAAATATTTTTATTGAATTAATAATAATAATTTGTTATGTTGAAATATATGAAATTCAAGAATAAACTTATTTTCACCCCTTAAACTCATATAAAATCAATTTTTCATTAGTCTTGAAAAGTCATTACATAGATAATTTTTAGATGATCCAAAAATAATATCATCTCAAAATATTTTTACTATAAAAACATATATTTAATATTTTTTAAAAATAATAGGATCAAATATACCTTTTGAATAAAATTTTGAAATAATAATATATGTAATCATATCTTACCAAGCTATAGGAGCATGTTTTTAATTGTATAATGGTTTTTTAATTAAGAAACATTGTTTGGAAAATGAGGATTTTTAAATTATATGGGTTATTTCATAAAAAACCCTCAATTATAATTCAATTTAAGAATGAAATTTTAACATCATTTTTATATAAACATAAATCCAAATATGATTCATATGAATGTATAATATTAATGGATTCATATCTATAAATATGTGATTTTTTTCATCATAATTTATACCATATTTTTTATTATAAACTTGTGAAGAAAAACTATCATTGTATCATACTATTGTAACTGACTCATCATTCATATTTCTAAAACACCACAAATATAAAATATTTAATGTGTCTTTATTTTTCTATAAAAATGTTCCCAATCATTTTTATCTCTATATGATTATGTTTCTATTTCATAGATAATACCTCGAATTCATCATTGATTTCATCCTTAATGATAAAAATATCATTATTTTATAAGAAGTATTGGTTTTCAATATTATACCTAATGGAAGATCTTGATTTTTTCCCTCTATCTAGGTATTATATTAAAATATCTATATGTTGGTTTCTATGAGTCATAATCGATCTTTGAATATACTGGCTAGTTTTATCAAGATATTTTTTATGTTCAGATTCAAAAATTTCACTGGGTGAACATTATTCTATTGTTTGTAAATTTTCAGAATGTTTATAATTTAGATTTATAGATAAAAGATCACCCTCTTGGTTATCTAAAATATTATTAGACTTATTTTAGTTGTATTGACCAAATGTAATATTAACAAACTCTTATATTGTTTTGGTTCATATTAAACACTCTATAATATTTTCAAGAAGTTGAATTTATTAAGAAAATTTCATCATCACACTTGGAAGAAATTAATTTTTAAATTATAAATTTAATTTTGAATAAATACATTTAAGAAAACTGAAAAAATTAACCTTTGTAGAAATCATAAGGTATTATATTTATGAAAATTTTAATAAATTATCTATTTATAATATAACAGGATGTGATAACGAACTCTACTCAAAACTATAAATGTTTATTAAAAAAATTTCTCATAGATTGGGATATCACATTAAGAGTTCTATTTCATATTTCTAACATTCTATTTTGTTGTAGTGTCCTATGAGTAAATAATGTGATTAAAACCATTTTGAGAAAAAAATTATCAAATGTATTGATTTTCAAAATCACAACCATAGTCACTCAATGAGGTATTAATCAAACTTCCACTAATATTTTCAACATATTTGGCATTTTTAATGATGTAATAATAATATCCACTTTTGTTAGCTCGAATGAATAATAAATATTATCTACAGAAGTCATCATCCCAGATATAGACACAATGTTTCTTATTTAAATTGGAAACACTAAATAGAGAAACTTTTTCCATGTGAACTAAATTAAGAAGCTATGATATTGAAACCTATTTAATAGATATAATTTAATTATTATGCATTTTTCCTTTTTTGGATGGGTTCCCAAACATTGTCATTTGAGATTTCATGCTCTTTTTGATTTTTAATTAATCATTTTCTTTGTTATCTTTCTCTATGAATGTTCATTGAAATGTCCTAGTATCTTATTCAAAATACAATATTCCCTATGATAGGAACTTAATAATGAAATTTTTTTAGAAGTCAAATTATTTAATTCAAGAGAATAAGTATATTCATTTCGTAAATCAATAAAAGTAATAATATTTTTATGATAAAAAAATAACACACATTGTTTTCATATTTAACATAAAATCCATCATCAAAATTTTTTTATATTTTAAGAAGATTATATTTTAAACTTTATAAATATAATGAAATAGAAATTTATAATAAATTTTAATTTCATATTTGTCCAATGTTTATGATTTTCTATTTAGTATTGTCACCAAAATTGACATGACCACCATCAACATTGAACAAATTCAGGATGTTTGAATACTCACCATACATATGTCTATAACATCCCTTATCCAAATACCTTACATTTTGAGGTTATCCAATAGTATTATAGAAAATTGAATTTATTCAAAAATTATTTCGGTACCCAAATCGTCATGTGTCTATAAATGTTAGTGATGAGAGATTTTGGAACCAAAAAATGCCTAATAGGTTTCCTATAAATATATTTTAGGATTATATAACTACATTATTAAATAGGTCAAGTTGAGTAGTTACTATCTGCATATGAATTCTACAAATTGTAAATGAATATAAATCATGGTTTTAAAAAAAAAAATCGATCCTGGTTAATAACATATGCCTTTTATATACATTATAAAAACATCTTTTCTATGTATCTAAGTTAATTATTTCTTACCATATATTAATTATTATATATCATTCGTTATCCATTCATTTATAATTTTTTATGCATTTTTAATTTTCATTAATTCATCATTTTTATCTATATAATTAGTATAGATTATTTTAATATTTAATATAAATTCAAGATGTTTTTTAACTGAATTTTATTTATCTTTCAAAACATGAAAGGTGTATTCCAACATGTTAATGTATTGGAATAAATCTGGCATAATATGTTTTAGTCAATATCATGATTATTTTTATTTTCATAATTGTTTGGAATAATAGTACATGAAGCAGGAGTAATATTTTTCAACTATATCATTCTTGATACAATACACATGTATCCGTTGTCAATATTATCTTCTTGATCATTGTCTCAATCAATTGATCTATCTACAGAGTCACTCTATGTTTCCTTCATATACATTTTGAATCTGTTGTCCTTATCAATATAATTATTTTTATTTTTCAATTTTTGAAAATAAGGTTTCATAAATCCTTTCCTCTTACATTTATTTTAGGTTATTTCATTTTGAGTACCATCCTTTTTTCAATCCATATTCTACATTACCCTATTATCATTATTTCTATAGAAATTATATTTCTTGATGAAAATCATTTTCTTTTAACTCTTTATGAATTTTATAGAAATATTAGCCATCACTTAATCAAATTCATATATAGATTCTTCTTGTTGTTAATTTTCATCATGTATATTTTCTATATTTTTGGATGTAGTAGTGTTAAATGCAACTGGTTTTATTTTTGGTTAATAATTACCAATATCCTTTTGAACTTTATTAGCATCTTCCTAAATTATGATCATTACAATTATTTCCCTAACATGTTGTTTATATACATCACATGATTCTATTATCAACACATATATTTCTCTCTTTCATCCTAGTAGCAATTAAAAAATTCACTTGACATGATCATTAAATTTAACTCTTTTCTTCGAGTGAAAGCACAATATTCACTATTTAATTGAATATATGGTATGTATGAGAAGTAGGTTTATCGAATGTAGTAATAAATATATCATACATGGATGTATATGTGTTTAGTCTCATTTCAATGACATTGATGTCACTTCATGTGAAATATATGAGGTATCAAATATTTCAATTTCATATTAGAAAGTATATATTGTTTTAAATTAATCCCCACCCATGCAACTCAAAAATAATTCATAGCATTGTAATTTTTTGTTTATACAGTTCACCTAGAATTAATCCAAGTAGTTCTATCAATTTTTATGTATTTCATATTGATCAACTATTACTCTCTAAATATGAAACCCATACTTTCTAAATTAATTTAATTATGATTTTCCATTCAGCATAATTTATACCAATTAAAAAATGAGGCATATGGGTAGTAGATCCTTCATGTCTATTATATATAATGAAATAAAATTTACTTTTGAATGAAATTATATATCATTAGTAAAAATATAATAATAACAGTTTCAAATATAATTAAAAAACAATTTGATAAAAATTATTGGTCGTATTTACTATCCAATTTGTGGTTGAATTGAGTTCCCAATAAAATCTTTTGTTAAATATTATGTTAAAATAAAATTCACATAATATAAAAGTGCCAATGAATCAAAATTTTATATTGATATATGATCAATAATTTAAGTATATTTTTCACAGATTGATTATGTCTTAGTTAAAATAAATTTTAGAATTAAATTATCTTAGGGAACCAATTATCATAGAAAAAATAAATATAAAGACTAGTTAATATTACATATCAATGTAATAGTTTTCTATAAATTAAAAACAATCATGTTTTTCGTAAAAAATTTATAAATAGAAAAATAATATGGTGGAATAAACAAGATTTTTGGTATCAAGATGAGACATAATCCCTTCTACATGGAAACCACATACCCATAAAGATGATTATAAAAATAATCAATCAAATCCACAACATAGATCAGGTAAACCAAAAAAAACTATATATTTCCCAAGATAAAGTGAATATTCCATAGTTATAAAAGGGATGTTTAAATATCACATTCCAAAAAAAATTAATCTTCCACAAATACCTATTGATATAGAATTTAAAGTATGTATAGAATAAAAAGTATTCTAAAATGAGGTATAAGAGACATTGTGTTCTCGATAATAGGGTAACATCACACTACTCCAAATATAAGAAATAAACAACATGATAGATAAATAAATATATTAATTCATACTTTGGTATACATAGAATATTCAAAGTCCATAGATCAATGTTGGGGATGTGTTTGAGCTTCATTTATGAAAATAGAAAAATAATAGGGGATCGTAAGAATATGCATGTGTTATAGTTGATCTCTATCAGCATCACAATCAATATTTGTAAAAGGTTTTATGATTTTGTGTCATTTTTTTCAAAGATATTTAATGCATGAGGTTTACATGCTTATAAATTTTATTTCAAAGATATTGAATGCATGATGTTTACAAGTTTATAGATTTTATTTCGCAATTTTCATTTGACTTATCTGTCAGTAAACATTTTATATGGTATACTAAGAGAAAAATGGCCTTCGAGTAGATATAGAAGCTTAAGTTGGAGGACATCCACTATACATTGATTGGTATTGACTATGTCATTAGTATTTGGTCAAATTATTCTTGATTTGAAATAGTCCATGATCTATTCATTCCCAATGCATCGTAATGCAATGGTAGCCAGATGTTGGTGGTGGCGTAGCATCTGGTGATGTCTATGGTGGATGGCGACTTAGAGCCTGGCAGTGACTCAGAGTCTTATTGTGATAAGCCTTGTGGGTGTTATCTCTAGTGGTAATAATCCTAGAGATAAATGAATGTAATTAGATCATCCTTAGTGTCGACTTATATTTGGTGGTGACTCACCACATCAGTAACTAATTGATGATGTTAGAATGTCCTGGTGGTGATTCCCAGCTAATGGTGACTTGGAAATATACATAGCTAGAAAATTATAAAAGTGTCTAACTCTATAAAATGACATCATACAAGATGTACTTCCTTAGTACCAAAAGAATAGTGTATTTTGATCATTAATATAAAATAGTTTCTAACACACTTCACAGAAGGGTTTTACAATGATGTTGATAAAAATTAAATTTTATTTCAACATGGTAACTATAAGTCATACATACACTCGTGTGATACATTTACTTGTTGTTTGATAAGAAAACGGGTGAATAATGTTGTTTTTCTAAAAATAATAAAATTTAATCATATTAACGAGAATAAATTGATTATTTTATAAAATATATTATTTATTTATAGGAGATAAATAATTGTATAAAAGAAATAGATCATATAATGGGACTACCACATCCAGGGAAGAAGGCCTTTAAATATCCACCTATTGACAATAGAGATGGTATCATTAGAAGAACATAAACTCAATAATGTTCCTAGAGAAGTGGATATGATAATTTGTTATATTATAGTAGAGTTATAATGCTTAACAAGATGTGGGTATGATAAAAGGGAGGTTCCCTTTTACAAGAGAGGGGAGGTGTACTGATGAAATTTCATAAAGGATCAAAATATAATATAAAAAATATAAATAAATATTTTACTAAAAAAAATATAAATATATCTATGATGTAATTTCAAACATTATAATTTCCCCATTAAATTATTTTATGATTTTTCTTTATTTTTATTTGATTTAATAAAATATTATTCTCATTAAATATCATTGTTTGTCTATTTATAAACTATTCACAAAATTTCACAGCAAAAAAGTGACTTTTTCATTCAAATATAATCTCATTACAAAAAAATAATATGTTATACTCACCATTAAAATTAGTTTCATACATTAAATTCTAAAAAATCTATATTTTTTATGTTTATTAATTTGTTTATTATATATTTTTATTAATTATAGAAATACAGCATCATTATTACATAAGTAATTATAGTATTTGTGTAAATTATTATAATATATATATATTATTAAATTAATAATATTAACCACTATACATACTCTTATTTTTTAATTTGGTTGAAAATTATGGTATTGCCACTTTATTTTATATTATTTTATCATGATTTACCCTTTATAAAGGTGATAAATTTAACTATGGTTACAATTAATATTATTAAAAAAAGACTATATAAAAAAATTAAACCACATAATTATATATATGTATTTATTTTCATTTATTTTACTAAAAATAAATGGAATAAATTATTTTCAAATCATTATACAATATATAGGAAAATGGTTTTTTATAAAAATAAAATTTTTATCCTAAAAATAGATTCAATTGTTTCTTATATTAGAAAATAAAAATTTAACTATTTAAAACATGTTATCAATTAAATAATTTATAAATTTAATTAATATAAATTACTAATCTATAATATAATAATTTCTTTTTAAAAATACATTTCAATCATAAAATATTTTTTCTCAAAAATATGTGTTTTATATTAAAACTGTTTTTAAATCAAGTCATTTGATAACTAATGAACTAATTTTATATGTTTTTAGTTCTTATATTTTTCATTATTTTATTATTAATATGGATACAAATAAATACTCATTTTATATGATAATAAAAACATAATATTTTATTAATGTCACGTGTTTCATATAATCAAATTTTTGGGTGTAATAGAAACTACTTAAGAAATAAAAATTCATTAATACAAATATTTATTTAAAAATATGTAGCTATCATATATGTTTTGAGTTAAATTAATTTTTTAGGAAATATAAATACTATATAGATTTTTATTTATTGAATATATTTCCATTTTTACTAGTTTGAAATAATAAAATTATATAAATAGTTCTAAAATTGACATTAATTTTATTTTATAATAAATAATACTTTAGGAAATAATATAAAATTCATCAAATTATTTTAATTTGAAATTTGAATTTTATATGTCTTATGAAATATATCATGGTCCATTTATTATAATTTTTTCTATTAATTATAAATATATTTACACTTAATGAGTAAAAATCTATGTTTTAAGAAAATTCTCATAAAGGGTTAAAGTGAGTTAAAAAATATTTAAATTGGTAAAAATATTCAAAAAATGTAAAAAATATTGTTTTATTAGATTATTTATAACCATAAATTTCTTATATTAGTAATAAAATAATTTTGGTTTATTTGGGTGTAAATATTAATTTATATTAATTTATTGTTTTATGATATTATATGTATGTCCCTCTTATCCCTAACAAATGGGGACCTATTATTGAAATTTATTCATAGTTAAAAACAATTTTTTTCCTAATACATACGAAATAACCTCCCTAAAAGTCCTCCCCATATCCCATAGTTCTTATTTTTTGAATAATACCAACCTTTTAGGTCATATATTTTTTAAAAAAATGAGGTTGTTTGAGGAAAAAGTATTGTTCTAAACTACACATTTTTTATTAATACACAAACCACCGTCAAATAATTTCCCCAAAAATTAAAATGATAACCCCAATATCATTTATATATAGATATTTTTTTATAATAATCATAAATCTTATATCAACATCCTCTTCCAATGAATTGAAAATAAAACAATTGATACTGTTTATAATGGACTTCCGCCTCACGAACCGATTTAACTAATGTTCCATCATCATCTCTAATTGTAGTTTTTAATGATGGAATTAATATTTTTATATGATATTAATGAATATTTTTTATTCTATAAAAAAAATTTACAATTACTTCAATACCACTACATTCACAAATAGACGACTACATCATTCTTGTGTACCTGTAGACTAGCAACTTCACAAAGGGGTGTTATTTTTTTCATCACTGTATCTATTTTATAATATATATAATCTAATATAATTAAATAATATATTATTTATGATAAAAATATAATTATTTAAATATAAAAAACCAAATATGTCTTTTTTGTAATGATAATTGAAAAATGGAAATGTTAAACATGTGTGTGTAGTGCATATAATCTCTATTATTTTGAATAATTAATTTTCCACAACCATATTCCATAATAGATTTTAAATTTATATATTCTATATAAAAATTATATTTTTATTGTTATAATTATTTTTTATTGATTTAATTTATAATCCTTTGTCAATTTCCAACACAGTGAATCTGTTTTGAAAAATACAGTTTGAAACAAATCAAAATACCCGACATAGACATGACTGATTAAGTAGTTAAATACTTCACTAAAATAAATGATATAAATTTATTGAATATAATTAAATAATATTATAAATTTTCATAGAGATAAAATAATTTAAATGAGTTAATTTTATACAATTTAAAGGATACACATGTAAATTCTTGACATCAGGTAAATGATTTCATCTCAATTTACTGTTGTTGATGTTTGTTTTTTTCATACCACTAATATCCATTATATGGTGTGTATAATTCCCAAAATCATGTATATTTACTAATTATTACATTTTATATAGATAAATATCATTTCAACATGTGTGTATAAATTAAATTTACTTTGGATTAATTATTATTCATATTATATATAATTTTTATGAAAATCGTAATGATTATTATATAAAATCAAAATAACAAATATTCACACTAAACAATATACATACGTTGATACTTACATAGTAATAGTTTTAGCTTTATTATTTCATTTCGAGAATATATTATATATATTATATTTTGAAAATTTTTGTTCTTAAAATTTTGTTGTCTCTTAAAATAATTTTCAAAATTTTATATAAAATCTAATGATTTTATGTAATGTTTTTTCAAATAATTTTATAAAATATTAAAATGAGATATTATGATTAGAAATTTAATTATATTTTCCCAAAAATATAATTATTTATAACCATGGATACCTATGATAAAATTTTATGAAACACCCATATGACCTTATAAATCTTGTATTTAACTATTAATGGATTAGAATTAGTAATTTTGATATGGTAAACTCCACAAAATACATAATTACTATTATGGTCTAAATATATACTATATTTAAAATTTAAATAGGGGATTTTAATTTGATGAAAAACTACTATTGTGACATTAATCATTACTTTGATCACAATAAAGCTTCTTATTTTGTTTAATTTTTATAATGATATTGAATCTACATCAAAAAGAATAATCATTGACATTCTATTGTTCATGATTTCTTTTTAGGTCCTCGAAGTTTTGACTCTCAATTATCTTTTTTAAAGTATTAATTGATTTATCACTCTTCGAATATAAATGATATATATTAATCATAAATACCCATAATCTAAATTAATTTCATTGTATTATGTTGTTGAGAAAATGATTGGATTACATCGATGGACTTCGGTGCATAATATGTAATGTATTTTCTGGGTTATTCTGTTAATGGTCAAAAGGGTAGGTATATGTAAAATTTATCACAAAATTCTTAAATTGTGGATGTTTTTGTGTTTACCATTAACCGCACATATTTATAGAGATGTTTAGAGTATAAGAATGATCCATCAAACATGGCTACCATAAATTATATGTTTTTATTTTTTTATTACACCCTGAATTAATATTCCTCTGTTTTTAAAAATTCATATTCGAAACTACTCTTTCAAAGTAAATAATTATTAGGAGTATATATATATATATATATATATATGAATGTGTCCACCATTTGGAATTTATATATAATTAATGATGAAATGTAATTAATTGGTATAATTATTCATTAGTCACCTTAATTATATTATATTAGAAACAATATAGAATCACTTGGACATTAACATAACAATAAAATAGTATAATAATATTAGTATCTAATATATAATGGTATGGTCTATGATTTATGGGTTTTTTAGTTCTTTTTATGGTATTAATTCTACTCTTCAGGCTGAGACAATATCTATTCTTCAAGGTCATCTCATATATAGGATTTATAAAATCAATATTCAGTAGATTGAGTTATAATCCTACTTCATGAATAGATCACTTTTCAGTTAGAGTTTTGTAAATTGTAACATTATTTATAAGGTAAAATCTTTAAAAATATTATGAATCATCTTGTGGATATTAAGAATACATGGTTTAAGGGAACAATATCTGAAGGTTTATATGCTTCAAGAGAACCATAGTAGAAACGTAATATTATATAATTTTGTAATAGATCATTTAAAAATGAAATTAAGAATATTATAAGGGATTGTATGATTTCAATTCATCACCTTATTCCTCATTTAATTTCATGGCATATCATTTTTTAATAAAAATAATATATTTTGTGTGTGTATCGATTAAAACCCCAATTAAGTAATGAAAAATCTTTCATAACCACATCACATGATTGATATATATATATATATATATTTCAGTGTGTGTGTTTAAATATATAATATGATATGCATGAAAAATTAATAATTTTTTAATTATAAAATAACACTTACGTTCTTTCAATAATGATAATTGAAAATAGATCATTTAATCATTCTTGTGTAAGGCTTATTGTGTTCATGATTATACCATATTCCATTTCTCATTACCCGATTAAAATTATTGGTTTAAAAGTTATAATGATATAGAAAAAAATATTATTTCTAGATTAATATTTTGGAGAAGATAGAATTATAATCCCTTTTCCCATAGTCAAACATCAAAAAGTATTTTGGACATATGAACTTAATATCTCAAAAACATCGGACATGAAAATAATTGATTTTGAAATTAAAAAAGTTCTTAAATGAATAAATGAAATTTTAACAACCCGACCCTCCCTGGGCTCAAGCCGCAACTATCCCATGCCCGCCTCCATAGGCCAGGGGCTGGCGACAAGCACCGAAGGATAAAAAACTCAGGGAGGCCTTTGCCTGAGTACTTGTACCCACACATGTAGACCACTCTATGCAGTAGTGCAGAGTAAAAATAAAAGTAAAGATCAAACTGCTATAAAAAACCACAATGTGTATCAACCTCTAAAAGTACAAAGTAAAAGCTGAAGGTAAACTGAAATGAAAAGGGGAAAAACAAGCACCAAACCAAAAAGTTCCACAACCCGGTAACAGGTAAACAAATGATAAATAGCTGGAAGGGTCCCCCACCTGAAACCCGACTCCGACCACCGCACGCGGTCCAAGCTCCCAAAATCCTAAGCTCCACTGAAGTCACGACCAACATGTCTGTCGTCCTCAAGGGAACACCAAGTGCGGGCAAATCTGAAGCAGGGGTGAGTATAAAAATAATTCGTAGGATACCCATAAGGCTCGAGGGAGCAACAAAGGATGTACTGAAGGGTGAGCAGTGGATAGAACATGGAATAGTAAAGGAATACAATAAGGAGTGAAGTAGAGTATCAGTAGAGAGTCCAGCTCATCCCAACAAGACAAAGGAGGTAGTCTCGTCCAGACACAAGGAGCTAGAAACTGTGATAAGTTTAACTTCTCATCGTGTCATCTCTACCTATAGTAGGAGAGTAGGCTTGTCCAACCATGAGAAGCTAGACACGGAAAGAACGTGACATACCTATGTGTCTTCACCTCTCCTGGAGGGAGAGTAACAAATCCCATGAAGTGCGTACAGAAACAAGGTATATACATATTCATATGCTCAAAAAAGAAGACCAAACAAGATCATAAGGGTTTCTCCATCCCGTAGCTCAGCCCAAGAAAGTGAGTAGCCAACAGTCCCAGATGTAAACACCATCTATGCCTAGCATCCCGTATGTCTTCCCCGAACTGCAAGTTTAGGGCTCAAATCACCGCACCTCAAAACTATCCAATATGGGTGACACTAACTCACCCACACATTATTAGGTCGTGTTGCAAGGATGCATCTCGGTGGGGAAATCAACCCTTGTACATTATAGTTATGGGGTAACGTCAAACCACACCTCATATCTTCCCCGTAGTAAAGAGGTCTCTTCAAAGTTGACAGGCGACCCCCTGCCCAGCCCCGCTGAAGGGTGATCCCTGGAATTTGACGGGTTCCTACTAGAGGGAGACCCAACAAGAGTCGATGAGAGCCACACATCCCAGTCCCGTAAAAGGGTAATCCACTGATGGGAAACCCGGCTAAAGTCATTGACGAGTCCCAATGAACAGTCCCGTAAAAAGTGTACTCCACTGGAGGGAGGCTCGGAACCGTCATCGGGGACCACATCCCCGCCCAGCTGGAGGTAAACCCGGCATAGGGGACCACTGCCCCGCCCCACTGGAGGTAAACCTGGCATCGAGGACCACTTACCAGCCCCACTAGAGGTAATCTCAGAACTACTCTGGCCATCCCGGGTGGATGGTACTACTTGGTGAACACCGTTGTACTGGACATCCCAACTGGATGGCAACCCACTGGTCATCCCAGCTAGATGGTAACCCCATGGTCATCCCTACTGGATGGTACAACCCCCTATCCATTCTTGTTGGAAACAACCTTCTGGAAGAGGATCAGTGCCTTCTTAAAATGTTAGTCACACCAATTCCACAAGAACTCTACCAGGGAACAAGAAGGAACGAGAGAAACTAATTGGGCCTCTCAGGGCGATCACACTTCAATCCACTGAGTCTCTGTTGAAGATGAATGAGACAACTCATTACAAAAAGCAGGAAAACACCCACGTTGTACGAGCACAAGTAGTCGTGAACGGGGTCATAGTCCGGTGAAAGGGCACAATACTAAAACCCCTCACAGTTGAAGAAACAGAGGAACCAAGCCATCTCTGCCAGGAAAACTAGAACAGAACCAGGGGAAAACTCAACCCTGCTGGTCAGCAAATGAGAACAGAACTATGGGAAAACTCAACTCTGTTGTTAAACAAATGAGAACATGAAAAGGGGAAAAACTCAACCCCTCTAGTCAAACAAACGAGAAGAGAGGAACCCTTTACGTCGTGAGAGGTCAAAAGTACGTAATGTAGAACATGGCACGCACAAGGGTCCCACACGACTTGTGGCCCCATGTCAACCCCAACCAAGAGCAAAAACATTCTCAGGTGCAAACAACCACATGTACCACCGTGAATTCTCGTATACTCCTAGAGTATAACACGTTCCAACCCAAAGGCTATCGTTCACTTGGTACACAACTTCAAAGCGAAGGCGTAACGTAACAACTCCAACATGCCACATCATCGGCCTAAGTATAACCAACTACATATCCCTAAACACCAACATCACTCTCCCAGGAGTGAAAGCGATCACACACCAAGGGTTCCCTACAAACACCATGGGAAGAACCACCACCGGTACACCTTTCATATTTCTACATTTAATAAGACCGCGTAAGAGGCTCTGCTCACCTGAACAGATTACATTGTTGTAATCCTCATGGAAAAACATGTGAGGTCGACTACTTACTCGCCTCCAACGGTTATCCGATGGAAAAGACGCCAACACCTCTTTATGCCAGAACGATGTCCCTTGATCTCGAGCCTCGACCCCGAAGACAGTCGGTCGCCTCACACCATTGTGATCCCCTCGGGAAGACATGTTAAAATGAATACACACTTGAGTACAACATATATCCAGAGAAAAAGGTGCATTCTGGCGCATCACACATGAGAAGTACTATGTGGGACCCGCATCCTGGTCCCGAAACACAACAAACGGATCACACTGTTGCGATCCTCTCGAAAATTACACAAGATGGACTATTAACATGTCTAAAATGTACACCCAGTGATAAAGCTGGAAATCATCACCAACTCCCGAAACAGCCCCTCATGGGCCAGTACCACCATACGGAATTTAAGTGGGAAGACTGTTCAAATGCAATTCCCTCGAAAAAACACCAAAAAACGACTGCTCGCACACCCTAAACAGACATCCGACGAAAAATTTAGAAAAAGCTGCTCGCAGCTCAACAGACGGGTCGTAGTGACCACGTCTCAACTATGGTTTCGATGCCCAAAACCACCGTGGAAGGCTCCGGCATGATGCCAGGGTCCCAACGCCGTTGATAGTGCTCAAAGATAACGTCGGATGCATCTGTTCCATCCAAAACAACATCCCCCGAAAAAACGTCAAACTGCATAAATTACGCGTCGTGGAACCATGCCCCTCATTTCGGTCAAAATATTCATCTCTATTTAAGGAATGTTTCACCACTGACGATGCGTGAATCTGATACTCGGGCTTCCCTTTAGAGGCTATTTAAATTTTCTCAGACTGAATGGGATGCGTCGGGCCGGTTCGGCCGGCCCACCCCTTACCTGATCCGGCCTGTGGTTCACCGCGCTGGTCGGAACGCATCACCCAGACCGGCTAAGCCGGTCCGGCTGTTTCCCCGTGGGACCCATGAAGTGCAGGTCCCTTGTCTGCTGGACGGGGTCATGATGACCGCGGGTCTTCGTCTCGCAACGACAGGAAAAATTCTAGTCATCCTCCCCCTGTGCTCCGCGCCGCGCTGGCGCCTGCTGCCGACAACCGCCGTGGTCCCTACCGCTCCCCGCTCAACCTCAATAGGCGCCTCCAGCTCATATTGTCCGAAGACCACCCGAACAACTGCCCTACTGACCCAGCGCATCAGCCAGAAGAATCATGTACCGCCGCTACCATAGCCTGCTCCATCGCCGCCTGCCGCTGCCCCAAACTGCCAAAACCCTCAAAACCAGCCGGAAAACACCAAACCGATGGAAAACCCGCAAACATCACCGAACCTCTACGGGCAGCTCGATACTCGGAATTCAAATCAGTAACCACTGTCGAATAGACCAAAAAATAAACTATGCATTCATGTGATTTTTTCGAAATCCCAACAACAATTTGACGCTATAATTGGGATTCAATGAGGGGTTTGGGATTTAAAACTCAAAAAACACCGCCCACCTCCATGGGCTTCACCCGAAGCTTCGCAAGGGTTTGCCTTGGCTGGATCCACAACCGCCAAAGATTGAATGTGGTAGGATGAGCATGAGGGGGCTGCCTTGAGGCTTCTTCCCCCAGAGTATCTACCAAGGGAGGTAGAGATGGTGAGGTGTTTAAATAAAGAAATTTAATTAAGATTTTAATTAATTTTAAACCCACAAATTGACCTGCTTCTGAAACACCCGACGAGGTCGAGCTTAAGCCTCCCTAAGGGTTAAAACCACCTCCTGAGGAAAACAGCGGTCTCAGAATTTTAATCTGAGGCCCCGTTCAAAAGTTATAAAACTAAACACCCAAAGCCACAAAATTATGAAAACGCCCCTTGGGCCATTTTCCACAGACAGCCCGCTCCCATGAATCTTACACATCTCCTATGGTAAATGGTATGCTCTGGAATCAACTATTCCCTCAGTTTCCCTATCCATGTAACCGTTTAAGAGATTCATGAGTTAATCCATTAAATGAATAAATTATTTAATTTATTCATCCGTTTAATGTTCTGATAGCGGGTGAGTGGTCCAAACGACCCACACCGACATGTTTTATGTAGTTCCTGGGGTAAACACCCCATTCTGGACCCATCCGTACATTCAGACTTCTGATCTGGATAACCATTTAGGATTTATACTATATATTTTGTGTGCCGAGTGTGAATGCACTGAAAATTTAATTTCACCACACTGGGGCTCGGAATCGTATGCCGTCTGAGGAGATGCTTTGGAAAAACATAAAGTATATTCCAAAGTCTTTTATATCCAAAACTGAGTTCTTACATCATTATCTCATTCAATATTTTCCTCCCTGAAAAGAAAAAATAGGGAACAACTCAGAGTACGTAGAACACACCTGGCTCTCCCGTACCCAGAAAAACTCTTGAACTCTCCTGCGTCACCGCACACAGACCAAAGTGTTTGATCTGTTCACCTGAGGTCTACCCTTGCCGATGAAATGCATAGGAGCATGAACACCTATTCTCGGGTGAGTCACGCGGGAGACATTGTGCACCCACTCTAGACTTGGGTTCAGGGCAAGGCGGTAGGGAACTTGTCCATCCCTTCTCACATTCTCAAATGGTCCAAAGGACCTTGGGGGTAGCTCACCTCCTTGACCGAACATCTACATTGCATGTCGCGACTGGAACTACCACCTGCACCTGGAATAAGGCCTGGTGATTCCCTCCTTCAGAATATCTATATGGTGAAACACCCAACAATATCTGGTCACACAATATTTCATATTTGATGTCCTGCAACCATGACCCTCTTACATGCTCAAGAGCGAAGGAGTCAACACCATCGACTAATGAGAACGGTTATACGCCTTCTACCTTTCCGACACAGGGTTACACTGACGCCCCGCATCACCCGGATAACAACTCAAACAAGAAGTAGGGAGAAAACAATTTCACACCGAGTCTAAAAATTCTACTGTAAGAAGTAGAAGAGCTGTAGAGCATACCTTTTATTACCTCATGCTCTGCAGGATCAGAGACATCCAAAGCTCGCGGCTATCCGCAGTCCCAACTGTCATCTCCTGATGCCTGACGTGGATCGCCTAGTGGCGATGGGAAGACCTAATAAAGACATTCCCCAATACCATTTTCTCCCATTCCTCTACTAGTACCACCTCTCTGGGTACTACTCTGATCATGGTGATGCCTCCGCCAGGATGGTGAACCTGCTGCCTGCCCAAATCTCTCCGCATGCCTGGTCTGGAAGTCCTGTTCCAAGTGACCTCGTCCATCAACAACATAACACCGACTATCATTGGGATGCACTGGTGCCCTCCAGTGTCACTATGTTGTAAAACCATGCCCCTGAGTCTAGTTATCAGAAACCAACCTTCGTCAAGGTTCTGCTTGCCGACGCCCACCATCTGCGACAGGCATCACGGGTCTGTTGAGCCTGCTGCCACCACCAACTATAAAACATGAAAGAAAGCTTTCTGTCACCAGTGCCTTCTCTATAACCCTCGACATATGTGGGAATTACCATGGGTAATATGAAAACATGAATCTCTCTACGTACACCCTTCTCGAACTTCTGTGCTCGGAAGTTATCATCATGGACCATGTTCGTGTAAAAGCATGCACGATCTGCGAAACTAGTCGCGTACTCAGCCATCGAAATCCCTCGCAAATGAAATTGAAGGAGCTCCTGAATCCGAATAGAGCGCAATCAGGAGGGGGAAAACTCCTCACGAAACAACAACTGAATGTCACCCCATGAAAGCAAAGACTCATCAAGAAACCGAGTCACCAAACTCCACTAACACCAAGCTTCTCTAGATAAATGGTTGGCGGCCAAAGACACCATAAGATCTGTCGGCGTCTAAAGAAAGCTAAAAAGGGGAACCACTATCTCTAGTTAAACCTCAGCTGACTGAGTGTCTGGCTCACCACTGAACCTCAGTGGTCCATATCACTGGAACTCACGGAGTGCACTCAACCTGTGCTCAAAACCTGTCTGCTCTACTAATGTTGTGTGCTACTCAACAGGTGGGGGTGCTACTACTAGCCCACCCGGATAAATGGGCAGGCATGATGGTACCTAGACTAAGGCCTTGTAGCTGACAAGGCCATCGTCAAGTGCCAAAGATGTTATCCTGGCTGGCTGTCTTCGCGAAAACATAATGAATGTTATCAAGGAGTGTCGCAATCAGATGGTCATATATGTATATCAAAACAAAAAAACGATGGAGAGGTGACTAAAGAATGAAAGTCAAAGACTCAATCCAATGTGATGCACAAACCAATTTTTCCTGCAACAAGTTTCTTTTCATGTCGTGTTGACAAGAGGGTTATTAGGGACCTGGTGAATGGATACATCGGCCGCCACACCATCACTGGACTCCTTAGTCTGAGAGGTGATCTCGAGACACATTAACACTCTTACCCTAAATTCCAACCAATTACTTTTTAAGTTAGGGATGTCCGACCAACGTCCCAAGAAACGAACCACGTATGATACCACTTTGTCATGACCCGACCCTACCTGGGCTCGAGCTGCAACTACCACAAGCCCACCTCCATAGGCCAGGGGCTGGCGACAAGCACCGAAGGCTAAAAAAATCGGGGAGGCCTTTGCCTTAGTACTTGTACCCACACACGCAGCCCACTCAATGTAGAAGTGCATAGTAAAAAAGAAAATCAAAGATCCAACTGCAATAAATAAACCACAATGTTCATAGACCTCTAAAAGTACAATGTAAAAGCTGGAGGTAAACTAAAAATAAAAGCGAAAAAACATGCGCCCAACCAAAAAGTGGCACAACCCGACAATAGGTAAACAAAAGAAAAATAGCTGGAAGGGTCCCCCACCTGCAACCCGACTCCGACCGCCACACGGGGTCCAAGGTCCCAAACTCTTAGGCTCTGCTGAATTCATGACCAATCTATCCAACGTCTGAAAGGGCACCATTAGTGCGGGAAAACCCCAAGAAGGGGTGAGTATAAAAATACTCATAAGGATACCCCGAAGGCTTGGGGGAGCAAAAAAGGAAGTGCCGAAGGGTGATCAAAAGATTGAATAGGGAATAGTAAAGGAATAAAACAAGGAGTGCAGTAGAGTACCAGTAGATATTTCAGATCAACCCAATAAGAGGAAGGAGGTAAATTTTTCAAGACACAAGGAGCTGGAAACGGTGAGAAGATGAACTTATCATAGAGTCTTCGCTACCTTTAGCAGGAGATTAGACTCATCCAACCACAATAAGGTAGACATGGAAAGCACGTGGTGTACCATGCGCGTCTTCGCCTCTCCTAGAGGGAGAGTATCCAAGCCCAATCAGTGGGTATGGAATCATGGAATATATATATTCAGATGCTCAAACAAGAAGCCCAAACAATATCGTAAGGGGATCTCCATCCCATAAATCTTCCCAAGAAAGTGAGTAACAAATAGTCCCAGAAGTGAACACCATTGATGCCCAGCAACCCGCACGTCTCCCCCAAACTGTAAGTCAAGGGCTCAAATCACCGCATCTCGAAACTATCCTCTTTTGGCAGTACTAACTCTCCCGCACAGATTTAGGTTGCGTCGCAAGGACGCGTCTCAGTGGGGAAAGTTCCCGTCGTACTTGAGAGTTCTGGGTTAATGTCAAACCACACCTCATCACTGCCCCATAGTCGAGTGGTCTCTTCAAAGTCGATAGGCGACCCCCTGCCCAGCCCCGCTAGAGTGTGATCCCTGGATGTCGACGGGTTCCCACTAGAGGGAGACCCGACAAGAGTCGACAGGTTCTACACTCCCCAGTCCCATAATAGGGCAATCCACTGGAGGGTGACCTAGCTAAAGTCATCGATGAGTCCCACTTCCCAGTCCCATAAAAATGGTACTCCACTAGAAGGAGGCTCGGAACCGTAATCAGGGACCACTTCGCAGCCCAGCTGGAGGAAAACCTGGCATCGAGGACCACTTACCAGCCCTGCTGGAGGTAAACCTGGCTTTGGGAACCACATCCCAGCCCCGATAGAGGTAAACCCGGAACCACTCTTACCATACTGGCTGGATGGTACTTCTCGTTGAACACCGCTTTACTAGCCATCCCTGCTGGATGACAACCCACTGGCCATCCCTGTTGGATGGTACAACACCCTGGCCAGCCTTACTGGAAACAACCTCTTAGGTAGAGGATCAGTGCCCATGTAATGATTAGGTCACACCAATTCAAAAAGAATGCTACCTGGGAACACGAATGAAAGAGAGAAACTCCCAGGGCCTCTCAGGGCAATCACACTCAAATCCGCTGAGTCACTGTCGATGCGGACCGAGATAACTCATCCCAGAAAGTGGGAAAACACCCAGGTAGTACGATCACATGTAGTCATAAACGGTGTCGCAGTCCAGTGAAATGGCACGGTACTAAAACCCCGCACAGTTAAAGAAACAGAGGAACCAAATCATATCTGCTGGACAAACGAGAATAGAACCAGGGGAAAACATAACCCTACTGGTCAGCAAATGAGAACAGAACCAGGGGAAAACTCAACCCTACTGGTCAACAAATAAGAAGAGGACCAAGGGAAAAACTCAACCCCACTGGTCTAACAAACGAGAATAGTGGAACCATCTACTCCGAGAGAGGTCATATGTACTTAAAGCAGAACACGACATACACATGTGGCCCACACGATGTGTGGCCCGAAGTCAACCCCAACCAAGTTCACAAACATTATTAGATACAAACAACCACATGTACCACCATGCGTTCTCGTATACTCCCAGAGTATACCACGTTCCGGACCAAAGGCTATAGTTCACTTGGCACCCAACGTCAACGTGAAGGTATAACATAACAACTCCAACATGCCACCTCATCGGCCCAGGCATGGCCAACTACATATATTTAGACACCAACTTCACTTTCCCAGGAGTGAACACGATCACATGCCAAGGGTTCCCTACAAAAACCGCATGAAGAACCACCACCAGTACACCTTTCATATTTCCCCATTTAATAAGATCACCTAAGAGGCTCCACTCACCTGTACAGATTACACCGTTGTAATCCTCGTGGAAAAACATGCGAGTTTGACTACATACTCACCTCCAAATGTTATATGACGGAAAAGTCGCCAACACCGCTTTACGCCCGAACTAAATCCCATGATCCTGAGCCTCGTCCCCAAACATAGTTGGGTGCATAGAACCATTGAGGTCCCCTCAGGAAACACGTCAAAAGGAATGCCCAGTTGAGTGCACTGGATATCCAGAGAAAAAGGTGAATTCTGGCGCAATGCACACAAGCGGTGCTAGGTGCGACCCACATCCTGGTCCCGAAACACAACTAACCAATCGCACTGTTGTGATCCCCTCGAAAAAGTACACGAGATGGACTATTCACTTGTCCAAAATGGACACCTGATGATAAAGCATGAAATCACTCCCAATTCTCGAAACAACCCCTCGTGGGGCCGGCACCACCATGTGGAATTTAAGCAGGAATACAGTGCCAATGTAATGCCCTCGGAAAAACACCCAAAACGATTGCTCACATGCCCTGAACGGATGTCTGATGAAAATGATACAAAACGCTTCTTGTAGCTCAACAGATGGGCTCTGGGGACCACTTCTCAACTCCGGTTTCAACCCCCGAAACCACCCAGGAAAGCTCAGCCTCGATTCCAGGGTCCCAATGCTGCTAACAGCATTCAAGACGATCATCGGATGCTTTCGCGCCATCCAAAACATGATCCCCCAGAAAAATGTCAAACTACTTAATGTACGCGTCATGGAACCGAGCCCATCGTCTCGAGAATTAAAAATTACCAGGACCATCTCAAAATTTTCATCTTTAATTAAGGAATGTGTCGCCACTAACGTCACGCATATCCGAAACTCAGGCTTCCTTTTAGAGGAGATTTATGTTTTATCGGACCGAACGGGGTGGGTTGGGCCAGTTCGGCTGGCCCACCAACTGCCTGAGATGGCCCGCGGTTCACAACGTGGGCCGGCCCACATCGGCCGGAACGGATGACCCGGTCTGGCAATTTCCCCACAGGACCCGTTAAGTGCGGGTCCCTTGTCTGCTGGCCAGGGTGACGAAGACCCAGGGTCATCCTCCCGCAACGACTGGCAAAGCACAGTCCTCCTCCCCCCATGCATCACGCCCCGATAGCACCTGATGCCAAGGACCGCTGCGACCAAGCACCGCTGCCCCTACCGCTCCCCATTCGAACTCAGCCGGTGCCTCCTGCTCGGACCGGCCGAAGACCACACGGCCAACCGCCCTACTGACCCAACACCTCCCCTGGAAGATGCATGAACCGCCGCCGTCATAACCAGCTCCACTACCTCCTGCCGCTACCCTAGACAGCCAGAACCCTCTAAACCAGTCGAAAAACTACAAACCTCTGGAAAACCCACAAACTTCGCCGGACCCCTGCGGGCAGCTTGGGACTCGGAATTCAAATCCATAACCAGCGAGAGAAGATCATAAAATATAATATAATTAATTTTATATTATGGAAAATCAAACAAAAATTTGATGCAATAATTGGGATTCAAATATAGGGTTCATGATTTAAAACTCAAACGAACACCGCCTACCTCGATGGGCTTCGCCCGAGGATTCACAAGGGTTTGCATTGGCCAGATCTGCAACCGCCAAGGCATGAAAGAGGGAGGAGGAGTTTGAGGTGGATTCCTTGAGGGTTATTCCTCTAGAGTATCATCCAAGTGAGAGAGAGAGGGTGAGATGTTTAAATAAGGAAAATTAATTTAAATTTTAATTAATTTAAAACCCCAAAATTAACCCGCATCTGAAACCCCCAACGGGGTCGAGGTTAATCCTCCCTTAGGGTAAAAACCACCTCCCGGGGACAACAGCAGTCTCAGAATTTTAATCTGAGGCCCCATTCCAATGTTATAATGATGAATGCCCAAAGTTTCCAAATTAGGAAAACGCCCCTGGGGCCATTTTCCACAGACGACCGAGCCCACGATACATACACCCCTCCTAGGGTAAACGGCACGTTCCGAACTCAATGGTTACAGCAATTTCCCAATATGAGCCACCGTTTAAGAGATACATGAGTTAATCCATTAAACGAATAAATTAATTAATTTATTCATCTATTTAATGTTCCGATAGTGGGCGAGGGATCCAAACGCCCCACGCCGACATGTTTTATGTCGTTCCTCGGGTTAACACCCAATTCGGAACCCATACGTACTCCCAGACATCAGTTCCAGATCACCGTTTTGGAGTTGTCCGATATATTTGGCGAGCCTAGTGTGATCACACTAAAAATTTAATTCCGACCACACCGGGGCTCCGAATCGCATGCCGTCTGAAGGAGCTGCTCTAGAATAACATCAAGAATATTCCAAAGTCTTCTATAGCCAAAACCGGGTTCTTACAAAAATATAAAATTTTCAAAAATTTTTTATTCATGTAAATAATTATATTGATTTTATTTTTCAGAATATAATCAATGTACATTGTGAGCAGGGCATGAGGTATGTGATTTGGTTTCAATATCAATTTATTATGTTATTTTGAAATTTGATTAAACAAATTTATTTTATATCATATGTAGAATTCTATATTACATGTAATATAATTAATACATAATAAATAATGTTATTTTATGCCTGAATAAAAATTATTTCATAAAAGGGGATTTGAGTTGAAAGGTACAATGTTGTAAAGTGTTTCCAAAGTCAATTTCTTTTCTTTAAATTATATTACTTCATCATTTCCTTTGATATTATAAAATTATGTCTATGGGGACTTTATAATATTTTATATTTTATATAAATATGTTTTTACTATTTCACATTTGAATAACAAAATCATCTAATTGATTAATTGTCACGTCAAAAGTTTGATATATGAATCTTATTTCATCTCAGTTTCCACTACATTGAGACGTATTAGGTATTATAAATCTATTTCATTTTATATGGTTTACCTATTCATATATTTATATGTTATAATTTAAGTCTCTTTAAATTCCTGGTATTTAGTTATTCCTTTTAATTTATTTTTTCATGGAGGTTATAAATCCTATGTAACGAGATATGTATGGGTTTATTAGAAAATCTTTCCATTATTTAGTATTTATTATGTGGTAGTCTCTGAATGATTAATTATATTATATTTATAAATCAAACGAAATGTATGTTATTCCCCAATAGATATTTGTGGAAACATAATATTTTTTATTTAATTTTTCACTAATTATGTGGTGATGATACAAAAACCGCATTTTAAGGTAAATCGACATTGTCGTTATATGAAACAATTTTCTAATATGTCAATATTTTCCAAGGCATGGTCAAATTAATATTTTAAATATTATATAATTGATTAGTAAATAAATTTTTGGTCATTTCCATATTTTAAAAAATGTTATTAATTTAATCCTCTTATTCATTACCAAACATATTACAAGTTGTTACATATCTAGAAAAAAATATAAAAGAATTTTTATTTCAAAATTTTATGGAATGGAAAATATCTTGTATTCTAAACCCTGAATTCAATGAATATTAATTTATATGATTCCATTATTCCATTCAAATAAAATTTTATTTCAAATATAATGGAAATTTTTAACTTTTAAATGTTACTTTTATAGTCAAATGTGTATTTTTCTTAAGAAATTTTTATATGACATTTTTTGGAATTTGTATACATAAAACGAAACACCATTATTTTATATACCTACCACTGTTGATATATTTTATTTATACATCCCCTATTATTTTTCTAGATTTATTTTGATAATATTTATTGGTGAACATATTAACATTTCTCATGATAGATTATAAATTCAAATGTCTATGAAGATTTTGTTTTTCACCCCATTCATATGATGAGTTCATTGGACATGGTATATTATAGGTGGTGCCTACTATTTCAACTCAATAAATATATAATAGTCATTAGAAAAACTAATATAGTTATTTTTTTGGTGTCATTCCCATTTAATTATGATGTATTTGAATGAGGCACTAATAGTATATATATAATGTCTTGATGTCTCATATGAAATCATACAACTGTGGTAAATTCTAATAATACGATGATTTATTTTGGGGTGTTAAATGTCTTTAAATATCATTATTTTTAGGATAACAAATATTGTTCATAATATAATCCCCATATATTTCCTACATACATATTTGGTACATACCTAGTTCTAAAGGCTAGCATCAGTTGGAGTTTCAGACCCTATGACACATAGGATCTCACAATGGTCGAGAGAATGAGTGGTCACACTGATCAAACCCTTTATTGATTTTTTTTATATTCTAAGATTCAGTTTTATATTTATGATATAACCATGCATCTATTTTTATTCATGATACATGACTGGTAACCCAATGAAAATGATCAAATTTGAAATACATTTATATGTAAAGTAGAATCTATTTCTGAATCCTCTTTTATGTATCTGAGGTTCTTAATATTTTTCCCAATATTGGGTAGCTATATATATGTTGAATCTATATAATTATGAACATTATTATTAGTTTTCATCCAAGTAGGTGATAGATATTTCATGAATGGGATGGAACCTTTGTTTAGTGGCCTATATATTCCTTTAATGATATTAATAAAAAACCATGTATTTTGTTAAACCCATGTAAATTAACGTCATGAGGAAATGATATATATGTGGGAATTTAGGCACAAATTATTTAGCCTGAGACTTAGAGAGGTGTTCAACATATCATCTTTATGGAAGGAATCAAAATCATCATATTTAAATCATTCTCTTGGTACATTCCCAAAGGTATATCCCCTTGTATTGGGTATTTATATCCTGCCACAAATCAAAGCATTCACAATGAGGATTCCCTAAAAGGTGGAGATACATGAAGCGAATGATATGACAACTAAATATCCCAATGATCATACAATCCTTACTTGGTGTAGAATAAAAGTGATAACAAGTAATTAGTCTCACTACACATGAAATAAAGTCTAATATGATGGGACAACACATTGTATGTTTATATTGGTATTGTTTATTAGGAAATCATTCTAAATATCCTGATAATGGATAGAATTGTAGTTCTAATAGTTTATTTGATCAAGTCTTACATAGGATGCTTCCCTAACATGGGGGGGTATATCATATACTACTATTGATCATAGAATGAAATATTATGCTTCGAGTTGAATATTTGATATGGTGATTGGGCCTTAGAAATGGATCTAATTTCCTCTGGTTAGGGTAGGAATTAGAGTTCTTGATGTTCATTTGATCAAGGCTTAAAAACTCCAGCATCCCAAATATTAGTGATATGTCATATTCATCACCTGACTAGGCTTAAAATATGTGGATTACCTCTAAATATTTTATAAGAATCTAAACCGAAATGACATCATCGTAGATGTCTTGTATACAAAGGGAATCATATTTTTTATTGTTTTAATGGACATGTAATACACACTGAGGATCCATTTATATTCATTGGTCAATGTTATCATTAAATAAGATATCCTCATGACATGGAATGGTTTTCTACCTAACATGTTCTTATCTTTCGTAAAACTTATCCAAAGACAAATTGACATGTCCTAGTTGACTAGTTGGATGGTCCACATATAGTCGCATGGTCCAGTTGACTTCTTCCAAAGGAAATTTTATCACCTGAATGACATGTATGGCTTGTGCCTCATGACCTTACAGGAATGTGTTAATTACATCATGATCCCTAAATAGATTGTGTGGGGGAAATCACTTGATCAATGTAGATACTGTGGGGGATATCATATGACATAGGTTGACATATATGGAGAGTATCACATCACCCTACTGACTTTATAAGACATAGATGTATTATCTAAAGGATATCACATGATCCATGTTGACATGGAAATAGTAAGACAAGTGATTTAGATTGAATATTTTAGCGAGTGTCTCATGAACATTATTTATATTATTGATGAGATGATGTGGTCCATGTCTATATGTCTCATTGTTAATGTGATACCCAAATGACTTGTCCTAGATTGGCAGTATAACATGGGTGACATTTCTGGTGGTCATCACAAGAATAAGATGAAGATCCATGGGGTTTCACAATTGATTGAAGATAGACTTGGATGGAATCATATGTTATGAATTGACTTGTCCAAGGGACAACAATTCGTATAATTAGTATATTTAGAGAGTGTCACGTGTTTTTAGTGAAATTTCAAAAAACTTTAGTATGACCTGACTAAGTCATTCAAAAAAATGTGGATCATCATGTATTATCTTTTCATTATTCACCCATATTTTATTATTTATTCCATCATTTTTTTAATATGTGCCTTAGGATTTTCCATTTTTATCTTATATTATTTTCACCTTGACCAGCTAACTTGTGATACATTTACCTAACATGGATGATATTTTAAAAGTCCTTTTCCAACCCTTTGAGTGAACATTAAAATAACATTTTCTTTATGGATAATCCATTATGTCATTCCTCATACTTTCATATAATATAATTCTTTTTGATTACATGATTTTCTAATCTATGATGTTATATTCTAAAATCCAATTCATGAGGTATTGTTGATGGTTGGACTTTTATTCTATGTTGGAGAATTTTATTGGCCTCTCCCTCCCCCAGTTATGCGCTTCAATGTGATGTGTGTATCTCATGGATTTGGGATGATGTTGCTGGAGATATTTTATGTTAATTTATATTAATTATCCTTTTTTTTCATTTCAGGTATTCTAATGATGATCAATGACCACATGAGTACACATTTAGACACCCTTCCATTATACATTGGTTGACCGAAGTGACCTTTAATAACCATGTTGACATCACAATGGGATTTTAGAAGGATATTCCACTGTATATAGGGGCCTTCAAAATATCTAGATGTAGGGTTAATGGATTTACCATAATCTTAGACCCAATGTATGGGGTTATGTGGGTAAAAAGGATGAATTTTCATGGTTCACTGAAGAGACCAATTCACCATCAGAAGTGGACATTCACTAGACTTTGCGGACATGTCGTGTGGGCATTGTGGGATCATTTGTGATTTCTCAAGGGTTCATAACCCCTTAACATAATGATTCATGTATCCCATATATGAAATAAGAATCTTTGTTTTCCTCTCCAATCTCATTCCTTACTTCAAAAAGGTTATGCATCTCCTGAATTTGTATAATTGTTTTCGATGAAAATTACTCCGCTCATTAGTGATTTTCAGCATGACTAATATAGGGTATTATTGAAATTTATTATACTTTTAATTGAATCACATTCATATTTTTTTATATATAATGTGGAATCCCATGACGAAATGGGTATGAATGAGACCCTTCACATGATGATGGTTTTATTATAGCAAGCTATTTCTCGACATGGTATACATGTTTCTCGGGCTCCCACAGTTTCCTAATAACTAAACGGGAATAGTTCATGTATATTTTGTTATGAATATGGCTTTTATCTACATAATATTTTTTTCATTTATTTTTCATATGATTTGGATGATTGTAGGTTTCCACGGATTGACTATTCAAGTGAGATAGATTAGTTCTTATGGGAGCCACATCATTATCAACCAATGATGTTGGAATATTTTTATAGAAAAATTGATTTTCAATGGGGATCTACATAATCTGATGTAGTTTAGGCATTATTCATGAACTATTTGCATGACATTATAAATTATATTAGATCACATATCCTTTGGGGGATTTATCCTAACATTGAGTATGGTCAACATTTTCTTTATTTTATTATCAACGAACCTAATACCCATATATAAAATATTTATTCCTATTTATATTTTTGATGATAATTTGGATGGAATTAAAAAATACCCCCATTGCAGTGATGTCCAAGAGGGAAATGTATTAGTTCTGTGGAAATTAAATTCATGCATGAGTATTTATTGATTCCATTAATCGATTTCTTATGAAATTTTTTTCATACCATGCTAGATTTTGTATTATATAGAAGAACCAATAAATAAGAGAAAAGGGGGAGAAACATTAATTACCTTCTACAACTCTCTAGAGATCCTATGACATACTTCTAACATGTTTACCCCTATAAATACAATCCACAAAAACTGACTAAGGTACCAACTTGCAATACCATTCATTAATAACCAATTTAACAGAATCATTTTGTGATAATTCATTTCACCAGAATATTGTCAAATAGAAATAGAATAAAATTTTGGTTATTCAATGCTATTTGGAATATTTACATTTCCAAGTGGTCTTATAATGATTTTCACCTATATCTATTGGTTTGGTAGTATAACCACATGAAAACTATGTGGATCACCTAAAAATGATAAGGTTACATGATCAGGAGATGTAAATTTCATTTTATGGTCCTATATATTTATTACAAGTTTATGTGGTCAGTTAGAACAACAAGTTGAGGTTTTTGTGTATTCTATAAATTCATGAGATCATGAACACCCTTATGGTTCATGTAATTCACATGATTTTATTGAGATTATGAATTTTATTTTGACTGGATTCTCACTTGTATGACCTATGATTCAAGATATTATATACATGTATTATATCAGTATTCATTTTTCTTCCACCATATCTAACTAGATAGACATTATTTTTAGGAAACATAATATTGATACTTGATATCTAGTGTGCTCTTAAAATGAGGTTCTATAAATGATTATCATGTCCATACTCGAAAACTATGAACTCAAACATTATCTCCAATATATGGATTTCACATGTTTGATGATGTTTTCATCCCTTATCTTGACTACATATTTCAATAATTTTGGTTATTTACATCCTATATAGTACTTGAATTATGGTTTCTAATGATGGATTTCTAGTCATAGCACGGTCCCAGAGTTTATCCTATAAATTTGGGAACATCCCTCTAGGTCCAGAATATTGCTATTTCTCCCACAGACACATTTTTCAAAGATACAAGATAATGTTTTCTTATTCATTGAACAACCCTTGTGGATTCTGGAGCTTGAAATGGGATTTCCCTTACTAGAAAATTTTCCAAAGGATGGGAAATCCAATTCTTAGTTAGGAAATTCTTATTAAAATTTTATAATTATTTGAATGTATTCCATAATTATAAGGAAAATGGGTCTCCCAATTAATAATTTACCATTAATATGATCTCCATATAGATTTGGTTTTCCATTGGTTATCTGGTACCAATTCAATTCTTTTTCCATATAGTAAAGTAGGAATCAACCTACAGGATATCTATGAACTGGTTGGGATATCCCACCTAGGGGAAAGTTAATATGAATTCCATAATTCCATTGTGGTATGGAATGACCCTTAGTAGACTATAGTTTTAGAAAGGAATATGGTCAACATCGTAAAATAATATTTAATCTATGAGATGAATATGATTTCACTCATCTCCTTCAATGTTTAGATTAACATTATCATATATTGTAGTAGATCTCGATAGACCACTATACACTTTCACAGGTTCCCTCCCAAATAGGTTCTTGATTTTTCCATCTCATATCTAGACAATTTTTATGATTGAGAGTATTTTTCACTGGTACATATGGTGAAATAAGAGATATATAAAAACAATATGATAGTTGGTTTCATGGGAATGTTTATTAATGAGTGGATATTCCCAACATGGGATGCGCATTTAAGAATTCTAGTCATCTCGCTGGTGATATTAGTGAATCTATTATAGGGACAACCTCTCAATATTTCTATACTAGATCATTCATACCACATCTAGATCTTGGGCTACATTCATTAAGGAATCATACCTTATCATATTTGTGGCCCTTTGTAGTTTTTATTAGGCTGTGTAGGGGATAATTTCCGCATCTATGGATACCAATACACTACCGGGATACCATGTGACTTTTTTACTTTGGAATAAGTACAAATCATGGCTTTAGTCTATTCTGTTATGCAATGATATGGTTTTTTATATGTTGATATGATCTAATCACTTCAATTTCACACCTTATCTAGAATTGATTTGTCTTATTATTGTTAATTGTGGTGGATATATTTTTGAATGTTCATAAAAAATTCAACCATAGGAAGTGGTTCACGTGGATTGGTTGGATTAGATAATAATTTTTTATCTTTATATCCATTATTGGTTATCTCTCATGTATGGTTTCGTCAAATGGTTTTCCCCCTCTCCAATACTGGATTTTAGGGAGAAAAAAATATATTTATTGACCACACATTTTTTATAGTTTAGGATGGTAATGATTATAATGATAATATTATCCTTCCTCCTACTAGAGTAAATGAATTCATTTTTTTTATTATTCTAAGGATTGGATGGAAGCCAATATAGCAAGTGTAATGAACACAACAGTCCATCAAGTGGATAAAAAATATGACATACTAAATCATTTCTCCATAGGATCAAAGGATATAGTTCAACATTCAAGTGACTCTTTTATCAATCATATCAATCCTAGAAATGACCATCCCATTAGTCAGGAATTATTTGTTGAAGAAAATAGTCCCTCAAGTGATGCGACTTCTATGATAAAAGTTCAAGGGGCTTAATCTTTTTCTTCTTCATCACCTCAATAATTTATTCCCCCTTTGGTTGTACCTAATACATCATATACAAGGGATGGGTAATGGAGTAGTTTTTTCGGTGATTAAAATCAAAAAATAGGCACCAAAACGACCTTATCATCAATTTTTATCAAGAATAACATCTTCTCTAGCTCTTTCGCAGTCTGGGTGGTGAAATTGACCACCACACATCATATGAAATCATGAAATGAATTAGACTAACAAAGAAATAGTTTAATACCAGTGAGACAGGTTTGTGAGATATGTATGGTGGGAATCCCCTTGTGTTACATATAATAAAAAGTTCATGGATGTATGAACAGATTCATCAATTCATATCTAATCTACACGTCCAAAAAGAAGGTTTGGACTATGAAAATAGTATGATATATAGAGATTATAGCTCTCTCTCTCAATGTTTGATCTATTATAATCATAATAATTTTTTAAAACCACTCCCAAATTAGTTAGGTGTCATTATATTGTAATTAAAACCCTTTATCTTAGTGAATATGTAGACGAATTAGACATTCGATACTTCAAAACCCCAACAACACTTATCGCCACACACATATATATTTTTTCATCTCATCCATTAATATATTATATTTGATTCAACAATGGTGTGGTTTTTTTGGGTTTGATTGTATCCTCATAGTGACTCTAAAATGTTGAGATCCATCTTTTGTTATTCTATAGATTAGATTGTTTTTAGAACTCATGATGTCATTGTACAATCTTCACTCATTCAGGATGTAAAAAACAGTACATTGATATAATTTTGTATGAATCATCATCAGTACCCAACCTTTTCAAAATATAAATTAAACAAAAATTCCTATATTTGAATTTTTAAATAAAAATATATTTTTCTAATGAAATTCTCACAAAATCCAACCTACATGATATTACATAGTAATGTGCCATCTCCATTTTTCATGATATTAACTAATTCAATGAAGAATAATTTGGGTTGAAAATATTCTTTCGAGGGTGAATGCACTATCTTGGTATAATGTATGTGGAATTTGTGTTTATATATTACTTTTTTCAAAGTCCATATAGTGGCCCCCACAAAATTTACTTCTTTTTAATTTATATTTACGTACATTTTACTAAACCTTCATATAGGTTTATATTCCATGGGAATGGACTCATATTTTTCATTGACAACCCTCTTATGGGTGTTTTACCTTAATTATTTGTTCCCTTTTCTTTTCATGAAATCCAGATCAATGATGCTCTGCAGTTCATGGTATTTTATCTCGTAAATTGTATTGTAGTAGTTTATGGAAATTTAGCTCAATACATTTAGTATTATTGGTTAGATAAATATTTCAAAAATATTTTATCGTTTGTAATATACAATTTGTGAATTCTGGTTTCTAGTCTAGTTTATCATCATGTTGTATGGAAAAATTCTCTACAGTTTAACGTCATATGGTAAGGATACCATCCATGGACATAAAAACTCTGTTGTAATAACATATATATATTGTTCATTTTAATGTATAGATTCTAGGTTATATAATATTTTATATTTATGAATAACCAGAAAAAATTTGGGGTGATGAGATCCATTATTCCTTTTTTTAGTTCTCATGAGGATCAATGTTCCTACCCTTAAATGAGGAGATGCATCTGGATGGTGGGTCTAAGACCTATGAATTGGTATCAATTTCTTACATAGCTGACCGAATCTGTTCCTCATGTGATATAGAATATTTAAAGGAGCATAATTCTATGATGCTAAAACTCTATGGATTCTAGGATCACCTTGGTTTTTGGAACTTATAATGAGTAATTTCAAAAAACTGGGTTTTTTTGGTAAATTTGTATTTTGTAAGACATTTCCTAAATGACGCATATAACAGCCCTACTCATTTATTACAAAAATAAACATGATTTATTGAATATACTCTTCAATTGATACATCATAAATGATTTATAGGTCTAGTTACTTTGGGGCTTAATATTATTAAACAACAACTTAAAACATGAAATACACCATCTTTATAGAAAACATCCATTACATGACCACTACACCCTCTCGTACATAGCATTGTCTCAGATAACCTGAGGACATTCTTAAGAAAAGTATGATCTATAAAGCCCAGTAAGAGAATAAACATGAAATAACATGAAGAATACAATAAAAGATAGACAATAGTCATATAAATGGATAAAAAGAGAAACATGAACATAAATGCATGATATAGAATGAAAATCATAACATGGAAATGTGGTAACAACACTTAACATGGAATTGGAATGAGCCAAGGGACATTGGACATAGAGAATGAATAAACCCTCATTGAACAAGAATCATGAGTAAACCATCATTGCACTTGAATTGGAAATAGTCAACGATCAATGAACATGAGGTGTCATGGTACTATAATCAATTCATTGGAGTGATATCAGGGCGCACCCTTCTTAATCATTTCATTTCAGGCATAAGTGTGCCATATGAATCATAAAAAATGGATATATTAAAAAACATCATTCATTCCACGATAAAGGAGTGTATAATTTATACATGAAACACTTCAAACAATATGTAAATTTTGATAGTGTTGAATACAATTTATTGAGAAATAGGTATGATATTTACTACCCAATGACTTTGGCTGGGAAAATTGCCGTGTAATTTTGGCCACATAACCGCATGACATATGAATTCATAAAAATGGATTAAGAGAGATAAACGGGTGTATTATCATATTTAAATGAAATGGAAAGTAAGGGGGTAATATATATTCCTGTACCAACAATTGGAATGGAATTTAAATTCATGATACAAAAGAAATACATGAATGTAAATGAGGAGAGAGAAATTCCTTATGGAATTTCAACATGGTAATAGGTGTACATGGGAGGCATTAAATTAGAGAAAAATTGATCTCTTATCACAGAAAAATAAATATGGAAGTATGGTTTAGGTTTGAAATCATTCCCCGATATTTTTAATTAAAAACCAATCTAAATAACAACTTAATGAAAATTAGACAAAATGAGAAAGGAAGAAATCCTTTGTTAGGAAGTGGGATTTCAAAGGCTTAGAAATGTCTTGAGAGATGCTTATTAAGATATTGAGGTACATTTTGAGGATTTTATAGAAATTATAGATGGTTTTTGACGAACATAGAAGGCTTTTAGTTAACATAAAGTGAGAGAATGGTTGGGTTTAAATATTAATGGAGAGGGAATTCTTTATTATTTAGGTTTCGGAACCTCACATTAAACTAATGAAAACCACAAACCAGACCACGATTTTTTCCCATTTTTTTGGAAAATGAATGTGGAAAAAATATTTCATGAGGCCAATGTCTATACTTTTTAAAATAATAGGTTTTCTTATTTAGAGGCAAGTCACCCTCACATGGAAAACAATTTTACAAGATAAAATGTTTTATAAGCCTCGATGAGTCCACTTAAGATTTGTAAAATAAAAGAAACAAATAAAATATTACATTATATTAATGATAAAAAATTTATTGGCCAAAAAACGTTTATATTATTTTATTACATCACTATTAGGTCCTTATTGTATCATAAAACACATTATATATATAAATAACATTTAATTTTTACCCAAAAATTCGTCTATCTCAAAAAATAATGAAAAATTCCCCATTGGATAATTTCAAAATCCTGATTCCAAAAATAATATTCATTTTATCTAAATAATTATAAAAATATTTTACTTCTTACATTTAATATAAAAACTGACATTTATAGAAAATTCAATGGTTTTGAAAAAAACAACTTTCAAAACATAATAAAAATTACAATTGCATTCATAATATTATACAGTATTTTATAATTTAAAAAAGTAATTTATTAATAATAATATTTTATTAACATATTATTTAAATCATTAATTCCAAAAAAAATTTCTTAATGAATATTAACTAAAATTACTATTTTTTCTTTAAAACCTATTTACAATGTAACAATAATAAAATGAATCCACATTCTTTATACAAAAACAATGTACATATTAGTAGTGATAGGGCCTTATTACATAACCCCTTATAACACCAGCATAATTCCAAAGGGTAGGGTGTGCGATGGTGAAAAACATTTGGGGTGTCTTGGATAACATCTCTCAGGTGGTAATATCTATTAACTTCTACTTCTCTCATAGTCGGTTCTGATCAAGCATAATGTGTTCATGCTTAGCGTGTGATTGGTCAAGAGTGTAGCCCAATGATGTCGCCTCCATTCCGAGATCCAAAAAATGAGCTTTGTATAGGTAAAGTCTACTGAATGAGGCCCTCTCTCCCTTTTTCTAAGTTAAATAGATTTGTTAAAGCCCCATGTTTATACTAATCATCTGATCACATTTCAATATCTATATTAGCAACGAAAAAAAATTGAATGGTATTTTAAAATAAAAAACATAAAACCAAATAAGGTCATATTTTTTACATAACCATAATAAGACATTTAAATAGACAAAGATAATTTTTCATTAATAAAATTTTCAGTCATTACAACCCATGACCCCATGTGGTTTCAGGTTCTTCCACAGTGTTTGTTGGGTGCCCAAGGATTGATGTTATTATCCAACGTAGATGGTATGCCACTACTATTTAGGTAAAATATCTAGAGAATTAGTAACATGATCAAATAAGTGTTTCCCCACTATTTTATGAAGAACATTAACTCTTTTAAAAATGTCCTAATCATTTGGATTATAATGTTCGGTATGGAAGTAATGATATCTATGAAGGGTTTTGGTTCCATATTCCATGATATCTCATTAATTTTGAAACAAGGAGACTATGCTATATTATTTTGAGTCACCAGGTGTGGATAATAATAAGGATCTAGAATATATTTTCACAATTATTCTATGGTAAATTTTACAATAAATGGAGATATAATATCAAGGATGTTGATGGTTCTTGAATATTCTTCTAACAAATATTGTAAATAATTGCTTAATGTTATCATGTCATAAGGATGGTTATGTTGAATTTGTGTTTGAAATGAAGTAGAATACTTTAAGGTGATTTTTTTCTACCACAAAGACAATATCTCTCAAAAGGATGAGAAATCCCATATTAGAGAGTGACACGATTTGTTAATAACCATGGGCACATACTACGGAGCCATAAGATTACATGAAAATTAAAAATAGGTCCCTTGTGGTTGAGTATCCTGTTCCAAGGGCCATTGATGATTTACTATGATTTACTATTCTCAAATCATGAACAATGACTTTTAGAATAATTATTATCCTGCAGAGTTCAAGAACCCTAATATATGTCTCCCAATCTATTGATATTGTTATAGTAGCTAGGATATGTAAGAATTTATTACTATAACTTTTCCATCGACTAGTGTGTTTAGGGATCATGGAATGAATTTTACATGGCGAAAAATTATAACATATGAGTTTTATTCATTTTTTATTTGGTCTCTAATTTTTTTTCTAAATGCCAATAAAGAAATCAATTTTCTAAATCCTCCCTTTACAATTGTTCAACTTAACTAGTTTTATGTCTCTTTCTATATAATTTTAAGATATTGTGATTTGGAACATAATGGATTAGAATTTAATCTAGTACAATAATGAAAAATGGGAGGGTATTACAGATTCATGACACACATCGTCCTAATATAAAAAAAATATAAAATATCCAAATTAGAAAAATAATTGTCAATATTACTTGATCATTCTTATGATAATGAGATATAAATGTATTCAAAGAAGCATTTAGGTTCTCATGTAATGAGTAATTATATTAGATATTATTTTCAATGATGGACCAGAACACCCTCCTTTGATGAATCTCTATAGAATAATGACATGCCCACAAGTATTATAAATCAATTAATATAGGTCCATGATGACTCTGGTTGTTAGTTATGAGCCCTTATTAATCTATAAACGGTAAAAAGATTGATATTTTTTATGAGGTCTATTAATGGATTATTGAAACATTACTAAAACATGACTTTTTGGGTGATTTACCGACTGATGTGACCACAATATAATGGAATAACCCCATTATTTAGTTGACCAGAATGTTTTTTTGAAGCACATTGATAAGGGATAATGACCTATTATGATATATACATTTTAAAATAATGTTGTAGGGACACATTTTTCATGTAGTTTTAATGTCATGAGACCAAGATATTTTTTAAATAGTTTAATTTAATTGGGAAATAAAATCATTTTACTTATTGTTTAACATAATATGGTAATGAAATGGGAAAAGATTTAAAATATTTATTAATATGTCTTTGGGGAAAATTTTCATATGTCAGGGGAATTTAGATTCAATGTCATTCCTTTATCTTTGTCTATTCTTATTTGTGTGTAGTCATATACTAAAGCCCTTCTTTCACCGTATTTTTCTGGCTGACATGCTTCTATCATGTACTAATATTACTTATTAGTTGGATTAATCCCTTAACAAAATTCTTATGATCATGTGGGATATGGTCAGTGTGAGAAACAAGAAATTGGATGTTTCCTCAATCAAATTCATATGAGAGTAAGAAGATGATATGAGAATTTTGAATCATGATATTTCTAGGACAAGATATATTATCAATGTTTCCTTGTATATCCCACTGGAAAGAGAGTCAAAACATACATATATCTATAATATGATGTTGTTTGGTTTCATTTGGAATGGATATAAACCGTGTAGTTCAATTTCACACGATGAAGAAAAACGAGACACGAAATTGATGGATATTAATGTATTTAATGGGTTTTAGAATATATTTTGGGGAATATATATATATTATTTTATGGAAGGAATGAATCCAAATAAAGGAATTGGTAAATTTAACATTTTCCATCATGTGTTAAGGACATGCATATTTCGTTTTATCATCCTGTGGTTTGGACGAGGGTCACGTGAGGAATATGAAAAAAATGGTTGGGATATGTATAGTTCTATATCATGATGTGAGGATATTTTTAATTACTTTATATTTTCATGATGTAAGGGAAAAATTGTAATACTTAGTTTAATGTATTTTTATTGACACTATTTTAATAATGATTAATGTCATGTGGATAGGAAATGATTGTACATTTTAGTGACATGTGACCAGGGCATTTGATGTTAGATAGTTAAAGGTGTTTCTACATGAACTTAATATATATGGTTAAATGTCTTGTGTTCATGATGTTATCTATATAGATTCACATCATAAGGTTAAGAAATATTCCATTCAATTTAACATCATGTGGTCTCGATGATAGAATGATAATGGAAAATATAAAAAGCTTTTTATTATGATACATCACAATGGTGTGAGTGTAACGTGTTAACTATTAATTGTGGATAGTTATTATTATCCATTATGATGGACCTTATGTATGACATAAGGATATTTTAATTTGGGATTCATTTTTTGAGTATTATTTATGGATTCCATTGTATTTTTAGAGACAATAAATGTTATCCACATATGAAATAACTTATCTGGGATTTTCTATTAAAGGATATTTATTTTAATCTATAGGACATCAAGGTTGTAGAATGAATGGAACCTATTATATATTAGTATCTCCAACAAGTCCACCTAGTTTTTCAAATTCTTAATATCTATGATTTCCCATAGACAACTATTAAATGTGAAGGCTACTGGACTTCTATGTGCATCATTTCCTAGGATCAGTACAATAATAAATACTTTGTTTCTTTTTTATCAGTACATTTGATTATATGGTATTACCATAAATGCAATAGGAAGATCTATATTAAGGGAAAAAATTATTTACCTTAATTTGTAATATATTTTACATAGACATATTTCTGGTAATTATTTTCCTATTTTTCAGTATATTATAGAATGAAGGGTTATTGGAATTGAGGTTGTACTTATGGTAAAATTTATACAATTGTGTACAACAGAAGATATATTCATTTTATATCAATATCATGTGACCGACTCATTGCCTATTTATGTTAGGGGACTTCTCAATTTTTTTTTATGGTCTCCATTCTAACAACATTGATCTGTGATTCCTCAGCCTGTGTAGAAAAGTATTAGGTAGTAGTAAGGATGTACCTAAACTGCTTAATTATGGTTGGAGAGTATTTTCCCACAATATCCATTCACCATAATTTGAATGGGTAGGAATGTTTTCATGTATAGAGAAATTTCATTGGTATATAAATTAATTTTCCATGATTAAATCATGCATTACATTTCCTTATAAATTTCACAATCACTTGTATCAGGGTTTTCTTGTAACAATACAATCATTGAATTTGGTAGATCCTAGAACAAGAGTGATGAACCCAACATGAGACATCAAAGGAAATATTCCTTGATGGAAAGAATTTATATTTTTTCTATCCATATGAGGTTGGTTTTCTCGATGACTATTTTTTAAAATGATTTTTTCTCATTAGGTTCATCCTATATGGTGATGTATATTACTCTATTCTAAATTTTATTAACTAGATTGTTATGTTAATAGTGTCATATTCTGTTGATTATTGATTATTGGATCCATCTACATAGGGGTGGTTATCAGTATATCATTATGGTGGTGGTGATAAGATAATTAGTTTCTTCCATATTTAAGATAATGATTTATGATACCATTCATTACTGTTTGATGCATATGATCAAATCCTGTAGATTTAGGTCATCAAGGATTGTGGATGTATTATAATATACAATGGAATGAGTATTCATGGATTATGGGTAATGATGAAATGTTCCTAAAAAGTAAATTCATTGATTCGTTCTATTATGTAGACAATGAGAGGGGTTGGTTCTTAATTTTTTTATGGAATATTCACTATTCATATGATTCATCGCATTCTATAAATGCTTTTTGGTGATCAAAATTTATTATCACAGTTATACGGATACTTCCAAGATAGTTATTATGTCATTTTACCCATCCTCATTGGACGTGCATCATTAAAATAAAAAGGAAGAGTATGAATATTTATACTTTTCTGGAGAATAAAATCAACTCTTAAGAAACCCCTATTTTGTTTATGGGTTTTCTATCTTTTAACAATAATAATTTTGGATGCACTATAAAAATTTGTCTCTCATGTTCATAGAGTGTCATGGTTATAAAAAATATCAGCATCTAGATGTCTTTTGTGTACTACTGTGCTTTCTATACAAGGGTGTTCCCTAATGAAATCATCCAACATGTTCCCTTCCAAAAAATAATGTGACGTGAACTGAATGTAGTATTGTTTCAAAATTAAAACCAATTAGGGAAAATGACAAGTCATCATGGAAAAGGAAGGATCTACTTAATATAGTAAATAAGATATTTCTGGTGGAATTCTTGGTGCCATAAGTAATACCACATTTCTTCTGTATAAATATGAGTTTAAAATTGTTTATCTCAACATCTAAATATTCAATGTCATTTCATAACATCATTTGAATGATGTAGTAGAGATATTTTTCATTCCTTTTATCATTTTTGGTGAAGAGGGTGTACGGTGACCCTCAATAGTGTCCACATATAAAATAATTGCATTTTCTTCCACCAGTAGCATCAAGACTAATGGGTGTAGTTGGTAATTCATGATATTCTCAATGTATTAATAGAAGTAGCAATCCAAGTGATTGGAATTTCTCTTTTTTAAATAGCATGATGGTAGGGATAAATTTTTTTGGCTAAGTTTGATATGGAATGATTAATGTATGTGAGGTTCTCATAGATCCCCTTCAGTGCTTTGATATTATGTTGGGGTGGCATTTCAATAATTTCACTACTCTTTTTGTGGCAACATCGATGTTACATTGATGTTCCACAACTACATAGAGTTTTTCAGACATAACCACAAAGGTGTTTTTCAATGTATTCATCTTCATTTTATTCTATCAAAACATTTATAATATTGATTTATGATGCATGAAGTGAGAAACTTTATATCGATATTTGAACACTACTTCATCGACATTACATTCATTTATTCATTAAAATAATTGATTTATTATATGATACATGACACACTGTGTAACATCAGGGACTTTTATGTTATATAAATCATCAAAGGAATCATTTTCTACACACAACACTTCCTTTTCTTGCTTTACAAGAAATCGCGAGCTTCCTCGATAGCTTGGGTTGTACGTAATACCGAGTTTCACTAAACAAAGATATACTATTAAAATATTTTTAAAACAACTCGTTATTAATATTAATAACCACTTTTTGAAATATTATAAATTTTATTTTTCAAAATGGACTTCATTTTTGGATTCGTAATATCGAAATTATCCTAGGGTGAAATTTTGGTATTTTTTTGAAAACTTTCAATTTTTGATGAATAGTGAAACCACTAAGTGGTAGTTAAAAAAACTATATTTTTCATAAAACATAATTTTACCACATCTGTGAGTGGAATTTAGAAAATCCAAGAGACACGGTTAATATCAAGGACTAAAATGTGGTTCAATGAGATGAAAATAATTTTTCGTCAATAGTAACTTTTTAATTTTTTTACCACGGTTAAAAGTAAATAGTGTAATTTAGGGTAAAAATGATATTATTATTATCCTAACACATGTAAAAATTCTATTTTACAAGTGTAATTCGAACAAAAACAAACTTAGGAATAAAATATGATCATTTAGGCCCACTTTTATTTGATTAGGACATTTATTATTAATTTATTTAAACAAGGGTTAAAATTGTTAAAATCAAAGTTTAATAACTACATAATTTTTAATATGGGGTTATAAATAAGATAAATTCGACTATAAATATTCATTATAAAGAAATAAATATTTTTCTACATAATGGTATTTTATTTGAAATTTTTAGACATTAAATAATTTAATCTATTTATGACACAATGATGATGCAGTAATTATCTTATTAATGAAATATTGACATAATTGATGTTATAAATACCCAAATAAATATGATTTGAGACTTTTTATGAATTCCACTACTTTTCTAGGTTAATATGACATGTTATTAATGATTTAAATAAATTTTTTTTGAACTTATCATTCCGTTATGATAATCACAAAAATCAATTACTAAATAGTGTCAAAATTGACATAAAATAGTTTTTAAAACAAATATTATATTATTAATTGTTATTTTATTCTTAAAAATCTAAGGCTCAGCCAAATGACTTATATAAGGTTATATATATTAATAATGAACAACTTTGGGTTCGTTTGTCTTGATATAGTAAGTTTATTAACCTTATAGTATAAGAACACAAGAAGACACGGTAAAAGTAAAATTATTTAACTTAATGTTAAATCTAAATAATAAGGTTAAAATACGAATCTAAACTTGTCTAAATTCTATTGGATGAGAGGATTTAGACCCATACCCACCTTAGTCTCGAAATAAATCAAATTGGAGATATTTAAAACCGAACATGACTGTATAATAAAATAATATTTTTAGTTATTCCAAAGGTGCCCCTCTCCTCCCTTATAAAAGGGCACCTCATCCCTCTCTTCCTCACACCACATTAAGCCTTCAAGATCGGCCAAACCCTGCCAAATACTCTTCTCCACTTCCCTAGAAATATCATAGAGGTTATGGTCTTCCTCAAAGTCCAATTTCAGTTCCCTAAAAGGAGATCTCAAAGAGGCGCATAAAAGAAGAGGTAATTTCTATTACCGATTCTTTCAACTTTATTTCTTATTTCACTTCTTCTTCTTAGGTTGTTTCATTATGAATTAATAACATCAGTATAAATAATATACTTTATTGTTATTATTAGTATGAAACAACCCTATTTCACCATCTATCCATCCTACGGAAAATGAAATCACAGCGCGTGCGTACGTATAGAATACCGTCTCCACGCCGTGGTGTAATCTATTTTCCACAACCACCTTACTTGGATGGGTATAATGGTGTAAATAATGACTATATATGACTATTATAAAGTGATATTGATTCTGAAATAGTATACATACACTCTAATACAATTCCACGATCATGGGAACGATATCATCGCTCGTGAGTACGTACGGAATACCGTCTCCATGATGGGATGTGATTCGTTCTACATGATCTTCATTGCATAATGATTATATAAATGAATTGAATGAATAAATATGATATATAGTACATTAATACCATTCTGTAAATGATGTATCTATAACATAAATAGATGAATAAGAATTTATTCGATAAAACACGCATAAGAACAAAAAGTTATAAACACCCGAATAACAAGTTGCAATAACATATTACTACAAAGAAGCTAAGAATATGACCATATATGATATCATAAAAATAATTATGATTCTTTAATAAGTGAATAAAATTATTTAAATCATTATACTGGAGGTTCGGACACTTACGAGGCAAATCGGACCTAAGGTAAGAGAAATATCACAATCTCATTTTTATCCGAGATTGTTTGTACTTTGATATTTACGGGGGTGTATTTTATCATCCACATCCATGTTTACCCAATATGTGATTTTAATATACTTCTACAATTTTTAATATCCAATTTTACCCTTCGGTGATTTTTTAGTAAAAGATATGAAAGGAATCTTATGTCGTTTTTCGTATGAGGTACTTTTTGACTTTTCTGACAAAAGTACGAGAAGAATGTTTTTTTAACATATATGGAATGAATTTATTTTTAAAACATTATTTACAAGATTATTCCTTTACATTTTTTCATGTTTATTTTTAATCAACTTCTTTTAGTTTAAAATTGAATGAAATGTTAAGAAAGGAAAAATGTTTTTGAAGTAGAAAGGATATTTTCCTCAAGAATGGAGTTCAAGTGTTTTATCAAAATTATTTTCCATCTAAGATAATATAGGGTTATGTTTCTATCCCTATTATTACATTGATTTGATTATGTTGTGATGGAATTATTTTTATGAATTCCTTTATCTTATTTGAATTGTTTTATGATGTCATGTTGTTTAAGAATCCCATTTTTATTAAATGGGTTATGTAATGATGTATGATTTATGATTTTGTGGCACACATAAGAATGGTATAATTATGAGATGGGTGGGACCTATATCTCCCTCCAATGCATTGGGTAAAGATTTTATATCTCATGAGATAGACATGGTTGGAATGGTAGGTTATACTGTTTCAGTGACACAGTACTGAAACGGGGAGTGAACTCGGTTTAGAAATGGACTTTGTCCACTAAGATAGTCTTGGAAATGAGTCTTGACTAATAAGAAATGATTCTATATGATTATGTGTGTATGCCAAAAAGTTTCATGTTTTAAGTCATGATTATTGGGATTACTTTTCACTATTATGATTTATCCCATGTTATGAAATTATGCTCTCTTTTTCAGGTTACTATTTCCAAAAGTTGTGTTCTTATGAATATGATGTGATTGATATTTCTTTTGTTTACCCTTAATGAGCATTTGAGCTCACCCTTTTGTATGTTTTCTTTCCCCAGGTCAGGAAGAAGGTTATTAAGTAATATATGCCAAAAGGGACTATAGATATGATGAAATAAATGGGAGACAGTGTAGACGAATTATGAACCAGTTGTTTATGTTTCCCAGTTTTCTAAAGACACTATACCTATACGGTCCTTTCGTAGATTTGTTATATGTTGTAATAAGTATGATTCAATTTCAAAGTAATAATAATTTATGTAATGTATGGTTCGTTATAGTTGGTATCAGAGGAAAGGTATAGTCATCCTTTGGAAACTAGGATGTGAAATCCTTAGTAAGAACCCTAAGGATAAGTCTAAGAATAGAATAAAATCTTAGTGTTTTAGAAATGGCCATGAATTACCTAAGATAAGATCTTAAGTGTGAAATTTTATTCCTGATTATGTGGTTTTCCTATTATAATTAGTGTTGCTCACGCTATTCTTCTTGGTTTTAGTCAATGTTAGGAACCCGAAGGAACTGTGTTAATGCGGAATGCACGGGTAATGAAATGATTGTCCCCCGGAGCAACCAAACATTATGGGAGCTAGAATGAAAAATCTTGTAGCCATGCTCACACAACTTTCTCAAGCTATGAATCATGCAGGACTTCCAAACGAGCAAAGGAAAGAGCAACATTCTGTTGAATCATTCATGAGGCATCGTCCACCTTCATTCAGCAGGTCTACTGATCCATTAGTTGCTGAACAATGGATTAGTACTACTGAAAAGATATTTTTAGTTCTTCAATGTTCTGAACAGGATAAAGTCATCTTAGTAGTGTATCGTTTGGAAGGTGATGCTGATCAATGGTGGAATCTTATTAAGAATACGAGGCAAAGGGATGAAATTGGCTCCATGGAATGGGGCGAGTTCAAGAACTTATTTTTCAATAAGTACTTCCCTCATATTCTCCGAACAAAGATGGAGAATGAGTTTCTTGAACTGATGAAAAAGGATGATGAATCTATTGGTACCTATGAAGAAAATTTTACAAGACTTGCAAGGTACACTTCTGGTATTATTATCCAAACTGAGAGTAAGATCGATCGATTCTTAAGTTGCTTAAAACCAAGTCTTCAAAGGGCCTTAGCCATAAGAGACTTCAATAGCTCTGAGGAAATCGTTCGATGTGCTCTCAAAGTTGAGATGGATATTGGAGTAACCCATCAGTCATATGGGTTTGATAAGAAGAGGAAAATGGAATTCAAAGGAAAATCTAAAGAGCACACTGAAAAGAAGATGAGCTTTCCCTTATGCTCAATGTGTGGAAAGAAACATGGAGTGAGTTGTCTTAAAGGGACAAGTAATGTCTCAAATGTGGAAAGGAAGGTCATTAGGCATTTGAATGTCGTAATGATGGGAAGAAGATTTCTAATGATGCAAACAAAGGAAGGGATGCAAAGAATGAACCTACTACATTTCAATGTTTCAAGTTCAAGGAGATGGGGAATTATGCCAATCAATGCCCAAATCCAAGGGTTGATGATGATGGTCGACGTCAACAAACTCTTAAGGCTAAAGACAAAGGAAAGGCACATGCAATTTCTATCAGCGATGTGGAGTACGATAACGATGTGGTGAAAGGTACACTTACTATCCACTCTAAAGTAGAAAATGTTTTATTTTATTCTGGATCCACCCACTCCTTTATTTCTGAAAAATTTTCTAAGGATATCACTGTATTACCACAACAGTTAGATATTAAGTTAGCTGTGACAACCACTAATGGCACAACAGTCGCATAAAAAGTTTATAATTCTTCTCCGATTGAAGTTTGTGGGAAATTGCTTCCTGCAAATATTTTGATCCTTCCTATAGTGTAATTTGATGTGATTCTTGGCATGTATTGGCTTTATCTACATGGATCTCATATCATTTTCCAAATAAGAGAATTCACATTTCATATTCCAGATCAATCTATGATCGTCTATCGATGCAAGGATGAACATAACCTTCCAGTGGAAGTTCCTTCCATATTATGGGTCTTGATTACACTAAATGATGGTTATTTATTTCAAATGGTTGGTGAGAAACTCACAATTAATAATATTCCCATTGTACGAGAGTTTTATTTTGTCTTTCCGGATGAATTACTGGGTCTTCCACTGAATCATGAAGTTGAGTATTCAATAGAACTCATACCGGGTGCTTTGCCTATTTCAAAGACACCTTATAGAATGGCCCCAATTGAGTTGCAGGAATTAAAGAATGAACTCCAAGAGAATCTTGATAAAGGGTTCCTACGCCCTAGTGTGTCACCTTGGGGAGCACCTGTTCTGTTTGTTAAGAAGAAAGATGGATCAATGAGACTCTACATTGATTATCGAGAACTTAACAAGATCACTATCAAGAACAAATATCCTCTCCCATGCATTGATGAACTATTTGACCAACTATGCAGAGCTCAATACTTTTCCAAGATTGATGTTCATTCAGGGTATCATCAATTAAGGGTCAAAAGGGTGGATATACCAAAGACGGATTTCCGTACAAGGTATGGACACTATGAATTTATAGTGATGCCATTTGGTCTTATTAATGCCCCTGCTATCTTCATGGATCTGATGAATAGAGTCTTTAGAGACTATCTTGATCATTTTTTGGTAGTCTTTATAGACGATATTATTGTATATTCAAAGAGAAAGGAAGAACATGAAGATCACTTGAGAATTATATTGAAGACCCAGAGAAAGGAGAAGCATTATGCCAAATTTACCAAATGTGAATTTTGGCTTAAAAAGTTGCATTTTTGGGTCACATAATTTCAAAAGAGGGGATATCTGTGGATCCAGCAAAAACAGAGGTTATCGAAAGATGGTCGAGACCAACAACAGTGACTAAGATCCAATGTTTTCTTGGTTTGGCTGGATATTATCGACGTTTTGTGAAAGATTTTTCATGATTATCTAATCCACTCACCAAGTTGACTCGGAAATGAGTTATGTTTGTTTGGATGGAGGAATGTGAAGTGAATTTCAAGGAGTTGATAAGAAGGTTATCCTGTGCACCTGTGCTCACACTGCCTTGTAGTGGAGAAAGGTTTGTGATCTACAATGATGCATCCAAGAAGGGATTGGGGTGTGTTCTTATGAAAAAAGATATGGTGATAGCTTATGCCTCACGACAGTTGAAAATACATGAGCAAAATTACCCAACTCATGATTTGGAGTTAGCTGCGGTAATCTTTTCATTAAAGATTTGGAGGCATTATCTTTATGGAGAAAGGTGTGACATTTATACTGATCATAAAAGTTTAAAGTATATTTTCACAAATAAGGTGCTGAATATGTTCCAAAGAAGATGGTTGTAGCTGATTAAGGATTACGATTGCTCAATCCATTACCACCCTGGGAAAGAAAACAAGGTGACAGATGCATTAAATCGACAAGACCATGCCATTTTATCCATGATGATGATAACAAAAGATCCAATATTTATGGATTTACAAAGGATGGATCTTGGAATTATAATGGAAGGGGAAAATCGTATCTTTCTCAAATGAATGTTCAACCATCTATACATGTGAAGATTAAAGAGGCACAGAAAGAAGATGTCGAGTTACAAAAGAAGGTGAGTAATTTTCCTGAATTCAACCTTTATTGTGATGGGATAATAAAGTTTAGGAATCGGGTTTGTGTTCCTCCCATCCCCGAATTAAAGAAGGAGCTGCTGGATGAGGCTCATAGTTATTCATTCTCTATTCATCCTAGAAGCACGAAGATGTATAGGGACCTGAAAGAGTACTTCTGGTGGGATGGAATGAATAGAGATGTTGCTGAATATGTCTCTCGATGCTTGGTTTGTCAACAAGTTAAATATGAGAGATAGAAGTCTAAGGAGATGTTTCAATCATTACCCATACTCGAATGGAAATGGGAAAACATCACTATGGACTTTGTCACAGGACTTCCTAAAACATCCAAAGGCAATAATGCTATCTGGGTCATAGTTGATCATCTTACAAAATCTGCACACTTCCTTGTATTAGAGGGGATTTCCCTCTAGATCAGCATGCCAGGATATATGTAAAGGAAGTGGTAAGATTGCATGGAATACCACTTTCTATTATATCTGATCGGGATCCGAGGTTTATCTCAAAGTTCTGGCGAAGTCTTCAGCATACTCTGGATACAAAGTTATATTTCAGCACTGCTTATCATCCTCAGACAGATGGTCAGTCTGAGAGAACAATTCAAACTCTAGAAGATATTTTGAGAGCTTGCTCTATGGATTTCAAAGGTGGTTGGGATCAACACCTACCTTTGGTGGAATTTTCTTATAATAATAGCTTTCACTCCTGTATTCAGATGGATCCTTATGAAGCTCTCTATGGAATGAAATGCAGGACTCCAACTTGCTGGGATGTAGTTGGGGAAAGAAAGCTATTAGGACCAGATCTCGTTGATGAAATGGCAGAAAAGGTCAGATCTATTCAACAACACATAAGAGCAGCTCAGAGTTGAGAGAAAATTTATGTTGACAACCGAAGAAAAGACCTAGAGTTTGAAGTGGGTGATAATGTGTTCTTACGAATATCTACCTAGAAGAGGGTCATGAGATTTGGAATGAAGGGGAAGTTGATCCCTAGATATATTGGTCCTTTCGAAATACTGGATCGTGTTGGGAAGATAGCTTACTGATTGTCTCTTCCACCGAATCTCTCTCATGTTCACGATGTGTTACATGTATCTCTCCTGATATATTACATACCTGATCCTTCACATTTACTCAGGTCAGAAGTTGTACCACTGGAGCAAGATATTTCTTATGAAGAACAATTGATAGAGATTCTAGATCGTAGTGAAAAAGTCCTACGAAACAAGACCAATCGATTGGTGAATGTTTTATAGAGGAACAACCAATTAGAAGAAGCTACATGGGAGCTTGAGGATATGATGAGGGAGAGGTATCCTCATCTGTTTTTTACAATGTGACGAATTTCGAGGGCAAAATGCATTTTAGGGGTGGTAGAATGTAACACCCGAGACTTTTATGTTATATAAATCATCAAAGGAATCTTTTTCTACACACAACATTTGCTTGTCTTGCTTTACACGAAATTGCGAGCTTCCTCGATAGCTTGCGTCGTACGCAATACCGAGTTTAACTAACCAACGATATACTATTAAAATATTATTAAAACAATCCGTTATGAATAGTAATAACCACTTTTTGTAATTTTATAAATTTTATATTTAAAAATGGACTTCATTTTTGGATTCATAATATCGAAATTAGCCTAGGGTGAAATTTTGGTATTTTTCTGAAAACTTTCAATTTTAGATGAATAGTGAAACCACTAAGTGCTAGTTAACAAAACTAAATTTTTCATATAACTTAATTTGACTTCTTCTGTGAGTGGAATTTTGAAAATCCGAGAGACACGTCTAATATGAATAACTAAAATGTGGTTCAATGAGATGAAAATTATTTTTCTGAATAGTAACATTTTAATTTTTTTTACCATGGTTAAAAGTAAATAGGGTAATTAAGGGTAAAAATGAAATTATTATTACACTAACACATATCCTAATTCTATTGAAAAAGTTTAATTCGACCAAAAACAATGTTCGGTATAAAATATGACCATTTAGGCCCACTTGGATTAGATTAGGACATTTATTATTAATTTATTTAAAGAAGGGTTAAAATAGTTAAAATCAAAGTTTAATAACTAAATCATTTTTAATATGGGGTTATACATAAGATAAATTTGACTATAAATATTCATTATAAAGATAAAAATATTTCCTACATAATTGTATTTTATTTTTAATTTTTAGACATTAAATAATTTTATTTATTTATGACACAATGATGATGCAGTAATTATCTTATTAATGAAATATTGACATAATTGATGTTATAAATACCCAAATAAATATAATTTGAGACTTTTTATGAATTAAACTAATTTTATAGGTTAATATGACATGTTCGTATCTATTTAATTAACTTTTTTAGAACTTATCATTCTGTTATGAATTTCAAAAAAATCAATTAGTAAATAGTGTCAAAATTGACATAAAATAGTTTTTAAAATAAATATTATATTATTAATTGTTATTTTATTCCTAAAAATTTAAGGTTCGACAAAATGACATATATATGGTTATATATATTAATAATAAAAAACTTGGGGTTCTTTTGTCTTGATATAGTAAGTTTATTAACCTTATAGTATAAGAACACAAGAAGACACGGTAAAAGTAAAATTATTTAACTTAATGTTAAATCTAAATGATAAGGTTAAAATATGAACCTAAACTTGTCTAAATTATATTGGATGAGAGTATTTCGACCCATACCCACCTTATCCTCGAAATAAATCAATTTGGAGCTATTTAAAACCAAACTTGACTTTATAATAAAATAACATTTTTAGTTATTCCAAAGGTGCCCCTCTCCTCCCTTATAAAAGGGCACCTCCTCCCTCTCTTCCTCACACCACATTGATCCTTCAATCTCGGCCAATGTAACATCCAAAGTATGTAATGAATAATAGATATTTTTATCTATGTCAATTAATGATTAAGATAGTGTTTTAGAGGCACAAAATGAAAATAAATCCAATCTTAAGCATGGAATACACTAATATTCTTAAAAGATTGTTTTATTGCCTTATTATGGAAAACCCTTTTTAAATCTATCTTTTGAAAATTTTATAAACTATTTTTTTCAAAATAATCTTATTCATTATGATTGGGACATCAAAATTTACTTTGTGTGAATTTTTGGTATTTTTCTGACAATGCTCACTTTTTAATGAATAGTGAAAAATACTGCATTTTACATCAAAACTGCTTCTTAATCTAAATTATTTATATGATTAGATTATCTTTTGAATTAGTCTTAATGTGTAATTAGAATATATTTTTACCATTTAATCCAATGGTGGTCATTGGAATCAATTTCACTTTGAAATTTGACTTAAATTGGTGTCAATCTTTTGATACTTATTGTTTTATAAAAACACGCTATTTGCTCTGACAACGAGAATTAATTATTAAATTAATTAATGTGACTTATATGTTTTGAATTTTCTAAAATAGACTTCATTTTTTAATTTGGAATATCAAAAATATATTAGGGTGTATTTTTGGTAATTTTCTGAAAAACTTCAATTTTTGATGAATAGTGAAACCACTAAGTGGTACTTATAAAAACTGATTTTTCCGTTTAAATGAAAATTTGCCATCATTGTGTTTTGAATTTAAAAAATCCGACATACATGGTTGTCATTAAGAAGTAAAATGTGGTTCAATGGGATTAAAATAATTTTTTGGTGAATAGTAACTTATTAAGTTTTTAATCGCGATTAGTGGTAATTAGGGTAGTTGAAGGTATAAATAATTCTTTAATAATATGAAATGACCTCGACACATGTCCCAACCTTATTGGTTGTGTCATGTCCGACCAATACAAGCCATGGGTCAACTTTTGGACCCCATGGAGACACTTTGGTTGGGAAATGACATAAATAACTTTTTATTAAATGTTAAAGTAAAAATGACACAAACAAGAGATGTTTTACTAAAACAATTTTTACATTGGGTTATTCAAGTCAGATATTTTATTATAAATATTAATTGGAAATATAAAAAGATTTCCTACATCATAGTATTTTTTTTGTAATTTTTAGACTTTAAATAAATTAAATTATTTATGACATCATGATGATGAAGCAATGACCTCATTATTTAACGATTTAAATAAAATGGAAAGATAATGAAACATATAAAACCTACACATGGCCAAAACCAATTGGATGAGTGGATTTAGAAGCCTTATCACCTTATCCTCGAATTATAGCAATGTGGGACCTTTTGAATCCGAAACTCTTTTTAAAATAATGTAACTTATCTTTACTTTCCAAAACTGCCCCTCCTCTCCTCTTATAAAAGGCCCCCACCTCTACCCCATTTCACACACTCCTCAAGACTTTGGCTCGGCCAAGCACTACCCATGTACCCTAGCCACATCCCTCTCCTCATCCTAGAGGATTCCCTTTGGGCAGAAACTTTTCAAAGGAAGCCTTTAGGCTCAAATCAAAAGGAGTTACACTTTTAAAGGTAATTCATTCTCTCATGTTCATTTGTTTTATTTTGCTTCTCCAACCCCCTAAACTCTTTTTATATACTTATTTTGTAACACCACCACTATCTTAAATATACTAGGATGTTGTTATAAGATTTATTTGAGCTACACTCTCACACAACTACATCAAATGGTTAAAGAACATAAGGTTTCCGTGGATGGCGAAATTCTGCCACTCGAAACGATGATTGTTCAATACTCATTTAACACCTTCAAAGGTGGCCATTATGATGTCACTATTTTTATATATGATATATAATATGTTTATGTTTTCCTTAAGCTTCTGTTTTTTTTCATTTTTGGCATACCTTTATGGTTTCCATTATGGGTAAACACGATATCTTCATTTTAGGAAGTGCGGACTACCGCCCCCTGAAAGTGATTTGATTCGTTAATACCATATAAGGGATGTGTAAAGGATAGAGTTAATGATATTATATATGTTATTATACTGTAATTTTAATATACTCTTATATCATTATGATTCCATTCCAGAAAATACGAAATAGAAATGTAAGTAGCGTTCATGCGTACGTACGGCTTACCGTCTCCATGAATGGTGAATTTCATTTCTTACCTCTAAATGTGATGTAATATTATAAATACATGTATATGATGAATATATATGATATATATGTTATCCAAATCATTAATATAATTCTGGATATAACGAACCATTGACCAAATTAACAACATGTAAGTATAAGAAGTCTATTTTTGACTTAAGAACCAAATACCGAAAAAATGAACATTATTAACTTAAATGAATACATGATGTTCATAACATGGTATAAAAGGAATAATGAACTTGAAAAAGTTTCATAAGAAAGTAGGTATTAACTCAAGTTTATTATTCAGGAGATTAAAGGACGGTCGGGTCAAGTCGGATACGAGGTATGGGACTTCGTCTCAATCTCCTTTCATTGAGGCATATTTTATTTTATACACAACATTCTTTTATACGGTGTATAAACCCCTTTGAATTTTACGTTTATTCAAAAGGAATATTTTTTATACAAAGCATTTACTAAACGAAAAAAGGGAATGTTTTTGTCGTACGTATGCGGCGGCAACGACTTCTCCGTCGTCGTGACCGTTATTTGAGTTTCGGCTTCCTCTACAAGCCATACCTTCTTTTTAAAAGAAAAATAAATACCATGTTTTACTTTTCTTTTATTTTGGTATTGAAAATGGTTTTCACAATGTCTTTTGTGTTGTATTGATATATTGTGATTAAAATGTGGAAATGTTATGTTTCCTTTATGCTTGTTTTATGTGATACGATTATGATATGGTTCTTGGGAATTATTATGAAGACGGGTGGTTCTGTGATAAACTAAAGGCGGGTGAGCCCGATATAGCTCTCCAATGCATTGGGTAACGCGAAGGAGTGAAACGTTAAGGTTTCTCCGAAGAGATTTAAGGAATATACTGTGATGGGTATTCCAAACGTAACCAAGAGGGTTACTCCCTACGTAAGAATGTTATGAATGCCTCAAGTTACCTTTATGTATTATGATTTCTATGATTTATTCATGATTTGATGAGGTATGTTGAAGTGATTATGTTTTATGGGTAAATTATGATCTCATCCTTATGTATATATGTACCCATGTTTCCTTTCCATATTTTTATATCCCTTACTGAGCTTTTTATGCTCATCCCATGTTTTTTTGAAATGTTTTTCACAGGTCAAGGGAAAGGTACATGATATGATGATAGTGTCAAGGAAGTGTCAAGAATGAATCCATGTTTTATTTTAAATATGTTTCCATTGATGGGAATGAATAATACTATCATTATGTGACCACTTTGATTATATGTGGAATGTAATGAAAGTTTTATGATCTAATTATCTAAAACTCTAAACCTGAAAAGATCCTCAATGTGTAATCTTGTAATAACTCCAGATTAAGTAAGGTTTAAGGCTAGGGCCTTATAGTTGGTATCATAGGTTGGTTTAGATAACTTTAGGAGTTAGAATTATATTAAATGATTATCCAAAAATATTTTTTTTATGGTTAAATTGAAGTGATATAGCATTTGATGATTACCATGTTGCTTCATCTAAGACATGTTTGTTCAGAATGGTTTTCCGCAGAGGAAACAGGGAAGAAGTTCTAGGAAGGCATACAGAAGGAAATAACCTTCTGAATCAACATCCAGAAATGGTTGGAATTGGAACTGAACAGTTTGTTGCAGTAATGGCGCAGTCGATTGAAGCGATAAATGGTGGTGGTATCCATAGACGAGATCAGCCAGATCAACCGCAGAGGAACATGTCAGTGGTGGAACATTTCATGAGGAAACATCCACCATCATTCAGAGGATCATGTGACCCTGTGTTAAATGAAGGGTGGATTAAAGCACTGGAGAAGATTTTTGATGTCATGGGGTGTTCAGACAATCAAAAGGTTAGTCTTTCTATTTACCGTTTGGAGGGTGAAGCAGATCAGTGGTGGTCTATGGTTAAAAATATCAGGGACGCCGATGAGATTGATGCTCTTTACTGGGATGAATTCAAAGGTATGTTTCTTGAGAAGTATTTTCCTAAGGCTGTTCCACTTAGGATGGAAAAACAATTCTTGGAATTGAGGCAAGAGGACGACTCAGTGGCTGCCTATGATGAAAGGTTCACCCGATTGGAAAGGTATCCTCCAAATTTTATCCGAGATCTTAATAGTAAAATCAGCCGTTTTTACTCAGGATTAAAGACAAAATATCGAAGGGAATTAGCTTCTCGTGAGTTTAAAAGTTATGAAAAGCTTGTTCGATGTGCTGAGAAGGTGGAAATGGAGTTTTCCGATGACCAAGTGTTCTATAACAACCAGCAGAAGAAGAGACCGATGTGGCAGGAGAAAGGTAATAATTCTTCAAAAAAGTCTGATGGTAAGAGAACTAAGTTTCCAGTTTGTGATAAATGTGGAAAAAGGCATGCTAGGTAATGTCTTCTGAATTCGGGAAAGTGCTACCGATGTGGTAAGATGGGACATAAGGCTCGTGATTGCACTGAAAAGAATCGAGGTGAAGGTAAGAACAAATTTGATTTACAGTTAGTGAAATGTTATAAGTGCAATGAGATGGGTCACTATGCAAATGAGTGTCCAACAAAGAGCTTGAGTGATGGGAAGCAGTTAGACTACAAGCAGAAAGGGGTGGTGAAATCCTTTGCAACTACTTCAGCAGATGTCGGGCCATCAAATGAAGTTGTATCAGGTACTTTGTTTGTTTTTTCAGATTATGCCAGTGTGTTGTTTGATTCGGGGTCTACACATTCTTTCATCTCTGAAACCTTTTCTAGTAAAATGGGAATACCATCTCAAGAAATGACTCCTGAAATTTTGGTAAAAAAACCTGGGAGAATGTTGAGGCAAAAAGAATTTATAAGAATCTTCATATCCTTATCTGTGGAAAGAACCTACTTGAAAACCTTACTGTTCTACCTCAAGTAGAGTTTGATGTTATCCTGGGTATAAATTGGCTCTCTATTTACCATGCTAATATTGACTGTAGAGCTAAAGAAGTTTCTTTTCAGAAAGAATTTCAGTTTGTTTACAAGAATGAACCCTTACTTTTGATAACATATCAAGAGGACGAGAAACTTGTAAAAGATGGAAATGAATGTTACCTTGCACACGTCGTTGAAAATAAAGGAACTGTTCAGGTTAATGATGTGCCAGTGGAAAATGAGTATCCTGATGTTTTTCCTGATGAGTTGCATTGAATAATACCAGATCGGGAAGTTGAGTTTACTGTTGACTTAGTTCCTAATGCTAAGCCAATTTCAAAACCCCCTTATCGAATGGCACAAATTGAACTTTTAGAGTTGAAGGAGCAATTGCAAGATTTATTAGAGAAAGGTTTCATTAGACCTAGCACATCACAATGGGGTGCTCCTGTTTTATTTGTTAAAAAGAAAGATGGTTCTATGATACTTTGCATTGATTATAGATCCTTGAATAACATCACTGTTAAGAACAAATATCCTTTGCCTCATATCGATGATTTCTTTGATCAGCTCCAGGGAGCTCAGTTTTTTTCAAAGATTGACCTGAGATCGGGGTACCATCAGCTGAAGGTAAAGGAGGCAGATATTCCGAAGACCGCGTTCCGTACGAGATATGGCAATTATGAATTTGTAGTAATGCCTTTTGGGCTAACCAATGCACCTTCTGTATTCATGGACTTAATGAATAGAATTTTCCATGAGTTCTTGGATAAGTTTGTGGTGGTTTTCATTGATGATATTTTAGTGTTTTCTAAAAGTAAAGAGGAGAATGAAAGACATTTAAGGGTTATCTTAGAAACCTTAAAAGAAAAGAAACTGTATGGGAAATTCAGAAAGTATGAGTTTTGGTTGCAACAAATTTCTTTCCTTGGTCACATTGTTTCTAAAGATGGAATAACTGTTGATCCTGCAAAAACAAAAGTTGTGGAAGAATGGCCAAGACCCACAAATGTAACCGAGATTTGTAGAATTCTTGGTTTGGCGGGCTATTACCGAAGGTTTGTTAGAAATTTTTCACGGTTATCTAGTCCAATGACTAAGCTAACTCGGAAGGGTGTTAATTTTATCTGGACAAAAGAATGTGATGATTGTTTTCTGGAATTGAAAAGAAGATTGGTGAATGCTCCAGTTTTGGCACTACCTTACAGGAGTGGTGAGTTTGTTATATACAATGATGCTTCATTGAAAGGACTTGGTTGCGTCCTAATGAAGAATGACCAGGTAATTTCTTATGCTTCACGACATTTGAAAACTCATGAGGTAAATTACCCTACACATGATTTGGAATTAGCTGTTGTTGTTTTTGGTTTAAAAATTTGGAGGCATCATCTGTATGGAGTAAAGTGTGAAATATATACCGATCACAAAAGTTTAAAGTATATATTCACTCAGAAAGAGTTAAACATGAGATAGAGGAGATGACTATAATTAATCAAGGATTATGATTGTACAATTCATTACCATCCGGGAAAAGAAAATAAAGTGACTGATGCTTTGAGTTGAAAAAGTAATTCTTCATTAATAATGTTGCGTTTGGAACGTGATCCTTTGGTTAAGGATTTGATGAACTTTGGCATAGAAGTTGTTGGTGCAGGAAGTTCTTCTGTTTTGTTTCAGTTATCAGTGGGATCTTCTCTATCTGATAGAATCAAGCAAGCACAGAAGGAAGACAGTGAGTTGCAGAAAAAGGTAGAGCTGGTTCAGAAAGGTATGTTGCCTGAATTCAACATTGATAATGATTGTGTTCTGAGATTTGGGAAGAGATTGTGTGTGCCTTGTGATTCACAGTTGAAGAGATAGTTGTTATGTGAAGCTCATAGTTCTCCGTTTTCAGTTCATCCGGGCAGTACTAAGATGTATAGAGATCTGCGAGAGTATTACTGGTGGGATGGAATGAAAGGAGATATTGCTGATTTTACTGTGAAGTGTTCGACTTGTCAGCAGGTTAAAGCAGAGCGGCAGTTACCGAAAGGGATGCTTCAGCCTTTACCAGTGCCAGAGTGGAAATGGGAGGATATATCCATGGACTTTGTTGGATTACCGAAGACATCTCGAGGTAATAATGCAATCTGGGTTATTGTTGATCGCTTGTCCAAATCTGCTAATTTCCTTGCTATACGAGATACTTTCTCTCTTGATCAACTTTCCCATTTGTATCTTAAAGAGATAGTCAGGTGACATGGTGTTACTCTCTCCATTGTATCAGATCATGATCCCAGGTTTACTTCTAACTTTTGGAAAGGCCTTCAGAATTCGATGGGTACTGAATTAAATTTTAGTACAGCTTTTCATCCTCAATCAAATGGGAAGTCAGAACGAACAATTCAGACCTTGGAGGATATGCTACGAGCTTGTTCTATGGATTATCAGGGAAGTTTGGACCAACATCTTTCTTTGGTTGAATTTTCATATAATAACAGTTTTCATTCCAGTATACAGATGGCACCATTTCAGGCATTATATGGGAAGCGGTGTCGAACTCCATATTTCTAGGATGAAGTGGGTGAAAGGAAGTTGATGGGACCAGAATTGGTATAAGAGATGGAAAAAAAAGTTCAGCTGATTCAGAAGCACATGAGAACAGCTCAGAGCAGGCAGAAGATTTATGCGGATAACCGAAGGAAGGATCTCTCTTTTGAGGTACGTGATCATGTTTTTCTCAAGGATTCTCCTTGGAAAAGTGTGATGAGATTTGGTAAGAAAGGAAAGCTAAGTCCAAGGTTCATTGGACCATACAGAATTCTGGATATATTTGGATCAGTTGCTAACCGAGTGGCTTTACCTCCGAGTTTATCTCAGGTACACAATGTTTTTCACGTTTCGATGTTGAGAAAGTATATTCCAGATCCATCTCATGTTTTGAGTCCAGAGGTAGTTCAGCTGGAAGAGAACCTATCATATGAGGAACAACCAGTCTAGATTCTTGACCACAGGGAGCAAGTGTTACGGAATAAGGTGATTAATCAGGTAAAGGTTTTGTAAAAAAACCACATGATGGAAGAGGCAACATGGGAATCTGAAAATGCAATGAGGGATAAGTACCCCCATTTATTTGATAGGTAAATAAATTACGGGGACACAATTTTCTAAAGGGGGGAAGGATGTTACATCCCAAGTTAGTAATGAATAATAGATATTTTTATCTATGTCTATTAATTATTAAGATAGTGTTTTAGAGGCTTAAAATGAAAATAAATCCAATCTTAAGCATGGAATACCCTAATATTCTTAAAAGATTGTTTTACTGCCTTATGATGGAAAACCCTTTTTAAATCTATCTTTTGACAATTTTAAAAACTATGTTTGTCAATATAAACTTATTCTTTATGATTGGGACATTAAAATTTACTTTGTGTGATTTTTTGGTATTTTTCTGACAATGTTCACTTTTTAATGAATAGTGAAAAATACTGCATTTTACATCAAAACTGCTTCTTAATCTAATTTATTTATATGATTAGATTATATTTTGAATTGGTATTAATGTTTAATTATAATATATTTTTACCATTTAATCCAATGGTGGTCATTGGAATCAATTTCACTTTGAAATTGGACTTAAATTGGTGTCAATCTTTTGATACTTATTGTTTTATAAAAACACTCTATTTGCTCTGACAGCGAGAATTAATTGTTAAATTAATTAATGTGACTTATATGTTTTGAATGTTTTAAAATAAACTTCATTTTTGAATTTGGAATATAAAATATAGCTTAGGGTGGATTTTTGGTAATTTTCTGAAAAACTTCAATTTTTGATGAATAGTGAAACCACTAAGTGGTACTTATAAAAAATGATGTTTCCGTTTAAATGAAATTTTTCCATAATTGTGTTTTGAATTTCAAAAATCCAACATAAATGGTTGTCATTAAGAAGTAAAATTTGGTTCAATGGGATTAAAATAATTTTATGGTGAATAGTAACTTATTAAGTTTTTAATCGCGATTAGTGGTAATTAGGGTAGTTGAAGGTATAAATAATGCATTAATAATATGAAATGACCTAGAAACATGTCCCAACCTTATTGGTTGTGTCATGGCCGACCAAGTTAAGCCATGGGTCAACTTGGGGATCCCATGGAGACACTTTGGTTGGGAAATAACATAAATAACTTTTTATTAAATGTTAAAGTAAAAAATACACAAACAAGAGATGTTTTACTAAAACAATTTTAACATAGGGTTATACAAGTCAGATTTTTGATTAAAAAAATTCATTGGAAAGATAAAAAGATTTCCGGAATCATAGTATTTTTTGTAATTTTTAGACTTTAAATAAATTAAATTATTTATGACATCATGATGATGCAGCGATGACCACATTATTTAAGGATTTAAATAAAATGGAAAGATAATGAAAAATATAAAACCTACACATGGCCAAAACCAATTGGATGAGTGTATTTCGAAGCCTTATCACCTTATCCTCTAATTATATCAATGTGGTACCTTTTTAATCCGAAAATATTTTTAAAATAATGTAACTTATCTTTACTTTCCAAAAGTGCCCCTCCTCTCCTCTTATAAAATGCCCCCACCTCTACCTCATTTCACACACTCCTCAAGCCTTTGGCTCGGCCAACACCTACCAATTTACTCTCTCCACATCCCTATCCTCATCCTAGAGGATTCCCTTTGGGCAGAATCCTTTCAAAGGAAGCCTTTAGGCTCAAATCAAAAGGAGTTACACTTTTAAAGGTAATTCATTCTCTCATGTTCATTTGTTTTATTTTGCTTCTCCAACCCCCTAAACTCTTTTTATTTACTTCTTTTGTAACAACACAAGTATATTCAATATACAATGATGTTGTTATAAGATTTATTTAAGATACACTCTCACACAACTACATCAAATGGTTAAAGAACATACAGTTTCCGTGGATGGCGAAATTCTGCCTCCCGAAACGATGATTGTTCAATACTCATTTAACACCTTCAAAGGTGGCCATTATGATGTCACTATTTTTATATATGATATATTATATGTTTATGTTTTCCTTAAGCTACTGTTTTTTTTTCATTTTGGGCATACCTTTATGGTTTCCATTATGGGTAAACATGATATCTTCATTTTAGGAAGTGCGGACTACCGCCCCCTGAAAGTGATTTTATTCGTTAATACCATATGTGGGATGTGTAAAGGATAAAGTTAATGATATTATATATTTTATTATATTAGAATTATAATATACTCTTATATCATTATTATTCCATTCCAGAAAATATGAAATAGAAATGGAAGTAGCGTTCATGCGTACGTACGGCTTGTCGTCTCCATGAACGGTGCATTTCATTTCTTACCTCTAAATGTGATGTAATATTATAAATACATGTATATGATGAATATATTTGGTATATATATCATACAAATCATTAATATCATTCTGGATATAACGATCCTTTGACCAAATTAACAACATGTAAGTATAAGAAGTCTATTTTTGACTTAAGAACCAAATACCGACAAAATGAACATTATTAACTTAAATCATTACATGATGTTCATAACATGGTATAAAAGGAATAATGAACTTGAAAAAGGTTCATAAGAATGTAGGGATTAACACAAGTTTATTATTCAGTAGATTAAAGGACGGTCGGGTCAAGTTGGTTACGAGGTATGCGACTTCATCACAATCTCCTTTCATTGAGGCATATTTTATTTTATACACAACTTTCTTTTATACGGTGTATAAACCCCTTTGACTTTTACATTTATTCAAAAAGAATATTTCTTACATGAAGCGTTTACTAAACGAAAAAAGGGAATGTTTTTTTCGTACGTATGCGGTGACAACGACTTCTCCGCCGTCGTGACCGTTATTTGAGTTTCGGCTTCCTCTACAAGCCATACCTTCGTTTTAAAAGAAAAATAAATACCATGTTTTACTTTTCTTTTATTTTGGTATTGAAAATGTTTTTCACAATGTTTTTTGTGTTGTATTGATATCTTGTGATTGAAATGTGGAAATGTTATGTTTCCTTTATGCATGTTTTATGTGATACAATTATGTTATGGTTCTTGGGCATTATTATGAAGACGGGTGGTTCCGTGATAAACTAAGGACGGGTGAGCCCGATATATCTCTCCAATGCATTGGGTAACGCGAAGGAGTGAAATGTTAAGGTTTCTCTGAAGATATTTAGGGAATATACTGTGATGGGTATTCCAAACGTAACCAAGAGGGTTACTCCCTAGGTAAGAATGTTATGAATGCCTCAAGTTACCTTTATGTCTTATGATTTCTATGATTTATTCATGATTTGATGAGGTATGTTAAAGTGCTTATGTTTTATGGGTAAAGTATGATTTCATCCTTATGTATATATGTACCCATGTTTCCTTTCCATATTTTTATATCCCTTACTGAGCTTTTTACGCTCATCTCAGGTTTTTTTTGAAATGTTTTTCACAGGTCAAGGGAAAGGTACATGATATGATGATAGTGTCAAGGAAGTGTCAATAATGAATCCATGTTTTATTTTAAATATGTTTCCATTGATGGTAATGAATAATAATATCTTTATGTAACCACTTTGTTTATATGTGAAATGTAATGCATGTTTTATGATCTAATTCTCTAAAACTCTAAACCTGAAAAGATCCTCAATGTGTAATCTTGTAATAACTCAAGATTAAGTAAGGTTTAAGGCTGGGGACTTATAGCCAACACCTGCCAAATTCTCTTCTCCACTTTCCTAGAAATATCCTAGAGGTTCTGGTCTTCCTCAAACACCGATTTTAGTGCCCTAAAAGGAGATCTCAAAGAGGCGCTTCAAAGAAGAGGTAATTTCCGTTACCGATGCTTTCAACATTATTTCTTCTTCCACTTCTTCTTCTTAGGTTGTTTAATTATTAAGTAATAACATAAGTATCACTCATATACTGATATGTTATTATAACTATGAACCAACCCTATTTCACCATCTATCCATCCTACGGAAAACAAAATCACCGCGCGTGCGTCCGTACGGAATACCGTCTCCACGCCGTGGTATAATCTATTTTCTGCCACCACCAAACTTGGATGGGTATAATGGTATAAAAAATTAATCTATATTACTATTATAAAGTTATATTTATTCTGAAATATTATACATACACTCCAATACAATTCCACGATCATGGGAACGATATCATCGCTCGTACGTACGTACGGAATACCGTCTCCACGATGTGATGCGATTCGTTCTACATGATCATTATTGCATAATGATTATATAAATTAATTGAATGAATAAATAATATATATAGTACATTAATACCATTCTTTAAATGATGTATCTATAACCTAAAGAGACGAATATGAATTTATTCGACAAAACACGCATAAGAACAAAAAGTTATAAACACCCAAATAACAAGTAGCAATGAAATATTACTACTAAGAAGCTATGAATATGAACATATATGATATCATAATAATAATTATTATTCTTTAATAAGTCAATAACATTGTTTAAATCATTATACAGGAGGTTCAGACACTTACGAGGCAAATCGGACCTAAGGTAAGGGAAATATCACAATCTCATTTTTATCCGAGATTGTTTGTACTTTGGTATTTACTGGGGTGTATTTTATCATCCACATACATGTTTCTTCAATATGTGATATTAATATACTTATACAATAGTTAATATCCAATTTTACCTTTTGGTGAGTTTTTATTAAAAGATATGAAAGGAATCTTTTGTCATTTTTCGTACGAGGTACTTTTTGACTTTTCTGACAAAAGTACGAGAAGAATGTTTTTTTTAACTTATACAGCATGAATGGATTTTTAAAACATTATTTCCAGAAGATTTATTTACATGTTTTCATGTTTAATTTTAATCAACTTCTATTGGTTTAAAATTTTATGGCATGTTAAGAAAGGAAAAAAAATGATGAAGTTGAAAGGATATTTTCCTCAGGAATGGAGTTCAAGTGTTTTATCAAAATTATTTTCCATCTATGATAATATAGGGTTCTGTTTCTATCCCTATTATTACATTGATTTTATTATGTTGTGATGGAATTATTTTTATGAATTCCTTTATCTTATATGATTTGTGTTATGATGTCATGTTGTTTAAGAATCTCATTTTTATTACATGGGTTATGTAATGATGTATGATTTATGATTTTGTGGCACACATAAGAATGGTATCATTATGAGATGGGTTGGACCTATATATGTCTCCAATTCATTGGGTAAAGATTTTATATCTCATGAGATAGACATGGCTAGAATGGTAGGTTATACCGCTTCAGTGAAACATGACTGAAACGGGGAGTGAACTCAGTTCAGAAATGGACTTTTTCCACTAAGATAGTCTTGGAAATGAGTCTTGACTAATAAGAAATGATTCTCTATGATTATGTGTGTATTCCACAAAGTTTCATGTTTTAATTCATGATTATTGGGATTAATTTTCACTACTATGATTTATCCCATGTTATGAAATTATTCTCTCTTTTGCAGGTTACTATTTCCAAAAGATATGTTCTTATGAATATGATGTGATTGATATTTCTTTTGATTACCCTTACTGAGCATTTAAGCTCACCCTTTTGTATGTATTCATTCCCCAGGTCAGGAATAAGGTTATTAAGTAATATATTCCAAAAGAAACTATAGATATGATGAAATAAATGGGAGACATTGTATACGCTTTATGAACCAGTTGTTTATGTTTCCCAGTTTTCTAAAGACACTATACCTATACGGTCCTTTCGTGGATTTGTTATATGTTGTAATAAGTATGCTTCAATTTTGAAGTAATAACAATGTATGTAAATTATGGGTCGTTATACATTTATATGTATATTGGAGGTTCATTAATCCAAAGGGTATGAAATGGTAGAAAAATAACGAATGGGGTTCTATGATGGAATCAGATTATTCATTTTCAAGGGCCATCATTATTTGATGGTACCCTATGTTAATATCCATGAAATAAATGTCTTAGATTCTAGTAAATGCATCGATCAAGAGTATTTCTATCTTTGATGAGGAATCATCATCTCTAAAGTGTTGATGAAGGTCATAGAAATTTATTTAGACCCATATCTTCCAATATGTTTTTTCTGAAAAGAATTTTGTTAATGATCCATTTTGAGGATATCAATTATCATAAACTTATTTCTTTTATCAGTTTTTCAATATTTTCCTCTAAAATAATAGCATGAGGGGGGGTGGATCCTCTAGGATTCCTTTTCGAATCCTGAATGATTATAGGGTATTCTGAGATAGTGTTTGTCCACATCCGGGTTCGTCCTAATATTTTATGGTTAATTCTAAAAGAATGGCATTTTATATTTTTGTAGAAATACTATGTATACATATATATCCTTAAGGTGGATAGAGGCACTAATTAATGTTTTTCTAATGGCTTCTTGTATTCCTAGATTATTTCTCGTTAATATCAATTGTAGTGGATATGTCATTGTCAAATTTGTGTTTGGAATTCATTATGTCATCCAATCAATTATTTATATGTGACTCTATAGAAGAATTTTGAATTAAAGATGGTAATTTGGGGTCATCTCTTTCTCTTTTCGAATGCTATAGACCAATGAAAGAGACATTTTAATACCCTTAAGACAGATTTGATGATGAGAAATCATAAAGATGATTTTCATTTGCCCAATTATTAGGGACTGGAGGGGATTTAAAATAAAGGATCAAGTTTACTCCATCAATCCTATTTATTGGAAGAACATATTAACTATCGAACATACTCCATATGTTATCATGTGTGTTCCCGAATAATTTGGTGTCGGTGAGCAATATATTTTCATCAATTATTGTTTTTCTTTAACCCCTTTTATGAAATCATTCCTCAGTATATAGGTCTTTGGGAGGTTTTAAGGGGGATATTTCCCCATGCAGTATGATAACCTTTCCATCAGCGGGGTATTTTAATCATTGATGGATTATAAATGTTACTACATAGTGGATGTAAATCCATGTCCTTCTAAGAATAAAATTGCATGATATATCATACTTGATAACATTAAATTCAGAATTTGTTGTGATATCCCCAAACATAGCTTTTAGGTTGGTTATACCAAAATTTATTTTCTCACAGTATCCATAACCTTTAATGGTATGCTTTATGAGAGATAGATAAACTCATCTATATGCTCAATGATGAAGTGTCTGAATTTGGATGATTCTGACCTTGGAAGTATTGATAATTAGATCCCTTAAAATGGTGACATTATTGATTCTACCTAAATCATATAAGTGGGTATGAAGCATCCTTGGATGAAATCTTATTGGTCTCGTTCATTGAATGAAACAATGAATCATATTTTTGATGGAATGGTCAACCCTAAATAGACCTCATTTGTAGAATCTTATATTTTTTAATTCATGTGGTAAAAGGAGGGATTGAAAGAGTGTATCCCTGATTTCCTTTGAATGGTAGAGTATATAAAATATGGAGAGTTCTGGTTGGATGACTGTCATATTATTTAGAATATCACACTTTTTTCTAGACAATAGGACTTCCATATGTGGTAATGATCATTATTATGTTTTGAAGGAGATGAGGATTTTGAGGCGGAGGGTCTTAGTTCGTAAGAATATATTGAGGGATATAATTTTCCTGGGTTATAGGTCCTTATTTCAGTAATCATTGATCAGATAATGACACCATAGAATAGATGTAATGTAAGATGGTTGTTTGTATATGATCAATAGAGTGTAGTGTATCACATTCCTTTATATGTTTGGTTTTTTTGGAGCACGGTCTCATTTATCTCATCTTCATATGCCTCTTATATGGGGACATGAATGAAATACTGTGTTTAGTCACTCATTCATTGTTCCCTTTATCATTGGTTCACGTGAATACATCCATAAGTTCCCCATTCAACTGTGGGAAACACATGATTTTAAGAATACATATCATCCAAGAATGTTTCTTCCAAATATATAATGTTTTCCAAAAAAAGATCATTTTTTATTCTAATGTGGTTTCCATTTTGTTAGGTGGTATCCATGCTTTAGATGTTATGGTGTTTAAATCAACAAGAGTCGTAGCTTGAATCAAATACGAATATGAATCTTACTCTTAAATATTTTTTTATGTTCCATGTTATCAAACATATTCTCTAGTAATTTTTAATTTCACCTCCTTGGGAGACATATCCATTAATGGGTCATCAAATCTGTGCCTTCAGGGTGTCAGGAACTCGTTCTACTACCTTTCCAATCATACATATATTGAACATATGACCATACATGGATGGAAATTATTTCAAATCACCATATTATTATGAATGGGAAATTTTTATTGAGGATACATGTAATAGGGATCTATCAAACATAAATTTTCCTAAGTTGACCATGATTTGGTCTATACCCTTGAGAGTGATGTAATCATTTATGTTTTGACACAACCTTCCATAGAAAATGATGTTGTCTAGATGACTAGTGAGGTTGACTCATTTTTATTCCAATAGTGTGGTAGTTTGAGAAGATTAATATCTATAGTGAAGATTAAATAACTAGGAAATTATCAATTTGAAGGTGTTTTTATTTTTCATCCATTCCATAAATCTTGGGTGACCTGGATTTATTTTTATATTCTAGGTGATGAAAAGTTGGTTATTTCTACTGCTTGATATGGATGGTGGGTGGTTGATGCATTATATAGTTTTATTGATGAGAAATGGTACTATTCATATAGTAATACATATATTTTCAACATTTTAAATCATATTCATCAAAAATGATAGAATGAGTCATGATTTTCATTGGGGTTGCTAAATGGACTCTTCTAAATGATGAGTAGTTTTTGAAAAATAATCAAACTAAATTGGATCAAAGGTTTTTACTACTCATCAAATATATTTTTAGTATAGATTTTTATAAATTTCTCTCAATAACAATGTATTTTGAGTGAATAGTTTAAAAAAATCCATTTGTATCAGAAGTCATACACCTAGTTATTTCATTACTTATTTCAGTCTTCTAGAATGACAATTATTGTTTTCCTCCGCAAGGAGATAAACTATTAAAGGAACGACAGAGATGACCATCCCATAATATGAAATATACTTATAGAAGGTAGTTATACTAGAAAAAGATTGTCCCTATCATAGTTTGTAAAAACACATGTTCTTTTTTCCTACTCCTGCTCTCGAGAACCCAAAATTAGTCCACATCCAAACACAAAGCAAAAGAAATGTTGTTCATGGTTTTATATGATGTCAATAGTAGACAAGGTCAGACTACAGATTCTGGGTGAGGGAAGAGTGTCATCCACCAACATGGGATATGGATTCATCATAGAGTATATATATAATTTTCTAACTTCAATATAATCCATTCGAGTATATATATATTCGATGATGTTGAAAATTTACATATTTATTTCCATAATCCACCTTTGATCTTTAGGAAAAGAAAATCACAAGAATGTGGAGCCATGTTTCTATCTCCCAATGATTAACAATTCATTATATGGCTTAATGAGTTCCCTATAATGGTATAATTTTTCATAGTATTTGTGAAAATTAGTAATTATTTTCTACTTTAACATTTATACAGACTGTATTCAAGTAATTAGAGCTGTTATAGAGCTCAGATGTTGTTATTTCGGGAGGATTAGATCATTTAACAAATATTATAGGAGATATATGTGTCTCTCCCTGGTATGGATTACATGTGGAGATGTTTAACCTGATTATCTCCACATTGTGTTATACGAGATTGTTTATCTTAGTCACATATTGTGACTTTCATTCCTTCAAAATTAGAGTTTATTTTCTTCTAGGTAGTGATAGGAATGTGTTGATACATTTCCCTTAATATACAGTAGTGTTTTTATATAAAGGTGACGTCTTGATATTCATGGGTCATCGTATTTGGATCCTCCTATGGTTCCATGTACATGCATCCTCAGGGGTTGAATCATGATTCTCCAATCAGGCTATATTTTCCATATTACAACCATATGTGTTTTATTCTTGATCTACATTATCAATTTTTATGGTGATTATATATACAAAAGTTGGTTAATAAATGTAGTTGTTCCATTACTTTCAATAAATTGGGACGATTTTTCACTTCTAGTATCAGGATAATTTCTCAATCCCTGGTATATTTTTGATTCATTTGGATTAATACTCTAATGGGGTTATATTTAGTTCTCTTTACACTCCTCCTATCTCAACCAATCATTACTGAAAATGATGCAGTTTCACGTCATGATTTTAAAATGTGTCCTGAATATTTGAGGATTTTATTATGGATGGATGAATATAAGTGATATTAAATGTCGATATTTTCCATCCAATATATTGAAGTATAATTCTCTATTGGGTTATTATAACAATGAAAATGTGCCTTCCCTTCTTAATGGGTCCAATCTGTGGTGAATATCATCATTTTATGATGGTGATGTTGAGGATTCCATGAATACATTCAAAGATTAGATGAATAATGAAATGAACATTGAGATATAAATTACCCCATCCCATTATGATGAGGTTGATTTTGAATCATCCTTGATATCCCCATGTCCCTCTCAATTGATTCTGAACCTTGTAATGGATGTTGAAATAAAAATTACCTCAGCCTAGTGGGATGACTTTAATTTGAGCTACTAAAAATGGTTCTTACATACACTCATGGATTGATGATATAATAGGTTGAGGTGGTGGAATATATTCCCTTTGACTAAGGGGTAATGTTTTTTGCTATATATTTTCTATGGAAGTTGTGATTATGATATGTTTGATGTAGAACCACTATACTTTTATTGGTTTAGTGTGAAATAGAATCCCTTGATGGGAGTCATATTCAAGGCATTTTTTTGTTTAACCTTAACATCATCTTCCATATCTAAAATTTGTTCTCATTTTTAAGGGGCATGGTTAAACACTGATTCTTGTATCCCATCATAAATTTTATGATGTCAATTCACAATTGATGTGGGGGAATTTTATTGTAGTAACCACGTGGCTTACATGTTACATGAACCTCTAATTTAAACAGATATTATGACATTATAATATGTTGTGTCCAATGAATTATTATATTTTAAAGAAATATAGAAGTGTAATGATCTATATTTTTTAAATCCTCAAATATATGTATCTGAATATTATCTACCAAGAAGTGGGTGGAAAGCTTTCACGGTGCGGAGAGAAAAAATACATAATATTTTTTCATGGTTCTTCATTCATTCATTCTGGGATATGTAATGGAGGCCATATCAACCTATAAATAGAGTGTATTGATGGTCTGATGTTTATACACTTATAGTTGATATGGGAGATGTAAATATTTGAGTCTATGCGGTTTTTCCAACATATTTTGGTGTTGATAAGTCATACAATATTTTAATAGATTGTATGGGATGTCATAGTATTTAGTAGTGAGGGTCTAGAACATGGTGGGGAGGTTTTTATGAGATAACACTCTCCATATATCAATGTTAGACTCCCCATCATCACAATTACATGCCAGCATCTGGTCAGACCATGAATGTCTCTTCCTTGGGTTTTTTGATAAACCGAGTGGACTATTGTTGGGTTTTTATGGGGAAGTATATGCATTTGACCAAAGGGATTTGATCACCTCCAAATATGATGGTGTATGAGTTTTCAGATTTTCTCTATATAGAGGTGAATAAGTGGGGGGGGGGGGGGTTCTTTATTCGTTGGATATATTGTTGGAGTTGGTTCCATTAAAGTAACTTCTATGTACTTTGTGATAACCATCATTAATTGTTTTGAATATTAATAAACTATATATGCCATAATAATGCTTTTTCTATTTGACATAGTATATGATGTTGTATAAAGAGTAGCAATTGAACTATAACATAATATAAGTTCTCTGCTATGATGATAAAATAAATTTCATATGAAACTATTCATAAATAAAATATCTATTTCTAGATGATATCATTTGAGAGAAACAATAGATATAATATATCATGGTTATAGAATCATTGGACAGTGAGTAAAGTTCTTATTATGTACATAATTTTTTTCCATTTTAGGTTATTATGAGTATGAGACCTGACATTAGGATATCCACATTTACATGTCTCATTGGATGTTTCTATATGAGGATGTTTGTATTTATCCTTAGTCTCTAGGATCATTATTAATCTTCATTATTATTCATGCACATTTTATTGTTGATGAAATTCCTGGAGACATATATTCATAAAGAGGTAACATATGTTAGGTGTATCAAGAGCAATGATTCAATAATGATAAATGTGATAAAACATTTTTCCATTCTATTTCTTAATGTAACATTATATCATCGACCCTTTGAATTAAATGATATAGCCTAAATAAATCTATGGCCATGGTTTTTAATATATTAGTAAATTTTTTGGAATTCCAATGAATGAGATGTTGAGCACATAGGTTGAAGGGATAACTTTGCAACCTGCTTGATTTGAGATATTTTGGTAATTTGATTATTTTATATAGTATGATTCTTTATTATCTATTATTTCAATGTCACAATAATGGATTTTTTCTATTGGTGTCTTGGTGTATTGCTAAATGTATGCCTTAGACTTTAGTCTACTCCACCTAATGCCAATGAGATATATGACTAGAGGATCATACACTATGTATATCCCTAATTTCTCTTTAATAATATATATAATATTATTAAATATTTAAAAAGTATAACTAATATTATTCTCACATGTGATTTTATAATCATTCTTGTTTTCTTAAATACATGTATTTCATCACCAATTATTTGAGGGAATATCATGTGTGGTGAATATTTAAAAATATTTTTTTATTGAATATAATATTTTTTTTTACAAATAATTTATTGATATTTATTTAATAATTAAATTTTCATTATTCAACAGCTGATAAATAATGTGGATGAATGGCTAATCAAATTTACTGGTTTTGTGGGAAATAATATATACTGAATATTATTTGAATAAAAATTATTTAATATTAATACCCTAGTTATACAAATTTAAAGATATTATAATATTATTATTTTTAATAAAATGGGGTTTTTTAGGGGATTAATTAAATAGTAAGGGAAACTATTGAAATTATTTATTTTTATACCTAGAAATATATAAACCCAACTATTTTATTTTTGAATATAGACAATTCATTTTATTGTTCAAAAGGACAATCGATGAGAATACTCTCAATTCCCAAAGAGTTCCAACACCAAGAATGTTCCCAATAATAGATGGGGTCATCCTCTACCTCCTACACTCTATTATAGAGGGATCAATTGAATTCTTTGTTTTATATGCTCATGGTGATCAAAGGAGATTGATTTAAGCAACATGATCTTTCATGCTAGAATCTAGGGATTCCTATTGATAAATATGGTTATTTTTTGTACACATGTAGATCACCACTAAAGAGAATGTACTATTTATTATTACCACATAAGGACCATACAATATAGATATATTTCAATATTATTCAATTAATATTGAATTCACACATGTAAATCCTTTATTTAAATAAATTAATTATTAATTATATGTGATTATGGTACAACTATTTATGATGTTTTATCTATTATATGTCTAACTTTAATAAAATATATTGATCTCATTATTTATCATTTTTTAGATCCATCATTAACCATTGATCATGATAAAAGAGAATAGTTTATCATGAAAAATTTCATGCTTGCACTATACTCAAAACCTTCAAGTGGTATCAGAGTGGTGACATTAATATTATTAATTATATGATGATAGTTGATATATTTAAGAATTTTTTATGTTGTTGTGAATTCATGTTTGATAAATAATTTACCCCAAATTACATAGTCTCATTCTTCCTCTGTCATTTCTCGTAAATGTAATCGAAATTATTAATTTTATGAATGAAATAAAATTGATGATCTCACCCAAATGACTCTAGTATTATTGTTGGATTAAAAAAATAGTACACACTGTGTAATAATAGTTACACACAATGTAATAGTGTTTAATGCATCAAAAAATAATAAAAAAATAATTCATATCAAGTGAATTTATTACATATTGTGTATTTAATTTCTAACACCATGTGCCGACTCGGATATCCTTGAGAAGGGTTAGCTGGAGAACACATTTTACAGACTAAGTACATGTTGTGTAATTATTTTAAGTCATAGTTGGGTCACGTAATTCCATACACAACCTACATGTTGGGTGGCCATGTAACTTGAAGTCCCCACACCTTGTAACCCATTTTTCAGTATGTGTACTCATATTTTTCTGAGGAATGGTTTAAAATACAAGTCCGAATTCATGTTTCATGTTTATATAGTTAGAGATAAACACTCTATGTTCTTTATATGTACATTACATGCACTTATATCAAATTAAAAATAATTAAAGTAATTTATTATATTGCATAAATCTTATCAACATGTTCTTTCACATGGTCATTAACTTGATTAGAGATTCCATGTTATGGGTTTTAATATATATATATATATATTCTATATAATGTCCAGATCTGCAATTCATGTATGTGTTGTATTACAGTAATTACTCTATGTGCAATGAAGAATAACACATAACCTAAAAATCATGTAGTTTTTGTAATCATTAAGTTGATATTACATTTCATGAAAATACATGATAATTCATGGGTTCCATTTGTCACAAGATTAATCAATATATGATTATAATACATGTTAGGTAGTTTCAGATGGGTACTAAACATGTCACCTCAAACTTATATATTTTTACACATTAAATTTAACATATATTTATTTATATTTTTTAAAATTATGATGGATGAGAATGTGAAGGAAATGTGAATGAGAATTAAGATAAAATAATGTATTATTTAATGATGATCGTTAATTTTTTTGAGGATGATTTATATTAAATAAGATAAATAATTAATTGAATGATAGTATTATATTAAATTTTTAATTTATTTAACATATATAGATGATCATGGTCATATACCATAACTTTTTATGAATATATCCTCATTAAATTTATTTATCAATTAAATTATTGGAATGTGTGTCTTCTCTCCTATTATTATGAAAGGTCCTTCATGCCCAAGGTTTATTTAATTTAAAACCTTTTCACCTACATGTTTCTGCGTATACCAATATGTAATGGATGGAGTTCCCAAGCTATTGTAGGTATTTCATGTTTGGATCCATAGATAAAGCAATCAATGAGTGAATCATTGGTATGAATTTATAAAGATGTAACATGTATGTTAATTTGTTCTTGGGGTTTTCGCCTTGGTCAACTATAAGAAAATAAATATAAAAAAATGTTATTAGTAAATGGTCATAATCATACAATTGTATATTATTATTTTTTCATTTGGAATCATTATTTCATTATGGATCTTTTATCATGATATCATGAATTAATAAATTAACAAGCATACATCATAGAACTAAAATAAATGGGATTGTCATAAAAAAATATCTTACAAAATTTTAAAAAAGATATGTAATTTTACTTAATCATAATATGAATGGGATAAATATAAGAATTTAAAATTTATGAATAAATGTTAAAATCCATAAATTATATATTATTTCATTACAAAATTCCACTACTTCTGTTACAATTGATCCATATATTAAATCACTAGGCAAGAAAATGATTGGGTGCATATAATTATCACCAAATTATAAAATGATTTTTTTGGAAAAAAATATTTCAGTTTACATCATCAATTGACTTCCAATGCCAGACGTTGTTTAACTAAGAGGAAATATTTTGGGAAATACCATTTATGGATTCTATAATTGGGGATTACACTCAGTAGATAAAGGAATGATGATTTAATGCAGTTGACATATGGAATTCATACCTAAAACCGTTAACATATCTTCAATATAAAATTTTAGGGTAATGATAATTCTAATATGGATTCTGTGTAATATAATGTGCATTGAGAATTATATTATAATCAAATGTTGACTAGTATTATCATTATGTAAATTACTGATAGGCTAACATATATAATAATTACTAATTTGTCTAAATTTAATCAGATAAATTACCAATTCTATGACCATATAACATGTAGAAACAAAAATAATATGTCATCAAACATATCATTGTGATACATTGATCAAAAGAAAAACATTCTCACTAACATAAACTTCTAAAAGTGGTAATATTTCAAATTAATTTTCCTTCTCAATGATAAATAATATTAAATTATTGAAGAAATTTTTCATAATGGACCTTAATATGAGGTTAGTGAAAAATATTTGTCTCTATATGGGAAAATTATGAATGATGTCACAAATGATCAATGATTAATTCTTTCTTCCATGACCCAAAATATTATGAAGAAACATGAGGACATTGATTTATATAACAAGATGCATCTCCATTACGATCTCTATCAATAGATGGTTAGAAAATGGAGATACAATATGTCAAACACATTGATGAGAACTAAGATTGAAGTGTATATCCTAGATGGGCTCATGTTGTTAATCTCATAGGATATATTTAATTCTTATACATATTAAGTATTAAATTACTAGATTAATTATGAAATTAAGTCATACTATCACCACATCCAATGAACATTTCTAGTTTTATTTTTAATTAAATTATAAAAAATACTTGGATAAGTATTTTAAAACATTTTAAATTGATTTTACAAGTGGATAAGGGAAATGGTTATGATAAACGTGTGGGACTTATTGTGAATCAGAAAAGGATAAACAAGGTAATGATGCCCAAAACTCTGAAATGAATAAATATCATGAGAACCTTCATTCCATGAAAAGGAAGATCTATATGAATAGCACGAAAAATGAGTGAATATTTTTTTTCTTGTGGACTGTTAGGCCACTAGAAGTGAAGATTCACTTGAAACCAATGGTAAAATAATGGTAAAATCATTATTGAATGTATTCATTTAATATCTACACATTGGGTATCAGATATAACTTTTGGTTCTCACTTCTCTATCCAAATGAATGAAAAAATTAGATTCTAAATAAATTCTATAGAAGAGGTAGATTTTATATATATAAATGGTGTGGGACTAACTACTCTAGTTTTTGGTGACTACCACCATTAATTTCCAATAATAAATTATTTATTTTTAAATATTGTCATAATATACCAAATATTTACCAAGAACATATTTAAATTTTCATTCTTTGATGAAAATGAGATTATGTTAATGTTCGTACAAAAATGTGTATTCATTAATAATTACACAATATTTTATGGTATGAAAAATAAAAATAATTTATGTAATGTATTAATTTAAGAAAATCATGTCCTGTAAATTGATATAGAATGTATTCTATCAGAATCATATGACTCTCAACCATAGAATCAGTTTCATGGCCAAGTAAATAAAACTAATTTGACATATATCTATCAATATGGTTATTGGGAATCTATGGAGGTAAAAACAAATGAATGATTTCATGATTCTTTATAATGATAAATGGGAAAATATTCATTTAGTGGAAAAAATGAATGGGGTAGAATTGTAATGTTTCACACTAATGTTTGTGGAACATTTCCAATAGAATATAAAGGTGGGTATTATTACATCATAACATTAACTCATGGATTGAGTATACATGGTAATGTCTATTTGATGAGGTATTTGTATGTGCATTTTTATAAATTCAAGTAATTAATTAATGAAGTAAAGAATAATCTTTAATAGAAAAAATAATCTATTAGATCGAGGTGGTGATTTTCTTATCCAACTACTTATCTAAATTCTATAAGAGTTTGTGATCCAATATCAACTCACAATAATGTACACACCACATGTGAATGTAGTTAGTGATAGGTGAAAACATACCATGATAGACATTGTAAGATCAACAAGAAGTCCAATAGGAATTCTATTATCATTTCCAGTATATTAATTACAAAATGTGACATAAAGAATAAATCAAGTACCAAAAAATGATGAAAATTTACTTACCACAATCTATATAGTGGAATGAAACCAATTTTCTCACATAAATGTATATCGGTTTGTGATGAGTTTTTAATTCATTCTCAAGAAAAAACTATCACATTTGGGCAAAAATTGATCCTCAATAGTGTATCCCAATGAAATAAATGTATAATACCAATATAACCTTCTGTCAAAAAATGACTTAAGGGGGAAATATTGAAATTAATTAAGTAGATTATCATGATACATATGATATGGTAAATGAATAGGTTCCATATGTCCCATTGTAAGTACTTTGTGAAACAAAATTAATGTGTATGAGAACATGATATGTAAGAGGATTAATGGAAAATATTTTTCTAGTCACTAAATATGGATATTCATTATTGGTTAATAGTGGTGAAATTATCTAATAATTTGTTTTTATATGGAGATTAGAAGATACACAATGGAAAGAAACCATGAATTATAAAATGGATTCTATATATCTGAACTAATTTTCAGTACTTTTCGGTGTGCCACATGATGTAATGAAAATTTGGGGGAATTGGATATTAATTAGAAAACATAAAATAAAAAGTAATGTAAATAAATATAAAGAATGAATTTTTATATGTGGGTTTAAAAACATAAATGAAAAAACTATGATGATTCATTTTCACCATTTTCTTTTTTTGTGTCCATTAGATTGTTACATGTTATACAGTCATACCATAACATTGAGATTTGTTAGATGGTTGTCAAAACTGAATTACATAATGGTATCCTTCCCGAGGATGTCTATATGGAAAACAATTAAGGCTTTATGAAACCATGTGATGCCAAAAATGGTTTTCATGTTGCATATATCCACTTATAGAATGAATAAAGCATCTAAGTCAAGGAAATTCAATTCGAGGCATCTATAAAATAATTTGAGGTCATTAGTAACAAATATGAGCCACGTGTTTACAATATATTTAGTGAGACATCATTTGTTATCCTAGTTGTATATGCTAAAGAAATATTACTTATTGGATACAACATTCCATTTATATAACTTTTTAGGGGTATGATAAAATAAGGTTTCTCCATGAAGGACTTTGCAGAATAGCCAATACATTAAGCATAAAGATCATTCATTATATATCCAATAAGATTCATATACTAATTCAAAGTACATGTATTTACCAGATACTATTGATATTTAGTATTGAATAATCCAATAGTGTGTGGGTTTTAGTGTCATATGGTTTTCATCATTCTATGAAAATGATTTCTTAAAATCAATAGGAGAAAAAAAGGATGTGTAAAATCACATATGATTCGGTGATAAGACCAATTGTATATTCCATGTTTTGAATTATAATTTCTATTTCTTATAAATTGATCAGGTTAGGGATATATCAAGAAAAAAAGTGAACTACATTGGTATATGGTTACGTATATCCTTAAGTGTCTGAGAGGAAATATGGATATGTTCCTTGTGTATTGAGGAGACAGGAGTTGGTCATCAGGGGTTATATTTATTCTATAGTTAAAATAGATCATAATGATATTAATTCACTGTAAATATAATTTTTTTATCTTTAAAATGAGTTTTGAGAAGGATATGTTCAATGTAGTTAGTTTTCACTGATTCTATGGTGACATATGAGTATATATAGTATATTGGGGAATCCATGGAAAAATTTAGATACATAACATTTTCCAGGACATTGATATGGTGATTATTATAAATGACCTTATCACATTGAATTATCGTAATACTACAATGTAATCTATTGTAAAAGAGAATATTTCACACTCACGACGAACAAATAAATAATAGAGGAATCACATATTATTGGATTTTAATTAGAGAAATGATGTTTCAGTTCGAAGATCACCCATGAAAGGGAATGTGGTGGGCCCCTTGAAAATAAGCCATCCTCAAAAAAACATGTGCATCAAGTGAGAGCTAGTAGAATGAAGGTTGTTAGACTATTTTCTTATTTCATGTGGGAATATGGTGGTGTTGGTACACTATAACCAAATTTTAGTTACATTATGATAACATGTGTACAAATTTATGAATATTAATAACCTTATAATCAAAACATGATTGTTCTTCTATATGATATAGTTTTTTTTATGTCCTAGGAGTTACTATTTCAATAAAAGGTTATAGAAGTTCTCCATTATGATGATAACCTAGAGTGTGACAACAAAATTCATAAATTTACGTTCTATATTCATATGATATAATTTTAGGGAAAAATTGATATAAACTATCAGGAGTAGTGACTCATTTGAAATTGAGGAACCTTTTATGGTGTACTACCTTGTTAATTTCTAGTGTATGATGGTATGATAACGAGACCAACCTATATGAAATCCACATTTACGTTTTTCATTGCATGCTATTATTTATAGAAGTGTATATTGATACATAGATAATAATAATATTAATAATGAGAATTATGAGTCATTCATGTTGATGTATTGATAAAATTTGTGAATATATATGTTCACTGTGAGGTATGATATGTAGGTTTCATCATGAGTAATATTGTATTAATGAATAGTGTGAGGATGGATTTTTTATCCATTCTATAATTTAACAGAAGTGGATACATTAGTACATATGATAGAGATGATATAGCTTAATCAAATCAATGACCATGGTGTTCTATAAGAATGTTTTATTTCAGGAATTCACAAGAAATGGACATCAAGCACATAGGTTTTTTCCACCAATGTGAAACCTAATTTATTAGATATATCATGATTAATAGATTATATTACCTGATAAGTGTCTATATGTGGTATTATTTAATAATGTAAATAACATCATATTGTATGTGTAATTTTTATTGTTGTAGATATCAACAATTTACATTACATTTCTTCTTCTAATTCCACTAGGAATGTGGCCTAGCGGGTCCCACATTAACTGTATCCAAGAACTAAATTAAATAATATATATTATTTTAATTTTTAAATAAAAAAGATTAAAATATATTATTCCTTACTTTCTATAATAATTATCATTTTTTATTGACCACATGTATTCCATCAAATGTTTTTTGAGATAATATAATGTGAGAATAATATTTAATACATATTTTCTATTGAATATAATATTTTTTTTATTGGGAAATAATGTACTGATATTTCATTAATGAATAAATTTTCATTATTCAAGACCAGATAAATATTTGGCAGGAATGATAGGATGATATAAATGTTTTGATAGAAAATATTATATATTGAATTTTATTTTATTAAATAACATATAATTTTACTTCACATGTTATGAAGTTGCTGAGAGATAATAATATTATTATAATTAAATACATGGGGTTCTTCAAGGGATTTAATATATAATAATGGGAAATTTTCAAATTATATATTTAAAACCCTAATGATATATAAACAAAAACTCATTATTATATAATAGACCCAAATCATTCATTGCATAAGGAAAACCAGAGAGAGTCCTCTCAATACCTACAGATCTCCCACACTGAGAATTATCCCATGAATGGAGGGTGATCTTCCTCCACCACTCACTCTCCATCATAGTTAGTTTAGGAAGAATTATTTGGAAGTGATTTTTGAGGTGATCAAATGTGAATGAAACATGTGATATGATATTCTATGATATCACTCAATGATTCTTACTATGAAATTCAGAGATTTATAGAAGACGTGTGGATCCCTTCTAGAGGGAATCAACTCATTACTCCTATAGTGAAAAGACCAAAAATGTATATCTATTTTTAAATCCATTCACAAATAAAGAATTAATTAAAGGAAAATTTTAAATTTATTAAGATAATTGTAAAAAAATATGATGTAGTCATCCATGTCATTCCAGGGGTATATCCATTGTGTCATTTCATTGACCTAGTTAAATTGATCTATGAGTTTATCTCTATGTTGAAGTCAGAGTGATCAATAATCATAAGAAAAAAACAATTTTGTCAATTCTCTTTCACATGCCTATGTTTCGAATGAATCCTTCAGATATCACCATGGAGATGTTGAAAATAGGGGATGTGAGGAGTATATTCCCTATGATTAATCTCTACACTACCACATGGAGGAATATAACAATAATGATATGCTTATTTTCGGCAGAAATGTTGGAAGAAAATATGGGTATTGATAATGTGTCTAAAACAATAAAAATAAAATTTTTCTTGAGAATAATATTAATATGTGATTCATCTTGAATCATGGTCTGAATATACCAACATGTATTTTTTATTTTTGTAATGATATGAAAAAATTGTATGAGGGATTCAGAATATATTGATAACAATTTTTTACTATGAGATAATGATCCCACTATTGGGAAAAATCTATAATATGCCTAATGGATTTACCAATAGGAATATTAGCATGTTCTAAAGGAAAATATGATCCTATATGGGGAGACTCTATCAAAACATGGATATGAACCCAATAATAAGCCATCGAAGTTTGATGTTTTCCGTTTTCAACTTTAATAGGATATTGTCATAAGGAAAGTGATACTCTTACATAGTTAGATCTAATTTGAATAAAAGTATGATCCTACTATGATATGATGTGTCCCCAATATTTTTTATATTGACCCATTGAATGGGAGAATGGATATAAGACTCCTCTTGTGTTTCCATAGAAATATCTTAGGTAGTAGTTCATCAGAGTATGTATAAATATTCACTTGGATTCTTTGTGCTTCTGAAATATTCAATGTATCATCACTAATAATAATATGGGAATCTCTTGACACATGTTCTACTCCCACATGGTGTGCCTCGATTGGAATTAGAATATGATCCTAGTGGAACACCACATCCTATTCCAAAATATATCGATAATCATCCTACATGGTAGAAGGAATATATTCTTACACTGGAACAACCACATGTTCAAAATGTTTTGATTGTTTTACTACCATGGAGGTAGGTATAGTATCATTCATCATTCACTATATATTGTTTAGTTCCATAATATGATGTCAATGTTCCATAACCATTTATAGGATGTAATGACTGTTTAGTTATGTGTGCATATGAATTTTAGAATACACATTATCCATCTCCATAATATATTGTAATATATCATCAATTGAAGAACTAATATAATCTGCATTCTATCATTTTTTTCCATCAGATTATTACGATAGGCATAATTCCTGGTTTTATGGATATGCACCTCCCCTAGGATTTATATAAGAATATTCATTCAGGATTCTTTTGAGTGAGGAGGGATATGAGTATGTTCATATATTATCATCAGAATTTTGGATGGGTTTCTTTAGAGGAAGCTGGGTTGTGATCACACTATAGATTATCTAAATATTTTCATTCCCTATGTGTCTTTCTTATTTCCCATACATGGTTTTTATATGTGGAAGTGTTTTGGATTGTACCGTCATTAGTAAACTAAAATGAACCAGTAGAATTTCACTAGTGATAATGGTTGATACGATCCCTCCATAAAAACTATTACACAAAAGGGAGTCATAGTTGACTTCATTATCCTCCATCATTAGATACCAATAGTGGTGATTGTATCTCTCCATGTATATTCTTCTGATGTCCTTGGTGGTAGCAATTACTGCAACTAGATGTACTATATATTTCTTTGGAAAATGTGGACTCATTGGTTTTATCATTTTGAGTCCCACTTGAGAATCCTGAGGGGTCATGAGCCTACAATTTCAATGGTATCCCCAGAAATTTTTATAACACAACTTATATTTTTTTTTCAAGTTTGGTTATTTTATGACCCACATGTTATATAATAATGACATAATTTTTCAGAACGTATAATGGATGAAGACACTATCTCATGTCTGTTGTCTTTTTAGAGAAATATCCATAGTCATAAACTTAGAAATGAACAATGTAAACGACTAGTGCATAATGATAGGAATGAAATGGTCTCAATCAGAAATTCATGTCTAACATAATGCAATTTTCTTATTCCTAATCTTGACATTCTTCATTTTAGGAATTACAAAAACGAGAAAGAGATTTCTTATGGGATTTCTAGATATAGGGAATAATACATAATATTTAAATCAGGTTCACTAATATTGATTTCATCATATTTTTAAAAATAATGGCTTAGTTCATAGTTAGTAAATAATTTTTTCTATTTTAGAGATTCACATATGTTCCCCATTTGTAATCAGAAAGGATAAAACTAAGGTGCCTTTTAGTTTTTCTTAATTTTTTATTGTCGGGATGGGGGATAATATCTTGCAAAATCATTCAATTTAGTTTCACCATTATTATTCATAATGGAAACACCCAATAGTTCCAACATCCATAACAGATTATATATGGGCATTCCAAAGGAAGGTTGCCAGTTGGGGTTTTAGACCCTATGCAACTCAAAAACTTACATTGGGCATGAAGATGGTAGGTAGAGCGGATCGCAACTTGGGGGGGGGTTGTTACTTATTATGCGTCTATCATACAAATTTATGATTTTTTCATATATCATTCATAATATTGATATGTGATCAGTTACCACAAAAATGATCAAAGAATATATCCATTAAAATTTAAAGGATAATATATTAGTGAATCCATATATAAGGTATTGAGGTACATCAAAAATTTCCCATTCGATTGAATTTATTTATATTGTGAAGTTGTATTACCTAGATTTTCATAATGTATTGTTATCCATGGTGGTGATTTATATATAGAAGATGGTATTTATCGTCTATCAGGTATCCAACTAATCTTGTTTATAATAGAAATAAAAACATAAATATTTCAATAAAATAATGTAGTTTGTTATAATTCATAATGGATATATATTAAGGAATTTATGAAATATGAATTGAGAATTATGATTAGGGAGGCATCCTATGTATTATTTTTGTTGATGTAATCAGATTCCATTTAGTTTGAATAATCATTTGGGAACATCTCCATGGTGGATTGTCTTTTATTGGGGTATTCATACTATTCCATATAATAGGGCTCAGAAAACGTGGATTCCCTACCTCACAGATATTCGTAATGCGAATGATTTTCGCATTGAAAATCCCTAATCCCACATGAACCATCCTCATTGTGGGAAACAAGGTATATTATGTAATCATTCACATTTCACATGAATTCCACATTTATATACATAGATAGAACCTTGTATATAGAAAATTGATATTGGTCCTTATGAATGATTATTATGTATCCTATTTATAGTAAGAATTAGATCTCTCATAGTTGACTTCATAAAAACAAAAACACTCAAGCTTCCCATATATTGGTGAAAGTACCATATTTTTCCACTGATCGAGGCATACACTCTTACACAACCCATTGGATCTTTTATAAAGATATCAATTATTATTAATGAATCCTATATATATCATGTTTATGGAAAAACATTAGAGATCTCATAGTTCAGTTAACTAGGGAATAATCATTGAGGCATCCATAATATGGGGTACATTTCATATTAAACAACTGATCATGGCATACAATATGAGGCTTCTCTCTATATATATGATATATTGTCCTTGTCTTAGGAAGGAATCATATGAATTCTAGTTATTATATAAATCATAGTTAAATTTATTTAGTAGATCCAAATTTACACACAATGGATACCATTATATTCATTACACAAGCCTATCACGTCCTAGAATGTTTTCATGAAATGTGTTGATTCTCTTCATAAATTGATTTTACCAACTTTACAACATGGTTATGGATGTCTTCCCATGTCCATGTTGATTTTTAGGCATGTCCCAAAATTTTCATAATATCTAGTCATCTTTGTCTAAGAGACATTTCATAATCTAAATGAGATATATGGAGAGTGTGACTTGTCCTAGATGACAAGTCATGAAGAAATTATGATACCTAGATTTATTTTCAATAGGAAATTGCCTCGTCTATAGGTAAAATTCATAGAGAAAATCACATAACCATGGTTGACATGTTAGGGGAGTGTTACATGAACTAGTAAACATATCATGTTGACATTTTAGTATCAAGATATTCTTTATAGAGGACATCACATGATCCAAGTTGGCATGACTGAAAGAAATTTCCCGATCTTTATTGATTCTTCTAGTGGGTATCACAAGACTTGGATGACTTTTGTGGATGACATATGACCCAAAATGATAGTTCGTTGTTTAAATGTGATACATTTCTAAGTTGTCTTTATTTCCTTACATAACATCAGTGACATGTCTAGAGGGAATCACATGATTTGAGTGGAAAGCCTATGAGTCTTGGAATGACAAGTGTTGTTGTCCTTGAGGGTTTATTATGACATTATTTGACATGTAATAGGGGCATCACATGATCTATATAGTATGTTGAGGCAATTTTATATGATTTGAATGGCATGTACCGATGTGTCACATGTTATGGGTATGTCATTCAACGGGCTTGAGGATCATCATATAATCTATTCACATAAGTATCCAATATTGTGTTTTTTCCACCATGAATTCATATGTCCATCAGGATTGTCTAATAATAGCTTATATTAGGGTATTTGTAACTCATCTAGCATGTGGGACTCCTTCACATGACTCGAAAAATATTCTATATGTCATTCAAGTTACATACGACTGATCCTGTGAAGAACATATTTAATTCATGTGACCCCTTAGGTCGTTACCATTTTTTTTACATAATAAAAGGACCTTTTATTGCGTGATTTCTTATTCTATGACGTCATTTTAGGATATCTTATGCATGTGGGATTCAGTATGGCTCTATTTATTCTTATGGTGAGGTATTTATATGTTTCTCCTGCTTTTCTATTTATATCTGTGGTATCCCAGGTACTTATGAAAGTTTTTGGATGATGATATTCATCCCCCTATAATTATACATTAAGGTAATAAAACAATAAACATTGATAATAAAGGTTATAAATTTCAAGATTATATATAATCTGTTTCCATAAAAATGAATCATTGCAATTCCTCAATAGTATGTGTCTATTTATTAAATACACGATGGGAATTACAATTTTTATAATAATAAAGAGATAAACCAGAATCAACATTTTTATAAAACATATACAGATTGTCATTAGTTTTTAAAATTACTACTTCATGTCCAAATTAATATAATTTCCAATTATTATCCTCCCATCAATGTCAAAATTCATTTGCAGATATTCATAATACAAAAATAACTTAAACATGGTTTATGTCTTATAAAGATACAGAAATGGATTCTTCCCAAAACTTGTTAGCATATAAAAAAAATTCACATCACTATCTATGTAATTAATTATGGGGTTTTATTATATCATTGAACTATATATATCTACTTTTAGGTTCATGGTGATGATAAATTATGTGTTATTACTTGTTCACTAAAAAAATCATAAAAAATTCAATTTACAAAACCATATCCATGATCACCTAAACATGAACTATATGATAGTATTGGATTTTTTATTCATATGAATAAATTATTCTTAAAACCCATAATGATTTAGATTTATGTGATAGAGAATATGTACATGTATATCGAGTGTAGAAATTATCTAATAAAATACACTAGGGTTTACCCTTGATACTCAAATATTGTGTATGTACCAAAAGATATATTGTCACAAACTATAAATAAATATATTTTTAGAGTTTTCATATAAACATAGATATTGAATAAAATTTTATGATATATTTTCAAGGCTCATAATCTTTGGTAGAGTTAAATACATTTTTATATATATCCATGACTAAACATTTCCAACATTGTGAAGAAAGTGGAAAAATTTTATAATGTGATATCCTTATATCCAAAATCAAATTGTAATATTATACCATATTATTGAATGTTATATTCTAAATAATAATGTCTTATACGTTTGACATGTAAACAATATAATTCTTTTTAAGAGATAATGTGTAATTCAAGAAAAATTTTAATAGTATATATATCATTCTGAAATTTCATGACGTAACCATAGCCACATGGTGGGTTAATACAATTTATATTGTGAAAAAGGTACATAATATAGAGGAAATTAATTTTTTTTTCTTTTCCAAGGTAAATAAAAAAACCATTAATTCAATATAATCATTGACATTTTCTATAAATATGAATCAACAACCCTTGATTTTTTCTATGTACTAGAAGTTGAATTTCACTCAAGTAATATCATATGAACATATAATTTCCATGTTCCATAAGTTCATACTATTTAATCTCAAGTTATATTCATATTAAATTAATGATGAATAAGTTTGTGCCTAACCATGGTTGTGTTAATTCATGTTTGAAAATAAAAAATTTATGAAAAAACTTATACCAAATTATTTTTGATTATTTTGGTATATGATATTGTTAAATATATGATTTATGATGTCAGTATTCTTGTTTTTTCCATAAAGTATAAATATTTTTTTATGGAAATCAACCTCTCTATCATTTGGGGAAAAATGAATTAAGTGGAACACAATATTTGCAATGATAATGTTATATTTTTTATATATAATTTCAAATATCAATCATTATACATTTAGGTTATAATTATATATTAAATGAATTATTTTTAGGAGTAAAATTTGTAAAAAAATTTATTAATAATTCAAATTTTTATTTCAACATAACATTATAATTTATCTCATATAACATTATAAAGGATACAATTTTGGAATTCAATTTAGTTGTTAAGTAAATTATTTCCCTTTATGGTTCATTAAATTTAGTTACTTATTTACTATTCTCTTTTATATTATTATAAAATTTGATATACATATTATTAATCTCAAATGGATTTTATGAAATATTAAAAAAATGTATAAAAATATTATACTCCACTTTAAAATATATGTATATATATATCTAAATATGATTTAAATTATTCACCACCATTTTATTTGATCTATGAAATCCCAATACCAATTAATTTCATCATTTGACGTAATATAAAATTCACCTTCCAATGATGTTAAAATAATTTAATCATTCAATAAAATATAAGTATTTTCATTAATAAATAATTGAGTGACTATATTGTTATACAGAAATCATATATGATTTAGACGAATATTTGAATAGAATGAAGTAATCATTACTTTATCATCAATTGATTAAGTACTGTTATCATATGATTAATCCAAAATAATACTACACGTATAGTTACATTCATGATAATATATTTTTATTTAATAATCATTTATTTTCATCCATGCTGTTTTCTAGCTTATAAGATCATGAAGGATATATCATTTTTCATGCTATAAAAAATAATTTCTAAAAAAACATTACCTTCATTCTTCTAATAATTTTCTATTAAAAATTAAATTAAATTTTATTCGTTTGGATAATTGTTTTTCATATTATTCAAATGCTCTGTGAGTTCTCTATCACTATCTTGAGATTTAAAACTGGTAGAAGCATGTTTATATTTTATTCCTATTATTAAAATCCTATGATTGAGCACTAGAGGATAAGATAACATAAGTGGAAGGAAAAGTTACTATATTCATTAACTAATCCTTATCGGTATCACAATCCAACTGATTATTATACATTATTAATATTAATATTTTTTATTCATGATTGGTATATTTTAATCTATGTTTCAAAAATAGTAGTTTTCTTGGATACCCATTACATAAGATAAATATTGATTTATTTGTCAACATGATATTATTTCCTGATTTCCTTCTCAAGAAGATAATGATGTCTATTTATAAATATCATAATGAATTTATGGACATATCATATAGTTTCTCCAATTTTAAAATAAAATGAATTAATATAATCTCTTAACATATACTATCAGGTATCAAGAGATATTTAATCACCCAATTTAATCAATCACATAATTCTTCCATATTTATTCTTTGTCTGATTAGATGAAATATGATTGTAGATATTCGTTTTCATATAAAATAATTCTTTCATACTTTATAAATCACATAACACTTGTTCATTTCATAATGAGTAGAAGTATATCATTCTATTATTTTAATTATATAGTTTTTTAATTATAACAATGATATCAACATCCACGATTCTAATTAATTTATATGTAGTATCCAACCAAAATTCATAGTCCAGAGACACAATAATTGATACATAGGTAAAATTTAGATTTTCCATGTTTTTAATCAGAATACCAATAATTTTGAAAATAGAACAATCCTTTATGTTATATAAGATAGTGTAATGAAACTATTATATGTTCAAATAAAAAATGTGGAAAATTATAAATGAGAGTAACTCTCTAGATGCATTGATGTCAAATATCAATAGATAATATATGATAATATATTCGAAAAAATGAAGATATGAGATATAATTATATATTGTTGATCCAATATAAATTCATTTGGAACAACAGGAGTTATTGAATTATAGTAAAAAATGTGACTATCAATTTCTATCACCTTGAAGGCATATTTTTATCAACAAACATAACTTAATACAAAATCTGAGTTAAACTAAAAATAATTGTAGATTAATTTAAATAAGATGAAAAAAAAGACACTATAAGACACAAAAAAATTATCATGGTACATAAATCATTGGTAGATGAAATAATATTAATTATGGAAACAATACTATCAAATAAACCGAATTAAAAATTGTTTTATTTAAAGGATTTTAGAAATATTTTGAAAAAATTGTGTCAAAATTCATAAATACTCAAATACGAAAAAGGATATAATGTACATATATATTTTAAAATATAAGAAACCATCATTATTATATAATGTGGTTATATGTTCTAAATAATGAATACATGGTATCCAAATACCAATCCTAAAATGTCATTGGATGTAAACATTTAAGATTGTATCAGTCATCATATCAATAGAATGCATCAATCACATTTATTAGACAAAAGAAATCAATTTCACCCTTGGATACACATAATGTATCCTTTTCATAAAAATTATTCATTTCTATCCCCATCAAACATCAATGATTAGATCCATATATATTTAGGTTCAATTAAAACAATATCAGTTGCTGAACTCTATCATTCGATGTATTTGGACATAATTATTATTTTAAATTATTTTCAAAGTCTCATCACTATTATAGTATTGATGAATCATATATATGTGGAGACAAGTTATATTAAAAGGTAAATAATAATAAATTCAAAAAATAAAATAAAATAAAAAATATAGAAAAAGAAAAACCACAAAGAAGTGTGATGTACGATCTCATAACTATGGAAAATAATTTCCAATGATTTAATTAATATCAAAAAATTATCAAAAAAATATTATTAAAAATAATTCCATGTAAATAATATATATGGTTTCAGTAATTACTTTATGCTATAGAATAATGTATTAAGTAATTCGGATTTAATCATTCAAAATGAAAGAACAATAAGATAAATAAATCAATACACATTCACTTAATATAGGAATCAATGAATGATTTAATAGATAAGTCAAATATATAACACACAATTATTTTTATATAAAAAATGATTAATAGATATCACATGAATCATTTTGTGGAAATAACAATAAGAGTTAAATTTTCAACTAAATTACTTGATTGTTAATCATCTAATTAGTAAATACTACACATTATATGTATATGAGGATAATGAAACCATTAACCATACTCATAGAAATATGGAAAAATCATAATAAATTTCCTCAATGGTCTTCCCAATAATTTCAAAATGTTATAGTTCTATTTATGTTCTTTCTGCTCAATTAGTGAATTTAGCCCTCTTTTTATCTATTCAAGAAGATTTATGTGTCAATATACTGGAAAAGATACACATAATGGAAGTGGTATGTCTACTTTGAGAATAACATTAAATTGTATCTAATAAATATCTCTGTTTGAAAAAAAAATGTTTTATTGTATTCGTCAACAACCATTGGATACAAAGGTAATATTTAGAAAAACAAATTATCTTAAAAATAAGGAAATATAAAAGGAAAAATAAAACATTGGAAGATATTTAGATATTCAAACTTATTAATTTCAAGGGATTTCATGATCAAAATAATCATTTTATAGAGTTCTCCTATAATATAGGATTCAAATCAAGTATTGATAAAACCTCATAGAGACTTGATATTGGAGTAGATACAGAACACAAAATCATTATGTTTATGTATAAGATAGTATGGTATTAGTAAAACACCATGTATAAGAAATTTTAGAGAACATTCAATACTATTATGTGATGACGTCATTATTCATAATGTTATAAAAAAAAATTAATTGATAATATTCAATGATATTTAGCTTTTGATGTTGGAGACATAATATTCCTTTAAATATCAGAAAATAATATGGACATGAGATTATGTAATCAAGGAATTCTATTCTCTAGATACATAATCTCAATTTGTATCCTTGATCATTTGGTGATTACTTTTCTTCCTTACAAATAACTAAACATATCATAGGATGAAGACATGTACCATGTAGTATTATTTGTGGAATACATAAATGATCTAAAACATGTACTGAAATAAATTCGAACATATTTTGTGGTATTCCATGACACTTTTTTTATTTCATTTGGGTCGAGTTTAAATTTATGGTAATTGAAGTAGAATAATTAAATTTTTGTATTCTCATTGGGATGTTCATGGATAGCAGATGGTTAAGGAAAGACATGTGGTTTGGCCTTGAAAACGGTCTACCCTATGGAAAGACAATAGAAGGGGTGCATGGTTTTTCCAAACTATAAAACCACCCATAAAAACCAAGAAACCATTCAGATATGGGTAATTTATAGTTCTTATACTATTATTTTAACCATAAAAACCATCACAACCTCTAACAAACAATCTAGTAGGGGAGAATTGGTTGTGTGCACAATTTCTCTAACCATGCCGCCCTCACATAGAAGATATGTGTGTGGTTTTTAATTCCTCCAGATATTATTTTTAAAATACCAAACCCATGATTTATGATGATTATCAACACCATTCATCCCAAACTCAATTTTTTTCCCTTACAGGATCTTAGTTTGAAAAATTCACCCATATGAACCCTTATCATTACAGATAAAAATTGCATTGGCCATATTCTATATCCTCCGGTTAAGTGGGTCTCCTATTTTTTATATTACACTAATCTCTCTCTCACTTATATAGATTTTGATATAGCATCATGTAGTTAAATGATCTAAAAAAATTGATCTTGATTTTAGGACATGTTTTAATATCTTATGTATGTTCATTTTTCATTGGCATTCCCCATCGAGGATGTTGTTAGTTGTGATTTTATAATCTAAAGGTACATGATCCCATAATTATCTTCCATATGATGGATCCATTAATTTATTTAATAAAGATAAATTTATTTTGTATTGATTCAAAACCATGGATTTATAATTACATGATATTTTTTTATAAATGGTAATGTGATTTGAGAGAAATATAAATTCGTTGGAATTTAATTTATTAGGATAATTTATAAATAGAAGATTGATTTGGAAGTATTTTGATGAAATGATTCTATGTTGATCTTTATAAAATGGATTGATCTCAAAACTGACTCAAATTCGAATGAAACGATGAAAGGATATGATATTTAATTGAATATAAATATTCATGTTGAAATAAAAAATTGGGAAGCTGTAATTTGAAATTTTATGAAATGATGGATTTCCAATATAAATGGTTGATTGATTGATTTGTAGAACATTTGAACATAGGTATTATGTTTTTTGTTGGAATAAGAAAACTAGGATCCTGAACCACTAGAAGAGGATTTGATAAGACAACACTAAAAAAGTTTCATCTCAGGACACTCATTATGAGATCCTCTATTGGGGTGTATACTGATTACCTATAATGGGAATCCAAGATGGGGTGTTCAATTTATATACACAATATTTTAGAACTATGATCACTAATGAGATGTGTGAGGATCCTACAGTTAAAAAAGTTCATACTGCCGGGTGTTCGACCATTGTTATATGAATTATTTAATTGGGTATGCATGATGTTGATTTTGGAATTTGTTATTCATTTAAATTGATATATTTATATATATATATTTTACTAAAATGTTCACTTAATATTATATTATATCAATTTTAATGCCTAGACCACAGTTTCCTAGAGTCAGTGAATTATTACATAATATTTGCATGATCACAAAAGATCAAGTTTCAGAAGACAGATTAGTTTCGTAGACTTAGAAACACTAGATACATTCATAAGTCATACATTAAAAAATAAAGTGAAAAACTACAAAAACATATTATACATAGTCCATACTCATATCCCCTAAGACCATCCTTGGAGGTCAGTCATAAAATACTACTTCAAAACCTGGGAAAAATAAAACATAGAAGGGGTGAGCTCAGATGCTCAGTAAGGTTAACAATATAGCAGAGACATTCATAAATAAGCATAAACATTTAAGACAATGTATAACAAAAACAAAATACATTTAAATAGAAACATCAGCATACTCTGGTTAAAATAGAATAAAATAATTCCATTTACATATTCATAAGGATATTCTACTAATCGAATAATCATATGTACTATCAAGAACCACTTTCATAATGATAGTATGCATAATTCCAGAATATCATAACCACATAGTCAAGGCCTTGTGCCAAGACTACAAATATGATTTTGCCAAGGCCTTGTGACAATACACTAGTTTGTCACATGAGACCTACCGATGTAGTAAGGAGTTATAGAGGGCTCCACCTGTCACTTACTAAGTCCAATGCATTTCTCATATGAATAGGTTTCAACATAAAATAAACATTCGTATTAAAACTAGCATACGAATTGTCAATACTTTATCTACAAACCATGAATGGTATAAAAATAACACATCCTTAGTCAAACATATCACAAAACCATAAAATCAATATGGATGTTTTGTATTATAATAAATCAACTTCAAATAAGCCTAAAATCTATCAAACGATGTTGGCATGGATTAAATAAAAACTATTTGCGAGAAATATCACTTTCTTGAAATCATTTAAAAGTCACATAATTATTAAATAAAAAATTTAACATAAAAATATTCTTATAATATTTTAAGGGAAGAATTGACAATTTTATAATGGTGGAAAATAGCCGCACCCACCGTATAGGTTAAAAAAAGACATTCTGGCCTTAATTTTGTCGAAAAGGATAAAAAGAACCATGATTTGAAAATGATGGAATAATTCCTTTAAAACATCATATAAAAGTAAAACAAGGGTCTAAATGACTTTATCTCATAGTCTATAAAATAGTAATAAAGTTTTAAAATACATTTATAACAATCATGGATGTGGATGATAAAGAGGTCCCAATATATAATTACGTATAAACAACCTCGGTTAATGAAGAGAATGTGAAATTACCACTAATCATTCACTTTTCCATGGTCGAGTGTAGGTTAACCTCCTTTTTAATGGTGAAATAATTGTTATTAAATTATAATATAATCATATACATTAATATGAGACCATATATGATCTTTAAACATTGCTTTGTTAATAATATCTTTGTATTATCATAGTTTTGAGTGTTAACTTACTTGTTTTCATTGATCTGTTTTGTTACATAAGTTGTGTTAGTTATGGATAGGTTGTATCATATTCATATACAGAATTATGTCATGTTCTTAAACATTTTTTTAATCATCAAATGTGAATTTGACTTGAATAGATAGGATGGGGAATGAATGTCATCGCGTTTGTGGAGACGGTAGTCCATACATACGCATGAGCGACAATATCATTCTTTTGATATTAAAATAATATATAATTTTATTTTATATCATATATACAGAATCATTATAATCTTAAATTTATTATTTACATCAATTAAAAATCATTATCAAACCCATCCAAAAATTACGTTTTGAATAACAATTACACCATGACGTGGAGACGGTATGCCGTACGTACGCACATATGGTGACAAGTCATTCAAAGGATGTATATAATAATGAATATGGTTGTATGATATTTATAATAATATCCCATTATATAGAAGATAATGGATTTATTATTTTATAATGGAAATAACAATGAAAGAAAAAGTGGAAGATGAAATGAACTTGAATGAGGGTGGTGAAAACATTACCTCTTTTCGGGTTCTTCCTTTTGATTTGATCAAAATGGCTCTAGAGGTTGGATTTATGATAAAAATAAGGCCTCTATATTGATTTGAGGGATTTGTAAAGGATATTTGGGTAGGTTATGGCCAAACGCAAAGGCTTTGAAGGTATAAATAATTGGTTATAATTGGTGTCCTTTTATAAAGGGGAAGAGTGCTCTTTAGGAAAAAAATGTATTATTTTAAAAAAAATTCATATTTGGTTTCTAATGGACCAAAACTAGATTATTTAAATTATAACGTGAGGATGGATCTAAAAACACTCAACCAATAGATTTTACACAGGTTTGGTCACTATATTAACCTTATCTTTTAGGATTAACTCTTAGTTAATTAGTTTGACATTTACCATGTCTCCTGGTATTTTTATATTATTTCGTAAATAAAATTTCAATAAACATCCAAGAGAACCCAAATTTTTTCATCAATGACATACCTATAATCATATAAGTCTTTTGGCAGAAACTAATATTTTTAGGAATATTATATCAATTAATAATATAATATTTTTTTTAAGAACTCCTTTATGTCAATTTTGACACAATTTAATAGTTGATTTTTTTTAAGACTTAATAAATTTATTAATTAGAAACAAATTAATTTTTGTAATCCTAACATGTCATATTAACCAATAAAATTATTTTATGTCATCAAAACGTTCAAATTAGTTTTATTTTAACATTTATAATACTAATTAATTAATTCTATCATTAATAAGGAAAATATTGCATCATCATTGTGTCATAAATAAATATAATTATTCAATGTCTAAAAATTATAAATAAAATACCATTATGTATTAAATATTTTTATATTTCTAATATATATTTATAGTTGAAAATATAACATATATAACCCTATGTAATAATTTTTTTTCTAAAAGATATATGCTTTTGTCATTTTTGTATTTACTTTAGCGTAATTAATATAACGTGTAATTATCACTTACAAGTGGCTCCATGGGGTCCCAAAAACGACCCTGAGATGATCATGGTCGAAATTTTATCATCCAATAGGGTTATGAAATGTTTTAGAGTAATTTAGTATTATTATATTATTATTATTATTACCTTATTTAACAGATTTACCCTTTAACCATGGTAAATAAAATATTTACCGAAAAATTATTCAAAATGTCTAAAAATAAAAGTTACATATTTATACAATTTTTACCACTTTATTATTAATATGGAATCCATTTTTCTAAATTCAAAACATATAAGTGACAGAAATATATTTAAAATAAATTTCCGTTGTCAAAACAAAAAGCGTGTTTTTAACAAATAATAACTATCAAAAGATTGACACTTTTTTATGTCTAGTTTAAATGTGAAATTATGTCCAATGACCAAAATTATATTAAATTGTAAACATATAATCTAATTATTTTTGAAATCACTCAAATTCATAATTTATAACTATTATTTATTTTGATTAAAAAGGTTTTTTGTAATTAAAATTTAGTAATTTTCACTATTCATCAAAATATGAAAGCTATCAGAAAAGTACCAAAATTTCACCCTAAGTTAATTTTGATATTATGAATCCAAAAATAAAGTCCATTTTGAATCATAAAATTTATAACATTTTAAAAATTAGTTATTACTATTCATAACGGCTAGTTATTTGGTTATGGTGTTTTAGAACTCGAAGTTGCATACAACACACAGTATTGTATTATTCGAAGAGAATTGCACCATAGAAGCATGGGGTGTTACATTCTCCCCTCAAAATAATTTCATCTTTGAAATTTATAGAATAATACCGCATGAAAATACTTGGGTGGTTCTTCATCATAAGATCCTCGGGTTCCAATTTTGCCTCTTCCATCTTATGATTTCTTCACAGAACTTTTACCAGAGGAGTCGTCTGGTTTCTCAACACATGTTCTATGTTAGAAATAATGCATATGGGCTCTTCACAATTAGACAGATCGGGTTCCAGTTCTACTTCCACATAGGTGAGTATATGCATTGGGTCTGGCATGTATATTCTCAACAGTGATATGTGGAACACATCGTGAACTTTGGAGAGACTTGGCGACATTGCCAAAAGGTAAGTTACATCCCCAATTATTTCTAGAATTCCGAAAGGTCCTATGTACAAGGGACTCAATTTATCCTTCTTACCAAAATGTACAACTCCCTTCCAAGGAGATACATTCACAAAAATATGATCTCCAACCTGAAATTTCAAATCCTTCCTTCAGTTATGGTTATATCTATTCTACCTACTTTGAGCTACATGGATGTAGTTTTGGATTTACTTCACCTTTTCCATCATTTCCTATAACATTTCTAGGCCTATGTGTTTTGTTTCACCAACATCATCCCAACTGGTTGGTGTGTGACTTCTCTTTCCGTATAATGCTTCAAACGATGCCATCTGAATACTTGAATGGAAGCTATTGTTATAGGAAAATTCTACATGTGGTAAATATTGATCCCACATACCCTAAGAGTCACGTGAGCAAGATGTATACATGTTTTCTAAGGTTTTAATAGTCTGTTCTTATTGTCCATCAGTTTGGGGGTGGTAGGCAGTGCTTAAACAAAGTTCAGTATCCGGGGCATTCTGATGACTTTTCCAGAATCATGATGTAAAATGGGGATCACGATCAGAAACAATAGATATGGGTACCCCATGAAGTCTGACAACTTCATTAATATATAGTCCTTCTAGACATTCAAGTGGTAGATATTCTCTTATTGTAAGAAAATGTGATGACATGGTAACACAATCAATAATGAACCATATTACATCATTCCTACTAGGAGTATATGTTATTCCAACGACAATGTCCATTGTGATATTTTCCCATTTCCACTCTGGTATGGGATGTGGTTGCATGAATTTTATAGGCTGTTTCCTTCCATATTTCACTTGTTGAAAAACCACACATCTTGGCACAGAATCAGCAATCTCCCTCTTTATGTTGTCCCACAAAAAATGTTCCTTCAAATCTCTATACATTTTTGTGCTTTCTGGGTGTATAGTGAAATTGGAACTTTGAGAATCATCCAACAATTCCCTTTTTAGATCAGTTTTATTGGGAACACAAAGTCTCTTCCCAAATTTCAAAATTACACTATCATACACAATGTCACTAACTCTCCCATCATTTGCATCTTTAATCTTCATTTTAAATTCTTCATCATCATTCCGAGAACTCTTTATCATTTCTAATAAATATTGTTTGACAATCATTTGAAAAAGTTTTGATATTTCATCTTCCATGGTAATTACCATATCCATATTCACTAGATCCATGAAAATGGGAACCCTTTCAATTATTATTACATTCAAAACTCCATGATCCTTTCTGATCAATGCATATGCCTCCTTATTTGCCTTCCCTGGGTGGTAGTGTATCGTGCAATCATAATTCTTGAGTAGTTCAAGCCATCTACTTTGCCTCATGATGACATTCTGTGAGAAAATATACTTCAAACACATGTGATCAGTATAAATCTCACTTTTTCACCATAGAGATAGTGTCTCAAAATCTTCAAAGAAAATAATACAGCAGCTAACTCAAGATCATGAGTACGATAGTTTTTCTCATGAATTTTCTGTTGCCGTGATGCATAAGGAATAACCCTATCATTCTACATAAGGACACAACCCAGTCCTTTCTTTGAAGAATCACTATAAATAACAAACCCATCATTCTACGATGGTATAGACAATATAGGATCATTGAATAATATTTTCTTTCGTTCTTCTAATCATTCTTCACACTCTTTTTTCCAAACAAATTTAACTCCTTTACGTGTGAGCTTCGTTAATGGGTTAGCAAATTGGGAAAAATTATAGACATAACGTCAATAATAACTTACTAAATAAATAAAACTGTGTACCTCAGTTATACACATTGGTGCGGGACATTCCTGGATTTCTCTCGTCTTAGATTGATTTAGAAAGATTCTATCCATATAGACAATATGTCCATGAAATGAAATTTCATATATCCAGAATTATAACTTTCTAAACATCCCATATAATTCATGTATTCTCATAGTCTTTAATATAATGCACAAGTGATTTTCATGATCATTATATCTTTTAGAGTATACTAAGATATCATTAATAAATACCACTAAAAATTCATCAAGATATTCCATGAAAACTCTGTTCATTAGAACCATGAAAATATAGTCTTCATTAGTCAGACCAAAAGGCATTACTGTATACTCGTAATTCCCATACCTAGTTCGAAGTTCTTTTTTCGCAATGTCTTCCTTCTTCACACACAACTAATGGTATCCATATCGAAGGTCAATCATTGAAAATTATTGAGCTCCATGTAGTTGGTCAAATAAATAATCAATACGAGGTTGGGGATACATGTTCATTATATTTATAGCATTGATTTCCCTATAGTTGATACATAATCTCATAGATCCATCTTTCTTCTTAAAAAGGATAGGGCTCCCCAGGGAGAAACAATAGGGAGAATAAATTTCTTATTACTAAATTCTTATAGTTGTTTCTTTAGTTCATCTAATTCCACATTGGACATTCTATAAGGGGTCATCGATTTGGGCCTTGATCCAGGAATTAAATCAATGGAAACTCAATTTCTCATTCTGAAGGATGTCCAAGTAAATCTTCTGGAAACACATCTAAATATTCTTTTACAATATGTACATCCTCTATTTGAACTTTACTTTCCTCATCCACAGTTATTTCATTGTCTTCCACCCTAATAATTGAATTTAGTTGAGCTACTGGGGGTGGATCTGGAAAAGAATTTGGTGTCGATGATTCTACTCTGAAGATAAGGTGTTCTTTATCATCATCATCTAAAATCGTAACCTCCTTCTTCTTACAATAAATATTCACATCATGGTCCAAAATCCATTCCATACTGAGGATTATATCAAACTCAATCATAGGTATGGCGATGAGATCTGCAGATAAAGAACATTTTTAAGCTCTAATGGGAACTAATTTACAGAACGTTGTTGCAATGATACTTCCTATATGAGTTTTAACTGACCACTCCCTTGTTAAATCAAATTAGAAGTATCTAATTATTTTAGTGAACTAGGAAGAAATGAAACAATGTGATGATCCAGAATCAAATAATGTGTATTCTAAACTTGAATAAACCATTAAATTACCTACCACCATGTCTTCCTGTGCTTCTACCACAGCAGTAGTGATATCATAATCTTGACCGTGATCCCTTGGAATTTTATGAGGTATGTTACCCTAATTCTTAGGACATTCATTTTCATAATGTCCCAACTCCCAACAGTTGTTGAATTGATCTTCAATAGCTTCTTTCTTCCCCTTACAATCAAATGATTCGTGGACTTTTTCACCACTCCTGTAACGGACTCCCATTCTATTCAAGAAAGTACCAGGGTGTTTCATCCCACATTTACTACAGAAAAGATATTAAAATTTTCCATTCTTCCCTTTATTTCCATTTGTAGATTGAACCGAAGATGTCTTCTTCAGTTTCTTTTCTTTAAAGTCACAAGACATAGATAATTCTTTTTCTATCTTGATAGCGCATGAGAAAATATCTTTGAATGACGAGAAGGATTGGGTGACTAATTCTTGATGGAGAAATGGTTAACCCATAAAAGAAACAATGAATCTTACTTCTTGGGTTACATATATAATTTGCAGCATGCCTTGCTAACCTTGTTAAGTTAGCCTCATACTTTGCAACATTATCGTCCTCCTTTTGTCTCAGACTCAGAAATTGTCTTTCCATATCCGCTCTATGGTCTCAAGGAAAGTATTTTTCTATGAAAAGATCTTTAAACTCACTCCATTCCATGTTTGATACTTCATCATCTTCCTTTGTGTTTTTAATCAATGACCACCATTGATCAGCATCTCCAGTGAGGCGGTAAACTTCCATGAAAACCTTTTCCCTTTCACTACTGCCCAAAACATGGAATATTTTCCCTATGTAATTTATCCATTTCTCAGCTACTAGTGGATTTTTACCCCCATTTAATGTTGTTGGTTGATTCCTCATGAAGAGATGTAACATTGACCCTCCATGCTATGGATCTTGGTGCTCCATACAGGTAAGGTTATTATTCATAACCTGAGTGTATTGTCGCAGTATGGAGATAATCTAATCAGCACCATTTACATCAGTAGCTCCACTATAATTATCTTGAGCAGGAGGGAAATACCTAAATTGAATGTGTGCATTGATATAGTTTTCATTCCTTCCACTAGGCATCGTTTATAAAAAATGGAAAACACTAAATTAGTTTATGAATCGTAATATGTAAATCCAAACTTGTGAAACAATTAATATAAATTGAACAGTTTATCGATATAATCCATAATCATAAAAGAAGTTTTTTCTTTGAGGACGTATATATTCATAAACCCTTCATAATGGTTTGTACAGAAAATGAGAATTATCCTAAGCATAACCCCTAGGTGTGTCGTAGCCAAGAGTGCAGCAAGGACCGTTGTTGTGCACAAGTTCCCATTTGAGTCTAGATCAAAGCAGTGTTTTCAAGATTTACACCTAGGTACATATGTTCTAGAGCTGCCTCTACCTACTCATATCCAGACATGGATGTATTGCTCGAATAACTCACAAAATCTCTACATTACCAAAATTCTATGAAGTTCTTCTATATTAATCCTCAAATTCCATCTTAGGTCTATGTGATTTAATCATATTTTATCTAAATCTAGCTTCCAAGGTTAGTACTATACCTTCTCTAATACCAATTGTAACTCCCCGACCCCACTTACCTAGATTTGGTGCATTATTACATAACATTGGCATGATCACAAAAGATATAGTCTCAAAATACCGATTAGTTTAGTAGCCTTGGAAACACAAGATACATTCATAAGTATTACATTACAACATAATATGAAAAACTACATCAAGATAGTCTCTATATTCCACACTTATATCCCCTTAGACTATCCCTTCATGTAATTCATTAAATACTTCTTCACAACCTGAGAAAAATAAAACATAGAAAGGGGTGATCTCAAATTCTCAGTAAGGATAAAAAATAGAAGAAACATTCATAAATAAGCATAAACATTTAACAGAATGTATAACTAAAACAAAAGACTTTTAAACTTGAACTTTAGAAAAATATGGCAGGAAAAAAATAAAATAATGCCATTTACTTATTCGCATGTATATTTTACTAATCGAATAATCACATGCAATATCAATAACCACTTTCATAATGATTGAATACATAATTCCATACTATCATAACCACATAGTCAAGGCCTTATACCAAGACTACAAATTAGATTTTTTTCAAGGCCTTATTACAAGACACTAGTTTGTCTCATGAGACCTACCGATGCATCGAGGAGCTATAGCGGGCTCCACCCGTCACATACTATGTCCAATGCATTCCTTATATGAATATGTTTAATCATAACATAAACATTCGTATTAAAACTATCATACGAAATGTCAATACATTCTCCATAAACCATGAATGGTATAAAAATAAAACAATCATAGTAAGACATATCACAGAACCCTCAACATAATATGGATGTTTTGTTTCATAATAAATAAACTTCAAATAATCTTAATATCCCTCAAAGGATGTTCACATAGATGAAATCAAAACTATTTGAGAGACATATATCTTTTATTAAATAATTTAAAAGTCACATAATTATAAAAGAAAACATTTAAATTGAAAATATTCTTATAATCTTGTAAGGGAAGCTTAGACGATTTTATAATGGTGGAAAATAGCTGCACCTTCCATATAAGTTAAAAAACGCATTATTACCTCAATTTTGTCGAAAAGGTAAAAAAGGACCTTGTTTGGAAAACTACAGAAAGATTACTTTATAAACATCTTATAAAAGACAAAAAAGGTTATAAATAACTTTTAACCATAGTCTATTAAATAGTAATAATGTTTTTAAATACATTTTTAAAAAGTATGGATGTGGATGATAAAGAGGTCTCATTAGAAAATTATGTATAAACAACATTTGATAATGAAGAGATTGCGAAATAAACCCTTACCTTGCACTTTTCCTTGGTCGAGGAAAGGTTAAACTCTTTTATAATGGTGAATTTTTTTTATTAAATTATACAATAATAATATATATTAATATGATATCACATATGCTCTTTTAACATTTCTTTGTTTATAATATCTTAGTATTATCGTCGTTTTGGGTGTTAACTTACTCATTTTCTTTTATATGTTTTGTTAAATAAGTCATGATTGTTATGGATAGGTTGAGTATTATTCATATCAAGAATTATATCAAGTCCTTAAACATTATTTTTAATCATAAATGAGAAATATACTTGAATGTATAGGATGAGGAGTGAATCTCATCGTGTTCGTGGAGAACTTAGTCCGCACATATGCACGAGCGACAATATCATTCTTTTGATATTAAAATAGTATATAATTTAATGATATATCATATATGAAGAATAATTATAATGTTAAATTTATTATTTATTTCAATTACACATGATTATCATACCCATCCAAATAATAATGTTTTGAATAACAATTACACCACAACGTGGAGACGGTAAACCGTACGTACGCACGTATGGTGACATATCATTAAAAGGATGGATAGAATACTAAATATGGTTGTACCGTATTTATAATAACATCACAATATATAGAAGATACTGGATTTATTATTTTAGAATGGAAATAACAATGAAAAATAAGTGGAAGAAGAAAGGAACTTAAAAGAGGGTGGTGAAAACGTTACCTCTTCTTCGAGTTCATCCTTTTGATTTGATCAAAAGGGATCCTTAGGATGGCTTTTAGATCAAAATAAGTCCTCTAGAATGAATTGAGAGAATTTTAGTGGATATTTGGGCAGGGTTTGGCCGATCAAATGACTTTGAAGGTATGAATAAATGGTAAGAAGTGGTGTCCTTTTATAAGGGGGAGGAGGGGCTCTTTAGGAAAAACATAAAGTATTATATTATAATAAATTCATATTTGGTTTCTAATGGCTCCAAACTAGATTATTTAAAGTCTATGGTGGGTATGTGTTGAAATCCACTCAAAAAATAGATTTTAGACACGTTCGGGTCAATATATTAACTTTATTTATTTAGTTTTAACTCTTAGTTAATTAGATTGTCATTTACTATGTCTCCTTGTATTTTTAGATTATTTAGTTTATAAAATTACAATAAACATCGAAGATAACTAGAAGTTTTTCATTAATGACATAAATATCATCATATAAGTCCTTTGGATGATCCTCATATTTTTAGGAATATTATATCAATTTATAATATAATATATTTTTTTAAAAACTCCTTTATGTCAATTTTGACACCATTTAATAGTTGATTTTTGTTAGACTTAATAAAATTATTAATTAGAAAAAAAATAATTTAAGTGATACTACAATGTAAAATTAACTAATAAATTCGTTTATGGCACTAAAACATTCAAATTATATTTATTTTAACATTTCTAATACCTATTATTTGATTCTTTCATTAATAAGGGAAATACTACATCATCATTGTGTCATAAGTAAACTTAATTATTAAATGAATAAAAATTATAAATAATATACGATTATGTAGGAAATAATTTATCCTTATAATGAATATTTATATTCTAAATGATAACATATATAACCCAATATAAAATCTATTTTTCTAAAAGATATATGCTTATGTCATTTTTGTATTTACTTTAACATAATTAATATAATGTTTCATTTTCACTTACATGTGGCTCCCTAAGGTCCCAAAATCGACCCAATGATGCCCAAGGTTGAACATGTGTCATTAAATATGGTTAGGACACGTTCTATGGTAATTTAGTATTATTATAATATTATTTGTTTACCCTTATTTACAAGATATACACTTTAACCATGGTAAATAAAATATTTACCGAAATAATTATTCAAAATGTCTAAAAATAAATTTTACCTATTTACCCAATTTGTACCTCCTAATTATAAATATTTTATCGTTTTTTCTAAATTAAAAACACACAAGTAGCAAAAATTAATTTAAAATTAATTCCCTTTGTCAAAACAAAAAGTGTGTTCTTAACAAATAATAACTATCAAATGATTTACACTTTCTTATGTCCAGTTTAAATGTGAAATTATGTCCAATGACCTAGATTGGATTAAATGGTAAATATATATTCTAATTATACTTTAAAGTCACTAAAATTCATATTTTATCACTATTAATTATTTTGATTAATGAATTTTCTTTTAATTAAAATTTAGTAATTTTCACTATTAATCAAAATATGAATGTTGTCAGAAAAGTAAAAAAAATTTACCCTAAGATAATTTTGATATTCTGAATCCAAAAATGAAGTCCATTTTTAAACATAAAATTTATAAAATTTCAAAATGTTGGTATTACTATTCATAACTGCTAGTTGATTGGTTGTGGTGTTTTAGAACTCGAATTATGTACAACACATGGTACTGTATTATTTAAAGAGAAGAGTACCATGGAAGCTTGGGGTGTTACATCTGTTGCGATATATCTACTATCTATTTTAATTAAATAATTCTTTGGATTAAAAAATAAATATATAATTACATTACATATTTTATTTTAAAATATACTATTAATGATTAATGTTATTGTATTGATTATACAACACAAGGTGACACTTAAGTAGGATTTATAACACGCACCATACATTTTCCATCAGTAATTTTTAGATATTCTTATTAAATGTTTAATAAATAGAAATTCCCAACTCTATGGTGGTTGATATTATTGATATTTTGGGCCATGAACTTTCGATAGAGGTGACAAGTAGTGATAAAAACCACATGTTTCATTTGATTTTTGAGTTTTTAACATGGTAGATACAATATACATTGATGATGCAATGCTTTGGGTTTTTTTAAACATATTTTTTTAATTTATCATCATGGGGTGTTGATAAAACTTTACTAAAACCTGGTATCATCCACTATTATTTTGAATATTTTTCCCAACTTGTTTTTGTATTATCCTACGTGCTAGTCACAATCTAATGCGTATTAAGATTTACCTTTGGTCTATTTCCTGATCACCTTGGTCAGTAGGGTACCATGGTATTTGATATTTCCCAACTGGGATCAATGTATCTTTTTTGGGGGAGGGGGTGAATTAGTGATATATTTTTATTTTTATTTTATTTTTATTTGAAACTTCATTAACTTACTATTAAATATTTATCATTTAATTAAAATTAATAAAAACAAATATCCATATGAAAAAAAATCATATGTTTAACTAATAAATAATGTAATCTGCATCAGTTGAATAATTTTGATAAAATCCAATACTAAATAGTCAATTGGGAATAATCCTCTTATATGGATACAATAAAGTAGCATATACCCTCACACATGTGTATCACTAAAATTAATACCACAATTAATTTAATTTTTCAAGAAAAAATGTAATTTACATTTGCGTACCAAATAAAGAAACATTCACCAATTTTTTTCAAACATTATAATGTTCTAACTTCTATGATTCCTCATTTCGCAACATTTAAATATATTCGTAACATTCTTACCCTGCAACATGTTGGAACTTATCTAGACATCATAGTGATAGTAAACATGATTCCCCAGTCTGATAGATTAGTCCAAAAATATAAGTCTGGTTAAATATTATAAAAAATTATAAAATGCATCATCCTCAGTATAGAAATTTAATACTAATTTTCTAGTTTGGTGACACATTATAATCTAACAAACATAGAATACTATATTCCTTATTCTTTTTCTAGTAGGACAACTTCATGATGAAAACTCTTCCTAGTAACTCTTCTATCTAAAAAATTATACATTCTGTTTCTTCATCCACAAGTGAACTATGCTCTGATCCATAAAAAAGAAAAATTAACACTCTTGTTATTATAGGTGTCCCAGATGTTTTTTAGGATGGATTTTGAATGTTTTCTTGGTTAACCAAATTTCCCAAAACATGAATGTCTCATTAATTTAGAATACATCAATGAGTTCAGCATTGCTTCTCAACTCTTCTTGGTTAATCATGAACCATATCTCATATTAATGTATTTTAATTGCACAACTATATTTCAAACCATCCCTATATACAATTTTCTTTCTGATTTCTTCTTTATGATAATGACACATGATGACTTGGAATTTCTTGACATAGTTTCTAATATATGTAAACTGGATACTTCTTATAATGATGACCATGTGAAAACCTAAATAATTTATAAAATTCCTCCATAATAATAATCATACAAATAATGATATCATTAGATATTGGTAGCACATATAGATATTCAAAAACAAGATTGAAAATCACTTCTATAATCTCTTCACATAATTTTCATTTTATTCATTTCTTTAGACTAATGATTCTATGAATGATGATGTTATTGAGTACATACTATGTTTTATACATCTTTTATTGTCTCTCTTTGATATATTTGTGTTAACTATAGTCTGATGAGTCATCACTACATATTTTTAGATGAATTTTAACCCCCTAATAAAAAACCCAATGGTTTATCTTCATTTTTTGACTGACTTGTTATGGTAATATGAAAAATTTTATTCATGACCTTTTTGATGAAAAAAAAATATTTTTTAGGAATGTGGTTGGCTACATTTTTCATTTTCATCCATTTGATTGTCTCCAAGTTTCTTACATTCATAATTTCATGTAGACATCATTTTTTTTGTTGGTCCTATGAACTCCCAATAAAAAATTTAATACTCTGATTTATGGGCGGCATAATGTGTTCAATAAAACAATACTGGTATCTTAATCTTACTATGTTTTAAAATAAACATCACATCATTCAAAAAATTCTACATCTAATAATCTCACACAAATTTACAATGACTAGAAACAATTAATTTCATAAGAATTCAACTTTTACGAATTCCTTACTGTAATCGTGACTTAATCATGGATTTTATAAAATTTATTATTTTTGAAGCATTATATGACATAAATTTAATGAATTATTAATTCACATCCTTCCATTGTATTCATTCATTCCAAAAAAATCCCAAACTAATTGGAATCACTTGTTCTCTTGTTTTTATTTATATGGATGGCATCACAAGTTTCCCAAAAAAATTATTGATTTTTCATAACTCCTAGATAATAACAGAATAATCATAATTTAAATTAGATCCATTTTTACTCTAATACATTTCCTTATTTCAGTTCAATTTTTTTTTTCAGACCCATTTAGAGTATGTTGAACCTTTTATCAATGAATTAATCACCAAATACCAACATATTTTATTATGTATTTTTTATGATCTTCCAAATATGATGAAACATATGATTATTTTTCTTCTAATAAAAACGAAAAATTTCATTTATTTCATTTAATAACATCTATGTAAAACACTCTTATCACAAACTTCTTCATTATTAAAAAAACACTTTCAAACATGATCCCAACAATCTCCCACATTAGAGTTTGTTTCCATAATCGATTCATAAATCACTAAATATGGTAAATTAATAATGTGTATCACTTAATGAAAATTATAATACTATTCAATCATACTAATTATAGGAAAAAATATTTATTTACTAGAAAACCCATGATGATCAAATGTAGTGAATCATGAATCATTGTTATATTTTTTCTGGACATTATTCAAATATCCCCCTTACTTAGAATGAAAGTATTCCTACAAACACTCCAAAAAAATATTATAATAATTCACACAAAAACAATATTAGTTCCCTACTTACCCACAACCCTACTAAATATATTCATTATTTAAATTTTTATCACATATCAAAAGATATATATTTAAAAAAATTCCCCCCTTGAAAACAATATCTAAAGACTAGATGAGAGGGGTGAATAAACACATAGCTCATCATTGAAGAGAAATTGGGTAGATTCCCATTTGAAATGTCATTTTGAAAAATGATTATTTTGGTAATATATTTTTATAAATTTCAGTAACTTTCTCTTATTAAAAAATATACTCAATAATCAATTCATTATTCTCCAAATTCTCTTTGATGACGTTATATTTGATATCAATATGTTTTTAATGAGAATGTCCTATAATATTTTTTGTATGGTTGATAGAACTCTGATTACAAAACCCCCAAATAAAGGGTTACATGAAATCAATTAAAATGTTTTCTAGTGGTCTCATCATCCACATATGTCGGGTAATAGATCGAGTGGGAGAATCAAAGTCACCTTTATCCATTCTAAGAGTTAATGAATTATTCTTCTATGTTTTCCAACATATACAATGTTTTTATAAAATGAAAACCACAACATATGTGGATTATTAATCATTAATATTTTGTACATAATCATAATATAAATATTCAAAAATACATAACATTATGGGATATCGTACCAATATATGAAATCTATTTGGCCATTGATATATCGAATAATTTTTTCCACAGACAATGTGTGTGACTATCTTGTAAAACTATTTCACCTTCAATATAATTTTAAATTATAAAAAAAATTTCCAGGAGGTAATAAAACACAAAATTTTATTGGTAATCATTTGAAACGCGTTTGAGTAATCTTAATTACCTTATCCATCTTTAATCAACATGGTTTTCCCATGATGTTAGTGTAGAAATTGGTTTCAAAATTTCCTTTCAAAAATTATATATTGGTTATTTAGCATAATTTGCTGGATTATGAAAAATGTGCTTATTATTTTGTAAGATTTGTAACCCATGAATGTATTTCATTTAACCCAGTAGGGACATCTCAAACAATGTTAATATCTCTATAAAAAATTTTCTCATTTTGATTACTCATTTGACACTTAGATAATGTCATCAACAAAAAAAAATTATAGTAATAGAAAATTCCAATATTTATTTTATGTAAACAATATATTCGACTATCTTATTTTAAAAATCATCTTTCTTATGCTGGTATTCAAATTGGAATACCATTCCACTGGTTTTTTTCATATCTAATACAAGGAGTCCTTAAAAACAAAAATATAACCTTTACCCTTCTGAACAAATATGCCACATGGTAATTCAATATAAAATTCATCATATATTTATTCATTAATAAATGATGACTTTACATCGATAAGAAATATTTTTATCTTATGTGGGAAAAATAAAAAGAAGTATTCTAGTTGTTTCTATTCATGTAATAAATTAAAAAAACCATCAAATTCAATTCCCTCTATATTTGATTACCTTTATCAAACTAATATTATTTTGTTTCTTATCAATTCCCCATCTTCATTCAAAATGATCTAGAAAACACAATTTTTTTCAAAATCATTTTTCCATTTAGTGGAGGAATGAGTTCTTATGTATTATTTTTCTCAATATGAACCAAATATTCATTCCCTGCCTATATCCATTTATGATGATCAAAATATTCATTCCCAACATCCTATAAAAATATTAATAATAAAAATGTATCAGTAATAGATTTAGATGTTCATATTGTTTTAACCATTGGATATTTATCCAAATTATTGTTTATCTCAAACTTTCACCCTCAACCTATGATAAGATATTCATTATTACTCTTCATTTATAAAAGAATCTGAACTAGATTTTTCTTTTTGAGTAAGATTAAAATTGTTTCCATCCATATTAGAACACATTACTATACATATTTCACCATTTTCATCTTCTCTATCTGAATGTTTTTCTTTAGAATCTTACATAGATATTTTAATAACTCTTATATAAATATAATTAAATTATTTTCCAACCACATTATTGAAATATCAATATCCTCTTTCTTATAGTGCATTTCCCATAAAAATTCAATTTTCACCTCCCTTATGATACATTCCTACATTTCCGAATTTCTTATTTAGATGCGTAGACTCATGAAAACTCTTATTTTTTTCATAGATATAGATATCACAAAAAACATTTTATAAATATCCATATCATATATTATTTTATAGAAACATTTTTTTGAATATAAACTGAAATTCTCAAGGACTACCTCCAAAAGTAATGAGATGGACCATGATAAAGTTACATTGTTCTTCCCATTTCAACCAGACTTATGTTTTTTATTTCAGAATATAAATTTTATTGAGTAGTGTATGGTTTCATGAAATCAAAAAAATTATATTCTTTTAAATATTACATTCAAAATAGTCATTTTTTTAATTTTATACCATATTATGTTCTCAACAACAACACTAAATAAAAACCTTAATTATAACATTTTATTCTTGAAACTAGTATACAATTTCATAATGTGTAACATATGATTCATATACATAACCCATTTAATGTGCGTAAATTAATTAATGATTTTAATGAAGTAATTATCTATGTTATTTTATTTCTATCACATATTCAGAAAAATTGATGAATAAATTAATATAATGAGTCATTATAAACAAATTTAAACTTCTATATACATGTCATTTATAATATTTAATTCTAATAAAATATTAAAAATAATCTCTTCTTCTTAAAATATTAGAAATTCCATGTACGCTACATTCTTTGATAACATTATTATTTTTCTCTAACACATATTTCATATAATTTTAGGCCACAAATGATTTTATTTTATAATACTCAATTGACATGAATTTTCAATCTCACCAATATGGATCATGTATACTTTTGTATGTTAAGATCATGTAAATATTTCTCTATCTTCTTTTGTTTTAAGAATATTTACATATTTTTTAAAAATAAAATTCATTTAATTAATAATTTTTTTTGCTAATACTTAAAATGATGTGTTTCAACCCATCAACAAACAAATTATTCCTAAACAATAAATTTTCTTCCCCAATAACAGCTGATCAAATGCATTTGATTTTGAAAGATTCATCACTTCTAAATTTCCTTATTCCATATTTAAAGTATTTATAATTATAAAAAAAATGTACCTCCTATCATATGAGAAGAACACTGACTATCCATGATCTATGGTGAAACTCCTAAAGACTTCATAGAATGTTATCTCATTAAAGTAATTCAATAGCTTGTACTACACACAACATTGAGTTCAAGCGCACCACAACTTACCAATCTTGCTGTTAAAAAAGCTGTTATGAATAGTATTAACTTTATTTTTAATTTTATATAATATATATAATATTAAAATATATATTATTTGTTTCTTAGACATAATATAAGAACAGATTTATTTTGTCAGATAAACGGATTATTTTAAAAAAAATGAAATTTTATCGCTTTTTTAGGGCGATCCTTTTATTATGACCAATATTTTACACTTTTAAATATTCAGTGAAATGAAAATAAATTCTTATTTATATTTGAGAAAAAAAAAATTATATTGGATAAATTTTTCTTACTTTTCTGATAACTTTAATATTTTGACGAATAGTGAAAATTAATGCATTTTAATTAAAAACAACTTTTTAATCGAAATAACATATAGTGTTAAATTTTGAATTTTAAAGGTTTTTAAGTATTATTAGATTATATTTTTATCATTTAATACCATTTTTTTCATTATAAGTAATTACACATTTATATTTGAAATAGACACATGTCAATCTTTTGATAGTTTTCACATTTAAAAAACTCAATTTTTGGTTTTGACAATGGGAATTAATTATAAATTTAGAAATGAAACATCTATTTTTTGAATTTTCTAAAATTTAATTCATTTATTAATTCATAATATCATAATTATCATAGGGTTAATTTTTCGTATTTTTCTAAAAAGTTTCAATTATTGATGAATAATGAAAAACACTGAGTTATTATTTAAAACAGAATTTTTATTTAAATAAATATTTATTTAATTTTAATTTATTTTATGTAAATTTTATATATATAATACCTATAATGTTCAATTTAAATAATTGGAGGCATTTTATAATAAAAATAGAAGAAAAAAAATTTATTGAAAATTTTATCCTCTTTTACCCACCTTCTAGGAACGTTGAAAATTTTTCATAAAACATAATTTTACCGCATCTGTGAGTTTATTTTACAAAATCTAAGAGACACAGTTGAAATTAGTAATAATATTGTGGTTTAATTAGATAAAAATAATTTAGGTGGAATAGTATCTTTTTCCTTTTATTTACCACGGTTAAAAGTAAATAGGGTAATTAAGGTTTAAAATTATATTATAATTATCCAAACACATCTCTTAGTTATATTGGATAAGTGTAATTTGGACAAAATAAACCATCTAATTAAAATATGATCCATATTGGTCCACTTGGAATAGATTAATAAATTTATTATTATTTTATTTAAAGAAGAGCTAAAAGAGTAAAATTTATTGTTTAATAACTAATTAATTTTTAATAAAGGGCTAAACACAACATAAATTAGACAATAAATAATCATTAGAAAGGTAAAAATGTTTCTTACATAATGGTATTTTATTTATAATTTTCAGACATTAAATAATTTAATTTATTTCTGACATGATGATGATGCAGTAATAACCTTTATAATGAAATATTAAAATAATTGATATTAAAAATATCCAAATAAATGTATATTGATAATCATGATTAATTCTACTAATTTTCTAGGTTAATATTATATTTTAGGGTTTATTTAATAAATTTTATTTGAAGTGATAAAATTTATATGGCATTAAAAAAATACTAAATAGTGTCAAAATTGAAAAAATTGACCTTTTAAAACAAATACTATATTATTAATTGATATAATACTCCTAAAAATCTAATGTTTTTCTAAAGGACATTAAAAATAATATATATTAAAACTGAATCACTTGGGGTTCTCTTGGCTTGTTATAGTATGTTTTTTAGAATTATAATTTATAAATACAAAGAGACGTAGTAAATGTCAAACTATTTAAATACGAGCTAAATCTAAATGATAAGGTTAATATGGTGACCGATACCTATCTAAAACCTATTGGTTGAGAGTTTTTCGAACCATCCGAACATTACACTCAATATACATCATTTTTTAGATTTTATAAATCGATAATGATTTTATAATAAAATAATATTTCAAGCTTTTCCCAAAGTGACCCTCGTCATTCTTATAAAAGGGCACTCCCCCTTCTTTCAAAATCACACAACCAAAGCCATTTGTTCCTATCATACCCAGAAACAATATCCTCCCAACATCCCTTACATCAACTTAATGTCCTTAAATTGAACCTAAAACCAACCTTTGGATCCCTTTTGATCTACTCAATAGGAAACATCAGAAGAAGAGTTAATAATTTCACAACCCCCTTCAAATACTTTTCATCTTCCACATCCTCTTTATTTTTTGATTACATACAAAAATAATAACTCCAGTGCCACCTATATAGTGTGATGTTATTATAAATATGGTATAACTATATTTTTTATTCAATCCGTCTATAAATGAAATTCATTATTCGTTCGAACCAACGACTTATCCTTTCCACGTCGTGGTGTACTTTGTTATTCAAACACTTCATGTTTCGTATGGGTATAATAATGCTTATAAATAATATAAATAATAAATATAATTTGTTAATTATTGTTTATATATGATATTCCATCCAATTATATAAAATTTCACTATCAATATAATGATACTGCCACTCATGCGTACGTACGGGTTACAATCTCTACAAAGCGATAAGATTAATTCCCACATTCACTCTTAAACGTTGATTATAAAAATATATATTATTAATAAGTTTGTAAAATATGACATAATAATTCTTATAGATGTATATATATATGTACTTACATATATCTTATTCACTTACTTTCTTTCTGAATGATATAAAAGCGGTTACAACATTTATGCGTACATACGGTCTACCACCTCCATAAACTGTGCCGTCTATTCCATATATCTATCTAATATAAATATGTATATTAGAAATATATATAATACGTAAATCAAGTTTTATTTTATTGATGTATTTATATCCTTATTTAAATGATACAATCAAGAATAGAAAGTTAAAACCATCATGATAAAGAAAGCGATTATTACCCAAAATGTTAATTTGAATTCAAAATAATTATTAAATTGGTAGTATAATGTCATAAATGAATCATTTATGCTATTATAAATATTAATATGGTTCTGGTATAATTTAATAACATACTATGGTCATTATAGAAGAGGTTAAATGCACCCTCGACCAAAGTAATGTCCAAGGTAGTGGTTAATTTCACAATCTCATTATTATTTGAGGTTGTTTATACGTAAGTATCTACTAGGAAATATTTTTTATACATTACTATGTTCATAAAATTGTTTTCAAATGGATGATTTTAAGTTAATTTTTACTAAAACATCGTTTAAAATGTTCTAAACATTTATTCTTCTAAACCATTCTCATTAATGGTCATGTTTTCAAAATGCCTTTACGGATTTTATAATATGGACATGAAAGTTTTAAAATGTTAATTACATTCCAATGTTTCAAAGTGGTATGGGATACTTTGATAAAAAAATATATTATAAATAAATTTATTTATATGACATTTCATATATTTCATGAAAAATGGATTTTTCTCTCAAGGATTTTTACTGACCATATTCAAATATGTCAACATCTTCTATGGGATATTATTCTTTATTGTGGTAGATTTATTATGATACAAATCTTTCATATTGTATTGAATATTTTGTGATATTTTTTACTTTGGATGTGTTATTATTATACCATTCATGGTTAATGTATAAAGTATTGAAATTTTTTGTTCTAATTTTAATACCAATGTATATGTTATGTTTAAACCTTTTCATATGAAGAATGAATTGGACTTAGTAAGTGATGGGTGGAGCTCGCTATAGCTCCTTGATGCATCAGTAGGTATTATTAAACAAACTAGTGTCTTGGAATAAGGCCTTGAAAAAATATTATTTTTAGTCGTGGGATAAGGCTTTGAATATGTGGTTATAAAGTATGACATTATGCATTCCATCATTTTGAAATTAGATATTGATATCACATGTGATTATTCGATTAGTAGAATATCCATATGAATAAGTAAATTGAATTATTTTATTATATTTTCCATATTATGATTAAGTTTATCATTAAAGTGTTTTTGTTTTAGTACTATAGATTTACTTAAATATTTATTCTTATTTATGAATTTTTTCTCTATATTGTTATCTTTACTAATAATCTAAGCTCATCCCTTTCTATGTTTTATTTTTCCTCGGATGTGAAGATGTATATTATGACTGATATTTAGGGATATTATAAGGGATATGAATGTGGCCAATTGAAACAATTTTTTTATTGTTTTTCATTTTATAATGTAATGTAATGTTCATTTATGTAATCTAATTTCCATTACTGTTAAACTGATCCATGCTTTGGGACTCGATTCCTTGTAATCATGCCATTGTATTAAAATAATGCACCGACTCTGGGTAACTGGGGTCGGAGATTTTCTGTTGGTATTAGAGGATATTTATTACAAACCATGGAAACGTGATTTAGGGAAACATTTATTAGATAACATTACCCTAAGATTGACTTTGGGGATTTGTATAGAACAACTTACTAGAATTTTTGAAAATGTAGAGATTTTTGTATTTTTCAAGCTTTGAATCCTTGTCTGGACAAAAGCAGGTAGTGGTGGCTCTGGCACAAATGTACATAGGAGTTAAAAATCCATCAAGGAGTTTCAAGCATGACCCGGGGTATCCTGGAACATGACAAGGGGCCTTGTTTCACTCCTGGTTATTACAATCCAATGGGATATGCTTAGTATAATTAACATTTTCATTACAATCCATCATGAAGGATTTAGTAGTAAATAATTTCTCAAAGATCACCTTTTATGATTCTAGATTGTATGCATAATATATTCAACATAAGTTAGGTATTTTATAATTTTGTATTAATTCATTGCGATTCATAAAATAACCTAGTGTATGCGATTGTTCTGAAATGGTGCCTAGTAGATGAAATGAAAATTACAATAATATGGATGATTGATTGATTAAGAAGGATTATATCATTCATTATATTATGAAAAAATTTAAAAGAGAAAAATTCTTCCACGTATTCAAATCATATAAGAAAATAGTATTATGGGTTAATATGATAAGTAAATAATTATTTGTCGCATATTGATTTGAAGGGAAGAAAGAGAAGAAAATTATGGAAGAGAGAAAGATGGATAAAGGGAATAGGGAACAAAATATTTTCCCATAAGTCATAACTGTGGAAAATATCACCATGGTAAATGCATGAAGGAAATGGGAGTTTGTTATATGTGTGGAGAAAAATGGAACCAAGTACGTGATTACTAGTGTAAGAAAATGGATTCAAATGTACATTGATTTATCTACAAGGAGTAGGGACACTATGCGAAGCAATGTTAAAATCATCAGAGTATACCCAAATGCTTCTATTTGATAATAATCATGTTATGATAGTACAGAAGATGAAGAGGAATGATTAAATTTCTTCTGTTTTTATTAATTTATTGTTTCATTTGAGTATTTTATTAATGATGTACATATTATAAAAATTATAGAGTATAGATGGATTGTACTGCTGTACTATATCATTAAGGACTTGAGATTGTGTGGAACTAAGAAAACTGACTCAATAATAGGATAATTTTTTTTGGAAAATATATTGTTGAGAGAAATATAAATTATAATATAGTTCTAATAATGAGGTAGTGTTTTTAAAATAATATATTATTTATTTGGAAAAATTATATTGGATGTTCTTGACTACCTTAAAACTGATTAATGATTTGTATACTCAGTCATTATTAGAGTTTTCAACATGTTTGGGAAGAAAAGTTATATCTAATATTCTATAAGGAATAAAGTAGTAATTACACGATCAATAAGGTTTTATGGCAATTCGGGTTGTTATAGTGTTTCAAAAGAATACATGACGAAGGTATTCACATGTTATTACATGGAGAAAAAGATCATAATTGAGATTACCTTCACTATGAGTTTGGATAAAAGTATTTTGGATAAGTCTAAAGGTTGAAATATATTAAGTTTGACATCTGATATAATTGTTAATGTTAAATGATGTATTGTGATTATTTATGGATTTTCATAAAAAGGACAACCTGGAGGTCGGGCGACAACCTGTCACATCCATAAAGGTCGAAATACATGAACCCACAACCAAAGGGGGATAAGGGAGGATCCCCTACAACTGGAATACAAGATTTCATGGTTTTTATAATATAGTTTTTTTATAAATAGTCTGAAAAAGGAATTATAAATTCATTATTTCTACAACCCTATAATATTAAGATAAATTTAAATTCTTTTAATTCTATTTTCTTTTGAGTGAAAGATGAGTTTTTGATAGGAATTAGTTGAAGGATGAAACTCCACTTGTCAAGTATATTTTTTTCTTCTTATTCTATGAATATATTAATTTTTAAACATTAGGGAATGGATCTCAAAACCCAAAATTGTGTTAACCTAAAATATTATGTTTTGATGAACACATGACATTTTAAATCATCATATATTGATGGTTTTGAGGCCCTCAATTTTACACTTGTTTATGATTGATGACCTCAATCACTCCCTATAAATATTTATGCATTTCTTCTTATTATGTATCTCTAATTTCAACCAATTTTGTGCTAATCGAGAACATAAATTTTTTGTGACTTTTTCATTCCCTTTCCATATTATTAAGACTAAATTTTATTAACTCAATTTCCAATATGGGTCTTCCACAGTTTTTTTTTCTATTTTTATCCTTTTATTTTTTAAGAACAATTTCAAATTTTGAGGGCACATTTTATTGACGTAGGGGATAATGTGACTCCCCAAGCCATCATATTATGTTATCCCATTAAAGAAATTTAATATCTTGCGCTACACACAACACTGAGTTCGAGCGCACCAGAACATACCAAAGTAGCAGTTAAAAAAGTGGTTATGAATAATATTAACATCATTTTGAATCTTATATATTTTATATAATTTTAATATCTGGATTATTTGTTTCTTAGACATAATATAATAACAAAATAAAGCTTTCAGATCATAGAAGTATTTTTTTTAAAAAATGAAATTTTACCGCATTTTAAGGGAAAACTTTTTTTAAAACCATTATTTTACATTTTAATATATATAATTTAATTTAATTTAATTATTTTTTTATAATTGGTACATAAAAATTTAGTTTGGATAAATTTTTGGTTCTTTTATAATAACTTTCATATTTTAACGAATAGTGAAAAACTCTACGTTTTATTGAAAACAAATTTTTTAATCAAAATAAATTATATTGTTAAATTGTTAATTTGAAACATTTATAAGTATAATTATATTATATTCTTAACATTTAATAAAATTTAGGATATTATATGTAATTTAAAATCTAAATTTGACAAAATCAAATGTCAATCTTTTGATAGTTTTTACTTTTTAAAACCTCCATTCAGGTTTTTGACAACGATAATTAATTTTAAATTAATAAATTCAACTTATATGTTTTTAATTTGTCAAAATAGACTTAATTTTGGAATTTGGAATGTCATAATTATCTTAGGGTGATTTTTTGGTATATTTCTGAAAACATTCAATTTTGGATGAATAGTGAAAAACACTGTGTTATTATTTAAAACTGAATTTTTATTTAAATAATCATTTATTTTGAATAAATTTATTTTAAGTCAAAATAGATATATAATACCTATATAAGTTCAATATAATTAATTTGTGTCATTTTATAATGAAATTAGTTGTATAATTTTTTATTGATAATTTAATCACTTTTACCCACCTTATAGTAACGTTAGTATATTTTCATGAAACCTAATTATATAGTTTCTATGAGATGAATTTAAAAAATTAGAGAGACATGGTTTACAATAGTATGTAAAATGTGGTAAAATAAGATGAAAATAATTTTTGGTTGATAGCAACTTGTGACATATATTTAGCACGGTTAAAAGTATATAGGGTAATTAAGGCTAAAAATGATGTTTTAATTACCTTAACACATGTCATAATTCTATTAGATAAGAGAAACTTCACCCAAAAAAACATAGGAACAAAATATGATCCTCTTTGGTCCACTATGATTAGATTAAGAAATTTAATATTATTTTACTAAAAAATTGTTAAAAGAGTTAAATTCAACGTTTAATAACTAAACTAATTTTAATATAGGGTTACACAAAACATAAATTAGACTATAAATATTATTTATAAATATAAATATATTTCCTAAATAATTGTATTTTATTTATAATTTTTATACATTAAATAATTTAATTTATTTTTGACAGAATGATGACGCAATAATTACCTTGATAATGAAATATTAAAATAATTGAAATTATAAATATACAAATATTTTTAAATTAATAATTACGATGAATTAAACTATTTTTATTGGATAATATAAAATTTTAGGGTTGGTTTAATATATTTTATTTTTATGGCTTTCAAAAAAATTCCAATACTAAATAGTGTCCAAATTGACATAATTGAGTTTTTTAAGAAAATACTATATAATTAATTGATATAATATTATTGAAAATCTAAGGTTCGGCCGAAGGTCATAGATAAGGTAATATATATTAATATTTAACCACTCGTGGTTTTTTTGGATTGTTAAATTATATTAATTAACCATATAATATAAAAATACAAAGAGACGTGGTAAATGTCAAACAATTTAACTATGAGTTATATCTAAATGATATGGTTAATATGGAAACTTAAACCAGATTAAAACCTATTAGTTGAGAATATTTATACCCATACACACCATGGTTTAGAAATAAATCATTTTTTAGTCATTATAAACCCTAAATGATTTTATTATAAAATACTATTTCAAGCTTTTAATAAAATGACCCTAACCCCTCTTATAAAAGGGAACTTCCCCTTATCTCAAAATCACACCTCCAAATCCATTTGTACCCGCAAAACCCTTCCCAAATATCCATCCAACTTCCCACACATCATCTTATAGTTCATAAATTGGTCAGAAATCCAACCTATGGAGCTCTTTTGATCAACTTAGAAGGAAACACTAGAAGAAGAGGTAATAATTTCACCACCCCTTTAAAGTTCTTTTCATCTTCCACGTCCTCTTTATTGATTGATTCCATACCAAAATTATAAATCCAGTACCTCATACATACATTTATGTCATTATAAAAATGTTAAAACCATTTTCATCATTCTATTCGTCCGCTAAATGAAAAATTCACCCTTTGAGTGCACGTAAGGCTTATAGTCTCCACGTCGTGGCGTAGTTTGTTATTCAAACACTTTATTATTTTTATTGGTACAGTAATGAGTATAAATGATGTAAATAATAAATATAATATGTTATTTATTCTGTTGATATGTTATAACATCCAATTACATATTATTTCACTATCAATATAATGATATTGTCGCTCGTGCATAAGTACAGATTCCAGTCTCCACGACATGAAGAAATTCATTCCCACGTTCACCATTCAACGATAATTATAAAAATATATATTTTGAATAATTTTGTAATATATGAAATAACAATGCAACTGGATATATATATATATATTGTGTGTGTGTGTGTGTTTACAGAAAAATATCTTATTCACTTACTTTCGTTCAATACGACATGAAAACAGAAACATAGTTTATGCGTACATGTGGCATACCATCTTCAAAAACGGTTCCTTCCATTTCATATACATATCTATTATAAATATTAACATTGTAAATATATATTATATAATACTAATGGTTTATATTTTTGAGTTATTTAAATCACTATATAAATGATACGATCAATAATAACAAGTTAAAACACATAAGATAAAGAAAGCGATTATTTCCCAAAATGTCAATTTAACATGAAAATAATTATTAAATGGGTACTATAAATCCATAAATAAATTATGTATGATATAATAAATATTAATATAGTTCTGGTATAATGTAAAAACATAATATGGTTATTTTACAGGAGGTTAAATATACTCTCGATCAAAGAAAAGTGCAAGGTAAGGGTAAATTTTACAATCTCTCTATTATATGAGGTTGTTTTTACATTATTATTTTATGGGACATATTTATTATCCATTTTCATGTTTCATAAAAGTTTTTTAAAAAGGATTAATTGATGGTAATTTCTTTTAAAACATAATTTTAATGTTTTTAGGGATTTATTCTTCTAAACCTTTTTCATTAATGATCATGATTTCAAATCGGTTTTAAGGATTAATTTATATAGACATGAATGTTTTAAAATGTTAATTCCATTAAAATGTTTCAATGTGGTATGAGACACTTGTATTCAAAACAGTCTTTTAAAATAATTCCTTTATTTGTCATTTAAATTATTTCATAAAAAATTGATATTTCTCTCAATGATTTTTACTGATCATTTTCAAGTATGTCAACATCCATTATAGGATATTATTCTAGATTGAGGATGATTTATTATGATACAAATATTCTATATTATATTGAATGATTTGTGATATGTTTGACTGTGGATGTGTTATTTTTACACCATTAATGTTTTATAGATAAATTACTGACATTTTTTAATCTAGATTTGTTACGAATGTTTATATTATTGTTTAATCCATTTCATATGAGAAATTATATAGACGTATTAATTGTTGGGTGGAGCCCGTTATTGCTCTTTGATGCATTAGTATGTCTCATGAGACAAACTAGTATCTTAGAACAAGGCCTTGAAAAAAACTTATTTGTATTCTTGGCCCAAGTCCTTGACTATGTGGTTATAAAGTCTGGAATTATGCATTCCATCATTATAAAATTAGTTATTGACATTACATGTCATTATTCAACTAGTAGCACATCCATGTGAAAATGTAAATGAAATTATTTGATTTATCTTTTTTATTTTAGGCATAATTTTATTTATAAAACACTTTTTTAGTTTTATACATTTTCATAAATATTTATTATTATTTATGAATGATTTCACAATATTTTTATTCTTATTTGGAATCTAGGATCACCCCTTTCCATGTTTTATTTATTCCAAAATGTGAAGATGTATATTAAGATAGACCTGCACAGATTGTCTAATGGATATGAATGTTGTCAATGGAGACAATGTTTTTTTATAATGTAATGCAACGTTCATGTATGTAATCTATTTTCCAAGACAATTAAATTGATCCGTCCTTCAGGACTTGATTCATTGAAATCATGAAAATGTATTAAAATAATGCACCATCTTTGGGTAACAAGGGTTAGAGCGTTACATATGGTCAATCACCTTATTTAGCATTGAGAGAGGTTTAGAAATAAAATCTTTTGAATTACCTTTATCTTTCATCACATACATATTATTATAGATGTCAAAAATGATTTAATATTGGTGGGTGTAAAACTAGATATCATTTGGAATGATTTCATGGTTATTCTCATCTTTCAATAATAGATTCCAATGGTTGAAATATATTGTCAAAATTCAATCCCACGTTATTAGTCTTCATCAATTTATCTTTCTCATAATTCATCCTTTGAGAGTATTGAATCCCCCAAAAACATTTTTGTATATAATATATTATTTATTTGTTATGATTTTTATTTTTCCAACATATATAATACATATTCCATAGTCCAACATCATACTAATATTGTCATTAGAATGTATATTTACCTCTGAAATGTATTTGTTGGTTAATTTTGTGATTATATTTATCTGCAACCTCATTTTCATTAACATCATGACTTTTTTTAGTCCCATAATTTTTGTTCTCTACCAAAAACATCATATTGAACTAGGTTTCATTTTAATTCTTATTAGAACAAGAAGGTGTATGAAAATTTTCAAACTTGTAACTTTATGAAGCTTTTGATTTTTCAACTTTATTTTTTCGGCCACATGAAAAACATTACCATAATTATTATTCTTATAAAGAATTAATAATTATTATTTACCATTAAAGTTAATATTTTATCAATCTTAGTGTCACCATTTTTAAAGCTTACATCAACTTTGTTGATATAGTTTTTATAACAATGAACCCTTTACTCATATTTAGAATTATTTTTAACAATTTACAATTCTTATTCATTTTCATTGAACTTCACTTTAAGATGTTCATTCAGATTATTTTCATTATCAAAGATTTTCTTCAAGACATCATGATCATCTAGAATAATAAATTTCTCATTAAAAAAGTCATGGTTTCATTATGATTAAAATTAATTTTTCAATTTCCTTTTTCACTCTAAATAATTATATTTTTCTCATGAATTCTTCATTTCATATTTTAGATGAAATTATAATCGAGTTTCATCTTAATTATAACTTCTTCTTCTATACTCTTTTTTGTAGACAGAAAAAATGAAATTAATCTATCTAGAATTCATTATATACTATTTATATTAAACAACATCATCTACTCCTTCGTCATATTTAGATACAAAAAATCTTCTTTTGGATATGGAAAATATTTAAGCATTCCCTTTTTAATTTAATGTAACCATACCACCTTGTTTAGTTCAAGATCATCTCTTCCTTCTATAATCTTCATAACTATTATCTTCATTCATTTTTGTAGGTAAATTTTTAGAATTTTTCGAAACATCTGCACATTCATTGAATTTTATAGGATGTTTCCCATTATTCTTTCAAAAAACTCATTTATCATTTTTATAAAACAATGATAAACCCAATCATGATTTTTTAAAACCTCATTTTCAAAAATTAGAATCACTAGAATAATTTCAATAAATAATAGTATATTCATTTTATTTCTATGTATCCTTGATAGAAATATCTCGATAATGTTTTGTTATTTCATTTCATAAATTTATCCTTTCACATTTCATAGCTATTGAGAGTACTATGAAATTAATAGAAACTAAATGTTTAGGAACTCTATTTTCCAATGAATAAAATTTGGAATCAAACATGTTTGGGATAATTATCAAGATATTTAAAAACATAGTATAATGGTGATGAATTTAAAAAATTCATTAAATATTTACAGCTATATCATTTAACTGGGAAAATAGGCTTCCAACGGATTTATACTCATCTATATTGATATTATTATACTTCAATATCCATATTTTTTACATTTCCTTCATTACATTTTCATTTCCTTAATTAATGTCTTTAAGATTCACTGATATATGTTTTGTTGTGGAGTAACCCTTCACTCAGAGAAAATCAAATTTAGAATGTGATAGATTATTGTGTTTTTATCTCTTCCATCATTCCCATTAATATTTTGGTCCACTGATGTGACTGGGGATTTTTCATCAATAAGAGGAAACACATTTATATATTTTTACAAAACATGATTCCAAAGGGACATAATATAAGGTAACATTCTATCTTTCCTAATGTGATTGTTCATAATATCAAATGCTGGAAACATTGTACTATTCATAATATTTAGATTCTTCATAGAAACGTCCCATAAAAAACATCATCAAATAGTAAATTAAGATATCCCTGGATCTGATTCCATTTAATATTTTTCAACTGGGATAAATGAATTACGTAGAGGGGGGGTAAATCATTAATATATTTTTATGTTATTATTTCTTTTATTTTAGAAAAAACATTACCTCATTAAAATGATTTATCACTTTTCTGAAGAAAACACAATTACACAACCAAAAGAAAAAAATATTTAAAAAGAACAATACTCAACCACAATATGTACGTCTATGGAATGGATTATAAATATATAATACGATAAAATACATTAAAAAAATATTATTTTATGTGAATATAATCTACAAAAATACACCATCGCATATGTGTAACTTTATGATCGATACAAAAATTCATATATACCTTCTAGAACAAGTAATGTAATACTTGTTTGTGTAAGATGTTAAGAAAAATTATGGAATTTCATCCAAAAATGTTTTTATGATGTCTTATCAACAATCACATTTGATAAACTTCATATCAACTGATATCCTTTCAACCAATAAGTAGCATTGAAAATATATGAAATTCATAATGATACATAGTCTGATATCCTATTGGTATTATCTAGTATGATTTCCTAGTATAGAAACATAACTCTACCAGAATACTATTAAAACAATTATAAACTAATTTTTCCTCAGTCTGGAAATCTATGTCCGATTTTAGTGTCTGGTGACCAAGTAAAAATTGATAACCAATGAATATGATCTCCATTTTCTTCTTCTAACAATAAAATTTTCATAGGAAAACACTATATGAAAACCACTTCTCTATAAATTGTAAAAATTAAATATCTCATCATCTTTATGTGAACATTGTTCTGATATATGATAATGTACAATTTAATACCATCCATCTGTAGTGTGCAAAAAATGTTTTAGGATAGAATAGGAAATATTTTTCATCTTGACGAAATTTCCCCAAACATGAAATTAACTTTCATTTTTAATAAATACTTGACTTCTTGAGTGATTCCAAATTTTTATAGATTCATCTGAAACATTCAAGAAAATTATTTTTGCTTCATAATATATGACATTTATTTGGTCTAATTACTATTTTGATTTCGTTATTATGTTGAAGTCATATGTTCACTCTAATTTTCATGGCCTACTTTGTAAAAAATTAGAACTGAAGAATTCTCATTATGAGGTCCACTGGAAAGCATAATATATTGAAACCATTATTCCAAAAGTATAATCGTATCATTTAATGATTTCATCTATTTTTTGAATCTCTTCAACAGATTCAATCCACCTTTTAAAAACACTTCCAAAAACTGATCAAACAATTCTCCTTTTTAATCTTTTCTATAAACCAATGATTCTGTTTTAGATGATGTTATCGACATCATAAAAAATTTGAATGATCTATCATTTTCTCACTCTGATTGATCAATTTCATCCCCATTATAATGAATTTAACCAACTTATTATCTGATAACTCTTGAGCTACTTATAAAACAAACAACCTTTCTTCTTTCTTTAATGAAACACATGTTAAGTAAACATGAATCCCTTTATTCTTGTACCTATTGAAAAAATAAACATTTTTATATAAAAATCGATGAATACATTATTTTCCTTCATCAGTTTGATCATTTTTTGACTCTCCTACATGTATCGATCCCAAAATTCTTTAATACTTTTTTTATCAGTCCTAACAACTACCGATAGAAATAATTTTTCCTTCAATTTTTTAGAAAGACTGAAACATCCCATCCATCCTCAGTGGCCTAAGAAATCAGGAAGAAGTTACGTGTCCTTAAGATACATCCCCATGATACCAAATGATGGATTTCAATTCCAAAGGGATTATATACATTTAGGTTATGATTTAAATATTGAAAATAGAACATCCAACCAAACAAGACATAACAAATTAAACCACAACATAATATATGATAACAATGAAATAAAACAACAATTATTTTTATATCAATATCAAATAAAAAATTACCATTCATGATGACTACAAAACAACCTTGTATACAGGAAAAAACTATATAAACAGTACTCAAAGGAAACCCAGCTCCATAGCTCCAGCCTAATCCGCGGTCCACTCTAATAAATATCACAAGTATCCTTATTCACCACTGTAAAAGTGTGATTCTTTACCATTTTCAGTATAATGATAAAGAAAATCTACAAAAATAACAAATTCTCCAAAGTAGGGGTGAGTAATGAAAATCATTAGGCTTTCCCAAAATGACTTCCCAACTCATGACACTATGATAGAACATGTAGTCACATTTACGTAAAATAGTTTATCAAAAAAATTCTTAAAATAGTTTCTGTCTGAATATAATATCGACCCATTGAAAATAAGTATTCAAAAAACAATATTGAGTCCCAGGGAATGTATCGAAACAATTTTTAAAAACCTTTTCAAAATTTAAAATTTTCCTTACCTCATTGTGTTATATATATCCACACATCCAACCATTCATGTTACATGGACCACCATATACACGTGAGTGGTGATTCATCGTTTCGTTAATTTTTCAAATAACGATATATTTGATAGGGGATAAACATTACCCATATTCATTCTACTAATGACGATGGAGTCCCCTTACCCTTATATGCACCTAATTCACCGGAACAGACACAACCATTATGGAAGAAACCAATGTCAAAAGAACCAATTCAACCATTTCAACTAATCCAATATTTTTTTGAAAACCATTCAAACAAACTATTTCAATTAATCCAGTCCTTTTACTGAATATTTATCCATGAATCAAAAAAAAATTATTTTGAAATCATCATTGAAAAAACAACCTACACATTTCACATTTCACAAATATTTATAATTTCGACAAATCTGTAAACCATCACTATAGAGGGTTTATAACATCATTTTCACATCATTTTCACATCCAAATCAAAGAAATACTATTAATTTCAAAAGAAAAAGAGTATCCTTCAGTTCACCCCACATATCGAATAAGAAAGGCACATTATTCTTTTTTGAGGATAAAATCTTGAGTAAGGATTGTTTTAGGAAAAAATGAGGGGTTAATAATTTAATCTGAAAAAGATCAAATAAGTCATCAACCATACCAAAGACCACTATCTCAAGTTGCATTATAATTCATTGGTTACCACATGGTTTGGAAACACCGTGCACAGCACATGAATCTTCACATTATCATAGGTCCAATTGTGCATTGTTTTTAATAGGTGTTAAACCATTTACCCAAACCAATCATAAATTGTGAACCTTTATAAATAACCCAAAACACTCTATAAGGTACCCAAACTCTCCAAAATTTCACAAAAAATACATTGAAATCATAAAAATTACAGTGATATATTTACGTTCTTGAAATGGGGGTCCTAATTTCTCCCCACCATTGACCTTTTCATACCGAAAATGTAGAAAACCCTAATTTAGATGAATTATTTCTAACCATTTATCTTTCATTTCCTTCATTCATTATCATGACCATTCTGTAATATGACATTTTTGCGAGATATCCTTTAATAGAGAGATATAATTTCCTTGAAAGACATTCTACTTATTATTCTCATTCTGCACCTGATTATGTGCTAATTAAGAATCCATCTTATGGTCAATGTGATCTCATAAAATCACATGGTAATGAATGTGAATATACTATTTTAGTAGAGATACATGGAAAAATTATGCACTGTAATGAACCATTGTGGAAATAACAAATGATATTCCACCTCACTAACCTATTCCAATATCTAAAAAGGGTATATGTATCTATGATATAAATTTTTATGAGTCTTAAATCATTAATTTATAGGCCTTAGAGAGATCCCATGTAACACATGAACACTCACATATAATGTCAACAGTCAGTGGCGATGATCTGCATATGATTTATGATGACTCTAGGTCATCTCTATCTATTTCCTAATCAACTATATCTTCTCTGTTGTGTTTTGGATATACCTCGGTCAAAACAGTAATGGATCACCTATTTTAACATAAAAATGTCGATAATGAAAAGGATTCCCATAAAATTATACAAATACAGACATATTTATCAGTTCTGGATAACTTTTGTTAATCAATAACTCCTCTAAAGGTATGTTATCTTCCCAAGGGCCCTAAAACCACTATTATTTCTTGAAACATAACTTAAAATGTTTAAATCATCCTTTTGTATTGTCAATCTATCTATGGATGATATGATTTAATCATGGTCAAAAGTGTACCACTGGATTTCTATGAGGATTTGTAGAAATGAGATTTTAACCTCAGATCTTTGTCTAACACTTCGAAACTAGTATTCCATGGCCCATTACCACTTCATGAATATAGATTTTTTTTGAAATTCATCCATGATATGAGGTTCCAAAATATGAATTAAATAATCAGACATTCTAATTCGATCCACTATCACCTATATGGAATCTCATTTCTAAACCATTCATCGGATACATGTTACAAAATCGCTAGATATTTTCTTTCATCTCCACAACGGAATATGAAAAGACAAAAATATAACCACTGGTCGATGATTCTCTATCATAACTTTATAAAAATATATGGATCTTAAAATAACTCAAACACCATTAATTTTATACTGATCCACTAAAATTTTCTTTCAATACCATATACAGGTTTTGTAATCTAGTAATAACAAAACATCTTGAATCGTGGTAAACATAAATAATAATTTGTATACAATTCATTGTTATGGCCATCCAATTTCGAAACTACAAGACTGAACACCCATTCAACATCTAGACCTCAATGGTATTCCCACCATTGTGTGATAACCAAAAATCATTACATTCTTTCCCAGTTTTTTATTCCTCACTAATTCCCTCCAACAAATCAGAAACAAAAAACAAGTAATAAGCACAAAACTTCACCACAGTCTTCACATTCATTGTGAATATTATCTAAGGGTGACATAAAATTCCACTTATCAGAAGATTCTTTTAGAAGTTGTTCATATGGTTTTATTCTTAATGATCCTACCATGGTATTTCATTTACCCATGTATATATTAGTTAAATTCCATGCATTTAGATATACTCTATCCAACTTCTTTATTTTATGTTCAAATATCATGGTGGGAAAATATGATTATACTATTATGATTTATAAACACTATTAATTTATCACCGAAGAGGTAACAAAGCCATATCATCAAAGGATATACTATGAAAGCATAATGAACTGATCATTTTGAATGATAATTTTTTAAGGAAAATTTTTGCTATATTATTTTGTACACAACAAAGCTGTATCCCATTAATAAGGAAGTCGGTACAATTGAAATGTTACCATTGGGTTTTGATCATTATATGACCATTGGTAAATTATGTTTGTGGTTCAATATGAAATTTTTAAAATTTAATAATAATAATAATTTTAACATTATAATTAGGAATATAAAAAGAAATGATAATGGTTAATTAATGCTGAAAGAATAAATGATGGCCTCAACCAATAGAGTCATCTCTTACAAATACAATTTCATAGATCTTTTGAAGGGGGTAGTTTCACTAGGCCTTTCTCTTGACCAATCTCAATCAATGATTTAATACGTTATTCTTGAAAAAAATATCATATGATGTCATTTTACCATAGTGGAAATTACCACTTAGATGTTATTAATTGAGCTGCCCCATGAATATGTCACCATCACAATACTCTACTTTATGTCATATGAATATTTTATAATGGGTTATGTGTCAAGACATATATTACATAATTCATAATTCCTCCACATGAATAAAATTATAGTCCAATCATTTTTTAAATTAGTTTTTATTATAAATGTTATGAATTTGATAAATTTATTTTCCAGATAGAAAATGTACATTTAAGATAAGATATAATTATGATAATTAAAATGGAATTATTAATAATTTTTTTATTAATGGCATAGTATTATTGATACACTATTATGTAATATTAAATAATAAAATATATTTATTTTTGAAATGAAAAAATTTGTATTGTGCATTTTACTAGAAATTATTTATCTACTATTATTTTTAATAAATAAGTGTTTTTATATTTAAAAGTTAAATTATTCATCTATATAGAATTATTATTAAAAAATAGAAATACTTTTCAAAATTATCATGTCATAATTATTTTAGGGTGAATTTTTGAGACTATTCTAAAATACATTAATTTTTTTGGAATAATAAAAATATAGTTGGTGGTTTTTGGTTGGTTTAAATAAATCATAATGATGTAATAAGTAATATAAAATTATCTTCAACAAATTTAGATTACATGAATATAATATGTGTATCATGTTCCCAATAACATTTAAAAATACCATGGGAATTCCCATGGAAGTTCATTTACCACTACCTAGGTGTATAATGAAATTATTTAACAAATCCTCATTTTTTTCAATATATACCGCCAATTTGGGAATTTTGTTTCACTAAAAATTCATCCTCCAAAAATATTTGGTTATTTTGAATCTCATTTATTCCTCCCTAATTATATTTACTCTCATATGTTACCAATATTCTAGTTATAGGAGTTACTCTTCATGGTAAGGAAAATCTAAACTTCACTTTTTTTCCTTTCATTTTCTATTTTTTGTTTTATATCATTAAAATGTACATTATAAGTAATTATGTCCATTATATTCAATCCCTTAATATTTTTAGATACTTATAATATTGGTTTACCATTTTCCCTTCTCTTTTTAATGTTTTCTAAAACCATGTTTCATATTGGTTATGCTACCATATTTTAATCTAAAAATTTCTCTCTTTTTCTCAAGAGATTATCTTATTTTCAATTTTGAATAGATAAAATTATTATTTTTAAGGGGTATTCAAATAAATATGGAAATTACCTATTTTAATCTTTTTATCATAAATTAAATCCAATTTCCTTTTTCGTGTGATAATAATTGCATAATGATATTTTCATTATGAATCATTTTAAATGTCATGGTTTTGATTTGAAACCCATTATTTTGATATCTACATGTTATTTATAATTAAAACTATTACGATATGTGTTCTTCACAACAATTAATACATATTAAGGGCTCCCCATAATATCACTACAATACATCAGTTAGTGAATATTATTTCTTAGTATGAAATGTTTTCTGATAACTTGGTGAAAAAAAACCTTGGTTATTTTTATGACACATCAGTGATATACATTGGTGATATGATTATTAATTTACCAATTAAATTTTTTATAAGACTTTATATATTATGATTTATGTTAGTTTTTACTATGATATGTCTATTTTTCCTATTATCTTGCATTTATTATACTCATCTACTTCTTATCAATAATTCTCCTGATCACCTGAAAACTGTTTCCCATGCATTCCATTATTGGGCCTTATGATCACCCTTTCCATTGATGAATCCCTAGGTTATTAGATTCAATAAGTGTACCCAATAAGAAAAATTTTGGTATTCATTCAACAAGAAAAAAATATTTTTATTGTTTTCATGTATTGTGTACATTTTCCCCAACAAACTAAACATTGAAAGAACATTTGATTATTACAATCTTCTGAAATAATTATTTAATAAAAATATTGGATGTAAAATTTGGTATCAATGGATAGTTTAGTTGATTATGTAAATTAAAATTTTACAAATTTAGTAAGAACCATATAGAAACATTTAAATGAAGGAAAACATCATGGTATTTTGGTGATATATTATGTATGTAGATTCTAAAAAAATCTATCTCTGGATAAAAACATGAGGACGTGGATCTAAAATAGATGTAACATGGGGTAACAACTCTGAAAAAATAAATTGGGAATGACTCAATGTAACATGGAACATAAAATTGGGCCTTTCTGTACTTTAGGTTTGACATACTCGAGTGATATGTTTGGTTAATGACATGATTTTTATTAAAAATTATAAAGGATATATAGAAAATATAAATATTGATAGAGAATAACATCTTTAAGCATTATGTTTTAAGTCATGAAATTCTGTTAGAATTTTAATATTATAAATGAAAATTCATTGTTTACTAAGGATGTCTTCTTTTATAAAATGGAGATAAAAAGGAGAAACTACATAAATGGTGAGCACAACAGGCAAGGAATTGACGTCCTTTCGATGGAATCCATAATAGAAAACATCAAAAGAATTGTGAATTCAAATACTAATGTGATAGTAAATAACATGAATCATTCCAATAGATTATATTCAACTTTAAGCGATTAACTTTATTTTGAGGCCTTTATGAATCAAAAACTAAGATCTTTTAGTGGATGTACAACACCAATGTTTACTGAAATATGGATAAGATCGATAGAAAAGATCTTTCCATTACTACTTTTTTAAAAAATATAATATTTCACCCTAGATCTATAAAACTTAGTGGGATAACTTGATCAGTAGGTACACTAATTAATTTCATGATGAAATGTGGGGATATTTATGAAAGGTGGTGTGTAGAGTTTAGGGTAAAATTCTTCAAAAAATATTTCCTCCTTTTATTGTGAATGAAAATTTGAAATGAATTTCAATATCTAATGATGGAGGAAAAAGAATTTGAGAGAATGTATGAGATATAAATCACAATATATATACCCATAGCAATGTTATGGATCCTAATGGAATTGTTTATAGATTATTTGGTGGAATAAGACCTGATCTATAGATGAATACAGCCTACCGAGACAATGAAAACTATGAGGAGATATTGTGAAGTGATATAAAATAATATTTGGAGTTTTGAGAGAACAATTAGTCCCATAGAATGAAATATAGTAATAGATTTTTGGGAAAAAACATTTGGAGGATATTTGAACAAGGTAAAAAAATAAATTTTTGTAAAGCATCCCACATGCTTCAAATGTGGGAAAGGGAAATAAGGAAACTATACACTCGATATTGGGAAATGACACATGTGTGGAATATTTTTTCATATTTCTTAGAACTGTCATTGTGACGTGAAGCCTCAACATCTCAACATTAATTTTAAAGGGATGATGGTGTATGCTATTCCGAAAGCCCATAACTTCAAATACTGAATGATTGGTAACGTCGTAAATCACTATAAAAATATGAATTTAATGATGGTGAATCACTATCAACCTCATTATTAGACATGGAATTATAATAATAACTTTTCTATAAAGACATCAGATGGTGATGCTCCAAATGCTATGGGGGAAGGTTCTACATTGTTCTTATAAGGCTTGAAATTACATTGTATGATTCTAGTTCTATGTATTCCATTATATTCTCCATATTTTTAATGAATATTGAATCAATACCAAAAATTATTGAGGATGAAATTTTAGTAAAGACACATTAAGGTATTATCCATGTATCAACTGTGTATAGAAACTCTAGTCTTCAATATTGGTGCCAAAATGTTTGCAATGGGAAAATACTCAAAGGGGACACCAATGACAATGGGGTGGCCTCATGAATCTCCATAACGAATTGCTTTAGCTATGATACATTTGTTAGGCCTTTATTCCTTGTGTTTGGTTCAAAGCCACAACCCCCTCTGTGATCGGTATAAAGGACAAATATCCAAGGATCTACTGTTATGACATAATTAATGGAATGATGTGAACCACTAAGGTAATCAGATCGTTGTTATGATCCCTCTAAAATTTATAGTAGCCTCTGTGAGCACTAGATAGGGAATTAAAGAGGCCTCTAGGTTTATGAGTGGATTACATTAAATTCAATGGTTACAAAAAACATCATGTAATCTGCTTAGGATCACAAAGAACCATGTGCCATTGAAATAAGTTGTCAGAGCATCATGACACCTCACACCTATAAATACCAACATTCCCTTAGACACGAAGGATAAATACCATAACTTTTCAGCTTATCAGCTCTGAAATTATGAATAACCCACTATATTGATATGGTTTTAGAAAACTGATCTCTTCATGGTATTTGTGTAATGAAAAATAAATTTTTTCTGACCTCAAATTCAACACCTCTTGAATCAGGGATTCCCTTTGTGATTCCCACTAGCCATCACAAATGAAGGATCTCCCTAAGGGATCTCAGGTCTTCTCGAAGCACTCATGCCTCACGAAGTACCTTCGATTCAAATGTGAACCCCATGCTAAGGTAGGATCACTGTGTTTCTTGATGTACATTTCTTTATAGTGCCACTCTTTTCATGGAACCCAAGTTCCAATAATTCCTACTATTCATGAAAACATACACTTCATGAAGCACCCTTTATATGCATGTATACCCTACACCTAGACTGAGACACTCCACTTCATGAAGCATACCCTATCATTGATTCCCTTCACATTGTGGGGCACCAGAGTATCACAAGGTCCCTTACTATGAACCCATTTACATCTCAAACCCTTATCCTGTATGACTCTCAAGGATTATATAATGTTATTTCATGGACCCTTGGGTAGTGATTCATATTGTGTTGATTAACCTCATTCTTCTTATCAATGGCACAAAAATAGCTATTTTTCACATAGCCACTCTAACATGATTACAATCAATGGATCAACCCACAACCCCATCCCCACATGGAATTGTGGATGCCATAATTTCCCCACGTGTTGGTGGGTATCAGTTATATAAGCCCTAGGGGTGATGAGTGAGTCCTCATCGTCCGAGCTGTAAGGCGTTAAACTACCAATCACCTTCATCCTGATCACATGACATTAAATTGTAGCCTTGTATCATGAAATATGCATGGGGTGCCCCGTCTCGATCATTTTTCATGCCCACTGGTCTCCATATAAGTGAGATCTTCCTCACATGAAATGAGATCCTCATTTCAAGGAATGGAATTTGTCTATGGGGGAGGGAAACCATCTTGGTGTAAGCCTCTAGAATTTCATTTGGGAGGTAGCATCCTTGCTCCTCCCCTCTTCTTCGGTTTTCAATTTCCATAAGAGATATTGGCATCGGGAACTCTGTTACCCCATCCCTTTTCCTTTGGGAGATATCACCATCGAGCTTCCATCATGAAGTATGTCCCAATATCTGTCTCCTTGTGTCGTTAACCATAGGTAATCCCCACCCCGCTTCTCACAAATGAACTTTTCTTGATGTGAGTGTCATGATTTTGCTACCACTTGTTTCACTCACGGAGCAAGATTCACATGGTCTTAGAGTAAGCATCAACAATGGAATCCTTTCTATTACACCTTATCCTATAAGCCTCAAGCACAACACCACCGACCTACATGTACATTGATCATTTCCCCTTTCCAGGATATGTACGTATAAAGCCTTATTTGATGGTCAAGCCCATCACCCATCAGTCTTGTACATTCCACACCAGTCAACCCTCATCATGCATGATGTTAAATTGTGTGCACCTCTCGTACCCCATGATGATAATTTATATGTATACAAACTATGGGAGTTTTTATCCCAATATCATAGACATGTTACGTATGAAACCTCACAAAAGTTCAATACCAATCTACATTATGCCTTTGTTATCCCTCTTTTTTGGATCTTCATCCTTGACCTTTCATAGTGGCATCAGAAAAACTCTTAGACTGCAAACCACATGTAAGACCCAACAAAAACATTGGGTCATTACCCTCCATGCACACCATGATCTAAAGTCTCTCCCTGAACAATGTTGTTTTTGATCTATATCTCCACGATAGGGTACATATGTAGCGTTTTTGAGGTTCAACCCCGAACACTAGTAAACCTATTTGAAATACATGGGTTTCGATCCTTGTCTCCATTGTAGGGTACATAGGAAGCCTTCTAAAGGATTAACCCAAAACGCAGTTAAACATTATATAACCCTTGGTAAGTATCCACATCCTTGGTCCATACCTTAGTGGCATCAGACCAACTTATCCACTCCTAATAACATGAAAGCCAACCATACTGCCAGGTTGAGGTCCTTTGTGTAGACCCTAATTCCATGCCTCATTCTAAACAATGTGAACATTGACTCCCTACCACATGGATACGTAGGAATCCTACCTTAGGATTAAGCAAGTCAGTCATGTCCCATCATGGTCTCTTTCATGAGACATTGTGTTTTGGGAATATTATTCCTTAACCTGATAGTTCTACTTTCCCTGGGTCTCATCCATGAGTCCATTCTAACGGACCACCACATCAGGTGTCCTAAAGCCCAACAAAACAACATTTAAATTGATTTCCTGCCATAGGGATGCGTAGAGATATTATCTTCAGCTAAATCCCAACACTACCATCTTCTACCCAACAGTTCCATCCCACTCTCCATCCACATCATTTAACCTTCCATCATCCATCATTATTCATACAAGGTCCGCCATTACCTAGTGAGATCATTCCATTTATCCAATAACTGCTGCTTATGGAACCAGAAAGCTAACCATAAAAAATCCCCAAACAATCCCCAATCATCCTACTATGATAGTATCTCTTGCGACGGGATTATATCCATGGATAATCACCAATATGTCAATGGGTTTTTTTTCTTTTGTGTACACTTATATTCATAACCGCTTCAAACTATGATGGTTTTGATCCCAGTATTCTACACAGGGTACGTAGGAATCCTTTCGATGGTTCAATCCCAACCAATAGTAAAACCTTGCATCTCTATCATAGGGACCCAAGAAACCTCGGATACATCTGTATTCAGTGTTTTGATCCACTCATCCAGTAAACCCTTCAAGTGGTCCCTCTTCGTTATGTACTCATCTGATCCACTCCCATTATTGTCATGATCAATCCAATCTATCTATGCTAGACATTAACATACTGGTATACACTGTGTCAAACATGGTATACTTAGGGAAACCTCATAGACAATATTATGGAATATAATTCTCTCCACATGACGTGGTATTTCCTGAGATTCCGCACCCTTTCCATAAGGGGAAGAAAACTAGACTCATTTGTGTTTCAGTGTCCAAACATGTCAGTGATGTCCAATGTGACTAATACCCTAATTGAAGGTTATTATCCTGGCTTGAACCCTTGAAATTCCATTTATATAATAAGTCTAATTAACTGGTGTCCATGATGATTTGGAACTAGGGAAGAGTTTGATGAACAATGTCTTATTCTTGAAGGGAGACCCAGACTAGGTAAAGAGATCCAAGGAGGAATCCACAGAATGAGAGACTAATATCCCATCATCATATTTCAATCATGGAGATAATGAACTGGAGTATGTGATAGATGTTTCCATCCTTTGGAAAGAGTTAATTGAGGTCAAAAATTAGTGTGTCCTCGTAGAAGGATGAAAACACTGGAAAAAGAATCAGAAACTGAAATGGTGAACCCGACGTGATGATAATCTTCTCAATTTATAGATTAGTAGCATTTAAGCTTTCAGTAGTTAAGCGTGTCACCAAATCCAATTATCCAGTGCTAGGTCCCACCATGAAAATAGTTTTCCTAGAGTGAATCCCACCAGAGAATAGTGTAGTTGAACAATGGACATCTCGGTCTGTGATGTTGACAGCATGGATCCTTCTTACCAATTTGGGGAGATGGAATAGTGATAGGTCATTGTACATCTATTTCTTCCTATTAGTGATAATGGTTAAATATCCCTGATTTGCATGTCTGAATTTTCTATGATAGGAACTTGATACCCACCCACCCACTAACGCAACGGTCGGAGAAACACCAACACAACTATCTCATTCAGCATCATCTCTTCTACGATGACTTCCACAGCCACGACTACTGGGTTCCCATGCCCCATCCCACAAAATGAGCTTATTTAGAAGAGTTTTCTTAATGAACTCATCCAAATGTATGGGGAACATTGTCTTATCACAACTCAAGATATGTCTTGATATGACCTAGGGGCTTTGGCATCCAGCCATTTCCACTACCCCCAACGGCCATATAGTGAGCCACTGCTCTACACTCATTCCTGCAATCCTTTTGGGAGCCTCTCATCAAAATTATTTGATGACTCGATCTCTTATGATAATGAGTTGTGGGATGTCTAGGCCAGCCCAGCTACGATATCATCTGGGGGACACTGAGGGGGGATCCTGCTAAGCCACATCAATGACAGCACCTAATCTAATGGGCTGAGGAGAAGGTGAGTTATATTCCATCACCACTAGCCCCAATAAAGTTAACCGGACCCAACGTCAGGAGAAAGAGAGAGAGGAAGCCCTCTAAGAGGCATCATCAGTAATTTCTACAATGGATCGTTCCACCAGTGATGCATACCATCAGTGCCCATTTATACTTAATAGGGGAACTCATACCCCCGACCCATATCGAGGTCCCAACTTCCCCACAGACAGGTTGGGATGACTCTCATGGTCAACCGACACTGGTAGCTCATGTCACGGGCAGATATGTCGTGATGACTTCCTACACAGACGTCATCCCTAAGTTACCACCAATCATAGAGTCGGTCCTCCCAACTCCCAAGCTCGGTGTGGTGGTCCTACATATGCCACCATCAATTCGAGAGAAGTACCACTCTACCTCATTGACATAAAACATAAGGGATTCATTAAAACTCATGATCACAAGTGTGGATTTGTTACTTGTAATGCTCTAGCCCCAGTTACCAAGATTCTGTTTATATTTACATAGCATTGGCATGATCACAAGGGATCAAAATCCCAAATCACTGATCAGTGTAGTATCCTTATAAGTACTAGATACATTCATAATTTTAATGCTACATTAACAAATGAAAAAACATCAACGAAATTATCTCTATTAACAACATTCATCTCTTAGACTACCCCTACAGGTCAGAAATAATATAATTTTTTCACCATGGGAAAAATAAGATATAGATAGGGATGAGCTCAGATGCTCGGTATGGATAACAATATAGCAGAAACATTCAAAAATAAGCGTAAACTTTTAAGGAAATGAAAAAGACAAAAACACAAGCATTTTATATATGATATTCATCATAATATAGAAAATATAAATCAAATAATTTCATTCAATTATTCACATGGATATTCTCCTAGTCGAATAATCACATGTAATATCAATATCCAATTTCATATTGTTGGAATTCATAATGCCAAAATTCAAAACCACATAGTAAAGGCCTTGTTCCATGACTAAAAATAAGATTTTGTCAAGGCCTTGTTACAAGACACCAATTTGTCTCACAAGAAATACCAATTCATCGAGGATCTATAACAGGATCCACCCATAACGTACTATGTCCAATGAATTCCTCATATGAAAAGGTTTAAACATAACGTAAACATTCATTTTAAAACTAGTGTATGAAATGTCAGAACATTATCCATAAACCATCAATGCTATAAAAATAACACATTCATAGTCATAAATATCACAAAACATTGAATACAATATGGAAGATTTGTTTAATAATAATCAACTTCAAACTAGATTAAAATTCATCAATGGATGTTGACATATATGAAATAAAAACATTCTATAATGAAATATCTCTTTCTATTATGAAATCATTTAAAAGTCATATAATTATAAAAAAATTTATTTTGAAAATATTTATATATTATTATATGGAAAGCTTCAATGATGTTATAAATGAGAAAAATAGCCACACCCTCTGTATAAGTTAAAAAAGACATTCTAACCTTAATTTTGTCATGAAGGTGACAAAGTACCTTGTTTGGAAAATGATAAAAAGATTCCTTTCAAAACATATTTGGTAAAATAAGTGTATAAATGACTTTAACGCATAGTCTATTTAATAGTAAAAATGATTTAAAATCCATTTTTAAGAAAACATGGATATGGATAAAAAATGGGTCCGAGTGGATACTTACGTATTTAGAAGTTCAGTTTAGAAAAAAGATTATAGAATAAACCCTTAAATTTTACTTTTCCTTAGTCGACGGTACTAAAACCTATTTTATAATAGTTAAATAATCATTATTAAATTATACAAGAATCATATACATAAATATGATATCATATATGATCTTCTAATATTTCATTGTTAATAATATTTTAGTAGTATAATTGTTTCGGGTGTAAAATGATTTATTTTACTTTATATGCATCATTAAATATCCATGTTCTTTATGAATAAGATGTATTTGACTCATATAAAGAATAATATTATGTTCTTAAACCTTATTTTTAATCATAAAATTATTATTATTCTTGAATGATTATGATAGGGAATTAATCTAATCACGTTCATCGAGACGGTAATCCCTACATACGCACGAGCGACAATATAATTATATTGATGGTGAAATAGTATGTAATTGGATGGTATATAACAAATAAAGAATCATTAACATGATAAATTTATTATTTACATTAGTTATTCTCATTATTATACATATCCGAATAATGAAGTTCTTGAATAAAAAACTACACCACAGTGTGGAGACGGTAAGCTGTACGTATGCACGTGTCATGGATTTTTCATATATAGGATGAATAAATAAGTAATATGGTTGAAAAATATTTATAATAAAATAATAATATGTAGAAGTTACTGGATTTATTATTTTTATATGGAAACAACAAAGAAATAGGAAGTGGAAGAAGAAAATTACTTAAAAGCAGGTGGTGAAATTATTAACTCTTCTTCAAGTGATTCCATTTGAGTAGATCAAAAGTGCACCTTATTTGGATTTATGATCAATGTAAGGCCTCTATGGAGAAGTGAGGATAGTTGAAATGTTATTTGTGTAGAGGTTGGAAGGGCCAATTTGCTTTGTAGGTGAAAAATTAAGTGAATAGAAAGTACCCTTTTATAAGAGAGGGGAGGGTCACTTTAGGAAAATCTTGAAATATTATTTTATAAAAAAAATAATTTTATATTTCCAGTGGATCCAAAATGATTTATTTCGTGTATAAGGTGTTTATAGGCCGAAAACCTCTCAACCAATTGGTTTTAGATAGGTTTAGGCCCACATATTAACCCTATCATTTATATATAACTCTTAGTTAAATAGTCTGACATTTACCATGCCTCTTTGTATTTTTTTTGTTATATGGTTAATAAAATTACTATAAAAAGCATGGAGAACCCCAAGTGGTTAAGTATTGTTATATATAACCTTATATAAGTATTTTAGAAGATCCTTATATTTTTTGGAATATAATATCAATTAATAATAGTGTATTTTTTTAAAACACAATTATGTCAATTTTGACACTATTTAGTATTTTATTTATTTCATAGCCATAAAAAATTTATGACATCGAAAAAAATTTATTTCATAACCCCTAACTTGTCTTATTATCCTAGAATTTTTTTTATTTCATCATAATTATCAATTTATTTTTATTTGGATATTTGTAATTTCAATTATTTTAATATTAAAGTAATTACTGCATCATCATTATGTTATAAATAAATTAAATTATTTAACATATGAAAATTATAGATAAAATACCATTATGTAGGAAATATTTTTAGATTTATAATGAATATTTATAGTAGAATTTATATTCTGTGTAACCCTATATTAAAAATGGTTGAGTTATTAAACTTTGAATTTAACTCTTTAAACTCTTCCTTTAATAAAATAACTATAAATATCATAATATAATACAAGTTGACCAAAGAGGGTCATATTTTATTCCTAAGGCTGTTTTTGGCTGAATTAAACTTATCCAGTGGAATTAGAGATGTGTTAGGGTAATTATAATATCATTTTTACTTTCATTACACTATTTACTCTTAACCATGGTAAATAAAAGTCAAAAGTTAATATTCACCAAAAATTAATTTAATCTTATTGACCCACATATTATTTACTGATGTCAATTGTTTCACTCCTATTTTATAAATTAATCTCATTGAAGCAGAAAAATTGTGTTTTATGTAAATTTTCAACTGCTCCTAGAATGTGGGTAAAATACGGTAAAAAGTTCAATAAATATTTTTATATCAAAACACATTATAAAATAACTCCAATAAATTACATTGAAAATATATAAGTATTATTAATCTATTTTTACCAAATATTAACTAACATAAAATAACTGAATACATAAATAAAAAGTCAGTTTGAATGAATAACGCAATTTTTTTCACTATTTTTCAAAAATTGAATGTTTTCTAAAAATACCAAAAAACATAGCCAAAGATAATTTCAATATTCAGAATTTAAAAATGAAGTCCATTTTGAAAAATAAAATTTATTATATTTCAAAAAGTGGGTATTAATTTTTGTAACAGCTAGTTTGATTGGTCGTGGTGTGTTGAAACTCTATGTTGCATACAGTGCAAGCAATTGTATTTTCCAGTGGGAAACGTATAGTGGAAGATTGAGGTGCTACAATATAATCTATTTAAAATAATTTCTTCCTCAAAATATCTAAAATATTACTGGATAAAAATATTTCTATGGTTCTTCATCATATGTTCTTCGGTTTCACACATTGCCACATCCATCTTATGGTTTCTCCATAGTACTTTTACCATATGAGTCGTCCAGTTTCTCAGCACATGTTCTCTATTATAAATAATCTTAACAGGCTCATCACAATAAGACAGATCAGGTTCTAGTTCAATTTACTCAAAGGTGAGTACATGAATTGGTTCAGCAATATATTGTCTCAACGGTGATACATGGATCACATCAAGAAAATTGGAGACACATAGAGGCATTTCCAAATGATAAGACACAACACCAATTTGTTCTTGATTTTCAAAAGGTTTGATTTACCTTGGACTCAATTTACCCTTCTTACCGAATCGTATAAGACACTTCCATGGAGATAATTTCAAGAAATCATGATCTCTTACTTGAAACACTCAATCTTTCTTCCGATTGTCAGCATAGCTCTTTCTCCTACTTTGTGCTATTTTGATGTGGGTTTGGATAATCATAACCTTTTTCATTGTATCCTCCACATGATCTGGGCCTACAAGGTTTCTTCCAACAACATCATCTCAAAATGATGGTGTGTGACATCTCTTTCCATATAACGCTTCATATGCTTCCATATAAATACATTAATATAAGCTATTATTATTGGAAAACTCTTCCAGAGGTAAATTTTGATCCCACATACCTTGAATGTCATGTGAGAATGATCTCAACATGTCTTATAAGGTTTGAATAGTATATTATGATTATCCATCAGATTGAGGGTGGAAGGCAGTACTCAAATGTAGTTCAGTATCCAAGGCCTTCTAAAGAAGTTTTGAAAACCCGTATTTAAAATGTGGATCAAGATTAGAAACAATAAATATGGGTACACAATAGAGTCTTATAACTTCATTAATATATAGTCTTTCTAGTATTTCAAGTTGTAAATCTTTTTTCATAGAAAGAAAATGTTCTGACTTTGTAAGATGATCAACAATGAACCATATTGCATTATTCAATATATGAGTCTATGGTAGCCCCATGACAAATTTCATCGTAATATTATCCCATTTCCAATCAGGTATGGGAAGAGATGGCATGAATCCTCTAGGATGTTTCATTCCAGCTTTCACTTGTTGACAAACCATACGTATTGACACAAAATCAGCAATCTCCCTCTTCATTTTGTCCCACCAAAAGTGTTCCTTAGAATCCCTATACATCATGGTGCTACCATGGTTTATATAGAAATTGGAGTTGTGAGCATCATCCGACAATTCTCTTTTTAGATCATGTATATCGGGAACACAAAGTCGCTTCCCAAATATCAAAATTCCATTATCATATACGAAGACACTAAATCCCCATCATTTACAACTTTAATCATCTTTTGATACTTATCAACATTTGTCTGGTGACTTTTTGTCATTTCTAGTAAAGATGGTTTGGTAACCATATGAAATTGTATTGAAGTTCCCGCATCCATGGATATTCCTAGATCTATCATTAATAGATCTCGGAAAATTGGATCCCTTTCAACTCTCATCATGTTCAAAACTCCATGATCGTTTCTACTAAAAGAATTTTCCACCTAATTTTCCTTTCCTGGGTGGTAGTGTATTGTGAAATCAAAATCATTGAGTTGTTCAAGCCATCTCCTTTTCCTCTTCATGAGTTCTTTTTGTGAGAAAATATACATCAAACTCTTCGGATCAGTATAAATCTATCATTTTTCACCATAGAAATGTCTCTCTATATCTTCAGAGTAAACATTATAGTTTCCAAAAAAAGATCATGAGTGGGATAATTTTTCTCATGAATATTTAGTTGTCGTGATGCATTGGCAATAACTCTATCATTCTCTTTAAGGAAATAATGAATTCCTTTATTTGAAGCATCGATATACATAAAAACACATCATTACCTAATGGTAGAGTCAAGATGTGAGTGTTGACTAACCTTCTCTCCATTTATTCACAACAATCTTTAAAAATTTTGTTCAAACAAATTTAACCTTGTTATGTGTGATCTAGGATAAAGGGTTATCCCGTCAAGAAAATTTTTGGACAAAATGTCGATAATATCCTGCTAAACCAATAAAATTGTGTACCTCAGTTATACTCATCAGTTTTCTCCATTCTAGGATTACCATTGTCATTGAAGGATAAACAATGATTCCATACTTAGAGACAATATGGAAAAAAATAAATCTCTTAAATCCATAATTCACACTTTCTAAACATACCATATAATTCATTTCTTATAAGGTTTTTTAGAATAGTGTGCGTTTGATTTTAATGATCTTCATAACATTATGATATACCAATATATAATTAATAAATACTAATACAAATTCATCATGATATTATTTGAAAAATCTATTCATTAAATACATGAAGAGAAATGGTGCATTAGTCAATTTAAAAGGAATTATTGTAAACTCGTAATGCTTGTACCTAGTTTAAAATATTGTTTTCAAAATGTCTTCCTTCTTCATACAGAACTGATGATATCCGGATATTAGGTTAATCATTGAAAAATATTGAGTTCCATTAATTTGGTTGAATAAATAATCAATGTGTGGTAGGGGATACTTTTTCATTATTATTATAGCATTGATCTCTCTGTAGTAAATGCACATCCTCATAGATCCCTCTTTTCAAAACAAAAAGGGTAAGGTATCCCCATGGAGAAAAACTAGGGGTAATAAGTCCCTTATTACTCAATTCCTCAAGTTGTTTCCTTAGTTACACTAATTATATATTGGACATTCTATAAGGGGTCTTTGATATGGGTCTTGAACCGTGAATTAAATCAATGGAAAACCCAATTTCTCATTTTTAAGGATGTCTTGGTAAATCCTTTAGAAACACATCAACATATTCTTGCACAATTGGTATGTACTATATTAGAAGATTCTTTTCCTCACCCATTATCATTTCATTCACTTCATCGATAATAATTTAATTTTGAGGTGCTACTCAAGGTGGATATAGGTAAGAATAAGGTGGTTACATTACTACTCTAAAGATAAGGTACTCCATATCATCATGGAAAATTCAAACCTTCTTTCATCGTAAAAAATATTTTCACAACATGGTCTGAAAGACAATCAATTCCAAGGATTATATCAAATTCAATAATGGTTATGATGATAATATCAGTACATAAATAAAATTTATATTCCCTAATAGGAACTAATTCACAAAACGTTGTTGCGATGATACTTCCCTTATGTGTTTTGACTAACAACTCCCTTGTTATTTCAAATTAAAAATTTCTAATTTTCATAGAAAACTGTAATGACATGAAACAATGTGAAGATCTAGAATAAAATAATGCATTGGATAAACATGATGAAACCATTAAATTATAAGCCACCACATCATTCGGTGCTTCAACCATAGAAGTAATGAACACATAATCTTGGCCTTGTTCCTTGGAATTTTCTGAGTTATGTTGACCTCGTGAAAAGAAAATTCATTTGCATAATGTCCCTTTTCACTGCAATTTTAACTTTCAACATTGACAACATCATTCTTTCCTTTTAAATCACGAACTTGGTTTCCTTTTCCACCACCCTTGTAACATAATCCCATTTACATTAGGATTATAGCAGGGTGTTTCTTTCCACATTTAACTAGTATGGATATTCATCTTTTCCCCTCTTCCACATATTTCTATTTTCACAGTGATCATAAGATCTCTTCTTCTATTCCTTTTATTTGAAGTCATAAGACATATAGAATTACTTTTCCATATTGATAGTGCATGATAAAATATATTCGTATGATGAAAAGGATTCTCAGACTAATTCTCGATAGTGAAATGATTTTAACACATCAAATAATTGATCAATTTTATTTATTGGGTTACATATATAATCAGATGGATGCCTTAATAACCATGTAAAGTCTGCCTCATACTTTGTGACATTCTCATCCCCCTTTGGCCTCATACATAGAAATTTACATTCCATATCTGCTCGATGGTCATGAGGAAAGTATTTTTCTTATAAAATATCTTTCAAATCCTTCCATTCAATTTTCAATACTTCTTTATCTTCCTTCGTGTTTTGGATAAATGACCACAATTGATATGCATCTCCCATGTGGCGATAAACATCCATGGCACATTTTTCCATTTCTATATTCCCCAAAGTAAGAAATATAATCTCTATAGAACATATCCATTGCTCATCTTCTAATGGTTTTGTACTCCCATTGAATGATGGCGGTTGTTGCCTCACGAAGTTTTCTAACAATGATCCTCTATGTTGTAGATTAGGGTGCTCTATATGGGTACAGTTATTATTAATAACCTGAGGGAGTTGTCTCAGTATGGTAATAATATGATCAGCACTAGTTAAATCACCAGCTCCACTATAATAATATTTATTAGGAGGGAAATACCTAATTTGATTACGAGCATTGATACGGTTTCTATTACATCAACTAGACTCCATTTATAATCAATTTCATACATTGGATTATATTATGAATCACAATAAATAATTCCAAACTTGTAAAACACCTAACATAAATTAAACAATTTATGGATATACTCCATAATCATAAAAAAATGTTTTCATTGAGCTGGTATATACTCATAAATCATTCATAATGGTTTGTAAATAAATTCTTAATTATCTTAAGAATATCCCATGGGGGTGTCTTAACCAAGAGTGCAACAAGGCCCATTGTCATGTACCAGGATACCCTAGGTGAAGCGTGAAACAAGTTGTCAGAGTTTTCACTCCTAGGTACATATGTTCCAGAGCCTCCCCTACATACTCATATTCAAAAAGGAATGAATTTCATGGAAAAAACACAAAATAATTATATAACACAAATTCTTAATGGTCTTATATACCAAAACTCAAAGTCAATCTTAGGGTAATGTGATCTAATCATAGTTTATCAAAATCATGTTTGCAAGGACTGTAAAATACTTCCTATGATACCAACTATAAAACCCCGACCCCAGTTACCTAGAGTGAGTGCATTATTACATAACATTGGAATGATCACAAGGGTCCAAATCCCGAAAGACCGATCAATTTAGAAGCTTTGGATATACTAGATACATTCATATGTTTTGCATTACATTATAAAATAAAAAAATCATTGTCTACATTCACAACATTAATCCCTTAGAATATCCCTTCAGGTCAGTCATAATTTACTTATTTGCATCCTAGGAAAAATAAAACGTAGAAAGCGGTGATTTCAGATGCTTAATAAGGATAACAATATAGCGAAAAATTTCAAAAATGAGAATAAACTTTTAAGGGACTATATAAGACTAAAACACAAGTAATTTAAACATAAACTTTATCAAAATATAGAAAAGATACATCGAATAATTCCATTCACTTATACAAAGGGATACTCCACTAGTTTAATAATCATTTGTAATATCAATAGCCAATTTCATAATGTTGGAATACATAATTCCAGACTTCATAACCACATATTCAAGGACTTATTCCAAGACTACAAATAATATTTTATCAATACCTTGTGCCAAGACCCTGGTTTATCTCTTGAGACCTACCAATGCATCGAGGAGATATAGAGAGCTCAACCCATCACTTAATTAGTCCAATGAATTCCACATATAAAAATATTTAAACATAACATAAACATTTATATTAAAGACTGCATATGAAATGTCAATACATTATCCATAAACCATGAATGGATTAAAAATAACACATCCATATTAAAATATATCCCAAAACCTTCAATACAATATGAATGATTTGTAACATAAAAATCAACTTCAAACAGGCTTTAAATCTATCAAAGGATGTTGACATAGATTGACCAAAAACATTTTGTAGAGAAGTATATCTTTTAAAATTGAAATCATTTAAAAGTAATATAATTATAAATGAAAATATTTATTTTTATATTATTCTTATGTGCTTGAATGGGAATATTTGATGATTTTATAACTATGGAAAATATCCACACTCGCTATATAAGTTAAAATAAGACATTCTTACCTTAATTTTGTCAAGATAGTCATAAAGTACCTTGTTTAGAAAATGATGGAAAGATTCCTTTCAAAACAAAGGTAGTCAAATAAGAGTATAAATATCATTAACCCAAAGTCTAGTAATAGTAAAAATGTTTTGAATTACATTTTCAGGAATGCACAGATGTGGATGATAAAGATGTCCCATTGGGTACTTAAGTATTAACAACCTCAGATATGTAAAGAGATTGTTGAACTAACCCTTAAATTGTACTTTTTCATAGTTGAGGATACATTAAAAATATGTATAATAGTTAGATAATTTTTATTAAATTATACAAGAGTCATATAAATAAATATTATATCATATATGATCTTATAATATTGCATTGTTAATAATATTTTTGTACTATCATCGTTTCAGGTGTTAACTGAATTGTATTCCTTTTTTTATCAGTTACATAATCCATGTTTTTTCATGAATATGATGTGTTTGATTTATATCCATAATTATATTAATTCATTAAACATTATTCATAATCATAAAATTAAAATTGTTTTTGAATGACTATGATGGGGAATGAATCTCATCGCCTTATGGGAAACGGTAATTTGTACGTACGTACGGGAAACAATATCATTATATTTTTCATGAAATAATATGTAATTTGATGTTATATCATATATAAAGAATCTGTAACATTTTATATTTATTATTTACATCCTTTATACTCATTATTATACCCATCCAAAAAATAGGTGTTTGAATAACAAACTACACCGCGACGTGGAGATGGTAAGCCGTACGTACGCACATAGTGAGACATCTTCATTTATAAGATGGAAAGAATAATGAATATTGGTGTACCATATTTATAATAACATCACAATATGTATAAGGTACTAGATTAATTATTTTTTTATTGAAACAATGATGAATGAGGATGTGGAATAAGAAAGGAACTTGAAAGAGGGTGGTGAAATTACTACCCCTTCTTCGGTCTTTTCTTTTGAGTTGATAAAAAAGGCTCCATATAATAGCTTTATGAACAATGTAAGGCTTCTAGGTTTAATGTAGGATAGTTTAAATCATATTTGGGTAGGATTATTCCAATAATAATGGTTTTGGAGGTGTGAAATTAAGAGAAGGGGAGGTACCCATTTATAAGACAGGTGAGGGTCACTTTTGGAAAAGCATGAAATATCATTTTATAATAAAACAAATTTTGATTTATAATGACTCCAAAATGATATTTTTATAGGATATGGTGGTTATGTGTCAAAAAACTCTCATCAAATGGGTTTCAAATATATTTAGGTCACTATATTATCCTTATCATTTTGATTTAACTCTTAGTTAAATAGTCTGACATTTACCATGTCTCGTTTTATTTTTATATAATATGGTTAATAAACATACTATAACAAGATAGGAGAAACCCGTGTGGATAATTATTAATATATATAACCTTATATATTTTCTTTTGTCCAGACCATTTATTTTTAAGAATATTATATCAATTAATAATGTATTATTTGTTTTAAAAACTCAATTATGTCAATTTTGACACAATTTAGTATTTGATTTTTTTGAAATACATAAACACATTATCACATTGAATAAAATTGATTTAATCTACCCTAAGATGTCATATTATACTATAAAATTAGTTTTATTTATCAGAAGTCAAATTTTACATTTATATGGATATATATAATATCAATTATATTAATATTAAGGTAACTACTACATCATTATTGTGTCATAAATAAAATAAATTATTTGATGTCTAGAATCAATAATTAAAATACCATTATGTTGAAAATATTTTAATATTTCTAATGAATATTTATAGTCGAATTTATATTGTGTGTAACATTTTATTAATAATATTGTAGTTATTAAACTTTGAATTTAACACTTTTAACACTACTTTAAATAAAATATTAAAAAATGTCCTAATCTAATTTATGTTGACCAAAGAGGATAATATTTTTTATTAATGTTGTTTTTGTTCGAATTACACTTATCCAATAGAATTTGGACATGTGTTAGAGTATTTATATTAACATTTTTACCCATAATTACCCTATTTAGTTTGAACCGTGGTAAATAAAATTCCAAAGTTACTATTCACAAAAAATTATTTTCATCTTACTGAACCCCATTTTACATACTTATGTTAATCATGTCACTTTTTTTTTGAAATTAAACTCACAGAAGCGATAAAAATAAGTTTTCTGAAAATTTTTAAATGTTTCTAGAAGGTTGGTAAAGACAATAAAAAGTTCAATAAAATTTTATATATCTAAACATATTATAAAATGGTTTTGAAGAATTACATTGAGAATGTATAAGTATTAAGTATCAATTTTGACCTGAAATAAATTATTACAGAATTATTAATTATTTAAATAATATTTTTTAAACAATAACAAATTGTTTTTCACTATTCATCAGAAATTGAATGTTTTCAGAAAAATACCAAAAATTCAACCTAATATAATCTTGATATTCAGAATTAAAAAATATTGTTCTTTTTGAAAAATAAAATTAATATTATTTCAAAATGTTTGTATAACTATTCATAATGGCTAGTTTGATTGGTCGTGGAATTTTAAAACTCCATGTTGCATATAACGCATGATACTGCATTATTCAAAGGGAAATGTACCATGGAAGTGTGGGGTGTTAAATTCCTCATGTCGTAGGTAACTTATGCAATGATCCTCCTATCCTAGTCAACCAATAATATGGGACTCTTCCCCATGTTCTTATAGAGGCCAACTATGGTCATCCTCATCCTAGAAATAAAGGAAGCAGAGGTCTACCTCACTTCATTAGCAACCAATGCAGAGGTCTTCCTCATGTTCTATATGACTAGTACAAATGACCCATCATACCATCACTGCTAAAGGTATGAAATCATGGAAGTAGATCCCAGATACCACCATTTCTAGTGTAGGTACTATGTGGTCAATAACTTTTCATGGGGATTCTCTCTATGCGCTTGCTAGCGGACGGAGAGGCCCTCCCAGTGTTCCATTTATCATTTTTCTTGGTGCTCCTCACACCATGAATCCCCCAAAAATAAGTGGTCTCCACCCCACCACCAGTTCAACCAATGGTCCACTTCATACTGAAATCATATAATATCCTGAAATATCATCCCAGGGTAGGAGGGAAAGTCACTATTACCAAAGGAGGAATATCAAGATGTTTCAGAATGCGATTAAACCCATCTACATTTTAGATTTCAAGGCAGAATGTGATTGGAGAATAGAATCCTCCCCCCAATCATTTGTGTTGGAGGCCGGGACATGAAAAAGGCATATAATCCTCATCCTTCTAGAATGAAGGTCCACCAGTTTCCTACCACCCTGGATAGATACCCCAGTGAGGTGAAAGATTTAACCTTTTTCCAGGTCTGTTTTTGTAATCCCCCTTTTGTTAATAGGATCATACCCAACCTCAACCAGAGATATCTTAGTGTTATTGTTGGGTCCGATAGAGTATAAACAACATCCGGACACACTGCCAGCAACCTCATCCTCTATAGAGGAATATGTTTCCACTTTTCTACTTTACTAATATGTGGTCGCACAGTCATTTCATTATTTAGAAGACATATCGTGATGCACCAGTTGGTCAGCTCGCTTTTTTGTATTCTCCACTGGCCAGTCTACCATCTCAATAATCCACATCAGTGTCATTACCGGTCCCCCAGCCTCTCATGTTTAGATGAATGAAAAAAAGGTATGAACCCTGAGTCTGAGTCGATGAGCTTGTGGGACATCCTTGCAGCATACATTTTCCTAGAGATGCTCGGGCCAGTTATAACGACAAACATCGGTATGCTGGAATCTCTTAACCAGAAAGAGGTCGTGTGAATTTTTTAAACCCTCTATACAATAAACTTATGCCTTTGTTATTAGCTGGTTCATTACCCCATGAGTCAGGAACACTATGAATAAATTGTCCAGCATATCTGTATGGTGGACATGGTAGCGCTCCCTATGACTCAGCACCCTTAGTTACCCAGTCGACATCAAACCCTCCCGAGACGATGTATTCCAAGATTTAAGGTTCTCTGTGTAATTAATTTGGAGTCATCCCCAATGTCCATATCTATTGTTGGGGTAGTATGTGGATCTTCATTTATGTTCTATCTAGTCCTAGCCTAATGTGATAGGAGATATTGTGGAAATAAATTCAGGTATGGTTGTGGTTAACTTGGCCGACCTATAATAGGGAGATAACGTGCTTGTTCTCCTTGAAGAAAAAATACCACCAGATAGGTGCCACACCTATTGGATCCATTGGGATGGTTTAAATGCTAGTAATGAAATTTACTAGGTCTTTATGAACCTACAGAGTCATTATCCCTCAATCATAATCCCATTAATGTAAATGAAAATCTTCAGCCCGCCAAACCCTCAGACCCATCAGGCTTAGTGTCGAAGAGGACAGATGATTCCAAAATGGTCGTACTATGTCAAAAGCTCGCGAAGCATAAACATATGGTCGATGAATATCTCATTGATTGTTCCATTGAATGATGACCAGACTATGGTGATCTATGACTAGGGAAGCCGAGGCTGGTAAACCCTCCCCCTAGTGAGTTACCACCGAGTGACCCTGACCATCCTTCCAACATAAAAATCATATATTCCAGAGTTTAAGGAAATAAGGCAATATACACCTCTCCAAATACACCCGAATTTCATGATAACCCTCCTATGGACCCATCATTGGTTCCCCCATCCACTCTATAGGTCATCCCCCCAGCCACACTATGGTGAGTCGGGCCAACTTATCATGATGAATAACCTTCCAATCCACCGGTGGTCAAGTATCGTCGTCAATACAAGAATCCCCACCCATATGATCCAATGGATGCACTCTTTTCCCACTTCAAGTCTTTGGGAACTCGACAGATAGTAATTCCTCATGATGGAAATCCATATCTTTCATGGGATGAAGATACACGAGCACCCTCTGGATTTATAAATCCTACATTATCCCCCTTTAACGGGACGAGCGATCTACTACAGCATCTAGCGCATCTCATCTCAAGGTGCGGGCCCATGCTAGGAACTCATGTGTACCAAGAGGCTGCCAAACTCTTGTGTTTCGTGCAAACATTAGATGAGCCTATGTTTTTCTAGTTCAACCAGATACCCATTTGTTCTGTAGGTAGTTCGGAGGATCATTGTAGGCAGTTTTGTTACCAGTTCCGCTCCACCACCAGGGGGATGAGTAGTGTAGTCCTCTTTTTGTGCCTGAAAATGCCTAATGAGTGCATATAAGACTTTTTCACCTAGAGTAATGGCCTCAAAAACTCCCTTGATATGTCACTTACCCATGAAAAATTACTGAAAATGTGTATGGGGAATGTCAATATGGAACTAGTCCTCTCTCTAATCACTATAAACTAACCTAGGGGATTATTGGATTTTTTATACAATGAACAGCGTCTAAAGAAATCCTTGAATAAGGAAATGAAGATACATCTATTATCATTTATAGTTCCCCCAAGAAGATTTACCTAGGCCGAGACTGTGGTGATAGCACAAACAGAGGCCCCCCAACAGCTGGTGTTATTACCAATGGAGACACCACTCCAGCCTCTATGAGGATCACAACCTCAGGCACAACCTCTATCCCAGCACCTACAACCGTAGAGTTAGTAGGCTCTCCCACGTAATGTACCACCACCAACATTGAGAGACAATAATTTTCTACCTCATCGATAGAATACTTTAGCCCCTCATCAGGGAAAATCTATTCAATCCCACTTTTTGAACAGAAGAAGTCATTCCGACTCATTTAATGAGGATGAAGTCCCTAGTTATTTATGATGTGGTTTAAAACATGTAATTCTATGGTTATCAAAATAAAAGAGTCCTGAAGAGGTGGGTCTCACTAATTTCCCTATTTACAACCTCTATCACCATGTCTTGGGCCACTCCCTCATGTAGTTCAATGTGTTTAAAGACTACGATGAAGACTAGGTCAAAACATCATATTCAGCTTATGTCTACACCGGGAAAAGGTGGCATGTTTTTTCTTACAGCCAGACATGATAGTGATCGTGAAGGTGAGTGGCTGCAGGTTCCTAACTGAGGGTCTCAAAACTATGATGACTAGATAGATCAAAAGGTAGTAACCCATTCCTATGGTATAATCCATGTACATTTTAATTGACCCGATACTTAAAAATTTGTCGTATCACCCATGTCCACTATGTTTGCATCGACATCTCAGCCTTCCTCCACCCAGAAAGGAAAGCATTGGCAGTGTAAGGAAAAAAATGCTCCCCAATGAGGCCATCAAAATCCCTTTCTCTTAGTGATTTCACACCCCCAGAGTTGTCGAATTCCCCCAGACATCACCAGGTGATGGGGGATCCTTTATGTGATGGACAAGGGAATGATTTGGTTAATACCTTAGTGATAGTAATCCCCTACATGCTTACCTATGACGAGGAGTGCCCTACATATCCTCCAATGTCCCAATCCATCACTAGTTTCAATAGAGACGTGGTTATGTGAGTGTTCATAATACCCCACTAAATATTTCCAGTAACACTATGCATGATACCAAAACCAAAAAATTGGCACAAAGAGGATCTCATCATGTGCAGCCTTCTCATCTGGATTCGACGGATCCGTATTCACAATTATTTGTGCAACATGATCTGGAAGAGCCACTACGACTGTGTTAGGATTAGTAAATATTTATTGGGGATATAAGTTATTCGTCTATTACTCATCTGTCAGTCACTCCATGTGTTTCAACTATTGAGAAGCGTGACATACCTATCACCATTCGGCCACTGGTTCAGCCAGAAAGGCTTGTCATATCTCCTACCATAGAACGAACTCCTCTAAGAAGATGTTAATTCGTGTCACAGAATTATGATATCATTTAGAATCATTATATCATTCCTTTTAAGCTCTATATCCTCTATCATCATTTTCAATTAGTGTATATTTATGAATCCCTTACTGATGCTTTAATAAGCCCCCTTGAGTTTGAGATGGAGGTAGCAGCCGCATAAGACATCGAATGCTGAGATAGCTGATAATGCATAGTGTCACATCATTATCTCTTTCCCAATAGAAGTTGAAGGTTCTCCCATATAGGGGATGATAATCACACTTTACATCACTACCCATTTCGATGGATTGGTGATTCAACAATATCATGTCAACATAGGGTCTGAGATCATCCTCATGCTGACCCGGAAAATCTGATGGATGTGGTTGTCTATGGATAATCTGAGTCCCTCTAACCTAAAAATTTAATGTTATGATATGACTAAACAAAAAGTAGTCCGAAATATCCTCCTAATGACCCAGCTTAGTGTCCTGGTTTCTAGCACTGAGTTCATGGTTATCTTACAAGACAATGCCAACAACACATTGATGGATAGGCCATTGCTCCACCTGGACACGACGGTACCTTATTCATATCACTAATTCCTTAAGCAATCCCTTAATGGATGAATAAAGATACACCATGATGATTCATCCCCACTTTACTCTTTTGAAGACTACTACCTGGATACAAGCTTTTATAAGAGAAAGGAAAAGCATATTTAGGATAACGATGTTGAATATGCTGTGGCTGCTAGCAACCTATGAGCAGACCTGGATGATGCCTATATTTTCCCAATCCACCGATTAGAGGTCACGACCATGGACATGGGAAATGAATTTCTTTTTTTGGATGAAGTGGAAATCACATTCCGATGACTTTGGGACACCATAATATAACCTCATATTCATATAAACATCAGGATTGGGTGATCCCAGACCCCCTACCCCTATAAGGTATCAGGATGTCCACCCCATGAAATGAGAATACATCATAATTTCATGTTTCTCCAAGATAGGATAAAATGTAACAATCTAACATGCAACAGTTGCATTGATACCAGCATGTGTGCCCCTTGGTATGAATGCCATATGGGATCAGGTCGACAACATTCATTTTTATGGTATTCGTAGTATAGGAGCTCCTTGATGCGGTGTCCAGCGCCACTCCGGCTGGCACCCATGTCCCATTGAGATCTATCGACTCATACGAATAATTTCATTCCAAGGATATCTCTTTTGTGAGTGCAGAAGTGGATTCAGAGAATGCACCTCCCACTTTCAACGATGTGTTCTCCACCAAGGTCGATGAATTGGTACATGTGAACCTTGGTGACGGGAAAGATCCAAAACAGTCCTTGATCTTTGTCACTATGCTTCCTGATGAGAAATAGTGATACATTGAATTTATTAAGCAGTTTTTTTGATTTTTTTACCTATAGTTATGATGATATTCTAGTACTATATCTTTAGGTCTCCGTCCACCTCCTTGATCTTTTAGAAAATCATCATCGGTTCAAACTGCCTCTCAAAAAGATACCCCCTTTTCATTATTTCTTGGTTAAGGCTGAGGTTGATAATCTCATCATATCCAATATCATCAAGGTGTTATCATACCCCTGATGTCTGAATTACATTGTGCATGTCATGAATAAGAACAGACAGATCAAAGTGTACATAGAGTTTTGGGATCTCCAACATCACTTTCTGAAGGATGGCTTTCCCCTTCTATGATCGAACTGTTGATTAATGCCACCACTGGGTTCTATGATCTCTCCTTATTAGATGGGTGTTAAGGGTATAAGCATATTCTAATGTCTCTTGATGATGAAGAGTCCAGAAATATTAGGGAATGACAATATAATTTCACTTATCAGGTAATTCCCTTCAGTCTAAAGAATACAGGTGCCAACTATTAGGGTGCCATGCATCGCATATTTAAGCTGATCATTGGGACACCTGTGGAATTCTACATGGGGGATCTAGTATTTAAATGTCATTAGTTCCAATACCATCTCAATGATCTTGATAATGTGTTTGTTTTTCATTAATCCCACCATCTACAGATGAACCTCTTGTAATGTGCCTTCTATGTCACCTATAGAATGTTTTTGGGTTTCATATTCATATATAGTGGCATCAGGATCGATCTGGAAATGATAAAGGACATCATTCAGATGTATACTCTATGAAAAATTCGATATCTCTGAGGATTTCACGGCCACTTTACCAACATACACCGATTAATCGCAAATACGGTGGGTAAGTGTAAGAACTTTTCCCATATCACGAAAAAAGGTGTCGATTATAAATGGGATGAGGAGTGTCTGACATATTTTGAGGAGATGAAGCCATACCTAGCATAACCTTCATATCTTATTCCACCCATTTTTGGTATGTCGTTGGCCCATTATGGGACAACAATAGATTGATTATTCAACACCCTTCTCACCAAGAAGAAAAATGATGGAACATAAAAAAAAATTATACTATTTTAGTCTCCTACTCCGTGATATAGAGACTAGATAATAATCTATTGAAAAGTGAATCATTATGCTGGTATTCGCACTACGTAAATTGTTACAGTACCTATAGCACCATGAGATACAATTAGTGTCCTGAGTTGGTCCAATAATGTACATTTGGAACCGCCCCTTCTAGGGTGGCCATCTAGCTCATTGTGTAGTGATCCTCTAGATGTTTGAAATCATGTATATCCCCCATAAAGCTATCATTAGAAATTAATTGGAAGACTTCATTTCCATTAATCTATCACCCATGGATCTTTCTCTGGACAATTATTTTCTAGATGATAAAATCCACTCTTTTGATCAAGCCATTCTATGTTGGAAAATGAACATTAATGGTGCCTCCCAAATCCCTACAAACAAAAGATTCAATGATCCTCGACTCAAAAGAGTGGGCCATTGTGATTTCTTCATAATGTTAGTGCATGATATTCTTCCATATTAATTACTATTTTCAGAAAGCATTACTAACAATGAGACAGAGTACCAACCTCTCAATATTGGTCTCGAGCTGGCCATTGAGATTTATGTTACCCACTTTCATGTGAAAGGTACTACGAACTAGACATCAATCATATCAATGGTGACTACATTTTTAGGTAACAGAAATCATACCACTTTTAGAGCCTACCCTTTAGTCGATTGAAATGTTTACATCTCTATTAGAAGTTACTCATGACCTTTGTTTACAGAACGGTCAAGATGACACCATGGCTAGCTTGGTTTCATTTCTGGCAGAACCTGACTAGGTTGATTTGATTGGTCATGTAGGGCATTGGATATTCATCTCTCTCATTACTCCATATGAAAATGGTATCCTTTAGGTATGACTCATTACTACTGCTTGCTCCACATCAATACAATTGGTCCCCTACAGTAGCGTTGGAATTGACTCCAAACTATAGGAACCCCTTTTCATGTATCTCTAGCATGGTATTATCAAAAAATATTGAGTTGAGTGTGAGTGAATTGGATAGAACACATTGCATTCCACATTTTAGAGTGGTCACATCCTTATGTAAATCCTCTACAGGAGTGGGTTTGATGGTATTCTCCTCTGTTGCATTCACAGATGTGAGTTTTCTAAAGTCATGCAGGAGGTTCTTTCTGGTTCTTACAGTGCTCACTAGATAGGGCAAAAAATCTCTCATCAAATCCAAATATTGGGGTTCCTCATTCAAACCATGATATGTGACTGTATTGAGTTTTCCAAGAGGTTCCATGCATGCCAAATCAATGCTAATTTTGTGCATCGGCCTCCAGAGCCTCTCCATACTATAACGTACACTTATCCATTTTTATTCTGGGGACATGTTGTTGTAGGGCCTTATACACTGGTATCAGCTCCCCAATATAGGTTCATCGTGACTGCAATGGATTTATTTTCTAAGTGGGAAGAGGCAGTTCCTCTTAAAAAGGTCAAGGCCCATTTACCAGTTGAAATTTTGAGTTCCAATATAATCTACCAATTCGGAGTCCCTCATGATGTACTCATCGATAACGGAAGCATCTTCTAGGAAGTTGAACTGAAGATGTAGTATGCCAAGTGCAACATCTGTTCTAACCACACATCCCTATAACATGCTCAGGAAAATCAGCAGATCAAGATGTTCCCCATTACCTTCTCTAATATTTTGTAGATGATGGTTGGTCAGAAAATAAGAGTTGGCCAGATTAACTCCATAGTGTTATCTAGGATTATTAGAAAATAAATTGTAATTCAACGCAGGTGACACCATATTCCCTAGTGTACAGAAGACTGGTAGTCTATCCCATAATGATTCAGTTGCCTTCATTAAATACAATTATCTATGATCATCAGACAGCAGATAAAGTAGCTGAAATCTGTCTGGATGAATTTGAAGCACTTGATGAGAACATGATTTTTTCCCTGCATAATCTGGAGAGGCCTCAGAACCAGATAGAATGAGCTTTCAAGAATAATGATTGCATCCTCTCTATCTTACAAGGTGACATGGTGTGAACCAGTAGAATGTCGACGATACCATGAAAGAATCGATCAATGTAGAAACCCAAATGGGAAGTACCTTACATCATTCACCAGGTTTACCCTAATGGAACATACTCCCTAGTTACCATAGATGGTGAGCGTATTACTATTCCCACAAATGATAAATTTTTAATGAATTATTATTCATGTTCATTCTCGCATGACTCAAAAATATTCCATATTTACAATATGAAATTAAAATGCATGATCTTTCCAGGCTGAAGGATGTAATACAACCCAGTAATCATCATTCATGATAATAAACTGAAAAATAGTTGGAGCTCTAAAACCTCAAACTATGATATCCACAATTCATCATCGCATGACATTAAAATTCATAGCACCTCAATAACTAGGCATAGATTCATTCACATTTTCATGGGATACGTAGGAATGCACATATGCTTTGTATTAGAGTCCATTCCTCAAAATTATTCTCTTTTACTACCCCTAGATATCGATCTCTTGGAGGATCACACATAGTGTCTTGTGAACTTATTGGGTCCCCATTTATGTTGCAATTACTATGATTACACCATGTTCCCCATATTTTATTCTACCATTCGTACGTCCTAACCGAACAAATTAAAATTATATGGCCATTTCATAACTAATTTGGGAATTATTCCCATCCTCATGGGATACATAGTAACACCCGAACATTTCATCTGTAGGTGAAGCACCAAACTACAAGATCTCCCCTTGTTTCAAAACACATGGTGTAGTGTGGGAATTATTTACCATCATTCCCATCGAGTTTATCATTACTGTATCATGTATCTCCATCCTATGATATATTATCTTCGTTTTTTCTTATCACATGATGTTAAACTACACATGCATATCCACGCATCCCACATACCATTTATTTGGATGTCTATAAACATTAACATATGAAAGGACCCCTGAATAGTATGGATGGATAGCCTTATAGCTCGCCTACCATTTCAAGACATCACCCTGGATTATTTTGAATGAAAAATTGATAAAAGTCATTCATTTTGACTATGGTCATAGGTTGATGCTCATTTTTTATACCATTTCATGTCACATGGTATGGATGTTGTGTTTTGAACACATTCAATACCCATCCTCCATTGTTGTCCGCACCGCTATATGTACAGAATATTAGTTTTATTGTTTAATGTTTTCCAAAAATACCATCTAATATTAGTAAGCCTTGATTTTGAATGTTGGTTTGGTTGGGATTGACCACAACCGATCTATTTCCATAATTTTTGTTCACTTATGTGTTGGGGAGAACATTATCCCATTTATTGTTTCTCACACCAAGAATTTCTCACAGGTGATTTAGAGATTTGGTAAGGTGATACCCGTATAAAGGGTCACATGATCATGGTTTGATCCTTAATAGAATAAACTAATATAACCTACATCATTACCGTACAACGTTAAACTGTGTGATCCATCTGGTCTGAAGAATGTGGAACTACTCACTACTCGTCTCAGACGATTATAAAATAAAAATGGGATATGACTTTTCATTCATGGCCTAGTCTCAATTCCTAAGACCTTTCTGACCCCTTGAACCAGGTTTACATTTAGGATTGTGTGGTGTTGTATGAACACTATGTCCGGATTCATGACAGTCTATTTTTTCAAAGCAACACACAACCTCTTGAGACACCCCACCCTCAACATCATCCTTAACACAGTACGCTAAACTACATGGGAACCATAACAAATTACAAATTCTATCATTTGGGTTTCCATCAACTTTCACATTCAAAGGGACTCTGAAAAGAATGAATGTGAGGCCTCATGGATATCCTACCATCTTGGTCCAACTCCCCTAAGGATTTGAAACTGCAATTTGAAACATGTCTCGCATTGTGAATATGGTCATCGATATACACTCATTTGTTTGTTCCCATTTTTGGTCACTTGATATGGATTCTCATTTCTAAATATAGAATATAGTTAACCCCTGTTGTTATGAAACCCCAATTAAGCCTTAAATATCAGTTGCGTGATTCACATCCTCTTCCACTCTATCATGTTCATGTTGAATTTCAACACTCTTTGTGTTATCCCTCAATGCGTGTTTGTGTGTAATGTGGATGAATCGACATTGTGTTTTCATTTTTGGTTTTTCACTGGTTCCCCATTATTTATATTCAACACATTGTAAAAACCATATCTTCCATTGATTCCAACCTTGATCATGGATCACATTGGTTTAGGGATTTGGTGAAGGATTACACCCTCCTCGAAGTATCATATCATTTGGTTTGAGATATTTGACCATAAAATATGATCTACCTCATCCTAATTTCATGGAATTAAACTATCTGATTGCTCCTATAACTATGTTTTTCTTGATTCTTATCCATATGGAAAATGAAAGAATGTTTGGACATTTCGCCTCCAGGTCCTGCTCAGTCTCAACTAATTATCTCTTTTATTATTCCTTTTGGCCCTGCTAAATTTATAGGTTTCCATGGTGTTCTATATGCTCATTTTCCTGCTTCAAGGTTGTAAAGTTTCTATATTAAGAAAAATCATTCATAATATAAGGACCAAATCTCCACGGTGAAGTCCTTTGATAGAAGGCATACTGACTCATGATTTACACCTCTCTCTGTGGTTTCTTAGCTATTAACAATGAGAATACCACTTTCTTCTTGTCTAAATAGTTCTTTTCTCTATGAGAGCTAGTTAAACTCTTCTAGGAGAGTAATACCAGCTAATAAGACCCATTTTAATCTACACGAAGTCTTTAGGTCACCATGAACTGAAACAATCATAATCTGTGGGCCTTTGATCATCCAAAAGAAGTATATAGTCCTAAAAAGAGAAATTCACACTTGTTGGATTCAACATATATTGCACAAAAAATTTAATCAAAAGTTCTTTTTTTACAAGTATAATCTAAACAAGATGCTTCTACATGTCCATTATTATAAGAGAGTAATACCAGTCTTTTTACCTTACCCGACCATCCAATTCCACTATAATAAGTGTACTGATGGTCTAGTCCATGCGTGTACATATGAATTAGTCCAGACCATTACTTGAATAGGTGACTACATAAATATCTTATTGTCCAAATTCAATATAAATATAATAGAAATTATCATATCCATTAATTCTTAATGGGATTGACTAAAATCTTCTTCCTATTTTGTGATTTTATACTGTTTTTTTATCTTGAAGGATGTCCACATGAGAGTTTTGCCTAGTAAGTGTTCTCCCATCACTATCAGACCTACTTTTGACATATTTGTTAGCACTTATGAGAATAATGCATGTACTCTTCTATATAATCATTCATATTAAATGAAAATACTACAATAGGCTGAAAATGCTCCATGGTCATTCAATATTATTTTCATTTTAGTAGGTGTATGCAGGAGACACATTCTTAGTGTTAGGAATAGAGAGATCCCCCTTTTATCCACATATGTTATTGTAACTAAACCCTTCGCTACTATTTTTTGTTACTAACCAACCTACTGAATCTCGAATTTCATACATATTAGAGTAGAGTATTGAAGGTGTTGCACTATATATTTTTTTGGGAATATGTGAACGTAACGGTCTGTTACAGTATATAGTCTTGGAGAATGATTAGTACACTACGCAAATAGGTTGATCATAATAATATCAAAGAAAATATCTCATTGGTCATAATCCACTATCCAAAATAGTCAAAGAATATGGAATGTGACAAGGTTTATAATAAATAGTTCACATAGTAAACATGAATGAAGAGTGGTTCCATAGCCATTCGGTATAATATATGCAGTAGAAACCTATGCCTTGCAATGATTTGGGGACCATAAATGCTTAATCCTATTATATCATTTCATTTCATTGTATGGTTTCTATTTATTATGATAATTTGGAGAATTATTTCATGGTGGGGAAGGGTTTTAGGTAAAAGGAACATGGACATCTCCTAACTGTTTAGAACCCGTAAAAATTTGTTGAAAAATCTTATATCATTATATTATATATAAGGGTTCAGAACATGGATACATCACCATATATGTTATTCGGTGCTACATAATATATCCGGATTTATAGCTCAACTACTTGAACCTACTGGGATTTTAAAGACATTACCAGGAAAGTAGAGTTTTCACGTTTCACCATTAACTCATACATAAAGAGCGTAAATGATCTATACTAAGGGTGTCAGAGTTCCCTTATAGTATTTGAAAAACACCAACAATATTTATGTCATATTAGTAAGACCCTACAATCCAAAACATAATGCACAAAAAGGCCGAAATGACAAATGGAAGGCTAAAAGAAGATGACAGTATACAAAGGCTGTATTGGTTAGTATATCCACTCATCACCACTCAGGATGAGAACTTTTTCTATATATATTAGAGTATATTACCTATTGAAGTATGACTATTAACCTCTCATAAATAAGGACATACATGAGTGGTATTTGGGTATATATGTACATGATAGAGTTGACTTACAACTTTAAAAGACTAAAGACATCGACATAGGGTCTCAAATAGAGGTAATCATCTATATAATAGGTTGATTGATGCTGATCTAGGTGTCAAGACGAATATTCACTTTGATGACAAGGGAGATTGTCTGAAAAAAATAACCATCATATATTCTATACATGTACTCTTCAAGATAGACTATTATAGAATAACTATACACAATCAACTGGAACGAAATGTACCAATTCTTGATGTTGGATGAATTATCCCAACAAATGTGGTACCCTTTGTATATGATGGAATAACATTGGGAATAGTCATGTACTAGACACAGTAGTAACATTTCAAGGGAATAGGTGATCAGGTACTATTGGGAATTGGAGGGGGTAGCTAGGATGTGTTGAGGAGCATCATTTGTTGAATTACCACCAAGGAACACATGTCATTAGAGTAAAGAAAGTATGTGAACTTTTTTCTATAATCAATGAGAGAATCAAAATGGTGGACAAGTGGGTGAAACAATATGTTCAGTATTAGAGAGGTAGGACTATGTTATTGGAGTTTTGGCATGAACATCATCTGGGTGACCAGAAATGCATGGTTCGTGGGTCGGGTTGGAGAAAAAGGCAGTGATGGGATTTGAGAATGTAACCAAATGATATATTCAAGGATATTGTTTTCCCTCTGAACTTCTAGAGTTTTCATACATTGTTTTTGTGCTCATACACTTGTAGTTCGAATAGAAATCGACAACCGACCATCCAATTCAAATATGTGTTGTCATGGGGAGACAATAGTCGGCGCTCCCTTTAGTACCCCTTTTCCTCATCCCATGCATACATCCTGGGGTTTACAGATCAATGGAACCACTTCTCGCACTCGATACCATCACTTCACCTTCAAAATATAGTGTACGATCAAACTAGTTTCTACTGCTGATGATCAAAATGATATCCGAGAATAACCAGTAGTAGATATACAATATCTTCCATAAATAATTCTTTTTAATTGGTGGGTTCATGTCTTGTTCATGGTCGTATTGCATTTCCGTTATATAGTCATATTTGTAGGGATGGTCACAGGGTTGGTCGTGACTATGACCTGAATGGATGTTGGTTGAATTAAATGCACAATTTCACCCCAACCATTCACTGTTGAGTCTCTACACCAACATCATCATAATTGAAATTGGACCCGAGAAACCCTCTTGTTTGTTTTCAAACCATGAAGACTTCATTTTGAGCTATAGATTCCCCATGAAGTCAACCATCACATGAGATTCAGAGCCACTTTCTCTTCTTTGGGGAATTCTTTCTCAAGAGAGAATGAGATATTCTAGTAGTGATAGATTGAATGGGTCGGTTTTGTTGTCTCGTGAAAAGGGAGACGTCTTGAATGATGAATGATCCACTTTGATACTCCAATTTTAAGCTTGACCGAGTCCAGTAGTGAAATTGTTTATATGGATCCGGAAAACACGATACTCATATTATAGTAGTTCCAAAATGAGTTCTAGTAGTGCAATCATACCATTATGATTCATGATATGTACTTGAATCCTCTCATCAATCATTCAATCAATCCAACTAGGTCAGTGGACTGAATAATCCATTCATGACTGAATAGCCCAAAGGGCTTCTTTTTTAAATTGCTTTTCTGATAACCTACCTTTAAATGGAAGATGGGGAACACTTTCAAGGCCCGTATTCGTAAAAATTACATTCCCCGTCAGCTTGGAGACATTACATGACACATATGTCTTAAGGAAATCATATAGACTATGACTACATGAAACAACTCCTCCCCAGCATCTGCATCGTGATCAGCTCTCCCGTTTTTCATGACTGTTCAGCTAGCATGTACATGTGCAGGGGTGCACAGGTGCAGTACTGATGGAAAATCACATACCCTCTCATGCATCCAATGTTCGTTTAGCCCTACTTTAGTGAATGTTTCCTACTCTATCCTCTTCTGGAGTGGTTCTTTGTAGAATCTATCTATGCAACTGCAAATCAGGTGTCCCTGTGGGCCTTGCGGTGACCCAAAATCTTTACAGACCCGAAGGCCTTGGGTGACCCGAAGGAATTAAGGACTCCAAGACCAAACCAGTGGCCCACGGTGAGTAGTTTCAGTTGCAACAGTACCTAACAGTAATGGCTACAGTACCAAACAGTAACTTCTACAGTACCGAACAATGACTGATACAGTACCAAGCAATAACTACTATCATGCCTGCTATAGTAACTACTACAGTACCTACTACCGCAACTACTATAGTTCCTGCTACATTAATGCTACAGTACCTGCTATAGTCCCCCTAGAATTACGCCTCCCCTAGTTTTGAACATGGATAACCAAGGTGTGTTGTTCGAGAGATGGGTTGATGTCCAAAAAACTATATTCTATTTTTTCTGACTCACATGGAGTTTATTTGGAGGTTCTTCAACCCCTAGACTCATACCTCTCATTCAGTCGATATCCTGCATTCCACATAAATATCTATTCGATCCCTTATGCTCTTTGAGATTACTTCTTTGATTTCTAGTGAAATGGTAATTTCCAACATTATAACAAGGCTAGCTTCAAGATGTGGGTCCATCATAGTAGGTGGGGAGATAGGAAAGAAGTGTGTGAACTTATTCAAAATGTATTTGATGAAAAAATAACTGATTGACTCGAGCATTTATAGGTTCCTCTGGTGGTAGTATGATCAATCATTGTAAGAATTGTTCAACTAGATACATGGGAGACGGAGATCGATGATAGAAAATGATATAATCTGATATGTTTTTACCAACCCAATCATATTATTGTTGAATTATGACATCATCCATATCGTCTTGATTTGTGCAATATCTCTTCCCCACCATGTATTGTTTGAAATTCATCTATACCCCCAGACAAAAGGCCATTTCAACCGAAGTTTCGGTATAATATATGTTGTAGTGTTGGCTCCCAATGAGCTACTGTGTTTGAAAGAACCATCATAGGGATAATGAAATTTCGTTTCAACTAAAAAGTGTAGATAAAGTTATTGCGGTGTCCGGGTCAAAATAAAATGAAACAAGGTTATTTTGGGACATTAGAGAGGCATGGATCTAAATTGAAGAAAGAAAAAAATGGTTAGTATCGAACTTATATTGGATATCCAATTAACATCTTGAAATATGACATTCCGATAATAATAAGATATATATTTGAAAACTATGTCCATTCTTTTGACCCCTTCTCCACGTGGCCATGTAATCTTCCTATATAGTTATAGGAAGAGTACCTATCGATAGTTGGACGTTTTTCATGAACTCTATAGATACTTATTTAAAATTTTGGATATGAATCCATTCACAAGGCGATTCGACCAAAAACAGTATCCCCAACTATAAACCCTCCATATAATTCTAAAGAATCTCTACCCATGACTCACACTATTAGAAGAGTATTGAATGTTGATTTGTTCAACTGCACCATAACAGAATGTAAATATAGTCATCAAGAATCAGAAACTGTAAAGTCTCCCAAGCTCAATCACTAAGGGTAGGGGGTCACACATAAAAGGGAGAAATTGACCCTATCCAAATCCTAAATCTATGTAGTATATAGATTAATCATTAAAACACCATGACTCAAGATGCATTGGGAAGTATAGTTCTATCAACTACTAGAGTTCACAATCCAAAGTACGTAGCAGGATTCCCGACCCCCTTTCTATATACTCTATAGGGGTATTTCCCTTGATTTTCATCCCCCCGTCATTGTATCATGAATTACAGTCTCGTCACACTAATCCCATTCCAAAATTATTGATTGGATTTTCAGGCTCCTGATGATGACCAATATTATAGTTCAGTACTGATAATGGTGTACCCCCTACGAAACAACCCCAAATAGACGATTACATTTTCGAAAGACATCAGGGATTGGTGTGTTCCTAGCCCCCTAGATTATTGGAACATTCAATGGGATTATTGAAGTAGAGCAAGGACTCACCTACCCACTGGCCTTTCTTCATCCCCATTCTCCAGTAGGTTACCCAGGTGCACATGGTTGGAGTAGTAGACATGCCTGAATAGATTGGGGTATGAGATTCCTTCTTTACCTGGATGAGCTGACGTTTCGTATTGGAAGGTACTGAGTTCCCAATTTTCATTTCCTTTATTTGAATACATAGAATATATGGTCCCTCTATCACTCCATGTTATCCCATTTTCAAGTTGAGTGAAGAATTTGGAATTGGATTCCCATTACTCATTTTCTGGTGATTGTGGGCTCATGGGTTCTATAGGAAATTGTGCATTTAGTGGGAAGTTTGGGTGAAATTTCAGTACTCTAATCTACTATTACTCCCATCCATCATTGTAAAGAAAAGGAATAATATAGGTAGTAGAGAATTCATGCACCAATGTTGCCAGGATCAATACATGGAAGAAGGTGTGGAGGTGTCGACTCATAGTCTACTACATATTTTATACTGAGAAACATATCATTTCCCCATTGAGATGGAAATCTAGGGGGATCAATAGATCACTCAACCCCAAGTACACAACTAGAATAATGATTATAGTATTGGACCTCAGGCAATATATATAAGTATAAGGATCTACTTCTCACTGTTTTGTAGCCCCGTTTCCAATTCAATCATCACCCCTTTCGAATTGCAACAAAAAATCCTATATAAACCGATACATAAAATATTATGGTTCCATATATGCTACTTTGATGCTCTTTATTACTATAATATAAGAGTACCACTACCTATATTATATTGAGTTGTGCCTTCCGGTACTTATATATATTGACCACACACTCGTGACTATGACCACATATACTCTTCTATATAGTGTAGGTCTTCTAGCCCGACAAAAGAAGGAATATTCCAATTGGATGATGAATTTGTGTTATTGGTGTGCAGTAGTTGGCATATGAGAGTGAACATTGGGTGGTGTGGTTGGTATATACAGCTTGATGATCAACACATGCCAAACGGTATAAACCACATTGTACTGTCTATTTTCCTCTTATAATTTATAGTACCCTTATTTATCTAACCACACCATAGTGTACCTGGGAAAGATTTATTATATTAGAATCTAGGTTATATAGAAGGAGGACATGGACCTTCCATCCACTATGTTCCAAGCCTAGAAATCATTATTGTTTAGAAACCGCTTGTTTCTCTTTTTCCGAGAGGTCACTTTGAACTCATATTGGGAGCTCTTGTGCCAAGGGTCTACGCCCGAGCTAGTTCACAGAATTTGTTGTTCATTCATTGGGAAGCCCACACTCAACCTCAAATTTTCCTACCTTTTTGGAGGATCGTCCAATCATTCATGCATTCAACTTCCCCATCCATATATTGTTGACTATTTTCTCTGATAACTCGTCTCAGAATAGATTTGATTCTGAAATCCACTTAATAACATCATCAAAATTGAACACATCATATTCCATTATTTTTTAAAATTTCCCATAATTTCAAAAACCAACTTCAATTTCCAAGATTCCTGCTCTCACACCACTATCGTCTCATATTCACAAGATTGTTTTTCTTCATTTGAACCAATTAACATTATAGAGGAGTACCTAGCTATATTATACCAATAACATAGATTGATCCAGCATTCATGGACATTTAACTAATATAATATAGAGTTAGAAACATTACTTTCAAGGGATTATAAATATTCTGTCAATCTGATATTGCATTGAATACGAAAGACTACCATGGTATTTGCTCCCTTTTTCATCTACAGAGGTTTTTCTGAACATGAGTTGACAAATAGAATGATTTAAAGAAGCTTCTCACTCCATTTATATATTACATTCATGAGTGGGGTTCTCTTCCCACTCTAGTATTAGACCCTTGGATCAGTCGTTCAATAAAGATAGTGGCTGTAATATCATTTCGGATGCAGTACACCACTATAGTCACCAGGCATTGAGTGGAACGACATCAATTTTATTTAGTGTTCTTGATGTGATCTATATTAATGAGGAGGTCTCAGGAAGTTTCATTATCAAACTATCAAGTATGATGATACTTATATATCATGTACTTTTCTATTACAATATATAAGACTACGATATAGTATAGTACTGAGATTCATTATATGTCAGCCCCCCATATCTCTCTGTAATATCGCAAATAGGCTCTCGGAGGTACAAAAAAAATATTTAGCTATGGGATATCTAGTATAGGACATGTAATTTTTATATATTTTGATATAAGAAGCCTTTCTTCAATATAGGTTGACAGTTGATCGAGAAAGAATCCCATAAAGGGGAGGCTAGTCCTGTATGTTATTACTCTGATGCTGACATGTCAACATTACTCTAGTATAACTGTGGTGACCCTAGAATATTTGAGTAGAGTACTTAGTCTGACCAGTATGGGCGGAGGATGGGCCTAGTAAATATATATATTGAGAGTTTCTAGTAGGAATAACATCTCCAAACCACATAGATATGACCATAATTACAAGAAACAGAGACAAGGTTTTTGTCATGTATCACAATTGATTGAGATGGACCAAGAACATCAATTAGATATCTTACTCCAAACTCCAACTTCTTCATCAAGATCCCCCTTGTAAGAGTTGATACCTTACTACTACAAATAAGCGAGATGTTTTTATTTCCCACTCTATCCACCTCGTCCACCCCACTTCTCTTCGTAATAATCTACTCTAATATTCTTCTGGTGTTTATGAATTCGTGAACATAGTGAGTGATATATGAAATTGAATATATCATTTCATGTATTGTATCTGACATTTAAAACTCATGGAAAGAAGCCTATACCATTATATGAAATATTGAGGTTTGAATCCATTCCCTAGCTCAGCAATAGAGATATAGGAGTCACTCTCTCATTTGAGTAATTTTTTATATAATAACTGATAAGATTATATATACAACATTCGATATGCCATCCTACTACTTGGCACCCACCTTTGGTGGCCTAGTACCTAGGTGGAAATGACATTCCAGTTGTACAGGTGGTGTATGGTTTTTATGGGCACCTACCAGCAATCTAGTATATCGTAGGTATTGGAATGTAATTCCAGTGGGGTCAGACAAAATAATTTTTTAGTACTCTTTTTATAAATGATATGGGTAAGTAACTGAATATTACTAACATTCAGATGTTAGATAGGAAGAATTTTATTGGAATAAGAGTTTGAAAATGGGGGGATGACATTTTGATTTCCTTTATTGTGGGATGACATGAATATGGTTTGCCTTGGACGGTAGAATCAATTGAGTAGTAGCAGATCTCGTTGGATCCCTACGGTTTGGAATTCCATGTCCAAAACAACTATTAGAGTAATGTACTGACAATATATATAAGTACCAGATGGTACGGTATGCATTCCACTTATGCCCCATCATAATTGGAGGGGTTAACTATTTAAATATAGTTGTCTCATTCGTGTGACTCAATTGAGTTGGACATCTATCAAAATAGATATGTACCATCCCCTGACACTAATCATGGTAAAAACTTGTGTCTGGTTATGGATAAGAGATGAATTCCATATCCACTAGCATCATCCTTGAACAGATTCTAGGCCTGGGAAAGGAAGGGGATGGTCAATGGCAAAATGGATGAGAGTGGTTCAGCAACATTGATATTGATCAATGTCAATGAACTGAACAACTGTCATGGGGGAAGTGGTTTTGACTTTTATAGTGGAGTACTGAGGGCCAATGTCAACATATATAGGTAACATTTGGTTGGACGGTTACAATACCATCATTTCACTCATTATGAACATACTAGACTTGCAACCCCAATTGCTTAGTATACCTCCTTGTTCAAGTGTCATTTCCAATATAGCACTCTATTCTCCTTTTCAGCGAAGCTTGTACTTATATATATAGGCTGGTACTTATCTGTATTAGGTCCATGGACATGATCCTAGCAGTTGTCACCACTGCGTACCTCTTTCCACTCTGAGAATGAACCCCCATGAAATTCCAACCCATAAATTGTCCCCCATTGGCTGTTGGGATGATCATAGTTTTCATTATTGATAATTGCCAATGTTTCATTCTATGGTTTTACTGATCTACTATCTCTTTGGTATACGGTATTCTTGGGTTCCAATATTCCACCGATCTCACTACAATAGTACAGTTGAGTTCCAAAGCTAAACGCCTGCCTATTTGGGTTCCCATCAAGCAACAAGAGGGTTTTTGGAAATTTCATGAGATGGGAAAAGTAAAATGTTTTGAATATTCATTTTCCATCCTACCATCATGTCAACTAGTATCATACAAGTTGATTTTTATGACCAAGATCGAACAGTGCAGTTTGAAGTTGAGTTGACCAGACTGATTCAGAAGGCATTTTTCTGAGATCCTATAAATCATTTGGGAGTTGTGATTTTTATGTTTGTTATTAATATGTAATTTAGAGATGGATTGTTTTGTCACCCCCTATATCCAAACCCAATACTCTAGTGTATTGAGATGGTGTTTCGATCAGGACTTGTTGTTGCACCATTTTGAACAGTTTGAGTTCAGAGTTTAGCCACCTTTGTGAGTTGATCTCGTTGCCATCATAAGTGGATGGTCATAATCAATCAAACTGTATTTCCAATTCCCCAACTTCCATTATTTCAATTAAATAAATGGATGATTGAATTTGGTTGGATCATATGCTCATGGCTCGATATGGCAACGACTACAAGCCTCAGGTAGCGGGACATGCCATTCAGACCCATTAGAAAAATCAGCCATGAATCATGTGTGTATATATATATTAGTAATATTTGATAGAGTATCGAGAGGTATAATTGAAGATGATATGAAATAGTGGCAATGGTCACTTTCATGGACCATTCACTAGAGGTCGAGCTCAATCCTACTCGATTTGTTCGTCGGTTCAGAATTCCAACATGGGCTAGTGTTGTGGTCTTGGTAGAAGGTGTTCACATTTAACAAAAGAAGGAAATATATATAATTATCAAGCTATAGGAATGTGTGGTGGGGTTCTTGGATATATTGTAATGGGATGGTCAATAAAGTCAACAACGATCTATTTGTGTACTCGCATCATGGAATGGATAAGTGCAGCTATATATAGAATTTTTACAACGTCATTTCATTCCTATATTGCTAATGGAGTTGTTTGATATCCCAGTGGGATCATCTAAAATTAAGGGTTTCTAGTCCAAAACAATGGAAGACATCTAATTTGATATCTATGTTTTTTAACCGAACAACTAACACCTCGAGTTCCTTGTGGTCCTACAGTTGGGTTCCAAACTCGCTTGAAAGGAGATTCGTTGTTGTGTGAGAGGGTAGAATTCATGAAACGGTACCTGGGCTCACTCAATTGGGTTGAAATAGATATAATATTCTTCATTAATTTCACAAATACAATCAACCAACTCAATCCCAAATGGATGTATCGGGAGTAGCAATTGTGTCTTTCTAGCACGGTGTTTGAATCATCGAATGGGCTATAGGGATTGTTTACCATTGTTCCCAGTGATCAGATATAGTAGCTGGATGAAAACTATGAATGAAATGGAAAAACAATCCAATCCAATTAGTGATCAATAAGTGAAGATGGGTTGAAGCATTAGGTGAATCTTGATGCTACTATTTGTATTAATGATTCGGGGAGGTCTAAGTACTTGTGGCTGCTTCAAAGAGACAATCGACTTGTTCCAAATCTAGAAGAGATTATTTGATTTAAAGAAAGTACTAATTTAAATTTTATGTATTCTACCTATAATATACCAAAATCTATCATGTAAATAGATTCAATGCGAACAATAAGAGGTTCTCTTCTATTAGAAACTATTAAACGAGTACTGACTCAATCAAACAATCAATTTTATAAGAGAAGAATGAATGAATTTCAGAGAGGATGTGTGCTTCAGTACAGCACTCTAAACTGTATAGGAAAAGTACCTATCTTCAAGGCTATATAAGTTCAAAGGCTCTTCCTATCTTCATTGAGATTGGGTTGGTGTAATGTATACATTTTTTTGTAAAAGAGACATTATATTCTACAATACTTACATTCAATGAGTCTAACATTATGTTTGTTGGTCAACAACCCACCACAGATCTATCTAATATTTATTAGTGAATGTTTCTAGTGAAAATAATACAAAATGATAAATGATAATACTGAAAAAGAAATGTATTTATAGAATCTGCATGATGGTAGTTTTTTGTTCCATTATTCTTTTATTTTAGCCCCACTATTAGTTGAGTATTTGAATGGGTTAACATAGACAAAGTGAGAAGCTGTAGTTATTGAAATTCATACCCTTCTCTTATGTTGATCATCAGAGGTTTGGAACCAATCAAAAAATAAGAATCAAGGAAGATAAAAAGGATATATCTAACATGATTTGAGGGTAAATAATAATTTCCATCTCACTTCAAGTATTATCATATACACATTGGAGGGGGGATCCAGAATAGTTGTGTTCATTACATTTAGGGTGCATAGAGATATTGGGATTTGTACTCTTCTAAATAGTTTGGAAGCTCCATAACCCTTCAGTTTTGGATATGCTTTCGATGTGATTCTTCTATGTTTTTCTTTCAAACCCTTCTATTCAACATGAATATAAGAAAATATCAAATCTTATTATGTCTAATATGTTGAGGTAGTAATGGGCGAGTTAGTCACAGAACGAGGATCATATTTGTCCTATTCGATTGATCTATTAAGAGTCATATACCATTATGATAATGAGTTCAAATATTAGATCACGAGTTAGCCAGTCACATCCCTTGTCAAATCAACTGGAAAGACTGAGACTTATTCAGATGAGGTCTTATATAATATCGTCTCTCATGTCCTCTGGCAGTCATGTGTAAGCTTAGCATCACTAATAGATAAGAAATAAGTTGGGAGCTGCTAAAGAAACTGCCAAATTTACTCTTTCTTTCACAAGACAGATAGATATTTTATAGAAGGAAAGTAACTAAACCCCGAATTTATAGAGATAATAGTATAATAAAATAGCATATAAATAAGATGAACATCATCACTATTCTACTAGTGTGTCTCATAGAAAAATACAATGCTCAAAAGTGATAGGGAGAGTGAGAGATTAGATCATTATAATATCTACACTTGAGAGCATATCTAGATTGTCCCTTAAAATGGTTTTCATCATACTAAGACCAGGATGTTGTAATATATCAACTAAACTAGTTAGTTCTCTTCTAATTGTATCTATCTAGAAGCCTTTCTAAGAATGTTTTCAATATTTTCATTAACTAGTTTGGAATATTTATATGCTATAATAATTTTATCCAGCTTCTCTATATCTAGCTATATAGTTAGCCATACAACATAAAAGCGCCATAGAAATTAATGATCTATATTTGATAATAGATGAATAGCTACCAATTTATTTGCAAGAAAAAATGTATATATGTAGTCTGTAAGACTATATTATCCATAGTAGGGTATGGAGTGATAAATTGAGAGTAAAAGGTTCCATAGTTATATGAGGGTTTTTACATACCTATGCACACCCTAAAGGTGATACATATATATAATGTTTTAGATCCATACATCATTTTATAAATAATTTCCTTCTACATGTGTCGACTACATTATATCTAAGGTTTTGAAAGGGTCAGATCTATGGAACATGACCCTATATAGTTGAAAAGGGCCTTTTTAACCCTCTTCGCGTCCTTATGATTTCTTTTCTACCCTCTTAATGTATGAGTACGTTTTTCCCTAGTTTCTGGGATTAAGGGGTATAAAAAGTGATGTAATCTATGGAATAGTGTTAGAGAGAGTGACTAGGTTCCTTTGATGTTATTCCAGCCATTGTGAGTTCCTGTCTTACTCATCTAAATCTAGTTTTAGTTCTAAATGAAGGAATCAATCATGTGTATGTGCTTCTCTTATTATATTACATCTAGTAAAGAAGAAATCATTTTATACTTCTTCATGAACATCAATTAAATTATACTATCTATATTATACAGCTAGTCCTGGGGTAATTTATCTAGTTTAATCTTGTAGGCTTCTTTGATAGCTTATGAGAATATATTATTATCAGGGACATAATAATTAGAATAATATGAAATGTTCTTTGTAGATACTAAATGAGGCCACTCCCTTCCAATTCTAGCACTCAAGCCTATAGCATTAGCTGTGGATATAGATTGCTCAATATTTAGTATAATATAGTTAGTGGGGTCAAAAATTTAGATGTGAAGTGGAAATATATCTATGTACCATGTTACAAAATGTTGATGGACACTATTAGACCTTGAATGACGTCATATTAGGACTTTTAAAACTCTCAAACCCATTCTATGGTCATGGGTGGGTCCTCAGATAATGACAAGAGTGGTTAAAAGTTATCGGGATAATGGATTTATTTGATATATAGATGAGAAGAGATTTTTAGAAAGTGAAAGAATCTAATCTCCCCATCTAGTACATAATAAGGTCTTTACAATACTATAATAGTGCCATGAGTAAGGTGTCCATTAATAATTTCTATGGGAAGGTTGAGGTGGACCACTATCGCTACGAACACAGGTAGACTTGTATTATAATCTAATAGTGTGGTTGGTGAGAAAAGGTAGAGCCAATGAGTTAATGGAAAGGATTAATCCAGAATCCCAATAGCTCCTAATTCATGTTTGTAAACTAACCCTAGGAACATCAACCCCAGCCACATTGGAGGATTATCATTCTTCGAGGCTGGAAAACTAGATTGTTAAAGTAGAATATATATATTAAAGTATTTAAATATACTCTATATTGTCCATAAATTTCAATTATTTTGGTCAACCCATCCTCACAGTGTCACAATGGGTTTGGGCCCTCAAGAATACCGTCCACCTTTTACTAGGATCTAGTAGGATACTCATTCTCCTATCAGTAGTGAGCTTGTAACCATCGGTTAACCCATTACATTTTCCTCCATGGTCATGTTATTGGACGATATCGCCACCAACCCAATAACAAACAAATTTGAAACAACCCTTTTGTCTTGTAAAAAATCATATCTCACGTGCTCGGTTCACTAGTTCCCAAAGTTCATTGGGGAAACTATCTTATGCCAATGGTGGATCTGGTGACACATATGATTATATTATCCCTGCTGGTATGTCATACTCAACTATAATAAATTAATGTAGTAATGCACGAAATCACTACTTCCACCTTCCCACTATTAAAGGTAGAAACATTGATCGGTTTATTCAAGCTAAATATAAATATCTAAAATAAATAGGTATGGGTTTCAATAATGTACCAACTATTGTCAGTTGGTTAGACAACTCACATACTAACTTGGCAGAAGCATGGAATAGAGGCTCTCAACTTTTTATGGATCTCTTGATCCATCTATCGGCTCCCAATTATCTCACGTATTCTTATTATATAAGGATTCACACAAAACCTATATGTAAAGTACTCTGGGAATTAAATTTATCTCATAGACAATATTTGAAGAGTATTATTCATGTATTGGACTTACATGAGTGAGTAAGACTATACAGACAGATTACCTGACTCTAATCTAACAGTACTATATAGATATAGTACCTAACGCTGCTCCGTAGACTTGAAACTGAGAATTCATGACTATCCTTTCACTGTGATGGTATACCTCGATTTACCCACTAAGAGAGACTCTCAATTATATTATTTTTTGAGGTTTCTTGAACACCATTTTATTAGAACTATTTTTTTTCATTGATTTGTAACTTATAAAAATTGTTGGAATTTCTCAATCACCATGGGCAATGTTAGGTTAGAATTCTATTAGAATGAATAAAATGAACTTGACTGATAGGGATAATTAACTAATTACCAGTATGTCCAAGCCAAGGGGAGTGGATAAAGGTAGACCACAACTATAATTCTCTTTATGTTCCCCAAAAAAGAATTAATGTAAATGGTTTACTATACAAGGTAACTACCCCTACCAATAACTTCTTTGTCTTAAACTATTATGTCGAAGCATTTAGGTCCGTAGATTAGGGAAAGCTTGCACACTTCTTATATATAGAAAATAAAATCCCTAACTAGTATTATAGAATAACCATACAGGATTACACTAATAGGTTAGTGTACTAAATCCATTGCTAGAATATGGAATAAGAAGATTTTGTTTGAATGGAATCATTTCTCTGTGGTTCAAGAGAGTACATCCTCAGACAATGGTAGTTGAAGTGCTCTAAGGGTGAATACAGAAATATAGTTCCAAGGGTTAATTCATTAAGTTATAGGGAATTTGAGACAATATTATTGTCAATTTGGATAGGTTGGGTGATAGAGTTGGATTTGGGGGCTGTGATGGCATTAGAATTGGGGATGTAACAGATAGGCCAATGAAAGAAGGTTTTGATCAAAAATTGTTGGTAAAGACTAGACTTGGGGTTCATGGGCTGCTGGTTGGGTAGCTTCCATGGCCATTGAACATCATGGTAATAGGTGGATGTGGTAAATTTGGAACATCAATGAATCTGTACAACTCACAGGGTTTGGATCGAATGAGGAGGACCTAGAATACTTCATGCCACTTATGTGCTCGATTTCATGGCCCAAAGATTGGTGGTTGAAATGGGGTTTTCGGTGTGAAAGGCAAGTGGTGATCACATGTGGTTGAGATCAAGAATGTGATGAGCCAGGGCTGGTGAATTCTACTTTGCGAATATCAATGACATAAGTGATAAAATGAAAGAATGGTATGTCCCCATTTCTAGTTAAAATTTCTATTTTGAATTTATGTTACCCCACTACACTCTCTATATCACCTATTGGGTGTGCTCTAAAAGGTGACAGAAGGGTGAAAAGGGGGAGCAGTATCATCGGGGGGTACACGATTACTGCTAGTGTACTGCATGGGTGAGCCCTGGAATTAAATTTTGGGGCACATGAGTGGTTGGTTTAGAGTATTGGGAGATGACGATCAGAGATGAAGATGATAGTTGCTGAACTGGCGGTACGATTTAGTGCTCAACTCCCCGTATGATATAATCATTAAATATATTTCAACTACCTATATTATAAGAACAATTCATTAAAAAAATTAATATAGGTTGGTGTTGGAAGACAATAGATCCACATGAGGTAGTATCATCAGTATCATCAACACATCATTCTCATCTTGTACTCGTATGCCTCATATGCAGTGGAAATGGGGGTCCTACTATGTGACGACACTACGGTTTGATTTTTTTCAAAAGTCATCGGAACTATAGCATTGATTTATGGGAGACCAGTAGTTGAAATTTTGATTCATAATTTCATTGAGTATATCCTGACCCTCCCTTTTGGTAGGGTGAGGTTCTCCGTCCTTATCATCTAGATAGTGATATACATTATGTTACCCTGGTTCAAAACCCTTATATATTATGTAGCACCAACCTTACCCTCCCTATAAAGATGTTATGTAAATAGAAATGGTCTATAACCTTTTAAGTCGGGTGGGGTTCTAAAATATCTAACTCTCCATTTTTGGGAGGGTTAGAAAATGAGACCTAGTTACAAATGTTAAGAAAAAAACCACACTAACTGGTTTACGATTTAGGATCAAAGAATCATGAAATCCCTATTAGAACATCACACTAAAAATATAACTTATATATCAATGGATTAGAACCATTAAATTTTTAACCATTGTAGATCAGATACAAAATGTCTTAAGTTGAACTAGTCCATAATTGCATTTGTGTAGTATATAGGTAAACTAGTATGATTATTTCATTACGAAATGAATTGGTTTTTCTTTTGTATACCCGAATAAGTCTAACTCACTTGATATCTGGCTTGAAAGACTCTTTTTTCTAGGCATAGTGTGTATAGTCCTTTGTATCACATGAATTGGACAGAAAAAGAGTAGTTTCAATATGTACATGAGGTCTGAGATTACACCATCCCTTGTTACATCATAGTGGTGTTGATTTCGAATAGCATGTGGGACCAACTCGAATTCAAGGTGGTGGTAAATCTATTGTATCCAATGGAACATAGAACTCATGAATATATGAATAAGAGTATTTTTTCTTCCCAAAACCTGAGGAAAATGATGTAATGTAGACTGGTGGCAATTGAAATGGTCGAAAGACGTCGTGATTTGAATACCCTTTTAATAGTGATATCCAATGAACAAAAATACCTTGTCGTTCCCTCTCGTAGCATCATAGCCAATTAAATTTTTTATAGACACTAATGATCATCCATCAATCATTCCAACTACCATTGTGATGTTACCTTCATCCATGAGCATCACTAATTTTCTTTCTCTGGCACTCATCATATTTTCTACTATCTCATGATTGGGTTGTTGGGAGCCCCTATCAATCTTCCACAAGGTGAAATTACATGTCATCTCTATGTTCATTTTCCAGAATGTTTGATAAACATAGGGGTCTATTGTGTGACTGTATCTTTAATTTTTTATTGGTGGTTGCTACACATCCTTTATTTCTACTATCCACACATTCCACATTACCTGTGAAGGCATCCTGGCCCAATGGTTTTCATAATAATAATTTCATTTGTCGATATGCCACTGCCGGTTTTAAAAGAGAATCATATATTATAACATTGTTAATTCCATGATCACAAAAATATTCACCCATTGCACACCTAGAATACAGTCTAAGAAATATATGTGCATACAGTTCTTAAGTTATAGTTTCCACCAGAATGGGAACCCCCATGCTGGAAGCGTCTGAAATTAGTTGAACAACTTGTCATACCTTTGAGAGTTATTGTCTTATATCTACATAGAAAAAATATAACTTTTCCCCATCCCAAAAAGTGGAATTTTTGAACATTATCATTCAAAATCTCAATACTATTTATTACTTAGTGCAGCATTGGTGCTGACCTAGGTCTTTCTCTTGAGGTGCATTTGTAGTTAATGAATCACTACTTCTTATTAAATTTTTATAATACATTTTTCTATTTATGAACTAAAAATAAATGAAATCTATTTTTTATATATGATAATGAAAAATTATAGTCTAACATAAAAATGTAATGAAAATACAATGAAAGAAAACATAATGAATTCATAATGAAAAGAGATATTATCAAAATAATCACTCAGATTTTACCCTCATCTTCTCATTATTAGTTTGAAATATAATTAATAAACTCACTCCATCATATGTGTTAATATCATCCTGTATTTGTGGTTTTGAATATACAGTGCTCTCAACGGTTGCCGAGAGACCACACATTCACCACCTCAATCGAGGAAAAATATTATGTAAGAGAAAGTAAAGTCTCGGGTGGTAAGTGGAGACACAAAGGTTCCTTACCAAACTAATATCCCCATTTACCAAACTCTAATAAAAAAATATTCAATTAAAAATACGTGAAATGACATGGTATCAATACTAGATTGATCCCATGAGATGTTCATCGGGTTAGTTACTCAAGATCCTCTGTATAAGAGATCACAGTGGAGAAGAATGAGGTTTAAATAGAAAATAAAACATGATAATGAGAAGAAGAAGAATAGAAAAATATATTAAAAATATGTAATACTATTACGATGAAGGGAAACTATAAAATAATAGAAAATGGAAAAATATAGGTGACAATGCTTTGAGAAGGGGTGAGGATACATATTAATAATAAGAAGTGGTGAAAGAATTCTCTCCAAAATCATCCTCCAAATTTTTCTGTGTGGATGTCCCATTAAATGGATGAATGGTTAACAATTTTCGACATAAATATATGTTCCATAATTTCTCCTATGTTCACCCAAAAATTCAGTGCTTTATTGGCCACTATATGTAGGAGTTATGAAAGATTTAAGCTGAGACATTTAATCTATCCATTTGACTGGCCAAATTCCAATTCATTAAATTCCTTGGACATTATGACTTTGAAATCGGTTGATTTGATCCTTATATACTTAATAAATGTTGTTCCACATATTATTTATCATCCCTCCAAAAACTATGATCCATTTTAGATGCATGTTCAAAAGGTTATGAAATAATTGTGCAATGTATCTGCTTCTTCCTGTTGAGATAATACATCTTTTTCATTTTTGGAGCATTCAAATAATGCGTTAGTGAACATATTTTGACCTGAAATTCATCATGGACGCGTCTTATTGAAACCCCAATCATCTACAGCTAGAACCATCTAATTTTGAGGTGCTTAGACAGATTTATGCATCTTTTATGGAGGTGGGGTCTATGATTTCTGCATGACAAATTTCCCATATCAAATGATTTTTTCAGGCGTATAAATGCTTGAATCAGTCATTAAAATTGAAGAAAATGGTGTATAAACTAAATCATGGATTTCAACAAAAAAAAGAATTACCAAATTTTGAATAACAATTTAAAATTTAATACCCAATACCCCTGTCAAAAACATATGGCAATCTTCCAGTTTTATCGATTTTTTGAAGTTTAACACAAAATATAACTAGAACCAAAAAACATGACATATTCTCATAAAATAATTCAATGGTTGGAATATAAAAAATTATTTAATGTGTAAAATGTATTAAAATGTGATCTTAATTTCTCCCCAATCGTAAAATGTGCACTCCTGGGATATTATCTTACATTCAAATCAAAATCCACACAAAAATCATATATGTGAAAATATAAATGACCTTATCAAAAATATAATCACACCATGTATCATCTATGAAAAACAATTATATTTTATTTCAATTTCATTATTTATATATTTTTTAACCTCATTAGTAAATCTATGACCAAATCACAACCTACCTCACATGGAATATTATATCACTCTTTACTCAAGGGAAATTGAATCTAAAGTTAGGCTCAAACATGGAGGTTGAATGTATACCCACAGGCTTGTGAAAATTATATTTCTCAATATTTGGAAAAAAAATTAGTGAAATCATGAGTGATTTAATTAATGGTTAAAATTATTCTGTGGCATAGGGTTTGTGGAAAATTGACTGAAAAAGTTGCAGGCCAGAAAGAGGAGGTTGGAATCTTAATTACAATTCATGATTAATTCAAGGGAAAACACACAAAATTCCTTTCTCAACCTCGCATGAAAATGTGATAAACAACCCCACCCTTATTTTATGACATTTTACATGATCTAATCAGTTATTATAATGAATTATATTACATAAACTCTCCTTTTTTTAATGACCATGAAAGATAAAAGTTTATTCTCCTTGTTTCTTTTTTTCATTTTGTTTTTAATGGAGGATGAGATGATGATTGAATAAAATTAATGAATTAAAATTCATTCCCATGATTTTTGTGGGTTACATGAGTCATAAAATAATTTACTATGATGAATTCATGCTAATATCCATTTATATTTGTTTTTTAAGGAGTAATGGATAAAATAAAAAAAGCACAGTTAAATGATGAAACATGCCCAATTTTCTTATTAAACACTACCCAAAATATTGAAAAATTCATTGAATAACACATAAATGATAAAAATTCCAATGAACACTTAGGAAAGGCCCTTCCCCCACACTCAAACTTGAAATATCCATTAGAAAAATACTTAATGTGCTGGTAAGTAAGGAAAACTAGCTTGTAAGTGGCCTAAACCTATAAGGAAATTCATGAATATAAAGGCTTAAGAAGTATAAATGTAAAGGTCGGTATCAATATAAACTATGGAAAGACAACAATATGACTCAGTCATTTCAAATACATGATGTCCAATGCTTTGAAAGTGAAAAATAACAAATTCTGGTTCGCATACAAAATCCATGTTTCTCACATGAAACTATGGGTATTATGAAGAATATTTCAATGTTGTTTAGAATACCTCACATGATTGGAAAAATATTTTGAGTCAGTGTTTCATGGGCCTGGATTTAAAAAATCGGTCAAATTCAAAAAAAATGCTTGAAAATCCATTTCAAGGAAAAATAATTCACATCAAAAATCATTTAAAATCCATTATTTCAAAAAAAAAATTCAACTATTTCAAAATCATTTGATTTGTGATATTTGATAATAATATTCATTAAAGATCCAACATAATAAAAATATGATAATGTAAAATTTAAAATAACACATGGAAAACAAAGTTGGTTGACACTCCGCCTCACTTAAAATTTTTTAACCCTCATTTTAACTCAACAAAATAAAAATGTAATGGTAGAAAAGCCAAGTGAAGTAAAGATGAATCATAATATTATTTTTGAAGTAGATTCCATGTGTTACAATCCTATAATATTCCACATTTATACTACAAGAAAAAAATAATAATAAATAGTACAAATAAATAAAAATAAAGAGAAAGAGAATTGAAAAGATATAATGCTTCATTATGACACCCACGCTAGTTCTAGGTTTTTACTACCTCTAGTAACATATTTTCAGGTGATTATCCCCAATTATAAGGTGGGTGTGGTTTCTTTGAGATAAACCACGACATGTGGCTTTTACCAATGTCCATTAGTAAAAACTAAAATTAGATAACCCCAAAAAAGAAAAAAATTCTAAATCCCCCAGAATGAATAAATATGAAATTTGAGGTCTAAAGAGTGAGGTAATAGTATATAGGGGGTGCTCCCGGTTGACATCTGTGATGTCCTCCTCGATATGGTATTTAAATTTTGGTTGATGAGGTAGTCGCACCACCATCTTCTCTAGCACATATTCATTAATCACCACCACCTGATTGGTCTCTTCTGTATCATACACATTCTTTCCTATTTTTGTTTGTATCAAAAAATTTAAAATAGGAGATGTTAGAAATCAATTTATCTTTAAAACTATTAAAACATGAATTTTTTTAAAGAAATATTCTGAATCAATTAATTCAACTTGTTAATTGATCTCTTTAGGCATGACTATTGGAAACTCAATTTCAGTGGGTTCGTCTTATTTATTATCTTCCAAAGAAGGAGATAGGTAGAATGTGTATTATGATTCATTATAATGTAATGTAAGATCATGTTTCATGTAATCTTCCACAAAACTATTCGATGATTCTTTAATAAATTATTGATCTGCCATTAGTGCATCAGTATGAATGAATACTTTGGGACCTCCTAGAGAAGTAGTTTAGTGAAAGATAATTTAATTAGATACTTTAGAAGTTTTTTCTCACTTCCCTAAGTTTATTTAACATAATAAATTATTGGTGAAAAATCTCTCACCACACCTTCTAGTTCAGGTTCTAGCTCAGGTTTGGGTTGCTCCTGGGATGTGCGTACATATTCAGAAATCCATTCTATTTGGCTCTCTTGGTTTTGAAAATTATCACTAATCCAATGAAACATATCATCATGATCATTGTAAACATTTTCTTGAGCATGATATTGGTCATTCCATGCATAATAATCGCAATTTGAATACATTTTAAATAATAAATATTTTTTTAGTTTTGGAAATTTATTATTTTTTGTAGTTTCATTAAATTAAAGGAAATTTATTTACACAATATGAATTAAAAGAGTGAATGAAAACTACGTGTCTCTCTGAATCTGTGCCAATTTGATGATGTGTTGTCGTGTGCTCTATAAAAAAATTTTATTAGTAAGTGTAGCCTCGGGGCAGACCTAGGTCATTCTCTTGAGAAGATTTATTATTTAATCAATAACTACTTATTTTTAAATTTTTCATATTTTTATTTATTTAAGAAATTAGACTAAATGAAATGGATGTTTATAGATGATTATGTATTAATAAAATTTGACAGACAAATTCCCTGAAAATATTAATAATGAAAACAAAATGATTTGACAATGGAAGAAGATATTCCCAAGAGAGTCACTCAGATTGAACCTTCATTGTCACATTATTAGTATGAAATTTAATTAACTAACACACTCCATCATATGTATGAATGTCCTCTTCTATATGTGTTTGTGTATAAATAGTGTTCTCAATCATCACTGAGAGACTGCACATCCACCACCTTGATTGAGGGAAAATATTATAAAGTAGAATGTTAAGTCTTAGATGGTAGATGGAGACATAAAGGTGTCATACCCACTAAGATCCCCCTTGACCTAAATCTAATAAAGTAAGAAACAATTAACATGAATTTTCAATGACATGGGTTCAAAATTGGATTGATCTACATGGATGATTCTCGGGTTAGTTACTCAAGATCACAAGTATAAGAGATCGTATTGGAGAAGAATGGTGTCGGAAGACAAAAGATAAAAAATTAGAATTAGATGAAGAAGAATAAAAAATATATTAAAAATTAATAAAACTATTAAAATTGAAATAATCAATAAAATAATAGAAAATGGAAACATAGAAGTTCCAATGATTTCATAAGGGGTGAGGATACTGATTTATAGGGAGAGGAGGTGAAATAATTATCTTCAAAATCATTCACCAAATGATTCAGTGTGAATGAAACATTAAAAAGCCGAATTGGTAACAAGTTTCATAATAATTGATGTTCAATAATGTCTTCTACATTCACCCTATAAATTAGATATTTATTGGCCATCGAATGTAGGATTTATGGACCATTTAATCTGAGATATTTAATTTTTTCATTTGAGAGGAAAAATTCCAATTCATCAACTTCCCTAGCCATTATGACATTGAAACATATCTATTCACTCCATAAATCCAAAATAAATTATTTTACACATGTAATTTCTTCTTTCAACAAACCATTATCCATTTTGGATCCATCGTCACGATTTTATGAATTAATTACACAACAAAAACATTTCTTCATGTTGAGACGTTTCATCTTCCACATGTTTAGAGCATTCAAATATTTCTTTAATGATCATATTTTGGATTGAAATTTATCATGGACGTGGCTCATTGATTTATATGTCATATACAACTGAAACCATCTCATTTTGTGGTTTTTATTCCTATTTATGTGTCTGTTATAGGGATGGGGTCCATGTTGACTACCCGAAAAATTTCTTATATTATGTGATTTGTTCAGACCTCTAAATGCTCTAATTAGTATCTAATCCAGAAGAAAATTTTATATAAACTAAATCATAGATTTAAAAAATATCACACCATTTATAATAACAATGTAAAATTTATAACCAAAATACTCATATCATATAAATCTATCAAATGTGAAGTTTTAACCTTTTTTTTAATTTGGGCTCAAAATACCACTAAAACCTAAATATGTGGCAATTTCTCCTAAAATAACTCTATAGTGGGATTATAGAAAATGATTTAAAGTATTAAAAGTATGAAAATGCGAGCTTCATCACACTCCCATGGTTAAAATTTCACTCATGGGAATCACCTTACATTCAAATAAAAATCCAAACAATAATAAAAAATGAGAAAATATCAATGATCTTATCCAAAATAGAATTCCATAAGGTATCATCAATGAAAAAAAAATTATATCTTATTTTCGTTTCAATCGTTAAAATTTGGTCAACCTCATAAATTAATCCATGAACCAATCAAAACCTACATCACATTGAATTTTATGTCACTCTTCACTTAAGAGAAATTAAATATAGAGTCATGATCCTATATGGAAACCGCATGTATCACCACAGGCTAGGGAAAATTCACATTTCTCTATACTGTTAAACATGAAAATGAATAATTTATTGTTTAATTAATGGTTCAAATGATTTGGTGTGTTAGGGTTGGTTGGAATATAATTGAAAAAGATGTCGGCCAAAAAAAGGAGGTCAGACTCTTAAGTATCATGCATGATTAAATCAAGTGAAAGCACATGAAATTAAACTCTCAATCCCACTTAAAACTGTGAAAAACAACACCACCTCTTTTTTATTACATGGTAAATGAGACAATAAGTGATCGTAATGAATTATATCTTTTAATTTCTACCTTTTTTACAAATATTGAGAAAGTCACAAGTTTATGTTCTTTTTTTACATTTTATCTTTCATGGAGGATGAGCTGATAATTGAATACAATGAATGAATAAAAATTAAATCCCTTGATTTTTGAGATTTAAATGAGTCATAAAATAATGTACATTGAAGAATTCAAGATCGTCTCTATTTTTTTAAGGAGAAAGGATGAAACAAATAAAGCACAATGAAATGAAGACACATGCTGAATTATCTATTTATCCACAATGAAAAATTTTGACACACACCTCACACCACCAATAAATGATACACATACCAATGAACGGACACGAAATTCCCTTTCCCCATAGTAAAAAATGATATAACCATTCAAAAATAGTAAAAGTGAGGGTAGGTTAGGAAAAATTGTATTTTTATGTGGCTTAAACCTATAAATAAATACATGGCATCTAATGTCTTTTAAGAGATAAATTTAAATGTGGGTATCATTATACAATATGGCTAGACAATGATATTACCCAATAATTTCAAATACATTCCATGAAATCCAAATCTTTGAAAGGGAAAAATCACAAATTCTTGTTCTCATACAAAATCCATGTTTTTCTCAATAATGTTTGGGTATTAGGAAGAATATGTCAAAGTAGTTTAGAATACCTCCCTATATTGGAGAAATATTTTGATTCAATGTTTCATGGGCATGGATTTCAAAAATCATTCATACTCATAAAAATGATAGAAAATCCATTTTAAAGAAAAATAATTCACATCAACAATCATATATAATATATTATTTCAAAAATCATTTCAACTATTTAAAAATCAAATGATTTGTGAAAAGTGATAATAATATTCATTAATGCTCAGAAATCCTAAAAATATGATAAATAAAAATTCAAATCACACAAGAAGAACTATGATGGTTGAACTCCCCCAAACATAAATTTTATGACCCCTTATTTCAACTCAATAAAATTGAAATATAAAGGTAGAAAAGCCAAGGGAATGAATGATACAACCTAATAATATTTTTGAAGTCGATTCCAAGGGTTAATCTCTTAGAAGATTCCATATTAATAATAAAAGAATGAATTTAAAATATATAAGAAAAAAGAATATAAATAATGGGAATGAAAATAGAAAATACATACTGCTTCCTTTAGACCATCATGTAGGTTTTAGGTTTTTATTGCCCCTTGTCAGGATGCTTCAGTGGATTACCCCAAATCAGAAGGTGGGTGTGGTTTAATTGAGATGAACCACCACATGTGACTTTTATCAATGTCAATGAGTAAACACTGAAATTAGAGAACCCCGTAGAATATAAGAATGTTCACAACCCCTAAGAAAGAATAATGATGAAACATGAGGTTTTAATTTGGAGGGAATAGAATATAGGGGGGCTAACTTTTGACATATATGGTGTCCTCCACTATATGGTATCAAAATTTTTCTTGAGGTAGTCACACCACCATCTTCTCAACACCTTATTCAATACCCACCACATTAGTGGTCTCATATTTAACATCCACAGTCTTCTTTATTTGTGCTGTCTAAAAAAATTAAATGATGGAGATTTTAGAAAACAATTGAGCTTGACTAAGATAAAAACATGAAGAATTAATAATCAAATATTCCCTTTCATGTAATTCAGCTTGATAATTGATCTCTTCAGGAAATTCCATTGGTAAATAAATACCAATAGGCACAAATTTTTCATTATCTTACAAAGAAAGACAGATGTAGGATGTGTCTAATGTTTCATTATGAAGGATGGGAAGATCATGTTTTAAGTTACCTTAAATAATGCTATTCTAAGATTCTTGAAAAATATGACGATCTCACATTAGTGCATCAGTTGCAATGTGTTCTTCTTGGATCTCCTCGATAAATGATTGTGTTAGATATAATATAATTAATTCCTTTATATTTTTTTTATCACCTACCTCAGTTTCTTTAATATAGAAAATTATTAGTGAAATTTCATCCACCACTCATTCTGTTTTAGGTTTGGGATCAGGTTCCTCTTTCTCTAGTGATGTACGATCATATTCAGCAATCCATTCTATTGGGCTCTCAAGGCTTTTAACATTATCACTAAACCTATGAAATAGACCATCTTGTTTATTGTAAACATTTTCTTTCACATCATTTTGGTAATTCCATTCTTAAAAATCACAATTTGAATACATCAGAAACAAAAATGATTTTTTTAGTTTTCCAAATATGTGATTTTTTGTTTTTATAATGAATCAAAAAATATATACACAATGTGAATGAAAATAGTTAATGAAAACCAGATGGATCCCAATAAACGGTTCCAACCTGATGAACCATTCTCATGTGTTCTCTTAAAAATATTTATTACTAACAACAGCATAGGGGCTAACATAGGTCATTCTATTTAGGAGCTTTTTTAGTTAAACAATCACTGCATCTTATTAACTTTTTATTATAATTTTAATTATATTTATGAAATAAAAATAAATGAAGAATAATTTTATATATATGAGGATGATATAATAAAATTTAACAAACAGATGCAATGAATACACAATGAATGAAAACAGAATGAATTCAGAAAGAAAAGAGATATTTCAGAGAGAATCACTCAGATTTAACATTTATCATCTAATTATTAGATATAAATTTAATTAATAAATACACTTCATCATATTTGTGAATATAATATCTTATATGATTTTGTGTATATAAGTTTCTCTCAATGATTGTTGAGAGACTGCACATCCACCTCCTTGATCAAGGGAGAATATAATAGAAGAGAATGTTATGTCTCGGGTTGTAAGTGGATACACAATGGAGCCTCACCCACTAAGACCCCCTTGAAATAAATCAAGTAAAATACGAAAAAACTAACATTAATGTGCAAAAAATTGGGTTCAAAAATTTATTGATCCCCCAGTATGTTCCTTGTATTTTTTAATCATGATGACAACTATAAGAGATCACATTAGAGTAGAATAGTGTGGAAAGACAAAAGATAATAAATAAGAATGAGATGAAGAAGAATAGAAAAATATATTAAAAATTCATAATACTATTAGAATGTAAATAAACTATACAACAATATAAAACTACCAAAAATAAGTTCTAATTATTTGATAAAGGGTGATGATATATATTTATAGGGAGAGGAGGTGAAAGAAATCTCTGCAAAATCATCCTCCAAATATTCCTGTGTATATTTCCTATTAAATTCTTGAATTGGAAACAAGTTTATTCCTAATATATGTTCCATAATGTGTATAAAATTTACCATTAAAATATTAGATTTATTTTCCATCATATGTAGGAGGTATGTATTATTTAATAAGAGACAATTAATCTTTACACTTGACAGGCCAAATTCCCATTCTCCAAACTTTCCTAGCCATTATGTATTTGAACGATGTCAATTAACTCTTTCCATTATTAATAAATGATGTTCCACTTGTAATTTTACATCCCTATAAATACTATGATCCATATGTGATGCATGGTCAAGATATTATGAATTAATTATGCAATGGAATCATTTATGACTGTTGAAAAGTTTCATCATCCACGTGTTTGGAGCATTCAAATAATGCTTTAATGAATATATATTGACTTGAAATTCTTCATGAAAATGAAAAATTGAATTAAAATTAATCTACAGCTAGAACCATCTCATTTTGAGCTGTTTAGGAAAATTTATATGTCTTTTACGGAGGTGGGGTCCATGTTGTCTGCCCGCCAAATTTCTGATATTAAATGCTATTTTGGGTCTCTAAATGATCGAATTAGTCATTAAACCTAGTTTTTTTGTAGAAAATAAATCATGGATTTCAAAAATAAAATCTATAAATATGGAATAATAATGTAATATTTAGGATACAATTACCCCTATCAAAAAAATCGTTCAAATTTCCAGTTTTAACCATTTTCTAAATTTTAGCAAAAAATACCACTAAAACTAAAAAACGTGACAACTACTAGTAAAATAACTCTATGGTGGGACTATAATATCTTATTTACAATATAATATTTATGAAAATGTGATCTTCATCCATATAAAACAAAAATATATTTCCTTCTTGGCATATCATCTTACATTCAACTCAAAATCCACACAACAATAAAAATTGAGAAAATATCAATGAACTTATCCAAAACAGAATTCCATCACGTATCATCTTTGAAATAAAATATATTTTATTATTTTTTCAATATTTTTAACTTGTTCAACTTCAAAAATAATGTCATTACCCAAATGTAACCTACCTCACATTGATATTTTTTTCACTCTTAACTCAAGGGAAATTGAATCCAGAGTTGTGCTCATAGTTGGAAATCACATGTTTCACCATAAGCTTATGAAAATTTGTAATCCCCACAGTGTGAAACCTGAAAATGTATTCAATAAGTTTGTATTTAATTAATGGTTCAAATTATTCTATGGCATAGTTTTAGTAGGGAATATGATTGAAAAAGTTGCAGGCCAGAAAGAAGAGGTTGGACTCTTATATACAATACATGATTAATTCAACTAAACACACAGTAAATTGATCACTGCATACCACTTTAAAATGTAAATACCAACACCACACATCTTTTATGACATGGTAAATGAGTCTATATGTGATAATAATGAATTATATCTTCTATGGTCTCCCATTTTTTCGAAGATCCAAATAGGTATAACATTAATTTTTTTCCTTTTTTGATTTTCTTTTTCAGGGAAGATGAGCTGATAATTAAATACAATGAATGAATGACAATTCATGACCATAATTTTTGAGAGGGACATGTATACGGAACCGGCCATATTACATTACATAATCTTGATTTTAGACAAGGAATAATTTCCTTTTAGAATAAATATTTTTTCATGTTTAGTGATTTAGAGAATTTGTACATAATACATTCATAACCGTATACAATTTTACAGAGTTGATACCATAAAAACAATTTCAATTTTTTAATAAATATAATACATTAAAGCTTAAGACATGATTTATTTGACAATTCATCAAAAATTTAACATGACTAAATTTTTTTTCTTACACATCCTTATGACATATGAATATCATTAAAAAACATTGGATGATCACAAAAACATAAGTAAGGTTTTTAAAAGAAGGAAAGAGAACTTTTGTCCACAAATGATTTTAATGTATAAAATCTTCTTCAAATACATGATTGTCACCCATATATACTTACATTTTTAAACTTGATATTTACACAAGATCCACACAAATATGATAAAATAAATATAATCTTAAAGGTATCTTGTGGAATTACTTACATAATATTGTAACCCTCTCGTCTACCTTGGAATTTGTAACCCTCACAGCTACCTTACAATTTGATTAACCATCAGAATTACAAAAAGAGAAACCATACAAATGACCTCCAAATCTCACATACCCAATGAATTGGAGGAAGATATAGGTCTCACCCTTCATAATAAACAATTCAAAGTAACCAAAACATAATCATACAGTATGAATAATCGTATAATAACATAGATTTTGAATTATGTAAAATAGAATTTTAGAAGATGGTTTTTAATGAAAGGACCCTTATATAAATCATATAATTTAAGCGAGACTTAATAGAGTTGATAGAATATTTATATAAAAATTAATTAGACATAATTAAACATAATATAATCAACACCCACTATATAATCAATTTTAACACCAAATAATGAAATAGAAGGTTTACCCAAAGGATGGAAATCGGGTTAATAAATCTCATACATTGGGTTTTTCTTACTGAAAACTCATTTAAACCTCATGTATAATAGTTAAATGAGTGTTATTAATATATTAGAGAACCATATAAATCATTATAGTACCTTTTATTATCATTTCATTCCATCATTTCTCTATTTAATATTTCTTATTTTTTTCCTTCCACTACATTGGGTGAGTTCTTTACATGATATTCAAGAACAGTTTATGATGGATTGTTCTTATTGATTGGATGTAAAACTCTATAATTGGAATGGAAAGTTATTTAAATATTTCCATTATAATAATTTATTACATATATCATTTATATGTTTGATATGATGATTATTGAAAAGTTTAAACAATAATGATGTTCGTTTAGATCCTTTTTGTTGTTCTTCGATGATAACAACCTTATTTATTTATAAATTAATACCATTAGTAAAAAGGAATACCAGAACCATGGATAATGCATAACACATATATTATAACTTGGTTCAACCCTAAAAATGGTTTCATGACTAGACATTAATGATGTAATGCATATAGAAATCACATTGTCCACGATGTTGGTAAATCAACACATCACAGAAAATGTTAGTATTATGTGAATATATGGGACAACAGAAGAATAATGATTATGAATTTTCCATGAAAATGTTAACATACAGAATATAAATTATTTATGAGGATTTCATACTCATTGGGTAAGAGGAGTTGTGGAAATAATAATGAAATACTGGAACTCAAAATAAAAGAGTAATTGAGAAATACCTTACAAAAATTCGGCAGCCTGACGGCTATGCAACATGGTTTTAGAAAATATTAAAAATAGAGGATACATGGATAACCCATCCATAAATGAATCAAAATACCGAATATATCAAGAATACTATGGAAATAAGAATATTTTATGGAAACATTAATGTTTTACCACATAAAATATAACATGACTGAAAAAAAAAGAAATTGAGAATTTTCATACCATGTAGTGTAACTCCTATAACAGGAAGGTTTGGATCATGGTGATTTAGAAAACCTTGGAGGGAAACATTGGGAGGTATGGAGGCTAGATAATTGTTGAAGAAGAACTGGGAATGAATTTAATTGAATAATTGGTTGGTATTTATAGAAAAATTGAGGGATTATTTTATAAAAATTCAAGGGGCACCTCATTAGTGGTAATTGAAAAACCACGAGCATTCCCATGTTATTTGACCATGGTATTAACCACATGGGACACATCACATCATATTTAACTATACACAAGTCATAAAGATTTATTATATCATTATTACATCATTAATGATGTCATTAACACACAGAAACATAAAACTGTATTTTTTACTATTCATCGATAAATCAACTATTTCAAAAAATTCCCCAAAAATCACCATAACAATTTATTGACATGTAGAATTCAAAAATGAAGCCCAGTTATTCAAAAATAGTTTTCTGAAGATAATTAATTTAGTTATTAAATAAAATCATTCTTAACCAATATGTCATTATCCACAATCCTTAAGAAAATAAAATAATAATATAATTTACTATTCATTATGGTCATATTAATATTCATATTAATATTCAAAAGGGTATGTTTCTATTTACTAAAAAATTTAGTTCCATTAGACTAAAAATAACTTACTAAACACAATTTTTGGTGACCTTTTTTTCAAAATTCAAAACATAGAATCAATAAAATTTTGTTTAAAATTTTGTTATATATATCTACTTTAAAAAAAATTCATGCATTTCAATTTATTTTTCAAAAAACTTGGGGTGTTACACTATCCCCACATTCTGTAAATTTTATCCTCACAATTTTATTTTCATATTGAATTAGTGAGGGTACTTTTCCCTCATATCATTTTCATACTCCCATGTTTCTTCTTCTACCATGTGGGTTCTCCAAAAAACCTTTACATGGTGGATTACTATATTCCACAATACTTATTCCATTCGATCAATAATCTGAACTGGTTTCTCTTCATCGAAATTGTTCTCTTCCATTTGAACTACTTCTGGTTTCGAGACATGTGATGAATATGGATCATACATTATCAACACCAAAACATGTAAAAAATTATGTACCTAAGACAAACATGGAGGAAATGATACTCATTATACAACTGATTCAACTTTCTCCAGCATTTCAAAAGGTCTGATGAACCACAGACATAACTTCCCTTTCTTACCATAATGCATTACACATTTCCAATTAGAGATTTTAAGGAAAAAATGGTCTCCTACAATCAATGATAATTATTAAATTCAATTTTCTGCGTAACTTTTCTGTCTACTCTGAGCTATCCTTATGTGATGTTGGATCATAATCACTTTCTCAACATATTCTTCTTATTCTGATTCTGAACACAATAACTTTATTTCACTGACTTTATCCCAAAATGCTGGAGTCTGACACCGCTTACCGTACAGTTCCTATAAATGTGCCATATGTATACTGAATGAAAAATGTTATTATAAGAAAACTCAACTAAATATAGATGCTAATACCACCTTCTATTGCAGTCCATTGGACAAGCCCAAGGAATATCCTCCAATTTCTGAATCATTCACTCAGATTTCCCATATGGTTGAGGATGAAATGCTATACTAAAATTTAACTCTGTTTCCAAGGACATATGAAGTCCCTTCCAAAAGTTAAAAGTGAACCTAGGATCTCAGTCAGATATAATAGAAAGAGTAATTTCATGTATCTTGACAATCTCATTGAGGTACAATCAATATTGCTGATCTAATGACATTGTATCTTGAATAGAGATAAAATGTGTAGATTTTTCCAGCCCATCAACAATAACACAAAATGAATTGTTACCAAGATCTTTCATTGGTAGTTCAACCACTATGTCAATGGATACATTCTCTCATTTCCACTACAGCTATAGAAAAAGATGAAGCACTTCCAATTGGTAACCTCTAATATGATTTATCCTGTGGAAATGTCAAACATTTCATGAAAGAATCAGAAATATCTCTATTCATTTCATCCCACCAATAATACTCCCAAAGGGATCTGTACATCTTAGTACTGATAGGATGAACTCAAAATCGAGAACTAATAGCTTCACACAACAAGACTATCTTCAACTGGGAATCACATGGCACACCCTACAGTTTTCCAAATCATAAAATACAACAATTATGAAAATTAAATTCTGGAAATGTACCAATTTTATCAAATTCTACCTTTTTATATAGCTCACAATTTTCATTTTTCACTTACATAATTCTATCTGATAACGATGACTACACTAAAACCTGAGAAAAAACTGATGTATTCCATGCACCAACACCTTTAATCCAAAATGCATCAAATAATTAATCAAGGGATCGTGTTCTAAAAGTAACATGGTTAATAATACATGATTCTTTTGACTCAATTCTTGGGAATTTTTTTTTCTTTTCCAGAATGGTAATTTTCCATGCACTCATAATCCTTTACCAGTTCTATCCATGTTTTCTAACTCATGTTTTATTCCTTCTGAGTGAATATATATTTCTGACATTTATGGTCAATATATATTTTACATTTGGATCTGTATAAATGAAGCCTCCAAATTTTCAATGAAAAACCCATATATGCCTATTCCAAATCATGTGATAGATAATTTAATCCATGTGGATTAAGTTGTATTGAATCATTAGAAATATCCTAATCATTCTACATCAAAACACACCCAATTCCCTTCAATGAAGTGTCAATGTAGATTAAAATCTCTCTGCTTCGGGGATGTAATTACAAAACTAGACCATTCACCAATCACTTCTTCAATTCCAGAAAATAAACATCACATTCTTCTGTAAAAAAAAATTTAAACCCATTTCGTTTTAACCATGTTTCAGGAAAGATAACCATGCAATGTTCTTATCAAGAAGTCAGTAATAACCCACCAAAACAAGAATACTACAAATATCTATAACATTTTAGGTCTTTTCCATTCATGAACTACATTTTTTTGTTGGGATCATCTGGTATTTTATCAATATTTGAAATGTGCCTAGGAAAAGAAATTTGTTGCAACCAAAAATCACAATTGCTGAATTTTCAATACAATTTCACATTCTAAGGTTTGTAAAACAACCCATATATTTTTTCATACAGTTATATATTTGTAGAAAAAACCATAATGTCATCAATAATCACAACCACACACTTATCCCAAAGCTCATGAAATATTTTATTCATAATATTCATGAATACAAAAATGTGCATTAGTTAACACAAACAGAATAATAAAAACTCGTAATGCCCATATCTAGTACGAAATTTTGTTTTCAGGATGTTATCCTTATTCACCTTCTTTTGATGGTATCCAGATCCCATGTTAGTTTTGGAAAAGTACTAAGCTCCCCGGAGTAGATCAAACAAGTCATCGATGTGAGGAAATGATACTTGTTTTTAATAGTTATGTTATTCGATTATCTGTAATCAAAGAAATGTCTCATTAAACAATGTTTCTTTTTAACTCATTAGAAAAAACATCAAGTAATTCATTTACCACTGGCTCATCATCAATCAGAACATTTCCCTTGTTTTCAACAATATGAACAAGATAACTTTCATTTCCACCTTTCAATAGATTCTTATCATCCAGATATGTTATCAATTGTATGGGTTCATTCTTGTATACAAACTAAAACACATTCTGAAAAAATAGGCTCTATAGTCATTTTTTGCATGATAGACACAAAGCCAACCATTCCCTGAATAACATCAAACTCAACTAAGGGAAAAATGAAAAGGTTTTCAGGTAATTATTTTCCACAGTCTATAATAGAGAGTTTCTTATAATTCTACTTTACTATAATATTTCCCCCTGGTGTTTTAACAACATGTTATGGTTTCATTTTTTGAGGTGGTTTTTCCATTTTACCTTTAAATTTATCAGAGATAAAAGAATTTGTAGACCCGTATCAAAAAAAAATTATAAAAATATGATTAAACAAATAGAGTACATGATAAATCTTAATTGTATGGACTGAAATCTACTGACGCAGTCTCAAAGGATCTCACTACACCTCTCAGTTTATAGTCTAGCTTCTTTTCATCATTTGGATCTCCCTTGGGGCAGGCATTGGATAGTAACCCATCTCAACACATTTAAAAAACACTATAGTTTGCTTATCTGGATCAGGAATAGGATCAATTTCATTACAATTGTGGGCCATATGTCCAAAAATACCACATTTAAAACACAAACCAGTAATGGTAAGGAATTCTCCATGGTGTTTCTTGTCACACATTCCACAGACTGGAAATAGGATTTTCGTACTACCAGATTTCATTGGTAGATTTTTACCCATCACGTACCATCTAGACATATTATTCCCTTTATATCCAAAATGATCATGATCATCGACAAACTCAATCTGCACACTCTCAGTACATCAGGAAAGTTTCTTATAACTTTTGAATACACGAGAGGCCAACTCCCTTCAATACCATGGATTCAATCCTGAGTAAAAGCATTTGATTTTTCTATGAAGATCCATAATATGACTCAGAGAATACCTCTCCAAGTGGGTGATGTTTGGTTCATAAAAAACCACGGAATATTCATCATTTTTCTTAAATTAAAGGAATTTATTCTCTATCCTATTTCCCACCACCTTAAGAAAGTATATTCAAGGAAAATACTTTTAAATTTATCCCACTCAATGTTGTCAATATCTTCTCCATCCCAGATATTTTATTCCATGAACCACCACTGAACTTTGTAACATTAAAAATGATAAATGGAAAGACTTACCATTTGATTATCTGAACATTCTATAACATCTAATATCTTTTTCATGGCCTTTAATCTATCCATCATTCGCTACAGGGTTAGAAGATCAATTGAAAGAAAGAAGGTGTTGTCTCATAAAATGTTCCGCTGTTGTCATGTTCTTTTGTGGTACTTGTATTTGTTCTCTTTCATAGATGCTACCACAATTTATTACATGGGTTAGCTGAGATATTACTATCTCAAACTGCTTTTTCCCAGTCTCTACTATTCTGAGCTGTTGATTTGGAAGGATGTCATTTTGTTAGTTCCTCTTTTCTTTAGCTTCCATATTTCATATACGGACACCAATTCTGAACGAACATATCTTAGAAAAAGCAACATGGTAATATTTAAATTCTATGACATCCCAAATTAATCTTATAGTGAAATTTATTTATGGTATTCTTTTAAAATCATCATAACCCCTAAAGTTATCTATAACATCCTCTCATACCAACTCTAAGGACCTAACCTAATTACATTTAAAAAAATGTTGATTTTAGAAAAGAAATCATATCCTTTAACATTGAGGATCCTTTCATGTTTATATATGTAAATAATTGGGACATAATAAATTCAAAACCATACACATTGTTATAGTGTGGATACCATAAACATATTTTCCATTTTTTCAAAATATTAAACAATAAATCTACAGATATGGTTTCATTTAAAATTCATGAAACATTTAACATGGATTAATTTTTTTGTATTACACATCCTTACAACCTAACAAAATATTTTTAAAAACATGGGATGAGCACCAAAATCTCATTAAGGGATATAAAAGAAGGAAATAGCACATTAGTCTATGTGTGCCTGTAACTTATGAAAACATTTTCAAAATACATGATTGTCACCCATACATACTTTCATTGTGAAACATGAGATTTACAAAAGATATGCAAAAATATGAGAACACATACAAAATCATAAAGGTATTTTAGGGAATTTCTTACATAATCTTGTTACCCTCTTGGCTACCAAATAATTATAAACCCCACGGCTAAATAATAATTTTTGTAACCATCGCAGTTACACGTGGAGTAATCCTATGGCCGACCACCAACATACATATACCAAATGTATTGGATGGATTTATATGTCCTACCTGTCATCATAAAAAATTCCCAATAACTAGAACATAATTCTACAACATTAATAACAACATAAAAACATTTCTTTTAAATTTTGTAATAATATAATTTTAAAAGAGGATTTTAAATGAAAAACTCCTTACATAAATCATATAATGTAATCGATACTTAATAGAGTGGGAATAATATGTATATACACTATAATTAGAAATAATTCAAAATAATATAAAAAACATATCACACAATCAATTTTAATACCACATAAATAACGAAGTCGTAGGTTAACCCAATGGATGGAAATCAGGTTAAGAATTCCATTACCTCGGGTTTGTCATACATCTAACTCGTTTACACCTCATGTATTGTAACACCCCAAGATTTAATAGTACGTTATTTTTTCAAAGTAATTCAATAGCATGAACTACATACAACACCGAGATCAATCGCACCACGACATACCAAACTAGCCATTCAAAAGCCGTTATGAATAGTGTTAACTAAATTTTGAGCTTTCTATAAATGGTGGCATCCATTTCATATATACATCTATTATAAATATATATATTATAAATATATTTGATATTTAAATCAAGGTCTATATTATGGAATCTTTTAAATCATGATCTAAATGATATGATCAAGAATAACAAGTTAAAACACACACGACAAAGAAAGCGATTATTACCCTAAATGTTAATTTAACAAAGAAATAATTATTAAATGAGTATTATAAAGTCATAAATGAATAATTTATGATATAATAAATAGGAATATAGTTCTGGTATACTTTTATAACAAACTATGGTCAATATACATGAGGTTAAATAGACCCTCGAACAAAGGAAAGTGCAATGTAAGGGTTAATTTTACAGTCTCTTTATTATCCGAGGTTGTTTTTAAGTAAGAATCTGCTAAAGAAAAATTTATTATCCATGTACATATTTCATAAAATAGATTTCAGAGGGATTATTTTTAAGTGACTTTTTACATAAAATATCATTTTAAATGTTATAAATATTTATTCTTCTAAACCATTCTCATTAATGTCCATGTTTTCAAAATGGTTTTAAGGAATTGTTTAAATGGACATGAATGTTTGAAAATGTAAATTACATTTTAAATAATCAAAGTGGTATGGGACACATTGAGTCAAAAATGTCTTTAAATGAAATCCTTTCTCGATTGTGTGACTTTTAAATGTTTTTATGAAAAAGGGATATTTCCCTCAAAGAGTTTTACAAATCATTTTCATCGATGTATAAAACCTTTAGTGGATTTTATACTAGTTTGAAGTCTATTTATTATGATACAATTCTTCCATATTTTATTGAAGGTTTTGGGATATGTTTGACTTTGGATGTGTTATTTTTATACCATTCATGGTTTATGGATAAAATTTTGACATTTTGTATGCCAGTTTTAATACGAATGTTTGTTTATGTTTAAACCTTTTCATATGAGGAATGCATTGGACTTATTATGTGACTAGTGGAGCCCGATATAGCTCCTCGATGCATCGGTAGGTATCATGAGAAAAACTAGTTTCATGGCACAAGCACTTGACATAATCTTATTTGTAGTATTGGCACATGGCCTTGGATATGTGGTTATGAATGTCTGGCACTATGCATCCATCATTATGAATGTGGATATTGATATTGCATGTGATTATTTGACTAGTTGAATATCCATGTGAATAATTAAATGGAATTAGTTTATTTTATCTTTTCCATATTATGCTGAAGTTTATATTTAAAAGTCTTTTATTTTAGTCTTATACATTTCCTTACATATTTATTCTTATTTATGACTATATTGTTATTCTTACTGAGCATATGAGCTCACCCCTTTCTATGTTTTAATTTTTTTAGGATTCCAATTAGTTTATTATGATTGAAAAGCAGGGTTAATCTTGGGGATTAATGGTGTTCTCAAACGATCATTTATGTTGTGTTTTCTTTTCTAATGTGTAATGTAAAATTTATTTATCTAATCATTACTACAAGACTGCTAAATTGATCAGTCTTTCGGGACATGATTCCTTGTAATCATGCCAATGAATTAAAATAATGCACCAACTCTGGGTAACTAGGGTCGGGGAATTACAATTGGTATCAGAGGAATTTTAGAAACAACCTTGGAAATGGATTTTTTTTATACTATGATTAGAGAAAATTTCCCTATGATAGACTTTGAGTATTAGTATAGAAGAACATCCAAGAAGATTGATACTAAATAGATTCTGTAGGTTTTGGAAGAAATACATTCCATTCTGGATATGAGTAGGTAGAGGAAGCTCTGGCATAGATGTACCTAGGGGTAAACCCTGAAAACACCTCTTTGATCGAGACTTGAACAGGAACTGGTGCACGAAAACGACCCTTGTTTCACTCTTGGATACGCCACTCATAGGGTATATGCTTAGGATAATTCACATTTTTATTACAATCCATTATGAAATATTTAGGAGTAAATACATTCTCATAGAATTCATTTTATGACTATAGATTTTATGAGAAATTCTTTTCAATTACATTTGGTATTTTACAAGTTTTTAATCATGCATTACGATTCATAAACTAACCTAGTCTATGCCATTATTTAGAAAGGGAAACTATAAGAAGAAATGAGACCACTAGTAATACACATGATCCAATTAATAAGAAGGATCATATCTTTCATTGTATTTTTCCATCATTTATAAAGGAAACAGTCTCCCATGTATTGTCATCATTGAAAGAAATAATATCATGATTTAATAAGATAACTAAAAAATATGTTGAGTCCTATGAATTTGAAGGTATGCCATAGAAGAAAAGGATGGTATAAAATAAGATGTATAAAGGGAATAAGGGAAAGAAGGATTTTCCCATATGTGATAATTGTGGAAAGAATCTCCTTGGTAAATGCTTGATGTGAATAAGATTTTGTTATAAGTTAGAAGAAAATGGACACCAAGTACTTGATTTCAAAGCTAAGAAAAAGGATTCAAATGTCCAATGCTTCATCTAAAATGAGTTGGGACACTATATGAATCAATGTCCAAATAATCAGAGTATACTCCCAATGCTGCGATTTAATAATAATTATGTTATGATAATACCAAAGATAAAGAAGAATGATTAAGAGTTATTATGTTGTTATGAAAGTATTGTTTTATTTGAGTTTTTTATTAATTATGTACATGTTATAAAAATTATACATTAAATAAGGATTGTACTATAGTACTATTTCATTAAGGACTTTATATTTTACGGAAACAATAGAAGATACTCAATGGTAAGTTAAATTATTGGAAAATACATGGTTTAAAGAATTAAATAACATTAATATGGTCTTAATATTGCGATATTAATTTTGGAATAAGAGATTATTGATTTGGATAAATTATATTAGATATTCTTTACTACCTTGAAACAGATTAATGATTTGTATATTTCATTATTGTTGGAGTTTACATCATTTTTGGATATAAGGAGTATATCCAATATTCTATAATGAGTAAGGGAACATGAATGTAATCAATAATGTTTTATGGTAATTTAGGGCGTCACTATGTTTTATAAGAATACATGATGAAGGTATTCACATGATATTATGTTGAAAAAAGTATCTTCATTGTGTTTACCTTCATTATATATTTTTTACTGTGAGTTGGAACAGAAGAATATTGGATAAGACTAAAGGTTGTAATTAATTAAGATTCTCATTGGATACTAATGTTATGGTTAAATTATTTTTTGATATAATTTTTGGATTGTCATAAAATGGACAAACTGAAGATAGGGTGACAACCCATTAGGTCTGGTAAGGCCATAAGACATGAACTTGCAACTGAAGTGGGACTATAGTGCATCACCTATGACTGGCGTATGTGATGTTCTGTATTTTATAATATAGATTCTTTTTTAAAAGGTATAATAGGTGAATTATAAATTCATTATTTTTGGAACCCTATACGAATAGGATAAATAGAATATTTTTTTATGTTCTATTATCCAATAGAGTGAAAGATGAGTTTGTTGTATATATTAGTTTAAGGATAGAACTCAAATTTCCAAGTATATATTTTTTTCATCTATTATTTTAAGAAGAAATCAAATCATAAACATTAGGTAAGTTAACTGAAAACAAAAAATGTGTAATCCTAATACCTTATGTTCTATTGAAATGGTGATATTTTAAATCATCAAAGATTATTGGATTTGAGGCCTTCAATTCTACAATTTTTTGTGACCGATGACCTCAAACACTCCCTATAAATATTTATATTTTTCATTTAATTATGTGTCTTTAATTTCCAACAATTTTCTCCTAATCGAGATAATAATTAGGTTCTGACTTTTTCATTCCCCTTTCCTCTTATTAAGATTAATTTTATTAACCAAATTTCCGATGTGGGTTTACCACAAGGGTATTTTCTATTTTCAACCATTTATTTTTTAAGAACAATTTCAAATTTAGAGGAAACAATTTATTGAAATAGGGAAGAATTTAATACCCCATGATTTTTAATACGTTATATCATTAAAGTAATTCAATAACATGCACTACACGCAACACCGAGTTCAAGTGCACCACGACTTACCAAACTAGCCGTTCAGAAGTGGTTATGAATAGTATTAACTGAATTTTGAGCTTTATATAATCCATATAATTTTAGAATCCATATTTTGAGTATCTTAGACATAATATAATAATTAATTCATTTTTTCCCAATAAATGAAGCATTTTTAAAAAAAAATACACTTTTACCGCCTTTTAATGGTAAATCCTTGTTAAATCCCATATTTGAAACTTTTATATATTCAATTTTGAAAGAATAAACTTATTATTTAGAATCAAGACATAATAATTTAGTTTTAATAAATTTATGGGGTTTTTCTGATAGCATTCATATTTGGGTGAATATTGAAAAATACTATATTTTAATTGAAAAAAACCTCTTTAATAAAAATAATTTATAGTGTTAAATTATACATTATAATGATTTGGAAGTATAAATAGATTATATGTTTACCATTTAATCCAATTATGGTCCTTGTATGAATTTTCACTTTGAAACTGGGGATAGATAAGTGTCAATCTTTTGATAGTTACTATTTTTTAAAAATACTCCTTTTGTTTTTGACAATGGGAATTGAATTTAAAATAATTAATGCAACTTATATGTTCTGAATTTGGTAAAATATACTTCATTTTTGATTTCATAATATCAAAATTATCTTAGGATGAATTTTTGGTATTTCTCTGAAAAATTTCAATTTTTTATGAATATTGAAAACCACTAATTTATTGTTTAAAAGAAAATTATTATTTAAATAATTATATAGTTTATTTAAAATTATTTTAGGTCAAAATAGGGAAATAATTCATATATATGTTCAATATAATTCCTTATAGTCATTTTATAATATGTTTAGATACATAAAATTTTTATTAAACTTTTTACCGTCTTTTACCCACCTCTTAGGAGAATTTACAAATTTGCATAAACATAATTTTACAATTTATGTGAGTTGAATTTCATAAATTAGAAGAGACGTGGTTAACCTCAGTAATTAAAATGTAGTTCAATAAGATGAAAATAATTATTGGTGAATAGTAACTTTTGACTTTTATTTATCACGGATAAAGGTACATAGGGTAATTTAATGTATAAAGAATATTATAATAATAAAAATTACCAAAACACATTTTATAACCTTATATAATTAGTCATGGCAGATTATGGGCATCCTTGGGTCGATTTTGGTACCCCATGGAGCCATTTAAGAATGATAATGACACTTTATTTTAATTAACTTACAGTAAAGGCAAGAATGACATAAACAAGTATATTTTAGTTTATAAATTTTTACAGGGGGTTATATAAGTCATCTTTTAGACTATATATAATAATTGGAAAGATAAAATGTTTTCATACATACTAGTATTTTATTTATAATTTTTAGACATTAAATAATTTAATTTATTTATGACACAATGATGATGTTGTAATTACCTTATTGATGAAATATTAAAATAATTGAAATTATAAATACCCAAATAAATGAAATTTGAGTCTTTTATGAATTACAATAATTTTTTCGGTTAATAATACATTTTAAGGTTGGTTAGATAATTTTTTTCTAAGTAATAATTCTTTTTTGAATTTAGAAAAAACAAAAACCAAATAATGTCTAAATTGACAAAAAAATTGTTTTTAAAACAAATATTATAATATTAATTGATATTCTATTCCTAAAGTAATAAATTTCAGCCAAAAGACTAATATAATGGTTGGTGTTTTATTTATGAACCAATTTGGATTCTTTTGGAAGTATATATTATTTTTATAAACCATATATTATAAAAATACAAAGAGACATGGTAAATGTCAAACTATTTAACTAAGAGTTAAATCTAAAATATAAGTTTAATATAGTGACCCAAAACGTTCTAAAACCTATTGGTTGAGTGTTTTTAGACCCATACCCACCATATAATTTAAATTATTTACTCTTTAGCAATTATAAACAGATAATGACATTATTATAAAATAATACTTCTATCTTTTCTAAGTGGTGCCCCTCACCCCCTTATAAAAGGGAACTCCCGGTTCTCTCTAATTCACTCCATCAATGCAATTTGGTTCAGACAAACCATGCCCAAATACCATATAAAATATCCTACCTTCATCTTAGAGGACATCCATTGGTCGTAAAGCCAACATATGGAGGAATTTCGATCAATTCAAAAGGAAGAACCCAAAGAAGAGGTAAATATTTCATCACCTCTTTCAAGTTTTTTTCATCTTCCAATTCCACTTTCATTGTTGTTTCCATTATAAAATAATTACACCAGTATATTATATATACTATGACGTTATTATAAATATGGTACAACAATATTAGTTATTTTATCCATCCTATGACTGACATGTCACCATACATGCATACGTACGGCTTACCATCTCCACGTCGTGGTGTAGTTGTTATTCAATACATTATTATTTGGATGGGTATAATAATGAAGTATAATTGATTTAAATAATAAATATAACATGTTAATGATTCTGTATATATTATATGAAATCCAATTATATACAATTTCAAATCAAAAGAATGATATTATCACTCGTGCGTACGTACAGATTACCGTCTATATGAAGCGATAAGATTTATTCCCACATTCACCATTCAATGATGATTATAAAAAATTTATATTATTAATAAGTTTTTAATATATGATATAATTATTCTAATAGATATATATATATATATATAATGATTCCATTTTGGATGCATGGTCACGATGTTATGAATTAATTACGCAATGGAACCGTTTATGTATGTTGAGACGTTCATCATTCACATTTTTGGAGAATTCAAATAATGCTTTAAAGAGAATATTTTTTCTTGAAATTCATCATTGACATGGAAAATTTAATTCTCCATAAACTAAATCTCAAACCATATCATTTTGAGTTATTTAGACTGGTTAATTCATTCATTATGGAGCTTGGTTCGACGTTGTCCGCCCGAAACATTCCTTGTCATCTAAAAATGTGTCAATTACTCATACTATAACTCTATAGTGTTATTATAAAAACATATTTACAATATAAAATATATAAAATTGTGAGAATAATCAATAATTCACTAGATTTTGCGCAATCATGATAGCGACCCCGATATAGGGTTTTCCCTTTTTTCGGTACCTGATGATGAGTTTATGTTTCCCACCACCGATAGGAATCAAGATATCCATCACTTTGAGAATAGTTGGCATTAGATCATGAATATGATGACGTTTGATTGTTCCTAAATCTTTTAGTTAGACATATCTGGTCTTGGATTCCCAGTGCATGGTTGAGTTAATTTCAATTGGTACACACAAAGCATCGACATCACATCCCAGCTAGCACATCCCCTAGGGAACATCCACAATCGAACCGGTGCATGTGACAAGATCATCTTTTTTCACGGTGGTATAATACCCCAACACCACTATATGTTCAAGATCGGGCTCTATATTCAATGCTATTCCATCCACAACACTATAAAATAGGACCATTTCAGCACATTTCAATTGATGCAACCCAGATACATGTGCAATTCCATCCCCATATACCAAGATTTGTCTATTTGTTTGCACTGTTTGGGTACTCATTGTGTTCAGTATGTTCATTCAACACTCAAATACACTTTCCAGATCATCAATATGGGTTTGATTAACTATCATTGATGACTCCAAATATATATAATCATTCAATTTGAGTGATTCGTCCATCTATGATAATAAATGAATATCTGAATGTACTATCTGAGGGGTCAAGACCGGAAGTGCGAGTCAAGTCAATGGGTAACGACTAGTGTGCAAGGCCAGGAAGGAATCGAATCAAGAAAAACATGTCCACAATTCAGAAACTGATAGGGATAATCAATATATATTCAAGTACCATATATATAACCCTTTATATATAGAATATGGAGAAGTAGCAGAGTTCCAAATGATCATTCACTTTAGTTAAAAACTGAAGGGTCGGGAACGAAGTGTGACCAGGGCCACCAAACATGTTCCGCACTATATATAGTCAAATAATTTTATCTAGAAAGATTAAATTCAGTACCATGCCCATGTGGACCATTAAAACCGTTATTCTAGTGGTTGAAACCTATCACAACCTTGTCAATGTGAGTATCATTCAAAACTGGAAGCCTAACATCATACGCTATTAGATGTTTTGGTGGAATGGTTGGATGGAATAACAATAGTGGTTGACCATAGGGCTACTGGCACCAAAATGGGTGGATGATTATGTCCCCTGTCCATTCCAAGGTCTGACCACACTCTAACATACTCCATCCATTAAGGTCTATGCCCATCGAGAGAAATTACATACTCTATATAGTCATGTTGACTTTCTTTTTCTTGCTTAACTGATCAGAAAAGTACTATACTTTATATAGTCCACCAAAAAGGGCCAATATCAAATGATGTTTTTCATTATGTAATCAAACCAATAAGATATATTAACTACACAATAAGTCTGACTATTTCTTTAAATGATAGTATCAAGTAGGTGGTTCCTAACAAGGAAGTATATGTCAATCTATTCAAAATAATTATGATAAAATATTAAGAATATGATAAAGATTTTCTATCGGGTATAAACAATTGAGTCTATTGTGTTGGTAGTCTGAATAATGAGTGACCCATTATCTTTGATATTAGGGCCTTCATTAATGTCTACATTTGTGTCCTGGCATAGGTAAACCTATAGAAGTTCATGATATGTGTTCTAGGAAATGTCTTTATCCAGATCATATACCATCACACAAACCGATGAGTAAGGAATGTCAGACTTTCATATTATCCAATACAAATAATGTTATAAAAGATGATGTTCATGTGCCATACGCAGCAGGTTTCTTAGTGGCTACCAAAATAAAGACCAAGCCAGCCAATTAAATTGAAATATATATCAGTGAAGATGTCATTGATTACATACATGAATTTTAAGAAAGGATTTATAAAATTTTGTAAATCATTTTATAGTGTTTAGCAGTGGTTTCTGCTGAAACAAAGATTCAATGATTAGATATGAATTTGAAGCTATAGATTGAGGTGATTTGGGTTAGAATCAGATTTCGGTTCTTGTATTGAGTTTACTGCAGGTCTATGTATTTGTCTCTATTGAAGGGATAACATGGATTTATGGTATCAGAGAGAGTGACAATTGGTTATTTTCTTTAGTGAAAGGTCAAAGAGACCTTATCATTGATTGAATACCATTAATTTCATCTAGTTCCTTGATCGAAATTAATGCATTTTGTTCTTTTTGACCCTATGATATGTGCTTGTGTTAGGGATTGTGGTAATGCTAAGCTATGCCAATGAATAGATTTCTAGACATAACTAATGAAATTAGCTACCTAGATTCATTACTTTTCTTAGATAGTAATGCATGATTTCAACCTACTAATAACAGTTGTTGGAACCCTCTAAAAATTATGGGATCTGGGATAGGGGAAGAGGGTATGGTATATAAGATCTCATTCATTAGCCAATTAATCCCCATGGGAAGATGAATATTATTAGTTCCCCCAACAACCTCTATTATCCACTCATGTTTTCCACTTCCAGTCTTCTGTGAACACTGAGAAGAATGTCTTTTTCTAGATGTACTTCGAGAAAAGAATGATCTTGTTCGATTTTCCTTTATCACAGAGAAACATAATAATTATAATTGGCTCCCTCATTCCATTCTACTAGATATCAACTAATCTGGGAGGATTAGATTGTGAAATAGGATGAGGGTCATCGGGAGTAAAGGATCATAGATAAGTCAAGGTCGATATATTGGTCAATGCCTGGGGGTTTTGAAACTACTAATGGAAACCCGTACAAAAAGGCATCCTCCCTAGGACTAACTATCCAAAAGGACCGTTCATCTATGGTTCCAATACTGATGCAATGGAATAGGAGATCCATCAGTATGAAAATAAAAAAAATTACTAGAGTAGTGAAGTGATGGTGTAATTGAAGTGGAAAATTCGACCATATTATGATTGGCACCAGAAACCATAATCCATGGAATATTATATTGAATTTGGATCCTGCTTAAAGAAATAAACGTAGCATTCAAAGTAGGAGATAAAATATTGTCAGAATTTGAATCTCTAGTATTCATTGTAATGGTATACTATATGATTTCTTGAGGTGCATTGATAACATTTGTGACATTAGGTGAATTTTAATTATATATACCAATTGACTAAGTAGATGAAATATTTCTACCTTCAGAATGAGATAATACATTCTCCGATGTATATGATGTCTGGTTCAGAAGTTGAAGAATCAATAATCAATCTTCAGAGTGACCTATTTTCATCCACCCTTAAAATCTCCTCTTTTGTCTCTTACCTCCTATTTGATAAGTTTTGTATTGTGGGTAAAACCCACTTGATATTATACAATGAGAAAAGCATGATCCAATAGACTATTTATAATATTACTCATAGATTTCATGCCATTAAAAAGGTTGTGTCGTACGTTATTGATCGACCATTGAGAAACAATCCCCAATTTAATATATTACGACTCATGTTAAAGAAACTCAATTAAATGAAACAATTTTTCTTTCTCTATTTCTTCAAATAAAAGATAAAATTTGAAATAAAGAAAAATTCTATTAAAATGTATGGAAAATGACACCACATGAACACGTTGAAATAGGTTGATAGATTGAATGTTATTCCCACAAAATTCATAAATAGGTATAGAAAGAAGTGAAACTTATATATCCTAGGATAATGGTGGAAATCTATTGTTAATATTGTAAAAAACGTGCATCATAACCATGTTGGTTCTACGACATGAGGAGATATAGTAAACCTAAATGTTAGTGATAAGTGATAATATTAAAATATTGAATGAAGAGATAGAACCACCACTAGTCCTCATGATGGGACAAATGAATCAAAACCATAATTGTGAGGATTAATTGAAAAATAAAATGTGATCCCACTAATACTACAGATCACCCTCCAAACAAAAAAACATGAACTATATGTGATAGAGTAGGCCAAAATCCAACAAAAAAGGTATTATATGTATTTTTTTATTTTTATTATCCCTTTATTCTATTGGGGTACTTGCTGGAAAAGAAATCCGAATGAAGGTGTTAGACACTATTAGAAATAAATTAACCTTATCTCTCTTAAAGGTGACTCATGGTGAGTTGTCAAAAAAAACTAAATTCATTTCTCTGTGGAGTCTGTAGATCCTTGGTTGGTGGGTGGAAGGAAGTGACTAAACCATTTGTGAAGAACATAAAGGAAAGGTAAAATATAAGAACACTAAGAATGAAGAAAAAGGGATAAAGTCTATTTTAAAAAAAGAATGACACTTTATTCTCATAGAAATGACTAGTAAGTGTATGTGATTCCTCTCTTAATATATCATTCATTTATGAAGAGGAATTATCTTTACAATGAATGAAAAATAAACCTTGGGACTAACCTCTTGGAAAATTTTATTTGGTAGTTTAGTTATGCATCTTCAGTAAGCTGATTAGTGTACCTATTTTGTAAATAAGTGCATTATCTATAATAGTGGTCCTCTTATCTTAATGAGCTATTCTCTTAGTATGCTTCCTTTGGACCATCTCGTCATAATGTGGTTTGATTTGGATTCTACGATCTGGGTGATTCTGGAAACCATCTCAGATGGGGTCCTATAGTGTAGTTGTGATCCTCCTCCCATAGTTGCTCTGACTCCCACTCCAATCAATGAAGAGAACCCTCTTCCAAATAATTTTTTTTATGTTCAAAATAGTGAGAGGATTTTTATTCTATCTCATGTTGAACCTTACGTAAATATATAACTGATGATAATTATATGGAGAATGTGACAGGTCCATAAAATCATTCTATTGGACACGAGATGATTTGGAATAGACTTTTCGAGTTCTAGAACTCTATTATTAACAAGTGGTTTCCCCAATCTCTCAAATAAATCATAAAAAACCATATGAGTTCTAAATTAGTTCCTAAGAGGCCGATCTATCTCTGCAATTTGATAGACACTGACAAAAGACTCTCTTCTAATGAAATAAGTTTCACTGCAATGCCATTCTATGATCTTATAGTTGAGTGATAAGAATTGGATAAACTCATGAAATCCCCATTTTTAGTTCATAGGTAGTAAGCCACTACTGGGGTGACTCAAGATTCATCTTTAATCCCCAGTGTTTCTACCAATACATTGAAATCCATGATTCTAATCGGTCTTTGGATTTGGATTCTCCATCCTTCCCTCTTTCTTTATAACGTTCAGTTTCTTCTGGTCCATTATCTTCTAACTATAGCCCTTTTTGGGGCCTTTACTGAAAATAAATCCATCTTTTTAGTGAATATGACTGCCTGATCAAACATTCCTTACTGTGGGATATGTACTACTACATATATTATACAGATTCTTTTCAACTACATAGTGTTAGAATAAGCTGAGAGTTAGGGTTGATTCCTGAAGAACTGCATACAATTATATAGAACTAACACTCATATGCTTCATGCTATCACCCATATCATTCCTATGCATGTACCCATTTTGAAATTGGGCATTAACCTAAAAAACTGACATTCACTGCTCTCACCTAAAATCTAAAATCCTTTGATATCAAATTAAGGCTTTCTCAACTTCTTTTTAATCCCTGAATAGTTTCTCATGGACTATCAATCCCTTCCTTTTATCTAAGTAGATACCTAGGTGATCACTATGTTTTTTGAAGTACACTAGAGCGAACCCTGAAATCCATGTGGAGAGATTTCACATTTTTAGTATTCTCTCTTCCACCTCCACCTTTTATCTTTATAGGATTATATCATATGAATTGTAATCCTAGCCACTGATGTTTGAGTTGGTGCTAGTGGGTGAAATCCCAATTACGACAAAAAACCAGAGATGCATATCACTTAAATTTTAATCCTAGACAATAACATCATTTTTATTTGATCTTGTTATCTACAAACCGAGTAGGTTGGTATTTTTCCTGAATAGATGAATGGTCCCTATGTAATAAAGTCATTTTCTTCTGAGGGGTAAAAAATAAAATGGCTCATACTGTGGACATGCATCAATAGCGGCATTCCTTGGGTGATTTACAACTTCTTCATATGTATTACCTACCCAAAGGGAAAGGTTACGAAACATATGTTATAAAAGGAAGTAATTTTTTCTTTATATCATTCTTATCTATGCATCTCCAAACTCTAGTTATATCATTTAAAGGTTCTTATTGATCTAGCTACACACCCCTCCTTATGGGTGTTCTGTATAGGATTTCAATCTGAGATTCAGACTGTGAAAATAAATTAGACTCTAAGTATAGCAGTTCATCTGCATCTTCTGACTTGGACTCTAAATTACAATTATTTCTCCTTATGATAATGATTCTCCCCCTATCTTATTTAACAAAACATTATTTATAAATATGGTTCTACAGAGATAGTTTGTAGAAAGAACTAGGATCGAGTGCCAATGTACCCATTTCATATGCATGAACATACTCTCTATATAATGGAGTTTACAGGGAATTTTACATTCCTTTAGGCCATCCCACGATCAACAATTATCCTCTTATTAAAAATAATCCAATACAGACATAATCAATCTGCTACAAGGAGAAATGCCATTATCATACAACATCATAAAAAAAGATTGAGGCATTTGAATCTATGATTGTGTAGAAGATGTTCCACTAATAAAAAATTAAATTTATTGTATGGAATAATCGTATGATACCTGAGAAATTTACACATCCTATATAGTTAGATACCATGGAATGATAGATCCATATAAGATGTATAGTTTCCTAACATTCAAATTTATGCTAGGTAAAAAAGAAGAGTCCACCGATCCATAAATCCTATAGGTGATGGGAAAACACAACCAAGTACAACAATTTAGATTATCTTATGCAAAAAATTCCTTTGACTTATCCATATTTGGTAGTGTTGTCTTCCCCAGCGAGCCTAAAATTATTGATTATCAGCTCACTTATTTGGTGATGAAAATGATTTCAGAAGTGTTTATGGTGCACAAGATACTTGTGGAGACTATCCATTCATTTTCTTATTTCACAACCCAGAAGAATAGAAATTTTATTGGTTGTGAAAATTTTCTTCAGGTATGGATTTAGGAGCATCATGATGACTTCCTAGTGGAAGGATACTATAATGATAAATTTATTGAAAGCTTTTATGTTACGCACCCGCAGAGATGAATGATGACCTAAAGCTAAGATAACAATACAACCAGGTGTGTGTGACACATTTCTTTTATGCTTGTTTTAATTCATAATACAATTAGTACAAACTCTTAATATGAGAAGAAGAATGTATAAGTGATGAGATTCTACTATTATAACATAATAGTGATGTCAGAAGGGGGAAATGAATATGACAAGTTTTCCATTACAGCCACTAAATCATCTATTTTTTTACACCTTCCAAATATTGTATCTCCCTTTCCTACTTTACACTATCCTAGAATATGTCCCAAGAAAACAATATTGCGGCCTATCTTTTTCTAGAATTTCATTTCATTCAACTAACACAACCATTAATAGAAACCTTTCACTTGAATTTTTCCTTCAAATATTTCTCTCTTTTTCTCAGTTGACTCTATAGAATTTAGAATAAGACAATTTTACTAATTCTAGAGGTAGGTTTAAATAATTCAATCAACTATAAGATCAATTGATTCCAATTACAACTATAGACAGTACCAATTGTGACTGGTCGAGCTAGATTGACTTATTTCATTACTTCGTAAGCTAAAACAATAATTATTGTGGAAAAGCCGAATCATTCTCTCTAGTGGTATATGGATGCAGGATGTTAGGGAAGTAGAATGATAATGGGCTAAACGAACAGGTTTTTCAAAGGCCCCTAAGGCAATTATTGTATAATCTCACATTTGGATCCACCAATGTAGCTTTTTCCAATGTTGTATCTCCTGTTATTTAGGTCGAATTAAATATAGATCTGGAGAGTGAATTGGAAAAAAGAAAATTACCAGTTCTTCTATCAGAATTGGTTATGATCCCTTCACATGTAATAAATTATTTTTGGATTACATAATATATAAAGGACATGAATTAATACAATATGGTAGTGTTCCGGGAAATGAATCTAGACAGAATGAAAGGTAGCTTTAGTAAGATTATCCCCATTCGACATCTATCTCAGGAGAAACGATATGTTTTTATATAATTTCATTTCTGATTCAAGAGCTTCAACCAATTTTATATTTCTAAAATAGATGAATCAATTAGGCATACAAACCACTAGACCATCTAGAAATGTATGATCCATGGATTCTAGGGTAGTCAATTTTTTTTCCTTAATGAAGAATGAAGGGCCAAGGGACTCTGGTAAAATTTAAAAGGTAAGTGAAATCCATGACATAAATGTATGGAAAAGAAGCTAGTTATTATAATGTTAAAATCTGAAATCTGATTGACCATTATTCATTTTCTTCATTCCTATTTAATTTCATTGTTTTTTTTGTTTTTTCTTGTTTTTTCTTCATTATTTACACTAGATCATGGTGTAAATCATATCTCATCAATAAATGATTTTTGAAGCATGAAAACGTATTTATGGGAAGACAAGATTATGTTATCATTCATCAAATCCCTCATAGTAAGTTAAAAATAATAATATATATAGTATTTTTTAATAAATTAAATGAAACGAAATATGTATATGTTTTTTAATGTTTTGTATTTTCCCTAAAATATTGGTTTGGGTGGGTTATTGACCACTTATGTGTAGAGGAATTCCATATTAGTGGGAAGAGGCTTCATAGTGATAAATTCAGTGATTATTCCTAATTGGTTTAAATTTTGAATTAATTTTAAATTTTAATAATTATTTAAATTATGTAGGATAGTTAACTTTGATTTATTATAATTAACTATTTATGATATTGGAATGATTGAAATCTTACTAGGTTGACATTTGAGCTTATAATATAATTCCTGACGACGTTTGTTTCATTTAAAATGGTTATAAATATTGGTTTGAGGTGAGTGACATTTACAATTCAAAGACTCTTATTGATTGGTAGTTCTATTTTTAAATGCCTATATTTTACCCTTCATTCATATTTTATTGACTTTTGTGACTTATCTATATGGATGGTATGAGATCATTTTAGAATTATAGTCAACATAGACTAAAAATTTCATTAAGCATTTTGAAGGTGTCATCAAGGCCAAATGATGGTCAATAGGCCTCATTATGAAATTTCATGGCTGAATGAGTGGTATTAGAAAACAATATACATTCTTCTAATGTGTGATTTTTATAAATATTAATATATATTAGTATAGAATAATAGAAAATGTTTGATTTGAGAATTTTTTTCTTAAAATTTCATTTCAATACACAAATTAGGTTTATAAATAATTTTTTCTTGGGGTTTCATCTTGTGAATTACATGGGTAAAATAGAAGGGGATACCATTCCAATTTTTTTGAAAATGGAGTTTTGGTTTGATTTTTAATTGAAATTCAGATGGGATTGTCTTGACATATTAGTTTTATAAATACCTAATATTCTAAATAGAATATTATTCAAAATTATTATATCTTTATCATTATCAATTATGATATTTCATATGTATTACATTTATGAATGATGATTTCTATTTTGTGGTATTTTCTTTTCAGAACAATCATATAATTCTAATGTGATAGGCATATCCTAAAAGATGCGGCAGGCCCCAAAAAGGATAGAAATGGGTTATAATGACAAAACCAATTTATGTGGGGTTTTATGACTCAAAATGTTGTGATTAATGGGAAGATAAAAACATAATCATTTAACCCATGTATGATTAATGGGTTGGGGTTTTACATAAGGGATTAATGGCTGGTTCCTCATTAGAGGGTTGACCTTAAAGAGGGTAGGTGCTGGATATGGCTAAAGACTATTGACGGTTCCACCAAATTACATGAATGTTGGGTGTATTACTATTTAGATATACTAATAATGGATGGTTAGGTTTGGGGGGGGGGGGAATTTATATTGAATTCATTGTAAAATTTGGTTAGCCTCATGGAGATGTGCATTTTTAGATGATTCATATTTCATTCACTACACATAATGATGAATTGAGATTCCTGGTATACATTGGACATTCTCTATAGATCTATATTTATTTTCGATACATGTTTGGATAACATTATTTTTTTTCCATTGAATCATGGATCGTGGATGTTTCCATCCCATGTGGCCCAATGGCATGTTTTGGAAATATTTTGATCAGTTCCATAGAATCGTAAGGATAACAAGTTTTTACTTCTTTGGATTATTTTTAATTAAGAAATAATAGTGAGTGAAGTGTAACCATGTGATGTATGAGAAACTTTTGGATTTACTACTACATACATTTAGGAATTAGTTATTGAGAATACGGGTAATATAATGGCCATGGGAAATGTATATGGTTGGAATGGTTTCATGATGTGATTAGAGACACATATGCATTGGAAGAAGTAGGTGTGATAACTGGTACTAGTTTCAGGATATGACCTATCCCCCTAAATGTTTCTAAAACTTTTATATATTAAATATTATTGTGTCTATTAGTAATGGATTCAAGTGTTTCATGTGTATGATCACACACTTGTAAATATTTATTTTAAAATCAGTTAATTTATCTTGATTTTTTATAGTATTTTCATATCTTCAAATTCCACTCATTTCCTCATGTTTTTGATCAGTTCCCACCACCGATCAACATCTCCCTATATGTTATAGACAATCAGGGTGACCTTCTCTTTCACTTAAAAATGTAGCACAGAAAGGATATTCTCTATAGAGATGATCCACTATTCAGAAATACATGGGTCAGTTGATCCACAGAAGGTTGGTGGTCATTGGAACATAAAAGACTCCAAAGAATGTTGTTCCCTTTGTGGTGAGATCATTCTCTCATCTTGATTCATGTTATTTCTTTTAACTTGAGTCAATTAGTTCGTCATTCGCATGAATGTTTCCATTGCAGCTTCCATCAGAGAGCCGTTAACGCATGTTCCATTGCGGTCACCATTTTCACTGTTCCTCCTATTTCCCACCATTTTATAAAATAATAAATCCTTAGTGAAAAAATTATTTTTTTTACGAATCATTTACCTATAATGGATTTAATGTTTTAAAACATCATTCTTAAACAATTATATTTCCCTATAAGTCCTTCATAATGATTCATAAAAAGCTTCAGATTAACCAAACATATCCCCCCAGAGTGCGGTAAGAAGTAGTGAAACAAGTCCTATTATCGTGCACTAGTTCCTATCAGAGTATAGCTCAAAGCGTCGTATTTGGTTTTTACCCCCATGTACATCTAGGCCAAAGTCGCCTATACCTACTCGTATCCAGACAATGATGTATTTGTTTGAAAATCCACTATCATTAAAAAAACCAAAATAACAGGAAGTTTTCCTATAATGGAATCCTGACGTTTTGATACAAACAATGGAATCCTGCCTTTTTATTACATACCTTTTCATTACATTTTACAAACCGAGGATCTTTAATGTCTACTATTTTGGAAATCAGGAACATAATACATGAGAAAAACATAAAACATTCTTCTAATCCACTTGTATGTCTTCATCAATTTTTCATCTTATGTACAATTACTTCATCTAATTTCTCGAAGACATACATCAAGGTAAAGGGTCAGCAGAATGCCTAGTAGGGGTAAACAAGGAAATCAGTTTACTTGTTTTACCAATAAGAACTTGAATAAAAACATGATGACATGAGAAATGGAAGTATATGAATATCATAATGAACAAAACATGAAAAATAAAATGAATATGTTGCTACAACATTTAATTTAGATATTTATGAACATATCACCAATGTCCATCCCCATGGTGTCATAATAATTACCAAGGTTATTCACCATGTTATCATGAAACATGTCATCTTTAGAGATTAATTCTATACCCAATGCATTGGAGTGATATTACGGTGCACCTTTAATATGTCTTTACATACATGTGAGACACATACATCATAATAAAACATTTCATAAATAATGCATGGAGAATAAAATAAATGGGTTTCATTCAAAATCGTGACGTTTTAAAAGTGCTTAAAAATAAAATCATTTTGACATTTAAAACCCCTTGAAAGGAAGTGAGGGTTACATGTATGTTAATTACAGAATCAAATATATCATTTTTTTATAACTGTGAACACCCATATAAATGAAATAGGTATAGGTATTCACATATATAAAACAAGATAATTTCTTGAGAAAAAGAGAGAGAAGTTTTGAAACGAAATTTGTGCAGTATAACCGCTAAAGAAATTGGTTTTAGAAAATAATAAAAAGAGTTGGGACAGGGGTATACCATCCATAAATGGATCATTTGATTGTATGGGGACATTATATAAATAAATAGGAGCATGTTGTGGAAATTTTAATGACACACCATATGAAAAGGAAACTTGAAATGAAAGAGAAAGAATGATTTCTTTTACGAAAAATTCGATAGCCTAACAACGTCACATAAAAATTTAGAAAACCAATTAATGGGAGAATAATGGCTCTCTCAAAAATTAGAAATGAAAATTAAAGTAATCATAATATATAAGAACATACCCTGAACATTAATTTATGGAAACTAAAAGACACAACATAAAAGAAGTCATGACTTAAAAGAGGTGGGTGAAAGAATCCCTTACCATGAAGAGTAACTTTGAAAGCGTGAAGTTCAAGATCTTGGAATTATTTAGGGCACCTTGGGAGGAAGCCATGGAAGCTAAGGACACTAGATCATTGTTTGAGAGTATTTTTAATAAAATTTATGTGGGAAAGGCTTTGTATTTATAGGGAAGTGAGGGAACACATCATTAATTTCCAAGGGACACCTCATAAGTGGTATAGGCATAACCATGGGCTTGCCCACAGTATTTTCCCATAGAATTGGAAAATTCGGACACGTAATTCATTATCATACTATTAATAACTAGACTTGAATTATTTCATAATTATTACATCGTTAATGATGTAATTAAACAACCTAAACTGAAAACCGTGTTTTCACTATTCATCAAAAAATTCAACTTTTTCAGAAAAAATCCCCAAAAATCACCCTAACTCAATATCAATGATATGAATTAATAAATAAACTCCATTTTAATAAAATAGTTTTCTAAATAATTTAAATTTAATTATTAAATAAAAAACACTATTCACTTGAAAAAAATAATACTTGACCAATAATTTTTGAAATAGTTATTTACCTATTTTATTGAATCACATTACTTAACCAAGGTGCCAAAATTATATTAATATTTTATTAAGTGTGGTTACAAAATACATTTGGTCACATTACTAATCATATGCATAAAATCACTATTTATAATTAACGATTCACAAAAAATTAAGTTAATCATATTAGACTCTGAATTTCACACTGAACACAACTGTAGAAGAATGTTTTTTTAAAATCATTAAACATTATTAATTATTTATCTTTTGCATAGATATTTTCAAATATCCATTTTTAAAAATTCTACAATAATCTACATCCTATATTTATCCAGACAATTGAAAATTCAAAAACATCACCATTAAAAGAAATCACAATTTTATTTATCCCAAAGTATTACAAAAGGTAGTTACTGTCTTGTTACATAGACCCTTATAACACCAGCATGGGACCTAAGCGTAATGTTTGCTATGGTGATAGAATTATTGGGGAGCTTCTCCAATATTCCCCGAGTGGTGATTTCTATCAGCTTGAATTTCTCATATATGTGATTTTGTTCTAGATTCACATGATGAAGTTCGTATTGGGTTTGGTCCATAGCAAAGCCCAATGGTGCTTACTCCTTCCCAAGTTCCATAATATGGGATTCGTTCGGCCCAATACTACTGGACGAGGCCATCAAATCTTCTTTCTGTATTAATTAACAAAGGTCACATCTATTTATAGATTATAATAGAAACATTTATTATCCAACGGTCATATTGACCAATGGTCATATAAAAGTGAAAACCCAATGGTCCCATTTTAATTATAGTCATTTCATCAAATGAAATAGTTTTGTTGCGTGTAAAATAAAATAACACACAAAATTAAGAATTTTTTTAAAGAAAATTTCAATTCTTTACAATATTCATCATTATACTAATCCAAATAATATTAAAATGAAAAACTAATTATACAACAATGTAGAGATAATAAGTCTTATGTATGTACACATGGTGATATTTTAATTAGTATGACTAATAATAAAAGAAATATGGTTGTACGATAAGAATAAAAACATATAATCATGTAGATGATAGTGGAGTTATTACTTGATTATAGAAAAAATATTGTATGGGGATGAATAAGAAGCAACAAAATAGAATGGAATTGGTACACCATTTTATTCTTCTTCGAGTATCTCCATTTTATATTCCCATAATAAATTCATAGTTTGGATTTCATGCTAATGTATGGACTAAATGATGAATTGGGGGTATATTTCATGGGACATTGGAGAGAATTCATTGATCCAATTGGGTTTAGAGGTGTGAATAAAGGATAATAGAGGTTGTATTTTATAAGGGAGATGAGGGGAACTTTTGGATATTCAAAAACTACTAATTCAATACTAATTAATTTTAATTAAAAAATAGATAAAAAGTGATTTATCTCAATGATAAGATGTGTATGGATCCATATCTTCTCTCAAATAAACTTTAGACATTTTTATGTCACAAATTTTACATATTTTTTTTGTTCTTTTACACATAGTTAATTAAATTTTCTCTTACCATCACTACTTGTCATTTTACATTATAGCGTCAATATAGATACTATAAAATATGAGAAAAAATGTAATTGGATCACTTTTGACATGTTTAAAATATCCTAGTAATTTTTCGTAATTATTGACATTAATAACTTCATAATCGAAATCATTTATTTCAATTGTGCAATTTTTGTAAATTTTGATAGTTATAAAAATATCGATTTTCTAAAACATCATGACCACATGATTAAATAGAAAAAATTAATACCATATATAAATAACACATAAAAATTATCTATAAAAGTTTTAAATATCATTAATTATGTGAAATTATATTTCTTTAAAAAAATTTACAATTATATATTTGATATCTCAATTAAGTAAACAATTTCTACACCATTATTATACTGTCTGAAAATGAAATTATTCATTTCCAAAAAATAAAAAATAAATTATCCTAAAAAAGATATATTTTTCTATTTTTGATGAATATTTATAGTTAAATTAATCTTATGGATTAACATATATTATAAAATATGTAATCGTTATAATTATGATTATGACAAAACTAACTTATCTTTAAATAAAATATAATAAATGTATTATTCTTACCCAAGTGGATTAAAAAGATCAAAATATTGGCCTAATTTGTATTTTAGTCGAATACCACTTATCCACTGATGTATGAATATGTTTTAGGGAAAATTTGTAATATTAAAGTATTATTTTTTCCTTTAAATACCTGATTTACCCTTATTAGTGGTATGAAAAATGTTAATAATATTACTATTCCCCAAATATTTATTTCATTCACACTGGAAAAAATTTACATAATAATTAAAACAATTTATATAAAAAATATTAGTTCAATTCACATAAAGGAAAAAAATAACATTAATGAAAATCTCGAAGATGTGGGGATAAAGCGGCTAAAAGAGACTATTAAAAGGTCAATAAATTTTTATATCTTATTAAATTATAAAAATTATTCTAATTACCTATATTTAATTAATATAACTATTAATTATGTATTGTAAAATTTAAATGAAAATAATGATATATAAATTTTTAAAATAATTTGTCAGTTTTTAAACAAAAATTCACTATTTTTCTCTAATCCTCAAAATTGTAAATTTTGAAAAAATCGCCACAAATTCGCCCTAAGATATTTTTGAAATTAAAAATGAAAAAAATAATTATATTTTGAGAAATAAAATTTATTAATTTCCTAATGTGATTAATACTATTCACATATACATCTCAAATAGTTAGTTTGATATATCATAGTGCTCTCGATCTCAGTGTTGTGTATAGCGCAAGCTATTATATTTATTTAAAATTAAACGTAACATGAAATATTGGGGTGTTATAGGATATGTTTATATTGTTTTGTAATCATTATCACAGGGTTTGACCACTGAATAAGAAATTTTATCCTTAATAATGGTGACATCTTTTTTAGTATAATATTTTTTAATTTCATATATATGGTACAAATTCGAAAAAAATGACCAAGGATAAAATTTTATAATATTTTCTTTTATAATATCCTTATTTAGTAATTTTTTTTGACTTTTAAATATTTTAATAATATATTATTTCATACAAAATATTATTAATGTCATTTTTATAATATATAATTAATTTAATATTAAATACACTAATTAAATTATTGAATGAAAATATTATCGTATCAATTCATTAATATGCCATATTCATAGACTAAATTCTTACAACAAAATAATTCATTGATATTATATTACTCATATCATTTGTAATATAATTTATATTATTTTTCATTAATTTAATAATTTCTGTATCGATGTTGCATAAGATTTAAGAAAAATTATTAATAAATTGAGAATGAAAAAAAATTATGTCGGTAAAAATATTTTATATATTAAATAAAAAAGTATAGAAATATATATTAACCTTTTAACCATATAATAAATTATTTGATATATTAATATCCAGATAGTGACATTTGGTATTTATTTTTTTTGAATTAATATAAATTTCATAATCGAATACATATTCTCCCAACAATTCATAAATTAGAAAATTGGATGGATTTGGATGAACATAACCCATCTAAATGATAAATATATGCGTTATATATGTTTTTAATACTTATCCCAAATTTCTAGAAATATTTTATCTATTTTACCCTTATTGAGTTGTCACAAATTAACCACATTCTCTAATAATATTTGAAAAAATGAGAATTTTCCTATTTTAAATATTTGAACATATTGATGAAAATTATTGAATATATTTTTTATGATTCAAATCATAGAATTGTTATAAATTAATTTAAATATGTTCATAAAATTTAATTACAAACAGTTTTTCTGAAAGATCTCATTTTAAATATAAACCTGTATTTACAAAAAATTCAATCATATAATTTATTACAATAAAAAGTATTTGATTATTAAAAATTAAATCGAAATAAATTATATTTGAAAAAATATATAACCTTTTAAAATTCATTAGACAAAAATATTATTCTCAAGAATAATCAGTAACATTTTACTAATCAATGAAAAAGTAAATATTTTCGGAAAATTCCAAAAAAATAAATCTAAGTTAATTATAAAATGTAGATTTATAAAATGAATTTTATATTATCATTTAAATTTTATAAATTTTTAAATAATTATGATTTATATATCCCACCAAGAAGAAGACAAATATTTATAGAAAAAAATATTGTTTGAATGTAAATATTACTTTTAAAATATAAATTTTAATTAAATTTCTTTTTGATAAAAAAAATTATTATAGGTACCATAATATATATTTCATAATATAGTTATTCTTATTCGTACCTAGAAATTAATTTTGTTTTATAATAATTATATTTTAAAAAAATTGGATTTAAATAAGATCAATGTTGCATGTTGTCTACTCTATTAAACAAGAATTTTTATATTTTAAATTAATAAGATATTATATTCTAACACATTAACAATTTTCATCCTCATAATTTTATAATTTTCTCAGTAATCAAGGGTTTAATATTTTAAAATTCTTATATTGAAAAATCACATTACAAAACAAGCTAATAAAACACCCGATTAAAAAGATACAAATTGAAATACAATGGTCATGTTGGAGAACAAAAAACTAGGTTCTTAAGTAGGATAAATTTTTTGGAATTTAGGATAAAATAATAAATGAGAAACATAATTCCAGTTGAATAATAGAAATAATTTGAGGATTTATTTATGGTAATGTTTTAGGCCACACAAAAAATATATGTTGTATGAAATGACTATCAATTCATCATAAATGTTGGTAAAATTATATCTTGTTATTTCATGATCAATTTCTTGATATTGTGGTGTTATTATACTATAACTATATAGAACATGTGAAAATATACATACATTATTTCCTTCTAGAAGAACAAAATCATCATATGGTTGTTCTTTAATTAAAATACCATTCATCTCTCACTTAATGAAATGAATATTAATGACTAAAATTTTATACATATGGCATTAAAATTTAAATTTAACAGCTCATACAATCAATAAAATAATGAAAATTAATCCTTCACAAATCTATATATTTTATATCTCTATCATTATTACCGATGGTTAACCTAGTGATAAATCATAATTTAACATCTTCTAATAATTTTAAAAGTTCAAATTAAGCAATTTCATTTATAGTTGAACATAAATCACATTGAAAATATATCTGAACAATATTGAACCCCCAATATTATAATTATTTTATATAAATTACTTCTTTATAAACTTATCAATTATCATGAAATAATTGTAATCAAAATTAATTATCATTAAAATTACTATATACATCATTCATATATTCTCCAAAATATAAATATCAATTCACATAATGAATTCACTGTAAAAATAGTAATTTCTTCCCAATATATAATTCATACTTTATTAGATAAATAAATTCATATCTTTTCCAAAAATAATTCCTTTGTATGTTTTCGTTCATCATTTCACTGATATCATGTTATAGTATAAATCATTATATCAAAAAAAATTCATTATTCAATATATTTATAAGTAATCTCTGTAGTGAAGGATAACCAATTCTTATAATCATATAAAATTTCAAAAAAAAAATTAATAGTAATTATTAATACAACCATCAATAGGGAATCCCCAAATATATATTGGATGATAAGTGTTCCCAAACAATTAATATTTACTTCACCTTTTTTGATATCATATTATTTACATGTGTCCTTTGAATTCAGATGTTTTTCTATATTATTATCGTCATTATACATTGGATTAGGTAACTAATTTTAATAAATAAAAAAATCCATAAATCTATATCCCTGATGTGTTATTAGTGTGGTATGTAGTTCTTATTTCTAATAATTTAATTTACTAGCCTCATAACATCAATTATTTTCCATGACATATATCCTTACCCATAATTGAAATATCATATCATTCGTTTTATAAATTTCCATTTGTTCTCTTTACTACAATTTTTACAAGAACTAGGTTGATTAACATTCATCTATTTATATGAAATTCCATGAGAACTCTCATAAAACTCAATATTCCTTTTCATGTCTTCTAAAAAAAGAAATATTATATCTTCCATGTAAACATTGACTATAAAAATAAATATTTATTCATATATTCCAATCTCCATTATAGATTATTAATATCAGTTAATGGTCTCAATACAGCTAATGAATATATCATATTTATTTCAAGTTTGATCATTAAATCAATATCAAACCATGCATGTCTGTTAAAAGATTCATCATAGGTACTAATGGGTTAACCATCCATCTAAATAATCCTATGAAATTACTTGTCTATTTTTATATATAATATAAGAGAGGTAATAAATAGATCCTATACTTTTAGAATAATCATATTTCTTGAAGTATATTTTATCTTCTTTCATTGAATTCATAATAATATTCTACCTTCTATTTATTTTTCTTTTCAAATGAAAATTTTTTAGGAAAATGTTTTCATGACGAGAGATCTAATGAATAGAAAATATCATTTCATTTAGATTGCACCATTTCTCAGAGACTATGGTTTCAAAAAAATTGTAGAGTAAGGGTGGTCAATGTCACATAAAATATTCAATATCATATTTCCCAATCCATATTTCATTCATAATTTACTCATCATGAAAATTATTTCGTATCAATTGAGTCTGTTGAGAGAAAATATTTAAAACATATTGCATCCTCACTCCTATGAAATTTGATTTCTCATGTGGATTGTTATGAAATTATATTATAATTTATTTTGACATTATTCCATTATATTCAATCCATTCACTAAAGATACTATGTGTTTTGTGAGAAACAAGTACTATACTGAGAAGGCATATAATCATGAAACAACATTCCTAAAATTTTTATATAATGAAACTATATTTTAAATCTATGACACTTAAATTTTAGTCTATAACATTCTTCATTATCATATTTTTAAATACTTCACTATGGTTCATAATGAAAAAAACATGTTAACCCAAATATTTTACTCAGGGTTGTCAAACTAGGTGCACCACTATGAAATACAAACCATGCCCCAAAATTATGATCCCTGTATATTCATACAAACATTTTTGGGGTTATTCCAATTATATGGATATAATTCAATTCAATATCCATTTATAGTATCCAAATAGGTTTGTATTTTTTGGAAAACCACATAACTCTTTCATTTAAAAAATTAGTATTTTATACCATAACAGTGGAATCATGGAGGTGAGTCCATGATCCAAAAAAATATTACTAAAATAATGTGCAAGCATACAAGTAGGATAAATATTTTGGCTATAAGTGATGAAATCCAATGTAATCCAAACATAATCAGCCTCTGTTCGTGCCTCCTCTCCCACCACATCTGAAGGTTCCGGGTGCAGTGGAAGTGAAGGGTTGGATGTGCCCACTTGGCATTTTGTCATTAGCAATGATCAATCCAGGATCAATACGACGATAAATGCCAGTCTCAATGGATCGAATCACAGAAAAAGACAAAGAAGACGGTTTGTCCTGGAACCACACACAAGGATCGTTGCGGGTTTATTATAATTAATTTAATTAATTATAATTAAATACCTTTTGGGCGTTCTTTCTTCATTGATTTTCTTGATAACGTTGTCGATGTGATCTGTCGTTTCATCAAAGAAGCCAAGTGTAGAATCCCTCTAGCGGTGATCCACACGTGTACCTCATATCTCTGGACGTCGCCAAAGGATTCTTCGGGTGATATTGTGGAGAATCCTTTTCTTGAGTTGTCATCCTTAGATCATCTTAATCCGATGGAAGAGGATCTCTCTCGGTCTTGAGAGCATTGTTGGAGGAAGAGGTTCTTTCGGCCTTGAATGAATTCTCCAGATATGTTGTGCACAATGATTCTATTGTGTAGAAAAAGAGTTTTGGTTGTGAGAATATTTAAAATCGAGTTTGAGGTTGTAGAGTTATGACAATAAATAAACGCATTACGCATTTCATTTATTTCATTAAATCTTATTGAAAACCCCCATGTCGAATAATTAATTCCTTGACATGCGTTAACGCTAATTACAATAAATATCATTTAATAAAACGATATTATATCATCAAAATCCCGACTGAAAAAACTACTCTGCATGTAATAATAAATACACGGCGTGTACTTGTTTTTCATTAAAAACTACAGGGCGTGTACATTAAATTTACATGGTGTGTATATATTGTTTTCATTTATTTATTTCCATTTCAAAATAAAACTACACCGTATGTACATTTAATAATAAACGGCGTGTACTTGTTTTATTTTATTTTTCCTCCATCATTTAAAACAACTTAGGCTTCCTGGAATAATTATTAAACCACGTACGAGAATCATCATTATTCAACTTTAGATACTTGGATACACTTAGTGTGTGACCCTCTAAGTTTCTTTCTTGTTGGCATTATGCGGGCTTGCCTAGAATCCATGATTACTATCTAGCAACGGGTCAAGGCACCCAAGAGAATTAAGTTGATGTCGCATTGACGTATCACCTCATATGAATGCTTACTGTGTAATTTAATCCCTTTTTCTCGATATCTCATCAAGAAGATTTCATGGAAGTGTCATAAACCTATATTCTTGATCTGTCGTTCTATGACTACCTAAAATAAACTCGTCATTCACACCATGGCCATGTAATTTAATGCGACAGTTCTATTTCAATCAAAGGGTCGAGATATAAACATTCATAAATTAAAGGGTCAAATCCTTCTTCGACTTATCCATTAACAACATGTCACTCGTGACGCACCCAACGTACCCTACTTCCCGCCAACTGTCTGTGTGACGGTTTTCGTCAGTAAATCTAAGTGTGCGAGTCATGACATAAGTTATTGATAATATTCTAGTCTAAGGACTATTACACACGCTCTTAGATAGCAATTTCCGATGACACCAAGACATGAAAAATTGCTACTGGAGGGTCTGTTCTCATAATCTCCCTTCTTGGAGATTAACAATTGTGAACTCCATGAGAGAGATTCTTGTTTTCTTCTGATTACTCGAACATGACGGTCTGTATACTATGTGTCCTATCATAGTATGTCATCCAACCGTAGAACATTATTTAAGAATATTGTTATAGCATTTCAAGGTTTTCATCATAGCATGGATCTTCCAGGACCTTATCAATGTGAAAAATATTCCAGGATATTATTATATTATAGTTATGCAGAACAATGAACAATATATAATAAGTGAAAATTCATGTAATAAAAGTACAAAAAAGATGGTTCTCATGACACCAACCCTTACAAACTCCCACTTGGACTAGAACCAACTGTCTACAACTTTTTGTCCACTAGACCTCACATGATGATCATGTTTTTGCGGAGTCAAGGCTTTAGTCAAGGGGTCTGCCACATTGTCTTCCGTGGAAATACTACCCACTGCAACTTCACCTCTCTAAGAAAAATCCCTCAAGAGATGATACTTCCGAATTATGTTCTTTGTCTGCGGATGTGACCTTGGCTCTTTTTCAAGTGTCATCGCTGCAGTATTATCACAATAGAGTGTGATAAGATCATTACTAATCAGTACAAAATCCGTCTCTTGGATGAAGATTCGCATCCATACTGCTTCTTTAGCTGCCTCAGAAGCTACGATATACTCGGACTCCACTGTAGAATCTACCACCACACTTTGTTTAGAGCTCTTCCAGATCACTGAAACTCTATTCAAACTAAAAATGTATCCAATCTCCGACATCATGTCATCATGATCAGTCTGAAAAATAGAATCTAAATGTCCTCTGATGACTAGTTCCTCATCTCCTCCATAAACCAGGAACATATCCTCAGTACGCCTCAGATACATAAGGATAGTCTTGACAGCCATCCAATGGTGGTCTCTTGGATTAGCTTGATATCTTCCTACTGCACTTAATGCGTATGAAACATCTAGCCACATACATAGAATAACATACATGACTGACCCAATCGCGGATGCGTAAGGGATCCTTGACATCCTCTTTCTTTCCTCATATGTCTGAGGACACATTTTCTTGGAAAGAGGAATGCCATGTGACACTGGCAACAAACCCATCTTGGACTATTCCATACTGAATCTCTTCAGTATCTTGTCAATTTATGTACTTTGACTCAGGACCTTGATTCTCATGGATCTATCACGATGGATCATGATCTCAAGAATATATGCTGCCTCGCCCAAGTATTTCATGGAGAAGCATTTATGCAACAACACCTTAACTGAATTTAAGACCAGTACTTCGTTTCCAATTAGTAATATGTCATCAACATATAATATTAGTAAAATGACTGCACTCCCACTAAACCTCTTGTAGACACAAGGCTCACATTCGATCTTAACAAATCCAAATTCCGTTACAGCTTCATCAAAATGAATGTTCCATGATCGTGATGCTTTCTTTAATCCATAAATGTATTTCTGCAACTTGCATACCTTGTTGGCATCCTTTGTAGTCACAAACCCTTCAGGTTGTGTCATATAGACATTTTCCTAGAGGTTCCCGTTATGGAAATATGTTTCGACATCCATTTTCCAAATTTCATAGTCATGGTAAGTAGCAATGGACAATAGGATTCTGATGGATTTCAGGATCACAACCAGTGAAAAGGTTTCATCATAGTTAATTCCTTGACGCTGTCTAAAACCTTTTGCAAATAGTCGTCCCTTGTAGGTGGTGACTTACCCCTCCATGTCCAGTTTCCTCTTGAATACTCATTTATTACCAATAGGATTTACATAAACTGGATAATCTACCAAAATCTAGACTTGGTTATGGTAAATGTAATCCATTTCAAAATTCATGGCTACTTTCCACTTGGCAACGTCTGTGCCTTCAACTAATTCCTTGTAGGTAAGAGGATCATCATTGTCAACCAATAATGAGTCACCATCCTTAGTGACAAAAAAACCATATCATTCTGGTTCTCTCACCTCTCTCGTGCTCCTACGCAGTTCTTGTGTCTCTGGAACATATTCTTCTTTCACGGGACTTTGAGGAATCTGTTCATGTACCAAATCATTTGTATCTTGAGCCTCGACTTCATCTAAGTCTATCTCTATCCCACTATATGTTTTGTAGATGTGCTCCCTCTCAAGGAATATGGTGTGTCTTGCCACTGTAACATTTTTGTCTGAGGGGTTGTATAGGTTATATCCCCTTGTTTCCTTGGGATATCCTATAAAGATACACTTTGTGACTCAGGGTGCATGTTTGTTACCTCAAGAGGCCTTAACAATTGCTTCGCTACCCCACACATGTAAATTCGATAACATGGCTTTGCGTCCACTCCATAACTCGTATGGAATAACATTTATCGATTTAGTTGGTAATTGGTTTAGTATATGTCCTGCTGTTTGTAATTAGTATCCCCAAAAATATAATGGAAGAGTCAGATGACTCATCATTGATCTCACCGTGTCCAACAGGGTGCGTTTCCTCCATTCTCTTACACCATTCCATTGTGGCATGTAAGGATGAGTGAGTTGAGATAGAATCCCAAAATCCAATAAGAAATCAATGAAGTCCTGATTAATATATTCTCTTCCTCTGTCTAAGAGGAGTTTCTTAATCTTCTTACCAAGCTGGTTCTCAACTTCATTCTTGTATTCTTTGAACCGATCAAAATAATCTGACTTATACCTCATTAAGTAGATATACCCATATCTACTAAAATCATCAGAAAAAGTTATGAAGTACGAGAACCCACACCTTGACTCAACTGGAAACGGTCCACACACATCTATGTGAACTAATTATAGAAGCTCTTTAGCTATTTCACATTTCCCACTAAATGTGGAATTGGTCATTTTTCCATGTAGACATGCATGAAATACACCAAGTGGTTTTAGTTAGAAAGAATCTTAATACCCATCTTGATGTAATTTTGTCAAACGTTTCTCATTGACATGACCTAGATGGTGATGCCAATGTGGGGTGTGGTATGACTCGTGTGAATTAACTTTTTTATCTATTGCCATTACTTGGTTTGTGTAGTCTAACACATAAAGGCCATTATATAAATGTGCCCAACCAAAACAAATGCTATATTTATAAAATTAGCAACATTCATTTCCAAACGTGAATATGAATCCATCAGTCTCTAATTTGGATACTGAAATAATGTTTTTAGTAACAGAAGGCACATAATAACAACCTTTCAAAACCAAGACCATCCCAGTAGGCAATGTGAGGTGGTAGTCTCCAACAGCTACAACATCATGTCTGGCTCCGTTGGCTGCTCGTAGATCCACCTCACCTCGATAAATCTTTTTGAATCTACTTGGTTCCTGTATTTGGATACAGATGTGAGCACCAAAATCAATATCTAATACTCAATTATTATAAATAGATAGATTGAATTCGATAAAAAACACACCTGAATCTTCCCCGTGCTTCCTTGGCTGGTTTCAATTTTTCTTCTATTGGCCCTTCTTGCCACATGCAAAACAAACAGCATCATGTTCCTTTGCCTCCCCTTTGATCTTAATTTTCTTGGAAGGCCTTGAAGAAGTGTTGGGCTTAAATCTCTTCGCCTTCCATTTCATTTTATTCACCATAAGGACATAAGGCTATTCACGCTTCATGTCATTATATACTTGGAGAATAAGGATAATAAGATCAGATAAATACTTCTCAATGTTGTTCATGTAAAAATTAACAACAAAGTTCGAGAAGCATTGGGGGAGTGATGCAAGATTGAGATCGGTGCCCAGTTATTTGGGGAGTTTAATCCCTAGAACCTCCAAGCGCTCAATGTAGCCAATGAACATGACTACATGAGGCCCAGCTAGGGAACCCTCTCCAAGCTTTCTCTGAAATAGAGCCTTGGATATCTCAAACCTTTTCTGTCTTTCTCTCTCCTAGTATAGACCACGGACATGATCGAGCATGCTATATGCATCCATGTATTCATTTGACATCATGAGATCACTAGACATCGATGATAGAATCAAACAATGAATGTCGAGAGCATCGTTCAAATATTGATAATAGACCAGGAAATCTTCACTACTTGCCCCTGGGGCAGGAGAATCCGTAAGTGAGGACTCCAACACGTAAAACATTCGTTCATGGCATAGGATAACCCGAATGCACCTAAACAATTCCTGAAAGTTACTGTTGGTGAGGATATTGTCTTTATCAAGTATTTATTGCAGAGAAAATGTGGTTGATGAGTTTGTCATCTTGATTCTACAATTTAAAATAGCAGTTTTATTAGTACTTTCTTGAATACAATTTATGAGAAATAATGAATGAATTAATTAATTCTCTAACTATTTTATCAAGTCCCAATGGCCCTCACCATTGAACTCAGAATGTCTGGTTTCTTTGAAATTCTAGTGGAAAGGATCCATATTTCCATTCGCATAACCCCAACAAGGGTTGGTCAAGCTATTTGAAGGTATTTAGGTAGGAAGGTATTTTCCAACTGTGAGCTTACAGTTCCTTGATCTATTGAGTGAACTCCCCAGTCATGAAATCCTGAATTGAATTTACTCAACTCTTGCCTAAAATATTACATAAAGTCTACAAAGGGCTACTTCTCTTGATGTAATATGGTTATGTCAACCCGAAACCTTTCATAAGGGAATCCTTTATAAAAGTATGTGTCCCAACAAGGGTTGGTCAAACACATAGTTTTATTGAGTCTTTCCCTTTATCAGGTAACGGAAGGCATGGTCTGACTTAATATGGTAGAGGGATTTTAGTCTTTATGCGTAGTTTTGGATTATCACATGTTTGTTAATATTAAGTTATGCTTGATTAAGTGATTATCCATGTTATGAAAATGTTTACGCATAGTCCTATTTTTATTTTATTCCATCTTTGCATGCATGTTCATTTTATTAATTCTGTGATTGTTATGAGACATACATAAAAAATAAACCAAGCAATCATACAGAAATAAAATAAGATGGCATGATCATGAGCTTCTATTGGTTAGATTATCTAGAGGTTTTGATAAGGTAACCCTGACCTAGGGAAAACACCATGAACCTGTTGGTTCATGTTTTGCAGCTCCCACATGTCCACCTTTGTATCTTCTTGTGTCAGTTTCGCCTCGGATTCGGGATTTGAACCGTCTCCTCTATCTTGGGAGATCCTCCATTACATGGGTTTACATTAAAGAAACCATGGGTACGCATGCCCTACATTTTATTGGAAGAAGGTTCGCATGCCAAAAAATTTAAATTAAATAAATTTAAATAAAACCATACAAATACAAAGGTTCTTTGGTCTATCATATGATCATCCATAGTATTCCATGACATTTACGCATATTTAGAATTAAAATTATTTTAATCGTTCATTTATTTAAGATAAGACGCACTCGAATTCAATTAATTATGATCTTATAATTAATCAATTCTTTATCATAAATTCCTTTATTAATTTCCTTGAGATTCTTCTCATCCATATTCCTTGTATGGGTCTTTGTACATTGGAGGAAACCTAGTGGAATTCCATTTCTGGATATTACATGGTGTGTAGTTTATAATTACATGGCGTGTATATTTCTTTTCACTCTTTATCCAAAGTACATGGCGGGGCTTTGGCATATTTTCTGTGCTTTGGAAATTTTGGAGTACACAACGTGTAGATGAATCATACATGGTGTGTACATCCTTGTTATAAGGTAACCGACCTGGCGATCCCGTGTACACGGTATGTAACACCCTGAGCTTCCACGATACGCTTCTCATTCAATAATGCAATAGCTTGCATTGTACGCAACTTTGAGTTCTAAAACACCGCGACTAATCAAAGTAGCCGTTATGAATAGTAATAACCACTTTTTAAAATTATAGAAATTATATATTTCAAAATGGACTTCATTTTTTTATTCGTAATATCGAAATTATCCTAAGTTGAATTTTCTGTAACTTTTTGAGAACTTCCAATTTTTTTTATGAATAGTGAAAATTACTTAAAAAAAACTTTTTTAATAAAAATAATTTATAGTGATAAATTATACTATTTAGTGGTTTTAATGTATAATTAGAATATATTTTTACCATTTTATCCAAATTTGGTCATTAGAATTAATTTAACATTGAAATTGGACATAAACAATTGCCAATCTTTTGATATAAATTGTTTCTTAAAAACACGCTATTTGTTGTAACAGCGGGAATTAATTATAAAATTAATTAATGCAACTTATATGTTTGGAATTTTGTAAAATAGACATCATTTTTGAATTTGGATTATCAATTATAGCTTAGGGTGAAATTTTGGCATTGTTTGGAAAAACTTCAATTTTTGATGAATAGTGAAACCACTAAGTGGTAGTTAAATAACTGATTTTTCGTTTAAATGAAATATTACCACTTCTGTGATTTGATTTTCAAAAATCCGACATACATGGTTGTCATTAAGAAGTAAAATGTTGTTCAATGAGAATAAATTAAATTTTTGGTGAATAGTAACTTTTAAGTTCTTAATCGCGATTAGAGGTAATTAGTGTAGTTTAAGGTAAAAATAATGTTTTAATAATATGAGATGAGCATGACACTTGTCCTACTCCTATTGGATGATTCATGGCCGACCAAGACAACCCATGGGTCAACTTGGGGACCCCATGGAGCCACTTTAGTTGGAAATTACATTAATATATATTTATTTAATGTTAAAAATAAATTGACACAAACATGAGTTGTTTTACTAAAATAGTTTTTAAGTGGGGTTACACAAGTCCAAATTTTGATTATAAATTTTCATTAGAAAGATAAAAAGATTTCCTACATCATAGTATTTCTTTTATAATTTTTAGACATAAAATAAATTAAATTATTAATGACATCATTATGATGCAGCGATAACCTCATTATTTAACGATTTTAATAAAATGAAAAGATGATGTAAAATCCAAGGCATAAACTTGTCCAAAGAGTATTGGATGAGGATATTTAGAACCCTTATCACCTTATCCACGAATTATATAAGTGTGGGACCTTTAGAATCCGAAAAGCATTGTGTAATAATGTAACATTTCAATCTTTCCAAAAGAGCCCCTCCTCACCACTTATAAAAGGCCCCCACCTCTCCCACCTTATTCACACCATCAAGCCATTTGGCTCGGCCAAAATCTGCCCAAATACTCTCCCAACTTCCCCCTCTTACTCCTAGAATCCTCACTTTGGGCAGAACTCTTCTCAAGGAAGCCTTTGTCTCAAATCAAAAAGAGTTACCCGATTTTGAGGTAATGTCTTCTCTAATGTTGTTTGTTTTATTTTTCTTCTCCAACCCACTAAACTCTTTTTATTCATTTCTTTTGTAACAAAACCAGTATCCTCAATATACTAGGATGTTTTTATAAGAAGTATTCGAGCTACACTTACACACACATACATCTAATGGTTAAAGAACATACGGTTTCTGTGGATGGAAAATTTCTTCCTCACGAAAAGATGATTGTTCAACACTCATATAACACCTTCAAAGGTGGCCATTAAGATGTCACTATTATTATATATGATATATAATATTTTTATGTTTTACTTATGCTTCTGTATTTCTCATTTATGGCATACTTTATGATTTCGATTATGGGTAAAACGCGATAATTTCATTTTAGGAAGTGCGGACTACCGCCCCCTCAAAGTGATTTGAATCGTTAATGCCATATGTGAGATGTATAAAGGATGGATTAAATGGTATTATACACTATATTATACTGGAATTATATTATACATTTATATCATTATTATTTTCTTCCATTAAAAATGAAATTGAAATGAAAGTAGCATTCATGCGTACGTACGGCTTACCGTCTCCATGAACGGTGCATTTCATTTCTTACCTCTAAATGTTACGTAATATTATAAATGAATGTATATACTGGATATATAAGATATATATGACATGTAAATCATGAATATAATTCAGGAGATAATGGATATTCTACAACATAAACAACTTGTAATTATAAGAAGTTTATTGTTGACTCAAGTACCAAAGATCGACAAAACAACCGTTATTAACTTAAATAATTACATAATGTTCATATCATTGTAATAAGTGATATAATAAAGATAATGAAATTGAAAATGGTTCTTAATAAGGTATATATTAACTCTAGTTTATTATTCAGGAGGTTAAAGAATGGTTGAGTCAAGTCAGACACGAGGTAAGGGAACTTCTTAACCCAACTTCCATTCTTTGGGTTAATCTCCTACTTTAAATTATGTCATGATATTATTATGTATTATTTTGTATTTTTACTTTCTTTATGTGTACCTATAGTGAATAAACATAATAGATCTATTTTATTTTAAAAATTATCTTTTAAGGACTTCATCTCAATCTCCTTTCATTGAGTCATATTTGGTTTTATACACAATTTTCTTTTATACGGTGTATAAACCCCTTTGACTTTTACATTTATTCAAAAGGAATCTTTTTATATGAAGCGTTTTGCTAAACGAAAAAAGGGAATGTTTTTATTTCCATACTTATGCGGCGACAACGACTTCTCCGCCGCCTTGACCATTATTTGAGTTTCGGCTTCCTCTATAAGCCATCATTTTTTTAATGAAAAATAAATACAAAGTTTTAAGTTTCTTTTATTTTGTTATTGAAAATGGTTTTGAAAGCATTTTTATCAATGTGTTGTATTGATATCTTGTGATTGAAATGTGGAAATGTTATGTTTCCTTTATTCATGTTTTATGTGATACGATTATGTTATGGTTTATGATATGTTTAAACCTATTCATATGAGGAATGTATTGGACGTAATAAGTGACGGGTGGAGCCCGCTATAGCTCCTCGATGCATCGGTAGGTCTCATGAGACAACTATACGTGGAATTGGCCGAGGCCCTTTCCCAATTTGATTTATGGTTTTGTCCGAGGCCTTAATCATTTAAGATGTCTTGGCCGAGGCCTTGACAAAATGTTTCAGAATGTCTGGCATTATACATTTCCTCATTATGAAAGTGTTTATTGATATTGCATGTGATTATTCGACCAGTATAATATTCATGTGAAGAAGTGAATGGCATTATCTCATTTTATTTTTTCCATATTATGTTGAAGTTCATGTTTAAAAGGCTTTTGTTTTAGTTATACATTGCCTTAAATGTTAATGTTTATTTATGAAAGCTTCCGCTATATTGTTATCCTTACTGAGCATCTGAGCTCACCCCTTTCAATGTTTTATTATTTTCCAGGATGTGAGGGAGTATTTTATGAATGACCTGCAGGGATAGTCCGAAGAGGATAGAAGTTTGGACTATGGAGACTATGTTATTATAGTTTTTCACTTTGTGATGTAATGTAACATTTATGAATGTATCTAGTGTTTCCAAGGCTACTAAACTAATTGGTCTTTCGAGACTTGATCTTTTGTGATCATGCCAATGTTACGATGTAATACACCGACTCTGGGTAGCTGGGGTCGGGGCGTTACACGGTACGCGACTTATCTTTGTACACGGTTTCACCTAGGCCGGAACAGACTACACGGCGTGTTGCTCCAACATACACACTGTGAATTCTGGTTTCCACACGTCGTTCAATTCTGGTTAACACGGCGTGTTTAAAACTTATTCATATCCAATTCACACGGTGTGGTTTGGCGGACCAGTGCCGGTTCGTTGACCCTAAGTACACGGCGTGTAGTTTTAAGTACACGTCGTGTAATCCCATGTTGTACAGACAGAAGGGGCGGCTCCTCCAGATGAGTTCCTCGTTTTCATTTTAATCAAAATTAAAATTAAAAGGCCATTTCTGTGATATGAATCGAGAAACGAAGGAGGAAGAACAGATCTCATTTATTTAGATTTATAAAACGATTTATTTCGAATTGAATCAAATATAAATGCATAAAATATAAAAAAATTTAAATAACTATAATCAACGATGTAACATCTCTCTGATACCATTTGAAGGTTCTGAGTGCAGCGGAAGCGCATGGGTGGATGTTCCCACTTAGATTTTTGTCATTAGCAATGATCAATCTAGGATCAATACGATGATAAACGCCAGTCTCCACGGATCAAATCACAGAAAAAGACCAAGAAGATGGTTTGTCCCGGAACCATAAACAAGTATCGTTATAGGTTGATTATAATTAATTTAATTAATTATAAAGAAAAACTTTTGGGTGATCTTTTTATGTTAATGTTCTTGATCACGTTGTCAATGTGATCCATCGTTGCGTCAAAGTATCCATATGTAGACTCCCTCTAGCGGTGATCCACACGTGTACCTCGTATCTCTAGACGTCACCAAAGGATTCTCCGGGTGCTAGCATGGAGAAGCATTTTCTTGCATTGTCCGCCTTAGATCGTCTTGAACCAATGGAAGAGGATCTCTCTCAGTCTTGAGAGCGTTCTTGGAGGAAGAGGTTCTTTCGGCCTTGAATGAATTCTCCATAGATGTTGTGCACAACGATTATCTTGTGTAGGAAAAGAGTTGGGGTTGTGAAGATATTTATAATCAAGTTTGAGGTTGTAGAGTTATAACAATAAATAAACGCGTTACGCGTTTCATTTATTTCATTAACTCTGATTGAAAACCCCCATGTTGCATAATTAATTCCTTGACAAGCGCTCACGCTGATTATAATAAATATCATTTAATAAAACGATATTATATCCTCAAAATACCGACTAGAAAAACGACACGGCATGTAATAATAAATACACGATGTGTACTTATTTTTCATTGAAAAATACACGGTGTGTACATTAAATGTACACGACATGTATATCTTGTTTTCATTTATTCATTTACATTAAAAAATAAAACTACACGGCATGTACATTTAATAATACACGGCGTGTACTTGTTTTATTTTATTTTTGCCCCATAATTTAAAACAACTTAGGGTTCCTTAAATAATCATTAAACCACTTACGGGAATAATATTTTTTCAACTTGAGATACTTGGATACACTTAGTGTATGACCCTATAGGACTCATTCTCATTGGCATTAGGTGGGCTTTCCTAAAGTCCAAGATTACTGTCGAGCAACGGGTCAAGGCACCCATGAGAAACAAGTTGATGCTGCATTGAAGTATCACCTCATACGAATGCTTACTGTGTAATTTAATCCCTTTGTCATGATATCTCATCAAGCAAGTTTCATGGCAGTGTCATTAACCTATATGCTTGATCTGTTGTTCTTTGACTACCTTAAATAAACACATCGTTCACACATTGGCCATGAAATTTAACGCGACAGTTCTATTTCAATCAAAGGGCCGAGATATCAACATCCATAAATGGAAGGGACAACTCCTTCCTAGACTTATCCATTAACAACATGTCACCCATGATGCTCCCAACGCACCCTACATTCAACTAACTGTCTACGTGAAGGTTTTATTCAGCAAATCTAAGTGCGGGAGTCATGATATAAGTTAATGATAATCTTCTAGTCTAAGGACCCTTACACACGCTCGTAGATAGCAATGTCCGATGACACGAAGACATGAAAAATTGCTCTTGGCGGGTCTGTTCTCATAAACTCTCATCTTGGAGATTACCAAGTGCGAACTCCATGATAGAGTGTCTCATCTTCTTATGAGTACTCACACACGAAGGTCTGTATAGTATGTGTCCTATCATAGTATGTCATCCAACCGATGTACTTTATTTAAGAATATTGTTTATCATTTCAAGGTTCTCATAATAGCGGGGATCTGCCATGACCTTATAAATACAACAAATATTTTGGGACATTATTATATTATAGTTATGAAGAACAATGAACAATAAATAATAAGTGAGCATTCATGTAATTAAAGTACAAAATAGTTGGTTCTTAGGACACCAACCCTTACACCTTACACAATGACCAACATGTCCTCTTGGGATCCTACATCTTTTCCATTGATTCAGAAACTTCAATTCATCATCCTGATCATCCGCCGCTCCATCATAAAATTCATGATCATCATGATGGACATAAACTAGAATATCCGTAGTGTCAACAAGTATAACAGCATGATCATTTCCAACAACGCCTTGAGCCCCTTCTTCTAGATGCTCCTCAGTACAGGGTTGTCCAACCAGCTCAGCTCTATCCGGTGAAACCAAAAATGGTATATCAGAAACATGGATTTTCATGGTGACCTTATCTTTCCATTCATGGATATCCATGTAGATAACATCATAATATTGTGAATTCATTGAATCCATCATGGAAAAGAAATCTTTTTCACCAGTGTTAGCAGTCACAGACACAACACCAGCTTTAGACGTCACTGTATTTTTGATGGGAGATTCATCCAAAGGCACATGCTGATCAAGTGATGAAATACTTTCTTCCAATACATGAATGACCTTGGCATCGGAAGAGGTAATGAAAAATTTCAACACAGGACATGCCTCTTATATAATGTTATCATATTCACCAAAAAAAATAGAAACACGCCCAGTGGGGGGCTCAAGAGATACTGCTATATTTTTATGGGAGGTCTTCCCAACATTCACATCCCCCATGTGCCAAAACAACATAATAAATGTTATGAGTCTAGCAATAAGAGACCCAGAGTCTTGTAAGGCCCCTACTATGTGAGTATCAGCATGTGAAGTAGTATTCTAAAAGACATTATAACAATACACACCCATTTGTGAAACAGAATGATCAGAAAAACTAGTAACATTAATTCATCTCCCATTAGAAGGAAAACTAACCAACCTACATTTAGAAAAGAATTTCTCTTCTAGGAACTCATCACGATCCAACTCCTGATCACTATCAGCCTTAACGGAACAAATATCACCCCATTTAGAGGGTAATCTATGCCTAGTTTTTGGAAGACTAGAAACAGGGAATGTGCCATCAACCAAAGGATTAGACAGAACACCCCTGCCTTGTTGATCAATTATTGTCTCGTCTGTGAGATTCTTACCAGCTACAACATCTACAAAAGAAACAATGCCCCCTATCCTAGAAGGATATGTCATATTTTTCACTAAATCTACATTGATGGTCAAAGGTGTGTACCCTTCACACCACCATAGGTAGGAAAATGCAATGTTGAACCATTAGTTACACCCTTCCACCTATCATGGGATCCCTCCATCCCAATTGATGGAGCATGATCACATGTAACATTGAATTTATAGCTTTCAATAAGGTTTCCACAACATCTACTTTTGAAACATCGCAGTCCTCTGTTACAGTATTCATTAATGTGTCCAATAGTTGAACAATTTATACAGAAAACCAGAACATGTTCAAACTCAATCTCAAGCTCAAACTTAAAATCCCCAAAAATCTACAGAACGGTCTCATCAATGGGAAGATTCATGTCAAACTCAACTAGAATGAGAGTAAAGTGGCCATACCGAACTGATCCATTCTTATTATCAAGTGTAATTGGAGTTACTACTACCAATGCAACATCCTAAAGCATACTCAAATTCTAGAAAACCCGACACCATCCTTTGATACAAAATCTAGAATGAGCTATTGTATTTTTGGTCATAAAGGGATCATACCATGGGTCCCAGTTATGAAACCAGAGAATCCCTGAATTGAGGTTCACAAACCCGCGAATCCAATCCCTCATTTTATGATCATTGGAACAAAATTTAAAATGGTAGAAATTTATACTGATTGAAACCATATACTCGTCATGAAAACCTGAAACCGCTTAGAGATGTTTTCTAAGGTCCTCAACCTTCACCAAATATTTCATCAATCATTTTCAGGAAATAATCGAATATTTTCAAGCATCAATTCACTCTTGAATGAATCTGAAATTCACTTTAACAACCATAAGAACATCATTTCTTGAAATAAAATTATTAGAATCAGACTCACCACATCGAGAATCAAGAAAAAATCGGTCAGAGGCCCTTACCTATAATGTATCCGTACGAGTAACCCAGCCCAAGTTAGAATCTTCATACACTTGAGGAATCATCAAACCAGAGCCTCCATCCAACTTCTTCCGAGGGCCTATAAAAACATCAGTGGGGTTGAATTAGTCGATCAACGCCATCGCAGTAAAACCGTAGACACCATTTCCATAGAGATAGAACCTCTTAAGCAACTCCAATATTTTTCTCCAATTTATTTTAAACTTATTATTATTCCCATGTTTTTCAAAAATGTTATCAAATTATAATATATAAATGGTTTACAGAACCATCCTATGACGAATAAACTAGTGACCCATATTTCTCGTACATAAATATGAAATCTTTGGATATTAATATTCAATGGATAACATTGTAAAATATTTCAAAATGGTGTATTATTATACCCTTTCAAAAATTTAAATTACAAAAATGTGTTAATAAGATATCTATTTAATCTCCCACTAATTTAATCAAAGGAATAACCCTTCATAGATATTTGAAATGTTAAAAATATATTCATAACAAGGGGAAAACATGAATAAATATATAATCTAGATGTTGAAAAATGGTAAAAATGGAATTTTTTTAGAATATTGAGTCATTAATATTTATGAAATTTTGAGAAATATACCCGATATGCTATTGATCACAATCTTTAATCATGTAATATATTTTGGAAGTGTATAAAAAATAAATAATAAACGAATTGAATAACTTGATCCATGAATTAATATCATTGAAATATAAAAGAGTCAAGTACATAATCTTACAATATTTTTCAAATTAATTATAAAAAATATTCAAATATTATGTTGAAAAAATGAAATGATGCTCTTTCATAATCATTAAAACATAAAAATATGTTCGTGCATAATATTATATATATAAAAACAATGCCAACACAAAATCACATGAGTAAGAAATCTATGTCCACAATTAATATTGTGAGCATGAAAATATGTTCATGTATAACATAATTAACTTGTGAATTATCCATCATTACCCAATGAATTGTAAGGTTTTAATGAACCTAGTGATCATATAATAATAAAATAATGAAACATGTTACATCATATTATTAGTCCATCATCATATATCATAACACGAGGAAAATAGATGACTTTCATTAACAACGAGTCTTTATAATCATAAAATGTAAATGAAAACATAATAAGGATGAAATGATTGGATCATGTCCCTAATAAATCATAAGTTGAATTGAAAGAAATCATCTTAGAGGAAAATACATTATCACATAGAATTTTCCCAGAGGAAAATATCCTTTTCACATTGAAATAAAATCATTAAAATAAAAATTATCCACAATATTATGAATAAAACATTGAATAGAACCATATAAAATTGTAATGGAGGACTCAAATAATTTAGAAGTAATAATAGTATAAAATTACATTCCATGAATATATGTTAAAAGTTATTCATTCAACATTTCTGGTAAAAAGTTAAAACTGCCTCATTTTGAAAACAAAACAAAAGATTCATTTTAAAATATTTTTTTAACATTTCTAATTTTTTGGAAATTTTAATTATACAATAATTGAATAAAAATAAATAAAATAAATTTTTTATAAAACATGGATGTGGAAGAATATTTATTTTCAATAAAAGAATGAAATAATGTAGTTTAATTCATAAAATCATTTGATCAATATATTGAATACATAGTATTTGTAAAATGTATGAAACCATGAATTCCATATAAATAACCATAAGATAATAAAAAAAGGATATTTTTTACTAGTAAATCATGAAATTTCAACATAAAAACTTAATCATAAACAATCCATATAGAAAATAAAATTGTAATATAAAACCCTAACAACCATGATTATTTTTGAATTGTATTCCACATGAATGAATAATTTCATTTTGAATCTTAAATATTATATTTTAAAAATATTTTTGATATATAATATAAAATGATATTATATAAAAATCATAAAAATTTTGGTTCCAGCCATAACATATGTCTCAATGAAAACAATTTGAAATGATTAACCATTACCTCAATTTTGAATTTCATAATGTACATTGGAACCATAGATATAGTAAATTTAATTTTTTTAGTAATATAAAATATTTTTCTACATAATTATAATATCATAGATGATCTAGTTATAACATTTGAATATACACTTACTAATAATTCCATACTAAAATAATACTTTTTCAGTGAGAACTATTTCATTTTTATGAAAATTTTGATTCAATTGTTCTGGTAAAAATACTTTTATAATTGTTACATGTTATCCTATTTTTTAATCATGTCATAAAAATCAAATATATTCATTATATATGTATTTAGACTCATATTTTTTTTATATGTTTTTTATTTACACCAATCAATGAAACAAAAAATTATATGAATGCATAAATGTTGTATACCCTTTTGAAATGATGAAAAAATGAATGGAGAATAATAATTTTCCTATATAGATTCAATATAATATCATATATATCAAATATATTAGTTAAATATATCCTTAATACCGTATATTAAAAGATAAATCAAATAATTAATCACATCCATTTATTGAGGAGGTAATCGTCATATATAAATGATAAATGTTATCATTTCCTAACATATTTGATGTTAATAATGTAGATATTATATTTTAATTCAGAAGTAAAAAATATTGGTTAAATATAATATATAATCTTTCAAAACAACATAATAACCATCCATGAAATATTTTGATTGAAGATGAATAATATGGCCATATGGAGATGGTAATTCTTATATAAACATGAGAGAAACATTCAATTTTAATTTGATGTAAAAGAGGGTGAATAAATTAGGATTCATTATTTTATGAATAATATAATCTATTTCTCAATGGTATATGAACAAAAAGAATATTAATGTGGTTGGGTAAGAGTATCAAATATTCATTGTTAGACCTCATTTCTATCACTTCATAAGGACCATTAGAATTCTCTTTCAAGAAGACCATTGCCTTTATTTTACAGGGTTGGGTAGAAGATAATTTGGTGGACTTTGGTCATAATTGATGACTCAATGGGTTATATATAGGATAAAAGACATATATCCTTTTATATTTGATCTGAGTAGTACCCTTGTAATTTCATTAATATTTTGAATATAATAAAGATATTATCTAGGAAAATTAATTCTAATGGATAGATATTTCAAAATAATGTAGAATATGGTTGAAATTAAAATAATCAAAAAAATAAATGATTATCTAGTGTTTCATACATTTACTTTTGCTTTTACATCTTAGGTAGCCTATTTTATCCTTAACCATAGTGAGAAACTTTTAACTCAAAAAGTGTTGTAATGACACATTTAAGGATAAATTAGATAATAATTGGAAAAGAGATGAAATTTTACACTATTTATAGTCATACTTTTCTTATATTTATTTTTTATGGATTTTAGATATTTTACTAAATTTACCAATTATGTTATTTTTCATAGATTCTTTTATATTACCTTTTATGACACAAAAAATGAAGTAATCTTAATATTATCATTTCAATCATTCAAAATATTTCAAATATATCTAATAAATTAATATAACACAATAATCAATTCAAATCTCATTTGATTTTGTATTTTTATAATCATTCTCTAATACTTATATTAGTTGATTAAATATTGTTTCATCATTGTATAAAAAATTTGGGTTATTCATTAATTTGTAATAATAAAAAATAAATTAATTTTTATCATTGTAAAAAACAATTACAACCAAACATAACATCCTTTTACCCATTTGATAAAATTTTAGATATGAAAATTTTAAGAGGGTGATAAATTAAATTTGTTTACTTGAATTAATATAATCACAATAGTTGAAAAAATGATACAATATTTAGATATATAATTGAGCCATGAATTTCAATGGATACACTACAACTATTTAGTAGGTTAATGAAAGGGGTTAGAGAAACATTAAATCTTTTTCCCAATGTTTAACAAAACCTTACCAGATCTAAACAAACTCAAGTGAAACAAATATTTATGGTTACTAATAACATTGAAAAAAATTAATGGGAAACATTTTATATATTTTTAACTATTGATTCCAAATATTTATTCCATTCTTAATTAATCAATTAACATTATTTTTAGATGTCATTTTAAGAGAAAACCCTATAAAGAAACAAAAATAATAATTTCAAAAAAAATTATTTGAGTATAAAAAAATATCCATAATAAATACTAATATATATTAAATTCCAATGATCTAAATTTAATTACTAAAATTATATGGCTATAAATTTTCTTACAACAATTGAAATTGAAACATTTGGAGATAAAAATACATTTTCAATAAAAATATTTTTTTTGATCAACAAACAATTTTTTTAAATAAATTCAAATAAAATATCACCAAGAGAATTTTGATATTATTTTTTCAAAAATAAGTATTACTTTAAAATATATATTTTCTAAAATTGTCAAAGAAAAATTAATATAATATTTTCTTTTAAAATAGAATAAAAATCATGTTCGATGGAAACATATTTCTAAAGTATAATTGTTAATAAAAAATAATTTCTAATTTACAATGAATTAGATAACATATTTTTTTTGATTAATCAATTTATTTATATTTATATTTATTGTTATTCATATACATAACAACCAATTAAATGACTACGTTATAATGTTAAGAATTAAAAAATATTTTCTTGTTCTTGTAGGATTGGTGTTGTGTATTTTATATGCTATAAATTAGAATTTTCATATTTGAATATATAGTGGTAATTCATTAGTTATGTGATCAATTAATTTTAGATATTCACTCAATAATATTACCCAATAATTTGATAATATTCCATATTTTGGATAACGTCTCTTATGGTATGTTTTCATGATGGAATATTTAATATGGGATCGATTAGCGAGTTTGATATTTTTATTGGTCATATAGTCACATGATGATATGTATTTTATTAAATGATTACTATAGTCGGTATAACCATTAGTTATAATATGTTTCTTCATGTATTCTTATTTTTTTAACACAATAATATCCAATATGGATCCATCATGGATATTATTCATATCAGTATTTATATGTGTAGATTGAAACTATGTTGAAATATGATTATTTGTGTTAAAGTTGATTTTTGGGCTAGGAAGTGTGACCAACATCCACCATTAAATTTTTTGAATAAAGAGATGGTTCATAGAAAGATCATGTGGTTTGGTTTTATGATAAAACAATAAGGTTACTCCTGATTAATTTAATATCATATTTATTGGTGGATTTTATAGATATAATGTTGATGTTAATGATTATGCAGAACCTATTTAGATATTTTATGATGATGTTGGAAGATGTATCGTAGATAAAAATAATATCATTGTTGTTGTCATTGGATATGAAGATGAGTCAAATGAGTAATTTTTTTATTCTCCTTAGATGATCAAGACAGTTTGACTGGTTGTTTGAAAAACCATATAATTGAATTACAGTATGAGTAAAATACTAATTTTAGTGTGTCTGTTTCTATGATTCATAAATCCCTACATGTATTAATTAATCATGATCGGGTGGTATAGTAATGAATTTATGGTTTATTCAAGTGTCTTATAATAAGTATGATCATTGTTGATTACATGTTGTATTTTTTTTATTGGAATTTAATTTGGTGATAAAGAATCCACATTGGGATAACCATTTTCTATAATTTATATGTGGTTGTAGGATTAGACTAAGATTTTTTAAAAATATTATTTTAATGAATGATTTTTAGTGTTTCAAAGTAGATGTATTATGGGTCTTTATTGACAAAACATAACATTTTGATAGTGCAGTAACATCTCAGATATGTTATGATTTCAATTTAAAATGATTTATATGATTATAGATGATGTAGATTTTTATAGTGGGGTGGATGTAAAACCCCCTCTCTTCATGACTTATGAATTTTAATGGATGATATAATTTTTAATAATTTTGGGGGAGGATTCAATCACTGAATCAGAAAATGAATTTTATCAATGAAAGTTGAACATCCCTAATTCTATATTGTTTTCTATGGTTTGTGTCGTGAGAGGTTCCTTTTTTTTTCTAGGTGAGGTTTGGATAAATTTTGTAGCCTAATTGTGCAGGTTAGTTTATTTATAGTGGATAAAACATGATTGAAAACAATTATTATTTCCCTTAAATATAATTTTACGATAATTTTTCAATTATTTATGTATGATTTTATAATTTAAAAAAACTAAACTCATACTCCCATATCCCATGATGAAATCAAAATCATTAAATTTTAGTATTTGATACCAATAATTGGGATCAAATTTTCTCCATTAAAACCATGCAAAGTCAAAAGGAAAAACATGTTCACATATATTATAATGGACCATTTTGATTTATATTTTTTGGATTCAATAGAAAAACTCCTACATAAACAAATAACAATGTTTTATAATTATCATTTCTTCAAGTAAGCCTAGATTTTCATGTAAGGCCCCATCTAAAAAAATTTCATAATCCTTAATAAATTAACAATTCACATTGGTGATATTTTTAGTTTTTGAGATTTTGATAATTCTGTCATAACATATATATATATATATATAAACATTAATATAATAAGTATATACATGAAAACACTGTCTATTTTTTTCAAAAAACAATAACTCTTAAAAAAAAGAAAATGTCTTGTTTTATGTTTTAGACAACATAAAATTTCTTTTATCCTATCGTTGACTCTGTTTATCTGTATGTCTAGAAAAAAGTATTTCAAAATATGGTATGATCATAAAAATCACATTATGGGATATATAAAGAATGAAAACTGTTAGTTTTTAAAAACAACATGTAAACGATGAATACTTTTTCCGAAATTAATACTTTTCATATAAAAAAGTAGTAAAAACACTTCACACAATATAAGACCATTACATACCCTTTTTATAAAAGAGATATTATCATGAATCCCATGTAAAACCACTTATATAAAATAAAGGTATCTTGGCACATAAACATACTTAAATTGAATAAACATATGGTCGACTTCCACACATATCACTAAATGTAATAGCCATACGACCGACTTCCATACCCAATTAATTGGAGGTTATAATGTAACCACCTATACTTGGTTTATCATGAAACCTCTCATCATTTGGATTACCAAGTAACCACCTATCATTGGATTATCACATACCCACCCATCAAATGTCGAAGTACAATTACATAATCAAAACACATAAAATATTGAAAATATCAACATTTTAGTAATAAAACTTATTTTTCAATCAGAATATATTATTTATAGATATTTAAATTCTCAATCCAGTTCATAAACCATTTTCACTACCAACAAAGCCAAAAAAAGGAATAATGGATTTATTTTCCTTTTAGAAGCATTAACGCTTATAGAAGAAGGCAAATAACCATTACAACGGTGGATAGGTTATTATCCCTACATATGTTAAAAACATTATTCTTTTAATTTAATAAAACGTTTCATAGAAAAATTATTTCCTTTTAATGAATGTAAAATTCAAAGGGTTTTATTATAAACAGTATAAAATAATGAGGATTATATAATTAAAAATATGCCTATATGAATGGATATTAAGACGAAGTCCCTTACCTTTTGTCTGACAGGACTCATTCGTTCATTAATTATTTGAAGAATAAAATTAGTTAATTTCTCCATTAATTTAACCTTTTTCATGTTTATTATTCTATTTATATCAGTTATTAGCATGTTAATAAAATTACTTAATTATTTATGTTAATATCGGACGTTTTGACGATATTAGGTACTTGAGTCATAAATGATCTTGGTATAATTACAATTTGTCCATGTTATGAAATGTAAATTATCTCTATAATATTATTCATAGAAGTATTATATATATCTACTATATATTTATTTATAATATTCCATAACATTTGGAGATATGAAATGAAATTCACTCTTCATGGAGGCTGTAAGGTGTACGCACACATGAACAAAAAATTAATTTCAATTTCATATTTAATAGAATGAAAACACAATGATCCATTGTTATATTATAACTATTGTATAATATCATATTTTATATACACTAAATATTTTCATTAACTCCTTCCTTTATGCGTTCCATGCATGGCATGAACGAGTCATATCACTTTGTGGGGGTGGTAATCCGTGCTTCTTCAAATGAAATTATCGAGTTTACACATCATGAAAATAAAAATGACATGTTGTAAATAAAAATTAGAATAGAATAAAGTGAATATAAATATAATATATATATATTATAAATAAAGTTCCATCATAATGGCCACCATGAGAGATGATAGAAGATAATTGAACAATCATCATTTTGTGAGGAAGTAGTTCGCCGTCCACAGAAATAGTGTGTTCTAAATTTATTGGATAGAGGTGTGTGTAGGTGTAGTTTGAATAATTCTCATAATAAAATACTATAATATTTATGATACATAGGTTTTTATATATGAAATTAATATTAATATAATAGGAAGCGAAGATGTTTAATTTTGGAAAGGAACATTAGAGAAGACGCTACATCTTAAGACAGGTAATTTTTTTTTATTTCAGCCAAAAGGCATTCGTGAATTGACTCTTAACTAAGGTAGGAATTTTATGAGGAAGAGTGGGATTTTGGGATAATATTGTAGAATATTTTTGGATGATTTAATGGGATTGAGATGTGTGAGTAAGTGGTTAGAGTTGGTGTCCTTTTATAAGAGCGAGGAGAGGTACTTTAAAATTGTATTGAAATATTATTTTATTATAAACTGAATTTCGTTTTTTAAAAGTAAAAAAAATCATTTAATTATAATTTAATATTGTTTTGATACAAATAATCACAAATATTATTTTTTATACATGTATTGGTTTCAAATTTAACATTATCATTTAGATTCAACCCTCAGTTCTCTAATTTAACTACTACAATGTATTCTTGTATATTGATACAATATTGTTAATATATTTACAATAAAATTTTATTCGAAACTAAATTTGGTACATTAATTATATATCTAGCATTATATAAGTAATTTGGTCAAATATTAGATTTTTACGAATATTATATCATTCAATAAAATAATATTGTTTTTAAAAACTCATTAATGTCAATTTTTATACTATTCTTATCATGACATTTTTGAAATCCCTAAAAACATGATTATTTTAAAAAATCATCATAAATTATAATATAACTAGTCATAATAATCCATTAAAATTTATGTATGTCATATAAAGTTCCCAAATAAATTTATTTTAATATTTATAACCTCTTTTATTCAAATCATTCATTAATAAGGGAATCACTACATCAACATTATGTCATAAATATATTTATTTATTTAATTTCTAAAAATTATAAATTAATTACAATGATGTTGGAAATATTTTTATATTTATAATGACTATTTGTTGTCAAAATTATAACATATATAACCATATATAAAATTTGTTTTACTAAAATATACATGTATTGGTTATATTTTCCTTAACATTAAATTAAAGTTAATTAAATGTCATTTGGACACACATGTGGATCCATGGAGTCCTAATGTTTACCCAAGGATTAACATGGTCAGAAATATATCATCCAATATGGTTAGGACATGTTTTGGGTAATTTAATTTAATATTATTATTTACTGATGGTACTATTACTAATTTCTAAATATAAAATATACCTATTTTAAAAAATTGGTCCTCCAGATTCCAAATATGGAATCCATATTTTTTAATTCAAGACAACAAAGTTAATGAATTTAATTTATCACAAATTCCCGTTTTCAAAACCTAAAAGCGTCTTTTTAATACGTAAAAACTACAAAAATATTAACATGTGTTTATGTCCCATTTCAATGTGAAATTGCTTATAATGAAATAAATTTGATTAAATGATAAAAATAAAATCCAATTACACTTTAAAACCAATAAAAAGTAAAATATAACTATATAAATAAATTAGATTATACAGCAGATTTACATTAAAATGCAGTATTTTTAATATTCAACAAAAGATGAACATTAGTAGATAAATTAAAAAAAATTATTCCAATGTTATTTTTGATGTTCCAATTCTAAATAGAAAGTTTATTTTATAAATTAAAACATATAATTATGTCAAAAATCGTTTTTAAAAGGGTTACCCATCAAAATTTGGTAAAGCTGCATTTTTTGCGCAATAAATCTTTTATCAGAAAAAATGAAATTATTCATATAACATATCCAGAAAAAATGAATTTAAAATATTAAAATTAATATATCTCACATATTTTTCATTAAATAAAAATCCATAACTAGTGATATGAAATCACAATTATTCTTTTCTAAATTAGTTTTCATAAAACACATCCATTAAATTCAATTGGTTTTTATTTCCATTCCTAATAAAATTGGTAATCAATAAATCATCATTTGAAAATCAATAAACCATATTTCAATATTTATATGATATTTTTCCTTCATTCCAATCCAATTATAGACGTTAAATACTATTTAAAATAACAATAATATTTTTTATTAATTTTCACTACAAATCAACGTTGTGTACAGTAAAATATTTCAGAGAATCATGTTGTTGTGTTTTGGGTACTATCTCAGAAAAAGCATCCCATTTAACAAAAAATTAATATCTTATTCATCAGTATTGATAGAAATAATATATTATTATTAGATAAATACCTATATAGTTACATCCTCCCCCTTATTTAGAAATTGTGTCCCCACAATTTTAAAATTGGTCTTAGAAACATCATTTAATGTCTCACATCTGAAAAAGAGTCCATAAAAAATCACATAGAATGAAATAAAATGATTTATAAAGGTCACATGATATTAAACATACTATGATTCAATAAAAACCTAGATATTTAAGAGAAAACTAATCATCATGTTCTGATGGAGAGTGATAGAATACTTGATCAGGATAATGTTAACAAAAAAACCACCAACTTATGATAGGTTAATCATTAGTTGATTCCCCATTAGGAATAGTAAATAGAATTTTTTTTAAGATCCCTTTAATAATTTTGGATAATTTATTTAGGATATTGACTAATAACATAATGAAATATACATACTTATCTTGTAGAGTTTCATCATTTAATTTATCTTTACCAAAAAGTCATCTTTTCTTCAAATGATGAGAATTAAAGATGAAATTCTCACACCTGATGCACTAGAATAAAATTATAGAGATTAATATGATCCATAAATGTTGAACAATATATTTCCCCTAAAATTAAAAACAAATAAAAACCAAATTGGGAAGTACAAGATTAGATAATCCCCAAAATGGATAATCTTTTATAAAAAGAAATACAACTCTTAATCATAAGATTTTAAAAAACAATACCCAAATCTCAAAAAGACCATTCAATACATAATTAATCATAACAATATTTCAAATAATACAAAATATGTTTAAAATCCAGAATTTAGAATAATTTGATCACATAGGCATCCACAATTATCTTAAGATTTATCTCCAAATACCTTCTACAACACATAATCTTTCATAGATAAAAGTAATTAACCTAATAAAATAATTCCTATGATAGGTTAGCCATTTCAATAAATAATCCAAATGTATATATGTCTAAAATAGAAACATAGATTCTTTGAAAATAAAATTCCACCATTAATGTTCAAATTAAAACCCTAAACTATTCTATTTTCCTTAGTCATATAGTGATCCCAAATGAGAAAAAGCCTTCCAAATTAACCTTTATCACTTAATCATCAAATTATGTTACTATAATAAGGATATCCATTTGAAAAAAAAATTTTAATCCCAATAAATTTATTCCTGATCAATAAAATAATTTATCTAAAATTAATCATTTTTACTAACTAGGGACATCACGTATGCCAATTGTTGGTGATGCGCCCATGTCACCCTTCAATTCTGGGTTCGATTTACATAGCTATACCATATTCAACAGGTTTTCACCCATCTATCAGTTTTTTATTTTTTTAAACCATATTATTCTTATAATATTCTCAAAAAAATATAATTTTAGTAAAAATAACCATATCCAATTTTATCTTCAATGGTTATCCAATACCTTTCATTTTTCATCCCAATATGTAATAACTAGTTATCAACTCAAAAACAAGAGATCATATAAACCCCGAAGGATATCCACTATGTCCACACAAGAAAATATAATTATTTCTTGGATAAAATTTTTAAATATCAATATTTTAGGTTACACGTACTAGAAAATGTCTTTTAATGTAATCCCATAATAAAAATAGTTATAATAAATTTATGATTTTTATCATCCTAAAAGCAATGATAACCCTTGAATCCCTTATATATATACCTCTTACTTATTCAATGTTCTTAATTCTCCATTAACAATTATTTTCCAACTTATTTTGTAATACTTCTTTCTTACAAACTAAATCCTCAATCATATCATAATATTCAATAATTTCAAAAAAGTAGCTAAGAAATAATCCATACTATCCATTAGTCATTCTCAGTTTCCTCAACCTCAAATGGAATATCATTTTTTATTTGTAAACATATAATATTATGGTCCTCCTAATCCCATTCCCGGTCCTTCATTGTAGGGTATCTATTTTGGAAATGACCGTGGACACTACATCTAATACATTCAATTAATCTCTCAAAAAGAACATATTTCTATTCTCAATGGTCAACTAGATGCTTCCTTTTTCCATGACATTTTCATTCTTTATGACCTTTATTACCACATATATAGAATCTTCCCATACATTTGAAGCTATTTCCCATGTGTTTCTTTTCAAATTCATAACACATATCTTTTTTTATTATACATACCTTTATGCTTATTTCTTGAACTTCCATAGGGAATCGTTTCCCACATATATGATGCCTAATAAATGTCACCAAGGTTCAGGTGGTCAATCTTGAATTTATATAGTTGGTTGAGGATAACCACAAGAGTTCTATTTGTAGCTCCCATTTCATTCAGTTTCTTATTCAAAAAACTATCACATTTTTCTTCACATCCATTGTTACTTGGGTGCCTACAAGATCCATCCATTTACTAAAACCAAAATGGTCAATGTGAGTGTAATTGTAAAATCATCATATAATATGATCTGAGGAGGGAAAAAACTAAAATATACATATGCATGTTATCTTGAACTCATTAATTTTATCTAAAATAACTCTGAATCATTATGTTGTGATTATCAATATGGTTATTTCACTTATGATAAAATGACCCCAAACCAATAAAGTTATCTAAAACGACCTTTAATACCAACTGTAAGGCCCTTGCATTAAAAATTTCATTATCTTGAATTAAGATAATCATTTTCAATGAGGATATTTTTATTGTCATAGATTTAGATAAATAGGTCGTAATATATACATAAAAACATGATAATTAAAAGTAAACACTTCTACTCAATATATTTTTTTCATTAAAAAACTCTAAAAAAATGAAACATGTCTAGTTTCATATTTTAAACAGCATAACATTTACTTGAACCCATCTATGACTATATTCATATTTATGTCATGTGAATATAATTTCAAAACTTGAGAGGTGTATAAAAAGCCCATTAAGAGATACATAAAAAAGGAAAATTGTTTTTTTTTAAACAACTTTTAAACAAGGAATACTTTATCATAATGTAATACTTTTTACCTTAAAGAAATAGTGGAAACACTTCACTAAATAAAATCTCTATTCTTACACTTTTTGTAACCAAAATATTACAATTATTCCCACAGAAAACAATGTATATAATATAATGGTAACTATGGACATAAACATACTAAATTGGAATATTTATACTGTCAACTTCCACACATATAACTAAATGTAATAGCCATACGACCGAATTTATTACCCAATACTTTATGGGATATAACATAACCACTCATCCATGGTTTATCATGGAACCACCCTTCATTATGTTTATCATATAACCACTCAACATTGTTTTATCACGCAACCACCATTCAAATGACCAACAACCATTACATAATCATAACACATAAAATATTTCAAATATCAACATTTCCGTAATAAAATTTAATTTACTATCACAAGATATTATTTTAAGATATTGAAATACTAAATCTATTTAAAAAACCATTTTCAAAAAAAAACACACAAAAAGGTAATAAGAGATTTTTTTAACATTAAGTATTATAGAGGATGCAAAATAACGATTATGGCGTCAGAAACGTCTTTGTCAACACATAAATTAATAAAATAAATTTCTCATAAAGTAAAAAACTTCATAGAAGATAAATTCCCTTCAATTTTAATTAAAATTAAAAGGGTGATATTATAGAATTTTTAAAATAAAGTTGTTTATATTACCTAATAATTCTCAATGGAAGTAGATTGAGGCAAAGTCTCTTACCTCATGTCTAATATGGATAGTTTGTTCATTAATTTCTTGAATAACAAATAAAATTTGATTTCTACTTTCTTCAAATCATTTTTTAAGATAATTATTTCTTTTGTATCACTTATTATAGTGTTTTAAAAATATATAATTATTTATGTTAATGTTGGTTGTTTTGTCGATATTGGGTACTTGGGTCAAAAATGATCTTTTTATAATTACAATTTTTCTATGTTGTCAAATTTCCATTATCAAAATAATATGATTGATATATAAATCATGTATATCCTGTATATATTTATTTAAAATATTCTATAACATTTGGATATAATAAATAAAATTAACTGTTCCTAGAGATGGTAAGCCATACCTATGCATGAACACTACTTTCATTTCAATTTAATATTTAATGGAATGAAAAAATAATGATAGAAAGGTATATTATAATGTCATTATAATATCTTATTTTAGTTATTATATATAATTTCATTAACTCCATCCTTTATGCATTCTATTTATAGAATGAATGAGTCATATCACTTTGAGGGGGTGGTAGTCCGCACTTCCTCTATTGAAATTATTGTGTTTACACATCATGAAAAGCATAAATGTATGTTGTAAATAAAAATTACAGAAAATTAAAAAAACATAAACATAATATATATCATATAATATAGTGCCATCATAATGGCCACTATGAGATGTGTCAGGAGATAATTGAATAATAATCATTTCGTGAGGCTGTAGTTCGCCATCCACAAAAATTGTATGTTATAAATCCATTAGAGGGAGGTGTGTGTATGTGTAGTTATAATAATTCTTCTAATAAAATACTATTATATTGAGGATACAGGTGTTTTTATGTAAATAAATAATAATAATAGAATATGGGGTGAATAATTAGAATATTATAAAGGAACTTTAGAGAAGACGCTACCTCTTAATACAGGTAACTCCCTTAGATTTGAGACAATATGCTTTCATGAATTTCTATTTTCCAATGGTAAGACTTCTAGGATGAAGATAGTTATGTGGGAAGATTATTGGAGAATGCTATGGATGAGACAATGGGATTTAGAGGTGTGAGTAAGGGGTTGGATGTGGTGGCCTATTATTATAAGGATGGTGGGGGGTACTTTAGGATTGTCTTAAAGGATTATTTTATTATAAATTAAAATTCGATTTTTAAAGGTTAAAAACACATTAAATTCAACAATTTGATGATTATTGTTCGAAATACTCTCAAAAAATATTTTTTAGACAATATTTTGTTTTAAATTTATCCATAACATTTAGCTTTTACACTTAGTTATTTAATTTAACTATTACCACGTGTTCGTCTTTATTCATACTATATGGTTAATATAGTTATGATAAAATTTGAATAAAACATCAAGTGGTTCTTTAATGAAAATTAATACATTATATAATTCATTTAGAAGAATCATAGATTTTTAAAAATATTATATAATTTAATTAAATTCTATATTTTAAAGAATCTAATTTATATAAATTATTATACTATTTGTATCCTGACTTTTTAAAAATACATTACAACATGATTATTTCAATAAAACTTCATAAATTAAAATATAAAAAGCCAAAATAATCCCTAAAATTCGTATATGGCATAATAAGCTTCAAAATATATATATTATAATATTTATAATCACATTTATTTAAATCATTCATTAATATGGTAATCACTACATCATCATTGTATTATAAATATATTTATTTATTTAATGTCAACCAATTATAAATAAAATACCATTATTTTGTAAAAAAATATATTTCTATTGAATTTTTATAGTCGAATATATGACATATATAAGCCCATATAAATCTTTGTTTACTAAAAGATACATGTTTATGTAATATTTTCCATAACATTAAATTAAAAGTAACTAAATGTCATTTTAGACAAAAATAGCTCCATGGGGTCTTAAAATCGACCCAAGGATGCCCATGGTAATAGATATTTCATTCAATATTGTTTGGGCATGTCTTATAGTAATTTAATATTTTTATAATATTATTTATTTACCCTTATTTTCTAGATGTGACTTTTAACCCTGGTAAATAATATATTTAGTGATGTTACTATTAATAATGTATAAAAATAAAAGTTAAATTTTTACATAATTTGGAAATATTTATTCCAAATATGGTATCCATTTTTTCAAATTCAAATTAGAGATGTTCTAAAAAAATTTAAAATTAATTGTCGTTGTCAAAACCAAATGTATGTTTTTAAGAAATATAAACTTCAAATGGATTGATATGCGTTTATGTCTAATTTCAATGTTATATTACATAAAATGAACAAAACTGGATTAAATTAAAAAATATATAATCCCATTAAACTTTATTAGAAATAAATTTCCAATATATCTATATAATTAAATTAGAATAAAATTTGGTTTTGAATTAAAATGAAATATTTTTCAATATAAAATAAAAATAATTTTTTGCAGAAAAATACCAAAATTTTATCCAATGTAAATTTAATTTTACTCTTATAAATAATTAATTATATATGTCAAAAAAGACATATAAAGATATCAAAATCAATATTTAAAAAGTTTTATCCATCAAAAGGCGGCAAAACTGCATTTTTAGAAAAGTAATTCTTTTATCCAAAAAATGAATTTATTCTATTGTCATATCTAGAAGAAAAAACAGGTTAATTAAAAATCTTAAATCAAATATATATAAAATATTTTTCATTAAATAAATATCCATAATGAGTGATATGAAAAAACAATTATTCTCTTTTAAATAGGTTTTCATAAAAACACATTCATTACATTCAATTTGGTTTTATTTCCATTTCTTATAAATTTGGTAATAAATGAATTATCATTTAAACACTTGTAAACCATATTTTAAAATTTAGTTGATATTATTCATTCATTCCATTCAAATGGATAGGCGTTATGAACAATTAATGATAATAATATTATATTTTTTATTATTTTTCAGTATAACTCAATGTTGTGTGTAATGTATGATTTCAGAGAAGACCATTATTGCGTGTCAACTATGATATCAAAAAATGCATCCACTCTAACTAAAAACTAATATCATATTAGTAGGTATTACTATAAATCAAAATGTATTATTTTGTAAATATCGGGGTCATCACATTTATTGTGTAACATTATTTCATCGTCGTTATCCATATGGAATCCCTTTTAGATAAACTTTTTTCGACCACATTATTATTAACATGACGAAAATAAAAACATAATATGTGTGATATAAAATGATTCATAAGGGTAAATATAAGAATTATTAATTTAATTTCATAAATGTGTGTAATTAGTGCATATGAGTATGATGAAATTTTCATAATGCATGAAAGAAATATAAAAGAACTCATACCCATCATGTTAAGAATAATCAATCAAGAAAGATAGAAAAAGGATTTATTAGGGGAATGACTCATATGAAACCAAAAACAGGATCCATGTGATATCAATCTTGATCAAAGAAAACATTATAAACTCATGGAAATGATTGAAAAAAATGATATTCCATAATTTAACATCATCTTCAAAGAAAAATTACCTAAAATTATATAAAATTTATAATTGGAATGACCATACAACCAAAATAAATCATAATCCTTTATATATTATAATAATTACCCAATGTGTGGATCATAATCTAGGTTAATCCACTGAATAAGATATATATGTATCACATGGACTGATCATGGAATGCCAATCATATATATTTTCAATGAACTTTGATAGGAAATAAATTATACATGGATTTAATCTCATCATAAAATACAGATAATTTTTTTTATATCCTGGTTAACCAATGTAAAATAAATTGGATTCATGTGAATTTATTTGAAACATGATTTATTTTCTTAAAGGAAATTGGTTCAATGATAATCTCATTAATATTAAATTAACCCCTATATGTTAAATACATTATATAACAGTCACATTGAAACAATCTCAATGAATCAAGAGAAAGAGTACCAATTTTATCTTAAAAAATAACCTCATTATAGAACATGTAAATACCATGGTTGTTGATGTTTATGACTTTAAATACCATTAAATAAACTTAAAGTTAAATTTGATTAAAATATAATTTTCACTTTGAATGATTATTTCTTTGTAAAATAAAAAATAATAAAGTACTGTGAAATTAATTTTTTAAATAAACTATAGAAATATATTGAGGAATAAATAAAAATATCAACTAACATATTTATTTATTATTGTATCTATTATATTTTTGAAAACATTTTTATAAACATAATATCATTTGATATTATTTTTCATTAGAAATAGCTTTTACAAACTATAAATTTATAGAATATTTGGAAAACCCATTAAATTAGAAAAAATAACAGTAAACCTAAATATGGATATTAAATGAATTTTATATTATCACAAAGGGTAATTATGTAAATTCCATAAATGTTAAAAAAAAGATTCATATTTTACATGAAAAATTGATTTGAAAGGTTGTTTTTTTAAATGAATAGAAGATTCCTTTCACATTTTCGATATAACAAAAGGAATGTTATTTTAAAATTTTGATGATTAATAATCATTGATATTTATATGAATTTTTCTAAAAATTATCATTGTTTACTTTTCCAAAAAAAACATATTAAATTTTTAATCCTATTTCAAAAAAAATAAAACGTTATTTTGGAACAAAACAATTTTCTGACCAAATAGATACATAATGTATGATTTGTATAAAAAACTTTCATAATTATTTTAACTACCAAAAAGATGTTAAAAATTTTAATATTTGTTTAGATTGCATTTATTGTCATAGGATAGAAAAAACATGAGATTACTGAGTTTTGGACCACAATATCTCATTATTGGATCCATAAGTACAAATTATCTTATTAAACTGTTATATTATAAAATAAGACTCTTACCACACTGGTAATGTAAAATCATAATCGACCAAAAATAACCTCAATAAATGAAAAATATAGAATGATGAAAATATTTATATTCATGTTGAGTCATTCTAATACTGGGTTACATAATCCTCATAAAATATTTTAGGTTTATGGAATAACATACTTCTCTAAAAAGGGAAATTTAGATAAAAATCCCTTATAGATTTGGTAACATCGACACCATAATCCTCCTGAAAATAGACTTCCAAATTTGGTGATGTGAATCACCATAAATTTATGGATATTAATTATAATATACATTGATGGTTAGTATATACACCATAAAAAATAAATATTTCTTTTTTCAGACATCTCATTGAAATATTTATGATATGATAAAACCATTACCAGACACTTTATTTTGGATGATAATTATTTAACCTTAGGTAAAATAGTTTGGAATAAGTTATAATGTTATTAAAAATACATATTAATATATATAATATCATATATATTCATTTTATATCATCATATCACCCATGTTTTATTAATCATTCTTTATTTTCACTGTTTCTTGTATAAATTTAAATGTTATATATTTAATGAATTGTTATTAATGTAAAAAGTGTTTTTCATGTTAAAAATTTTCTTAATATCAAATATAATAATCATAATATTATTCTAATATTTATGAATAAATTTCATTTTATGTTCATCAAATATTTATAGACTTGAAAAATCAACTATGTTACAATCATGGAGATAGTATGTTGCATGTGCACATGAGTAACATTTTAATATTTTTTATCATTATAAAAATGAGGTAAGTAATATATTATTTTTAAATATATATCATAAAACAATTAATTATTTTAATATTTTAATATTTATTATTTTTTGTGTTGTTTTGAAAAGAGTGACACATCTCTTTGTGAAGGCGGTGGTCCACATGTACACCAAACAATTCTATCATCATTCAAGTTTTAAAATTGAATATGATAGATTTTCATTATATAAATATAATGTTTTCATGAATAAAGTAAATATTTATATTATATCACATTTAATAATTTTCAATACCCATAATACTTTACATCTAATTATTTTGTTTAAATTTAATCACTTCATTATGAAAGGTGAGTGTCCACTTTATGCACGAGAAATGTTATCGTATCACCTAAAGAATAGAATGTAATAATTTTTATACAATAAAATGATAAATGATGATTAGTTATATTAAAAATAATATATATATATATATATTATCTATAATCACATCCAACTGTGAGAGGGATTAATGGAACAATCTCCCATCAGTTCACATGGAGGTAGTCCCCCATACACACAAATTATGATTTAATAAATCATATGTTTCAAAAATTTAAATAATATAGGTTATACAGTTAACATAATAAAACATAATTATACTAATGATACTAATGAAATAATATATTCATGTTTTATAAAAAATGTATGTAGGTGGGGAATTAAATAAAATAAAATCACTCTTTGCAAAAATGGTACTTATTATTCAAGTATCCTCTTAAGGATTCCACCAATGTTATTCCAAAAATGTATTTACGACAAAAAATATGTCTTATATTATAATTATATTGAATTTTGGATGTCATTTGATAAGGGATATTCATATACATAGATGTTCTAAGGTGTGAGGTTTAGATAAATGTGGGTGGAATTTATAAGATAGGTGAGTGACACACTTGTAATTTTTTTGAATTAAATCAATCATACATATATTTTAATAATTTAAAATGTAGAAAAAATGTTATTTTATAAAAAATAAGAGTAAGGATTGAAATTGTTTCTGAAATTCGTTGTTGGAAAAGTTTTCAGATCATTTTTAACCATTATGTTTTTTGTGTAACCCCTTATAAATCAATTTAAAATTTATCATGTTAAATAATTTTTACTATTTTTAAAACACATTTTCATAAAAATAAAATATAAAATTATTATTAATTATAAATTTTTATTATTATTAATATATAATAAATGTTTTTAAATTTTTTTACAGATGTTCTAAAATTTAATTAAAAAATAATCTTTCAAATGTTGCGATAAAAGAAAGTTTCATAGGGAAAATTTCCAAATAAATACTTGGTTTATATGTCAAATTTAAATTTTTAATGGTTTCTAATGACTTAAATTAAATTAATATATATATATATATATACAATTATTTTTTTAATTTAATGACACTCAATAATATGTTATTATGTTATAAATAATTTAAATATAATTTTTTTTATTAAAATAGAATATTTTTCCCTATTCATAAAAAATTATCATTTTTAGTATTTTATAAATTTTATACTCGAATATAATTTTTAATATATGATTTCTAAAATTAATTATTTTTTCATATTAATTTTCCCAAAATGGATGAAAACATTTTTTAACATTACAAACAGACGTCATGGAATAATTGGTTTCCTAATAATATATTTTTTTCAACAAAAGATGTTTTTAAATTAACTACATGTATAATAATTATACCTTTATGAATATGATTAACATTTAATTATATATAATAAATTTTTATTTAATTTAAATAATTCCTTATTAGGGGTTATTTAATTTAAGTAAAATGGAGAAGCATTAGCTTCTTTATAATAGTTTCCGTAACAGGGAAATTTTAAAACAAAAAAAACAAAATTATACTAAAATACAATGAAATTATGATTAAAATGTAATATGTGGGTTAAATATAATAATATAATAAATATCTTACTTTAAAAAATATTAAAGAGTATAAATTACATATATTAATGATAATAATATATAGTTGTACAAAAATCATTATATTTCACTATTCATAGAAAAATCATTTTTTTAAAAACACTACAGTTTTACCAATCATAAATTTTGATACCACGATTCAAATAAAATAACAATAATTTTATAAAACAAGTGTTATAAAATTTCCATTTATTTATTATAATATTCTTTTCATGAAATCTTAAAAAAATCTTTTTTAATGAAATCATAATGTTGGTTAATAAAATTGGATTACTATAAAATGATTGATTATTAACTAAAAATTTATCAATGATTTATATTTATTATGTAATATATGAAAATATATAAACATATATCATAAATTATATAATACTATTGATACATTCTAATTTAATGGATTTGATATAACCGATTTATATATAATGGTTATTTTAAGCTTGATGTTGCATGTTGAATATTCTATAAAACATTAAATATATTTAGGGTTCTGTGTACCGAATTTAATAAAATAGATTATATTTATTTAAAACAAAGTATATGATTCGTCTCTAAGAGTTACATTATCATCTGTGTTAATGATTGTTTTCTCTATCAATAAAATACATTCTTTTAACATCTCAAGGCATTCCTTGCATACTTTGTGACCAAATAGTGCATGGTATACAACATTTGTTATTGAAGGCTACACAGTTACATCGTTGTTTAATATAACTTGTTGAAAAACATTATACCTAACTAAAAGTGGCTACTTCTAATTTTATATCATTGGTATTTTATATTAAAACACACATGTCATCCAAGATATATGTATATGCACATATGACCTCCCCCTATACTCCTCCCCTACATCCATTGATTATTTTTGTCATTTGGTGTTTCTTTCATTGATTCATGTTATGATTCTTCCTTTTCATGTTGTATTATCTGTTTCATAACATTATTTAATTTTCTTTTATCTAAATTAATATTCTTTATGATTTCCACCATCTAATTGTAGATATCTTCCAACATCATGGGGGGTTTTGTGTTATACTCATTTAAAATTTATTGAGAAGAAATACTCAAACTATTATATGGTTTTTCTCATGGTGTACATCACATCACCAATAAATTTACTATTTCTTTCAAAATTAATTAATATTTTCTATGAAAAAATTGATAAATGTTTTTATTATTCAAGACTTATTTTCAATCAGAAAATTATAACCATATATAAGAGATTGATCATCATTTTTTTGTGAATAGGTTACTCTGTTATTAATTAATTGATTATTTATAATTGGATAAAATTTTGACATAATAATTATTTTTAGTTATTTTTAATTTTACTGGGACAAATAATTATATAATGTTATAATTAATTATTTATTATTCTAGGGATTTTTGTTTGACAACATTTTGATGTCAGTGATATGAAACCCTTGTCTATTTCTTTTCAGGATTTATTTAAACAGATTATAAAATATTATTTGTGGCCAGTGGCCTTTACATTATTGGGTATGAAGTTTTTTTTATAATTTTATGTTTTTTACCACATTATTATATAGCTTTCATATGAAACTGAATCATTTTAATGTTTTATAATATTGTGATTGTCTTTTTTCATTGCAATGGTATACATGGAAATCAAACCATGTTAAATTTTTAGATAGTAGTTTTCTATGTGAACATGTTCAACTATTTATCCTTATGGGTTTTCATGGTGGAATGAGTAATTTTAATGAACAATTGGCTTTCCATTACAAAATTTATGGACTAAAATTAATTTTAATGGAAAGGTAATTAATTTTTAAATGGGCCTGAATATTTAATTTTAGAAAAAGAAATGGAATTTAGGGAATTATCATGTAAAAATTTTTTCCATGGAAATTTTTTATGTGAAAATATGTGATTTCTGGTGTGAAGGATAGTTTCAAATTTTTTGTTAAGGAATTCTAAAAGGTTTTTGATTTCTATATTTGGATTCGATTAATGTCATAATTTTTTCTATAGTTTTCTAATGTTTTATTATAGGGTTTTCATCATGTATTTTGATTGATAATTAATTATAGTTAGGTATTATAACTTCTTTATAGTGTGATTGCTGTTGAAAAATTTATTTTGGTTACAAATTTATCGGATGATATTTATTTCTATGATAGCCCATTGTATGGTGGAAGAAAATATTAAGGTCTTATCGAGGGGTGGTGTATTTAGTCACTATAATGATTGGATATATTGGTGATATTTAAATGTTATCAGGGAGAACCAGAATGGTGTATGCATTTATTTTGATCTTGGGTTCTCATCTTGGTCTCCCTAACTTTGTCTTGACCCTAGAGATGATTTATGTGATGTATAGAGATAGATTATTGGTGGTGCAACATGTAGAATCAAGTCTAGTTGTTTTAATTTATGGATGTAGTGAAAATATTAGTTTTGTGTTGATGGGATTGCTTATTTCATGTGATATGGGTTTTGAGGGATGGTAATATCCATCAACATGTGCTTTATGAGTTGATTCTTATGGGTTGAACCAGTCATAATGATACACCTAAATGAATGGGATACCATTAATGGAATCCTTATATCTAGTATCTTTTCCTAGTACTGGTGTTGATCACCGTAGATGACTTCCTCATAATCTGGGATTGGGAATATGACCTTACCATATTGTTGATGGGTGGGTTTTTGAATTCCTCAGATGATTTATTTTGATTATTACAGAGAAGAGGTTTGAATTTACTTCGATGAGTTCCTTATAATCAATTATTAGGATGTTCCCATCCCTTTTGGGCTATAAGGATTTTATGGATTATCAAGTAAATACCTTGATGAATCGTCTATTGATTGTGAAACTATGGGATTACCCATTAGTTGGGTAATTAGATTGAATGTACTTCAAGAACCTACTCAGATACTATTAAACACTAGATATAGCTATTATGATATTGCATATTATTTTTAGTGACAGATCTAGTCCAACCAAGTCATTACTTTGGGTAGATACATCTAGCATATGCCAAACTACTTATAGTCAGGGTTAATGGTCTTATATTATACACCTGGAACCCAACATTTATAATTTATGTCCAAGCTTATTTTTATTTTTATGTTTTTTTGGTAAACGAGCATATATTCTCTATTTATAAATGTATTTCATGAAAATTAACATAATTATAATTTCAATTTCTATTGTTAAAGCAATATATATTCCTAGTGATTCTTTATAAGTACACATTAGGACAAGTTTCTATGTACTTATGTAGATCATCCAATTCTATATGAAGGAAATTTTTTAACATAGATTATTATATAGGATATATAATTAGTAGGTTGTGTAGGCACATGATTTGATAGTATCGAATAGATTGAGTTATGACTATTTATTATGATTTATTTTAGTTATTCAAAAATCATATACTAGATATAATTTTATTTCTTTAATATATAATTTTTAGTCATTTTTTTTAATTTTCTGTATGTTGTGGATAATACATTATATAGACTATTTTACAATATCATATTCAGCACCATAGGGGCCCAGTGAGAACACTATATTAGGTGTACATTATTTATGGAATCCAATTAAATAGATGAGACATACCAAATTATTAGATGAATTGGGTGTGAAACTTGTGAATTATATTAGATGGTGTAATATCCCAAAAAATATTCTATATGTGAACCACCAGTCAACAACCTCTTTCTTAAGGGTAGTTATGCCTGATGTAATGTTTAATCCCTTCTCATATATTGTTTGGATGGAAAAGATAAAAAAAATAATTAATTTAAAATATTCGAAATATAATAAATATATAAAGAATGAAACCAAGGGATATGTTGAATAATTTTAATGTGATATATTACAAAATGTAAAGGAATGAATAAAGAAGAATATATTCATTGCAGATATATGGTTATTAAGAATAAATTCACATCTAGTATATAAAATCATTTCATATAAGAATGAAGAAAGACATTAAATAAATGGAAAATTTAAATAAACATAAATACTTATCTAAAATGTATCCATTATATTTAATCTATCGATAATATTAATTATATATATGAATTTTAGTGGAAAGAAATAATAAATAGTATATGAAAATAAAATCCTTCTTTTTGAGTCTTATGTATCTGAGAAACAAGAGAGAGTGCATCCCTATTGTTTTAATATATCCAAGAACTAGATGAAATTCAACAATTATGTCTTGAACATATTTATATGTGTTAATTATTCTAGCACATCAAAAATAATGAGTGATCCATGATAGATGAATAACTACCAGGGACTACACATTTCATATAAATTACTTATGTCAAATGATATGTTTTTTATTTGGTTTTTATGTTGAAGTTAATATTTCCTCAAAAATATATTATTAATGAAATAAACAATATTTTCAATATATTTATTTGGAACTATGTGTATCTATATATATTATTCATTTTTTTTTCAAATTAAATACTTCTAATTATTAATATAAATATTGGAGATCACATTTAGTATAAATTTGTAGAAAAATATCAAGGATCGTTATGATAATTAAATAATTTTAATAAAATAAGCAATACCAAAAGAAATATTTTTTTAAATTTTTTTTTATGAATTTCATATTATATAAGTGAGGTAGATTTTTTCACAAATTATATATATATACATATAAAAATAATTAATATTTACCAATTAAAAATTAAAGTTACTTGTTGTTTTCAATTAATTTGAAACTAATAATTAAAAATAAAAAATGAACACCAAAATATTTTTAGGCATTTTAATTATTATTTTTTGATTTTTTTCCCCTTTATAATTTACATCCTCACAAATGGAGATTTTTGAAAAAAATTGATCACATTATAAAAATATATTTTAATATATAATAGTAAAAATATTATTAATATTCAATATGAAGTTTAAGTCTTACTTCAACTTCTATAAATAATAACATCAAATTTGAGTGTCTGCAGGTGCTCTACAACTTATGGAATCAAATCCAACGCTGATCATTATGTCATCAGTACCACGTAGATCAATTGTACATATAATTTTAAATTCATAAAAATAGAGAAGGATTTCAAAATAACTTTTTTTGTTGGGAAATTAAAATTTATAAATATATGAGGAATTTAAACATCATTAATGACTTGATTCATAGGCTTTTAGGGATATCTATGATTTAATTATAAGTGGTTAAATTAATATCAGTATGATAGTGTGCCAATTGTAGCCATCTTCCATTTTTTGGTGATTTATTATTTATTATATACATGTGTGTAATTTTTTTTAATATTGTGTATATTTATCTATACATATTTTTTATTATTCTACTATTATATTTATATATAGATAATTATCATTATTTCTTAATATTTTTAAATATATATCTAATTATTTATTATTATATATATTTATATATTATATAGGTTTATATGTATAAATATATCTATATATATTATATTTATATATAATTATATGTATTTACGTCAATTTATATGTGTCAATAAATTTACAAATTTACCTTTATATTTAGTTCAATATGATTTTGTGATGATAAATATATTCAAAAATTAAATTATATGTATACATATATTTATTAATATTTCTATCAATTTATGTATATTATTATACATCTACATATATATGGAAATTTTTTTATAATATTAATATAATTATCTCTCTTAATGTATATGTATTTATATATATATATATATATATATATATATATTTCTAAAAAATTTATATTTATATATTTTGAGAAGAAATTTATATATCTATTAATATATTAATAATCTCATTTACAATATATGTAAATTTATTAATATATAAAATTATTGTCATTTGTTTTCATGTATTAATATATTATGAATAAATAGATGTATTCATATTTATTTATATATACTATTATTTCTATAAATATTTATCTATTTACTAATTTAATATTCTTCTTATAATTTAATTTTTTTTATTTTTTTTGTAATTAGATTGATGGAGGAGAAGTGGTTGATGATAATCAGTGATCGATTTAGATATAGACCTCTTTTAATCCTGGATCTTCACTAGTATTACTAGAATCTAAATAGAGGATAATGAGGGTTGTTAAATCCACTGAAATCCCCTTTAGATAGGGATGATGACCTTTATTGATCATTAGAATATTAATATTCCAACACATGTCTTTTGGATTCCAAAATTAATGTATTCATTTTAGAATATATCCACTTTGATTGGGATGATTATTTGAAATGGGTTAGTGGCTCTTGTTGATACCAATATAGATGTACTGAAGGAAGTAATGGAATATTGTAAATATTCTACCACATGCTATTTAATGTTTTCTACAGTATTAGAACCATGGATGTTCTTGAACCATGACAAAAAATTTATAATATATATGGTACCTCTACATAGAGAATTTTTTATTTTGGTCATGTATATTATCATATTCATTATAACTTAGATGAGTTGAAGAGGAAGGCCCAAGGATTTAAAATACTTTTACTCAATATGAGAATTCAGTATATTTATGAGTGGTATTTTATCTATTTTCATTCAAATGGGACTAATAACAATTAATAGGTTTGGACACAAGTTCATAATGTTTGATGGATTTTCTATAACCCAGGGATCTTATGAGATTTTTCATTTTCAAAGGGAACTACCATAAAACCCAATAAAAATATGGTGAAGAAAAGATATTCCAAAAATGGTGATATACTTTTAGTGGTGGACCTTTCTCCCACCATGATTTCGAAGCTCATCTTGAAATAATTGGAAAGTGGAATTATTTTTGAATATTAATTATGAGTGGACCCCACCATATTTGTGGATTTTATATTTTGGTATTCTTGTTAGTAAATGGTTGTGACCCTATATCACACTATAAATCTAAAACATCGATAATATTTTCTAGACATACTACATAATATATTTTGAAAGGTCATAGTTAAAAAAGTCATATAATGTTTATTTAAGATTGAGAATGCATTCGGGTTTTTGGGTCCTCTAGGATAAAGAAGTTATTCTCCCATTTCATCATCAAGAATGGAGTAGCTAAACATGAGGTGTCTCAAAAGAACGTTATTGAGGGGATCCTTATTAATAAATTGGACCCTACAGATGGAAATGATTATTTAATAATCAATTATGTAACTAAATGGACTAGACATTCTATATCTAGGGAGAATGATGGTAGCAAGTAAAAGATATCATATATGAATTTTTAGGGGGACAAGTTCAATATCAATGAAGTGTTAATTAAAGAAAGAGTTCCTCTTGAGGAACCTATAAATATTATATCTATTAAAGTGATTATTTATTTATCTTTAATTACTTTACCATTGATTATACCATCTAAATTATTGGTTTATATTTAACTAATTTCAATGTTGGTCACCATAAAAGAGAAACAACACTCTATAGTAAGGTGGAAAATTCTTTTATTTAGTTTCCAAAATATATGATTGCTTATCGAATGTATCATGATACTTCAATATCATGTAACTTATTATCTAATATAAATTCACACCCCTTAGTGAGAATTAATTTCCCAATGATGATTGGATGAAAACTCATACACTTGAGAAGTAAAAACCTCATGAGGTTAATAAATCATTTTAATATTTGATAACCGAGGGCCTAAAATTATAAGACATCCATGGGATAGTAGAATAATATTTCCTTATAGGCTGGCCAAAAAAATGGACCTGCGACATGGGGTAGACATAATTTTAAATGAGTAAAATAATTTAGAATTATCATTGTATAAACAATGCAAAGACAACTAATACCATTAACAATTTCATCACCCCTCACAATCTGCAAATAATTTTCATAAGAAATCCAATGGGTAGAATTATCATATTCAATTTCATTGATTCGAGTTTTAATGAATATAAATAGGTGACACGTAATATAAAGACTTATTTTGTTGAAACCATATAGTTAATAATAAGGATAGATGTGATATCTCTGTTTATCATGTGGGTAGTAATTGTGTCCCTATTATACATGTCTTTATAAATTCATCATTCTTGATACGATTTATTTATGAATTCAAATGATATAATTAAAAAAAAAGGATATTTGGGAGTAGCTTACTCTAATATACCCTCATGATAATGAAAAATATTTGTTCCATGGGTGTTATTACTATTATGAATATTGATCAGAGTCTTGGATGTGATTATTTTATTTATTAATACATGTATTATAAGATATTATTGTATTTATATCTTATTCAAGAATGTGACATTAATTAATATGAATTAATCTGGTGGAATAAAACTTCTTGTAATATTTATGCTAGTTAAACTGATATGAAAAATTTTTAATATAGGGTACTATATCATCACCTATCATTTCTTATTGAGATATTCATATAGTTCACTCAAACCACACACCTATAATACTTCAATTCAATGATTGTAAATTGATTCCAACCACTTTTCTCTTAAATTTTTTTTGACTACCTCTCCAGAATATTGGGTGGATTTTTATAAAAAAAGTGGTGAAAATGATAAATGTGATTCCATTAATATATTTTAAAAAACAATATAGGGATATGATATATCGGATGGATTGATTTATATATATTTTGACTGCCCTTTATTTTGATATCTTGACTGTGTAAAGTGACTATAAAAAGAACTAGTTGAAAAATTAAATACCGAATATTACATTTTATAATGAAAATAAAAATGACAATCATCTATTTAATCTTATTAAAATGAATAAATATATTTATGGAGTGTAGTTTACAACAAGATTTATCAATGAGTGAGATATATAATCATAGTTTTTTAGATTAACCAACAGAAAATAAAGTCGAAATATTTATTTATTATTTATGTACTAATGAAGTTACATTATCCATTGAGAATGACATGGATGATGTAATGGTGAGGTATTTCACCTAAATCATCAGTATAGATTCACTTTTTATGGGTTCTTTATATGTGAATTAATATTTTATTACATACGTATTTATATAAGTAATAAATATATCTATTTTATTCTATTTAATTATAGTAATTCCTTCCTTTTTTAATTAAATTATAATTTCTCTCATAGATTTGATGGATTATATATATAATGTTTCAAAAATTATCGGATATCATTTAGCATGACATTCACCCATGTTGTTAGGTTGTTCATTTTAAGGGATGATATTCCACCCTGAATAAAGTCTATATTAATCAATCCTTTACCTCCATTTGATATAACAATGTTTATCCTATAATATAGGACTATTTTCATGAATAATATAGTTTTAATGATTTTGGTGAACATAAAATCTGATATGGTTGAAAATATTGTTAGTGAGATTGTTACTATTGGTTAGGGTGCAGACTAAGAGGGTGGTGAATTACGTTCCAACTTAAAAGTTATGTTAAAAACATTATGATAATAATCCCCAAATATGAAACATCCTACTTAATTAATTCAATAGGGATATAAATTATCAATTGGTCAACAAGTTTCTCAAAAGATGATTAGTCCGATGTGGAATCAGTGTAAAAAACTTTTCCATATTTTGAATTAGGTTTACAAAATTAAACCCATATACTCACCAACCAAAACTAACTATTAGAATGAATGTAAAAAAATTCTGTTTTTATGTTACAAGTATCATAAAATAGAATAAGTTAGTATTAAAAAACATAGAACACAACAGAGTTAAACAAGAGGTTCCATCTCAAGATGAAACTTAATCCTCTCTATATGGTGATCACAATCCACCAAGAAGTATTTATTAAAAATTAGCTTGATAGGAAACCTGTATCAGTCTTTACCACATTTTTCACAAACAGTCTAGGGATCACACCCTCTACCATTGTTCTTCGTGGGAAAAAAACAAAACCAAGACACACACAACCTCTTCCACAGTTACATGTGGGAAAAAATGTGTAAGTAATGTCTGTTGTGAGGATTTATAGTATCCTTTAGATCAATCATATATGACATTGTGTATTGTAGACAAAGACACACCTCCAAAAAAAAGTATGATAAAAAAAATATAGCTAATGTTATAAAAATTGAGTTTATAAGGCTCTAGGTGTTTTGATATTAACTCTTGACTCCTTGGATTGAGGAAATTGCAGTTCATGTCTGTCTCTAGAAGATGTCTCCCAAATAGAGTTTTGCATCTCCATATTCAGGGATTCGAATTCTAAATTGTTCTTCGTCTTGGTTGGAAATAGATTTTACGAAACACATAAGATAGGCTTGAGTTTTTTCTCTCAAATTATATTCATGATTCTCTTTGGTTCATAGTGTACAAGCTGGTGTCTTATTTTTGTTATTCAGGTCAGTAGTGTAATGTATCTCTCCCATATATCCCACCTCTTACCTTCCTTGGACTTATAATTTTGTATTTGAATTCCGACAATAGGAATAAGAAAACCATGTGTGGTAAACCTCATACCTTATACTTTCTCCAGATATGCTGTCTTGATATGTCTCTAATAAACCTTAATTAATTTCAGAAGAATTAAATTTACTAAATAAGAATGTTAGAATAATATTAATAAATAAAAAAAATGGAGTAGAAGAGTGGGAAGCGATAGACTAGTAGTTGTAGCCTTCAAAATGATAGGATTAATCGGTTGGGCTTCATCGGTAGTATTCAACGGTTTGTTTCATCACTAGGCATCATCATTAGGTTTCATTTTTAGGCTTCATCAGTAAGATTCATCAGTTGGATTCATTGGTAGGCATCCTTGGTAGCCTTCATCTATATGTGTCTTCGGTATACTTTATCAGTAGGATTGTATTGACAACTCGACACTAAGGTTCCCCAGAGGTAACCTCTATTGGTAACCTATATTGGTATCACATATTGGTAACCTCTATCTATAAGCTCTATATGTAGCATCTATCAGTATCCTCTATAGATATCCTCTAGTGGTAACCTTTATCAGTAACCTTCCAGAGGTAACCTTTAAACAGTAAACTCTATCTATAACCTCTATACATAAAGAAATTTTTCACTGTAAACTTAATCGATTGGACATTGAGATTAAAAATACATAGTTATTACCTGTTATAAACTATATATATAAATGATAATTGATTACCATTTAAAAGAAAAATAATTTGGGAGTATCAAAATAGATGAGTCCCATAATCTCCCCCCTTTTAATAATCACAAATTATGATAGTGAAAATTAAAAGAAGATGTTTTTAATCATGGTTAAAAACACTTTTTGATATCTATAGAGTTGTTAGTATAAATATATTATGTATTAGTAGTTGAAAGAACATAAAATTTAACTATGATTATTGTTGATAAATATATCAGATCATATATTCAAGGGATCTAGTCAGAGCATACATTCAAGGGCTCCAGGATATCATTCCACCATTTGTGATTAGAAAAAAAAATTAAGACAAAAAACGAAAAAAATATTTTTGTATTATTGAACCAACTGTACAATATAAAAAAATATTTCAAATATCCCTATCATCTATGATAGGAAAAATTCAATAGATATCGACGATGTCCATGGAAGTTTGTCTTTGAGAGGTAAAGAGGCGTGTTCTAGAAGATGGAGATATATCCCAAGGTATGGAAGTGATCAAGGAAGGATGAGATGCTATAGAAGAATCAATAGAAAAATAATTAGTAGTTATCTAAGGAATCATATGATTCAAGCTTCTTAATGTATTGTACATTTGTCATCAAAGGGGTAGCACTAGTAGAGCCTGATGCAGTTGATGAAAAAGGTAAGGCTAGTGGAATAATAATGGGAGTGTTTTCCACTTAGAGGAAGGTAAAAAGAATCCTAAAATCAATAATGATTCTCCATCCCATTTCTATAACTAATTTGAAATCATATTTATTCCCCCTGAACTTTTCCAAATTAGGAGTCAAATCTCTAAGACTATATACATTACCCTAAAACACATGAGTGACTGTAGGGATCCTCATGTTCCTCCCATAGTAGATTCAAGTAACTATTAATCTAATCCTTAGTTTAAACCATTTTATAATAGACTTAAAAAATCTATTTAATGGGCTTCTGATCTTGCGCAGCATCCCTCAAGTGATGTGCTACATGATTATGAATGTATCTGTTATTGGAAATGAACTGAGTCATAGACTGGGGGTCTGAGGTACTTGCACCAGATAGTTTACCCAATTCTTCTCTAACAACTAATCTAAAAACCTCTAGATCGACATGAGGAGAGACTGATGAGGAAGAAGATGCATAGAGATGTTCCATGGTAAAAGCTAATGTTTCCGTAAAAGACATGGACATTCCACTAATCTACCTCTTCACATAATTATCCTGACCACACACATGTGTCGCCATAGATTTCTGAAAGTCCTAAAACATAGTGACCATATGCTGAAAAATAATCATAGCAAACATAAAGTCATTTTCCACTTAAGATATTGAATCCATATATATATATATAAACTCATAATTTACTGTTTTAAATATTCTACAGATTTTACCAGGTTCTAACTTGATTCATGATATCCTTTACATCATGTAGCAAGATGGAGTGAAAGGTAGAGATTATTCATTCCAAGGATGATGCCCCAACTTCATTGTTGGGATTCAATGTTCTCTCTATCCCTATGTATTTCTCAACAAATTTTCTCTTCAAATATGATTTTAATGACTCCAAGTCCTCCTTCTTCACATAATATTAAGGTAGAAGAACCCCCCGTTGCAAAATAGCATCCTCTAACATAGAATGTACTATAGGCCATCTGTTAGGATAATCATCTTTTAAATAGTTATTGTCTATGGACAAAACCACGAATCAAGGTTCTTCTGAACATTATTCAATTTCATAAGAATCAAGAACTGATTCTATGGAAATAGGTTCCTCTACATCACTTAGAGAATCCTCCAGGTCAACTACATTCACTTCTATCATTCCTCCTTGTCAAATACATCAACATGAGAGTCCACTACTATATCATCTATAGAATCATCAACCACAACCATAATAATTACATCTCCAACTGATTCAAAAACCTCTACCTCTTCAATCTCTCCAAATTCTATGTATCCAATAAATAGACATATACATACCCAATACTCTTCACTTTCACAAAAATCTATCTCAAATTCATCATGGCTAGATTGAGCTTCATCCTACTCCTCTGTGGTCTCACCAAAAGTAATGTCTCTTAAGAAAATCTCTTCTCATTTTTCACTATTTTCTTCATTATCATAATCCCTTATGACAATTTCTCATATGATGTTACTATTTCGTGGATAGGCTCACAAAATGTTATAGTACCAATATTGGGGAATGATGCTAGTTCAGGATTAATCATTTCATCTATTGGAGAATCGTCTCTCTCTTGCAAAACAACAACATCCTCTTCCCCATCTTAGTACATTGGATCCACTCCATGGGGAATTAAAAATGGATATGAATTATTCTATAAACTTTTAGGATTAGTAATAATATTTAATACCCCATATAGTTTATCCTCATAATTCACCCACTCCCTTTTCCAAGGTTTCTGGTTTATCTTTATAAACATGCAAATAATTTTTGTAATGCAGAATTTGTCCCTTAAATCAATGATTTCTTCCATATTTCCAGCAACTCCATTCACTTTTAAAATCAAAGATATAAAGTTGGTATGAAATAAGTAATTTGACTTGGAACTAGGCTTTGTTATATCCTCTAACAGAACCATCATCAATATGAAGAGATTTATCCATTGTCCATGCATCAAGAGTTACAACAAAAATATGTCTTGATACTTAAAAGTATCAAAGTAGCCTATACTGGGACTCAATACATGTTGAAAATATCTAAATAGTAATTTATTTTCCCATAAATCTCAACATATTTCACCTTTATATTGATTATGTTCCCTTTCAGTTCATCCAGAGCCTATTAATTGAAGAAATACTCATGAGTGGGAGGCATCACTCCAGGGTAGTAGTCAAATGAGCCTTCTTATGGTAATCTTAAGCATTCATCCCATTCAATAGAATAGAATCTCTCACTTAATTAACTTACCTTAGAAATCATTTGTCTCTCATCCATATAATGTTAAAAAATTTGATACTCACAAAATTCCTTCACTATATTCGGGTAATGCAATCCATAGTTATTTGTAAAACTTTCTACCCAATACTGAGATTCGAGTGCCTTTAGCATTAGAGACTTACTCGATAGAAGCCATTTCGAACATGATTCCATTTTGACCATGATTTCCTTCTTAGACCAATAAGGATTGATCATCTTCACCATAACCTTGATTACAATACTAGATCTAGTTTAAGGACTCTTAAGGTTTGACACGACTCCTTGATAATGAATCATTGGTCTCTTCAGTCTTTCCATTGCGATCTAATGCAGTTCATGGGTTTTATCGGATGGTTAGGTCCAATGCTTCTAGAGAAAAAGGTTATGTAGGGGCTTTAAATGGATCAGAATGTTTCTTATACTTTTTAATCATTTAATAATTAACATACGATTGAGTAAAAGAAATAAATAAGATAAAAATGTTTCAGATTCTAGCAGAAAAATGATATGTTCCAGACCTAAGGTTGGCTATCGGTAAGGGTCTAATAGTGAGGTCCGACGTTGTTGTACTATGGATGATATCCAATGGTGAGATCCTAATGGTGAGTTTATAATGGTGATCTCCAATGGAGAGGTCCTAATGTTGAGTTCCTAACAGTGAGGTCCAATGGTGAAGTCCAACTCTGATGCCCTAATAGTGAGGTCCAACAGTGAGGTCCAACCAAGAGGTCATAACAGTGAGGTCCAATGGCGAGTTACTAAGAGTGTGGTCTGATGGTGATGTCCAATGGTGTGGTCCTTACATAACAATTTATCATACATAAACCATGTTTGATGTAATTTTACCTCTAAGAGTTCGAAGGATTTGTGAATATGTGAGTCAATTGTTGTTCAGTGCCAATGAATTCAAGAGTGATATCAACTCTTTGATAATTTTCTCTCAAGAAGTGATTTCTTACATCAATTTGATTTGTACTAGCATGAGATACTTCATTTTTAGATATATTAATAGCACATGTATTGTCACAGTTTATAGGGATATGTTTTAATTGATATCCATAGTCTAGTAATGTGTGTTTCATCCAATGAATTTGAGAACAACAACTACCAGCAGGTATATATTCATATTTGGCCCTGGATAATTCAACATAATTATTTTTCATACTACACCATGATATTAGTGACTTTCCCATAATGTGACATGTTACATAGGTGCTCTTTCAATCTAACATTCAACCATAAAAATCACTATCTCAATAACTTATCAAATCATATGAGTGTACTCTTTGATAAAATAGCCCGACTTTTATAGTATACTTGAGATATTTAAATATATTATTAACATCACATAAATTAGATTATTTATTATTGTATTGAAAATGATAACACAACATTCACGAAACATTATATCAAGTTGACTGGAAGTAACGTTGAGAAGACTCCCAATCATACCTTTATAATTGGGTTGATCCATTGGATTACTAGTTTCATCGGCATTAGACTTACAAGTGGTACTCATATGTGTATCCCAACCTTTATTAATATACAAATTTTTTTTAAAAATTATCCTTATTATATTTACATTTATTTATAATAATACTACATTTTTTGAAAAATTTAAAATCCAAAAAAAAATTGTGTTCCCCAATTAAAGACATTCCAAAATCATATTGCATCATCTCTTAATAATCATTATAAAAATAATTTTTTGAATATCAAAAAATATTGTCATATATATAAATTTGTACTATTAAAATAACTTTATAAATAATTTTAATAGAAATACTTAGATCACTTATTAATTTTGTAAAACCTTTTGAAATATGAAAAAAAAAATGAGTCTACCACACAAAGCATTAAGAGATTATTTTAGACCATATAATGCTTTAGAATGTATAAAAATATGATTTAATAAATGGGGATTTTTAAATCCTTAGGGTTGATCAACAAACACATCCTCAACTTTATACCCATTTAGAAATTCCCTTTTGACATCCATTTTTAGAGATTGAAATTCAGATGTGTTTCATAAAAAAGCGGCAACCTAATAGATTCTAGTATAACTATAGGTTCAAAGGATTCCTCATTGTTTATTCCTTCTTCATAACTATATCCTTGTGAAACTAATCTAGCATACATTGTATCTATATTTCATGACTCATCTACTTTGTTTCTAAACACCCATTTAGTGACTATGGTCAATATATCCTTGGGTCTATCTACTATTTCCCATACATTGCTTCGCTCAAACCGAATTAATTCTTCTAGTATTTCTATCACCCAAAATTCATCATTGATTGAATCATAAATATATTTGGGTTCATTCTAGAAATGAAATGATTATTTTTCAACCCAATTTCTCAGCGAAGCTCTATTTTGTGTCCCTCTATTTAGATAACCTACTAAATCATCTAATGGATAATTGTAGAGAGTTCTAATACCTCTATAATTGGTTGGACTGGACTCTCATTGTTGTCTATCTGTTCAAATTCAAAATTCTATGATTTCAGAAAATTTCTATAACTTTTTGTTTTTATTGGGGGCTCACTATTTAATAAATAAGGTACAAAAATAACTTGCCATCCCCATCATATTAAAGGAATGTTTTAGGATAATGTGGATCGGTATCACCAATGTTTACATGAAATAATTCTTCCCCACATTGTTTTCTCATATTGAATATAGTAAATGATTTACAAGTCATTTGGTAACCTAGAAAAATTATTTTATCTTTTTTGGAAGAAAATTGTTCATGATTATACCAAGTGTAAAGGATAAAGACATTAGCACAAAAAACTCTTATATAAATAACCTTATTTTATCTATTATTCTATAGCTCATAAGGGTTCTTCTTAATAAAATGTCAAATTAATAAACTATTGATGATGTAACAAGTTGTATTAACTGCTTCTACCCAAAAATAGATAGGAAGGTAATACACATTAATCATAATACGGGAAATCTCATGAGGTTTCTTATTTCTTCTTTCTATAACATCTTTTTTGTTGAGTTGTTCTATGATAATATAAATTGTGATTATATCCATTATATTCAAACTCTTGATTTTCAAACTCACGGTCATGATCACTTATCATGGTCTTAATTCTAAGTCCAATATGATTTTCTAAAAACATCAAATATTTAATAATGTAAGATCTGACATCATTTTTTGAGATATAAAGTATTCCGAAGTCTATCTAGAAAAATCATATTCATGAAAATTAACATAGTGCATCAAATTTAAACATGAAAATCTTGATGGTCCAAACAAATACATGTGAACCAACTCTACTAGATCAAAAGTTGAAACATCTCTCTTTGGTTTGAATGAATTTTTTTTTGTTTTTTTTTCTTCTAATATGGTTAAAAACATAGTTATGTTAAAATTAAAATCATGTTAAGTATGTAACTAACCCTTTTCTAGTCAGTTTCTTAAATGAGTATACATTTTAGTGTCCTAATATTCTATGCATAACCAAGATTCCTTATGAAAATCATTTAAACAAGAAACATTTTTTCCTAGATAAAGAGTTTAAATCAAAAACATATACATTTTCATTTATATGATCAGTTAATATTAAATTATTTTTAGAATAAAAATCATTACATGCATAATTTTCAGATGTATCATTAAAGCCATCATCACACAACTGAGACATACTAATTATATTTTAATTTATCCCATCATAAAAAAGTACTTTTGATATCAATATAGTATTAGGGTTCCAAAAATTGTCCTAAAATGAAAATACTTCCTTTAGAATTGTTACAAAATGTAACATTTTCACCATAAACATTGATTAGGTTTTTAAATCATGAATATAATCCTATAATATGTCTTGAAAATCCACTTTCCATATATTATAGGGTTTAATAAGATCCGTTTAGACAGTTTTCCTCAGATGTTTCTGTCATGAAACACATGTTTGCACGATTGTTCTTTTTAGTATTAGAAGTTTCATATTCACTGGAGTTGTGTCCAGATGCACTCCAAGTAGGTTTCATAGCCTTTTTATACCCATTTCCCTTGTCTTAATATTTCTTCTTAAAATTTAACATGGGGCATTCACCCTTCACATGACATTTTTGTTTACACTCACAATAGATTTTCTCATTTGTGTGGTCATTCCATTTTATTTCCTTTTTCCAATGTCATTTCTATCATTCCTTTCTTTATAATTTGAAATTGTAAAGAATTTCTTCTTTCGATAGAAATTTTAAACCTCAAAGCATGATGATCCATCTCATCATCACTGTCAGAGTCGGAATCATCATAGGTGGAACTTTCTACAGAATCATGATGGGTTTCTTTGTCTTTTCTCTTTGAGGTGGTTGTCTTAAATTCTATAAAGTTAGTTCATAGTTATTCAACTGCTTCTTAATTTACCTTATTCTATTATTCATTCATTAAGATTTTTTCAATTAGATTCATCACTTCTATCTTTCTTATGTCTCAGGATTCTCATTTTGAAACAGAAGTTCCTCTCAATCTGTTTAGGTAGGAATTGAAGCAATCTCATAATCTTATCCTTGTTCTCTACTGGTTTCCCAAGAAGAATAATGGTATTTACTATTTCATTTAACTTGAGATAAATTTCATATGCAGGGTCATAATTCTTCCTTTTAAAATTATCATACTTAATAGTATAGGTATTTAATCCAATTTCATTAAAATTGGTTATTCACTTACTGGGAAATAGCCAGAGTATACGAAATGTCATATGTAGTTTTACAGACTGATATTCTATTGAATTCTTCATCACCTAGAGCATAGTACAATGCATTCATTAATTTATAGATATTAATTAATGTAGCATTAGTCAACTGAGACCATGTGTCCATATGAGTGGCATATAAGTCTTGTTATTCGTGAATTATATCCCATATTTCATGACCCATTCTCTCTAGATTCATTTTCATTTTTAAATTCTACTAATCATAGTTAGTTCCATTAATTAATGATGGCATGTTAGTATCAACGCCCCCAACTCGGTTATCCATAGTAAATTATAATTTAAATAACTAAAAAAATAGATATGATAAAAATTTTATGATAATTGGGAATAACTAAAATCTCAATTTAAAATAATATAAATAACATGAAAATTAGTCATGTTGGTAGATAAAAAAACTACCTTTAATAACAAATTTTGGCCAGGATATAGAGTCAATATGGGTGTCAATTGAGCTCCCACTTAAATGTTATGTTAAAAACATTATCATAAAAATAGCCAAATTTAAAATAGCGTAGATAATTAAGATAGTAGAGATATACATGTTCATTTGCACAACAAGATTCTCAAAGTTTGATTAGACCTTAGTTGAATTAGTGTAAAACACTTATCCAAACTTTGAATCTTTTTTAATGAATTAAATACATATATAAACCCACCAAAACTAACAATCTCTGTGAATGTTAAATAGTTTTCTATTTTGATGTTATAAGCACCGAAAAATAGATAAATAAAGTATTACAAAGTATAGTACACAACAGAGTTAAAAAATAGGTTCAATATTAATCCGAGACATAATCCTTTCTACATGGTTCTCACCTACCACAAATAAGTTTATATTAATAATAAAATTAATACACAACCTGTGTCGGGCATTAAAACAGTTTTTAAAAACTGCATTGTTCTCACAACCTCTACTACAATTCATTATGGATAAAACACACAAAAAATACACACACAGCCTATTCCAGGGTTACATGTGAAAAAAAGTGTAATTAATGTTTGGTGTGGGGATATTTGGTATCCTATAGTTCATGAATAGAGGATAGTGTGTATAGAAGACAAACACACACTTCATAGAAATGTAAGATAAAAAAATAGAGCTAATGTTATAAAGATTCAGATTATAAGGCACTATGTGTTTATAGTTCATCTATTGACTCCATAGAGTGAGTAAATTGTAATTCGAGTCTTTCTATGGATGTTTTCTCCAAAATAGAGTGTCTCCACTCCATGTTCTAGCTTCTAGGTACTGAGATGTTCTTCATCATTGTTTGAAACAGATTTGATAAACTATAAAAGTCAAGAATTAATTTATTCCCCAAAATGATCTTCATGAAGCTCTTGGGATCATAGTGTCAAAGCTGGTGTGTTCTCCTTGTTCTTCTGGTCAGTTGTGTAATGTCTCACTCTCATATATCCCACCTCGTTTCTTTCTACGTAAACTATTTTTATATTTGAGGTCTGACAATGTGATTAAGAAAACCAGGTGCAGTCTTCCTCAAACAACAAACTGTCTCTAGATATGGTCTCTTTATATGTCTACAATCAGCATTAATAGATGTCTGAAGCATTAAATTTAACAAATATGTTCGTTAGAATAAAATTAAGAAATCTACAATGTATGTAGTAGAAGAGTGGGTATCGGTAGACGGTCAGCAGTAGCCTTCTCAATGGTAGGCTTCATCAGTAGGATTTATTGGTATCCTTCATCGATAAGCTTCATCGGTAGGCTTCTTCGGTAGGATTCATCGGTATGCATCATTTGTAGGCTTCATCGGTAGAATTTTTCGGTTGTCTTCATCGGTAGCTTATTTCGGTAGGCTTCATTGGTAGCCTTCATCGGTAGGTGGCTTCATCGGAATCCTTCTTCGGTAGTCTTGTACTCATAAATCAACAGTAAGGTTCCTAGTTGTAACATCTATCAGTAACCACTATCGGTAACCTCTATTGGTAACCTCTATTAGTAACCTCTAGTGGTAACCTTTATCGGTATCCTTCTAGTGGTATATTTCCAACGGTAACCTTCCAGCAGTAACCTTCCAGCAGTATCCTCTATCGGTAACCTTTTTAAATAGATAAATTTTGCACTGTAATCTTAATAGATAGAACCATGAGATTAAATATACAAAGTTATTTCTTGATAGAAACTATACATATTAATTGAACCTGATAATCATATAAATGAAACTTGATTTAGGATTATAAAAATAGGTGAGTCCATCATTTACTCATAACATGTTTAGTTTTACTGAAGGTCGATGTGTCCCAGACTACTTGTACAATGAATCTAAATGAGTAATCCATCCATATAGAAATTCAAGGTGTGGAAATATATCATTGTAGAAGTATATGAATTGTTCCATTAATAAAATTTGGTAATCTTTTGTTATAAATATTTTTTAAATTAATGTCTTCTCCTAAATATTTGTAATTTTTGTCTCTATTTTTAAATGTTAATGATTTTTATTTACCATAAATTGTATGATTACATGTTAATTTCCATGTTCTTGTGGTGTTAGAATAGTAGAATACCTCTTTTATCATCAATTTGTATTGTTTGATGATTATCTTGAAAGATATATGATTTTAATTATTAATTAATTTTATATTATTCTTATCAAAGAAACATGGAATTTGAATTTCCCCACTCACCTTATTAAAGTTGATAAAATTATTTACTTTTTAAAGGATAATAATAGGACAAGTACAACATTTTATGATTCTCCCACACAACTAAATGCTTTTTGGTCATGTTATATCCTAGGGTATGTCAACAATTATCATTATAAAGAGAGTATATATTTAAAAATGTAGTAATATATGAAATCATCATGGAGTTAAACAATGTTATTTCACCCTTATTTATCGTAGTGTTTTATTGTTTGAAGGGAGGGTATATTCCTATTTCTCCTAGGATATTTAAAATAGAATAACATGAAACATACCAACCTAGAAGGTGAAGGGTGTTTCTTATTATTTAAGAATATTTTATTTTAATTCATTTACTTCCACCAAGTTCGTATATTTCTATAATATATATAACTGGTTGAGTGATGGTCAACATGCCTAAATATTGGATTAATAATTTATTATGGAATAAAAAAATCATGAGAATAAAGTAATTATAGTTTCCAAAATTCATTTTTTCAATATCATTAATATGGCTGGGGATGTAAAAGCATATATTACTTTTTAATAGGATCCTTTTTTTGGCTATTTCAAGAGACATGAAAATTTATGATTTCCCTCCACTAAATTCTCGTGGATATGAGTTATTACAACGGATTACAAAGGTAATAAATTATACATAAAATCGTCAAAGGTTTCTACTATTAAAGAGTAATTTTATCATATCATGGTGAATATATAATTGTATAACTCTATATAGTCATGTATTAATTTATAGAATTTCAAATTTCATGGTTAAAATCATTCAAATGTTTTAAATGTTCTTCTATAGTTTAGTCTCTTAATTTATTTCATGCTGATTGGATTTATGAAAAATATGGTTTTTAGTAGAAAATTATTACACTTTTCAAAATTTATCTTATATAAAGACATATAGTAGCTACCAAGGATGTCTCCTCATGAAACATGTATAAAAGAGTTAATCTATATTAATAAATTGAATTTTCTATTATTATAGATTATATATTTTTTAAATAAATTTATATGGATATAAAAGAAATTTATTTTAATTTTTTTAAAATAGATTTGAAAAATACATAAAATTATAAATGATAGCGAGAAATAATAAGAAACAGGAATGTTTACATAAATATTATAGTGATGATATTAGTTAGATATCTTAGTTCAATCAAATTTCATTACTTAAAATATATTTACTAAAAAATAACCAATTGAAATAATTCTAATCTCATCTAAGGCAATACATTCGACTCAAAAAGTGATGGTCATCATCTAAAATTTCAATTTTAACTTTTTTTAATTAGAATATAGTCGAGGAACTCAATGATAATGGAAATATAAGACTCAATTATACTCTCACTGTGCCCATAATTCTAAATTGATAATTTTTATTTAAACAAATCAATCTATTAACCTCTAAATTGACTGAGTTAATTGAATATACTCAATAGACAACACTCAATTAAACATTGTGTCAATAATAAAATGGAATGTAAATGAAGAACATAAAATAAGAGAAATTATTCTTCATAAACATCAATATAATGTTCAACATACCTAATTATGGAATGAGATTATAGTAGTGGATCAAGAAATAAAATCCCAGAATGAAATCACCATTTGAAAATACATGATTAAACCACATGACATATAGCCACTTAAATTCATCAATCATAAATAACCTCCAATATTTATCTGCATTGGAAACTCTAGAGGCTCTCTGGATTATCCTATAGAAGTTTCTCCCATCATACATCTTAAAAAATGTATGTATATATTGCTGTCCACTTACCCTATACAAAATAAAGAATCCCAACTTAGTCCCCCTTTTTAATTTTATCCTACTTCCCATTTATGTTAATCTTATAATCTAACAACTAATATATAAAAACAATATTAAATTTTCATTCCATCTATTGAATCTGATTTCTAATTCATATAAATTATTTAACAACACATAAAAACATAAAATAAAAATGATTTATAAAATAAATCATCAAAAATATATGAGGGTATCTTCATTCAATGAAGGTTTATTAAAAAAATTAGACAATATCATTAAATGGTAATGATAACCTACTTCATTAGTTTAGATTCACAAAAAAATTATCTTTCTCATATGAAAAATCATTTCATTTTCTTCAATAAACATTAACGAGAAATTTACAGAAACATGAATTCATTCCTATTGAAATTCTTTGTCTATTTATCTTAAAGATTTGATATCAAAAAAACCATTCTCAGATGGATATCAATCCATTGCACCATCATAAGTCTCAAATTATTAATATTAAAGAGAGGTTCAACTAAAATAAAAAAAACTAAAATCATAGACATCAAAACTCAACAATCATGTAATGATCAACATTTTTATACACTATTGATCCAAACATCAGTGATTTTAATAAGTTTATATTTATCATTACTGGATTTGAATGATTAATTTTAAAATACTAAATCATTAGTGAGCTAGAAAACAATGGGATATTTAGAAAAAAAATCGGCTGTTGATTTATCTTCATCAAGGAAATACCTCTTATTCAATCCTGGATGATTATACTCTCTCAATTCTGTTTTGAATTTTTCAATAATTTTTTTTACTAAATTCAATGTTCTCTTTGACATCAACACATCAAATACCAGCTCAGGTTAGGATTCGTTTGATTCAAACATAAATGTGGTAACATGGGGATGTCTTTTTAATCATCGAGTTCTTCATACTCCTTTAAATGTGATTCAATGTGTACACAAGTTTTTATTCATCAACACATCACAATCTCAATTTAGCATTTTTCATTGTGATTAAATTTGTTGTCCCATAAATCATTTTACCAATAGACTCAATCTATCGGGTCACGAGGATTATTATTTATAGGTATCAATATTGGAATGCTCTAGTAGTGAAACACCACCAGACCTGTGATTGGAGATCAATGTTTAATCTAAATTGGGGAATATTCATTGGATATCATAGGCTATATTTTTTGCATATATCTCAGAATAATATATGATTTGGGACATATAAACTATGTCTATTAACATAGACAATTAAATTATATACATTCATTGACTGAAAAAATCTATGTGGGTGTTATTTTGAATTAACCTATGTTGGATAAAGTTCCATATTTCATAACATGGAATTTGGCCAACTTCAAAATTTGTTAATTGTGTTTAAAAAAATTTTCCTATGTTGTACCATCTTTAAAATTACAACTATGAGGAAGAAAATTCTAAAATTTTATATTTCATCACTCCACTGAAGAAAAATAATTGAATTAAATAATAACTCAATAGCTTATATATTCATCAAAGAATAAAATAAGTAACCCTTTTTAACTACTTAAATACATAACTAAAAATAATATATATGAAATTCGTACTAAATATTAATCAATAATAACCAAAAACCAAAATAATAAACTACTTAATTATGTGTCAAAATAATTAATCGATAAACAACATTAGAGAGTTAAATAATAAGTCAATGTCAATAATTATTTATTTATTTATGAAAAATTATTTAAAATAATAATTACTAAAATATAATTAAATAATAAAAATTATAATTATATAAACAAAATGGGGATTAAAATTAGATAAATAAGATGAAAATTAATTAATACACTATGATTTATATTTTAATATAATCTTAAAAATTACTAATAAACTAAAATTAAAACCAAATTATAATTAAAGGATTAATAAAAAATTACTTATTCATAAAAATCACTAATTTTGGAGTATTATTATTTTAACAATAAATTATTACAAAATATAACTAATCAATTAAGACATTATTTTAACAAAAAAACATAATTAAATAATTGATCTTATTTGGATAATTATTATCCTAATAATAGTACAACAAATTCCCCCAAACTAGTTCATTTATTTTTCTTTAATAATGAAAAAATTCAAAACTAATAGAATAGAAAAAAATTTAAAATTTAGAAACTAGATGTCCACAAAAATTTTTGTTTTAAATCTTCTTCCCATAAGGAATTTTTTCAATCAATGAAAAATTTTATTGAAAATAAATTTAATATTTTCTATTGGAAAACAGATTGATCCTCTATAAATATAATTGGAACTGATCATTTGAAATAATTTTTTGTTCATTTAAAATCATTTTTTAATGAAATTACATAATTATGTTTACCTCTTGGATATCATACATAGATAAGAAAAAAAATATTGATAGACTATTTAGATTAGAAGGGTAAACAAATGAAAATGTATTTTAAACAAGTAATCCAGCATCATTATGAATAAAATAATTAATTCAACATAAAATTTTATTTTTTTTCATAATTAATATTAATATATAACATATATGTTTGAATCCAAATATATATATTTAGGGATAAGTAATTTTTTTATATAATTCCTCAAATAATTTACCAATAACAATCACTTTCGAAGAGGGAAGTAAAAAATTTATTACTCGACTATATTCAAGGGGTATTAGAGAAATATCCTATTTAATATTCTTAAAAAACATTAAGATGTTAGAAAAATTATCCAAAATTGAAAAGGATTCATTTAAAAATGATTAGAAAACAATTTTTTTGGCTTTTTAATGGGTTAATATTGTGGTATATTTTAGGAAATTAATTGAACCTTTCAACTGCACTAAATCATAACACTATCCTAAATGTTGAACAAATAAAAAAGAAACATTAAAATTCAATTGAAATGTCCATAATAAAAATGTAAATACTATAAATTAAAAATATATTCAAAGGTATAAAAGAAAATAACTATAGTTGTTTACCAAAAAACACAAAAAATATAAACTCATAGAATTAACATATGTTACATAGTATTTACCCCGTCAAAAAATAATTAAATAAATAAAATAGGTATTAGAGTGAATGTTCATGGTTTTATTAAAAAATTAGAATCAGAATGATAATATTTATAACTCATACATAGCAAAAAATAATCTATTTAATTAAAGAAACCTTCATGTTAAAACAAAAAAATCATCATTATAATACTATACATTTTTATCTAATTTAAAATGGTTATATTAAATGATGAAGTAGAAGCATATAGAATTTATTAACATAAAAATGTGAAAAATTTTAATAAAAAACTAACTAAATTTGATTGCATATTTTCAATTATATAATATCACAAAACACAATTTATATATTTTTTACTTAAAATATTATGCTTGACTTGTAGACTCCTAAAAATTATATAATATTAGATTTAGATATCAATAAAATTAAACTACAATATATGTTACCAAATTTTAATAATAATGGTTTTTGATCCTATTTTTTTAGCTTGTAGCTTCGCATGATAATTGTAAATTTAAAATTTTCTACACTAATTAGATATCCTTTGACACTTTTTGGGAATTTGAGAGAAATGTTGGTTCATACCATAAAACTAATCAACATGTTGCAGTATTACACTTCATATTAAATTTTCATTTATCATCATTGAAAACAAAGATATCACCCCATGAACACATAATTACTATTTTACTATAATATGAATTTTCAAAATAGATATTAAGATAAATGTTTAAATAATTTTATTAAAAATTAAGACTACAATGGCATATAAAAAAGCATGGATTTTATATAAAAAATGAGGGGAAGATACTAACAAATTAATATTTATATAGTAAGTCATAAAAACCATGGTTCTCTCCCATATCATAACTAATTTAAAGTATTCAAAACTAAATACCCTCCCAAAAACAAAAATCAATCCATATTCATTTTTAGGTTGTGAGTAATCATTAACTACTTCTTTTTTTGTAAGAATCTTTTATATTCACTCAAGATCTCTAAATCCATAGAAGTTGTAAAAAACCTCCATGAATGGAAAATATTTAACAATATGATGTTATTTACAAATGGATTAAAACCCCATAATTCCATTTATAGATCCTATAATAATAGATAATATCTTAGCATGTCCTCTTTAAGGACCATCTTCGTTCCTTACTAGCTCCACCACAGTTGGTGTTGTATAAGGATCAGACAATGATGTAATAATTTCACTAATTGACAAACTAACACATAAACACTCATAATAAATAGATTCTAATGAAATTAGTGAACTCCTAAGGGGCTAATATAGAAACTTATTATGCTCTGTGAAATGGAACTCTTCCTAAAAATAGTATAGTGGACTAAAGATTTAAATTTTTTCATGAGTATAAAAACTATATAGGAAATTTTTTATCACACTATTCAAAACTAAATATTTATTTTCAACTCCATTATAGATAGTATAAAAAACTCTTTCCCAAAATTTATAAATTCCAAATGAATTAATGCATTTTAAAATTAGAATGATCAACTACCAGGTGTTCAATTTGAATATAAATCATTTGTTGTTGATGTTGTATAAAATCATGAAATTACTCTATGGAAATCCATTTAATCATGTCAAATTATTTTAGAGAGTTGTTTCTGAAAAAAAAAATTCATTGATTTAATGATGAAAAAATTTAACATATTACTTAAAATCATAGAAGAAAATTTAAATTTATACATGGTTATATTTTAAAAAGTAGTTTTCAAATATTTTTCTCATAATATTAATTTTTCATATCAATTAAACCTTCCAAAATCAATATACAACACATAAAATATTTAAGGTAAAAATATATATTTTAACATTGAAAAAAAATATTCATGGGATATTTCTAGATAAACTGAACTCCTATTATCATATTGGATGAAATGAAAAATTTTGTATATCTCTCCAAAAGGTATATATTAATTTATGGAATAAGGTTCATATATTTATTGAGCCTCTAAAATCTTACATATCATCTTCAACATTATTATTAAACCAACACTAGGTTTAAAAAATGTACTTGAATCATTATATTTAATAGGAATACATTAACTAATTATTGAAGAATCATTCTGTCCAAAATTGATGTTCTTCCTACCGTTGAATATTATTTTGTGTGAATACATATAGATAAGAAATTTACCATATTGAGTAATTTGTTTCATAGAATCAAAAAAATGAATTTTTACATAAAATTTTATATATTAACCAATTAAATTATTATAAATTTTATCTGTAAATAATTTTATTCTTGGAGGGATATCAAAGGGATAATGTGGTAACTCCTAATAAATTTTCAGTTCATTATCATCTTTTATCTCCCTTTGTAATATCACATTGAGATTTAAAATTCCATATAGGTTTTTTCAAGATAGATCTCATTCATTAAATTTTATATGTCTTTTTCACCTTGTTCATGGACAATAGGTTCATGAATTGTAATAAAATGTTGTAAAAAATATCATAATATTATTTAAGTTATTTGATAACTTTTTATAAGCTCATTCAAATGATTTTTGATTTGATTCAATAGTAGAATACATGTTTTCAAGATCTTGATCACTTTTTCTTTATGGTGATTATATATCGGGGATTTACAACATAAAATTATTCCACTTACATTATCATTTCTTCCCAGGTTAACTAAAAATGTTGTGATAAATTAAAACATATTTTATTATTTAAATCACTGATTTCATTTTCTATTTTTCAATTTATTCACCATAGATTGTAGAAATAATTAATGTTTTTTTTAATTTATTTTTTATTTTTAAAAATTTGATAACATTGTGAATCAATTTATTAATTCATTTCTTGTATATGGTATTCTTGATTTCAAATGACATTGAAATTTCATCCACATTGGTTTCGAAATTGATTTTAATTTTACATAATTTTATTATAAAAATTGTTGGACTATAAATTATCAATTATTTAGTTATTTGGATTGAATCACATTATTTTATTAGTTTTTACAGAATTAGTTGAACATTGATTAGTGTGGCATTAGTAGATTGAATATTATTGTTTATGAACTTTTAGTCTAGAATTATTGGAAAAGGATTTTTTGGAATGATCTCATTCAAAACATTATATATTTTTTTAAATGAGAGAAGTGATCATAAAACTCATTATTAACATAACCAATTCAATAATTTTTATAAATTGGATATATTGGTACTTGCATGGATTGTGAATAAAATTAAGTAGTCAATATCCATTTCATTATTTATAAAAGTTCACTTAACTAATTATTAGTATGGAAATTATCATAAATGAAGGTAGCATCATTTATATCCATAGTAAAATGAATAAATATTTTTGTTCTAGACTAATATAAATTCCCATACATGATAGAAATTAGATTTAAATCCCTAATATGAGTCATGTATATTAATTCATGTTTTGTAAAATCATCTATAATACATTTATACATCAAAAGAAATATTTTATTAGAATATAACATAATTAAAAGATAAAAAATGTGGTGATGAGGAAAAATAAAACAAAATTCCTTAAATATCTTAGAATATCCATGTAGTTTATCACCTTTAGTCACCCAAATCATGTCAATAATATTTATATGGGAGGCATCCCTAAAATAATGGAAATTTATTTTTATGAATATATTATTTATTTGAGACCCATTTCATATGAAATTTGATTGAGAAAAGAGAAACCACTTTTTAGATAATCCATCTATGAAAAAATGTAAATCTCCCATCTTAATTATGTCTTCATTAAACCTTTTAGTTTCATACTAATACATACCCTAGGTAAATATTAGTGGTTCTTGGGAGGTTCTTCACCAAAAATCTCATGAAATATTTGAATATGATGAATCAATCTTAATGTTAGTTTAAAAAATTTATCTATTTAAACGTATCATAAGAATTTATATAGGTTTTCAAAATATACAGCAGCTATCTACTTCATCATTATCTTGATAAACATATTCACCAAATATTAAATGTTTTTTGTTTTGGTAAAAAAAAAAATTTTGATGATTTTTGTGTTGATTTTTCATCATTATCATGATTTTCAATTTCAATAACTTCTTTTTTGTTTTTTTTCAAATATTGTATTACCTAAATTTTATTAGTTTAATGGTTTTAAATTTTTAAACTACTTTTGGACATAAGCACAATTATTTCAATTTTTAAATGTTTTTTATTTTCGGTAAAAATGATAAATTATAATTTTATAAAACCCATTAAAAGCCTACATAATAATGTTTCTAATATTAAAAAATGTAGACTATTATTATTATATATTTTATAATTTCAAAATTTACCCTAACTACTATAATATATATGAAAACATGATTGTATCTTTAAAAGACTTCCATATATTAGTTACTCTGTCATGATTTACTTGATATTGTAATTTATTATTATTTTTTGATTTATATCGATGAAAACCAAATTTTATTTATTTTATAAATATATGTAATTGAAATGGTAAAACAAATAATTCTGTCTAAAAAGAAATAATAATAAATAATATGCTTATATATTGATAGTGGTTGACACATTAAGTAAGTCTATAGGTTTAATCATACATCATTTCATAAAAACTATTTTCTTGGAAAATATATCTACGAATTAATTAAAATATCATGTTATGCATTTTATTAAAATAAAAAAATATATTTTCACCAACAAAAATATCTATTTTATATATTTTTATAGGATTTATTTGAGGTATTCAATGAACCTCAATCACTAACACTCAATTATGTTTCCAATTTCTTTCCAATTTTTGTTCTATATTATATAAAATTAATCATTCAAATGAGTCTTTTTAAACCACAAAATTTCTGAGTAAAAATCATCACTCCATGAAAATCAAAATCCATTTATCTATTTTATAACCAGAAAACATAATATAGATGGATAAAATGAAGTGGTATAAATTATTCTCACTAAACATTGATTGAATATTCATCTTAAAAAATTATTGTGGGGGAATATAGTATATGATCCTGGAAATAATCTCAAAAAGAATTAATCACTAAAGTCTACAACATCGTTCCATAATAAATATATCCCATCATAATCAAGAATATTTTTGAGCCACCAGTTTATTAACAACTTGTAATATTATATCATCTCTAGAAATGATCCTCCAGATTTTTGACCGATATCTATAATATCAAAAGGTCTATATTATTTGTATTTTATTCCCATATCAGTAATACTAAATCCACACATAGTCAGCCTTTATATTTTTTCCTCTAATTCTAAATATCCAATTATAATAGTAGTATTATAATAGATAAAAAATAAATTAGTTATTTTGACATTCTTTCGATGGAATTATTCACATAACAATAATTTCTTAACTAACTCTCAAAAATTGCACAAAAAATGAATTCTAATACAAGTCTTAAAAAATTCCACATGGAAGTCTTTAGTATACTAATTTGTCATAAAAACTATAAAATATTTTAAATAATATTGGGTAATCTATTGAATAAGATTATTACCACAACAAGATAATATTTTAAAATTGAATAACAATTTCAACATCCTCGATTAATGATTATAGAAAATTCAAATATCAAGAATCAAGTCCTCTTAAAGAATTTAGTCATTCATATGTATTCTTAAATAATAATCAACACATCCTTTATAATCTTGTGTATCATAAATGTTTTTTTCAATGTATTTATTATCTAATCATTAAAACAAGGTTCAATTACAATGAATATTAACACACCAAAACTTACAAACATGCATACTTGACCATGGGTTCATTGTAATTTTTCTCAATAGATGCTGGCCCGAAAATAATTTATCTTCTTATTCATATAATCATCATCAATGGATTTGGAAGATTCATTTTCATGTTATTAATATAAAATGATATAGGAAACAATGTGATATTGATATAGTTTATCTTACTTATGTGAAAATAATACCTTGAAGACTCTTCAATATGGAAGGATATCATCATCAAGATTATGAGATCAACCTCTTTATATATGGTTTCTAATCAGTCAGTGGAGGCATTGTATGGATTCATCAATATCATTTTCTTCCATACATTTCTAAAAACCTTTGATTCAAATTCATTATTTTTAATCGAATATCTATTGTTGTGGCATAGTGGGTATCATTTTCTCACAATGACATCATCCTTGTTATATTTATTCATATCAGATTCAATTTCTTTCAAAGGTAATAAAATTAAACATTCCACCTACCATATTTATCTCAATTCTATATTAATATAATTATTGTAATAGAACACCTTTGAACAATGGACTCATTTATCTGACATCATGTAGATTCTCAATTATAGAATAAAACATTAGCATGATTTTGTGGTGACACAACATAACCCGGGCTGTTTAATATTGATATAGAAGCCCATTTGGGGTTTATTGACATGGGTTTTGTCCTGTATGACTTTATAATATTTCAATGAATATTTGTTTCACCATAAGTTGATTCTTCATGGGATTTCAAAGTGCAGAGATCCTTGGTTAAATTATTTTAAAAATATAAAATATTTTTTTCAACATGTATAAATTTTCATTAAAAATTTGAAAAAATCCGGCTAAGATTTCCATATAAAAAATATAATTCCATGGTTGAATTAAAAATTACATTTTTACCCATGAAATGACATATAATTTGATAGTAGTGGGTTAATTGTTTATGTCGAGTAGTGAGGGTTTTAAATGGGTGATATTTAATTAAAAAAAATTATTATATATCTTATCCACATTTTTTGGAAACTAGTATAGATAATGTGAAAAACTCTTCAGATTGATGTGACAGATGAACTAATATAAAACAACATTGATGAGGCATCATTAATATTTGATCTTGATGGTGATCACTCTTGGATTATATTATAGTGGCGTCAGAGTGTTGATCAGACCCTAAAGCTTCAGTGTATCTCCATTAGTAAAGAAATTTTGAGTTTTAATTCAAGGATCCTATTTATATGCATTATTATATGTCTCTTGATCACTATTATGACAACTAAATTCCCCCAAGGCATGATCAGTATGTTTTGGGGGGAAATTGAGGTGATTTGGGCGGCTTATAAAGAATTTTTGGTCACCCGACATATAGTTTTTGGTAACAAATCGTGGAATTTTTCCCATTCGGGGAATGTAAAATTTGTGTGACTAAACACTATGTACAGGGGTCCCACAACATACTTTTAGCCTAGGTCATACGACTAATGGACCTCAACATAGTATACATGTCACATGTTTTGGCATTGTAGAAGTATACAGACCATGACAAAGAGAAGTGGTGAAGTACACGAGGATCTATAAGTTAATTGTTTAAGAGACAATGTTGATATAAAATTACCGGTATCAGGGGTACAAATTTTGTGTGAGACACATTTGGAAAATCAATGGGTGGAGGAACATATCTCGAGGCCTTGGTGTGGATGGAAATGTTATGTACAACATTTATATGGCATGTAAGCTCACATGGCCAACTAATCCATGAATGAAAGGACACGTGTACGTGTTTATATATTGTCACATATAGTTTGGACCAACATACATGATGTGTAACCTTATTGGAGACTACCTACAAGCCAATATCCTTCTCTAAGGATTATGTTTAGGCCTATGAGTAACAAATCATGATCATTTTTATTCTTAGAACATGATTATTCTCTTCATAGTGGACTTTGATAAATGGATTTTTGTGATTAAATAATAAAGTTTCATTAAATGTTATTTATCATGGGCATTTGTTAGAAAACATTAATGGGAAAATTTATGGGTTGGTGTTGTTCCCGTTTATATTAGGATATGGGTCCTCTACACTCTTTAGGATGGTTGAACCATGCCCCTATGTCAAAATAGGCATTGGGTCAGCTACATATAATTATGTTAGTATTTGAGTCATGATGATCAATATACACATTCCCATGATGACTGAATGATATAATATATAATATGGGTTTACCAGTGGGACGTTGGTACTAATAATCTCCTATCATATATGGTTACCGGTTTTCCAGCAATGTCCCAAGACTAGATGCCACATAATAGGTTCCTCGAGACTGGTGGACTATAGGGAATCATGTTCATATCCCCAAATTCCAGAGGTTTTCAATTAGAGGTAAGGGCCCAAGGGTGTGTCTTTGGGGATAGTATTCCCTCATTAAAAATGTGTAGTGTGGTGGAAAAATATAAATAGAAGTAAATAGTAGATGAAATACAAGTAAACAGAAGGAACATATGAATGTAGATACAATAGTAAAAATAACTCATATAACATGAATAACATACATGCATAAAATTGATGATGATATGTCATGTATCTAGAAATATAGAAAACATGGATACAAGATAGATGTGAAAACATGTTCCAAAAAAATCTAGAGGTATTAAAAATATTATCCCAAAAACCCGAGCTCAAACACCATCATTTGCAATGAAGATCTATCCAAAATTTCTGGAAATCATGTTTTCAAATCCATTTTATTTTCAATATCAATAGATGTATTAATGTATGCTACTATGGGGTAACAAACCGAACCCAGAACAGTTGTGAGAATAATAATAATAGACCACCCCCAATGAAGACTATAACATCCAACCTATTAAATGGAAATGTAATAGTGAACAAGCATGCATATATAATTAAAAGAAGTGTATTGTAACAAAATACCCAAGTAACATCTTCATCCCCTTGTTGGTGTACAAAAATAACTGGTCCACTAATTGATTATCACGTTTTTATAAATAATTTACATGTTAACAATAGTAAATCTTCAAATTTATGATAAGGTAAATAGTAATTAAAATAAATAATGAATTTAAAAGGTAATAAAAAATTCAATGAATGCCTGAAGGGCCACTAAATCAGTAATAATTATAGTATGGATATGTGTAAGAGTGTATTACAAGAAGAATATACCAATACATTCAAGAATATGATGCATTCAAAATAAAAGGTGATAATCCATGGTAAAGGTTTTCTTAATAGATATGGGTCCCTATGGGATGTAAACATGGAACCTACTAGTCAATGATGAATCCTAGGAGTGTATCCAATGAACCTTTTTATACTATACATGGTATCATATTGTGTCATATTGGGCATCCAAAAATAGAAAAGGTTCATAATCTCTGTGGGTCTCTTCCAAAGATATCCATGTCCTTGAATAATAATGGTGTTCTGTAGTGACAATTTAAAGACTCAGAAATTTCATGGAATTTTTTTTCTTAATTTCATTGAGAATTTTTACGAGTCTGTGGCTTCTGACAACACTTGATTCTGGGGACCAGTGTGCTCAGAATAAATTTCTGAAGTTTAGCTCGGGTACGTTCAGTAAATGAACAAGCTGTTTTTTCAATACTTTGAACCGGTTCTCGGAATTGAAATCAGTGGGCACTGATGAACTCGCAATGCCGGAAATTTCTTAAGAGAACCTTTACCGTAGTCACATTTGTGCCGGGGGAAATGTTTTTTATTCGAGTTTAATTAAATAAGTAAATAAAATTGTTGTAAGAATTTATTTATATATCAACGGTGGTTAAATCCTTCAAAGGGGAGTTATGGGTGGGACCCACAACCACCTTACTACCCTTGTGTGGATATTTGGAAGGTGGGGCCCACACGAGCTCCAACGTTCCACCTTCCATAACACCTTCCAAACCCCTCTTAAAAACTCCCCAAATATCTCCCTTAAACCCCTTTTTAACTAAATTGTCAATGTTGACAACTCAACCATTTATGAGACCTCTTCACTTTATCCTCTCCCATTAATTCATGACAACACCTTAATTAATAAATTGAATCCTCCAATTTAATAAATGAGGTGTTTGAATTTTGAAATGGATGTGTTAATAAAAATATTAGCCAAGCCTAATATTTAATTAGGGGAGGAGCCTTTTTGATGGGAGGGGGATCCACTGGAGAACTTCCTCTCCTTCTTCCATTGTTTCACCACCACCATGGTTCCATCTTCTCCAAAGAGACACCGATAAATGAGCAAGGATCAGTAGCGTGGTGTGGGAGCAACGATTTACATGTACTTCGACGTCTTCCCTGCATCAGATCCAACGAACAAAATTCGAGCTGGGATCAAAGTCACATTACGGAAGCGACGAACGCCAACGATAGTTGTCACCATTATCTATTAACTTGTGAATATGTCAATGAGCTGACTTCTGCCCTTTCGCGACACCGTCATCCCCGATTCTCGACTACCACAGATCATTCTCGAGGTCGGGGGTTTTCATTTATAGTGCATTTGTAATTTATACCCTCGTGCATGGTTATTTAATTGAAGGGTGTTTGTATAATTTATTTTGAATAAATTATACCCTTATCATTAATGACTAAAAGATTAAGCCTCTAATTCGGAGGGCACGAGATAACGAACAAGTCGGACCCTCCGCTGGTTGTTCTTTTGAGCGCGGATTAATGGGAGATGATGAAAAGGGACTGTGACGGTGTTTGAAAGCCATCGTATTAATGTTCAGGACCTGAGAAGACCATCGGTGCAAACAGAAGATAAAATGGACCACCGGAGCAATTTTGGTGGCCCGCAGAAGCTCCTGGCGGCGCGAGTCACCCGCGCGGCGACGTCGATGACTGTAGGTGGCGGCGCCCTGCGCGCCGCCAGAGGAGACCAGCCCTGGAAACAGCCATGGTGGTGTGACACTGTGGATCCCATGGCTGTGCGGGATCCTGGGACTACTTTGGGGGAGTGCTTTGTGCCACCAGTGTCAATTAACCCCCCCCCCCCCGCTCTAAGCATTTCACTTGGCCAAGCTGGCCGAGCCAGCTCCCCCGGCCTGGCTGCGGCAGGCCACATGGGTCGGGACATGCTAGCCAGGCCAGGCTACAAAGGCTGGGCCAGGCTGTGTTGGCTGGTCCGGGCTGCTCCCGACCGGGCCAAACCCGGTCCCGGTTCCGGTCGACCCGTTTGGGGGAGACCCATGTGGTGTTGGGCCGGGTGGGACAGGGCCCAGAACCCCTGTTTTCGGACTATCATTAGTTAAACGCACATAACATGTGTTGTAGAACTCTGATTGACGCATCGTCAAGTGCGTAGGATTCCTCGGATAAAGAAGGTCATTTCAGTATTTTATACTCAAGGTTTCGGTGAAGTTATGATACGGACGGGTTGGTTCGAAGTCGAAACTAACCGGGCCCTCGGATCGGAAACTCTTATAACATGAGGACCGGATGTCTGATTGACCTGTCATCAACTATGTTGGATTCCACTTAAAGAGAAGGTTCTTTTGGAATACTCCACCTGAGGTTTGGATAAATATGGAATAGGGTTAGGTTGTATTAGCTTATAAACCAACTGGGCCCCTGGAACAGAAAAGCCAATAACTCACAAACCGGACGTCTGTTTGACGAACCATCAGCGGATTTGGTAATATCATTGAGAAATGGTTTCTTTGAGTATACCCATGAGAGATTGGTGTACTATTGAGATATGGTTGGGTTATTTTGTACACAAATCAAATCGGGCCCCTGGAACGGAAATGCTAATAACTCACAGACCGAGCATCTGATTGATGCGCCGTCTATTGAGTTGAGACCACTATGATGAGGCGGTCCTTTTTGATACTTCTACATGAGACATTGTGATACCTAGAGTATAGACCAGAAGCTCGTGAAGCAGATCCTCCCAGAGCTGATCATACGGAGTACAGAGACCTTGTAGCTGGCTGAGACCTGATGACTATTGTCCGATTTGAGTCGGAGTGACTTTACTAGCCCAGTGGGGAGTACTACTGTTTTTGGGTGGCATGCCCACAATACTCGACATAAGGAGTACCTATGTAGGCTATTAGGGGGAGCACTACTGTGTTGGAGTGGCAGACCCATGGTGGGAGCACTACTGTGTTTGGGTGGCAGACCTGCGGTACTCGACAGGAGCAGTACCACAATAGTCTAAGGTTTGTGAGCAGTGCCTCGTAGTCGTTACAGGATCACCGCACTTGATAGAGGAGGAGATCTTCAGCAGTAGGGGTCTCGATATCATTAATGAAAATTATGGTTGAGCTGATTCATTGAGCTTTGTGTTTTCCTCATTATTGAGATGGGATGCTTGATAACTTAGGTATATGTATGGGAATATACCTAAGTAAAGGTTATCTGTTGAGATCTTTCTTTTTCGTTTATCCTTATTGGATTTATTGAGACATTGAGGGTCGTGGGGTCCCTACTGAGTATCGTTATACTCACCCCTGCACGGGCTATACCTTCAATTCGTTGTGTTGGATGCAGATGACGTGCAACACTGATCATGGTTGAGGCTTGTAGAGCTTAACGGTACCTTGAGGTGGAATTCATGATGAGAGGGTACCCGAAGGTGGAATTCACTATGAGACGATACCCAGAGGCGAGAGATAGATGTGGATAGCTGATGTGGACATCTGTTCCTACGCTTCAGGTAGGAATTTCAGAGGATGATCCGGGAGTAGCTTGATACATTCCTGATGTTTGTATTATCCTTGTACATTACTGTTGGACTTGTATTTTCGGCCCCTTTGTACTTTCATCACACTTGTTATACTACTTTACATAGTGGTTGCTTCCGCTTGTACTATAGTTGTGTGTTTTTACATTTCATAATGGTAATTTCTTCCCTTTTTATCGGGATTTATGCCTTTGGTGCTAGTCGCCAACCCCTGGCCTATGGAAGGCGGGCTTGGGGTAGTCACGGCATGGGCACAAGAGACAGGTCATGAAAAATTGGTATCAGAGGAGTTGGTTCTACCCTATAACTTATAACTATGATATTTTCTTTTCTGTGAAGAAATAGTGTAATGTGTACCGAGTGTGGTATTCAGTTCAGGGAGTCTAGTGTTGGTGCGACAACCGACGTATCCATACACTAGGACCTTGACTTCTGATTTCGGACTTAGTGCACAAAAACACTGATTGCGTGTGTATTTCCAAAATTTTTCTCTAAGTCAGCTCAAACCAGGTCAGCTCACCTGGTTTAAATCTTTTGATTATGTCACATCTATTCAGGATGTCTCCACGTAGACTGTCAGTTGGATTTTCGAGATAGTACACGATTACGGTACAATAAGTGACGAGGGTCCATTGTAGGGCCATCTTTCTATGTTGTCATCTTTAGGTGGTGTACCAGTTGCACCACCACCCATTAGGAAGATGATTCCACCAGCTATACTAGAAGACAGTGCATGCGGACTGAGCGCATTGCACAAGTTCCAAAACTAGATGCCTCTGAGGTTATGAGGCAAGACATATTCCTAGGCAGCAAAGGAATGGATGGAGGCGATTGGTAGAGTTATAAAATTAGTTTAGACACTATTATAGTATATGGAGATCTTTTCTACTAGTGTTTCCCAGTGAGGGACCATGAGGTAGGTCTGCATAGTGATGGTACTTCGGTACGTGGACCGATGTCTTAGATAGTACCTTTGGGTAGTGTGCCAGCTATATCACTACCTTTTAGTCCGCAGTTACATCTAGTGGTACTAGTAGATGACACATGTAGACTTAGTGCCTTACATGTATTTCATCATCATATACCCCTTAGGTTCCTAGGTGAGTCTGACTCACAAGCGGCTAAGGAATGGCTTGAGGAAGTGGCTGAGAGTTTTCTAGAGCTTATATAGCTTCGGTAGGATGACATGTTGGTAGTTGAGTAGTCATTGAGGCATACTGATCATTCCTGGTACTTGATTACTACGATTCGATCAGTGCTTTAGATCTCGGACCTCTGAGAAAGGTGTGTTTAAAGGATATCTGATCCATCACTTTTCCTATATGAATTCATACTTATCTTTGTGTGCTAGAGGGAACATTGTGGTTGAGAGTTCTTTGGCTGAGTGGATATAGCCATTAAAGGTTAGCAGTGGGAAAGCATGAAACTGGCGCAAGTCTCAGAGACTTGGGCGTGTAAAAATGTTTCAATAAGAGGAAGTGTTAAGGAGAGATGAATCTGCAGAGCATTAGATGTGGAAGCAGATCTGGTAGAGCAGTATGAGGTGGTCTAAATTCTGACATGCTACAACCACCCGCCTTTGTAATCCCCGCCTGGCTCAGTGAGTAGGAGGGTAGGGGAAGAGAGTAGCTACATGCGGTCAAGGAGTGTGAACCAAGGGATCTAGGAATGATTCAAAGTACGGTCTATGTCTACTACTAGCTGCTGTAACAACAGACATTGATACAAATCATTTCATTCATCCCCAAATATTTTCCCAGACCTATAGTTTCCGATTAAAGTCGCTGACTTGACCCTCACATCTGGAGATATATTTGAGAGGAGTCTCGATAATCACGCTTACACCGACAATGTGATCTGACCCTTGAGGCGAGAGTTTCGGTTGAAACATATTTTTGGGGGCGTTGAGGCCTTACGACGTTAGTTTGGGTATAGACTAGGCTACCACAGTTCATACACATATTGACTATATTAGGAAAATAGGTTGTGGTTTACCTATAATGATGGGATGGGTTTTCCTTGGTCGGTGAAAAGGAAACCCCAAGCACTACAAGATAAACTCAAGCATAGGAGGGTGCAGCCGATCACTCTTGATTCATCCAACCTTACCCTTGTGGTAGAAGGAGTTTTCAGTTTTCAGTTCCAAACAGGGAACAGAGGCCTCTAGAGTTTGAGGATGATGACCACATCTTTATACGGGTCTCACCTCGAAGAGGTCTATAGATATGTGGCCGAAGTGACAAGTTATCTCTGAGGTCCATCAGACCTTTCTAGCTCCTCGGCAGGGTAGGCGAGATGGTTTACCGCCTAGCCTTTCCACCTCAGATGCACTGGGTGCATGATGTCATCCATGTATCTCAGCCGCGGAGATTTTTGCACGATCTATCTGTCATCATTGATCCGGGAAAGCAGGATATCGATGATAGGGTCAACTTTCACAGGGTTCTAGTAAATGTGTAGGATCAACAGGAGTGGGTCCTAAGAGGAGTGTCGATTCCTCTTGTGTACTTTCATTGGCAACACAAGAACCTCTAGAAGAGAACATTGGAGCGAGAGTCTCATATACGTTCTCGGTACCTCCTTTAGTTTCCCTATGTTTTTTTTTGCTTTACAAGGACGTAAATCAATGAGGTCGGAGTAATGAAAAGACTTTGAAATTTCAAGGGAATTTTTTTCATAATTTCTATGGAATTTTTACGAGATTGTGGCTTCTGACGGCACTTGATTCCAAGTCCCAGTGTGCCCGGAATCAATTTCTGATGTTTATATCGGGTGCATTTAGTAAAAGAACAAGCGGGTTTTTCTATCTTTTGAACCGGTGCTCAGAATTGATTTCTGAGGGCACCGATTAACTCACCACACCAGTAATGGTTTAAGGGAACCTGTACTGAAGTCTCATTTTTGTTGGGGGAGAAGTTTTTTATTGGGGTTTAATTAAAAAAGTAAATAAAATCGTTGTACAATTTTATTTATATATCTACGGTGGTTAAATCCTACGTATGGGGGTTAGGGGTGGGACTCACAACCACCTAACTACCCTTGTGTGTGTATTTGGGATGTGGGGCCCTCACGATCCCCAACCTACCACCTTTCACAACACTTTTCAAGCCCCTCTTTAAAACTCCTCAAATATCTCCCTTTAACCCCTTTCTAATTAACATGTAAATGTTGACAACTCGCCCATTTATGAGACCTCTTCACTTTCTCCTCTCCCATTAATTCATGAGAACACCATAAATAATAAATTGAAAACTCCAATTTAATTAAATAGGTGATTGATTTTTGAAATGTATGTGTTATTAAAAATATTATCCAAGCCTAATATTTTATTAATGGAGGTGCCTTTTTGATGGGAGTGGGATCCGATAGAGAAATTCCTCTCCTTCCTCTACCGTTGCACCACCACCAAGGTTCCATCTTCTCTGACGAGACACCAACGAACGAGTAGGGATCGGTAGCGCGGTGCGGGAGCAACGATTTACATAGACTTCGATGTCTTCCCTGCATCGGATCCAACGAACGACGCTCAATCTAGGATCGAAGGAACTTTACAGAAGAGAAGTATTCCAATGACCGTCGTCACCTTCATATCTTACCTTGTGACGACATCAACGAGCCAACATCCACCATTTCGTGACACCATCATCCACGATTCTTGGCTACCGCAGATCTTTCTCAGGGTAGGGGGCTTTTGTTTATAGTGTATCTTTGATTTATACCCTCATTAATGGGTATGTAATTGCAGGGTGTTTGTATAATTTATTTTGAATAAATTATACCATTTCCATTGATGAATTAAGGATTGATCCTGTAATGCGGAGGGCACGGGCTAACGAAAAAGTCGGACCCTCCGCTGGTTGTTCTTTCGTGCGCAGATTGACGGGTGACGATGAAACGGGACCACAACGGTGTTTGAAAGCCTTCATAGTAATGTTCAAGAACCGAGAAGACCACCGGCATAGATGGATGCTAAAATGGACCACCAGTGCAATTTCGGTAGCCCTTGGAATCTCTGGGTGGTGCTGGTGGCCGGCGCGGCGACGCCGACGACCGGAGGCAGCAGCGCCATGCGCGCCGCCAGAGGAGACCCACCGTGGAAATAGCCGCGGTGGTGTGATGTAGTGGATACAACAGTTGTGCGGGATCTCGGTATGATGGTGGGGGGGTTCTTTGCACTGCTGGTGTCAATTAACCCCCCCCCCCCCCCCCCCCCCCCCGTTCCGCGCGTTTCGCTCACCCTAGCTGGCCGAGCCAGCTTCCCCGGCCAGGCCAGGGCTCGTCGGTCGGTCCGGACCGCGCCGGTGGGGTCGGGCTGCGCCCAACTAGGCCGGACCTACGCCCAGGTCAGGTTGACCCGTTTCAGGCCTACCCAGGAGGTGTTGGGATGGGGCGGACCGGGCCCAGACCACCTATTTTCGGACCATATTCAATTAAACCAACATAACATGAGTTGTAGACCTCCAATCGACGCACCGTTAGTTGTGTAGGATTCCATGGACTGATACTGCCATTTTTGTATATTAAAATTATGATTTTGGTAATGTTTATATATGTCCGAGTTGGTTCGAATTCGAAACCAACCGAGCCCTCGGAGCGAAAATGCTTATAACATAAGGACCAGTCATCTGATTGATGTACCGTCGACTACATTGGATTCCTCTTAATGAGGCGATTCTTTTGGAATACTGCACATGAGGATTGGATGTAGACGGAGTATGGTCGAGTTGGTTTAGCTTATAAATAAACTGGGCCCCTATAACGGAAAATCCAATAACTCAAAAACCAGACGTCTGTTTGACGAACCATCAGCGACTTTGGTAATCTCATTAAGAAAAGGTTCCTTTGAGTATACACATGAGAGTTTGGGGGTACTGTTGAGATATGATTGTGATGGTTCGTACACGAATTGGCCCCTGGAATGGAATTGGTAATAACTCAGAGACCGAGCGTCTGATTGATGCGTTATCTGTTGATTTGAGACCCCTATGACGAGGCGGTACTTTGTGATACTTCTACATGAGACATTGTGATCATTGTCTTATCAACCAGTAGCTCATGGAGTGGATCCTCCTAGAGACGAGTGTACAGAGTATGGAGACCATGTAGCTGGATGAGACTTGATGACTGCTTGTCCGATTCGAGTCGGAGTGACTTGACTAGCCCAGTGGGGAGCACTAATGTGTTTGGGTGGTAGACCCAAAGCGGGGAGCACTACTATGTTTGGGTGGCAGACCCGCGGTACTCTATAGAAGTATTAACTCTGTAGTCTATTAGAAGGAGCACTACTGTGTTCGGGTGGCAGACCCATGGCGGGGAGCACTACTATGTTTGGGTGATAGACCTACGGTACTCGACAGGAGGAGTACCTTGGCAGTCTAAGGTTAGTGAGAAGCACCTCAGAGTAGTGACAGGATCGCTGCACTCGATAGAGGAAATTCTATTCAACAATTGGGGTTTCTATATCATTAATGAAAATCCTGGTTGATCTGAGTCAATGATCGTTGTGTTTTCCTCATGATTGAGATGGGTTACTTGATAACATAGGTATATGTATGAGAATATACCTAATTAAAGTGTATCTATTGAGATCTTTCTTTGTGGTTTATCCATGTTGGATTTTGTGAGACCATGAGGGCCTCGGCGTCCCTACTGATTATTATTATACTCACCCCAGCACGGGCTATGCCCACACTTCGTCGTGTTGTATGCAGAAGACGGACAGTACTGATCGTGGTTGAGTCTTGTAGAGCTGTACGGTACCCGAAGGTGGACTTAACAACGAGATGGTACCTGAATATGGACTTCACGATGAGATGGTACCCGAAGGTGGCTGATAGACGTGGAGAGCTGAGTTGGCCATCTGTACCTACCCATCAAGTGCGAATTCCATAGGATGATCAATGAGAATCTTGACACCTTCCTGTTGTTTTTATTTTCCTTTTACTTTAATATTAGGCTTATATTTCTGGCCCCTTTGTTCTTTTAGCACACATGTTATACTTCTTTACATAGTGTCTACTTCCTCTTGCACTTTGGTTGTGTGTGTTTACATTTCATAAAGGCAATGACCTCCCTTTTATCGAGATTTACGCCTTTGGTTCTAGTCGCCAGCCCCTGGCCTATGGATGCGGGCTTGGGGTAGTCACGGCACGGGCCACGAGGATGGGTCTTGACAGACAATGACATTCTGTGATAATAATCCAATGTGAGATCGAGTCAGGCCATTCCAATTAAATTTTGATGTTATTCAATATTTCATTTGGTTCAACAATTCTCATTCATTAGTGGGATATGTTCATGTTGAACGAAATCATTATTAATTCCATTAATGCAATATTAAATAATAAATTTACATTCCATTATCTTCCATTAATATGGTATGGGGTGCTACGAACATGAACCCAATATTTTTCAACTTTTATTACGGTAAATTCATACTCATAATTTACTTTCTACGTACCCTTTAACATTTTATTATCAAAAAATATCTTTTCATAGGCAGGTCATGTGGTTTCCATACCTGGTACATTCCATTATACAATTCAGAATATAAATCAGTCCTTTTGATAGAGAAAAAATACCTTCAAAATGGTTAACACATGTCACAGCCAAATGGTTGCTAAAATCTATCAAATACTAAAAACCCAGTTAAGGCCTAACACCCTACATTGCATGGATGGAGTTATGTGCATAACCACCAACAAATAATCACATATATGGAATTAACATAACAATATGGTTCTAATTATTATAATTATGGAATATTAATTCAATAAAAGACACCCGATGAAATCTATGTACCCTATAAGACATCGCAAAATCAACGAACCAGAGGGATGAGTTTTAGACCTCCCATCCTAGACTAGTATAAATATTATCTTATAGTAAGGGCCTTAGATTTTTGTTGAATCAGAGTTGATCTACGAAAAGTAGAAAAAAATCACATCTTGATATCTATTTTGAGAGGAAAAGAGAATAAAAAATCATTAAATGTGGTTGAGTATATAACGGTGCACATCCCAGATGACAAATAGATTCTCAATCATATCCCTAATGAAGCTGATCCTTCAATCCCTACATTATCCCTCCAAATATTTTCAGAATGAAATCAAAAAAATGTTTTTTCAACTAGATCTAAAATTAAGAAGGAAGAGGAGTTTTTATTATATCATTAAGGTAAAATATATATAAAAATAATAAAAATAGGATGTGCATGGTTTTCCCACACGGTCTAACAAAAGTTTCACCAACCATGCATGAGTACCAGGGAAGAAAGGGCAAGATTCTGATTAGGCTACATGATCATGCAATGTGGTCCTTTCAAAAAATGTACCATCCACAATGTTTGAAAAACCATTCGCCAACCATGTGGTTTGGCATGTCTCCCAAATAGATCAGTTTCATTCTCTAAAGAAGCCACAAACAACCCTACAACTTTTTATACCTCATTATGCATCCATATTTGTCCCAAAATAACAAATTTGACCCAAAATTAAAGGATCCACACCTGAGTGAAAACTGGGTTATTATAGAATTCATTATATCAAATATCTCATCACTGAGTTCACCTTATAATTGGGTAAGAGAACTATCTAAAAATAATTCTAGCCATTGAGAATTTATGCCGGCATCTTGCCCCCATGTCTTATCCTACACATGGCCATGTTTCCATAACAATCATACAATAGGGATAAAATTTCCTTGGAGAACATTAGGCTCTGGTCAATGAAGTATATTAAATACATCTCAAAAGAAGAATAAACATCTAACTCATCTTCCAAATGAACAATGACATGATACATACTGACAAGATTCCAGAGAAACTGTGAAACGTTGAATACATCATTCATCGAACGATACCTCCAAGCTAATAGGAACCGATGAGAAACCATTTTGATTGTTTGTAAGATCTAAAATGGACCTACATAATGATGTAACAACTTCTCTTAATTAAGTATCCATCAATTTCCCTAGCCTGTATGATACCTGATGGAAAACACAATCCCCAACCTTGAATTATAGAGGTCATTGACGGTGATTGACAAAATAGTTATTTCTTGAGTTTGAAGTATTCTTATTCTTTCTTATCAGTTAAACCTACTCTAATGTATCTTGAATTATGTGAGAACCTAATAGGGCTACCTCCCTTACCTCTAGCCAACATAGGGTTGAATGGTATGACTTACCATTTAATCCATAAAAAAGTTCCATCAGAATTTTCTCATGAAATCTTTTATTATAAGAGAAATTAATGACACGGATATTTTTTTCCAAGATTCACTGAAATGAAGGATACATGCTCTATATATATTCTCTAAAACATGTATTATCTATTACGATTTTCCATCACTCTGAGGGTGAAAATCTATTGTTATATGGAAATGAGTTCCCAAAAATGTCTATAATCCCTGCCATAATCAGGATGTGAATTAGTATCATTATCTGAAATGATATTATGAGTGACCCTATGGAGTCTTACGATCATACAGACGTATATTATTCCAAGACCAGAAACTAAGAATGCCTCTCAAATAAGAATTGAGGGGTATAATTTCATTAGTCGGTCAATGACTACACATATTAAATCGCTACACCTTGGTGACATTAGTATGTCAACTATGTAATCCATAGAAATGTCTTTCCATTTCCATTATAAGGCTAGAGGTGCCTTATTGTCACTCAGTTCTGTCAAAAAATTTAAAAAATGACAAACTAAAAAACCATACTACGAAAAGGGGAAAATACATGATTAAAATAAATATTGGAAAAGGCATGAGTTTTGAGTCACCATAGTCAGACCAAAAGAGGGTAGGCATGTAACCACTTGTGCACCCGAATATGTCATGAAAAAAAATTCACGCCCAAACTCCATTTTCCAGAGGTCCAATTTTTTCCAATAAATTGACCCTTTGGGACTTCATTTTTAGGAAGAATTTTTTTAGAGCCTAATTATTATTCTGGTCTCCCTTGTGCTTTTCCCCAGACTTTATAATCATTCGAGGTACTTCTTCAACACATTGAGTGGAGGATTTATAGGAGGATCTTTAGACATAAGCCCATTTACTGTTTGAAAACTATAACAATTTCATGCCTAAAGCGCCCATCCTCCCTAATTCAGAAACACTTGCATGCCACCAATTCAATTCATAGGAACGTGGGCACCCTACTACTGGGACAACCTATGAATTCATTTGAAGGAATTATCTAAGTCACACCCATGTATTAAATATATTTATTTCAACATTTAAGTTAATGGTAGGTCTCCCAAGTCTACTTGCATGCCCATACTGCCATGCCTTTACCTAATTGGGCATCCCTCATTGATTCACATGCTCTCTTTTGTATACCATCCATCAATCCTACCCCAAATCCATTCATGGAAAGGCATTTTATTCCTTTAATCCCTTGTCTAAAATGGATTATGTTGATACCTCTACCAAAAATTCAAGACTTATCAATCCTTTAGCAAAGACACGTTAGCATGTCTCATAATTGAGTTTCTATATCCAGAGTTAGAGGTTTCCCAAATTTTTTTAGGCATTGGGATTAGGGTTAATAGAGTTTCTATGGGGTTTTATATCCATATTCACATGGTCCTCTCTCATAGGAATAGTGTTGGTAAGTTCCTAGTTTAGAAGACCATTGGGTCCTGGCCTCTCCCTTCTCAGTGATACGACACCGAACATTAGGTCTCTTGTAGGGAAGGTAATGTTTTCACTTGATTTTATTTCTTTTGAACAAAAGAAAATTATCTCTCCCCTACCAAGATCAATTTCAGGGAATCCATCTTGGCATAAGCCCCTATATTTTATTGCAGGAGGTATCATCATTTCTACTTTTCTCTTCAGCAGTTCCATAGACAAGAGGAGATACGGGCATAGGGACTTTTGTTACCCTTTCCCTCTCCCATTGAGCTTTGTCACCATGGGAACCCATCCTGGTGTAGAACCCTAACCATTATCCCTTCCTCCTTTCATTGGTACCCTTGTCGGATGTAAATTTAATAGAGGTATGGCTCGTCACCTATCACTCTTCCATGGTCGACGCGGCCTCCTCCACCAGCAGTGGAGGATAACTGTGTTGGTCATAGTTGAATCTTTCACATCTTCTTGTTTCTCACAATGAGCATAACACATGTGGTCATAGAGATTCATTATGTTTAAAACATCTATAGAAACATCCATGGTGAAGCAACATCAAGAACTCTAATTCTGGTTCAAACCATGATATGTAAGAAGACCTTTCAGGGCCCAAGCACACAGGATATCATATTTTGGAGTCCAAACATAATTCCCTTAATTTGGGAATCCTCCTTAAGATCAATCCCCAAATTAAACCCCTAATCAATTAAGGAGGTCGTTTCAAGAAGTAAGCCCAAACACATTTCTCTTAAAGGATTATACCCTCCTATGAGACTCATGAAACTACCTAGGATTAGATTCCCATCCACATGGGATATGTAGGAAGCCTCCTTGAGGTTTAGACCCAAAATTTCATAGTAAATCATATTCTCCATGGTCTATATTCTAAACATTGTCTAATCTATCTTGGAAACCCATATTATTTTCATGTTCATTGGGATGTTTCTGAAAAAGTCCCACACCAAAATTTTTCAATGCAAATTTTGCATAGATATCCTTTCCACATGACATTAAACTGTTTGGATACGTCATTATCATAGCACTGTAAAAGGTATGATGTGTCTCATTTAGGAGCACTTATGTAGGAGGGTTCTGATTCCTTCCAAAATGTTATGTAGGTATCAAAAATCATGGGTACGATCCCAACATCAAAACCAGACTGTATCTCCCTTGATAAAAATAAATTCAATAGTTCCGCACTGTGTGTCTTAAAAACAAGTATCAACCTAATGGAGATTAAAATAATCTTGAAATAGTATATTAGAGTATACCATTGACGGGGAACCTCGAATACATACATAAATATCAATTAATTAATAACCATGAATTCATACATATGATTATAAATTTTAATCATGTTTATAAGTGACTGTCAATTCCATGGGAAATTTATGTTATGCTTTGTGAATTAATAAGTACTCATGAAAATATCTTAAATTTACAAATAGTGTTCCAGAGTAGACAATAATTCCTCCCAAAAGGTTTTGATGAGTCCGACCTCACATCCTCTCAACCAATGTACGTTCGGAAGTATCATAATGTTTAAACATAAAAAACACATGTCATTGGAAAAAAGGTCCCCATTGGATAAATATCTATTGGATGTTTCTAGTTTCATGAATAAATCCAATGGAAAACACCTGGATGTACTGATTCTTAAAACTAGATCACACGTTACAAGGAACTATGAAACAAAAATGGTGAACCTGAAGTGAATCCTTAACCAAGTAAATAATGTTACCCACCTATTAGGCCCCTATCAGTTGGTAAATATAGTCTAAAATTGCAATAAATCATTCATGTATTACGATAACAGATATCTCATTAATGGTGTTTATTTTTGTTTCATGTTTTCCACAAAACTCCCTATAGTCCAAAATGGATTTCCTCAAAACTACATCTGCAGCTTTCCAACCACTGCACAAGCTGGATCTTCATCCATAGGAGAGATGTTATTTCCCACACAATGTCTTCAAAATTAGGTATCCAACATGTTGGTAAAAGAGTATCAACAGCATGGAACAATACCATATTTTAAGGCTTCCCTACAGGCCCTCTAAATCAAAAAATAATCCACAATCATCTGACCAATGATGACAGATGATCAAGAAACAGACTTTTCCAACAAAATATTTCAACCATTTCGAGTCTATATCCTCAAAAAACAATAACCAGTCCCCCCATAATACAAGGAGGTAGACAAGAGGTCACACATGTCTCATTTCAAAGATGAAAGGGTCTTTCCTGATGACTCCCACCAACAATCATTGTCTGCAGAATTGCGTGGTAGTGAACCCCAACATGATGTGGGTGTATCCTCTAGACTTTCAGCTCAAGTCTCTATGACCCGGGAATTAAAGACGAAATACCAGGGACTAATTCTAGTCAACTGAGAAAATTTTACTACATTTTATCCATTTGGAAAAGTACATCAATGTAATATAATGGTAAAAAACGAGCATGCACATACACCCATCCATCATAATTTTTCTATCTAGAAAACATGTCTGGAAGAAACCCACCAATCCCACAAGATAAACCCAGTGGAGTACTTTGGAAAGACACATACAACCTTGTTATAAGTTATCATCTATTCTGTAGGACCATTTGACTGCATTTAAAGAATCCCACAAATCCAATGTGGTGGAAACTAGAAAACATGAATATACATATGCTTGCATTCACCAATTCCACCAGTAGTCTCATCTGCCAGTATTGAAAAATTATGTAAATCATAATTGATGAGTAACAGCCATAAGGCACATACACCTTCCAGTGTTCATCAATCGTACCAATAGTCGCATTTGGCAGAACCCAAAGAGGTCAGTCGGAAAGCTCTGACGACAAGTCTGGGGAACACCCAACATTCTACCACCATGCATGAGTACTATCAATACCCATTTATATTAAATAGAGGTCAAGAGCAGACACATAAACCGACTACTGATATATAATGGACGTACATTCCTGTTTTGGCCACGGAAGTCACCAAACACATCTTATCAATGGAGAAAGGGAAGACACAAATCCCTGCCCATATTTTGGAAGCAATCCAGTATATTATAACATCTACTCCAGTAGTACCAGGGAACAGACACATAAATATATCACCAAACATGAGATGACACATCATAATGCCACCCCATAATAGATAAACACCTATGTTCCATTCCAGGAGGGTCATGGGGTATACTCCCCCATATCATACAGACAACAAGATCAGGAGCATACACCCTTTCCAATTGGAGGTAATTTGTCTGTTTTGGTAACTAATACAATTCAGTCTCGTACACCAACCCATAGTAACAACTTTTCCAATAAATTGACCCAAATAAGTATAAGAGAAAATCCATGAAGAATTATATTCAAGCACGATTGTAAAATCAATATTTTAACATCAATCTGGAACCACATAATGCTGGATTTAATGAATCCCTCATCCATTTATCTGATGCAGCTCAAGATCATATCCACTCATTACCAAATTATGGGAGTGGTTGTAGTAATTATGAACTTCTTTATCAATCACTTCATCATTAAGGCTTGCTTCATGAAAATTTAGAAAATCCATAATGCATATCTTTGTATGAGTGCCACGACTGCCCTCTGTGCGGCCAGAAGACCAAGGAGAAAGTTGATTCATCCCTTGCTATAATCCACCATGGTGATCCTCCCCAAGATGGAATTCACCACGAAAGACCTCTCTACAGTAGTATTTATCATTGTCATGAAAATTATATAATTGATAAAGAAGTAAAGAGAAATTCATCTTATCTCGATGCACTTCCAAACACATGATCAGTCATGTATGATGCCTTGTTATTGATGGGTGAAACAAATTCTCAACCAAAAGACATCTTAAGGTAACAATCATTCTGCAGGCATCCCTTAAGGAAATTGTCTTCAAATATAGAGCATCCAATTTTTTTCAGACCAATTGTAGAAATCATTAGTAAAAGATAATGATGATTAGTTAAACATGAGAAAACAGTTGGCTAAAGGAGAAATACTAGACATTTTATGGCCTTTTAAAAATTCTCAGTATAATGTTCTAGAAGTCATGATAGAATATTGAATTCATGTTATCATCCTCAACTTATGGAATACTCTTCATCATTTAAAAACCAATGTATTACAATATGATGATTATGATTATTATGTAAAGGTGATATAAGGGTTGAAAAGCCAAATTGACTTGGAATCACTCTTAGATTTCTATCATCAAGAGGTTGAAAAGCGCCAGAGTGCCATTCAGTGTGCATGACTCAATAATTTAAAGAGTATATGCCAGTTAATCTTTGAAACCCAGTAAGGTTTTTGTATGAGAGTATTTTGTGCACATGGAGTATTTCATTTAGTTGTTCCCCAAAATCAAAAAAATTCCACAAAAAGTTGTCTCAGGAAATTTTATTTCCAACTGTCTGCTACAATCAACAGATTTTGTATGTAATCAAATATAGGATCAAGAATAAGCCTAAACTAGCTATCATCAAGGTTAGTCCCATTGAAAAATAGTTATTGAGTTACCTTTACATCATGTATATGTGAATCTTGAATAGGTGTCCCGCTTAGAGGATGTAAGACATCAAATAATGAAAATTTCAGATATAGAATAGAAATATTCTGAGACAGGTGATTTGAGTGGTTGTCAGATAATGTATCAATCTAATGTGTAAACCAAAATACATAAATTCAGAAGAGGGGCTTCATGAATCTAAATCATAGTAGTTCAAGAATCTCCTACGATTGCAAGGATGGGCGATCAGTTAAATCATCATTCAAATTCATTAAACAATGATCAAATATTTGAATAAGAAAAAGAGGAACAACCCCTGCATGTAGGGTTTGTGGATTTTTCACATATAAAATCCCCTCTTCAATAGACGTCACACCCCATTATATCATAGTTCGTTATTTCTTCAATGTAATTCAATAACTTTCACTACACGCAACACCACATACACGCACACCACAATTTAACAAACTCGCCATTCAAAAGAGGTCATGAATAGTATTAACTGAATTTTGAACATTATATAATCCTTATAATTTTAGAATCCATATTATGAGTTTCATAGACATAATTTAAGAAAAAATTCATTTTTTAGATAAACGAAGTTTTTTTAAAAAAAAAATGAAATTTTACTACCTTTTAATAGAGATCCTTTTTATAACCAATATTTGACACTATTATATATTTAATTTGAAAAAATAAAAATCTAACTTATAATAGGGGAATAAAAATTTAGTTTGGATAAATTTTTGGTACTTTTCTGATAACTTTCATATTTTGATGAATATCTAAAATTACTAAATTTTAATTAAAAAAAAATTAATCGAAATAATTTATATTGTTGAATCATACATTTTAATGGTTTTTAAGTATCATTAGATTATATTTTTTTAATTTCATATAGTATAAGTCATTTTATGTAATCTAACGATTAAACTGTACATAAAAAAGTGTCAACCATTTGATAGTTATTGTTTCTTAAAAATACGCTTTTTGTTTTGACAAGGGGAATTAATTTTAAATTATGTTCAGCTAGTTATGTGTTTTGATTTTGGAAAAATGGATTTAATATTTGGAATCAGGAGGTCCAAATTTTGTAAATAGGTAACTTTTATTTTTATACATTATGAATATTTACTTCAATAAATATTTTATTTACCATTGTTAAAGAGGTAAATCCGGTAAAAAAGGCTAAAAAGAATATTATAATAATATTAAATTACCCTAACACGTGTCATAACCCAATTGGATGACACATGTTCGAACATGGGAATCCATGGGTCAATTTTGGGACACCATGGAGCCACATTGGAGTGATGATGACATTTTATATTAAATAATATAATATAATGACAAAAATTACAAAAGAAAATATCTTTTAGAAAAAAAAATTATATGAGGTTATATAATTGATCTATTTGACTATAAATAATTATAAAAAAGGTAAAAATATAATATATTCGATGATATTTTATTTATAACTTTTAGACCTAAAAAAAATATATTTATTTATGACAAAATAATGATTCAATATTTTCCTTATTAATGAAACAATCCAATAAATGAAATTATAAATACTAAAATAAATATAATTTCACGTTTTGATGCCATAAAAGTTTTTTATAGGTGACTATGATATGTTAGGGTTGATTAAATGTATTTATTTTAATGTAATAATGTTTTTAGGAATTAAAAAAATCACTTATTAAATTATTTCATAATTGACATTAATGAATAATTATAACAAATTAAATATTATTAGTTGATATAATAATCCTAAAAATATAAGGATCACCAAAAAAACATATATCATGATATTTGTATCATTAATGAACCACTTGGGGTTATCTTTAACGTTTATAGCATGTTTATTAACCATTTAATATAAAAATACAAAGTGACATGGTAAATGTCAAACTATTTAACTAAGATTTAAATAAAAAAATATAAGGTTAATATTGTGAAACAAACCTATCTAAAACCTATTTGTCGAGAGGTTTTCGACCCATCCACACCTTATAATTTAAATAATTCATTTTTTGAGACATTATAAACCGAAAATTATTTTATTATAAAATAATATTTCAATCTTTTTTTAAGGTTCCCTCACCCCTTTTATAAAGAGGCGCTTCCCCTTCCCTCAAATTCACACCTTCAAACAATTTGGAACGGACAAACCCTTCCCAAATATCATTTCCACTATCCTAAATCCCTCTTAGAGGCCTTCCTTTAGTTATAAAGCCATCCTAATGAGCCCTTTAGATCAAATCTATAGGAAGAACCTGAAAAAAGGCTTAAATATCTCACCACCTCTTTCATGTTTGTTCTTCTTCCACTTCTTATTTCATTGTTGTTTCCATTCTAAAATAATATCAAAAATATATTCTATATACTTTGATGTTTTTATAAATATGGTACAACCATATTTATTATTCTATCCATCCTTTGAATGACATGTCACCATACGTGCCTATATACGGCTTACCGTCTCAACGTCATGGTGTAGTTGTTATTCATTACATTATTATTTGGATATATATAATAATGATGTATAAATTATTCAAATAATAAATATTACATGATAATTATTCTTTATATATGATATAACATCCAATTATATATGATTTTACTAAAAAAATGTTATTATATCTCGTGCGTACGTACAGATTATTATCTCAACGAACATGATGAGATTCATTCTACATCTTATCCATTCAAGACTAATTTTGATTAGATTATTAAAAATAACGTTTAAAGAATTAATAAAATTCTGAATATAAATAATATACATCCTATCCATAAAAAACCCAACTTATTAAACAAATCATATAAAGGAAAAAAATCAATTAACACCTGAAACGACGATAATACTAATATATTATTTACAAATAAAATTTTGAATATCATATATGATATCATATTAATTTATACGATTCTTGTAAAATTTATTAATAATTATTTCACCATTATATTGGTGGTTAACCTACCCTAGACCAAGGAAAATTACAACGTAAGGGTTAATTTCACTATCACGTTATTATTCGAGGTTGTTTTTACGTATGTATCTACCAGGACATATTTATTATCCACATCCATGTTTCATAATAATGTATTCCAAAACATTTTTACTATTTACTAGAATATGGGTTAATTTAATTTATACCCTTGTTTGAATTTTTATAAAATGGTTTGAAAGGAATATTTCTCTTTTTTTCCAAATGAGGTGCCTTATGACCTTTTCAAAAAAATTAAGATAGGAATCTTTTTTAACTTATATGGACGGTGAAGCTATTTTCCACCTTTATAAAATCATCAAAAATTCCCTTACAATATTATATTATATATTTTTAAAATAAAATTTCTCTTTATAATTATGTGACTTTTAAATGATCTCAAAATAAAAAGAGGGATTTCTCTCAAATTGTTTTGATTTCGTCTATTTCAACATACTTTGATAAATTATACACTTGTTTGTAGTTGATTTATTATGTGAAAAATATTCCATATTTTATTTAAGGTTTTGTGATATGTTTGACTATGGATGAGTTAATTATATTCCATTCATGGTTTATGGTTAATGTATTTACATTTTGTATGCTAGTTTTAATAAGAATGATTATGTTATATTTAAAACTCTTTTTTAAGTGAATTTTTTTGACTAGTATGTTCCGGGTATGGGATAGATAAAAGAAATCCCTCTATGTTGGGGTCTGGTTATCGCACACCCTCCGGGTTGGAGTCTGATTAAAGAGGCTCTCCAGGTTGGAGTCCGATTACAGAGGCTCTCCGTGTTGGAGTCTGGTTACAGAGGCTCTCCAGGTTGGGGTCTGTTTACACTTAGCCCCTAGCTCCTGGTATGAGTCCTTGACACAGAAATTAAAGATCGGCATTATTCATTCCATCATTATGAAATTAGATATTGATATTGCATGTGATTATTTTACTAGTATAATATCACTGTGAGTAAGTAAATGACATTATTTTGATTTGTATTTTAGATATTATGATGATGTTTATGTTGAAAAGGATTTTTTTAGTTTTATACATTGCATTAAATGTTTATTCTTATTTATTAATGTTTCTGATATATTGTTATCCTTACTGAGGATCTAATCTCACCCCTTTAAATGTTTTATTTTTCATTGGATTCCGTGAAGTGTATTGTTATTGATATACGAGGTTAAGCTAATATAATAATGGTGTTCATAAAAGGTTATATATGTTCTGTTGTATTTTATAAAGTGTAATGTAACATTCATATATGTAATCTATTTTCCAAGACCGTTATACCTATCAGACCTTAGGGACATGATTCCATGTAAACATTCAAATGTATTAAAAAAATGCACTGACTCTGGGTAACTGGGGTGGGGGAGATATAGATGGTATTAGAGGATATTAAATAATTACCTTGGAAACTAGATTTAGATAAACTCTGATTAGAGCACATTATCTTAAGATATACATTGAGGATTATTATAGAAGAACATCCTAAAAAATTGTATTGTAGAGATTTTGTGAGTTTTCCAAACAATACATCCATGTCTAGATAAGAGCAGGTAGAGGTGGCTCTGTCATAGATTTACTTATGAAAAAAACACGAAAACACCGCTTTGATATTGACTCGAACGGGAACTGGTGCACAAAAATGGGCCATGCTCCACTCATGGTTACAAAACTCCAGGGGGATAGGCTTATGATAATTCACATTTTAATTACAGTCCATTATGATGGATTTAGGAGAAAATACTTCCTCATAGAAATTTTTTTATGATTATGGATTATATCCATATACTGTTCAATTTACAGTTTGTATTTTACAAGTATGAAATTATTCATTTCAATTCATAAAATGACAAAGTGTATTACATTGTTTAGAAATGGAACCTAGTATAAGTAATGAGTTCTCGAACCATATGTTTGATCCAAAGAGTAAGAAGGGTTATATCATTCATTGTATGAAGCCAATATTTAGATAGGAAATAGTCTCCCATATATTCTCAACATATGAACAAATAATTTCATGTGTTAATAAGATAAGTAACAAATTCTATGAGTCTTATGTATTTTAAGGGAATCAAGAGGCGAAAATGATGGAATAGAGAATGATGGATAAATGGAATAAGGGAATGAAGGATTTTCCCATATGTGATTACTCTAGAAATAATCACCTTGGTAAATGTCACGACCCGTCCTCGGGGCCCGTGTCATGACTACCCCAAGCCCGCCTTCCATAGGCCAGGGGCTGGCGACTAGCACCAAAGGCGTAAATCCCGATAACTGGGAAGGAATTGCCTTTATAAAAGTAAACAAAACACCACAGAGTACAAGCAGAAGCAAAACACTAAGTACAAAAGAAAGTGCTGAAAAGTAAATGGGCTAGAATACAAACCCAACTGAAAGTGCAGATACAAATAAACGAAAGTACAACAGAAAAAGGCAAACAGCTGGAAGAAGGAAACAGCTCCTGGGTCCTCCTCCGCAGATCCTACCTGAAGGGTAGGTACAGATAGTGTAGCTCCTAGATCGCCCGCCACGGATCCTACCCGAAGGGTAGGTATAGATAGCCTCCTCAACGCTCTCTCCCGTCAACCTCCTCCATGTGTCGTCTCGCCGTGAATTCCTCCTCCAGATACTGACTCGTCGTGTAGTCCACATCTGGGTACCGTCCAGTCCTCGAACACATGGCCTCCGTCAGCACTTCTGTCATCTGCAACAAACACAACGAGGTGCGGGCAAAGCCCGTGAAGGGGTGAGTATAACAATACTCAGTAGTGACCCCGAGACCCTCAAGGTCTCACTAAATCCAACCAGGATAACCATAGGGAAGATCTCAATAAATAACCTCTACTTAGGTATATACCCATACATATACCTATGTTATCAAGTAATCCATCTCAATGATGAGGAAACACAAGGATTATGAAATCAACGGATAACCACTACCCAGGTATATTCCCATACATATACCTATGTTATCAATTGACCAATCTCAATCAAGAGGAAAACACAAAGGTCATTGACTCACCTCAAACCCGGATTTTCATTATCAAAACTGTAACTGCTGAAAAGCTCCGTCTCTGGAGTGTACAGTGGTCCTGTCACGACTTCGAGGTACTGCTCACTAACCAAAGACTGCTGAGGTACTCCTCCTGTCGAGTACCGCGGGTCTGCGGCCTACTACCGGGAGCTCCGTCCGCTGTGGGTCCATTGCCAAATACCGGGCACTCCCCCTAATAGCCTACATAGGTACTCCTCCGGTCGAGTAATGCGGGTCTGCTACCAACTACCAGGCGCTCCGTCTGCCATGGGTCTGCCGACAAATATCGGGCTCTCCGTCCACTGGGCTAGTCGACTCACTCCAAGTCGAGTCAGTCAAGCAGTCATCAGGTCTCAGTCGTCTACACGGTCTCTGAACTCTGCTCGCACATCTCTGGGAGGGTCCGCTCCACAAGCTATAGGTCGATACTCCATGTATCTCAATTTCCCATGAAGATGTATCTCATAGGACCGCCTCTTCATAGGGGTCTCAACGCAACAGATGGTGCGTCAATCGGACGCCCGGTCTGTGAGTTATTAGCCTTTTCGTCCTAGGGCCTTGTTGGTTTTGTGAGCAAACCAACCCGACCATACTCCGAAGGCATACAAACCTTGAGCAGAATAAGCCAAAAGATCTGTCTCACTATGATGAATCCAATAAAGTTGACGACACGTCAATCGGACGTCCGGAACTCATGTTACGAGCGGTTCCGCTCCGAGGGCCCGGTTGGTTTCGTATCCGAAGAAACCCTGGCAAACCCAAAGTATTTTTTAACCTTGAGTGCGATATACCGAAACGACCGACTCGTTTCAAGGATCGTGTTGCTGCTGATGGTGCATCGATCGGAGGTATGTAGCCCATGATATGGGCATTTGAACAAACTCAGTCCGAAAATAGGGGGTCTGGGCCCGGCCCGGCCCGACCCAGTACCCCCCTGGGCCGGCCAACCGGGTCGACCTGTCCCGGGCGGCGACCTGGCCCGATGACCCGGCCCGGCCCGGAAATCAGGCCCGGCCGGCGGCGCGGCGGCACGGCGGCGCGGCGTGCGCGGCCAGCGCGGCCTTTGTGTCGCGCATGCACCAAGGGAGGGGCATTGCCCCTACTTTATGAACACGGTGTCCCCTTAATTGGGGCCTCTTGAAAACCAGCCGGGGGAATTAATTCCCCCGGCTCCCCCTTGTCCGACCGGCCCGACTTGGATGGCCGGTTTCTGCTCAACGGGACCGACGATGGCCGGTCCCCTTCCAGCTCCGTCGCCGGCGGCCCGGTACCGGCCGCCGGTCACCCTGCTCCGCCGCGGCCCGGAACCGGCTGCGACCCTTGTCATTCGGCGTGTTGCGATGACACCGCGCCCCTCCGTCGTGGCCCCTTTCCAGCCGCGGTGTCTTCAGTTTGCTTCGACGGTGTGCGACGATGTCACGTTCTTAAACATCTTTCCACGGAGCGGCGCGACGGTGCCACGCGTTTCCTTTCGCTCGATTCAGTGTGGTGCGATAACACCACACCTTCCCGAACCAATCCACAATGAATCAATCATAAAACAAAATAGAGGAGGTTCGGCCGTGTTTGTGCGGTCTGACCCCCTCGCGTTATTCGATAACAAGCGGTTAAATCCATAAAGATCAACACGTTGGTATTCACGATCAAATAAATAAATAAAACCCCAACCTCGGTTCAGGAATGGAGCACGTTAATCGATCCGCAGAAGACGAGTGTCGCGGAGGTCGGGCGTCACGTAAACGAATGTCGATTCCATTTTCGTCGAGGTGCATTCGAGGAAGAATCGTCATTGGAAGAAAATGTCGCGTTCTTCAGAGGAGATGTTCCTCGTTGAGGAACGGTGTTCTTCGCGTTCTTCGTCGAGGTTGAAGATGAAGAAGAAGAAGAAGACTCCACACTTCCAAATCCTCTCAACGTTTCAAAACTCTAACAATAATAAAAAAAGACCAAGTCTTATTTTATTAACACAACCTAACCATTTGAATTTCAAGAGTTTGAAAATCAAATAACCACACACAACTCACCTCATTAAAGGTAATACATTAAAGTCATAAGTTATAACTTAAGTTAATTAAAGCGGGAGTTGAAAGGGGTTAGATGATATGAAGGGGTGGGGTTTGTGTGGGCCCCACCACCCTCATAACATCCCACGGGAGTTTGGGTGGTTACCCAACTTCCATCAAGAACTAACAGTTAGAGTAAAAATAATAAAAAATTGTAGAGTAATTATAAATTAAACTTCCAAAATTTTTATCATCAACACTCGGGTAAACGAAATGCCGAAACAAGAGTTCCTAATCAATTATCGGTGTTGCGGTTCCATCGGTGCCCTCGGAATTCGATTCCAGGCACCGGTTCAAAATTTAGAAATTCCCGCTCATTCGTTCACTGAACGTACCCAAGCTAAACTTCAGATTGAAATTCCGGGCACACCGGGCCTCAGAATCAGGCGCCGTCAAAAACTGCGTTCTTGTAAAATCCCAAAGAAAATTTAGAGAAAATTTCCCTTGAATTTTATGGGTCTTTACAATAATCCCACCTCAGGGCTTTACGTCCCTGTAAAGCTTCAACACAAACTAGGGATACAAAAGTGGTACTGAGCAAGCATATGAGCCTCCCGCTCTCATGTGCTCACATGGAGGTTCCCGTACTGTAGAGAAAGTGCACCCGAGGAATTGATCGTCCTCGTAGGATCTGCTCTTGTCGATCCTCGATCCCCACTGGAACCTCCTTGAAAAACACCTCATCGCCATCGTCCAGCTCTCCATGGTCGATGATATGCGAAGGGATGAGCACATATCTCCTCAGTTAAGATACGTGGAAGTCATCGTGCACATGGTGCAACTAAGGTGGATGGGTCAAGCGGTAAACCAACCCGACTACCCAGCTGAGTACCTAAGAAGGTCCACTGAACCACAGAGATAACATGTCTCCCTGGCCACATCTCCATAAACATCGTTGAGGTGAGACCCGTCTAAGGACGTGATCGTCTTCCTTGAACTCCAGAGGTCTGCAAGTCCTGTCAGCATATGGCTTCTGTCGGCCCTGTGCTGTTTTCATCCGCTCTTGGATGACCTGGACCTTCTCTAGTCTCATAAGAGCTGCTATGATTTCTTCTTTGCCGATAAGAGAAATCCGGTCTCATCCCCTGGATGAACAACATTCATTGCCTAATACAGTCAATCCTGACATGAATGATGCATTAATGCCATGGATGACATCATAAGGCCTCGACGTAACTACCAAGTGATCCAACTGTCACTCTCTCCTATAAGGGTCGAGTCACACTGTCGGCATCAATGTGAAGTTACTAGGTCTCCTCTAGTAGAAATATCAAAAGTGAGGGTCAAGTCAACATTCATAACCGGTACCACTCAGTATCAACCAAACAAAAGGACAAGAAAGTAAACATTACAAAGATAAGTTTCTTTTCATTATTGCAGCTCATAGTACAAAGGCACAAAGAAACTACAGACAAACATCAACAAAACTAGAAGCAACATGTTCAATAGCCTCCAGGTAGGAAGCTAGTCCCGCTCCTGTCCATCTACTTCCGGAGCTCCATGACCGTAGGCCTCAGCTACTTGGAGGTGAGATCTTCCATGTCCTCTTATCCCCTGTGATCGGGGTGGGCCTCCTTATGGTGGGGGTAGCAACACCCCGAAGCGTTTTCCACCTCCAGCTGCACGACCATCTACGCTTCCATGGCCGCCTTCTCCTTGCAGTCTGCCCTGATCGAACCTCTTCCTATGGCTGGGAGGTTCTTCATTTAAAGCCGGTCATCTACATGGAGGGTCGGACAGTCACGTGCCATGTGACCAATCCCGCCGCAGGAGTAACACTATCCACTCTCAGCACGACTGGCTCTGACTCCACCTCGTTTCCCCCGCACAACTGAACCTGAGTCGTGCAGTCGGCCACCGGTAGGTCTGGTCATCTTGGACCTCTGCGTTATCTATCTACTGTCTGCTGCAGAAGACTCTTCCGCAAGCTGGCTAGTGGTGGGTTGTGCTGCTGGAGACTGCTCAGCAAGGAAACTCTCCACTAAGAGTGCTCTCTACAACAATCTTGTCTAGGTCGGAATGCTATGAGAAACGACAGAAGATCTAATCTCCCTCTTGAGCCCTTGCTCGAAGGTTCGGGCCCTGAAGAACGGGTCCCGTACCAAATCTGTGGAGTAGCGCGAGAGGTCTGTGAACCTCGCTGAATAATGTTCCACTGCCATGCTGCCCTGCCGTAGCTGAAGTATCTCCTGAATACGCACCGCTCGAAGGGTGGCTGGTACAAACTCTGCCCGGAACAGGCTCTCGAAGTCTGCCCAAAGAATTGTCGCCTCATCATGCATCTGAAGAATCAGGCTTCACTATCTGCCTGCTACTGCCTGAAGAAGGCTGGCAGTAAGGATCACCATGAAATCTGCCAGCATCCCCACTAGCCTGAATACTCTCACCACAGCCTCCAGCCAATCCTCAGCTACCTGCGGGTTTGTATCTCCCTGGAACCTGGGTGGTCTCTAGCGCTGGAACTCGTGCAGTGCACTCAAGCGACGTACACTCTCTGCTGCTGGGGCTGGTGGAATCGGTGGCCCAACGTGTAGTAGTACCGCTGGTACCTCCGCTGGTGCCTAAACTGGGATAGGGCCATGTTCTGAGGCCTCATCGCTCGGCGGCCTGTCAGTACGTACCACTCTCGGGGCTCTAGTTGGTCGTCCACGGGGTGGCATCCTGAAAGAAACAACGTGACACAATCAAAATATTATTCCTAGTGAGCTGACCTGGTTTGAGCTGATATTTAAATAAAACTTCTGGAAAACACACATGCAATCAGTGTTTTCGTGCACAAAGTCGGAATTCAGTTGTAAGAGTCCTGGTGTATGGATATGTCGGTCTCCCGCACCAACACTGGACTCCCTGAACTGAAGACCACACTTGGTACCCTTAACACTATTGCTTCACAGAAAGAAAATATCATAGTTATAAGTTCTGCGGTAGAACCGACTCCTATGATACCAATTTGTCACGACCCGTCCTCAGGGCCCGTGTCGTGACTACCCCAAGCCCGCCTTCCTTAGGCCAGGGGCTGGCGACTAGCACCAAAGGCGTAAATCCCGATAACTGGGAAGGCATTTCCTTTATAAAAGTAAACAAAACATCACAAAGTAAAAGAGAAAGAAAATAGTAATTATAAAAGAAAGTGCTGAAAAGTAAATGGGCAAGAATACAAACCCAACTGAAAGTGTAGCTACAACTAAACTAAAGTAAAACAGAAAAAGGCAAACAATTGGAAGAAGGAAGCAGCTCCTGGGTCTTCCTCCTCGGATCCTACTTGAAGGGTAGGTACAGATATCACAGCTCCTAGATCGCCCGCCACGGATCCTACCTGAAGGGTAGGTACAGATAGACTCCTCAACGCTCTCGCCCGTCAACCTCCTCCATGTGTCGTCTCGTCGTGAAGTCCTCCTCCAGATACCGACTTGTCGTGTAGTCCACCTCTGTGTACCGTCCAGTCCTCAAACACTCGGCCTTCGTCAGCACTGCCGTCGTCTGCAACCAACACAACGAGGTGCGGGCAAAGGCTGTGCATGGGCGAGTATAACGATACTCAGTAGAGACCCCGAGACCCTCAAGGTCTCACTAAATCCAACAAGTATAACCACAAAGAAGATCTCAACAAATAACCTCTACATAAGTATATGCCCATACATATACCTAAGTTATCAAGTAACTCATCTCAATCATGAGGAAACACAAGGATTATGAAATCAACAGATAACCACTACCCAGGTATATGCCCATACATATACCTAAGTTATCAAGTGACCAATCTCAATCAAGAGGTAAACACAAAGGTCATTGACTCGGCTCAAACCAGGATTTTCATTATAAAAACCGTAACTGCTGAAGAGCTCCGTCTCTGGAGCATACAGTGGTCCTGTCACGACTCCGAGGTACTGCTCACTAACCAAAGACTGCTGAGGTACGCCTCCTGTCGAGTACCGCGGGTCTGAGGCCTACTATCGGGCGCTCCGTCCGCTGTGGGTCTATCGCCAAATATCGGGCGTTCCCCCTAATAGCCTACAGAGGTACTCCTCCAGTCGAGTACCGTGAGTCTACTACCAACTACCAGGCGCTCCGTCCATCGTGGGTCTGCCACAAAATACCGGGCGCTCCGTCCACTGGGCTAGTCGACTCACTCCAAGTGGAGTCAGTCAAGAAGTCGTCAGGTCTCAGTCGTCTACACGGTCTCTGTACTCCGCTCAATCGTCTCTGGGTGGGTCCTCTCCACGAGCAACAGGTAGATACTCCAAGTATCTCAATGTCCCATGAAGAAGTATCTCAAAGGACCACCCCGTCATAGGTGTCTCAACGCAATAGACGGCGCATCAATCGGATGTCTGGTCTGTGAGTTATTAGCCTTTTCGTCCTAGGGCCCGGTTGGTTTCATGAGCGAACCAACCCGACCATACTCCGACAGCATCCAAACCTCGATCGGAGTAAGCCAAAAGATCTGTCTCACTAAGAAGAATCCAACAAAGTCAACGGCACGTCAATCGGACGTCCGGAGCTCAAGATACGAGCGTTTCCACTCCAAGGGCCTGGTTGGTTTCATATCCGAACCAAACCGGCTCAACCCAACGTATTTTTTAACCTTGAGTGCGATATACTGAAACGACTGCCTCGTTCCAAGGTTCGTGTTGCCGCTGACAGTGAGTCGATCGGAGGTCCGTAGCCCAAGATATGTGTGTTTGAACAAACTCAGTCCGAAAATAGGGGGTCTGGGCCCGGCCCAGCCCGACACAGTACCCCCTGGGCCGGCCGAACCGGGTAGACCCAGCCCGGGTGGTGACCCGGCCCGACGACCTGGCTCGGCCCAGAATTCTGGCACGGCCGGTAGCGCGGCGGCGCGGCCTGTGTGGCAAGCGCGGCCTTTGTGCCGCGCATGCGCCAAGGGAGGGGCATTGCCCCTAATTTATGAAAACGGTGGCCCCTTAATTGGGGCCACATGAACACCAGCCAAGGTAATTAATTCCCCTGGCTCCCCCTTGGCCAGCCGGCCCGACCTGGACGGCCGGTTTCTGCTCAATGGGACCGGCGATGGTCGGTCCCCTTCCAGCTCCGTCGCCGACGGCCCTGTACCGGCCGCCAGTCACCCTGCTCCGCCGCGGCCCGGAACCGGCCGCGGCCCTTGTCGTCCGGCGCGGTGAGACGACACCGCGCCCCTCCGCCCTGGCCCCACTCCTGCCGCGGCGTCTTCGGTTTTCTTCGATGTGGCACGAAGGCGTCGCGTTCTTAAACTTCTTTCCACGGCGCTGCGCGACGGCGCCGAGCGTTTCCTTTCGCTCGATTCTGTGTGGTGCGATGGCACAACACCTTCCCGAACCAATCCACAAGGAATCAATCATAAAAAAAATTAAAGAGGAGGGTCGACCGTGTTTGTTTGGTCCGACCCATCGCGTTATTCTATAACAAGCGGTTAAATCCACGAAGATCAACAAGTTGGTATTCACGAACAAATAAATAAATAAAACCCCTACCTAGGTTCAGGAATGGTGCACGTTAATCGAGCCGCGGAAGACGAGTGTCGTGGAGGTCGGGCATCGTGGAAACGAACATCGATTCCGTTTTCATTGAGGTGCATTCGAGGAGGAATCGTCATTGGAAGAAAATGTCGCGTTTTTCGTCGGAGATGTTCCTCGTTGAGGAACGGTGTTCTTCGCGTTCTTCGTCGAGGTTGAAGATGAAGAAGAAGAAGAAGACTCCACTCTTCCAAATCCTCTCAAGGTTGCAAAACTCTAACAATAATAATATAAGACCATGTCTTATTTTATTAACACAACCTAACCATTTGAATATCAAGAGTTTGAAAATCAAATAACCACACACAACTCACCTCATTAAACATAATACATTAATGTCATAAGATATAACATCAGTTAATTAAAGTGGGAGTTGAGAGGGGTTTGATGATATGAAGGGGTGGGGTTCGTGTGGGCCCCACCACCCTCATAACCTCCCAAGGGAGGTTGGGTGGTTACCCAACTTCTATCAAGAACTAACACTTAGTGAAAAAATAATAAAAAATTGTAGAGTAATTATAAATTAAACTTCCACAATTTTTATCATCAACACTCGTGTAAACAAAATGTCGAAACAGGAGTTCTTAAGCAATTATCGGCGCTGCGGTTCCATCGGTGCCCTCAGAATTCGATTCTGGGCACCGGTTCAAAAATTAGAAATTCCCGCTCGTTCGTTCACTGAACATACCCGAGCTAAACTTCGGATAGAAATTCCAGGCACACAGGGCCTCAGAATCAGGCGCCGTAAAAAACTGTGTTCTTGTAAAATCCCAAAGAAAATTTAGAAAAAATTTCCCTTGAATTTTACGGGTCTTTACAGTAAATGCTTAAAGGGAATGAGAGTTTGTTATAAGTATGGAGAAAAATAAAACTATGTATGATATTTCATGGGTGAGAAAATGGTTTTAAATTTACAATTATTTATCTGTAAAGACTTAGTACACTACGCAAATCAATGTCCAAATCATCAGAGTATACCCCAAATGCTGCTATTGGATAAGAATCAAGTTATTATAATACCTAAGATAGAGAGAAATGATTAAGAATTATTATGTTATTATTAATGTATTCTTTCATTTGAGTTTTGTATCAATGATGTACTACTTATATGAATTATGGAAAAAAATAAGGATTGTACTACCATACTATTTCATTAAGAATTTGAGATTACTAATTTAGTAATTTTGGAATAATACATGGTTGATTTGGATAATTTATAATGGATATTCTTGACTACCTTGAAACTGATAAATGGTTTGTATATTCCATCATTGTTTGAGATTACAACATTTTCGGATACAAGAAATATATCCAGTATTATATAAAGGATAATGGAGGATGAATGAAACAGAAAAAATTTTATGGTAACTAAAGGTGTTACCATGTTTTAAAATAATATATGATGAAGGAGTTCACAAGATATTATGTGGAAAAAATTATCTTCTTTGTGTTTAACATCCTTATAAATTTTGTACTTTTAGTTTGGATAGAAGTATGATGGATAATTCTAATGGTTGGAATGGATTAAGATTGAAATTGGAGACTACTGTTATGGTTATTATTGGATTTTTTTTAAAAGGACAACATGCAGACCGCCTAAAAATCTGTCGAGTCAGACAAATCTATGGGAATCAAACCCCCAACCATAGTGAGATTGGGATATATCACCAACCACTGGACTACGTGAAGTCCATAGATTTTATAATCTAGTTTTTAATGGTTCAAATAGGTGAATTATAAATTCATTATTTTTGGAACACTATATGATTAGGATAAATAGAATAATTTTTTGAAATCTTTTGGAATGAATGATGAGTTTGTGGATTGATTTTTGTTGAAGAATGATACACTACTTTTCATGCATATATATATATATAATAATTTATTTATTTTTGCTATTATTATATGAATAAATTAATTATAAAACACTATATAATGGATCTTAAAAAAATTATCCTAATTCCTTATGTTTTGCTGAACATAGGATATTTTAAATCATCCTAGATTGATGGCATTGAGTCCCTCAATTTTACACTTTTTTGTGATAGATGACTTCAATCACACCCAATAAATATTTACGTTTTTCTCCAATTATGTGCCTGAACTTGCTGCTAATTTTGTCTTAATCGATATCATAATTCGGTGGTGACCCTTTCATTTCTCTTTTCCTCTTAATATGAAAAAATTTTAGTAACCCAATTTCCAATGTTGGTTTTTCCAAAAAGGTCTATTCTATTATTAACCATTTATTTTTGAAGAACAATTTAAAATTGAGAGGATTAAATTTATTAATGGAGTGGAGAATGTAACACCCCGTGAATTCATAGTATGTTATTTCTTCAAAGTGATTCAATAAATTGCACTACATGCAACACCAAGTTCAAGCACACCATGACTTACCAAACTAGCCCTTCAAATGGGGTTATGAATATAATTAATTGAATTTATAACTTTATATAATCCTTATAATTTTAGAATCCATATTATGAGTTTTTTAGACATTATTTACGAACAAATTCATTTCTTTCAGATAAAAGAAGTATTTTTTAAAAAATACAATTTTAAAGTCTTTTAATAGAAAACCCTTTTTAAATCACATATTTAAAATTTTATATGTTCAATTTGACAAAATAAAATATATTCATTACAATCGGGACATAAAAATTTAGTTTGGATAAATTTTTTGTACTTTTCGGATAACATTCACATTTTGATGAATAGTGAAAATTACAAAAGTTTAATTAAAAACTATTTTTTAATTGAAATTAATTATAGTGTTGAATTTTAAATTTGAATAGATTTTAAGTATAATTATATTATATTTTTATCATTTAATGTAATTAAAGTCATTGGATGTAATCTCACAATTAAAATGAACATAAACAAGTGTCAATGTTTGGATAGTTATTATTTCATAAGAACATGCTTTTTGTTTTTACAACGGGAATTAAAATAATATTAATTTCTGCCACTTCTGTATTATTAATTTGGATAAATAGATTCCATATTAGAATTCATGATTTCCAAAATTGTGTAAATATATATCTTCTATTATTAGACATTATGAATATTTATTTCGGTAAATATTTTATTTATTGTGGTTAAAAGGGTAAATCCAGTAAATAAGGTTATGAAATTAAATAATAATAAACTTAAATTCCCCTAACACATGTCATAACCCCATTTTATGAAACATATTTGACCATGGGCATCATTGTATTGATTTTGGGACCCCATGCATCCACATGGAAGTGATAAGGACATTTTATATTAAATAATCTAATGTAATGACAAAAATAACAAAATCAAATATCTTTTAGTAAAACAATTTTTATATGAGGTTATATAATTGATCCATTAGACTATAAATATTAATTAAAAATATAACACTATTTCACAAATCATTTTATTTTATTTATAATTTTTAGACATAAAATAAATATATTTATATATGACACAATAATGATGTAGTATTTTCTTAATTACTGAAACAATAAAATAAATGATATTATAAATACTAAAATAAATATAATTTAAAGTCTTTATGCCATTAAAAAATATCACAGTTGACTATGACATGTTAGGGTTGATTAAATTTATTTATATTGAACTAATAAAGTTTTAAGGACTTCAACAAAAATCAATTATTAAATAATTTCAAAATTGTCATAAATTAGTTTTTAAAACAAATACAATATTATTGGTTGATATAATAATACTAAAACTCTTTATTTTGACAAAAATATTTAAATAATGATATTTGTATAATTAATTAACCACTTGGTGTTTTCTTGGATTTTTATAGTCAGTTTATTAACCATATAATATTAAAATACAAGGAGACATGATAAATGTCAATCTATATAAATAAGAGTTAAATATAATGGATATGGATAATATAGTGACCAAAACCTATCTACAACCTATTAGATTAACGGTTTTCTACCCATACCCACCATGACCTTTAATTAATTCATTTTGGAGCCATTAGAAACCGAAAATTCTTTTATTATAAAGTAATATTTCACTCTTTTTCTAAGGTGTCTCTCACCACATTATAAATGGGAAATTACCCTTCTTTTAAATACAAACCTTCAAAGCCCTATGGATCAGCCAAAATTTTCCCAAATATCCACTCCATTTTCCTCCCTTTATCCTAGATGCCTTCCTTTAGTCATAATTCCATCTTAAGGATCCCTTTTGATCAAATGAAAAGGAATAACCTGAAAAGGCGATAAATATCTCACTATCACTTTCATGTTTTTTATTCTTCAACTTCTTATTTCCTTGTTGTTTACATTATAAAATAAAAAATATAGTACCTTATATATACATTTATGTTAATATAAATATGGTACAACCATATTCATTACTCTATCCATCCTTTTGAATGACATGTCACCATATGTGTGTACGCACAACTTATTGTCTCTGAGTCATGGTGTTGTTGTTATTCAATAAATTATTATTTGGATGGTTATAATAATGATGTAATAATGTTGTAAATAAAAAATATAACATAATAATGATTATGTATATATGATATACTAACCAATTATATACGATATTAATATCAAAAGAATGATATTGTCGCTCGTGCGTACGTACTTATTATTGTCTTCACGAACATGATGAGATTCATTCCCCATCATATCCATTCAAAGACTAATTTTAATTAGATGATTAACAATAATGTATAAATACATAATATTTTTCTGAATAGGAATAAGTTACATCCTATCCATAACAAACATTACTTACATAACAAAGCATATACTGGAAAACGAATCAGCTAACTCCTGAAAAGACTATATACTAAAATATTTTTAACAAATAAATTTCAAAATATCATATATGATATCATATTAATCTATATGATTCTTGTATAATTTAATAAGAATTACTTCAGCATTATAAAAATTGTTAACCTACCCTCTACCTAGGAAAAGTACAAGGTAATGGTTAATTTCACAATCTCTTTGTTATTCGAGATTGTTTTTGCGTAAGTATCTACTGGGACCTCTTTATTATCCACATACATGATTCTTAAAAATGTATTCGAATTTTTTTTACTATTTACTAGACTATTGGTTAATGTCATTTATACCCTAGTTTTAATTTTAATAAAATGGTTTGAAAGGAATAATTTCTCTGTTTTCCAAATAAGGTACCTTATGACCTTTTCGACAAAATTTATGTAAGAATATTTTTTTAACATATATGGAGGATGCGACTGTTTTCCAACATTATTACATTGTAGAAACTTCCCTTAAAATATTATAAAAATATTTTTCAAAATAAATTAATTCTTTATATTTATTTGGCACTTAAATATTCTGAATATAGAATGAGATATTTCTCCCAAATTGTTTTCAATTCATCTATGTCGACATTCTTTGATAAATTTTATAGTTATTTGATGTTTATTTATTATGATAAAAATATTCCATATTGTATTTAAGGATTTGTGATATTTTTTACTATGGTGGAGTTATTTTTATTCCATTCATGGTTTATGGTTAATGTATTGAAATTTCATATGCATGTTTTAATACAAATGATTATGTTATATTTCAACCTCTTCTTAAGATGAATGTGATTGACTAGTATGTTCTGGGCTGGGGACCGGTAAACGTAAGCCCTCCAGGTTGATGTTTGCTTACAGTAGACCCTCCAGATTGGTGTCTGGTAATAGAGTCTCTCCAGGTTAGCGTCCGGTAACATAGGCCCTCTGGGTTGGAGTCTGGTTATAGAGGCTCTTCGGGTGGCGGTATGGTTACTATTAGCCCCTAGGTCCTTGCATGTGGCCTTGAAACAGACATCAATGTCTGGAATTATGCATTCCATCATTATAAAAGTGGCTATTGATATTTCATGTGATTATTCGACTAGTAGAATATCCATGTGAGTAATTAAATTGCATTATTTTGATTTATATTGTCCATATTATGATGAAGTTTATGTTGAAATGACTATGTTTTAGTTTTTTACATTTCCATATATGTTTATGATTATTCATGAAATTTTATGCTATATTGTTATCCTTAATGAGCGTCTGAGCTCACCCTTTTCAATGTTTTATTTTTCCAAGGATTTCATTAAGTGTACTGTGATTGATATGCTGGGTAAATCTAAGGGAATAATGGAATTCATACATTATTATTTATGTTGTGTTGTATGTTATAAAGTGTAATGTAAATTCATGTATGTAATCTATGTTATAATACTGCTAAACTGATTGGTCCTTTGGGACTTTATTCCTTGTAATCACACAAATGTATTAAAATAATGCAGCGACTCTGGGTAACTAGGGTCGTGGAATTACAATAGATGATAATTTTCTTTTTATTAGGTAATAAGCCACAAAGAGATCGCACAACTGAAATATCTGAGGATTAACTTTAGGGTATTTTCCATTAAACTTCGCCTATGTTTCCATAATATAGTAGAACAAAGTATTAAGAATGAAAAAGAGGGATATGGTCTTATTAAGATACCGACAGAATTCCACCATGCATTATGCATCAGCAAATATCATTAACACCAATGTAGAAGATCCTATAGAAAATTATTATAGTTCAGTGGAATTAAAAGATGAATTTATTATCCATAATATGGTACAAACTGATGAAAATGAAGAAGGTTTACATAACTGAAATCAGTGGCTTACCCAGAATCTTTGTATGCCTTCAAATAACCAACATTCACCCCACCAAAAGGCATCTAAAAAGGGGAAAGGTAAAGGTAATATTTCATATTAGTTTTCCACAGTATAAGGTCAATATATTTCAATTCAATATATATTTTCTCAAAAATAAGTTTAAATGAACGAATTTAAACGACTCAATACAGAGTCACATTGAAGCATGATTTCGGCTGGACGTACTCCCGAGGCAGAACTTCAACATGCACATCCAATTTGAGCTCTGCAGAAAAGAATATTTCTAGTAACTATAGATGCAGATAATGAATTCCCTCCATTGGGTACAAAACCAAGGAATGATCAAACAGTTCTTTATAGGCATGTTCTTGTAGGTTTTTAAGGAAAATGCCAGTACCACCAACAATAGTTTTTCTGGTCATTGTATCATCGAATGCTCTAATTTATTTACATACACTAGTTCAAGATCATTTTTATATTCCAAAAATTATTATAAACACAATTGAGTCATTAATGATTCGATTGGAAGCTATAGAGGAACAAAGTATGCTAGTTTAGTCGAAAAAGAAACCATACTCTGAATTGGTTGACCTGATCCCCCCCTCCAAATATTGTAAATAAAATGTTTTTAATAGTTAATGGTTTGAATGATCCATAAAAATACTGAACACATTTAGTTTCTCATTGTGATCCAAATATAATAACTCCTCAACAACAAGATGAAATAAATCTCATGTGTTTTTTACAGTCACTCTAGGAACCATCTTCTATCTGGTATACAAATTTACAATCTCGATAAATTATTGGTTGGGAAGATCACTGCCATTTATTCCTTCATCAATTTAGCTCTACACTACCGAAGATGATAGTTTTTTATCTTACCAATTGTAAAAAAGTGAGAATGAATGTGTTTTATATTTCATTGCACAATGGAATGGATTAACATATTCCTTTGGTTTGCCACACCCTCATGAATATTTGGTACCAATTTGTGTGGAAAATATACGTGATGAGTTACACACGACATTGATCTTTATAAAATACACAAGAGGGTTTAGATACCTTATATCAATTTCTCTGTAGAAAAAAGATTATGTTATAGAGACTAATATGAAACTTGTGTAATTACATCATCTCTCATATAGATAGCAAGGAAAGGAGAGGCTGCTACTGTTACACTCAAACAACAACCTTTACCCGCTTCCACCTAAAAACAGTAGTCGTATCCATGGGTTCCTCCACCATAGCATCTTCAGTAATGACCACCTCATTGAGATGATCAATGAGATCAAAGGAATAAGTAGTTTGAGTAATTAAAAAGGAATGTTTATTCCATTGAGAATGAACATGTTCCCGGTTTCATTATCTCAGCATTGGAAAAAATTGGTTCAATTTCCAAGGGTGATGAAACTAAACAAATAAAGAGATAAATATCTTCTGAATTATTTCCTCTTTAACCATAATTTGGAGATTCCAATTCAGTAGTGTTTTGTATTCATGGACCTCCTACAATAAATTGTAGACTCTAGACAAGTGGAACTAAAACGTTCGTCAACTCAAGTAGAATGTGTTACAGCTACTGATCTGGATGAAGAACGAAAATGGATAGAAGAAAAAAGAAAAAATATGTAGAAATATGATTTTTGGATGATCTGATAAATGATAAACCAAACTCAAGTCATTTTACAAACACATTTAAAACAAATGATTGTGACTTCCTCTAATTCTGACAGAGTAAAACCACCTTCATCAAAAGAATAATCCTCAATGGAGGGAGGTGATCAGAATGAAAAGGAACATTAAGAAGAAGACAAGATCGTCTCACAGATAAAGTTGTCATTGACCCTGGTAGATTTCATGCCATATGATTCAAATGTATGTGCACTGCCGCACCAAATGGAACAACCAAAACTAACCAGTCAGGCATAATCATCATCAGATGAAAATTTGATATTTGGGTATGTCAATTTTATCCACATAAGATATCATTTGGCCAATAGTGATTCTGATTATAAGGATACATACATCATTTTAAATAATTGGGGAACCAGATAAAGAAGCGAAGGTCATGGATATAGGGGAACACATCAAAATTCTAGGAACCCCCACTTTAACTCAACCACTAGTCAAACCATTTATGCAGTAGAAACTCATGGAAGATCCCTTCTGTAGTCTCAATAAGAACAAGTTGTTTCTTCCATACAATATAAGTTCATTTCTGACATTATTATTTTTGAAGAACAATTAGAAGTCACACCATATTCTTCTTAGCATGTATATCGACCTAGTCAACCTAATATACCAAATAATTGAGTATTTTCATATTCTACTTCAATACATGGTACATATACATCGGAACAATTGACTTCTAAGACACCTGAAAAATCGTATTTACATAATGTGAAATACAGACCTATGGATCAAAAGTATGATGTTTTGAAAAAACTGGCCCATGTACCAACCATTTTATCAGTTCTGGATTCCATGAATCTGTAAAAAGATCTTAGAGAATCACTTATTGTGGCTTTTTCAAGTCTTCAAGATTTTGAAACTGAAGTTGCTGCTACATAGGTTTACCGTATAAAGAATGATCCTGCAAAATTTCATGAAATCACTTCATTAATATAAATTTTGGAAACTAAGCCTGAAAGTATGGGAGAAATTATTGATTCCCAAAGAAGTGATGTATGCTTAAATAGATATGTCATTATATAATATGCTAAACTAAAACAAGCCTACACATTTTCAATCAGAGTAGAAGAAGTTGTTTCAATGTTAGAGGAATAAATATATATTGATTACCAATCCATATTCTCCTCTTTATTACCACAGGAAAACCTTCATCATCAGTAGGGTCATATATAGTGGCCTCATCTCGAGGATGTTAAAATACCGACTCCTCCGCTAACTCTTGAAGGTTTTCCACATAATCTACTATGTAAGTAGAAATAGAATATGTAACAGATAATGAGGAAGAAGAGAAATATATCATGGATGATCCTACAACATTTGAGGAAGGTGTCTCTACCACTATGGATGAGGTCAGAAAAATAAATCTGGTTATAGAAGAATATATGCACCCTAATATAATTAGTGAATCCATGAATTATGATAAGCATGAGGTGTATACATTATTTCAAAAGCATCATCGAGATATATTTTCTTGTAATTATATAGAAATAACATGTCTTAATCTGTATGTAGCCACTCATCATTTGGGTTTTCTAGAAGAACATCGCGGATTCATGCAGGCAGCAAGAACACCACAAACTCATGCCACTAAAATTAATGCTGAATTTGATAATATTATAAAGGAAATAATTGTCGGGGAAGTTCAATATCCAAAATGTCTTGAAAATATAACCCTAGTAAAAATAAATAATTGTAGAATCGTTGTTTTCAATGATTTTGGAGATCATAACCGACATTGTACTAAAGATGATTTATTAGTCATAATTATAGGGCTTTTAATTTGATGCAACAGCTGGATATAAAGAACTTTACTTCATGGATGGCTTCTTGAGGTATAATCAAAACCATATTTCCCTGGATGATTAAGAATCTACATCTTTCAGAGCCCCTAATGGTGTGTTTTTCTATCGGGTAATGCCCTTTGTCTTAACGAATGAAAGTGAAACAAACAAACGTTCCATGCACCATATCATCAATCCCATTTAGTGAAATTTTTTGAATATTATGTGGATGATATCATGGTCAAATCTAGACAATGTTCTAATAACATAGATGATTTGAAAACCATATTCAATAATTTTTAGCAACACATTTTGATGATGAAACCCTTAAAATGTGCTTTTGGGGTAACCATAGGAAAGTTCATTGCCTTTATTGTAGGACATCATGTTATAGATGTTGATCCTAAGAAAACAAAATTAATCAATGGTAGGTCACCCTCTCAATATTTGAAATTAATAAGAGGATTTCAAGGATACTTAGCCTATATTCAGTGCTTTATCACCAATTTGGAAGGTAAGTGTTTACCTATCACTCGAATAATGATGATGGAATTCATCTATTAATGGACTGAATAATTCCTTGAAATATTTTACACCCTCATGAAATATCTCTTGAGTTCACCGGTATTAATACCACATGTTGAAGGAAGTCCACTTATTTTCTATGTGATTGCTTTAGAGTGATCATTGGGTGACTTCCATGCCCAAAAGAATTGTTCTGGGAATGAAAACAGTTGTTAGTATCTCAATCGAACTATGATTGATGTGAAAACTTGGTATTAAGCTATTGAAATGTGTTTTGTGGAATTAATAATTGCAGTTAATAAATTAATACATTACATGCAACATCATGTGGTATAATTGGTGTATCTCAATATCCCAATCAAAATTATCCTCAACCATCCTATGATTACAGGGAATCTAGCTTGATTGGTAGTTATTCTGCAATAGTTTGATATCTAGTTTGGGCCACATAAGGAATGAAAATCCCATGATCTGTCTAAATTCCTCATAGAACATCTATATGTGAAGATACATAATTAAATACTGAACATTGTGATGAAGAGGCCTTCTCTATTCCAGATAATTCCCAAACATGGGATATATACATTGATGGTGCCTCCAGAAGTCTAAAAGGGAAGATAATGGATAACATTAAACTCAACAAAGTTGGATTGGGAATTATCCTTATTTCGTTATAAAAGGAAGTGTTTCTTTATTCTTTCTTGTTTTTAGAAAGTGGTTCCAACAATGAGGAAAAATATCATGCTCTAATAGCAAGATTGGAATTGTCCCTCTAGGTGCATGTGGATGACATAAAAGTTAAAGGTGATTTAGAATTATTGATCAAAAAAATAAATAAAGAATATTATATTAGAAAAGAAGATTTAATCCCTTTGTGTGATTACATCACATGGTTAATGACTGAATTTCCATCAGAGTTGACATTGTCTTATGTCCCTCGTTCACAAAATGCCTAGAATAATGCACTGTTTAATGCAGCTGCAGCATTGTCAGATCCAAATCGTAATGAAATTATCATTATTATAGCCCATCATCGTGTGGAATAACAATTCGTTCAACCCAGAATAGATGAAATTAATGGGATTAACCCTATTTCTGAGCCATATGGTCATAAAACATGATGGAGAACAGTCATTGTGGAATACCATCAAAATGTGGCACCTCCACCAGATAGGGATGAAAAAGAACAAATCTGACGACGAGTGACCAATTTTACTCTTTATGATACCGCATACCACCATATTATACTTTACAAATGAGGCTTCGATGAAATCCTCCTCATATGTATTCCTGGAGATGAATGTACAACTTTCATGAAGGAAGTACAATCAATAGTTTGTTGTTCCCATCCACCTGGGCACAGACTCTCTGATCAGATCCGGAGGCTCAGATACTATTGGACTTCAATGATACAGGATTGAATATATTTACCAAGAAATGAAATCCCTACCATGTTCACACCAAATTAATTAATCAGCCCTCAGAGCTTCTACATACTTTCAAATACTCCTAGTGATTTCCACATGGGGAATGGATGTAGTAGGACCTTATCCTCCTTCCATGGCTAAGAAGGACTAGTATATTCTTAGTGCTACTAAATTTTACTAAAAATGGACTAAGGAACTACCTCTCAAGGAAGTCAGATTTGAAAACATTTTTAGTTTTGTAAAAACAAATATCATCCCCCTATTTGTTGTCCCTCATATTATTTGGATGATAAATGGAACCAATTTTTGGTTTTCTGATGTTGAAAAGTTATATCAAGAACATAATATCACATTCAATGATTCATTTAACTATGATTCAGCAGCTAATGGATAGATAGAGGCCATCAATAAGACCCAATCATATATAATATAAAAGATGGTGGATAAAGATAAGAAATCCTAGACTGTTAAAATTTCGAATGCTTTACGGCCTTATCAGAAAGCTACCCGTAATGCCACCCAAAAACTCCTTATTCATTTTATATAGAACAAAAGTATCCTTTCCAATTGAAATACAATTACCATCACTCAGAGATCAAAACTTTGATTAGTTGTCTATAGATGAGATGTCTCAAAAATAGTTTAATGTGTTTGAATGATTAGACGAGAAAATCATGCATACTTTTCATCATTTATGAGACTATTAGAACATAATAGCACATAATATTAACAAGAATGTTCTCCTATGTTCATTTTGTCAAGGATAATTGGTATTGGTCCTCAGGACTCAATTTATACTAGTATAGAAACCTTCAAAGCATGAGACAATGTGGGAATGAATTTATTCAATATATTAGGTCTACTAAAATAGAGCTTATGACTTAATCTTAGTGGATGTAGAGATTATTACAACTCTAATGTGAGATTCTAGAAGAAATACTTTGTGTAATTGTACAGACCATTTTTTCTCACTGTATGACTAAAAACTGCACAATCACCAATGTCTTTAATACAAGATATAGTACAATACATTACAAAGTCCTAGTTTCACATTTTTAAAGTGTGTAACAACGATAATAATCCATGAGGAATGATGATAAAATGCATAACATCTTTGTCATTGTTGCATGATGTTAAACTACATGACACCATTTGTCGTTGTTACATGACATTAAACTGTACGGTTAAATTCTTCTCTATTAGATGTTAGGAGATTCAATAAGAATGCAACATAGAAATCACTGCTAATTTTTAGTGGAACATGAGTCCCTCTCTTCCCTATGTCTGAGTCAAATTTTTATAGGGAACTTTTATAAAGAACTACGTATGACCTGATTCTCATCTATATGATATACGTAGTGAGTCTTGGATCTCAAATCATGGGCCCAACGACAATCACAAAATTATTATTTCCCTTTTCCATCTATTGTATATAAACTAGATATATACAAAGATCCCTTTTTAAGATACATGATTTGATTTACTTTTTATAATATGTCATAAATTTAATCATTATTATTGAATGTGTTAAAGCCCCTTGTATCCCATGTCAAACTTGATTGGTGTGGGAAATGATTGATTAATGAACTACGTACGGCTTGATTCTCATCTATATGTGATACGTAGATATGCCTAGATCTGCAATCATGGGACAATCCACAGCATTTAAAAAACCCACTTTATTCCTTATAAAAGAATCAAACCTACATAGATAATGTTTAAAGAACTATGTATGTCTGGATTCTTTCCCTCAATAACACACGTAGTGACAAATGGGTTTTATCCCATAGTCCAACTACAAAAGGTCATTCCTTTCACATCGGTTCCTATTCATCCTTAATGCGTGACGTTAAACAGCATGGACATTTAACAACCATATTCTTCACTTGTGTTACATTTTGTGTTATAGAATAACCCCTTGCTGATCCTTGTTTCACACATCGAACATAGTTCAAGATGGCTTACAAATTGGGTAAAAGGCATAATTATTTAAATAGGGGGACTCAATTTCTTTTGGGATTATCAGTGTTCTCAATGAATGACTTAAAACTGCACAATGTAATGTCCTCACTCAATGACGTAAAACTACACAATATAATTTCTTTGTTTCTTGAGATTAAAATGAACATATTATATACTATTTCTATTTATAGTCCTAGTTGTATGACCTGAAATTACAAACACCGTAACTCCAATGTTTGGGTCAGATCACTGTAAAAGATAGATTCCTCTGATTATATGGAAATTTTCTATGGAAATACCCTCTCCATATTCAGGTACCATTCTCTATTTACCAAACAATTTGCATTGGAAAATCAGAATATCTATAAACATTAATTATTTTTAAGGAATAGAATATCACAATTTCTATGAACTCTTTTTCTGACTATGCAGCACGTTCCCTAAGTGGCATGGCATAAGTTTCTACATAATGGCATTGTCAATCCAAAGATGGAACTATTTGGTTATTTAGAATATTCCCTAGTTGTCCTAGTATATTACAACACCATAAACGGTTTGTCAAATAATGGTAACTTAGTTCATGGAAAAAAAATTTCTAATGCCTTTAACCCCTTTTCGTTATCATTTTTCAGATATAAAAATTTTTAAATCACAATTTACAATTTCCATTCCATAACAGAATATGGTTGTATGATTCCAAATATATCATCACAAATTTGGAATAGTTTCATTAATTTGGTCGAAGCTAAAGACCTTAAATTAAATCCCCAAAATATCTTCACAACATGACATAAAACTGCACATTATAATGTCCTCACTACATGACCTAAAACTGCATAGTATTAAATATAAAATTACACTTTTGGAATAATTTAGAAAATTATTCATTCAATAAATTTTTATAGAAGTGTTTTTCATATTCATGACATACGTTGGCATAAAATACCCCATTTATTCCTAAACCCCTTTCCTTGGCAAAACCACCCACTGTGGTAATGAATCACCCTATATTATTTTCCCTTCTCTATCAATAGTAAAATTTTAAATTACTAGGATCTATTTTTCTTGACTATGATGTATGTTCCCTTATGTGGCCTTGCATAATTTTCATACATAATGGGCTTTTCAATCAAAAGATACAACTATTTGTCTATGCAGCATATGCCCTAGCTGTCAATGCATAACACAACTTCAGTAATGAGTTTGTCGTGTAGTGGTAACTAAGTTCTTATAGGACACTCCCCTTATGTTGAAACATTTTTTAAACTTTGTGAACATAAAAATAATGGGTCAATATTCCCCTTAAAAATATTTAAGGACAAATAAAGAAGTTCCTTGTCACTAATTATTATTTGGGATCTAATTACAAAATTTATTATCAAATATATTCAACCTTTAATACTAGCCATTTATAGTCCATGATGCATGAATTTAACATATTAAGAGACATGGTACTCAACAGATTGTTACTCTACAATGGGAACCCAGAATAAAAGTCAAGTCCAACCTCACTAAATGTATATCTTGTTTTATTTAGGTAATATTGAACAATAAAAAGTGAAAAGATATAATCATTGTGTGGTTGTCCATATAAATCTATAAATAAATAAAACTATAATTACTAGTCCCAATGGGATAGGTAAAACAAATGAAATTAGTGAGAGTGAAAGCACAAATGATTCAATATAAAAAAATCATTTATGAAAATTTTCATAGAGGAACATCCACAAATTGGAATCTTTCTCTTATCAGAAATCTAAAATTATAAAAGGCTTTATACATAATTTCTTATTTTATTGACAACCACCTAATCCCTATCAGCTGCTTGTGGTATATCATTTATTTTACCAGGTCCCACCTCTTCTGCATGATGAATTTCTTCTCTAGCATCATCAATAAATTTTACACCTACATTCTGGACTTCTCCAAGTGAGGTGTGAAGCTGGTCAAGAACCCCTATAATGATATATAACTCTTGTTGAAGGCGCATCTACTGAAAAGTATTTTCTTTAATTTTCTTCTTCTGTCCCATCATCTTTGTGGTATGATTAGCCTCATCGATGGACAACACATCTCGAAACTCTTTAATGTTGATCGGCAGTTTGGCTTTTATCATGTCTTTCTGAAGATTTTCCGGTTGTTGCATTCATTGAATTATCACTTTCACCACAATATGAATTTCATGGTATTTTAAACCTCCAAATCCTAGCATGATAAACGAATATGAAAATCATTGAATTCATGAATGAAATTCCCCAAGAAGAATTTAAAATAATATGTTCAAGATGTTTTTCCATGCCTTGCGGTGTGAAAGATGAAGAGCCTTCTATAGTTATGTGTCTGATTAAGAGTCATTATCATAAAGAGGTATGAATTCTGGGATTAATGCACTTAATAATGTTCCTGGTAAAGCTCTTTCCAAATCAATGGCAGCTTCACTTTAAAATATTGTTTGGGTTGATGTAGAGTCATCACCTCTAGACATATCCATTGAAGTTGATAGCCCTATATATTAAATCTATAATTATAGTTATGGTTAGATTCAAGTGATTAATAAATGATTATTCAAAAACAATATCATAATATCTTACCTAAAAATTGGTAATAACCATAAAAAGACTCCTCCCTAGTATTCAAAGTTTTAGCAATTTTGTTTGATGTCTCTGGATGAGGAGTTCAATCATTAATGTGATCATGATCATCATAATTAATCTCAAGATGATCTCTCATCTCAATATTCACCTTATCCAATGTCTTTGAAATGATGGGTATAATATTAATATAAATACATCCTTTAAGTATTGTTGTGGTAGTAGTTTCTATAGATGGAACTTCATATTTCAACCAACAATGGATAAAATGTTAATCATAAGAAAATCAATAGGATGAATAATGAAAACTCACATCTAGTTGATTCTATACAAGGAACTCCAAAATCTTCTAAATCATTTCGTATATTAACATGTTCAAATAATTCTTTAAAATTCAGGCCTAGGTTCATCATTTAATCCCATGATATCTCAGATCCCAGGTTAGTGTCACCCATGGGAGCACTTGGCTTGTTTTGTTCACAACCTTCCTCCAGCAACCATTAAACCTGAGTAGCTTCCTCAACAATAGTTGGGGGGTCAGTGACAGTTTTTTCCAGATGATCTCTAGCATGTGATGAACCTGTAATTTCATAGGATGGATTTTAGTTGTAGTGACATTTGATTTCTTATGTAGTATTATTGATTTAAACGAATCCTCTTAACCACTGATAAGATGGACATAAGCAATGCTGGGAACAAATGGTGATTCCTCAAGACACAATGACTCATTAGGAACCATTTGGTTGGTAGGAATATATTATTGTTCAGCAACACCACACTTGGTTCCTTGACGATTATCAATAGTTTCTTTTAATGATGATACATAAGAAGCCCCATAAATTCCATGAATTTGAAAACAGTTTTTCATGAATACAGAATAAAATTCATGATTACTAGGGAGAGTTACCACTAAATAGAAATCTCTTAACAATGGATCTATTTCTTTGGTAATTTTTTTTCTTGTCCTTATTAAGAGGGCTGACTTCATCTTCTCTAATGATAGGTATAGGAGGTCCCAGTACCCTCTCAATTTCATCCTCCATGGCTTGTTGACCCAGATATATTTCACCCAATTCACTAGGTTATTCAGTAGCTCCAAGAGAAGTGCCTCCAGGGATATACATTAGTGAAGGAACTTCAGTTGTCATTCCATTAACCAACTGTAAGATAAGAATATATTTCCACTATGTAACAATGATTTCACTAAAGTTCAAATTTAAAATCAGAAGATAATGGGAGATAAAGGAAACTATCATTCTTAGGATATTAAAAGTAATTCTATTCTTCATCTAATTAAGGACTTATTAATTAGGTGGTTCCAGTATCTATCTTATCCTTCAAAAACATTATTTTATGAATTGATTCATCAGTGGAGTATATGGGAATTTACTACTCTCAAATGTAGGTCCTCACCACAGTAAAAATATCCTTAAAAGAATGTCATAAGAAGCATGTAAATCCCTTAATCCTGTAATATACAATCCTTCACGTTGATCCATCCACATTTTTTCAACATCATAGTACAATCCTGACCATTATTGAATAGCCTTTGGTCATATATATTCGTAGTGTATGCCAAAGTGTGGTTAAGAGGATCCTTCAACATTGTATTTGAGTTTCTTCCCAACCCCCACTTTCATGAATGGTGGATGAGAAAATAGAACTCGTTGATATTCAGAAAGATGGTGAACAGATAACCTCGATACAAAATTAGTAGGTATTTATTGAGTGGATCTTATATATCTATAAGGATGGTTATATCTTGCACAAGGTCTCTTCGGTGAATTAGTAGCATCATTAACTCCTCAATTTGATTCTAACGAGTCAGAACCAAATGATAAAAAGATACCTTATAAATGAAAGGGAACTCTATTTGTACTTCTTATCTCCCCCACTATAGGTATATCATGATTTAATACCCCTTTAGGGAAAGAATCAACCCATTTTTCAGCATACCAAATAGTTAATCTACATACCGAATCAATAGTTGGAAAATTTAAAATATTAAAATTCTTCTCCATAGATGTCAACAACCATAGTTGTCCAGCAACCATCAGGTGTTTCTCTAATATAACATGCACAAGAGAGGAAAAAATATTTTATTGAAGACAATTGAATTGATGCACAAATCAATAAGGATCATAGGCCTCACATTTGATTTCCCCATCTATTATGGTGGCCAACACAACATCTCTACAAGCAAGCATATATTCCATAAATTCCAAACAGGTTGTCCCATCATCAAGGAATCACACTACCCGAATATTCCCATAAGTAATGTAATGGACCTCATTATGCATTCCCAATCCAGCCCGGATGTCATAAGAATTCAAGGAATATGGTGAAATATCATTGAATGCCTGAATTGATAGTTGGAAATGACATCCAAAAATATATAACCCACTTTGTATAAAATAATTTTTGAAGTGATTAGTGATGTGTATTTTCATGAAATAGAAACTACTCCACATGGCCATGAAACCTTATTGATGTGTATTTTCATGAATGTTTTGGTTGACTTCCTTTATCTATTTTCTAAATTATCATTTCTCCCATATTGACCATAACGTGTGAGGGTATCTCTATTTTATTCCATCGAATATCTAGAGAGAACAGTGTAAGTGTGACCCTTTCCCTTCTTCTCTATCCAAAATATTTCCATAAATTCCACTGGATTTGTTTCCCTCAGAGAGAGAGAGACTTTATGGTGTTCGTGTTCCATATTTTCTTAAATATTTTCATCAACTCACAAACCAAAGCTGGTGTCTTCTCTGAGTCATTCAATGTCACCTTCATAGGAATAAACTCTTCATACATGTCTCCAAATATTTGGGCTCTAGAAATATTGTAAACATCCCACAAGTTGATACATAACTATCCATGAGTTAAATAGAAAGAGTTAGTCTCTAGGATCCATCATCTTAATAATTCCTGGATGAAATCATCATTCTAGTACATGTATGTTTCCCAACCAAAACAACATCATAAATTATGACTCCATACAGGAAGTCAATAAATTCTCCACAGGTCATAAAAACCCAGTACACAAACATAAACACGTGTTTTACACCTCCTATTGGACTAAAGTATCAAATTTTCTTCCAACCCTTGAGATGATGTGTCTTGGAATCCCAAAATATGGAATAATAATAGTGTGGCTGCAGCCTGCGTGTTCATGCCTTCAAATATGGAGCACATGGGTGATGATGCATAATATGAGCCTTCTCTGCTGTCTCAATATTAGAAAATGAGACCCTAAGAAAAACATTGTCCAATGAAATGTTGGTATAATATTGACACCATGAATGTGGGACATAGTACGTTGGATCTGAAATATATACATCCTGAAAATGGTTATAACTATAAAATGGTATATAGGTTCTTCGGGGAATTTTTAAATGATAATTCTTCAAATATATTTCTATGTTTGAAAACTTGGTATCACAAAATTTGAATTAGTCATGGTCTAAAACCTTTATCATGTCATCATTCCTCTTATTGGAAATCTCATCACCAGTCCAATTATTTTAGGAGTCATTGAACATACAAGAAGAATAGGAGTCATATTTTATGTATGTTCATTTTTAGAGTTTTGAAAAAAAAATTGGAAAAGGAATTAAGGTTCACATGTACAAATATGGCACAAAAATATAGGTCGGCCCGCAAGTATGGTTCCCCACTTATAGCATGCAAATAAAAAAATTCGGAAGAAGAGTGACAAAATAGAAGTTTTTTAGTTAAGAAGACTTGCACACTGAGATATGAAATTTCAGAATTCATGAGGTTTTTCGCAGAAGTGATGCAACTATATATAAGTGATGCATGGTACCATGAAAAATGAGATCTTCTACATTGAAAACATGTGTGACCAGTTCTCTCATGAGAATAACACATGTGTTCCCTAGTACACTCTAGTTTCTCCTACATTTCTTTACCCTAGTATAGGATCCTATTTTCATTTCAGATCCAATTCTGAACAGTGTATGTTTTTTCCACTCGATTCCATCAAAGAGTCTAAAAAATTACAAAGGGAAATACTTTACATAGACAAGGGGTAAATACATGAAGAACATCATGCTTTTCTGAGAAATGAGTTTTGGGTTGCCTTAGTGAGACCATAAGGGCGTCGGCGCGCAACCTTCTTTCATACCCCAATTTGGCACACAACCGTCATGTGTTCCATAGGTCCATTCACCCAAGTCCCTATTTTTTCCTATAATTAGACCCTTGGGGCCCTCATTTGTATTGAAGTATTTCCCTGAAGACCAATTGCGGCTCTGGTCACCCCAATGCTTTGCCCAAGTTTTCTTAATCTTTCATGGTAGTTCATCAACACCTTTAAAAAATATTTAAAGGAGGATCATTGGACATAAGTAATTTTAGTGATTAAAGACAATAAAACTTTTTCTCCTAATGAACTCAATCTCCCTAAATTAGAAACACTTGCGCGCCACTTATTATTTTCATAGTAACTTGAGTGACCGACTTCTGGGACAACCTGTGATTACACCGAAAGGATTAATACATGTCTTTCCCAATTATTACAATATAGGTTTGTCGTCGCATAAGTGAATATCAGGTCTCCAAAGTCTACTTGTGCACAGATACTTGCATGTTGTTACCTAATTTTATTTCCCTCTTTGATTCAATTGTTCTCTTTAGTATATAATTCATGAAAACTTCCTCAAATTCATTCATGGGAAGGCTTATTCATCCTTGTCTCCCTTCTCTGAAAGGGATTCCATTGAGACATCTACGAAAAAATCTCGACTTATTAAACTTTTGGGAAAGGCACAATAGCGTGTCTCTTATTTTGGTTTGTGTGTCCATAGTCAGAGGATTCTCAAATTTTTTCCACAACGGGTTAGGGTTTATGGAGTTTCTATGTGTTTTCATATCCACATTCACATGGACATTTCTCTTTAGAACAATGTTGTGAAGTTCCCGATTTAGAGGAGGGTGGGGTATTAGCCTCTCCCTTCTCAAAGAGACGACCCATAACCTCAGGTATTTGTTAGGGAAGGTAATGTTCACACATGATATTCATCCTTTTGAACAAAATAGATGTATTTATTCCCTACTAGGATCAATTTTAGCACCACAATCATGGCATATGCCCCAATCTTTTCTTGTATGAGGTAGCATCATTTCTCCTCCTCACATCTTCGGTTCCAAAGACTATAGGAGGGATGAGAACAAGAACATTCCTTACCCTTTCCCTCTCCACTTGAGATTCATCACCATGGGAAGCCTTCCTGGTGTAGGCCCTTAAACATCATCCCTTACGCCGTTCATTTGGACCCTTGTCTAATGTAATATCAATAGAGGTAAGGCTCATTATCTCTCTCTCTTCCATAGTCAATTCTCCCTCTTCGACTAACAGTGGTGGAAATGTCTGAAGTTTCATTGTTGAATATTTCACATCCTCATGTCTATAACACTGTACATGACTCTCGTGGACATAGATATCTGTGATGATTAAAACATTTACACAAACACCCTTGGTGAATGAACTATGATAACAATGATTTTTTTTCAAACCAGGATACATAGGAATCCCTTTCAGGTCTCAAGATACCTTAATATTTATTCAGGAGTCCAACCCTAATTCCCCATATATAGGAATCCCACATAATAATAAACCCCAAATTAAACACCTAAGTCATAATGGCATTAATTTCACAATGTAATCCTAAACAGATTTCTCTCAATGGACTATACCCTTCTATGAGACCCATCGAACTACGTGGGCTATGATTCCCATAAAAACGAGATATGTTAGAAGCCTCATTGAGGTTCAAACCCAATATTTCAAAGTCATACGTATTCTACATGGGCCATACACTCGACAAGGTCTAATATAACAAGGAAACCCATATATTTTAAAACTTCATTGGGCTTTTTATGCATTAGTCCCAGAACAAACATTGAAAAAGAACCTTTATCTAGATTTCTATACCACATAACATTATATCATAAGGCTTTGTCCTTATCACATGACTTCAAAGGTATGATGTGTTCCATTAAGTGGCACCCAAGTACAAGGGATCTGATTCCATTCGAAAACATACATAGGTAATCCATTTTATGGGTATGATCCCAATATCGAAACAATCATTCATCTCCATCTATGACAATAAACTTTATTGTGACCTACTGAGTGGCATAAAAACTAGTATCATTATAATGATTATTATATATATATTTAAAAAGTATATTAGATGATACCATTGATATAGAACATATAATGCATACATATATCTCCATTATGAAGAACCATGAATGAATACTTATTATTCTAAATTTTACACATGTTAATAAGTGATTGTAAATTCCAAGGAAAACTTATTTTATTTTTGGTAACTTAATAGGGATTCATGAAAATATCATAAATATATATATAGATACCCAGAGTATAAGATAATTTCCCTCAAAATGGTGTGATGATTTTGACCTTTCTTCCTCTAAACCAGTGTATGATCCTATGTAACGTAATTTTTAATCATAACAAACACATGCCTAAGGAAAGAAGTCTGTTATGGATGAATAACTGTTTGATGATTCTAGTTCCATGAATAAATCCAATGGAAACAGTCTGTATGAAGTTATTATTAAAAAAAGAACCCAAGTTTCAAGGAACAATGAATCAAAGCTATAACAATCCTACAAATCTCTAGTTCTCCGACTTCACCTACTGATAGGTAGAAAACCTTTTTATAAATCATGTAATCTAACATTCTATACTATTCCACCACTACTGGCATCACATATCTTGATATGTCTGGGGGATTCATAGATGAAAATCCCACAAAGAAGAGTGGAAAAATTTAGTAAAAACCTTTCAGATGTTTAAATGAACCGAGACACATCAATGAATAATTTGGATTTCATATTTGACTATATTCCATTCTAGAGGAGTGTAATCTCTTAATAAACTCCCATGGAGTACAAATCCATCCGGATTAGAAAATTGTTAACATTCACCTTCTCAAGGAGGGAAGAGTTAACTATTCTAGATGAGTTATAGTATATCTCATTTATATCATGAAACTCAAGGATAATCTTAGAAAAGAGATCCATTAACTTCCATTCATCACTTGCATCCCATACATCTTATTCCTAGGTTTTTCTACTCATTGAATCTGTAACCATGTTGCCCTTTCCAAGTGCATATTCATTCTCACAATAAAATGATTAATGAAATTCAAAACATATTAACTATGAGAGGTTCATGTCATGATGAATAAATATATAATTGAGGCTTTTATAGTCCATTTACACCACAAATAACATAACCAAAAGATAGTGTCTCAAGAAACAAAATTAATGGACAACTGCTACTAGCTGATTGTCATGCGTAATGTAATTTATATCATGATTCCTCTACTATTAGGAACCATAAGAAATGATTCTTAATTCCTCCATCATCACTTATTCTAGAAAAATTACTAATGTTTCACATAATATTGTATACCCTAAAGCTAGATTAAAATGAATTAGAATAGGTGTTGAGACAACAATTCCCGTCAACTCCTAAATGGATTTCTCAAATGCTAATGTAAAATGTAATTTTACCCCCTTCTTTGTATGTAATGTAATTGGTAAAACATAGCATGAGAAATCATGTATAGAATACCATTAATATCTATTAACCCATAAAAAACTCCATATATCATACCCATTTTTAGGAAGACCCTAGGAAACTAAAACACTAACCTTTTCATGGTCAACAGAGACCCCTGATTATGAGATAATATAACCCAAGATGTGAACACCGCGATCGTGAAGTGTCAATTAGCAAGCCTGTCATAATAATGATCCTCTCATAGTGTAAATAGAATTATCTCATGTAAGTTTTCTTGATTGATATGAATGTGATAATAAACCTAAATGATTTCCATAAAACCACAGAAAATGTGTCCAAATTGGTGTGGAAAACGATATTCAACAGAGCAATGTAAATGACGGGTTGATTTGTAAGATCAAAATACATAAATATGACTCATATAGACCATAAATGCTACTAAAATTTTAATTACATGTGTCTAATGGAAATAATTGTACATGATGATAACTTAATCTCATTTTGTTCTTGGAGACGACCCTTTCGCCTCATAGCTGGTCAAAGAGATCATCTATTCGAGGTAGTGTAAATCAGTTCTTGACCATAAGACGATTCAATAATCTTTAATCCTCTCAGAGATGTATGGTTCCATCTAAAATGTTTGAAAAATCATTGGAATCCCCCAAGAGGATGTATTGGGCCACATAAATCCATTGGAATTTAAATCCACTAACTACCTCTTCATCTCCTAAAGCTCTGAAGGTTCCATATTGTACAGGTGAATGAAAATATGAGATATTCCCCAAACAAGAAAAATTGTAATCTCTACCAATCTCATTGGAGGAAAGACAGACAAATCATTAGGAAAGATGTCCTTGAAATGATCGAATACTAGATGTAAATCTAATTTTAACAAACCCTAACCCATTATGAAGTGAATTTAAATCTGAGTGGACACTCTACCTAGACGATGTTGCTCTGGTCCAACTCTACCTGCTAGTACAAACCAATCATCTACATGTAGATAACTACTTCTCTTTAGTAACCTAATTGACACCCTGCAGTGATAGATATCTACAAAATTATGATAAAGCACCAAAAAATCAATCATATGAATTAATTCAAATCCTATCATCTCGGGAACTAAGACGTTCCATAAAAATGTGGTACTTCATACCTTAAGGGGGAAGTCATTAAAATTGTGTATGACATATGTTCATTCCCATAATGGAATTTCAAGTGCAGTTAAACCATATTAACATTGTATCTCTAGTTTAATACATTCCATGATAAAAATATAGATAAGATATTTCAAGAAAATATATCTAATAAAGAATATACTACTATAGATGACACAATAATAATACCTTATACTTTATATGTCTTTGCATCTTGATCCTCAGGTATTGGATTTAGTACGTGAAACTGACATGATCCACATCCCTAAGAAACAAAATGACTACAACGATCATAGCTGCTTTGTTAGTGATTATGATTATCCGGGGATGGCCTCCTTGTCCATGAACTCCTCCTCGAGTAGTCCTTCCAGTTCTATTCCAAATCCTTGGATGACACGATGTGAAAGATCCCACTATTTAAGGAGGAGCTGGCGCAATTTCTTTTCAACTCGAAGCCAGTGGAAATGTCCTGATGAAATGAGGGATATTCCACACATTGTTGCATGCTCAGAACTCCATTGGGTATCTATCATAATGAGGGTTCAGGTTCTCCCATAATACACAGATATGAAATAATTTAGTGCTATTTAAATGTGTATTCTAGTGGTCACTACCCTAATGAGAGTCCTCGAAATAATGTTTCGATCCACAAAAAAAACTATTTTTTTGATGCTGGACTACTACTCAATGACTAGTATTATTGTATTCCCTTTGGTTACGATTAGTAATAAGATCCCAATTCACTATTTAAAATTAGGTAGAAAGGAGAATGATATTCACTGGTGTATAGATGTCATAATAGATCCCATCCTCGGAATATATAGGATACAAAAAGCACATCACCATCTAGAAGTGGTGAGAAGTGATTGAACTATATGTAACATGAAGAATACACCAGAACTAAAATAGAACCACAAATGAGATGCATGATCCATTTACCTCTGTCGGCTCTCATCATCTGTGGAATGAATTGATCATAGATTTTAGTCAGGAAATCAACTCATTACATTCAATGATGATGACTGACATGGGTAATCACATTCCACCAACACATTTTCCAATTACAGAAGTAGGTGAGTGGAAATATTGACCCCCCTTATTGGAGGTGGATCTAGATTCTCAATGATATATTGGGTGGCTTGTAGGCAAGACTCAACAGCCCGTGGACTACCATCCCCAAAAATGGTAGGAGAATTTTGTAGTTAGAACTCCTGAGTTAGACCAGACATCGTAGTTGAAATCTATGGAGAACCCTGAATAAACTATATTAGATATACACAACTATGTCAAACATGGTAATTAGTACCCCTGATCAGTTATATCATACAGTTCTTAGTGTGGCACTCCAAGAGATAACAATGGCATCTCATGGCCCACCACGTCTAGAGCATGGTCATTACCACCCACACAGAATACGATACGATGACATAATAGAAATATTGGTCTAAAAATTCTGATCACATAAACTCGAATAGAATTAATTAAAAATATAACATCACTAGAGGATGATAAATAAGTGAAAAAACACAAACCAATGTATTCTAACACAATTACATATATAGATGGGTAGGTATGAGTAATTACTCAAGTATAAGTTTCAGTTTACATTACATTTAATTTTTCATGTTCACTCCTTTACCAGTAAAATTTGTGACATGGTAGGATGTGGATATACAACCAATACATTTTAGATTTCATGAATCATTTTATAATTTATATCTATTTCCAAGGAATCTCCATCACCATAATCATGGGAAATGAAACCCATTTATTTATATTAGAATGTATGGAGTCGATAAATTACTCATCCCAACCATGGAGGGCCCATACACCTCGTGAAATTAGAGGTGAAATCACTCAATATCAACCAAGAGTAATACAAGAATAATATAACTATCAAAACATAACTCAATAATCACATGCATATCAAGGAATTAAAACTAGTTTTATGCACCTATATGTCATGAGAATATGCATGAAATATGAATTCTAGGTTTTTATAATGGTGGATGTAATAATGATTTTTTCCTCCTAGCATCAGGACAAGTATGAAGGAAAACCATTCAAAAATTTAATAATAAACAACACCACACAACATGTGTGTCACTGAATAGTAATATAATGTAAACTGTAATAGGAAAACAGGAAAAAAATTATATGTTTACAAATATGGTTTTTACAATGCACATAGGATCATGAAATTCAAGCACAATATATGACCATGTTCCTATCATTGCTAATCTATATTCTATTATCTCATAATAGAGAAGAAATAAATGAATCTATCAATATTAACACATTCTGACATCCACAACCCATATTCCACATAGTATGATCCCCAAGCTTAGTGGGATAGTTTTCCTATAGTATGTCACTCCAAATTCAAGATGCTACCGACTACCAGTGAGGGCCCATGGTGTGTCCGTGGATAGACTACGAACTCATCAGTAATGTGTAGTAAAATGGATAAATATAAAAAGAGGTAAATAATGGAAGTTATAAAATTAAAAATAAGGCACAGTGGAAAATATAGATAGCGATAACAATAACTATAATTACTCAAATAATATGCATGCATACAAATAATTAGGATATGTCATATATCCTGAAAATGGGAAAACAAGGATACCAGAATACATGCATATCATGTTCCATAGAAGTATAATGGAAATAAATATATTATCCCAAGAATTTAGATCTCTAGCTCAGTAATCTTATATCATGATCCACACAAAATAGTAAGAAATGAATTATTTGAAGCCATATGACTACCACTATCAACACCTACATTCATGTAATCTACAATGAGAACCAAATGTATCCTTGAGAGGGTTTGAGATAAATATTAGTGGGAAAAAGCCAATGTTGTCTATAACATATAACTTTTGTAATTGAAATGTAAGAAATTCCAACAATGGATATATAATGTAAAATAGTAAAATGAAACTAAATACCCCTGAACCTAATTCAACCCTCGGCTGACAAATGAACCAAATTAATTTATTAATTGGTTATCACTAGTTTATAAATAATTCAAATGTTTTCAATAGTGATTGTTTAATGTTATGACAATGAAAGGTGTAATGAAATTTAATAATGATGTTACAAGGTAATAACCAAGGAAATGTTGACTACAAGGGTTTCCAACTCATTAATAATTGTATCTTGGATATGGGTAAGACATTAATCCAAGGATTATATTCCAAGGATGTCTATAATAATTTTCATACAAAATCCAAGGTGATCATCCAAGGTAAAATGGGGAAAATAGACAAAGATCCCTATGGGATATAACCTAGTAACCTACTAATTATTACAATATACAGGGAAAATATTCAATGAATACTTTAATAATACGTAAGGTTTCTAACAGTGTCATAGTAGGAATTTAATAATCAACAACGATCAGGATCTTGGGGTGGGGGTCTCAGACTATTTTTGTCGTTTCCTTGAATGGGAATGTGGTTCCAACGTTCTCATGAAATTCCTTGATAAGATTCCAATTCATGATAATGTTAGTCCATTCTTGTTTAATTATGAAGTCGTTAAATATTTCAATTGGTTCCACATTTTCCTTTCCTTAGTTTTATAAAGCCATGTATCATGCTTTCTTTATTAATTTCATTAAATGATTATTCAATGATTATTGTTCATTCCCCTACACTTCATTAATTTGATAAGGGTTATGGTATACATGAAACCTATATTTCATTAACATTTAATATGGTCAAGTCATATACTTAATATAATTTACACATTCCATTTCCTAATTAATTATCAGGTTGATGAGCATACATTAGGCATGTCCAGTGGTGAGAATAAATGGTACTTGATATTATGCAATTCAAAATATAAATCTAGACATTTAATATAGAAAATTGATCCCTTATACGGTTTAAGTAATTTCACACCTAAATGGTGGATAGAACGTGTGAAATACTAAAATCCCATTTGAGGTATATCATCCTACAAGGGATTGATGGAGTTGTGGAAATACAACTATATTAATCAGATATATGGAATGATCATAACCATAGGGTTTTAATTATTATAATCCTAGCATATAAATTCAATAAATTACCGAAAATGATATCAGTGGGCCCCATAAGTGAATTAAAAATCATCAAATATGATTTTTGAGTTATTGACCACCAACAATAGTCTTGAACGACTATCCACCTCCAATATCGAAACATGAATTGGCTCAAATCAGCATAGATCTATATAATGTGGAAAAACCACATACATAAATAACTAGTGCAAGATAAATAAATAAGGAGAAATGTTTATATGGACTAGAGTACATACCATTGCGTTTCCAATGCAATGAATGTAAGCTCAATCAGATCACAGATGAAGGAGATAGTTCAATCAATATCATAGGCCATCAAATAGCATAAAAATGAATGAAAATTTGGTTAATTTCAATAGGTCATATATTAAAAGTAAGATGATTCTTAATTAAACCATGAAGGTAAAATATGTAAATTTACCCAAAAATTACACTGATCACGATTTTTCCACATAGTTTCAAAAAACATATACAAAACCTACATAGGTACCTAGGAAGAAAGTGAACCAGCATTGTTAGGCCGCACAACCCTGCACAAACAATGAGGTATGGATCTATTTGAAAATAGACCATTCACACAGTTAAGAAAAACCATGCGCCGACCGCGCACCAACCATCTGATATATCCTTTTCCATAAAAGATGGGTTACGTGCTCCGAAAAACCACCTTGAAACACCTAATACATTTTCTAAATCATTATAAATCCATATTAGGCCCATAATAAATTTTTGGACTAAAATTTAAAGGATCCATACCTTAGTGAGAAACTTGGTTCTAACACTCCCTTTCCTCTCTGAGTGGTAGAGAAAAAAACCCCTAATAGTGAGCGTGGGTCCTCTACCCAAAGATCAACTATCCATGGGTATGTAATCCCTAGTCATAGTATGTTGTTGGTCACATAAATCATTCATATAGATAGAGGTATATATCATGTATCATACAAGTTCATGAGCCCTCTATAATCATAAATCCGGAGTTGAGGCATCCATGTCATTTTAGGGCATGCGCCCTCCACATATGATGGAATGTTAGGTTGGTACTCCACTATCATACAATGGTGTGAGTCACCTACCCCAAATTTTCAATCCCATACTATTTTAGGGTGTCGGTCCTCCATGCATTGTCGTCTGATAGAGTATTACTCCACTATAATTCCATAGTGTTGGACATCTAGGCACATTGTGGTGCTCCCCATTCATATTAGGGTGTGTTCCTCCATATAGATAATGTCAGTCCCTTAAAACTTCAAGGTGTGGTTTCTATATTTATTGAGTGGTACTAACATGATACCCTTAGTTTTGGGTACCTATATATGGGTTTGAAGTCCTTTGTTATGTCATGGTGCAGGTATATTATCTTCAGAGTGGCTCAGCCTTGTCTCCAATTACTGGTGTGGAGCGTGTCCTCCAATGGAGCCAGAGATCCATCAATATAGGATCATAGTTTTGAAGAGTGGGACCCTCTAATTTTTATATTGGATAACATGTTTTGGGATAGTGATATCTCGATGATGTGACATTCATGACTCTTACTATGGGTACATCAATGGGTTTTTATGATGGTTAAGATATATAATTCCACCATCAATGTGGCAGTGGTGAGGTGCATGCCCCTTCTCTCTTAAAATTTATATAGGATTTACATGGTGAATAGTCTAAAGTAGAAATCACTTAAATGAATGTAGTAGATAGAAGGGGGGGTCCCCACATGGGTTACTATGATATTCTATAGGGTTCAATACAAATGATATAAGAAGTATGGTGTTCTAATCATGATTAATACATAATCATTGGATCCTAATAGAGCACTTTATGATGGATGCTCCATCAGGTATGGTTGACTTCTTATCGATGGTATGTGTCTGTCAAATAGAAGAAGCCATTAATATTTAAGATCATGGATTGTGTTATCTTATTTATTTGTAACTTTTGATCCTCAAGTATAATTATATAGGTGACTATATGGTTGATCATATATATGTAGAGAGTCAATGAAAATTATATAATGGTAATTCATGGATTCATTGCCTTTTTTGTCACATGAATGGCTTGACACCCAATGCTAACTTCACTGACTAATCATGTATTTCAAGGAATTAGGTGTAGATGGAGTTTCTATATTATATAGGTTCTTGTTGTCTTGGTAAATAATACATTTCCTTTAGTCTCATCTTATTATTTTAGTTTTTAGGGATGCTACTGCGTAATTTTATACTCACCATTGCACAGGAATTTTCCTACAAATGTTATGTATTTTTTAGGACACATGCCTTTTGAAGGAGTCCCTTGATGTCCCAATTATTGTTTGTCTTAGTGAGCTAGATCTATCGATATTTTTTTATAGATCTAGTATGATGATCTTTCGGATAGTTGCATTTGATAATGATTCCCTCTTTCTAAAAATGATGGATTCTTTAACATTTGTTGGTAACTGTGTTTTTTCCTTTTTACTATTTCATTACTCATGTTGTACACTTTTTTTGGATTGATTAATGGATGATTTTATTTTATATTTATATTATCCCTTCACCATTTAATGAATGTTATTATTATTACGTTCATTCTTGTACCTTATGATAATGCATCCTAAGTGTGTTATGTACCTACTCGTCACTGGATGTCATCCTAGGGCCTATAGAAGAAGGTTGGGGTGGGGTATTCGCTTGATCTATGTAGGGTATGGTCTTAATATAGAGGTATCATAAATTTATTCCTCCTTGGGACACAATGTCATGATATTGGTTTGGTTTTCATAGAAAAAGTACTAAAGAGTATAAATTTTATATATTAGTTTAGTGACTCTAGTGTTGGTGTAATGCCCCAATCCTAGTTACCCAGATTTGGTGCATTATTTCATAAAATCGGCATGATCAAAAGTGTTCAAGTCCCAAAATACAGACCAGTTTAGTATCCTTTGAAGTACTAGATACACCCAAAAGTTTTACATAACTTATTTGAAAAAACAACATTGTGTCTCCTCTGAACAAACTTATATCCCATACAATATCTCTTCATGTCAGTCCTAATATACTTTCACACATGCTGGGAAAACTAAAATATTGAAAGGTGTGAGCTCATATGCTCAGTAAGGATAACAATATTGTAGAACCAATCATAAATAAGCATAAACAATTATGGAAATGTATATGACTAAAACAAAATCCATTTATACTTATAACTACAACATACTATGGAAAACATAAATCAAAGAATTCTATTTACTTATGCACATGGATATCCCACAAGTATAATAATCACATGTAATATCAATATCTAATTTCATTATGATGGAATGAATAATTCCGGACATCAAAACAATATAGTCAAGGCCTCGTACCAATACTTCAAATAATATTTTTTGAATGTCCTTGTTCCCAGAAACTAGATTGTCTCATGAGACCTACTAATGCATCGAGGGGCTATAGCGGGCACCGCCCCACCACTTACTACATCCAATTCATTTTTCATATGAAAAGATTGAAATATGGCATAACAATTCTTATTAAATACTTGAATAAGAAAGGTTAATACTTTATCAATAAACCATGAATTGTATAAAAATATCACACCCACAGTCAAACATATCAAAAAACGATCAATATAATATGGAAGATTGTATCATAATAAATCAACATCAAACATGCGTAAAATCAATGAGTAGATTTTATAAAAGATGAAATCATAACTATTTATTTTAAATATCTCATTATATTTTGATACCATTTAATATTAAATTAAAAATAGAGGAAGAAATTTATTTTGAAAATATTATTAGTCTTTTAAGGAATGCTTTGAAGGTGTTATGTCAACAAAAAATATCATCACCGACCATATAAGATAAAAAACATTCATTCTTTCATTTGTTTAAAAGGTATTAATTTACCTTGTTTGGAAAATGACAAAATGATTCCTTTCTAAAAATTTCATAAAAAATAAAACAAGGGTATATATGAATTTTACCCATACTCTAGGAAATATAAAAAATGTTTTGAAATAAATTTTTTAGAATCACAGCTATGGATGATAAATATGACCCAGCAGATACATAAGTATAATCAAAATTAAATAATAAATATATTTTAAAATAATCCCTTACATTATACATTTACATAGTATAAGATAGATTAACCTCAGGTATTATCATTAAATCATTGTTATTAAATTATAAATTAACAACATATATAAATATGATTTTATATATGATCCTCTAACATTTCGTTGCTAATAAAATTTTAGTAGTATCATTGTTTCGTGTGATAACTAATTCATTTTACATTATAGGTTTTGTTACATAAGTCATGTTTATTATGGATAGGATGTGTTTTATTCATATCCAGAATGATATTATGTTCATTAAAAATTATTTTTAATCATCAATATAAAATTGTTCTTGAATTATTAGGATGGTTAATGAAATCTCATCGCTTCGTGGAGACGTAAGCGTTACATACGCACGTGCGACAATATAATTCTATTGATTATGAAATAATTTGAATTTGGATGGTATATTATATATACATAATAATTTAAATGTTATATTTATTAATTATCAAAATTTTAATCATTATTATACCCTTCCATATAATGAAGTGTTGAATAACAAACTACACCATGACGTAGAGACAGTTAGTCGCATGTACGTATTTATGGTGACTTTGTCATTCATAGGATTGACCGAAAAATGAATACAATTGTAACATATTTATAATAACATCACAATATGTATACGGTATTTGAGTTATTATTTATTTATTGGAACAACAAATATATAGGAATTGGAAGAAGAAAACAACATTGAAAGATATGAAGAAATAATTACTTATTCTTCAGGTGATTCCTTTTGATTTGAATAACCAGTATCCTTAGGCTGACTTTATAAACCAATTAAGGCCTCTAGATTGAATTGAGAGTAGTTGGGAGAATATTTCTGCTGATTTTGGCTAAGACAAATGGCTTTGGAGGTGTGAATTTAAGATAATGTGAAGTTCCATTTTATAAAGGAGTTTAGGTTCACTTTGGGAATATCTTAAAATACTATATTATTATAAAATAATTATTAGTTTCAAATGGTTTTAAATAGATTTATTTAGAGGATTAAAAGGGGATGTTTCTAAAAACTCTCAAACAATAGGTTTTAGACAAGTTTAGGTCACCATATTAACCGTATCATTTTGATGTAAATCATAGTTTAATAGATTAGCTTTTACCATGTCTTCTTGTATTATTATAATACATGGTTAATAAACATACTATAAGATGCCAAGATAACCTCAATTTTTTCATTAATTAAATATATATATATTTATATATGTTCTTTGGCTGAACCATACATTTTTATAGCTATTATATAATTTACTAAATTAATATTTTCTTTAAAAACTTATTTATGTCAATTTTGACATAATTTAGTATTTGTTTTTTATGAAAAACACAACAATCTGATTTCTAAAAAAACATTTAATCAACCCTATCATGTCATATTAACCAAGAAAATTTGTTTAATGGATCAAAATTATCTATTTATATTTATTTTAATATTTATAAAATTAAATATTTTAGTCTTCCAATTATAAGGTAATTACAACATCATCATTGTGTCATAAATAATTTTAAATATTTAAATTTTTAAAATTAAAAATAAAATACCATTTTATATGAATTTGTTTTAGATTTCTAGTGAATATAATAGTCTAATTTAAATTATGTATTACACTGTATTAAAAATGATTTATTTATTAAAACATAAATTTAACACTTTTACTCTTCTTTAAATAAAATATAATAAACATCTGAATCTAATCCATGTGAACCAAAAAGGATTATTATTTCCAAAGGTTTATTTTGGTCAAAATAAACATATCCAATTGAATTAAGGAATGCATTCCGGTAATTATAATTTCATTTTTACATTTAATTACCTTATTTACTTTAAACCAAGGTAAATAAAATTAAATGTTACTATTAACCAAAAATTATTTACATCATATTGAACCACATATTACTTACTAATGTGAAACATTTCTATAGGATTTTTAAAATTTAATTCATAGTGGTAAAATTACATTTTATGCAAATTTTCAAATGTTCCTAGATGGTGGGTGAAAGATGGTAAAAAGTTCAACAGAATTTTATAAATCTAATCATATTATAAAACGACATAAACGAATTACATTAGAATAATATTGGAATTATTTATCTATTTTTAATTTATAATAAATTTATACTAAATGAAGTTATTTATATAAAATGTTTGTTTTAAACAATAAATTAAGTGTTTTAAACTATTCATAAAAAATGAATGTTTTATGAAAAATACCAAAAATTCAATAGAAACTAATTTTGATACTCTTAATCCAAAACTAAAGTTTACATGGAAATCTAAAATTTATAAAAAGTCAAAACGTGTGTATTACTATCCATAACATCTTTTTAAAAAGCTAGTTTGATTGGTCATGGTGTGATGAAACTCGATGTTGTGTACAACGTAATATATTTTATTATTTAAAGTGAATTTTACTATAGATGCTTTGGGTGTAAAATTTTTCCCTCCTTTTAATTATTTTTTCCTAAAAATATCTAGAATATTAGAATAAAGAAAATATTTTTGTGGTTTTTCAACATACGTTCCTCAGGTTCTCACATTGACTCTTCCATTTTGTGGATTCTCCAAAGAATATTTAACGGATGTGTCATCTGGTTTCTAAACATTTGTTCTCTTGTATATAGAATCTTGATAGGATATTCACAATAAGACAGATCAGGATCCAGTTCTAATTTTTCATGGGTGAGTACATGCATTTGGTCAGGAATGTATTTTCTCAACTATGATACGTGGAACACATCATGATTATATGAGAGACTTGGCAGCATTTCCAAATGATAAGTTACAACTACAATTAGTTCAATAATTTCGAAAGGTCCAATGTACCTACAAATTAATTGTACCTTCATATGGAATCATATAACACCCTTCAACAGATATACCTTCAAGAAAACATGATCAACTACATGAAATTACAAATCCTTACTTTTGTTATCGGAATACCTATTTTTCCTACATTGAGATTATTTGATGAGAATTTGGATAATATTCAAATTTTTTATTATTTCCTCAACAAGTTCCCAGCCTACGAGTTTTATTTCACCAATATCATCCCAACAACTTGGGGTGCGACGTCTATTTTCATATAATGCTTTATATAGATCCATATGAATACATGAATGGAAGCTATTTTTATAGGAAAATTCTATCTTTGGTAAATACTGATCTGACATACCATGAAAGTAATGCGAGCAAGATATCAAAATGTCTTCCATGGTTTTTATAGTCCGTTCTGATAGTCCGTCAATTTGATGGTGGTAGTCCATGATTAAAAGAACCTCATTATCTAGAGAATTATGAAGAGTATTCCTAAATTTTGATGTAAAATAGGGATATTGATCATAAAAAATTGATATGGGTGCACCATGAAGTCTTAAGACATCAACAATATACAGTCAAGCTAAACGTTCAAGTGGGAAATCTTCTCTTATAGAAATAAAATATGCTGACTTGGTAGGAATATAAAAAATGACCCATATTTCATCATTCATTCTAGGAGTCTTTAGTATCCCCATGGAAAATCCCATCGTAATATCATCCCATTTCCACTCAGTTATGGGAAGATGTTGCATGACTCCTATAATATATTTTTTCTAGACTTCACCTATTGAAAAACCATACATCATGACACCTAACCAGAAATCTTCATCTTCATGATATGCCCCAAAAAATGTTCATTCAAATATCTATACATCATACTGCTACAAAGGTGTAATGAGAAATTGGAGCAATGTAAAACATCCAACAATTCCCTTTTTAGATCTAGTATATAAGGAACATGAAGTATCTTTCCAAATTTTAAATTTCCATCTGTATATACAAATTCAATCAATCTCCAATCATTCACTGCTTTAATTATATTTTAAAACTCTTCAACATCAGTCTAATAACATTTTATTTATTCTAGTAATGATGGTCTGGCATACATTTGAAAAATTATTGATGATTCACATTCCATTATTATTACCATATCAATCTTTACTAGATCTACGAACATAGAATCCCTATCAACTCTAATGTTGTTCAAAACTCCGTGATCTATTCTAGTCAATGAATTTTCTATATTATTATCCTTTCCAGGTGGTAGTGTATTGTGCAATCATAATCCATGAGTAGTTCAGGCCATCTTCTTTTCCTCATGTTTAGTTATTTCTATGATAAAATATACTTCAAACTCATATGATTGATATATATCTCACATTTCCCACAATAGAGATATTGTCTCCATATCTTCAAAGCATTGATTACCATTACTAACTCAAGATCATGAGTAGGATATTTTTTTCATGAATTTTAGGCTACCTTGATGAATAGGAACTAACTCTATGATATTGTATAATGAAAAAACCAAGTCATTTTTTAAACCATCTCTATAAATAAAAAAACCATCATTCACTGATGGTAGAGTCATGATGGGACCATTGACTAAAATTTTCATCAATTCATCAATACATTCTTCACACTAATTTTTCTAAAAAATTTAACCCCTTTACATGTGAACTTGGTTGATGGGTTATCCAATAGGGAAATATTATGGATGAAACTCCGATAATAACCTACTAAACCAATAAAACTATGCACCCTAGTTATACTCGATGGTGCTGGACATTCATGGATTGCCATTATCTTTGAAGGATCAACAGATATTCAATCCCTAGAGACAATATGTCCATTAAAAAATCTATTGAAGCTATAATTCTCACTTTCTAAAATTATTATATAATTCATTTCATCTAAGAGTATTCGGAATAGTTCACAAGTGATTTTCAAGATCTTTATAGATTTGGGAGTATAACAAGATATCATCAATTAATACCACTAAAAAGTCATCATGAAAATCATTGAAAAATCTATTATTTAGATCCATGATAATAGAGACATCATTATTCAGTCAAAATGGAATTACTAAAAACTTGTAATGCTCATACCAGTTTTGAAATGTTGTCTTCGTAAGGTCTTCCTTTTTCACACACAATTGATGATATCCATATCGAAGTCCAATATTTGAAAAATATTGAGCTCAATGAAGATGATCAAATAAATCATCAATGTGAGGTAGGGGATACATGTTCTTTACTTTTATATAATTGATCTCCTTGTTGTCAATGAACTACCTCATCGATCAATATTTCTTCATAACAAAAAGAACAGGGGCTCAACATAGAGAAAAAATAGGGAAAATGGATCCTTTATTACTCAATTCCTCTATTTGTTTCTCTATTTCCAATAATTCCATAGTGGACAATATATATGGGGTATTCAATATGGGTCGTGAACAATGAGTGAAGTCAATGGAGAACTCAATTTCTCATTCTGGAGGATGTCTTGGTAAATCCAATTGAAACACATCAACATATTCTTACACAATAAGTACAACCTCTATTAGAACATTCCTTTCCCCATACATAGTTATTCCATTCCCTTTCTCTACAGTAATTGAATTTCGTAGAGCTACAAGGGGTGAATCTATATAAAAATTACATTGTCATGTTTCTGCTATAAAGATAATGGATACCTAATCATCATAAAAAATTGTAACCTCATTCGCCTTTTAATAAATTTTGCCATCATGATATAAATTCCAATCCATATAGAGAATTATATCAAATTATATCACGGTTATGATGATGAGATCAGTTGATATATAATTTTCATAATCCTTAATGGTAACTGATTTACATAAAATTGTTTTTCAGGATACATCCCTTAGTATTTTTGGCAAACAACTCCTCTGTTAAGTTAAATTGGAAATATCTAATTTTCATGGAAACGGTGAATATATGAATGAATTCAATGATCTAGAATAAAATAAATCATTGGATAAATTTGAGGAAATGATTAATGTACCTACCATTGTGTCATTAGGAGCCTCATCCTCAATAGTTGTGATTGCATAAGCATGGCCTTTCCCCCTTGGCCCTTTCTAGGGTATGTTTCTTTGACGTGTGGAAAATTAAATTGAATAATGATCCATTTCATTACAATTGTATCATTCAACATTGAAATCATATTTATTCCCCTTTCAATCACGAGTGTTGTGTCCTTTTTATCCACACATGTAAGAGTATCTCATTCCCTTCTAGAATGTATCGTGGTGTTTGTTCCCTTATTTACTACTGGATGGAAGTTCAAATTTTCCCTTATTTCCCTATATTCAATTTCCAAATTGTTCAACAGATCTATTCTTCTATTTCACTACATTATTGTCGTAAGACATAGAGAATTCTATATTAATCTTGATAGAACCTGAGACTATATCTTTGTACGACGAGTAGGATTGAGAGAATAATGCTTGACCGTAAACTATTTTAACCCATCACATAATAGATCAATCTTACTTCACGGGTTATGTATATAATATGCAACATGCCTTTCTATCCTGGTAATGTTAGCCCCATATTTGAGACATTCTCAACCTCTATTTGCCTCAGACTCCGAAATTTACATTCTATATTCACTCAATGTTCACGAGGATAGTATTTTTCTATTTATATCCATTTAAACTCCTTCTATTTCATATTTTAAACATCATCAACCACCTTTGTGTTTTTAATTAATTAACAACATTGATCTGTATCTTTTGTGAGGCAATAAATGTAACACCAGATATTTTTATGAGAAATACTTTTTTATAATCAAATGAATCTTTCAATACACACAACACTAGCTTGGCATGCTTTACACACAATCGCGACCTACCTCGATAGCTTTTGTTGAACGCAATGCTGAGTTTGACTACAAAATGATATGCTATTAAAATATTATTAAGACTAGCCGTTATGAATAGTAATTACCAATTTTTGGAATTTTATCTTACAAAATGGAATTCATTTTTGGAATCGAAATATCGAAATTATCCTAGGGTGAATTTTTGGTATCTTTCTGGAATCATTATTTTTTTGATGAATAGTGAAAACACTGGGTTACTATTTAAAAACCGACTTTTTATTTAAATAATTATATATTTTATTTAAATTTATTTTAGGTTAAAATTTGTACATAATACCTATATATGTTCTATGTAATTAATTGGAGTCATTTTATAATAATTTTAGATATGTAAAAATTTTATTAAACATTTCACCGTCTTTTACCCACCTCCTTGGATAGTTTGAAAATTTACATAAAACATAATTTTACCACTTCTGTGAGTGAAATTTCGAAAATCCGAGAGACAATGTTAACATGAAGGAGTAAAATGTGGTTTAATAAGATAAAAATATTTTTTGGTGAATAATAACTTTTTACTTTTATTTACCATGGTTAAAAGTAAATAGGGTAACTAAGGGTAAAAATGGTATTATTATTACCGTAAAAATGTCCTAATTCTATTGGATAAGAGTATTTCGACCAAAAACAAACATAGGGATAAAATATTACCCTTTAGGTCCCCATGGTTTAGATTAGGACATTTATTATTATTTTATTTAAAGAAGAATTAAAATAGTTATAATCAATGTTTAATAACCAAAATATTTTTAATATAGGGTTATACATAAGATAAAATGAACTATAAATATTCATTAGAAAGATAAAAAGATTTCCTACATAATTATACTTTATTTATAATTTTTAGAATTTATATAATTTAATTTATTTATGACACAATGAAAATGTAGTAATTACCTCATTAAAAAAATATTAACATAATTGATGTTTTTTTTAACAAAGTGACCCATGGATTGGCAAAAACCAAATCCATGGACTGAGAAAAATTTATTAAAAAAGAAAACACACATAGCTCCAAAATCAAGGATTACAAGACACAAAGTGCCCAAATAGATCACCGGCTTCCATCCAGTCTTTAATGACCATGATATCCAAGATAAAGCCTTCAAATATCAAAAAAAAAACTTCAAACACTTCCAAGAGGAGATCCCCCCTCTTAGATGTCGCCCTCGGGTCCACACTGTGGAAAAATCTCATGTCATATTCAATGGAGCATGAGCAGCAAATGATGAACTGGATCCCTCCTGATTATACTCATCATTGACAACATCCCTTGCATCGGCTAGAGAAGAAGATGCATCGAGAGTAAAAACCATCAAATGGATGGTAAACATCACATCCTGCTAAAAAATCTGAATACCACATAAGTCTACAGAGTAAACATGTTATATGGAAACATAAACCTACTAAAGCTTAGTGTCAAAATTGTCAACACCCTTTGTATCAGAAATGCTGAGACAAAGCATAACTGTCTGGCTGGGAACTATTCATCCATAACCAGCACCAGAAAAAGATTAACTGACTCCTTTAATTCTGAAAAAGCATCCTCAGAACTGAACCAATAAGAAGCGCTTTTGTTGTTCCTAAGGGTAAGCTCAAAAGGTTCAAACCAAAACCAGCAAAGAAAATCACCCAAAACCATGATATCCGCCCATTCACATCCATTTTCAGCTCCATGTGAACTCCGAAAAAAATAGCTTTGAATCCGTTGATGTCCAAACCATTGCCATTAAGTGGCATGAACCAGCCGAGAGAAAACTCATGGTAATTTATTTCCAGATTCAACCAACTCAACAAGATATGCTTTAGTCATTAAAATAATTGATGTTATAAATACCCAAATTAATATAATTTTAGACTTTTTAAAAATTACACTAATCTTCTAGGTTAATATGACATGTTATTATTTACTTAATTAAAATTTTTCTAACTAATCATAGTTGTTATGATTTTCACAATAATAAAATACCAAATAGTGTCAAAAGTGACACAAAATAGTTTTTAAATCAAATATTATATTATTAATTGTTATTTTATTCCTAAAAATCAAGGGTTCAGAAAAACGTATTAGATAAGGATATATATATTAATAATAACCACTTGGGGTTAGTTTGGATTGATATAGTATGTTTATTAAACATATTGTTTAAAAAAACAAGACGACACGACAAAAGTTAAATTATTTAACTTAGAGTTAAATCTAAATGATAAAGTTAAAATAGTAACCTAATCTTGTATAAAATCTATTTTATGAGAGGATTTCGACCCATCACCACATTATCTCAAAATAAATCAATTTTGAGCTATTAAAACCCAAATATGACTTTATAATAAAATAATATTTTATGTTTTGCATAAGGTGCCCCTCTCCTCCCTTATAAAAGGGCACCTCCTCCCTCTCCTCCTCACACAACTTTGAGCTTTCAAGATCGGCCAAAAACTGCCAATTTCTCTTCTCCACTTCCCTATAAAATCATCTTATTGGTACTGGTCTTCTTCAAATACCATCTTTAGTGCCCTAAGAGGATGTTAAGAAGAGGCGCTTCAGAGAAGAGGTAATGTCCGTTATCGATTATTTCAACTTTATTTCATCTTCTACTTATTCTTCTTTAGGTGTTTCATTTTGAAGTAACAACATCAGTATCACTAATATAATAATATGTTATTATAAGTATCAAACAACCCTATTTCACCTTCTATCCATCCTACGGAAAATGAAATCACCATGCGTGCGTACGTACGGAATACCGTTTCCACCCAGGGGTGTAATATATTTTACAACACCACCATACATGGATGGGTATAATGGTGTAAAGAATAACTATATATGATTATTAAAAAGTGATATTTATTCTGAAATAGTATACATACACTTCAGTACAATTCCACGATTATGGGAACGATATCATCGCTCATGCGTACGTACGACCTACCATCCCCCCGATGTGATGCGACTCGTTCTACATGATATTCATTGAATAATGAATATATAAATGAATTTAATGAACAAATATGATATATATTACAATAATACCATTCTCTAAATGAGTTATCTATAACCTATAAATAAGAATAATAATTTATTCGACAAAACATACATAAGAACATAATGCAATAAACACCAGAATAACAAGTATCAAAGAAATATTACTAGTAAGAAGCTATGAATATGAAAATATATTATATAATAACAATGAGTATGATTCTGGAATAACTCAATGACATTATTTAAATCATTATATAGGAGGTTCACACACATACAAAGCATAACAGACCTAAGGTAAGGGAAAATCTCACAATTTCATTTTTATCTGATATTGTTTATACTTTGGTATTTACTGGGGTGTATTTATAATCCTAATCCATGTTTCCTCAATATGTAATATTATTTCTATCCTCCTACAATTTTTTAAATCAAATTTCTCCCATTGGTGAGATTATAGTAAAAGATATAAAAGGAATCTTTTTTCATTTTTAGTACGAGGTACTTTTTGACTTTTTCGGCCAAAGTACGAGAAGAATGTTTTTTTAACTTATATGGCCTGAATGGATTTTCAGAACATTATTTCCATGAAGCATCCTTTAAAATTTTTCCAGTTTATTTTTAATCACTTTTTTTAGTTTAAAATTGTATGACATGTTATGAAAATAAAAAAAATATTGAACTAGAAATGATATTTTCCTCATGAATGAAGTTCAATTATTTTATCAAAATTATTTTCAATCTAAGATAATATGAGTTTATGTTTCTATGCTTATTTTTACATTTATTTCATTATTTTATGATGTAATTATGTTTATGATGTCCTTTAATATTATATGGATTATGTAATGATGGCATGATATTTAAGAATACCATTTTTATTACATGGGTTATGCTATGATGTATGATTTATAATCTTGGGGATAACATAAGAATTGTATAATTATGAGATGGATGAGACCTATATCTCCCTCTAATGCATTGGGTAAAGATTTATATCTCATGAGATAGACATGGCTAGAACGGTAGGTTAATCTGGTTCCGTGATACAGGACTGATACAAGGAGTGAACTCGGTTCAGAAATGGACTTTGTCTGCTAAGATAGTCTTGGAAATGAGTCTTGACTACTAAGAAATGATTCTTTATGATTATTTGTGCATGCCAAATAGTTTCATGTTTTCTGTTATGATTATTGAGATTACATTTCCCTACTATGATTTATCCCATGTTATGAAATTATGATCTCTTTTGCAGGTTAAGATTGCCAAAATGATATGTTCTTGTGAATATGATGTGATTGATATTTCTTTTGTTTACCCTTACTGAGAATTTGAGCTCAACCTTTTGTATTTTTTATTTCCCCCAGGTCAGGAAGAATGATATTAAGTATGATATTCCAAAACGGACTCTAGAGTTAATAATATAAAAGGGAGATAGTGTAGATGATTTATGAACCAGTTGTTTATGTTTCCCAGTTTCTAAAGACACTATACCAATACGGTCCTTTCATTTTTTTGTTATATGTTGAAATAAGTTTGATTGAATTTTTATGTAATAACAATGTATGTAATGTATGGGTCGTTATAGTTGGTATCATAGGAAGGGTATAGTCAACATTTGGAAACTAGGATGTGAAAGCCTTAGTAAGAACCCCAGGGGTATGTCTAAGCATAGGAAAAAATCTTAGTGTTTTAGGAAGGGCCATGAATAAACTATGATAAGTCATTAAGTGTGAAATTTATTCTTGATTATGTGGTTTTCCTATTATAATTAGTGTTTCTCACACTATTCTTCTTGGTTTTATTAGATGGATAGAACCCGAAGGAACCGTGTTAATGCCGAATGCGGCGGGAAATGAAATGATTGTCCCCCTGAGAAACCAAACATTATGGGAGATGGAATGAAAAATCTTGTATCCATGCTCACACAACATTCTCAAGCTATGAATCATGTAGGACTTCCAACGAGCAAAGGAAGGATCAATTTTTTTTTGAATCCTTCATGAGGCAGCATCCACCCTCATTCAGCGGGTCTACTGATCCATTAGTGGATGAACAGTGGATCAATACCACTGAAGAGATATTTTCAGTTCTTCAATGTTCTGAAAATGATAAAGTCATCTTAGCAGTATATCATTTGGAAGGTGAATCTGCTCAATGGGGGAATCTTATCAAGACTACGAGGCAAAGGGATGAAATTGAATCCATGGAATGGGATGAGTTCAAGAAGTTATTTTTCAATAAGTACATCCCTTGTATTCTTCTAACAATGATGGAGAAGGAGTTTCTTGAACTGAAGAAAAAGAATGATGAATCTGTTGGTACATATGAATTTTTTTTACAAGACTTGCAAGGTATGCTTCCTGAATTATTATCCAACCTGAGAGTAAGATCGATTGATTCTTTTGTGGATTAAAACAAAGTCTTCAAAGGGGGTTATCCATAAGGGACTTAAATAGCTATGAGTAAATCGTTCGATGTGATCTCAAAGTTGATATGGAGATTGGAGTATCCCATTAGTCATATGTGTTTGATAAGAAGAGGAAAATGGAATTCAAAGGGAAATCTAATGACCAAATTTAAAAGAAGATGGGTTTTCCCTTATGTTCAAAGTGTGGAAAGATGCATGGATGGAGTTGTCTTAAAGGGACAAGTAAATGTTTCAAATGTGGAAAGGAAGGTCATCGGGCATTTGAATTCCGCAATGATGGGAAGAATATTTCTAGTTATGTGAACAAAGAAAATGCTACACAGAGTGCACCTCCTACACTAAAATGTTACATGTGCAAGGAAATGGGGGCTTTATGCTAATCAATTACCTAATCTAAGGGTTGTTGATGATTATCGATGTCAACAAACTGTTAAGGATAAAGAAAAAGGAAAGGCACATTCAATTTCTATCAGCGATGTGTAGTATGATAACTAAGTGGTGAAAGGTACACATACCATACAATCTAAAGTAGAAAATGTTTTATTTTATTCTAGATCGAACCACTATTTATTTTCTGAATAATTTTCAAAGGGTATCGTCGTATTACCTCAACAATTAGATGTTGAGTTAGCTGTGACAACCCCAAATGGAACAATAGTTGCATCAATAGTTTAAAATTCTTCCCCTATTGAATTTTGTGGGAAAGTTATTCCTGTAAATCTTGTGATCCTTCCTATAATAAAATTTTATGTGATTCTTGGTATGGATTGGATTTCATTATATGGAGCTTATATCAATTTCCAAAGAAGGGATGTCACATTTCATATTCCAGATCAATCTATGATCGTATATCGATGCAAGGATGAACATAACCTTCCAGTGGAAATTTCATCCATCCTATGGGTCTTGATTCTACTAAATGAAGGTTATTTATCTCAAATGGTTGGAGAGAATCTCACGATTAAGAATATGCCCATTGTACGAGAGTTTAATGATGTCTTTCTGGAGGAATTTCCAGGTTTTCCACCAAATCTTGAAGTTGAGTTTTCAATAGAACTCATACCATATTCTTTACCTATTTCAAAGAAACCTTATAGAATGGCCCCAATTGAGTTACTGGAATTGAAGAAGTAACTCCAAGAGAATCATGATAAGGGATTCATACGCCCTAGTGCATCACCATGGGGAGGACCTATTCTGTTTGTTAAGAAGAAAGATGGATCAATGAGACTCTCTATTGATTATCAAGAACATAACACGATAACTATCAAGAACAAATATCCTCTCCCACGCATTGATGACTTATTTGACCAACTACGTGGAGATCAATATTTTTCCAAGATTGATCTTCATTCAGTGTATCATCAATTAATGGTCAAAAGGGAGGATATAACAAAGATGGATTTTCGTACAAGGTATGGACACTATGAATTTATAGCGATTTAATTTGTTCTTACTAATGTCCCAAAAATCATCATGGATCTAATGAATAGAGTCTTTAGAGACTATGTTAATCAGTTTGTGGTAGTCTTTAAGGACGATATTGTTTTCAATTCCAAGATCAAGGAAGAACATAAAGATCATTTGAGAATTGTATTGAAGACCCTGTGAAAGGAGAAGATTTATGCCAAATTTACCAATTGTGAATTTTGGCTTCAAAAAGTTTCATTTTTTGGTCACAAAATCTCAAAAGATAGGATATCTTTGGATACAGCAAACACAAAGGTTATTGAAAGATGGTCGAGACAAACAACAGTAAATGAGATCCGATGTTTTCTTGGTTTGGCTGTATATTATCGACATTTTGTGAAATATTTTTCACAGTTATCTAATCCACTCACCAGGTTGACTCGAAAATGAGTTACGCTCGTGTGGATGGAGGAATGTGAAGAGAACTATAAGGAGTTGAAAAGAAGGTTATCCAGTGAACCTGTGATCACACTACCTTGTAGTAGAGAAAGGTTTGTGATCTACAGTGATGCATCCAAGATGGGGCTAGGGTGTTTTCTCAGGCAAAATGATATGGTGATAGATTATGCCTCACAATAGTTGAAAATCCAAGAGCAAAATTACCCAACTCATGATTTGGAGTTAGCTTCAGTAATCATTGCATTAAAGATTTGGAGGCATTATCTTTATTATGAAAGGTGTGATATTTATACTGATCATAAAAGTTTAAAAATATATTTTCACACAAAAGGAGATGAATATGCTGGAAAGAAGATGGTTGGAGCTAATTAAGGATTACGACTACTCAATTCATTATCACCCTGGGAATGAATACAAGGTGGCAGATGCATTATGTTGACAAGACGATGCTAGATTATCCATGTTGAGGATCAAAAAATATCCAATATTTATGGATTTACAAAGGATGGATCTTGGAATTATAATAGAAGGGAAAAATATTATCTTTTTCAAATGAATGTTCAACCATCTATACATATGAAGATTAATGAGGCACAAAAAGAAGATGTAGAGTTACAAAAGAAGGTGAGAAATGATGCAGAATTCAACCTTGATTGTGATGGGATAATAATGTTCAGGAATCAGGTTTGTGTTCCTCCTATCCCAGAAATAATGAAGGAGCTACTGGATGAGGCTCATAGTTCTTCATTCTCTATTCATCCTGGAAGCACGAAGATGTATAGGGACCTGAGAGAGTACTTCTGGTGGGATGGCATGAAAAGAGATGTTGCTGAATATGTCTCTCGATGCATGGTTTGTCATCAAGTTAATGTTGAGAGACAATAGTCTAAGGGTATGTTACAACCATTACCCATACCCAAATGGAAATGGGAAAACATCACTATGGACATTGTCACCGGACTTCCAAAAACATCCAAAGGCAATAATGCTATCTGGTTCATAGTTGATCGGCTTACAAAGTCAACACACTTCATTGCTATTAGAGAGGATTTTTCTCTTGATCAACATTCCAGGATATATGTAAATGAAGTGGTAAGATTGCATGGAGTACTACTTTCCATTATATTTGATCGGGATCTGAGGTTTACCTCAATGTTTTGGCAAAGTCTTCAACATACTCTGGATAAAGAGTTGAGTTTCAGCCCTACTTATCATCCATAGACAGATGGTCAGTCTGAGAGGATAATTCAAACTCTAGAAGATATGTTAAGATCTTTCACTATGGATTTCAAAGGTGGTTGGGATCAACACCTACCTCTTGTGGAATTTTCTTATAATAATAGCTCTCACTCTAGTATTTAGATGGCTTCTTATGAAGCTCTCTATGGAATGAAATGCCGAACTCTAACTTGCTGGGATGAAGTTTGGGAAAGAAAGCAATTAGCACCTAATCTTGTTGCTGAGATGATGGAAAATGTTTGATCTATTCAAAAACACATAAAAGAAGCTCAGAGTCGAAAAAAAGTTATTCCCACAATCAAAGAAAATTCATAGAGTTTGAAGTGGGTGATTAAGTGTTCTTAAGAATATCTCCTTGGAAGAGAGTACTGAGATTTGGAAAGAAGGGAAAGCAGATCCCTAGGTATATCGGTCCTTTCAAAACACTGGATCATGTTGGGAAGGTAGCTTACCGATTGGGACTTCAACCAAATCTCTCTCAAGTTCACGATGTGTTCCATGTATCTCTCCTGAGAAAGTACATCCCCGATCCTTCACATGTACTCAGCTCAGAAGTTGAAACGCTAGAGAAAGATATTTCTTATGAAAAAAAACCAATAGAGATTACAAATTGTAGAAAAAAAGTCCTACGGAACAAAAACACTAGTTGGTGAATGTTTTATGGAGGAACCACCAATTAGAAGAAGCTACATGGGAACATGAGGATATGATGAGGGAGAGGTATCCTCATCTGTTTGTTACAAAGTGACAAATTTTGAGGGTGAAATTCATTTTAATGGGGGTAGAATGTAACACCCGAGATTTTTATGATAAATATTTTGTTATAATCAAAGAAATATTTCACTACCCACAACACTATCTTGGCTTTCTTTACACGCAATCACGACCTTCCTCAATAGCTTGCGTTGTACGCAATATCGAGTTTCACTAAAAAATTATATGCTATTAAAATATTATCAAGAATAGAAATTATGAATACTAATACCCACATTTTGAAATTTTAATGTTCAAAATGGACTTCATTTTTGAATTCGGAATATCAAAATTTTCCTAGGGTGAAATTTTAGTTTTTTTCTGAAAACATTCAATTTTTATTGAATAGTGAAAACACTGGGTTACTATTTAAAAACAGACATTTAATTAAATAACTATTTATTTTATTTAAATATATTTTCGATCAAAAGTGATACAAAATACCTATATAAGTTCCAATTAATTCATTGGAGTCATTTTATAATAATTTTAGATATATAAAAATTCTATCGAACTTTTCCCCGTCTTTTACCCACCTCCTTGGAGAGTTTGAAAATTTACATAAAATTTTACTTTTCTACTTCTGTGAGTGGAATTTTAAAAAATCTGAGAGACACGGTTGACATCACGGAGTAAAATTAAGTTCAATAAGCTAAAAATAATATTTGGTGAATAGTAACTTTTTTCTTTTATTTACCACGGTTAAAAGTAAATAGGATAATTAAGGGTAAAAATAGTATTATTATTACCGTAACACATGTCCTAATTCAATTGGATAAGTATAGATCGACCAAAAACAACCTTAGGGATAAAATATTACCCTTTAGGTCCACTTGTAATAGATTAGGACATTTATTATTATTTTATTTAAAGAAGAACTAAAATAGTTAAAATCAAATTTTAATAACCAAAAAATTTTAATATTGGGTTATAAATAATATAAATTCAGCTATAAATATTAATTATAAATTTAAAATGATTTTAAATATAATTATATTTTATATATAATTTTAAGACTATATATAATTTAATTTATTTATGACACAATGATGATGTAGTAATTACCTTATTAATGAAATATTTATATAATTGATGTTATAAATACCGAAATAAATTTAATATTAGACATTTTATAAATTCCACAAAATTTATAGGTTAATAAGACATGTTATTATGGATTTAATTAACTTTGTTCGAACTAATCATGCTATTATGATTTTCACAAAAATAAAATACCAAATAGTGTCAAAAGGTTACAGACAATAGTTTTTAAAACAAATTTTATATTATTAATTTTTATTTTATTCCTAAAAATATAAGGTTAGCCCAAATGACATAGGTAAGGTTATATATATTAATAATGAACCACTTGGGGTTCTTTTGGCTTCTTATTGGATGTTTATTATCCATATAGTGTAGAAAAATAAGAAGACACGGTAAAAGTTATCTTATTTAACTTAGAGTTAAATCTAAATGATAAGGTTGAAATAGTAACATAAACTTGTATAAAATCTACTGGTTGAGTGTATTTCGACCCATCCCAACTTTATCTTTCAAATAAATAAATTTTGAGCTATTAAAAACCGAATATGACTTTATAATAAAATATTATTTTATGTTTTTCCAAAGATTCCTCTGTCCTCCCTTATAAAAGGGCACCTCCTCCCTCTCCTCCTCAAACACCATTGAGCCTTAATGGTCTACCACAACATTCCAATTTCACTTCTCCACTTCCCTAGAAACATCCTATAGGTACTGGTCCTCTTCATAGATCATCTTTAGTGCCCTAAGAGGAAGTTAAGAAGAGGCGCATTAGAGAAGATATAATGTCCGTTACTGATCCTTTGAACTTTAATTCTTCTTCTACTTCTTCTTCTTTAGTTGTTCAATTATAAAGTAATAACATCAGTATCACTCATATATATATATATATATGTTATTATAAGTATGAAACAACCATATTTCATCTTCTATCTATCATACGGAAAACGAAATCACCGTGCGTGCGTACATATGGAATATTATCTCCACTCCGTGGTGTAATCTTTTTTCCACCACCACCTTACATGGATGGGTATAATGGTGTAAATAATAACTATATATGATTATTTTAAAGTGATACTGATTCTAAAATAGTATACATACACTTCAATGTAATTACACGATCATGGGAACGATATCATCGCTCGTGCGTACGTACGGCCTACCGTCTCCACGATGTGATGTGACTCGTTCTAGATCATCTTCATTTAATAATGATTATATAAATGAATTGAATGAGTAAATATGATATATATTACCCTAATACCATTATATAAATGAGGTATCTATAACCTATAAAGAATAATAATAATTTATTAGACAAAACATACAAATGAACATAAAGTAGTAAACACCCGTATAACACATAGCAATGAAATATTACTAATAAGATGCTAAGAATATGACCATATATGATATCATAAAAATTATTATGATTCTGAAATAAGTCAATTACATTATCTAAATCTTCATACAGTAGATTTGGACACATACAAAAAATATCAGACCAAAGGTAAGGGAAAATCTCACAATCTCATTTTTATCCAAGATTGTTCATACTTTTGTATTTACTAGGGTGTATTTATCATCCACATCCATGTTTCCTCAATATGTAATATTATTTATATACTCACAAAATTTTTTAATTCCAATTTTATCCATTGGTGAGTTTTTAGTAAAAGATAGGAAAGGAATCTTTTGTCGTTTTTAGTATGAGGTACTTTTTAACTTTTTCGACCAAAGTACGAGAAGAATGTTTTTGTAACTTATACGGGCTGAATGGATTTTTACAACATTGTTTCCATGAATCATACTTTACAAGTTTTCATGTTTATTTTTAATCAAATTCTTTTAGTTTAAAATTTTATGACATGTTATGAAATGAAAAATGTTTTTGAAGTAGAAAGGATATTTTCCTCAAGAATGAAGTTCAAGTATTTTATCAAAATTATTTTCCATCTACGATAATATGGGGTTCTGTTTCTATCCTTATTTTTAAGTTGATTTGATTATGTTGTGATTTAATTATTTTTATGATATCCTTATATCATATAAGGATTATGTTATGATGGAATGATATTTAAGAATCCCATTTTCATTACATGGGTTACGCTCTGATGTATGATTTATGATCTTGTGGCACACATAAGAATGGTATAATTATGAGATAGGTGGTACCTATATCTCCCTACAATGCATTGGGTAAAGATTTATATCTCATGAGATAGACATGGATGGAACGGCAGGTTAATCAGGTTCAGTGATACAAGACTCAAATGAGGAGTGAACTCTTTTCAGAAATGGACTTTGTCACCTATGATTGTCTTGGAAATGAGTCTCGACTCCTAAGAAATTATTATTTATGATTATTTGTGCAAGCCACAAAGTTTCATTTTTATGTTATGATTATTGGGATTAAATTTCAATACAATGATTTATTCCATGTTATGAAATTATGATATCTTTTTCTAGTTAAGATTTCCAAAATGATATGTTCTTATGAATATGATGTGATTGATATTTATTTTGTTTACCCTTATTGAGCATTTGAGCTCACAGTATTGTATGTTTTCCATTCCCCAGGTAAGGAAGAAGGATATTAATTAAGATATTCCAAAAGGGGCTCTAGATGTGACAAAATAAAAGGGAGACAGTGTAGAAGATTTATGAACCAGTTGTTTATGTTTCCCAATTTCTATAGACACTATAACTATACGGTCCTTTCATGGTTTGTTATATCTTGTAAAAAGTATGATTTAATTATGATGTAATAACAATTTCTGTAAATTATGGGTCATTATAATAAACATCTATAACAACTTTTTACCTTTCATTACTCTCCAAAGCCTGAAACATTTTCTCTAAGGAACTGATCCATTACTCAACTACAAAGGCATTTTTAGTTCCATTAAATGTTGTTAGTTATTTCCTCGTGATTCTTTCTAAAATTTATCCTTATCATTGTAGATCAGGGAGCTCCATATGAGTATGGTTTTTATTCATAACCCGAGTGAGTTCTCCCAGTATCGTTATAAGCTCTTCATCACCGGTTGAATCACAAGTTCTTCTATAATTATATTGAGAAGGAAGGAAATCCCAACATATATTATGTGTATTGATATATATTGCATTCCTTCTAGTAGGCATCATTTCTAAAAAATGGCATACACTATATTAGTTTATAAATTGCAATACATAATTCCAAATTAATCAAATTCCATAAATAAATTGAACATCTCATGCTAATAATCTACAATCATATATATGGTTAATATTCTCTAATTATAGTTTTTTATATGTCTAGTTTCCATGGTTTTTACTGATCTCCCTAAAATACCAACTGTAATTCCCCAAACCAATTTAACGAGATTCAGAGAATTATTACATAACATTGGCAGGATCACAAGGGATCAAGGCTTGAAAGACCAATCAGTTTAGTAGTATTCAAAGTACAAGATACATATATAAGTTTTACGTTAGATTATGAAAAAAAACATTGTGTCTCTTTTTAACACACTCATATCCCGTAGATTATCACTATAGTGCAATCATAATATACTTCATTGCATACTTGGAAATATAAAACATAGAAAGGGGTGAGCTAAGATGCTCAATAAAGATAACAATATAGTAGAAACAATTATAAATAAGGAACAAAAATTATTGAAATGTATACAACAAAAACACAAGCCTCTTAAATATAAATATTTATCATAATATTTAAAATAAGAATCAAATAATTCCATTTATTTGTTCACATAGATATTCTACTAGTCGAATAATCACACGTAATATTAATATTTAATTTCAAAATGATGAAATGCATAATTCCCAACATCATAACCACAATGTCAAGGCCACGTTCCAAGACTACATAGAATAATTTCGGTAAGGCCTTTTGCTGAGACACAAGTTTTTCTCAATATACCTACTGATGCATCGAGGGGCTAAAGCAGGCCCTTCCCATCTCTTACTACATCCAATTCATTCCACAAATGAAATGGTTGAAACATAACAAAAACATTTTCATTAAATACTAGCAATAATAAATGATAATACATTAACCATAAAACATGAATGGAGTAAAAATAGGACATCCATAGTCAAACATATCACAAATCACTCAATATAATATTGAATATTTAATCATAATAAGGCAACATCAAACAGGAATAAAAAAAAAAGATATTGACATTGTTGAAATCAAAACTATTTAAGAGAAATACCTCTTACTATTTTAAAATTATTTAAAGTTCTCTTTATTATAAAAGAAAACATTTATTTTGAAAATATTATAATAATATTATAATGGAAGCTTAGAAGGTGTTATAAAATAGGAAAATAGCCCCAGCCACCATATAAGTTAAAAACATTCTTTCCTTAATTTGTCGAAAAATTAATAAATTACCTTGTTTGGAAAATGACAAAAAGATTCCTATTAAATCATATAATAAAATGTCAAACAAGGGTATAAAATACGTTAACCCATAGTCTAGTAAATAGAAAGAAAAAATTTAAATACATTTTTATGAAACACAAATGTGGATGATAATGAAGTAGCAGTAGATAGTTACGTATTAACAACCTTGATAACAAAGAGATTGTAAAATTTAACCCTTACCTTGTACTTTTTAAATAGAGGGTAGTTTAAGCTTTCATATAATAGTTAAATAATTTTTATTAATTTATTATAGAACCAAATAAATATATATTATATCATATATGATCCTCTATTAATGTTTTGTTAATTATATTTTTGTAGTATAATTGTTTCGGGTGTTAAGTCATTCATTTTCCTATATATTTTTTGTTACAAAAGAAATGTTTGTTATGGAGAAGAAATTTTTTATTCATTTAATGAATGTTATTTTTTTCATTTCACATTATTTTTAATCATAAAATTAATATTAATCTTGAATGGTTATGATGGGGAATGAAATCTCATAGCATCGTGGAGATGGAAATCTGTATTTATGCACGAGAGATGATATCATTCTATTTATAGTGAAATTATATGTAATTGGTTGGTATATAATATATAAACAAATATTTACATGTTATATTCATTATTAATATCATTTATACTCTTTATTATACCCACCGAAAAAATGATTTTTTAATAACAAACTACTCCATGACTTGGAGAGGGTAAGTCGTACGTACGCCGGTATGGTTACATTGTCTTTAATAAGATGGATCAAATAATGAATATGTTTATACCATATTTATAATAACATAATTTTATGTAGAAGGTACTATAGTTATTATTTTGGTATGGAAACAACAATTAAAGAGTTTGTGGAAGAAGAAATGAGCATTGAAAGTGGTGAAGAAATAATTACCTCTTCTTCATGTTATTACTTTTTATTTGAAAAAATGTTCTCATTAAGTAGGTTTTTGGATAAATTAAGGCCTATATGTTTATTTTAAGGTAGTTGAAAGAATATTCAAGCTAGGAATGGCTGATAGAAATGGCTTTGGTTGTGTGAATATGAGAGAAGGGGAAGTACCCTTTTATAAGGGAGGTGAGGGTCACTATAGGAAAAGTGTAAAATATTATTTTATTATAAAATTAATTTCTACTCATCCCGGTTCCAAATGTATTTATATCTAGAATAAGTTTTTATGGATCACAAATCTCTCTACCAATAGGTTTTAGACCAGTTTAGGTCACCATCTTAACCATGTCTTTTAGATTATACTCTAAGTTAAATAGTTTAACATTTACCCTATCTTCGTTTATTATTATAAAACATGGTTAATAAACATAATATAAAATTCTAAGATAAACTCATGTAGTTCACTAATAACATATCTATCATTATATATGTCTTTTGGATGATCCATATATTTTTACACCTATTATATAATTTAAAAAATTGAAAATTTTAAAATCTCATTTATGCCAATTTGGCACTATTTAGTATTTGGTATTTTGATTGTTATAAAAATATTATTTCATCAAAAAAAATACATTTAATCAACACTAACATGTCATAATATCCTATAAAATTCTTATAATGCATCAAAAGTCTCAATTTACATTTATTTAAAAATTTATAACACAAATTAATTTATTATTTCATTAATAAGGTATTTTTTGCATCATCATGGTGTCATATATTAAATTAAATATTTAATGTCTAAAATTATAAATAAAACACATTGATTTGGGAAATATTTTATGTTTTCCAATGAAAATTTATAGTCTAATTTCTCTTATCTATAACCCTATATTAAAAATGGTTTATATTTTAAAATTAAATTTTTACACTTTTAAATCATCTTTAAATAAAATATAATAATTGTTCTAATATAATCAAACATGGTAAAAAATGATCATATTTTTGTCCAAATATTATTTTCGACGAAATAAACTTATCTTATTGAATTAGGACATGTGTTTGTGTAATTATAATATCATTTTTACTTTAATTACCCTATTTACTTCTAACCGTGGAAAATAAGATTCAAAAGTTACTATTCAACAAAAATTATTTTTATCCAGTTAATCTATATATTACGTAATGGTATCAACCGTTTATATCATATTTTCTAAATTAAATTCACAGAAGTGATAAATTACATTTTATGCAAATTTGAAAATGTGCCAAGAAGTTATGTAAAAGGCAGTAAAAAGTTCAATAAATATTTATTTATCCAATGTTTTTATAAAATGACTTCAATTAAGTACATTGGAAAAATATAGGTATTATGTATATTTTTTCAGTTTAAAATAAATTTAAATTTAAAAAAATTATTTAATTAAAAAGTTCGTTTTAAACAATAACTTTGTGTTTTTCATTATTCATCAAAAATTGAATGTTTTAAAAAATATACCAAAAATAAACCCTATGCTAATTTTTATATTACTAATCCAAAAATGAAGTCCATTTTGAAAAATAAATGTTATAAATTTCGAAAAAATGGGGTATTACTATTCATATTTTCTTTTTAAACATCTATTTTGATTTGTCGTTCTGTACTAAAACTTGACGTTGGGTACATCTCAAACTATTGTATTATTCAAAGAGAAATGTAATGTGAGAGTTCGGGGTGTTACAATTGGTGAAGTGGATGATATATCATTTCATCATGTATCTAATAATGTGCATTGAAACTTGGTACATTATGGTACTATTCATAGGGAAATGTGGTACACGCTTCTTATAAGACTGATATGAGTGTTCCAAGTCCTTCATGAATAAAATTCCAAAATATAATATTTTACCATTTTGTATCCTGATTCTATTACATGAATCCTCATCAAATACATAATGAAATGAAAACATGTTGGATTATGTTGATGGTAATATCTGTGATGAGGCGTAAATACATGAAATGATAATGAGGTTTTTTTCCTAGTTTTCCATTTGTTGATCCACCACTCAATGAAAAGTAGGTTTTATTGGTTGTGCTAGACGGGGATGTGTGTAGGCTGATTTTGCTAATTTATTTGTAGCCACTATGTCCAATGATGTATTGGTGTTGTCTATAGCCCTTGGGATGTAAAGAAAATCTTAAGTTGATTCTCACTTGGGTGGATATTGATTGGTTATTCATTTTATTGTTTTTTATTACTAGATTTAGATCAATGTGTATCCAAGAGATTTTTCAGCCATGGAATGGTAGAATTAATATTACAGATATATAGTTCAGGTTTACATATCGGGCATGATATTTTCTACAAATGGGTCACGACCAATATTGTAGATCATGAGCCATTGACTAGGACCTCATTAGTGATATTAAAATTGGTGTAGTCTTCTTATTTTTTCCCTCATTTTTGTATGTAATAGAGAATACTCTGGTGATACATCTCTTATAATAGGGGAGTTAGGATGAATTGGATGGATGTTTTTTTCAAGAGATTGATACATCTGCCATAGAAAGAAGAAAAATGTCAAAAGGATCTCAGACCTTGTGGAATACCCAGTTCTAGACTCACACATGTGATTTTATAGTGCATGAGTTGATCTTGGGACCTTGTCTGCAACAAGATAGGTAGCATGACACATTTATTTATATGTGGACATCATTCTTTAGTGTATATAGATTTTCATGTTATTTAGAGGGAAATGGTCAATGTACTGACCTTATATAGGTAGTGTTTGGAGTATGGCGATCCACTAGATGGTGAATGTTTGGAGGATCATGGAGATCATGAGGAGGTGGAAGACGGTTAGACTTGATTCAACCACCACCCCTGGTAGTCTACGCTAGGCTCAGGGATGGGAGGTTGGGGGTTCCAAATGTTGTGGGTCATAGAGGGATTTGACCCGGAGGCTCTGAGGATGAATATAGATATTCTATATATCCTTTATACATTACATAAAATATTTAATAGAAACAATTACTAGTTTTTATTTAGTTACCATTCAATCATGGGATTTTTCTAGGGTGATGTAGGGATCCTGTAGAACATCATGTTGGTATTGTTAGACATAGATCCTAAATCAAATCTAAGAGGTATTATTCTCCCAAAAGATGTTTTTTTGTGACCTGAGTAAACCCATGTTTCTAAGGTTGTTTTGTTAAAATAGGATAGTGTCAATATGTGGTTGATGAGTTACATTAAAATCTGTGTTTGTGGTATTGTTTTTTCTTTTAATATTTGAGTAGTTGAAGGAATTTCTCATAAATCCTTTTTTTGAAATCGTATGTTTAGATTCCATAGTGGATACAGATACTCATATTGATATGGCCCATAGAGAAATCTAGAGTCTATATGATGCTTCCTTAGTGTGGATTATGTGACTACCACCCATGGTAACCTAATTTGTCCCTAGTTGGTATGGAAGTCAGACATCTATAAATGGATGCAAAAAGATGACCCATTGTGTCCACAAAGCCTTCACATTTCCGATTTTTAAAAACTTCAGCTTCTCAGATCATATTAGTTTGTGAGATTCTTATGGGGGATGTGGTGCATTTCGTCCCAATGTGGTTGAGAACTATTGGGTTATGTCAGTTTCAAAATCATGTTAGAGGGGTGGGGTACTAATAGAAATTATCATAAAAAATGGAAAATAGTAATGGTTTTTTTAATCAATTAAATGTTTAGAGGTCATGTGCCTTTAGTTTCATGATATTTACCAAGGTAGATTTGGATTTGGGTTTGTTTTTTTCCTTTTTAGTTCCCCCATGTGTGTACTAGAAAGAATTATGAGACCTCATGTTGAGCCCAATAGTGTGGTATTCGTAGTGGGGAACCCAATTTTGATCTTACTTCCTATGATTTCACATTACAGTGATGAAAATACATAAGGATTTAAGGATCTAGTGAGTTGGGTCTTTACCTTACGAAATTGTAATATTTATAAGAACATTTCTAAACCCATGTGATGAGTGGACACTAGATATTGGTGTTTAAAGACCCTCTTTGAAATGATATTAGAAATATTAGAAATATTTTATCAATCGGGAAAAATTTCCTTCAAAATAATGAAAAAATATTTTACAGAGTATAAGACTCAAAATCTGGGGTATTATTTTAATTATGAAAATGGGGCTTACAAAAGGGGGACATAAATATCTCTACGATATGGTGGTTGGTTCTGAATATAGTAGTAGGTTGTACTGGAAATTAATGTCGAGTCTATGAGTATAAATATAGTTATTCCCTATATCCTTTCTACATTTTTATTTTTATTACTAGACACTTTTGTGATTTTCACTTATTTAAAAAATTCCTTATTGTGTTTTTTTTCCGGTGTGGTGTAGGGAAACTGTAGAACCTTGTGTTGGTGTCATTAGACATAGTTTCAGACTCACATAACAGAGGGATTATTCCCCAAAAAAGATTAGTTCTTTGCGGGGTGAGTAAACCCATGTGGGTGAGGCAGTTCTTAGAAAATATGATTTTGTTGTGGTATGGTTGAATAGTACATTTAACTTCTATGTATGGGGAATGGTGATGGGATAGAGTGTTGGAGTTGGTAGATGCATTTCCAGTAGTTCCTTTTTGATCAACTCGTCTATTAGGATTCCCTAGTGGATATATATACTCTTAAATATATATTCCACTAATTAAAGGAGATTCCATATGATGTTTCGTCAATGTGGATTAGTTCCATACCATCCATGCTTAGTTGGTTTATTACTAGATTGTGAGGACGTTGGAGTTTTTTTATTGAGGGCATGACATGACCCAGTGTGTACACATTGCTAGCACGTAGTTGATTTTTCGTACCCTTTTGTTCTCTGATCCATTTTGTTATGTGTGATTATTGAGTATGATGTTGTGTAGTTCAACCTGAGGTGGTTGAGAAGTACTTCGTTAGTTCAATGTTTAATTTATGTTAGAGAGGTGGTGTATCGATTTATCCTGAGATTCTAAATGGACTATAGTAGTTAGTATTTTTCATATATTGGTAGTTGAGAGGAAAATTTCCACTAGTTACATGATACTAAATTTTAATGATCGATTTTTTTTTTGGTTTTACATTTGTTGTTCCCCGTAGTGTTTACTAGTAAGAGTAACATGACCACATAGTGAGCTCACTGTCACGGGAGTCACATGAGAGAGCTCAATTTTACTCAAACTTACTAGGATATACATTACATGGATGAAAATCCCTAAGTTAGTGAGGATTCAATGACTTGTTTTTTGACCTTTAAGATATTGGAATATATATAAGAATGTTTATGAATCTATGAACTAATCCTATATCAGATGTTGGGGCTCAAAGACCCCCATTACAGTGATATTAAGAATATTAAAAATATTTTGTACTGCAAGAATGTATATTAAACAAAGAAAAACTCCCACACATAGTCGCGCCATTGAAATATGAGGTCCATGTTGAATTAAAAAAGTGGGGTTACTAAAGACATGACATCAATTTTTTCATCCATGTGTGGATGTGTTTATCTCAGGTCTTTTTAATGTGTCATGAGAGCATGGATTTATCCCTAATATTTTATATTTCACAATGTGGTTTTATAATTTTAGTTTTATGTATTGAAGAACCTTTTATGTGTTTTATAATGTTTTAGAGCCATGTTATGATTACTCAAGATCACCTATGGGTGGAATTTTTATGTTTTGGGAGAAATGAAGGTGATTTCTATGCCTTTTAATGAATTGTAATTTAGAATTCCTTATAACATAGAAAAAAATAAAGTGTCACATGAATTGTGTTCGTACCATTAGGGAATGTTGAAATATTGGGGACCACATACTTTGTACAGATGGTAAATGTTATGTAGTGATCCTAGTTCGAGTGTCCAAGATAAATTTATAGGTTATATGTGTGATGGGATTTGGGCATGTGAAAGTACACACCTAGAGAAACTGAAATTTGGCGACGTACAATGGCATGGGATGGTGACATAGCCATGTGTCGAATTTTCTAGGAAACACCATGTACGATTTGTACATGCCATGTCAGAGACATGGTTGGTCACACCATGTTGGGTAGAACACACCTATAGGAACTAAAATTTTGACACACTCCATTTACAAAATGTATATTACACCTAATATAACATTAAAAATCATTCCAGGAAACAAATAACTCATCTAGGTATTATGTTTCTGTCAAACTCTATATATACCCTTATACACACTGTGCACTTTTTGTGGAGACTTCCTCCTTGTGTATCTTTTTCTATGTATATCGGATTCTTGATTATGGGTTTCCAATAAAGAACCGTATTCAATATATAATGTTACAACATCCATCATTAAGGAATGTGAGATACAAAATGGTGTTATATTATCATGTCTCTACATTCGCAATGCTTGATCATGGGCAGTGAACTGGTGGATCGATGGGGTGATGATGAGGTAGATATCCTTCCCATTTAACATTATATGTGGGTCAACTATACATTTTATGAAATTATAGTAGTGATCCCATATTGTAAAAGGGTGAGGGTCCTCTACTATTAGCTATGTTACGATGTTAGATCAGGTGAGAAAGATATTGAATTCAACATCACTTGATTGATGCAGAATAAAATATAGCGTAAAAATATTGATTATGGGATTAATACACCCATGTCTTATTCGGGTGTGGGTTTACATAACATCTCATATTCGATGATAAGGAACACCCTCACAATGGGAATGGGCTATTTGCAAAGGATATATTCTCCTAGTGTTAATATTACCATATCAGAACAGGAACTGCATCCCTCATATCCTTCATACAGATTTTGATGGAGCTCCCTTATCATGTTAGGTTATGTGCCCAACATAATTTTATAGATGTATATGGATAACCCATTTTATTTAAAGGCGTGGAAGATCATCATAGTTTTCATAGTTTTCGTGGTACCCCCATTCCATAACAATGTGTGAGTCCACCATCCCTGTTGTGGTAGCCCCTAGTTTTTGTGTGTGTGGGTCCTCTTTATGTTTTCCTTGTGTAGATTTGTACTCCCCTATCATACTAGGGTGTAGGTACTCTATCTATTGAGTGGTACTACCCCATGTTACTAGTGTTTGTCTCATATATCTATGGATTTTTACTCCACTTCCATTTCGGGGTTCATATACTCTCTCTATTGAGTGGTATTCCACTATCGTAGAAGGGTAAAAGTCATAATATTTTGAGTAGTACTCCCCTGTCGAGTCAGGGTGTGGTTCCTCTATCTATAAAGAGGTAATATCACAAAATTGAGTAGTGGTGGGGAGAGGGTCCTCCACTAAATAGTGGTGTCCTTCGAATGAGGATAAATTTTATGTGGAGTGTTCCCTTCAACCTATGAAGTGCGATATTTGGTTTGGATTTAGTTCGCCCATGAGATAGTGAGTTGTGAACCTCCTCCTATGTGTACATTTATTGTCTCACTAGATCATTTCAAGCTAATACTCCCTCGATAGAGGGGAAGTACTGGGGTGTGGGTCTCTTATATATCACCCTTTATTTAGATATAATGTACGTGGTGCATGATCTGGTGATTTATCCCTCAAATCTATGTAGTGGGGAGGTGTAGGCCTATCCACTTGGGTTTTTACGAGCTTGTGTTGTTCACGTGCTAGTGATGACACGATCTATGCTACTGGGTTCTAGAGTTTGATCTAGTGGTCTATTTTTATTAGAGTGTGTTTTCTAAAATGTACCATAATGGACAATACATTTATTCTTAATGTAGTGTATCTATCAGTTGAGTTATATATGGAATGTCTATGATCATGGAGTGTTATATCTAGTGTGGGTTACCATTGATCACTGAGTAGAATCACTTAAATACGTAGGACGGAACCCCATGAGACAGGGATTCTATATAGACTATATCTAGGTGATTTTGGGATACAATTAAATTATATCACATTTCTTTGTTGAACACACATGTGGAATGATTTTACTAATCATGTATAGCATTGGATGGATTATATATAGAGTTTCTATCTCTTTTGGGTTCCCACTAGATGGGTCTCGTATATTTTTTTCTTTATAGTCACACCAATTTCTATTAGGTTCTCCATAGAATTCTATGAATTGATAGACTCAACCCTTCAATGGGATTTCCCTAACATTTTGTGTCTTGTGTTGGAAATTTTTTGATTGAGTTTTATGGAGAACCAAAAAATGTGGGACATAGTAAGCTATATCTACTATGGTGTTCAATGGAGATAGGATGAGTGAATTTCAGAAGTTTCATTTTTCAATGATATCCTAACTATGAGTGGGTTGGATGCTTTTACTGTTTTTTGTGGGCATGTATTTTCTATTTTTATTGATTTATTACTCCTATTCTAAAATTTTTGGGAATGGTGAATCCTTGTATTTATTTTATGGGTATATATCTGGTTCACTATCGCATATGGATGATTTTCGATGCATCTGTATAGGTTAATATGGATATCGCCTTTGATGTTCTTGATATACCTACCCAATGCTAGATATCAACCACTAGCCTATGGATGTTTGATTTGAGGGGGAGGGGTTCGTAGATCATATTGTTATGTTATGACATAGGGAAAATTAATTAGCCATCCAAAGTCATTCTTGCTTTGTTGAGGTCATAATAAAAGGGATTCAGAGTTAAATCGTATATATGGATTCATGTATTCGATTAAATGCATACATGGGAAGATAATGACATATTTGTGGGTATTATTTTAATTTACCATATTTATGAAAAGACCTATTATTGGATACATGGAATTTTTCCAATTTGAAATATAGATATGTCAAATTCTATTAAAGTATATAAAAAATTGGCCCTTTTGATATTTTATCTATGTAGAACACCATTTAAAATATTAATACATCACAATTTCACATAAAAAAAATAATTCATTTATATAATATCTTCTTGCACTATAATTTATTAAATTAAATAAAGAAATAAAATATTTTATGTAATTAAATACATAAATAAATATTTAATATAAAAATTTGCCATGAAATATTGATTAAAACAATTAATTTATAAATATTAAAATATAAAAATAGAACAAAAATCTAATCGATTGGTGAAAACAAAATTGAAAAGATAAAAAACTATTAGATAATTAAATTATAATTAAATGTAACAATTTATTATATTATTGAATGAAATATATTTAAAATAAACTAATTGCTTAAAAAATTAGCTAATTAAAATAATATTTCATTAAATAGAAATATAAATGGAAATAAATACATGAATAAATTGTTATAATAAAATAGTGTAATTACTATTTAGAAACAAAAATTAACATAAATAATTCAAACAATGTTAAAAAAATATATTTAATAAATAAAACCAAAATATAATTATCATAATAATATTAATTTTCTATATTTTTAATTTTGTAACATCAAAATAACAGAAAATTTACATTAAAAAAATATTTATTTTAACAAAATAATAATAATTAAATTGGATAAATATGTGTAATATTATTATCTAAATAAAGATACATCAATTTCCCAACTATAATATCTTCTTATTGGTGGACTAATACAATAAATATTTTCACATTCATTCATTATCCATGATAAACGATTCTGAACATTTAATTAAGTTGTTACACTAAAAACTAGATATTATTAAATACAATAATTTGGGAATGATGGTGATCCACCCTAATGAATGATTATTTTGAGAGTTTATATATATATATATTATAGGAGCTAATGTTATGTAAATTATGGATCAATCATCTTTTCATTGACGTCGTGATTCCATATTTAGGTACACAACTAGTTTCTATTTAATAATCAGGATTCAATCACATAGTGGAACCATTATTTATCCTATTTTAATATTTATATTATATTAAAATATATAAATATATTTAATAACTTTTGGGGTAGTCAACAATAAGTAAAGATTAAAATGATTGGATTCAAGAATGTTGTTATACACATAGATAATATTGAAAAGGATCTAAATAACCTTTTATTTTTATTGGTTTTAATTGTACGTCATATATAGATAGAAATAAATAATTTAATAATTGATGGAAATAATTATATTATCATGTTTCTTCTTAGTATAATTCTATATGATGTTCAAAGAGAATCCACTTTTTAGATGTTTTCCATGAATAACACCATGGAGGACCTAATTATCAACAGACCTCTTGGTGTTGTTGATTTTAAAAGTATTAAATTGAAAAAAAAAATATGATAGATAGATTCCTCCATAATGATCATAGATCATGTTCAATATATATGGTTAATACATTCGATATCTTGGTTTATAGGGTACAATAATGTATACTGAAAAAATCCATGGTTTTTTAAATATATATATAATAATTTTCATAACTAATATATGACATCTGAGGTATTTCTGGTGGACATTATTCAAGTGTCTTATTATTCCAACATCATAATTAGAGAAATATTTTCATTTACTGTTATTCTATGGGGACAACTAGTCTTCTAAAATGAAAATCTTATTTGGTTCAATAGAAATTGTAAAGGTAGTCGTTGTGATATCATATCATATTTATAAGTAATTCCTCACATAACATCAAATACATATTTGGGGATAAATATATCATCATATGTGTATCTAATAAATTAATTGAAATAAATCGATAATATATTGTCCTTGAAGTATCTCAAACAGTTTACATATATTATTATACTATTATCCAAAAAGATATCAATTTAATAAAAAACAAGGATCAAAACACCTAGTTTATTTTTATTACAAGTAAAAAAACATTAACATGAATCTAATATAATAATTCACTATTTAAATATCAAAAATGATCATCTAAATCTATTATATCACCTAAATCTTCTTTAGATAACCTAACTACTACATATAGAAAATGTATTAGCTAAAAAACCCTATAATGGAATAATCTTAATATCAAAGCAATATATATGATTCAACGAGAGAAAAAAGATGTCATAAAACAAAACTATCATGAATAATCATATGTGTAAAAGACATAATGAACATGGAATAATATATAAAAAATTGATGGTTGTAGTGAAATAATACATTATGTATGTATAAATAATTCCAAACCATAAAGGAAACATCACTTGAATGAATGAGTCCTATCATGGATTTGGTTTACTGCCTAATCCAATAAATATTGTATCACGAGACATAAAAATTACCAAATGAATTGGAGTTATCTATGGGAACACAAACCATTACATTTTCAAACTCATTTTTTCGAAAAAAATATATCCAAGATATGTAATTAGCATACAAATTACAATTGGAAATTTATAGGTTATAAGATCTTATATCCTATAACATTCCAAGACTATTTCATAAAATATTTGTTGAAAAAATGGAATTAAATATATTGAACATTCATAAAATAATAATTAATCATAGGTCTATAAAAATGGAATACATTTGAAAAAGAAATGTTCTGATAGTGGTTTGAAGATTGGGTATAGAATTAAACATTCATAATGAGAGTTTTTGGGATCCATTAAATATATTTAAGGAAGAATAAATATATATTTTTCAAACATGAGGTAAACCTAAATGATTAAACTAAAAAAATACTATTTGAATTTTAAAATAAAATTTCGGTATAAATAAATTCATATAGAGTTACATAAAATTCATAAGGGGTATAAATGTTCCATTTAATTAGGTTTTCATAAAATAAAACATTATGGGAATTATGATAAATCATCTATTACCCCACACAAGAAATAGATAATAATATATGTATATATTGAGGAGACATATATAAATTAATTCTATGAACATAAAATTATAAAATAAGATAAAAAGTGATTTATAGTAAGAAAGGCAGTTACCCAATATGAATATGAGGGTTTGGAGAGACCCCCTATTTTAGGATCTATAATCATTCGTCCATTAACATAAAATCATTTATAATATAATTATATATATTTATTAATAAATTAAGAACCATTTCTATTTTTTATTATAATTTTTATATTCATTTGTAACCATTTTAATGATATAGAATTTAATCTTTTTTCCTATTAAGGTTGTTTATTTCCTGCTTCCAATGTTATATCACATTTTCATAATTATGGATGTTCATATCAAACTCGAAAAAAAATGTATAAGATAAATGAAACAGTATTCATTTCAACAAAAAAAAATCTTAAATATTTTTTTGTTCCAAAATAGGTATGAATTATTTATTAATAACAATTTTTTTATATAATTATTTCATTTTCTATAGTTTTTTTTACCATCACAAACTAGTATTATTTTTTAAAATATTATGTCTATATAATCATACCAGAAAAATAAATTGTTTTTAATATAAATATGATACATTTGTTTAACTAAAATAATATTTTTAATACTATCCTTTATGTAAGTGGAGAACAATAAGGAATTTTTTTATAAATGTGGTGAACATACAATATTTTAATTAACATTTTTTATTTAGAATCATAAGGAGGGAGTGTAGAAGTTGGATATCAAGGAAAACCTAGATCTATAATACACCATAATTAATTATTTGTTAAATAATAATATTCATTATACAATATAGGAATATCATTATTCATAGTGTCACATAGAAAATTAGTACATATCTAGAACATTAACTAGATTATATGAAAAAAATATTATTTAAAAACACCAACACATTACCTTAAAATTCATGAATTCTCCCAAAGTCACCCGGGTGATCCTTGGGGAATTCATATGAAAAGGGTGAGATATATATATATATATATATATATATATTTCTTTAATATAATAATGAAATGATAACATAATGAAAGTAATTGATATTATTCCGGAGGTATATCTAGGTAACATGAAATATGTAATTATAATACACATGAATATAAAAAAATGATATTGGATGATAACATCAAGTCAATATGGAAATATTCAAACCATATAAAACTTAAATTCATAATCATATGTCAAGCGTGACCACTTATACATCATAAAACATTGTGGTTTGGATATCCCCTTGTAAACCATACATGATATATCATAAAATAAAATAATTACTTAATGCATTTTAGGATATATAATTTTTTGAACAGTTGTAATATATATCATGAACATGAATTTATGTGACACATAAATACAATAAAATATATAAAAATTATCATTTTATAACAACATGATTAATATTTTTTGTTAAAAATATTAATTTTCGAAGTCATTAATGGATACTTACCACTAGGTGAATTACATTGTGTATAAATAGAGGTGGGTAGTCACTATTAAAATATTTGGACTGGAAAATCACAAGATAATTCCGATAAAAAAAACGGAGAAAAAAATGTAAAATGGAAGGGTTTAATGACAAGGATAAGTGGTATATCGTTAAATTTTATAGTAAGTATTTTATGATGGATGTGTAAGACCCCATTTCAACATAATCAATTTGAAATAAAATAGAATAATAAAAAAGATGCATTAATAAAGTGTAGTAGGAGAGAATAAATTATATTTAGAGGTCCCATAAAAAACATGTTAGAAACATATTAAAACAATTTAAAAACATTGGGAGATATTTATAAAGTGATAGGTAGAGGAACATCATATTTAAATGGGTTTGAGTGAATAATTGAGAGAGTTTTGGTATGTATTTTTAGAAAAAAATATAGTGATTTTTTTATTAATTTCAGAATAAAGTATTTGGGTTGTAAGATGAAGTAAAAAAAATAAAAGACAACAAAAGGGTTTTTCCAATGGTTTATACCAAAGAGGAGTTTTATTTGAAATTTTATAATGATATTAACGTACCTCTAAAAAATTAATACAATCATTGATAAAGAAATTATGTTTTGTTCCTAAATAAATTATTTTAATACCAGTTTGACCTATTTTTGTTGTCATAATATATACCATATATTTATATCATTTTAATTTTAAAAAAAATATGACTATAAAATATAATTATTGGAAAATTACATATTGAATCATTGGTATATTCGAATTTCAAAAATATCATTAATTTGATAAATATAATACCCTAAATATAAAAATTTTCTATTTTAAATATAAAATACTAATTTATATAGAATAAAAGATCGTAAAATATTAACCAATTTCATTAAATGTTAAAAATTTATATTTGACATTGTTGAATTATATTATCATATGTATTTACTGAAAAATTATATAAAAATTTTATTTATATATTAATTTATTGATCTTATCAAAAAAAATTCTTAATTTGAGAAATATATTTCCTAGTTTTTTTTTATTTCTTATTATTAAACATTAATTTTATCAAAATTATTATACAATATATTATAATGTAATAAAAATGTTGATATATAATCAATATGTTAAGAAGAAATAAAATTTAGAAATTCATTATTCTAAGGATTAGATAAAAAATAAATTATTACACCATCATAAAACCAAAGGGTAAGCTGTGAAATAGTGGTGCTTTCATGGGGTGTTTTGGAAATCATAGAACATATTGTAATGTCAATAATAATGATCTAATATTGTAAACATTTTTCTGACCTATAGTTTTTGAATTAAGGTTTTTTATTATTCAGGGGAACACTCCAGGGACTCTAACTCCTTTAGAGGATATGATAAATGAGGTTCATAATGTATGATTCTATACGTCAATATAATCATAGTTTCTATCTATAAAAAATATAATTTATCGTCACCATTAACAAATAACCTTATGATAAATAAAAAATAGTTCAATAATGTAATGGTTAATTCAATCAAATTATAGTAATTTTAAAATGGGTCAACATTAAAAAATTAGTGATTATAATTTTTGTAAATAATTTCCATTTACTCAGTTAAAATGGGAATTTCATTATTAAAAGATCAGTTCTTTAAATTCTTTCCCCCTCTGAAATATTCGCCAATAGAATTTAATTTTTTACACTATAAAAGATGATGGTTATTTTGTTTTATTACATCGTTTGGATCCCATGTTTCTTCATCACACTTGTGTCTTTATAATAACTCTTTCAGCATGTGAGTTTTATTACTTCATTGAACATTGTATTTACAATATAGTATCTTCACCAACTAGTGATTATATGAATATAATTTTCTAAAGGTACCAATTCTTGATTCAATACATGTGACAAGTCTGTTATGTACTAATTAATGTGGGATCCATGGAACATATCATGCACTTTGGAAATGATTGAGCAGAGTGATTATCGATTAGAAACAAATCCAATACGATCTAGATACATTAATTTAAGGATTTTTTGGGACTAAGAGTTATATTATTCCCAATCCTCAGGATTTTATTCCATTGATATATATAAAAACTTAATATAAATATGAAAATTTTCAAACATACTTTTCATATCATGGATATTCTCAGGTCCCATTAGCTTCCTCTCTCCATCTTTAACCTATGTTATTAGAGACTATAATTTCATCCCACATAGATCCTCATAAGCTTCAATTTGAATTTTAGAATGAAATTTATTTTTATATGTGAACTCCAATAAAAAATTTCACTAATCCTAATATACATGCATATAAATTTAATGTGATCTTATAATATCATCATGATTTTAACGGTTCTCTAAAAATGAAAATCATTATAAGTGAGATACGAACCGAAACACCCTAATCTATCCAATAGTTACTGATAGCCTCTCAGGAACCTCATGGTAAACCAGTGATCTAAATAATCTAAAATGGAGAGTGTTACACCAAAAAATCAAAACAATTCCCTTATGTATATACTATAAATTTGTTCAATATTGAAAACATACTCAAAAGAATTATTTTTTTACTTTGCAATTTTCTTTTCAAACACCCACATAGAGTTCTTCTATATACACATCATTAAGAGTCCTACAAGGAAATCCATAAATATGTATTCAATTCTCCATACTTATTTTGGATATGGTTGCATCATACACTTATAATTTAATCATTCATCATTATCATATAAGAATGACAAGTATTTTGATACAAAATATGTAAACTCTCGCTTCTTTTTATCCCCCCAAATTTTTGGATTGATATATATATATATATATCTTAGTGGTTATAGTATGAATAGATAATACTGGGTTATGTGCACAATCCATATGTTCCATCATCATTTTTATTTTTGAGGGGACATATATCTAGGGTGCAAAACGTATAAATCAAAATTTCTTAGAGTAGAAATTCTGAATATTGATGACATTTTTTGGTAGCTATTATCCATATATTAGGCCCCCTTATTCCTTTAATGAAGTTTTGATGGGTAATATATTTGAACACCATAGGATGATGATAATTTTTTTCATTTTATTTCAATACTTAATATGTCAATGATGATTTTATCCCTTTCATTCCCAATAATGGATAATTTTTCTCGATCCTTCTACTTGAAGAATAATCCATTTATTTACCTTCAATAAATGGCTATGGATAGAACAATAATAATATTAGATCATCTATAACCCCCTTCATTAAACCTTATTGATCTATTAATGGTAAATGTATTACTGGGGATTTTATGTTCCACATATATGTCTCACTTCTGTCTAAAGAGATAATGTCACAAAATCATAAATGTGAAGATCACATCAGCCAATTCCAAATCATATATTTGGTAGTTATTATTATGAATATTTAATTTTAAAGAAGCATAGGCTATAACATTTTTAAATTTTATAACTATAAAACTGAATCCTTTTTTGGATTCATCACTACAGATCACATAATATATCCACACCAATTTATAATGTCACAATTTGTATAGATATTATTATCTTACTTAACAATATAAATCCATCATCACATTCATTAATCCTAAAAAAATCACCAAAAATTTGGGTTACATTGTATATTGGAATTGAAAATGATGATAATTTTATAACAATTAAAAGATAATACGTATATAATCTAGATAAAATATAATTCTTCATCCCATATGCTGGTTTGATCCATCCTTAAATTTTCTATTTTTGAATGATCCACCTATATCTCATTGTTGGTGATAACGTTTTCCATGAATGATATTCAGTACATTGATAACTCACTTTTATTGAATTCAAAAATAAATTTTCCGTTTTAAAATTTCAATTTCTAAAAAGATGAAATTCCCATTATGTTATCCTTTCATATATAATAGATAAGAATATCATCATTATTTACAAACAAATATTCATTAATGTAGTCCCTATATACTCTATTCAGTTTTTTATGAATATTTTGATTTATTTTTAGATGAAATGTCATAACTTTGAACACATATTGAATATACCATGTATGAATATTAGTGTGGGGGATACCTTCCTTATTCATCTATACTTGAAAATATCATAATGAGAGATACACATTAACAAATTATTGGCCTCTACATATGTAACAAAGAAGCTATAAATTAATTTAAGAGATACATTTTATTATTTTCTTTCTTGTTTATCTCATGATAATAAATTTGGAGGTTCATTTACGCATCCTTCCACTTTAATATAATTTCCATTTCACCCAAAAGCGAGGTCCCTAGATGAAAAAACCAATTTTTTAGATTCTCCATCGGTTTATTTTTTAGTTCTTTATGTTCAACTGTTTCTTTTCTTTATGGAGCCTTTGATATTTGGAATGATTCTAGTATATGATTTATGGGAAATTAATCCTCGCATATTAGAGGAAGTTATTATATTCGTAATTTTTTTGGTAACTCCAATACAATCATCACATCATTAATGTATCTATTTTTTTAACTCTAAAAAATTAGATATATATACACCTACCGATAAGATAATTAAATCTATGATGGAGGTTATAATTCCAGTGCTGATTTGTAATTAATACTTTAAATTTATATTATCAGTGGGAAATTATTTATATAGAGTTCAATTTACTTATGTTATACATTTATATTGGTTTTATACTTGGATAGGAAATTCATAACAATTACTACTTAAAATTATTATGAGAGATGTATCACATGTTTTTCTGGGAAGTGAAACCTAAAAATATGTACAAAATAGATGTTTTATTATTGGGATAAAATAATTTCACAATATTAAATTTTAGAATATTTCTTTACTTACATGTTTGTAGGTGGTGTTAGAGTAATATTAGAAAACATGAATGTTATTGAAGAAAACAATGACTGAAAGTCAAATATGTCATTTTATGTCAATGAATTATTGATAAACATTCCATTATCTATTTTATTCAACATAAAAAAATTTATTTAATATAAAAATTCACAATGGGATGATAGTTTTCATATATTTTATCTCATAAAAGGTATACTATGAACAATGAATGGATAAATATTAAATATAATAAATTTCATAATCTATGGACATATAGGTTTCAATATAACTTATCCTTGGTCTATTTTGTCATGTAAAATTTGATGTTCATTTATATTCACTTTCTATTGGTTCATAAAAAGATTCATAATTTAACAAATCTTATCTACTAATATTTTAAAATATAGATTAAATCAAGGATAGTTCACCATCCACATAGTTTCGATCATGTTAATTAAAATTTTTTCTCACTGAGGTTATACCATATTGGTACAACTATACCAAATCCAAATCCACTTTTATTATTTCAGAAAAAAAATATCTTTATAGAAACCACTTACTATGTACATTACTAGTATTTAGGAATTTTTTTTTGTTTGGTCATATCCTTATGGTTTTCATTGTGGGTTTCTAATTTTAATCTAGATAAAAATATATTCTCTGATCCCATCTATGAAAAACCATATAATTAAAACACCTTATTTAATAATTTTTTGTTTATAGATAGAAAACATAATTTATAACGTGATAATATGGACTACTTTCATTAATAATTTATTAAAATTTCATATTAAATAAAATCAATGCTACAAAAACATTATTTAGAAATCCCAAATCATCCTTAAAAATCCATGAATACTTAAAATACTAAATAAGAGAATCTAGGGACATGCCTCATATAGGTGTGAGATATAAAGCCCATAAAAGGAATAATAAATGTTTAACCTAATGAGATTTATAATTATTAGTTTGGAAGAATATATTGGTTACAAAAAAGGAGTAAGAATCCTAAAAAATAATAATGGGGAATCATAAAAGATGATGACATCAAGGCAACTTTTGAAAGAGGCAATAACATAAATCAATCCATCATAAACATATGTAAACGATAAATGAAAAAGGAATCACATAATAACATTATAATTATATCCAATCTTCCAAAATAGATAGAATGTAATGAAATAAAAACATTACCCATTGCATTGGAGTGGGTATATAATCTTGTTCCAACTCATCAATTCCTACCATGTACATTGATTTTCGTTCCATATAGGTTGGGAAACAATACAACAACTCCGATCATTTTTTGTTAAAAAAATAAATTGAAAATTTTTAAAATGTTAATAAATATCATATGGGACACACCAAATTATGTTTGGATTTCATTACATGTAATACATAGTGAATAATGTGTCACACGTTGGGTTGAGTTTTACGAATGAACATTATATTATTAATACTATTATATAAAAATTAACACCGTGATATTGGTATGGTTCTTATGAATATAAATAATTGTATTTAAAAAATATTTATTTTTCATAAATATATTATCTATCTATTGATAAAAAATAAAATAATAATTATTTAAATGAGAAACAAATGTCTTCTATAAAATAATATTTTTTTAAAAGATAGTTTAATTGTGTTATGTACACATAATTTTTAAATTATTTTTTTTCCACTTTTATAAAATTTATTTAGAAAAATATTCATCATTTTCGAATATAGAATACAATAATTAACATAAAATAAATTATTTTTATTTTTTAGTGAGAAATCATTTTTTGATAAATAGTGAAAAATACCAGATTTTAATTAAAATATGACTTTTCGTTTAAATAATTTATAGTTTTAACTATATATATTATTAGTTATAGAGTAAAAAATATTATAGTTTTTATAACATTATTCAATTTAGGTCTTTAATAAAATTTTCATATTCAAATTTATTATAAAATATATAGAATCTTCCGAAAATATTCCCTTCATTAAATTGCTTTATTATCATGCTACTGTGGTTGTTTTTATATTAAAATTTTCTAATTATGTTATATTAATTTAAAAAAATTGGATTCCATATTTTTAATTATTATAATTTACTTTATTAAATAAGTTACACATAATTTTGGTCAATAAATATTTTTGATGAAAATTAAAATTAATTATTTTGATTAAATCAAAATAGAGTTTATCGGGGTTTAAACAATAACTATATATAGTAAAATGAATAAACAACCTTCAAATAGCCATTTGATGGCCATATATGTGCCCTTATCACAAAGGGATATATTTATTTTTTGAATTATTAGGATAATATTCCACAAAATTTACATATATTATAAGTCAAGTAAATATAATGACAAAAATTAAAACTACCATGCCTTAAAAATAAATAATGAAATTGGATAGGGATAAAACAAATTTGGGTAGGTTATAAATACTATGTATAAATAATAATGATTTATTTCAATCATAGTAATTTAATTTATTTTTTCATAGATTAAATATTTACATTAATTTCATATGAAACACCAATGTGGTAATTATTTACTTAAAAATTAACTGAAAGAAATGATATGGAAGATAATAAAAGTGATGAAAATTTAATTAATTATTGTCTTATATAAATTTTATATAATATTATTTTATGTTTCTAATGTGTGATTATAATATATTTTAATTTATTCATTGGATTTATATTTTAAAAATTAAATAAAATGAATTTTGTTAAAATTGATGTTAAATTCATTTCATAAAAAATATATATATATACATATATATTAATATTAATTGACATAAAATTAAAAAAAACCAGAATATTCATACATGTGAATAATAAAATTTTTATTGATATAAATTTTTTCCCATTTTTGGAGGATATTTCCATTAATAATGACTATATTGACTGCTATATAGTAAAAACTCAGATTGTGTAATTATCAGTTTTTAATTCACAAGTGTTTTTATTGAAATTAATTTTACATGAACATACGAGATTTATGTAGTAAATTTTATTAAATATTTATAATAATTTGGTAAATATTATATAATAAGTATCACCATAATTTAATCATAATGGAAAAATTTAATATGTTTGAAAACAAGTTAATTAAATGATATACCAAAATGGAATATGTATAAAAACATATAAGTTAAGGAAAAAAAGATATAAATATATTTTTTGAATTTCTAAATTTATTTCACGACCATTTAAACCCTAAACACCATTATTACTCCATATCTTATCCACAATAGGTAAGGGATACCTCCCAATAAATTATTCTGGATTAACCTATATCAACCCAATAACTGTAAAAAAATACTATTATACTAGATGACTTTTTTGAGAAGAAATACATCTTATGGATCATTTAGATCAAACCAAAGGATAATGCTCATAATGGAGGTCACATTATTCATCTAATTACTTTATTTTACTTCTTTCTTAACCAATATATTTTTTATTAAGGAATTTTATATAATATCATAAATATAATTAATATATTTTGATTCATTAAAAATAATGGTATGACATAAAACCATGTCCACATACTTGAAAGGGGTTAAAAAATTCGATGTTCATCAATATAGAGGACTACATCCTCAGGAATTTATGCCTATATTTTTTGCAATGGAACCTCAAAAGGATGCTCATTGTATTAGATATAATGTAAATATATTATTATTGTTACATAATTATACCTATGTAGTGATTATATCATATATATATTATTACATATCATTTTCCTAGTGACATAATAATGTCCATCTTATGTGTGAAAAACTACTATATCATGAATCCACGTGTTTCATATTTCACTAACGTTCTACATGGATTCTGATAAGGAACAATTATAATGATTATATGTGATATTACGGAAATAATTATTGAATTTACCAAATATTCATCATTATATAAAAATTATTTATCAATTTATTTTTTTACACTAAAATATGATAACATCATTTTTTCATATTTCCTACCACATCCACGAAGCGATGTGACTATATTCTCATCAATACTGCACTTGAATAATATTTATAGATATATTTGGTGAAATTATATTCTATATATAATATTATTATCATAATTAATGGATAATATATTATATACACTCAGTCCAAAATGGTCATAGAAAAATGAAAAATGTCACTCCTCCATATATTATACCTACCATATCTAGGATTGTAACAAAGTAAATTATTAATAACTATAATTAAATATTTATTTGAAACATATCATTGATTTATGAATATTATGATTATGTAATGATAATTATTAATGGGTTAATGAAAATATATAATATATTCTAGAACAAGATATATCATAATGGAACATGAATGAAAAGACAATGTAATTAAAACCCAAAACCATTAACATAATGAAAGATTATTACAGGTCATGTGATTATATTTTATTTAATTATAATACATGATATTATAAATATTTATATAATTATGATCTAGGATCAAAATACATATATATTTAAATATTTTAGATGAATATGAAATATATTATAGAAACACATGCTAGTGAATCATAATAGTTTATTACCTTTAGAAGCTCGGTAACCTGCTATTCTAACATGGTTAATGATCTTCAAAAACACCTATAAAGATCATACCATTTTCAAAACATATCAATAATTAAATAATAAAAAATATTCTGTATAACATGTGGAAAGAAAACACAATAAACGGTGACCTCAAATTCTCAGACATTATAAAAGAAAATGATATGTAACTATAAGAAATGCATAGGTGTATGATAAAATGAACAAAACATTGTAAAACCAAACCCTACATATCAAATATCAATAAAATGTATCATTATATAATTATTGAAATTTTATAATTCAAGATTCATAATGAAATAAAAAAACCTGAATAATTTGAGGATAAAAATTAAGTAAGACATATAATTTTATCATACACATCATCTTGTAACATTGTGAACATTTTTAAATATAAATAGGTCCACAAATTAAGGTAATGAAAATAAACTTGGCCATTTAATAAATTTATGGTCTTTAAAATAGGTTCCACAAATAATTTTTTAAACATGTAATTATGTTTATTAATAACATTTTGAACATGTAATTAGGGTCACACATAACATTGTGAACAACTAATTAGGTTCATGCATAACATTATTTACATGTAATATAGTTCAGACATTTTAATGAACTTATCATTTATAGATTATATTACCGTTATTTTTCTATTTTATGGATCATTTTTTTATTATTTTGTTTAAATGAACATTAGGTATCATTACTATTGATAATATAGCTATTGATTTGGGAACCACCAGCTGATATAAATATACAATTTTTTTAAAAAAATCGACACAAAAAATGGATAGGATGGCCACATCCATTAGATTTAGCCCATAGGAAGCTCATTTTTCCTAGATCAGAATAAAGGTAGCGTCACATGGCTTCACCATTGACCAATCCCAAGCTAAACATCACCTCGTTAAGATAGAAAAGGATTACCTTAGGTCTTATGCATGTATTATAAGGGGTTAGGTAACAAGGCATTATTTACTTATTATGTAAACCATTTTAATAAATAAATGTATTATTCCATCAATTCCTTTTTGAGAATATTTTTTCTTAAAAAAATGAAGAATTTGATAAATTAATTCATTAAGTAATAAATGGTACTATTGAGAAATATATATTTATATTATTAAACTATAGTTTTTATTAATAATATAATAAAAAAATCTTATAAATAATTATTATATCATTTCTCTATCTGTAAATGATTTTGTAATCAGATTCATACGAGTTACCTTTTATATATGATAAATTTTTTTATAATTTATTTTAAGGCATTAATTAATTTTTTCCATAAATAATATTTTAATAAAATATTATTATAAAATTACTTTTTTGAATAATAAATAAATATATAATTTTTATGAATTCAATTGTAGTATTTATTATGGTTTTAAAATTCTTCTATTAAAAACTAGTGAATTTTAAATAAATGTTGGTTATCATTTTAGAAGTAAAAAAATAACATATTTATAAAATTATTAACATTATGTGAATATTAATTTTTTTATTAGCATGTAGAAATATTCCAATGGTCAATTTTTCATAATTTGTTTGAGACATCTGATGTTTTGGGAAAAATTTAAATACCATATAAATACAATACTAGTTTTATGACTTCATAATGACCCCAAATTTTTGAAATAAATACTATAATGGGTATTCCCAGACCAATATATATTTATTTCCATTAATATAATTTTTTTATAAATTTTTTACCTATTTTTTAGTTTCTTATTGAATCGCCAAATATTTATAAAATATTTTATTATTTTAAGTTCATTTATTTAATAATGTGATTCACCTCCACACAACCAATAATAAAATTTTATTATGTTAAGCCATTAGCCTTATAAAATAATTAATTCCAATATTATTTATATAAAAAAATTTCAAAAAAACATAGTAAGGTTTGTGGTTTTGAGTATTTAATTATAAATATTGCAAAACCAATGTTTTTGAAATATTAAATAATTCCCCTCTCATTTCCTATATAAACCCACCATATCTCCCACTTCTCTTTTCTCAAAATACATAAAGCACATCCATAATCTTTCCTCACAACTATAGAATTCTTCTATGGATCCCAGGGCTCTCAAGAATCTCCTCTTCAATCTTTTGAAGTCACACATCTAAGTAAGGGTTTCCTTCTTTTCTGATTTTTATATAAGTTTCCTTATATTGTTATAAAATTTTAAATTCATTTATAAATAACAGGGTATATTTTATCACCTCCACCAAAATTCCCATATAATGTTTTTATTACAGAATACCTCTTTCTATATCATTATCACCATCCATGTACACCTATTACCTTGCAGAAATTTCATAAGAGTTATTTTATTTCTCCTCTTTCCTCATGTTTCTTTAGTATGTTATGCATTATATTTCGAAATTAAATTAGTTGGAACATGTATATATATTACCCACATAAATTCCATTTAATTTATATATTATTATAAAACATTTTCTATTTGATCCATAATTTTATGACTTTTTATGTCATGTAGTTTGGATGTAGAAATTATTCTGTAATTTTCCATGCCAAAATCATTGTGTAGTGAATACGATGCCTATTCCATTACCTATGGTACTCACCATTATAAAAATATAGTTATTTATTATTTATAATCATTTAACTATTCCGCATTTATTTATCATTGAATAAATGATGACGTTGAATGTATCCATGTTATATGATTTATGTGGCCCACTTAAGAATTATATTGAAATGATTATAAACGGTGTTCCCTAACAAGCCTCCAATGCATTAGGTAAAGATTTATATCATGATATAAGATGAAGGGATAATGGTTTACCTAATTCCTTTTAGGTCATTTTCCCACCAGGTTGGGAAAGGTGTTTAATTAATCTCTTAATATTAATGATGCACTGTTTTATATTGTTTTTACACTACCATTTTATGATAATCATGTTATATCATGACCTTATGTTACTGATTCTCTCATTCTCCACTGATATGTCTATTTCCTAACATATATTTTAATATTCATGTTATTAATTGTTTAATACCTTACTAATATTTATATATCACCCTTTTATTATGTATGTCCTCTAGTTATTCCTTGCAATGGTATGTATAGAGTCATGTTGGGATCATATAAAAGTAGTTTTCAATAAATATGCTGTATTTTATATCTTATGATTTCATGTAATTTTCCTATAACCCATTGTCACTATACCTCCTATTATTCTAGGAATTATTAAGTTAAATTTTATGTAATAAATCATGTTTATGTGTGTAATAAGGTGAAGGGTTGTTATATGCATATCATTGTGAGCATGTTATAATGCTCACACATATGTGGAAATACCTAATGGGTGGGACCAAACACCAACCCTAGTGTAACACTTATCTTAATATAGATGGATTTCTAAATAGTTTGGAAATTTATATAAAATGGTATAAATAAATCATTACCCAATAAATTGGAGGAGAATATAGGTACTACAAGTCAAATAAAGAAATATAACATATATTTGACACATGATCTGAAAAATTAATCATATAATCATCCATGAAAAGGAATTGGTATCATAAATATGAATTTATATCATAACTGATGAAAAAGATACAGGTTTTGTAATCATTTCATCAATGAATAATCAATGGAAATATGTAGTTTTCATTTGGGTTTTACCATGGTATAACCCTTAGAATAAAAATTGTTTTCCTCGAAATAATATTCATCTAAAACAATTCATTAAAATAAATTTTATTATTTTTCCATGTAGCATATAACATGTAAAGAATAATCTCTAAAAAATAATTTCTTCGTCTATAGAGAAATAATTTGAAATCGTCGATAATGAATTTTTTACAGAAAATCACGTTTCATTGAAAATAACATTTTATAATATAAATAATTTTCAAAATAAATAAACACATAAATATATTTTAAAATTATTATTTATTATTTAAAAATAATTGAGGACATATTTTGAGGAAAATATTATTTTCAATTTCAAAAAAACATTCTATAAAGGGATGTAATTTTAAAAGAATTTTCTATTTAAAATAAACCCAACACTTATAATGAATGAATTAAAGAACATTTAAATAATATTATAAAGCATAATAAAATTTTTAAAAGTATTTCCTTAAAAAATTTCTAAAATTATCATCAAACAAAGTTAACCATTTTTTGAAATTGTTTTTTTATAAAACAAATTCCTATCAAAAGAGAGAAATTTGATTTTATTTTATAAAAACATTTCATAATTATCTTCAGTAACAAAGATTTACATATAACACCTTAAAATGGAGAGATCAAAATTAATTAAATGATAATAAAATAAATTATAGTTATTTATGGATAAATCATATGATTTTATTATAGGAAGCATAATCATAAATAATCTCAACAAACCATGAGATTATAACATCAAAATATTACCACATTGGTAACCAAGAATCATAATATTCACGATGGAATAAAATAAGATAGAACATAAAATATCAAGAGTATATATAGTGTAATGATATTATACGTCTAAGGTGATGTATATACAACTCATGAACAAATATAGTTTCATATCATTAACTTTGTCATAAAAAAGAAAAATTGAGATTATGATTCTTTACTAATTAAGATTCATCTAAACTGTAAAAAAAATGAAGGAGAGATTCTAAAATGGAAATATAAAACCCAATAGATTTAATTATAATAATAATAATATACATTCATGAAGAATATATTCCTCACAAAAATGAAATTGGTGGTGAATATGACTTGTGTCTCAAATAATTTAAAAGATAGATGGAGATCCCTTACTACAAGCGTAACATTAGAATCATGATCTGAATGAATAAATAACATCAATATAAAATATTTCTATCCTAAAATAATTTAAATCAATGATATAATATTACATAGGGTATTATATGAACCACACAAAAGAAATGACAGGTGATTGTGGTAAGAGAATCACCAAAATAAATGTTGGACTAGAAATCCTCTTACCACTTTAGTAACATCAAAAATGAAACCCCATGAAAGATATATCATGAAATAGATATTTATTGGAAAAAAAATTTATTCATAATAAAAATAATTTTCATTAATGGTATTTATATACACTAATATATGAATGATGTAGTGAATATATCTTGTGTCCAATAAAAGTAATAACTATGATTAAAATAGCCTACATTAAGTCTTGACATCCATTAAACGTGTTCAAAAATAATATATAATAATTGATAGTTTCTTATAAATTAATAAAATATCTATTTTAATATATATCTATATAATAAAATTTATATGTTTTTATTATGAATTTATATAAACTATTTATTTAATATTCTATAATAATGTTATGTTTCATGTAATAACCACTTTGTTTTTCATATATGTTATGAATTATTAATCATGATATTCTTACACATTTCATTAATTAATCATCAATATAATGATAAACATGATATTAGTATCATAAATTTTAATTATATATGTATTTATAGTAATCCATAAAATATTGTGATCGGAAATGAGGTACAATATTTATAGAGACTGTAAGCCATATGTAAACATAAACATATTTATAGTTTCATATAATTATAAAAGAAATAATGGAAAGTTGATAATATATATAATAATTAAATTATAATTTACATTTCATATATACTTCACATATCTCAATTAAAAACATATTTAATTCATTACATGTAATGCATCAATGAATCACATCACTTCATGATGTTATTGTCTTATGAACACATGAATGATGCTATAATATTCCCACATAATAGAAATAATGAATATAAGTGTTATATAATAGTTAAATAAGGAATAAAAAACGAAAATCATAAATAAAATATTTTAATTTCAATTATATCATTATTATCAACCAAGAAAAGAGGTAATAGAAAAATTAATGACATCGATTCATCAGACAGAAGTCTACCGTAAAAAAGAATAGTGATTTACTAACCCATTTTATGTAATTCTTGTTTGGTTATATATCATAAAAATAAAATAAAAAATAAAAATATATTTATTATTTTTAATATAATGTGAAAATTTTAAAATCAGGATAAAAATTAATTCATATGGTTTTATGTGGAAGTAGAATATAAACATCCATTGATGAACATTACCTCTTCTTCCGGTATCTTTTTTTGGTATAAAATAATGGAAAAAATTGGATGGTTTTAATCCCAATGTAAAGAATATAGGATAATATCATAAATATTTTAAATAGATTTTTATATATTTTCTGAGTGATAAAGGGATTTATTTGTTTTCAGAACAGAAAAGATTGGGATGCCATTTATATGTGGGGGAGAGGACATACATGTTATGTTTCAAAAGAGTGAAAGTGGAAATAATGTTTTATAACAAAAAAGGATACAATAATTACAAAAAAATTGTAATATAATTATTATGGAAGAAAGGTTTCCATTATATGATTTTTAATAGTTTTATAATCCATTTTGACCATTATTATTAACGTTACTCCCATGGAAATCTATTTTTTCTCTGAATCAACATCATTAATTTTTTCTGATTTCACTAATAATTTTACAAAAAATTAATTTTAAATTCATGGAAATTTATTTAATTATTATTAAAAAAATTTAATCCTTATTCCCGAATTAAATTAAAATATTTTTTGAAAATTAATTTAAAATTAATACAATAAATGTGATTAAATAGCCTCTATTAAAAGAGAAAAAATCAATTTTTTGAAATGTTTTTATATCCAAATAAAATGAAAAAATGATTACATTGACCTATAATATGAAATTTTATTTATAATTTATCAAGTTATAAATTAAAAAATGAGATTTAAATTTTCATTCGAAATAAAACAAATGAAAATATAGTATTCAATTAATATTTTGAATTTTAAGTATTCATCAACAAATAATAATTTCCATAAAAATTGGAAAAATTCATCATAAAATAATTATTATATTATTATTTAAGGAAATTATTTTTTATTCCATCATATTGAATTTCTCAAATAATCCTAATTATGTTTTAGAACAGGCATTCCATCAAATGGCGTCAAAACAAATATTTATATAAAATAATGGTTTTATGATTACAGTTTGATTTATTCTTATATATAGTAATGAAATCAAATAATATTAAATTTTACAATTTTATTGAATATATAATTTATAATTTTCATTATAATCATTTACCAAAAGTGATATGGTTAGTCTACATATATAAAACACAATTATACACATAAACAAAAATTTCCAAGAAAATGTTTCCCAATATTTTATATTTCAATTTATTGGACATAAAATAATTCATTATATATACTCATATAAAACATATTTTTATTATGTTCTTTTAATATTGAAATCTTACATTGAATTGTGTATTTTATAATTATCATAATAATAGTGTGTTATGATTTCCTTAAACTCATTGATTCGGTAAGTGCAATCTAAAATGGAAATTTATTGTTACACAATCCAAAGCCAGTAATTTCTGTGGCACAAGATAAACACAGTGATTCATGTAGAATAATATTTTCTTGGTTTTCCATAAAAATAAGTCTTATCTAGGTGTAGAAAGTATCACAATATATCCATGAAATTTTATTTATTCAAAAATAATAATTCACAAAAACTCATGGTGTTATATTCTACCCCACTTAAAATAAATTCCTCCTTCCATATTGGTCATTATAATAAAAAATAGTATACCATTTAATAATATAATAATAATTTTACCACAATGATTCCTATACCAATTATATTCATCACAATACATTGATGTGGTGATAAGTCCAATATTTCAGAACAATCCCCATTTGATTAAGAATCTCTACAAGTCTTTCTTTATATGAAATATCATACTCCAGTGGTATGACAAATATGTTCATAACATGTGTTGTATTAGTAATTTACTTCCTCAAGAGTGATACAGAAATATATCAGGAATATGTTAGTCTTTTATTTGATGCTATAAATTATAAGCTATTATCCCGATGTGATTGTGTATTTTAATGGGACCGATATTCATAGGTATTTGTTTTACATTTTTATTCCATGGAAAAATGTGTAAAAAACATTTCCACCAAATTAAAATTATAGATAACATTTAATATTATCATAATATAATATCTATAATTTTTTGATATATTTATGTGTTGATGAATGGATCTATCCATCACTGCAATCTCATCATCTTTCTCATGCCCAAGTATTTTTCTTTTAATAAAATCATTCAATTATGTTTGAATTATAAAATTCGTTACAAATAAATACTTTTTGAGTTATATATTAATTCTAATGTAATATTTATCATCCTATGATAACTAAAAATGATGATTGTGTTGATCCTAACCACCTTTAAAATACATTTTAATAAATCATCTGAATACACTAAACGGATTGATGATTGTGTTGTCTATAGTACCCCATGATACCATACCATTAATTAATTTATTTTATACTAATATGATCAAAATATAAATCTTATATGACCGCAATGAAGTATGATTAATTTTTAAGATAATCTTCAATAACCAATGATCATCTCAACACATAAATGATATTGTGAACCCTTATTTTTACTAGTATTGTTTATATTATTTCCCTAATGGGTAAATTCCTAATTCCTTAAATATATTTTCATGTAAAAATATACATAAACCAAAGGAATTTATTTCCTTAAATTATTAGAATAATATCCTATATTTTGATATATTTTTATCACATGAAACATCAAAAGGGGTGTCATTTAATTATGGAAAATGATAAAAAATAAAATATAAACCAATAATAGTATCCATATTTTTTTGGTTAATCATACATAATGAAATTATGTCAATAAATTTATAGTCCTAAATTATTTTTTTACAGTCTATCATATTACTTAAAAAAATCATTTGAAGCATGTGTTCATCACTGTACCAATACAATATAAAATTTGACATCATTATTCCATAATATATATAGTGGGATATAATCAAATTAATATTCATTGAATGTTGAATATTATAATTTTCTATGTCCATATTCATAAAAACATTTATTTAAAAACTAAGGACTTGAGGATATATTTTCACTAATTATCATGATTCACGTCATTCATTAGGATCCCATAATTTTTCCTTTTGTCCTTTTTCATTATATATTGATTTGACATATCATAAATATTTTTCCTTGGATTAAAGAAATGATTTTCATAATTCCTAGAAACCTTTCAAGTGGAACACATATGTATGGTCTATTTATTTTATTGAGATCTCCCTCAATTCATTTAATTTATTATCCACATTACCTCACTTTTTCAATCTTTTTCTCGATCGACATGATGAAAACACTTAAAACACAATCATATTCAATTCAAGAGATCACATTAGCCTCCATATCAATTTTTGGGAATGAAATGGATTGAAAATTTTTCATATATTAATGTAACATAGCATGTTATATATCATTGAACAAAATTTTCCTTTTATTATCACCCAAACTGAGAGGGATTCCAACATCATTTTAAAATATTAGTTCAAATTGAAAAATATCACCATATAATAAAAAGCTATTTATGGATAACACCCATTAGATATTTCATTTCAACCCAATAATGAATATGCAAAACATAATTTTATTCTGAAATTATAATACCAAAATAGTACTTCACATGACTTGTAATATTTTCTCATAGGCAAAAGTATATAATTTACCTTCCAACTAAGCACTAGAAATTCTTTCCCCATTTTTCATTAAGAATATGATGGATGATCATATTGAAAAATAATATTGTAAACTCATCCCACTATATATAGAAAATTTCATAACATTTTATTTAATTATTAATAATAATCCATCATTGATCAACCTAAAATTCAAGATGGTAAACATAAAGAGTGAATTTTTATTGTTTTGAAAATTGGTGATTGGAAAAATATCTTTTCAGTTGCATGGATCCATTTTTATGAAAATAATATATCAGAAGAACCATTGAATTACTTTTCATTTTTCCACATGAAGGACTTAGTAGAATGTTGATTCTGAATTTTATCATTATGATTTTTACAATTATAATGTCATGAGATTGTTATTTGGGAGCATATAAACGTGATTTTTCATTCTATATACCATAAAATCTTGTTTTTTACGATTATAATCATTGAATTTTCAATTTCATTCCTTATCAACATGGTTCCTCTAAGTTCAAACCATTGAGTAAGATCCGAATTCCAATAACGAGAAATTCTAATAAAAATGGAAAATCACTATTTGAAAAATAATTTATGGGATCAAAATATTTTCACCCTCTATTTTATCTAAGAAAACATAGGTTTATCATAGGTCATTTATTGTCGTCATATATTGAAATTCTTCTTGATGTTTTATAAAGTGTTTCTAAATTTTCAAATCACATCTCTTTGTAGCGTCAACACAATTGTAACGAAAGTTTCATTATCATGCACTGGTTCTTGACTGAGGCTATCCTAAGTAGTTTTTCGAGGTTATTGTCATAATATAAAAAATTTCTAGATCCACATCAATATAGTATATGTACCTTGATTTAATTTCATATATACTAGTCCCTATTTGAATTACAAAAATTGCAATTCATTTTCCTAAATCATGACAGTTCGTTGAACTTATCCATAGATACTTGCCTAGATATATCCCTAGAAATATCACTAGGTATATAACTAATGTTTTCTTATCCAATTTAAAAAATTAAAAAAAACATTACTTAAATTTCAATATAACATCCCAAGATTAACATATATGGGTATGAAATATTTTTTGATGAATATTCAATATTATATATAGACACATTCCTATAGACTATAATAATTTAGTGCCTTTAGAAACATGGAAACATAATAATCTATATTGGTGAGTGATATTTATCATTTCCCATAAAATAAACTACTTTATCATTATTCACAATAATACCCTACACATAATTTCACTACATAACAAGGGGGTAGTAAACATAATAAGCGGTGAGACCAAATGGTTTGTAAGGGTATTCAAATAAAGATACATAATAATGAAATAATGGTATGAGAACAATATTATAATATTTGAAATATATAAACTACTTATCAATGATAAAAAACATGACTCATGATATAAATTTTTTTAAATCATAATACAATAATCACAATGAAATAAAAAAACAACTTGTTATTATAATATATAATTAGATTTATTCATTTATTTCTATAATACACATAGTATAATAAAATTTTGAACATGTTCAAACCAAAAAAATTAAACACATTACGTTATATGCATGAAATTAGTCACAGACCTAAAATTATGGAAATGAAAGCATTTCCTCCCAAAACATTGAGGACATATAATCATGTATATTTTTAACACTATCTACATTTAACTAGGTTCACACAAAACATTGTAAACATGTAATAAAGTTCAAGCATAAATATGTGAATATGTAATCATATTCCCATGTATGCTGATACATCTCCTATGTGAGACACACCATCATCCCCAATGGTATCACTATCCTACTATTATATGGTCAATCTATATACTGTCCATTAATATCTCATGAAATATATAAATCTTTTTCCAAATACATTGGAGGGGTATATATATATCTCACCTTTAATATACTTAAATCATACATATTTGTACAAAATAATAAAAAACATTCCTCATATTATTACTCCTGAAATGAAATGGGTATCCGAAAAATTTCTTTATATCTAACATATTAAAATGATATAGGTATTATAATAATTTCATCATATCATTACTTTCAAAAAGAAGTATATTTCCAAAGCATTATATCATCATGCAACCCCGAGAAGACAAATTGGTTTCATAATGAGATTTTAATTATAAAAAATTAAACCTCCAATGAAGTAATTATTATTGTGTACCTATATCGTATCCCATTTAAATAATAATCAATATTAATGTATTTTATAGTAGATGTAGAAGGATTTTTAATGGTCACATGGATACATTCTTAAAGATAATAAACATTATTTGAATATCACAATATTAAAAATAAATCGTTTTCAGAAAGAAAAAATAATCAAGAAAATGGTAATATATTATAAAGTATTTTCTAAATACATTTAAATAATTTTATATTGAATATAACATTTTTACAATGAAAATTTATTTTCAAAACAGAAAAACCATTAAAACTCATTTCCTTGAAAAATAACCTTCCCAATTATATAATTAGAATTAAAATTCATTATAATAAGTTCGGAAAAAAATACATCCAATTATTTTCCCAAAAAATAACATAATAGATTATTTAAGAAAATTTAAATCATTATATGAATTTTTTTAGACACATTTATGATTGTATAGATAAATTTGTTTTTATTTTATTGAAAAATCATTCTAAATATTGTAAATATTAAATGGGGTAAAAATATTTACATAATATTTATATATCTTGAATAACCTTAGGTTAATAAAATTAATGATAATTATTTAGAATAGATCATATATTCTTTATATAGGAAGCATAATTAAAAACAATCATGATTAAGGATTAGATTGTAACGTAAAATCAATACCACTTTGTTAAATATGAATCATTAGATCCATGATGGAATAAGATTAAATGGAAATTAAAATACCAAAATGTTATATAGTTTCATATATTAAATGTTTAATGCATTGTATATACATATCAGGAAGTAATATAGGTTAATATAACAACCTAGACCACAATGAATAAAATTGTGATAATATTTTTACCAAATTGGTAGAATTAAAAAAAATCCCCCATGAAATTGTAATTATGAAATGGATTTCTAAACCCCTATAGCTTTTATTAGAGGTTTCATAATATACATTCATGTGAAGTATATACACAAGATAAATGTAATAGGTGATGAATATGACATGGGACTTATATAAGTAAAAACCTGAGATGGAAATCTCTTACTATTTAAGTTACATTAGAATCATGATCCCTATGATAAAATATTATAAAATAAAATTGATAATAAAATAGAATAAATTAAATTCATGATATAAAATTTCATATTGATTTATAAACACAACATAAATGAAATGAGTGGTGCATTTGGCATATGTCTCACTGAAATAAAATTGAGACTATAAATCCCCTCACCTCTTCCGTAACATTGAAACTGTAACCCCATTAAAGTTATATACTCAAATAAATATATAAATTGAAATAATTTAATGTATCATAATCATAAATTACAGTCAACATAATTATATACACCACATTGAAGAAATAGGTTTTGATTGTAGCATGTTTCTAACATATGTAAAATCGGAGACCGAAATCCTTTACCACAAGTCTTTGACTTCTTTCGTAACAATTCAAACATCATTTATGAAAAAAATGGGTTTATTACAATTATATCAAAGATATATATAGATATATATCATATAATATATTATTTTATTGTTAATTTGTATCACCCTTTTGTTAACAATACCATGATCGAATTAGGCTTAAGTTAATAACAGCTTTATTTTTTTATACAGTTGTTTACTTGTCATTCTGGGTCATCTAAAATATACGATGATTTAACCATCCCAAAATTTATAGAAATTATAAAAATTTCATATATATTAATTATATATATATATTAATCCATAAATCATATTGAATCGAAATGAAGTACACTATTCATTGAGAATGTTTGTTGTACAAATAAAAGAACATAGTTCGATTTTTACACTAGTATTAAAAAAAATAAAGGCAAATAAAAAATATATTTATATATATTGTCACAAAATTATATTTTTTTATGAAATGTTTTTTTACTTATCTCTATTAAACTAATCCTTAACACATTCCTTGTAATGTGTGAATGAATCACTTTGCTTCGTGGGGAGATAATATGTTGTAAACATGAACGACGTAATTGTATTCACACAAAAGGGAGAGCCTAAATCTATGTGGGATTTTGAAATTATATAATAATAATAAAATCACACAAAATATGATATAATATTTAAATATTATGTCTTCAATTATTTAAATCCTTGAAATTTAGTAATGAAAAAAACCAACAACAAGAGTTAACGAGGTGGTAGTCTGTCGTACGCTCAAACAATGATGTAATTACCCATTTAATGGAATCATGTATTGTTTTGGGTCACAAAATTATTATAAGAAAATATATGTATATGTAATGTTATCTGGTTCTAAAATAAGTATTATATAAAAATAATTTAAGTTATTATAGAAAGAAATAAATTAAAAACCATCGTTTATGTACATTACCTCTTCTTAAGGTATAACATTCTAGTTTGAACAAAATGACTTACATATTCTGGTCACATTCCCAGGTTATGGATTATTGGATTATAGTATGAAATTTGTAAATATATTTTTATAGGTCTTATCTAATCCATTTCTGTTTAGTGGTGTGTAGAATAGAAGATAGTGTGTACATATTATAATTTGGGGAGAGGAAACACATTATATTTTTTAAAATAATGTTAGGTGGACCAACATATTTTTTACCCAAAATAATGAAACAAATATATACATTAATGGATAAGGTTGATAAATTTCATCCAATAGTTTTTTACAAGTTTCAAGTTCAGTATTCCCATTAGTTTTAATGTTTTGTCCCAATGAAAATTTGTTTTTCTCTTAATCATATTGATTTATATTATTGCTTTTCAATAATAATAATGTTAGAAAATTAGTTGGACTTATTAGAGATTTTAAATTATGATGAATAACAATATGGGATCCATTTTTTCAATTACATCTCATATAATTGGTAAATATGAATTTAAATATAATTCTATAAGAGTAATGAGAAAATTGAGTTTTAATGGGAATGTTTGAAAATATTGAAATATTTTTTTTATCCAATTTCAATAGGAAATTTTTGAAAAATAACTAAATTGTATTAAATTATTTATAATTGATCTTATTATACATAATAAATAGTTAAAATTTTTATTTATCTTTTAAAATAAATTATTTAAAAATGATTTTTTCAATTAAAATTTAGACATGTTCAATATCCATCATAAATTGAAACTATTCAAGGAAATACATAAAATTCATCCGAAGATATTTTTTATATTATTATTTAAATATTTGTTTTTTTAATATAAATTTCATAATATTTCAAAAATATGTTAAAAAAGATGTCACCAATAAAAGTTGATAATACTTATTTTTAGGAAGAATAAAATTCATAAAAATTAATTGGATTTATTCAAATCTATTTTTTAGGATATATATTTGATTAATTTTAAACATAATATTAACTATATAATATATAAAATTTATTAAAATAATTAATTAAATGTAATTTTCATAATTTATTTATATAAAACACACTTTTACAGAAAAAAATAACTTCTTTTGGGAATATATATCTCTATATTTTCAAAATGGTTTTATTTTCATTTCTAATAAATTAGTCTATAATGAATTAATTATATAAACATTGATATTGTATACTTTAAAATTTTATTTTATCATATTCAGACCTTCAATTCCCATTTCTTTCTGATAACTATCTTATTGATAGTATTTCATTATTGCTTTAAACATGGTTCTTTATATAGAAAAATATAAATAAGAATTTGAGAATAAGAAAAAAGACAGAGTATTAATTATCATGAATGATAAAATTAGTGTTTCATGTTCCACATGATTACCTTGTTGTTACATTTAATGAAAGATTAATGTGGTGCGTCATTTAATCCAATCTATCGGAAAAATTTAATTTATTCACAAATAGTAATTCATAAAAACATGGGTTGTAGATAATATTATTCTATAGAAAACGTATAACATTTTTAAAATAAATATATATTTGATTAAATAGAGTTCAATAAAAAAGAATCATGAGGGATGATATTTCATCTCAATTTTAATTCTATTATAACATATTTGTCATTATACACCAATTCACTGTTATTCAGTGTATATAATGCCCAATTGAAATTTAATATAACGAATCAACCATCCATAATGTAATTTTACATTTCAATTTTATATATTTATCCCAAGTTGTTTTAACATGAAAATTATCTTGTTGTAAAAGGTAATTAAAAATACCACTTTATGTTGTGATTCGAAACATTCTCTTGAAATAAAATCGTTCTTGAAATTATTTTTCAGTTTAAATTGAATTTACCTTTAATATACATAATCTCTCATGAAATATATGATAACTGGACAAACAGTATACATATTTTTATAAATTATGTATATATTGAATTTTTTTATTAACAAGGACATATTGATTAATCCTTACCCATTACTCAATATGAATATGTGATGATAAGTCATAATTTCGTGAATAAATTTTTTTATTATATATATGAGATATTCTTTTGACCAATAGACATAGGTGGGGTCTGAATAATAATACCCACGTGATGCATTTTATTTATGTTGAGATGAATTTGTTGGCCAAATTATATGGATTTTCACCAAGTATGTTTTAAACCATATTGTGAGATGTCTTAATGGTAAATATATCATGCTCTTGGGAAACATGAACCTTTTTAATAAAGAATTTCATTAATTAATAATTTATTATTATATCCAATATATTAACACCATGATATTATAAATGGATGCATTTCATTGTCATTTTATTGATTTAATTCATTGAGTATTTAGTTATTTAGTTATCCATGTTGATAATTCATTATCTGTTCATATAGCCATGTAATATAAATGGTATGTATGTTCATTTATTTACCTCTAAATATTGATTAATCCTATAGATTCATGATATATTCCACCATACATAACACATACATATCTATTTATGTCAACCTTATTTTATTTATTTTCTCCAAATTATAATGAAATGATCTCAGAAAGAGTTTTCATGCACCAATTTAAAAATATTTTTTTATTATGATTCATCTTATTTTCCCAATGTTAAATTGGTATTATGTATATATATTCATCACCAAATAGAAAAAATGAATATTTAATGGGTTTTGATGCCTTTTATGAATACAAATGTAAAAAAGTAAGACATCAACGCCTGCATATTGGGTTCAGGGTATCTCCAATTGGTATCAGAGTAATGTTAGGACAAACAATTGGAAATAAATTTATGAATGCATATATTAGGGAAGACTACTTGTGATTGAAATTAAAGATATGTGTATAAGAACATCCTAATGTTTTGGTAAGGAAGAGATAATGTATCAGTTTTTGGAATTAAATTGCAGTATAGATAATAAAAATTGATATGGTAATAGAAAAGTGGTGTTCATATATAATAATTATAAAAATGTTGTGTTAGTATATAATCTGGTTTTACCTCGAATATAACATAGGGCCTTACTATGCACATGGTATTACATTCTTGGTGGATATTCTAAGAATATTCTTATATTCATTAAAACACTTAATTATTGACTATAATGTAATAATATCCCCAATGAAAACACATTTAGGATAATGAGATTAACAATCCATATATTTTATTTTATTCTATGTATTACACCATATTTGGAATTATACATGATTGTTTTACATTGAAAATATTATAAGCTGATCCATTATATCCCATTATTTAGAATGTCTTCTAGAATGAAAAAGTCTTTCAAAACCCATTTCTAATGTAGATGTTTCTATTCTAGGGAAGAAAAAATAGTTGGTATTTAAAATGATAAAATTTGGGGAAAATTGTGGAAGCATATACATCTTTTGAAAAAATGATTGATCAACACTTTTCACAGTGAGATTATTCTAGGATGGATCTGTTCACGAAACTAGGTCATTAAAATTTTGTGGGGAAAAATCCAATGGTAGCTGAGAAATAGATTTTGTCTCATAAAAAATATTTATGGTCATGGGATATGGTGTAAATTAAATTGTTACACTTATATTTTATTATCTAAAATGAATTGATTATCTATTATTATTGTTGTTTTTAAATACTCGAGATGAAGAGTAAATATAACTCATGCAATTGAATTTTATTAAATTAAAAACATTGATAGAAAGTTCCCTCATGTGAAAAAAACATCGATTATGAAATTGATCCTTATCTTAAAAAAATGGATGAATTATGATTTTTCTTGTATGAATAATCATTTTAATGGTAATATATGTATTATATGTATTACATTTGTCTCACAGAGTGAATGATTTATGATTTCATCAAAACTCTTAATCCATGTAATTGAATTCCATTGTTAAAACAAAATTATTCATATGATGAAATAATTTTATGTAATATCGCGACAGATTAATAATTATAGAAGCCATAGAGAATAAAAATAATATAAGTGATTAAGTGGATCGAATAAATAAAATGAACAAAGTTGAGGATGGAAAGAACGAGTTTCTAAAATGTAATAACTATTGAAATAATCACTCTAGTTAATTCATGCGGGAATTGGGAGTCTTTTTTTTATGTGTGAAAAGAAGGGAATAAGTGAAAAATACTGAAGAGAGAATAAATAAACACTACTATTATGTGTTCCAATTAAATGGATATGGGGAACTAAGAAAATTAATTCCCAAAGCATGAAAGAAATCATCTACATTAGATGCCAAGGGGAGAATTCAAGGGTTGTGCTATTGATACATGGGAAATGAAATGAAAACTATTTATATGTATTTGAATCCACGAAATAGATTTTTAATATTATTTCATTGAAGATATTATGAAATTTAAAATGATACTACAATAATAATTTTTCATTAAGGATTTTAAAGGATTAGCTAAATTGTGCGAATGTCTATTAAAATATTTTTTTAAGTTCAAATTCTTTTAAATAATATGACTGATGGAAATAACACACATAATATTTTGATAATATTTGGATAATGTTTATTTGATAAATAGATCATTGATATAGATAATGTAAAATGTATAGTATTGATTATCCTGGAACTAAATAAATATTTATTAGGAAGGTGGTTTCTTCTATCATCAAAAGAGTCATCCCAATTTTTGGGAGTTGGGAATATATTGAATAATAATTTCTGTATAGAAGTAATAAGTAAGAATGAATGTTTTCAATAATTTTTTTTGTATTTTTGGTTATTCTAATGATTAAATAGAATGCATGGAGAATGTATTTATATGTTTTTTTTGTTTGATTATTAACAACCACTTAATTTAATTTGGGGTAATTTATGATAATATAATTTTAAAATTATAATGACCTTCTTCACGTGTATGATCAAAATATTTTGGAACGAATATCAATTTATGAAATAGTTTATTTTTTAATTTCTAACACAATTTAGATATTAAAAAATTACTTCACATGTTGAGTATTTATGAATATTGGATTACATTTTATAGCTATATTGTTTTCGAAAATAGTATGGGATGGAAAGGAGGAACTGCAATTATTTTATGGATCACACTATCAATTATGTTTGAATTTTATTGTTTCAAGAATAAGAAGTTATTTATTTAATATTCATTTTTAGAGTAATGTTGTAATAGAAATAAAAATAAAAGGATAAAATAGTACTTATGAAATAGAAACATTTCAAGTTTGTATAATTCATTTCATTCTAAGAATGTAAAATATTTAAAACAATCTTTAAAAATAATATGAACCAAATTATTTTTTTATTATCATAAATTTTGATGATATCGATGTCATTTCTATCATCTACATTGGTTATGAATTTTTAGGTCTTTATCCTTTATTAAAACATACATTTACCAGATCAGTTTTCTCTATCACCCATTATATGTATTTGAGAATTAGTTTATCGTTCATATCCATGTTTTCATTTATCACTAATTTTTTCCAAATAAAAAAACAATTAATGTGATTAATCTATATGATCAATATACTTCCCTTTATATATTATTAACATGATGTTTTATTGAACCTTTTATATTGGTGTTTTTTAAACAAGGGAACTTTGATAATTTAGGAACTGTATTATCAAAATAAATTTTTAATTTTTGAAAAAATATAATTCTGTGTTGGAGAATATAAATCCTTGAAACAATAAAATAATAAAATTTTATTCAATACTATATGGAACATGAATCATTAAGTTTATATTTTATTAATCAAAATGAAATGATTTACCAGAAAAACAATATATTGTCAATATTATTATATAAAAAATATCTCTTAGATATTTGATAAGAGGATACGTATAGTATAAACTAAAATTTTAAAATATAAAATTTAAAACAATTTATTATATTACCATTAATTATAAATATAAAATAATCATGTAACATATAAACTGTTTTATGGAAAATATTATATCTTAAAAAATATCTTTTAATCATGCTTCGTAAACTTATTTCTATATTAAAATTTTCCAAATTTTAAAATATTATTACGTAATATTATAAATAATTTTTAAAATAAGAATAATATAATTATATTATGATTATTTTTATTTATTTTTATGAGAAGATTAATTTGTTGGTAAATTTTAAAAATACTAGATTTTATTTGAAAACTATATTTTCAATTAAATATATTATAACGAATGTAATATTTTGAATAATTTTTACTGAATATATAGCTTAATTTTCGATCAATTTATTAAATTTATTTTCAATTGAATCATATTTATATTTAATTAATACATATAAATGCATTCTTTTTGAACATTTTCTCTTTTAAACCCATTATATCATTACATTTATGAGATTGATTTTATATTTAATTATTCAACTTCTATTTGTCAATGTATTCCAAATAAAATATATATTTTGAATTATCTTAAATTATTTTCTATAATAAGTACAACATGATATTTTACGATAATGCATATTGATGATAGGTAAAAACATTTTCCATGATTAAAGAAAAAACAAGTTCATCATGATGTTAAACATAATTTATATATGGAAAATAACAAAACAGCATGTGTAAAATTTATTTTATGAAAATAATTAGACACTTATGACCCTAGTATCTATTATTGTGATTTATTGGGATACTATTATGAGAAATTTACTTATATAATAATTTATATATAAAATAAAGGAAAAATGGATCCTTTTAGGCCTTAAATATCTTTAATTATTTGGTATGGGGGATAACCTTATAGAACAATATATAATTGTTATTTTGAAATATAAATGAGTGTTTATATTATGATAATTTATGATAATTATTTATATATGATATTATTACTTAAAAGTTTTATGAAACACAAACACAATAATTAATTAGTTAATGATTTACTAGAAAATGATAATAAAAATATTTAAAGTGAAGTAAAATTAATGATTTATTTTATTAAAGTGGTTTTTAGATGAATGATTCAAGTTTTACTATTTTGGGACTAATATATTATAATTCCATCATTATGTCAATATTTTTAATTTCAATTTAAATGAAATATAATAAATTGAAATTGTTAAAATTTTATAATAATTCATGTTGATTTAAAGATTTATAACTATTTAAAATAATATATTCTTCAATGTGATTGGTAAAATTTATAAAAATATAAAATGCACTCCATTAATGTGAAAAAAATTTGTCTATAATTTCAATTTTGAGTACTAAAATTAAATACTAAGAAAGCATGGTTGTGATCAAAACTCTATTTTTTCATATTACATTCATTTTTATTGAAATTATTTTTAAAAACATATAATATTTTTATTAAATAATTTATTTTAATATTTATAATACTATGGCCTATATTTTATAATATATATCACTTAAATTTATTTTTAATGGATAAATTTTCATATTTAGAAAACTTGTTACGATAGTGAAAAGGAAAAATGGAAATTTATAGTAAACATATAAGATTAGGAATAAAATTTTATAAACATGTTATTAAATATTATTTTAAGTTTGAATCTAAAATTGAAAACCTCCGAACCATTTTTATTCAATTTTGGAGGCACATGAGTTAATACTCAGAGAAGCCATAATGTTTTTTATTGAGTGTCTTTATTTAACTTCATTGTTGAGCACCATCACTTGTTTAAAAAAACATTATAATATAAATTCATTAGTAAAATTATAATAATGGGATGTATTTTTTTAAAATCAAGTGAACTAAATGTATATAAAATCATATAAATGGGTTATAAATTCATTGTTAGATTGTACGTTATAATACCCCCTCATAAACTGATGTGAGTCCCTATTCCCTGACCACCTTTCAACATTGGGAATTAATATGTATATAAATTCTTCTAATAATTTCTATAATGATAATATATCAATCGAGTCATTATATAATATATAAATCTTATTAATTTCTATTCCAATGGATAAATAGTAACATCCCACATGTGTATGAAATACTACTACATCATGATGAAATGTTATTTTTTCATCACTAATTATATACATTGTATGTGATAAAGAATAATTTTATTAATTTTATTTTATGTAAATAAAATTATAATTTTATTATTAATATAATCATTATTTTAGAAATATAATATATTCTTTTTTTACATATAAATATGATAACATCATTCATGTAGTTGTGGACTACCTCCTTTATGATGCAACACGACTCTCTTTTCATCACCACACAACATAAATGTAATAAAAAATTATTAATAAAAAAATATGATGTTATATATGATATCAATATCATTATATAATGATAAAATATTACATTCCAGAATCCCATAATGATCATAGAATTATGAGAAATGTTACCTACACATACGTACGACCTACTATCTCTAAGACCATAACATAATTCATTTTTCATAATATCTATTAACGATTATTTTTAAATGTATAATATATTTATTAATAATTTAATTATTTCATGATTATTATTATGGATATGATGATACTATATAATATGTGAATGAAATAGAACATTTATAATATACCACACTCGAGATAACAAGGCAATTAATACATAAAAACTTGAAAATATTAAAGTTTTATTAAATAAAGGGTGATAAAGTGTTTTAAATGGATGATATATGATATTATAAAAAATAATATTGTTCACTTATAATTTAAAAAAAATATTTAATCCCAGTATACTTTATGTTTATGTGTAACATCCCAAGTAAATAAATGATAAGACATATTTCATATTTATTAATATTTGTAATCAAATATTAATATAACTTTAAATGTGTTACTATGTTCGATAGGGTACCCGATAAGAAACAATGGGTTTCTTTGAAATCTTACGTTGCACACTAATAATATAATATTATTATTTTATATGGTAGTTAAATCTTATCTTTTGTATTTGAGGGATTGAAAGAAACTTACTACAATATGATTATACATGTTTTTTAAATGTATTTACATTATCAAATAAAAATATAGAGACTTAAAATATGAATGAATCTAAATTTAAGCATAATTTACATTTAAAGGTCGATTTATCACCTTTTAATGAAGAACAATTTTTAAATCCAGTTTTTGTCAGTTTAATACATTCTATATGAAAAATTAAAATCCACCATTAGAATGGGGACCTCAAAATTTACTTTTTTTAGATTTTTGGAATTTTTCGTATAAAGTTCATTTTTTAACGAATAGTGAAAAATATTGCATTTTAATTAAAACGTGACTTTTAATATAATTTACTTATATGGTTAGATTATATTTTTAGTTGGTTTTAAAGAGAAATTAAAATATATTTTTACGATTTAATCCAATATTGGTCATTGTAATTAATTTCACTTTGAAATTGGACATAAACAATTATCAATCTTTTGATAGTTATTGTTTTTCTTAAAAATATGCTTTTTGTTTTGATAACAGGAATTTATTTAAAAATTTTTAAATTCCACTTCTCTGTTTTGAATTTCGAAAAATAGGCATCTTATTTTAATTTGGACTATCAAATAGAGCGTAGGCTGAATTTTTGTTGTTTTTTTTTGAAAAACGTCATTTTTTGATGAATAGTGAAACAACTTAATGGTAGTTGACTTTTTCATTTAAATGAAATTTAACAACTTCTGTAAATTGAATTTAAAAAATATGACATACATGGTTGTTATCAAAAAATAAAATTTGGTTCATTAAGATGAAATTTTTTTTGGTGAATAGTAACTTTTGACTTTTATCTACCACGGTTAAAGGTAAATAGGGTAATTCAAGGTTAAAAGAATATTATAATAATTCAAAATTACCTTAAAACATTTCCAAACCATATTTGATGAGTCATTAACTACCATGGTAATTCTTGGGTCGATTCTGGGACCCCATTGAGCCACTTGGTAGTGATAATGACAATTTGGATTAATTAATTTAATGTAAAGACAAAATTGTTATTAACAAAAATCTTTTGGTAATTAATTTTTACAAGGGGTTAAATATATTATCTTTTTTACTATAAATATTAATTGGAAATGTAAAAATATTCCCTACATCATTGTCATTTTTTATAATTTTTATACATCAAATAAATTAAATTATTTATGACACATTAATGTTGCAGTATTTACGAAATTAATAAATGATTTAAATAAATAAGATTATAATGATTAAAATATTATCCATAACATGTCCAATTATGATTGGATGATTTTATTTAGACCATTAGTCATCTTATCTTCATGATTAATGATTTTTGGGCCTTTTGAAACCGAATATAAGTTTATAATAAAATAATATTTTCACACTTTCCAAACGAGACCATCCACCCCCATATAAAAAGAGACCACTTCTATCAAATTCCTCACACCACTCAAGCCATTTCTCTCGTCCAAAATCTGCCCAAATAATCTCCCTACATCACTCTCCTTCCCCTAGAAGCCTTACTTTAGGCATAAGGCACTTAAATAATTCTTTTTGGTTCAATGCAAAGGATGTTACCAAAATTAAAGGTAATCGTTTCTCTTAAATTGTTTTCTTTATTCTACTTATCCAACCCCTAAACTCTATTTTGTTCTTTATTTTCTAACAAAACCAGTATCTTCAATATACTAGGATGTTTTTATGAGAATTATTATAACTACACATACACACACCTCTATCTAATGGATGAAGAACATAATGTTTTTGTGGAAGGGAATCTAATGCCTCACAAAACGATGATTGTTCATGTGTCTCCAACCGCCTCTCATGGTGTCCATTATAATGGAACTGTATTTATATATGATATATATTATATTTATGTTTTCTTTTTGATTCTCTAATTTCCATTTATATCACGCCTTTATGGTTTCTATAGGTGATAAATAAGATAATCTCAGTTGAGGATGTGCGGACTACCACCCCCTCAAAGTGATGTGACTCGTTACTTCCTTATGTGAGATGTATAAAGGATTGAGATAATGATATTATTTATTATATTATACTGGAATTACAATATACCTATGTATCATTATGTTTTATTTCCATTAAAATAAGAAAAATAAATGAAAGTAGCGTTTATGCGTACGTACGGCTTACCGTCTCCATGAACGATGCATTTCATTTATTACCTATAAATCTTATGTACTATTATAAAAACTTTATTTGATGGATATATATGATATATATGATATCTAAATCATGAATATAATTTTGGATATAATGAACCTTTGACCGCATGAACAACATGTAATTACAAGAAGTCCATTTTTGACTCAAGTACCAAATATCAACAAAACGAAAGTTATTAACTTAAACGATTGCATAATGTTTATAACATAGTAATATGTGATATTAAAGGAATAATAAACTTGAAAAAGGTTCTTAATCAAGTAGAAATTATCTTTAGTTTATAATTCAAGAGATTAAATAATGATCGAGTCAAGTCGTACATGAGGTAAGGGACTTCATCTCAATCTCCATTCATTGAGGCATATTTTCTTTGAATACACGGATTTCTTTTACACGCTGTATAAACACCCGTTACTCTTCAAAGGGAATGTTTTTCTATGAAAAGTTTTACTAAATGAAAATAATGAATGTTTTTTTATGTAAGTGGTGACAGCAACCTTTCTGCTGCCATGAGTATTATTTTATCTTTTCCTTCCTCAGCAAGCCGTGATGTTTTAAAAGAAAACAAATACCTTATACTCTTTTATGTATTTTTGGTATGGAAATGGTTTTGAAAATGTATTTTGTATGTTAATATATTTAGGTGAAATATTGTTATTGAAATGTTTAAATGTTTCCTTTCCTTTATATTTGATGAATGTGATATGATTTTTGGTACATGGACATTTGACGAGTGGTTACGTGATAAATCAAATAACAGGTGGTGTCATGAATACCTGGACAGGTGGTTACGTTATAACCTCCAATGCATTGGGTATGGATGTCAGCCATATGGCTATTCCATTTAGTGATATGTATGGAAGTTAGCCTTATGGCTATTCCATTTAGTGATATGTGTGGAAGTAGACCGTATGGTTATTCCATTTAAGTACGTTTGTATCCCAAGATACCTTTATATGTGTTGTGTTCTTTATATGGGTTTTAAGGTAATCTTCTGGTTACAAAAATGGTAAGTTATGATCTTTTATTCATTGAAGTGTATTTACTAGTTTATAAAGGTGAAGTGCCCAGATCAGTGTGAATCACTGAGAGGGGGAGGGGGTGAATCAGTGATCCCTTAAAACTTTTTACTAATTGATTCTTTATCAATTAAACCTCTATGACTGGTTAAAGCCTCGATCCACTCTTCTTGTATCTCTCAACCTTTCCCGAATGATGCAGTAATGAAAAGGCACCGGACGCAAGGATTTACAAGGTTCGGCACCAAAGGCCTACATCCTTGCCATGCTCTCCAAGCATGGATTCTCCCATTATAATCTGTTAGTATTACAATGGTCGATACAGCTTCCCACCGTATCTCTCCTGAGTCCCACAGGAGGGTCTTTATACTGCGTCCCACAGTGTTACCAGAGTCCCACTGGCCTGCTCCCGAATCCCACTGAAGACTTCTTCTCCCTGAGTCCCACAGGGTCTTCTCCTGGCTCCTCGAGTCACACGAGTAGCTCTTCTTCACTTTAAGTTCTTCAAGTATCCTCAGCAGCCTGGGATAAAGGCTGCTGGCCTTGCTCTGTACCTCTGATCACTTGTGATGATCAGGTCTTCTCAATCTACTGAAAACTCAGACAACCAATCTCTTTAACTTCAGTCTGGCTCAGTCTCAGTTCACTTCAACATCATGCACTGAGTGCATGGCAACTCTTCAAGATCTTCAAGTCTTGGACTCCTCAGATGCACACCACTGATTTAGCACTGTTCACGTGTGCACGTGCATGCATGCATGCATGCACTTTCCCTTTCCTCTTCTTGGTGCAGTAGTCCCACAAAGGGTTTAGTATCTTTAAGCACACACCAGCTCACTTGAACTTCACACTTTGTTCAATGTGTTTACACACTTAAAATGTGTTCTACATTAGTGTGGGTCACTCCTTATTTCTTCTAAGTGTATACACACTTCTTAGTGCACACACCTAGGTTCGGCCACTTCTTTAATTTGCACACAACTGACTTTGGCCTCTTCCCTCTTCTTGTTGCACACCCTTAACCCGTAGGTTGTTCTTTCAATTTTTCATACACAAAATGTGTCTTCACTTGGTGCACACACAAGGTTCCAACCCTCGGCCTCTTCAAATGCACACACGGTCAAGTGTGCTCTTCCTCCTCACTTAGCACACACAAATAATATTCTTTTAGCACACACTTGATCGTGGCCTACTCCTTTATTCTTGCACACACTTGGGCCGTAGGTGGTTCTTCAAGTTTGCACACACACACAAATGTGTGGTCTTCACTTCACCCACTTGCACACACAAGGAATGCCTCGGCCTCCTCTTTCACACACCCGAATACCAACACAAGGGCTACGGCTTATTTGTTTTCTTTTGCATGCAACCAACCCGTAGGTATTCTTCCTTCACTTGGCACACAAGCACAAGTGTCTCGGCCTTCACTTGCACACACCCGAACTCAAACTAGTCGCGCAAGAGGGTGTGTCCTTCTCTACTCCAACACTGCCTGCCGCGCAAGGTTCAAGCCACAAGGGCCGCGCAAGCCACGGGTGCAAGGCACCGCGGGCGCGCAAGTGCAAACCGCGCAAGGGGGCGCGATGCACAGAGGGGGGCGCGCAAGGTCGCGTTGCCCTTCCTCCTTCTTCTTTTGCACAAGAAGTGAGAAAAAGGATCTCACGGAGCCAAGGGGTGGCTCCGGGCTTCACTGCCGCGCAGGGGGCGCGCAGGCTGTTCTTCACGAGGCAAGGCACTCGCGGGACTTCTCAAAAATTCAGCAAGCTCCACAGAGGGCTCGGCCTCATTTTTATAGGCAGAGGCTGAGGTGGTTTATCCGCGTGAGAAAAATCTTGAACCACCGAGATTTTTGGATCTCAAGTTTCTGTAAAATCTCGTTTTTCTCCTCAGTTTCCACCGCGGGTTCTTTCCTTATTTTCCTCCTCGTGCATGCAATTTAGAACGCATGCACGGCCTCTGTTTTGGCACAAACCATGCACAGCAATAATCCTCATGGCCTCGGCACTTCGTTTGCCTTCGGCCGAACTCCAAAATCTCCATACATTGCATGCACTCCCATTTTTATGCATGGTTGTGTTCAGTACATCCAGACGAACTCAATGGAGCCTTCGGCGTTTGAAATGGTGGCCCGGAGCTCGAAATCGGTGCTCGGGTGGCCTCTGGTTCGACGGCGGCTGCGGGTGGCTTCGGCTCGAGCTCGACTAAGGAGATGAGCTGGGAGCCGTTGGATCAGATCTTCAACGGCCGCGATCAGATCATCTCGCCGCTGATGGATCGTGCGGCGCAGATCAAGCGCGCGATGGCTCGGACGGCCAGGATCTCTTCCGCGGGAAAATCCCGCGTCCCACATCGAAACGCCGCCCAGTTTTCTCGCGGCTTATTACCCAGCCGCTCCCTTGAACGGCCAGTTGAAACTCCTCCCTCCACGGTGCCGCCCCGCACCGTGTTCTCCCTGCGGGCGCGCTCTGCGCCCACTCTTGCTCCCTGCGGGCGCGCTCTTAGCGCCCACTATGCATCCTGGGTGCGCGGGCTTCACCACCGTGTGCCCTCGGGGGCTTATACACGGCCCCCTGCGCTCCTCCGGGCGTGCCCCAGCGCCTCTGTGGTGTCTGCGGGTGCGCCCCTGCCGCCCTGAGCTCGCCCCACGGGTTCCCCCTTGGGCGTGGCGCCTTAGGCCCACATGAGCCTTGGGGTTGAACCCACAAGGTGCTCACGGGCTGGCCATATTTTTTGGCTAAGTCTTGAATAAGACTTTGTAAAAATCAAAGTCCTCCATGTAAAATATGCCAAGTGCCACTTGCCCTTCAATGCATTCTTTTCCTTCATCTTATTCTTGAGAATTCAAACATTAATCTTCTTGATTAAAAACAACTCCTCAATTTATAATTCTTCTTCACCATCTCATTTTCAACATAGGAGAGAATTCTCAAGGATCTTCATCAACCGAGCTACTTGATCAATTATTTCTTCTTCATTAGAATTCCTCCATTCTTCTTCAACATTTATTCATCACTTTGTAATGGAATTCGCGAAGGGTCTTCATCTTCAACTGAGCTCCTAAATCACTTAAATTCTTCAATGTGCTTCATTGATCTAATCAGAGATCAATTGGATCAACTTCAAATTCACATGCACTAAGAGTTAGTACATGGACATCATTAAACCACTTCATCCACTTAGAAGTAGTGAATGGATCATATTGCTTCTTCAACTCCTCATGCATTGTCACTACAATGCATGGTCTTCTAATCATGTTGTGACTTTGTATCATCAGGATACAAGTTCTTAGAACTTCAAGAGCAGCTCAACAATTGTCTGATGTTCTTAGAGAATGTTTCAACCATCATCTCCTATGTCACTTAGTGAATCTCCTAAGTGACATGCATCTTGGTACCATGGCCATTCTCCTTCATCACCATCACCATCACATCCTTTGACATTCACATCTTGACTCCTTGACATCCATTCATTTCAAGACAACTTCATGCCTCATTGACAACAAATGCAACACAATGCACTTCAATCTCCCCCTTTGTATTTGTTGTCAATACACTCCTTCAGCACATATGAATGGGTCAATATGTGTGCCAATATTTTCTCCCCCTTATTGGCAATCAAATGCAAAGGTGTGGTGTGGTTCTCTTTCAAAAATATCTTCCTCCCTTTGAATAGCATCTTCTTGAAAATCACTAAGAGAGGGATGATGCCACATGTTCTTCTTTAGCAAAGAACCTTTAGTAAATCAACTCTAAGTCTACTTGGGCTAACCCGGTGTAGAAAACAAGAGTGATATGAACAAGGAATTCAAAGCTGTCCACAATTCTCTACACATGTGAGATCATGCTTAGGGGTTGAAATTTTTCAGATATTCAATGAATTGCTAAATCCTGCACATACTTCACAAAACTTATTAGAAAGTTCAGTGCAAAGATAAAGCTCCCCCTTTCATCCATTTGTCTTCAATCCATACTCCCCCTTAATTGACAAGATAAACTCAATTAAGAAACAAGGGATGAAAGCATGATTGGAATACCTTCACTTTCTCAAGATGATATTAATTTTAGAACATCATCTTCTCCAGATTGGCTCCCCCTCAAGGGATGCACTCCATTCTGTCCAAACCATCCTCCAGCTGAGAATGATCATCATCTTCAATTCCCTGCAATGTCAGCACATGTAAATACCAATAGTATAAGGGAATAAGATGGAACCTCCTTGGTTCATCAATGTGAACAACAAGGTTGAGAAGATTCTCTCAACCGAGATGTCCCATTTTCACCATTCTTCACACTTGCACATTTGATCTTCAATGATGTTGGTGCTGGTGTGGATCTCAAAACATCTTCATGTGAAACCTTCTTCTTACCTTTTGCTTTAGCAATTGCCAGAACTTCATCTTCAACTCTTTGTAGATCTTTGGCAAGTTGCAACTGATTTGGCCATATGACTAGTAAGTCACTTGGAAGTGTGGCCTCAGTTCTGGATATTCCACATGGTTCTTTTGATGCTGTTAAGCTACCTTTCTTAGGCAACTTATTTTCAACCAATCCCTTCTGCTTCTTCTGGATTGATCGTCTGTTTGAGTCCAGTCTGCCTCTATTGAATTTCATGGCTTCTTTACAAAGATCCATGATATGTCCATTCTTTCCACAGTAGAAGCATGTTTTCTTGGTGGTCCTTCTGGATGCATCACCCTTCTTGGACTCAGACTCCAAGGACTTCTCTTCATTTCTAAAACACTTCTTGGGAGCATTTTCTACTTTCTTCTTGCTTCCCAAGGAATCTCTCTTAGCCAGGTTCTGTGATCTTTTCTTCTTTTGAGCTCTGGATACAGTTGGAGATTGACATGTATCATTTTTACCACTTTTGCAACCATCCCAGATGTTGTCAAGTAATCCAAATCTGTTAGCAGTAAACAGATGTCTGTGGACCTGTGGATGTTGCTTCATTCCTTCTGGCTTGCTCCCCCTAGGCATGGGCTTCCTCTGTGCTTTGGCATTCAGTGGATTGTACCAACAATCCTTTGCACAATGCCCATACTTGTTACAACACCAACATTGACCCACAAATCTTGACCTCTTGATTCCTTCTGATTGTTGGGTACCTGTCTTGAATTGTTGTGCTGCTTCAGGAGAGCTTTCTTTCTTCATTGTCTTCATCCATACTTGTTTGGAATTATTTTTCCATCCTGCACTTTTTGTGGAAACACAATTAGAAGCATCAGTACAAGATGGTATGGATGGTACCTTCTTTCTAGAAGATGTTGCACTTTTATTGGAGGATGTCTTTCTCTTAGAATAATCCTGCTCAAAGCATACTTGAGTAGCAACATGTCTTCTTTCAGCTGACTGGGAGGATTCAGCTTTAGGTGATTGCTGATTTTTCAATATCACCTCCAGTTCTAAGCATTTCATATTGAGGGAGTTCTTCTCATCCTCAACAGTTCTTAGCTTTCCTTCCCAATTCTCCACCAGTTGTTTCATCTGGTCTTCATGCACCTTCTTCAATTCTTTCAATGAATTGTCCAGCTCCTTCACCCTTTTGACTTTGTCTTCTAGTTGAGCATCTCTGACAACCATTGACACTTTGTGCCTCTTTTCCAGTGCATGGAAAACTTCTTTGACTAATATCATAAAGAATTCTTTCTCAGAAAGGCTTCTTTGCAATTCTTCAGTAGTGTCTTCATATCTTTCATTGCAAAGAGATACTGTTTCATCTTTAGCCTTCACCAGCTTTCTGAGAGTGTTGGTTATTCCAACCCTTTTTGCCAATTGATCTTCCATTACATTGGCTTCTTCTTCTAACTGTGATTTTTCTTCTTGAAGATCATGGATGCTTGTAGATATACACTTTTCCACTTCCATGGGAACTGTCTTCTGAAGATATTTGAGTGCACTCTGAAGATCATTCATTGTTTCAACTTCATCACAGCTAGGACAAGCTTTCTTCATCTTCTTGGACTGTTTCTTCTTTCTATTTTTCTGAGTCTTGGAAGATATCTCCATTTGAGGCTGGTCACTCATTTCCTCAAATCTGCACTTCATAAAGACTCCCTTGGATCTTTTAGAGGTAACCTCCCTCTGATACCAATTGAAGTGCCCAGATCAGTGTGAATCACTGAGAGGGGGAGGGGGTGAATCAGTGATCCCTTAAAACTTTTTACTAATTGATTCTTTATCAATTAAACCTCTATGACTGGTTAAAGCCTCGATCCACTCTTCTTGTATCTCTCAACCTTTCCCGAATGATGCAGTAATGAAAAGGCACAGGACGCAAGGATTTACAAGGTTCGGCACCAAAGGCCTACATCCTTGCCATGCTCTCCAAGCATGGATTCTCCCATTATAATCTGTTAGTATTACAATGGTCGATACAGCTTCCCACCGTATCTCTCCTGAGTCCCACAGGAGGGTCTTTATACTGCGTCCCACAGTGTTACCAGAGTCCCACTGGCCTGCTCCAGAATCCCACTGAAGACTTCTTCTCCCTGAGTCCCACAGGGTCTTCTCCTGGCTCCTCGAGTCACACGAGTAGCTCTTCTTCACTTTAAGTTCTTCAAGTATCCTCAGCAGCCTGGGATAAAGGCTGCTGGCCTTGCTCTGTACCTCTGATCACTTGTGATGATCAGGTCTTCTCAATCTACTGAAAACTCAGACAACCAATCTCTTTAACTTCAGTCTGGCTCAGTCTCAGTTCACTTCAACATCATGCACTGAGTGCATGGCAACTCTTCAAGATCTTCAAGTCTTGGACTCCTCAGATGCACACCACTGATTTAGCACTGTTCACGTGTGCACGTGCATGCATGCATGCATGCACTTTCCCTTTCCTCTTCTTGGTGCAGTAGACCCACAAAGGGTTTAGTATCTTTAAGCACACACCAGCTCACTTGAACTTCACACTTTGTTCAATGTTTTTACACACTTAAAGTGTGTTCTACCTTAGTGTGGGTCACTCCTTATTTCTTCTAAGTGTATACACACTTCTTAGTGCACACACCTAGGTTCGTCCACTTCTTTAATTTGCACACAACTGACTTTGGCCTCTTCCCTCTTCTTGTTGCACACCCTTAACCCGTAGGTTGTTCTTTCAATTTTGCATACACAAAATGTGTCTTCACTTGGTGCACACACAAGGTTCCAACCCTCGGACTCTTCAAATTCACACACGGTCAAGTGTGCTCTTCCTCCTCACTTAGCACACACAAATAATATTCTTTTAGCACACACTTGATCTTGGCCTACTCCTTTATTCTTGCACACACTTGGGCCGTAGGTGGTTCTTCAAGTTTGCACACACACAAAAATGTGTGGTCTTCACTTCACCCACTTGCACACACAAGGCATGCCTCGGCCTCCTCTTTCACACACCTGAATACCAACACAAGGGCTACAGCTTCTTTGTTTTCTTTTGCATGCAACCAACCCGTAGGTATTCTTCCTTCACTTGGCACACAAGCACAAGTGTCTCGGCCTTCACTTGCACACACCCGAACTCAAAATAGTCGCGCAAGAGGGTGTGTCCTTCTCTACTCCAACACTGCCTGCCGCGCAAGGTTCAAGCCACAAGGGCCGCGCAAGCCACGGGTGCAAGGCACCGCGGGCGCGCAAGTGCAAACCGCGCAAGGGGGCGCGATGCACAGAGGGGGGCGCGCAAGGTCGTGTTGCCCTTCCTCCTTCTTCTTTTGCACAAGAAGTGAGCAAAAGGATCTCACGGAGCCATGGGGTGGCTCCGGGCTTCACTGCCGCGCAGGGGGCGCGCAGGCTGTTCTTCACGAGGCAAGGCACTCGCGGGACTTCTCAAAAAATCAGCAAGCTGCATAGAGGGCTCGGCCTCATTTTTATAGGCAGAGGCTGAGGTGGTTTATCCGCGTGAGAAAAATCTTGAACCACCGAGATTTTCGGATCTCAAGTTTCTGTAAAATCTCGTTTTTCTCCTCAGTTTCCACCGCGGGTTCTTTCCTTATTTTCCTCCTCGTGCATGCGATTTATAACGCATTCACGGCCTCTGTTTTGGCACAAACCATGCAGAGCAATAATCCTCATGGCCTCGGCACTTCGTTTGCCTTCGGCCGAACTCCAAAATCTCCATACATTGCATGCACTCCCATTTTTACGCATGGTTGTGTTCAGTACATCCAGACGAACTCAATGGAGCCTTCGGCGTTGGAAATGGTGGCCCGGAGCTCTAAATCGGTGCTCGGGTGGCCTCTGGTTCGACGGTGGCTGCGGGTGGCTTCGGCTCGAGCTCGACGAAGGAGATGAGCCGGGAGCCGTTGGATCAGATCTTCAACGGCCGCGATCAGATCATCTCGCCGCGGATGGATCGTGCGGCGCAGATCAAGCGCGCGATGGCTCGGACGGCCAGGATCTCTTCCGCGGGAAAATCCCGCGTCCCACATCGAAACGCCGCCCAGTTTTCTCGCGGCTTATTACCCAGCCGCTCCCTTGAACGGCCAGTTGAAACTCCTCCCTCCACGGTGCCGCCCCGCACCGTGTTCTCCCTGCGGGCGTGCTCTGCGCCCACTCTTGCTCCCTGCGGGCGCGCTCCTAGCGCCCACTATGCATCCTGGGTGCGCGGGCTTCACCACCGCGTGCCCTAGGGGGCTTATACACGGCCCCCTGCGCTCCTCCGGGCGTGCCCCAGCGCCTCTGTGGTGTCTGCGGGTGCGCCCCTGCCGCCCTGAGCTCGCCCCACGGGTTCCCCCTTGGGCGTGGCGCCTTAGGCCCACATGAGCCTTGGGGTTGAACCCACAAGGTGCTCACGGGATGGCCATATTTTTTGGCTAAGTCTTGAATAAGACTTTATAAAAATCAAAGTCCTCCATGTAAAATATGCCAAGTGCCACTTGCCCTTCAATGCATTCTTTTCCTTCATCTTCTTCTTGAGAATTCAAACATTAATCTTCTTGATTAAAAACAACTCCTCAATTTATAATTCTTCTTCACCATCTCATTTTCAACTTAGGAGAGAATTCTCAAGGATCTTCATCAACCGAGCTACATGATCAATTATTTCTTCTTCATTAGAATTCCTCCATTCTTCTTCAACATTTATTCATCACTTTGTAATGGAATTCACGAAGGGTCTTCATCTTCAACTGAGCTCCTAAATCACTTAAATTCTTCAATGTGCTTCATTGATCTAATCAGAGATCAATTGGATCAACTTCAAATTCACATGCACTAAGAGTTAGTACATGGACTTCATTAAACCACTTCATCCACTTAGAAGTAGTGAATGGATCATCTTGCTTCTTCAACTCCTCATGCATTGTCACTACAATGCATGGTCTTCTAATCATGTTGTGACTTTGTATCATCAGGATACAAGTTCTTAGAACTTCAAGAGCAGCTCAACAATCGTCTGATGTTCTTAGATAATGTTTCAACCATCATCTCCTATGTCACTTAGTGAATCTCCTAAGTGACATGAATCTTGGTACCATGGCCATTCTCCTTCATCACCATCACCATCACATCCTTTGACATTCACATCTTGACTCCTTGACATCCATTAATTTCAAGACAACTTCATGCCTCATTGACAACAAATGCAACACAATGCACTTCAAAAGGTGAAAAGTATTACTTCGTTAAGGTATTCATGGTTTACTTTTGGTTTTTAAAAACTAACAGTTTTCCGTCTTTGTGTATCCCTTACTGAGCTTTTTATACTCATCCAATGTTTTTGAAATTTTTTTCACAGGACATAATGTGGAATAGGGTCAAGGATGAGATCATGGAAAAGTCATGCTATCTTAAACATGGAAGTAGACATGGATCATTTTTTGCAAGGGTTAATGTTTTGTAAGAAAAATGGAAACTGTGTAGCAGTGTCTACTTTGTGGTGTTTTGAGATGTAATAGTTATGTCCTAATTCTCTAAAACTCTAAACCTGAATAGATCCTCAATGTGAATTATTCATGTAATTCAATATTATGTAAGGTTTAGGTTTGGGTTATTAAGTGGGTATCAGAGGTCGGTTTAGAAAACGTTAGGATTTAGGGTATTGTTAAAGTAATATCTATAAATTAATTTCTGTTAATGTTCACATAATATAGAATTTCCATATTACCATGTTGATTCGCCTAAGATATTTCTATGTTAATAATTTTTTTCCATAGAGGAAACAAAGAATCTATGTGGGGAATCCATACTACAACCTGAGATGGTCGGAATTGAAACTGAACAATTTTTCTGCAGTGAGGGCTCAATTGATTCAGGTGATAAAAAAAGGTTTTGTTTATTGGTGATATTTTGGTTTATTCCAATAGTAAAGAGGAACATTAAAGTCATTTAGAGGTTTTCTTGCAAACCTTAAAAGAAAAGAAACTATTTGGGAAATTCTGCAACTGTGAGTTTTGGTTACAACAAATTTCTTTCCTTTGTCACATTGTTTCAAAAAAATGGCATAAATGTTGATCCTACTAAAAAAAGTTGGTGAAGAATAGCCAAGACCCAAAAATATAATGGATATTTGTAGTTTTCTTGGTTTTGATGGTTATTACCAGAGGATAGTTGAAAATGATTCATGGTTATCTTGTCCAATGACTACGATAAATCGAAAAGGTGTTATGTTTATTTGGACAAAAGAATGTGATGATTGTTTTCAGGAATTGAAATGAAGATTGGTAAAGGATCCAATTTTGGCACTACCATCCTGAAATAGTGAGTTTGTCTTCTACATTGATGCTTTTTTGAAAGGAATTGGTTGTGTCAATATACAGAATGATCAGGTAATTGCTTATGCTTCATGTCATTTGAAACCATGTGAGTTAAATTACCCTACAGATGATTTGGAATTAGCTGCTGTTGTTTTTTCCTTAAAAATTTATAGGCATCATTTGTATAGAGTGAAGTGTGAAATATATAATGATCACAAATGTTTGGTGTATATATTCACTCAAAACAAATTGAACATGATATATATGAAATGGTTGGAATTAATCAAAGATTATGATTGCAAGATTCATTACCATCCAGGAAAAGTAAATAAAGTTTTTGATGCTTTGAGTTTAAAAACTAATATATCATTAAACATGTTACATTTGGAAAGAGATAATTAGGTGTTTGATTTTATGAATTATGGAATAGAAGTTGCTGGTGTAAGAAATTATTCTGTTTTGTATCAGGTGTGAGTGATATCGTCTCTAACAGATAGAATAAAGAAAGCACAGAAGGAAGATAGTGAGTTGCAGAAAAAGGTAGAGATGGTTCAGAAGGGTATGTTGCCTAAATTTAACATTGATAATGATTGTGTATTGAGTTTTGGGAATAGATTATGTGTGCCTTGTGATTCAATGTTGAATAATGAGTTGTTATGTGAAGCTCAAAGTTCCCCATTATCAGTTCAACCTGTAAGTACTAAGATGTACAGAGATCATCATGAGTATTACTGGTGGGATGGAATGAAAAGAGATATTGATGATTTTACTGTGAAGTGTTTCACTATTCACTAGGTTAAAGCAGAGCGACAGTTATTGAAATGAATTCTTCAGCATCTACTGGTGCCAGAGTGGAAATTGAAAAATATATCAATGGACTTTGTTGTAGTATTACCAATGACATCTCTAGGTAATAATGTAATATGGGTTATTATGGATCGATTGACTAAATCTGCTCATTTCCTTCCTATTCGAGTTACATTATATCTAGATCAACTTGCTCGGTTGAATGTTAAAGAGATAGTCAGGTTGCATGGTGATCCCCTCTCCATTGTATCTGATTGTGGTCCCAGTATCACTTATAACTTTAAGAAAGGCCTTTAGAAGTCGTTGTGTACTGAATTATATTTTTGTACAGATTTTCATCCGCAATCATATGGGTAGTCAGAATGAATAATTCTGACCATCGAGGATATTCTATGTGCTTTTTCACTGGAATATCATCGATGTTGGGACCAAAATCTTTCTTCGGTTTAATTTTCATATAATAACAGTTTTCATTCTAGTATACAGATGGATCCATTTGAGGCTTTATATGGAATGTGTTGTCGAACTCCATCTTTTTGGGATGAAGTAGGTGAAATGAAGCTAATGGGACCAGAATTGGCAGAAGAGATGTCATAAAAAGTTCAGTTGATTCAGAAGCACATGAGAACAGCTCAAAGCAGACAGAAAAGTTATGCAGATAACCGGAGGAAGGATCTTTCCGTTGATGTAGTTTATCATGTCTTTCTCAAAGTTTCTCCATGGAAAAGTGTGATGTGTTTTGGTAAGAAGGGAAAGTAGAGTCCGAGGTTCATTGGACCATATGAAATTCTGGAGAAAGTAGGATCAATTTCATATAGATTGTCTTTACCTCCATGTTTTTCCCAGGTACATAGTGTTTTTCATGTTTAGATGTTGAGAAAGTATATGCCAGATCCATATCACGTTTTTAGCCCAAATGTAGTTCTTTTGGATGAGAATCTCTCTTATGAAGAACAACCATTCTATATTCTTGACCGTAGAGAGCAACTATTGCAGAATATGGTAATTCACTAGGTAACAGTTTTGTAGTAAACCGATATGGTTGAATATGAAATATGGGAATCTGAAAATGCTATGGGGGATAAATACCCCCACTTATTTAGATAAGTGAATAAAAATTGCGAGGACACAATTTCCAAAAGGGGGGCTTCAAATATGTCAAATCATCGTGATATTTAGGGAGACACATTTGTTATATCCCTCTATTTTGTGGAACATTATTATTCAAAAAAGAACATTCATGAGTTATTTATACATGTTGAAGTCCCATGAAAGCCATATATGTATGAAGCCTAGAGTGCTCGTGGGACTATAATTTTCCATCATGAAATAGAATATTGGAGATGATTGATTTTGAAACTACATCTCATGGGTTTATAGATAGAAGTAACCTCACTCGGTCTCATGGCTTCTCATTTTATAATTGATGATCACAATAATTCAACCACATTAGAATACATTAATATATTTCATTTAAAGAATCCATTTTAATAGTTGATATACCCATATTTTTAAATATTAAATCTTATATAAAAGATACTCCAAAATTCATGGTGTGTTTCCTTTTAAAGTAGGCTTCTCCTATGTTGTGAACTTATCACACACATTCGATGATGATTGTATGAAAAACTTTTTTCCTAACATCCATGATTATTCCATATGGATGTAACATTCAAAGAGCCTCCTTAAAAAATGTATTTTTATTTCATCCGAATCATAAAATCCTAAAAATTATATTTCATGGTTTTTCTGACCAGGAAAATTTCATTATTTCAAGCTCATAAGAATCTTACTGGCCTAAGGTTATAAAGATTATCTATATTTCTTCTTTTCTAGTGAGCTAGTTCCAACATTGATTGGTGGAGGAAGGATGATGACAGTGCTGGCTGATACAGAAGCTATGTGAGATTAGCTAAACCTATTTTTGCATATGATATGATAGATGATGATGATCGTTTCATTCATTAAAAATATCATCCCACATAAAAATTCATTCCTTGTTTTATGGGCTGTATTAATCAACAAATTTTGGTAGATGTTTGGAAATATCATTCCTCCAACCCGGTATTTTTTCATACCAGTTATATATATGGGGTTTGTGCCCACTCATTGCGGGCATTGTCCCATGCATCACATGTTACCTAGGTGTACAAATAACTATTCTCGTATCCAACCCATTGGCCTGGAAGGCTTCTTTTGAGTTTTGTTGACCCAGTATCCCACAAATTCCTTTTTGTTTAGACTAGATTGTTCACAAGGATTCCAAACAATTTTTTTTAAACTAGATAAAATTATTTATAATTAAATTCATGGCCACCATAGGATATCAAGACCATTCTATAATTTTCTTAAAATAAAAAACAATCTAACCACCTTTTCGACTTTAAAAATCATTCGTATTGTTCTATTCATTTTGGAATATGAATTCCAATGTAATTTTTCCTAAAATGGACTGTAAATCAACCATATTTACATTTGTAAAAAATTCGCTAAATGTGATACACATATTGTGAACCTAGAATCTATTCAACAATCCTATTATTTACCCACATGAAGAATTTATCATTCTTGGTTTCCAATTATATGAATCCTTAACAACAGTCCAACTATGACCATGAAAAAAAAGTCTTCTATAATTTCCCAAGTTTATTCATTATCATATTGGAATCAATATAACCTTATTATTATATTGATCATCATTGTCCACCAATGATAATTATTTGACAATAAATAAAATATATAAATAATGTGGGATTTTCACACTATAAGGGTATGATATCTGATGGTTAGATTTCTTGGGTTTGATTTCCCTATATGGTTTCGGTCGTGATCATGATATGTTTTATCATTTCTTACATTAATTTTTTTTCATATTTTGGTGATGATTTTCATATAGGTCATGGAAAAGAGAAATTTGAACTATTCCATCTCCCTTATATCTTCAAATAAATGATCTTCATAGTGTACGATCCTACTGTTTGAGGCCATTTATCCTTTTATTAGTGAATATTATACGTTATCATATCCATTAATATATATTAATATTATCAGTCACTATAAAAAAGATATTTTATCAATGTTTTTTATTTATAGAAATATTTTAAATATAACATGGTATACATTATAATGGTGAAAAATAATTATAGTAGTGAAAGTTTTTCTCAAAAACTACAAGACACTTAATCAAAATGAGAAGAAAATACTTAACAGTTAAGGACATTATAATATTTTTCTATAATAAAAATATATCATTATATTTTGGTTATTTTTGTTATTATATCTGTGTAGATGTAAAATATAAGAGGATGGTAGGAGAATAATAAAATTGAAGTATGTTAGTCATGAATTTGACTTCTACCTTTGCATGTATCTTCTTAGTCTACCACTTAACTCCCATTTAAATGGTATTTTATGATATTATAGGAAATTGAATGAAGAGATGAGGATTTGGAAGGGAATTATGTACATATTTGTATGTCTCCATGTTTTTAAGTTGTGAGTCAAACAGGTGGTGGTGGTTGGTATTTATAAGGGTGGGAGAGGTTATTTTAAATATTTTAATCATTAGGTAACCGTTTTAGCTCATTATTATAAATATTGATGAATATTGTGACTATATATACTAAATCATCAATGTGTGATAGAACTAATGGGCCCTTAAATAATCCGTTAATAAAAAATTCATGCATTTCGATTGTAATGTCAAATATAGTTTTTCGTATTATTTCACTAATAACAAACAATAAAAAAATATACAAAAATATAAAAATTTCACATAAACTATTTCCCAATGTGTACATTAAAAAAAATGAAATCTATTTTTTAAAATTATTTTATATAAGTAGAAACACTAATTTTTTTAAAAAGTATTTATTTGAAAAATATCAATATTAATAATGTGATAAATTTTTAGAACCTTGGGAAATATACATATAGTATTATAACATCATATGATATTCCAAATAAGAACCATTATTAATTTGTAACCTTATTTATGAAAGTAAAATTTATTTTACATATTTCCCACTGTCAAAAAAACTAATGAAAACATAAATATTTTACAAATATATATAAACATATTTTATCAATTGAAAAAAATATTTACATGTTTGATGATATACATTTTCCATATTAAATTTCTTATAATACCAAAATATTATATTACATTTGCATCAGTTAGGATACTAGTCTGACAGTTGAGATAATATTCCTAACTATCAAATTACTATTATAATAGTTATATTACTATTCAATGGTTATATTTGTTACAGTCATATTGGTACCATTATTTTTATAAATACCTTTTTTTCATTCATTCAACATTTACATATATTATTTTATCAATGTTATATATATTTTTCCATTTTGAAAATTATTGTTTTACTAATAATAATGTTATCCACTTCTACAATTTGGTATATGAGTGTGACTATTATAGGGGTATTGAAAAAATATAAAATTTATTAATGTTCATTTCTTATTTTATAATTTTACGCCATTGATATAATTTCAATTTTCATGTCCATAATTATTCTCCAAATTAATTGTTAAAACTAATAAAATATAGTGTATTTAGTTTTAATAAGTGGTATTTGTCCATTATATAATATTATATAACTATGTATGTCAGCAATATATATTCTTATGGAAGAATCTATTGATAAAATATTATTCATTAAATTCTCCCCCTTAATATGTTTCACTCTATTTTTTTTATTTAGTAAAGAGAAAATAGGTGATGTCACATTTACTTTATGGATTCTTCTGATTCCCTTATTCACTCTTCATAATAATGGTATCACCAAAATTCACAGATCTATGAGTTTACTTATTTCATAAAACATTTTCATTATGGTCTAAAATATTTTTCAACTACTACTTATAATCGTGATCATTTTACAGTGGTACCGCTTTTGGATTTAGTACATGGGAGGGACCCATCATGTACAAACTACTGTGGCATTTGTGGAATACATCATGTGCATGAGAAACTATTATTGAGGGTGTTATTTGATAGAATAATTTATTGATGTGATTGAGAATCATATTTGGGCCAATATAAATTTGATATATCATTCCCATCATACCAAAACTCACAAGTCACTTCCATTGATATATGTGGAAGAACACATCTACCCTCAAACAAAAAATCGCACCGAACATTTCCTATATATCTATTCATTAGAGAATCCATAATTTTTTTTCATAATGGACATAATAATTTATACCATTTCCTTGACCATAATATGTACCATTAACATATATTCAGTAAATTAAACATAGAATACATATGTTGAACATATATTGTAAGAACCCCGATTTTGAGCCTGTGAGACTTTGAAATTTTCTTGATATTATTCTAGAGCAGGGCGTTCTGACGGCGTACGAAATTGAGTCCTAGTGTGGCCGGAATTATTTTTGGATTGTGTTCACACTGGGTGGGCTAAATAAATATAATAACTCTTGAACGGTAGCTCAGATGGGAAAACCAAGGGCGTCGTTGAGTCCAGAATGTGTCGTTTACCCTCGGAGGGGTATGATTTTCGCGGGCGCGGACCAACTGTGAAAAACGCCCTAGGGGAATTTTCGTAATTTGGCGGTCGCGGGCGTCAAATTTTATAAATCTTGAATGAAGGATCAGATTAAAATTTTATGGATTCCATTGCATTCAGTGCATGGCGTTTTCCCTAAGGGAGGCTTAATCCCGGCCTCGACAAAAGTTCGGGAATGGGTCGATGAGCGGGTGATTAAGTGTGGTTTTCTATTTAAACACACTAACAACCCTCTTCACCCTACTTGGACATTCCTCCCTAGAACAAGGGCACTCAAAAAGCTTCCACCCTCCCCTCCATCACTCCATCAAGGCAAGGCGACTCCTACATCCCGACCGTGAAGCGTCGGGCAAAGCCCTCGAGGTAGGCTCGTGTTTTATCTTTTCCATTCTCGCAAATTTCTACCATTTAGTTTTCTTCGCGTCGAATTGTTGTATGATCATTGAGTGAGGCCCCTGGTTTCTTAGGGCTTGATTTTGTCTCGCAAAAATCCTTTCGGATCAATTTTTGGTGTCTCAGGGCGCCCGAGGTGGCCCTGGGAAGTCTTCCGGCCAAATACCCCACATTTTCCGCTGGATCCAGGGCGGTCCGGCAACCCGGGCGGTGGGGCGGCGCGTTCTAGCAGTGGCGGCGAACACCGTCACGGTTCCTTCTAGGTGGAGACTCTTGTTCCAGGAAGTGGTGTGGCTAGAAGGAGGAAGCTCCGGCTCCCGGCAGCGGCGCGGCGTGCGGGCAGCAGCTCGGCGCTTCGAGCAGGCGGCGGGGCATGGTCGTCCGAGAAAAAAGGGGTCGCAGCGCGACCCTTTGAAGGGAACCGAGACAAGCTTATAGTGGGTCTCCTCGTAGACCGTAGACCGGCCTCGTGGTAGGTCAGCTGAAGCGGGGAACGCGAGGGGATTGCAGATCTGCGGTCGGCCCATGCGGCAAATCCGCGGGCCGGCGCAGCGAGCTGGGCTGGCCCAGGCTGGGTGGACCGGCCAGCTAGGCCGGGTGGTCCAGCCAGCTAGGCCGGTCCGGCCCAAGGGCTTGTCTCTTCCGGCATCAGACACCTGTAATTATCGCTACAGGTGTCACTTTTACATGCCGTATGTGTTGGGTCGGAACAAACGAGAAGGATGGCAAGAGGGGGGATGAATTGCCTTTTAAAAAAAAGATTAACAATTTAAAAATCAAAGTAAAGAATGCAGCGGAAATAAAGAGGCAAGACACAAGAAATTGATAACGGAGTTCGGCCAAAACCCGGCCTACGTCTCCGCTCCCAACTCAACCATTGAGAGATTCCTACTGCTTGCTTTTCAATGGTTTTACCAAGAAACCCACTAGGCTTTGAGGTAGCACTAGGACCTATTACAGCTAGCTTTTTGTGGTTTATCAAGAACCCACTTGCTTTCAATGGAATAGCAAGAACCCACTAGCCTTTTCAACGGGTGAAGGCTAGCTCACCGAAAACTCAAGCCTTTTAAAAGGAAAGGCTTGACTAACCTCTTCACACCTTAATGGTGGTGTGAGAACCCAAAAGAAAGGGGGAAGAGAAAAGGTGTTGGGGTTTGTAGGCACAAACCCAATTTTAAGCTCAAAATAAATAAACAAGAAAAACTGTATTGGAGGAAGACTTGGGCGCCAATTGGATGATGGAGTTGATGTAGCGTGCTCTCCCAAGCTTCTTGAGGTGCTCCTTGGATTGGGAATTGGATTGGAGCACTTGAGGATCCTTGAAGGTGGAGCGCCGGAGGTTCGCCAAATGTGCAACAATATGTCCGGGCGCTTGGTATATGATCCGGTGGGTGTCCGGGGCTTCCTTGGCCTTTATTTATAGGCATGGAACCCATTGGGGGCCTTCTGAGCCATTGGAGAAGTCCTCGGAGCCGTTGGAGGCCAAAAGAGGGTTGACTGGTCAAAGCCAACGGCTAGTTTGACTGGGCTACCGGCTGGCCAGTACAGGGCCACCGGCTGGCCGGTGCCTTGGCTGTTGAGAAGTGCTTCTACCCAGGAGCCACCGGCTGGCCGGTGAGAAGGCCACCGGCTGGCCGGTGGAGAGACAGTAGGTCTCACTGTTGAACCAGGATGCCACCGGCTGGCCGGTGACAGAGCCACCGGCCGACCGGTGGAACCTGGCAGTGGGCAATGCCTCTGCCAGGTCCACCGGCTGGCCGGTGCTATCACACCGGTTGGCCGCTGGACTGAGTTTCAGTCCACTTGATGTTCTTTCTTGGGCCAATCCTTTGGAAATCAATTGCCTATAAAACAAAAACACTTAAAACAATGTTAAACACATATGAAAGTGATTGTGATCATGAAAATCAAAGAGTGTGGGGTACAACAATCTCCCCCTATTTTGATGATCACAATCACTTATCTAAGCAATGTAAAAACTTAAATGAAAGGCATGCTTTAAATGATAAATTGAAAATAAATACTAAGCATGAGAGAAAAGATTCTCCCCCAATCAATCAAGAAATTTCTCCCCCTTTGTGATTATCAAAATATAATGGGGCATAAAACTTGATTGAGGGAAGACTTTGAAAAACAAGATAGAGATTTTTAAACCAAATGAAATTTGAATTGAAAGTTTTGAATCAAAAATTGAATAGAGAATTTTGACTTGAAAATTTTGAAACCAAGTGTTGAAATTGAAAGTTGGAATTGAAAATTTTGAAATTGAAAATCAAAAGGGTTTAAACGATCCTAACTCCCCCTAAATGAAAACAATAAATCACCGGGGAAAGGAAACTATTTTTGGCCCGGAGAGACTCGCCAAAAGGGATTTTTCAATCCACACTTGCCTTGTAGCGGGTCTTCTCCTATAGAATTCATCTGAAAAGTAAAAACTTTTGGGTTGACCGTACCGGGCGTTTTTACAATTACATTCATAAATAAGGTGCTCGGTCTTCTTGCAATAATTACAAAATTTGTAAGCGGAGCTCCCCCTTACAAAAACAGTGGGTGCATGGGAGGAGGAGGCTTGGTTGGTATAGCCAAGTCCTTGAGTGGTCCTAGAAATTCGTTGGGAACCTAGGAGATTGTTCAAATTTTGTTCCCCTTGGGTGAACATAGCTAGGGTCTCCCTTAGGTCTTTGATGGTTGATTCCATGGAATCAACATTTGGAAAATTTTGGATTTTAAGGGTCAACTCTTCCTTCTCTTTAAGAAGTTGTTCTTTTTCGGAAGAGAGTTTTTTGAAATTCTTTTTCAAAGAAACAAATTTTGACGATAAGGCATGAAAACCATTTTCTAATTGATCTCTAGCGTGTGAGAGTTCTTCATAAGATAAATGATTTAAAGAATTTGAATTTGAAGAACAAGAGGAGGAGGAGTCGGAAGATGTTACCTCATGAAATGCCATTAGGCATTTTGTACCTTGGTCGCTCGAGGAGGAGGAGTAGGATGAGGATGATGAGGTGTCACTCCATGTCGCCTTGAGGACCTTATTCTTTCCTTTTTCCTTGGCCCGTTTCTTGTTGAGTGGGCAATCGGGCTTGTAATGGCCCTTTTCGCCGCACCCGTAGCATTTTACCTTGGGCTCGGATTTTTCGGTGGGTTCTTGCTTTCGGTGCTTGCGGGATTTCTTCTTCTTCTTGTGCTTCTTCATAAATTTGTGCATTTGGCGGGCGAGATTCTCCATTTCTGAGTCGCCGCTTGATGATGAGGAAGATGAGGAAGGAGATGAGGAAGAAGATGAGGAGGAGCTTACTTCCTTTTGTACCTTGAGGGCGATGTTCTTTGGAGTTTTGATAGGGGTGCCCTCCTTTTGTGCTTGCCTCCTCATGGTGATCTCGTACGTCATTAGGGATCCAATGAGCTCCTCTACCGGCATATTTTTGACGTCCTTAGCTTCTTAGATCGCCGTCACCTTTGGTGCCCATGAGCTCGGAAGGACCCATAAGATCTTCTTGACCATCGTCTTAGCTGAAACATCATCACCATGGGACTTTCTCCCATTGCACACGTCAGTAAATCTAGTAAACATTTCAGAAATAGATTCATTTGGATGCATAGAAAAAGACTAAAAATCCTGACGGTACATGTCCAATCGAGTATCCTTTACTTTGTTGGTCCCCTCATGGGTAACCTCCAAAAGTTTCTAGATTTCATGTGCGGAGGTGCATGTAGACACTCGATTGAACTCATTTCTATCTAAGCCGCAATGGAGAGCGTTCATGGCTTTGCCATCAAGCTCAAAATTCTTAATATCGGCGGGGGTCCATTTGGATTCATCGGGGGTAGACAAAGTGTAACCTTGCATGACTATTTTGTAAATGGGATATCCTATACTTCTCAAAAAAGTGGTCATGCGGGTTTTCCAATAATTATAGTCGGTCCCATCAAAAAATGGAGCCCGACCCAAAGAAAAGCCTTCGGGGGCGAAAGAGGTGGATGCCATCACAATGGATCTTTGAATTTGAAACCGTTTAAGGTATTACTCAAATTACCCCTCTGATACCAATTGTTGGGTCGGAACAAATGGGAAGGATAGCAAGAGGGGGGATGAATTTCCTTTTAAAAAAAATATTAACAATTTAAAAATCAAAGTAAAGAATGCAGCGGAAATAAATAAGCAAGACACAAGAAATTGATAACGGAGTTCGGCCAAAACCCGGCCTACGTCTCCGCTCCCAACTCAACCGTTGAGAGATTCCTACTGCTTTCATTTCAATGGTTTTAGCAAGAAACCCACTAGGCTTTGAGGTAGCACTAGGACCTATTACAGCTTGCTTTTTGTGGTTTAGCAAGAACCCACTTGCTTTCAATGGAATAGCAAGAACCCACTAGCCTTTTCAACGGGTGAAGGCTAGCTCACCGAAAAATCAAGCCTTTTAAAAGGAAAGGCTTGACTAACCTCTTCACACCTTAATGGTGGTGTGAGAACCCAAAAGAAAGGGGGAAGAGAAAAGGTGTTGGGGTTTGTAGGCACAAAACCAATTTTAAGCTCAAAATAAATAAACAAGAAAAACCGTATTGGAGGAAGACTTGGGCGCCAATTGGATGATGGAGTTGATGTAGTGTGCTCTCCCAAGCTTCTTGAGGTGCTCCTTGGATTGGGAATTGGATTGGAGCACTTGAGGATCCTTGAAGGTGGAGCGCCGGAGGTTCGCCAAATGTGCAACAATATGTCCGGGCGCTTGGTATATGATCTGGTGGGTGTCCGGGGCTTCCTTGGCCTTTATTTATAGGCATGGAACCCATTGGGGGCCTTCGGAGCCGTTGGAGAAGTCCTCGGAGCCGTTGGAGGCCAAAAGAGGGTTGACTGGTCAAAGCCAACGGCTAGTTTGACTGGGCTACCGGCTGGCCGGTACAGGGCCACCGGCTGGCCGGTGCCTTGGCTGTTGAGAAGTGCTTCTGCCCAGGAGCCACCGGCTGGCCGGTGAGAAGGCCACCGGCTGGCCGGTGGTGAGACAGTAGGTCTCACTGTTGAACCAGGATGCCACCGGCTGGCCGGTGACAGAGCCACCGGCCGTCCGGTGGAACCTGGCAGTGGGCAATGCCTCTGCCAGGTCCACCGGCGGGCCGGTGCTATCACACTGGTTGGCCGGTGGACTGAGTTTCAGTCCACTTGATGTTCTTTCTTGGGCCAATCCTTTGGCAATCAATTTCCTATAAAACAAAAACACTTAAAATAATGTTAAACACATATGAAAGTGATTGTGATCATGAAAATCAAAGAGTGTGGGGTACAACAGTATGTGGAAGGATTATCCTCGTCTCGAGGAGTATATCCTGGGGTGGCTTCGGGGAATTTTAATCCCCAGAACAGGAGCTCAGTGGTGTGTCACGCGGGTTAAGTGCTATGCCAGAATAATTGTTTGGGTTGGCTCGGACACATCCAATGTCCGATTTGAGCGCCGTCAGCGGCGATACGACCCTAGCGTCAAGGAGGAGGTTTCCAGTATGTTTTCGGGCATTGAAGTGGGAATTGATACGTGGGCCCCATGATCCATCTTTGAGCTGCGTGCAGCGTTTTCTGCTTTTTCATGAGATGTCTGTTATGGGCACATGAGTAGTCGATTCTATCTATCTTTCTGAGAGCATCGCAATGGCATTGTTCTCCCGATGAGTATCGGAGAAAGGTTCCGGGACCTCACAGGCCTACTATGGTGAATATTACCATATCCACCGGTTGTCCGTATCGGGCGAGTAAGTAGTTTATTTCGCGTGTTTTTCCATGATAACCTCAACAGTGCAACCCGTTGAAGCATGTGGAACCTCTTTTGAGATTGCATTAATGTGATGTGTGGATCTTCTTTTATGCGCTCCGAACCAATGCATGGTGGCATTGTTAGTGTCACCTGGTGATGTCAGTAGTAGTGCGAAGCTATTAGAATGATTTAGGGTCTACCCTCTAGTAGGGCTGAGCATTGAGTCACCCGACGACACCTTAGGTTCTACACTCCATCGGGGCTGTGCAGTGTCTCACCCGTCGTTTTATTTCATGTCTACCCTCCAGCAGGGCTGGGCTATGGGTTAACTGTCGACATGTTCCGGGTCTACCCTCCAGCAGGGCTAGGCAGTGGGTCACCTGTCGACGTGTTCCGGGTTTACCCTCCAGTGTGGCTGGAAAGTGGGCCACCCATCGATTTACTCCAGGTCTACCCTCCAGCAGGGCTAGGTAGTGGGTCGCCAGATGATGTATTAGGGTTTACCCTCCAACAGGGCTGGGCAGTGGGTCACCCATTGAAGTTTCAGACTTATTCCTTCTCATGGGGCTAGTCCGTGACTTTTTCCCTCCGTGATTATCGGAGCGGGACCCTGACTGTGTGGATCAGTGGTGTGATAGTTCTAACATTACCTAAGGACCCACGAGGAAGAGGGGTAATTTTTTCCCACTGAGATGCGTCCTTGAGAGGCACCCTAAAACCGCGCGGTCAAGTCAGTGCTGCCCAAAGAAGATAGTTTTGAAGTGTGGTGATTGAGCCCCTCTGACTTGGGTTTCTTAGGTGGACGGGACGAGATGCTGGGTTGAGAATGGAATCATTTCGAGCTGATGGTGACTTACCATGGGCATAGCTTGGAGGGAAAGATCCCCTTACGCACTCGTTTTGGTTTCTTGTTGAGTATATATATATATACAAAGTGGTCCCTAATTCCGTCCCTGCCCTCTGGGGTTTGTGCCTACATATTTTCTGTTGGGTTGAGATGCACTCCCCTTACTAAACTTTTCTTCTCTTCTTGATTAGTTTACTCCTCACCTATTTAGTGCCTTCTTTGTTGCTCCCTTGAGCATTCAGGGCATCCTACTGATTATCCTTATACTCACCCCTTCTGGGGCTTTGCCCATACCTGGTGTGCCCTTGCAGACAACGGACAGGTCGATCGTGACTACGGAGGAGCGTAGAGGTCACAACAGTTGGAGCATCACATTGTGGTCATGCTAGAGTATTCAGGTGGGAGTCTATCCAGTGGTCTTCATTTGTTCACCTGTTGCCGGGTTGTGGCGTCTTTGTGTTTGGGCACGTGTTTTCCATGTTTACTTTTCAGATTACTTGTCAGTACTACCATCATTTTACTTCCTCTTTTTAGTTATTGTTGTATGAAAATGGTTGAGATTTAGTTGCCTGTCTTTTTGTTTCCTTTCTACTATGCACTATTGCATCTTGTGGGTTGTGTATGTGTGAGAACATGTACTTAAGAGAAGGCCTACCCGAGATTGTAACACCATCGGCACAAGTCGCCAGCCTCTAGCCTATGGAGGCGGGCTTGAGGTAGTTGCGGCTCGGGACCGGTAGGGTCGGGTCGTGACAAAGTGGTATCATAGGTGGTTCATTCCATGGAGCGTTGATCAGACGTCCCTAAAAAGGAACTGGTTGTGTTTTTATTAGGGGAATAATGTTGACATATCTCGTGAGCGGCTCTCAGGACAGGAAGTCCAGTAATGGTATGGGTGGCTGACGTATCCATTTACCAAGACCCTGATAACCTGCTATCGACTCGGCATGCTGAGACTTATTGTTGGGAATTTTTTAAACATGCATCACGTAGGAATGATTATTTGACCTTCCTTTGTTTGATATAGCTCCCCTTTGTTATTACTGTTATGTATATGGATATGCTCATCTGATCGTGGTATCCCTTGATAATTTTCAGGATGCCCCCATGACGGCAGCCAGCCAGGTTACCCTCTATAGCTCGTGAGAATGATCTGGCGAGTGACGAGGCATCGGTCGTGTGCAGACTGAGCGTGCTTCGAGATTTCTAGAGTCAGAGGCCACCGATGTTCTGTGGGGATCCGGATCCCCAGGAGGAAGAGGATTGGCTTGAGTCAGTTGCACGAGTCTTCAGGCTGGTACAGACCCCAGTAGACCAGATGGCGGCCCTAGCTGCCAGCCTTTTACATGGGACAACAGGGCAATGGTGGGATCTGGTGACGTAGACCCATGATGAGTCATCCCTCACCGGGGATGGCTTCCAGCAGCATTTTTCGGAGGAGTACTCCCCCTCTTGGTTGCACTCCGTTTAGATCAAGGAGCTTATGGAGCTGAAGCAGGGAGGGATGTTCATGTCCCCGTACTCGGCCCGGTTCACTGATCTTACGCGCTACTCACAAGACATGATCTGCGACAGCTACTTCTGGGCGCGGATGTTCGAGAAGGGTCTTCGTAGGGATATCCAAGCTATAGTGGGGCCCTTGTGCATCCCCACTTACGTTAGAGTGTTGGAGAGTGATCTTGTGACCGAGAGATTAATGGCCGAGGAGCGCCATATATAAGGACCTAGATGTGGCCATTTTAGAGCAGAGCCTTCAGCAGGAAGATGATAGAGGGTTGTGCCTCAGCTGAGGAGGCCCTTCCATGAGCGAACCCAGTGACAGGGTCACACACCATAGTGGCGTCGTAGGGCGCCGGGGCAGACAAGGGAGGTCTGATGCTATGCTTGTGATGGACTAGGTCACCTAGCATGGGATTGCCTGACCAGGCATATAGATCAGCCGTGACAGGCCGCAGGCGCACCGTAGAGACAGAGGCAGTGCCATGACCATGGGTCACCTAGGCGGGGACCATGTGGTCCTCAGGGTGGTGGCATAGGCATATCGGTAGGACCAGGAGGTGGGGGATGGACATTCGAGATCCCCCCCCCCACCACCACCATCGAGCGGCCCAAGCCAGGCACAGGGAGATGGCGGTTGGGGCCGCCGGCAGCTTCAGGCCATGGGAGTTTGAGATCCCCCAGAGAACGAGATAGTCTGAGGTACAGTTTGTGTTTAATCCACCTTTGCTTTCGTGCATGTAGACACAGGCGCCATCCATTCCTTTTTATCACTACTGTGGGTACGAGAGTTGGGGCTTCCAGTATAGGCATTGACACCCACACATAGCCTTGAGGTTCCTACGGGAAGTGCCTATTTGGGGAATTTTCTCTGCAGACATTGCAAACTATCGTTCGGGGGAAGGAGTTTCACGTGGGACCTTCTCGTTATCACGATGGAACCATATGACATCATCCTGAGCATGGATTGGCTTTCTATGGTTCACGCTCAGATTTACTGTCGTCACAAACAAGTCAGAGGTGAGTTTTCTGATGGGACGAGGTTCACCATCCTGGGTGAACGAGACCTCGTGGAAGAGCAGATGGGTACATTGAGAAGGAGACCCTGACCCTTTTTCCACCTGCTGGCGAGCATGGATCTCAGAGCAGTGAACTCTATAGGCACCTGTATCCCTACCGTGGTAGAGGATTACATGGACGTCTTTCCCGAAGATGTTCTAGGACCACCTCTGAGGTGGGAGATGGAGTTCTGCATTGACTTGCAGCCAGGGACTGCTCAGATATCTTGTGTAGCATATTGAATGGCACCCACAGAGCTTCGGGAGCTACAACTTCAGTTGGATGACATTCGTGAGAAGGGATTCATCAGGCCCAATGTGTCCCCCTGGGTAGCTCCAGTTTTGTTTGTGAGAAAGGAAGATGAGAGTCTACAGCTTTGTGTAGATTATTGTCGGCTGAATCAGGAAATGATAAAGATCAAGTACCCTTTGATGAGGATTGATGACCTCTTTGACTAGTTGTGAGGTGAGAAGTGGTTCTCGAAGATCGATCGTCGATCGGGCTACCATCAGTTGCGGGTTCATGAGGATGATATTCTGAAGCTAGCCTCCATTGCTGATATGGGCACTACGAGTTTCTGGTGATGCCTTTTGGTGTGACAAATGACCTTGTCATCTTCATGTCTTTGATGAACCTGATTTTCTAGCCGTATTTGGACCATTTTTTGGTTGTCTTTATTGATGACATACTCATTTACTCAGCGACAGAGGAGGAGCACGCAAAGCAATTAAGGAGGGTCATAGACTTAATTCGAGCGCACCAGCTGTAAGGGACGATCTTGAAGTGCCAGTTCAGGATTCACGAGGTTCACTTTTTAGGGCTTGTCATTATAGAACATGGATTGGTTGTGGATCCCACAAAGATAGAAGTGGTGCTTGCATGGGAGTCACCCAAGAACGCGTCTGAGGTGCAGAGTTTTCATGGCTTGTCAGGGTACTACAGGAGGTTTGTGGAGGACTTCTCCAGGATTGTTTCCCCTTTGACTAATTTGACATGGAAGGGGCGACGGTTTACCTGGACTGATCAGTGCCAGAAGGCCTTTGAAGAGTTAAGTCAGAGACTGACTAGTGCACCGGTGTTGAGGCTGCCAGAGGAGGGTGTTGAGTTCGTCGTATATTTCAACGCTTCAGGAGCTGGGCTTGGGTGTGTGTTGATGCAACAGCGGGAAGTAATTGAATATGGGAAAAGGCAGTTGAGGCCCCATGAGCAGAATTATGCAACTCACAATTTGGAGCAGGCAGCGGTAGTCTTCATCTTGACGATATGGAGTCACTTCCATTTGGGTGAGTGTTTTATAGTCTACTCAAATCACTAGAGCCTCAAGTATATCTTCACTCAGAGGTATTTGAACCTAAGGCAGAGGTGCTGGCTAGAGTTTCTGTAGGACTATGACTTCGAGATAGTCTACACTCCAGGGAAGGGAAACGTAGTAGCAGACGCCCTTAGCAGGAAGTCCCAGGCTCACCTAGTGCAGGAAGCATCAGAGTAGTTGGCTTCCCTTCGGCTGACCTTGGTGGAGTAGGAGGGTACAACTTTTCTACAGTCGATAGTGTTGACTCTGTCACTCCTAGAGTGTCTGAGAGAGTCACAGCTGGGAGATGTTGATAGCGAGGTACTGCGTGATCAGATATCCACGGGCAACGCACCCGATGGGTATTCTGAAGGAGGGAATCACAAGATCCTATTTCAAGGGCGAGAAGTAGTACCGGTGGAGATGCGAGAGGAGGTGATGAGGGAGTTACACACTTCTCCCTTTGTCGTACATCCCAGTTTGGGGAAGATGTACAAAGACATTCAGCGGCACTTTTGGTGGTCTGTCATGAGGGGGAGCGTAGCTGAGTTCGTTTCTCGGTGTCTTACCTGTCAACAGGTGAAGGCAGAGCACCATGTTCCGGCAGTGTTTTTGTAGCCCCATGATATCCCATAGTGGAAGTGGGATGGCGTATCTATGGATTTCGTCACAGGGCTTCCTTGCACAGCGAAGGGCTATGACTCCATTTGGGTGATAGTGGATCAACTCACGAAGTCGGCACACTTCCTTGCTATCAGGGGGTAGAGCTCGGTGGAGATTCTAGAATAGTTATATGTTCGGGAGTTCATCCATCTTCATGGAGTACCCTCGACGATCGTCCCCGACCACAACTCACAGATTACGTCATGGTTATGGAGAGACATACATGAGGTGTTCGGGACTCAGTTGCAGATAAGTACAACTTCTCACCTCCAGACTGATGGGAAGACCGAGTGCACAATCCAGTAGTTGGAGGATATGCTTAGGGTGTGCTTGTTAAACATCGGTCGGAGCTAGGAGGATCACATGACCTTGGTAGAGTTTGCCTATAACAACATTTACCACTCTACGATTGGCATGGCACCTTTCGAGGCCTTCTATGGGAGACCCTGCAGGTCACCCTTGTGCTGGACGGAGGTTGGGGAGACCTCCCTTGTGGGCCCAGAGTTAGTGCGGGCAACGTTAGAGAAGGTGAAGGTCATTCGTGAGCAGATGAGGAAGGCTCAGAGTAGAGAGAAGTGATATGCAGACTGACGTCGCAGGCCCTTGGAATTTTACCAGGGAGACCATGTTTTTATTAGAGTCTCCCTACAGCGTGGAACACAGAGGTTCATCCGGGGAGTCAAGCTGTCCCTGAGGATCATTGGTCCCTTTGAGATAGTGTGTCGGGTTGGTTAGGTAGCCTACCGTCTCCCTCTACCCCCGCAGTTGGAGAGAGTGCATGACGTCTTCCACGTGTCACAGCTGAGGAAATACGTGCACGAAACCATGCATGTCATCGACTTGGGTGAGATGGACATTGAGGATAGAGCCACCATTACGAAGCACCCAGTGGCGATTGAGGACCAGCAGGAGAGGACTCTGCATGTACAGGGCCATTCCTCTAGTTCATGTGTTGTGGCAGCATGGGAGGGTGCAAGAGAGCACCTGGGAGCGGGAGAGCCAGATGCGGGCTATGTACCCTGAGCTGTTTTTGTAGTTTTATTTTTTGGGGATGAAAAACATGGAGGGAATGATGTAAGAACCCCGGTTTTGAGCCTGTGAGACATTGAAATTCTCATGATATGATTCTAGAGCAGGGCATTCTGACAGCGTACGAAACTAAGCCCCGGTGTGGCTAGAATTAGTTTTGGTGTGCGTTCACATTGGGTGGGCTAAATAAATATAATAACGCCTAAAAGGAATCTCGTAGAGGAAAAACGAGGGTGTCTTTGAGTCCAGAATGTGCCGTTTACCCTAGGAGGGGTATGATTTTCGCGGGTGCGGACCAACTGTGAAAAACGCCCTGAGGGGAATTTTCGTAATTTGGATATCGCGGGCGTCGAATTTTATAACTCTTGAACGAAGGATCAGATTAAAATTTTGAGGACTCCATTGCTTTCAGGGCATGGATTTTTCCCTAAGGGAGGCTTAATCCCGACCCCGATGAATGTTCGGGAACGTGCCGATGAGCGGGTGATTAAGTGTGTTTTTCTATTTAAACGCACTAACCACACACTTCACCCTCCTTGGACATTCCTCCCTGGAAAAAGGGCTCCCAAAAAGCTTCCACCCTCCCCTTCATCACTCCAAAAAGGCAAGGCGGCTCTGGCATCCCAATCGTGAAGCGTTAGGCCAAGACCTCGAGGTAGGATTGTGTTTTATCTTTTCCATTCTCGCAAATTTCTTCAATTTAGATTTCTTCGCGTCAAATTTTTCCTTGATCGTCAAGCGAGGCCCCTGGTATCGTACGTCTCGAGTTTCCCTTTTCAAAAATCCTTTAGGATCATTTTTCGGAGTCATGGGGCGCCAGGGGTGGCCCCAGGAATTCTTCCGGCCAAATACCCCACATTTTTCGGTGGTTCCAGGGTTGTTCGGCAACCCGGGTGGCGGTGCGGCGCGTTCCAGTGGCAGCGGCGAACTTCGGAACGGAGGCTTGCAGGCAGTGAATCTGGTTCTAGGGGGTGGCGTAGCGAGAAAGCGGTGTCTCCGGCTCGAGGCGGTGGCACGGCGTGCGGGCGGTGGCGTGGCGCTTCGAGCGGGCAGCGGGGCGTGGTCATCCAGGTAAACAGGGGTCGCGGCGCGACCCCTCGATGGGAACAGAGACCCGCTTCTAGCAGGTCTCGTTTTAGACCGAAGACCAGCCTCGCGACTAGTCGGCTAAAGAGGGGACTACGGATCCGCGTCCGGCCCGCATGGGAAAGCCGCGGGCCGGCCCGGAAAGCCGGGCCGACCCAAACCGGGAGGACTGGCCAGCTAGGCCGGTCGAGCCCAAGGGATTGTCCCTTCCTGCTTCAGACACATGTAAATATCGCTACGGGTGTCCGTTTTACACGCCGTCAGTGGAAGGACGATCCTCGTCTCGAGGAGTATATTCTGGGGTGGCTTTGGAGAATTTTAATCCCTAGACCAGGAGATTGGTGGCACGTCACGCACATTAAGTTCTATGCCGGAATTCTTGTTTGGGTTGGCTCGGACACATCCAATGTCTGATTTGAGCGCCGTCAACGGCGATACGACCCTGGCGTCAAGGCAGAGGTTTCTAGTATGTTTTCGGGTGTTGATGTGGGAATTGTGATTTTGTCCCCATGAGCCATCTTTGAGTTGCATGCAGCATTTTGTGGCTTTTTCACCAGATGTCCGTTCCGGGCACATGAGTAGTCGATTATCTGTATTTTTCCGAGAGCATCGCAATGGCGCAGTTTTCCCGACGAGTATTGGAGCCGTGGTACGGGACCTCACAGGCCGACTATGATGAATAGTACCATATCCCCTGGTTGTCCGTATCGGGCGAGTAAGTAGTCTATTTCGCGTGTTTTTCAGCGATAACGGCAACAGTGCAACCCGTTGGAGCATGTGGAACCTCCATTGAGATCGTATTAATGTGAAGTGGAGATATTCTTTTACGTGCTCTGAACCAACGCACGATGGTATTTTTAGTGTCACCTGGTGATGTTAGTAGAAGTGTGGAGCTATCGGAATGATTTAGTGTCTACCCTCCCGTAGGGCTGGGCAGTGGGTCACCCGACGACACCTTAGGGTCTACCCTCCAGCGGGGCTTGGCAGTGGGTCACCCGTCATTTGATTCTAGGTCTACCCTCCAGCAGAGTTGGGCAGTGGGTTACCTGTCAATGTGTTCTAGGTGTACCCTCTAGTGGGGCTGGGATGTGGGTCACCGGTTGATTTATTTCAGGTCTACCCTCTAGTAGGGCTGGGCAGTGGGTCACTTGTCGACGTGTTCCTGGTTTACCCTCCAGCGGGGCTGGGCAGTTGGTAACCTGTCAATTTATTCCAGGTCCACCCTCTAGTGGGGCTGGGTAGTGGGTATCCAGATGATGTATTAGGGTTTACCCTCAATCAGGGCTGGGCATTGGGTCACCCATTGACGTTTCGGACATAGTCCTTATCATGAGGCTAGTCCGTGACTTTTTCCCTCCATGATTATTAGAGCATGACCCAAATTGTGAGGATCAGTGGTGTGAATGTTCTAACGTTAACTAAGAACCCATGAGGAAGAGGGGTACTTTTTTCCCCCTGAGAGGCATCCTTGAGACGCACCCTAAAACCGTGCGGGCAAGTCAGTTCCCCCCAAACCGGATAGTATTGAAGTGTGGTGATTGAGCCCCTCTGTCTTTGGTTTCCTAGGTGGAAGGGACAAGTTGCTGGGTTGAGGATGGAATCATTTGGAGCTGATGGAGATGTACCCTGAGATGAGCATGGAGGCGGAGATCCCTTTACGCACTTGTTTGAGTTTCCTGTTGAGCATATATATTTATACAAATTGGTCCCTACTTCCATCCCTGCCCTCTGGGGTCTGTGCCTACATATTTAATGTTTGGTTGAGTTGCATTGTCCTTACTAAAATTTTATTCTGTTCTTGATTAGCTTACTGCTCACCTCTTTAGTTCCTTCTTTATTGATCCCTCATGATTTCGGGGAATCCTACTGAGTATCCTTATACTCACCCCGGCTTGGGCTTTTCCTATACCTGGTGTGCCCTTGTAGATGACGGACAGGTAGATCATGACTACGGAGGAGCGTAGAGGTCACAACAGTTGGAGCAGCGCACTGTGGTCATGCTAGAGTATTCAGGTTGGAGTCTATCCAGTTGTCTTCTTTTGATCACCTGTTGCCGGGTTGTGGCGTCTTTGTGATTGGGCTCGTGTTTGCCTATTTAATTTTCTTATTACATGTCAGTACTTCCAACACTTTACTTCCTCTTTTTAGATGTTGTTGTATGACTATGGTTGGGATTTAGTTTCCTGTCTTTTGGTTTCTTTTCTGCTCTGGACTATTGCATCTTGTGGGTTGTGTTTCTGTGAGCACATGTACTTATGAGAAGGCCTCCCCGAGATTGTAACGCCTTCGGCGATCATCTTCAGCCTCTAGAATATGAAGGCGGGCATGAGGTTGTTGCGGCTCAGTACTGGTAGGGTGGGTCATGACATATATATAAAAAGGGACTTCATAAAACGTAATTTGGAAGCTTCAGTTAATGTTATTGTTGTATGAGAACCCAACCAAAGTAAAATTTTGATATGATCCCTATTTATATTATATTGAAATGTATCTCAGCATGTCTACCCATGTTTGGGTTTTACACTCAGGTGGTCCATCAGTTTTTGGGTGATATGGAATATTGATTATCAAATAAGAATATAGACAATGTTGGATTCTCTTAAAGAACCTAGAGGTAAATCTATCAAATATATGGGTTATAATTTATAGTATTGTTATATATAACCTCACCACTTCATTGATCTATATCCATGAACGTTCATAAAGTGATATATCCCATAAAATTGAAATGAAATGTGAAGTCTTAATAATATGATACACCACAACTCATATATTATTGTTTCATATAGATAAATTAGAAATACCAGAGAAAATATCTATGTGGTTATTGCCCAATTTCCTTGAAATTATGTGTAATGATTTAATTTTCCCCTGGGACTTTATCAATTCATCCTTCACCTACTCTCATACCAGTAAATTCAATGTATATTCAATAATATTATTACTTATATTATCCCACTAATGGTCCCTTTTGTGAGCTTAATATATCTTTCTTTTCATAGTTTAATGAAAAAGGTTGAGATTTATGTATCATTATATAGACCATTATTTATCTTCGATTTTATGGTTTTCATTGTAATGAAAATATTCTTACAACTCCATATTCACTAATTTAGAACTCTTTTTTTTCTCTTTTCTTATATCTTTCACCAGATTAGTTATTTATAAATTTTCTCTTTGATTATACATTATCATCTCCAGATCATATAGATGATAAAAAATTTGAGAATTTAATAATGATATAATTGAAATTATGATCTCCATGTACATCTATTTCATATCTAATAATATTGGATCATTTTCAATTCTTAACATTATTTGGGTTTCTATATATGATTTACATAGATCATTTACCATTTTTATTTAAATTCCTATAAGAGTATTGGAATTATAATTAATTATACATGATCATCTCAAAATACTTTTATTTGTTCGTATTAATTTCACAATATAGGAATTTATACTTATGGATCATATCATTTATATATATCTCACATATATCCCAATAAATATTTTACAACAAAATATTCAATTTAATGATAATTTTATCCATATTTTGATCTTCCGTTTGGTTGTTCTGCTAAAAAAAATTAACACGAGCTTTGAAATTTCACATTATCATTTTCATTAGTGCAATGACAAATACATTATTTTATATAACATTTTATACTATGAAAAAAATACTCAATTGGGGGATGTGTGAGTTCTTTTGTGGTGATTTCACTCTATTTTAATTACATTAAACTCATCTCTCATTTATTGGAATATAAAAACATCAAACAATTCAATGTAATCTAAGGTAGTGGGTATGAAAATTTCGAGATGTTTCTCATAAAATAGGATATAATTAGATATTCAAATGATAATATAGATCCCCTTTATAGAAGTTCATCTATGCCACTTTTTAATTTTTTTTGTCTTAAAATATACCATACCCATATATATCCCTTTTCTAGTGGTATCATGATCCATGAAATATAATTACACCTTCCATATATCACATATACAATACATATCATATAGAGCATGATTTCATAGTGTTTTTTCCAAATTATAAAAATACTCATCCTGATCCACATTGATCATCATGTACATCAGAATATCATCTATCAACACTTTTAAACCATTGTAATGGATGTCTATAATTCTATTTTTATTACATCCATGAATATTTCATGACTGTTTGTGAGTTAAAAGGGCATCCATATGAACTCACAGTGTTTTTATCATGTTCTAATGGTTGTCATGGGATTAAAGATCGTCGTTAAAATAAGTTGTTTATATCCCAACTGAAGGTTCCACTTAGAGATGTATTACACACCACACATTCAATCGAAAAATTCATCAATTAATTTATTTTGGAAACATTTTCTTTAAAAAAATTTTTTTTTGAGTTTATTATAATCAGTGTAGAGGAGAATTGACCCATGATTATTCATGCCTAAGGGGATTGTCACATCCCAGAGGGATGCAATCGGGTGTGTAAAACACCAATACATATTCACCAACATATTCTTCATCTGTTATTCTATCTCATTAGTGGATATTAGGTAAGGATTTTAGTATATTGGAAGTGGTTTATGTATTTTGATAAATAAGAACTCAACCTCTTGGTCAAGAGGAATACAATGAAATCCCTAGAGAATATATATGTCTTATATTTTACAATAGTTATTTATTAATGAATGGTTATATCCTTAATATCAATTATATGATCTAGATATCATTTTTATAAAGTAATAATATCTATAGATGAAAATAATATTCCAATAGAGTTTTGTCATTCACAGTACACTAGTAATAAATCATAGTATGGTTCATGATGTAAATACTCATTTACCTATCTCTAATGATTATCTAGCACATTTGTAAATACAACCAACACATTCACCATATAGTATAAAATTACAGTAAAATTTTAATGGAAATAATTATGGAGTAGTTTATTTCAGGAAAATTTATGGTGGATAAGTTTTTTTACTTATGATGTAATGAGTTCTATGTTTTATATTTTTATATATTGAACAACAACAATGTTTTTAGGTGGTGTTTAAATTGTTCTACTAAATTTTCAAGATAATAATGAATGTGTAAAATGTCATCAAATAAGAAATTTTGAGCTCATTATTGTAATTTATATTCAAAATTATCTAATTGATCCTAGTTATTGTAATTTAGAAAATCTAAAATAAAAATAGGGATTTGAATAGTCAAACAAAAATACATATTTAAATAAAATCTATGAAAACATAATGAATAACTAACAAATTAATTGAAAATTATATTTATTTATTCCAAAGATCTTAATATAGGATATCCATATTATTTTCTATTTAGGTTATCAATACTAAAAACCTGTTGAATTCATTAATAAGAATTTATAAATAATTTTTGAGTTTTCTAATTCATATCCCCCTGGAGTGTAAAACAATTTTTTTTCTAAAAAAATATTTTTTATCCACCAAGTGAAAATCATTTTTACACACAATAGTATATTTTTAGCATAATTACCTATAGTTACAATAAATATATAGCCACATTCATTACTATTATCAATATATTGATTTTATTTTATTCAACCCACTCACTCATATAATTCATCGAAATTTTAGGCTATTCTATTATACATGGAATTTTCCTAAGGGTTATTTATAAATTGATATATTATTAATCCCAAAATGATATTTCTTTATTATGAAACCAAATATATAAACACAACCCAATATTACATATTTATACATGATTTTTATTATTAATATCATGTAAAAACAAATAAATAATAAGAAATTATAGTTTCATTAAAAGACTATGTATATAAAATATCATTATGAAACTAAATATTTATTGTTCTATCAATAATGTGGTCCAAAATACCATTGAGATTAAAAAACTATATTAGATAACTTGGGGAATACACATAAAAAATGGTCAAGACAACACCACAATAATGGAATACATATGAAAATGGAGAATCACACATGGGATAGAAAACATAAAATAATGTCTCAAAAGACGTAAATCGTAATTAATCATTTTAGATCCTCATATAATGGACATGATATCATTTGGATGAAAATTAAAGTGGTATAAAAATATAATCTTGTATAAGATTATTTTATATATAATTTCCAATGGAATATCATATGGCGGGTAGAGTCTCATCCATGATTAGGTTTAATCCCTAATCTCATATATATTTCCTCATGAGAAATAATTATTGCCCAATGAATAGAAGGAAAATCTAGGATTAACCATCATTAAATTTATATTCTTATGTCTACTAGAAATGGAAATCAAATGTATGGTATAAACAGAAGAGTTACTCATAGATTGAATTTAGTTGATTAAAATATTTCCTTGTCATAGTCAATGGTTATTTAATTATTATTTAAAAGTGATGAATCCATTATATAATTTTAATTTTTATGTCTAAATTTATAATCATAGTTCAATTTATGTTTCATTTGTGGAAAATATAATGAGAATGGTAGTGACTATGATATAAAAATGAACTTTCAAAAAAGTGTTATGTGGAATCATTTTAATACATTATAGAAAAAATAAAATATAAAGTTTTGTAGAAAAATAATTGGTTAAAAAACAGTTATAAATAAAATATTTCACTAATTAACAATATAATTAATAGGAATAAAGATATTAAATGAGTTTTATATAAAATTTGTAAGAGATTGAACAAATCCTCTTACTTCGGCTTGATTTTAAAAAACACATTTGAGAAATGAACATAAATCATATATTACCCCACTAATAGATGGAAGGATTTATAGTTCAATATGTAAGAGACATATATATATTTTTGAAAAATTCTATTATATCAAAATAGATATAATGTAAGGCCCTAGCCATAAAAATTTCATAATCATGAATTAAGTTAATAAATCACATCGAGGATATTTTTAGTTTTAGAGCATTGGAAAATTTGGTCATAACATATACATAAAAAAATTAATATTACATGTAGAAACTTCTAATAATTATCCATTTTATTATAAAACAAAAAATATTAATAAAAGAATCATTTCTAGTTCCATTTTTAGACAACATGAATTTTCCATGATCTCATCCTTTGCCGTATTCATTTTTAAGTCCTGTGAAAAATATTAAAAAACATGGGATGAGCATAAAATGCATAGTAATGGATATATAAAGAAGGAAACTGTTAGTATTTCAAAACAACATGTATACAATGAATAGTTTATCATAAAATAATACTTTTCACCATAAAGAAGTAGCAAAAACACTTCAATGAATATAAGATCATTTATTACCCTTTTTATATCCAAGATATTAAAATAGATCCCATAGAAAAAAACGTATATCATACAATTTTTTCTTGGGACATAAACCTACATAAATGGAATAACCCTACGGTAGACAAACACACATATCACTAATTTGAAATCCATAAAGCAAACATCCATACCCAAATGAATTGGAGGTTATAACATAACCACACATCCAAAGTTTATCAGAGAACCACCCTTGTTTTGGTTTATCATGTAACCACTCATCATTTGGGTAACACAAAACCACCTGTAAAATTTCCAAGTACCATTACTTATTCAAAACATGTAAAATAGTGAAAATATCAAAATATCAATAATAATATTAAATTTTCAATCACAAGATATTATTTCAAGATATTGAAATACTCTATCAATTTCAAAAACCATTTTCAATACAAAAACACCCAAAAAGGTAATAAGAGCTTTATTTTCTTTGGAAAACATTAAGTCTTATAGTGGAATCCAAATAATGATTACGATGGAGGAGAGCGCATTGTCATTGCATACGTTAAAAAAATTCCATTTTTCATTTAGTAAAATGCTTCATTTAAAAATCATCAAATTGAATGATAGTATAATTAAAATATGTTGTGGTCCCTGGCTAAGATTGTTAGCCCGCTGCCCGACTGAACCAATCCCACATCGGTTGTGGAAGGAGATTGGTGGGTGTTTAAAATCCCGTGCCTACCTTCCCCTCATCGACGCGTTTTAAAGCCGTGAGGCCTAGGGGAGAAACTGGGCCAGAGTGGACAATATCGATGGGTCGGGATTAACCGATCCAACAATTGGTATCAGAGGGTGGTTTCGGGACCACTGTGGGATTGGGGGGGGATTGTTGTGGTCCCTGGCTAGGATTGTTAGCCCGCTGCCCGACTGAACCAATCCCACATCGGTTGTGGAAGGAGATTGGTGGGTGTTTAAAATCCCGTGCCTACCTTCCCCTCATCGACGCGTTTTAAAGCCGTGAGGCCCAGGGGAGAAACTGGGCCAGAGCGGACAATATCGATGGGCCGGGATTAACCGATCCAACAAAATAGTCTTATTATACACCTTGTAAAAGGAGGAGGTATATATTATCGAAATATGCCTCAACGATAGGAGATTGAGACGAAATCCCTTACTTCATGTCTGACATGACTCATCCATTATTTAATTTATTAAATTAAAAAAATAAGTTTATTTATAATTTCATAAGAACCATTTCTATGTTTATTATACTTTTTATTTCACTTGTTACCATGTAATGGAAATTTCATAATTATTAATGTTAATATTGATCGTTTTTTTGATATTGGGTACTTGAGACCAAAATGATCTTGTTATAACTAAATTTTTTTCATATGTTCAAAATTCCATTATATAAAAAATATAATTAATATATATAATATATAACCAGTACATATGTAGTAATAATATTCCATAACATTTGGTGACAATAAATTAAATGCACCATTCATAGAGACGATAAGTCATACGTGCTAATGAACGCTACTTTCATTTCTATTTCATATTTAATGGAATGAAAACTTAATGATAAATAGGTATAATATAATTAAAATATAATATAATATTATATATATGGTACCTATTTTAATTAACTCCATCCATTATAACTTTCATGTATGTCATGAACGAGTCATATCACATTGAGGGGGTAGTAGTCCATGTTTTCCTCAAATGAAATTATCATGTTTACACATTTTGAAAAGCATAAAGATATGTTGTAAATAAAAATTATAGAAGAATATATAATATATAAACATAATATATATCATTTAAATATAGTTCCACCATAATGGAAACCATGAGTGTGGGTAGGAGATAATGGAACAATAATTATTCTGTGAGGTAGTAGTTCACCATCAAAAGAAACTGTATGTTCTAAATCAATTAGATAGATGTGTGTGTAGTTGTAGTTAGAATATTTTCCCAGAAAAACATCCTATTAGATTTAAGATACTGATTTTGTTATTTAATCAAATAATATGAATATAATAGGTAGTGAAGAAGAAGAACATTTCAATGGAACTATAGGGAAGACACAACCTCTTTAAAAGGGGACTCCATTTGATGTGGGCCAAAATGATTTCTTGAATTTCCTTCATTATAAGGTAAGGATTCTATGAAGAGGAGAGGGATTATGGGATATTATTCGAGTATATTTCTTTTGAGGCATTGGTATTTAGAGGTGTGTGTAAAGGTTTAGAGGTGGTGGCCTTTTATAAGAGGGAGGAGGGGTACATTAGGAATGTCTTGAAAGATTATTTTATTATTAACTAAATATCAGGTTTCAAATGGTTCAAAACTAATTTAATTCTAAGGTAAGATGAGTATTTTTCTATGTATTCTCAAATAATAGGTTTTAGGTACGTTTAGGTATCAAATTTAACATTATCATTTAGCTTTAACACTTATTTATCTAATTTTACTATTAACATGTCTACTTGTATATTCACACTGTATGGTTAATATACATACCATTAAACACCAATAGACCCTCAAGTGGTTAATCAATGAATTATACAACATTATCTATGTCATTTGGATGATTATTAGATTTTTAGAAATAATATATCATTAAATAAAATAGTATTAGTTTTCAAAACCCATTTATTTCAATGTTTATACTTTTCATATCATGAATTTTTAAAAATATATAACATTATTATTTCAAAAAAATCATAAATTAAAATATAACAAGTAATACCAATCCCTATAATTTGTGTATTGAATAAAATGTTTCATAAAAAATTATTTTAATATTTATAATATCAATTATTTAAATCATTCATTAATAAGCTAATAATTACATCGTCATTGTGTCATAAATAACTTATTTAGTTGATGTATAAAAATTATAAATTACATACAATGATTTAATAAATATTTTTATATTTATAATTATTATTTATAGAAAAAAAGATAACTTATATAACCCTACATAATTTTTTCCCTAAAATGTACATTTTCATGATATATTTTCCTAAACATTAAATTAATAGTTATTGAATGTAACATTCACATAAAAGTGGCTCTATAGAGTTATAAAATCGACCCAAGGATACCCAATGTAAGAAATATCTCATCCAATAGAGTTAGGACACATATTAGGGAAATTTAATGTTATTCTAATATTATTCTGTTACCCTTATTTTCCGGATTATCCCTAAAACCTTATTATATAAAATATTTACTGAAGTTATTATTCATAATGTCTAGAAATAAATTTTACATATTTACACAACATGTACCTCCTGATTCAAAATATAGAATCCATTTTTTCTAAATTCAAAACACATAAGTTGGGTATATTAATTTAAAATTAATTCCCATTGTCAAAACCAAAAACAAGTTTTTATGAAGTAAAAACTACAAAAGAATAACACGCATTTATGTTTAATTTATAAATGAAATTACTTATAATGAACAATATTGGTATAAATGATAAAATATATCGAAATTACCCTTAAAAAATAATGTTAACTATAAATATATAAAAAAGTTATATTAAAACATCAAGGTACTCATTTCCATTTTCACATCATTAATCTGAATAGTTCCTTAGTTTTCAAAAATTTGGGCAAGGTAACATTCATTTCCATCTTTGACTAGATTCTCAGCTTCCTGATATTTTATCAAATGCAAGGTTTCATTCTTGTATACAAACTGAAAATCATTCTGAATAGAAACCTCTTTATCTTTGCAGTCAATCTTATCATGATAAATAGAAATCCAATCCATGACCTATATAACATCAAACTCTACTGGTGGAAAAACAATAAGTTTTGTAGGTAGACTATTTTCGCAGACAAGGAATATAATATTCTTATGTTTTCATTTTTCCTCAACACTTACTCCAGGTTTTATAACCATATGTTATGTATTCTTATCTTGAGATAGAATTCCCTATTTACTAGAAAACTTCTCATAAATGAATGAGTGCATAGTCCCTGAATCAAACATCACATTGGCATAATCTGAACAAACAAACAGTGAAACTGACACAACTGCATTTGATGGACCAACATCTACTGGAGTACTTACAAATAATTTCCCCACCCATTTCTGCTTGTATAATGGCTGATTTTTGTTTTCATTTGATTCTTTGTTGGACAATCATTTTCATAATGAACCATTTCATTTCACTTAAAACATCTTATTGACTGTAAATCCGATTTTTTTCTTACCATTACCCTGATCTTTTTCAGTGTAATTATGAGCCTTAGGTATCATTTTACCACATCAGTTGCACTTACCAGAATTGAAAAGACATTTCCTAGAATTATTTTTACCACAATTTTGAAAAAGAGTAAACTTAATTTTCTTACCATCAGACTTTTTTGAAGAGTTCATCCCCTTCGCCTTCCAGATCGACCTCTTATTCTATTGTTTGCGAAAGAATACATGATCATCGACAAACTCTATTTCCACCATCTCCACACAATGAGAAAGTCTTTCATAAATTTTGAACTCATGAAAAGCTAAAGACCTTTGATACTTTTTCATTAATCCTATGTAAAAAATGGTTGATTTTACTTTTATGATCTCATATAAAATTTAGAGCATACCTTTACAGTTGGGTGAATATTTCTTCATAAAGAGCCACAAAGTCATCATCCTGCCTCAATTTTAGGAATTATTTTTCTATCATAAGACAAACCACCTTAGGAAAATATTCCTCAAGTTACATACAATTGAATTCATCCCCATCGAGAGCATCAACATCTTCACTATCCGTTTTATTTTTCACCATTTTCCACCACTGATCAACTTCACATTCAAAATATTAAATAGCGAGACTATACTTTTGATGTTTAGAACAACCCATGATATCGAAAATCTTCTCCAGTTCTTTAATCCAATAATCAGCTAGCATAGGGTTAGATGATCCTCTGAATTATTGGGGATGTTTCCTCATGAAATATATGTCCCTAACCTTGAACATTACATAATATTTGTTAATTTCAATAATTCAGATTGAGGATCTTTTCATGTTTAGAGTTTTAGAGTAATAGATCATAAATCATGCATTACATTTAACATTTAAAATAGGTTGTTACAACAAAGATAATATTCATTTTTCCCACCAAAGGAAACATATTTAAAATAAAACATGGCTTATTTCATGACACTTTCTCAACATTATGATCACATCATGTACTTTTCCCTTGACCTATGAAAAACATTTCAAAAACTTGGGATGAGCATAAAAAGCTAAGTAATGGATATAAAAATACAGAAATAAACATTAGTCAATGTATACATTAGAATCAATGAAAGCATACTTTACTCACGAAACATAAGAACAATAACATACCTAATGAAATAATAATATTTATGAATAATTTAATAAAATCATAAGACATAAAGGTAACTTGAGGCATTAAAAAAATTATAATATAGGGAGTAAACTTCATGGTTACGTTTGAAATACCCATCACAGTATATTCCTTAAATATCTTCAGATAAACCTTAGAGTTTGACTCCTATACAATACCCAATTCATTGGAGGGATAGCTTAGGCTTACCCTCCCATAGTTTATGACAAACCCACCGAACTTCAAAAATAATCCCCAAGAACCATAACATAATCATATCAGATAAAACATGCATAAAAGAAACATAACATTTCCACATTTCAATCACATGATATCAATACAACACATTGATATAATCAAAACATTATAAATACAATTTTCAATACCAAAATAAAATAAAAATTAAACATGGTATTTATTTTTCACTTTAAAACGTTATGTCCTGTAGAGGAATCTGAAACTCACATAATGGTCACGGCGGCAGAGAAGTCGTTGTTGCCGCATATGTAAGAAAAAAACATTCCTTTTTTCATTTAGTAAAACGTTTCATGTAAAAAAATTATTTTGAATGTAATTAAAATTCAAAAGGATTTATAATACAACTAATAAAATAATGATTTGTATAAATTGAAGTATGCCTCAACGAAAGGAAATTGAGATGAAGTCCCTTACGTGAAGTCCAAATTGTTATCGTTCATTCTTTATATTCCTGAATAATAAACTTAGTTCAATTTATAATTGATTAAGGACTTACTTTAAATTTTATTATTCAATTCATATCACATATTATCATGTTATAATAAGTAGTTAATTATGTGAGTTCATATCATACGTTTTATCAATGTTCGATACATGAGTCAAAAATGAACTTGTTTGAAAAGAATTGTCCATGTAGTTGAAATTAAATCATCTCCAGAATGGTATTAATGATTTAAATGTAATATATATCCAGTATATATTAATTTTATAGTATTCAATAACATTTGGAGATAAAAAATGAAATGCATTGTTCATGGAGATGGTAGGCCATACGTGCGCATGAACAATACCTTCATTTCATTATCATATTAAAAGAATTTAAATTTAATGAGACATATATATTATAATTATAGTGTAATATATATGTTATATAGGTATATTAAGTTCATTAATTACATTCTTTATAAATTCCATGTTTGGAATGAACGAGTCACATCACTTGAGTGGGTGGTAGTCCACACGTCCTCATTTGAAATTTTCACATTTTCACAACATGAAAAGCAGAAATGTATGTTTTAATTATAAATTACATAAGAATAGTGAGGAAATAAATATAATATATATCATATATAAATATAGTTCCATCATAATGTCCACCATGAAAGGTGTTAAATGAATATTGAACAATCATCGTTTCGTGAGGCAGTAATTCACCACCCACAAAAACAATATGTTCATTAACCACTAGATGGAGGTGTGTGTAAGTGTTGGAATAATCCATAACATATAAACATCCTAGTATATTGATGATATTTTTCTTTTTATGGGATTAAATTAAAAGATGATAGTGGTGAGTAGAGAAGGAAAATAAAAGGAAGAAACTCCAGAGAATTTATTACCTCTATGTCGGGTAACTCTGTTTGATTTGAGCCAAAGGCTTCCTTGGAAATACTTATCCCCAAAATGAAGCTACTATGAGTAAGAGTGGGATGTGGAATGATAATATGAGCATAGGTTGGACGATCCAAGGGCTTGAGAGGTGTGATTTAGGAGGTAGAGGTGGGGGCATTTTATAAGATGGTGGTGGGTCACTTTTGGGAAGTCTTGAAATGTTACTTTATTTTAAAATTATTTTCAGATTTTAATGGTCCCAAAATTATATAGTTTGAGGATAATATGATAAGTTTTATAGATACACCCATATAATTGGTTTATTACAAGTGTATTTCTTATATTTTTTCTTACCTTTTCATTTTATTTAAATTATTCATCAATGAGGTAATCAGTGCATCATCAATGTGTCATAAATAAATTTATTTATTTAATATCTAAAAATTATTAAAAAAACATGATTTAGGAAATATTTATAGATTTAAAATGACTATTTATTGTCTAAGTGATGATTTATGTAAAAAAAATAAAACTATTTTACTTAGGATATAACAACCTTTGTTATATTTCTCTTATTTTTAAAAATAATGTCATAAATGTCATCATTACACCCTTGTGACTCCATGGTCCCTCACGTTCGGAAAAAATCATTCCTTGGTCGTCCATGACTCAAAAAAAAGAATTTGGGCACATGTTGGGGTCATTTTATATTAGTATGATATTAATTTATAACCCTTAACTACCAGATTACTAATTAATCACGATAATTATAAATAATTATCGTCGTTACTATTCATAATATCCAAACAATTTATTAATTACATAATATGGACCTTATGATTCCAAATATAGAATCCATTTTATCATATTCCAATAAGATAAATTTCATTAATTAATTTAAAATTAATTACTGTTGTCAAAACAAATAGCGGTTTTTTAAGAAACAATATCTATCAAATGATAGACAAAAGTTTATGTCCAATTTCAAAGTGAAATTTAATTATAATGACCACCATTTGATTAAATAGTAAAAATATATTTTAATTACACTTTAAAACCAATTAAAAAGATAATATAACCATATAATTAAATTAGATGAAAAATAAAATTTGAAGTAAAATGTAGTATTTTTCACTATTCATTAAAAAATGTACATTGTTAAAAAATACCCAAAAACATTTACAAAGTAAAATTAAATGTCCCAATTCTAAATAATAAGTTTATTTTGACAAATAGATCTCATAAAATTTTTCAAAGTAAGATTTAAAAAAAAATTTCCATCAAAAGGTTGTAAAACAATCTGTTAGAAATATTAGAGTATTCTATGCATAAGATTGGATATATTCTCATTTTAAGTCTCTAAAACACTATCTAATTCATAAATAGACATAGATATGATAATATATTATTCTTTACATACATGGGATCTTTCATCCTTCCCCACTTAAGGAAATTTCGTCCCTGCAATTTATTTGTTTATCGAATAAGTGGGGGTATTTATCTCTCATTACATTTTCAGATTCTCATGTTACCTCTTCAACCATATGGTTTTTCCAGAAAACCATCACCTGATGAATTACCTTATTCTGCAACACATTGTCTCTATGGTCAAGTATCTGGACTGGTTGTTCTTTATAAGATAGATTCTCTTCCAACTGAACTACCGCTGGACTCAAAACATGAGATGGATCTGGCATGTACTTCTTAACATTGAAACATGAAAAACATTATGTACCTAAGATAAACTCAGAGGTAAAGCCACTCGGTATAAAAGTGATCCATTCTCTCTATAATTTCATATGGTCCAATTAAGCTTGGACTCATCTTTCCTTTCTTTCCAAATCGCATCACATTTTTCCATGTTGAATCTTTTAGGAAGACATGATCACCTACTTCAAAAGAGAGATCCTTCCTCCTATTGACCGCATAACCTTTTTTCTTTCTCTGAGTTTTTCTCATGTTTTTCGTTATCAGTTGAACTTTTTCTTCCACCTCATTTTCCAATTCTGGTCCCATAAACTTTCTTTCACCTACTTCATCCCAAAAATCTGGAGTTTGACACTACTTCCCATATAATTATTCAAATGGTTCCATCTGTATATTGGAATGACAACTATTATTATATGAAAACTCTAACAATGAAAAATGTTGGACCCAAATTCCCTGATAATCCATCAAACAAGCACATAACATATCCTCCAATGTTTGAATTGTTCATTCTGACTGCCAATCTGATTGAGGATGAAAAGCTGTAGTAAAATTTAATTCAGTACCCAATGACTTCTGAAGGCCTTTCCAAAATTACTAAGTGAACATGGGATCACAATCAGATAAAATGGAGAGTGGAACTCCATGTTACCGGACTATATCTTTAATATTCAATCAAGAAATTTGACCTAGGGAAAAAATATATCATATAGGAAGTAAATGCACATATTTAGTCAAGTGATCAACAATAACCCAAATTGCATTATTACCTCGAGATGTCTTCGATAATCCCACAAGAAAGTCCATGGATATATTCTCCCCTTTTATCTCTGGAACTTGTAAAGGATATAACATCCCTTTCAGTAACTGCCACTCTTCTTTAACATGTTGACAAGTCAAACACTTCATAGTAAAATCATTAATATCTCTTTTTATTCAATCCAACCAGTAATACTCCTGCAGATCTCTGTACATCTTAGTACTACCTTGATGAACTGAAAATGGTGAACTATGAGCTTTACATAACAACTCCCCCTTAAAATTTGAATCACAAGGAACACACTACCTCTTCCAAAATCTAAAAACACAATCATTATCAATGATGAATTCAGGTAACATACACTTCTGAACCAGCTCTTCCTCTCCCTATAACTCACTATCTTGCTTCTATTCTTGCTTGATTCTGACTGATAGAGAAGAGTTCCCTGATACCTGAAACAAAATAGAATAATTTTCTGCACCAACAACTTCCAAGCCAAAATTCATAATATCATTAACAAAGGATCACATTCCAAACATAACATGGTTCATGAAGCATTACTTATTCGACTCAAGTGATCTGCCACTTTTTTTTCTTTTCCTGGGTGGTAGGGAATTGTGCAATATTAATCCTTGATTAATTCTAGCCATCTCCTCTGTCTCATGTACAATTATTTCTGAGTGAATATATACTTTAAACTTTTGTGATCAGTATATATTTTACAAATTACACCACAAAAATGATTCCTCAAAATATTTTAAATTAAAAACAACAGAAGCTAATTCCAAATCATTTGTAGGGTAATTTTTCTCATGAGTTTTCAACTAACACAAGGCATAGGAAATGTTACAAATGATACCTTTTTCCAGATAATCATAACACCCGTCCGAGTTAGATTAGAAAATTGGATGGAAAACTATGCAATTTTTTTATCAAAACTTAGATAATAGTCTGCCAAACCAAGAAAAATACAAATCTCGGTTACATTTGTGGGTCTTGGCCATTCTTCAACAACGTTTTTTTCAGGATCAACAGTTATTCCATATTTAGATACAATGTGACATAGGAATAAAATTTGTTGCAACTCAAACTAAAACTTTCTAAATTTCTCATACAATTTATTTTCTTTTACGGTTTTCAAAATAACCCTTAAATGACTTTCATGCTCCTATTTACTTTTAGAAAGTACCCAAATATCATCAATGAAAACAACCACAAACATATCCAAGAACTCATGGAAATTTTCCTTAATAAGGTCCATGAATACAGCTGGTGAATTGGTTAACCCAAAATGCATAAATACAAATTCATAATGGCCATATCTTGTACGAAACACGGTCTTCAGAATATCTGCTTCTGTTACCATCAACTGATGGTACCCCGATCTCAAGTCAATCTTTGAAAAATAATGAACTCCCTGGAGATGATAAAACAAATCATCTATATGAGGAAAAATATATTTTTTTTATTACAACGATGTTATTCATGTCTCTATAATCAATGACAAGTCACATTAAACCATACTTAATTTTAACAAATAAGACAAGAGCACACCATGGTGTTATGCTAGGTCGAATGAAACCTTTCTCAAATAAATATTGAAATTGCTCCTTAAACTCTAAAAGTTCAATTTTAGCCATTCATTAAGGGGGTTTTGAGATTGGATTAGCATCAGAAGCTAAGTCAACATTAAATTCAACTTCCCGATCTGGTATTATTCTAGTAAACTCATCAGGAAAAACATCAGGATACTCATTTACGGATGACACATCATTAATCTGAATGGTTCCTTTGTTTTCAATAACATGTGCAAGGTAAAATTCATTTAAATCATTTAAAAGTTTCTCAGCCTCTTGATATTTTATCAACAGTAATGGTTCATTATTGTAGATAAACTGAAAGTCTTTCTGAAAGGAAACTTCCTTATCTCTACTATCAATCGTAGCATTGTAAACAGAGAGCCAATCCATACCCCGGATAGCATCAAACTCTACTAGAGGTAAAAAAATAAGGTTTTCAAATAGATACTTTCAACGGATAAGTTTAGGAAGATTCTTATAAATTCTTTTTGCATCAACATTTCCCCCTGGTATTTTAACTACAAGTTCATGAGTCATTTCTTGAGATGGAAATCCCAATTTACTAGAAAATTTTTCAGAGTTGAATGAAAGTGTAGAACCTGAATCAAAGAACACATTGGCAAAATTTGAAAAAAAACAATGTAATGGATACCACTTCATTTGATGGACCAACATCTACTGAAGTAGTTGCCATGGATTTTACCACACTTTTCTAATTGTAGTCTAACTATTATTCATCATTCGAGCACTGTTTCGATCAATGTTTTTCATAATGACCCATCTCATTGCACTTGAATCATTTCACTAACTATAAATCAAATTTGGTCTTAACATTACCCGAATATTTTCTAGTGAAATCATGAACATATGTCCCAACATACCAAATCGGAAGCACTTTCCAGAATTCAAAAGACATTCCCCAACATGATTTTTACCACATTTATCACAAACTACAAAGTTAGTTTTCTTACCATCAAACCATTTTGAAGGATTATTCCCTTTCTTCTTCCACGTCACTCTCTTCTTCTGTTGGTTTTCATAGAACACTTGATCATCAGAAAACTCCATTTCCACCTTCTCAGCACATCGAACAAGCTTTTCATAACTTTTCAAATCCCAAGAATCTAATTCCCTTCGATATTTTGGATTTAATCTAGTGTAAAAAAAAATTGATTTGACTATCATGGTCTTTGATAAAATGTGGAGAATACCTTTCCAATCGAGTGAAATTTTATTCATAAGATTCCACTGAGTCATCCTCTTGCCTCAATTCCATGAATTTTTTTCAATCATAAGTCAAACAACCTTTGGAAAATATTTCTCATGAATCATACCTTTTAATTCATCCTAGTCACGAGCATCAATATCATCAACATCCATGATATTTTTAACCATCGAAAACCACTGATCTGCTTCAACCTCTATACGGTAAATAGAATGACTAAACTTTTGATTGTCTGAACACCCCATGACATTGAAAATATTCTCTATTGCTTCAATGAACCCTTTATCTAGAACAGGGTCAGATGATCCTATGTATGATGGTGGATGTTACCATATGAAATGTTCCACCACTGACATGTTCCTCTACTATGGATCTGGCTGATCTCGTGCATGGATTCCACCACCATTTATTTCTTGATTCAACTGAACCATTACTACAACAAACTATTCAGTTCCAATTCAGACGATCTCAAGATGTAGATTTGGATGTTCATTTCCTTCTGTATGCCTTCCTATAACTGCTTCCCTTTTTCCTCTATGGAAAACAATTATGAAAAAAATATCTTAGATGAAGCAAAATGATAATAATAAAATTCTATGTCATTTCAATTTTACAATAATGTTTAAAAAAATATTTTTGGATAATTTAATAGTATTATAACTCCAAAAATTATCTAAACAGACCTCTGATACCAACTATAAGGCCACGACCTTAAACATTACTTAATCATGGGTTATTTGAAGAATTCTCATTGAGGATAATTTTAGGTTTAGTGTTTCAGAGAATTAGATCATATATCATGCATTACATTGCACATTTAAACTACGTGGTTACATCAAATACATTAGTCATTTTAACCACCGAAGGAAACATATTTAAAATAAAACATGGTTTCTTTCTTGACACGTCCTTGACGCTATCAACAAAGCATGTACTTTTCCCTTGACCTATGAAAAACATTTCAAAAACATGGGATGAGTATAAAAAGATCAGTAAGGGATATAAAAATATGGAAAGAAAACATTAGACTATGTATACATAAGAATCATTGAAATCATACTTTACTCATAAAACATTAAAAATTTAACATACCTCATGAAGCCATAAGATTTATGAATAACTCATATAAATTATAAGACATAAAGTTAGCTTGAGGCATTCATAACATTCTTATATAGAGAGTAAACCTCATGGTTACGTTTGGAATAACCATCACAGTATATTCCTTATATATCTTCAGAGAAACCTTAGAGTTTAACTCCATCACCTTACCCAATGCATTAGAGATCTATCTCAGGCTCACCTGCCCATATTTTATCACGGAACCACCCGACATCATAAAAAATTCCCAATAACCATAACATAATCGTATCACATAAAACATCCATAAAGGAAACATAAAATTTTGACATTTCAATCATAAGATATAAATAATACACATCGATATAATAAATACATTATCAAAACCATTTTCAATAACAAAATAAAAAAAATTAAACCATGGAATTTATTTTTCATTCAAAACTGTTATGGATTATAGAGGAAGCCGAAACACAAATAATGGTCATGGTGGGAGAGAAGATATTGTCGTCGCATATGTAAGACAAAAACATTCCTTTTTTAATTTAGTAAAATGCTTCGTGTAAAAAGATACATATTGAATGAAATTAAAAGTCAAAAGTGTTTATTATATAAATAATAAAAGAAGACCGTGTATAAATTGATGTATGCCTCAACAATAGGATATTGAGACGAAGTCCCATACCTCAAGTCCAACTTGTTCTCGTTCGCTCTTTATATTCTGGAATAATAATCATAGATCAATTTATAATTTCTTAAGGACTTAAATTAAATTTTATTGTTCAATTCATATCATATATTATCATGTTATCATAATTAGTTAATTATGTCAGTTCATATCATACGTTTTGTCGATGTTCAGTACATTTGTCAAAAATGATCTTGTTTGAAAAGAATTTCCCATGTAGTTATAATTACATAATCTCCAGAATTATATTAATGATTTAAATATCATTTATATATATTATATATTTATTTTATACTATTCCATAACATTTGGGGAAAAAATGAAATGCACCATTCACGGAGACTATAGGTCGTACGTACGCATGAACACTACTTTCATTTATTTGTCATATTAAAGGAATTAAAATTAAATGAGACATATATATATAATATAATTCTTATATAATATATATGTTATATAGGTAACATAAGTCCATTAATAATATTTTTTTTAATTTCTATGTTTGGCATGAATGAGTAACATCACTTGAGGGGGCGGTAGTCCACACTTCCTCATATGAAATTATCGCATTTGCACAACATGAAAAGTATAAAGTTATGTTTTAAATATAAAATACAGAAGCATAGAGGGGACCTAAATATAATATATATCATATATAAAAATATTTACATCATAAGGGCCACCATGAAAGGTGTTAATAGAAGATTGAACAATCATCATTTCAAAAGGCAGTAATTCACCACCCACAGAAATAGTATGTTCATTAATCATTAGACGGTGGTGAGTGTAAGTTTAGGTAGAATCCATATCATAACAACATCATAGTATATTTAGGATACTGGTGTTAATACGGGGTCAAATATGATAATTATATTGGTGAGTGAAGAAGTAAAATAAAAGGAAGAAACTCGAGAGAAGACATTGCCTCTAAATCGAGTAACTCTTTTTGATTTGTGCCAAAGGCTTCCTTGGAAAGACTTATACCCAATATGAGGATTCTAGGAGTAATAGAGGGATTTTTATAGATAATATGAGTCGAGGATGGAATATCCAAGGGATTTATATGTGTGGGTAAGGTGGTAGAGGTGGGGGCCTTTTATAAGAGGGAGGAGGGGCACTTTTGGAAAGTCTTGAAATGTTACTTTATTATAAAATGATTTTCGGATTTTAAAGGTCCCAAAAATAAATATTTTGAGGATAAGTTGATAAGGGGTCTATATATACCCATAAAATAGGTTTTAGACAAGTGTATGTTTTAGATATTACCTTATCATTTCATTTTATTTAAAATGTTCATTAATGAGGTAATCACTACATCATCATAATGTCATAATTATATTTATTTATTTAATGTAGAAAAATTATAAAAATTATACCATGATGTAGTAAATCTATTTATATTTATAATGTTTATTTATATTATAAGAGACTAGTTATGGAAAAAAAATTAAAATTGTTTTACTTATGTTATACAAACCTTTGTTATATTTCTCTTCTTTTTAAAAATAATGTCATAAATGTCACAATTACACCCATAAAACTCAAAGGGCCCCCAAGTTCGATAAAAAGCATTCCATGGTCGGCCATGGCTAAAAAAAGGATTTTGACACATTTTGGGGTAATTTTATATTATTATGATATTATTTTATTACCCTTAACTACACGATTACTAATTAATCACGATAATTAAAGATAATTACTGTCGTTTCTAATCATAATTTCCAAAAAAAAGGTCTGAATTACATAATTTTGAAATTATGATTACAAATATGGAATCCCTTTTACAAAATTCCAACAACGAAATTTCAGTAATTAATTTAAAAATTATTTCTCTTGTCAAAACAAATAACGTGTTTTTAAGAAACAATATCCATCAAAAGATTTTTAACTTTTTATGTCTAATTTCAAAGTGAAAATAATTATAATGAACACTATTGGATTAAATATTAAAAATATATTCTTATTACACTTTAATACTAATTAATTAGATAATCTAAAAATATAATTAAATCAGATGAAAAGGTATTTTTGAAGTAAAATTCTGTATTTTTCACTATTTATTAAAATAAATAAACATCGTAAGAACAATACCCAAAAAATTATTCAAAGAAAATATTAATGTCCCAATTCTAAAGAATAATTTTATTTTGACAAATAGAGCTTATAAAATTGCCAATAGTAAGATTTAAAAATGGTTTTCCATTAAAAGATGGTAAAATAGTCTTTTACAAATATTATAGTATTTTATGCTTATGATATGATTTATTCTCATTTTAAGCCTCTAAAACACTATTTAATTCATAAATAGACATAAATATGAAAATATATTATTATTTACTTACTTGGGATCTTACATGAAATTATCCACTACTAACATGTTCTTCTATGGTTGATCTGGATGATCTTGCACATGGATGCCACCACCATTTATCGCATGATGAACGTATGGCATCATTGAAACAAATTGTTCAGTTCCGATTCTGACCATATCAGGTTGCTGGTTTGGAAGGTTGTCTTCCTCCTTATGTCGTCCCAACATAGCTACAATGTTTCCTAAATGAAATACCATTCTGAACCCAATAATATTTTATGTGAAGATAAATGGTAATCTGGAAATGCTATATGATTTAAATATTAACATAAATTACATATTCGATATTAATTTAACAATACCCTAAATCCTAATGTTATCTAAACTGACCATTGATACCAAATATAAGGACTTGGAATTACAACATACCTAATCTGGAATTAATTGAATTACCCTCATTGATGATCATTTCATGTTTAGAGTTTTAGAGAATTAGTACATAACTATTACATCTCAAAATATTACAAAGTAGACACTTCTACACAGTTTCCAATTTTTTTTATTAAAATAAAAACTCTTGAAAAAAATAGTCATGTCTAGTTCCTGGTTTTAGAAAGCATGACTTTTTCTTTGATCCCAAACCTGACCCTATTCTTCTTAATTGATGTGAAAAAATTTCTAATCTTGGTATGAGCATAAAAAGCTCAGAAATGGTTATAAAACAAAGAATGAAAACATTTGTTCATAAATACATACAAAACATGTACTCTTTTACATTCCTCATTAAATCGTAATATTTATGAAGGACACATAGAAATTACAAATCATAAAGGTAAATTGTGGCATCCATAACATACATACATTGTAGTTATCACAACTACATAGGGAGTTACTTTGGAAAACCTATCATAGTATATTCCCTAAATCCCATAGGAGAAGCACTCATGTTTACCTCTGTCACGTTACCCAAGGCATTGGAGAGCTATCTTGGGATCACCCACCCAAGGATTATCACAGAACCACCCAAATAATTAAATAATTCCCATGAACCATAACATGATCATAACACATAACATAAGATTAAAGGAAAGATAAAAATCCAACATTGCAATAATAATATTTCATTTAAATATATTGACATATCAAATCAATTATCAAAACAATTTTCAATACCAAAATAGGTAAAAAGAGTATATGGTATATATTTTTTCCTTTTAAAAACAGTACGGCTTGTTAAGGAAGCCAAAGATCAAATAATACATGTGGAGGCGGAAAGGTCGTTGTCACGTTAAAAAACCATTCCTTTTTGTAGTTTAGAAAAATTATTTCTATGAAAAGATTACCTTTAAATTAAATGAAAATTCAATGGTATTTATACAGCGTATAAAATAAAATCATGTATAAAAACAAAATATGCCTCAATGAAAAGAGAATGAGACGAAGTCCCTTACCTCGTGTCCGAAATGACTCGATCATTCTTTAATCTCCTAAATAATAAATGAATGATTATTTAAACTTTCTTAAGAAAATTTTTCAATTTTATTATTCCTTTTATATCACTTATTACAAAGTTATAAACATTAGGTAATAATTTATGTTAATAACGTTCATTTTGTCGATATTTGGTACATGAGTAAAAAATGAACACCTTATATTTACAAGTTGTCCATGTAGTCAATAGTCCATTATATACAGTATGATATTAATTATTTAGATATCATATATATCATATATTTCTAGTATGAAATTGTATTTATAATAGTACATAACATTTGGAGGTAAGAAAAGAAATGCACCATTCATGGAGACAGTAATCCGTACGTAATGATGAACACTACTTTCATTTCTATTTCTTATTTTAATGTAATTAAAACATAATGATGCATATATATATTCTAATTAAAATATAATTTCATATAAAATATCATTAACTATGTCCTTTATACATCTCAAATAAGGAATTAATCAGTCAAATTACTTTGAGGGGGCGGTATCATGAACTTCCTCAAATGAGATTATCGTATTTACACACTATGCAAACCATAAAGGCATTCTATAAAGTAAAAACAAAGAAGCATAAATAAAACATAAACATAATATATATCATATATAAATACAGTTCCATCTTAATGTTCAATGAGTGGTGGTAAGAGATAATCGAACAATCATCAAATTGTTAGGCGTTAGTTTTCCATCCACAGAAACATACCCATTAGATGGAGGTGTGTGTAAGTGTAGTTAAAATACATGTCATAAAAACATCATATTATATTGAGGATACAGGTGTGGTTATAATAAAAAGAAATAATATTAGTTTAGGGGTTTGAGAAAAAAAATAATAGAAAAAAAGTTATGAGATATTTTTACCTTTAATTTGGGTATCATTCTTTGGATTGAAACAAAATTAATTATTGATGTGCCTTATACATAAGGTAAGGCTTCTAGTTGGAGGAGAGTTATTTAGGGAGCTTAATTGGGTAGATATTGGACGATCCAAATGGCATGAGAGGTGTTTCCCTCGGAATTCGCGGATGACCATATTGATTGAAGGTTCAAACATTCCAATCGGTTTCTAACGGGTTCATTCATAGAACTGAAAACCTCCAATGATTCCACATCCATTTGGACCTACTTTTCAAAGGTAGGTGCTCATTAGTTTGAGGACTGATGAGGCTTAGGAATTTGCATTGGTCGAGAGGATGGGAGGCCGTACTCATCACACCTTTTTGAGGGGAATTATTGTCTACTCCGAGACTCTCTTTAGAGAGTTAAGTTATGTTTGTGAATCCTTATTACATTACCAAGTATAAAATGAGAATTCCTTCTGATATGACAATCAATGATTAAATATGTAGGAAATTTATAGAATATTTTATATGTATTCGAGGTTCTTCATCGATAGAGAATCATCTGTATTTATTAGAGATTCTTGGTAAATGGTATCCTTTGAAACATTTATATAGAAGTCTCTTGGTCATTATAATGACCATGCTGGTTTTAAAGCCACTTAGTGGGGATCTTGAAGTTTATTGTCATTCAGAAAGACATGGATTATTTCAGTGTTGGGATCGAACCCGCAGATGGGATACCTACGTATCCTTTGTTTAGAAAAATGAATCAGAACCCACGTAGTTTGAGTAAGGGAGTATGATGTTTATTATTGATGAATCAAATATGGATGTCATAATTACTTTTACACTCTAAGCTCACACGAGTCAGGCTAGGTGTGAGAAACAAGAGGTATTGGTAAAAATCTGACAATTATGCCATGAATGATGCAATCATAAGAAATAATGTGGGACTTATGAATTTATATTTTCCCAGATAAATGAAGATAAGGATTTACTTCAATGAAGAAATCCAGAAACAGGGTCCATAAAGTTATATGAGCTTCATGGAGATTTGAATACTCTAACATGGGGATTACTGCTGAAAAGGAGGCCCAAATTAGGAGAGGATGTATGATTGGGTTTTACTCCTGAGAAGGAATCCCAGATCAAAGGTATATTAGGATTGGTTAAGAAAAATTAAGACTGGGGCTTACTCTTGAAAAGGAGGAACAGGTTAATGAGATCTCTCATCTTAAAGGATGAGGTTGAATGAATGAAATGTCAATCTTTAGTGACATAAATATGTGTAAATCACTTGGTTTTGAGAGATATTCCTCAGAATTCCTTTCAGATAAAGATGTAAAATAAAGAAATCATTCCATAAATGTCTTTGAAGAGTGTCTTGAAGACTGAATCTTGAATAAGAGAGGTGGAATGACTTAAGAGGGGTGAAATGGGAATGAAGGGCACCCAAAAATGAAGGGGCGTGCATGTCCTGGAAGGTGTGCAGGTACTGCGTGGGTGCACAAGTCCTGTTCGCGCAGGTATACCTATGCGACACATTGGTACTAGAAAGACGGTTAACCAGAATGGTAATACTTGAGCGACTCTTGGTTAAAGCCTTTAGAATAATCTTGAGGATCTTCCATAAGAGTGGCGCACAAGTTCTATTGAAGGTGTTATGCAGTGCGGAAGAGTGTCCATTTCACTTAAGGGCTGGCCACTAAGGCGCACAAGTGTTGATGAGCTTCAACACTTCGGCCTTCCTCCCCCTTTTTATATCTTCTATTCTAGGTAATAAATTTCCTTATATGTGTTTCAAAATCTTTGAGAAGAGACTAGGGCACCAAGAGCTCAAATCTGAGTTTCTGGAAAAATTCATCCTAAAATGGGGGGCCCACAGGGTCTATTTATAGGCTGTAGAAGACCCCGTACAGTTATCACATAGGGCGCACAAGTGTACTTGTGCGACCATTGCGGCGCGCAAGTGTATTTGCACGACCATCGTAGAACTTTTGCGACCCCTGTGCAACATTATTCTTATTCATTCCTTTGTCAATTTTTGATATTTTTCCAAAGGTTGAATCACTTTGAGTTAATATAATACCATTTTCAAATCATTAGATTCAGTGACGAAAGGAACGTAAAAAAAATCCCCCCTCAGAGTTGGATCCAAAAGAAATGCAGATTTGACTCTGAGGAAATCAAGAATCAAAATGAAATTGGGGCATGCAGGGTATGGTGCTCAAATGAGCTTCGGGCGTGTAGGGTCTACCGCACAGGGATACGGCCTTTGATCACGTAGGGTACGGCGCAGAGGGTCATGGCCGTATCTATAAATAGGGGGCTTCATTCCACGAAAAGCATTCAGCTCTCGCTGACTTCTTACTCTCAGAGCGAATCTTGGCACTCAGCTTTCGCTCATCCGCGCAAGTGATTCCACTATTTTGCGCTTCTATTTCTTATGTCACACTTCTCTTAAGGTATTTAGACTAGCATGGTGAAACCTGCACGCCAAATACTTGTGCGACCTAAGGGGACTTGCGCGCTAACTATGGGACTTGCCCGCCTTAATTACTTAGCCAATTTCTTCAAATGCTTCACAAATTTTATGAAAAATTAACATAATTCTAGAGTTAATTATTCAACTTTTGTGCAGATCAAATGGTTCCAAAGAGAATTAGAACCGCTGAGGAACTGTCGAGCAAAATAATTGATGATATGATGGACATTGTTGGCCATGATTACTATTCCATATGCGAAAGCACTCTTCCGGACTGGGCTAAGCATCTGAAGAAATACCATTGTGATTTACCACACAACATCTATCTTCCGCTATATGGCCACAGTCACTTTCAAGATGTTAATATTCCAGAGGCAAAGAACTATCTCCCGGATTCCTGGTTTCAGTAGGATAACAATTTTTCTTCAGCGAATGTCTCAATCGTAGGAACATTTTCAAATGCTGGAACAGCAAAGAAAGCTTATATAATGCATCATTTCTCGTGTTCTCCAGATCTGAAACATCACAAGCCTGAGCTGCAACCACATTGTTATCCTTAAATCTTTAGAAACTCTCAGATGGATCAATCCAAAGGCTAGAAGGAGAAATGGGAATTCCTCTCTGGAGGGGGGGTGAAGCCAACTTGGATGTGGGCTTATTGGGTGCGTCAAACTTGTGATGATTTTATCGAGGATCTAAAGGGAGCTGCAATTTATGAAGTTGTCTGGGCTGGGCAGACATATGTTTAAATGAATGATAATTTTTCATTGGAATTGCTTAGCCACTGGAGCCTGGAAACTATTTCATTCCATCTGACCCATGGATATGTAGGAATTATATTGGGGGATGTCTAAAAGATCTCAGGTGTTCTAATCCTGGGTGAAATGTATGACGAATTCGTCCCTCCAAAGGCAACCATGAATGATCCAGAGAAGACTCCATATTTGGTTCGAGAGTTATTGAAGATTTATCATAAGCTAAAAATATTAAAGACTTCAAAGACTTATTCTAGAAGGGATATTTATCCAGAGGAATGGATGAATGTGTTTCTCAAGAAGAAGAGGGAAAAGGGGCCCACCTGTACTCATTCTACTAGCTTCCCTAGAGCAGATAAGAGAGGTATTCCTAGCACATTCTGGCCGACTCTTGAAGGAGGAGAGTTTGAGAAATGGGGGTATGAAGTGAATCATAAAATACCGAATAAGACCCGTCCGAAAGGCTTTTTAGCCTTATGGATCATGGTCTATCTTTTTCTAGTTAGATATTCGAAGGGAGGTGTCAGGCCAGGGACCTTCGTTATCACAGCCATGTTTGCTGAGAGGAAGATGGTGGGGTTGGCTAGCACAGTTTTGGAAATGATTCACATGAGATTACTCCACTTCTATATGGGTAAGTCTCCTTTGACATTAGTAGGACCATTCCATGTTTTATGGGGATGGATCGCCACTCACTTCTGGACATATGCTATTCCAAATGGAATACTGATTCCCAGAAGTTCTTTCAGGACATCTGTTCAGGAATTCTCTGGAATTTTCCCTTTGTACCTCAATGCTTATGATATTAGGACAAGGCTGGGTATGAATACAAAATTCCACTTATTTCCCTATAGAAATCTGCAGATTGGGAAATTTGGTGATGAAGGATCAGCCGGCTTGGAACAATGGTCTTATATGCTGGCCTACAGAGATGGTGTATTGACCACCAGAATTGATGGGGAAATTATATGTGAGGCCTATGCTCCATATCGATTTGTATGCCAATTCATGTTTCTCCAAACAACTGTTTTATCTCCTCCAGTACATGTCAGATCAGAGAAGCATCCAATGGTTTCTCGGAAACTATGGTTGCTAACAATTGTGGACAGGAATGGGGCAGTATTTGACTTACCAAATACTGAAGTGATTTGTAATTTGACCATATGGTATGCTGAAAACTAGATATCATCATATCCTGAGGCCATATTGGATAATCATGTTGACCGGGTTGGGAAGAAGAAGAGAACCATTGTGAAAGAAACAATTCAAGTGGTAGGTGATTCTTCCACTCCTGAAGCTGGTTCACCGAGTTCTTCAACCGAGGCCGATTCATTAGATTCTTAGAAGATACAACATGTGTCAAAATGGCCCCATGCCAAATATAATCCCCCTATCATAATCAATAGAGCCACTCCATCAAATCATGGTGAGTTAATTTATTGAGGAAATATTAATTTCAAGTAACTTTATAAACTAAAAGTTTTCATTCACTTTTTAAAGTTGCAGGATCTAGAATGACATTAAAATCAAAGGCTGTAGGACCCTTATCACGACCTTCTAGTACACCTGCATATCTACGACCAGAGGCCATCCAGACATGGCAGGATGTATACTGCAATACTGAAACTATCTAGTGGAGTTATGTGAAGGGTTATATCTTTCTAGAATAGGGATTTTTCAGGCTCCTGCGAATATTCATTTCAAGGATAACCCTAATGAAGTAAGAACCTATGTAAATGAGTTGAAGGCCTACATATATGCCACCAATGATTCTATCCCTATCACCAAGAGGGTTAAGGAAATGATGGATCATGATGCCACTGATGAGGAGTGGCATGAGTATGTGGCTCTTGATGATTTATGTTTTCTTTCTTTATTTTATTTGCAACTTGATTTCAGTCAAAGCTTTGTTTTTCAAGGAAATTTTTTTCTTCATCTTGCTGCTTGCAAAAACTACTAAGGTTCCTTCTCCACAGTATAGCCTTGGTGGTACTGCCATCGGGGATGTTACTAAATCTCATTGTGAACTAGGAGAGATATCTCTAGTCCAGTAGGTCATAGATGAGGAGTCGCACATGGCTTTCCCCTCTCCCATACAGGTACCCATAATGGAGACTGCTGATACTCCGAAAAAGCCTAGGAAGCAAAAACATCAGAGGAAGAAGACCATAGCTAAACGATTCATTAGTAGTGGTATGTTATTCGGATAATCAGGAGTCCTAAACCATGAAAATATTTCTCATTTTCCTTGGGATTTCATGGGTTTCTTAAATTTCCCCTCTGAGGAAAAGGACTGATCCTCCTTTAAGGACTACAGAGGCTGATATGGAACAATCTCATATTCAAGGTGACTTGGCTGCTCCTGGAGAAGAGCTATAATCTATTCCCAGATTTCCTCTTGCAGCTGTTGCAAGAAGAGAAGAACCTATTTCTGGTAAGTCACCAATGCTTCATAAAAATGTTGAATGAAACACTGACTGACTTCCATTATATGATATTTCTTGTTCAACTCCTGCAATAGAGCTTCTGGCGGCTGTTTCAACAGATGTTGTGATTTTATCTGAAGATGTTGTCTAGGGTTAGGGTTTGCAGGATGTAAGTCATCAAGAAGACACATAAATATCTCCCACTGGTGAGACTAAGCAGGATTCTGAAATATCATTGGATGAAATGATGAATCGTGGCATGTCTTTAGAAGAATTTTATGATCATGCTAAGTTGTCATTTGATTTAAAAGACCTTGGGCACAAGTGTTATCATTTGCCCAGTAAATTTTCTTATAATTTACACATCTAATCATGACTGAAAATAATATGCAGTTCCATACACAGAAGCTGCTGAACTGCCAATGCCTGAAGAGGGCGTGGACATTGATGTCAACATTACCATTGCAGAAACATTAACTCATGTAGAGATAAACCCAATAAACCCTCCTGAGACCCATCATGAAGATCCTGTTGAGACTGGGAAAGATGTGGAGGAGTCTTCTTAGGTATTTGATCTACCGTCGGTTAAGGGATAACAATATTTGTGATTTTACTTAATTTTCAAGACAATCGATAATTTTTTATCCTTTGAAGTTAACCAAATATTTCAATTAATTATGCAGGGCCATCAAATGCAGTGGCTAGATCTGGAGGTGAGTACTCAGCCACTGCCCCAACAGGAATTGAATGCGATGAAGCGCAGGTCAGGGGGGAAGGAGAATAACAGGGCACTTCTTTAAGTGCATTAATCCCGGATTATATGCCCCCCATGTGATGATGATGTTGAATCAGACCCAGAGGTGCTTAAAGCGTTCAGCTTTTCACGACACAAGGTATTGAACAAAATATGGAAAATAATATCTACTGTGCCATTAGAATAGCTATCATCAAATATCCCTCGATTTTCATCCCAGTTTGTCATGCTAGGACTTGGCAGTTTTGGATATGAAAAGATCCATGCCGTGGTGAAACATGTCATCTTTAGGAGGGAGCAGGAGGAAAACTGTCGTGAAGATCTGACCAGGGTAAAACTGTCAATTAACATCGGAGAATTTCAGGCTACGATATCCTAAGATGAGGCTTATTATGCTACCATGATGAAGGAGTTGAAGCATAAAATCAAAGAAAAAGTCGTCCAACAGGTGCAGCTCCAGCAATAGTTAGATGCGGTTAATGGGAACATGATCATCTCAATAATACATTAGAGGGAGCTCAAACGAATGATATAAAAGCCATTGCATATGTCAAGAAGGCACTCCATCATGCTGAGAAGAGTGAATCTGGTCAAGTGCACTAGCTTCAGGTAGCTACTGATGAACCTCAGGATGTTGTACATCAAGTGAAGACTTATGTTGACAGTCTTATGTAATCTCTTGAAAAATAGAAGAGGCTCTAATCTATGGATGTCCCTCTAATTCTTGTGCATCAATGAAGAGTACTTTTATCTTCAATCATTTCTTCTTGTATTCTTTCGCTACCTGCTTTAAATTTTACCTAAGCCAATGGGCCTAGTAAGCATATTTTTATTTTTACTAGGATTAATATAAATAACCATACAAACTTTGAATATATTAATTTCCTAATATTACCTAAATTGTACAAAATGTATGTTTAGTGAGCTGGAACTTGACATTTACTCAGAGTTCCCTTGTCTTTTGTGGGCAGTTTAAAGTCATGCATGTTGGACATAAGGAGGATAATGTTTAAGGTCAAAATAGCTTTGACCAAATGAATTAGAATTGACTCAATTATTTGACAATTTATCTGAAAACATTTTACCATACTCAAGTATGAGGGAAAAAATGTAAACTATGACTTTAGAATATTTGAATCTGAGGAATGATATGAAAAAGTGCTAAAAGGCATCAAAAGAAGTAGTTTCCAAGAATGAAGTTACTATTATTTAAAAAACCCATTAGGTGGTTGAATTATGGAGAGCCACCTAATGGCATTGACTGCATAGTCAAATAAATAACATATTTTGTCTAGGAAGTTTCTTATGTAGACTGTTTATGCAAGGCCGCCTAAGGGCACATGCTGCATAGTCAGGAAAAAGAACTCTCTGAATTTTACTTTCTTAGTACTAAAAAGCCAGTGAACGTTTATGGAGATTCAAATTTTCCAAAGTATAGAGTTTTCTGTATGGAAAAAGGTACATGAATATGGAGAAGATATTTCCAAACAACATTATCAAAGAACTGGATGGATATCACTCCTACGAAGGTCTGACCCAAACATAGGGAATGAGAATATAAGCCGTAGACTTGAAATACATTCAGATCCTGAAAATGGATATGGGAAAAATATGTTAAGGATTGCTATTTTTGAAGATCCCTACATACTGTTATTTCAGACCAATAAGGACAAAAGAGGCTTTCGTCCCAATAATGAAGTTACCAGTATCCGACAAACCCATTAGGGGGTTGAATTATGCAGGGCCATCTAAGGGCATTGGCTGCATAGTCAGATAATAGTATCTTTTTGCTGAAAAATGTGTTATGGATATTGTTTATGTGAGGATGCCTGAGGGTACGTACTGTATAGTCAGATAAAATAACTCTCATAAATTTGACATTTTTCCGATTAAAAGTTAAGAAAAGGGTTATGAAGATCTGAAAATATTTAAGGTTAAGATTATGACACATAAATATGGGTATTGTACAATGAATATAAAGATACATAGATCAATGCTAACCATAATCATGTTGTGCCTGGGTCTAGAATTAAAATATTGGACTTCACTACGTATCCCATAAGGATGGGAATCAAGCCATACATAGTTCTTAAATTACAGTTTAACGTCGTGTGGGCTAAAAGGATTAGAGATCTTAGTTTAGGGTCATAGAGCTTGTACCATTGTATGAAATACATAGTGTGTGTTTTTATGTGGACTTTTCAGCCAAGGGACTGAAAGTGGAATTTGGGGTTAGGTCCAAAATACATGGGGCTGCATTAGGGGGACACTCGAACGTTCATACGTATCCCGTAAGGATGGGAATAAAGCACACGTAGTTCTAGAACTACCCTTGGTACAAATTTGGTTCCTACATGTTAAGGGTGAAAGGGGACTTTAGTACAATGATGGTTTAACCCAAGATAAAAGGTTTGGGCATTTCCATGTATGCACTTAGTATATGAATTGAAACCTAATTTAAAAATCAATGTAAATAATGGTTCCCTCTCATGTGAGGGTATCAAAGAATATTGTAGTTTATTGTCATACTGGAAAAAAGTGTTGTATAGTTTAATGTCGTTTAAAAAGGACAAAAGTGAACCAATGTAGTGATATTGATTCTAGGGGCGGTCTCACGAATCAACATCATATGAGATGGAGTTGAACCGATGAGAAGAGATTGGTTTTGGGCTTAAACCTTGGGAGGTTGCCTACGTACCCATACTGGAAGGCAAGGATCAAAGTCCGCGTAGTTCAATTAAAGAATTAATTAATGATCAAGTTTTTCATGGGGACACCGACCTAAAAATGATGGTGTTGGGACATACACATGTTTATTAGCCCAGAGATAGTGTTAGGGTTGATGTTTTCTCTATGCTCACATGAGTAGTTCTCAGTGTTAGAAACAAGAGGTAGCAACAACCCTAACAATTCACAATTTAATGTCATGTAGTACATATGAAGGGACTATGCAGTCTTAAAGTCTTGTTGTTAGGACTATTGGTGATGCACAGTTTTTTGTCATGTAGCAGGGAAAAAATTCTGTTTAACGTCATGATGGACGTACTAAAGAATTTTATGTAGAGTTTAGCATCATGTAGGTAGGACTATGGGGACAATACTGTTTAATTATTTGTTGGACAAAAAGAGGACTGTGCAGTTTAATGTCATGCATTGGGGAGAAACGAGTACACCATTTAATATCATGTTGGACATATTATGGACTTTTTTACAGTTTAACGTCATGTTGGACGAAAGTGAGAATAGTTTAAGGTCATATTCATGGACCATGGATGATGCAGTTTAACGTCTTTCTAGACGGTGGTGTAGTTTAAGGTCATATCAGACCATTGATGATATATTTTTTGTTTATACAAAATACTTCTTAAAAAATATGGCATTGGTTGGAGTAGTGTTGAGTTCTCCATCCGTTGAGATTAAAGAATTATCTCTATTAGAGTAGACCCTATATATTGAGTAATGTCCTTCCCATTTTGGCTCAAGCTTGGGAGGTTTCCTTCCTAATATCAATGGAGTTCTGAGAACTAATACCAATTCTCCCTAAGTGAATGAACGAAGATGAACTTTTTTGTTAAAAGCTCATGATATTCGACTCTGATAGACTTCCATGTGGTGCAGAGTGCACAGTCGGTTTTCATCAAACTGTTCCAATTAATTCAATCACTTTTGAGATTGTTCATATGTAGATGATTGATCAAAAATGGCATCTCTGAGCGAGGGTAGTTGAACTTCAATTGGCAATACTACTTCTGTTCAATATACCAATGAATATGGATTTCACCATGTTACAATGTGGGTGGTAGTCCGATAAGCCCATAAATAATGAAAGAGTTTATCAGGCCATTATTTCTTATCTTTATCCACCATCTTTTGTAGTATATTTGATAGAGTCATGTTGAATGCTTCTATCGGGCCATTGTCTGTTGCATGATACCGAGATGAATGGTTGGATTTGATGTTGTATTCTTGATACAACTACATCACCTCGGATGAACAATAGTTGGTGCCATTTTCCGTCAATATGGTATGAGGGACACCAAATCTGGTAATGATGTTAGACTTGATGAACTAACAACGCAATTAGATCTTACTTCCTTGGTAGGTATTGCCTCTTCCCATTTGGAAAAGAAGTTAGTAGCAGTTAGAATGTACTTAAACTGCTTGGTCGTAGCCGAAGGGTAAGGTCCCACCACATCCATTCCCCATGTGGAAAATGCCCATGAGAATTTAGCTATATGAAGCAACTTTGGAGGTTGATGAATGAAGTTGGCATGTACTTGTCATGAATGAAACTTCTTTGTGAAATCAACACAATCTTGTATCATTGAAGGCCAAAAGTATCCAAGCCTTTGAATCTGATCAGACAGTATATTTCCAGACTAGTGGGCACCATAGACTCCTTCATGAACTTATTTCATGACAACCATTGTCTCCTCACCATCAATGCATCTGAAGATAACTCCATCAAAACCATGTTTGTAGATAATTTTCACTAGGTGATCTGGTCTATCATGAAGAGTAAAATTGACCACACATGCCGGAATTGTTCTTTTTCAGCTCTATCAGGTGGAAGTGTTCCATTTTGAAGGTATTACATGATAGGTGACATCCATCCTGTAGTATGACCATACAGTTTTGGAATGGTACTAATTTCATTAATTTCATCTGTTCTGATTCGAACATAAGGTGAAATTGAATGATGGTGGGAAATACTGATGGTTGTCTCGTCCCGATTTGGTTCTTCCAGAGATGTGGCTATATTAGCTAGGGCATCAGCTTGAGCATTTTGTGATATTGGGACATAAGAAAATATCGTCTCCGAAGGGAATTCCACCATTAACTCTCTGACATAATCATACAAAGGGATTAGTTATTCTTTTCTAATGGCATAATACCCATTCGCTTGTTTGATTACCAGGTCAGAATCACCTTTCACCTTTAAGTGATTCACATGTTCTTAAAGCGCTAATTCCAACCCTACGATGAGAGCTTGTAATTCTGCTTCATTATTGGTACCACCTTCCCATAATAAGAAGGAATAATGTAACACTGCCTTTTCTAGAGAAATGATCACAATTCCTAAACCAACTTTTTTGAATTTAGGATTTTCTATTTTCCACCATGTTGGACTTATGGAAGCACCATCAAAATATATTTCCCATGCTTGAGGAATTTCTTGAATAGAGAAGACATCCTCATCAGGGAGTTCAATATCTGAAGATGTGTCTTCCATTGAAGGGTGTTCAGCCATGAAATTAGCTAGAGCATGGCCCTTTATCGCCTTTTGAGACACATACTGAATGTAGAATTACTGCAAAATAACTGCCCACCTTGCCAGACATCCTGTAAGCATTAGACGCCTAAGGATGAATTTGAACGAGTTATTGCGAGATACCAATTGGACCTCGTGATGTTGCAGGTAGTGTCTCAACTTCTGAACTACAACGATTAATGCCAGGAATCACTTCTCAATACTGGTATTCCGGGTTTTTGCTTTAAGAATAGTTTGGCTGAGATAGTAGAGGTTGTTTTCAATCCCAGCATCATTCTTTTGAGCAATAAAGGCACCCAATGATCTCTCTAGAGCTATCACGTGGAGGATAAGTGGTCTTCCTTCTATAGGTGGCATGTGTACTGGTGGACTCAATAGTTATTTTTTTGAGAATATCGAATGATTCTTGACATTCTTTAGTCCACTGGTAAGTGACTCCCTTCTTCATCAATTTGGGTAAGTGTAAAATTTTTCTTGCCAAATTGGCGATGAAAATCCGAATATAGTCTAAGTTTCTTTAAAGGCATCTTAATTATTTCAAATTTAGAGAAGGTGTCATACCACAGATTGACTTGGCCTTCTCAGGATAGACTTCAACACCACGATGTCCTACAACAAATCTGAGAAATTTTCCTAAGGTGACCCCAAAAGCACAATTTAAGGGGTTCATCTTCAAATTATGTTGTCGAAGCTTGCTGAATATGACTTCCAAATCAGCCATGTGATTAGAAAGATGTTTGGATTTAACCACCAAATCATCAACATAACATTAAAAAAACTTCCCTATGAAGGGTTTGAAGATACAATGCATGGCACGCTAATATGTTGCACCTGCATTCTTTAAACCAAAAGGCATTACCCGGTAGCAAAACACACCCTAAGGGGCTCTGAAGTCTATGGATCCTCATCTTCTGGGGACATTCGGAACTGATTATATCTAGACTATCTATCCCTAAATTAAAGTGCTTCATATCCAGCTCTTGTATCAATTAAAAGTTCTGTAATCAGAACTGGGAAATCATCCATAGGACTATGTTGATTAAGATCTCTGATATCGATGCAAACTCTAATTTTTCCGTTCTTCATTTTTACCAGTAAAATATTATCCAACCACTTGGGATATTTAACTTCTCTGACAAAGCTAGATTTGATGAGCTTATCAACTTCAGCCTCAATTTTGGAAGCATAAGTTGGGTGTGTTCTTCTCGCGGGTTGCTTAAATCCTCTATGTTCTTATGGTAAACACAAATGATGAGTAGCAATATCAGGATCAAGCCCGGGTATTTCTGTATCGTTCCAAGAAAATATGTCTCGACTTTTCTTAACAAAAGAAATATACAACTCTTGATCTTCAAGATTCATGGCCACACTGATTAAAGTGGGGCATGGATCTTCTTTTGTACCCAGATTTATTTCTCTGAGTTCAACCAGAGTCGTAGAGATACCCTCTTCAAATGATGGAGGAGCATCTTTAAGATATTCCTCTTCTTCTTCTTCATGTGTTATTTCTTCAGTTTCTACTTGCATAGTAGATTATAAAGAAGAATTTTCATGATCAGAAGAGATGTCAAAATTTGCACATCTTGAAGAAGAAGATTCCATTTCCGAACCAATTGATGATGAAGGGTCTTCCCTGGGAAATAAAGAGGAGATGATGGATTGATAATCGACATCATTGTCCCCCTTCAATGTTTCTATAACTTCTTCTAGCCTAATTGGCGAAGTATAGACTTGTTGGATTTCAACAGATGAAATGAAGACGTCATCATTTGGGCTTTCATCACTGCTTGGAGGATCACCATTTTCTCCCATGTTGTCTAGCTCGATTATCGTAACTGACATTATGGGTCATTCAATAAGAGTATTTTGATTTGGGTCTATCCTGTCAATTTGACTGATAGGAAACACATTATCTGTACTCACAAGCGCAAATGGATTTACTGGATTCTTCTCCAATCCATACGGAGCATTAACTTTGGTAATCTCTTTTGTTATGGATTTCTCCCTTCCCTTCATGTGATAGAATTAGGCCTCAATGTATTGAGGCTCACATGTCTTGAATGGGGCCTTATCACCATATAATGTCCCAACATGACCATCGAAACAATATTTGAGTAATTGATGGTATGATGAAAGGATAGTTGCATGTTGATGTAGCCAGGGTATTCCAAGCAAGATGTTGAAAGCTGAGTCTTTATCAACAACCATGAAATCTTAATTGGATACAAGATCTCCAAACTGAGTTCTGATTGTATCTTCGCCCAATGGTTCTTGTTCATTTTTATCATATCCTTGTAACATCATGGTAGAAAGAGATAAATCAAATTCTATGAGGCCCAATCGACGAAGTGTACGAATGGGCATGAGGTTGACTCCTAAACCATTGTCAATGAAAGATCTTTGGAAATATACACCATTGACCATGCCAGATAAGAAAAAAAATCTAATATGACCATTCACAACATCATCTTCATCTTCATCAGTAAAAAATATTATTGCATGGAATTCTGCCAGATTATTCTCTATGTGATAGACTTCAGCAGCAACAATTTCAGTTTCAAACTCCTGAGGACTTGACAAAGCCTCGATAAGTGCTTCTTGAAGATATTTTGATAGATTCAATGAATGCAGAATTGATAACTTCGATGGAAATTGGGCCAAGTGTTTCAATACATCATACTTTTGATCTGGAGGATTGTGTTTCCCAACAGGAATATGTGGTTTAGTAGGTACCTTGGAAGTATATTATTTGGAAGTTGATGCATCTTGTATTGGGATAAGAGTTGGAAATATTCTTAGTTTTAGAATATTAGACCGATTAGATCCATTTACATGCTGAGAGGAAGAAGATGGAACCTTCAACTAGTCTTCCAAAATAAATGTACCAGGACGGAATTTTCTATTGGTAGAAGAACTTGCTTGTTCTTTATGAGCTCGATGAAGGGTTCTACCATGATTTTCTTCCGCATACACAGTTCAAGTAGGGGTAGAATTTGAATATTGGTTTCTGAAAGATCCATGTCTTCCCCTATATCATGAGCCTCCAGAACATCCTCTGATTCCCCTATTTGATACAGGGAATTCAGGCTCATCGAAATCGAAACTGCGATTGGCATATGGATCAGTTAATTGAATCATATTAACAAAACTGAAGATTAACTCTTCATATAATGAATACTCTACATGATTAGCATATTTAAGTTGTGCCGTTTGGTGGGGCGGTGCCCGTGGAATTGAAGTAGATGGCATGAAGTCTGCTAGTGTCAAAGACAACTTAGGCTTTGACACATACTCATCCTCTTCTAGTTCTTTTTCTTTCTTTGAATCATGCCGTTTATTTGAGGACTTTACCTCTGATGAAGTGGGTTTGGATGCAACATTCATGGCCAAAGACACAATCAGTTTCTTTAATTGTGTTCGAAAAATAGCTGGATTTCAGTTGATTGTTTTTCTGACCATCCAATCATCATATTTTTGTGAATTTTTTCTTTTGACTTCTTGCCATCCTCCTTCCTCCTCTAGAACGATAGCAGTAACCCAAGCTACCTGAGCTGATGAACCATTCAGTTTGACTTGTCCCGACTCGACCATCTTTTACAGGAGGTCTTTGAAGACAAAACCCTCCTAGATGGGATGCCCCAACATTTGATGAAAAGGGAAATTATTGGGACGGTCTTCATCTCCTTCCTTGTTTGGAATTACAAGAGATTTATCCTTAGCCTGTATAAAGGAATCTTCAATCTGCTGAGAGATTCAAGTAAGGTCTTGAAACCCTCCTATGCATTTCACAGGGATCAACGTCTTGTGTAATTCGTCACGCATATTTTCCACATATATTGGTAATAATTCCTCTTGGGGGAGTGCTAAGCATAGGAAATATGTCAATCCCTTCCAGCGAGCAATGAAATTTAAGACCCATTCATTCTCACTTTTCTTATAGTTTATAAGATCGAAAATTGTTTTCATTGGCAATGTTGAGTTGAACCGATGAAGGAATTTTTTGCAAAGATCCTTCCATCTGGAAATTGACCATGATTGCAAGCTTGTATAACAGAAAAAGTATGGTCCTTGCAATGTCCATATGAAGCATCTAAGTTTTAATACTTCTTGCTGCTCCAGAGTTCCCATAATAGGATCACAACAAGACACGTAATGCATCAAATACTGTTCAGGGTTGCCTGATCCATGGAAAATAGGGAATATAGTGTTTCCAAAACTGGATGGAGGAGAGATTTAATCTACCCATTCAAGGTAAAAAAACTTTATGGTTGACCCTGCGCATGTTTCCCTTCCATAGTTTCTAATCGAGCTATTAATGACTCAATGGTGGTTATTAACTTTTGAGACACATACGGTTGAACTTGGACTTGGGTAGGTGCAACTATTGGAGCTTGGACAGATGTGGTGGTTGGTGCGGCAACTGATGGTAGCACTACCAACTGTTGCTGCACTTGACCAATAGGATTAGTCCTATGAGGGTGTACTGATAGAGGAGGATATTATTGATCCATCTCAGTAGCTGCAACAAATTCCCTTGGCTGACTAACTCCAGCACTCTTAGGAGGAAGACTACCCTAAAGTAATTCTGCATTCAACCTCCTTAATTCCTTCATTTATTCCTCCTGTTGTGCAACCCTTTACTCTAGTGAGAGCGATTGACCTTCTCCAGAGGAAGAATATGTAACCTGATTCTTTCCCATCCCTTTTTTGGATTCTTTTTGGATAGGGGGATGTGGGTTAAATGGAGGATTACCTAGGTTCTGAGTAATCCTTTGATTTTGTGTACGCACACCTTCTTCATTTGTTTCAGTGCGTACATATTCTTGAGAAAGAACCTCTTCATCTAAGTCCCCTGAGTGAGCCTCATATAGTGTATCAACAACAATGACACTGATTACATTGATTGATTCATAACACATCGCATCCCTTCTATCAGCATTTCTGTGATATTGTCTTCTTCCATGTATTTGATGAGACATTGCCTTTTGTTGATTCGATCCCTCATGAACTTCTTGACAAACCGTAATTTGGAGAGAATATCCTGATAAGTTGGATCTTCGTTCCTATTGAGGCTTCCTCCCCAATAGAGAAAAGTCTGACTTTCTCTGAAGAGGGGATTGATGATTTGAAAAAGTCCCTAGTCCGGTGGACTGAGGCTGTTCCTGTTGTTCTCGCTCAACTCCTCGAATCCTATTTGTTGATTCTGAGGGTTGTTTTAAAAGAGTCACCTATCTGGAAAGCTGGGGTGGATCTTGACATGCTATGTATGAGACTTTCTTAAAAGCTCTCCTGATCTTGAGAAACTCAGTCTGGATATTAGCTGGATGCATTAACCAGTATCCACTTTTATCACTTGGTTCAAAAGACCGTTGGATGGTTTCTAAAACTTCTTTCACTTGATGATGTTCTTTATCTATATGGGAGGAATGTTCAATATTCTTGTTTTCATGATGTAGGAGTAATTCAACAACTTGTTCTCTGTATGCCTGATTTTGAGAGGAACTAGTTGAAGCCTGTTCTTGAGAAAAATTTTGATTACAAACAAAGCCTATTGACTGTTGTCGGCCATGGACAATAACATTGCATGAGACCATTTTCGGCGGGCTTTGCTAACTTGAGAGCACTTTGAAATAGAGCGCTCCATGAACACCCCATCCTCTGACATGAAAACTAGATGGGTCATTGGAAATTTACTGACACAATCTTCTTAGTGTGCCATGGCATTAACGTTAAAGGGCTCTCTGTTGCTTTTCAGCCCTCGGATATTGAGATACTGATAGAGATTCCAAATCAATATGAAGTTGTAACCCTTATATTATCATTAGATTATTTTCATACTCATCATAAGATAAAACATTCTTCTTCAAATGAAAAAGTGTTTTCCATATGTTGAGACAAAAATCATGAATTCCATCTTCCATCAACATCATTGGAATGTCATAGTGAGAGTCAGCCAGAGGCCAAAACATGACTGGTACATCACCTTTTTCCAGTTGTTTTCTCATGTTCAGCTTTTCTCCTTTATAATTCAAGGAAGATTATTCTACCTGATTTGACCAGAGTTGGTGTTTCCTTGTTTCTTCATCGGATTCATCAAGATTGGTAGAGAAATCATTGATCAAACTAGAATATGCATGACTTAGGGGTGGTTCGGAGAATGAAATACACCCTGGGGTATCTTTTGATTGAGAAAGTATTTCACCTGCTAGCGATGAAGCATCAGACATGACTGGTTTCACATTTTCAAGTGCATCAAGATAAGAGGGCTTTCTCAAAACTACATTGTCCACTACAACATTTCCCATGCAATGTGAATCACTACTACGAAGTGGAATTTCACAGTGAAATTCATCTTCATGGGGAGGAACACCATGACGGGTTACAGCAAAAGATTAGACCTCTTTCTCCTTGGTCTTCTCACCACACAGAGGGTTCCTGTGGCTCTCATCTAAAGATGAAAAATTGAGATCAATCGTATTTTCATGAAGCAAGCCTTCATGAGGAAGTGTCTGTTGAAGACCTTCAGAATTAATGTTCCCACTATTGGGATATGAGGGAGTAGAATCTTGGATTCCAATAGATAATTGTCTTAGGGCTTCATGAACTACAGCATCGAGCAAGACCTTGTTACAGATTAGCTCTTGATCTGTTGACTGTGCTGGGCGGGTCTTATTCTTGGACACCTTTTTACTTGACTTAGAATCCACTTGTTGACGAGAGTGGCTTCTCTGAATAGGTGTATGTGCCAGATCAAGAGAGATGGCCAATTTAGGCTAACGATCTCCACTCAAATAAGGTGCATGGTCCTGACTTGGTTGTCCGTATGATATGGGGGAGTTTTCCCCACAAGCCTCTTGGACAGGAACAGATGTGTGTGTTGTTCCTGAGTGAAATGTTGTTGTGTCACTCCACTGGTTGGTATATATTTATGTGTCTTTCCCTGAGATGTCGCTGAAGTTGTTATAATATCCTGACATGCATCTAGAATATGAGTAGGGATTTTCTTCTTCTCTTTCACAATTGATAGAATATGCTTTGTGACTTCAGCTGCTATAATGGGGATATACGTCCATTGCATGCTTGGAGTAGGTGTATGTTCATGCTCCTTTCCTCCTTTTACTGTCAGTGAACACTAAAAGTTTTCAAGTGTGAGGGTAGAGAGTTGAGTATGCCTCTTGTTTATGGCAGGAGCTTTCCGAATGACTTCTCTATGTGCTACCAAGATAGACTGTTGGTAGTCTTGATTAATACTAGCAGGTGTATGAGACTGCTGATTTCACTTCGACAAATGTCGTTGATGTGATCCCCCATTTGTAGTTAGACAAGCCTTCTGACTAGTTGATGATGTATAAATAGGTGTATGTTCCTGCCTACAGTACTCTGCCAGAATTTCTTGGAAGGATTGGCGTGATGCTGGCAGACGAGTCTGCTGGACATCAGAATTAAAATGGGTAGGTGTGTGTCCCAGATCATTTGTTTCCACCATGTTAGGTTGGGGGACCTCTATGGAGATGGAAGAGATGATAACCTGCTCATTGTTAACTGGATTTCACCTCTAGCGATTCGTCTTGCCTACTCGGGTTCGAAGAACCTGAGCCGAACGCCTGCAGTCGACAACCTCATCATGTTGAGGGTGAACTGCTGCATGATTCTGGCGGCGATTGTTGATGGGAGCACTTAGTAAGGACTCCTAATTCCTTGAATTAAGGACCGGAGAGACCTGCTCATTAACCTCCCTATAATATGGGAGTGAATGGTGATTGTGTTCTGGGGATAACGACCCGAAACGGTTGGAGACAGTGGGTAGCACTTCCTACTTCATGATCACTGGTCATCGTTGTTTTGATGACTGGTGCGTGTTTGTTCACTTGGAGGTCTTTTCGGGCAGCCTCCAGAGTTGGGATGGTACCTGTTGACGGTACTCTTTAACCAACACATTTGATACCCAGCATTTAAGACGCTGAGTAGGTGATGTCATCCTTAGAGCGAAGGAAGATCCAGCAGGAGTAGGAGCAGTGGCATTTGCAGCAGCAGTATTCACAGGTGTGAACTTGAGAGCAGCCATTCTAGAAATGCAGAAGATCTTGGAAAAGAGTACCTATTTGATATAACAGACGTAATCAAGATAAATTCAGCAACTATATCTTTTGGATGAGCACATATGTTATTTATTTATTTGTTGGCCCCCTCATTGAGTTTTAAATAGGGGCCTAAAAATAGGTAAAACATTATATTAACTTGGTTAAGGATTCACGTCGGGTTCACCATTTGTTTTCCCTCAGAATTCTGGGATGACCTCGTTGACTGAAGGTTCAAACATTCCAATAGGTTTCTAATAGGATTGTTCATAGAACCGAAAACATCCAATGATTCTACATCCATTTCGACCTACTTTCCAATGGTAGGTGCTTATTAGTTTGAGGAATGATGAGGCTCAGGAATTTTCATAGGTCGAGAGGATGGGAGGTCGGACTCATCACACCTTTTTTAGGGTAATTATTGTCTACTCTAGGACTCTCTATATATATTTAAGTTATGTTCGTGAATCCTTATTACATTACCAAGAATAAAATGAGATTTCCTATAGATATGACAATCAATGATTAAATATGTAGGAAATTTAGAGAATCATTTATATGTATTCGAGGTTATTCATCGATATAGAATCATCTATATTTATTAGAGATTCTTGGTCAATGGTATCCTTCGACACATTTATAAAGAAGTATCTTCGTCATTATGATGACCATACTGGTTTTAAAGACACTCAGTGGGGCACTTGATGTTTATTGTCATTCAGAAGGACATGGATTATTTCATATTTGAGATCGAACCCGCAGATGGGCTACCTACGTATCCTATGTTTAAAAAAAGTAATCAGAACCCACGTAGTTCGAGTAAGGGAGTATGATGTTTATGATTGATTGCTCAAAGAAGGATTTCATAATTAATTTTACACTCTAAGCTCATGTGAGTCATGGTCGGTGTGAGAAACAATTGGTATTGGTAATAATCAGAGAATGTTGCCATGAAAGATGCAATCATAAGAAATAATGTGGAAGTTATGTATGTATGACTTCCCAGATAAATAAAGATTATGATTTACATTAAAGAAGAAATCCAGGAACATGGTCCATAAAGGTATATGTGCTTTATGTAGATTTGAATACTCTAACTTGGGTCTTACTCCTAAAAAGGAGGCCCAAATTAGGAGAAGATTTATGATTGGGTTTTACACGTGAGAAGGAATCCCAGATCAAAGGTAAATTACGACTGGTTAAGAAAAATTAAGATTGTGGCTTACTCCTGAAAAGGACGCCTAGGTTAATGAGTTCTATCATCTAAAAGGATGAGGTTGAATGAATGAAATCTCAATATTTAGTGACATAAATATGTGTAAATCAATATTTTTTGAGTGATATTCCACAGAATTCTTTTCAGATAAGGAATTCATGTCAAGAAATCATGCCATAAATGGCTTTGAAGAGTTTCTTGAAGACTGAATCTTGAATAAGAGAGGTGGAATGGCTTAATATGGGTGAAATTGGCAAGAAGGGAACCCAAAAAGGTATGGGCGCGTAGGTACTGCATGGATGCACAAGTCCTGGTCGTGCAGGTATACCTGTACAACACATGGGTACTTGCGCGACGGTTAACCAGTAGGGTAATACTTGAGAGACTCTTGGTTAAAGCCTTTAGAATCATCTTGAGGTTCTTTAGAATAGAGGAGCGCAAGTTCTATTGAAGGAGTTAGGAGGCACGCAAGTGTGGCCATTTCCCATAAGGGTTGGCCACTCAGGTGCGAATGTCTTGATGAGTTTCAACACTTGGGCCTTCCTCCCCCTCTTTAGATCTTCCGTTCTAGGTATGGAAATACCATATAAGTGTTTCAGAAGCTTTGAGAAGAAACTAGGGCACCGAGATCTCAAATCTATGTTTCTGAAAAAATTCATCCCAAAATGGGGGGCCCACAGGGTCTATTTATAGGCTGGAGAAGACCCCAGGCGGTTATCACTTAGGGTGCACATGTGTACAAGCATGACCATTGTGGCGCGCAAGTGTACTTGGGCGATCATCGTAGAACTTGCGCGACCCTTGTGTAACATTCTTCTTATTGTTTCCTTTGTCAATTTTTGATATTTTTATAAAGGTTAAATCACATTGAGTTAAGATAATCCCCATTTCCAATCTTTATATTTTGTGACGAAAGGAGCGTCAACAAGTGGTTTGAGGAATTGGATAGAAATGGTCTCCTTTTACAAGGTGTAGGATGGTCTTTTTAAGAAAGTGTGAACATATTATTTTATTATATAATGTTATTCAGTTTCTGAAGGTAAAAAAATCATTAAAGTTGAAGATAAGAATACTAATAATCGAAATAAAATCATTAAATAAGAATTGGAGTTGTTTTGGATAATATTGTAATCATTATAATCTTATTTATTTAAATCATTAATTAATGAGGTAAACACTACATCATTATTGTGTCAAAAATAATATAATTTATTTGATGTCAGAAAATTATAAAAAATAACATTGATGAGGGAAATATTTTTAGCTTTCTAACAAATATTTATTGTCGAAATAAACATATATAACAGTATCTAATAATTAATTTACAAAGAGATATTTTTTTATGTCATTTTTTAATTAATTTAAATTAATTAATCAAAAATGTAATTTTCATTCATAAGGGGCTCCATGGAGTCCCAAAATAGACCCAAAGATTCCCATGGTCGGACATGACTAATATAATAGAGTTAGTAAACGTTTAAGGGTAATTTTATTTTATTATAATATTATTTTTTACCATTATTTACCTGATTTACCCTTTAACGACTGTAAATAAAATATTTACTGAAATAAATATTTAATATTTCTAAAAACAGAAGATACCTATTTACACAATTTGGCCCTCCTGATTCCATATATGGAATCCATTTTTCCAAATTCAAAACACATAAGTGGAAGAAATTAATTTAAAAATAATTCCTACTGTCAAAATAAATAGCGTGTTTTTAAGAAACAATAACTATCAAAAAATTGATACTTGTTTATGTCCAATTTCAAAGTGAAATTAATTATAATAACCAAAATTGGATTAAATGGTAAAAATATATTATAATTAATAATTAAAACTAATTAAAAAGATAATATAACCATATAAACAATTATATTAAAAAGTAGTTTTTAATTAAAATACAATATTTTCACTATTCATTAAAAATGAACTTTATCGGAAAAATTCCAAAAATTTACAGAAAGTAAATATTTATGTCCCCATTCTGAATAAGGATTTTATTTGGTCAATTGGAATGTATTAAAGTGACCAAAACTATATTTTATGAGGTTTCTCCATTAAAAGGTGATAAATCAACCATTTAATTTAAAGTATGCTTAAAATTAGAATCATTCACATTTTCAGCCTCTAACATTTAATTAGATAAATGAAAATACATTTAGCAATCATGTATAATCATATTTTAGTTAGTTTAGTCCATTCCTGCCAATAAATTGGCTAGGAGTTAACTATTATTTAAAATAATAATATAATATTATTAGTGTGCGACGTATGATTTCAAAGAATCATGTTCTTGCGTATCAGGTTGGCTATCGAACATAGAAACCCTTTTCAAGTAAAATTAATGTTAAATTCACAAATATTAATAAATATGGAAATCTATTATTCTTCATTTACCTAGGATTTTATTGTTATAATTATTCAGTAGAATATCACAATATATCCAATATTGTAGAAATTTTATGTGGATAACAGCTGACATTCCATAGATCATGATGTTGGTGTAGATTTTTTTTAATTAATCTCACCATTGATGATGTTTATGAAATTTGAGAAGAATATGAATCTAATCCATGTGTATATTAGTCTTATTTGGATTCATCTTTCTATCATAATGGTATCCTATCACTTAGAAGTTCCTCCAAACATATCTCAATTCAACGTTGTGTTTTCCGTGACTCTCATGCAGATGTACATACATGAACCTTCACATGTAATAAACTCAAAATTCATACTAGTAGAGAGAAATAATTCTAATAAGGGTAAAGCTATTGAAATTTTGTATCATACATAGAATGTTCTATGAAACAAAACCAATCACTGGGTCAATTTTTTTATTAAATTGCTAGTTAGAAAATTTTATGTGGTAACATGAGAATATTATGATGAAAATATATCCTTATTTATTTTTACCCAGGTGATGAATTTTGAGGGAAAAATTCATTTTTTGGGAGGTCTAATGTAACACGTTGAGTATTTATGGACATCTTTTAATAAATTAAATTGTCATTTATTTCTTACAATTCACTAAAAAAAAATTAAATTCACATGTCACGTAATTTTTATATGTAAGAAAGAATAGAAACCTGGCGTAATATACATGGAGCATCAACATGGCATACTTTACTGACAACAGCAATGTTTCTACGAAATATAATTTTATTGTTATAATCATTTAAACAATATAATTATAACATATTAGTTAAAATTTTTAATACAAATAGAAATAAAAAATTTGCCAATAATTTATATAATTTTTTAATATAAATATATAATTTTGATAATGAAAGGTGTTATTTTTTTTGCATAAAGTCCTTATTTGTTTAAAAATATAGTTTTCTCAGATGGACTTCATTTAATTTTATCCTATAAAAAATAATCAAATTCATATTATACACTTTTAGAAATAATTTTTTTTAAATAGGCATATTTTTTAAATTTATAATTTCAAAATTATATTAAGATGAATTTTTGGGTTTTTATGATAAATATCATTTTTTGATGAATAGTGAAAATAAAACATTTTACTGAATAACTTCTTTTTTTTAATTATTATTAATGATAAATTATGAATTAAATTTTTTTTAACATCACATTATATAAATTTTTCATATTTAAATAATTTTTTTCATTATAAACAATTTAAATTTAAAAGTTAATATAAAAACATAATATTCACTTGAACATTTTCTAACATTAAAAAACTATTATTTCATCATGTATGTGGGATTTCAATTAATGTAAATTTTAACACTAATATCAATTTAATTTAAAAAAGTATATGAAAAACTATTAATCTCTATAACATATAGAGTCAAATAAGGTTAACTTACTTTTTATTACAAAAAATATTAGTAGTTTTTATTAAAAATAATCCCAGTGATTAAAAGTATATAAATCTTATCTAGGAACTAAACCATATTCTTACGCAACCAATTGACACATCCACTTTATAATAACCCATTTTATGGAATTGATTCACCAACAAATCTTCCATTCTATAATTATTTTGGATTGGTATGACTTTTTTAGGTTCGAACATGTGTGCAATTAAATAATTTTTAAAAAAATTCCAAATGAGTACATTTATTTTTCTATAAAGGCCACCACCTCTCCAACTTTGTCACACATCTAAAACATATTTTTTTCATTAAATATCTACCCAATATACATCCTAGAAAGACCACATTACTCAAATAATCCATCCATTGGGAATAAATAAATAGAAGGATTTTTTAGGCATAAATAAAGTAGTCAAACAATTAATAGCTAATGTCTTCTCTCAAGTCATTATTATTTTTTCTATATCCACACCATGAACAGACATTATTCAATATTATATAACAATAATTTTATTATTAATATACTAGTATTTTTTATTATATATTTAATCATACACATACACACACCTCTATCCAATGAATAAAAAATGTGATGTTTATGTGTACGACATTATACCACCTCACTAAATGATGATTGTCCAATTTTCATTACTATTTTTATAGTGTATATTATGAGGGACTCTCTATTTATATTCCTTATATATTATATTTATTAATTATTTAATATTAATTATTCATTTTAAAAAAACATGTCTTTTTTAATTTTTATTTGGTTTTAATATGTTAATTTCATTTGAGGATGTGTGGACTACCACCCTCTCAAAGGTGTATGATTTATTCATAATATACGTTGATTGTATTAAAGATGATTTTTGTTGATATATATGAAATATATTATTCCATAAAATTACTATACTACTGATATATATATTCATATTTATACATATATTTCTTTTACTATATTTTATTTAACACGAATGATATAGATAAATAGTGTTCATTCATACGTACAACAAAATGTCTTCCCGAACAGTTTATTCCATTTCATACTTATATATAATATAGATTATTATAATAAAAATATAATGAATATATGGGATATTCATATCTTGGATTACATTTTGAAAATCATGATATATTTTAAAATAATAAATATATAACAAATTAATAGACAAACAAATAATAATTAAAATATTACTTGAAATGATACCTTAACATACAATTATTAACAAGAGGGTAATATAAGGTCATTATAAAACCATATATATTGGAATATTATTATGTTAAAGAGGTATCCTAAATTTATATTTAATATACATGTGGTTTAAATGAGTACAATGATAGTCAAGAGGCAAGGTTAGGGGAGTGTATGATCCCAAGTTAACATGTTATAAGAGATTATTGAGAAAACATTGACATTAATTCAATATTTTTAATGTTTATGCATCCATTGATGAAATATTATAATTAATAACTCATGAGAACTCATGATTTTTGTTTTCAACTATTTATCTAGGGGAACCTAAGGTATTATTACTATTTTTTACATACGATAAATACATTGATTAAAATCTTAATTTCACTATCTTTGTTATGAAAACTATAATAATGAAAAACAATGTTTTAAAAAAAATCTAAAATGGTTTCCACAGTTATTTCAAATGATTATTCAATCCAAATTTTTAGTGAAACTTATTTTAAAAATATTTTATTTTTTCAATGTTTCTTTTATAACATTTCAATTATATTTTCAAGGAAAAAAATTCTCCGATTAGGTTATATGTTTTAAAAAATCAATATAAGAATAATATTGTCATTAAGAAATGTTTCTAAATGTCATTGAAAATTATTTACCATCCATGATAACATATTTTGGTGTTATTCATTTCTTGTTGGAAAAATTATTCAATGATTCCATTAATTTTATTTCTTTAAATATATTATTTTATTCGGAAATGATATTGATCAAAACCATTTCACATTTCATTGGTTATATGTTTTCAAAACCCAATTCTTAGGAAGGGTTATGTTTAGGATGAAATATTTATGAAAAATGTCACTTTACATATGTTATGAAATGGGTACATGTTCATAATACACATTTCATTTCATGGGTCATTATGTTATTATTTATGATATTGTATAAAATGTATAAATGATATCACTTTGATATGGGTGGGACATTTATCTCCTTCCAAATTATTGGGTGAATATTTATATCTCATGATATAAACTAATATGGTCTTGGTAAAAACACTAACTACAATGATTCCATGACATGTGAATGCATAATACTAATATGATTATGGGAGTGATTCATGATTACCATGATTGTATGGGGATTGAACCCATACTACCATGATGGTCATGGTTGCAGTGCTTTGAATATGTTGGAAATAATTTTTTCTCCCTATGTGTCTACCACAATTCAATGTTATATTGAAAAGTTATGCTTTCCTTATTTATGTTCATTATTTCTTAATGAATAACATATTATTAACTGGAAATATGTATTCCATGATTCATGTATTTTACATTTTAAATACAGGGTATAATCTTCTATATTCCTGATGATGTTCTCATGCCCTTATTCTGTTGATTATAATTACATATCATCTTTTTCTACCCTCACCAGGCATTCTACCGCACCCTATTTTATTTTTCCTTCCTAATTTTATGAAGAAATGTATTATTTTTTATGTGTATAAGATGGTTTAAGGCCATGAATAACCTATAGGGTTATCATATAGAACACTTTTAAATGAGTGTTTATGGTTCCCTCTTTTCAAAGGGTCTATACTAGTACGATCATTGGGTATCTGTCTGTATATTGTTTTCTGTATTTTGAAAATATTATCTAATGTTAATGTGTTAAAAGGTAGGTCATCTATATCAAAAAAATTTAATCTTCATGAAAAGAATATTCATCTACTTTTGAGTACTCACATATAGTACTTTATTTACTATGTGTCCTATCATAGTACATTATCCAAACACAAAACATTATTAATTAATATAATTATATCACATCATGGTTCTCAGAATAGAGGGGAACTAATATTAACATATCAATGTCACATATAATATTAGAGATTTATTATAAAAGAGTAATTCCAAACAATGAAAAATAAACAATAATCAATTTTATTAATATTCAATACAATTATTATACATTAAATGAAAGAAAAAATACTTTGTTCTTCAAAAAATCCAAATAAATAATTTGTTCAAGGTATTGTATAAGCATGAGGTGGTGGGTGATATATTAAAATTTATTTTGTTAATACCTTCCAAAAACAAAGACTGAGAATCATGCACGTAAAATTATAATTAATTTATTTAATATATTGATAAAATAAATGCCTATACCTCAATACATTTTTCGTTGATGTATTTCTATCATCCAAAAATTCCCTTTAAAATTCCCTTCATATCAATATGGTAATAAAAAGATAAAATCATTGTAGTAGTGATCCACATGTGCACCAATTATATTTGAGAAAAACCAATCCACAAATATGTTTTAGCTTGGTGATTTGAATGTCATACATTTTTCATTCATTATCACTCAATATTTGGTCTTGAAGATATATGACAAAAATATATCATTATTGAGTGGGAGTGAGAATAAGGATTCAAGAGATAATTCATTATGCACCAAAATTATTTATTTTCAATTTTCAAATAAAATATCCAATAGACATGATTTTATATTTTAGATTTAGCATTTAAGTAAAAATATTATTTAATTTAATGTTATCCATTAAATAGTTTTTTTAAACATTTATCACACCCATTAAAAAAAATAAAAATATAATTATTATTATATTATGTTGCACACCAGTTTACATAATAAAAATATTTATCATCAACCATGTTCATTATTATTTTTCATGAGAAATTATCAGGGTCAATTCAAACTATTTCATATTTTATTGAGCAACCAAATAAATATTTTATTAATAAAAATATATTTTATTCAGAATATATAAAATAGATATATTTAAATTTTTCGGATAAAAAAAATATTTTATTCAGAATAATATGAATAAATATTTTACATTAATTCACATAATCATATAAATTATTTATTAATAAACATACAATTATTTCATACCATATTATTATTCGTGATACCAAAAATGAATAAAATTATTCCATAGTCTTGAAAATAATATTTATAAAAATCAATTAAATTCATTTAAAATTTTATCAATGTCAACAAAAACACATATTGTGTGACCCTCTAGAATTAATTTTCATCAGCATGAGGCAGGCATTCATAAATTCAATGATTTCTTTCTAATAATGGGATAGAGAACCCAAGAGAAGGAACATAATGTCATAACAATGACATTCATGTATGAATGCTCATTTTTAAATATAATCCCTTTGTCTATATATTTCATAAAAAAGGTTCCAAATCTGAATCACCAACCTATATGATTGATTCATCATTGCCTGACTGTTTGAAATAAACCTATAGATACACAATGGGATCGTAATTTAGTGAAATGGATCCATTCCAATAAATTGAATGAGATATTAGATTCCAAAAATATGGAAGGTACATGGCCTTACTCAACATATATATTAATGATAGGTCACTAATGACACACCCAACATTTCAAATACCTCTTTGAACTGTCATTATAATAGTCTTTGAAATAATCTTAAGTATATCATTTTTACCATGCATTAATAGTAATCCTAATGTTTATGGAACATCAATAATTGTACCAAATAATAATATTTGATTACACAAATATATATGAATTTATTAGTGGATTTTCTATTCTCAGATTATTTTTTGTTAGATATTATGAAGTTCAATTTTCATTATTAGCATCCTCATATAATTTCATGTAATTTTACATAAAATTCTATATACAATGTGTATCATCATAGTACATTGTCCAACTATAGGACATTATTAATCTATATTTCCATAGCACATCAAGGTTATCATAATAGTAGATAGATATTATGACATTATAAATGCAACATATACTAAATGTCAATTATTACATTACCTTTATGAATACAAATGAAAAATAAGTATTAATTAGTATTATTAATATTCAATACATTTTATATATAAGTAATAAATGTTAAAATTGTTGTATTAAAGAACTCAACTAAAAAACTCCCTCATTGGCACTAGGAAAATTTATAGGACCATCAGTCTACTTGAAATCATATGAATATCATTATTCTACTAGGTCATGTATTTACTAAATGGGTCTAAAATGTGGTCTTTTTTGTAAATAATACTCAATGCAACCACACCACTCTATGAAAATCCTAAAAGAGATGATACTTTGGATGTATGTCCTTGGTTCACTAATGTGACCTTGGATATTTTGAAAGAGACACTAGTACAGTATTATCACAATATAGTGTCATAGGATTATTAATTATAATTGACACATAATAATTCTGGATTATGTTACACATCCATATATATTCATTATCTTCTTTATAAGATGTAATATACTCAAATTCTAATGTAGAATCTATTATAAAATCATTTTTTACGATCTTCTACCTCAAGAAACCTCTATTTAAAAAAATATAGTTTTATTCCATCAAGTCATCTTAATATGTTTGAAGACTATAATCCATATATCTATTATTAATAGTTTTTAATATCCTCTATATCACAAGAACATATCCTTAGTATGCCTTAGATATGTACGGATAGTCTTGACTGTCATAAAAAAATCATCACGATCATATTTATATCACATGTAGAAAAAATAATTTGTTTGATATATTCATTATAATATATATCATAGTATACAAAAATTAAACGCAAATGATGATGTATAGACAATACATTCCATTCTATTTCTTTCCTCATCAGTTTGGGGACACATTTTCTGTGAAATAACGATTCCTTTTGATCCCAAAAACAATTCTCTATTAGACTATTCCAGATTGAATATTTCAATCATCTTACAATGTATATACATATACATTGGTCAAGAAAACTCAAGGTTATAACGTGGTGAATCATGACCCCAATAATATATGCTTCCCTACCCAACATCTTTATCGATCAATTTTTTATATAAAAACACTATAATAGACTTAAGACTAGTATTTAATTTTAAAGGAGAAATATTGCATCAACATTTTCTCTTAAAAAATGACTTCTATGAAAGAAAAATGTATCTAGACACATTTCATAAAATCATTATTTTTGAATCTTACCTCCATTATATCATCAATAAAATTAATTTTTCCTGACCTAGAGGAATTCATTAATCCATAATCAGCTATTTGAAACTTTTATTATATATTGGAAGCATTTTAAGTCATAAAAACTTATAGTTGAGTCATATTGACATTATTATAGATGCCCTTGATAAGTAATATTGTTTTTACAAATAATTTCTCTAATTAATAATCATGTAAATTTGTTTTGAATGATTAATTCTATTGTATTTTATCATTTTAATTGGTGAATTGGATTCATCATAGTCAATTCCTTGATGCTATATAATACCTTTATAATCCCATATTTCCTAATATGTATTGAATTTTCCTAAGAACTTAATCTTGGTATTGAATACCAATTTTAAACCAACCTGATTTTCATCTACATTGGGGTCTACCAATATTAATAAATGGTTTTTGTAAATGGAATAAATTTCATAAATCATGGCCTCCTTCCCCTTTGAATTTTTTTTCACATACTTCTTCCTTATAGGATAAAGATTCATTATTAAAAACTAATAATGATTCATAATAGATGGTAACTAGAAGAACATACCATTCTTGTTCTCTTAAAACATAATTGATAATATTATGAAATTGGGTTTGTGGAACAATTTTTTCTCCCATAAGGATTTCTGGAAATTTTTCCCATACCAAGTCTTGATGTATCTTAATCCTATACATAAAACTAAATCTACCCTTTTCCCACCATATCTTGTTGTGACAAAATTTCCTCTTGAAATCCAGGACATCATTTATCTAAATAATTATTGTCTAAAAGATTATATATGTGTTATTGCTTTGTTTTATTGGGTTACCTCAAAAGATACTTTTTTTGAGATGGGATTTAATCTTTTTACATGAATAGGCCTTATAAAATTGTTCGCAACACAGCACATATAAGTAATACTATGCTAGTTTCATTATATTCCAAAATTGTTATGGAATTCTATATGTTTCCATCATTGGCACTTTAATTTCTATGTATTCTTATGTTTTTAAATCATAATCCCAAATAGATAGTCGAACACTCATATAACTAATTATTGATCTCACAATGTCAAACACATTGTGGTTCTTCCTTTCTCGGACAATATTCCACAGAGGAATATATTGGTGATATAGTTGATATAATTTCCCAAAATCCTTTAAATGATAAAGGAATTCATGATTAAGATATTATCTATTATAGTCTTAGTGGTGTATCTTAATCTTCTTCTCAAGATGGTTCTTAACATCATTATATTATTCCTTTAATTTATCCCTCAAATCAGAATTATAAATTATTTAATAGATATATAATTATCAGTTAAAATAATTTGTAAAAGTTATGAATAATTATTATGAACCCCTTTCCACAACTATAAATGGTACTCAACCATATGTATTAACTAACTGAAGAATACCCTTAGTTATTTCTCCATTCCAATTAAATGGTTCATTATTTATTTATATATTTCAAAATTCACGATATAAACCACATGTGTTTAGTTAAAATGAATCCAAATCTCTATATTACTATATGTTAGTCAATTTCATTTGATTTAAATGAGCTATCTAGTTGTTATAATGTTTCACATGGAATTCATCACATGAAGTAACATTGTTATTGATTTCCATTATATTTTGCAAAACAAAAAGATAAAGACCATTATTTAACTGTACCTTGCCATAAAAAATGAAAACCAAACAAAAGAACCAGCATTTATTTTCAAAATTTATGATAATCAAATTTGTATCAATTATTAATATAGGAATAATATGTTGGAGAATGAAGCCCCATAATTAAAACCCTTCATATAACATATCATTACATTTAACAATGTGTGGATGTAGTTCTTAATAGTTATAGAATCATAATTATATTCCTAGAATGCTCATAAATTAACCTCCCCTTAGTCAATTCTTAAGAATTTACATGTGTCCAATATTATAATACATATGTGGGAAACATAATAAGTATATAATAACCTATTTTTATAAACATATAAATTGAACATGCGACCAAATTAAAATTAATATTATACTTTCTTAATTATCTTGATGTACATTTCCATATGGTGGACCTTCTTTCTTCATGTGAAACGTTAAACATTTAGTACCCTTGATTTCAACATGATAACCTTATTCTTGGAAGGGTGTGAAGATGTTATTTACTTAATTCTCTTAAAATTATATTTATATTTGTTTTCTATATGTATGAAATTATCTTTATTCATTGAATCAATATCTATATAGTGATGGAGATTGGGATTTTATGGAGTACACTTCTTAATTTTTTTCATATGAAAATTGGTTACAACAATGGTGAAGCTCTGATAGAGTGTCACAAAAAACGATATTGGTTCCTAGTTCATTGGGGAGTATAAAACCAAAAAACTCTACATTCTCAATGTAGCCAATGAGATTAACAAAATGTGGCATAGTCAAAGAATCCTCTCCATTATTACTCTGAAAGTGTTTCTTTGATATCTCAAACCATTATATTACATCACCCTCCTAGTAAATACTATTGTGGGGCTCATGAACTCTATACACATACATGTTTTTTGGGACTTACTGAGTTAATTATACATTGAATAATGAATATATTTTTTAAATTAACTGCGTCGATTAAGGTATTTTCATATATATTGAACTATTCATCCATTGCCTCTTTAGTAGCTAGATCGGTCAATAATGATTCAGTCACGTATGATATCCGTTCGAGGTGCATCAATAACCAAAGGCATCTAAATCAATCATGGAGGTTAGTTTTAGTTTGGTTATTTTCATACTTTATTTTTGATTATAGGGATAGTTTCAATGATAAACATTCTACTTTATTCTAAAAGAAATAATAGAATATTGGTATTGATTATCAAGATAATATATTATCATATAATATAAATACAATATTTTTATTAAATCTCAAAAAATATTATGAACTCCCAGTATCCCTCACAATTAAATCAAAATATCTATTTTTTTAACATTATAGTGTAATGTATCCCATTTAAATTTCATAAGAATAAAAATATTTTCTTTGGAAACCATAAGAATGTAATTATGTAGGTGGAATTTCCATTTATATACATGATTCAACATTATCCATTGAGGGAAATTATCTATCATTAAAGTATTATAAGTATTTCCTCAACACATTCCATAAAATTTATATTGAGTAAACAGTTTCCATTAATCTCAAAATTATTTCAGTAAAATCAACCCAAACCTATCATGATAACTTCTTATTTTATGCAAGTTTCATTAATTTTTCCATGTACTAAAATTATTCTTGTTTTAATATTTTTTAATTTAATTGAATTTTTGGTTGAAATTAACAATAGTTTTATACATTTGAATTAATTTATGAATCAATTCTAACTTTTGTATCATTTAATGGTCATGTCAATCATTAGTGTATGTTATGTAGTTAACCTTTATTGATAAAACATTTGTTCATATTTCATTTATATAATTTTAATATTTTTACATTAATTCATTCACTTATGTGATTGTGGAATTTTATACATCATATAAACAATTACTAAAAATAAATAATTAAAAAATGTAAATGAATGGATCATAAGGCTATCTAATTGTTGATTTCATGAGCGGACATTAAATCAACCAATGAACTAGGGAATAACAACCAATATATGGATGAGTTAAAATGTTCCACATGTATATTTGTGTATCATCAAGATGGTATCGCTATGGTTCTATTATGAACCACCTCCATGCACCTTTTGATGATCCATTAATTACATGTATTATTACTCACAAGCATGTGAGTGGAACCATATAATTTTTTAGAGATGATTATATAAATATCAATGTACTAATATTTAATACAAAAATATGGTAAGAGGGATGACTCTTATGAAAAAAAATATTTAATATTGAATAATTCCCTTCTTCGACAATAAATTAAATTAAATAATTTCCAGCACATATGTATGTCATGGTTAGCTTCATGATTGGTTATATATTCTATTATTACACAAAATTAAGCATCAATATTTCATTTATATATATCTTCAGTATATTAAAGATAAACATTAATTCAATAATTAGTAGATTAATTTATTAAATAATTAATTCTCATTCATATGATTGATTATCCTATGTAAATTTGGGAAGCACATAATATACGAAATTATTGAAAAATAAAAGGAAGACCTAATAATGAAATATTAATTGAAAAAATTTATTCAAGCATTTTATATATTTTTAATCCATTATTAAATTTTGAAACACAAATTTTTGTTCCAACCAATAAAATTTAGTTATAATGATACTATTTTAAATTGAATTTTATTTTTTATTTTTTCTATTATTTAGACACTATACAACTTTTATAGTTTAGATACACACAATGTAGATCTACTATTATGTATCTGAGTCACATGGATATGGATTTATCAAGATAAAATATCTAGAATAAATAGTGAGTGAATATCATATATAGTCTATGTGTATAATTCTTGTGTTCTAGGTTGACTGGTCAAAATATTGTGTGTGAAAAATGAACCATGTAAAATTAACAAATGAGAACATCTAGGTACAATGAGCCTGAGGTACGTGGAGTGTAATCCAACTACATGCCATGTAACCCAGTTATATTAGACAATGATTTTGAACACTATGATGGAATTTATGAGTGTTCTTCATCAATTTCAATGCCTCTATGAAAAAGAAACACTGGACGAAAATGATTAATATTTTGATAATACATTAAATCTATTTGAATTATATCATTAATTACAATAAATTAAAATGCAACAAAAATTTCACATAGATGAAAAACTAAATTACTAATTATAAATTAAATCAATAACATTTTGCGAAGACCTATTAGTTCCAGTTGGAATAGATGTATTTGGTGGTGGGGTGATTTATGACAAAATAATTAATAATAATTTCAAAAACCCATTAGTGAGGATCTTGTACATAAAATTTAAAATAAATATTTTTAATATCTTTAAAAAATAAATTTAATGGAATTGGATTTTTTTTTATTTTGTTTGATTATATAATATAACCCTTATAAATATCCCTTTTTGTGCTGTGAGGATCCAAGGATAGAATGTCTCTTATATTGATATACTCATGCTAATATGATCTTTGAGAAACACCAATATATCACCAGGTGATAGTACAGTGAATCAAATGTCTTTCATTAATAATTATCTATTCCTCATTCATCAGTAATGGAGAAATATCTCTTTCACTTCTCACTAATAAGAGGGAGTGGGGAGTTGATTGACAATTCACTGTCTTCAAAAATTATCTATTCTCAATTTTGGATGTAATATACAATACCATATGTTTATATAGTTTGGTTTTGGTTAAAATATTATTAAATTTCATTTTATCCTTTAAAGAACATTTACACCACCAAAAATTCCAATTACACATAATAATAATATTAGAATTAATATATTGGGGTGCATGAAACATGCACAATAAAAAATATTATATAAATGTCTTGATAATTTTTTTTTACCACACTCAGTAGTGATCCATTAAAATTACTATAGAAATCATTAACCATCCTAAAAAATATTTTATTAATATATAAATATTTTATTCCCAATTTAGAAAATAAATATTTTTTTTAAATATTCAATAAATAAAATCAATAATTTATTCTCTATCTATAAAATTAATATATTATTTGAATTCAAGAAATAAATAAAATTATTTATAAATAAAAATATAATTTTTTTAATTACTAATGATTATTATCTATAAATAGAACATTAATAAACGAATTCTTCTTTCTTGATAATTTTAATTGTTTGAATAATTAAATAAATATAAATCTTAATCAGTATCAACAGAAACACATAGTGTGTGACCCTCTTGGATTGATTTTCATTGGCCATATGTGGTCTTGTATAATGTCGATGATCACATTCCAACAATGGGTAAAGGCACCACATAGGAAGACCATAATGTATCCACAATTATAACCACATATGAATGATCACTCTGCAATATAATTTTTTATCTCAATATCTCATCCTGATATATTCTCAAATGTGTCACCAAATTATATTTTGGATACATAATTAATTAACCATCTGAAATAAACAAATGTCAATATATGAACATAGAATTAAGGTATAAAGTTATACTCCCATAAATGGGTCGAGATATCATTTCTTATAAGTTTGGGACAATTCCTTCCTCAACTTATGCATTAATTAAATGTCACTCATGTGGAAAACAATTATATCAATATTCACCATGTAAAATAATCATCATTGATAAATAAATACATAGATGTATGTGACTTACAACATGTGTTAATAATAATAATAAAAACAGTGAACACCATATAAACTCACAGATTAAAATATAAAATTACATCAAAACATATCAAATTATCAAATTTTTGATATGTTCCCAGAGTCTTCCATATTGAGAGTACCAAGTAATAACATCCTTATAATATAAAAATCTTCTTTGGATTACATGCACTAATAGTCTATGAAATATCTTCCCATCATAGTACGTTATATAAATATATTCCATTATTAAATAATATCATTATAGATCATCAATGTTATATTAATATCAGGGAACTACTATTAACATACAAATGTTATGTATACTCTAAGACATTTATTTCATTATATTCATTCTCAAAAAAGGATGATTTATTATAAGTAGTTATATTAATAATTTTTACATAAAAAATACACGTAATAAATGTTCAAAATGTTTGTCCTATGAAACCAACACAAACAAAATTTGTTGGATTCAGGAAAAATAGATGCATGTGGTGGTGGGAAAATATTAAAATATATTTTAATAATCATTTAATGATATTATGATAGACGATATTACATGTGAAATTAATATTTAATTTATTTAATATCATGTATAAATAAATAAATTGTTATAGAAACATATTTCGTTGATTGTTTTTAATCTTATGAAAAGATAATTTTTTATTTCATTGGTTTTAGTATGAGGATCCAATCATATAATTCCTATAGAAGTGATCTGAATACTACCAAATTATACATGAGGTACACCACCCGATCATTGGGTTCTAGTGAAACAAATATAATTTATTACGTTCTTCACTCTTGATCTCCAATATTTTAGTCTTGAATAAATCTCTGTCGTGTTTATAAATCATGAGTAGGGTGGAGATTGAGGATTCAAGAGAATTTTTATTCACAAAAATTCTATATTATTATTTTTTGTTTGAATAAAAAATATAAATACGCATGAATTAATAGAGATAATATTAATATTAATATATGATTTAACTCAATTTCATCCATTAAATTAAATTGAATACATTTAATAAATCCCATGTCACATAATACTAATATCATTATTATAATTTTGGGGTTCATTCCAACTAGAATAATAAAAAATAGTGTGTAACAGTCATGTTAATTAATATTTTTCACCCAACCCAGTCATAGTTTGTTTATAATCCTCTAGAATTTAATTAACAAAGGAATAAATATTTTAATCATAAATAAATAATTTATTCCCAATATATAGAAGCAATAATTTTTAAAATATTGAATAAAAAATTAAAAAATTTATTCCCAGTTTAGGGAATAAATATTTTATATTTATTCACGTAATAAATAAATTATATATTACTAAATCTAAAATTTATAATTACCTTGTGAATATTTGGTATTAAGGAACGTTGAATTATGATATTCCCCTATATTTGTAGTAATTTTATTTCCACTAATAAAATGAATATAAAATTTACTCATGATCAATAGAAACACATAGTGTGAGACTCTCTAGGATTGATTATCATTTTCATGAGAAGAGTTATATTAAATAAAAATATTATTGTATAACATAAGTTTAAGGAACCCATGTGAAATAACTTAATGTTTCAATGATGAATAACACATTGGAATTTTCACTATGTAATATAATTCCTTATTCTCAAAATATCATCATGGAGGTTTAAATTCCGTACCATGAACATATATGTTCGATATGTCTATCATTGAATAACATAAGTCAAAATGCTATTATATTGTGTACATGGAATATAGGTTGACGTTTCTATTAAAATAAATGGGCCAAAATATCATCTTCCATAAATATAGAAGGGATAAATACTTCCTCATCTATTCTATTGACGACATGTCAATCTTGATGAACCTAATGTATATAAGTTTTTCCTGAATTTTTATCATCATAATTTATGAAATGCATATATGAATGTGATTTGAAATATATGTTAATACTAATTTCATAGATAAAGGAACTTTACACATTATTGAATGTATTAATATATAATTATAAGAAAAAATGAAAAATTTCTTCCAGAATGTTTGTTCTCATATTCTCTCTTATTAGATAATATAATGTGCAGTCTTCATGAAAAGGGGACTCATCTTTTTTTGAGTACCCTCACATTAATTCTCATGTATTATGTGGACCATACTTTTATTTTCTCCATAAAAAAAGATTATTTAAGAATTTCATCGTGGTAAATCATTTTTTTCATCATAGTGGGGAACTTCAATGACATTATGAATTTGATTAATGTAATAAAATTTTATTTTTTTTAATAAATTTGTATCTTGGAATAAATGTGTGTTATAATATACTATATAGTATTATTAAAATAAATAATATTGAGAAACCAAAAAATAAACTATTTCATTACAAAATAATTATTCATTAATCAGCAATGAAACCAATTAAAATTCAAAACAATTTAATAAAAAAATATAATTTATAAAATTTTATATGGGACAATATGAATCACCCCAATCAACTAAAATCATCACCCTCACTGAAAATACTATAGAAAATAAAAAATTTATTTTTTAACCTGAATACATTACATGAAATGGAAATATATCACCATTAAATGAAATGAATTGAATAATAAATGATGTAATGAATATATCATTAAAGGAGGTAATTTGACTATGGTAATTGTTATTTCGCTATTTCAATCAAAACCTGATTATTGGGAATTGTATCATGAACGATTGGAATAGTAACATTAATATTGTAAAATTAATTTTACCAAAGAAAAATAAATTAGGACATTAATATAATCTATCAATATCCTTTTATGTAAACTTTAAATTTTTAATTCAAAAAAAAATACCATGATAAAAAAATTAAATAAAATATAACAACTTCTTTAATAAAAATTATATTAAGGTATTTTGTTAAAATCATTATTAGGATTTAAATATTATACTTACATATTTTAAAATTTTATTCTGATAAAATTCATATCATTTTGGAAATCATACCATCCAAATTATCCAAGGGTTATATTTTGGTAATTTTCCAAAATACCCCAATTTTGGGTGATTAGTAAAAATACATTTGTTCAAATAACTAGTGTAAATAAAATTACATAATTCATTATGTAATAATGATATATAACTTTATATAATAACAGGTTCTGCTGTTGTATATTCAATTTCAATAAAAATATCTTTAAAATAATATAAACTCAATTTCTAAATCCAAAAATAACTTTCTAAAACCTCTTATCAAAAGTGATTCCTTAAAATATAAATTATTCATTATTTCCTGTATCATTTATATTAAATTACTAAATTCAAAAAATATAGTGTATTTAATGTCAAAAATAATTCTATAATATTTATGTATTAAATTTTATTTCAATAAATAACTATTTGATGTTTAAACCATGATATATTGTTTAGTCAAATTTTTATTCAAAATAATCCATTACCACAAAGTCTAAACAACCCATATTCCTTCCCATGTAAACCCACTCCATGAAACCATTACAAATCCCATTAATTTCCCAAAAACTCACAATTATTCCCCTTTATAATATATTGGGACATTCATGAGAAATCCAACTCAAATCAACATGCATTTGTAGAGGCGTTCAAGAAAATCTACACCAATAAGACAGTAAGTCTCTATTATATTTTACATATTTTCTTATTCTTTATATTTTTTATCCTATTCGTATAAAAATATATTAAAAAAATAATTATACAGTAATTTATCTTTATATTAATTATTCCAACCAACTTTTATTATAATTTTTATGAAAAAAATAAATTTTATACTCCAGTTTCTCATGCTTTCAACAATGTCCTATTTAATCTTATTTAATCACCTATGGATGCATTTCCATGAATATTTGTATAAAAACTAAAAAGAATGAAAATATTAATTATATATAATATATCAATATTTAGTAAAATTTATTATATTATTCGTTTATTAATTATACTAATGTATTATTCTAATTAAAAAATATATAAATTGAGGAAAAATATGAAATTTTTAAGAAATATATGATATCAAAACACATCAATTTCATTAAAAAAAATTGAAATGAAATCTAATGATTATAATTCTTCTCAATTTGTATACATGAATAAATAAAATTCTATATCATTGGATTAATAAAAAAATTTATTATCTAGGAGGTGTGAAAGAGAGGAAATTAAGTAGTATTTAATGTGAGGGGATTCATGATCCCAACACCATTTATTTGGTTTATTCATATTTCATGAAAAATATAATTATGGATACTATTTTAGTATCCCTCAAATTTAATTTCATTTTCCTTCAATTTTAATTTCTTCGGTGTACATGTTTCTAATATTATTTTTTGGCAAATAAATAGATTTTCCAAAAGAATAATTATTTCCACAACGCACTTTTCTTCTCTTCGGTGTTCTCTTATATTCTAAAGAATCCTGAATATTATACAAAATATTTTTTTCTTGTTCATTTATCAACCCCATTTTTATTCATTATTTATTAAATCAACATGAAACCCATACAGTTTCATTGTTTACATCATGACTTTGATTGATATAATTTCAATGTGTAATGCTTGACTATGTAATTTTTTTGATGTAATAGATGCACCCTAAATCATATATTACTCATGTTCATTGGTATATGTGATATATATCATAATATAATGTGAAATATTTATGAACATATAACTATATTGATTCCACAATGATGATTATATGATTATACACAAACGTTTTGCGTGGACATGATTCTAGCTTTGTTCCAAACTATGTGTTCATTAAACCACTAAGACAATATGTTTCTTTTTTTATACATTGAATCAATCCATGATATCATCTAATTATTATTCTAATGATGATGATTATTATACTATGCTAATTTTATGATGATGATTATTATTACCACAAATGTTATATTCATTTATGTCTTTAATTATCATTTTATCTGGGTTTTAGCTTTCTCCTTTTATTGATGTATATACTAAGGTGATTATGTGTACTAAGGATAATGTGAGAACCAATATGAATATAGGGGATAATGAATTAAATAATATGTATGTTTTATTAAGTAAAATTTAGGTGTGCACCACATTTTTACATGGCACTAAAACATTTTATCCAGTATTTGTATAAGAATTTTGATGTTTACCATTAAAATGAAGTAACAATCATGTATAAAAATTGAGTTTCTCTATAACAAGAACTATAAAATTTATTTCATCACTATCATATAGAAAATGTATAATATGAAGGATTAATTTATTATTATTAAAAAATAGAATAAATTTATAATCAATGCATAGAATGTTGATCCTAATAGAACAAATCCAAAAAATATTGTTGGTTCAATGTATAGTGAAAGCATTCAGTGGTGGGTGAAATATGTTTTATTTTTATTAATCATTTCCCAAAATAATGAGTGATTGTATTACATGTATAATTTATATTTAATTTAATTAATATATTTATAAAACAAATACCTAGTCGTAGGAATTTTATTCATTGATTATTTTTTATATTATAAAGTCATCCTTTCTAGTTTCCAACATATTTCATTGAGGATCCATATATGGAATCCTTTTTGTGGTGATCAACATGTGCTTTAATGATTTCTCAGCAACACAACTTTATCAAGAGGTTCTATAGTAGTAAATAAAATTCCTAGTATTTTTTCTTGATAACTCATTCTTTAGTATTGAAGAAATCTTCTTCATACTTATAATTGAGAGGGAAGAGTTGATAGAGATGTTTCTATTAGAAAATATTTCCCTGTTTAATTTTTTTTTGAAATACACAAAAAAAAATTATTTATTAATTGATATGTTTTTTATGATAAAATATTATTATATTTAATGTGTTTGAAGAGTAAAAATTAAAAACCATTAATAAACGCCATGCCACATAATAATAATATAATTTTTATCATTTTGTGGTGGTTGTTAACATGTGTAGTAACAAATAATATATAAAAATATTTGTTAATTAATATTTTCAATATACTCAGCATTGGTCCATTCGAACTCCTCTATAATTAATCAAAAAACCAAATATATACTTTAGATATGAATAAATATTTTATTCTCATTATAGGGAATAAATATTGATTAAAATGTTATATAAATAAAATAAATATTTTATTCAAAATTCAGTAAATAAATTATTTTTTATAGGTATTTATATAATAAAATTGATTATTTATATATAAATAATTAATTATTCATTACAATGTGAATATTAGTGATCAATATAGCGTGAAAAAATGATTTCTTATTTTAGAGAATAATACATATTCGTATAATTTAATCTGAATAAAATTTAATATACATACGAAGAATCAATTAGTATGTTTCCCCTAGGATTATTTTTCATTTAAATTAGAAGGGATTTCCTAAATTTAATAATTGCAATGTTGAAATAGGACAAGGCTCCCAAGAGAACCATAATAATGTCATAATGATGAAAACCACATATAAACACATAGTGTGTAATATATTCCCCTTGTATCAATATCACATCAAAAAGGTAGAATATTCGTGTCACCAACCTATATTCTCAATCTATGATTTACTGAATATCAAAATTAATATGGTTGTAACACCATGTGCATGGAATTTAGGGTTACATATCCATTCCAATTGAATGGCCTACATATCAACATCTATAAATATTGAAGGGAAAAATCAGTCCTTTTCTTATCCATTAATGATGTGTCCCTCATCGCTCAAAAAATATTTCCAACATCACCATGAAATATTATCATCATATTATCTGAAATATTTCTAATTAAATTAGTTTTAACATGAATCAACAATAATCCCAATGCTATTCACCATCACACATACAGGTAGATATGAATATTCATTAACACCAAGACATATTGAATTCCTTCTAACGGGTTTGTTATCATAATATATCATCTTGTAGATTACTATGTATGAACATCATAAGGAGAAGACTCATCTTGTTATTAGTACTTTTACATAATATCAAAATTTATAGGTGTCCCATCATAGAACATAATCAGTCACATAACATTATTTAACAAAACCATATTAGAACATCAGTGTCCTTATCATAGAAAAGATCATATATAATCTTACTATTGTGAATGTGTTCTCTAGTATGTCTATTACATTATTTTCATGTAGAGCAATGAAAAATATGTAATAAGTAGTAGTTTTAATTTTAAATACATCAAATATACTTATAATCAATGTAAATAAAATTTAAAATATGACCTCATCTTCAACAGTTTTTGGCCATACAATTTCATTTTAAATTTTAATTAATATGAATAATAATAATTAATATAAAATACAACCATGTTTTCTAAGAATACTACTTAATTAATGAATAATTTTTTATATATCAAATTTATATCTATCGATAATGTTTTTTACGTGTTCTAAACTATAACTACTATTAAAAGCATTATAGATTAAATTATTTTCATTAGTGTAATTTTTTCTTCAAAACAATTCCTATATTTTTTATAACATTTTTATACATACATAAATTATACTTGATAAATTCTCTATTTTAAGGAATATTTTTCTTAAAGAACCACTTTTTTCAAATCAAATTATGATTTCATTTCCAAACCAAAACCTCTCGGGTATGATTTAATCAATGTAACCAAATATACGAATCATTGATTTTGTCATTGTATTATATATTTCTATATTTTTTTGGGTTGGTTAAATGTTATAAAATGTATAAATATATCCCATCAATTTTATTATTTGTGTCTATATTAGAGAAAAAATATCTCAAATTTTATTTCTTAGTCTTACAATATTCTATTTCTTTAATTATTAATTGACATACCAACTCACATCTATATATTTTCAAATTATATAATTTTATTCCACATGCATTAATAATAATAATATTTTGAGATTTTATTGAATTTATTTTTTCATTATCATCTTCCTTTTCATAATTTGTAGGAATAATTTTTCCAATTTTTATATTCAATTTCACCTAATATAACATCAATTTTATCAAAAATAATCATGATACATTTTTTAAACCCATATGTTCCTTAATAAATAATTACAAAAATATAAATATGCATTTGTCCATAGAATCACCATACATTCCAAAATTTAATTAATTATTTCATGTCAATAAAATTGTTAAAAAAATTAAAATTTTTTATAATAGTTTAATTTATGTAACATTTAACATATATATATAAATATATTTCAAACTACTGATTGAGTAATGATATATTTCGAGTATAAACAACATCATTAATTAATTCTTTCATGTGGTGATACCAGATGCTACTTTTTACAAAAACCCATTCCATGTCATGAAACATACAATTTTTTCTCTCTTTATCAACATTATATTAGAGAATTATTACCAATGATTTTTCATGTACAATACCATGTCTGACTTGTTAATAATCAGCATCATATCTTGTGTACTCTATTCAATTATCAAATTTTAAATCTTGATTTTTTCTTGATGTTGTTTTTCTCTTCCTTGGTAATGATTTATGAAATCTAACATTTATGTTTATTTTTGAAAATACATTCCACATACAATATATATATATTTAGGAAGAATTTCTCAATTTACAACTCTCTATACATTGTAGTATGAGAAAATAGAAAATATACATTAGTATAATCTATATACAGTTAACCTGATGCTTTCTACCTATCAAAATGATATTGATTTCATTACATAACTACATAATTTCTGAATCAAAATAATTATTTATATTTATTTTCAAAATAAAATATTAATACTAGTATTCATCCATGATGAATTATCTATGATATATTGATTAATTTTACTAATTCTCTAGTTCTATAAAATAATTTTCTTCTTACACTTTTAAAATATATGTATATTTTTTTGATTGAAAACCAAATATTTTGTTATATTACACCAACTTCCATTTATAAGTGAACTCCTAACAATATTTTCATACAACATACTTTTCGATCAAATTTTACTTCCAAATGAGAGTTAAAATTATGACTATAAGACCAATATTTGTCGAGAATACAATAAAAATAAATTATATTATAAGTCATTAATTTTATGAAAAAAAATTAATTATTTTAACTAAATTTATTTATCAATTTTATATCTTTTCATAATATATTGTATCATCCACTATGTCCTTAAAATTCTTCAGCATATTTATATTACCTATCATTTGAAATCTACAACCACTACCCAGAGTAATTATTCTTTGTTCCATCTTGTTTCAATTAATTTTTTTCCATATTTTCCATCTATGTTATCATAATTCCATCAATGATATTTTAGAATGGCCTGTTAATTTTAAGGGTCTATTCATATTTCATTAATTATTGATGTTCGTAAAGATAATTTTATCCTATGTGAGGTTTTAATTAGTGGTGATATTTGTCAACTTTTAAATTATCTATAATTATACTCTTCAAGATTTTTGAGTTTAATAATTATAAATATTATATAATATATTATTTTTATAAATATATAATTGTAATAAAAAGTTCCTATGAATGGAATGGTTAATGATCGATAAGAGAACATACATCCTTTCCATTGATAAATTACTCAATCCATTAAAATTCACTATTAATATATATTGAATAAAACATTAAACTCCATTTATTCTCCATCAATATCACTAAAGTGATTATTATACTAACTGTCATAATTTTAATAATGAAATCCTACAAAACTAAGCCAAAAAAATGGATGAAATAAATTGTATAATGTTTCCTAAAGGTTTGTTCAGAATTCCCCATCTATTTTATTGATCTTATAATTTTTAAAGAATTGTGACATTCATCATTTGTTATTCCCTAATTATTGTTACTAACTAATTATTTTCCTATTCTCAAAACTAAATTTTATATGCTTAACAATTCAACAACTCTATAAATTTTTCCTGGTAACTATAACTATTAAACAATGATATGTTTCCTTTAATGGATTCTCTATTTGATACTTATTCTATAATACTATATCTGGAATCATAGATTATAATCTTGGTCAAATAAAATTTCTTCAACACCAATGTATATATAGTTATAAACCCAACAATCCTAAAAACATAAACATTTCAGTTTTCATATAAGTAAATTGTGTTCTATAGATTCTTAGAATACACCCCATTTACAAGTATCCTCACAAAGTAGAAAATCTAGTAACTCATATTTTTCCCTCTCAAATAAAAAATTCATGAAGAATCTTTATAATTATAGTATATTTTTTATTTATGATACTTAATTTAATCTTTATAAATTTTAAACAACATCCAAATTCCATACAATCATTGTTATAGAATCTTAACTATTTTCACTCTCTCTGTTAGATATAAATGAAAAAAAACACAAAAATATATTATCTCTAATAGAATTTATGACGATTTAATTTATGATAATAAATCTACTTCCACAATTTAATTGACTAAGGAATTTTTTGAATAATATTCTCTATATTTCTGGTTTTTTCACACCATCTATCTATTTTATTTTGATTGATTGAATTTTTCGGATTATTCATTCCAATATTTATGAATCATCACAAAAATATTTAAAAATTACTCCAAAAAATTCAATCCAATGAATTATCATCGTATAAATAATAAAATTAATTAATCAATATGATTCTCTATTTAATATCAGACGTCATAATATCATTATAACAACCAGAAATTTGAACATAAAGACACTATATTTTATAGTGTATATTAAATACAGTACCAATTATATAATAGAATTCAAAACCACATGAAATAATGATATATTTTTTGTTTTAAATGAAATAAAAACATTCTATATCTTTAAATTCATGAAATACTAAGTTTACAAATAAATAGAAACAATAATTACATTCTTCGATCTCTGGTGATTCTTTCAAGACTGAGTATTAGATAATACTATTACTATTATTAGTTAAAATAATAATAATCTCATAATAATTAAATTTTATGACTTTAATAGTATTAAATATATTTAAAAAATATATGGATGAATTACTGGTTAATTAATTATTTATAAATGATTATAAAAACCAATTGAATATGATTTAAATGTTTTACTACCAATATTAATGCATGAAAATATTTCAATATAATAAATTTCCATAATTATTATAATTTCATTATCTAAAATATATATATATTATAAATTATGAAATATTTTATTAAAAATAATCCAATATATTTTAATGGCATGTGATTAGAACATAACCATATTTACACAAAATCAACTCTATTTTTCTAGAGTTAATCGTGCTTCCTTGGAATAGAAAACAAGTTTTAGGACAAAATTTTAATTCATTTATAAATTTTATTTTAAAAATTGACCTTAAATTTTAGGGTGTAATTTTAAAATTATTATAGGGTGAATATTTGATATTTTTTAAGAAGTTTTATTTTTTTGAATCACTTAAAATACTTAATTTTAATTGAAAATAGACTTTTCATCAATTTTATTAATGTTACATTATCTTTAAAATAGCTATTAATGTAAAACTAAAAACAAATTAAAGATATACTAAGAAAATTTAGTTCATTAAAATGATTTTCATATAGATTTTAGTTATAAAAATTAAAACCTTTTAAAGGTTTTTTCTTTAAATCCTTACATTATCATTTCCTTTTATATATTAATTTTGAATTAAATTCTACCACTTCAGTGTTGAAAATGTTGTGAAATTTATTCAATGTTTCTAATAAAAATAATTTATATTATCTAATATTGGTAATTAATTATTAATAGTAATTATTAGTGAAAATTGATAAAACTAGATAACACAATTAAGGTTAAAATTGGGGTTTTCACATTACATGCATTTGTATTATAATTTATTTGAAACAGGTATATGATTAACATTTATTAAACAACTATTTATATATAGAATTATTGGGTATGAAAAATATAATAATTTTTTTTAATTATAATATATAAGGATAATTAACCTTTTTAATAAAAAATATACAAGATACATTTTTCAAAATAATAAATATAAAATTTAGTAAATTTTAAGACTATAGAATAAATTGATAAAACATTATTTCATTTTTTTAGTAGAGGAATGTGTCGAACAATTAATACATTACAGATATTATTTCTCTAATTTTGAGGAACATTCAAAAAGGGAGACCTTCCATGAGTGAATAATTTTTATTATTTACAATAATCCCACTCCTCTATCATTATAAATATTAATTTACACTACTAACGTGTTTACACCTCCAAAACATATTGTTTCAGAAAAATAATTCAATAATCACTTACCAAAATTACTTCCAATGTCATATATGCTTTAAATTGGAAAAAATACATTTATGGAAGGGATTTGGTGAAATATAAATGGATATACATTGAGAAGTTATAATGATCATCACGAAATATTTCTATAAGAACCCAGCCTTAAACCTTACTTAATCCTATGTTATTTCAAGAATACACCTTGAGGATACTTTCAGGTTTAGAGTTTTAGAGAATTAGATCATAAATCATGCATTACGTTACAAATTTAAACAAAGTGGTTACATTAAAGATGGTATTCATTTTTTCCCATCAACATAAAGATATTTAAAATAAAACATGGATTCTTTCTTGACACTTCCTTGACACTATCATCATATCATGTACCATTCCCTTGACCTGTGAAAAACATTTAAAAAACATGGGATGAGAATAAAAAGCTCAGTAAGGGATATAAAAATACGGAAAGGAAACATTAGTACATGTATACATAATAATCAATGAAATTATGCATTGCTCATAAAACATAATCATGTTAACATACCTCATGAAATCATAAGATTTATGAATAACTCATAGAAATCATAAGACATAAAGGTAACTTAAGGAACTCATAACATTCTTACATAGGGATTAACGCTCATGGTTACGTTTAGAATACCCATCACAGTATATTCCCTAAATCTCTTCAAAGAAACCATGTCGTTTAACCCCTTCGCGTTACCCAATGCATTAGAGAGCTATATCGGGATCACCCGCCCTTAGTTTATCACGAAACCATCCGTCTTCATAAACATTTCCCAAGAACCATAACATAATAATATCACATAAATTAAGCATAAATGAAAGATAACATTCCCATATTGCAATAACAATTTAACATTTTAAGATATTGAAATAATTAATCCATTCTAAAAACCATTTTCAATACCATTTAAAACATTTAATAAAGAGATTCTTGAATCAAAGAGTCCCATACCACTTTGAATATTTTAACATTTTAAACCATTAAAATCCATATAAATAAATCCTTAATACCATTTTGAAAAAATGTATATTAATGAGAAATATTTATAAGAATAAATCATTAAATCATTTAAAACGAAATTTTAGTTAAAGAGTTTTTAACAAAATGAGAGACACGTGAATACAATAATTGAGGTATAACATTTAATCATAACTTTATAATATCATGAGAATAAAGTTATTCATGATATAATTTTCCAAATGACAGTATTTACACCATATAATGTTGAATTGGTGCATAAAAAAAATGAATCCTCAATAGAAATCTAAAATGAGATGAAATCCCTTATAAAGAAGGTATCCTTTAATTAAGGATACATCAATCTCATAATTATGTGTGAAAAATATAAATACACCCAATATAAGTGGATATTCAGTGTAAAACAATTAAAGTCCATTCACACATATTAAAAGGATGACATATTGAATAACTACATGTTGAACCCAATGAAATCGAATTTGGGTTATGAAGTTCCCTTGGTAAAATTCGACAGCCTAACGGTGTCACTTTAAAATTCATAAAATTAGTTGATGAGAAAGAAAATGGTATCTCATCACTTGGACATAGAATTTAAATCAATAAGGATATACAATAACATATCCCAACATAAAAATATGTCAATTAAATTACATAACAAAATAAATCTTAAAAAAAAAGAAGTGTGAAAGGTTCCCTTACCGATTTGGGAGACTTTCGAAACATACACTGCATGAAAGAAGGGTCAAAAAATGAAGAAGTAAATACCCATAAATGAGAGTATATAATTTAAATAGTAAAATATTGGGCAATACATACATAAAAAAGGATATAGTGGAAAATGTAGCATGAATCTGACAGGAATAAAAAGTGAGATGGAAATCCCTTTATGAAAATTCGGCAGCCTAACGACGCCGCATAAAACTTCCAAAAATAGATTGATGAGATAAAATAAGGTATCTAATCATATTAACATAAAATTTATAGTAATAATAATATAAAATAACATCCCACAACATAAGAAAGTAGAGCTTCAAGTAAGTTACATAAAAAAGAGTACTTAAAAATAAAGAGAGAGGTAGGATCCCTTACCTCAAGTTCTTCTTGTCTTGTTCGTTTATTTATATTCCTAAATAATAAACTTTTGAAAATTTATAATATCTTAGGGTCATACTTTATAGTTTATTATTCAATTCCTATTACATATTATAATGTTATAATAATTATTTAATTATGTGTGTTCAAATCAGATGTTTTTGGCGATGTTTGGTACATGAGTCAAAAATGATCTTGTTGGAAAATAATTGTCAATGTAGTTGTATGTACATCATATCCAGAATAGTATTAATGATATAAATATCATATATATTCATTATATATTCGGTTTATACTTATTACAAAACATTTTGAGATAAAAATAAATGAAATACACCATTCATGGAGACGGTAGGCCGTATGTATGCATGCACGCTACTTTTATTAATTTGGCACATTTATGAAATTAAAACTAGATGATATATATATATATATATATTAACTGCAATACAATATATATGTTATATAGGTCACATATTTTCATTAATTTCATTCTTTATACCTTCCTTGTATTGCATGAACGAGTGACGTTATTTGAGGGGGCAGTAGTCCACACATCCTCGTATGAAATTATCGCATTTTCACAACATGAAAATCATAATGGTATGCTTTAAATATAAAATACAGAAGCATATAGAAATAATAAATACCATATAAATCATATATAAAATACAATGTCATCATAATGGCTACCATGAAAGGCATTAATAGAAGATTGAACATTCATCGTTTCTTGAGGCAGTAATTCGCCATCCACAGAAACAATATGTTCTTTAACCATTAGACGGAGGTGTGTGTATGTGTTGCATGAATACTTCCTAGAATAACATTATAGTATATTTAAGATAATTGTTTTGTTTCAAAATAAATGAATAAAAAGATTTTAGGGGGTTGGAGAAGCAAAATAAAACAAAATAACACAAGTGAAGACATTACCTATAAATCAGGTAACTCCCTTTGGTTTGAACCAAAAGGGTATCTTGAAGAGTGTTCTGTCTATGTTGATGATTTAATGATGAATATAGGGATGTGTAGAGATTAAATAGTAAGGGTTTGTTCAATACAATGTCTTGAGAGCTGTGGGTAAGGCGGTAGAGGTGGGGGCCTTTTATAAGAGGGAGGATGGGCACTCTTGGAATGTCTTGAAAAGTTACTTTATTATAAAATTATTTTCGGATAATAAAGGTCCCAAAATTATATATTTCTATGATATGGTGATAAGGGTTAGAAATAAACCCATCCAATAGGTTTTTGACAAGTGTAAGTCATATATTTTACCTCATCTTATCATTTTATGTAAATCGTTTATTAATGAGGTAATCATTGCATCATCTTGGTGTCATAAATAAATTAATTTATTTAATGTCTAAAAATTATAAAAAAAATAAAATGATGTAGGAAATATATTTATATTTATAATTTATATTTACAGTAAAAAATATGACTTGTATAAACCCATGTAATTTTTTTTAGTAAAACCATACATGTTTGTGACATTTTTATTTTAACTTTGAATAAATTTATTAATGTCATTTTCCTACCAAAGTGGATCCATGGGGTCCCTATGTTGACCCATGGATTGTCTTGGTTTTCCATGACTCATCCAATAAGGGTATGACATATGTCAAGGTCATCTCATATTATTATAACATTATCTCTATCCTATATTACACTAAATACCTTTAATCGCGATTAATAAAACAAAAAGTTACTAATCACCAAAAAATTATTTGAATCCCATTGAACCACATTCTACATTCTAATGAAAACAATCTATGTCGGATTTTTGAAATTCAAATAAAAAAAGTGGTAGAGTTTCATTTAAATGAAAAATCGGTTTTTTAACTACCACTTAGTGGTTTCACTATTCATCAAAAATTGATGTTTTTCAGAAAAATACCAAAAATTTACCCTAAGATATATTTGATTTTCAGAATTAAAAAATGATGTCTATTTTAAAAAATTCAAAACATTAAATTTTCATTAATTAATTTTATAATGATTTCCTACTGTCAAAATAAATAGCGTATTTTTAAGAAACAATATCTATTAAAAGATTAACACTAGTTTAAGTCCAATTTCAAAGTGAAATTAATTCCAATGACCACCATTGGATTAAATGGAAAAAATATATTTTAATTGAACTTTAAATCCAATTCAAATGTTGATCTAATTATATAATTAAATTAGATTAAAAAGTGGTTTTTAATTAAAATACAACTTTTTCACTAAAACTGATCTTTATCGGAAAAATAACAAAAATTTAAACAAAGTAAATTTTGATTTACAGATTATAAAGAAGGATTTTATTTTCTCAAATATAACATATAAAATATTAAAAAGTATATTTAAAAATTGTTCTCCATCAAAAGGTGGTTAATCGTCTTTTTAACGAATATTAGAAGATTTGTGCTTAAAATTGGATTCATTCGCATTTTAAGCCTCTAAAATTTATTGGGAAAAAAGTAAATTTTTTTGAAAAACATATATAATTATTTTCTAGTTAGTTCTATTCAATCCCGCCATTACAACGGCTAGGCGTTAACTACCATTTAAAATAATATTATTCTATTATTAGTGTGCATCGTAAGATTTCAAAGAAACTCATTGTTGCGTATTGGGTAAGCCATCGAACATTGCATTCACATTTAATTAATATTAAAATTTTATTAAAAAATATGGAAAAATATGAAAAAGTAATATTCTTTATTTACATGGGATGTTATATCCTTCCCCCCATTTGGGAATTGCATCCTCGGAATTTTTAAAATTGGGCTTTGAAAATTCATTGAATGCCCCACATCGGAAAAACAGTTAATTAAACTGTTACTTTAAAAGAAATAAAGTGAAGTACAAAGGTCTCCCGAGTTAACCCGTAATAGGATTCCATTTAGGAAAAAATGGATATTGAAGAAAAAAAATGGTCATGTTCTAAGGGATAGTGATAAAAAACATGTTTAAGAGAAAGTTAACCACTAGAAAATCACAAACTGGTGATGGCTTAGATGGTATTTTAATCCCCAGTAGGAAAAGTTAACAGAAAACATTTTCGTTTTTAAGTTACTTTTCATTGAGGAATTTATTTATAAGGCTAACTAAATCAAAAGGAAACATACTTACTTGTCATGTAGACACTCATCTCCTACTATATTTTTTACCCAAACTCATATTTTCTCCAAAAGATAAGTATTTAGGATGACTTTCTCACATTAAGAGATCTATAATCAACTTCTAGAGAATCACCTAATCCACAAAAGAGAACTATATATTTCCCATGTATTTAGACCTTAACCAAAACCAAAATCGTTAGAACAGGATCAGTTAATCCACGAATGGATAATCATTTATAAAAAATAAAATCTATTCTTAATCTTCAAATTTTTTCCAACAAAACCCATAGTTCAATGAAGACCATTCAATAAAAAAAATTTCCATAAAATTCATCAAAGTAAACCAAAATAACATTGAAACCCAAATATTTGAAGGATTTAATCACATAGTCTTCCACGATACAAATTAACATTTATCTCTAAATAAGATCAGTTTCTCTTAAAGTCGTATATTGAAAATTAAATAACCTAATCACATATCCTCCATGATAGGTAAACAATTTCCATAGATAAAAAAATCTACTTACTCTTTATTCATAAAATCATCTAACTATAAAGAATTAATAAAACTAACTAGGTACTTCACGTAGTCCGGTGGTAGGTGATAAATACCAGTCACACATTGGTTGTGGCTTCGATTCCCTCATCTTTGTCCGACGTGACGGGTTGTCATAGGGTCTGTGTGTTGTCCTTTTTACAAAACTATATAATTCTTATAACATTCCCCAAAAAGAGATAAAATCTTCAAAAATAATCATAATATATTTTAACCTCATGTTTATCTAATGCCTTTCATTTTCCATCATAACATATAGTAACCCATAATTACTTCAAATGTAAGGATCATATAAACCCTAATTGTTACCATTATTATTATCACCAGAACTTCCACATTGAGTTGGTTCGCTCGTACAAGATGCATTAGAGAACTCACCATGGTTAAAGTTGTTGATCATGACTCCTGATAGTTGGTTTAGAATAACCACAATATTTTTCATTGAATCCCCCATTTCATCCGGTCTCTTAATCAGAGAACCACCACATTTTCTTTCAAACCCATTGTCACTTTGGTGCCTTCTAGATCCATCCATGTATTAAAACCAAAAAGGTCAGTGTTAGAATATCAACAAAATCATCATGTGCTAAAGAGGAAGATAAACACTAAGTTATACTTATCCAAGTTATCTCAAACTCATTCCAACATTCAAAAATCACAATGACTCTATCTAATATAATAACCATTGTGGTTATACACAACTTCTCACTTATTATTAAACAACACTCTAACCTCTAAAGTTATCTAAACCGACCTTTGATACCAACTATAAAGACTCGGCCATAAATCTTACATAATCTTGAGTTATTTCAAGAATACAGATTGAGGATATTTTCTATTTTAGATTTATAGAGAATTAGATCGTAAAACATGCATTACATTCCACATTTAAACAAAGTGGTTACATAAAAGATAGTATTCATTTTTTGCCATAAACGGAAACATATTTAAAATAAAACATGGATTATTTCTTAACACTTCCTTGACACTATCATCATAGCATGTACCTTTCCCTTGACACGTGAAAAACATTTCAAAAACTTGGGAAAAGCATAAAAAGTTTAGTAAGGGATATAGAAATATGGAAAGGAAACATTAGTACATGAATACATAAGAATCAATGAAATCATACATTACTCATAAATCATAAGCACGTTAACATACCTCATGAAATCATAAGATTTATGAATAACTCATAGAAATCATAAGAGATAAATGTAAATTGAGGCATTAATAACATTATTACATAGGGAGTAACCCTCATGGTTACGTTGGGAATACCCATTACAGTATATTCCCTAAATCTCTTCGATGAAACCTCAGCGTTTAACCCCTTTACGTTGCCCAATTCATTGGAGAGCTATATCGGGCTCACCCACACTTGGTTTATCATGGAACAACCCGTCATCATAAACAATTCCAAATAACCATAACATAATCATAGCACATAACTTAAGCATAATGGAAAGATAAAATTCCCATATTGAAATAACAATATACCATTTTATGATATTGAAATAATGAATCCATTCTAAAAACCATTTTCAAAACCATTTAAAACATTTAATAAAGAGATTTTGGAATCAAAGTGTCCTATACCACTTTGAAGATTTTAACATTTTAAACCATTAATATCCATATAAATAAATACTTAAAACCATTTTGAAAACATGGATATTATTGGGAAATATTTATAAGAATAAATCATTAAATCATTTAACACGATATTTTAGTTAAAGGGTTTTTAACAAAATGAGAGACACTTCAATACAATACTTGAGGGATAAAATTTATTCATAACTTTATAATATCTTGAGAATAAAGGGATTCATGATATAATATTGAAAAGGACAGTATATACACCATATAATAGTGAATTGGTGCATAACAACAATGAAGTCTCAATAGAAATGTAAAATGAGATGAAATCCCTTGTAAAGAATGTATCCTTAAATTAAGGATAAATCAATCTCATAATTATGTGTGAAAAATATAAATACACCCAATATAAGTGGATATTAAGTGTAAAACAATAAAAGGTCATTCCGACATATTCAAAGGATGACATATTCAATAACTAAATGTTGAAAACAATGAAATCGAAATTGGGTTAAGAAGTTCCCTTGGTAAAATTCAACTGCCTAACAACATCACTTTAAAATTCATAAAATTAGTTGATGAGAGAGAAAATGGTATCCCATAAATTGGACATAAAATTTTCATCAATAAGGATATATAAGAACATATCCCAACATAAAAATATGAAAATTAAAAGACATAAAAAATAAGTCTTTTTAAAAAAGGAGTGTGAAAGGTTCCCTTATTGATTTGGGAAACTTTCAAAACGTACAACCCGTGAAATAAGGGTCATAAAATAAAGATTTAAATACCCATAAATGAGAGTATATCATAAAAATAGTAAAATATTGGGTAGTACATACACCACAAAAAAGGATATAGTAGAAAATGTAGCATGAATCTCATGGGAATAAGAAGTGAGATGAAAATATCCTTATGAAAATTCGGCAGCCTAACAGCGCCACATAAAACATCAAAAAATGGATTGATGAGAAAAATAGGGTCTTTAATCATATTAACATAAACATTACAGAAATAGGAATATAAAAGAACAGTTCCCAACATAATAAATAGGAGCTTAAAGTAAGTAACATAAAAAAGAGTACCTAAAAATAAAGAGAGAGGTATGATACTTTACCTGAAGTCCGACTTGTCTTGTTCGTTTATTTATATTCCTGAATAATAAAATTTTGGAAATTAATAATATCATAAAGACCTCTTTTAAAGTTAATTATTCAATTCATATCACATATTATAATTTTATAATAATTATTTAATTATGTGGGTTCATATTAGATGTTTTTGTCGATGTTTTGTACATGAGTATAAAATGATCTTGTTTGAAAATCATTGTCAATTTAGTTGTATGTACATCATATAAAGAATAGTATTAATGATTTAAATATAATATATATCCAATATATATTTGTTTTATACTTATTCCATAACATTTGGAGATAAAATGAAATGAAATACACAGTTCATGGAGACGGTAGGTTGTACGTATGCATGAACGCTACTTTCATTGCTTTGGCACATTAATGGAATGAAAACCAGATGAGAGAGATAAATGTATTATAATTCCAGTATAATATATATGTTATATAGTTAACTTATGTTCATTAATTTAATTCTTTATAAATTCTATGTATTGCATGAACGAGTCACATCACTTGATGGGGCGGTAGTCCACACTTCCACATATGAAATTATCGCATTTACAGAACATGAAAAGCATAATGGTATGTTTTAAATATAAAATAAAAAATCATATAAATAACATAAATACCATATATATCATATATAAAATATAGTGACATCATAATGGCCACCATGAAAGGTGTTTAGGGAAGATTGAACAATCATCATTTCGTGAGGCAGTAATTCTCCATCCACAGAAATAGTATGTTCATTAACTATTAGACGGAGGTGTGTGTAAGTGTAGCATTAATACTTCACATAAAAATATCCTAGTATATTGAAGATACTATTGTTGTTACAAAATAAAGGAATAAAAAGAGTTATGGTGTTGGAGAAGAAAAATAAAAAAAAATAACACAAGTGAAGACATTACATTTTAATCAGGTAACACTCTTTAGTTTGAACCAAAAATGTTTCTTGAAAATATATCTGCCTAAGTTTAGGATTCAAAGATTAATAGAGGGATGTGGAGAGATGAAATGGGCAGTTTTTAGACGAGCCAAAGGCTTGAGAGGTGTGGGTAAGGGGGTAGAGGTGGGGGCCTTTTATAAGAGGGAGGAGGGGCACTCATGGAATGTCTTCAAATGTTACATTATTATAAATTGATTTTCAAATATTAAAGGTCACACAATTATATATGTCGAGGATAAGGTTATAAGGGTTAGAAATCCACCCATACAATAGGGTTTTGACAAGTTTATGTCTTAGAATATACCTTATCTTCTCATTTTATTTAAATCAATTATTAATGAGGTAATCGTTGCATCATCATGGTGTCATAAAAAAATTAATTTATATATTGTCTGAAATTTTTTAAAAAATTACTATGATGTAGGAAATCATTTTAGATTTCTAATGGATATTTATAGTAAAAATTATGACATTTATAACACAATGTAAAAATTGTTTTAGTAAAACAATACTTGTTTGTGACATTTTTATTTTAACTTTAAAAAAAACTTATTAATGCCATTTTCCTACCAAAGTGGCTCCATGGGGTCCCTATATTGACCCATTGATTTTCATGGTCGAACATGACTCATCCAATAAGGGTATTACATATTTCAAGGTCATTTCATAGTATTATAACATTATCATTACCTTAAATTACACTAATTACCTTTAATCGCGATTAATAAAACTTAAAAGCTACTGTTCACCAAAAAAATATTTTAATCCCATTGAACAAAATTTTAAATACTAATGACAACAATGTATGTCGGATTTTTGAAATTCAAATCACAGAAGTGGTAAAGTTTCATTTAAACGAAATATCAGTTTTTTTACTACCACTTAGTGGTTTCACTATTCATCAAAAATTGATGTTTTTCAGAAAAATACAAAAAATTCACCCTAAGATATATTTGATTTTCTGAATTCAAAAATTATGTCCATTTAAAAAAAATTCATAACATAAAATTTCCATTAATTAATTAAATAATTAATTCTCGCTGTCAAAACAAATAGTGTGATTTTAAGAAACAATGTCTACTAAAAGATTAACACTAGTTTAAGTCAAATTTCAATGTGAAATTAATTCCAATGACCAAAATTTGATTAAATGGTAAAAATATATTGTAAATTAAATTTAAAACCAATTAAAAAGATGATATAATCATATAAATAAATTAGATTAAAAAGAGGATTTGAATTAAAATACAACATTTTCACTAAAACTGATCTTTATCAGAAAAATAACAAAAATTTACACAAAGTAAATTTTGATGTCCAAATTATAAAGAAGAATTTTATTTTGTCAAATAAAACATTTAAAATCTCAAAAATTATATTTAAAAAGGGTTCTCTATTAAATTGAAGTTAATCAACCTTTTAAAGAATATTAGAATATTTTATGCTTAAAATTGGATTCATTCGCATTTTAAGGCTCTAAAATTTATTGGAAAAAAGTAAAAATATTTGACAAACATATATAATCATTTTGTAGTTAGTTCTGTTCATTCCCGCCATAACAACGGCTAGGCGTTAACTACCATTTAAAATAATATTTTTAAATTATTAGAGTGCAACGTAAGATTTCAAAGAAACTCAATGTTGCATATTGGGTAATCCATCGAGCATAGAATTCCCTTTAAATTCATATTAACATTTTATTCACAAATATGGATAAATATGAAAAAGTAATATTCATTATTTACCTGGGATGTTAAAATTTCTATCATAATTCATCCAAAAACACCATTAATTATTTTTATATATGGATTATATAATAAAATTATTTTATTAAATATATGAAAAATTTATATTTTTAAGGGTATTACCTAAAAACACACAAACATCCATCAAGTGTGTTATGAATTCATTGTTATTTTTTTTGACTAATTACTGCCTCACAAACTGATGTAGTCTATTTTCCATTACCACCAATCAGGATTATGAATAACAGTAGAAATACTATTTATATATGATAAATATGATTTAATTATTCTTCTAGATTTATTTTATAATCTATAAAATTCATTAATTCCATTTATGGGAATATGATATGTCATTTGTGTCTATTGTGGACTACCGCCTTGCTACGTGATGTGATTAATTCATTATTTTAAATTTATTGTATTGCTGATGGATTTAATAGAAATATATAACAAAAATATTGTAATAAAATTATTATATATATTTATATATATTGAATTCAATATGGTAATAAAATGGAATTTTTTTTCACGCATATGTACGAACTAATATCTCCATAAACAATATATTTCATTTCATACAACTTTATATTGATGATTAATATAAATAAAAATATATTAAAAATATATGATATTTAATTCATCATTTAAATTATAGATATTATTAAATAATGATATATGAATTTTAAAATTGTAATTCAAAACATAATAAAAAAACAAAGTTATTACCAGAAATGATGAAGATATTGAAAGAATATTAATGAAAGGGTAATAATATATTATAAATTGATAATATATGATATAATTAATTTTAATATTATTCTAAATAAATATTATACCTTGTATAAAGAATTATCTATGAGGTTACATAATGTATAGAAAAAACTGAAAGCCTGATTTAAGGGATTTTGTCTCAATTTAAATTCCATTGAGATTTAATTATTATTATTCACATATTTTCTATTATGTGTTGAATATACAACTCATATATCATGTAATGTCATTAATAATTAATTAAAAATTTATCTATATGTTTTATTTAAATTATTTTATTCTAGTGGATGTCATTTGAAAATTAACATGTGATAAATTTTATATTAAAATATCACAATCTTTTTCGATTGTTAATTATTTTTGAAACAATCACATTATTATAATAATTTTTTATAGGACTCTAAATTCCCCCTAAAATATAAATTTTTGGATGATGGATATTATTATTTACTAAAGCATATAAATGTATAAATTTTTTACATTGAATTTTATTTTATTAATAGTGGAAATATGGATAAATTTGTTTCCCTTACCCAATAACGTCAATTAACAAGGATTATTTTTCATGAATTAAATAATTTTTTTGATATATCAGTAATGCATTAGATATAATGTAATGGGGGATCTATGACTTTATATATCCCTTCTATGACTTGATAGGTCTTGTGATACAAATTAGTTTCGCAAATTAAATAGGTTTCTATTAATAGTTTTATACCATTTTGTAAAAATGTCTTAACGATATAGGTTTTCTTATTCCCGAAACATGATTTCTAATAATTAAGCATTTACATAATTGAAAATTTTTATAATATTAATTTTTAAATAATATTTTCACTTTTAAAATTTCCATGGATGAATTTCAATATATGTAAATTTATTGGATAGAATTTTTTAGTTAATAACCTTTCCATATTTATTTTTCATATTCTCACCATGATAATCATGGTATTAAAATGAAATTTATGTTCATTTATCAAAAAATCCATGTATATTATAATTCTTAATTCATCATTTTATCTAATTTACTTAAATTTTGTTGATCATTTGAACTCACCCTTCTTTTAGATAGTTTTACATGTATTCCATTATATATACTAAGAATGATATTCCACGATATGATAGATGGAATAAGGATAATATCAATAAAAATATTTTGTAGTTTTTTTATTAATTTATAATACATGAATCATGTATATATAATTTTTGTAACGATTACTATACTATTTGGTCCATGGTGACATGATTTACATATATTTTATGCCAATGCAATTTTTGTATACATCGACTCTAGTCTTCTCGTGCCAGGGTTTCTAAATTATCAATATTGATATTATGTAAAAAACCATTAAAACTAAAAAATATAACCGTCCATATATTTTATATCCTCATCATAATAATTCAACTGTACTATATTTTTTAAAGTTGGTAGACTATATTATATCAAATTCTAATGATTAAATTTACAAGCCTCTTCTTTGTTTGGTTCCCATCATTGATGTTTCCCTATTTGTGTTTCAATATATTAAGAATAAATTATAGATATCACATTTTTCTATCAAAAAATTGTAATAAACTCATAGAATTCACCACTAAATATGTATCACAACATGAAATTCATCATCATAGGAACTCGTCTTCCGGAACATCAACTATATTCTTTATGATGATTATTTTCAATTTATTTAACCACAGTAAATCTATCAAATAATTTTTTCAGAAAATCAATTCGTTAAAATATTTCCTAAATACATCATTGAGGAATTTATTTTTTACTTATCTATATATAGGCTTCAAAATATTTAATCTCTATCCAAATCCTTATATTCAAAATACTAATTTTTTACTATACAATATCTACACACTGCACACAAAATCTAGTAAGCTGTCTTTGTAGAACAATCTATGTAATTCGTCATCTTTAAAACTATATCAAGAACTCTATGTCTGGTGATTATTTTATAGAATGATTTATATAGTATATTCTTCCCTCTTTCATCCATTTATATAGAATATTTTTTTAATTTATATCAAAATAGATTGCATATAATTATTTTCATTATTTTTGGAACTTTTTGGAAGACTTATCATCATTTTATTTTGTTAGAATCATTGATAACATTATTATGAAAACGTCCTACAAATCATCAATCAAAATCCTAACAAATTATTATTAACAAAACACAATAGACTAATATTATGGTTTTATTAAAAGCATTCTCAAGAGAAGTGTATATTCAAAAAAACTCATTAAAGTAAAAACATCACAATTGATCATTAATATATCCTATTATATTTATAGGAAATAATTATAATTTTTTAAAAAAAATCATCACTTTCACCACTCACATTAATAAAAACAAAATTTTTTCAATTATTTAAAATCATATCTTTTTTTAAATAGAATTTTAAAACATCACACTGTTGGATAATGTAATATTATTTATTTAATTACATCACTACGTGAAAATAATTTCTTTCATTTATTTGATAAAATCACCACACATTATCTATTATCTATATTCTGGTCAACAATATTCATACTCTCCAAATTTTTATGATAACCAAAACATCATATTTTCGTGAAATGTAGTTTTAGTTCTTCCAGAAATTTAGTATCCTAATATCCTTTTTTAAATATAATAAAAATCATAGTGGGGTTACCCTTCTTAATTACATTTAGATGTATTTGGGGGAAAATGAATATAATTTTTTCTTTTCAACCCAACAAACCATTATATTATAAAATATTTGGTAAGGAAATTGGGTAGCTAATATTTTTTTAAATATTTTCCCAATCATAAGATATCCACCAATAACATTATATTTTATGATTTTATAATTTATACCAACTTGTTTGGATCTAGAATATTGAACATTGGTTTCGAATTATCAATGGATCATTGAAAATAAAAATAAATCTTAAATTATGAACAAATATTTAACAAAAAATATTATTTTTAAACATTTATATGAAGAAATTTTAAATATGAATGTGTGGTATTGTCTCATTATTCTTCTTATACACTCAATTAAAATTAACTATATTTTACAATGTGATCAAATACACATAGTTAATGGCAAGAAGGATTCCCCCCTGATGATTATTTTCTATCATTACAACCTTCATATCAATAAAAATCATTATATACAAGGATTTACATAAAAAATATTATATGATATCCTATAAGATTATTTTCAATCAACATATATTATAATTATTTATACAGAAAAAATAGGTGATTCCATTAGATCACATGGGTATCATACAAATAATGTAAAATCATAAAAAATTTATGGTCATGAATCTATAAGTTCAATAAATATTCATATCAATTTAAATCAATCATTCTAATACACACTTTCCCAACATAATCATTTCTTGACTTCTTACCAATTGAAATGGGTGTATAATATTCTTTAAAATCATCTAAGATAATTTTTTAATTAAAGTCCCAAGAATTTTCTTATTTTTATAGAGTGATATATCAATCCCTCACATTCACTTATTATACTAGAAATAATTTTATGTCCCTAAGAATTGATATTTAAAAAGTTTTCATCATTAAATTATTCGAATCTATAAAATCAATATCAATGTTGTCACGACCCGTTATCGGGGCCCGTGCCGTGACTACCCCAAGCCCGCCTTCCATAGGCTAGGGGCTGGCGACTAGCAGCAAGGCGTAAATCCCGGTAAAAAGGGAAGGCATTGCCTTTGTAAAGTAAACAAGCACCATAGAATAAGAAAACGGAAAGAAAACACTAAGTAAAAAAACAGAGTACAACTGAAGTGCGGAAAAGTAAATGGACCAGTATACAAACCCAACTGATAGTAAAGTACAACTCGAAAGGGGAAAAAACAACTGTAAAGTAAAAGCCGCTACACCGAGTTGTCCACTGGAAAGATCACCTAAAGGGTGGGTACAGATAGCTCCACTGCTCCTCGGGTCCTGCCGTCCACTCCGAGCACGTCCCGCCCAGTGGTCCACCTCCAGGTACTGACTCGTCGGGTAGTCCATCTCCGGGTACCGTCCAGTCCTCGAACACTCGGCCTCCGACAGCACTGCCAGTCATCTGCAACCAACACAACGAGGTGCGGGCATAGCCCGTGCAGGGGTGAGTACAACGATACTAAGTAGGGACCCCGGGACCCTCATGGTCTCTCTAAAACAAACAAGGATAACCACAAAGAAGATCTCAACAGATAACCTCTGCTTAGGTATATGTCCATACATATACCTAAGTTATCAATTAACCCATCTCAACCATGTGGAAACACAAGGATCATGAAATCAACGGATAACCACTACCCAGGTATATGCCCATACATATACCAAAGTTATCAAGTGACCCATCTCAATCATGAGGAAACACAAAGGTCAAATGTCTCATCTCAAAATAGGATTTTCATTATAGAAACCGTAACTACTGGAGAGCTCCGTATGTGGAGTGTACAGTGGTCCTGTCACGACTCCGAGGTACTGCTCACTAACATAAGACTGATGAGTTGCTCCTCAAGTCGAGTACCGCGGCCCAACTGCTACAACCATGCACTCCCATGTGCCTTTATACCCAAGCGCACCTCTGTCGTGGGTCTGCCTCTACAAGCAAGCGCTCCCATGTGCCGCTACAACCAAATGCACCTCTGTCGTGGGTCTGCCGCTACAACCAAGCGCTCCCATGTGCCGCTACAACCAAGCGCACCTCTGTCGTGGGTCTGCCGCTACAACCAAGCGCTCCCATGTGCCCCTACAGCCAAGCGCACCTCTGTCGTGGGTCTGCCGCTACAACCAAGCGCTCCCATGTGCCACTACACCCATGCACACCTCTGTCGTGGGTCTGCCGCTACAACCAAGCGCTCCCATGTGCCGCTACAACCAAGCGCACCTCTGTAACACACTGAGTCGTTCGATCAGCAGTCGTCGGGTCTCGGTCAGCTACATGGTCTCCGTACTCCGTACGCTTGTCTCTGGGAGGGTTTTCTCCACGATCTACTGTTCAATACTCCAATTATCACAAAGTCCCACAAAGAATTATCTCAAAGGACCACCTCGTCATAGGGGTCTCAACGCAATAGACGGTGCGTCAATCAGACGCCCGGTCTGTGAATTATTAGCTTTTTCATCCCAGGGGCCCGGTTGGTTTCGTATGTGAACCAATCCCGCCGTAACTCAACTATACCCCGAACACTCATAGTGTATACTCATAGGGACCTATTTTTCAATTTGATCACCAATGCCGCTGGTGGTTCGTCAAACGGACGTCTGGTCTGAAAGATATCATCTTTTCCGTTCTAGGGGCCCGGTTGGATTTTCGTGCGATCCAACCCGGCCACTATCCATATACATCCAAAACTCATTCGGAGGATGCCAAAAGTTCCGTCTCATCAAGAGGAAAGCAACGAGATAGACGGCACGTCAATCGGACGCCCGGTCTGTGTGTTATTTGGCCTTTTCGTTCCAGGGTCCCGGTTGGTTTCGTGAGCGAACCAACCCGACCGCACTCCGACGACATCCAAACCTCGAGCGGAGTAACCCAAAAGATCCGTCTCACTTAGAGGAATTCAACAAAGCAGACGGTACGTCAATCGGATGTCCGTAGCTCAAGATATGAGCGTTTCCGCTCTGAGGGCCCGGTTGGTTTCGTGTACGATCCAACCCGGCCGAATCCAAAGTAATCTGAAACCTTCAGTGCGATATACCGAAACGACCATCTCGATCAAAGGATCGCGTTTCCGCTGACGGGACGTCATTCGGAGGCCCGTAGATCATGTTACGGCTATTTTAACAAAAACCCTCCGAAGACGGGGGGTCCGGGCCCAGGCCGACCTGGCCCGACCCCCCTGGGTCGGCCGAACCGGGTCAACGCGGTCCGAAGCCCTGGCCGGGCCAGACCGGCCTAGCTCGGCCAGCCCATCTTGGCTCGGCCGAGCGGCGGCGGGGGGGGGGGGGGGGAGCTGCCACCCCCGCGTGACACCCCCGCGACACCCGCGAGGTGTCTCCCTGGCAAGCCGAGCGACGCGGGGGGGGGGGGGGGGGAGCCGTCGCCCCCGCGTGACAACACCACGGCACCCGTGAGGAGTCGCTCGGACAACCGGACGTGGCTTCAGCCGCGTCCCATGAGCCACCGCGGGTCCGCGAGCGCCACCACTGCGGCTCAGCCGCGGCGGCCCTGTCCGGCGGCGCGCAGGAGGCGCCGCCGCTCCCGGCTGTCGGCGCCGCCGCGCAGCCGGCGGCTTCCGCAGGTCACCGGAGTCGCTCCGGTGGTCCGATTTTGTTCCCGTCTACGCCGATGCTCCTCCTGGGACTCGTTCTTCACTGCGGAATCATCAAACATCCGTTGGAGCCAACGCTCCCGGCTGCCGGCGCCACCGCGCCGGCGACCCGCGCCGCCGGTGGCTTCTACGGGCCCCTGGAGTCGCTCCGGTGGTCCGATTTTGTTCCTGTTTGCGCCGCTGCTCCTCCCGAGACTCGTTCATCACTGCGGAATCATCAAACATCCTTTTGCGGCACATTCCATCGTCGCCCGTCAAATCCGCTCAAAATCGATGAACGACAGAGGGTCGTCGGGCCGTGTTCGTTTGGCCCGCACCCTCTGCGTTAGAGATAAACAACGGGATGAATAAAGTTCTACACATGAACGCATATCTGAAACAATTTTTTTTAATGAAATAATTTTTTTTCATAAATCGGGTTCCTCATTTGAATGGAAACAACATGGGAAATAAGAGGCACTTCCAAAAAAAATAAAATCCCTACCTCGTAGTCGTCGCGCGTGAGCGTTCTTCGCGGAATTGTTCGTCTCCGAAGAAGGGGATCGTCGCGTCGTCGCGGAAGGGCATCGCATCGTCGCGGAAAGCGGCGTTGAGTCGGAGAACTCAACAAACCATAAAACAGTAGATTTAATATAATTAATTAAATCCGTGTTTTGGTAAAAACCACAAAGGAGATTACAAAGAAAATCTGAGACTCTTACCTCTAGCAGTTGATCGAAGATCCGTTGCGGAGGAAGAGACGTCGCAGAAGAACGTTGCAGGAAGGTAACGTCGGCGTCGCGGAACACGGCGTCGCGTCGTCCATTTCCTGGTTCGGCGTTCTTCTTCGGAGGCCGGCGTTCTTCGCGTTCTTCGCGTTCTTCGCATTCTTCGCGAAGAAGGATAAAGGCACGAGGACTTTGTCAAATCTCTCATCCAGTAATCCTCCAAAAAGACTGGTTGGTCTTATTTTATTATTATGCCAACCAACGAAAAAGGGTAAGTAACGACCCATAAATTCGTTGTATTAATTCAACGAAAGAAACAACTCATTTAATTTATGAAATAAACTGCCCAATTAATTGGTCTGTTAAGAATTTAAGAAAACGTGTCAGTTGACTTTCTTAATGACGGGTTTTTGCGGGTGCGTTACTTAGTGGAAAGAAACGGCGTGGGCTCGTGCGGGCCCCACCTCACAAATATCATACTGATAGGGTAGGATATTTCTGGATAGTCCCCTATCCGTTTCAACTCAGTTTAAGTGGCCTCCAAGTGCCTTCAATTGGATTAAGTGAAATAAAATAAAGTTGTAGTAAAATTATTTTATTTCTTAACTTTAAGCCCGAAAATTAAAAACCACTCCCGAGCAAACGCAACTCTGAAACAGGTGTTTCTAAGAAAATACCGGCGCTTCGATTTCATCGGTGCCCTTTGAATTTGATTCCGGGCACCGGTTCAAAATTTAGAAAAACTCGCTCGTCCGTTCACTGAATGTACCTGAGCCAAACTTCGGAAAAAGATTCCAGGCACACCGGGCCTCGGAATCAGCTGCCGTCAGAAACTGCGCTCTTGTAAAATTCCAAAGAAAATTAAGAAAAAAAAATTCCTTGAAATTTACGGGTCTTTACATTACTCCCACCACAGGGCTTTATGTCCCCGTAAAGCTTCACTACAAACCTAGGGATACAAAGGCGGTACTGAGAACGCATCTGAACCTCCCGCTCCCAAGTGCTCTCCTGGAGGCTCCTGAGCTGTCATCTGAACTGCATTAGAGGAATTGTTCGACCACGTAGGACCCACAAGAATACGTGGTTTCCATCCTCGAACTCTAGTGGCCTCCGCCTCTTGTTAGCATACGAATTCTGTCGGCTCTGAGCTGTCTTCATCCGCTCCTGGATGACCTGGACCTTCTCTATCGTGGCCTAGACCAACTCTGGTCCCACAAGAGCTGCTATGATTTCTTCCTTGCCGATAAGAGAAATCTGGTCTCATCCCCTGGATGAACCACGTTCTTTGCCTAATACTGTCAATACCGACATGGATGATACTAACCCATACCAAGGATGATGTCGTAAGGCCTCAACGCTACTACAAAGAGATCCAACCGTTACTCTCGCCTCCAAGGGTTGAGTCACACTGTCGGCATCAGTGTGTGGTAACTGGGTCTCCTCTAGTAGGTACCTCTCAAGTGAGGGTCAAGTCAACGGTATAAACCAGAACCTCTTAGTAACAACACAAGAGAGGATAGGGAAGTAAATTCCACAATAAAAGGTGTCCTTTATTACTGCAGCTCAAGTACAGAGACACAAAGCATCTACAAACATACATCAACAAAACTAGAAGCAACATGACAAAAAGTCTCCAGGTCTCCTTCTAGTCCCGCTCATGTCCATCTTCTCCCGGAGCCCCATGATCGTAGGCCTCTGCTGCCTGAAGCTGAGCTCTCCCATGTCCTCCTATCCCCTGCAGTCGGGGTGGACCTCCTGGTGGTGGTGGTGGAAACACCCCGAAGGGTCGTCCACCTCCAGCTGCACGACCAGCTCCCTTTCCATTGCCGACTGCTCCTTGCGGCCCACCCTGATCGAACCTATGCCTCTGCCTGTGGGGTCCTTCGTTCGTCTTCTGGTCATCCGTATGGTGGGTCGGACAGTCACGAGCCATGTGACCAACCCCGCCGCAGGAGTAACACTGCCCTCTCATGGCAAGTCGTTGCCCACCCCGAGTGTCTCGCACAAACGATACAGAGTCATGCTGTCGACCACCTGTAGGTCTAGTCCTCTTGGACCCCTGCGTCATCTGTCTACTACCCGCTGTAGAAGACTCTACTGCATGCCGGAAAGTGGTGGGTCCTACTGCTAGAGACTGCTCATCATGGAAACTCTCCATTAAGAGGGCTCGCTCCAACACCCCTGCCTGAGTCGGAATGTTGAGGGAGATCATCGAAGCCCTGATCTCGTGCCTCCGTCCCTTCTCAAAGGTTCGGGCCTGGAAGAACGGGTCCCGTACCATATCTGTGGAGTAGTGTGAGAGATCAGTAAATCTCGCCGACTATTGGGCCACTGTCATGCTGCCCTGCCGCAGCTGTAGTAGCTCCTGGATGCGCACCGCTCGGAGGGTGGATGGGACGAACTCGGAGCAGAAGATTCTCTCAAAGTCCGTCCATAGGAGAGACGCCTCATCGTGCACCTGGAGCATCAAGCTCCACCATCTGCCTACTGCCGCGTGCAGGAGGCTCGCTGTGAGGATCACCATGAGGTCTACTGGTGTCCTCACTAATCCGAAAACCCATACAACTGCCTCCATCCAGTCCTCGGTGGCCTGAGGGTCCATCTCCCCGCGGAACCTGGGCAGTCGCTGGCGCTGGAACTCATGCAGTGCACTAAGGCGACATGTATCGTCAGCGGCTGGGGCTGGTAGCATCGGTGCCTCGGTGGGTATAGGTACTGCCGGTGCCTCAGCTATCAAAGGGCCCTGTACCGAGTCCTCGATGCTCGGTGGGCTCTCGCCACACACATCGCTCGGAACCCTAGCAGGATTTCGTCGAGGGGCCATCCTGAAAAGGAAACAAGTGCGCCACGGTCAGGACAATATACCTGGTGAGCTGACACATTTAATCACAAAGAAAACTTGAAATACACATGCAATCAATGTTTTCGTGCATTAAGTTGGAAATCAGAATTCAGGGTCCTAGTGTACGGATACGTTGGCCGCCGCACCAACACTGGACTCCCTAGACTAATAACCATACCCAATACGCTAAACATTATTGCTTCACATAGAAGAAAGATCAGAGTCTGCGGTAGAACCGACCACCTCTGATACCAATTTGTCACGACCCGTCCTCGGGGCCCGTGGCGTGACTATCCCAAGCCCGCCTTCCATAGGCCAGGGGCTGGCGACTAGCACCAAGGTGTAAATCCCAGTAAAAAAGGAAGGCATTTCCTTTGTAAAGTAAACAAGCACCACAGAGTAAGCAAGAGGAAAGTAAACACTAAGTAAAAAAACAGAGTACAACTGAAGTGCGGAAAAGTAAATGGGCCAGTATACAAACCCAACTAAAATTAAAGTACAACTCGAAAGGGGAAACAACAACTGTAAAGTAAAAGCCGCTACACCGAGCTGTCCACTGGAAAGCCCACCTGAAGGGTGGGTACAGATTGATCCACTGCTCCTTGGGTCCCGCCGTCCACTCCGAGCACGTCCCGCCCAGTGGTCCACCTCCAGGTACTGACTCATCGGGTAGTCCACCTCCGGGTACCGTCCAGTCCTCGAACACTCGGCCTCCGTCAGCACTGCCTGTCGTCTGCAACCAACACAATGAGGTGCGGGCATAACCCGTGCAAGGGTGAGTACAACGATACTCAGTAGGGACCTCGGGACCCTCAAGGTCTCTCTAAAACCAACAAGGATAACCACAAAGAAGATCTCAACAGATAACCTCTACTTAGGTATATGTCCATAAATATACCTAAGTTATCAAGTAACCCATCTCAACCATGAGGAAACACAAGGATCATGAAATCAACGGATAACCACTACCCAGGTATATTCCCATACATATACCTAAGTTATCAAATGACCCATCTCAATCATGAGGAAACACAAAGGTCAAAAGTCTCAGCTCAAACCAAGATTTTCATTATCGAAACTGTAACTGGTGGAGAGCTCCGTCTCTAGAGTGTACAGTGGTCCTATCACGACTCCGATATACTGCTCACTAACCTAAGACTGCTGAGGTTCTTCTCCTGTCGAGTACCGCGCGCCAGCTGCTACAACCAAGCGCTCCCATGTGCCGCTACACCCAAGCGCATCTCTGTCGTGGGTCTGGCGCTACAACCAAGTGCTCCCATGTGCCGCTACAACCAAGCGCACCTCTGCCGTGGGTCTGCCTCTACAACCAAGGGAACTCATGTGCCGCTACAACCAAGCGCACCTTTGTCGTGGGTCTGCTGCTACAACCAAGCGCTCCCATGTGCCGCTACAACGAAGCGCACCTCTGTCGTGGGTCTCCCGCTACAACCAAGCGCTCCCATGTGCCGCTACAACCAAGCGCACCTCTGTCGTGGGTCTCCCTCTACAACCAAGCGCTCCCATGTGCCGCTACAACCATGCACACCTCTGTAACAGACTGAGTCGTTCGATCAGCAGTCGTCGGGTCTCGGTCACCTACATGGTCTCCGTACTCCACACGCTTGTCTCCGGGAGGGTCCGCTCCACGAGCAACTGGTCAATACTCCAAGTATCACAATTTCCCACAAGGAAGTATCTCAAAGGACCACCTCGTCATAGGGGTCTCAACGCAACAAACGGCGCGTCAATCGGACGCCCGGTCTGTGAGTTATTAGCCTTTTTGTCCCTGGGGCTCGGTTGGTTTCATATGCGAACCAATCAGGACGTAACTCAACTATACCCCGAACACTCATAGGGTATACTCATAGGGAACTCTTTTTTAATGTGATCACCAATGCCGCTAACGGTTCGTCAAACAGACGTCCGGTCTGAAAGATATCAGCTTTTCCGTTCCAGGGGCCCGGTTGGAATTCAGTGCGATCCAACCCAGCCACTATCCATATGCATCAAAAACTCGGGCGGAGGATGCCAAAAGTTCCATCTCATCAAGAGGAAAGCAACGAGACAGACGGCGCGTCAATCGGATGCCCGGTTTGTGAGTTATTTTGCTTTTTTCGTTCTAGGGGCCTGGTTGGTTTCATGAGCGAACCAAACCGACCGCACTCTGACGGCATCCAAACCTCGATCAGAAAAAGCCAAAAGATTCGTCTCACTTAGAGGAATTCAACAAAGATGACAGCACATCAATCGGACTTCCGTAGCTCAAGATATGAGCGTTTCCGCTCCGAGGCCCCGGTTGGTTTCGTGTACGAACCAACCCGGCCGAACCCAATGTAATCTGAAACCTTCAGTGCGATATACCGAAACGACCGTCTTGATCCAAGGATCGTGTTGCCACTGACGTCACATTGTTTGGAGGCTCGTTGCTCACGTTACGGCCATTTGAACGAAAACTGTCCGAAGACGTGGGGTCCGGGCCCGGGCCGACCCGGCCCGACCCCCACTGGGTCTGCCGAACCGGGTCAACCCGGTCCGACCCGGTCGGACCCGGTCCATCCCGGCCAGGGCGGGGCCCGGCTGGTCGGACCGGCCTGGCTCGGCCCGCCCGGCTCGGCTCGGCCGCGCGGCGCGGGGGGCGGGGGGGGGGGGGGGAGCCGCCACCCCCGCGACACCCACGGGGTGTCTCCCTGGCAAGCCGAGCGACACGGGGGGAGCCGCCGCCCCCGCGGGACAACCCCGCGGCACCGGCGGGGTGTCGCTCGGACAACCGGACGCCGCTTCAGCCGCGTCCCGCATGCGACCCGCGGCGGCCCTGTCCGGCGGCGCACCGGTGGCGCCGCCGCTCCCGGTTGCCGGCACCGCCGTGCCGGCGACCCACGCCGTTGGCGGCTTCCGCGGACCACCGGAGTCGCTCCGGTGGTCCGATTTTATTCCCGTCTGTGCCACTGCTCCTCCCTTGACTCATTCTATACTGCGGAATCATCAAACAGCCATTGGCGCCGCCGCTCCCGGCTGCCGGCACTACCGCGCCGGCGACCCGCGCCGCGGAAGTCTTCCGCAGGCCACCGGAGTCACTCCGGTGGTCCGATTTTGTTCCCGTCTGTGCCGCTACTCCTTCGGGGACTCGTTCTTCACTGCGGAATCATCAAACATCCGTTTGAGGAACGTTTCGTCGTGTCCCGTCAAATCCGCAAAAAATCGAAGAACGGCGGAGGGTCGTCGGGCCGTGTTCGTTTGTCCCGCACCCTCCGTGTTAGAGATAAACAACGGGAGGAATAAAGTTCAACACATGAATGCATATCTGAAACAATTTTTTTAATGAAATAAAATTGTTTCATAAATTGGTTTCCTCATTTGAATGGAAACAACATGGGAAATAAGAGGCATTTCCAAAAAAAATAAAATCCATACCTCGTAGTCGTCGCGCGTGAGCGTTCTTCGTGGAATTGTTCGTCGCGGAAGAAGGGGATCGTCGCGTCGTCGCGGAAGGGCGTCGCGTCGTCGCAGAAACCGGCGTTGAGTCGGCGAACTCAACAAACCACAAAACAGTAGATTTAATTTAATTAATTAAATCCGTGTTTTGGTAAAAACCAAAAAGGATATTAAAAAGAAAATCTGAGACTCTTACCTCTAGCAGCTGATCGAAGATCCGTTGTGGAGGAAGAGACGTCGCAGAAGAACGTTGCAGGAAGGGAACATTGGCGTCGCGGAACACGGTGTCGCGTCGTCGATTTCCGGGTTCGGCATTCTTCATCGGAGGCCGGCTTTCTTCGCGTTCTTCGCGTTCTTCGCGTTCTTCACGAAGAAGGATAAAGGCATGAGGACTCTGTCAAACCTCTCAAACAGTAATCCTCCAAAAAGACTGGTTGCTCTTATTTTATTATTATGCCAACCAACGGTAAAAGGTAAGTAACGACCCATCAATTCGTTGTATTAATTCAACGAAAGAAACAGCTCATTTAATTTACGAAATAAACCGCCTAATTAAATGTTCTGTTAAGAATTTAAGAAAATGCGTCAGTTGACATTCATAATGATGGGTTTTAACGGGTGTGTTACTTAGCGGAAAGAAACGGCGGGGCTCGAGTGGTCCCCACCTCAAAAATATCCTACGGAGAGGGTAGGATATTTCTGGATAGTCCCCTATCCATTTGAACTCAGTTTAAGTGGCTTCCAAGTGGCTTCAAGTGGCTTAAGTGAAATAAAATAAAGTTTTTTTAAAATTATTTTATTTCTTAACTTTAAGCCCGAAAAATTAAAAACCACACCCGACCAAACACAACTCCGGAAGAGGCGTTTCTACGAAAATACCGGTGCTGCGATTTCATCGGTGCCCTCAGAATTTGATTCCGGGAACCGGTTCAAAAGTTAGAAAATCTCGCTCGTCTGTTCACTGAACATACCCGAGCCAAACTTCGGAAAAATATTCCGGGCACACCGGGCCTCGGAATAAGGTGCCGTCAGAAACTGCGCTCTTGTAAAATTCCAAAAGAAATTTAGAAAATAATTTCCTTGAAATTTACGGGTCTTTACAAATTATTATAGTTAATAAATCTAACATCGAAATTATAAATTATATTTAGGGTACCTTAGCCCAAATCCGTTACATATATGTTTTTGTCACACATTCCCCTATAAAATTATTGATATTTATAAAAAATATAATTTTTTATTACAATGAACAAGGATATTATTTCAATCCATAAAAATAATTATTAAACATAAACACCATAGTTCAATTTTTATCATCTATAAACCCACAAGGATTTTTTAATATACATATCACATTAAATATATACATTTGAGAAGAATGAATTTACATCCATTTGATAATCATAGTAATATTGATGTGGGGAAACAAAAAAAACAATATTATAGTTTAAGTCCTTGAAATGCGAGAAAATTATACTATAAACTATTAACCTTAAACAAATAAGTATGCATTGTAAAAAAAAGAGTAGTTTTTCATAACATTTACCAACATTAATTGATATTGTTTCCATTAACCCACATTATCCTTATAAAATTCATTACTTTTTGACATTGAATAAGTTTACATGTTTTATTATTCTCAATCTAATATATTACTTTTTCACAGCTTGAACCCATTAAATATGTACCATAATCTATAAATCTAATTTAAGTTCATCTTGTGAGTTGGTTGATGATTGATTTTTAAATCTCGACCTTCTTATTATATAAATTGGAACCATAGGATTTCAAATAATATTTTCATATTCAACATGTTTCTACAGAGAATAAAATTTCATTAACCTTACTCATATCCAACATTATTCATTAGATAATTCATTTAACTCTTCATATTCCTTTTTTATCTCATTCAAAATCACTATAAATATTCTTATTAAAATTCGTCAAATTTCTCAGCTGTAACATATTTATAAACAACAATTATAGAATTTGGATATTATATAACGTCCAAAATATATGAATAAATTAATCTTTTATATTTTAATTCAAAAATATATAAATTTTTATATTTCAAGAACATACCATGAAAATTTGATCCTTATCCTTTTTATAAAATTTACTATGATCCAACTATCATATAATTATTAATAATGGACTCCAAATAACCATAAAACAATTCAATGAAGAAATTATAATATATAATATTTTCAACGATTTAAATATTTCACCCATACAAAAAAAAATATTCTATCCTGAAGTGTCATATTAATATAGTTTATAAATAAAAAATCATTTTATACCCTCATCTTGTATACATTTTACAATTTCCAAAAAAGATATATTTTTTCATTATATCACAGCATTTGGTTCAGGGGTGTACGGAGCACTGTATTGATGTTGGATTCTAATATTTTCTATGATGATTTTGAGATAATTTATTATGTAGTACATTATATTTTCAATACTCATGATTAATATATAAACACAAATTTATCTTTTACCTTATCCACGGAAAAATATGAACACTTATATATCTGTTAATTTATGTCTCATTATAATTATTTCAATTAACTATTTGAATCTATAAATAATATTTATAATTTGAGAAAAAAAATTTTATTTAATAATCATCATCCCTAAAAAAATATGAGTTTGTAAGATCAAGTGGTTTTGTGGATTTTCTTTCAACTTTTTTACACCTTATATTAACCACAATTAATTTTTAACATCTTATAAAAACATCATTTTCATTTCTTTCAATAGTTGAAAGATTTTATCAGAATATTCTTTGATTTTTTTAATAATATTAATGAAAAAATATCCATGTTAATTATTAAACAATTTATTTTCTTCCTCAAATTACAATTTACATGTTTCTTAATTTTCCATAATATGGTATATATATCCTTTGGTTATTTATCTAATGGTAAAATTTCTTCCATTTTCCATACATTTGATGAAACTATATGTTTCATGATGATAAAATACAGACTATAATTATAGTGATTAATAACACATAGTATGTTGTTTTATAATATAAATAAATAAAACTTAATTTTATATTATATTTTAAGCTTCAATCTCGGAAATCCTGACTCCACTAATTTTCAAGGAACTAAAATTTCCAAATTTAAATTCTCGACATTCATTACATTGCATATATTTTAATATCATAATTTTACATATAATATGTGTGGAAAAAATTCCATAAATCTATAGTTATTTATGTTTAAAAGAATTTATAGTTGTTTGAATAGAAAGAACAATTTTCTCAAAATTATTATATATAACCTAATCTTATTTTTTATAAAAAGGGACATATTATAGAATATTTGAAAAAACATTTATTAAAAAATTGATTTGTTTATTCACATATTCTATAGAAATCATCTAAAATATCAAAGTGATTTTTAATTATAATCTTCGAATAATCTAATGAATTTTTTTTCATTATTCATATGTATTAAAATATTATTACTCTTTTCTTACACATTAATCGCCCTTGAATATTTCATATTACAATGTAGAGATATTTCATTTATATATTTATAATATTTATTCCATAAAATTTCACCCCACACAAAATAATCTATCATATCTATATCATCAATATATTTTTATTTGTTGTTTTAAAAATACATCAAAGGCTCATAACAATGTTTTTTTCATGTTTCCTCCTGGATTAGAGAAATTTTTTTTATAGAGGTCACATGAAAATTTAGTTGATGTTGTATATTTTCTACATACTTTATAAATATAATTTTTTTCATTATTTTTTTGACACCATCAATACGAGTAAAATCATATGATCTTTTGTATTTTGTTGGTGAATATTTTACCTTTCTCTATATCTTTTGATGACATTAAAAATATATATTATAAAATTTTCAAATTTATACATATCTACATTATTGTACATTTGTCTAAAATAAATCTTTATTGGTTTTTGTAATGAATTTTTCTATTGGAGCATGTTTCTTACCAAGAAAGTCCACTATGTTTTACATTAGATTAATATTCTTTTTATCTAAAATTTTTCATTGTTAAATTCAAAGAACAATGTATTATTCATATAAAACCCAATAAAATTATTTTCGGGATTTATTTTGATCAGTTTATTTAATTTGTCGATGATTTTAAGAAATAAGATACATATGTATTTCATTTTATTCACCATAAACTTCATCATCATCCTATTAATTGTGTTCCACATACTCTTGATCGTGCTTTTTTATTTTATAGAATTCTAAATTTTTTAAAATGAATTAAATCCTTGATAATATTTTTGAGATATAAATATTTATATATCTCACATGAAATAATATTTTTATGTAATTTGTAAATAGATATTATCTAATTGTCTTCTAAAGAAAAAATTTTATATTCAAACCTATCAGAGATTTATCACATGCATATCATAAGAGTGGAAGAACCTTTAAATAAATCATTCAAATTTATCATGTTACAAAAAAATCTTTAGTGTTTGTTAACTATTTAGAAAAATAATTTTCTGCTTTCATAATAATATTTTAAATGGTTATGTGCAATATAGATAGCTTTTAATTTGGTACATTTGCATTTCCCTCAAAGACACATTTGTGTTTTTATATTGTTTCCATTTATTTCAATAGATATTCCACCTTCATGTATGAATTTTCTAATATTTTTATTATAATATAATACATATATTTTTTATCTACCTCAATATTCTTTACAGAAAAAAGTGTAGGGACATTTTTCTTGGTGTGTTTAAGCCTATTTCTAATTGTATCTTTTACCTCAAGTCCAATCAACAGAAGATATTGTATCCATCCATTTTTCAACCATTTAAACTTTTTATTCATCGAATGTTTGAGTACCTATAATTTTAACTAAATTTTTATTTTACTTGATAATGATATAATAGGGGAACCATGCATCTGATAGTATTTGAGATCATTTGGATTGATGGAACCTTGAGGGGTTGATTAATCAGTGGTTATTTATTTACAATATCATTTCTATGATATGGACCATTGAAAATTGTTATAGTTTTATCGTAATAAATATTTTATAAAAATATCCAAGCATTTTTTATACAAAAAAAGAAACAAAAGATTTATATATTTTGACCTTTGGGTGAGAATCTATTTCATTTTAAGGGGAATATTTTTAGCCCATGGAAATTTTCTATTAAGAAGAATTTAATGAAACATAAGAAAACTACCATTTGAATCCATCTATATCTATGTATGAATTATTATAATGTCTCATTTTATTTTTTATGGAATTTATTAAAAATTTTAGAAGACAAAAATCATGTTAATAACTGTATAATAACCTCCCCAATATCATTCTATAATTCTCTATATTTTTTCCTTTATTTGGTAATTGTATATTATGAAGACCTATCTCAATTAGATATTTATTATCATCTATGCCTTAGTAAATTTTTTTATTGATTCTAACTAGATTTATCTGAATTGATCAGAATAACTAGGATATAAATTATGAATGGACAATTTTTAATCAAAATAAATTTTATTTCTTAGAATTAATATCATTTATGATTATTCTTCTTTAATTTTTTTTGGTATTTCAGTAACAAATATCTATTAAATAACATCAATTAAATATAAAAATAAACTTGTCTAGAAATAGGATTATCACAAAAACATCATTGTTTCAACTTTTCCTATGAGTGAAAAACGTTATTTATAGTCATACATTCCTCCCACATTATATAGACACACAAATAATAGAAAAGGCCAGAAATCATTTTTCATTCCCTTAGAACTATAATTAAATTTAAATATATTAATCACTAGATATTATCCCTTAAAATTCATTAATCCTCATGAATAATCAAATAATTTAGACCTTCTTTGAGAATCCATAAATTATTGTTAAAGAACGTCTATAATTTTATTTTACTTTTATAGACGTAAAAATTCATTGAAAAATAGCTCAAAATCATCAATATAATTAGTAATGAAAATTATTATTATAATTAATGTAAATCATATTCTTGCATTTTTTTGGTTGATGACATATTTATGAACATTTTTTCTAGTTGTCATTCTAAATCAATAGTAACTAATCTGATTTTACATACCAACTATGTCTGATGACTCAATCGGATCATTATATAATATGTATATAACTCAACAAAAGAAAATATTAACAAATATTCCTTCATTAAATTATATTATATTGTATATTTTTTCAATGGACTTCATTTTATTCTTTTTTAAGAAGCAGATATCATTACATCTCAATATCAATCATCTGAAAAAAATTCACATTGAAACTTTATACAAGCCCTTTAATTGAAACAAATTATATACTATATCAATTTTAAAAAATATATTTAAAATGAATCGCTATATTATTACAAATTTTAAATACTCAAGTTACGTGACACTTCTAAACAATTTATTTACATGAAACATCATGGTCTAGTTAACAAATTAATATATAATCCTTTTTATTGTCACTAATAAAAAACATGAATTCTTATATCTGGTATGTAGAAAATATAAAAGCTGGAAAACTCATAATCATCAACTTAAACTCTATTCTACTTATCAAACAATGACTTCATACATACTCTTCATTCAGAACATCAAATATGTGTCATTTAGTATATACATATGATGTCTTCAGTCACTATGATTCTTGGAAATAACTCTCAGATTACATCAATCAAGAAAATAATGTGTTATTCCTTGTCTATATAAACTATATTTTATAACTGTAGACATGAGAATCAATTTTCAGAATTTGAGTATGGTAATCTTCAATATGGTAAACAGTTTCTTCCTATTAGGAAACTGTGTGATAAACCCTATATCAAGTGTTATTATTCCAAAAGATATATCTAGAAAATATCACACATAAAATAATCTCAAAATATATACCATAACCACACCGATATATTGTATATTGAAATTACATCATATTGTATGGACTACTTAAATAATTACACAATTTGATTCCATGAGGACATATTATATTAGATCAATTGGAAACAATGTAATTGAAACACTTGTACATGAGTGAGATACATATTTTCCACTATGTTCCCCATGACCATAACCCATCATACACTTATCATCCATGAAATATAACTTCATTAATAGGGGAAGGAAACATAAAATGGTGTGATCTCATATCCATTGTAAGGGAAATCAAGGGAGATATGTAAGAAAAAACATGACGCTAAGGATAAAAAAATTTCATCATAACATTATAAGATCATACATTTAATATCAATGATCATAGACATGAATAATGGAATTATTTTTAGATTCCCGAACTAAATTAACCATATGGAAACATAAATAATAATCCATAAAATCATATCATAAGATTAAGACATGGAAATATGGCCCATACTTAAACATGTAATATTAGTCTCTATACTTTATAACACATTTATAGAACACAACAGGGAACGTAATGGGGACTACACCTTTTAGTTGGGAAAAACCACCATCCCAAGTCAGTGAATTTATTGTATGAGATCAGGTTTCCCTATAATCCCATAGTTGGTTGGGTTTCCCCATATTCCTAAAGTGGATTAGGATTTTCCATATACCATCTTTATAGTGACTACACCAACTAGGTGGGACAGACCCTCCTCCCTAGTCCTAGTCCTTTACCTATATGGGATCAGGATTCCCCATCTTCTTGTAATTGAATAGGCTTCCCCATCACATTCTTTAGATCAACCCCATTTATATAATTCCCATACTTGTTTCATGAGTTATTAATATTTACCAAATGAATTTCAGAAATATATAGGTCACATCCATCACATAATAAACTTATTTCTACTTGTTACAATATATAACAAAACATTAATTATCTCATGTCCCATAAAAATTTATGGGTTTCATAAACAACATACCATAACCCATGAATTGAAGAGGATATCATATGAATTTAATAATATCATAATCTATGGAAAAAATATAGGTTTCATAATTATTTCATAATAGAATAACCTATGAAAAGAATTGGTTTTCATAAGTGTATAACCCAGGAAAGATGAAAATGTTTTCAAAAACATCATGTCATTAAAAAAATACTATTTGAGTGAAAAAATATAAATGGAACCAATTGTTCATTTTGCTGAAAAGAATGGGAAATATCAACAAATATCACCCTAAATATAAAAAATATTTATATATATTTTAAAATAATTTATATTTTAAATATCCATTCATATTAGAGAATTTTTTTTAATACATTAGTCCTTTTGAAAACCAATTTATTTGAAAATAACATTATTACATTCAAATATGGATTAAAATCATTTTGAAAACCATTTTGTTTAAAAATGTATGAAGTATTCTTAAAAGTATTTGCAAAAAATATTTTCCATTAATGTTTATAAAATATCATTTAATCATTTTGAAAACCTTTTTACTTGAAATTATAAGAATTTATAATAAAAATATTTTTAAAACCTTTTTTTATTAAAATGTATTAAAATGTCATTAAAAATTTTGAAAACAATTTTTCCGGTAACCTTCTAATTGATACTTGAACACATTTTAAAACCCTTTTTCCTTGAAAATTTATTTATTATTTTTAAAAACATTTTAAAACCCAATGTCCTTTCAAAAATTGAAAATAATATGTGAACAAAATTAAAATCATTTTCTCTAGAAATTGATATATAAATTTTAAAAGACCATTTAATATCATTAGAATCTTTTTTTAAACAACCATTTAAAATACTTATAAATTTTTCATTTAAATTCATTTAAAAACATTTTTGATAAAAAAACAATATTTAGAACCCCTTTTACGATGAAAAAAAAAACAAATTCAAAAATTTTGAGAATATATTGAAATGATTTTTTATTAAAAAATAATTTTATTAGATTACAGTTGAATAATTAATTAAATTTTCTCATGATGGATGGTTGTTTCGTATATTCGTAACTTTCCTTTTGTAGCTTAATAGTTTTGATATGTGCCTTGATCATAAAAAAATAATATAGATTCCTTTTAAAACCATTTAATAAAAATAAAAATCATGGTAAGAAATTTTGTTTATTCTTTATAGAATAATATTAATACATTTAGTAATGTTTTTTAGGAAAATCAGTTTTGAAATGAAAGAAATGTATTATTGAGAGATGAAATAAAGTTAATTTTTTATTAAACACCTTTATAATTAGAATATGTTCCAAGGAGTGAAAAAATTGTAACATTACTTGTTTGTTAAATGAATATATAAGGGGTATTAAAATTCAATATATTTTTTATGATATAAGTCCTAATATTTAATCAATGGAATCATAATCATATATAATCCCGATAAATGATGAGAATGAGGCTTTGAACCATTACAATGTTGGAAATATTAAATCATAATACTATGTAAATAATGAAAATACAACAAGAATAACCTATACTGAAAAATAAGTAGATTAATAACATAAAATGTTGAAGTTTACATTTTACACCACATATAAAAATATATAGTCATAACATGACATGTGACTCAAGGAATGAAAAATGAGACACAATTACATATATTATTTGGATAATTTTTGACTATTACCTATATAAAATAAATATCATAAAATGGATATGTAAATGACAATAAATTTAATCATAATTACCAAATAATACATTCATGGTAAGTATAGACATCCAAAAAAAATTATGAATATGTTTTGTATCTCCCAAAAAAGGGAGATAAAACTTTCTTACCGTATGTGATGAAATTCATTTTGAATTTTCAAAACCTCATATATATATAATATAAATAAATTATAAACCACCAAAAGAAAAATATTTTTATATTTAATACCATTTAATATCCACTTAAGTCAATATATTACTCTTTCATAACCAATTCCTTATTAGAGTTTTTCTTCAGGTGATAAATGCTTAGTTTATCACACATGTTTTGAATTATTATTCTTGATCATATTATATGGAATATGACTTAGTTATTTCTATAAGGTAAACCATGATTTATATATAATAACTATTTATTATATAAATTATTATTATAATATTTATATAGGGGAAATATTAAACAAAATAAACCATTTATAGAGACAGTATGTCGTACAAACGCATGAACGCTGGTATAATTTTACAGTCATATTGGAAGAAATATTATAAATAATAAATATATTAATATATATATTTATAATAACATTATAATTTTTTTATATATTTAATATAAATTTATCAAACCCAGCCTTAATACATTCTATGTAATGTGTGATCGAACCACATCTCTTTGAGGAGGTGGTAGTCCACACCTCCATGAATGAATTTATTGTGTTCAAATAAATAGCAATCATCATGATATGATTTATATATTAAAATAATACGTATAAAAAAATCTTAAATATAAAATATATCTTATTAAACAATATTTCCCATCATAATTACCTACTATGAAAGTTGGTAAAGGAAAAATGAGCATCATCATTTAGTTAGATAGTAGTTTCCCATACACAGAAACTGCAAGTTCATTTTTTATTAGATGGACATATTTGTAAGTGAAAGTATAAAACTTACCATTAAGAACATATTAGTATACATAGGATAATGATGTTTTTATATCATTATGGATCATTAATATTTGATGTGATTGAGAAAGAAATTGAAATATTTATAAGGAATGCCGTTATTTCTTCATTGAAAAACTCATATTCATTTTCATATAATGTCATCCAAGGATGTGTTAATACATAAATGTATTATTTAAAGAGAATTCATAGGATGTTTTAAATATATATGATATTTTTTGTGGTAAAATGGGTTAGATAGGTGTGAATATGTTGATGGGTTAGTTCATTTTTTTAGAGGGAGAGAATTGGAATTCATTTAAATTTGTGGAAGGGAATTTTACTAACTATTTTTCTATAAGAAATGGCTCCAGTAATGAGAGAAATTAAATAAAATGGAGGGTATAGTCTATATATGGACATAAAATTAATTTCCAACAAATATCTTATGTTTTTTAGGTTATTAAAATTAATGATTAGTCAATTATTATGATAATTTTTTCATTAATACTTGTAATTAATATTAATAAATTTCACTAATTTTTTGTCAATCAAATAACATAATATAAATTAAAAATAGTTATTATTAAAAAAAATGGATTCTATTTTTTCCAAATATCAATCACCTAAGTAGAAGAAATTAATTTAAATTTTATACCGTAGGCGATACAACGACGCTGGTTTTCAATGTAAAAAATTTCAAATGTTTGGTAGGTTTTCAAATCAAATATCAAAGTGATATTTACACCAATTACTTGAATCCAATTGATTTATGCATATTTTATTTAATTATAATTTAAAACCTTTTAAAAAATAATATATCTTTATAAATATATTGTAAAAAAAACGTTTTTCTTTAAAATTCCTTGTATTTCATTATTCATCTTAAAATTAATCTTCAATTAAACATACCATAAAATCACCCAAAAATATTTTATATTTTCCTAATTTATATATGATGTTTATTTTTCCATAAAATACCAATAAATGTTTCCAAATATGGATATAAAATGTTCTCTCAATTGAGAGGTGTTAAAATTATTTTTCAAAAGAATATAACTATTTATTCATAAAATTGGATTTATTCGTATCTTAAACCTGTATGATATATTGTATACGTATAAAAAATATTAAATGAATATGTTAAATATAAATTTTATTAAAAATATTAATCAAAATTGGATTTAAATTATTATAATTAAATTATGTTTATACATAGAAAAATAGTTATCATGGAAAGGTAGCTTCATTATTTTCAAAACGATTATGCATTTAATTATTTTAATTGATAAAATAAGGATTATTTTTATATAAAACTACAAATAATATTTTTGAAATTCATTTAATCAAATTCGTAACTTCATTTACAATTGGTTTGTGGTAGTTAAAATAATATTTTAGGAATAATATTAATATTTTATTATAGTTTGCTAAAAACTCAGCCTTGAATGTTTTGTATTGTTTATAAAGAACTCATAATTATATTTAACACAAGATAATCATAGTATTGGTGTACTATAAGACAATCTATTTTTTTCGGTATTTCACGATAGTTAAAATTATTTCATAAATAAAAAATACTTAGTGTTTTTTGAAACAAAGAAATATAAAAAAGAAATAATTATTTTGAAAAAAATATGTCAAAAAATCTCAAGGTGTTTCATTATTCCCCCATAAAATTATTTCTTCCCTTGAAATTCACACGAGTTTCAAAGGGTTAAAACATGAATGTCTTGTTCATATAAACCCACGTTGTAAAAATGAATACTATTAATTCCGTTAAAAAAGAAATAATGGAATCATAATAGTTACCAGAATTAACATGTAAATAGGATACCACGTTAGATAACACAGGTGGAAAGTGAAAAGATATACCTAGAAGAAAATATTAAATATTTATATGGAGTGATTGAGTGTATAAATAACGATTAATTAGATGATTAGTGGACAATTGATGGCTTACAATTCATAAATCTATTTTTATATAAAAGGCCATCAATTTAGAAAAAATAAAGGTATTTAGATAAAATTTCATTTTTATATCGTTTTCCTATTGTTGAATAATTATCATGAAATGACATACTTATATGATTTTAGGAAAAAATACCATTTGTTATTCCTTTTTCAACTTCTATTTCATCTTCCAATACATGAAATAAATTTGATTTTGTCTTTCATAAAGAAATAAACGATCATTAAAATCCATGAATAAAATGGAAATTCATTACAAATTTTTTATCAAAATAAATTTTTGGAACATGTTATCCAATATTCATAAATACAAATTCAGTGAGACAATGCCATAATATCTAAAACCTTATCTGTATTTTTTCATAAAACATTACATTAGTGGTTGACCTTATAACACTTATTGAAGATGAAAATAAAAAACATTATAAATACAGTTATGAAATTTGCATTAAATTGATCCCCCATATTTTACAAGGTAGCTCTTAGTTGTCACATTCCACTCATTATAATATTCTCTTCATATATTATTTCGAAATCTTCTAATAACCTGAATTAAAATATCTAATTTTAGAAAACATGCATTCTTCCTTACTCAAAGGATTAGATGATATATTATTTAAATCCAAGAATTTGTAAATATCATTAATGAAAAAATAGATAACATTTTCAAAAAAAACTAATTAACATCTTTGAGGATATAAAAACTATCCATCTTAAATTATCTAAAACAATAATATCTTAATTCAATCAAAAGATAAATGTCTCAACATCTTGAACACATTAAGTTTTTCTTTTACTTATTTAAAAGTATGAACGCGACATTGTATGACATTTATATGTTTCCATCATAATTAAACATAACCTTTTCAACCATCAATGAAAAATTTATTCTTAAATTAATTATATAATTTATGATTCACATAACATATCACATGATTTTAATAAAAATACACTTTACTTATACAGCTTTATTCTTAAACCATTTCTCGAGAATCATTATCTAATACCATAATACCGATTTACAATATTTTGATATATAAATTCTGTCTTATTTTTCCTCAAACTCTTCAAATAATTTTTCTTACTTTTGATGTAAATAATAAATGAAGAACTCCTCATACATTTCACAAGTCATTTTCAGTCTATTTATCTTCAGGATTATAAACAATAATCATTGAAAGTACTAATTATTTTCATGAGACTTCCACTTAGAAAATTTATTTTCATCATTCATAAATATCCAACATATGGAAAATTCAATTTTAACCCACTTATATCCACTTTTTATTAAAACTAAAAATCCTTGGGTGAGAAAAAGTTTTCACAGTAGAAAAAAATAATCATGAAAATTTACATTTGTGATGTCCAAATAATGACACCAAATTATTTAATATTTGAATCATTAGGTTTATCAAGGGTCATTCATTATAATATTCTACTTAAATCCTTCATTATGCTTCCTAATGGGTTTTTTAATTTTCAAAGCATGCCCCCCCTTTATTGTCAAACCGGGGGCACAACAAGGCTCGTCGTGATGTACCAGGTTTCCCTCGAGTCCAGAACTATGAATGTTGTCAGATCTGTTTCTCCTATTCACATATATATCAAAACCACATCCACATATATTTTCAATACAATGTTGTATTAAATGGAATATAAAATCATTATAATATACCAAAATTAGAATCAATTTTTTAAAACATTGACTCATCCTTATACTTTTCAATAGATAAATCCCTAGATATATCCATAAAAATATCCCACAAAAACTCAATAAAGTATTATTATCCTATATTTAAAGGGATGTTGAATCCTTTACTTTGATATAAAATATAACAAATTAGTATTAACATACATAAACATTTCGTCATTGTTTTCGGAATGCATAAAAAATTACAAAAACTAATACCCAAAGACAGTATCAATTATTTCATTTTTAAACATGAAAATGTAAATAATTGTTCATGGGTGAGATATATTATCCTCCACAAGGATCTCCATCACTAGAACCCCTCTTATACATATCATTCATAAAATATATATTCTTAATCGGGGGAAGGAATCCCAATATAGAGTGAGCTTAGATGCCGTGTAACTATAAAAAAAGATATGTAAAGGTAACACGAGCAAAACATAATGATAACATGATAATAACATTAGAAGATAATTCCAAACATAACAAAGACCATAAAAATTATACATTGAATAAAGATAATTAGTTTATATTGAGTTTATCAGAAGGAAGTATTGAATATGATCCATGAAATAATAACATAAGAGTATTTCATTGAAATGTGGCACACAATAAAAAAATGTAATAGAATTTCCTATTTTTCAAGACATGTTTCTTGAACATATCTGAGAACAATATTAGGATTACACAAACAGGGTAAGAAACACCAACATTCCCATTAATAGTCCTTTCCTTGTAAGGGATTAGGTTTCTCCAGCTTCTCATTGTGGATCGAATTTCACAATATTTCCATAGTGGATTATGTTTTACCATATTACCTCATTATAGTGACTACACCTACTAGGCACGCCACACCCCCATCTTTAGTCACACCCCTTTTCATGTAAGGTTTCTTGTTTCCCCATAATCACACAGTGAATTAGGATTCCCAATATTACACAATGAATCAATTCCATCGACTTGATTCCCAACATTATGTCATGGTATATACATTATTTTCCAATTAATTATAGGAAGATATAGGTCCCACCTATCACAAAATAAATTCATACATACATGTGCCACATGATAATAAACCAAGAATCCTCTCCTGACCCAGAAAAAGAGATGTAGCAACCCTACCAATAAAATCCCATAATTGGTGTATAATATTATTGCATTTCCATGATTATAAGGAATAAAATATTGATAGTACAAAGAGTTTAGTAGTTTGAAAAAACCCAAGCATTTCTTATTCTTATATTACAAATCAATATTCCATTTATAACATTATTTTTTATCGTTAGAGGATATGTTTATTCCATTTAGTTTATCCATGCATGTATATTATATTTATCCTCTTGTATTCCCAAGGAAAGGAAACATAATAAGGGTGAGGTCAAATTCTCAATTAGGGAAAAATACATTGGTTGAAATATTTAATCAACGAGAATAGTCAATATAAAATAATAATAAATGATTAAACCAACCAAATATTCAATAGATAAATAATGAAGTTTGTAAACAATATAAAATTCTAAATAACTGAAAACATATAAAATTCATATAAATGGAAGGTCAAATCAATATGGAAATGAAAAAAACTAAAAACACATTCCATATATTCAATGAACTAAGAATAAAATAAATCCATAGATATATTGAAAGAAAATCCCAAAAATAAATTATTATGGTATATAAATGATGGAAATGCATAATTATTGGATTTTATGCCCTAGATACATGTAAATCTATAGCATCAAGTCATTTCAGAAGAAAGATTAAAAGTATAGGTAGAAACATTTTTTATTTTTGAAACTAATTTCCCTCATGGGAATTTGTTGATGAATCGAGGTGATATATAATATATAGGCCATAAACTTCATTTCTAATACAGATCATTTCTCATATGAATAATTAAAATAAATAATACGAATTATTAAAATCCTTATTAATATGATGATGCATATTTATAAATATTTCAACATATAATCATATAAATTTCAATATAAAAACCATATGAAGATTGTTATATGGTTCCTAAAATAATCCCATCCTTTAAAAGTGATATGCTTATTTTTGGAAAATTTAATCTTTTTCAATAATAGGAAATAAAATAATTCATGGGGACTAAAAGGAATACAGTATGTTAATTCCATTATTATTACTAGAAAAATAATTCATAAAAAATTCTAAGTAATAATAATAATCGTCTCAATAAAACATATCCCAAATAGAGTACAAATAAATGATTATTTTCATTGATTAATATGACAACTATTAAAGAGAAATATTAAAACATTATTCTAGAAAATTTCATTTTAATTTTTCAAAACATTTTTAAAATTATTTTCATTAAAAATAAATTTTTTTTGGAAATTAATAATTTGAAATTCAAATAAAATATTCAATAAAATGTCATAAATTATTTTTTTACATTTCATATTAGGTATAAACCATAATCTATTTTTCTTGGTAAATAATTAAAAAAAATTATTCTGAAAGTGATAACTGTAATCCTTTGAAAACATTGGTAAAATGAAAGAGTAAAAATGTTTTTAATAAATCATTTTGCAAAGGATAAAAACATGATTGAAAACCATTTTTTAAAACCGAGTTTCTATAAGAATATATGTTCTCTAACTAATGGAAAAAATAAAGTCCGTTTTTATTGAAAAAACCTTCAAAAACATTTTATGTACTGATGAGTGGAAAAATGGAACTATTATTTGATAATTGTCATGAATAACCAAAAGAGAAGAACACAAAATGGTTCTTTAGAAAATGATAAAATAAATTCGTCTGATTAAAATTAAATTATAAATTATCCAGAAAAAAATGATATTTTAATTTAAACCCCTGAAAAATTATGATGTTATACTTACAATTAGTCAATATATTGATTTTGTGTATCAACTAGAAATTTAACAAGGAAGCTAAAATAAAAATATATATAACTATAAATTATTTACAATAATAATAACACAATATTAATGACAACAAGATATTATAATTATCCAGTGGAAAAAAACATAGGTTATGAAATTTATTTCTACTTGGTATCTTTTAACTCCAATACCCTTATATGAAATACATCAATTTCAAAATCAAAAAATCAAGAAGAATGAATGAATTGTGATATTGTATGGAATATTGATTTTATAAAAACCAAATATAATAAATTAGGTTTTATAAAAATTGTTTTAGGATAATGTTTAACAATAAAAATGGAAGCATGAATTCAATTATAATCATTAAAATTATTCTTGAAGAGGGTAATATATAACCATTCCAAAGATCCCCAAACCACATTAAAACATTTGAATCAATTCCTCTAGGAGGTTATAAAATTAAATGAAACATATAATATTATTAGAATAAATAGATTCATGCAATAATATGTCAAAGGGAATTATATACACTATATAAAAGAAATTTTCTACATAAAAATAAATAAGCCTCAATAGAATGTAAATTTAGATGAAATCCCCTAACTAGAATTTATTATTATGATAAAGTAATTTAACCTCATGTATATTGAGATTAATCATTTTAATCAATTTTTACATTAATTTACTAATATTTATAATATAATTTTTAATCTTCTATTAATGTCTTATCAGCCATTTTTTTTCAAACATTCATTATTTTAACTACATTTATAGTTAATTGCCTAGTTTATCGAGTATGTTTTGACATGATTTCTGTTGTTCATATTATTTATAATTGGGTTTAATTATAAAAATAGTGATACATATTATTTAAATATCATATATATCCATTATATATGTATTAATAGTAATCTATAATATTTGGAGATAAAAATGAAATACATCATTAATGGAGATGGTGGGCATTACGTATGAATGAAAGTTACATTAATTTATTTAACATATTAAGAGAATAAAAATAATATGATAAATATTTATTTTATAATATGTGTATCATTAATATTTATCATATGTTACATAAAATTATTATAATCATCCTTAGTACATTCCATGTGTTGCATGAACAAATCACATCTATTTATGGAGCTGGTAGTCCACACTTCTTCAAATGCTGTTATAATATTTATAAAAAATGGATGTAAAATGTAATTTCATATAAAATTATTAATCAATAAATAATAAATATAAAACATATCATATATAAAAAACATTTACATAATATGTTCAACCAGGAGAGGATGTAAAATAAGAATGAAAAACATCGTTTTGGAAGGCTATAGTTCACTATTCACATAAAGCATATTTTTTTAACCATTATGTGGAAGTGTGTTTAACTATAGGTTAAATCATTAGAAAAAATATATTCATATTTAGGATAAAATTATTGTTATATAATAATGTTACTAATTTAAATGTAGGTGTGGAAAATTAAAATAAAACTAAAGAGTTGAAGGAATATGTTACCTCTTCTTCGGGTAACTCCAATTGGTTTTCACCAATGCTATTCTTTTGTTTTATTTCTAACACATGAGGGGATTCTAGATTTAGGGTTGGTATATTAATGAACTATATTAGATATAATGTTCCATAAAATTTCCTTTATATACGTTAAAAACTGGGAGTATAGGAGGCCTTTTTATAGTAGAGGAAAAGTGTCACTCTTGAAAGTTTTGGTAAAGGGGGTTACATCCTTGTTTTATGATTAAATGTGGTTAAAATAATGGAAATAAATATATAAATAAGTATAATGAGTCTAAATAATTCGAGACATATTATTTTGGAAAAGTTTCAAGGTTAATTGGTCCCTTAGGTTTTTGGTCTAATCTGTTGTTGAGCTTAATTTCACCATAATCGTTATAATTAATTTTCGTTACATTCCATAATATTTATTTTCAAAACATAATAATATGAAATTATTACTTAAAAATTATTTTGATTACAAATATTTAATCCATTTTTAAAAATATAAATCATAGATGTGGTAGAAATTAATTTAAAAATAATCCATCATATGGGATGATAATGTCTGTTTTTAATGTAAAAACATTCAAATAATTGTATGTTTTTATATCCATTTTCAAAGTATAATAGATTAAAATATCCTAAATATGATTAATTGATAAAAAATTAATAAAATTAAACTTCATAAACATTTTAAAATATAATTCAACATTATAAATTAATTGGATGAAAAAGCTGTTTTGAATTTGAAGTCATTATTATTCAATATTCCTTCAAAAATGAAACATTAGAAAACAAATTCACCCTAACCATATTTTTATTTTCCATATATAAATATTATATTTTTTTGACATATAATATTTATAAAACATACAAAAATTGTATTTAAAATAGGTTCTCTATTAAAAAGGGGTGAAATTGGCTTCATACAAATATTTTATTTTATGTGTAAAATTAAGGCTATTTTATCATTAATGTAAACATTATATTGAAAAAATATCATTAATTTTTATTAGATAATATATATATATAATTGAAATTAATATCTCTCACTAATTATAATTAATTTTATTTATTAGTATAAAATAGCTCTGTGAGGATAATTTTTTTTCAATAAACAGATTATGTTTGTATTCAATAGGTTCTTATATTCTATTATAATTAATTTGAAAAAATTGAATTGATTTTATGAATATGTAAAAAAAATATTACCATATGTTAGTGAATTATATTAATAAAAATTAGTTTTTATATTATTATATGAAATAAAATTATTTTAAAAATATAATACTTTTTGTTAAAACACGGTCTTTCATTTAAAAGAAGACAGTGAAGAAACCAGTTATTTTGTGCGAAGTATGCAACTCAATGATGAGTTCATTTCATTATATACATTATAAAAAATTAATTTAAAATATAAAATTCATTATATATTTTTGACCAATTATATTCCAAAACACAGTTGAATTTTTTTGTCATACATGCTACGAAATAAAATATTCATACCATAGAATTTAAGGGTTATACAAGAGATGTGTTTTATAAAAAAATCATAACCCATGACATGATATGGGTATCAAAAAAATTTAATAATAGCATAAACCATGGAAAATATGTAGACTTAATAATAATTTAATCCTTGAATAACCAATGAAAGTAAGGGGGTTTCAAAAGAAATTATCAATTTATAAAACATTAAAAAAATTGGTGTTTCATAAATATATAACCTATGGAAGCGTAATTTTTTTTATAGACATAAAGACTATAACATAGACCATTAAAACAAAGAATATAATCGGAAACATGTGATAGTTTCTTAGAATGTCACTAGTAACATTAATATATTTCATCATAGATAGAAATAATGTTGAAATATCTTTTAAAAATAGTTCATGTGGAAAATATAATCTCCTCTATAAAGAAAGATAATTAAAGCAAACACCTTTTGAAAAAAAATTCATTGAAAACAAATTTATAAAATAGAATGAAGGCTTGAAATTTTCTTAAAATCCCTTTTCCATGAAAGTATATAAAATATTATTCGAAAAATAATTCAAATATATATACTTCAAAATATATTAATGAATCTTGAAAATTTTTTAAATTCATTTTCCTTGAAAAAATATAATAGATGCATAAAATCCTTTTGAAAACCAATTTACGTACAAATATATAAATAAAGATTTAAAATATTTCAAATTATTTTTTCCATCAAAACACATAAAATAGTTTTTAAAATAATTTGAAAACCATTTTCCTCGAATACTTATAAAATAAGAATAAACAATTTCTAAAAAGTGATTCCCTTGAAAAATTATTGAAGACTGTTGATTTTTTTGAAATAATTGTCCATTAAAATTGATATAAAATAAATAGATTAATATTTTATATCATTTAAATCTATTTCACTAATAAAACCATTTTAAAAAATAAAATGGAATATTTGGAAAACATTACAAAAAATTTTAACACAAAACAATTTTTGGAAGATCTTTTTATTTGAACAAAAATTTAAAATTTAAAATTTAGTAAATATTTTGAAAACATTTTTTTTTAAAAAATATCGTTTTACTTTCTAAAATTATATATCAAGTAAATTATTTTCATGATTTTCTGTAGGTACACACATCCCAAACATTCCTTTTGTACCTTAGCATTTTAGAAAAGATTTCTCATCAGAAAACAATAAGAATATTCTTTTTAATATTGTTTTATAAAATGATAATACATTTGTTAAAATTTCCCCTAAAACATAATTGGATAATAGTAACACATTTTTTGAAATATTTTTAATAAAATACATTTTCTAAAGAACACATATTTGAAACCGGAATAAAAAATAATGTCAGTTTTTAATAAATTTGTTTATTAATTATCATCAGAATTAATGTTTGAAAAATATTACCCATTACATGGATATAAAATGAATATATATATATCTTTATAAAATTCAAGAGAAATTTTGATATTTGGATCATTATATTTCAGTAATGGTAGCATAATCATAAACAGTCTCGATAAACGAGGAGATTTAAACTATTACCCATTACCACATTGGAATGGTTAAATTTAAAAAAAAAATTATATATAAAATTAAATGAGTGTTAATTTATCATAACTATAATTATATTCATGATTTTACATGTAAAAATATATTTTATACACTTCAATGAAAAATATAGGTTCACAAAATGTCATATTTTTCAAAGAAAGATATTTGAGAAAAACATTACATGACAAATATGGTGACATTGGAAACAATACACCCTTGAATGATAGTTAATAAAATAGATATATAAATTCCAAGAAATTTTCTTATAATAATATCATATTACATCCAATTTAATTATACAAACAACATAAAATAATTCCACCATGAATAAGACACGAATCTCATTAAAATAAAAAAAAGTGGGATGAAACTCCCTTACGTTTTGTCTTGAATTTATTTATACAATTTTAGAGATCATATATAATAAATTATATTTATATATATATAATAAATGACCATAAAAATTATATTTAATACCATAAATTATTCATTTATCAATTTATATTAACTATTTATTAATAATTCCATGTCAAAGTAATGATGTTGGTAATTGATGATTTGTTTATTATACGTGTTTTGACCTTTTATTCATAATTATCATACATATATCATGATTTAAATATTTATTGAATTAATAAAATTAGTTATATATCTTATATATTTGGTATATAAATATGGATAGTAATCTATAAAAGAAGTGAATATAATCTAAATACACCGTTATCGGGGATGGTAGGTTATACGTATGCATGATCGTTGATTCCATATTATTATTATACTAAAAAAGAATGTAGATGGAATATATTTATATATATTGAAACGTCCTGGATCCAGATCCAATCAACTGCTACCCCGTACCTGGTTCACCACATGACCTCAAGCACATTTTCTCATATGCCAGAGGCTGCCGACTAGCAGTGAGGGCCTTGGTGAGTCATTATGTAAATCTATGCCCTCATTTGGTAAGGTATACAATGGAAAAGAAATAACAGTCAATAGTAGAAGCAGTAAATAAAATACAATAAATGAAACTAAATAGAGGAAGAATTGAATATATAATAATGATGATAATGATGCAGCAGATACAAGTGTCTAAGGAAAGTATCATACACAACAACATGCAGAAATACAAATGAGAAACAGAGTACAAAAAGTAAGCAGTAAATCCAGCTGCATCGCAAGCCTAAGCTCGATCATATGCTCTCCATTTCCAACCATCAATCATGTACCTAAAGTAGAGGGGCCACAGTCCCTATCCACACTTGTAACCATATAACCTATTTGCGCTAAAAAGGAGGACCCAAACAGGGTGCGAGACTAATCTCAGGAGGAAACCACCACAAGATCTGTGTCCTACTGTCTGGGCGCAATATAACAAAATTAATGGAAATAAATGTAGCATAGAAAAAAGAGTAAACTAAACGAAACAATCCTAAAAATCTCCATTCACATTTATTTAATTCAATCATTTAATTATCAACCAAGGAATCTAGCAAACAACTCTATAATCCAAAACCATAGAAAGTAACAAAATAGGTATTTTGGCAGTCTACCTAAACAACAAGTATTACAAAACCCAAGATTGTTCTTTGGCTTCATGGACTTATCACAACCAACCAAAAAATATTCACAATTACTCTATGGGTAGCTCATTTTTGAAGACCCCTCTAGTCAAATAATTAAACCAGACATAGGCACTCTGGGAATCTCTAACCTTCATTTCCCCTATGGTCTAGCAATGATAGATGTAGACTCTCTGAGGAGGAACATACATCAAATTATCTATGTAGTCTCGATACATAACTAATGACACTTTGAAGAAGCACAAATTCCAATTCTTGTAGGTTCTTCGAATGATACTAATTTATAAATGACTCACTAGGGAAGCACATAATCATCATTTCCCTCTTTAGTCTACCGCACCTAGTTCAAACAGCCTTGACCGGACCCGTCGTGCATAAAATATTGTCATTATCCCTTAGTAAGTTCAAAAAACAACATGGATAATAGCTAAAATGCATAAAAATCATATAAATAGTGGGAAATACATTTAATAAATTATATCAAGGTAGTAAATCAATGTAACAAGGTCTGCCTCATAGGCAACGTAAGCCAAACGTTGATAAACATCCAAAACAAGGGAAAACCCCATGGGGTGATCCTCAAACATTCTAACAAACAATCATTATTCATCTAATAACCTAAACAATATAGCCAATATAAGGAAGATACGAATTCATGGTCAAAACCCTAACCCGCGATACCCAATACATGGGGATCTGGTACATTTTCACAAAAAATCAAATACATTCAATGTAAGGAAACAAACCACCTACCTCGATCCTAGGAGATTGATAAACTTGAACCATGGCCCTTTAATCGTCCTTGAACAAAGTAGATCTGCAAAAACATCTAAAACTATCAAACCCAGATAACTCTCGTAAGAGAAAGAATCATGACACATTTCCAAAGAAGAACAAAGAACTCGCTGCTGAGATTCTATTGCAACCGACGGTGTTCGATTCCGATAACCAGTGATAGGTCGGTGGCTCGGAGATGATCTACAACCATACCCACGCTCTCAGTTGAAGAAGTTGGAGAATAAGGTGTTTTTGGGGTTAAGAAGTGACCCTGATCCATTTAACAAAAAAAAATAATGTACACGACATGTAATTTTTGAGTACACAGCGTGTACTAGGGTTTTTCGTACTTCGGATTTGGCGGCCTCCACCTCACCCATACGTGGATGTGTGTGTGGCCATGACACATCCAGTACACGGCCTCAGGCATCATCAATGTACATGGTGTGTACTTATAAAGTAAATGGCGTATACATTGTAAAATTTATAGATTCTCCACTTTTTCCAAAAAATGACCAGAAAAGGAAAAACGCACTTGAAAAGAAGATCTGTGTTTTTATAAATTTTCCACCTTAAAGTAATCCATTTGTGAATTTCCCTAACAAGGTGGCGAAGAAGAAACACTGAAAACCTTTGTCCATTGTTATCGCATATCGGCCTCCCTCTCCCATGTCTCCTCCTGTACACGATCGTGCCGCCAAAGCACCCGTTATAGATGAACAGACCGACCATAGAGTACCTTTGCACTACAATCAACAATCCTAATGGGATGCTCCTCGAATGATGCATCCGGCTCTATCTCAACCTAATCAGGTTGAAAAACATGAGCCGAGTCTGATAATTAACGTCGGAGCTAAAAACCGGGAAGAGGTTGTTCATAGACTGGTAACTATGAGGTAACTGCAACCTATAAGCAACCAGCCCGACGTATCATGGTGAATGCTTACCCATCTCATGATCCTCTTGATTCTCAACCTCGGGGTAACACGTAGAAAAATCTGATCTCTGACCATGAACTCCAAAGGTTGCCATAGCTGATCAACATAAGATTTCTGCCAAGACTATGCAGTTTCCAATCTTTTCCAAATCAACTCCACATGTTCAATGGATTCCTGAACAAGATGAGGTCTCATCGTTGCTGCCTCTCTTGCCTCCAGCCAATATAAGGGTGATCAGTACGTCCTACCATACAAATCCATGTAAAGTGCCAGCTGAATAGTTTCTTGAAAACTATTATTGTATGAAAACTCCACTACAAGTATATGCTTCTCCCAAGAACCTACAAAATCAAGAACACATGATTTTATATTGTCCTCTAGCAACTGAATCGTGCGCTCTGACTGACCATCTGTCTGGGAATGGTAAGCTATACTCAGATGTACCTATGTACACACATCCCTATGTAGGTCTTGCCAAAAATGCGATGTAAAGTGGGCTTCTCTATCTAAAAAGATAGTACTCAGAACCCCATTCAAGCATACAATCTCACGTATGTAAAACCGTCTGATTTCATCAACACCAAAGGTCTCCATAATCACCAGGAAGTGAGAAATCTTAATGATCCTATAAATGAAAACCTATATCACGTTATTCCCTCGAGGTAAAATAGGTAACCCTATCACAAAGTCCATCGCGACATCGTCCCACTTCCACTCGGGAATTTTTAGTTGTTTAAAAGCCCTGCTGGTGCCTGGTGCTCTGCCTTTACCTGCTGATAGGTGGAACACCTCATGAAAAAACCAACAACATCTCCCTTCATACCAGGCCACCAGTACAGGCGGTGTAGATCACGATACGTCTTGGTGATGCCAGGATGCACTGCCCAAAATAAGGAATGAAAGTCTCCTATCATCTCCTCACATACATCTGTTTTCACCCATTTGATTCACTGGAAATGTATGATATCACCCTTGCCTACGGTCCATCCGGGAAAGGGTCATCTCCGGACACACATTCATGTATGAATAGGGCTTCAGAATCTTATAGCTGCCTCATTAGGACTCTCTAAAGAAGTGTATAGGTAATAACAACATAAGGGAGAATAGTCTCACAATGCCTGTCATGCACCTCCAAATGCTTTTCAGAAAACAGTTCCATAAGCTACCACTCGCTACTGGCCTCCTAAACTACCTGCATCTGAGTCCTTCTACTCAGTGCATCTGCCACAGCGTTGCCATTCCCTGGCCTATAAGGAAACTCTGAATAGATAGACTATAGGTACTCAACCCACCCACATTGTCTCATATTCAATTCACAATGTGTGAGGATAAGATCGAGGCTCATGTGGCCAATATATACCACAAAATTCTATCGCAGAAGATAATGTCTTAAACAACGCAAAGCATGAACAAAAGCAGGAAACTCTAGGTCGTGTGTAGGATAGTTCCTCTCATGTAGCCTCAACTACCGAGATCCATATGAAACAACATGATCCTCTTGCATAAGAACTACTCCAATACCAATGCTAGATGCATCATATATAATTGTATAACTCATGCCCAGCTCCAGCAAAACTAGAATCAGTGTTGAAGTCAATCTCCCCTTCAACTCCTGAAAGGATAAATCATAGGGATCTGACCAAACATTATTCACCCCCTTTAATTTCCATGCTCTTCAACGGCACTGTTAAGCATGTGATGTCATGTATAAACATCCTGTAGTAACCATCCATCCCTATGAAACATTGTACATCGAAGAAATTCTTCAGATGATCCCAGGTAACCACTACTCTCACCTTCTCTAGGTCTGCTGATACTCATGTCTCTAAGATTAAATGACCCCGGAAGTGAATATTGTCCGTCTAAAAGTGTCACTTTGAGAGCTCATCATATAACTGATGCTCCCTTAGTGTACTCAAAACGATCTCAAGATTGGTATCATGGTCGTGTCGAGTGTAAGAGTACACCAATATATCGTCCATTATAACCACCTTAAAATAATCCATGTAAGGACGAAAAACTCAATTTCTCAGTGCCATTAAAACTTCTAGTGTGTTCGTGAACCCGAACATCATAACCAAAAACTCATACAGACCATACCTACTTCGGAAGGCTGTAAGAGGTATATCAGATGGTCTGACACGGAAATGATGATAGATGGATCCCAAGTCAATCTTTGAGAACACTCAGACTCCTCAAAGATGACCAAAGAGATCATCTATCAATGGAAATATATTGGTTCTTGAATTTCAACTAGTTTAGCTTCCGATAATCATCACAAAGCCATAATGTACCATTCGTCATCTTAGCAAATAGAATTGGCGAACCAGAAGGAGAAGTATTGGGTCAGATGAATCCATTTTCCTACAACTCCTCCAAATTATTTTTGAGCTCCTGTAACATAAGTGAATCCATCCTATATGGAGTCATGGTTTCTAGTGATGCTCCTAGAATATGCTCAATAGAGAAGTCTATCTCTCACTCTTGAGAAAAACCTGAAAAGTCATCTGAAAAAACATCTGGAAAGAAATCACACATTGGAGGAAAATATATCTGAGAAGTCCCCTGGTCATCCAGATATAAGTTAGCTATCAGGGGCATAACACCATCCAACCCATGATGCTCTGGTCCAGCTCTACTTTCTAGGTCATCCCATTCACACTTGTGATGAAAGGATCCGCCCTCCAATGATGTGAAACTCACCCTACGGTGATAGAAATCGACAATAGCATGTAAGTGAACTAACCAGTCCATATCGATAATGAAATCATACCCTTTCATCTCCAGAACATATATATTCAATGATAAATTACACCCACCAACCTCTTGGGGGCAGTCTATGCACTAGCGCATGCAAGAAGTTCTAATTCCCAAGTTAGTGTTTAGCATTATCATATCCTAAGAAGTATAAACAATATGTCTATGGCTTTCCACAGTATGCAGAGAAATAAAGCATTAAGAAGATCCTATATCAAAAAGTGCAGAGGATAAAACTGAGGCTACTAAAATCGTACCTCGAACTGGAGAAGGTCTATGATCCTGCTCCTGATGAATCTTCTCAACTTCCAAAGTCTGGCATGTACCATGACCCTGTGTAGTAGCCTGAGATCCCTGAGCTGACCCTACCTGATCCTGACCACTAGGTGCACAACCTCTACCCTAGAGGGAATGACCTGAAGAACTCCAGCCCCCAATCTACTGTGGAACTAGTAATCCTGCTCCTCTACGAGGATTCGAAACTAATCCTCCCTCACTAGCCGCTTGAAGGAGAACACTACATAAATGCTGAAGATGACCCATTTTTCCACTAGATCGGCACTCCACGGGGTCCCTCGGGCACTGAGTCTTCTTATTCCCACTTTTTACACACTGATAGCATGACACATGGTTTCCAGAAGGAAGATCCCTTCTACTAGAAGGAATACCTCACTTCCTCGAGTCACATCGTGAAGACTCTTGATGTTGCTTCCTACTGTCTATCTGAACTGAATCAGCCCTAGGTGCTGAACCGCCCTAGTCCATATCTATATTATTTCTTATATTCCTCTCCATGATAAGATCTGGGTTGAATATCAGAGTAATATAAGTCAACTAAAATACATTCACCTGAGATCTGTGTCTGGTCTGAGGCCTTCCTCAAACTTCCTTGCTAAAAACAGGTCGGCATTCCCCAAAACGGGAGTGAAACACTGTAACTATGTGCAGTGCGAGGAATACTCCATAACTGTACGAGTACCCTACAGCAGGATCATGAACTCTATGGCTCTGTCAGCATTCAGAATCGCTTGGTAGAAGTAGTCATAAAACATAGGCTGAAAGTCGACCCAAGACATAACATGTTGGCACCCTACCCAAGAAACCACATCCCACAATCTTTTGGAAGAATCTCATAGAATATAATTTGTGAGATTAAAAGTCCACTTAAGTGGAGTCTCCAGGTGATTGAGAATGGATAACATGGCTTCTAGCCATGAATCTGCAGCCTGCGGTTCTCCATCCCCTTTGAATGTGGGAGGATGTTGCTGCTGAAATACCCGCGTCAGCTCTGCGATAGAAGGGGAAGGATTTTGAACTCCCTGGATGGTCTGCATGAATCTCATGAAACCCTCCTTGAAATGAGCAACAACACTAGTGTATGGAATCATTGTAGGTTCCATGTCTATATTGATTGACAGAACTACTGGTAGTCCCTCATCTTCTGTATTGGGCGTACGGTCACTGCCTTATTCATGACGTGCAATGGGAGGACGTCTTAGTGACATGAATCTGCAAGGTAAAAAGCACACATTAGATCACATTACCAGGAACTGAAAACTAGGAGCATAAGAAGGGAACAGGGGAAGAAGCATTCAAATGAATCAAAACATGACTACACAGCATGTATAAAGCCTACATCGCTTGTTCCATTAAGTCATTTACATGGCCTTGTACTCCTACCTATCTTGTAGTGTAACACCCCAAATACACGGTGTGTTGTCCCAACACACGACATGTACATGATTTCTATTCCTTGGCAGAGTCTTCTACATGTTTATGCCACACCACTCACCAAATACAAAACTACACAGCGTGTTCAAGGAACACATGGTGTGTACATAACAAGATTCACCTGGCCTGTGTTGTTTCTGGAATGGCCTGTTTTCCCATGTCACACTACACGGTGTGTTGCAAAATGACATAGAGTGTACTAATAATTCCTAACAGACCCTGTGGTTAGATACACAACCGACTACATGGCTGACACTACACGGTGTGTTTAAGGAAAACATGGAGTGTATGAGAAAGGATAACATCGACCCATGTTGTTCGCGACACAACTGGGTACCTATATCAAACTACAGGGCATGTAAAATTTAGACACGGAGTGTATTTGAAATGATTACATGCCCCGTGTTCCTCATGACACGGTCAAGTACCTACTTTATACTACACGACATGCTAATCTAGTACATGGTGTCCTCTTATATGAATTTTCTCAACCCTGTGTCCTTTCCCACACAGTCTGTGACACGACTAAAGACTACACAACATGTATTCATAAACTGCACATTGTGTATTCTAGGTTTTTCTGCAAAATAGCCTCAGAACTGCAACAGATCCCATATAACACAGAAAATCAAGCATTAAAGTGCCAATTTCTGATCCATGGGGGCCCATACTCCCCGCTAATCAAATCTTGGCATCATAAAAATGATCATAACTAGTAAAAAATATAACAACCTCACGATCCACCAAATTCCGATCCTCATGGGCCCATAACAACTCTAAGTCAAAATTTTGGCATCCATGATAAAGAAGATCTAATCAAAATAAACAATATCAACATAGCAGGTATTCTATCACAATAACTATCACAACAACATACATAGACTATCACAATTTCTATCACAAGAGCATGCTACTTCTAATGAAATCTAAATGGTATGGAAAAATGAATAACATGTGATTTTATTACAAGTGCCTATATGATGCATGAGATGGAATACCCTTATCTCATTGGGTTTCAACGAAATAGAATTACAGTAATATAAATAGTTACATCACAAACCAAGTTCACCACCCAATGGTGAAATCAATTAAATTGTAACATTTGCAAAACTAAAAAATATCAATTTTCGAGGTAACCTAGCTTTTCCCTATACAAGGGTTCTAGAACTCCTGGGCACAACTATTTACCATTTAAATATTCAATCTTATCCCTGTCTAATGTTTCTAAACAGTAAGTCGATAGAAAGAAAACTGAACCTACCTCTGATACCACTTTGTAACGACTCGGATCCAGAGCCACTCAACTGGTGCCCCGTACCTAGTTTTCCACATGACCTCAAGTGCATTTCCCCAAATTGCAGAGGCTGCCGAATAGAATTGAGGCCCTTGGTGAGTCATTGGGGAAACTAAGCCTTTATTTGTTAAGGTATACAAGGGAAAGGAAATAATAGTCAATAGCAGAAGTAGTAAACGACATACAGTAACTGAAACTAAACAGCGGATGCAATGATTATATAATAATGATGATAATTATGCAGCAGGAACAAGTGTCTAAGTAAATCATCAAACACAATAACGTGTTGAAATACAACTGAGAAAAAAAGTATGAAATGTAAGAAGTAACTCCAGCAGCATCACAAGCCTATGCTTGGTCTTGTGCTCTCCAGCACCAACCAGCAATCATGTACTTAAAGTAGAGGGGCCATAGTCTCTATCCAATCCTACAACTATATAACCTGTTTGGGCTGAAAAGCAAGACCCAAACAGGGTGTGATACTAATACTAGTAGGCAACCACCACATGATATGGGCCCTAGTGTCAGTGAGAAATATAACAAAAGTAACGGAAATAAATGCAACAGAGGAACATGAGTACACTAAATTATAAAATCCTAAAAATCTCCATTATAATTTACTTATTAATTTAATTCAATAATTTAATTATCAACCGAGGATTCTAGCAAACAACTCTATAATCTCAAAGCATAGAATGTAAAACAACAGGTGTCTTAGAAGTCTACCTAAACAACAAGCAGTACAAAACTTAAGTTTGTTCCTTAGCTTGGTGGACTCATCACAACCAACTAAACAATATTCAAACTAACTCTCTAGGGGGCTCATACTGGCAGTCCTATCTAGTTAAATAATCATACGAGGCACATAAACTCTGGGAAGCTCTCACCGTCAATTCTCATATGGTCTTGCAATGATATTTATAGACTCTATGAGGAAGCAATTACATCTAATTCACCATATAGTCTTGATACGTAACTAAAGACACCCTGAGGAAGCACAAATTCTAATTCCTGTAGGTTCTACAAACAATACTAATTTATAACAGACTCTCTACGGAATCCCTTAGTCGTCAATTCCCTCTTTAGTCTATTGCACCAGGTTCACACAGCCTTGAGAAGTCCCATCGTGCGTAAACAACTGTCATCAGCCCTAACCAAGTTTAAAAAACTACTTGGATAATAGATACAATGCATCAAAAGCATATAAACAGGGGTAATACATACAATCAATTATATCAATGAAGGTAATCAATGTAACAAGTACTGCCTCACAGGAAACACAAGCCAAATGGTGATAAATAGCCAAAACAATTGAAAAACCCATGGGGTGATCCTCAAACATGCCAACAATCAATAATTATTCATCTAAAATCCTAAAGCATGCAAGAAATTTAAGGAAGATACTAATGTAGGGACAAAACCATAACTAGAGATACCAAATAAATGGGAATCTAATTATTTTGCACAAAAACACAAAGACATTCAACATAAGGAAACAAACCACCTACCTCGATCATAGGAGATCAATATACTTGAACCACAACCCATGAATTGGCCTAGAACATAGTAGATCTGCCAAAATTTCTAAAAATTTCAACCCCAAATAACTCTCATAAGAAAAAGAATCATGAAACGTGGCCAAAGAAGGACAAAGAACTCACCACTTCGATTCTATTGCAACAGACGGTGTTCGATTTGGTTAACTAGTGACGGATCAGTGGCTCGGAGAATATTTGTGGTTGTACCCTCTATCTTGGTCAAATACGCTCGTTAAGAAGGTGTTTCTGGGGTTTAGACGCACCCCTGGTCCATTTATCAAAAAAAGAAAGTACATGGCGTGTACTTTTAGAGTACACGGCGTATACTAGGATTTTCCGTACTCCCCATTAAGCGGCCTCCACCTCACCCCAATATGGTTGTGTGTGTGGCCATGATAAGGCTAGCACACGACCTTGAGTGGCATCAATGTACATGGCGTGTAGTTATAAAGATCACTGTGTATACATAGAAAACATTTAAATTCTCTTAATTTTCAAAAATACAACCAGAAAAGGAAAAACATACCTGAAAAGAGGATCTGGGTTCATATATATATAATGTATTTCCTATAGAATTATTATTTCATGTAAATAATATAATTTTAATAATCCAATATTTAATAAATTTCTTTGAAATGGTGAATGAATCAAATTACTTTTAAGAGGTTGTAGTCCAGACATCCACAAACAAAGATATAGAATTTAGAAAAATTGAAATATTTATGGAATGATTTGAATAATAAATAATGAAAAATAAATACATAATAAATATATTATATATATTATAAAAATATATTTTTTATCATAGGTATAAAACATGATAGGTGGTAAAGGAAAAAATAGAAAAAATCATTTTGTGAGGTGGTAGTTCATCGAACACAAAAATGATAAGTTTTTAAACCATTTGATGGAAGGATATGTAAGTGAAAGTATAACCATTGGAATATATAAACAAAATAATATTGTGGATACAAAATTTATTATTTAATAATTCTATAATAATAATGCATGAGTTACAGAATGAAAATAAAATAAATTAGCATTAGGAAGGATGTTACCTCTTCTTTTGGTTACTCTTTCTTCATTGAATAAAAGGGATTACTTGGTAATAATTGTTACCAAAATTATTATTACAATTGTATATTATGGAATATGGGATATTATTTTTGGAATGATTTGGTGATAATATCAATTGAGTGGTGTGAATAAGTGGGAGACATTAGTTCCCTTTTATTTTGGAGTAGGAGTTTCTTTCTTTTTTATAATATTAATCGGAATTCCACCTATATTATTATTATAAAATTTAGATCCCATAATTAAAATTACAATATAAAATAGATGATATATCTTAAAATTTTCTGTCCAATGGATTCTAGACTATTTTATAAGTCATTCTGGCCTGATGATTGTGGTTTATTTTTTTATTAAGTTAATTTTCCCTTTTATCGTTGTAATAAATTTTAATTATATTAACTAATAATTTTGATAAAGAACTATGTTTATCTAAATATAATTTTATTATATCATAATTCTTAATATGTTATCCATTTTTACATATTCAATGCACAGATATGGGAGAGTTTAATTTAAATTTAATCCCACAGAAAGGATTGCGAATTGAGTCTTTAATGTAAAAGTGTTCAAAATATTGGAATGTTTTTATATCAAATATTGATGATAAATTGATTAAAATGACATAAATTGATAATATTATGTATATTTAATCTAATTATACCATAAAACCCATTATAAATATAATTTATCATTAATAATTAATTTGATGGAAAACCTGTTTTGATTTAAAATTTAGTATTTATCACTATTCATTTAAAAATTAAACATAATAAAAAAATAAGAAAAATTTGCCCTAGATTAATTATCATGTTAATATATAAAATACTAGTTTATATTGACCTGCTAAATAAATAAAATTTCATGAAATATGATTGAAAATATATTTTCAATTAAAATCCTGTAATTTTTTTTTCAGATGGATGTATCTTTTTATTCATAAAATTTAACATATACTTATATTATACATTTAAAATATAATTGATAGGATAAAAAATATTTTTTGAATATATAATTTATAAATTTTATTAAAAACATGAACTAAAACATTTTACATATTTTTATTGAGATAAATTCTTTTTTGTACAGAGACTAATTGTTTTTATTTTAAATTATTTTCATTATTTTCATATAGTTATTATATTTACCTATATTAATATATAACCAATAGATTAATTCTACATCTATAATTAAATCATATATTAAATTTTTTTTAATCATATCCATAGATTCTATTTCATTGGATAGGTGGTATCTATAATAATATTTTAATAATATTATTAATATTATATATTGTTTTCTAAATACTTAGCCATAAATGATACAAAAGATATCTATTGAACTTGTAATTGTGTGTAACAAAAGAAAATAATAAATTATCATGTGTCACGATATGATATAACTCTTGTGTATAGTGATCATAATCAAAACATATATCCTTAATAAATAAAAATTATTTTGTGTTCCATAAAATGAAAAATATAAAAAATATTTTTTTCATTATAAAAAAATATCTCAAAAGATCTCATTGTGTGACATCAAAATTTAGTTATATTTTTTTGGGATGATACCTCTAATAGATTATTCAATGATTTATATAGTTAAAACTTCCATCTCCTACATTAATATAAAATTACATTGATAATGACATTTTCATGATGTTATGAAATTATTCAATAGTTTATTATCATTTTAGAGTGTCAGAACAATTTTAATAGGGTTAATAAAAAACCGAACACCTTATATAATATATTCCATAATTAAATTTATTAACCATCATTGTATAAATTTACACCATTTTTATAAAAAAATTTATAAAAACATAAATTTTTAAACATATTAATAGATTTTTTAATGAAAAAACTATAAAATATCAGTATATATAAGCCATCCTATCAAATTAATATTCTTCATCATAAGGATAAACTAATTTCATCCTTGAATATAAAATTTATTATCTAGTATCCTTATTCCATAAATTTCCCTAATGATATTTAGTTATTCTTTTCAAAAAATGAACTTTTTTATTGTTAAAATATACTAAATTACAAGAGTTCTCATAAAGTTATTTTTTTGTTATGATAAAATGGTTAACTTATAACTCTCCTTTTATATCTTCCAAACCCATCCCCTCCTATGTAACATATGAATTTTTTAAAATAATGAATAATGTTGAAAAGTAAACCACAAACTAGAACTTCATTAGTGGAAATATAATATTAGTATCACCAATCCATGTATCTCTATCTTTTTTATAAAATCATAGTTGGTTATAATAAAATGATGTTTTTATTTTTGTCTTGTAACATTCTTTCCTCATTTATTTACATTGGTTGATATTGTTTTTATATATCATCCATATAAAATTGAAAATTTTATAATGTATTATTGGATCATTTAGATACAACATTTCAACAAAAGTTATTATTCTTTTATCATCCCATTATCTAAATACATATTTTGGTAAATACCCAAAAATATATATTTTTCATCGAATAATTTATTATTATTTCTAGATAATGATTATTTCAAAATAATAATTATTCTTCGTCAATTTAATATCCTCAATTATCATGGTCTATTTTTCAATTTTTAAATATATAATTCACATATTATTTAAATGTCACATGATTCTTATCACATTATTATATAAACCATTCATGATGATATTCAATTTCTTTATTTTGAAAACCCAAATAATCATCTGAGAACACTAATTTAATTATTTGAATTTATTTTTTATATCATTATTACTTTTTGTGTTGTATGAGGCTCCCCTATACCCAACTCCTTTACGTGATTTAATTACCATTACATGTATAAACTATGATATATATATATATATATATATTTATTTATTTATGTTTCTGTGCTTTTTTATCTTCTCTTAGTAGTGTTTATACTTTTATGTATACAATATTTATGTTATTTTCATTAGATTAAATTTCATATCAAGATGGTTATTTAATTTTTTAGGATGTATTGATATAATATATTTACTAGGAAAATAATCATGAAATTGTACCTTATAATATAGACAAATCATGGTAATAGGACTTAGATTATGTTTAACAATCTGTTACAATGGGCGCATAAGTATTAAGATTTCATCTTATAATGTTATCACATAGGGATATTGAGTAGATTAAACTATGAAGACTAAATTTATAAAAGTAACTACACATTTTTTTGGGTCATTGGTAGTTAATATTGGTAGACATATACAATGGTTTCTAACATGATATTATTAATAGTATATACTCTTTGATTATGTAATTTAGTACAATATAAAGACACATAATTTGTAATCATGAAATAGTGTTTTTATTTGTGTGTTTAATTACAATCATGGTATTATATGAAGAATAAATATTGAATTTATCACTTTTTGAGGAAGTCAAATCACATTAACTATTGATTACAATTGTTGTACCATCACTAAATCCATAAAAACTATAGGATTAGAATAGTCTCCTTATTGGGGATAATAAAAAATAAAGTAATAATTGATGATGGCAATATATATGTGTATCCTACATTAGAAGAATTTTTTTAATAACATATTATATTAAATTTAATGCGTTCATTATAAGGATTTTTATTTCTATTAGTACTATTTATTTTTGTTTTTGGAATAATGGATTTCTAGAATATACTAATAATATTTGTAAAATTATCACTCTTTTTAAGATAAGGTCATAGATTGTTTCACACACAACATATTCAAAATTCTTTTATTTTCTAATTAATTTAAGTATATTTCTTGGGGGACCCACTGAAGGGTTTGATAAATGTCTCTGTATTAATAATCTATTTGTAATAACTATTTTTATTATTATTCATGTATTGAAAAATTGTAATTTATTATTTTATTTACTATTATTACTAGTATTTAGTAGAATACATGGAAAAATATAAAATAATAAAATATTATTTTAATATTAAAGGATAATTCAATTACAGTGAGAATAATTCGAAAATTTAATCAATTAATTTAGACATGAATTATAATTACTCTATTAAATGTATGTAATTATAAAATTAATTATGTTTTGATGTTGTTAATTCGTAATAAAATGCCGTTTAATTCATATTAACTGTGTAAAACACATAAAAAGTTTGGGGATCTTCTTTATGGATTGAAGTATCAATATATTTTTGATTTCCTAGTCCTCAATTCCATTATATAATCTCAATGATATTACTAAAATGTTAACAAGTAGTAGTAAAAATATATTTCTAGTTGTGTATGAATATTCTATAGGTATCCAACCTTAGTTCAATTGAGAAATAGTCGCTGAAAAATATTGTTTTTCGATCATTCAATTAAATTGAACAACATTATTTTTTATTATATTCTTCTGGTTAAATTATTTAAAATTGGTATTTGTCCTTTTTAACGGGGTATTAATTATTGTATATGACGTCATTATGATGAATCAAAGTTATAAAATATTATATTTTTCCTATATTCTCCCATTGTGAACCTCAATTTGAGTAATTGGAATCAGATAAATATCATGATTGGTCAATCCAAAATAAATACACATTAATCAAATTCATTTATATTTCATCTTCAGAGTCCCATCACCTAAAATAGAGCATTGATCTAAACATGAACGATCATGTTATGGTCAAATTATAGTTTCTAGAACAATGATATGTACTAGTGTATTTACTCTGTAAATATTTAAGAATTCTAAATCCCATTATTGGAATTTTAATTTTTGAAATAAAAAATATTAAAATGGTAAGGGGAGTAAATGTTAGCCCAATGGAAGAAATAAATTGGATTATATTTCATATGAAAATTCCAACATGTACAAGTCAAATACAGTAACCAAAGGGGGCGGGGTAGGTTACATTGTGGTTCAATCACATTTTTAAATATAAATAATATTTATGTATGTGTGTTTCAAAAAAAATTAATAGTAGCACAATTAATATTCTCATAAATATTATATGTGGGACACTATTCAGGTAAATTGTACTGTTGGTTTATTGTTCACCCGTTAGTAAAACTACATGTAATCTATTCCCAGGTATTTATAAAACTCAAAAACCCTTGAATTTTGAGGAAATTTCAAAAATATATTAATGATAATTGGGTTTTTATAAAATTTTTATTGGGACTAACTGATATGGTTTTTATTAATTAAAATGAGATAATGATTTTTTAAATCATAATTTATTCCTTTAGGTTGAATTATCTACAAATTTAATTTTATTGAAAATTTTTATTTCATTCCTATTTATTTTGGGTGTTTACCAAATAATATATGTTAGTTTATTATTATTATTTTTTATTGAAATGTGTAAAATTATTAAAATATTAGTTTCTAAATTATTGTATTCGAATCATCCCTCTCCCTCAAAAAATATATAATATGCATCCTATAAATGTGAGTTATTCTGCATATATATTGTTAATTTTTTACTTTTTATGTAACGTAATGGGGATGATGTAAAACATGAACCATGATGATATTTAATAACATTCAAGAATGTATTTGGATTATTTAGATAGAGGTGGATATTGGATTTGAGTTAGACATGACATAGGTATCCCACACTAGTTTGGTAGATGAACCATTTATGCTCAATGTATCAACCAATAATAAATAATTTGTATTATTAAAGGTATATAATTATTTAGGCAGTGTTTATTAATAATTTCAGTGTATGGTATTTTAAAGGATCACATAAAACAAAAGACCATAATTCCAAGATAAACGTAACTAAGAGGTATTTAATATATTTTATTTATTTAATATTTTTCTGAATATGGTCTCCTAGTACTAGAATATTAAATAGAAAATTAATTTAATCATCAGAAATCACAAAAAAACCACAATTTAATTTCATTTCTTAACACCTTAAACTTCATAAATTTGAACAAAACATTGTTTATTATTGGCTTGTCATCCCAATTTGAGTGTGCCTTAAATATTTCAGGCATTCTTATTTGAGTAATTGGTCAATTTAACTAATTTTTGTTGTAAATCAGTATCTATAACTAGATTTGTTGCAATTTAGAGGTGGGTTTTTAGTAAATAAATATTAATATTTCTAGATTTCGTGAATTGATTCATCATTTATGGGGTATGTGAGTCAATGTGGGTTGTTAGTATAATACCTACCTTGAAACTCTATGAATAGTAATTTTAAGATAAAATGGACTATTAGAAGAATTATTATGGATCCTTTCCTCTAGAATACTGAAGGAATAAATTATTTTAATCAATTTGTATGGCATATTAGTGTTATATAAGATAATTAGAGAAAATTAATGGTTTTATTATTCAATAATTTATAATAGGTATTTGAGGTAATGTACTAAATTTTAATTTTATTTTTTAAGATAAAATAAAAGTTATTAACAATTTGTTACTAATCACTATAATAAATTCATAATAAAGAAAAAATTATTGATAGACATTACATCCCAGAGTAGTACAAGTGTATGTGCAAATTAAAACACCAAGAGAGGATACATTATGTGATGGTGTCCCAACATCCTACTGATCCCACTCATTTATAATGAAATTAATATAACAGAAATATTTTAATCGTGATGATTATTATCTTTTTGTACAATTCATCTTGTTTTCATTGATGTCAAATTAGTATCATAAAATCAATCAGGATAAAGATACCTACATAGATCATTATGAAATCTTATAGTTATATCAAGATATAGCATGGAATAAACGATATGATATATCATGGTCAATGTGTCGGTCTATCACAAATGGAGGAAATAGAGAAGGATGTCAGGTACATAATACTATTGAGTATATCAAAGGACATGGTTACCTTATATTCAAATTGAACCAATAATTTGTAACTAATCACATCATTTCATCATTTCTCAGAGCTTCATGACATTTTTTATTTATTAAAACATTAATATCCTGATAATGTTACTCCCAATCATATTGGATTTTTTTCTATAAGATAATTAGTATATTAATTATTCACTCTCTTCTTTACTTATGGTGAACAATATGAGGAATGTGAAGGCTATGAGGAATAAGGATGGACACATTTCAATGACACTAATACACCACACATACAAGAATTTAATGACATGAAGGGAGTGAAATGATAAATACCCAATTTTATTTTCATTTATCATTAATGGTAACTGAAATAACTACTTCATATCATGGAAATTTAATCAAGGAAAAACTTTTTCCTCGTGTAATTTAGTTGTTGAGTGATATCTATCACTATCTACATGTTTGCATCTCAATGAAAGATGTGGCTCAATCATTACTATCCATATACACTATCCATGTTGAATATAAAAGATTAAAAATGGTGTGCTGGATATTCAGGATGAATATAGTCTAAGACTAGTGTCCTAGGATGTGGGAGATTATCACATGGAATTTCATAGTAATTTGGATCTTTAATTAATCAACTATAATTATGTACATTCTTTTTCCTGTAATCTAATTTCAGTGCTAGGTTTAGAGAACATTGTATTTAATTTCATCGATAGACATTATTGTTGTCACTTGTTTAATTATAATATATTTTATGGTATCAATTATCTTAATAATGTAATATATATGCATTAACTCAAGAACAATGTAAAAAATTAAAATAATAACATATATAATAGCTTCATAGGAAACATTAGTCATTTTATTTCAAATGAGAAGAGTTTACATAAATTGAACCAAGATGCCTATTTAGACTCTACTGAGTTAAAATAGTGGGATATATTCCATCCATTATTGTAATGGAAAATTTCTAAATCATTTTTCATAGAGAAATATGTAAGTGTCACTGAACTACTAGAAGATATTCATACTAGCGTATATAGTCTTTTTCTAGTAGAGGTATTTAGTGGAATTCCATAAATTTTTAATATTACTAATGAATATTTTGTTTATTCATATATCCAAATAATAATGTATAAGTTATATTCCATTTATAGATTTAATGAATAGTATCTTGAAGTAGAAAACCAGTTTGGTAACAAAATTATATGATTCTTGTTAGATCCTTTTGGATTGTCTCTACACCATATAATCCTTAATCACCTAATGGTTTTTGGGATTTTATTAATAGTCACTCCCCCTTATATAATCCGTGGAATGGTGTTATAGAAATGAGTAATCAAACACTTTTAGTAATGGTTATATTAATGATGCATCAAGAAAGAATTCCATTAACTTTCTGGGTATATTAATTTCATAAGAGATGAATTTACATATAACTAAGTAAGAAAAAAAATTGCAGATGGGAATTAATATAATTTGTGACATATAAATATTCATTGAATGTCACATGTATGTCTGTGGGTATGTCAGGGATTTGTGAAGACAATATCATGTAAAAAATTAGGTTCATGAGACATGAAGTTCATATTTTTAGGTTATACTAATGAAAACGAAGGGTATTAACCATATAAACATTTTTATATAAATTTTATTGTGGTATAAATTTTATATTTCTATTAGGGGAACAATCATTTAATGGAAATTGGGGGGGGGAATGTTTGATTTTGATGAAGATGGTGCACTATATGCATAGGGGTTATTTTTGGAATAAAATCTATAAGAAACATTAGGATATGATGATGTTACTAAACTAGAATTATAGTCTAGGTCTAATTAATGTCATATCAAACCAAAATGATATGGTTTTATTTCCACCATGTCAATTGACAGAATACTCATAGATAATGCCAAACATCCCATTTACAAAAAAGAAATATTGGGAATGTGTGAACCTAAATAGAAATAACAGATGAATTCTAAGATAGATTCCACTTATAAAAATATAGATTGAATTTTGGAAGACCCACCATATGATGTTAAACTCATTGGGTGAAAATTGTTATTCATGAAAAATCTATATATTAGTGGTAATATAAATTCAAATAAAGGATAAGTAGTTGTTTTGGGTGTGGGGAATTTTTTTATTAAATATTATGATGAAACATTCTCATTATATGTGATATAAAAATACATTAGATTATTAATTACAATCTCATCCTTCTAAGATTAATAAATATAGGAAATGAATGTCGAAACTATTTTTATAAAATATACAATTGTTGAAGATGAATATATTTTTCAATATAAATGGTTCATTATTCCAAATATTTTTAATGAACTATCTGTTATATAGATATCCACGTATGGGTTGAAATGTGAATCAGGATAATTTATTATTAATTTTCATTAGGCCATATGATGATAATGGTTTCATCAATATTGAAAAATATTTATGTACCTATCTGAATGTTTTTGGTAATGGCATAATTTTATTATTATTAATTATTTATTACATATTAATTATATGAAACAATGATCAATTATGATAGTTAGTTTTAAATTCATTAAATTAATGCTTCTCCATTAAATTATTGAGTGAAATGGCTTGTTTTATATTGATCAATACCTATAATGGATGTTCTCAGTGTCATCATGGGATATTTTGAAGTATAAATATTTTCATGGAACCTAAAATTTTTAACATGTAAAAATAAAAGAGGGTATTGTTCCCAACATCAAACAGAATAAATCAATAAATAATGTTGAAAAAATATATGATAATATTTAAATGATAATTAGAGTCCATTATTTTTGACCAAAAGATCTATCATTTATTATATTCCATGTAATGGGATTTTTATTTCTATTCATTTTAGAATGGTTGGAAGATATTGATCATATATATAATTTATTATTGTGAATAAAACCCCCTATATTGTTGTACATTGGACATTAAAAAGAAATTTTTAGGTGTATGGAGGATATGGTAAACTATTAATGATAGGATATGTTGACGTTAGTTTCCATACATACCATGATTATCTGAAATTGCAGTTTTAATGTATCATTTTGTTGATTGGTGGTGTAGTGAGTTGCATAATGTTAATGAGTAATATTTTCCATGATTCTTTAATAGAATCCATGCTTTTAGAGCTTTTGGATGTATCTAATGTAATTGTATAAATACATATCATCTTATTTGAAATTAGTTTAGTTCATAGCAATGCAGTCCCACTACCATGATTCATTTATAATTCCATGGCTTTGGGTATTTCTAAGTAACCAAGTCACACTATATGATAATGGAAATATTTCAAAAATTTAAACACTTGAGTTATTTCAATCAGAGAGGAAAAGTATTATTTTGTAGAGTAGATATAGAAGACAACATGAAAAAAACTGAGGGAAAATTAATATATGGATATATAATTACCCTGAGGGATATAATAGAGAAACGATTTAACAATGTGGGATTTAGAGAAAGTGGGAGTGTTGTTAGAGGGTACCCTAGACACAAATCTGTAATAAAAATTTATTAGCACTATATATATACATTTATATATATATATATATATATGTTCTTATTTTAAAAATTTATTTTTGATACTTCTTCATATACTATATTTCTTTCTATTTATTTATATATAATGACATATCAAAAAGTTTATATAAATACTTAGACTATAATGACTACCTATGGATTCAATAAAAATTATCATAAACATAAGTGATTCGGTCTAGAAACATAATACAGAAGGAAAAAAATCATATTTTACTCTCTTGTGTTATTGGATCATAAGCTATGTAGTTATTTCACACCATGTTCTCACATGGTGATCATTAACATATGGGATTAGGAGGGAAGAACTATTAATTGGATCACCACTTTTTAGGTGTCACTTGTAGTTCTAATATATGATGATTTTTAATATTCTATTAACATTATATTATTAATATTATTATATAGTATTTGATTAATGACATTGATTCATATAAAAAAACACGGAAATTTATGTCTAGACGAGGTAATTGTAGATTCTCTATTAGTGGTATGGAAATGAATGAAAAGTGAATATATAATTTGTATCTTATTAAATAAGTTACATCTTGATTCTAGATGAACATAATGGTAGAAAATTAAATAAATCCAAAACCATTATAGTCTAATGTAACTCCGTACACTGAAGATGAAATAAAATAAATTAATAATTCATGAAATCCCAATGCTGACATCTACATTTATGATACATTTTCAATAAAATAGATTATATTATATGTTGTGGGTTAATAGTAATGTATGTTGCAGCTATGTATATTACTTATCAATATTTAGTTAGTGATTTTTTGGTCGACATAACTCATATTCTATAAATTTCCTCTACTACAATCAATATAAGGTGTTATAGTGGAACATATTTATCATATCCAAAATTCAATATTTTTTTTAATGAATGTGAGTATTGAACATGGTGGTGCCACCGAATATTCAAGAAATTTACATTAATTAAAAATTAATAACATCTAAGAAATCATTATTATTTGACTACATTATATTTGGAATAATTTTTTTATATTTAATGTAATTATTAGTAATTAAGATAATACATGGGAAAATATATAACTAACAAATTTATTTTTGTTCACATGTTTCATTTAATATTTGTGGGAATAATGATATTATTTAATGGATAAATTTTATATTTAAATAGATTTATTATATTACATATAATGGAAAATATAAATTAAAATTTTTTAATAGTTATTTGGTCATAAGACCTCATTTATGACATCTTATGTGGATAATACATATTATGCAGTCAGGATTCCATTTCAGATTATTCTATACCTTATTATATAAGAATAAGGAGGTTCTAATATGAGTTATTATTCACCACTAAAATTTGAGATCATCTCTATAATCAAACCAACATCTAAGTGAGAGAAGTCTTTGATCTATGAAATTTATAAATTTTTTCTTCATAGGTCAAAGTATTAATATTTTTGGGATCATCAGGATGTGAAATGAATCATGAGATGTCTATGATAACACCAATATATTTATGATCAAAATCCTAATAGACAATAAAATCATGTTTTTATGATAAATAGATAAATAAAATCATCTCCCATAAACAATAGTATGTAGTTATGTGTAGTTTTGAAACACACATTCAAATCATATGAGGTAATTATTCAATTATGTTTTTTTGTTAAATTATTTAGCTTGAGGTCCCAGTACATTTCAGCAAGGTTTGAATCTATAGTGTTGAACTTGTCACATTGATCAACTAGTGGTAAATTTTAAATTCATGAACCATATGGAATTGTTGTGAGCCCGGGTACCAATAATTTTCTACATAAAATTCAATAATGATGTTTATATATCCCTATGTTTAATCTTTTTTTAATTAAATTATGATTTATTTTGGAATGGATTACCTCATAAGAACACTTAATTACACGATACACTCTACATTTTTTCCTCCAATTGGATACTCCTCAATATCCCATTTTTTGTTTATAACAAACACTTTTCTATTAAACTAATTATCACATATGTTTTTAGAATTAATATTTATTCTGAGAGGGAACCACTTCATCAATTAGGTCATAAATCAAATGCCACACCCTCATTATTATATATTAACAATAATCTATAATTTATTTTCAAAAAAATTATATAATTAATTAATGATAATGATTGAATAATATTAAATTTTTTCTAAAATAGATTGGATGATCATTAATAAAAGTTATAAGATGTCATCTCATACATTTGAATTAATTTAATATTCATGAAATACTTTTATTTTAACAAATTTCCATATTATGTCTATAGATGAATTTACTGAACATCCCTTTTACTTAAAAATCATTTTATATGAAAAAAAGTTCATTAATTAGTCATCTTGTGAAAAATTATCAAGGAAAATTATTCATGATAAAAAATATTTTAGCAAAACATTTATATTGACCATCTTATTATTTCTATCATGATATTGTAATCATTATCCTCATGTCATATTTGTTGTGTGGAACCACTAAATTCCTTGATATTATTATATAATCAATCGATATATTAATTAATTAATATAATTACATCATCAATCATTAATTTCAGTCCCTATATATTTTCAACTTTAATTTTTATAAATTATATATATATTAGAAATTTTATCCTAAATACTATTTTTCAAGGAAAAATGCATTTACTTTGTACATATTTTACAATAAAAATAGTTGAATGGGGAATTTTAATCTAAAACATCAACATTCAATAACTTCAAATCAAATTCTACCATATATCTTTTAGATAAATTAATATCTAAATTTCCATTAAAAACTGCTACATATACATGTAACCGACGATATCATAAATGTAATAATATCCTATTAATTAAAATATTATAGATAAACATAGATAATAGATTATATCCTTCCACACATTAAATATTCTTCTAGAAAATATCATTCCCTAAATTGAATCAATAAATAACATGTGTCTTTGATACCAATTTTGTATCATGTTTTATAATTATCCCCCCTATGAAGGGGTGAATTAGGGTGTCGTAAAATTTATAATTACATTAATACTAAAATAGATCATGTAATTACATTGAAAAATAGACATTGTATAATTAGAAAATTTTATATTAAATGATAAAATATTAAAACAAATGGAAATGATATTTTACATGGTTTACCAGTAAATGTATACATTGAAGGATAACATATCAATGTTGTGTCTTGAAACCAATTATCTACTAAATCACAATTATGTGACTTAATTCTTTATAAAATATTATTACTTATCAAACATCCATTAAAAATTCTTCAATTATATTCACAACATTCAATGGGGTTACAAATATATAATTAGAAGGACTCGTGAACTCAATAGATATCAATCAAATAAAGCAATATAAAATAACATTGGGCATCAACATATATATCCATTAATAATTCTTCTATTTTAAATGAGATAACTAAAAATATATATTTAAATCCTAGCATATAATTAAATTCAGTTTAAAGTAAAAAAAGTTATATTTTTTAGAATTAAATAATAGTATACTATTGATAAATTTTTATTAGATATATAAAATTCCTCATATTATCCATATATGTTTGTTTGTTCATCCTCTACCCCATATGTTTTCTATATGCATAGAAAATAAAAATTTCAAACATTAAACATTATCTTACCAAAAATTTTAGAAATTTACTATTCAAATCAAACCATATGATCTTTTATTTGATCATATCCATCATATAAATTCGAAAAAATTAGTCTTCATTTTCATTAATAACCACAGTTCTATCACAAGAATACAAAATCTATAATTTTTTTTAACTTCTATAGAAATCATATATGAAAACGAAAAATTCTTCTATATGGAATGAAAATTTGGTTCCTCATATTACATACTTGATCCACAAAATTGGGAATTATGTGGTACAATTTTTCATGGTGTGTACATAAATCAAGTTCTAGCCATCCAAATATTATCAAAATTAGGACCCAATAAAGATTACACTTCCAATAATCAATGAATATTATCATAATCTTCATGGTGTACTATTATATTCCTAGCATGGTTTTCTAATTTATATTACCATTGAAATATACATAATCATTCCATGTTTAATGACCTTCCTTAACATTATAAAAGATGATTTTTCATATCGTCGAAAATTTCATTTGATAACCTTTTCTTCATGATGAATCCTATATCATGTTGAATTAAATTTTTAATAATTGTTGGAATCAACAAACCATTATTTTTGTTCTGGTGTATATATAATGTTATCTACATTATAACACAAAATTTTCAAAATGAATGTAAACATATCAACTTAGGGGAAGGAATATTAGGAAACATCCCATGGCTTGAATGGTTGTTATGAATTTCAAAAATATCCTTAAGAATCATATACTCATTGAAGGAATAAAATATTAATTAAATAAGCTTCCGACTATTAAAAATCTAAATTCAACTCTAATTTTGGACAACCTATACAAATTTATATGAATATCTTCCTATTGAATGAAAAATAAAATATTAAAAAATTACATTTTTAAAAATATAATTTTGTTCGATAATGATTCTCATAAAATATGAAATCAAATTTCATTATATATCGTTAATTTAATTATCAATACATAAATAATCATACATATATAGAGTTATGGTTCATGTTTCACACTAAAAGATATAATCTGTTCTGTTTGTTTTATGTAAATTAAATCATGGTATTATCATATCACACTACCGATGTATTCTTTCTTGATTATTTATTAAAATGTTAGGAACACTCTTAATTTCGATGGGTCACCCAAGAATTTATGTACTAATCATTTCATGTAGAACAAATATGTATTTATTATAATAATAACAATGATAGGAACCATGTTTTATATCCTTATAATATATTTCATATTTATTCATTTCTAATGATATCTAATTGGGATAGACATAGTTATCCTAACTTTTCAATGTTATGAGAAATGGGTGGATAGCCTATGCCCACTTTTCTAGAGGATATATTTTTTGAATAATCATCTATTATATGAATTTATTTTCAAGAAGACATGTTAGTCCTTTTTAAATATTTTTTAATATATCTATTTTATTATCCATGGATCCAAATTATGGGCTCTAACTTCAACTTATATATTCCCTTATATAGTTTATTCTTCATAATTATCATTTTGTGGTTATTCATCCCCATTAAAAGGATCTATGAAATTCTTTCATTCCTTATTATTATGATTTATGGTTATATTTTCTTTATGATAAAGTCTTATTTCAACATTAAATTTTTCATATATGTGACCACCCAATCCTCTATGAATAAAATAAGTGTTTTCGAAATATGTAGGAAAATATCTCAATGTTTCTTTTTTTCAATTTCATTGAGAAATAATATATAATAACATATCAAAATGTATACCTTCTATGGTATTTCATAATTGAATACATTGAACTACTATTTATTTATAATATGGTCATCAATAAAATATCACAATATATTAATAATTTATGTTCATAGTGTGTGTGTATTTGTGAGATTTAATGTTTATTATTAATAATTGAATGTATCATACATTTATTATATATTTTTTAGTACCCAACAAAATTTGATAATTAACCCACTGGATATAAATTCTTTACATCTATGATCACATCGTGTTATGAACTATAATTTCTTTCTAGAAAGGTGAATCATTAGACAAACTAAATAATTATAAAAAATATAAAAATAAGGGTTAAATAATTTTTTTAATAATATCAATGTTTCCAATGGTATTAAAATTAATTAACCCACTTTTTTTATGATATATTCATTGTTATCTTTTTGTTATTTGTTTTCATGATAATTTTTTACATGATTCATTAGTCCTATTATGTAAATATTATAATAGACACAGTTTAAAAATTATTACACACTTGTTATTACCTAATATGAAAATATGAATATTCAGTTATACATTATTACCCTCTATTTATTTATTCATTCAACTCTATAGATTACATTCCACTATTATTTAGATATAAATTAAATTAAATATGATTGGTGATATAATTTGTTTTAAAAATATTTACACCACATTGTATTCATATTTATAATGATCCATCTCTTATAAATTTTCAATTAATAATATCCTTATCAAAAATCTATATTTAATTATACCCTAAATTATTGAACCATTCTAACAACATAAATTTTCCAATAATTATGGATACCAAATAAAGAAATCAAAAAAATATTATATAAAATAATATTATTTTATATAACTTTGAAACAATTTGGTTGAACATATTATATTATAAAATTACATCTTCATCTCTACCTTTTATAAAATGATTCCAATCAATATCAGGAATTATCTTTTGATAATTGTTGAGACATGGGGATAGATATGTCATGGGACATGAAAAACCCCTTTAGACTCAACATCATTATATTAAATTCTCATGATATTGTTATTCCTAAATACATGGTTTTTTACTGAAAATGACTTCCACTAGAATTTAAATTATTTTCCATCTCATACACATAATCTAAATAGACAGTGTATCTACTTAAAAATAGTGAATGTGATAGATTAGTTTTTCTATATAATGGTGGATGGGATTCTCTACAGATGATGATTCATTTGATATCTTATTTTTTTATATAGATGTTTTATACATAATGAATATAAATTCATACGGCATAAGGAGGCTTTTGTAATTTAATCTTGGAATATTTTTGAAGATTATAATAACCAACAAATTCAATGAATGTCATGTGATTAATCAAATTTTAAGATAAATATTTTACATATTTTTACATATATCAAGATTTTTATTATTATTATAATGAATTCGGTCAAACAATTTGGTTTTAGTGGAGGATAAACAATAACCAATATTAACTCTAAACACTAGGACTTATAAACTCTTCCAATCGTAATTCTATAATTTAATAGGGATAAATCTTATTCAATAGATACTTTGTCAAGAAAAAACATCATTTATTACTATTATGTTTAATTTTTTTAAAAAATTAGGTATTTTTATAGGGAAAAAAATCCAGTAATAGAAGTTAACACACTACATTGTGTTATAAATCATTGTTGGGAAAGAGTAATATCTGATTCATTGCTGAAATTGGATTCATCTTTGAAAATAATTGATTTGAAATTATTTATACACACTAATTTAAAAATATATTATTTAATTTAACAATGTGAAAACTTACATCTCACACTTAATTAATATCTGTTAAATGATGTGTGATGGTGAAAAGTAGTTAGATAGTTTTTTTTCCAATGGAATCATATCACCCCCTGTATATTTTTCATCATTAGTCTATTTTCCTCTGGGATAAACTATATTTTTGTTGGATGATATATAATCACTTGTTCATTTTAGTATTCATTTACATATCTACGATTCAATTTTTTATTCTACAAATAAAAAAAAGTTTCTCCTATCAGTATTTACAAGTCTTACTATAGTTGAATGTTTTTTAAATATTTACTAAATTAAGTTTTAATATATACAAAAAATATTTAACACGTAGAATAATTGATTACAAACAATTTTTGTTGAATTTTATAATAAGATATTAGGAAGACACTGAATAAGTCATTAATTACATAAATTTTATATAATTTGTTTATATATATCTTGGAACTATTATTCCTTTCATGTCATCACATAATGATGATGATTAACCTAACCCAACACGAAACCCATATAATTGGAATATATATCTAAATAATAATTCCAATTTCATTGTTCTATCATTATTCCATTAAATTTTTTATTCACAGGATATAATTATCATTCGTTAATGCCTAGTTAAATTCCCTACATTTTCAAAATTTATATCTCCACATTAAGAAATAATTTTAAGAAAGATATATTTACCTCAATTTCTCATATCTTGAATCATATTTGATCTAAAAAAAGAATAATTTCCCTGCACTACTGAATATATATCTGCAATGTCAACTCCTCTGAGTAAACAACATCTTATATAATTAATTAGAGGATTTATCCTATGTCAATTAAATTTCGAATAATATTTTTATCTAAGAACTAGATTACTCTAGAAATATGACATAATATTATTGAATAAAAAAACATGGATTTATCAATTGTATCAATATCTTTTCAATGTGTATCATTATTATACCAAAAAAATTTACATTGTAATAATATAATATGTAATATAATGATAATTCTTATATAAGACATTAAAATATGGTAATATTAACAATAAGACATAATAAGTACTATCTTGTATGTACTAATTTGTTTTCTTATTCCTTCGTAACAAATCATGTATATAAAACTCAAAATGAATAATTTATGCACAACATCATTCATTTATCGATTAACCTTTCAATTAGTTCATTTGTTTGATTAATTTTTTATGAAACAATATTCATGATTCATTCTTTCTCTATGTACTTTTCAAAATAAATTCAGGCATAACAACTTTTATTTTTATGCCATTTTATTTATATTATTCTCATTTTTTGTACAATTCTAGTAACTCTTAGTACTCTCTATAAATAATTCTATTGATTTTCTAAATATTATTTATTCTGTAAATTTTTAATAATAATAAATGTGAACAAAATATCATGTTATTTTTTTATGTCATCGCACCAAACACTTTGGTGTGCACCAAATTATACAATTATTTAGTACAAATATATTTTTTCATATTTGGTTTTGATAAGATCATCCCTTTATTTCTTGTATTGATTGTATTTACCCTATCTATTATATATTTATTAATATCTAAAAAGTATTGACATCTAAATTATTAGTCATTATTTATTGATTAATATACCTATGTAATTGATTTAGTGATACATTTTCTTCGTAATATATAAGAAACCATGATTTCACATCTATTTATGTTATATATATTTCAATTTTTCAACTATAATGTCTCCGTAGATTTTCTAGACAATTCCTTGAGTAGAGAAAAAATGAAATTGAATATGTCCTTATGAACCAATTCATAATGTCATGACCCGTCCTCGGAGCCCGTGTTGTGACTACCCCAAGGCCTCCTTCAATGGGCCAGGGGATGGAGACTAGCACCAAAAGAGTAAATCCTAATAAAAAGGGAAGACATGTCCTTTATAAAAGTAAAAAAAACACAACAGAGTATGCAAGTGAAGCAAGCACTAAGTAATAGTGAGTAAAAAAGTAAGTGATGGAATGTAAATGGAACCGTACACAAACACAACTGAAAGTACAGAACAAATGGAAAGAAATTATAACAGTAGTAAAGTAAAACATAAACCATATAGTCGTACTCTGGATATCCCACATGAAGGGTGGGTACAGAGGGTCTCCTCCACGCCTCGGGACCAGCCGTCCGCTCATTGTACGTCCCATCTAGTGGTCCACCCCCGGGTACCGTCCAGCTCCACAAGCCTCCACCTCGGTCAGTGTTGTTCGTTGTCTGCATCCAATACAACCTAGTGTGGGCATATCCCATGCAGGTTTGAGTATAAAATACTCATTAGGGACCTCGATACCCCCAAATGTCTTCCAGAATCCACACAGGATAAACCACAAAGGAAATATACAAACCCGAATTATCAACCAACTCTACGTAGGTATATACCAATAAATATACCTAAGCCATCAACCTCAGTTCGGATCCAACCTCTGAGCCAATGCATAACCCAGTCCACACAAGAAAGAAGTCAATCATTCAATTGATATTGATTGAAAGAAATTACTCGTCTCACAAAGGTATACTACTCACAAAGAAGGGTGGAGACGATTAGATGCAGCCTCTAAATCATCTCCTCTGTCGAACCCACGTAGGATCTAAGTACAAAATTCATCGTTGTCGAACCCATGTAGGATCCTAGTACAGTTTTCATCGCTGCTGAACCCACATATGATCCACACACAGTCATCATCATCGTCGAACCGACGAAGGATCCTAGCATGGTAGTCGTCGCAGTCGCATCCAGCTCTAGGGTTCCCGCACACAGCGTACTCGATTCCGAGAGGGTCTGCTCTTCAAGTAAAGGGGGTCTGATACATCAACTATCACGAAGTCCAGAGGTGATCTATCCCAAATTTCCATCTCGTCAAAAGGAACTCAATGCTACAGGAGGCGCGTCAATCATACGCCTAGTCTAAGAGATATTGGATTTTTTAGGGGCCTGGTTGGAAATATGCTCGTTCCAAACCCGGAATTTTACCAATTATTTTCCAAAACTCCCTTATAGTATCGAAAAAGTACCACCTTGTCAATAGGGTACCATTTCCGCTGACGGCGCGTCGATCGGACACACGGTCTTTATATTATTTAGGATTAATTTTATAATGGACCCATCCCATTAAGACCAGTGGGATGGTAGGTCAGGTCACTCAGATTTGGTGGGTCCGTCCCGGTAGGGGTGTCAGATCGGCCCTAAGGTTCGCAAGGTCCAGCCTGAGGGGCATTGTCGGGCTGGGCGCGGCCCGGCCGGACACGCGACCCTGTTGGCTCGTCCAGCCAGCCGAGCCGTCCGAGGGGGCACAACCCCTCAGCTGGACGAACTGGCGGCGCCGCCCTCCCAAACCGTCTGGCTAGGCCGGACGGCCGTCTGGCGCATGTAGCCCGCACGGTGGGTCTCGAGTTTCTTCAGCATGCATCCCTCTTGGGGGCACAGTTCATCTCTTCCCGGCCGGTTCTCCGGCACGGCGCCCTCTTGGCGTCGTAGCTCCCCTTCACCCGGTCGGCAGGTTCTTCAATCGGAGCAGCCCGCATAGCGGGCCGCGGTTCGTTCCACACAATCGTTGTGATAGTGTCGGCTTCCTCATCCGTGGACCTTGGATGTGACTTTCTTTGTGTGTGTGACAATGGCCCTTGTGTCACTGGTCTCTTCTGTATTCCGCCTCAGATCGTTGATCCCATATAATTAAACAAGATCAAACGGAGGGTCATCGGGCCATGTTCGTTTGGCGTGCGCCCTCCATGTTAAGCGATAGCAATAGGATGGACAAACACAGATGATCAATGAAAAATGTGGCACAATTTTAATCCAATAAAATTGAACATAAACCCTACCTCAAATAAGGTTCACTATTGACAAGCGGCGTGAATGACTGTGTCGTTTCCATCATCGTAGGAGTGCACCCGAAGAAAAATTGACGTCTCCTCTATTTTCATGGTGAAGAGGAAAGAGGGAGAGTCGTTGTTCTTCGTAGAAGGGAGTGTTGTTCTTCTCCGGAGTTTTGGTGTTCTTCCACTAGGGAGAAATTACCCTCTTCCTTCACAAAATCTCTCTCTCAAAAGTATTCCCCAACAAAACAAGTGTCATCCCAATTCAAATAATCCTTCCCCTTATTTTAATTAAACTTTTCAAGAATTCAAAAATCAAAATTTAAATCACATAATTCATTAATTGAATAGGTTTCTTTATTTAATTAAGGTGTTTTGGAAAGAGTTAAAGAGGAAGAGAGAGAAGAGGAAGTGTTATTTAATTATGAGAAGTTAACAAAGTAATGAAGGGGGTTTAGTGAAAATGAAAGGCTGGGGCTCATGTGGAACCCACCTCTCATATATCCACCAATGGGATGTTGGGTCGGTGTGGGACCGACCAACAACTTCCCATGGGAGGAATTAACCTCCTTAGATATAAAATAAAATTGTTCAAACAATTTTATTTACTTCTTAATTAAACCCCAAAAATAAACATCTCCTCCCATGAAAAAGAAACAACAGTAAAGGTCCCCTTAAGCAATTACTAGCGTGTGAGTTCATTGAAGCCCTTAGATTTCAATTTCAAGCACCGGTTCAAAAGATAGAAAAAACTCGCTTGTTCGTTTACTAAAAGTACCCGATCTAAACTTCGGAAATTGATTCCGGGAACATCGTTCCACAGAATCAAGTTCCCTCAGAAGCCACAGACTTGTAAAATTCCAAAGTATTTAAGAAAAAAAAATCTTGAAATTTTCGGGACTTTACATTACTCCCACCTTAGGGATTTACGTCCTCGTAAAGCTACATCATAAAACAGGGAACCAAATGAGGGTATTAAGAACACATCTGAACCTCCCGTTCCAATGTGCTCTCTTGGAGGCCATGCAACCAGCGAATGTGCACCAGAGAAATCGATCGTCCATGTAGGACCTGCTCCTGTCGATCCTCGATCTCCACCGGGACCTCCATGAAGGTATCCCAATTGTCGATGTCCAGCTCCCCATGATCAATGTTGTGGGTCAGGTCGTGCATGTATCTTCTCGACTGAGATATGTGGAAGACGTCATGCACCTGGTGCATTTGAGGTGGAAGGTCCAGGTGGTAAGCCACATCGCCTACTCTACTGAGAACCTGTAAAGGCCCGATTAAGCATGGAGATAATTTGCTTCCCCATCCAAATATCCATAATCCACGTTGAGGTGAGACCTATAAGAAAACTTGGTCGCCATCCTCAAACTCCATTGGTCTCCGTCTACTATCAGTATAGGACATCTGTCTACTCTATGCAGTCCTCATCAGCTCCTGGATGAATTTCACCGTCTCTGTCGTAGAATGAACCATATCTGGTCCTACGAGTGCTGACTCCCCAAGGTCATTCCATCACAGAGATCATCTGCAAGGTCGGTCGGACAGTGCCTCGTATGGTGTCGTCTCGATGGTGGAGTGGTAGTTGTTGTTGTACGCAAACTCCACCAAGGGTAGGTGATCCTCCCTACTGCGACCAAAGTCAAGGAGACATGCACAGAGCATGTCCCCAAGAGTATGAATGGTCTTGTCCATATGGCCATCCATCTAAGGCTGAAAGGCAGTGCTCAGGCATTACTGCATCCCAAATGACTCCAAAAACCCCTTCCAAAGCCTGGATATAAAGTGAGCATCTCGATGGGAGATGATAAATGATGGCACACCATGAAGCTGTACGATCTCCTAAATGTAGAGGCATCCCATGATCTCTACTGATCCCTGCTCTCTGATTGGAAGGAATTGGTCCGACTTGGTGAGTCAGTCAACGATCACTCAGATTGAGTCGTGTCCCATGGATGTAGGTGGATGCCCCATTACAAAATCCATGGATATCCCGTCCCACTTCCAGTCTGGAACCTCTAAGGGTTGTATCAAGCCTTCTGGTACCTGGTTCTCTTCCTTCACTTACCGGAAAGTGAGAAATCTTGAAACAAACTCTAGTACAACCTTATTCATACCTGGCCACCAATGCTATCGTCTGAGGTCCGGGTACATCATTTCCACTCCATGATGTACCACTAGAGGGGAAGTGTGAAACTCCCTAAGCACTTCCTCCTGCAGTGAAAATGGTACCATGGTGTGTCCCCTGAAGTGGATGACGTGCTCTCTTCCTTCAGAAAATCCATCATCTGACTACCCTATGAAAATCTGAGCACGTCGCTTCTCACAGTCAACGTCCCCACGCTGTGCCTCTCTGACCTGCCGAACTAGTGGAGGAAAGACTGTGAGGGCCAGTAGAAAGGCTACCCCATCTCTATCCACGAAGGATATCTGCAAAGCGGCTAACTGCTATGTCACCTCTCCAAGCAGTAGACTGTCTGATCTCCTACTGAGAGGATCATCTACTAAGTTTCCCTTCCCAGAAGTATAGACTATGTCAAAGTCATTGTCTTGGAAGAACATGAACCATTTCTGCTGTCTGAGGTTCATGTCCTTCTGCAAGAACATGTACCTGAGACTCTGGTGGTCAGAGTAGACTGTAAAGCGCTATCCCATCAGATAGTGACTCTACATCATTAGGGAGAAGACCGCTGCTACTAACTCCAGGTCATGGGTAGCACAGTTCTCCTCATGCTACCACAACTGTAATGAACCGTAAGCGATCATTGCTCGCTCTGTCATCAGGACACACCCGAGTCTGGTCCCTAATGTGTCACAGTGAACTACATACCCTACATCCTCCTCTTGTAGCCTCAAGATGGGTGTACTAGTCAATATTTGTCTCAGCACTTAGAAGCTCGGCTGGCATCTATTTGACCACGTAAATTTTTTCCCTTTCTTCATTAAAGATGAAAGCGGTGATGTAACTCTGTAGAAGTCTAGCACAAATCACTGATAGTACCCAGCCAGAACTAGGAAACTATTCACCTCTGTCACGATCCTGGGTGGCTCCCAAGAAAGTATTGCCTCGATCATCATGGGATCCACCTCAACCATTACCTACGAGATAATGCGTCCTAAGAAGTGTACCTCTCGAATCCGTAACTGGAACTTCAAGAGCTTACTATAAAGCTGATGCCCTTGGAGTGTGCCCAGTATAACCCATAAGTGGTAGGTGTGATCCTCCTCAGTAGTCGAGTAAATTAGTATATCGTCATTGAAGACTGTGACAAAACGTTCAAGGTATGGATGGATTCTCATGTTCATGATACCCATAAACACTTCTGGTGTGTTGGTCATGCCGAAGGGCATCACCAAGAACTCATAATGGTTGTACCGACACCTGAAGGCCATCTTCTGCACATCCTCATCTCGAACTCTAAGCTCGTGAGATCCTGACCTGAGGTCCATCTTCGAGAATCATCATGCTCACTTGAGCTGATCGAAGAGGTAATTAATCCTAGGGAGTAGATACTTGTTCTTCACGGTCACCTGGTTTAGGAAATGTTAGTCAATACATATTCATAAGCTCCCATCATCCTTCTTGGAGAATAATATTAGAGAATCCCAGGATGAAACATTGGGTCGGATTAATCCCTTTCCCTGTAAGTCCTTAGTAGTACTCGTAGCTCATGAAGCTCTGTGGGAGTGATTCGATATACTGGAATAGATATCAGTGTTGTACTGAGGTACATGTCAATATAGAAATATACATCTTTGTGAGGATGTAGTCCTGGAATTTCGTCAAGAAAAACGTATGCATACTGATCCACCACAATAGGAAAACTAATACTCCGCACATCAACTACTCCTAGGATGATACTAGCCAACTGATGTGTGATCGGCTACCCTCTCCTCTATATTAAGTCCTTCTTGCGCTGCAAAGGCTCCCTTATCGCCGGTGAAGGTGAACCTGCTCCCGTATGTGCAGTCACAACACACATTGCACCTAATAGAATCAATCTGGGCATAGACTGTAGATAACTAGTCCATACCCAAGATGACGTCATAAGGACTCGATGTTGCTACAAGAAGATCCTAGCCGAAGCTCTCCCCTCCTAGAGTATTCTCATACTACCGGCACCTGTGCGTAATCGTCAAGTCTTCTCTCGTAGGAGTCTCTTGCTGTAAGGATAGAGCAAACAAATCTGTCGGAATCTCCGAGCTCCGAACAAGGGCAGCGTCAATAAAATTATGACTCTCTCCTGTGTCTATAAGAACTGCATAAAGGGTGGAGTTGACACAGATAGTACCTATAATCATCTCAGGTGCGCCATGGTCATAGGCCTCAATTGCCTGATGTTGAGCCTTCCCCTGTCTTCCAGCTCCCTGAGGTCAGGGTGGTCCTCCTGGTGGTGGTGGTGGTAGAACATCGAAGCATCATCCACCACCCATTGCTCGGCCAGCTGCTCTGCCTCATCTGCCTTCTCCCTATGGACTACCACGGTTGAACCGCTTCCTTTTCATGGGAGGTCCCTCTATTTTTTGCTGCTCTTCTGAATGGAGGGTTGGGAAGTCTCGAGCCATGTGGCCCTACCCGCCGCATGCATAGCACTGCATGCCCCTCGTATGGCTGGCTCTACTGCATGTACCCCACACATCTGAACCAGTATCCTGAGGTCGCCCACCTGATGGCCTAGTCCGCTTGGACCTCTTCAACATCTGTCTAATGCAGACTGTAGAAGACTCTGATATGTGTCACCCTACGGTGGGTCTCGCTGATGGCGTCGACTCAACATGAAATCTATCTATAAGAAGGGCTCGCTCCAGTAATCCTACCAGCGTCGGAATGCTGAGGGAGATCATCGAAGCCCTGATCTCATGCCTCAGTCCCTTCTCAATGGTCCGGGGCCGGAAGAATGGGTCTCGTACCTTGTCTGTGGAGTAGCGCGGGAGGTCGGTAAATCTCTCCGAGTACTGGGAAACTGTCATGATGCCCTGCTGAAGCTGTAGTAACTCTTGGATGAACACCACAAAGAGGGTGGCTAGAATAATATCCGAGAAGAAGAGGCACTCGAAGTCCATCGAATGTAGAGATGCCTCGTCGTGCACTTGGAGCATCAGCCTCCACCATCTACCTGCTGATACGTGCAGTTGACTCGCGACAAGGATCACCACAAGGTCAGTTAGTTTCCCTACCAATCTGGAAACACTGACGATAGCCTCCAGCCAATCCTCGACTGCCTAAGGATCCATCTCTCCGAGAAACCTAGGTGGCCTATGTCGCTGATACTTGTGCAATTCACTCAGGCAGCGTGCACTCTCCTCTTCTAGGGCTGGTGGTATCAGTGGACCAGTGGATAGTTGTACCGCTGGTGCCTCCGCTAAAATGGAACCTTGCACAGAGGCCTCATCGCTCGGTGGGTTGCCATCTCACACATAGCCGGGAACCCTAGCTAGCGGCCTATGTGGGGTCATCCTGAGAAGAAACAGGTGCGCCACGGTTAGTACAATATACCTGGTGAAATGACACAAAGTAATCACAAAGAAAACTGTGTAAACACCCATGCAATCAATGTTTTCGAGCACTATGTCAGAAATCAGAAGTCAAGGTCCTGGTGTATGGATATGTCTGCTGCCGCACCCACACTGGACTCCCTGTACTGAAAACCACACTCAATACTCTTAAAACTATTGCTTCATAGAGAAGAAAGATAAATGTCCTGAGTTGTGCGGTAGAACCGACACATTTGATACAAATTTTTCATGACCCATCCTCAGGGCCCGTGCCGTGACTATCCCATGCCCGCCTTCCATAGGCCATGGGATGGCGACTAGAACCAACGGCATAAATCCCGATAAAAAGGGAAGTAATTTCCATTTTAAAAGTAAAAAACACAACAGAGTATGCAAGTGAAGTAAGCACTATGTAAAACTGAGTACAAAAGTAAGTGATGGAAAGTAAATGAGCCAGTATACAAACCCATCTGAAAGTACAATACAACTATAAATAATGTACAACAATAGCAAAGTAAAACGGAAACCACCAAGTCATCCTCCGGATATTCCACCTGAAGGGTGGGTATAGATGGTCTCCTCATCTCCTCGGGTCTGGCCATCCACTCAGTGTACGTCTCGTCCAGTGGTCCACCCCCGGGTACCGTCCATCTCCACAAGCCTCCACCTCGATCAGTGTTTTCTGTCATCTTCATCCAACACAACGTAGTTTGGTCACAGCCTGTGTCGGGGTGAGTACACGATACTCATTAGGGACCCCGAAACATCTAAAGGTCTTCTAGAATACAAAAAGGATAAAGCACAAAGGAAAGATGCAAACACGAAGTATCAACCAACTCTATATAGGTATATGCCCATACATATACCTATGTCATTAATCTCAGTTCGGCTCCAACCTATGAGCCCAAGCACAATCCAGTCCACATAGAAAAGAAGTCCATCATACCAATGATAATGATTAAAAGACAAGACTCAGCTCCCATGGGTATACTACTCATGAAGAAGGGTGGAGATGATTAGATGTAGCCTCTGAATCATCTCCTCTACTAAACCCACATAGGATCCAAGAACAGAAGACATCACTGCCGAACACACGTAGGATCCTAGTACAGTCGACATCGCTGCCGAACCCACGGAGGATCCTAGTACAATAAATCATAGCTTCCAAAACCACATAGGATACTAGTACAGTCTTCATCACTTTCTAACCCATGTAGGATCCATGTACAGTTGTCATCCTCATCGAACCCATGGTGGATCCCAGCTTAGTAGTCATCGCAGTCGCAGCCAGCTCTAGTGTCCCTCCACACAGCGTACTCGATTCCAGGAGGGTACACTCCTCAAGTAAATGGGGTTCATTACATCAAATGTAATGAATTCTAGAGTTGATGTATCCCAAAGATACGTCTCATCAAAAGAACTCAACGTGACAGGCGGCGCGTCAATCCGACGCCCGATCTGAGAGATATTGGATTTTTTGTTCCAGGCGCCTAGTTGGAAATATGCTTGTTCCAAACCCATCCATTTAGCAATGTTTTCCAAAACTCACATAGATTATCACAAAAGGAAAGCCTCGTCAATAGGGTCCTAGTGCGGTAGAAGGTGCGTCGATCAGACGCGCGGTCTTTATGTTATTCATGTTTAAGTGAATAACGGGCTCATCCGGTTAAGCCCAGTGGGCTAACGGGTCAGGTCACTCAGATTCAGCGGGTTTGTCCCGAGAGGGGTGTCGTACCGACCCTATGGTTCGCGTGGTATTTCCTGAGGTGTGCGGCACGACATGGAGGGGCATGGAACGTCCCGGCCCAGCACGGCCTGGCTGGGCACACGACCTGGCTGGCTGGGCCAACTAGATGAGCTGTCGGAGGGGGCGCGGCTCCCCGGCTGCCCAAATCGGTAGCGCCGCCCTCCCAAACTGGCCTGCTTGGCTGTCCGGCCTTCTGGCACACGCAGCCCGCACAACAGTCCACCTGTTTCTTTAGTGTGGTCTTGCGGTTCGGCTCCACCTGGACGGACGACGGGCTGACTGGTTCTCCCGCACGACACCCTCCTAGCGCAGTGGCTCCACTTCGCTCGGTCGGCCGATGGGGCAGCATGTTCTTCTGCCAGAGGGGCCCACGTAGCGGGCCGCAGTTCCTTCCGCACAACCGGCGTGATGGATCTGGCTTCCTCCACCGTGGTCCTTGGTCTCGGCTTTCTTTTTGTGTGTGATGGTGGGCCTTGCGCCGCTGCTCTCTTCGATGTTCCGCCTCTGATCGTTGATCCCATATAATTAAACAAGATAAAACGGAGGATCGTCGGGCCGTGTTCGTTTGGCCTCGCCCTCCCATTAATCGATAATAATAGAGCGGCATAACAAGGATGTTCAATGACAAACGAGGAACAATTTTAATCCACTAAAATTGAACATAACCCCTACCTCAAATAAGGTTCACGGTTGACAAGTGTCGTGAATGATTGTGTAATTTCTGTCATCATAGGAGTGCACCCGATGAAGAATTGACGTCTCTGCTCTTGTCGTGGAGAAGAGGAAATAGGGAGAGTTGTTGTTCTTGGTGGAAGGGAGTGCCATTCTTCGCTGGAGGATTGGTGTTCTTCCACAAGGGAGAAATTACCCTCTTCCTTCCCGAAAGATCTCTCTCAAAAGTCTTCCTCACCAAACAAATGCCGATCCACTTAAAATAAGGCTTCCCCTTATTTAAGTTAAACTTACCAAGAATTCAAAATTCAAAAATTAAATCACTTAATTAATTAATTGAATATGTTACATTAATAATTAATGTTTGTTGGCAAGAGTTAAAGAGGAAGAGAGAGAAGAAGAAGAGTTACATAATTAAGGGATGTTAACAATGTAATGAAGGGGGTTTAAGGGGGTTTGGGGAAAATGAAAGGTTGGGGATCATGTGGGCCCCAACTATACTACATCTATACATGGATAGTTGGGTGGGTGTGGGCCCCACCAATAACTTCTCATGGGAGAAATTAACCTCCTTAGATATAAAATAAAATTATTCAAAAAAATTGATTTACTTCATAATTAAACCCCAAAAATTAACTTCTCCTCTCCTGCAAACGCAACTACTATAAAGTTTTTCTTGTGCAATTGTTGGAATTGTGAGTTCAACGGTGCCCTCTGATTTCAATTCTGAGCACCAGTTAAAATGATAGAAAAAACCCGCTCAATCGTTTAATAAACGTACCCGAGCTAAACTTCAGAAATTGAATCTGGGCACACTGGCCCTCAAAATCAATTTCCTTCAGAAGCCATAGACTCGTAAAATTCTAAGGTATTTAAGAAAAATATTTCATGAAATTTTAGGGTCTTTAAACATATGGTTATATTATTCTAATTAAATTCAATATAATACAAACCAGATAATATTGAAATAACATTGATTTTTCTATACTTATGTGGTTGGAGTCTGTGGATCATGTTATGATGTTTAAAAACATATAGTATGAATATATCCAAGTTATCATTACCCAAAAAATATTATTCTAATAATTTTCATATTGTTAAGACCAAGGAGTATTTTATCTTTAAATAATGAATCAAAACATTTATTCACTGTGAAATTATGATCATAGTTGCTGTCTATTTTTCTCTAGAAATGATATATAATGAAGGGAAAAAATTACATCTTTTCAAAATGTAATTTTTTTAGAATATGATATAAAGTTTCCTCACTCAAGATAAAATTTTATAACGAGGATATTGATTAATCAATATTATAATAGATTAACTAGTTTGGACATTTAATACTAATCAGTCTCCTTTCCATGTATAATATAATTAGAATAGGTTCCTTGGAAATAAAGAGGAAGCCATATGATTATAGAAAACAGAGTAGTGAAGTTTATAGGATACATTCTCAATCTACATCATCTATTCCCAGAACGAGTGGGTATATAACATGATTCAATTATTTGATGATTGATCAGATAAAATATTCATTCCTATTCACCACCTATTATATAACTCGAATTGGAACATGATTCATAAACTAAATGTTTTACATGGAATTCACAAAAATAAAATAGGTTTGAAATCTTCACCTATGATGGAATATTATTATATCATCAAATGAATCTTTGATATTAGGTTATCAGTTTGAAGGGTTTCGTTCTACGACTTTCTGCTGTATGGATATATAAAATCAATAATTTATTCATATATGACTTGTTGGGCTCTAACACAACCATAGATGATTATATTTCATTAAATGTAGGATATGTCAGTGGATTTAATTTGGGATTGATAATTGTGATAAGTAACATTATTAATTATTGAGGAATGTAAATTTATATATTTGGTAATGTCTCATCACATTCATTTATTTAAACAAAATATGATTAATTTTTTGTGTGATTTTTTTATCTCAGGTGAGATTTAATAAAAATATCAAAATTTATAGTAAACGAGAAAAAGGAAATACTATTATTTCCTTTCTCTAGGATCTATATATTTTATTTCAACTTGGAATGTTATTTCATCTTCATAGAGATGTACTATTTTGATTAAATCATTTGGAGGGAATGGATTTTCTGCATCAAAGACCATATATATTTGAATTTTTTAATGGTGCCACAATATGTATCATTTTTATTACTCATGTTTTTCGTAGAGCATATGATAAAAATACATATATTCTAAGATATCCACTTTTTAAAAAATTTAGGTCAGTACTATAAGTTTCATCTATATTAGTGGTTGTTAATGAATATGTTATTTGAAATGATATTTCATTGGTAAAATATGAATTTATTTATGTATTCCTTATTGATTCCCACCATCCATGGGAGACATAATGATTTTTTTATGACTCTAGCTCCTTAAATATATCTTATTTCATTACCATCATGTTTCATTCCACCAAATAATTTGAATGATATCAATAATTAGTTTTATTATTTGAATTCTAAAGTCTTCATTTATTTATTATTCTATCAATGGGATACCCTAGACCATTTCGAAATGAATATGGATGGGTATGACTTCTTGTCAAATCAATATTGAATAAAATAGAGCTGAGGGTTATACATAAATATATTTTAACCCACTTATATTCAATTTTTATAAGTCATTGTGGATTGGGTAGTTTCTTGCTATCCATATTTATCCAGGAAATCAAAATATCATCTTTGGAGAGACACATATTCCAATGACCTATTTTATATGAAGTTATTTCTATTTCCAGTATTTTTGATATTTTTTGGATTAAACAAGGATAAAAAATTCATTATATCACTCATTTAGATGATTTTATATTAATATATCAACTCTTATCATAACATTTTTAGATGAAAGTCGGTTTATTAGATGTTTATTAAAGATATTGGTCATCATTTATTAGTTTTTAGTTGTACTATATATGATATTTCTATATATTTTGAACCATTGATGATGTACTACTAGATCAATGATTTAATGTTCCCATGATTTATTTATTTCAATTAAGTAATTTTGGAAATCCACAAAAATGAAAGGGTCATTATATACCAAATAATGCCAAAGAACATTAATTTGATTTAGAGATTCCTAAAATTAGTAAGATATAATCAGAAATTATCTAATGAATTAAATTATATTTATTTTGACTTATCATTATTGAAAATGATTAATGTTTCAATGTGTAACTATGTTGTATGAATCATTTCATAAATTTATGAAGTGGTTGACCAATACCCATATTATAGAACTTCTTGATCCTGTTAAGAGATATGTGTTCTATTAGGATACTTTGGTTATTGTTTTTGATTATATTCTAAATAAAAATGATAACATTTTTGTGTATGCTACTCGGGTGCACTTACCACATGAAAGAAACTACATGACCATTTCTGTTGATATCATAATTGAATCATTTGAATTAAAATGTTTTTATAATACCATTTTAATGAGAGCTTCATAACATATTCCAATCATAATATTTTATGTAAAACTGTCACCTAGAATGGCATCAATCTCAGGTTGAGGTAGTGGGTGTAGTACATCTAGGCATTCTATTTCGACATCACTTTTATTTCATGTAAGGGGTATGTGGTATTTAATGATCATTGAATGAACTTTACTTAATAATATTTAAAATCTTCATATTATGATAAGAATATCATGGGACTTTTTATTCTCATGCAGTTGAAGGTAAATAATGAGGGGAATGTGTGGTTTCTATGGGGTATCTAGATAATTACTTATCTTTTTTGTGAACATCCTATAGGATTAGTTAATAAATGAATGATTCAAAAAAATGTTGTAATTTATTACTGGTGTGTGACCAAAAGGGATTTGTATCTATATTTTGAAGGCCCCATTTGATATAAAAGTCATTATGTGGATATTATATCTCATATATTCATTATGATTCATGATTTATATAAATATAAGTGGACCGATAACTATATTCCCACATTAATTTACTATGAATGAATACATTTTTATGGTGTCTAGGCCTGAGGAAGGATATTTTTTAATATATTTCCAACTATTATACTTCCCAATAAGTCCTGTTTGTGAATCATTGGCCTTCCATGATTCTACACCCACCTCAAGATCACACATGGGATTTGAATAACATGTATATATACATATCATCATCTTATTACCTGAAAGTAAATTTAAAAATGAAAATATATTTTTCAGAATTATCTATGTTGTGAACTCTATACTATTTATTCGGATTAGGTACACCCAAATGGTGGATTATCATGGACGGTTATATGTATATAACATTGTGAGGTTTCATGGAATCTGGTTTCCTATGATCTATGATAGATATCTCTAATTTAACTCTCACTTTTTCAAGGGCCTCTAATATGTGATGGTTCTTAGGTAAATTTAAGAACATGCAACATTCATATTCGGATTGATAGAAATAATGGCCACCACAATACATGTATTCATCATCAATGTTATTTTATTTTAATTATAATTTTCTCTAGATAATCCATTTAGGGAAGGTAAATATTTATTTTAAAACATAAACCATTCATATTTTATAATAGATCATTTAGAATGGATTCACTGTATGTTTCTTATATCCTCTCTATTGGGATGATATTTTTGATACCCCTCTACTGAGTAAAATCATTATTAATGATAAAAGTATTATAATTCATACTTTTTAAAAACTATTGTGGATGGATCAGATTCCTGATATGTTAAATTTGGACCATAAATGTCGTTCATTATAGTTTTTTTGTTTTGGTGGTTAGGTTTTCGATAATTTATCATCAATTTTAGGTCTCTAGGGTCTTAAAAGGCATCATAATATTTCTCAATCGTAACGGTGACTCTTTAAAATTACATTATGGATTGGGAATATGAAATGTTATTTTATAAAAACCACAATATTTACATCAATAAATAAGATATTTTACTTTTATATGATAAAGATGTATTATCCTAACCTTTACAAGATTATAAATATGAAGGATCATAAAAATAAAACTGACATCTCAAGGGTGGTTCATCTAATTTAGATTTTTGAATCCCTAGTGAATGTGATTCAGGGATATATCCTTTCAATGTATGTTTATCTTAAACTTGCATGAGTTTGTCTCACATAATTCATAAGAGTGATAATTTTCAATGAGGGAGCTATAGCCTCAAAAACATTCTTATCAATCATCCTTGAGAATAAATTTTTTAGTAAATTTGGTATTATTGGGATAATGTTTACACCTATAATGACATTTTTAATTATTGATCATATATTTTTTGGATTCTTTTAAAAGTATAACATTATCAAGTGGGTTTAAAATATAATATTTTTAATGTTAAGGGAAATTAAATTTCACAATGTTATCACAAAAAGAAGAGTACATGTATTGATATTTTGCAATTTTTGTATAGTTTATGGATGTTTGGGAATGATTTTTTGGCATATAATTTAAAAAAATACATAAAACAACAGTGAATGTTCTTGGGTGAACCTGTGGTTATTCACATAATAAGGGAATGGATTGAAAACCCAAGTATTCAAACTGGGATATCTACCCATAACATTAAAAAATATAAATTTCTATTGTAACCTCACACAATTTTTGGTCTGTTACCCCTAATAATTTCACCCATATTTCCCTCTAGCCTCTCTTATGCGTGATTCCCACTGATCTATTCCCTTTTTGGGTTCCTTAAAATTGTATTTCATATTTAATAATCACTAAAACTACAATTTAGTTGGTCCCATGATATTTATATATTCCCCATTCTCTTCTATTCTTTTTATTTTATTCTTCTCTATAATTATGCAATCATTTGATTTCTCATAGATAGGAAATTTATTACTGGGATTTAATTGTAATGGATATTTTTAGACTGTAAGTGTAAGTTCATCATTCTTTTTTGAAGTTAATTAATTATAAAATAATTAATGTAGATAAATAAATATATTTTTATATGATATAATTTTTATATAATCCATAATCAGATTCATGATTTCTATGAATTTTCCAAATTTATTAAATAATGAAATAAGATTTTTGAAAGAAATATTGAATGCTATAATCACACTGTAACTTTTTCTTGTTGGGTTATGAATATTAATGTGTTTTAAATTCCTTGGTTTGAAAATTAATTACATATAGTAATATTTTTTGATATAATAAATCCATTTAATTTAATAATGATTATAATTGACTATGTAGGAGCATTCTAAAATTGAGGAAAAAATATTGGAGAAATAGTATTAAGGTTGGTGGAAAGTAAGATCTAAATATAGAAAGATTTTTACCTTATTAACACTAGATTCACACTAAAACACTAACTAAATGTTTTATAATATGATTGGGTGTCACATTATAGGTTGGTACCTTATTTCTTTTTCTTTTAGGTTACACATCATTAATGTGAACATGCACTTTATTTTATTCTGATCATTTAGTGTTGAAGGATGGTAAATGGATCGGTTCATAATTTTCTTATCACATCCCAAGATGGTAGTATTATATATTTTATTTCACACAAATAAATTGTTATATTTTCAAAATCCAATTCATTACACCTCTTAAATTTTGTCAGAAATCCAATTTTTTATTTTTTATTTACAAAATTTCTTTCAATGATTTTAAATATGGATTTTATATAAAACATATCATTATATATTATAGGTGTTCTTTTGATCACACAATACAAAATACCAAAGGTAGTGTGTAATCATTTTTTATTAATTACATAATTTCAAGGCTTCACTTGGCGGTGATGGGTATTGTAGTTAGTGCTATTGGTAAATTTGTGGTGACATGGTGGGACTGAGTCATCATGTTACATGGTAATAGATGGAATCAATTGGTTTATTTTTATACATATTTTTATATTTCAAAAATGTATTTCTATAACATTTTCCCATCCCAATCTATTTGTTCTTATTGGATATGTTCATCACATGATTTTATATTCTATATTATAACAATTATGAATTTATATTAATATATGGTCATTAATTTATTTTCAGTATTTCATAGAGTCTCATGACCTCAAAAATTATTTAATGACTATGGTGAATTATCATTCATGATCAAATTTGTGATCTACTAGGAGAAATATTTTATTAATGTAGTGATTTTAGGCCTTGGAAATGGTTTCCAGATCATGGTCCTTTGGAAAACCATTCAAGCCTTTCTATGGACTGATATGATTCTTATATAAATGGTTAACCCAGTTAGTTGGGAATCATCCAATACCAGAGGGCCCTAAAAATGGTACTTCATCCTTTGATATTAGATTTCTCTTTGAAATGGGGCCTTCATCCAAATCAATGTGGAATAATGGGATATGTGTACATTCACAAGGTTTAGATGTACAAAACCATTAGATAACACGATAACTCCACTTTTAAGTATTTTTCACATAATTTTATGTTATAAATTAAATTACAGTATTTTATAGATTGACATGGGCTCGTAGAACCTGTCTCCATATGCTCACATTCTCAATTGGTCTCTATGTGTCTTGGTTGGTGACATGGGATTATTTATTAAATAATTACTATACTACATTCCTATGTGAATCCTATAAATGTTTTATCATCTATGTCCCCATGGGGGTTCTAGTAGTTGTTTACTCTATAGGGTGCACATGGGATTTAATAGGGATTGAATATCAAATTATATAGTTCATACACGGGGACATTGATGGACGAAACACAAATTAATTTATAATAAATGAAAAGTTTTTTTTACAAATATATTTGGAAGATATCACATATATACTTTGGTTTTAATCATATGGGTGATTCATCGGGGTAACTACTAATAATAAATTTATTGAACAACTTCATATACAATAAAATAAATTTAGGGCGGAAATTATTTTTTAGGATTTCATTTTAGATTCATTCTATATTAAATAAAACATAATGGATTTTTTTACAACTGACATATTTTTATACCCATATAAATTGTTTTATTTTTTGATAAAAGAAATTTCTAATACCTTTAAAATTACATTTAATTATTTTGGATTAAATTTTCTTCAATAATTGATGTGATTAGTCGACTACTCTAGATAGAAGGTTATTCTTACCAAATACCTTAAATTGAAATAATTTTATATTGATATTTATCCCTTAATTAATTATTAAAATGTCTACTAGGTTCTCATCCCAATGTCAACAGAATGTGAAACACATAAAATGGTTTTATTCACCAATAGAATGATTACTTCATAGACTATGTGTATTCAAGTTTTATTTTATTTAAGAGGATAATTTATCATTTATATTCAGTTCATTCATGGGATTATAAAATAAATCTCTTCATTGAAAATTGCATGACACAATTTTTGTTCCCTAAAATATATTAATTATTCATAGATAAAGTCAAAATTCTCTAAATTTATACTAATTTTCCATTCCACTCATGTTCTTTTAATATCCAATATTATTTTAATATCTTTTTTTATTATCATAAGAAGAAATTATAAAATATTTCAATTTTCATATCCCAAAAGTCAAAACAATATTGGGGTAAAAACAACTACATTTTCATTTTAATTCCCAAACAATTAATATATCATTAAATAATTTAATTTAATTTTAAATCTATATTATTTTAAAAATTGATTAAAAATATAGTGTGGACAAGTAAATCACATCATGGTTTATTCATTAATTGGTTAACCATGATGCAATTTAAAACTAAATAAATATCTGTGATAATATTTAAAAATATAATTATTTAAAATTTTATATATAAGAGAAAAACATGATGGTTTTTTTCATATATATGTCATTGTTTTTTCTATATGACAGTAGTATATTTCAACAAATACAATTAGAATAAAAATCAACTACATGATCACAATCATAAAAACATCAACAATTTATCTTAATAATATTTAAAAAATGATCTATTTATAAATTGTTTATCTTACTCTAACGATCATTCTATTATCTATGAAAACAATTTTTTTGAGATTTGAGTTTTTAATTTTTATTAATACCCAATATAAAAAAATCATGAACTCAACCATAGAACATTAGAAATAAACCCATATATTGAAAAATATATTTTTAGGCATGATATTTTTATCACATTTTGTAAATGGATTTTTCAAAAAAAAAATCGAAATTAGAGACCCCCGTCAGAAGGGATTCAAGTCTATGACTTGGTTTATGAGACAAAAAACTTGTTTTGATCTTAGTTTCATTCATTAAAAAACATTAATATCCATAGAATTTTAATTTATTACGAATATCATATCATTTGTTCATTTTCATCAAAAAATACCTCAATATTTATTAACTCTAACATAAATATCTTTTAACATTAATAAAATCTATTTTTTTTAAATTTTATCAAATTATTAAAAAAATGAAAATTATTGTTTGTTTAATAATATGAATATTTTTTATAAAAATATAGTTCTAATATATACCATGTCCTTATCTATATATTCTATATGAATCACCGAATTTTAAAAATTCCTATAAAACTTGTTGTTCAAAATAAATAAATGGATTTTTTTAGAAGTTCATCATTATATCCAAAAACAATATTTAGAATATTAGGCTCAATTGAGTCGAAATATCATTTTTCCTTTCAATTAATATCAGTGAGTGATAATATAGTATATCTATATATATATATAATATTATAAAATATAATGATCCTACATTATTTCCATCAGTCCTTTTTTGTTTAAAAAAGTACCATGTCATAGTTACCTATAAAATGAAACAGTTTTTATTACGTAATTTTTTTTAATTATAAAAACTATCATCACTTAAAAATATCCACTAACATATTTCCAAAATCATGTCTTTATTATATAAAAATGTCGTTGAGAATACCAATAAATGGTTTAATTTTTGAGTGATTGAAGAATTTTATAACCCCCCTAATAACTGTCATCAAGAAAGGACAACTAAATAACATATACATTCTTGAATCAATTTAATAAAGAAAAACAAATTTCTCTATCCCCATCACCGACTAAATTTGTTGTTATTCATTTCATCATACCATGGTAAACTATATGAAAATTTTCATCATTTTCATTATCTTTTTCACCTCATACATAATATATATATTGTTATTCAACACAACATCAAATTATTAAAAATCTTATTTAATTTATTTATAACTTTTTATACTATTAAAGAACAAAAAAATCTCCTGAAATTCTGGGATAGTTTCGTAACCAATAAAACATTATAAAATATTGAAAAATTTGAATCAAAGAGCCAATACACCGAAAAATAATAAACCTCTAAAATGATACAAATAATAACACTACATTAAAAGATAAATGGAATATTATTAAATAACTCAACTTCTTTTTATTAAAGACATTAATATGTTAAGAATCTGCCACTGTTTTTTGAAAAATGATTAACTATATAAAACCCTATAGGATGCATATTCAATATCCCACATTTTATTTTTATGAAGTATTTAGTGAAAATGAAATATCAAAAAATCCAAATATCTTTATGGTTCCCTATCCTGGAAACTCACCATTGATCTCTACTATCTAATTTTCACCATTAAAAATGATTAGGTATTTTATACTTAATATTTAATAAAACAAATATAATATATATATTTATAAAAAAATGAAAAAATGGATGGAAAATTTGAAAATCAAATTACTACTATTTTGGAAGAGAACTCACTCTGAAAAAAACATCTCATGTATTTGAAGGAATTAATTATCAATGATTTTTAGCGATTTTTCATCAATATCATAGGTTGAAACATATTTTATTTTGATTTCAAAATAATCATCCTTATCCATGTGGTAGTTATTTTTTACTTCGATATATTATAACATTCAACATTTCACAAAATAATTTTACTTGTGGATTCTACTTTTCATTATAAACACAAAAAATAATTGATATGTGTCATATAATGTTAAGTCATTATTTAGCTACTTCATATAATTTTTCCATATTTCTAGTATTTATTATATAAAAACATGAAATTGTATTTTATTATATTTTATTGAATATTGTATCAAATTAAGAAAAGAAAAACATTACATCCATCATTTAATTGTCCTAAAAAAAATTCAATTTCCTATGCCACCGACCATATCAACCGTTCATAGAATATATTTTAATTTATTTACCATCATCGATTATGAATCTATAAAAAAATGTTCATCTAACACCATTCATTTTTTTTTATAAATTTAAGATCATTTTAGAATGATTTAAAAATATTCAAATTTATTAACCGTTGAAAAGTAATCATGTATTAAAAGAATAAATTATAGCAATCTTATAATTAAAAATCATAATTATTTTTAATGATAGTGTTTTTAAAAAGTCAACTCCAAAACATTTTAGCTACCCATAATCATATGTATATCTTGTAAAATAATGATATATTTTTATTTAATCACCAAATATATCCCAAATCGTGCTCAATTTGATTGGTTTCCACAAATATTTAATAAATTATTTACATGTTTTCACTTTATTCCATACCATGCATTATATCATCAACATACAAAATCACAATGAGGAAGTTATTTTAAATTTAACTATGATAATTATTTTTATCATAGTCCAAAACCCACTTGATCTTCATAATGATACAATTTATAAATAGTTTAAATTAACATTTTGGAGGTGTTTCTATAAATTGATTTTGTTAATTATCAACTTGATCATGCTAAAAAAAATTCATTAAGGAAAAATTAATCTGCATGATAACTATAAAAACTTTTTCAATATATACATTAAATATTATGAAATATGGTACATTTGGGACCCCATATATATTCCATTAGCATATATTTAATGAATTTATATATTATATATATATTTTTGATTTAAATGTAATACTCAATGAAATATATACCCTTAGTGAGAGATTATTCTTTATTCATAAGATAAACTATGTTCTAATCTCCCCATCCATTATAATTAATATTATTTTCTAAAAACAATTTATTCCATATAATATTATTATATTTTCTATGTGACCCAAACATTATGGTTTCATTCTCATTAGTAAGATTAAATTCCTCCACAGAAACAAAATCATCACATTTTTTATTTTTATAAACACTATTTATTCAACATTAAAAATTTATATTCTGTGATTATAACTAATACTACTTCTTCTTGTTTGAATTACATTAATACTATATTGAAAAATTAATTAAATATCCCTATGTTTTTGTTGTATTGAAAACATAGAAGTGGGTTTATTTTATTCTTCCAAATTTAATAATACATATAAATCATATTTAATATTTTGTTTCCCTAATGTGTTTATTGGAGATGTATCATTATAATAATATCTTACACCATGATCATTATATTATTATAGACTAACAAAATTTTTGTTCTTGACATACCCTAAATATCTATGAAAATATGAATAATTTTATCAGTTATCCATTTAATTTATTCTTATAAAACTTACATTTTCATCATTTAAATGTATAATGAATAAAAATTCCAACATCATATAATTTATAAAATTTAAAATGTTTATGTCTAAAATAATTTGGAATAAGTGGTGAAAACAATATAAATATCTCCAAATTTTATTGCATTAAAACATTTTTTATAAGATATTTTGAAAAATTCACTTGGAAGCAAAAATTGACTATAAATTTTGAAAAACCCTAATAAGATTTGTTTTTTCAATATCTAGGATGTTATATACCATGATAGAATGAAACACTTTATCTCAACCCTGATCATTTTCTATAAATCTTTAATGGAATTTTTTTCTGTATGGATCATTATTTTTATGTATAATTAAATTATTCCCATTATATGCCTCAGTATCTATATTAATGTACTAAATTATACTAAATGATATAATCCCTTTCATATATTTGTTTCTATATATTTTAAATTGTTGATTACAATATTAAATTATTTCATGTAACTAACTCACAGTGCATTAACAAGAAGTAATATTTTTAAAAAATTATTATATGTTAATAAATAATTATATATTTTATTTAGAATAAGACTCATCATGACCCAAAAATATAATTATTTATGATGTATTATAATATAAAATTTAATTTCCATTCCATTTTGAAAATTTTCACTATGTACATTTTAAACCAAACTTCAAAATAGATTGTTCATTTATATTCAAATTTTGAGATTTTTCTCAAAAAATATGATCACAAAAATATTCTCATAAAATTTTGGCCCAATTAACCAAGCCTTAAAAACATTCCATATTATCTCCCATCATACTCAAAAATAAGAATATTTATTCATTTCATATAAATTACAACATCAATTTATTCCTTTAAAAAAATTAAACGTCAATCATTCTTGTAATGAAATAACTACCCTTACCAAATCACACAATCTCATATTATAGATATATTCTTCATATTTGGTTTTAGTACTTCTTTGAAATAATAAACTTTTTTTATCTTATTCACAAATATTTTATTTACTCAAATTTCATTAAAATTCTAAAAAATAGCATTCCTAGTGGTAATAAAACCTCTGTCATTTTATTCAATGTCTACTAAAAGTCATTTTTTATACATATGTGATATATAACCGCTATAAAAATTGTATTTTATTTATCGCATTGATGTGGTAAATTCATACATGACCAATATTAAATAATTTTATTCACCCCAAATATTATTATATTTTGATATAATTATTTTTATTTTTATTAGTATAATAGTAATTCAATCATCGGTGATATTTCATTAATGATGAATCATACCTCAATTCTATTTTTTTGAACAAAAAAAGAAATATTATTATCTCTTTATAGAGTGATAAATTTTTCTGTGTGGTATTTTAAAATTAATATAATTTTAATTCCTAACTATAGAATTATTGATATAATGACGTTTTTTTTGTTAAAAATTTGATTTCATTTGACTATAAACTCCACAACATAAACATATTCCATCAAATTTGAATCTAATAAAATGATATAAATTGTGATATTTAATAAATATTTAATTTTATCTATTTTTGGTCAATAATTATTAAGATCGACATATACAATGATTTTAGATTAATTCCTTACATTTTCATTACACATGGACTATGTTTTTTCCACAGTTTTCTTCTATAAAACTTATTTTTAAGCTTTTTATCCTAACTATTTTATGTAATAATGAATGTATTACCTTTTAAATCTATATATGCGACATTATTTTCTTATAAATAATTCATATATTTATTTAAATGAATTCTTGTGTGGCTAATGTCAGTTTTTGTGTAATATTAAGACAGTCATTAGCTTTATTAGTGTAATTAGATGATTTTTCTGATGATTTTAGTCAACTCACAACTATTTTTTAAAAACCTGAATACCACCAAACCAAAATTAATGATATATTAGTTAAATAAAAACAATACACAAAATGCCATCATACACGGGATCAACAATTTTTATATACTTTTGAGACAATATATATAAATTTTTATTACATTACATAGGAAACTTAAATTATAATATTAAAAAAAATCAAAACAATATTAAATATATATTCGAATACGTGGTTTACATATATTATTATACCATTTTAAATTGTAAATTAGGATATAATATAAATTGGTGAGTTCAGATAATTAGTAAGAAATAACATTCCATGAATGTAGACATGAGATAATCATGAAATTAAAAATAGAGAATAAATAAAAACATAAGATATTATATAAATAATAACATTATTTTATCTTATCCATGAATAAAAATTTGAATTTAATATTTACATGGATTTTAATAATAGATCTTTTATATTTGGAATGAATAATGTTAAATAAAATAATTATATCATTGAGTACTATTTCAAATTCATCATCAATATTTGGAAAGTATGCTTCCATTAATATATGTTAATTTGTCTCATGAAAACTACTAATTAATTTCTGGTCTTTATAATTCCATAATACACCAACCCAAAATATAATTCTATTTAATCTATTATATTTAAAAATGGATATGAAATCTAATTTATTATTCAAATTTATGGTAAATTTTACAAACAACACAAATGTAATTAATATTTATCCCTATTGAAATAATTGATATTGTGATTTTCATGTTTTCCCATGATAAAGGAATAAAATTTAAATCATGGAAAGTATATATCAAAAAATGTATAAACTAAATGCATATTCATAAGGAAATGAAAATCATATGTATCAAATGAATACATATGTTGTTACACGATATGGTACATTAATTTTAAAAGGGTATAAATTAGGATTATTAGTTAAATATAATAGTTTGTAATTATAGCAGATTATTTCAAAGATAATCTAATATATTCTAAATATAACATGTATATGACATAAATATTAAATTCATATTAAAGACATAAAATTTCAAAAAGGATTTTTTTATAATTATTTTATATTTAAGATTCAAATATTCCAAAAAATACATGTATTCCGTAATAGATTTTAAATTTTACAAAAAGCGATATATCACTTATAATGTCATATTTCGAGTCTCAAAATTATAGTACTCCCACAAAAACATGAAAACATTACATTTTTATATATTTTGATAAATAGGATTATATAAATGAAATGTTATTGAAATATAAAAAAATATGAATATTGTATAGTTATATGCTATGGTGAATTAACATTCATATAAGATAAATATATCTACAGTAATAAATAATAAAAATATTTGATATAGAAATTTAAAACAATTACAAATGATAAAAAAAATATAAATAAATAAACGATATTAAGAAATCACACTAAATTATTTTGATTCCTCCTACGTAAGAAAAAATAATATCTCAAATTTAATTTTTCATAAAATTAATCCACAAATTTCAATTGGGTCGAGAACCATGATAAATGTTTTTTTTAATTAAAATTTATGAGACAATGACGAGTATTTATAGAAACAATAGGATAATTATTTAAAAAAATTCTACATGGGAGTTCAAAAACTATGTTTCATAAAATTTTATACCACTTTCATATTTGACTTTTAATGTGTAAATTTATATTTAAATGATCTTTCATTGCAAAAACATTTAAACGAGTTAAGAGAATTTAGTTATAATTATTTCCCCATTGAAATTATATATATTAATTAAAAATCATTTTCAATAAAACATAATTTAGTATTTGAATTTTTTTTTATTAATTTCATATCTTTAATTTAAAAGTTTTTAATGACATTTTTTAATAAATAAATAAATTATATGTCATTAAACTGTCATTACTTCATATTATTAATGATCCCTGATATTTTATAAAATAATCATTTCAACTCAGACATGGTCATCGTATTTTGTATCATTATACTAATATATGGAGAACTCTCAAAAACATTAGTACACCCAATATTATCGTATTTAAACAACTCCCACATTATGAGCATAATTTAAATAGTTTTTCGAGAGATTTTATTCATTGGATTGAATAGGGTATTCGTGATATTTTTTTAAACATCCTATTACATTATATATAGGATAATTAGAACTCTAAAATAATTAAATATAACATAACAAATAATACATACTGTTATGATCTAAAAAAATTTGTAGTTAATGTGTTCAAACTAAAATTGAAGGAATATATGAAAAAATAATTAATTTAATGGTTGTGGTTTCATTTAACTCTATATGATAAATTTTCAAAAATTTCACTACATTGTGATGATTTTATATATTTGTATTTCATGTGATGAAAATTCCATTAATTAATATAGTTATATTTATATCATACCAATGAGTAGAGATTAGGTTTCACTTTGAGAATATATAGATAAAATCACATAATATATCAAATGATAAAAATATAAATACATGAACACCATGACTTTAAAAAAATACCTACATTGTTGAAAAAATATCATCATTGAAAATGATACATATATATCTGTGAAATTTTCTATTCTAATATGAATTTTAGAGGTATATTTATGTTGTGAGAAATCGTCATCGATAATTAATGGGTATCTTTGATATCTAACTATAGCATTGTAATTTGGCATCAAAAAAAGAAAAAAATCCATGGTTATACACATTTATCCATGGAGGAGTCACTCTCATATATAAATGATTCATTAATTGTATAGATAATTGATAAATAATTTTTTATCTGATTATTAATTATAGAAATAATTATTAGTATAATTAAAAAATTATTAGAGGATAAAAATGAAGGTTTAACCAAGTCCTATAATAGATATACTCAAGGATGGAAACCAAATATTGAACATTAAATTAATTTTTTCATAATTATTATCCTTATAGATTGTGACTATCTTCAAACATCTATTCACTGTAAATATTTTTTATAGACTATGATCATTTAATGTTATTCCACAATTATTAAACATTAAGGATTGACTATACAATATAAAAGTGCATTATCCAAATAAAAAATATAATATGTTTATTATGTTCATTATTACTACATATCTAAATTAACCATTGATATTATTTATTTTATTGGATAGAATTAACTTACCCTATTATTAATTATTTTGAGAGATTGGTGACCACTGTTTCCCCCGACCCACATACTAATTAGGAAAATATCACATAGGATTATCATGTAGTACTATTATAGAATATGAAATTAAATTTCTGATAAACTAATATGTTCTTTTGAACCATAATATTATAGGTTAAATAAATTCCCAATGAATTTAGTTACTTTATAATACCCATATCTATTGAATGATATTCTAATGATATCCTAAATTCATTAAACAAAAAATTTCTTCCCATTTTTCATGGAAAATTATTTCATCAATAGGATTATATAAGGATTTTATATCATCTATATCTAATATTAGGTGATGTTTTATACACAACATAATTTTCTTATTCCAAATGTTGGGAAAAACTATAATATTTATTGAAAAATAATATTCTAGATTATATGAGGTGTAAAATGTGTTTCTTTCATCCTTATTGGGTAAGTAATTCACTTCATTTATGTTATTTAATATAGTTAATAAAATTTTGATAATATATCATAAAATACAAAAAATAATTAGTAAGGTTAATGCGTTTTGAATAATCATAGATCTTTTTCACTTTTAAGATACTCAATTGGCGTAATTCAAGTTTTTGGAGGATTTATTAATTGAAAAAAAATAATTTTTAATATCTAGTTGATGTGATAAATAATATCATTGAAAAATCCTATAAATTATAAAATTTAATATTTCGCTAATAGATATATTCATTGATAAACTGTAGTCATTATAGAATTAATATTTATATTATTGTGATATTTTTATTCTAAAAAGAATCCATTATACCTATAAAAAGACAAGAAACAAATTCTCGAGGAATAATTTTAAATCTAAAACAGAGAAAATTATTAATGATTCAATATTCATGATGATATATAAATAGAAAATTTATCATGAGAATAAATGTTATAATGAATAATATTCTATTAACATCAATGATTAATTTCATTATTCATGAATATAATAATGCATTATAAATTTCATCATAAAGGAATACTATATTTTAATTACCTAAATTATAGAATTGGTGGGGATAAATCTATATGTTTTCAAGATAGAGGTTATATAGATAGATATGATGATAAAATTAATATACCATAATTAAAAAACATTGTTGTGTGTATTCAAAGTGATTATTTTTTTAAAATATTTAATTGGAAAGAAATTTTTTCATTTACAATTAGTTTTCTCTCTAAACATGAAATGTTTACTAATGATGATGAAGCTAGAAAAATGATATGGAATCAAAAAATTTAAAACACCTAATGGTATTTCAAAAAATAAAAAGATATGATATTATTATTTTAGTTATGTGTAATTTTTCAGAGAAGACGTTATCCATGAATATGAGACATAAATATTGTATTAAATACATATTAATATATTCATTTTATTGAAATATGATAGGAATATTTATATAAATAATGTTATAACAAATAATAAAAAAATATCATCAAATTTTTTTTATGAATCAATAGAGAATAAAAATTTTGAGATGAAAATAAAGATTATTGGAAATATAGTTTTTCAAAATTTAATACATCAAGTGACAAAAAATATTCTAGAGATTATTATACTAAATTTTCTAGCATAAAATAAATAATTGAACGCAATTTTCAATATTTTTTGACATTCATAATTACACTAATACTTATTATTTTATATTTAATAAATATATCCTTGCATTTTTATAATATTCTCATTCCATTTTTATTCATGGCTCTATAAAAAAATTATATTTTTGCATAGATATAAGAATTATAAATTTTGAAACATTACTTTGCAAAAAAAAAATAACAATGATGGGAAAATAAATATAACAATGTGATTACCTGAAAAATAAATACTAAAACCACATTTATACATTATGGAGTGGTGTTTAAATTAAATTTATGAATTTATTTGTTAATATAGATAAATGTTGAGTTAGTGATTAATGTAAATAAAATTAAGGATCCTATAATCTTGGGGTCCTAAAATAAATAAATGTCATTCAAATATAATGATCGTTCAATGTGAAAAAACATGTAATCTGTTTTTAAAATTCTGAATATTTCTTTTCTAATAAATCACAATTTCTTATTCTGTGTATGGACAAAACTAAATGTCATTATTTATAACATGTCCCTCAAACAATCAAAGTGTTTAATTTTATTAAGGGAAAGCTATTATGTATACACGAGAGACCGTCATATGAATTATTTGACCATGACTATGAAGTTTTATTATATCATTGATTATCTTATGTAAATTTTCTGGATGTATGGATAACATAAATACATATATAATTTTTATAATGATACAAAATTAGAACTATAAATCCACAATGAAGTGGATTAATCATTATAATGACTTTGTTGTTAATTAATATTATAAATATTTAAAATGATGCAAGAAATGGTTATTACAAAGTACTTTTTTAAAATATAATAGAAAATGATAAACTATTCAATGATATTAAAAAATATTGGATAGTTTGTATAGAATGTTGGAAATAATACAGAGCTGAACATTAAGACAATTATAACAACATTATAAATAAGGAAATATATCTTTTCAAAAAAAAAACTAACTTATTCATTAACATTCATTACATACTGTATAGATCTTATGAAAACCATGATATACTATTTAACTTTTCTTATTTAGCATTCTAGTTTTCACATATCAATTGAATTTATTAGAGGAAAATAAATACGAAATTATGAAAATGTCTTGTTTAAACATTTAAAAAATTAATTCATTTTTTACAAATTGGTAATAAATGAAATCTAAATCATTTTATGGTAATAGAAAAGTTTCTATATAAATTGGTTTTTATTCTCATTATGTGCTTTTATAATAGAAAATTATTTTATGATTTATTGATTAATAATTAAGTGTAATGATTAAATAATCAATAAATTTTTCTATTATTGATATCATTGTTTTTTCTAGGTATCATATTATATCTAATCCAATTTAATGCTTTTAAATTAATGTTTTTAAAGATAGATTCTATTTTGTTTTTCATCATTATTGTTAATAAACATCTACAACATATAGACATTGAATCCCGAAAATTGTATTCCATAATTTTAATGTTAATAATTAATATAATTTTATAGGTTCATTTTTATTTTTATTAATTATAAATTGTGTCCATAGTAATGATTTGTCACATTGATAAAATTGTTAAAACATGGAAAAAAGAGATATATAGTAAAAATATCTTTAACATTCAACTTTATCAACATGGATGAGTTTTTATTTCAACGAAAAAATTAATTATGTATCGAATTAATTTTATTCAAAAAATCATCTTGAATTAGGAATATAATATTACTTTTTTTATTAATTTTTAACATTATTAAAATTTAAAAAATATGTATGGGACTTTGAATTAAATGTTATGTTTTGGATATTATATTTTTTTTTGGGTTGACCCAAAATTTTAAAAACCTTATTATTTTATTTAATAACCAAACATATTAACTGATACCAAATAATTTTACTTTTTTTCAATTTAAAGTCATTTTTTGTTAAATCATGTATTTTCTTAAATGATTTTTTCATGATTTTTCAGTTATAATATTAAAATGTAATTTTTCCACCTATTGGAATTGAATATCATAATAATTATTTATAAATGATAACCATAATATTCCAAATTAGTATGAGGTTCCCTTTTTGATTTTATAATTATGTTAATATTGTAAAATGTGATGTTATCACTGTTAAGGTAAAATGGAAGTATTGTTTTAACATGAAAATGAGGATAGAAATTACTCATAAAAATTTCAAATTGTTATTTTTTGTGATTATATTGACCTAATATAATTTTATCAATGAATTATTGGTGTCATGGTTCTACTATATATGAATATGATATATATATATATATATATATATATATATATATATATTATTGAATATTTTTAGTAATTGATAGTGTATCTATTCCACATAAAAAAATTAATACACATTCTCTTATCCCATATTCAAGAAGTTTTATAAAAAAATATTGAATAACATCATCCCTAATTATATTATTGATTTCTTCACCATTATTTGGGTAATCTATTTTTTTAAAAATACTGAACATTCAATGTTTAATTTCTATGAAAAATAATAATTCTTGAAAAAGTTGTATAACACTCAAGAAAGTAGATTCAACATTATTTCATCATTATCTCCCTAAAATATATGGTCTTAACTATAAAATAGATAATTAATTTTCAATAACTCTTATTTTTCATTGATTTATCTTGGAATATTATATGGATTATTTTCATAGTGATATTTTCAGTCATTATTAATTTATGTTTGTTTCATAGAATAATCATGTCCATAAATATGTGGGTGTTAATACCGTATATAATAGGGTAATCCTAATTGTTTTGTTGGTATATCCAATTTCCATGAGTGATATCCCCATCAATGTATCATTCTAGTTATACTTTTTATGTGTACATTTTGTTTTGAGACATGATGATCACGACATCTCAGATGAAAACTATTAGTGTTATATAATGTGTAGAGTGTCTTCTCTTGTGCAATTGTTATGTTGAACCATTATATAAGAATACAATTAAATAAATATGGTTGTAATCTTATAATGGGAAAGTGGGTCTACAATGAGTATATCTATATCTTATTTTTATATATTTCATTATCATATACCATTGATGATATTAAAATTATTCATCATTATACCATCATACTGATTTCGATGTGCCCTACTGGGTATTGTTATAGTCATCCATATATTCGATTTTCCAACACATTTTATCTGAAATATAGATGAGCAATATTTTTGCACCATCTTAAAGGGGACATGACCCAGTTGACATTATTGACCCATAAGACCATGGTGTGTTTCATTAGATTTAATAATAGATGTCATCTCCAACATCCCAGATTTGACTTGTTTTAATTTTCTTTTGTTGGGAATGTATTTCGACCTTTAATTCCATCAATTTGTTTTCAAACTATGTTTTTGGGATTTTATAATTAACCATGCATGATTATTTTATTTTTTAAATGTCAAAACGATATGGTCTTGGTTATGTGTGAATGTGTAAAGGTACCTTAGTTTAGGTGCTCTAATAGGATTCATATACATACATGATAGTAGTCACCGACCATTATCATAAAATAAGTGAGATTTGGGTAATTTCCTATTGTGCCATATTAGGATGGGTCATTTAATTTTTTATCATAGTGGGGTAGTTTCTAAAATAGGAATAATGTAATTGATATTGGTTTTTTTAATGAAAACATTTATATATATTTCATGTTCAGACCACCAGCAATGGACTCCTGTGTTGGTGCAACGTCCAACATATCCAAACAACGAGACATTGACAACCTTCTTCTTAACGTAGTACATGTAGAACCTAGTTGTATGGGGAACATTGGTACATTAATGATACAATAGTGGGATTTGGTTTCAATGTCCTTCAAACTCATCTATCCATATATAAACATTGAAAATGATACATCTTGTCTTGTTCACAAGATGCCACCATGACATTTTCTATGTTGAATTTAGCCTTAGGATCACGAGGATAGTTTCTTGAGTTATGTGTCTTCGATATATGTAATTTTTAGGGAGGGGTTTACTAACATTGGTGTACCATTATTAACAAAACCTATCGAGTAGCATATGGTAACATCATTACTAGTATATTAGTTTGGTTGGATGACTGCACTTCATGAATTTGGAATTCAATGAACCCTTATGTTCATGGATTATAATGAACCAAAGGTTGATACATATTGAATTAATATAGTGATGTTATTATTTCATCTTTTTAGGAAACCAATAGATCATGTGGTTTTCCTAAACACGATACATATCAAGAGATCTTTAGTATGAAAAAAAAGATTAGAAAATTAGATGTGGAATAGGGTGACTCCTTGATGATAACATTTAGATCACATTTTCATATATGAGTTTTACCTAGATATATTGTAGGATATATTTATATAGGAAAATATAAAACAGTTAAGGGGTAGAAAACTTTTTTTTAGTATTCATCAAGGTTCACCAAAAAATCTCTATACACAGTAGATATAGTCTGTGATCTGTTCGTTCATGCTCAAACAATTATGTGGGGTTTAAATAGAGATAGTTGAGCTAGTGTGATAACACTATTAATTCTATGATATTATGAGATTGTTGATATTTCATTGATTGTTTAGAGTTTTATGATGTCAATGAAAAAACATTGGGTGCTGGTGGTGGGCACATAGCAGCTAAGAGTACAGAAATAGTTAATCATTGGATGATTCATGGACCATGACGTGTGAGATGTTTCAGGATGTAGTACCAAAATATAGGTTCTATGGATTATATCTCATAGTATGGGTCTATTCATCCTTCAATGGGGTAGTGGTACTCTAGTGATTGACGATCACATCACACTCGAGAATATATGTCACGTCAGGTGATAGATAGAAATATAATGCATGTCCCTCATGGGAGGACGCAATGATAGTAGGAGACCTAAAATTTTGATAGAATATGTGCATAAGGAGATGGGAGATTAGAAGAGGGTACAAGGTTTTTTTACTTTTTTTCACAACCACACCCCTTTGTTCCCCTCCATGTTCAGTTAGATGGTGGAGCAGGGCATGGACAGCTGCCGGTGGTCAAGTATTATTATGAAAATTATCTATGGATAATATAATATATGATCTATGTTTTATATAAATTAGATTTATTATTTTTAGAAAAAATAGTAGGCCACTATATTCTTTACACTCTTATTGTTAGATACATCAAAATTCAAGTTTATCACATGGCATTACCATTGTGCTTAGATACTCTCATAGGAGTTTACTCAACAATCACACATTACATCTATTGGTGACCTAACTATTGTATAAGATAGTTAATATTCATATATCATTATAGATACTATGATTCATTATGATATAATCTTTTGTATGGAATTATTTTCAAAAGTTGATGCATAGATGGATTGTTTTAGGTAAAGGATTTGATGTATCTTTACTGAGGAGATGATTTGTTAAATTATGGGTGATAAGGACACACTGATTAAGTATTTTGATTATATGATTAATAGAGTGCTTAAAATTACTCACAAGTAGTCTAGAGTGTATTTTTCTATAGTGAAAACTATTTATTTAATTTTTATACATTGGTGACGTTGTATGAAGACATCATTTCAGAGGACGTTACAATATTACCTCCCTGTTGGGAGAAAGAATTGTGCTTTTCTGTACACCCTAAGATGACTATGATATCAAAATCAATATATTAGATTGATCACTAATCAACTCACAAGATTAGGGTTATGTTGGAAGACATACATGGGAAAGGATATTTTAGAACTATTGTTTCACCCTTGGAAGCCCTTGTATTGTTATCCAAGAAGGCATACAAGAGCTCCAGGTGGTGCGTATTATACTATCACCTGAAATGGGTGAATATAAATAAAATGTATCTACTACCAAGGATCAATAAACACTTTTATCCATTGAGAGTTGAATCTATTTTTTCCCATGTTTTCATGGATTTTTAGTTACCAACATCTACAGGCACATACGGAAGACATACCAAAGGAGAATTTTAGATGTCATTACAATCAATATGAGTACTAAGTGATTCCATTGAACATTATGAATTTTATATAAGTGTTAAAAAGAATCCTGAACTATATAATCTATCCTTTCATTGAAAATTATATGGTATTCATCATTGATGATATCCATGTGTATTCAATTCTTGAGATGGAGAACACAATACATTTGATGATAGACGTAGATGTACTCCGAGAACACCATCATTATGTGAGTCTCTCGATGTTCCAATTATAGGTTCATTAGGTGAACATACATGGATATGTTTTCTCATTAAATGGTGTAGTAGTGGATCATGGGATGTTTGGGGTAGAGAAGACTTTGAATATACCCAATAGTGTGAAGGATGTGCAGATATTCTATGGGTTGGTAGGATACTATCTGGGATTTGTACCTGATTTCCTTAGGATATCATATACATTGTAATAATTGACCTAAAATGGGTATCATTATATATGGGTAATGATATCTTTTAGTCCTCCAATAACATTATGTGGAATGTTATGATAACTCTCATTTTGATATTTCTAGTGGATTGTGTGGATTATATAGTGTTATATGACGAATCATGGACTGGTAATGAACATGTTTTGATTTAGAGGTATGAGAAGATTGCATATGCTTCTCATATATTGAGAACACATTATTTCAACTATGTATCCCAAAATAATGTGTTAATATTTTTTGAATTTTTTTGACTATTGGGAAACAGTACTGAATGGGTGAGAGATTTACCATTTATTATGATCATAATAGGCTAAATAATTTTATCTCTCATAAGGATATTAACATGAGGGGGATTTTATGGGTGGATTTCCTCCATGATTAAGAAATAGGTATTGTCTAGAAACATTGGAAAGAAAACATGATTGTAGATACCCTTAGAATGATATATTTTTTATAGTTTCTTTGTGGGGAATGAGAGTAGTTAGTCACTTTATAATTATCCTTATTATAATTGGATAGTAAATTTATCTCCAGTGGATTGCTTTTACCGCTCCTCATTTACAATGAGTCAAGAAACCACTACATTGAGATACTAATTGAGAGATCGTGTGTACTCATATATCTACCATACATGTAATAAATTATATTTCCAATGTAATATTTTTCAGATATTATATAGAATATTTTAGAGTCTAGGAAGTGAGATGATGTGTTATTATGAGTCCCATTGTACTATGAATAATTTTCTGAAGTATGTTAAATATATTAAAAAACATGAACACATACATTTTATGAAAAAATGGAATACATCTCAAATGGGTTACTAGTTAAGAATTATAAGAGTTCCATTTATTTTGAAAGAAATGTTTTATAATAGGTGTAAATTAACCTTAATCGATGTGAGGTATTTGAGATAATTTTTTTTCAAAAAAAATTGAATAAAATAAATTAACTAATTTTTTAAATTTATCTTCTTATTATATAATGTAAAAGTTACCAGTAAAACCATTGTTATATATTTTTTCTTATTTTTTCCTCATAAACTCTTGAGACGAATAGACCATTGGAGGATATAATTATTAGTGAATGACCTTGGATCATTAATAGATCAAGGATCATCACACCGAACAAGTTCTTCGATCATATAAATGATGAAAACATAGAACCATTATTCATCATTGATTGATCCAAATATGTGGTAGGATTTTTCATTTTTTCTTCCAACTTCTTTTTTAGTCCCATACAAACAAATATCAATTCCTTTATGACAATTTAAACACTCATCTATGTTTGATTTAATTTTATGGATCTATTTTGTTTTGTTTTTTGTTTTATTTTTTTTCTTCAGCATTACACTTCTAAGAAAATTTAATTTTATCAAATTAAAAATGGAAAATGATTATTCCCCAAATTTTATTGTTTTTTAATACATTTCTTTAATTACTCATATGCTTTTTGTGGATATTTATTCTAGATTATTACACAATGATTACCCAGTATATGAAATTTTTTTGAACTCTCATCAGTGCAAAGGATCAATACCCCAGGTACATCTTGCAATAGAGGTCTCAATTAGAGGATCAAAAGTTATTATAGATAAATAAAAACTAAATGATACCAATCCAGGGGGTACTTTTTTCATTTGTGACATATAGTGCTTCTATAACTTTCATGAATGGAAATTTCCCAATAAAATATAATGCCTTCACCCGTGATCTCTGATGATGAAAGGATTGGATAACCGATGATCTTTAAAATCAAACAATGATAGTGGAATTTTTGATTTGGAAACTAATGAGAAATATAGAGCATGTATTCTAGAAAATAATGATATAAGTAGTGTGTATTTTGCGAATATACATAATCTAGGTCCCCCAAACTATGGTGGTAAGTTCTCTATTGATGTAAAATATCACATCATAGATGAATGGGTCACACAAATTTGGATTCTTCTATAGATGGTCATCATCTAAATTAGAAGGTACATGGACAAAAAAAGGAGTACACATCCTCTGTCATACCATGTACTCCAACAAAAACATGGTCATGACTATCAGTATGACCGGTGGCACACGAGCCAAAACCGATGACACAAGTACTCTATAAAATGATCCAAACACTGTGAACCTTATCTATACACTTTGTATATAGATATTTACATTTTATTTGAGGAATAAATATATGGGATGATCTATAATGGTCATGGAATGCCATTTACACTACTTACTCATTTTGTACACTAATTGAGATAACATTGAGGTCTTATTCTCTTCATTTAATAATAGAATCAGTTGAGAAATTTCCCCTTGGTCCATTCCATTGAGGTTACAATGTTACTATTCATCCACATCATATTTTTTTGATCCCATCTAGATGATGAGTCTCAGATATAGTTTGTGGTGTCCCTCTATGAGGCTGAAGTTTTAATCTCAATTATTATTATAACATATGAGGAATTTTTATAACCAGTGTGACCTCCTTAAGAAGGGAGTTGATCCACTATATATTATGTTAATCGAGAAGAGTTTTTATAACATTGGGGTTTGATCCCCGTATGTTGTGGGTGGATCATGATTGTGTTAGTGTTGTCCCATGGATGTCTATGATGTGACCCACTATTTCAGTATCACGATCTTCTGAGACGAGATTACTTTCTTAGTCAGGGATGAATTATATGTATCTCTTCAATGAATTTATTGGGTTATTTCACATATATGATTTCTTTTTATCTATTTTAAATTTTATATTAGTCTTCTCATGGTTCCATATATATTTTAGGAATTTTTTCTAAAAATTGGATATTTTGTTATGAATAAAAGGTGTTTCATGGTTAGAAAATGGCTAGTAGAAACAATGTGTGATTCCAATAGAGACTGTATACATTGGAATGTGGGAATCTATAGGCCGCACAACCAGCCACACAGTCATGTGACTAACAGTGAACCCATTCCAGTAGTGTTGTTTTGGCACATAGTTGAGCACAAAGGAATGTGGTATTCCCCAGCAAATAGTTTGGACTCTATTATATAAGGTATGTGGTGAAACATTGTATTGTAGACCATGAAAAATAACCATATGGATTTTCCTAATCATTAACAAGAAGTAAATTCTTCTTTTTACCTTAATGAATTTAACAAAAGTCAACTCCCTTTCTTCCCTACTCGATATTTAAAGCACTAGTAACCTCTCTCTCCCTCTTTCCTAATGGCTCCATTGTTCCATCATATTTTTGGTGTTTTGGGATTATTATCTTCATGAATCATTATGTAAGTCACTCATCCTATTTATTGATCCATATTCATGGTTATTTCCTCTTTATTATTTGGGAAATTATTTATCTTATGGATGGGATGAACTAATTGGGTTTTAACATTGGTTTCATTGGCTTATTCATTAATTTTATATTTTTTCTATACCTACCTTGGATGTCTCTATGGTGTAGTGGCCATTGTCCATTGAATTTTGGAATTCTCAAACACATAAGTATGTGATTCCATTATTTAACATTACTAGATAATTGTAGTATTGTTTATGTGCTTCTTCACTGTGTTATATGTATTCTGTGAGTGGGGTGAATAGATTTTTTCAAAGGTTTTCATGCTACTCATTAGTTTAAAGAATGTTTTAAAATGAATTTGGTTGGGATTCATTTGAACATTCATTATTGTTCTTTCAAAGTGGACTATAGATTATGTATGTTGTGAGAAGTGTGTTTTCAAATGAAATTGGTGTTAATATGAATTTGAAAGAATTTTTTTATTTTTAAATACTGGTTATTCATGTGTGTTCATGGTTTATGGTGTGTGTATATGAATGTGGTGTTTTATGTGGTGTGATATTTAAAAATTGTGCATAATTTTATTACACGGTAACTAGATTTGTAGAATATGACTAGTATTCTTGTTGGATCAGTGGTTATGTGGAATTATCCCATTTATCAGTATTTATTCATCAACTCTAACTAACGGTGGTGTTGATTAGAGGCCACTAGATGATTAGCTGAATTTTTCCATAGTGGATCGTGCATGAGTACATTGTGGGTAACATCTACTGAACCATATCAATAATAGATGAGGATCCAAGGATCCGACTACTAGTAGTTACTTTAGGGATTACATATAGAGATATTTTGTTGTTCTCATTATCATCTACATAATTTGGACCATCATTTCATATTAATTTCAAATCATGCTTCCACTGAAAATTTAATCTATATAATGATTTATTAAAATGTCTTCCCAAATGGTTTATAGAAACATTTATAATTATTTGTTTTGTAATTTTGTTGCATGGAATCTCATTATTGTGATATACAATAGTGATTTCACTAAAATATATTCCCTTAATAGTATATAGAAAATTTTATGTTTAACCTGAGTAAATAAAAGATGATCAATGGGGGTGATGGTGGATCGAGTTTCTAATGATCCACTTTTTGAAGTTATTGTTGTAGTTCTCTTTTGGTTCATGGACCTATTGATACATGAAGTCTCTTGGTAGTGTATTTAGTTTCAATACGATTTTATTTTTAGTTTTTTTTAATGTTTTTATATTTTCAAATTGTGCTAGTTTCATTTCTTTTTTGATATGGTTTCCTTTCTACAATTTGAAGTTTGATTATTTATATTTATATTATGGTTATTTATCTCAGGTCTACTTTTTTCAAAAAATTGAAATGAAGATACCCCTGATCATTGCTCTAGCCCATGGTGGTTAGGAGTGTCCTTTTGGACATGTCATGAGCTGTGTCGGGTTCTTGTTTAGAACGAATCCCATGAGGATTTGTGAGAAAACGGTATCAGATATTGGTTTTGACCTATATTTGGGTCATGATATTTGGGTAATAGTTTATATTGACAAGATATATGACTATTGATGTATGATGTTTTTATTTCAAGTGGGGTTTTTGGACAATACTCTTTGATATAGACATTATGTCACCAGGGGATATTTAGAATTTGTTTCGAATCCTCTTCACATTGGGATATATATGATGAAGTATATGCTTGGAAACTGAGTGGTGGATCAATTTTCATATTTTTATAATGCCAATATTGATTTAAAATAAGATTTAAAATATTATTAATGTTTTTTTGTAGAAAAAATTTAGAATAGCATGTTTATTTTTTTAATCATTTCTGTTGATTGATATAGAAATATTTGTCCTCTATGAAGTCAGGTGGAACTATGGGAAAATAATTTAGAGTGTTCTCCCGTTCTAGTTGATAAGATAATAATGGAAGTAATGGTTTGGGCATTCCATGAATTTATTCTAGGAGAGGGACCTTGTCCAGCTCATGAAAGGGAATCCGAACTAGAATTGGAAAGTACATGAAACATGGATTTATCTAAAATAATCATCCATAATTCTAGGAGAGCAGATATTCCAAAGAAACAGAAGAGTAGATATAAAATATTGAATGGATTTCGGGTTCCATGACCCTCCTAAGGTATTCATGTTTATGTTTTCATCAATATTGTTACATGTTCTTAGTCAGATGTGGTGAGGCTCTGTGGTTCAATATATAAAGACAAATAAGTAAGGTTTGGAGGATTTCAATGTCATCCCAAATGAGTATTATTTTTTGGATAAAATTTCCTTCATTAATAACCATGAACATATAAATCTCCACCACGGGGATCAGTCCATGTTGAAGTATGACAACCTCTTTATAGTGTTGGTTCAGTTTTCACTATAGGTAGTATATAATGTGAAGATAAATGATCTATGGTCAAAAATGTGGTTACATCTATATATTAAATGCCAATCCATCTAGTTCAATATTTAGAAATATACTGAGTGAGTTGATTATACCATTATTTTGGAGAAAGGATATTCCGACAAGTCTTGGTTTCTAGTGTAGTGCAGTAGTTTTCTATACAACTGGTATATCATTTGAAAAAAAGGGGACGTGTAATGAGAAACAAATAGGGTAGTTTCTATCCTAAGAATTAATTCCCAAACTCTTTTATCTATGACTTTAAATGTCAGAGGCATTTTTTTCCATTTGGGTGGTAAGATGGGAAATGTAGCAGAAAATGTGTTAATCATCTCCTATTCCATTAAAAAAAAGTTCAATATTAAAAAACATGTTGTAGTTTTAAAGAGTTACATGTTCACATTAGCATAGTGTAAATTAAATAGCTTATTGGGGAATGTCAGCCGAGTTAGAGCCATATTGAAAAATGGGATCTTTTTATCTTGTAACTGAGGTAGGGCAGGATCATCATGCAGAAAGATAAACATAAGGTAGATCTACGAGTTAGTGTTCATTATTAGTCTCTATAAAGGGTGATGAATCATCGTTATTTGGATTCAATACTCTTGGAATCAGAATTAGGTCCTACAATTGTTCAATTTATGATTCTTACTTCATCATCCATAACTATTGTTCGTTTTTAAACAAAAGACTCCACTTTATTTTTTCCTTCTATCTTATGGGTGTGTTGAAATTTCTATCATAGCTCATAACGCATGATATAGTGACAATAATACTTCGTGGAAAAATGTGTGAGTGTCGGTTTAGGTTCCCATCAAGTGAACTCACATTGTCATGAATCAAGAAGGAATGAGATTTCATAGTATGGGAAATGGATATCTTCGAGGTGATCCTCAGTATGGACTAATTTGTATGTTTTGATTCACACACAAAATAATATAATTAGAGAACGAGTTCTATAAAACCAGATGGAGGTCCACAAATATTCCATGGTGAATGTAATCCTTACTCTAGAAGTGTCAGTCCACCATTATTTGAGATCGGTAGAATTTTTTCCAGATCATAACTCAAATGATGGAGGATGATAATAGAGGACTTGATTGTGGGGTTCCCCCTATAGTAGATGATTTCCTAGAGGTGTTTCTTGATGACTTAACAATATTACCTATAATTATGGACAAGGGGTTCAACTTCTATTTATCATCAAGGCCTCATTTGATATATCTTCCCTTATATCTCATATCCTCCTATAAGTTCAAGAATCTAACAATATATCTGTATTATTTTGGTTCAAATGAATTCATTCACCCTAGTATCACACCTTGGACTACCATGTCTAGTTTTATAAGAGGGATGACAGATCCCCCCACATGTGTATTGATTAAAAAAATATTAATATTGTAATGATGAAAAAAAAGTTTCTCATTCCTTATAATTATGAACTTCTGGATGACCTAATGGGAGATATTTGGTTCTACAAGATTGACAAGTGTTTCGAGTAGCTCCATGTCAGATTTTGAGATGTGGATATTTCTAAAAGAAAATGTTAAATTAGGTATAATCATTTTATTATTTTATATTTCTATTCTTGTTGATAAATGATCTATAATTTTAATGGTGGTCGTGATTTTATTTTTCATCAATATGATGATTCTATCATCATAGTCTTCATGGTTGGAATCCTCGTATACACAGTGATTGAGGAAGTGCATGGGAGGATCATGATATTTGTTTTGGGAATTCTTGGAGATCATCACTACTATGCTTAGTATTCTTTGTGTATATTATATATCTGAGAGGTGATGTTCCTATGTAATTGGTTCTCAAAATATGGGGTTCTAGTTGATATTGAGAAGACTAGTGTTGTGACATCATGTGAATAGTAAAAGAATGTTTCTAAGGACTAGGTCTTTCTAGGATTTTTTGATTTTATAGGATGATTTTCTAAGATTTAATATGTAATGTGAGTATCATGAGGATGGTTACATGTAAAGGTTTAATTTTTGAAAGGAAGCAATATTGTCAAGAATATTTTTATAAACTTATGTGGTTGTAAACCATACACCCTATTTCAATCATTCTATAATACGGAAAGGGATATGTGGTCTACTATGATACTTCATGAATGACTTTCGATGTGTGATAATGTATAATGAGATTTTTATTGTTTGTTTTTGTACCATTTTATGAACCCATGAAAAAAATTAATCAACCCAAAACATGTTGTTAGTTGGAGTGATTAATATCTCAATGATAGGGAATCATTATATCTTTTTCAAGATGTTTTTTGTTACACATATAATAATAGTTTGGCATGCATTCTCTCACAGATATATTTGAATTTAAGGAATAATCACTATACAATATTTCATCTCTATTTTTATTTTGATATCAGGAACACCATCGAAAAAATTAATTTAGAAGAATATTTTTTAGAAGGAATGTGAAAATATCAGCATTAAAATAGTCTAGTGTTGGGTGGAACTTGTTGGGGAATTTTTCTAAGAAGCATATTGAGACAAAGGTGAAAAGTGGGGGTTTATTCATGATAAATTTAATACTGACACACTCTCGCTTGCCGTTTATTTGAGAGGATAATTTTATATTTGAGTTGTTCTAGTAGTCAATTATTCTACTGAATTGTGGGGAATTTACTGGGGAATGGAATTTAGCTTCATATGGGGTTTTTATCATCTTGAGTATCTTCATGGTGTACTTTACAATAAAGAATTTGTTGAATCAAGAAATACACCAATCAAAATTCCTATTTTATACTAGTACTACAATAATTTTTAATGATTTGGTTTGTTAGTTCTTGTGGTTTGGAATGTGACGATATATAAATGCCTTTGTATATCGTGTTATTCATGTGAGTAAGATAAAAAAAGATTACCAAAAGATGTTGAGTTTTCATCAGAGCATAAAAATTCCTACCTTGATGTCAGATGAGGTATATGTGTATTTCATCAACATTATACTTATATATCTTGGGAGAGGAATTCCTTATGGGTAGTGATTGAATGTATGAAAAAATAATCCCATTTTATTCTATTCAATGTCTTGGAAAATGTGGGTGAGGTTGTTTGGATATATGTTCAGGTTGTTGTAAAACCATTTTTTGTTTTATTAGAGTATTTTTTTTGATAGATACCCTTGTTTCACATATCAATTTAAATAAGGAATTCAGAAGGTAATGGGGTAATAGTTACTATTCCCTACGGCAGATTATCCTTAAATAGATGTTAAGACTCAGTGGGTGAATCAGATCATGGAAGAACTAATTTTGGAATGTGTGGTTGATTAATGATCCCCATTCAATATCAATTTCACTTTTTTCATTTCTTACTATAATAACAGTTACCAATAATCAATAGTAATGTAACCCTATTATGTGCATTATGATCATCCTTGTCAATATCCTCTATGATAGAAAGAGGTGGTTGAGATGTCATTTTTTGGAAAAAAAACATTTTCAAGTGGAAAACAATAAATAATGGTTGATTAGGTTATGTTTTTGGACTATGAAATGTTTAAATAAATCTAATGATGATCAGCGGTGCTGATCATTAGAATTGTCAATTGGTGATCTTGTGTTTGTAAAAATAGATCATGCCATTAGTCACCATCATCTTCATAATCCATGGAAGATAAAATTCTTGTATGTAATGTTTTTTTTATATTTCCAAGAGAATTTTTAACATGATATATCCAGTATATTTCATATCCCATTGACATCAATTCATTACATCTTCCACATCTCGTAGCTAAAAAAGTATAATTTGGATCCTTCCTTTATGATGAATAGGAAAAAATTGGTTGTTGAATTTGAATTTTTTGTGTTGGAGTGACTAGTGAGGGTTGAGGATTCCCATGATAAAGTGTAACATGGGATGTATATCGCATTGTTATAAGAAAATTGGTATCATGTAAATGGTTAACAAGAGTCGTGGAAGTAAAATCTTCGCTTGAGGAGAAGTAACCGATTTTTTTCTAATCAATCATGGAGTTAGAAATATAAGGGTGGAATGTTTTGATGGTGGAGTGAATTATCTAATCCATTGGTTTTTTTGTGTATTTTATGGTATATTTTGGTATAAAATTTTCATATATCTTCATTGGGAGTTTTTGGATAAATGGATGTTTTTAGACCAACAATTGGTTGTGCATAGGGGATGTTCGGTTAGTAAAAACCATACCTCGTCATAAGGGTGACCATACTCCTAGAATAGTTGTTTTATTTGGGGTCCATAGTATACCATATAAACATTATTAATACCCTATAATACCATGAAGAATATTTTAATTTTTAATATAGGTTTCATATGGTTTTTGAACTATCTTTTAGACGAGGAGTCTGAAAATTTTGGCTTGTCCAATTCATTAAAAATCTGGAAATTCCTCATTTTCCATCCCGAAATTCTACCCAAACCCATTCCTTCCATACCACATAATATTTCCATCCTATTTCTCCTCTCCCTCTCCTCTTGTCTCCCTTGTACATCAAATTCTTTACGATTTTGGTGTGTAATCTTCGTGAATCATGAAGGAAGTAAATCCTCTCATTTATTACCGATCTTATTGGAAATTTTATCTTTATTTTCCCAGTTCTTGTTTATACATATGATGGGATGGTATTTTGAGAGTTTAATTTTTTTTTGTGTTAAATAATTAAGATTATTATTTTTAAAAAGCTTAATTGGGTATCCATCTGGATCAGTTTTTGTTTTTCCCTACATTCTTGAAATCTCTATGTTTATGTTAAATGATTCGAGGATTTAGAATTATTGTGTGAATTTATTATTATTAATATTAATCATGAATGTGTTTTCATGAATATTTTAGTTTTTAAAATATTATTTCAAAATGATTCAAGATGTTAATTGGTTGAAAGATGATTTTACAAAAATATTGTTTGGTTTTCATGAGTTCATTCTTTTTTATTTATTTTTGAATGTTATCAATGGATTTTGAAAGTTGTATGATTTTGTTTTAAATTGTTTTCTGTTTTCATATGGATTGGAAATATTTTTTTTTTATCAAAAAAATTTAGATATTTATTCGTTTTTATGGATTTGGGGTTGTGTTGGAAAGAGGTGGATTTTGTGACATAAAATTTAGAAAAAGAAATCATATGTTTCAATTGGAGAAAACTAGGACTAATGCTCTTATCAAATCACTAGGGATAAAGCGTGATTAAATTTCAAAGGTTTGATTCTACAAAACCAACTACACTATGATAATGATTGTATAAGACTAAAATATTTGATTTATTCTACACTACTGTGTTGTTCATGATGATGTTATGGTTCAATGTCTCTATAATATATTATCACGATAGCTGCTGCTAGTGAATTTAGGGATCTCATTTAGTAAACTTGTGATTTTGTTCTTACAATTTTAATAATGTGGATATTGATATTGTTTCAATTTCATGGAAATCTTATATTCAATTTTTTCCTCAAAATGATTTATTAAAAAAATTTATTATCTTTTATAATATAATGCATGTTGATCTATATTATAATGATGTTTCATGGTATATATATTGGGATATATACCTCTATGATTTTTCTCACACTATATATAAACCCTTGAATTGATGTAGAACTTGTTATGTTTGAACCAGTTAAAGTCACGTTGTTTTTTGGTGGTGACAATGAATCGGGTTGCTACTATAACTCTTATTTAATTTCATGGTGGAGGTGGTTTGAAAGAGTTAGACATATTTTAAAATGGAGGATCTTGTATTATAGTTTTTTCACCTCCCCAATTTATGTTTCATTTTTTTCAATATTTTAATTTTTTCACATGTAATATTTTCAGTTCATTTGGATAATGTTAATGTCTATCAAGTGACAATATATTATTTAGTGTTTATTAATGGTTTTTTACCATGGATAACATCGTTCTCATAAAGATAAATTCTAATAAATAGGAACTAGTTTCCATCATGAAGGTATCAGTAACTCCCTTTCTGGCCATGCCATGGTCATGGTAGAGTGTAAGGTTGGATGAAATTTACGGGATATTATTGATAGGTGATGGCATATCTCATGGAATGAATTCTCTTACAGCATGTATTTCTTGGAGAAGAATCGTGTGACTGATAGTTTTTTGGGACATCCTTATTCTTCATAGTCCTTGATAATAATATGTAATTGATTTTTATTATAAAATAATAATATTATCTTTTAATGAAATTAATATGACTAATGCTTCATGTATATTATTTTAAAGGTGTCCAACTTGGTATTATTATACACACACTAGCAAGGGATCTACCCACACATGTTGTGTCTTAGACAGATGATGACCCTTTATATGGTGTCCTATGAGGAAATCTAGTATGTGGATTTTAGCATAATTTTGATATACTGAAATGTTTTCCTGGAATTTTTGTTTTATCATATTCCTCTCCATTAAAACATGTTCGACTTTTTACATTTTTAGTATTTTATTCATTAGAGAATTTATTACTTTATTTAATTGTGGCATTATAGATGTATGTATCCATTATTTTCCTTTATTGTAAATTAAATCATTATGTGTTCATGGAGATGTATGAATATCTACAAATCATTTAGTCTAATGTAACCCCTTCTTGAGATATCTAATCAAAACTAGTATAAGACTATTTCAAAGTAGATGTAGGTGTTGGGTAGTCATGGGTTGGACACTAGTGGTTCAGATCATGAAAGTGTGGTATCAAATATGTTAGTTATCCCTTATGACTAAATAAAATTATTTTCATTTTGGGGTTAAATTTATTAGAGTTTTGAATTTGGTTATCGTTCCCTGGAATGTGATATTGGTGAAGTGTTTTTAGTATTCATACATTAGTAATCTGATTAACTAGATTTCAATTCGATACATATTGAATTCGTTTAGGGAAAGCAATGTTACATGTATATTTTAGCAATTGGTTTTGTTTTCTATGTCCTTATTATGTCAACTCCTTATGTATAGACTTTGAAAGTGGTCTATATTGTATATTTTAGCATTTCTCTATATAGATACCCAACCATCGATTCAGTGTATTGTCATGCGAATGATCCTTTATGTGAAAATGATTTAATATTGGGTCATATAACAAATATGTCATCTCTTAGTGGCTTACCATCTATACCACCACTATTTGAGAAGTAGTTATACGTGAAAGTGAGTGTAGACGTTTCACACATGCGGATTGAATTAAATGAGTTTTAATGGTAGAAAAAACCATGTTTTCTAGGTGCGTATAACCCCTAGGAGGTCGAATACTTGATATAGGTATTAATTCATGTTTTATTACATTGGAGGACACATAAATATCAGATGTTGGACTTCATAGTTAGTATTATTTAAGGATCTATTTTGTGACTCTGGAGTTTAGTGACTTAGGAAGTATAAAAGAAACATGTTTTGTGACATCCCGGACCTGACTGCCCATCAACCCGAGCCCCGAGCCCAGTTGGCCACATAACCACTGGCTCGTCTCCCCATATGCCAGGGGATGCTGACTAGCAGCGGGGGTGTAATGCTAAGTTAGTGGGGAGAATGTACCCCCATGTTAGAGTACACAGCGGTATAGTAGAAAATTAATATCGATAGCAGAAGTAAAACCTAATGGATAACAGGAGAAATAGGGAAACATACAAACAAAACAACGGAAGTAAAGAAAACTCTAATAGGTATACAAAAGCCACACAGGCAGTGTATGATACAAAACAGATGCATGGAATGCTGATACAATGGGAAATATGAAATGAATTCTATACAATGATAGAAAAAGAACAAAAATAGTCCATGCGCATCTCTAGCCAAGCTCGATCCTCTACTCTGGAACCCCAGCTAGAACATTCATGTATCAAAAATCTAATGTTGGCCCTTTTCCCTTACTAGTACCTACACTAGTAAAGTCTACACTGGTGCCCAGGAGGCCGCTCGGGTAGGGTGTGAGACAAGTCTCAGTAGGATACCACCAACAGTGTCCACGTTTAATCCAAATAGGTTTTCGCATGCAATAATGAGTGATATTATTCTAGTAAGAAAATCAATGTAAATAAACAACCCTCATGCTTAGGTTCTGGATGGACACCTGGTGGGTCTACCTACTGCAGCTCAAGGCTAGAAACCTGAAAAAGTCACCTGAGTATAAGTACATACATATAGGTTATCACTGACACGAGGTAAGAATGCCTCTCGTCCATAAGCATTGTAGTTGGTGTGGGGTAGAAATTCCTCCCACACGTAAAGGATATATAGGCACGAGGTATAAATGCATCTCTTCCTCAATCGAAGTAGCTGGCATGGGGTGGAAATTCATCCCCCCCATAGAGGTTATGTAGGCATGAGGTATAAATTCCTCTCGTCCTATCTCACAGAGATTCATCTAGGACGGGGTAAGAATGCCTCCCGCCCAACACACAGAGATTCATCTAGAATGAGATAAGAATGCCTCCCGCCCAACCACGGATTATCACAAGCATGTCAACACAGCAAGGAAAAACCATTCACATCACAATATATATGGAATCACATCTTATATCACATCACATTAACAAAGCATGAAAATTCCACCATTTAATGTCACATAAGTACAATATGGAATACCTGCATTTTGATTCATTCAAGGGTTTATGCCATCTCATTCTAGCCAATCCCGAACCAAGAAATCCCATTTTCCTAACATGGAAAATGTCTTTCAAGACATATTATTAAGGTTAAAAGGTGAAAAGGGCCAATTCCCAAGGCATATCACCTATGGTTGACCACACCCGGTCCATACCTCATCTAAGCACCCTAACAAGGTTAGATTCAGCAATCCCATCCCACACGGTTCATTTAGATAGTAAGCGGTCAACAAAAATAAGGGGTTTAGGGAAAGACAACCCTTAGCATGATGTTATAAACCCAGAGCGATGGAAAACCCAAAAGGATAACACATGACCTCCTACCTTAGGGATGTAGACGTAGGATCACTTGATATCGACCATAGATTTGCAACTGGTTGGAAGATATCATAGTTTTAGTCCAAATCCCTAAAAATATAGCAAATGATCTTACAACAAAATAACACGACGGTAGGAAAGATTTTCCAAGGAGAAATGGAAGAGTGAGGTTAGACATACCAAGGGGGATTCAATGCCTTTGACAAATCGAAGAACAGACACCGAGGGAAGAAACATCAAGGGAAGGAGTGAGAAGAGGGTTTTGTAGATCAAATAAGGCTCCCCTCTAGTTCTGTCTACAGGAAGAAGAATGAATGGGATTTAGGATTAAATAGAATTAAGGAAAAATTTGTAAATTTTTAACCAGATCGGGGTCACACGGTTTAGGCGCATGGTTTACCAAACTGTGCACAAACCATGCACATCCTACTACCTCTGGAATGCAGAGCTGCATGGTTTATCCAAACCATGTGACTCTACTATTCATGTCATGCGCAAAACTTGTGCCTCAGTTTCTAACTCCAAATCTCAAACTCCTGGGCTCCGAAAAAACCCCTAACACTCCCTGAACCTTCCTTAGAATGTTACACACATTATGAAAGCTTAAAGGAGTGATTTGAAATCAAAACTAACAATCTGTACCTTTGCCAAAGTGTTGGGTCGTTACAACCTACCCTTCATAAAGAAACTCATCCCCGAGTTGGCATTCTAAGGGTAAAGAGGTGTCACCAGTGAAAAGCTCTGTCCATTGAGATCGTATATTAGCCTCCGGCTCCCAGGTCACATCATGTACCCGGCCGTGCTGCCATTGCACCCATACAAGAGGAACGGACCTGCCTCAGAGTGACATCAGGCTCTGGTCTACAATTCGCATCGGATACTCCTTGAAAGAATCACCCATATCCAGTTCAACCTCATTATGCTAAAACACATTAGTCAGATCTGAAAAGTACTGACAAAGCTGAGATATATGAAAAACATTGTGCATGGCATGATATCTCTACATATGTGCAAGCCGGTAAGCTACTAGCCCGATCCGAATCACCAACTCAAAGGGTTTTTCAAACCTCGGTGAATACTTACCTGGCTTATGAATACGTCTCTGCCCTAATCTGGGTGAGACCATCAAGAAAACCCTGTTCCCAACCTCAAACTCAAGAGGTCGTCGATGCTTGTTAGCATATAACTAATATCTTGACTTAACTGTCTGCATATGCTTCCTAATAAGCTGTATCTGCTCAATAGTCTCCTGCACAAGATGTGGTCCTAGAACAGTTTCCTCCCCTACTTCAAGAAAACACAAATTTGAGCGACAATGCCAACCATATAAGTCTTCATAGGTAGCCATCTCAATTGTAGCTTGGAATCTATTGTTATAACTGAACTCAACAAGAGGAATGTGTTCTCCCATGAACCTCCAAAATCGAGAACACATGCATGTAATATATCCTATAGTACCTGTATAGTCTACTCGGTCTGTCTGTCAGTCTGTGGGTGATAGGCCATACTCAAAAGTACCTGCGTACCTAAAGACTTCTGTAAACCCTACCAGAAACGAGATGTATAATGAGGATATCGGTCTGAAACAACCGAACGAGGTTCTCCGTGAAGATGCACTATCTCTTTGAAATACAGTCATCCCAAGTCATCAACCATGAAGGTTTCTCGCACAGGTAAAAAATGTGTTTCCTTCGTTAGGCATTCGATGATAACCCACACTGTATCATTTCCACGAGGTGACTTGGGTAATGCAGTTACAAAGTACAGAGAACCATCATCCCATTTCCACTCCGGTATGGACAACAGCTAAAAAAGTCCATCTATACGCTGATGTTCCACCTTCACCTGTTGATAGGTAGAACAACGCATGATGGAACTGAATATCTCCCACTTCAGGCTTGGCCACTAGTACTATCGTCACAAATCACAAAACATATTGGTGATGCATGGGTGGACCGCCCATGTTGAGTCATGGAAATCCCTTATCAGCACTTTTATGATGTCTTCTAAGACCCATACCCTCCCACAGAACAATAAAGTGTCACCCTCATCCATGGTCCAATATATAGAGGCATCATCATTGACACTCTCTCATAAAACAAGACCATCCAGATCTGATAACTGTCTTGACCAGACCCGTTCCAAAAGTGTAGATGTCACCACTAAGGCTGAAAGAATAGTCTGACCCTGACCTTTTTAAACCTCAACGTGAATCTCTATAAATAGGGCCCTCAGTATCCCCTCTTCATTAAATTCCCCAACCACTTGCGACTGAGTTTTCTAACTTAGCGCATCAGCTACTGAATTTCCTTTCCAAGGAGTGTAGGCCAGTTAGAAATCAAAAGATTGTAGGTACTCAACCCACCTGTGCTACCTAAGATTCAGATCCCTCTGAGTGAAGATATACTTGAGGCTTTTGTGATCAGTGAATACCATAAAATTCTCTCCCAACAAATAGTGTCTCCAACAGTGTAAGGCATGAACAACTGTTGCGAGCTCGAGGTCGTGTGTCCGATAATTCTGTTCATGAGGCTTTTGATAATGAGAACCCTATGCAATGAATCACTTATCCTGTATCAAGACAACTCCAAGACCGATACCTGACGTGTCACAATAGGCCATATAAGCCATGCCCGACTCCGGCAAGATCAGTATCGGCGCCGAAGTTAGTCTTCCATTATGTTCTTGAAAACCTGTTTCACAGGGTTTTGACAACCCGAATATCACCCCCTTTTTGTTAAAATATGTAAGCGGTGATCCTAGGCGTGAAAAGTCTTGAATTAGACGCCTAAAATATCCGGCAATACCCAAGAAACATTTGATGTCACAGACATTCTTTGGTGGCTCCCAAGAGACTACAACACTCACATTCTCAGGGTCAACTGAAACTCCTGACTCAGAAATAATGTGACCCTGGAAGTGAACCTTATTCATTTAAAAGTGGCATTTACTGAGCTTAGCATAAATATGATGCTCTCTTATTGTATTCAGCACGATCTCAAGATGGGTGGCATGGTCATGTCTCAAGTGTGAATAGACTAAGATGTCATCCAAAAATACAACCACAAAAGAACCAAGGTAAGGGTGAAAATCTGATTCATAAGACCCATAAACACTGTAGATGAATTGGTAAGCCCAAATGGAATGACTAGGTACACATAGAGACTATACCTACTCCTGAATTTCATGCGAGGAATGTTCCAAGTCCTAAGACACACCTAGTGATAGCCCGACCTCAAATCTATTTTTGAAAACACATTCGCTCTTCGGAGCTAATCGAAGAGGTCATCAATTCACGGTAAAGGATACTAATTCTTAATCGTCAGTTGATTTAACATACGATTATCCACACAAATATGAAGGGTAACATCTTCCTTATTGTCAAATTGGACCAGCGATCCCCAAGGAGAGGTACTGGGATGTATAAAGCCTTTTGATTCCAGGTCCTCCAAATGACTCTTGAGATCCAGGAGTTGCTTAGGTGTCATCCTATAAGGAGGAATGGTCACTGGTGCTGCTCTTGGAATAAACTCAATAGTAAACTCCACCTCTTGCACCAGAGGTTGTCCAGATAAATAATTAGGAAAGACATCAATGATGTGTTCTACAATGGTAGGATAAATAAAGGATTGTAACCCTTGGTCATTGAGATAAATACTGGAATATTGTGTCGTAACACTACCTAAGATCTGGTGCTCTAGTCCTGATCATGTCACACTAAGATTCCATTCTCCCTTATGGATATCTGTGTTGCCCTCTCATGATGTAAATGTCACCCTCTGACGATTGAAGTCAATTCAGGATCTATAGGGAACTAACCAATCCATCCCGATTGTTACATCAAAACATGTCATATCCAGAACATACAGGTTCCACCCAAAAAGGTAACTACCCACCTCGAGGGGACAATTCTGACAACGATGAAGGCCCTCTGAACGGATACCTAATTTGGTATCTAACGTGATCATACCATGATATGCGTCAACGTCAAGGCCAAAATTTCCAACAATCACCTCCAACCCGGACTTTGCAGCAAGTGGTCCGCCATCTCCTATAAACGTAGGAGGATGTTGTCGACTAAAACTCACAGGTCAATTCTTCCATACTTGGGGCAGGTCGCACTCCACATTGCACAGTATGCATCAAACACAAAAAATCTCTCACATAACTGGGCATCGGTGCCCATCTCAGGAATAGAAAGAGGAGCCATAGGTGGCTCGATAGGAAGATCAACCGGCGGCTTAGGGCCCGCCACCTGAGGAACGTGATCGTCGCCGCCTTCAGCATGCGCAACTCAAGGACGTCACGAAGTCATAGTTTTATAATTCTTAATGAAAGTCTTAAAATAAGAAACCAAAAAATTAAAGGTTGTACTCCAGAATCCAGGACATGTACTGAGCCTTCCCACCCCTATGATCTTCTATCCACACCTACAAGGGTACTTAGAAAAATAAGAAAACATTTAAAATGTTCAAATCCAGTGATATGGCATTTCCCAACCCATAAGGGCCCATACTCCTCATGAACTGAAAGATGAAACACACTTGGATGTTATTTCTCATTTACTAGCACTAATCAAGCATTCAAATTTCCATTAATGAAAAATATTGGTGTAGATAAAATTCCATTTTCAGGTCCATAAGGGCTCATAAACCTTATAAACCAAAGAGTGACACCCACTAAAACCACATCATTTCTCAATACACGACAAGCATGAAGGGATGGTACAAAGGCACACATATAAACAAGGAAATGGAACTAAAAAATAAGAAATGCTCACTCAAAATATAATCTGGACATGGCAGGATGCATGGAATGATCATATTGTGCCTATTGTGATGCATGTTCTAATACATGACCCTCATTTCATTGGTCGAACTAGGACACACAAATTTCAATCTCGCAAAATTCATTAACATCACAAATCATGTAAATCACCCAATGGTGAAACAATATCAATAGTTAATAGCAGAATCTATAAGAACATAATTTAGGAATCTTGGTCTTTTCCTAGTACATGGTTTCACAATGCCCAAGCACACCTTATCACTAAGTCCCTAAGCGTTCCGAGTCTCCAGGTCTATCATCGCCAAATAGTAAAGCAAGAAAGAAAAAAAACCTATGATACCATTTTGTGACGTCCTGAACCCAGATGTCCATCAACCTGAGCCCCGAGCCCGGTTGCCCACATAACCCCTGCCTTGTCCCCCTATAGGCCAAGGGATGCTGATTAGTAGGAGGGTTGTAATTTTAAGTCAGTGGGGATACTTTACCATAATGTCAGAGTACACAATGGCATAGTAGCAAAGTAATATAGATAGTGGAAACACAACCAAATGGGTAAAAGGAGAAATATGCAAACATACAAACCGAACAACGGAAGTAAGAATAACCCTGCTAGGTATACAAAATCCACACAAGCAGTGTCTTATAAAAAATGGATGCATGGCATGCTGAAACAATGGGAATGATGGCAAGAATGCTATACAGTGATAAAAAAAGAACAAAAATAGTCCATGGGAATCTCTATCTATGCTCGATACTCTACTCTAGAACTCCAGCTAGAACATTCATGTATCAACAACCTAATGCTGTTCCTTTTCCCCTACTAGTACCTGCAGTAGTACAGTCTACACGGGTTCCCAGGAGGCCGCTCGGACATGGTGTGAGACAAGTCTCAGTAGTCCACTGACAACGGTGTCTACGAGTAATCCAAATAGGTGTTCACATGCAACAATGAGTGATATACTACCAGTAAGCAAAGAAAAGTAAACAAACAACCCTCCCGCTCAGGTTCTGGATGGACACATGGTTGGTCTACCTACTTCAGCTCAAGGCTGTAAATCTGAACAATTCACCTGAGTATAAGTACAAACATATAGGTTATCACTGGAACGAGTTAATCATTCCTCTCATCCATAAGCATTGTAGCTGGCGTGGGGTTGAAATGCCTCCCACCCATAAAGTTTATATAGGAACGAGGTATAAATGCCTATCGTCCTCAATCGTTGTAGATGGCGTGGGGTAGAAATGCCTCCCACCAATAATGGTTATATAGGCATGAGGTATAAAAGCCTCTTGTCCTGTCTCACAGAGTTTGATCCGGCATGGGGTAAGAATTCATCCCGCCCAACACACAGAGATTCATCTGGCACAGGATAAGAATGCCTCCTGCCCAACCACAGATTATCAGAATCATGTCAACAAAGCAAGTCACAACCATTCACATCACAGTATATATGGTATCACATACTATATGACATCACATTAACAATCATGGAAATTCCACCTTTTAATATCACATAAGCAAAACATGGCATACCTTCATTTGGATTCATTCAAGGGTTCATGCCATATCATCCTAGAAAACCTCTAACCAAGCCATCCCATTTTCCTAGCATGGAAAATGGCATTCAAGACATATCTTCAAGGTTCAAAGGTGAAAAGGGAAAATTCCGAAGGCATATCACATATGCTTGACCCCACCCGGTCCATACCTCATCTAAGAATCCCTAACAAGGATAGATTCATCAATACCTTCCAACATGGGTCATTTAGATAGTAAGCGATCAATAAAAATAAGGGGTTTGGGGAAATACAACACCCGGCACGACGTTATAAACCCAATGTGACCGAAAACCCAAAAGGATAACACATGACCACCTACTTTAGGGCAGGAGACGTAGGCTCGCTTGATATCGACCTCAGATTTGCAATAGGTTTGAAGAGATCTATGTTTTACTCCAATCCCCTAAAAAAAGTGCATATGAGCATACATCAAAATAACACAACGATAGGAAAGATTTTCCAAGGAGAAAGGGGTGTGTGAGGTTAGCCTTACCAAGGGTGATCCAATGCCTTCGACGGATCGAATAATGGACCCTAGGGGAATAAACAGAAAGAGAAAGAGTGAGAAGATGGTTTTGGAGATCAAAGGAGGAACCCCTCTGATTCTGTCTGCAGGAAGAAGAAAGAATGGGTTTTAGGCTTAAATAGAAGTAAGGGAAAAATTGTAATTTTTTACCCAGATCTGGGTTGCACTGTTTAGGCGCACGATTTACCAAACTGTGTGTAAACAGTGCGCATCCCACTACCTCCGGAATGCAGAGCTGCATGGTTTTTCCAAACCATGTGACTTTAGTATTAATGTCGTGCACAAACCATGTGCCTCAGTCTGCAACTCCAAATATCAAACTCCTAGGCTCAGAACAAACCCCAGACACTCCCCAACCCATCCTTAGAATGTTACACACATTAAGAAAGCTCTAAGGAATGATTTGAAAGCAAATCATATGATCTGTACCTTTTCCAAAGAGTCGGGTATTTACATGTTTCTTAATTTAAAATTGAGAATCTTTTTAGTTAGTATCATTATTCCTTTATGTTGCGATCAATTTCCGTAAAAGACCTTCTATATTTGAGGTAGTTTATTTTTACTATGGAATAATTTTTTAAGGTTTTATTTATCTCCATACTTACACCATGTATATGGTTTGGGAACCATTTTTAGAGAAAATACCATTATGTTGGGATTAATATGGGACATCAAGTCTTCAGTGTTATCAAATTTCAATAAAATATATGTTTGGATTCCTGATTTGGCATTGATATTGTAGAGAATCCTAAAATATAAGGAACGACTAGTTGGTTGTATTAGGGGTACCCAAGGAGATGATAATTTAGAGGATGGAATATGATGGTATGAAAAAGGATCAGATTACGATATGTAGTTTAAGAGGTAACCTATGAAAAAATTTCAACTTTGAAGGGATCTCTGGATAGCACAAATTGATCGAGAAATATGTCGTTATTCTCCTTCAATATTATAAGAAATCAGGCATGGGATGGTCTGAGCAGTGATATAGTGGATTAAAAGGTAGGAGATGGCCACTACGGTAGGGATAGAGGTTGGATAACTCTTTTATTTTGTGTAACAAACCAAGATTATTAGAAATATTTTATTAAATTAATTTAATATTAGTTATATTTTTCTATTCACGAGCCTCAAAAAATGGTTTTTTATATTAAATCACAATTTTTTGATTTAATTATATGGAAAAAAAATAATTTACTATTATATTCAACAAAAATTTTATATTTCTCTACACAAAACATCGATGTTAACTTGTGTTAAACTCAATAATGATGTCCCTCGGTGTCTTGTATAACACCCAAGAATAGGTTTTAAAAATTAAAATATATTGTTTCTTATAAAATTTCGAAAATAAATATTTATGAAAATTCTTAACTAACTAATTGAAAAAAAAAATTATATAAACCTAAAACAATTTCATTGCATAAAAATTAATTACAAATGAATATGATATATGATTCAATGTATAGGAAAATATTATTATACCCAAATGTTGTTTTACCCAAATAAAATAAATTAATAAGAAGTACTGAATGTCACTAATGTGATATATATAAATATATATATATATATATATACTATACATTTAACCAAATATTTTTTTGTAATCAAATATATTTGACAGGAATAAGAAAAAAAACATAATATTATGTAAAAAATACTATATTTCATAATAACAAATTTATACAGTACATCAATAATGAATAAAATATAATTAAATTCATAATGTTTTATAAATTTAATATGTTAAAATAATCTTCATATATAAAATAGAATCATAATAATTATGTTTAGGTAATATTTTTTCTGTATGTTTTTATTTTATAATTAATAGATAAAAGTACTGAATTTTATTTCAAAATTGTTTTTAATATAATATATTTATAATGATAAATTAATTTTAAATTAATTTAAATGATTAATAAAGAAAATATTTTTATAAATTAATTTAATTTATATCATTAAAATGAATTTCACTTTTAAATTGGGTATAATAACGTAGTAAAATTTGGAATATTTTTTACATTAAAAACCTACAGTTTCGTTGTTTCAGTGGCTTTAAATAAAAATTAATTCCTTCCACTTTTGTATTGGAATTTGAAAATATAGATTATATATTTTCAATCTACAAAATTTATAATTTATAATATGTTCATTATAATTTTTTTTTAAAAAATACTACCGAATTTATTTAAAATTATTAAGAGCGATTATGGTAAAAATAATCTTAAAATGTAATAAACCTTAATCTTAGGGGTATAAATGACCTAGAAAATTTAGAAACACCATTTATCTAAAAAATTACATCCATAAAGCATAAAATAGTGTTTTTTGAATTAATTTTTTAAAAATGGGGGTACACATAACTTGTTTTCAAAAATTTCAAGAGTGTCCCTTCACTTCTCTAGAAAAGCCCAAAAGCTATCCCTCTACATCAAATGTACGAAATCAATTTTGTTCAGAAATTATCATCCCAATACACATTAAAAAACCCATTATTTATTTTCTAATCATTTACATGTTTATAATTCATTACATTGATGCCCATTACTGTAAACCAAAATAATTTTCCGGATTAAGTGGTAACCCCTTCTCTCAATCACCATTATTTTATTTTTTTTATCCATAAACTTCTCTTATTGCTTACTTATTTAAATAATTGGTACACTAAATAAACTATGATGTTTTGATCCTTGTTTTTTACCTATACATAAACACACTTCCATTTAATGGGATACAAACATACAATTTAAGTCTATGACGATCTACCTCATTAGGAAAAGATGATTATTCATTTTTCCTTTACCACCACTCATGGAGGAAATAATGATTGATCAATTATATTTCTTTGATATATATGATATTAATAATTTCTTTATTCTCTTTAAATACTAATTTATATCATACACTTATTCCCATAATATTTTGTAAATACGATAATATCGTTTCAGTAAGTGTGGACTACCACCCCCTCAATATGATGTTATTCGCTCACACACTACATTGAATGTATTAGTGATATTTTATTGAAAATATTTGATATATATGAAATTTTAATGATAAATTAATGATAATATACACACATATATCTACAAATACAATTCATTTAATTTTTTTTTCAATACATCAACAAAACGGAAGCAACGTTCATGCTTACGTATGAACTACCTTCTACATGAATAGTGTATTCCAATTAATACTTCCCAATTCTATAGGTTCTTATAACACTTATTTAATAAATATTTATGATATTTTTATCATGATTTACATTATGTAAAACATGAAATATTTATGAGTACTAATGATATAAAAAATAAAATCACAATTGGAAAACGAATATAATATTACATGAAGCATAGCCTAACAATAAAATTTTCATCATGTGGGTAATATAGAGTAGTAATAAAACCATATATTGAATTATATGTAATAATATTGTAACACCCCAAGAATATATGAAAAATATTCTTTTAATTTCATTAATGTCTTGTGTTTTATGCTACACCAAGATTACCTTGCGATATACGCAACACCGTATTAGCTTGCAGTATACACAACACTCTTCTTGGATCGTGATACACACAATTTTAATAATAGTTATTCTACGCAACATTGAGTATATATATATATATATATATTCAATGTATAAATGAAATATTTCTGGATTATGTTATACGAAACAATGAAGGATTTTTGCACAGCACGTAACCATGACTTGGCTTGCATTACACGCAATCACGACCTTCCTTGATAGCGTGTGTTGTACTCAATAACGGGTTTTACTAAAACACGACATATTATTATAATATTATTATGAACTAGTTTTTATGAATATTATTAACTAAATTTTTAATCTTATAACATTATTATTCGTCCTACACATTTTCTAAAACAAGGTTTAAGAACAAAATAAATTTTTCGGGTAAAATAAGTATTTGTCAAAAAAATGCAGTTTTGTCGCCTTTTGATGGCGCACCCACATTAAATCTAGTTTTTTACATTTTTATATGTTCAATTTGACAAAATAAAATTATTCTTTGGAATCATAAAATAAAAATTTACTTTGGATAAATTTTTCATATTATTCTGGTAACTTTTATATTTTGATGAATAGTAAAAACACGCTATATTTTAATTAAAAACAACTTTTTTCATCGCAATAATTTATATGGATAAATTATAATATTTAATGGTTTTAATGTATATATAGAAAATATTTTCACCATTTAATATAATTTATGTCATTAGCATTGATTCTACCTTGAATTCGTAAGATAAATCAATTCAATATTTTGCAATGTTTTAAAGAAAAACCTGGTTTCTTTCGACAACGGGATTAATTTTAATTTAATTTCATCAAATTTTGAGTATTGAATTTGAAAAAATGGATTCCATATTTGACATCAGTGGGTCCAAATTATGTTAATAGGCTACTTTTTATTTTTGGAAATTATGAATAGTAACTACGGTAACTTTTATTTACCCTAGTTAAAGGTAAATCGGGTAATTAAGGGTAAATATAATATTATAAAATTACCCTAACACTTGGAAAAATCCTATTGGATGACTAAAAGTAGACCCATATAACCTAAGGGTCGGATTAGATTCATTTAATGGTCTTTTTCCATGAAAATAAGTTAATTATTATTAAAACCACAGAATGTGACATCATGTCACTTTCTTAAATCTTATAAGTATAATAATTTTAATTTAGTGATACACTTCATGAAACATCGAAAATGAATATTCTCCAGAAATCTAGTACAATTATATACATCATAGAAATTTATATAGAATTTTTAAGGATTAAATAATTATCATTTATTATGACACAAAGATGATCCATAAATTGTCTTATTAATGAAATATTGACATAATTGATGTTATAAATACCCAAATAAATGTAATTTAAGAGTTTTTATGAATTTAACAAATTTTATAGGTTAATATAAAATGTTAGTATTTATTTAATTAATGTTTCTCGAACTAATCATTCTTTTATGATTTTCACAAAAATCAATTACTAAATAGGGTCAAAATTGACATAAAATAGATTTTAAAACAAATATTATATTATTAATTGTTATTTTATTCCTAAAAATATACGGTTCGGCTAAATGACATAGATAAGGTTATATATATTAGTAATAAAAAACTTGGGGTTCGTTTTGATTCTTATAGTAAGTTTATTAACATTATAGTGTAAGAAAACAAGAAGACACAGTAAAAGTAAAATTATCTAACATAAAGTTAAATATAAATAATAAGGTTAAAATAGAGACCTAAACTTGTCTAAATTTTATTGGATGAGAGTATTTCGAACCATCCCCATCTTAGCTTCGAAATAAATCAATGTGGATCTATTTAAAAACGAATATGGCTTTATAATAAAATAATATTTTTAGTTATTCCAAAGGTGCCCCTCTCCTCCCTTATAAATGGGCACCCCTCCCTCTCTTCCTCACAACATTTTGAGCCTTCATGCTCGGCCCAACCCTGACAAATTATCTTCTAAACTTCCCTAGATACATCCTAGAGTTTCTGGTCTTCCACAAAGACCAATTTTAGTTCCCTAAGAGGAGGTCTCAATGAGGCGCTTCAAAGAAGAGGTAATTTCCGCTACCGATTCCTTCATCTTTATTTCTTCTTCCACTTATTCTTCTTTAGTTGCTTCATTATGATGTAATAAAATCAGTATAAATCATATACTCATATGTTATTATAAGTATTAAACAACCCTATTTCACCATCTATCAATCCTACGGAATACGAAATCACCGCGCGATCGTACGTACGGAATACCGTCCCCACGCCGTGGTGAAATCTATTTTCCACCACCACCATACATGGATGGGTATAATGGTGTAAATAATAACTATATATGATTACTTTAAATTGATATTGATTCTGAAATATTATACATACACTCCAATACAGTCCCACGATCATGAGAATGATATCATCGCTCGTGCATATGTACGGACTACCGTCTCCACGACGCGATGAGATTCATTCTCCACTTTAACCATTCATGAAGGATTGTAAAGTATATCTAATAAATAATCATGAAATATATGACATAATAATGATACTAGATTTATGTTTATATATATATATATATGTCATTTACTTAATTCTATTCAACTCAATAAGGAAACGAAAACAGCGTTCATGCGTACGTACGACCTACCGTCTCCATGAACTGTGTATTTTATTCCATTTACTGATTTATTATATATATGTATATTTTGAATATATATTATATATAAATCATGTTTTATATTCTGTAATTAAGTAATCATGATCTATGTAATCATATGAATAATTACAAGTCAAAACATGGACGACAAATGAAACAATTTTACCCAAAACGCTCTTTAACATGGAATCTACAAATGAACGAGTAATATAAAGTCATAAGTGAACCATATATGATATCTTAAAAATAAATATGATTCTTTAATAATTCAATGACATTATTTAAATCATTATACAGGAGGTTCGGACACATACGAAGCAAATCAGACCTAAGGTAAGGGAAAATACCACAATCTCATTTTTATCCGATATTGTCCATACTTTGGTATTTACTAGGTTGTATTTTATCATCCACATCCATGTTTCCTCAAAATGTAATATTTAGATCATTCTACAATAGTTTATATCCAATTTTACCCTTCGGTGAGTTTTTATTAAAGGATATGAAAGGAATCTTTTGTCATTTTTCGTACGAGGCACTTTTTAACTTTTCCGACAAAAGTACGAGAAGAATGTTTTTTTAACTTATACGGAATGAATGGATTTTTAAAAAATTATTTCCAAGAAGCTTACTTTACAAGTTTTCAAGTGTATTTTTAATCAACTTCTTTTAGTTTATAATTGTACGGCATGTTAATAAAGGAAGAGTGATTTTGAAGCAGAAAGTATATTTTCCTCAAGAATGGAGTTCAAGTGTTTTAACAAAATTACTTTCCATCTAAGATAATAAAGGGTTCTGTTTCTATCCCTATTATTACATTGATTTGATTATGTTGTGATGGAATTATATTTTTATGAATTCCTTTTTCTTATATGAATTGTTTTATTATGTCATGATGTTTAAGATTCTCGTTTTTATTACAGGGGTTATGCAATGATGTATGATTTATGATTTTGTGGCACACATAAGAATGGTATCATTATGAGATGGGTAGGACCTATATCTCCCTCCAATTCCTTGGTTAATGATTTTATATCTCATGAGATAGACATGGCTGGAACGGTAGGTTATACCGGTTCAGTGAAACAGGACTGAAACGAGGAGTGAACTCAGTTTAGAAAGGGACTTTGTCCACTAAGATAGTCTTGGAAATGAGTCTTGACTAATAAGAAATGATTCTCTATGATTATGTGTGTATGCCACAAATTTTCATGTTTTATGTTATGATTATTGGGATTTCATTTCACTACTATGATTTAACCCGTGTTATGAAATTATACTCTCTTTTGCAGGTTAAGATTTCCAAAATGTTATGTTCTTATGAATATGATGTGATTGATATTTCTTTTGTTTACTATTACTGAGGATTTGAGCTCACCCTTTTATGTTTTATTTTCCCCAGGATATAAAGAAAGGTTTTAGGTAAAAAAAACAAGATCTTTATGGGAGATATTGAAGATCATTCACCATGATTAGAAGATTATATTCCGAGTTTCCAAAGACACTAAACTATTACATTCCTTGTGTGTGTGTTTTTGTTATGAACAAAGTATTCCGCAAAAGTAATGTAATGTCCATGTATGTAATGTACGGGTCTCTACAGTTGGTATCAGAGGAAGGTTTAGTCAACCTTTGGAAACTAAGATGCGAAAACGTTAGTGAGATCCCTAGAGATATTTCTAAGGTATGTCTAGGGATGTCTCTAAGGATAAGTATATGTATAAGATATAGTTCGAGAAATATGGTAACGATATTAGATTAAACCAAATATGTTATATATTTATGTTAATACCCATTTATTATGATTTTTGCCTCTCAAAATATTCTTTTTGGGTTTTAGAAAATGGCTGGAAACAAGATGATTCATGATAATGGAGGATATGATGGACCATGAAATGATATTATTCATGAGAAACCAAATTAAATGGGATTTGGTGGTCCAAACATCATTATTATGCCGAATCATAAATCTCATAATACGATCAATAAAGTAAAATTTGGTTAGTTTCCGGACTCGGCTAATAAGAGAAAGATGGATTTTCATGATGATAATAGTGGAAAGAAAGTTCAATTTCCCCTATGTAAATCATGTGGGAAGAGGCATCAAGGAGAATGTTTCAATGGAACTGGAAGATGCTTTGGGTGTGGAAAAAAAGGACACAAAGCCAGTAAGTGAAAAGTAAAAGGTTCAGTTAACACCAGGGATGAGGATAATGGTATTGCAACGACATCAACAATAGTTAAATGTTTTAAATGTAGAATGTACGAGCATTATGAAAACCAATGCCCTATGGGAAAGTCTCATGAAGAGAATCAGTATGGTCGTATGGGTAGTATTTATGTTGATGATGATGAAAAGACTACAAATGATATGTGAGATGAAAGAATTGTTGAAGCTTGGTAAATGGTTTTAGAATGTAGTGGAATGATTACATGTTTTTAATGTTTAATGTTGTATAAGTAATCTCATGGTACAATGGAATAAAGAGACATCTAAGTATTCTTACACTATTGTCTTTCCTTGAGTTTTAAAATTGAATGATTAATGGTACCAGTATCCTTGCATGTTTATTCAGATATTTTTGGAATGTAAATGATATGCGCATAATGAAGGGATAAGAAGAAAATTAAATGTTTGATAGTATTCATGAGCTCATGACTGATATAAGGAGAAGTTTACATCATGGTTTGAGTATATAGAATTTTTGGATTTTGGTATGTGGAAAGAGTTAACTATTGACTGCATTCAAGTTTTCACTACGGTTTTATGGGTATTCATTCTTCAAGAGAATACATGATTAAGGTATTCACATGTTTGTAATTTGACCAACAAGATATATATTATGATATATGGGGGATAAATGATGGGATTCACGTGATGATTTTCTCTATACTATGAGCTTGGACCGAAGTATTTTAGATAAGCCTAAAGATTGGAATGGATTTTGTTGGACATAAGATTGTATTGTTTAAGGATAAAACGTTTTTGATATTGTTGATGGGATGTTATAGTAATATAGCTTTAGAAAAAGGAAAACCTACAGGACGAGCGACAACCCATCGCGTCGGACAAGGCTGTGGGAATCGAACCCACAACCGAAGTGCGACTGGCCTTTATCGCCTACCACTGGCCTACAGGAAGTCCCTGTTTAGTAGAAACTAGTTTTATTATATTAAGAAGTATGATATAGGAAGTATAAGTCCATTTTAGGAACCATATATGATTAATCTCACTATATATGGACTTATGAATTTTTTGATAACTTTTCTAACCTTTTGTTTGAGACAGATAGAATGACCCATCATTCTATCACATGATCTGCTAACACATCACGAATGACAAATTCAACTTCATTTCATTAAGAGATGAAGTGGAAATTGTCCAAAGAACGAAAAACGGTGAGACTATACCAAAATTATGAAAGTATTTCTTCTAATTCCAATTTCATTAATTTTAGGGAAATGATCTTGAAAACCAAAAATGTTGTCCTAGTGCTCTTATATCTGATGAATGAGATGGTTCCTTAGATCGTCACAAATTTATGGCTTTGTGATTTTTGGATTTTCCATAGCCATGTTCTCTACCACTCTCCATCAGAACATGATGGTTAGATTTCTCTTCCATATCCATATTTTCACCTATGTGGAAACCCAGTGATTAGTTTATTTGGGTAACCATTACGTTTCATACTTTTGTTTTTAAATATTGGTTTTGGTATTCCTTTTTACAATGTGGGTTTCTATTAAAGAAACTTTCAAATAGTACACCATTTATAACCTCGACGAATTTCGAGGGCAAAATTCATTTTAAGGGGGGTAGAATGTAACATCCCGAGATTTTATGAAAAATATTCTTTTAATTTCATTATTGTCTTGTGTTGTATGCTACACCAAGATAACCTTGCACTATACGCAACACCGTATTAGCTTGCAGTATACGCAACACTATTCTTGGATCGTGTTACACACAATTTTGATAATAGTTATTCTACGCAACATTGAGTATATATATATATATTCAATGTATAAATGAAATATGGTTGGATTATGTTATATGAAACAACGAAGGATTCTTGCACAGCACGCAACCCTGACTTGGCTTGCATTACATGCAATAGCGACCTTCCTCGATAGCATGTGTTGTACGCAATACCAGGTTTTACTAAACAACGATATATTATTATAATATTATTATAAACAAGCCGTTATGAATAGTATTAACTAAATTTTGAATATTATAACATTATTATTCGTCTTACACATTTTCTAAAATATTGTATAAGAAAAAAATAAATTTTTCGGGTAAAATAAGTATTTTTCAAAAAAAGTAGTTTTGCCGCCTCTTGATGGCGCACCCACTTTAAATCTAGTTTTTGACATGTTTATAAGTTAAATTTGAAAAAATAAAATTCTTCTTTGGAATCATAAAATTAAAATTTACTTTGGATAAATTCTTCATATTATTCTGGTAACTTTCATATTTTGATGAATAGTAAAAACACGCTATATTTTAATTAAAAACAACATTTTTCATCGCAATAATTTATATGGTTAAATTATAATATTTAATGGTTTTAAAGTATAAATAGAAAATATTTTCACCATTTAATATAATTTATGTCATTAGCATTGATTCTAACTTGAATTCGTAGGATAAATCAATTCAATCTTTTGCAATGTTTTAAAGAAAAACCCATTTTCTTTCGACAACGGGATTAATTTTAATTTAATTTCTGAAACTTCTGTGTATTGAATTTGAAAAAATGGATTCCATATTTTGAATCAGTGGGTTCAAATTATGTTAATAGGATACTTTTTATTTTTGGGAATTATGAATAGTAACTACGGTAACTTTTTTTTACCATAGTTAAATGTAAATAGGGTAATTAAGGGTAAATATAATATTATAAAATTACCCTAAAACTTGGAAAAATCCTATTGGATGACTAAAAGTCGACCCATATCACCTAAGGGTCGGATTGGATTCATTTAATAGAATTGTTTCCATGAAAATAAGTTAATTATTATTAAAACCAAAGAATGTGACAACATGTCACTTTCTTAAATCTTATAAGTATAATAATTTTAATTTAGTGATACACTTAATGAAAATTCGAACATGAATTGTCTCCAGAAATCTAATACAATTATGTACATTATAGGAATTTATTTAGAATTTTTAGGGATTAAATAATTATCATTTATTATGAAACAACGATGATGCAGAAATTGTCTTATTAATGAAATATTTACATAATTGATGTTATAAATACCCAAATAAATGTAATTTAAGCCTTTTTATTAATTTCACTAATTTTATAGGTTAATATGACATGTTAGTATTGATTTAATTTACTTTTTTAGAACTAATAATTCTGTTATGATTTTCACAAAAATCAATTACTAAATAGTGTCAAAATTGAGATAAAATAGTTTTTAAAACAAATATTATTTTATTAATTGTTATTTTATTCCTAAAAATATAAGGTTCGGCCAAATGACTTAGATAAGGTTATATATATTAATAATAAACAACTTGGGGTTATTTTGGCTTCATATAGTAAGTTTATTAACCTTATAGTGAAAGAAAACTGGAAGACACAGTAAAAGTAAAATTATCTAACTTAAAGTTAAATATAAATGATAAGTTTAAAATAGAGACCTAAACTTGTGTAAATTCTATTGGATGATAGGATTTAGACCCATCACCACCTTAGCTTTGAAATAAATCAATTTAGATCTATTTAAAACCTAATTTTTCTTTATAAAAAAATAATATTTTTAGTTATTCCAAAGGTGCCCCACTCCTCCCTTATAAAAGGGCACCCCCTCCCTCTCTTCCTCACAACACTTAGAGCCTTCATGCTCGGCCAAACCCTGAGAAATTATCTTCTCCAATTCCCTATAAACATCCTAGAGTTTCTGGTCTTCCTCAAAGTCCAATTTTAGTTCCCTAAGAGGAGGTCTCAAAGAGGCTCTTCAAAGAAGAGATAATTTTCGTTACCGATTCTTTCATCTTTATTTCTTCTTCCACATATTCTTCATTAGATGTTTCATTATGAATTATTAACATCAGTATCAATCATATACTTATATGTTATTATAATTATGAATCAACCCTATTTCACCATCTATCCATCCTACGGAAAACAAAATCACCGCGCGTGCGTACGTACGGAATACCGTCTCCACACTGTGGTGAAATCTATTTTCCACCACCAACATACTTGGATGGATATAATGATGTAAATAATAACTATATATGATTACTTTAATGTGATATTGATTCTGAAATAGTATACATACAATCCAATATAGTCCCACGATCATGAGAATGATATCATCGCTCGTGCATACGTACGGACTACCGTCTCCACGATGCGATGAGATTAATTCTCCACTTTAACCATTCATGAATGATTAAAAAGTATATATAATAAATAATCGATAAATATATGACATAATAATGATACTGTATTTATGTGTGTGTATATATATATGTCATCTACTTAATTCCATTCAACTCAATAAGGAAACGAAAACAGCGTTCATGCGTACGTACGACCTACCGTATCCATGAACGGTGTATTTCTTTCCATTTACTGATTTATTATATATATGTATATTTTGAAAATATATTGTAACGACCTGAAATTTTGAATAAATCTTGTTTCTTAATTTTATGTGTTATTTTATTTTTATACTCAACTAAAATATTTCATTTGATTACATGATTATAATTAAAATGAGACCAATTGATTTTAACTGTTATATGTACATTGGTCAATATGACCGATGTAAACTAAACGTTTTTATTATTGTCTCTAAATACAAGTAATCATGGTTAATTAATATAGAAAGAAGATTCGATGGCCTCACCTAGTAGTTTTGGACCGATTAAAGCCCATCTAACAGAACTTGGGAAGGAGGTAGCACCACTGGGTTTTTCTCTGGACCAAACCCAAGCTGAACATCATCGTGCAAAGCTAGAACGGGATCGTCTTCGAGAGAAGTTCAAACTGATAGAAATTACTACTCCTGCGATGTTGGCCGAGCCTCCCTCAGATTCTCTCACCTTAGCACACCTTACACTTAGGTCCTATGCTAGTGTGACAAGGGGCTATGTAAGGAGACTCTAACTTCCTTGTGTAATACTTTGTTTTAAATAAAAATTTGGATTTCTTCTTATGATGAATTTTATGAATTTTAAAATGACCGGATAAATATATTATGAATATTTTTGATGAATTTTAGAAAATGGATATTTTAAAAATGTTTATGTAAACCTTAAATAATTAAAAATGTGTAATGATTTTCGAAAAATGGTCTTCTACAATTATGTTCTGTACGAAATTTAGAGTCTAATAAGATCAACATAATTTTTGATGAATAGTAAATTATGAATAGTTATTTTATGATTAGGATTAGTAATGTGTCCAAATGGATTAGTAATCTCACTTAAAGAAAGTATTAATATAATCTAGGCACCTTGATTAAGTAATGTGATTCAATAAAATGGTTAAATAACGGTTTCATAAATTATTATTCAAGTATTAGTTTTTTTGAGTGAATAGTGTTTTTGAATTAAAAATTAAATTAAAAAAATTTAAAAAAGTTATTTTTATAAAATGGATTTCTTTTTTGAACTCAGAGCACCAATATTATGTTTTGGTAATTTTTGGGGCTCTTTCTGAGAAAGTTTAATTTTCAGTGAATAGTAAAAATGCAGTTTTAGTGTTTCGGTATGTTAAATGACATCATTACTGTGTCATGATGATATCATGAGATATTTTAAGTTATGTTAGACCAAAGGTGATTAATAATTGTATGGGGGCCCCATGTGGCCTAACTTCATGGTAAATATCTTGGGAGAGCACATGGTTTTGAGAAAACCACTTTTGAGGTGTCCCTTGGCCATTAATGCCTTATCCCCTCAATTTCCCTATAAATACCAAGCCATCCCATCACCCATTTCGACTCCCCACCCTCCCCAACGAAGTTACGGTCTCATTACCTCCAATGGAGTCCTCCCAAGGTGCCCTAAATCCCTCAAGGTCCCAACCATTGAGTTTTATGAGTTACGTTTTAAGGTAAGGGATCCAATCTCTCTCTTTCTTTTCAAGAAATCTGTTTTATGTAATTTCATTTATGCTCCATGTTCTTATGTTAAATGGTGTTCATTTATACTCCTATTACTGCCCTTTTCATTTTCACATAATTATATATCCCCTCTTACTCTCATAAATTCGTTTTATGAAGTTTTAAGTGGCGTCGTTCGGCTGCCGAAATTTTTGTAACAGATTCTTTCTCCCTTCTCATTTTTCAAGATCTATTTTCATGTAAAGTATTTCAAGTTCCTTTTTATTATTTTGGGGTATGATATCTAAATTTATCATACTGATATTTTATGATCATATTATTAGAGAACCCATTTGATCTCTTCAATTCAGTATTTTGATGTTTTAAGTGGCGCCGTTAGGCTGCCGAATTTTTATGTGGTTCTTCACCCTTCTCGTTTTGAAGTTCTACTTCCATTTCAATTCTTTCCCGTTCCTTTTTGTTATGTCGGGGTATGATCTCTAATATTATCATACTGATCATTTATGACCATATGATGATATACCCCATTTGATCTCTTCAATTCAGTATTTTGAAGTTTTAAGTGGTGTCGTTAGGCTGCCGAATTTTTAAGTGGTTCTTCACCCTTCTCGTTTTGAAGTTCTACTTTCATGTCAATTCTTTCAAGTTCATTTTTTTTATGTTGGGGTGTGATATCTATACTTATCATACTTATATTATATTACCATATTATGAGAGACCCCATTTGATCTCTTCAATTCAGTATTTTGATGTTTAATTGGCGTCGTTAGGCTGCTAAATTTTTAAGTGGTCCTTGCACCTTTCTCCCTTTTCAAAGTTCTAATTCCATGTAAAGCCTTGAAAGTTCCTTTTTATTATGTTGGGGAATTATCTCTATATCTATAATACTGATCTTTTATGTTCATATGATGAGATACCCTATTTTATCTCATCAATTCATTTTTGGTTGATGTTTGAGTGACGTCGTTAGGCTGCCGAATTTTCATAAGAGAAATCTTATTTTTTTTCTTCCTTCCATGTTTTTCATTTCAAATGGTATGTCATTGAAATTTCATTTCCATGTTCATGTATCCTTCTTATTATGTACCTATACTATTTTATGGGACATTTATGAATGTTTTACCCATGCCCCCTCTCTTTTCAAGGTTTTCTAAAACCCCGAAACATAGGCGTTATGCTGCAGAATTTTCATCTCAAAATGCCTCTCTATTTTCTCAAAATTATTTTATATTATAAAGTGAATACTCAAAGCTCTTATTTCTATAGGGGAATTCACATATATTCCAAAATTTTCTATTTTAAATTCTGGGATTTAAATACATGAAACCCGCTCTCCCCTTCCATGGGTTTAAAGTGACGTAAAGATCATGTCTTTAAAGAAGTTTTTAAAATGTTATGATTATGAAATGAAACCAATTTATTTTATGATATATGGGTTATTTATGAAATTTTTTATGATGATATATGTGGCTCACATGATAAAAAATTAAAATTTAAGGGTGAACCCTGATAGCGCTCCAATGCATTGGGTAATGATGTAACCACTATAGATTACAATTTTCACGATACCTTGTTGAATAACCTTGGTAATTTTCAAATGACACCTTGGGGATGGACCTTGGTGATATGTTCATGATTTTATTTGTTAAATGATGTAGCCACATATTCATGTTATGAAAAATGTTATTTTTATTATGATATTCCTCATGATTTCATTCTCATGCCTTGAAGTTCTTTTCATGACTTTATTGATGTATCTCAAGTTCATATGTAAAATGTTTCGCTTGTTTCCCTTACTGGGCCTTCTACTCACCCTTTATTTTGATGTATGTCCCCAGGTTATGAGATGCAGTAATGAACCTAGGATGAACTTAAGGAAAAGCCCTTCAAGTGTTTATGAAGAATGTTTTATGTTGTTTTCATGTATTTTGTTCCTGGTTTCCAAGACACTAAACCTTAACGATCCCCATTTTTGCGTAATGTAATGAATGTTTATGTTATAAAAAGGCGAGATGCTATATATATTATATATAAATCATGTTTTATATTCTGTAATTAAGTAATCATGATCTAAGTAATCATATGAATAATTAGAAGTCAAAACACGGACGACAAATGAAACAATTTTACACAAAACGCTCTTTAACATGGAATTTACAAAAGAACGAGTAATATAAAGTCATAAGTGAACCATATATGATATCATAACAATTAATATGATTCTTTAATAAGTAAATGACATTATTTAAATCATTATACAGGAGGTTCGGACACTACGAAGCAAATCAGACCTAAGGTAAGGGAAAATATCACAATCTCATTTTTATCCGAGATTGCCCATACTTTGGTATTTACTGGGGTGTATTCTATCATCCACATCCAAGTTTCCTCAAAATGTACTATTTACATCATTATACAATTTTTTATATCCTATTTTACCCTTCGGTGAGTTTTTAGTAAAGGATATGAAAGGAATCTTTTGTCATTTTTCGTACAAGGTACTTTTTGACTTTTCCGACAAAAGTACGAGAAGAATGTTATTTTTACTTATACGGCATGAATGGATTTTTAAAACATTATTTCCAAGAAGCATCCTTTACAAGTTTTAATGTTTATTTTTAATCAACTTATTTTAGTTTAGAATTGTACGACATGTTATGAAAGGAAAAGTGTTTTTGAAGTAGAAAGGATATTTTCCTCAAGAATGGAGTTCAAGTGTTTTAAAAAAATTATTTTCCATCTAAGATAATAAAGGGTTCTGTTTCTATCCCTATTATTACATTGATTTGATTATGTTGTGATGGAATTATATTTTTATGAATTCCTTTATCTCATATGAATTGTTTTATGATGTCACGATGTTTAAGATTCCCATTTTTATTAAATGGGTTATGCAATGATGTATGATTTATGATTTTGTGGCACACATAAGAATGGTATAATTATGAGATGGGTGGGACCTATATCTCCCTCCAATTCATTGAGTAAAGATTTTATATCTCATGAGATAGACATGGCTGGAACGGTTGGTTATACAGCTTCAGTGAAATAGGACTCAAACGAGGAGTGAACTCAGTTCAGAAAGGGACTTTGTCCACTAAGATAGTCGTGGCAATGAGTCTTGACTAATAAGAAATGATTCTCTATTATTATGTGTGTATGCCACAAAGTTTCATGTTTTATTCTATGATTATTGGGATTTCATTTCACTACAATGATTTATCCCATGTTATGAAATTATGCTCTCTTTTGCAGGTTATGATTTCCAAAATGTTATGTTCTTATGAATATGATGTGATTGATATTTCTTTTGTTTACCCTTAATGAGAATTTGAGATCACTCATTTATGTTTTCTTTTCCCCAGGATATAAAGAAAGGTTTTAGGTATAAAAAAAAGATCTTTATGGGAGATGTTGAAGATCGTTCACCACGATTAGAAGATTATATTCTGAGTTTCCAAAGACACTAAACTATTACGGTCCTTGTGTGTATGTTTTCGATATGTACTAAGTATTCCGCAAAAGTAATGTAATGTCCATGTATGTAATGTATGGGACTCTACAAATATGGTTACAAAAAATATTTACAACATAATTATATTTATTACATTATAATATATTTATGAGTTTTAAGAGATTTAAGAAATGAGGTATGGGAATTTCATCTCACATTTTATATTAGTGCGATACATGCCTTGTTCAGTACTTTTATTTTCATTTAATAGTGTATATATTTACAATTTTTTTAATCAATGAAACTTATAATTATTTAGTGTATATATTTACCATTTTTGTATTCTATAAAACTTATATTTCTTTAGGGGTATTTATATATCCATTTTATTATATTCAATTCATTGGGTTTTTTTCAAAAGATACTAATTCAGTAATGTAATTATTTCTGAACTTTAATTCATTGAGACACATGTCTTGTTATGCACCAATAATTTTCATGAGGTGTAAATAATTCCATTGAAAATATATGTCTAAAAAAATTATTTTCGTGATGGGATAAGATTCTTACAATTTAATTTTCTTACATGGTGAATATGGTTCAATGTTACCTTGTGGTAAGTGGTTTTTGAAACAATCTCATATTTTTTTGATATTGTCTATATTTATTCATCCATTTAGGAAATATTATGATCCTTTCCATAATAATTCTGATGAATTTATTCTGCTAGTTTTTCATGATATAATCATGTATTGGTACCTTTTTCACTCATTTGTACATAAAATATTTAACAAAATGTTTCTAAGAAAACCCAACAATACCCTCTCTTAGATCCGAAATTGTTATTCCTTCAAAACCATGTTTTCTAAAAAGTGTTTCCAATGATATTATACTGCAATCTTATGTCGTATAAAAAAATTACTTTTTGTGTCTACTATAAATTTTTTCATAAGTATCATTTTGTCTCTATTCTAACAAGGTATTTTTTCTATCCATTTTACAATTCAAATAAAATATTCTTTTTTCCGTGTATGGCATGTATGGATTTAATCATTGTAATAACATTGAAACCACATTTTCATGTTTATAATTATAATTATAAAACAAATATTTTTTAAAATAAATTTATAAGGAAATGTATTCTAAAGAAATATAATATATTATAATAGGATTTCAATGTATCAATTAAGAACAATGTTTTTTCAAATGGTTTTCATATTTTTTTATATGTTTTTATGAAAAATTATTTATAATTATGTTTTCAGTCGTATTATACAATTCAATGTTATTTTATATATTTGATGACATAATTTGATGTTACTCATTCCCTTATAAGAAATGATCCATTATTTCAAATCATATCCATATATTAATGGTTCATGTTTTTATTGAATAATCATTTTGACACCCGTTTCTCTTCCACATGTTATAAACATTTGAAATCCTATTCTTTTAATGGTATATTATTTGATGAAATTATTATAAATACTATCTCATTCTATAAGTTATGATTTGTTGAAATACTTTTGATACCCATTTAATGTCATCGATTATGATTTTATGTTTTTATAGGCCATATCATTTCATGGAACCTCATATGATAAATTTTTTTGGCACATGTATGTATGATTCATTATGTGATGGGTGAGACCTATAACTACCTATAATGCATTGGATAATCATGTATTACAAATGATTTTAAATATTATGTGTTACCATTATTAAATTTTTACTATTTTATTCATGGACCTTGCTTCATGTCCATAATATTGTAATTGAACTTGATTACATTTTTACAATGTTATGATTTTACCTTATTTTGTGTTCATAATGTAATAATTGAATCTTATTAAATGATCACTGTAGAGACCCGAAGCCTGACGTACATGGACATTAAATTACTTTTTCTGAATACTTAGTACATAAAAAAACACACACACACAAGGAATGTAATAGTTTAGTGTCTTTGGAAACTCGGAATATAATCTTCTAATCGTGGTGAAAGATCTTCAACATCTCCCATAAAGATCTTCCACTTTTTTTCTTACCTAAAACCATTCATTATATCTTGGGGAAAAGAAAACATAAAAGGGTGTGCTCAAATGCTCAGTAATGGTAAAAAAAAGAAATATCAATCACATCATATTCATAAGAACATAACATTTTTGGAAATCATAACGTGCAAAAGAGATCATAATATCATAACATGGGATAAATCATAGTATTGAAATGTAATCCCAATAATCATAACTTAAAACCTGAAACTTTGTGGAATAAACACATAATCATAGACAATCATTTCTAATTAGTCAAGACTCATTACCAAGACTATCTTAGTGGACAAAGTCCATTTCAGAACCGAGTTCACTCCTCGTTTCAGTCCTATTTCACTAAATCGGTTTAACCTACCGTTCCATTCATGTCTATATCATGGGATATAAAATCTTTACCCAATGCATTGGAGGGAGATATAGGTCCCACCCATCTCATAATGAAATCATTCTTATGTGTGCCACAAAATCATAAATCATACATCATTGCATAACCCATGTAATAAAAATGAGATTCTTAAACATCATGACATCATAAAACAATTCATATAAGATAAAGGAATTCATAAAAATAATTCCATCACAACATAATCAAATCAATTTAATAATATGTGTAGAAACAGAACCCTATATTATCTTAGATGGAAATTAATTTTGATAAAACACTTGAACTCCATTCTTGAGAAAAATATCCTTTTTACTTCAAAAACACTTTTCCTTTCTTAACATGTCATAAAATTCTAAACTAAAAGAATTTGATTAAAAATAAACTTGAAAAAATGTAAAGGAAGATTCTTGGAAATAATGTTTTAAAAATCCACTCATTCCGTATAAGTTAAAAAACATTCTTCCCGTACTTTTGACGGAAAAGTCAAAAAGTACCTCATACGAAAAAATGACAAAAGATTCCTTTCATATCTTTTACTAAAAACTCTCCAAAGGTTAAAATTGGATATCAAATATTGTAGAATTATATAAATATTACATATTGAGGAAACATGGATGTGGATGATAAAATACACCCCAGTAAATACCAAAGTATAAAAAATCTCTGATAAAAATGAGATTATGATATTTTCCCTTACCTTAGATCCAATTTGCTTTGTAAGAGTCCAAACATCCTGTATAATGATTTAAATAATGTCATTGGATTATTAAAGAATCATATTAATTTTTATGATATCATATATGGTTCAATTATGACTTTATATAACCCATTCTTTTGTAAATTAATGTCAAAGTAGTGTTTTGGGTAAAATCATCTTATTTATCGTACGTGTTTGGACTTGTTGTTCTTGATGTTATTATTACATATATCATGATTTTAATAACTAGAAAATGTAAATAATGATTTATATATCATATAAATTCATTATATATCCAGCATATAAAATCATTTATAATAGTACATACCATATGGAGGTAAGAAATGAAACGCACCATTCATGGAGACGGTAAGCCGTATCTACGCATGAACGCTACTTTCATTTCTATTTCTTATTTTAATGGAATTAAAACATAATGATAAATAGGTATATTATAATTCTAGTATTATATCATATATAATATCATTAACCACATCTTTTATACATCCCACATAAGGTATTAACGAATCACATCACTTTGAGGGGGCGGTAGTCCGCCCTTCCTCAAATGAGATTATCGTATTTACCGACAATGGAAACCATAAAGGCTTGATATAATTTGGAAGTAAGGATCATAAAGAAATAATAAACATAATATATATTATATATAAATACAGTTCCATTATAATGGCCACCATGAGAGGTGGTATGGGAAAACCGAACAATCATCGTTTCGTGAGGCGTTAGTTTTCCATCAAAGAAACATTATGTTCTTCATCCATTAGATGGAGGTGTGTGTAAGTGTAGTTCTAATCCTTATCATAACAACATCCTAGTTTATTCAGGATACTTTTTTTGTCACAAAATAAAGGATTAAAAAGATTTTAGGGTTGGAGAAGTAGAATAAAAGAAAACAACCTAAGAGAAACTGTTAGCTTTAATTTTGGTAACTTTATTTGGTTTGAACCAAAAAGAGTCCTTGGAGAGTATTATGACTAATTTAAGGCTTCAAGGGGAAGGAGAGGGATGTAAGGAGCTTATTTGAGAAGAGTTTGGATGAGCCAAAATGCTTGAGAGGTGTGAGAAATTTCATAGAAGTGGTCTCCTTTTATAAGAGAGTGGAGGGGCTCTTTAGGAAAGTGTGAAAACATTATTTTATTATGAACATATATTCGGTTTTAAGAGGTCCAAAACACATTAATGTCAAAGATAAGATGACTAATATTCTAAATAAAATCATCAAATAGTAATTTTACTGGTTTTAGATGATATTTTAATCTTTTTAATCTTATTTATTTAAATCATTTATTAATGAGGTAAACACTACATCATTATCGTGTCATAAATAATTTAATTCATTTGATGTCTAAAAATTATGAAAAAAATACCATGATGTATATAATATTTTTATCTTTCCAAAATATATTTATATTCGAAAATATAACTTATATATCCCTTTATAAAAATTAATTATTAAAGTGTTTTGTTAAAGTCAATTTTGTCTTTACATTAAATTAATTAATCCAAATTGTCATTTTCACTACCAAGTAGCTCATTGGGGTCCAAAAATCTGCCCAAGGATGTCAATGGTCGGACACTACTCATCCAATAAGTTTAGGACAAGTTTCAAGGTAATTTTGAATTATTATAATATTATTTTAACCATGAATTACCCTATTTACCTTTAACCGCAATAAATAAATATTACCGTAGTTACTATTCATAATGCCCAAAAAATAGCTTCATAACATAATTTGGACCCACTGATTCCAAATATGGAATCTATATTTCCAAATTCAATTCACAAAAGTTGCAGAAATTAAATTAAAATTAATCCCGTTGTTGAAAGAAAACGGGGTTTTGTTTAAAACATTGCAAAAGATTGAATTGATTTAACCTACCAATTCAAGGTAAAATCAAGGATAATGACATACATTATATTAAATGGTAAAAATATATTATATTTATACTTTGAAACCATTCAATAGTATTATTTTACCACATAATTTGTTACGATGAAAAAAGTTGTTTTTAATTAAAATATAGCGTGTTTTAACTATTCATAAAAATATGAATGTTATCAGAATAATATGAAAATTTTATCCAAATTAAATTTTTATATCTTGATTATAAATAATAATTTTATTTTGTCAAATTGAACTTATAAACTTGTCAAAAACTAGATTTAATGTGGGTGCTCCATCAAAAGGCAGTAAACCTGCATTTTTTGTAAAATACTTATTTTACCCGGAAAATTTATTTTGTTCTATTAACACGTTCTAGAAAATGTATAAGATGAATAATAATGTTATAAAATTAAAATTTTAGTCAATACTATTCATAACGGCTAGTTTTAATAATATTTTATTAGCATATCGTTGTTTAGTGAATCTCAGTATTGCGTACGACGCAAGCTATCGAGGAAGGCCGCGGTTGAGTGAAATGCAAGACAAGTCAGGGTTGTGTGTTGTGCAAGAATCCTTCATTGTTTTTTATATCATAATCCAACCATATTTTATACATTGAATATATATATATATATATAAACACACTCAATGTTGCGTAGAATGACTATTATAAAACAAACTTGAAATTGTGTGTAACACAATCAAAGAATAGTGTTGCGTATACTGCAAGCTAATACGTTGTTGCGTATAGTACAAGCTAAACCTGTTGTGGTGTATAGAAGAAATCAATGAAATTAAAAGAATATTTTTCATAAAATCTCGGGGTGTTACATTATACCCCCCTTAAAATGAATTTCGCCCTCGAAATTCGTCGGGGTTATGAATGGTTCACTACATAAAAATTTCTTTAATAGAAACCCACATCGTAAAAAGGAATACCAAAACTTGGCATTAAAAACTAAAGTATGAAACGTAATAGTTACCCAAATTAACTCATCACTAGGTTTCCACGTAGGAGAACATAGGTGAAAATATGTATATGGAAGAAAAATATAACCATCAAGTTCTGATGGGGAGTGGTAGAGAACATGGATATGAAAAAGCCAACAATCACACAGACATAAATTTGTGATGATCTTGGGTACCATCTGGTTCATTGGATAAAAGAGCACTAGGACAACATTTTTGGTTTTCAATATCATTTCCCTAAATTTGATTAATTAAAAGAAATACATACATGATTTTGGTACAATCTCACGGTTGTTCGTGAATTGAACAATTTCCAATTCATATCATAAAGAAATGATGTTGAATTTGTTATTCGTTAAGAATTAGCAGATCATGTGATAGAATGATGGGTAATTCCATCTGTATCAAACAAAAAGTTAGCAAAAGTTATAAGTCCATCTTATGGTGAGATTAATCGTATATGGTTCCAAAAATGGACATATACTTTATTTATCATACCGCTTAATCAAATAAAACAACTTTCAACTAACAAGGGACTTTCTGTAGGCCAGTGGTAGGTGATAAAGTTCTATCGCACTTCAGTTGTGGGTTCGATTCCCACAACCTTGTCCGACGTGATGGGCTGTCGCCAATCCTGCAGGTTGTCCTTTTTCTAAAACTACATTACTATAACATCCCATCCATAATATCAAAAAAAAAATTATCCATAAAAAATACTAACTTATGTCCAACATAATCCATTCCAATCTTTAGGCTTATCTAAAATACTTCGGTCCAAGCTCATAGTATAAAGAAAAAGATTGTTGATATGTCACATAACAATCACATGAATGCCATCATTTATCCCCCATATATCATAAGATATATATTGTTTAATACCTGAATCATGTATTCTCTTGAAGAATGAATACCCATTGAGCCTTAGTGAAAATATGAATGCATTTAAAAGTTAAAACTTTCCACATACCAAAATCCTCAAAATTATATATACTCAAACCATGATATCACTTAGTCCTTATATCAATCATGAGCTCATGAATACTGTCAAACATTTCATTTTTTCCTTATCCCATCATTATGTACATATCATCTTTTTTACAAAAATTTCTCAATCACTTTCCATGGTTACCGGTACCATAAAATTATTGAAAACCACAATAGACCAATACATAAATATTCCAATATTCCACGATAATATATTCAACCTTATTTTGGAATCCCATTACATAAACACATAATCATTCCACCACATCGTTGCCATATTCATTATCGCCAATGGTGATCGCATGTGACTTCCCTTTGTCCTTTTCCTTAATTGGTTGCACATGTCGATCATCACTAACCCTTGGATTTGGGCATTTATTAGCATAATTCCCCATTTCCTTGCACTTGAAGCATTGAAGTGTAGTAGGTTCATTCTGTGTATCCCTTCCTTTGTTTGCATCATTAGACATCTTCTTACCATCATTTTGGCATTCAAAGGCCTGATGGAATTCCTTTCCACATTTGAAACATATACTTGTCCCTTTAAGACAATCTCCACTATGCTTCCTTCCACACTTTGAGCATAAGGAAACCTTCATTTTCTTTTAACCATTATTCTGAGATTTCTCCTTGAACTCCATCTTTCGTTTCTTGTCAAAACGATGAGATGGATAAGTAACACCAACTTCCATTTATATCTTGATAGCACTACGCACAATTTATTCATAGCTACTGAAGTCTCTTATAGCTAATGCCCTTCGAAGATTTGTTTTTATTCCACTAAAGAATTGATCAACTTTACTTTCAGGTTGGATGATAAATCCAGATGCATACCTTGCAAGTCTTGTAAAATTCCCTTCGTATATAACAACAAATTCATCATCCTTTTGCTTTAGTTCATGAAACTCCTTCTCTATCTTTGTTCAAAGAATACGAGGGAAGTACTTAGTGAAAAATAAGTTCTTGAAATCTTCCTATCCCATGGACTCAATTTCATCTCTTGACCTCGTATTCTTAATAAGATTCCACCATTGATCAACATCTCCTTCCAAACGATACACTGCTAGGATAACTTTATCATGTTCAGAACTTTGAGGAACTGAAAATATCTTTTCAGTAGTACTGATCCATTTTTCAGCAACAAGTGGATCAGAAGACCCATTGAAAGAAGGTGGATGTTGCCTCATGAAGAACTCAATAGAATATTGTTCCATTCTCTACTCATTTGGAAGTCCAGAATTATTCATAGCTTTTTTAAGTATAGGAATAAGATATTTCACTCCATCTCCCATAACAATTGTTTTTTCAGGAGGACAATCATTGCATTGTCCATTACATTGATCAACATGGTTCCATCGGGTTCCATCCATTGTCTAAAACCCAAAAAGAATAGTGTGAGAGGCAAAAATCATGCTATGGAAAACAACACAATAAAGGAGGAGTACCTTAAATTTCTAACATCTTGGGTTGTCGTAATTCTAGTACTATAAGCTATACTTATACTTAACCTTAGTAAAATCCCTAGACATACCATAAAAATATCTCTAGGGATCTCACTAAAGTTCTCGCATCCTAGTTTCCAAAGGTTGACTAAACCTTTCCTCTTATACCAACTGTAGAGACCCAAAGCCTGATGTACATGGACATTACATTACTTTTGCGAAATACTTAGTACATAACAAACACACACACACACAAGGACCGTAATAGATTAGTTTCTTTGGAAACTGGGAATATAATCTTCTAATCATGGTGAAAGATCATCAACAACTCCCATAAAGATATTCCCCGTTTTTTTCTTACCTAAAAACTTTCTTTATATCCTGGGGAAAAGAAAACATAAAAGGGTGAGCTAAAATGATCAGTAAGGTTAAACAAAATAAATATCGATAACATCATATTCATAAGAACATAGCATTTTTGGAAATCTTAACCTGAAAAAAAGATCGTAATATCATAACATGGGATAAATCATAGTAGTGAAATGTAATCCCAATAATAATAACATAAAACAAGAAACTTTGTGGAATACACACATAATCATAGAGAATCATTTCTTATTAGTCAAGACTCATTGCCAAGACTATCTTAGTGGACAAAGTCCATTTCTGAACCGAGTTCACTCCTCGTTTCAGTCCTGTTTCACTGAACCTGTTTAACCTGCCGTTCTAGCCATGTCGTTCTCATGAGATATAAAAGCTTAACCAATACATTGGAGGGAGATTTTGGTCCCACCAATCTCATAATGATACCATTATTATGTGTTCCACAAAATCATAAATCATACATCATTGCATATCCCATGTAATAAAAATTGGATTCTTAAACATCATGACATCATAAAACAATTCATATGAGATAAAGGAATTCATAAAAATAATTCCATCACAACATAATAAAATAAATTTAATAATAGGGGTAGAAATATAACCCTATATTATCTTATATGGGAAATAATTTTGATAAAACACTTGAACTCCATTCTTGAGGAAATTATCCTTTTTACTTAAAAAACACTTTTCCTTTCTTAACATGTCATAAAATTCTAAACTAAAAGAAGTTGATTAAAAAAATTGAAAACATGTAAAGTATGCTTATTGTAAATAATGTTTTAAAAATCCATTCATTCCGTATAAGTTAAAAAACATTATTCTCGTACTTTTGTCGAAAAAGACAAAAAGTACCTCGTACGAAAAAAATACAAAAGATTCCTTTCATATCATTAACTAAAAACTCTACGAAGGGTAAAATTGTATATAAAATATTGTATAAGGATATAAATATTAAATATTGAGGAAACAAGGATGTGGATGATAAAATACACCCTAGTAAATACCAAAGTGTAGACAATCATGGATAAAAATGAGATTGTGATATTTTCCCCTACCTTAGGTCCAATTTGCTTCGTAAGAGTCCGAACCTCCTGTATAATGATTTAAATAATTGCATTGACTTATTACAGAATCATATTTATTGTTATTATATCATATATGGTTAAATTATGACTTTATATTACCCATTCTTATGTAAATTAATGTTAAAGTAGTGTTTTGGGTAAAATCATCTTATTTATCATACGTGTTTGGACTTATTGTTGTTGATGTTATTATTACTTATATCATGATTTAAATACCTCCAAAATGTAAATCATGATTTATATATCATATAAATTAGTTATATATCCAGCATATACAATCATTATTAATAGTACATAACATATGGAGGTAAGAAATGAAACGCACCGTTCGTTGAGACGGTAAGCCGTACGTACGCATGAACGCTAGTTTCATTTCTATTTCATATTTTAATGAAATTAAAACATAAGTATACATAATTATATTATAATTCCAGTATAATATCATATATAATATCACTAACCACATCCTTTATACATCGCAAATAAGGTATTAACGAATCACATCACTTTGAGGGGGCGGTAGTCCGCCCTTCCTCAAATGAGATTATCGTATTTACTGACTATGGAAACCGTAAAGGCTTGATATAATTGGGAAGTAAAGAAGAATAAAGAAATAATAAACATAATATATATTATATATAAATACAGTGCGATCATAATGGGCACCATGAGAGGTGGTAGGGGAAAATCGAACAATCATCGTTTCATGAGGCGTTAGTTTGCCATCACAGAAACATTATGTTCTTCATCCATTAGATGGAGGTGTGTGTAAGTGTAGTACTAATACATCTCATAACAACATCCTAGTATTTTCATGATACTTGTGTTGTCACAAAATAAATGATTAAAAAGATTTTAGGGGTTGGAGAAGTAGAATAAAAGAAACAAACTTAAGAGAAACCGTTACCTTTATTTTTCGTAACTTTCATTGGTTTGAACCAAAAGGACTTCTTGAAGAGTCTTATGACTAATGTAAGGCTACAAGGGGAAGGAGAGGGATGTAGGAAGCTTATTTGGGCAGAGATTGGACGAGACAAAAGGCTTTATAGGTGTGAGGAATTTCATAGAAGTGGTCCCCTTTTATAAGGGAGTGGTGGGGCTCTTTAGGAAAGTGTGAAGACATTATTTTATTATATACTTATCATCGGTTTCAAGAGTCCAAAACACATTAATTTCGAAGTTAGGATGACTCATATTCGAAATAAAATCATAAAATAGGAATTTTACAGGTTTTGGTTGATATTTTAATCATTTTAATCTTATTTTTTAAATCATTTATTAATGAGGTAAACACTACATCATTATTGTGTCATAAATAATTTAATTCATTTGATGTTTAAAAATTATGAAAAAATATCATGATTTAGGGAATATTTTTATATTTCCAAAGAATATTTATAGTCGAAAATATAACTTATATATCCCCTTATAAAAATTAATTACTAAAAGAGTTTTGTTAATGTCAATTTTGTCTTTACATTAAACTAATTAATCCAAATTGTCATTTTCAATACCAAGTGGCTCATTGGGGTCCCAAAATCGGCCCAAGGATTCCCATGGTCGGCCACTACTCATACAATAAGGTTAGTACAAGTTTCAAGGTAATTTTGAATTATTATAATATTATTTTAACCTGAATTACCCTATTTACCTTTAACCGTAGTAAATAAAAATTATCGTAGTTACTATTCATAATGACAAAAAAAAAGTAGCTTATTAACATAATTTGGACCCACTGATTCCAAATATGGAATCCATTTTTCCATATTCAATACACAAAAGTTGCATAAATTAAATTAAAATTAATCCAGTTGTCGAAAGAAAACAGGATTTTGTTTAAAACACTGCAAAAGATTGAATTGATTTAACCTACGAATTCAAGGTAAAATCAAGGCTAAGGAAATACATTATATTAAATGGTAAAAATATATTCTATTTATACTTTTAAACCACTCAATATTATTATTTAACCACATAATTTATTACGATGAAAAAAGTTATTTTTAATTAAAATATAGCATGTTTTTACTATTCATTAAAATATGAAAGTTATCAGAATAATATGAAAAATTTATCCAAAGTAAATTTTTATATCTTGTTTCTAAAGAAGAATTTTATTTTGTCAAATTGAACTTATAAACTTGTCAAAAACTAGATTTAATGTGGGTGCGCCATCAAAAGGCGGTAAAACTGCATTTTTTGTAAAAAAAACTTATTTTACCCGAAAAAATTATTTTGTTCTCTTAACACGTTCTAGAAAATGTATAAGATGAATAATAATGTTATAAAATTAAAAATTTAGTTAATAAAATTCATATTGGATAGTTTTAATAATATTTTAATAGCATATCGTTGTTTAGTGAAACTCGGTATTGCGTACGACGCAAGCTATCGAGGAAGGCCGTGGTTGCATGAAATGCAAGCCATGTCAGGGTTGCGTGTTGTGCAAGAATCCTTCTTTGTTTCGTATAACAGAATCCAACCATATTTTATACATTGAATATATATATATATATATATATAAGCACACTCAATGTTGCGTAGAATGACTATTATAGAACTAACTTGAAATTTTGTGTAACACGATCCAAAAATAGTGTTGCGTATACTGAAAGCTAATATGGTGTTGAGTATAGTACAAGCTAAACTTGGTGTGGTTTATAAGAGACATCAATGAAATTAAAAGAATATTTTTCATAAAATCTAGGGGTGTTACAATCACTATGTTATTCATGGACAAGGATTCATGTTTATATATTCATCTGTGAACCAGATTACATGTTCAAAATTTTATCCATGAGCCTAATTAAACATCCAAAATAATATGAATTAACATTCTTTCATGTCCATAAGTCTATTATAGGACCTTATTTATAGTCTGAAACACAATGTGTGAACCTGATTCTAAATAAACGTGTTCACTATCTTATATATAGATTTTTATCCCACAATTCCAATTATTATTCCTAAGTTATTAATTTATTGCTTCAGCCTTTGATTTCCTTATGACTCATATATTATGAACTCTAAATATTTATTACATGATTCATGTTTATGATCTTATTTTTGTGTTGTTGGATCTGATAATGATAATGATAATTTTTTCCCATATATTCGTGATATGCATACACATTTCATTTATTTACCTTTATTGAGCACCTTTTATCAACCCTTTCTTATGTTTCTGTTGTACATGTTTTGAATAAACGTTTTGGTAAGAATAATTAATAATGAGGTTGAAAATATTAGGAAAATATCATGATGTGTCAATGATATAGAACATTTTTATTGCATTTTCCAAATGGTCAAAACTAATACTTTATTTGGGAATTCAACATTTTAAATGTTCTAAGTATTCTTAAAATGTGATGTAATGTTTATATATATTAATACTATGTTGTTATAGTTTGTATTTGAGAAAAGTTTTACTCAACTTATGGAAACATGGATGATAATTGTTTAAAAAAATTTGTAATTATATTTCTACAGACATGTCTAGGTATGTCTCTAAATAAATGTATAATGATGAGTTAAAACTTAGAAAAATGTCTTGGTGGTTTGTTAAAGGATAGAGTGAGTGGTTTCTTATAAATATATCTGTTTCTCGATACAATATGTGGATGTTTCTATAGAATATAATTACATATGTGTAAAAACATAGACATGGTGTGTGAGGCCTGACTCGGTGAAGCCTAGTATAAAGAAGTTGGCCTTTATGCACAATGGGTATGGAACACACAGGTTAAATGCTTTAAAATTCAAAATTTTATTAGAAACCATAATGATGGATTTGAATAAAATAATTAAATGAATAAAATAATATAATCCTAAGGTGTTATTGATTAAAAATTAGTGTCATTATTAATATATATTATAGGCATTTTCATGATTCTGTGGTTTTATACTGTGATACATTTTTCTCAATCTCTATTATCATAATTTAGTCAATGGTTCTAACTATAAAGAACATGGTTAAAATTTACTATTTCAGATTTGATATTTATTGGCATCATTAGAATTGATTTCCCATGTGGAAATATGATAATGAGAATCAAGAAGGTGGTATTAGTATTGGTTATACCTATATTGATAAAGAGAACACCAATGAAAAGTGAAATGTATTTGATGTTCTTATAGTATGTATTACATTAAAAATGTGAATAAGGATTACATTGAGGTTGATTATCTTTAATGCATGATTCATATTTCATATTATATTAAATTTTTGTTATTGAATATATTAATAAAACCTAATTAATGGTTTAATAATAAGGTTAGATGAATGATTAATTTAAATTTTTTCATTCAAAAATTATGTTATATGATTGATGAAATATAAAAATACATTCAATATATTTTTTCAAAATCGATTTAAAAGAATGCATTGAATGATGATAAATATATGTAAAGTGATTTCATAGAAGGGTGATATTTTTATTAAGGGATGTTAAACATTAAATAATTAATAAAGTTGAGATAGTTATGTATGAATAAATATAAGTTGGATTTGAATAAAAAAAATTTACTGTGTGGAATATATATGTACTGTTTAATAAAAAAGAGGTCAACGGAATTAAGGATGATATTTACAGATTCTCGAATATAAATAATTTATTTAGTTATCATTGAAATAAATAATAATGCATGTTATCCAAAAATATATATGGTGATTCAAGTTATTTACATGTAATAAGGGAATATATGATAAGGGTATTCACATGTTTGGAATGTAAAAACAGAGTGGAACATTCTAATATATGGGGATCAGTGTTGAACTGATTTCATGACGTTATTTATAAATTTTTGGATTTTTATCGTTTTTAAGTGTTATAAGGGTAACCAATCAGGGAAAAATTCATGTTAAAATTCTATGGAAGTATTTATTTATTGAGAATGTATTGAAAACATTGGTTAAAAAAATATTTAATGATTAAACTTATTTCATGAATGTCTCTATTTTTTTAGAAATTAAATTTTTCTGGTATTAGAAATGGATGTCATGTAACCCATGTGAAAAAAATAAAATATGTAAATGATTCAGGTCATAAACCAAAGACCGAATGATGATAAGGGTTTCAGGCCTACTACTGGCCTACATGATTTTTGGGTTAATGTATATTAATTTTTATGAATAAATAGTTATGATTAAATAGTAGTGTTACTTTTTATTATTAGATATTATTTCTTTCAGCAAACTGATTTTCAAGAGTATTTAGTGAAAAATGGTTAGAATTTTTAATTCTTATATGGGTCGTAAGATCTACTATAAGTTTAAATTAGTGCACGACGATTCAAAATAAATTTCCAGACATCCATTTCATAATGTAATTTATGAATTAAAATTAGATAAAAGTAAAAAATAATGAATTCTTTTTATAAAAATATTTTAAATAATTATAATTATTTATATTATTTTTTTAATAAAAAATTAATCAATGATATAATATTGATAAAAATATTTCTTAAACTCATATTTTTTTTGAACTAATGACTTTTTAAATCATCGTATATTAATGAACTATTGGCCATAAACATTACATTAATCATTATCTTTTTTGTGATTGATGTTCTCAATAACTACCTATAAATATTTTCAATATTCATCTATAATAAAATGTTCACTCCCATCATGTGTTCTTCAATTATGAAACCTAGATATATGTTACTATGGGTAATGATTATGGTTCAAACATTATCATTTTAAGATAATTATTAGTATTATTTTTTAAAATTTTTGTTTCAAATTATGAAACATTCAATTATTAAACCATTGATAACCAATAATAATTTTGAGGGAAATTTAATTTTAATGGGGGTACAATTTGACAACTAATTTTTTTAAATATATGTGTTCAAATTCATTTAACAATTTAGATATATTGCGTTTAAGAAAACACAAAAAATATTTTAATTTTTATTTAAACACTATTTTTGTCTTTAATTATATGAAAAAAAGATAATATTTAACTACACGCAACATAAATCTTTCTTCCTATATATGTAACAACATGGTCAGGTTACATGACACATAATAATGATGTTTATCTATGGCATGTGTGACACACATGACCGAGTTTTATCTAATAAAAATAAATTATTTAATATATGATAGTTTTAAACATAGATGATATAAAAATGGTAAGCTATATTATGAAAATATATTGTTTATACAAATATGAAATGAATTAACTGGTTGAAAATTAATTCTAAATGAATATGAACATAAATTGATTATAAATAAAAAAAATTATTATACCACTAAAGCTGTTTTACCATAATAAATAATATTAATAATAATTATACAATTATTTATTATGATATATGTATATATTATATTTAATAAAATATTCTTGATATTTAACCAATATTTTTTATATAATTAAAAAACAACAAAGCCAATTCTCGGTATAAAATATTAACTTCATATTAAGAAATTTGTTTTGAAATTTAATGGTGGATGAATTTTAAATCCAATTTATGAAACATTTACTGATTTAATATATCAAAAAAGATCATTTGGGAAATAGATACATAAAAATAGGAGATTATATATTTTTTAATATTTCAATATGGGATTATTTTTTAAGAAATAGTTAAAAATATAGAATTTTAATTCAAAAATATTTTCATCTATTTAATTCCTATAGATGAATTATTTGAAAAATTTATTTAAAAGATTAATTAAGTTATATTTTTTATCATATAAACCAATTTAGTTCATTAGACTATATTTTAATTTGAAATTAGGTATCAAAACAAAGATTATTTTTGCATTTGTTTACGTTAAAACACCCAAAATGTCATCCTGTCTGTGTGATTAAATTTAAATTAATTACTACCAAATCTATTATTATAACATGGAAAACATGAGTACATATTTGTAAATAGAAAAATTTATATTGTCTAATAATTTCAACATTGTTTTTTTCAAAAAAATTATTCATAAATTTATGTAAAATTAATTATAGTGATTATTTTAAAAATAATCTTCATAGAGAATAAACCATAAAACAATGAAAACATTGACCTATAAACATGCCTAAAAACATTTAATGGAAATATTTAGGCCATAAACCTTCCTTTATTGAGTTTTTTATGACTGTTTTTAGGTAACAATGTGCGTACACAGAAAATGATTTTTAAAATTCAGTGTTTGTCATTTCCCTTCCCTAGAAATGCTTCTACCTCTCCCTTTTCTTAACACTTCTAAGACAACTTAGTTATGGACACAATCTACCAAATACACTTACTAGATACCCTCTATTCCTACTTAAATTATATATTTTTTTATAATTTCATCCAATGAATCCCTTTGATACAACCCAAATAGATTTACCCAATTAAGTGGTAACAACCACCCTCAATATCATTTCTTTTATTTTCTTCCTTAACCCCCGCAAATAATATTATTCTATGATTGTAAAAAATAAAAGTTTTATAAGTATAAATTTTTTTATTATATTTTTCTACCTATTCTTATAGATGCTTCCAAAAATTGTGTGACGAACATATTGTTTATGGGCATGGAGAACTACTATCTTATGAAATGATGATTATTCATTTATCCTTTAGCACCTCTCATGGTTGAAAATATGATGGAAAATATATTTATAAATTATATATACGATATTAATATTGTATTTATTCTTCTTTAATTTATATTTAGAGAATAAACTTGTGCTTCCAAACTTCATTAAATTGTATAATTTCATTTGAGTATGTGTAGAATTCATCCCCTAAAAGCGATTTGATTGATTGAATAACTAGATAGACCATATTAAATATATTATTACCAAAACTATATGATATATATAAAATAATAATTATATTATAATTATATATATATATATCATTTAATTTATTTCATTCAAAACGTAAAAAAATGAAGCAGTGTTCAAACATACGTACGACCTACCATCACTATGGACTATGTATTCTATTTCATAATTCTATATGATATAAATTATTACAAATAAATTATAATTAATATTAATTGTATTTATCTCATGTATTACTTTCTATAAATCATTATAAAATTATATCAACCCATTATATAAAAAATGAAGACAAATACGATAAACAAAGATAATATTTCTTGAAGCAAAACATTAACATTGAAATGACAAAAAACTTGAAATATAACTTCATAACCACACCATATATATATTAAATATAATAATATTATTCAATAAAATATATATTATATATGATATTTTTATGATTACGATTAAATTTATGACACAACTAAATATAATTTCATCCCTTTTTTTATATCCATGAGATACATTCTATGTTCACCACTCCTTTATTTTCATTACGTATATACTAACCATGAATATATTATTTAAAACTTATAATTAAATTTATGGGTATACAAATATTTGTGTTATGATATTACATTCATGGGGTTTATGTTTCCTATATTTCCAAATCTAAAATGTAATTTTCTTTCAATTTTTCTTTTTTAAAACACATATCATCTTATGAACAAATTTGTTTTAAAGAGGTGTATATAATTCCATTTATATTTTATACATTGAATATAATTATATTAATGATAATTTTTACTTAATTTAATTAAATTTTATTAAGTTGGGATTATGGATTAATGTTACCATATTCTAAGAGTTTCTTGATACAATCTCATCAATTTTTTAAATTATTTATGATTATACATTATTTGATAGAATATTACGATCCATATATTATGAACCCTCATGGATTTTATTATTATATTTTTATTCATCATATATTCTTGCAATGGTATCATTTTACACTATTTTATATATAATAATGTTAACAATGCGTCTTTATAAAATCTTGACAATACACTCTCTTCAGTTAGAAATGTGTGTTCCTTAAAAACTATGTTTTATATAGAGGCCTTAAAAGTATAATCTACTATTATGATATAATATTGAAAAGTAATTTTAACATTTTTACTATAAAAATTCTTCAAATGTAATATTATTTTTTCTTTCCACAAAAATAATTTCTTCCATTCATTTAACCATACAAAAAGAAAGTTATTTATACATCATACTACCTGTGCAGATTTTTCAACCATCATTTCATTGAAGTTAACTTATAATTTTTCAAAGGATAATTTTTAATAAAGTTTTATTTTAAATTAATTATCATATAAATGGTTTACAAAACTTTTTCAAGATTACATAATATATTTTCAATATTTTTTAATTAACATGTTTTTTAAATAGGGTTTTGGATCCTTTTTATGTTTTTATGTTAAAATATTTTAAAACATTTTTAAATATTATTTTTTTACATTTTTATGGAATGGGTTTTCAAAACAATTTCACATGCTATAATGAGGTTTTTATTTCATTTTTAATTAAAATGGTTTTTAAATGATTTATGTTTTAATAATCATTTCAGAGTAAAGAATGATGTTTGTTCTTTAAGAAATGTATTAAAAATATCATTAAATTTTATATTCCATATAATAAGACATCCTTTAATGATAATTATTCCCTTATAGAAAATAAACCTAAGGTTGCATTCATATTATTTATTTAATTTTAATTTATTTGTTTAATAATTTTTATAACACTTATTTCTATTCAACAAGTCATATTCTATTGTAACCCACCACTTTTCCTATGTTATTCATTGATGAATTTACTATGAAACATATATCATATCATGTGTTATTATGTGATTAAATGTTAATGATACCCATTTCATTCTTTGGGTTATTATTTGATTATTATAAAACACATATCTTTTCATGGGTAATGATATGATGACTATTTTGTGGAACAAACAATAAAGATATCATATGTGATTGGTGGGAAATATATCATCTTATAAAACATTGGGTAATGATGGATGAATCATGTGTAAAAATGATATTTGTGAAGATTATTATATATTCACAATGTTATGAATTGACATGGGTGCATGTCTATTAGTTAATGCATGAATCTATTTACATGTTCACAATATTAGGAATAAAACATATTATATTTTCATTATTTCATGTGTGAACCTTATTACATGTTAACAATTTTAGTCATGGAGTATGTTTTAGGTTCATAAGTATATTTGTAAACCAAATTACATGTTCACGATATTTGGTGTCAACTTAATTTCATTTTGACAACGTTATGTGTTGACCTAGATTTATGTCCATAAGTCTATGATGGGGCTTTATTTAATGTACATATCATATTGTGTGAAAATGTTTCTACTTATACAAGTTAAATATTTTATAATATGTTGTGTATCCAATGATTCCTTGTATTATTACTATTTTATTATTTAACATCATATTCACCTGATTTCCTTTTTAATCATGATTTATGAAGTAAATTTTTTTCCATGATTCATGTTTATGATATATGATATGTACTTTATGATCTCTTAATGACCATGATCACGTTTTTATACCCTTATGTTCATAATTTCTATACATATTTTATTTTGTTACCCTTATTAAGCATTTGATCTCACCCATTTCTTATGATTATTTTTCCATTGTAATAAAGAGTGGTTGATTTATATAAATTTAATAATAGGGAATATATTTATGTGAAAAAATGATGATCATTCACTGACGTAGAATATTTTTATACATGTTTCCATAGGCAAAATTCTAATACAGTGTTTGGGCATAAATAATTGTAATGTTTTATATCTTCTCAAAAAGTTATGTAATGTAAATATAAATTATGATTGGGTATTTATAATAAGTGAATTTGACATAAAAGAGGGGACAATAGAGCAGCAGGATATTGTCTGAGGTTTGACCTTCTACCACCCCCTAGGATTTCAATGATACTAATAGGGAGTTGGTGATTAGCATCAAGCCCAATTATAGGGTAGAGATTCCTCAGAAAACAATGATCTAAAAATTATATAAGGTATGATCTATTTCATTTATGAAATATATGAAATATTTATTCGCACAATTGTGATACATTACATCATTTCAAATTATATTTCTTTATACTTATTGATTCATAATTATCCATTTTCTAATCCATTGGTGGTAAAGACTCTAAAGAGATACGTATTTGGGAATGAGTATCTATGACAATAGTGAAATTGATGTTTGGATTTTATTGTATTGAATGGTATTTCTTTATTAAAGTGATATTTCTTTATGACCTCATCAAAGGTACAGACTATTAATCTAGTGTTCATGACACAATAAACTATTTTAGGGGAGGAATGCAGGTAGGTTTTTTTGTGGGAAATTAAATCACAAATAATTAGGGAATTCTTAGGATTGAAAGTGTGCAGAAAATTACTCCTTAGTTAGACATTATGACCCTTGGATATGTAGACTTAATGATAAAAATGAATCATTTCATGGATTTGGACTATATGGATGTCCTTCCAGATGATGTTATAGGTTTACCTCCCTACCAAGATAATGATATCTACATTTACATGAATCTCATGATGACACCAGTATTTGAACAAGAATATGGGATAGACCCTTCAGAGCTTTAAGAGATGAGAGATTTTTTTTGAGGACATACCAGAATAGGGATTTGTGAGACTCATTGTTACACCAGGGGAATCACCATTTTAATTCTACAAGATGGAATAATACAAAGTATGGTTATGTTTAGATTACAACACTTGAACCTAGTGACCACAATGGATAAGTATCCACTACTAAGGATTACAAACCTCTTTGATTAGTTGAGAGGGCTGAGGTGAATCGAGGAGATTGACGTCAGATAAGACTTTCATGAGATATGAGTATGAGAAAGTAATTTATAAAATATGAAATTTAGATGTCACTATAGTTAATATATGTACATGGTCATTTCATCTAGAATGATGAGTACCTAATAAGTGTTCTTGATATTCATGGATCAGAACATTGAGATATTCTTAGAATGGTTCATGGTGTTATTCATGAAAAATATCCATGTGTAACTGACATCATAGGAGAAGTATAATGAAATATGACTATCATCTTTGAAAAAATATGAGAGAACCCTATTTATGGAAGGTTCTTGAAGTGTCATTTATGGATTCTAGAGGAAAAATTTATGGGAAATGACATATTATATGTAAGATTATATGTGTACCTGGATAAGTTTGAGGATGTTATTTCTTGGGATATACCAAATAGTGTTACTGATGTGTGGTTTTTCCATGGGTTGGAAGGGTACTATTAATTGATTTTATCAAATTTATCTTGTGAGGTATTACCCTTGAAAACTTCTACATGATAGGAGAAACTATTAGTGTGGATTAAATGGTTCCAAAACTTATTTCAAGAGCAGAGATAGTGGTTGAAGAGAAGTACCATCATCAGATTATCATAAAAGGGTGTCACATAATTATTTTTATGTGATGCAATAGAGATCACTTTGGGATGTATTTTAAATATAATATATTTTTTCATTACCAATAGATTTCCTCTATTGAGAATATACATGATAAAATATTTGACCCTCAATCATGAGTTAGATTTGGTGGTCTTCACACTTTAGATTTGGAAACACTACCTGACGAGAGAGAAATTTATTATCTCCCTTAAATAGATGAGTCTCATGTATATATTCTCTAAGAAATAATGTAACATGAGATATAGGTGATTTCAATAATTCCACTAGGACAGTGACTTCAAGATTGTATACAATTTTTGGAAGGGGTATTTGGTGGAAGACACTCTCAATAGGATATCTTGTTATCATTTTTTGACCACAAAATCAGATTTTTTATCCTTGTTTTAGTTGTCTATAGTAACTACAGTTAGTTCTTCAAATATATATTCAGTGTTTGTTACCACTCAAAATTTATAACATTGAAGGGACTCTCATCATAGAGATGCCGACTATGAGACCTTACCTACTCAAATATCCATTAGAAATGCTACTAATGGATATTAGGAATGTGGGAATCATGCTATCATTTTTTGGAGATATTTTGGTACATTTGACGTTGTGGGTGGAGGTGATGGACTTATTTCATACATTCCCATAGGTGGTAGATCTATGTGTAGTATATATGTATTTATACATTTCATGTCAAATTTAATGTATAATAATTAAAATTTGAGTTGTGTATTTTTTATACTGATGCGTCACATTTTAGAATGAAAAAGTTTGGAACACGGTTCTCGTGGGTTTAGATCAATCCATTTAGCAACCTATGTATAACTGGGATGAGATATTGATGGACATTATGATGGGGATGCCACATACATTTGGTGAAAATGATTTCATCTGGGTGATCACAAACTAATTAACCAAGTCATCCAACTTTCTATCATTATATGTTTACATTTAATTAGATGTATTGGGATGTGTCTAAGTGATATATATAGTTCGACTCCATAGAGTTCCATTGATGATAGTTTATGATAATGATACTCAATTCAGTTCATGATTAAAATGTGGATTTTAGGAGACCATCAGGAATAATTTATTCTTGCGAACTACGTTTCACCCCCATACAGAAACCTAAAAAGATGTGAACCAATCAACTCGTGGTGGACATGTTATAGCCAACCATGTTACACTTTTTGCGTAGTTAGGATGATAATCTACTCTTGGTAATGTTTTAAAATAAAAATAAAAATCATTCAACCATTATTATGGCTTAATTTGTGGCATTTTATTGTTTAACATACATATCCTAACATTTCTGGATTGATCTAGGATATTCATAAAAAATGGGCCCTCAGTTTGTGGGAGGTACTACATATAATATGCAGATCATTTACGTGAAGATGAGGACCGTAGAGACCGATAAAAATTATTATACGAAATGAATATAGAATCCAATGTAGTCTAAAGAGAGATATGATGTCTTCTTTAGTGTCTTACAGTCATGTGGATTTTGGATATTTTTATAAGTTGACCATTGTTATTTGATATTCATTGTCCCTATCAAAATACAGCATAGATTTAGTAAGTTGTAGTACTAATTAGCTATACCAGTTTTTTTGTATTATGTAAATGAAATATTCTATATCTCTTAGTTGAGGATGTATGAGCATGACCCATCGTATTTTATTAGCTGGAGAATGATGAAAATCGAGAATAGTGCTTCCTTGTTGAGTAATATCTGGAGACTATGGATCGGTAGGAAGAGATCCTTGATAGGGAATATTTTCCCCTTGTGTGTGTCCAGTGGTGGCATAGGAATATTTATGATATCACCTAGGAGTAGTAGACCCATATGCGGGTCCAATACCCTTATCTTTTTTAGATTGTATTTCACTATTCTGAATGGAAAACACAATGGTGTAAAGAATTTGATGACTCAAATATTCCATGATTTATATTTTGGATATTATAAGAAAAAATTTCAAGACTATTTGATGAAGAAAATTTTGAAACCGAGAACCAGTGTTCCTATTATAAGAATAAAAATGTTATTAAAAATATTAAATAACACATGTGAACATTTTTCCTAAAAATTTAGAATAACTCTCGAACATGATACCAGATTATAAATCATAGGGAGCAGTTGATTTTTGAATGAATTATTTACCCAAGGAATGACATAACAATTGTAGGCATGTGGAATTTGTGAAAAATCATTCAAAGGAGAAAATAAATAAATTGAATAAATCAAAATTAAAATTTTTTTTATAGTGATATATTTGTATGTAAATACAAATGATTTTCTTTTTTCTATGGGATAACCACTTATACATGGAGTCCTAGATTCCATTAGAGTAGATCAATCTGGGAAAACAATGATTGATTAAGACTGTATCGGGGATTGATCCACTAACAGAGATTATAGATCATATCATTCATTATATAACATAACTGTTATTCATCAACAATCGATACAATCATCAGGTAGGATTTTTTATTTCTATTTTCTATACCATTCATTAACCTCAGATGACCACAAATCAGTTCAATTAAAAAAAATTAATTACAATTCAATGGTAGATTTAATTTTCTATATCTATTTTACATTGTCTATTTTTTTATATTCATATTCATTTTCCATCTTCTAAGACAATATATCACGACTCTTTGGAAAAATTTTTGGTTTACATGTTCACTCTTGTTGATTTTTTATTTATTCCTATGTTTTTTCACATTCATCTTGTGTATTTAATATTAGTCACTATTCAATTATTAAATACTATTTTATCATAAAACCCCATTCATTGGAAGAATTGATAAATACCTTGTGTATGGATTTTGATATATTTTTTGACTGTAGGACTGAAAAAAATGATAGATGAATCCTGAGGAAATGATACTAGGCCTGTGGGGTTCCTTTTTCCCATTGAAGGCATAGTATATCTATGGATGGAGGGAAATGTGGTTTTTGGAGAAAATTTGAAGCTCTGATGTAAGCTATATTGTGATGAGAGATTTATCTCACCATAGATCAACAGATTCATGAATGGATGGTGGAATTGACAATTCATAAGGAAACGTGGAATATGAACCATGGATTATGAAAAATACAGATCTACACTTAATGAATTTTGGGATTACATTCCATCTGGGACCCTCTTTGTGGATATAGAGAATTATCCAATGATAAATATCACACATCATCTCAATGGGTCACATTACTTATGATCCCTCACTTGAGTCATGATGAATCATTTAGAGTCTACTCAAACATGGATATAAGTAAAGGGTCTCTGACATGTCATGATCCCTTAAAAGGACACATACAAGAATAAATGGAATGAATAGTGGTATATAGAAATATATACAGGAAATTTAAATGTTCTTGAATAATATCTACATGCTATGTAATTTTCCTACTCACATTATATATAAGTATTTACATGTTTTTTTATAAAATATCATATGAGCATGTCCAGGATGATCAATAAATTCCATAAAGTCTAATTATAGATGTGTACTCTATTAGATATTTCTTAGATATCTTCATCTATTCAGTTAAAACCATTTTCTATTGAATCAGTTACCATTTTTCCTTTCCATAATGGGTACGTTGTGGAACTACGTCTTTATCAGAAGATTCGGATCCCTTATAGTTGTTGAGTCTCAGGAATATTTTGGGTTGTCCCACCATAAAAATGACGTATGATCTTTTATCAACATTATACCATAGGTGGGGTTTTCAGTATCAAAATTTCATCCTTGATAAGGGTGTCGATCCACCACCTTAAATACCATATCGGTAGGGCTTATTTTTTCATTGGTGTATGATCCCCAGTAATGCAAGGTGACCTAGATTATGTTCATAGAGTCCCTAATTTGTCTTGGGTGTGAACCCCATCTGTGTATTACTATCTTCTGTGAAAATTGATCTTTAATCAGTGTCTACCAATTATATAGACATATTATATGGGAGTCAATTGTGATTTCATAGATTTTTTAGCGGATTCTTAGTCTGTGAGTGGTGCCTCAGGTAGATTCCTATGGCTGGCAGCTGGTTGTGAGCACATAGTGGTGCAGTGTCCTTTATGATTATATATGGTTTTTTTCTATTATGAATTAACTGTTATATACTGTATTGATCTAATTATAACTTTTTTTCTACTTTAGTTTTTTAGGGATGTCCTACTATGTATTTTTATAGTCACCATTGCATAATAATTTTCCACAAGTGTTGTATTTTATTTAAGAGATTACCACGTTGATGATGTACTAGGGGTATGAATAGAAGGTGGAGATTTTTCTGAGAACAAAGGACTATAGTATTTTCTTGTAGATTTAATTTTATCATATTCTTATCTATTTGAGAAGGTTGAAATAATTACATTTTATTAATGGGCATGTATTTCACCCTTTATCCACTTTCTATACATTACTATCATACAGTGATTGTGGAATTAGGAATGTTATGATAAATTGGTTTCAATTGTTTTAATATTTATCATTTTAGGTTCTTAGAGATGTTTACATGTGTATAGGTATATTGGAATAATTAATTCCATTTTTTTGATATTCTTACTTAGCGATGGTCTCTCGCCCCGGCCCTATTATAGGCGGGCTTAGGGTAGTAATGGGTTTGACCATAATGGGTCGAGTGTTGAAATGACCTTCTATGGATGAAATTTTTTGAACGTGGGGATCTTGTAATTATATTCAATAGAATAATGATTCTACAAGTTTATCTAGAGAAAATATGTGGTAAGGGTATTTCTATAAATTAGCCTTAATAGTAGATCTAGCTCTAGAAAATACATACCTGGATATTTGGTGGATTATTTGTTGACCAGGGATGAAAAATAGAATTGTAGAAGTAAGATGAACACCGTGAGGCGTAAGAGTGGATGTGGTATGAGAAAAGTATGGAATCCATAATGTTGACACCATGGACATCATGAAGACACAATGAGATTTCATTGATCATAAAAGATTGAAAAATTCAATCCCCTTCATATCTACTCAAGAGAAGAGTCTTGTATATATATTGGGGCACCTCTATATAGAAGAGACTGAACAACATTGAATAGTACCCTTGATGATATTTTTTGACCATTATTCTATCATCCCATCTCAAATATGGATGGGATTTTAGAGGCTGTTGAGGAATATTTGTGATTGACAACATATTTTAACCCCTAGAGAGACATCTATACTATGTGTATCATCCAGGCCATGGAGGATATGTAGCTAGATTTCATGTCATACATTGGATATATGAGGTAGTACCCCTTATACATGGTGGAGTTTTCATAAAACAAAAACAACCATTACACTATTATTGTGGACCCATTAAAGGCATGGTATGGTTCACATTGTCAGTCAACACTACATTACAATGACCAAAGAGATTCTCCACAAAGGGGATTAGATATGGTGAGATCCCTGAAAGAGAAGTTTCATATCATCTAAGAGAAAATGATGACTACCCCAATCGAAAGAACATCCTATAATGCCTAATAATAGAGGCCTACGATGTTCACGGATGGAGACAATGTGTTCTTTAGGTTCTTACAAAGACTTGGGTTGGGGATATTTGATGTGGTGGAATGATATCTTTTATTTCATTATCCCATTACAAATACTACATAGATTTGGCAGGGTGGTAGACCATTTACCTCTACCCCTACAATTATATCAGGTACATGGCATATTCCACATGTCGTAGCAGATAAGGTATGTTCATTACATATCATATGATAATAACTGCGGTGAGATAGTCATTGATGGTAGGAATAAGTTTCACGTGTAATAGATGGTTATAGATGATGTTTTTTATATTATTTCCTATGGTCCAAATATTCATTTAGTATGTTTCTGGTTGTAGCATTAGAATCATCATAATAGAACCTGGGAAAAGGAGACCCATATGCATTCTCAGTACCAACATCTCTTTGTATATTTATTTTTTTGGTTTTTAGGGGTCATAAATCCTCATGATTTGGAGAATATAATTACTCTAATTTTCCAGGTATTACATTGGAATGGAATACAAAGTATTCTTACAAATAGGCATTGAGATGAGATGAGACTATGTGGCCCTATGGTCCTGAAATTAATGTTTAAAATATTCGTAATATATTGAATCTAAGCAACAATGAATATAATAAAAATTATGAATACCTATAAAATGGTTCCTTTAATAAAAAATATTATATTTCCACTATGTTTGTTTAATGGGGTTAATAATTAGATAAATATAACATTAGAGCGCATTATATGCGATGGTTGGGATCAAATGTGTGTGAATTTTTTAATAAATTAATTAAATAGAATTAGTTAATTTTTTAATTTTTCATTCACTATTGTTTGATATATCTCAAATCTAAGAAAAAATCTTAGGTATTTCTGCATAACCCTTGAGGTCATAGTGAGTAGTTAGAAAGTGCATTGATAAATACTATGAGGGATTAAGGATTTTCAACACAAATAGAATTCATAGATCTTACAAATGAAAGTGACATAAATTTTTTCTTTTTAAATAAACGATCATTCTAAAGGTATAATGTTGTTTTATTTATATTTATCTTGTATTTTTATTCAGGTGGAAAACATAAATTTATCAACTAATAACTTAATTAGAGAATAATGTTCAATGTGCATATAGGATAGATTATCTGAGATATGAGAAATTATTTGTACATTGAATTTTGATCTAGATGCTATTAATTAAAAAAGCAATAAATCATGATAAAAACAATCCTTTGAGAGGTTAGTTACTCACATTCTTGTGTGTCTCATTTCTTCACCAATTCTTCCTTCACCACTGGCCATTTCTTCAACCTGAATTTAAATAAATACTGGATAAACTATGATTGTTATGATTTTTCTTTTTTAAATTGATTATTATCATAGATCAATATTTATATATAAAATTGGGTCATATTGCAATGGAGTTAAACACTGATGAAGGTAGTTTGGGTTTAGTTATACAATCATTGTTTCTTCCTGTTATGAACTAGATAATTATAAGGAATGATGATAATATATTTCCAAGTGAATTGGATGGTTGGGTTATGTTGATCAGTTAAGGGGAGACTCTCTTAGAAAATACCACGATCTCTTTCATGATTAACTACTGGATCAAAGGTCATAGAATCATTTAATATGTGGGAGATAGCTCCATGGGTTATAGGAAATCCATATATATATAGAATTTAATCTACTTATATATATTGTGTGGGAACAAGGCTTTGGATACATAGATTACATAGAGTAGATAAATATCAAATTACATTTGACTCAAGTCAAACAACATGTGATCCAACATGGATATCAATGTTTCTTCTGGGAGAACAATGACAGGAACCCGTCTAGGAACATGAATATGAAAATAGACTTGTGATGGGAACATAAGTGGATCCCTATGCATTGAAAGGGCCATATTCACTTGGACTTGGTGTGGTGTGCATAGGGTTCGACACTTTGGATACTTGAACATGTTCATATGCACGGACGATGAGACATTTTCATAACCATATTCTGAATGGACACACCATGTGCACATCATGGCTCCTCTTAATGATGTATTGGTTCCCTTTCAACATAATCATCAACATGATTAGTTATGGTATGTTCACTAATTCTATTCCAGGATGGTTTAGTATGGAGTAAAGACAATGCACTGAATGTCTCACCCTTATGAGGAACATGATTCATTGAGAATGTTTTTGGAATACTTAAATGAAAAATGGAGTTTTATATTATATCATCATCATTCATAGGTGGGGTTCATGGTATTTTGTTACCATCACTATGTTGTAATTGATCACCAAGATAGTCAGTTAATAAATGTTGGGATGCAAGTATATCATAAGAAATTGGTAGTGATCGCCATCTCTATATTGTTTTATTCATACATAATATTTGTACATCAAATTAAAAGACATGATATGCATGGAATCTCAGAATGATTTCATATATTATGTTTAGCTCATAAGAGTCTTCTCATGAATGAGTGTTATATAGAACCTTCGAGTTCGAATCATTGTTTGGAAATATGGTAGTGATCTTAAATTGATATCACATTTCATCAATGAGTATATATAAATATTCATTTTATATATGTTGTTGACATAAATTTTTTTGGATATGATTAAAATTATTGATGTTATATGATTAATTATTTTATGGTGTCCAAATGGGTACTTTTGTACTAACAAAATCAATGAATTTTCTCACTTAGGTCATAACATAGGAACATGACCAACCTTTTCATGGATTCTTAGAGAGAAAAAGAATTGTGGAATCTACGTGAGATGGATAGACCATTTTTTGTTCATGTGGTTTCAATAATAGCATTCCCCTCATAAATTACATGTTGGATTTGTTTCCAGTTTCTTTCGGGGGGAAGGTATTTGTCCCTTTTGTTCCATCTCTTTTTTATACTCTTAAGATTGAATCATTGATAAATCAAAGCATTATTATTGGTTGTTTTACATGTCATAAATTTATGGGCTTGGATATGTATTCATTTGTCAATTTACATTTGTATAAGGCCTCCAAAATGTGTCATATGCCCACTCGGTGGTAGTTTCCATCCCTTGGCCTATTGGAGGATGGATTGGGGTGGTTGTGTTTCAAGGCTCTTTCTCACTAGTCATGATATAATTATCTTAAATATAATAAATTTTCCTGATTATGATGCAAAAAATCATTATCCACCCCTTTCTATCCCATTATGAAATTAAGCATCACTCGTATGTTCATGTGGACTACCAACACCAAGATTTTATGTTTGTATGGGTAACCATATGCACACAATGATGTGACTCATTTTTCATCATTGTTTTAAATAAAAAGTTAAAATTTTTATATAATTATTAAATATAACACTCATGATATATATTAAAAAATAATGAGATGATGGAATCAACATATAATATGAAGGAACACAACTAAATAAAAAAATCATGCGAGAAGAAATTGTTATCTCCAAGTAAAGTGATTTAAATACTTAATTGTTAATAAACGAGTGATAAGATGTAATTACTAAATAAATTATTTATGAAATATATTATTATAGTTCAATAATATATCTATAAAATATATATTTATTATAAATAATTCAAAACTCATATGAAAAATATGAGACTTCAGGTAAGGTTTTATACATCCATCTAAGGCTCTCTATTTCATGAGGTTTTGATTATGAGATTAACAATGAGGTAATGAATTTTTTTATTACAATCAAATTCCATTCTAGTATTTTCTATTCAATGTTATCATTGATATAAACTAAATTTTTTATCTCTGCCAAACCTCTTATATTTATTTCTCCCTTATTTAGTAAAATAAATCTCATTTATTATTTCCTTTCTTTTTTCAATAGTACTTTAATTGACAAATAACATGTATTTAGAGAATATTTGACCTTATTTTACACTTCGATCTTTGAAATATCACTTTCAGATATGTGATTTCAGAAAGAATTAAATTTTTTTACATATAAATATAATTCATAAAAATTATATTTTATATAAATTTTAATCTAATTGAATTTTTTAAAAAACTAATCCTTAAAGATGATTTCCGAACAAGTCATTTTAACTTTTTACAAGAGTTTCAAATTATATTTTATTATAATGTCTAAGACATGAAATGATTTTACTTTAATCGTACCCATATATTTCATTGATTATTCCTTTATATTTGTTCCTATTTATTTTCAAAAACCAATACTATTTAAAATATTCATATAATATTTAATAAATCACTTATCAATTTTATAATATGATTTTTAAATTTTTACAAATTTTTTTGAAATGAACATTAATTGTTATTTTTAAACTTTTTCATAATCCTTTTTGGTTTTCGTGATTAACTGTGTTTATTATACATTTATAATGTAAACATTGATGATTTAGATAATGTTTAAGATGATTCATTGAAATATTTTTTTCCCATTGATTAAATAACATGTGATTAGATCATTATGATACTCATTTCATTCTCATGTATTAATTGAATCATTAAAAGAAGTTTATGAAACATGATTATTTTAATTGGGTTATGATATATTTAAATAATTAATGGTTTATGATATTATTGATTATATATTTTGGGTTTTAATTATCTAAAAAATGGGTTGAGTATATACATCAAATACACCAGTGAATTTCGTTTATGTAATGAGATAAATTTGGTAAATAAGATGATGTTCTTGTCACATTGTGATATAGATGTAGTTATTCAAGATCAACTATTATATTGAAACCATGTGGATATGAATTAACCTCTATAATATGGGTAGCTTTTGTTGTTTCCTGATACAATATGATATTACAATATTAGTATTTAACCTTGACATATTATATGGGTTCTATGGACATGATTACGCGACACTCTTATGACATTATGTTATGTCAAAAATTTAAAATCATGGATAATTATTGAATTTTTAAAATTTCCTAATAAAATTTTATACTATTGAATTGTTAATTAACTCAGTATTATTACCTATTAAATTGTGGGTATAATTTTCTATTATTAATCTCATGCTATTATATGCTTAAGATCAGTTAATGTTTACATATGTTCATTCATTGACGACTTATATATTTATCCTCATTATTAAATTGATCTCACAAAATATTATGTTACAATATACCACTTGTTATCGAGAAGGAAACAATGTAAGATGATTCTTGAAGAGTAATTTATGTATTTAATGTTATAATAGATGATGAATATTATACTTAATTTTTTTTTCAATTTATCTTATCACTATGTAAATAAAATATTTACAGTTATCCGGAATGAATTTTTTTATAATTGTTGAATATTCATCATAATAGATGTAATATCAATTTATTTAATGCTTGTATCTCCTAAAAATGACATGTCACTAAGATAATGATGACTTTTATGAGAATCATAAATTGATTGTAGATGAGGGATAACATGTTAGATATTTTTATTGTTGAATAAATTAAATAATTTTCATGAAATATAATTATATTTGGTATATAATACTACATTATATGTATATAGAACATGAAAAAATGTCAATTATAAACTTATGAAACGTCTACATAAGATGATTTTCCTCTATAAAAACACATTTTGGTATAACAGATGCAGATTATGGTTCAAATCAAAATAATGAAAAATATTAAATTGATACACTATGATCAATGAGCAATGATGAGTTTAAATTAATCCAATATTGATAAGTATCTCATTAATTTTATTCATTAATTTTATATTATACCATTTATATAATTTATTTGAGTAAATCATAACACTTGAGGGATCATTGAATTTTTATTGGTGTGATTAAAATAATACAGGAGATTTTATAAATTATTAAATAACAAAATTTTAACCAAAGACCAAAATGAATACTTTGAGTCATATATATAAAATTAAAAATTTAGAAGTGAATATATTTTTCCGTAAACACCCAAAAATAATGTTATGAGAAAAAACTATAGTTTTATTGATATAAAGATGACTATGCTATCAGAACCTATCATGTGATGATTCTTTTCCAGATATTCCACTATAGATGAGGCAAACAAAGAATTTTTTACATTAATTTTTTACACACCGCATAAATATAAATATTTAGTGTATTCATATAATATATATATATATATTTATATATTTTCATTAAATCACTTCAAAAAATATCAAAATCATATTCTGACATAATAAGAATCATATAAATACCCTTCATTCATCATTTCCTTATAATATCATGAAAGAAAAAATAGCGGGTGACATCTGATTCCAAATAAGGCCACATATTGTATATATAATTTAGTGATCATAAGTGAACATATAATAAGAATATGATAATGACAAAGTGATCAATGTTTAAAAAATTCATCCCCATTTTATCAAATTCCTTTAATCATTATTCATGTAATAATGATATTTATAAAATTATTAAGTAATAAGATTGTGTAATCATCAAAAATAAATACTAATCCATTATAACATATCATAAGAAAAAGGAAAAGGTTTCTAGAATACACTTATGAATAGAAAATCATTTCCATAATCAATAATAAAATGGTATTCAATCATTTTGGTTTGAATTCTCTCCCCTGATCTATAACATCATTTGAAAATTTTATCTCCCATGATTATGATAATGGACAGAGTCCCTTAAAGATCATAGTGCTAATCTATTTCCATCATATATTATCCCATTATATATCAATATTTACCAAATTCATTGTCACCAAATTTAAAATGAATAAAATATATATGTGGTCTCATGATCGTAAAATTATTCATCATTTTAATATAGTATATCACATGTAATGGAAATGAAATTCATAGAAATTTCATCATTTAAAAAAATTAAATGATAATTTAATTAAATCATGCCAATAAAACATATTTAACGTAATCATTATTTAAACATTTTTTATAATAATACATAGATAGATATAATTTTCATAGAATCATAAGATCATATCCCCAATGAAGATTAAAAATCCAAAAATGATTTAGAGATATATAAATATTAACAGATGAAGGGCATTAGAATTTATCTTTGAAAATTAAAAAAAATACATTTTGCATTCATAATCAACAAAAAAAAATTCTGAGATAGTATGGAAATATATATTATTTGAAATTAAACATTGAAACATTTAAATTAACCTTAAAAAATAGTTTTGGTTCTTGAAAAATTATTCATTCTGTAAATGTTAAAAACTTAATTCCTTTTATAGTATTCATATAAATAGATAAATTCCTACATGAAAAACATAATAACATGATTTATTAAAAATAAGTAAAATAATGGAAAATATTGTCAATAGTTTTTTTAAATAATTATTTAATCAAATTAATTTACAATATTGACACGAATTTAATGGATATAAAACTGGAGGAAAACATTCCCACACAAAAAAATGAAATACGGTCTTATTTTGTTGAAATATTTAGTAGATATTTAAATTAAAGAAGTGATGAAAATGAAATTAATGAATAATGAACATAGAAAAACTATAATATTATAGAATATATTTGTAATATTGGATAAATATCATACAATTTTCATAATGTAAATTTAATAAAAAATACTTCTGATTAGAAATTGAGATCACAACAGAAACCCTTACCTAATGTCTTGTCCTAAATTTTTTTTAAAAGATCATATAAATGAAATATATATTTATCCTAAAAATAGTATAGAAAAATATATATAAACATGTTACTATTATTCAATACCACTAAAATTAAAATTTCTATTTTATTATAAAATGTTTATTTAAATCATTATTCTAGTGAATACTTATTGATTTTCTCGGCATTGTTTGATTCAATAGTTCTATTGCAATCAACATGGTCATAGTTTTATCATCTAGAGAATATTAATTATTCCACAAGTATAATATTTTTTCATATTATAAATTTTTCATTCATTAAATAAAATTATAAAAAATTAATTACATCATATTTGAGAGATAATAGTTTGTACGTACGCATGATTAATGTTTTCAATTTTCAATAGATATATAAAATTAATGTTCTATATTAATTAATCATTATAAAATAAAAATAATATCATTTATATATGAAATAAATTAACATGAAGTGTTATTTAGGGAGTAAAGAAAAAAATAACATCACTTTGGTATGTGGTAGTCGACACGTATCACGACCGACATTATCATTTCCTATTTAATTGGAACGAGATGGAAAAAGGATATACCAATTAGATGAAAATTTATCATTATATTTAATTTTTTTATTCAATAATGTTATATTAATTTTAAAAAATTTGAATTATTATTTTTAATAAATGATTATGAAAGATAAAAATAATAATATATACCTCTTATTAAGGTATCCTTATTTGAAAAAGCATTAAGTCCTCTTTAATGGATCTTTTGGGAAGATGATCATCTAAAAGTAATGTGTAGGGTTATTTGTATATTTTATGTGTAATTCTTTAGTAGTGTAATTTCATAATGTATTTGTTGATATTATATTAAATAGTAACCCTTTTATTAGTTAATGGACTGACACTCTTGAAATATATAAAAACTATTAATTTAATAATGTCATATTCATGTAAGGGTGGCTAAAAAATATACATTATTCAAATATATAATACATTTTTATCCAAATAAACTAATACAAATATATTTATATAATTTTTTAGGTTATCATGACCTTTATATATATATATATAAAATATCCCCTAATTATCCTTCTTATTCTTTACTATAATAATGAATTATTATATCAATTACTCTATAATTAACAAAATGTTAATTATCTTCATTTATAGTGATTTATATGTCGATTTGTAATATAGAAACCATTTTTTATATAAAATTCATATATTTAATATAAATTCAATTTGATATTGATTTTTAAAATGAAATGAAATCCATTTTTTTGAAATTCTTTTTAATTATAAAATAGAATTTATTATTTTTATCCTCATGTAAAGAAATAGATAATTGTTGAAATATTTTTATTAATATATTATGTACCAATTTAATTAAAATTAATCATTAATAATAATTAATATAATTTATTATTATAAAATACACTAGGTTTTTTAAATTATTATTTATGAAAATATATATTTCTTCATTAAAAGACATTAATTTAAATTTGAAACCAACTGATAAAAAAATATTTAATTTCATACATTTATATGATATAATTTTTCATAATTTATTTTTTCTAATTAATACATTCAAATTTACTTTCTATGTGACATTAATCCCATTCAATAATTATATTTCAATATTATATCATGGAAGGTTTAATCTTAGTGTCATATGTAAAGAATGAAATCGAATAAATCAATCTTGTTAAAAGGTAAGTGTATCATAATATCTTGAGGAACTATATTTTACCCCTTATAATAATTTATCCTTAAAAATTATGTCACCCTAATACAAACAACTAATTAAACCTTTAACTCGTGACATCATTGGGTTTCCGTGTAGTTTTCTCAAATTTATGGTTTCACCAATAAACTTTTACCAAGTGAGTGGTCTTGTTAAGATGAAATTTCTATGAAAAATTTGAAATCCCATTTATTTATTCCTCATAATATTTATCATATTATAGTGGTACGACACTTATGTCATTTGAATGTGATGTATTGTGTACATGCATCCTTTAGAGAGATTGATGGAAAATGTCATGAACATGACAAATATTCAATAAAACTACAATGAGATAAGTGACGATATCGAAATGAAAATTAATATCAAAGGGGAAAATATATCTAGGGAATAGATTTAACATCTATAAAATTTTCACAACCTTCTTCTATAGAGATATTAAAAGGAAAAAAAATCACCAACATTGAACATGATATCTAACTAACCCTTATAAGAATAAAATTTATATATAATCTATATTTATAGATTTTTTATTGAATGTATATAAATAATTGTTTCATAATCCATTAAACTATGTATATTTCATATGATGTTTATAAATTATTTTAACCATCTTCCACAATTATTCTTTTTAATATAAACAATATATTTAAAGCATTTCAATGTGAACATATATTTTATCCACATTAATAATATTTTAAGAAACATCCTCGATATTCATTATAGATATAAGTTAAAAAAAATATTATTTTCATTGATTAATAGACTATTTTATTTTAAATGCTTTCATGTTTTTAATGTTAATTTTTATTACAAAATTTAATATCCCAATTAATCTACGAGTGTTCCTTGTAAATGTTTTTTTCTTTATCTTAGGTATTATATAAATGATACCATACACCTTATATAACATTATCGATTATTAAAATCTATTTGACATCAATGGTTTAATCGAGAATCCTTTTTTATTTCATTATCATACACTTGTATATGTGTGATTTTTTCCAGTGGTTTTCCTTTAATATTTCTTTATTTTAGATTATTTTTTTATGGTTGAACAAAAATAACATAAATACATAAGTTTATTGTAAATTTTATTCCAAACATATATCCTTTATATATAAAATGTATGTACCATCTTCCAAATTAACCTTTTTCAGTGGTATTTGGAATGAATTATGTGTAAATTTATTGTATAAAAAATAATATTCCCACTGTTGATCATGTAATGTGTATTTATTAAAAACTAAATAATTTCTTATCAGACCAAATCAAAATTATATAAGTCAAATTTTATTTCGTTAAAATTGTAATGATATATTTACGAAAACCATGTTGTACACAAATATATGATTTTTGTTATTTGATGGTTTCAGCTGAAATTATATATTCCTCAAATTCATAAGGATTTTTTTTCATCTAAATTGATATCACAATTTGTGGGGAGTGAGCCTATACAAAATTAGTGAATCTATATTTATCCTAGAATAATGTGTTTAGTAAAATATGAGGGGATCCTAAACAAATTTTTATAATGCTAGGTTTTTTAATCTGTTCATTATTATGATTCCATTATCTAATTTTAATATTCATTGATAATTACATATAACTAAGATATCATATATTTTCTTCATGATTCTATGATTTTGATTATCCATATTATTATATCATGTAATGCATCACATATCACATGTTTAAATTTAATATTATGTATATACATTTTAAGAATATGAAATCATCATTTCCAGTGGATAATATTCCCTATGTAATGAAAGAATGTATTATGTATTAATATCCTTGAATAGTATCATGGTCCATGATTTAATTTTAAATACTGAAGACCCTTTTTAATTTATTAGATTCTTTTGTATAATAGAATTTTTTATTGCATTAAAAAAAAGACATGATATTTACAAGTCATGGAATTATACTAACTCTCAGATCCTATAAAAATAAAGGTCCATGGATTGTAAATATAATATTTATATTGAAAAAATAGATCTGTATTAGGATAAATATTGATAGTTTTTGATTTTTTGGAATAATATCTTATAGGGTGGCTGCATGTGGTGCTTTAGCGATTCATAATGATTCATATGAAATCTTGTGCGAAAGTTATTATTGAGTGAAAAATTGACCAAAAATGGTGTTGATCTAAACTAAATTATAATCCATTGAACATGTTCTCAAAATATCCTTTGGGATTCAATGGCCTTATTATATGGACCATTTATCTGGGGATGATATATATTGTTAAAGATCAACTATGTAATAAAAAGGTGATAATGAATTACCCAAAACATCATAGTAAACATCAAATCCAGTTATTAGACATCATATCTTGGAACTCCATGAAATCAAATCACATCATTAATATATATCCTGGACTATTGGTCAGGGAAAAAATAATCCCCAATTATAATGAAATTATATAACTTCATAAGGTGACAGTCTTTAATAAACATAACATTAGGACATTTAGTTATTTTGAAGAGTCTAATGATAACACAGATGGTGATATTTTTTCATTAAAATTTTGTTATGGGAATGGTTATAATATACCCTTTTTATTATATCTATCTCCCTTAACTTACATGCCTTGAATTGAGACACATGCTCCAATATATCTATTTTCATTTCATCATAATATAAATAATAATTATTATTTATATACGTATTCATAATATCATGATTAATAGATACTGATGAATTATATGCTTTATCTAATACCTCTATAAAATATCTTTTTTCTGAACACATTATCTGGTCCTAAACTATTCCATTCCATCAAAATCACAGTAAAAAATGGAACATTTTATCCCTTATTTTTTTAGTTCCACGTCAACTCGTTGTTTATCCTCATGTAGATGGATGTTTTAACATTCATCTGTTAATTATATGATATATATTATTTCCTGATGATTTTGGGATCATTATTCTAAAAATTCATAATTATGGATATATTTTGATTCCTATTGTTTAAAATCATACATGGTCTATACGAAAAAGAGCTTGGGAACCATGTTCCCCATCCCAAAATAGTAATGTGTTTAGAATTCATTATCATTAAATAGCTTTAAAAATATTATATGGTGAATATTCAACACTTTCTATTTTAATATATATTTCCTAATTTTATGATATCATAATATATAAAATATTTAATTATGAGGAAAATTTCCCCATAAATTTATTAAAAATTAACAAAGACCAAATGCGTAAAATGCTTTAGCTAATATTTACCAACAATTTTTAATTCTTCTGATGTATAGGCTATCACTATATATTTCTATATAAATATTTACCCCATTATCATGAATAATTCATCACTATATATCAAAATACCCCTATAATATAGGGAATTGTTAATATATGTTCCATAACAAATAATTTATTTTTTTAATTTAATCATTCATCATATTCAACAGTCCAAAGGTACTAAGCACCATTCTGTGTCAAATTATCTATTGGATTTTATATCCATGATGATTCTTGATAATTGATTTATTAGTATCTATTAAATATAAGAAAAATACGGATCTATGTCCCCGTCGAATGTTTAGTAAATTTTTAAGTAAATTTTACATATTTTGGACCCACTGATATACCATCACTTTAAATTATATTACACAAAATGATTAATTTTATAGACATATTTCTATTTTTCTAAATTTTTAAAAAATATTCTCCTTCCCCAATGTCTTAAAGAAAATACTAAAATGATATTCATCCCATTCCTTCAAATTTCCATATATAAGAATATCATCTTTCAATAAAACAAAAAAACATATCGATGTTGTCCATATAGGTTCTATTCATTAAATCCTATATGATAGTTGCAGAATTGGGATGTCCAAATGGATAAACTATAATATCATAATTATCGTAACTCATTTTGAATACTGTATTTGGTAAATCCCCCTTCGTGACGTTAATTTTATGATATTAAGAATGAAGGTTGATCTTGGAAATATTTTATGATTGGTGTATTTTATTATACATTTCTGAAATTTAGGGTAAATGATTCTTTTTCTGGATAGTGACCTCATTTTATTCTAGATAATGAATAAAATAATATATTGAAAAATAAAAAATAAAAAAAACGGTTCACCCCAAAGTGATGCACTAGGTATTATGTATCACATATCAATATTCCCTTATATTCATATCATTATTTCCTATAACTAAATAATTATTATTATAAAATGAGACGTCAAAAAATATATTTAACCAGGCATGAAATCAATGGAAAACACAACATCATTATTATAGAGAATAAAATTTAATTATACTAGTAATACATCGTTATATTCTTAAACAAATAATCTTATATTAAATATTACCTTTCTCCCCAAAAATTTTAGTAAAATATAATCCATTAACATATATTAAATCGTATGTAATGGAAATAATTTATACTGGAATTTCATGTTCAACCACTCACATATATATGACCATATAATTATTTTGAATTTCAAATATGGCATTTGTTCCCTGGATATTGATGCTGTTTGTTTTTGAAGGGATTTAATCAATTAAATAATTCATGTAAAATATAACTAAATAACCAATAATAATACTTACCTGAAGAATGTTCATAAAAATTTCAACAATACATCACTATATATGGAATGGAGGATAAATGTTACTTACTAATGAAAATCTATTTTAGCGACTGATGTTTCCTAGGATCATTCTATGTATATGAGTTGTCCCATTTATTAGGACAATCAGTTTAATATTTTACAAGTTCACTATTCATAATACGTTGAACTATCAGTGGTAACATTTGATTAAGATTATTTTCCTTTATAAGTACCAAAAGTTTTCCTAAAACATTAATATATTTATTCCATTATTTTTTATGCATGGAATATAATCACAGTATATTAAGTTTTTATGTATATTTTTCATCCCGCATTTCATACACATATGAAATTTAATCTTCAATAATATATGGTCCTAATAAATTAAAAAACAATAAAAATCCATTTTTATTAGGTTCTTCAGTAAACTATACTTGCTTAAGGTTGTTAATCAAAAACCAAAAATCCATATTAAGCATAAAAACATGATTTTTTAGTATTGCATCTTTCCATTTTTTATATTCTTTCAGAATATCACCACATGATTTTCACACCCATTTTCACATTGGTTCCTATTATTTATAACCATTTCAGAAAATCAATATTTTTTTAAATATTAAAAATCAATAATTAGAGTAAACAATATTATGATTTTTAAAATAACATTAATGTTGTCCAAAATAAAGACACCTTTCTTCATCCAATGAATCATTATTCAGATCATATATTACTATGGAAAATCATTTTTTGTCATAGGTTATAGACTCTTACACATAATAATGTTTCATTTATAAAATTTCAATTAACAAAATTATATCCTATTAGTGTTTCTATAAATTTGTAAAATTGTTTTCCCCTCATGTTTTACGGAGTGGTGTTCATGTTTATACTCAACCATCTTTATTCAGGTTATTTTCCACTATGTTATTTTTTACCATAGTAATATACACTATTTAGTAACCATACAAGGATTCCATTTCATGGAAACTACACAAAATATACAAAACATAAAAAGTAGTATGTAATACTCGAACTAAACTAATTCACACGAAATTCACAAAAAATTTCTAAACCTAAATTCCTAATATTAATAAACGATTATTTGAATATAATTGAGATTATAATATAATTTCATGTATAATTAAGAAAAACTTTTATATGAATATTCCAAAAATTAAATAACAATAAACTAACCAGAACTGTAATTATATACTATTGTTGGTTACTAAATATATAAAAATATTATTTATTTAAACATCATTAATATCTCTCATAATGTTCTTACCATATAGCACACTTCTAAGAAATAACCCACATATAGAATTGTTCATATTCCAGGAAATGAAATCATAGAAAATTTTGCGATCAAATTCTCATTATGATAAAACATTAGAGATATCAACCACTGATAATATATGAGAATAAAAAATAATAGTATGATTACATAATCAAAAATTATAATATTGATACCCAATCATTAAATAATATTTAATAATTAATCAGAGAATATTCATTTGGTATCATATACATTATAAATTAGACTTCATAATCCTCAATAATATATCATAATCTATGAGAAAATATCATAAGAATAAGAAATGGGATTATGCAATATAGAAAAATCATTGAAAATGACCTCATCCACTAAGGTTCACTAAAAATACTATAATGTTGAACTGTATTCAATCCACATTCCATTATTTAATTACATGAGTTTAACCTCAAATAATATCATATATAATATAGTTCTATACAAATTTGGTTTGACGTCCTATTCAATTCAATATTTTCACATAACATATCAATATTTACCCAATTCATTTGATTCATATATAAATCAGGGACCACCCATCATATAAGCTATATAATAATTCTGTTTTATTTTTAAAATAAATTATTCATCATTTAATCATATTATAACCAATGGAATTGAAATTTATATAAATTACCTTTTTCATTTGATCATAGTATAAGCCACAAACTATTTCAATCCTGCTGAAGTTTTCAGTGGCCGTATAAAGAGATGTGATGCTGGTCTTCGGTCTGATGGTGTGGCGGGGAAAAAGGGGCTACAAAGGGGATGTTGGAAGGAGGTGGTCCTCCGCTGTGTCCTGGTGTTGGGTATTCAAAAGTGGACGCGATTCCGACAAGAGGTGTGAACCGGTTCTTTCTTGGTCATCGAGATGAAGAATCTGTTTCTCGTAACGGGATATTAAGGAATGGGGTGTTGGCTGTTGTTGAATCGAACCCTTGATTATTTGATGATCAGATTGCTTCTTGTAAGCACTACATCATTGGTCGACTAAGCTTGTATGTTGCAAATTTGTGGAAGCTTGATGATTTACGGAATCGCTTAAAGCAGATTTGGGGTTTTACAAACTGGCATATTGTCCTGCTAGGTATGAATTTCTTTCATCTTTACATTAGTTCAAATGAGAATAAACTGAGGGCCTAGAGTTATGGTTTCATTCATCTTAAGCATGGAATTATTAGATTCTAGAATTGGGATCCATGGATTGATCCCTTTCAGGCCAAGAACACAATTTATCAGTCCTGGATTCATGTGAAAGGACTGAACTGGGTCTTTTGGCATCCAGAAATTCTCTGGGATATTTCCATGGCTGTTGGAACTCCTCTTAAACTGGATAAAGAAACTAATACCGTGAGGTATGGTAATTTTTCTCGTATTTTGATTGAGTTTGACATGTCACTGCCTCTTGTTGAGACTGTTTATTTAATTTCTTGTGATTGTAAATTTGAACTGTGCATTGAATTTGAACACTTTCCTGGATTCTGTTTGAATTGCTTGACTATTGGGCACGTTAAGGATAAATTTCATACTGGTTTGAGGTGTTCGAACTGTAAGAAATATGGGCATCTTATTGAAAAATGTAAATTCAAACTGTCATATGTTGACACTTCTGGACCTAAACCAGTGGCTGCGAAACATGATTCTAATGATTGTGCGCCAGCTCCGACCTCTCCTATCAGAGGACCTTCACTACCTGGCTCTGGTAAAGGCAATGTGGAGGGAATTCCTCCTTCTTATGCTACCATTGTAGCTGGCAGAAATGACAAGGGTGCTGGTAATGGTTCTGCTCCCCTTTCTCCACTAATGGTTCAAGGGGATGAACCTATTAAATGGAGTGATGCAGTTAGTCATGACAATGAGGTGGCCATTTATCATGCTTTCTTTCTAGAGGATAAATATATGCCTAAAGGTAAGCTTGACTAAAATAATGAATTATTTTCTACTATTGGGAATCATTTGTCTTCTGGTATGATGTCTACCCCTGATTTAGAGGGTCTAAGGGGGGCCGATGTCCCCTATATTGATGTGGAATCTATGTTTGATGATGTCCAGCCTATTGTGGATCTGTCTAAGGACACTACTATTTAATTTGAGCCTGTAGAGGCCTCTACTGTGGTTGGCCTGGGTTTAGTGTAGCATCTACTGTGTGATTCTGCCCTGCAGTCTGTGTAGGTTCATGCTTCTTTTGGTTCTGCTGCTGCACCTGATGTGTTTCAGGAAAAACATATGCTGGTTAAATCTATTATTGTTGACATGGTTAAATCTCCTATTATTGACATGATTCCTGGAAATGCAGATATTGAGATCAAGGAGCATTATGCCACTCAGGTGAAGTCTTCTCCTAGTGGTGTCTTGCCTTGTGCAGATATGGTGGGTTCCCATTCTGGTTTGGCTTCATTACATGAGCCTTCAAATGAAGCTGTTACTGGTGGTTTTTCAGTGAAACCCAACTTCTTAACTATGCTGGATTCTATTAACTCTCTGGATTTTGACAAAGCCTACATGGATAGAAGGAGTCAAAAAAGTAAGAAATTGTTGTCTCCTATAGTGACTAATGACCCTGGACCTGAACAGGTTCCTTCTAAAGTGGTGCAGACTGATGAACATGTGTGGACTGGTGAGGTGCGGATGGAAGAGTCTCAAGATGTGCCTCTGCTGGTTAATGTGGATCACAAAGAGGGTGCAAGTGATGGTCTGGTGCCAATGATTAATGAAAGTGAGGACTGTCTGACTCTTAAACAGTGGCAACGGGGAAGGAACTCTAGAGGTAGTGACATGCCTCGTGGATGAAGTGATGGAAGAAAAGGATAGTTGTTTCATATGCTATTTTATTGTATTGATAGGGTTAATCCCTTGCTGTCCATTTCTCTTCCTATGTACTGTTTACATTTTTAATAATATTTTTGGGAGGCCATGAATCATTTCATGGTCTACTGTTTGCGGTATATATATAACATCTATGTAATTATAAGACAATATCCCAATTTTATTATAAAAATATTTAAAGGATGCAGACATTTTAGAAAAATAACTTAACGAGGGAATTTCATCATTCACATAAAAGAAAATGAACTCCCATTTATTATTGTATTATTTAAAATAAAAGATACTATTATATTAATAATAATATATTCATTAAAAATAAAAAAGGAAATTTATAGATGAATCATTAAATAAATTAATATTTATGATAGAAGCAAAATCAATTCATTCAATAAAGGTAAAAATAAATATCTCATCCACACTTTTGTTAAACAGTCAAATGTACCTCATATGAAAAATAAAACTATTATTGATATTAATAAAATTCAAAATAATTCAATTGACATGTATATTATGTTAAATAATAAATTTATTATTTGAGATAAAATTCATGAAAACATTTTTTATAACATGGACACGAATAAAAATATTCATCAAACATAGATGTAAAATGGTCATGTATTAATAAAATAATATTACCAATACTATTAATAACCAATGATAATAAAATTATGAGAAAACATGAAAACCCCTAAAAATTAGATTTAAAAAAAATAGATTGTTTTTTGGAGATAAATATAATTTAATTTCACTAAATAAAATTCATGAAAAAACAATCCTATAAAAATGTGAATGTTCTATAAATCCTTATATAAAGTCCCTTATAAATTTATATTCCATCAAAACTCCAATATTATAAAAATATATTTAATATATAAATATTCAGAATAATTATTCATTTACATCATTCAATATATAATTCGCAAATTTATTACAACTAGATTTCTTAAATAATTCTTCCTTAAAATAAGTATTAAAGTAAATCTTAATCCATTTTCCATATATATTTTGGATCAATGGTTAATTTTATTTCTCCTTTGTTCATGGTTTCATAATATTTAAATAATAATCATATATTATTTATAAATTTCATTCACTATATATATTTTGATACCATTTTTTAAAAATTTGGGATGAAAAATGATTTACATCTCTTCATACAGATACTAGTACATATATAATCACTTGTGATTATTTATATTCTTATTTGATGAAATAATAGAACAGAAAATAATAATTAAATATGACACAATAATTATTATATAATTAATATCAAAAATATTATATATATCTACCTATAGGATTTTCCTTGTATATTGTAAATTGGAAATTAATCATATCATTTTATAGAGGGGTAATCCATATGTACCCATGACAAATTATATCATTTTCCATTGGATTAGAAGGAGATATAAAATCATTATAACATTATTCTAAAATAAACATTAAATTTAAAAAACTTATTCAATAATTTAAGGTCTATTACATAACATTTGATGATGTTGATGATGAAATAAACATTAAAATGTTTATTAAGAATATATATATGATCCTCAATATCCCCCCATTGATAATCTCATTAATAGTTCTTGAAAAAAATTTCTTAAAAGACCATAGATTCATTGTAGTGGTTGAGAATGTTTGGAGATTATTTTAGTAGATATTTTTTCCCTATAAAAAGATCATATTTTTTGTAACAGAGACGATAATATGTGTTATTTTATAAATGAGGTGATTTTATCTCGTTAAAATACATCAAATACATAAATATAAAAAAGAAAAAAAATCAATCGGTGAATAAAAAAAATATCCCAGTTTGAAATGTATGATATGATTTTTTCTATATTAAACTACCCAATAGGTTTTAGAAACAATTTTTGTTAATATTCACCATCCTCACTATAGTTTGATGACTCATTAACATGTTTTACTAATACTGTGGAAATGAATTGTTACCAAAATTTCTACTAATAATGTACAAAAATGAAATTAGCCACATTCATAATTTTTGAAATGATAACTACAAATACTAAACCATTTTATTATCTTTAATTTATATTTTTGTAATGAAATTATTTTTAAATAATTATGTAAATGTAAATGAAATCCATCATTGGATAAATGAATATTGAAGCTTAAAATTCAATATTCTATTCTATTAAATGTATTAGATTAAAAAGTCTACTATTTATATTTGATAAAAACATAGAATGTCATCATGATTCACAATATATATACATGTGATCCATGTCAACCTGATTTTTATGCTACCTAGGCATAGTCCAGGAATTGTTAATCATACATGGTCTCTTGTGCTCTTGGTCCTATATAGTATAAACTCACAACTAATACGGTATGTGTAATCTAAGGAAACTGTTAGTGATCATGAATTGATCATTATCGTATATTATTAAGCTAGAGAAAGAGTGAATGTCATGGCCCACAGAACCTTTTCAAATTACTTGAGGCATAGTTCCTTTAATTAATTGAGACAAAAGGATATAAATTTAATTAATAAATACTCATCATTTTTATCACACATTACATTAATATATATTCAAAAATTACGGAAAGCCTCATATACTTTCCAATAAACATTCATTATGTCATATGATGGATTATATGAGACCACCTACATCTAATAGAGTACACACAAAACTAAAAAATCATATAATCTTTATCAATGATTTCCAATTACATTCATCCTCTATCAATGTAACATCCCAAGTAAGTAATTAATAACATATAATCTTATCTAGGTCTATTAATGAATTAGATAGTTTTTAGCGGCTTAAAATGAGAATAAATCTAATCTTATGCATGGAATACACTAATATTTTTAAAAGATTGTTTTACAGCCTTTTGATGGAAAGCCATTTTTAAATAAAACTTTTGAAAATTTTATAAGCTCTATTTTTCAAAATAAACATTATATTAATAATTGGTACATTGAAATTTACTTTGGATAAATTTTTGTTATTTTTCTGAACATGTTCATTTTTTAATGAATAGTGAAAAATACAGCATTTTATATCAAAACTATTTTTTCATCTAATTTAATTATATGGTTAGATTATCTTTTTTATTGATCATAAAGTGTAATTAGAATATATTTTTACCATCTAATACAATGGTGGTCATTATAATTAATTTATCTTTGGAATTGGGCATAAACAAGTGCGAAACTTTTAATAGATATTATTTCAAAAAAACCCGCTATTTGTTTTAACAACGGGAATTATTTAAATTAATTATTGCAATTTTTATTTTAGGAATTTGGGTAAATGGATTCCATATTTTTAATCATAAGTTCAAAATTATCTATATAATACTCTTTTGTTTTTGGACATTATGAATAGTAACGACGATAATTATCTTTAATTATCTTGATTAATTAGTAATCGGGTAGTTACAGATAAGAAAATAATATCATAATAATACAAAATGACCCCAAAAATGTGTCCTAATTCTACTGGTTGTGTCATGGCTGACCATGGGATTCCTTTTTCCAATCTTAGGGACCCCATGGAATCAGTTTTGGGTGAATGTGGCACTTTATCCTTTTATTTTTAAAGAAAGGAGGATATCACTAATGAATGTATAACCTAAGTAAAACATTTTTAATTTTGTATAAATAAATTATCTCTTTGACTATAAATAGTCATTGTAAAGATAAAAATATTTCCTACATCATAGTAATTTTGTATAATTTTTAGACATTAAATATAATAAATTATTTATGACATCATGATGATGCGTCGCTTACCTCATTAATTAATGATTTAAATAAAATGAAAAGATAATGTAAAATATAAGAATTACATGTGTCAAAGTCCTATTTGATTAGTATATTTAGAACCCATATCACCTTATCCATGAAATACATCAATGTGGGACCTTTGAAATTAGAAAATCATTTTAAATAATGTAACATTTCTTAACTTTCCAAGAGTGCCCTCCTCTCCTCTTATAAAAGGCCCCCACCTCTACTTCTATACCCACACTTCTCAAGCTTTTTCTCAACCAAGCTCTTCTCATTTTACCTCTAAAAATCCCTCTCTTAATCCTAGAAGACTTTAAATAGGAAGAATTCTCTTCAAGAAACCATTTTGGTTCAAACCATGAAGAGTAGCCCGATTAAAGGTAAAGTCTTCTCTAATGTTCTTTTGTTTTATTTTTCTTCTCCATCCCCCTAAAATTTTTTTATTCATTTATTTTGTAACCAAACCAGTATTTACAATTTAATAGGATTTTTTTATAAGAAGTATTTTAGCTGCACTTACACACACCTTCATCAAATGGTTAAAGAGCATATTGTTTCCGTGGATGGCGAATTTCTGCCTCACGAAACGATGATTGTTCAATATTCTTCTAAAACCATCAAAGGTGGAAATTATGATGACACTATATTTATATAAGATATATAATATGTTTATGTTTTCCTTAAGCTTCTGTATTTTTCATTCTTTTCATACTTTATTGTTTCCATTATGGGTAAACATGATATCTTCATTTTAGGAAGTGCGAGCTACCGCCCCCTCAAAGTTATTTGATTCATTAATGCCATATGTGGGATGTATAAAGGATGGAGTTAATGATATTATATATGATATTATACTGGAATTATTATATATCTTTATATCATTATGATTCCTTTTCATAAAATATGAAATAGAAATGAAAGCAGCGTTCATGCGTACGTACGGCTTACCGTCTCCAGGAATGGTGCATTTCATTTCTTACCACTAAATGTTATGTAATATTATAAATTAATGTATATTATGAATATATATTATATATATGATATGTACATCATGAATATAACTATGGATATAATGGATACATGAAAAAAAATTTAATTATAAAGAGTTTATTTTTGACTCAAGTACTAATGATCGACAAAACAACAATTATTAACTTAAATAATTACATTGTGTTCATAACATAGTAATAAGTGATATAAAAGGAATAATGAACTTCAAAAAGGTTCTTATGAAAGTAGAAATTAACTCAAGTTTATTATTTAGGACGTTAAATAACAATCGGGTCAAGTCAGACCCGAGGTAAGGGACTTCGTCTCAATCTCCTATCATTGAGGCATATTATGTTTTATAAACAACATTCTCTTATACGGTGTATAAACCCCTATGAATTTTACGTTTACTCAAAAGGAATCTTTTTATATTAATCTTTTACTAAACAACAAAAGGGAATGTTTTTTTTATCATACATATGCGGTGAAAATTACTTCACTGCTGCCGTGGCCATAATTTGAGCTTCGACTTCCTCTACAAGCCATAACATTTTTTTTAAATGATAAATAAATACCATGTTTTACTTTCTTTTATTTTGGTATTGAAAATGGTTTTCATAATGTTTTTATATCAATGTGATGTATTGATATCTTGTGATTGAAAAGTTGAAATGTTATGTTTCCTTTATGCATGTTTTCTGTGATACAATTGTGTTATGGTTCTTGGGCATTGTTATGAAGACGGGTGGTTCTGTGATAAACTAAGGGTGCGTGAGCCCGATATAGCTCTCCAATGCATTGGGTAATATAAAGTGGTTAAGCATTAAGGTTTCTCCAAAGATATTTAGGGAATATACAACGATGGGTATTCCAAACGTAACCATGAGGGTTTCTCCCTATGTAAGAATGTTATGAATTCCTCAAGTTACCTTTATGTATTATGATTTCTATGATTTATTCATGATTTGATGAGGTATGTTAAAATGATTATGTTTTATGAGTAATTATGATTTCATACATGGACTGATGTTTTCATTTCGTACATTTATATCCCTTACTGAGCTTTTTATGCTCATCCCATGTTTTTGAAATATTTTTCACAAGTCAAGGGAATGGTAAATGATGTGATGATAGGGTCAAGGAAGTGTCATGAATGAATCCATGTTTTGTTTTAAATATGTTTCCATTGATGGGAAAAAATTAATAATAATTTTTATGTTTCCACTTTGATTAAATGTGGAATGTAATGCTTGATTTATGATCTAATTCTTTAAAACTCTAAACCTGAAATGATCCTCAACGTGTATTCTTGAGGTAACTCAAGATTAAGTAATGTTTAAGAATGGGGCCTTATAGTTGGTATCAGAGGTCGATTTAGATTACTTTAAGAGTTATAATTTTATTAAATTATTATCCTAAAATATTTTTTTATGGTCAAATTGAAATGATATAGCATTTGAAGATTACCATGTTCCTTCATCTAAGACATGTTTGTTCAGAATGTATTTCTGTGGAGGAAACAGGGAAGCAGTGCTAGGAAGGCATATAGAAGGAACTAACCTTCCAAATCAGCATCCTGAGATGGTCGGAATTGGAACTGAACAGTTTTTTGCAGTAATGACACAGTTGACTCAAGTGATAAATGCTGTTGGTATCCATGCACGAGATTATACAGATCAACCACAGAGTAACATGTCAGTGGTGTAACATTTCATGAGGCAACATGCCCCATCATTCAGAGGATCATCTGACCCCGTTCTAGCTGAAGGGTGGATTAAAGCACTGCAGAAGATTTTTTATGTCATGTGGTGTTCAGACAATCAAAAGTTTAGTCTTTCAATTTACATTTTGGATGTTGAAGCAGATCTGTGGTGGTCGATTCTTAAAAATATTAGGGATACTGATGAGGTTGATGCTCTCGACTGGGATGAAATAAAAGTTGTGTTTCCATAGAAGTATTTTCCTAAGGATGTTAGACTTAAGATGGGAAAAAAATTCCTAGAATTGAGGTAAGATTAAGACTCAGTGGATGCCTATGAAGAAAGGCTCACTCTATTAGAAAGGTATGCTCCAAATTTTATCTGAGACGTTGATAGTAAAATCAACCGTTTTAACACAGGATTAAAGCCAAAATATCGAAGGGATTTAGGTTATTGTGAGTTAAAAAGTTATGAAATTCTTGTTCGATGTGTTGAGAAGGTGGAAATGGAGTTTTACTATGTTCAAGTGTTCTATAACAACAAGTAGAATAAGAGACCGAGGTTGGAGGAGAAAATAAATAATTCTTCAAAAAGGTCTGAAGGTAAGAAAACTAAGTTTCCAGTTTGTGATAAATTTGGTAAAAGGCATGCTGGGGAATGTCTTCTGAATTCTGTAATATGCTACCGATGTGGTAAGATGGGACATAAGGCTCGTGATTGCACTGAAAAATATTAGGGTGATGGTAATACCAAATTTGATTTACAGTTAGTGAAATTTTTTAAGTGCAATGAAATGGGTCACTATGAAAACGAGTGTCCAAAAAAGAGCTCGAGTGGTGGGAAGCAGTTAGACTACAAGCATAAAGGTGTGGTGAAATCCATTGGAACTACTTTAGCATATGTTGGGCCATCAAATGAAGTGGTATCATGTATATTTTTTTTTTCAGATTATTCCAGTGTGGTGTTTGATTCGGGGTCTACACATTCTTTCATATCTGAAAACTTTTCTAGTAAAATGGTAATACCATCTGAAGAAATGACTGTTGAACTTGTGGTAAAAACACCTAGGGGAAATTATGAGGCAAAAGGAATTTATAATAATCTTCTTACCCTTATCGGTGGAAAAAACCTACTTGAAAACGTTATTGTTTTACCTCTAGTAGAGTTTGATGTTGTCCTGGGTATGGATTGGCTCTCTATTTACCATGCTAAGATTGAATGTAGAGCTAAAAAAGTTTCTTTTCAGAAAGACTTTCAGTTTCTATAAAAAAATGAACCCTTAATATTGATAACATATCAAGAGGATGAGAAAATTATAAAATATGGAGATGAATATTACCTTGCACATATTGTTGAAAATAAGGGAACTGTTCAGATTAATGATGTGCCAGTGGTATATGAGTATCATGATGTTTATATTGATGAGTTTCCTAGAATAATACCTAACTAGGAAGTAGAATTTACTTTCTACTTAGATCCCAATGCTAAGCCAATTTCAAAACCCCCTTATCAAATGTCTCAAATTGAACTTTTAGAGTTGAAGGAGAAATTGAAAGATTTATTAGTGAAAGTTTTCATTCGACCTAGCATATCACCATGGGGTGCTCCAGTTTTATTTGTTAAAAAGAAAGATGGTTCAATAAGAATTTGCATTGATTATAGAGCCTTGAATAACATCACTATTAAGAATAAATATCATTTGCCTCATATCGATGATTTGTTTGATCAGCTCCAGAGAGCTCAGTATTTTTCAAATATTGACACGAGATCGAGGTACCATCAGTTGAAGGTAAAGGAAGATGATATTCCAAATACCACGTTCCGTACACGATATGGCCATTATGAATTTGTATTTATGCTTTTTGGGGTAACCAATTCACCTGTTGTATTCATGGACCTTATGAATAGAATTATCCATGAGTACTTGGATAAGATTTTTGTTGTTTTCATTGAAGATAATATGTTGTTTTCTAAAAATAAATAGGAGCATGAAAGACATTTAAGGGTTATTTTGCAAACCATAAAATAAAAGAAATTGTATGGGAAATTCAGAAAGTGTGAGTTTTGGTTGCAACAAATTTCTTTCATTGGTCACATTTTTTCTAAAGATGGGATAAATGTTGATCCGACAAAAAAATGGTTGTGGAAGAATGGCCAAGACCCACAAATGTAACTGAGATTAATAGTTTTCTGGGTTTGGTAGGATATTACCAAAAGTTTGTTAGAAATTTTTCAAGGTTATCTAGTTTAATGACTAAGCTAACTTAGAAGGGTGTTAAGGTTATCTGGACAAAATAATGTGATGATTGTTTTCAAGAATTTAACAAGAAGATTGGTGCATGCTCCAGTTTTGGCACTACCTTCCAGGAATGGGGAGTTTGTTATCTACAGTGATTCTTCATTGAAAGGACATTGTTGTGTCCTAATGCAGAATAATAATGTAATTGCTTATGCTTCACGTCAGTTGAAAACTCATGAGGTAAATTTCCCTACACATGATTTGGAATTAACTGTTGTTGTTTTCGCTTTTAAAATTTGGAGGCATCATTTGTATGGAGTAAAGTGTGGAATATATATCGACCAAATATGTTTAATGTATATATTCCCTCAGAATGAATTGAACATGAGACAGAGGAGATGGCTAGAATTAATCAAGGATTATGATTGTATAATTCATTACCATCCGTGAAAATAAAATAAAGTGGATGATACTTTGAGTCAAAAAAGTAATGCTTTATTAATAATGATGTGTTTGGAATGTGATCCTTTGGTTATGGATTTGATGAAATTTGGCATAGATGTTGTTGATATAGGATGTCCCTCTGTTTTGATTCAGGTATCATTGAAATCTTCTCTATCAGGTAGAATTAAGCAAACACAAAAGCAAGACAACGAGTTGTAGAAAAAGGTAGAGCTGGTTCAGAAGTGTAAGTTTCCTGAATTCAACATTGATAATGATTTTGTTTTGAGAATTGGGAAGAGATTGTGTGTTCCGTGTGATTCACTATTGAAGAGATAGTTATTATGTGAAGATCTTAGTTCTCCATTTTCTGTTCATCTGGGTAGTACTAAGATGTATAGAGATCTTCGGAAGTATTACTGGTGGGACGGAATGAAAATAGACATTTCTGATTTTACTGTGAAGTGTTTGACTTGTCAACAGGTTAATGTAGAGTGACAGATACTGAAAGGGATGCTTCATCCTTTACCAGTGCTAGAGTGGAAATGGGAGAATATATCTATGGACATTGTTGTGGGATTGCCAAAAACACCTCGAGGTAATAAAGAAATCTTGGTTATTATTGATCACTTGACTAAATCGGCTCATTTCCTGGATATATGAGATACTTTTTCTCTAGATCAACATTCCCATTTGTATCTTAAAGAGATATTCTGGTTACATGTATTTCCTCTCTCCATTGTATCTGACCGTGATCCCAGGTTCACTTCTAACTTTTGGAAAGTCCTTTAGAAGTCGTTGGGTACTGAATTAAATTTTAGTATAGTTTTTCATCCTCAATTATATGGGTAGTCAGAACGAAGGATTCAGACATTAGAGGATATTCTACATTCTTGTTTGATGGATTATCAGGGACGTTGGGACCAACATATTTCATTGGTTGTGTTTTCTTATAATAACATTTTTCATTCCAGTATACAGATGGATCCATTTGTGGCATTATACGGGAAGCGGTGTCGAACTCCAGCTTTCTGGGATGAAGTGGGTGAAAGGAAGTTAATGGGAACAAAATTTGTAGAAGAGTTGGCAGAAAAAGTTCAGCTGATACAAAAATACATGAGAATATCTCAGAGCAGGCAAAAGAGTTATGCAGACAACAAGAGGAAGGATCTATTTTTTGAGGTAGGCGATCATGTTTTTTCTCAAAGTTTCACCATAGAAAATTCTGATGAGATTTGGTAAGAAAGGAAAGTTGAGTCCAAGGTTCATTTTACCATATGAAATTCTCGGGAGAGTTGGATCAGTTTCATACCGACTATCTTTACCTCCAAGTTTATCTCAGGTACAAAATGTTTTTCATGTTTCAATGTTAATGAAGTACATGCCAGATCCATCTCATGTTTTGAGTCAAGACGTAGTTCAGTTGGAGGAGAATCTATCTTATTAGGAACAACTGGTCCAGATTCTTGTCCACGGGGAGAATGTGTTACGGAATAAGGTGATTCATCATGTAAAGGTTTTTTGAAAAAACCACCTGATTTAAGAGGCAACATGGGAATCTGAAAAGGCAATGAGGGGTAAATACCCCCACTTATTCAATAAGTAAATAAATTGCGGGGACACATTTTTCAAAAGGGGGGAAGTATGGAACATCCCAAGTATGTGATGAATAATATATATTTTTATCTATGTCTAATTATGAATTAGATAGTTTTTTAGAGGTTTAAAATGAGAATAAATCTAATCTTAAGCATGGAATACACTAATATTTTTAAAATATTGTTTTACTGCCTTTTGATGGAAAACTATTTTTAAATAAAACTTTGGAATATTTTATAATCCATATTTGTAAACATAAAAATATTCTTTATTATTGGGATATTGAAATTTACTTTGGATAAATTTTTGGTATTTTTCTGACCATGTTCATTTTTTAATGAATAGTGAAAAATACTGCATTTTACATCAAAAGTAATTTTTCATCTAATTTTATTATATGGATAGATTATATTTTAAATTTATCTTAAAGTGTAATTAGAATATATATTTACCATCTAATCCAACGGTGGTCATTATAATTAATTTAACATTGGAATTGGGCAAAAACAAGTGCCAAACTTTTCATAGATATTGTTTCAAAAAGACACGCTATTTGTTTTGACAATAAGAATTATTAAAATTATTAATTTCTATTTTTTTGTTTGTAATTATCTAAAATGGATTCAATATTTGGAATCATAAGGTCCAAATTATCTAATTAATACACTTTTGTTTATGGAAATTATGAATAGTAACGACGGTAATTATCTTTAATTATCTTGATTAATTAGTAATCAGGTAGTTAAGGATAATAAAATAATATCATAATAATAAACTAAATTACCCCAACATGTGTCCTAATGCTACTGTTTGTGTCATGTCCAACCATGGTATGCATTGTTCCAAACATAGGGACCCCATGGAATCACTTTTGGGTGAATGTGACACTTTATATTTTTATTTTCAAAGAAAGGAGTATATCCCTAAATAATGTATCACCTGAGTAAAACATTTTTAATTTTGTATAAATAAATTTTCTCTTGGTCTATAAATATAAATTGGAAAGATAATCCTATTTACTACATCATAGTATTTTTTAATAATTTTTAGACACTAAATAGATTAAATTATTTATGACATCATGATGATGCAGTGATTACCTCATTAATTTACAATTTTAATAAAATGAAATGATTATGTAAAATCTAAGACTAAAAATTGTCAAAGACCTTTTTTTTGAGTATATTTCGAACCCTTATCACCTTATACTAGAAATATATCATTTAGGGGCCTTTTAAATATGAAAATATTTTAAAAATAACGTAACATTTCTTAACTTTCCAAGAGTGCCCCTCCTCTCCTCTTATAAAAGGCCCCCACCTCTACCTCCTTACCCACACATCTCAAGACATTGGCTCGGCCAAGACCTGCTCCTTTTATCTCTACCCATCCCTCTATTCATCCTATAAGCCATAACTTAGTCCGAAAGGTCTTCAAGAAACCATTTTGGATCAAACCAAGAAGAGTTACTCGATTTAAAGGTAAAGTCTTCTCTAATGTTCTTTTGTTTTATTTTGCTTCTCCAACCCCCTAAAATATTTTTATTTATTTCATTTGTAACAGAACCAGTATCTTAAATATAATATGATGTTTTTATAAGATGTATTAGAGCTACACCAACACAGAACTTCATCTAATGGTTAAAGAGCATACTGTTTCCGTGGATGGAAAATTTATGCCTCACAAAACGATGATTGTTCAATATTCATCTAACACCCTAAATGGTGGGCATTAAGAAGAAAATATATTTATATATGATATATAATATTTTTATGCTATCCTTATGCTTATGTATTTTTCATTTTTGGCATACTTTTATGGTTTCCATTATTGGTAAATGTGATATCTTCATTTTAGGATGTGCGGACTACCTCCCCCTCAAAGTGTTTTGATTCGTTAATGACATGTGTGGGATGTATAAAGGATGGAGTTAATGATATTATATATGATATTATACTATAATTATAATATACCTTTATATCATTATGATTCCATTCCATAAAATATAAAATAGAAATGAAAGTAGTGTTCATGCGTACGTACGGCTTACCGTCTCCATGAACGGTGAATTTCATTTCATACCTCTAAATGTTATGTAATATTATATATGCATGTATTTACAGGATATATATTATATATATGATATATTCATCATGAATATAACTCTGGATATAATGGATACATGAACAACTTTTAATTATAATGAGTTTATCTTTGACTCAAGTACCAATGATCTATAAAACGACCATTATTAACTTAAATAATTACATAATGTTCATAACATTGTAATAAGTGATATAAAAGGAGTAATGAAATTGAAAAATATTTTTAATAAATTAGAAATTAAGTCATGTTTATTATTCAAGATGTTAATGAACGATCAAGTCAAGTCGGACCTGAGGTAAGGGAATTTGTCTCAATCTCCTTTCATTGAGACATATTATGTTTTTTACACACAACTTTCTTTTATACGGTGTATAAAACCATTTTACTTTTATGTTTACTCAAAAGGAATCTTTTTATACAAAGCATTTACTAAATATAAAAAGGGAATGTTTTTTTCGTACGTATGCGGCGACAATGACTTCATCGCCGCCGTGACCATTATTTGAGCTTCGGCTTCCTCTATAAGCCATAACCTTTTTTTAAAATGAAAAATAAATACCATGTTTTAATTTTCTTTTATTTTGGTATTTAAAATGGTTTTCATAATGTTTTTATATCAGTGTGTAGTATTGATATCTTGTGATTGAAAAGTGGAAATGTTATGTTTCCTTTATGCATGTTTTATGTGATACGATTATGTTATGTTTCGTGGGAGTTGTTATGAAGACGGGTGGTTCCGTGATAAAATAAGGGTGGGTGAGCCCGATATAGCTCTCCAATTCATTGGGTAACACGAAGGGGTTAAACATTAAGGTTTTTTCGAAGATATTTAGGGAATATACTATGATTGGTATTCCTAATGAAACCATGGGGTTTACTCCCTACGTAAGTATAAGACCCCAGCCTTAAACCTTACTTAATCTTGAGTTAATACAAGATTACACATTGAGGATATTTTCAGGTTTAGTGTTTTATAGAATTAGATCGTAATCATGCATTACATTCCACATTTAAACAAAGTGGTTACATAAAATATAGTATTCGTTTTTTCCCAATAACGGAAAAATATTTAAAATAAAACATGGATTATTTCTTGACACTTCCTTGACACTATCATCATATCATGTACCTTTCCCTTGACCTGTGAAAAATTTTTCAAAAAAACATGAGATAAGCATAAAAAGATCATTAAGGGATATAAAAATATATGGAAAGGAAATTTGAGTACATGTACACATAAAATCAATGAAATCATACTTTACTCATAAAACATAAGCACTTTAACATATCTCATCAAATCATGAATAAATCATAGAAATCGTAAGACATAAATGTAACTTGGGGCATTCATAACATTCTTACATTGGGAGTAACCCTCTTGGTTACATTTTAAATACCCACCATAGTATATTCCCTAAATATCTTCAGAGAAACCTTAACATTTCACTCCTTCATGTTACCCAATCCATTGGAGAGCTATATCAGGCTCACCCGCCCTTAGTTTATCACATAACCACCCATCTTTATAACAATTCCCAAGAACCATAACATAATCGTATCGCATAAAACATGCATAAAGGAAACATAACATTTCCACTTTTCAATCACAAGATATCAATAAAACACATTGATATAAAAACATTATGAAAACCATTTTCAATACCAAAATAAATGAAATGTAAAACATGGTATTTATTTTTCTTTTAAAAAGAAAGTATGGCTTGTAGAGGAAGCTGAAACTCAAATAATGGTCACAGCGGCGGAGAAGTCGCTGTCGCCGCATACGTATGACAAAAACATTCCATTTTTTCGTTTAGTAAACGCTTCGTATGAAAAAGATTACTATTGAAAAAAATGTAAAATTCAAAGGGTTTTATACACCATATAAAATAAAGTTGTGAATAAAACAAAATATGCCTCAATGAATAGAGATTGAGACGAAGTCCCATACAAAGACGGTATCCTTGGATTAAGGATAAATCAATTACATAATTATGTGTGACAAATGAATACACAAAATATAAGTGGATATTAAGTGTAAAGCAGTAAGAGGTTATTCACAAATATTCATAGAACGACATATTCAAGGAGTACAAGTTTATCCCAAAGAATCAAATTTGGGTTAAGAAGTTCCCTTGCAAAAGTTTGACAGCCTAACGGCGTCACTAAAAAATTTAGAAAATGAATTGATGAGAGACAAGAAGGGTATCTCATCACATGGACATAAAATATAAATCAATAAGGATATAGGAGAACATATCCCAACATAATAGTATGTGAATTAGAAGACATAACAAAAAAAGTATTTTAAAAAGAGGAGGGTGAAAGGTTCCCTTACCGACATGGGTATCTTTCGAGACATGCACCCCGTGAAGGAAGGACAAAAAAACATTGATGTAAATACTCATGAATGAATGTATATTACACAATGAGTAAAATAATGGGCAGTACAAACACCACTCAATGGAAATTGTGGCAAATTTAGTAAAAATCTCATGGGAATAAAAGTGAGATGAAAAATCCCTTACGAAAACTCGGCAGCATAACGGCACCACTTAAAACATCCAAAATGTATTGATGAGAGAAAATAGGGTCTCTAATAATATTAAAATAATGATTATAGAAATATGAATATAAAATAACATCCCCCAACATAACAAAGAGTAGCTTAAAACAATTGACATAAAGGAGAGTACTTAAAAAGTATGAGAGAGGTTAGATATCTTACGAAAATTCGGTAGCCTAACGGCGCCACTCAAAACTTCCAAAATGGATGGATGAGATAGAATATGGTCTCTCATCATATTAACATAAACATTCCAGTAAGTTTAATATAAAATAAAATCCCAATAACAAGGAAGTGAGCTTTAAAAGGAATGATATAAAAGAGTGTACTTAAAAAGAAAGACAAGAGTAGAATCCCTTACCTCAAGTCCGACTTGTTTGTTCGTTTCATTAAATTCCTGAATAATAAACATTGGTCAATTTATAATTTCCTAAGGAACTCCTTTAAATATTATTATTCACTTAATTTTACATATTATAATGTTATAATAATTGTTTAATAATGTTAGTTCATATCAGACGTTTTTGCCGATGTTTGGTACATGAGTCAAAAGTTGAACTTGTTGGAAAATAATTTTCCATGTAGTAATTGGTAGATCATATCCAAAATAGTATTGATGTTTTAAATATCATATATATCCAGTATATTTCATTTTATACAATTCCATAGCATTTGGAGATAAAAATTAAAATCACCGTTCATGGAGACGGTAGGTCGTACGTACGCATGAACGCTACTTTCATTTTTTGTCATATTAATGAAATTAAAACAAAATGAGATATATATATATATGTGTGTGTGTGCCTGTTATAATTCCACAATGATATCCATAATTTAGATTTAATATATTACATATATATCCATTATATATACATACTTATAATAGTACATAACATTTTGAGATAAGAAATGAAATGTACCGTTCATGGAGATGGTAAGTCGTACGTACGCATGAACACTACTTCCATTGCTATTTCATATTTAATGGAATTAAAAATAAATGATATATATCTATATATTATAATTACAGTATAATATATATGTTATATAGGTCACATATGTTCATTAATTTCATTCTTTATATATTCCATGTATAGCATGTACGAGTCACATCACTTGAGGGGGCGGTAGTCCACACTTCCTCATATGAAATTATCGCATTTATACAACATGAAAAGAATAAAGGTATGGTTTAAATATAAAATAAAGAAGCATATAGTAAACATAAATACCATATATATCATATATAAAATACAGTGACATCATAACGGCCACCTTTAATGGTGTTAAAAGAATATTGAACAATCATCGTTTCGTGAGGCAGAAAATCGCCAACCACAGAAACAGTATGTTATTTAACCATTAGACGAAGGTGTGTGTAAGGGTATCTACAATACTTCTTATAACAACATCCTAGTATATTGGATATACTGGAGTTGTTACAAAAGAAATTAATAAAAATAGTTTTGGGGGTTGGAAAAGCAAAATAAAACAAAAGGACACAAGTGAAGACATTACCTTAAAATCGGGTAACTCCCATTGGTTTGAGCTCAAAGGCTTCCTTGGGAATACTTCTGGCCAAATTGAGGCTTCAAGGAGTTATAGAGGGATGTGGAGTGAAAAAATGGGCAGGTTTTGGTCGAGCCAAAGTCTTTGGAAGTGTGGGTAAGGACGTAGAGGTGGGGGCCTTTTATAAGAGGAGAGGAGGGGCATTCGTGGAAAGTAAAGAAATGTTACTGTTTTTTAGGATGAGTTTCGGATTTTAATGGTCCCACATAGATGTGTTTCTAGGATATGGTGATAAGGGTTAGAAATCCACCCATCCAATAGGTTTTTGACATGTGTAGGTCTTAGAGTTTAAATTATCTTTCCATTTTATTTAAATCTTTAAATAATGAGGTCATCACTGCATCATCATGATGTCATAAATACATTAATTAATTTAATGTCTAAAAATTATAAAAAAATACTATAATGTATGAAATATTTTCATATTTCCAATGACTATTTATAGTCAAAAATCTGACTTGTATAACCCCATGTAAAAATTGTTTTAGTAAACATCTCATGTTTGTGTCATTTTTACTTTAACATTAAATAAAATGTTATTTATGTCATTTCCCAACCAAAGTGGCTCCATGGGGTCCCCATGTTGACCCATGGATTTTCTTGGTCAGCCATGACACATCCAATGAGGGTATGACATGTTTCAAGCTCATCTGATATTATTAAAAAATTATTTTTACCTTAAATTACACTAATTACCTCTAATCGCGATTAAAAACATAATAAGTTACTATTCACCAAAAAATTATTTTAATCCCATTGAACCACATTTTACTTCGTAATGACATCCATTTATGTCGGATTTTTGAAATTCAAAACACAATTATGGCAAAATTTCATTTAAACGGAAAATAAGTTTTTATAAGTACCACTTAGTGGTTTCACTATTCATCAAAAATTGATGTTTTTCAGAATATTACCAAAAATTCACCCTAAGCTATATTTTATATTCCGAATTCAAAAATGATGTATATTTTACAAAATTAAAAATATATAAGTTTCATTAATTAATTTAATAATTAATTCCTACAGACAAAACAAATATCGTGTTTTTATGAAACAAAATGTATCAAAAGATTGACACTAGTTTAAGTCCGATTTCAAAGTAAAATTAATTCAAATGACCACTATTATATTAAATGGTAAAAATATATTCTATTTTCACTTTAAAACCAATTCAAAATATAATATAATCATATAAATAAATTATATTAAAAAGATATTTTGAATTAAAATACAACATTTTTCACTATTCATTAAAAATTGAACTTTTTCGGAAAAATACCAAAAATTTACAAAAAGTAAATTTTGATGTCTCGATACTAAAGAAGAATTTTTTTTGTCAAATATAACACATAAAAGTTTCAAAAGGTGGATTTAAAATTAGGTTTCACCATCAAAAGGTGGTTAATCGACCTTCTAAAGGATATTAGAATGTTTACGATTAAAATTGAATTCATTCACATTTTTAATCCTCTAACATTTATTGTAAAAAGTAAAAATATTTGACAAACATATATAATAATTTTTAAGTTAGTTATGTTCATTCCCTTCATTATAATGGCTAGGCGTTAACTACCATTTAAAATAATATTATTTTATTATTATAGAGCAACATAAGATTTCAAAGGAACTCGTTGTTGCGTATTGGGTAAGCCATCAAGCATAGAGTTCCCTTTAAATTAATATTAACATTTTATTCAAAAATATAAATAAATATAAAAATGTATTATTCTTTATTTACCTGGGGAGTTACATCCATTCCCCCTTTTAGGAATTGCGTCCTCGCAATTTTAAAATTGGGCTTGAAAACATCCTTGGAAGTCCCACATCGGAACAACAGTCGGTAAAACAATCACTTTAAAATAAAGGGAGATAAGTACAGAGGTCACCCGATTTAACCCATACTATGATTCCAAGTAGTAAAATATGGATATGGAAGAAAAAACAATGGTTCATGTTCTAATGGAGAGTGATAGTAAACATGTCTAGGAAAAGTTAACCATAAGAAAATCACAAACTTGTGATGGGTTATACGGTATTCGATTCCCCAGCATGAAAATTTAATAGACAAAATTTTTCTTTTAAGTTACTTTTTATTGAGGAATTTATTCATAGGGAAACATAATCACTTATCATGTTTACTTTCAACTTTTACTAAATTTCTTACATGAACTCATATTTTCTCCAAAATAAGAGTATTTAGGAAGACTTGTTCACATTAAGAGTATTATAATCAACTTATAGAGAATCAACTAATCCACAAAAGAGAACTATATATTTCCCATGTATTTAGACAAAATCCAAAACCAAATTCAAAAAGGTTAGTACAAGATCTGATAATCCAGAAAAGGATAACCCTTTATAAAAAAATCTATTCCTAATCTCCAAAATTTGTCCAACAAAATCCAAAGTTCAATGAGGACCATTCGATAAAAAATTTGTCCATAATATTATTCAAAGTAAACCAATAGAAGATTGAAAACCAAATATTTGAAGGATTTAGTCACATAGTCTTCCAAGTTAAATCGTAACATTTATCTCCAAACAACACCAGTTTCTTCTAAAGTCTCGTATTAAAAATTAATTTACCTAATCACATATCCTCCATGATAGGTTAATCATTTTCATAAATAACCCAAAATCAACTTACTCTGAATTCATAAAATCATATAACTAAAAATAATCAATCAAACTAACCAGGGACTTCACGTACTCCAATGGTAGGCGATAAATACCAGTCGCACATTGGTTGTGGGTTTGATTCCTGCAGCTTTGTCCGACGTGATGGGTTGTCACATGGTCCGTGTTTTGTCCTTTTTCAAAAACTATATAATTCATAAAACATTCCCCAAAATGAGATAAAATGTTCAAAAATAATCATAACATATTTTAACCTCAAGTTTATCTCATGCCTTTCATTTTCCATCATATCATATAATAACCCATAATTACCTCAAAAGTAAGGATCATATAATCTCTAATGGTTACCTTTATAATTATTACCTGAACTTCCACATCGATTGGTCATCTCATACATGATGAATTACAGAACATACCAAGGTTCAAGTGGTTGATCATGACTCCTTGATAGTTGGTTTAGAACAACCACGAGTTTCCTCATTGAATCCCCCATTTTATCTAGTATATTAATCAGAGAACCATCACAGTTTCCTTCAAACATGTTGTCTCTTTGGTGCCTGATAGATCCATCCATTCACTAAAAACAGTAATGTCAGTGTGAGTATATCAATAAAACCATAATGTACTAATGAGGAAGGTGAACACTAAGATATACTTACTCATTCACATTATCTAAAACTAGGACACTTTCTGCAATCCTAACCATTATGGTAATGTCACTTATGCTTAGAGAATACCCTAACCTCTATAGTTATCTAAACCGACCTCTAATACCAACTATAAGACCCTAGCCTTAATCCTTACTTAATCATGAGTTAATATAGGATTACACATTGAGGATCTTTTCAGGTTTAGAGTTTTAGAGAATTAGATCATAAAATTGCATTACATTCCACATTTAAACAATTTGGTTACATAAAAGAAAGTATTAATTGTTTCCCAAGAACGGAAAAATATTTAAAATAAAACATGGATTCATTCTTGACACTTCCATGACACTATCATTATATCATGTACCTTTCCCTTGACCTGTGAAAAACATTTCAAAAAAACGTGGGATGAGCATAAAAAGTGCAGTAAGGGATATAAAAATATTTGGAAAGGAAACTTGAGTACATGTACACATAAGAATCAATGAAATCATACTTTACTAATAAAACATAAGAACTTTAACATACCTCATCGAATCATGAATAAATCAAAGAAATAATAAGACATTAAGGTATCTTGGGGCATTCATAACATTCTTACGTAGGGAGTAACCTTCTTGGTTACGTTTGGAATACCCACCATAGTATATTCCCTAAATCTCTTCAGAAAAACCTTAAAATTTCACTCATTCGCGTTACCCAATGAATTGGAGAGCTATATCGGGCTCACCCGCCATTAGTTTATCATGGAACCACCCGTCTTCATAACAATTCTCAAGAACCATAACATAATCGTATCACATAAAACATACATGAAGGAAACAAAACATTTCCACCTTTCAATCACAATATATCAATACAACAAATTGATATAAAAACATTATGAAAACATTTTTCAATACCAAAATAAATGAAATGTAAAATATGGTATTAATTTTTCTTTTAAAAAGAAGGTATGGCTTGTAGAGGAAGCCGAAACTCAAATAATGGTCATGATGGCAGAGAAGTCGTTGTCACCGCATACGTAGGACAAAAAACATTCCCTTTTGTTGTTTAGTAAATGCTTCCTATAAAAAAGATTCCTTTTGAAAAAACGTAAAAGTTAAAAGGTTTCCGACACCATATAAAATAATGTTGTGTATAAAAAAAATATGCCTCAATGAATAGAGATTGAGACGAAGTCCCATACAAAGACGGTATCCTTGGATTAAGGATAAATCAATTACATAATTATGTGTGACAAATGAATACACAAAATATATGTGGATATTAAGTGTAAAGAAATCATAGGTTATTAACACATATTCATAGAATGACATATTCAAGGAGTACAAATTTATCCCAAAGAATCAAATTTATGTTAAGAAGTTCCCTTGCAAAACATTGACAGCCTAACGACGTCACTACAAAATTCAGAAAATGAGTTGATGAGAGATAAAAAGGGTATCTCATCACATGGACATAAAATTCAAATCAATAAGGATATAGAATAACATATCCCAAGATAATTTTATGTGAATTAAAAGACATAACAAATGAAGTCTTTTAAAAAGAGGAGGGTGAAAGGTTCCCTTACTGACATTGGTATCTTTCGAGACATGAACCCCGTGAAGGAAGGACAATACAACATTTATGTAAATACTCAAGAATGAAATTTTATTACAAAATGAGTAAAATAATCGGCAGTACATACACCACTCAAAATAAATTGTGGCAAATGTAGCATAAATCTCACGGGAAAAAACGTGAGATGAAAAATCCCTTACGAAAACTCGACAGCATAACAGCGCCACTTAAAACATCCAAAATGGATTGATGAGAGAAAATAGGGTCTCTCATCATATTAAAATAAATTTTACAGAAATAGGAATATAAAAGAACATCCCCCAACATGACAAAGAGGAGCTTAAAAGAAGTGACATAAAAGAGAGTACTTAAAAAGAAAGAGAGAGGTTAGATCTCTTACGAACATTCGACAGTCTAACGACGCCACTCAAAACTTCCAAAATGGATGGATGAGAGAGAATAGAGTCTCTCATCATATTAACATAAAAATTACAGTATGTTTAAAATAAAATAACATCCCAATAACAAGGAATATTATATTTAAAAGGAATGACATAAAAAAGTGTACTTAAAAAGAAAGAGAGGAGTAGGATCCCTTACCTCAAGTCTGACTTGTCTTGTTCGTTTCTTTATATTCTTGAATAATAAACTTTGGTCAATTTATAATTGCCTAAGGGCATCCTTTAAATATTATTATTCATTTCATATCACATATTATAATGTTATAATAATTGTTTAATAATTTTAGTTCATATGAGAAATTTTTTCCGATATTTGGTACATGAGTCAAAAATTGAACTTGTTGGAAAATAATTTTCAATGTAGTAAAAGGTACATCATATCCAGAATAGTATTGATGTTTTAAATATAATATATATCCATAATATATTCATTTTATACTATTACATATCATTTGGAGATAAAAAATAAAATCACCGTTCATGGAGATGGTAGGCCATACGTACGCATGAACGCTACTTTCATTTTTTGTCATATTAATGGAATTAAAACAAAATGATATATATATATATATATATATGTTGTAATTCCAGAATGATATCCCTAATTTAGATGTAATATATTACATATATATATATTTTATATATGTACTTATAATAGTACATAACATTTTCAGATAAGAAATTAAATGTACCGTTCATGTAGACGGTAAGTCGTACGTACACATGAACGCTACTTCCATTTCTATTTCATATATAATGGAATTAAAAATAAATGATATATATATTATAATTACAGTATAATATATATTTTATATATGCCACATATGTTCATTAATTTCATTATTTATACATTCCATGTATTGTATGTACGAGTCACATCACTTGAGGGGGCGGTAGTCCGCACTTCCTCATATGAAATTATCGCATTTACACAACATGAAAAGAATAAAGGTATGGTTTAAATATAAAATACATAAGCATATAGTAAACATAAATACCATATATATCATATATAAAATACATTGACATCATAATTTCCACCTTTAATGGTGTTAAAAGAATATTGAACAATCATTGTTTTGTGAGATAGAAAATCGCCAACCATAGAAACAGTATATTATTTAACCATTAGACGAAGGTGTGTGTAAGTGTAGCTAGAATACTTCTTATAAAAACATACTAGTATATTTAATATACTGTTTTTTTTACAAAAGAAATGAATAAAAAGAGTTTATGGGGTTGGAGTAGCAAAATAAAACAAAAGGACAAAAATGAAGACATTACCTTAAAATCGGGTAACACCCTTTGGTTTGAGCTCAAAGGCATCCTTGGGAAGACATATGCCCAAAGTGAGGCTTCAAGGAGTTATAGAGGTATTGGGAGAGACAAAATGGGTAGGGTTTGGCTGAGCCAAAGGCTTTGGATGTGTGTCTAAGGAGGTAGAGGTGGGGGCCTTTAATAAAAGGAGAGGAGGGGAACTCTTAGAATGTAAAGAAATATTACTTTATTTTAGGATGGGTTTCGGATTTTAATGGGCCCACATAGATGTGTTTCGAGGATAAGGTGATAAGTATTCGAAATCCACCCATCCAATAGGTTTTGGACATGTTTAGGTCTTAGAATTTACATTATCTTTCGATTTTATTTAAAACATTAAATAATGACGTCATCGCTGCATCATCATGATGTCATAAATAATTTAATTTATTTAATGTCTAAAAATTATAAAAAAATACTATGATGTCGGAACTATTTTTAAATTTCCAATTACTATTTATAGTCAAAAATATGACTGGTATAACCCCATGTAAAAATTGTTTTAGTAAAACATCTCATGTTTGTGTCATTTTTACTTTAACGTTAAATAAAATGTTATTTATGTCATTTCCCAACCAAAGTGGATCCAAGGGGTCTCCAAGTTGACCCATGGATTTTCTTTGTCGTCCATGACACATACAATGAGGGTAGGACATGTGTCAAGCTCATCTCATATTATTAAAACATTATTTTTACCTTAAACTACACTAATTATCTCTAATCGTGATTAAAAACATAATAAGTTACTATTCACCAAAAAATTATTTTAAACCCATTGAACCAAATTTTACTTCTTAATGAAAACCATTTATGTAGGATTTTTGAAATTCAAAACAAAATGATGGAAAATTTTAATTTAAACGGAAAATCAGTTTTTATAAGTACCACTTAGTGGTTTCACAATTCATCAAAAATTGACGTTTTTCAAAAAATTACCAAAAATTAACCCTAAGCTATATTTGATATTTAGAATTCAAAAATGATGTCTATTTTAAAAAATTCGAAACATATAAGTTGCATTAATTAATTTAATAATTAATTTTCACTGTCAAAACAAATAGCGTGTTTTTATAAAACAAAATGTATCAAAAGATTGACACTAGTCTAAGTCCGATTTCAAAGTGAAAATAATTCCAATGACCACTAATGGATGAAATGGTAAAAATTTATTCTAATTTCACTTTAAAACCAATTCAAACGATAATCTAATCATATAGATAAATTAGATTAAAATTTTGTTTTGAATTAAAATGCAATATTTTTCACTACTCATTAAAAATTGATCTATTTCGGAAAAAAACCAAAAATTTACACAAAGTAAATTTTGATGTCCTGATTCTAAAGAAGAATTTTATTTTTTCAAATATAACACATAAAATTATCAAAAATTGGATTTAAAAGAGGTTCGACATCAAAAGGTGGTTAATCGACCTTTTCAAGGATATTAGAATGTTTACGCATAAAATTGAATTCATTCACATTTTTTATCGTATAACATTTACTGTAAAAAGTAAAAATATTTGACAAAAATATATAATAAATTTGTAGTTAGTTCTGTTCATTCCCTTCATTACAACGGCTAGGCGTTAACTACCATTTAAAATAATATTATTTTATTATTATAATGCAACGTAAGATTTCAAAGGAACTCGTTATTGCGTATTGGGTAAGCCATCAAGCATATCGTTACCATTAAATTAATATTAACATTTTATTCACAAATATGGATAAATATAAAAATGTCATATTCTTTATTTACCTGGGGTGTTACAGTAAGAATGTTATGAATACCTCAAGTTACCATTATGTCTTATGATTTCTCTGATTTATTCATGACTTGATGAGGTATGTTAAAATGCTTATATTTTATGAGTAAAGTATGATTTCATACATGGAATAATGTTTTCATTTCGTACTTTTATATCCCTTACTGAGCTTTTTATGCTGAACCCATGTTTTTGAAATGTTTATCACAGGTCAAGGGAAAGTTACATGATGTGATGATAGAGTCAAGGAAGTGTCAAGAAAGAATCAATGTTTTGTTTTAAATATGTTTCAGTTGATGGGAAAAAATGAATACTATCTTTTATGTAACCACTTTGTTTAAATATGGAATGTAAGGAGTGATTTATGATCTAATTCTCTAAAACTATAAACCTAAATAGATGCTCAACGTGTATTCTTGAAGTAACTCATGATTAAGTAATGTTTAAGGATGGGGCCTTATAATCAATCATATTAATTTTTTTATCTTTCCAAATAATTTAATATAATAAATTATTTTTCAAATGTTATTAAATTATCTTTTTATAGTGTAACTCATATTAAAGGTAAAGGCATTATTGTTGAATAAAATACAGGATTTCATTTCATAATTTCAACCATTGAATTCCATTCATTGATAGTCTATAATATTAATTAAATATCATTTTATGAAAGGGCCGTATATTTTCAAAACAAAAAAATTAATTATGCATAAATAAATTTTGAACAATATAATTAATCAACCAAACATTTTACTATCAACACAAATCTATTTAATGGAATTTATTCTTTTTCAAAGGACATACTATCCCCATTACAACCCAATTTCAAATATTTTATGGTAAATTCCCCCATAATATGACGGATATTCCATCCTTTTTTTAGATTTAGGGAATAATACATAGTATTTATAAAATCATGATAATTCATCACATCATGATAATTAATCACATAAGAAATAGAGATCCCATAAAAAATAATTCATGTTGTGACCAATAGATCATGTCCTAATCATTATAGTGACTCTTATATACCAAATGAACCACTATAAATTCAATTTAACTTGCTCCCTGGTCATCTGGAATCAATATTATTTCATAAAATAATCTCTTAGAGGAATTTGAATGCTTAGATTACAAACTAGAGCTTCGTTTCTGAAAAAAATGAGAAAAATCATTTTTTTCCACGAGATTTTCAAATTATAAATATGTGTTCCTTATAGTAATGTTTTTATTTATTCACGGTTATATAATATTTGGAATATTTTGATGAGGAAATAAAATGATAACACACTATTAATGTTATATTGATATTTAAAAAATCATCATTGTCTTCCACATTTGGCCTTTTAGGTTGGCTTATTAATGATAAAAGAGCATATAGTTCGTGGGGGGAGTCAATGAAGGAATTTTTTAGATAATGGTAATGTAAGGTAGATAAATGGTGAATTTGAAATAGTATAAGTGGTTTCCTACGATAAGTGTTAGAAAGGACACACATGTAATTATTTATAATATTATTATAATATAATTCATTTATCGTATGAAACATGCAAAAAATTGTCAAAATATAAGATAATAAAGATAATATTAACATATTACCATCCATTTTGTTTGAGAATATTTTATATGGAATTTCAACCCAGATCTGCGGATTTAGCCCTCTAGTAATCTCATTTTAATATTAATTTTGTTAACAAACATTTAAAGTGTTAAGCATTCATATTGACCAAAACATAAGTTGAAATTATTCATTAATATCAATTATGATAAATAAAACTAATTATTTCATTAAAAATATTCATTTTCAGAATGTTTAAAAAAACATTATTTGACATATTTGTTAAAATTTCAAAAAAAAATATTTTTAGAAAAATATTTTGTATGCATAAAATTTTTTTTAATGAAAAATAATGTATAATATTGATGTAAATTAAATAAAATATATTATCATAAATCAATGAATTATTATTTTTATTAAAAACAAACATATAATTGAAATGGTATTTTTAAGTACTCTATTAATAGATATTAAATAAAAAATTAATTTGGAACAAAAAATTACATATATTTTCAATATGTGTAATATATATTTCTATATTTAACATTATATTTAAATATTTATTAACATAAATCCATATATGTGTCCCAAAAACAATATTACAAATAATTCTTATATATTACCACAAATTATTTAATTTTTTTTACCATTCCTAATACATGTCAAAAGAAAAGAAATAAAATTCATTTTTATAGAATGTGTTTTTGGTAGTGTACTTCTCATTTCATATGACAATGAATGACACAAAAATAAAAATTAATATGATTGATTCCCATGACATTTATTATTTTAAAACATCTAATTAAAGAATTCATGATAATTTGGCTTCAATTGGTTGATTCATTAAATACAATTAGATGAAATGAAATTAATCATTACTCATAAATAACATAGATATAGAGACCAAAAATATTAATAGATGTTATTGGATAATAAATAGTTTTATATCCCAAATATATACATATATTTAATCTTATAATTTATATTTATAAATACCACTCCCCAAAATAGGTAAATTTATCAACCTCTATATATGATAAAGAAACCCATCGGCAATAGTAGTTGATGTGTGCAAGAAACCAAGATTAATCACCTATATTGAGGGTAAAATCAATGGTATGAATATAAAATATGAATAAATATCATAAAAATGAGTAAATAAAACTATTATAATAATAGAAATGTCTCAAAATAACATCATATTTTACCACTGTGGGTGTATCTTTATATATAACCCCAGTCAAATAATATATTAAAATCAAAATATCATTACATAATTGAGTAAATAAAAATGAGTGAGATTATCTCATATATAAAAAAACAATAGGATTATAAATCCCTATTATAATACATTGAACTATCTATAGAACCTCTATACATTTAGTATGAGTCATCTAGATAGTGTGTAACTAGCTGGATCCCCAACCCAAATCTCTCATTGCGAAACTCTTGTAAAGAATATGACCCTTCAAACGATATTTCCTATTAATTTGGGAAAAATTTACTTTTCCATATCCTGAATGAAAATATTAACTAAAACTACCTGGAAGGTGAGTCACTCAAGGGTCTACCCCGTGTCAGCAATATTTATATGAACTGTTCTTGTCATCCTACTATAGTTGATAAGTATTTTACCCATTTAAATTCACTTCACTCCTAAAACATTCACTCATATTGTTATGACAAGAAAAAAATTACATACATAAATAGTATATATAATTAAGTAAATATTTATTAAATATAATTTCTATCCACGCAATATCTATAATGGTGTATTTTATTTGGAAACATTGATACATAAGTAAAATTTACATAAATTTCCTACATCTTTAACAATCAATTCCTTCTAAAACACCACCCTTTAATGAAATTTAATACAATATACCATTCATCAAATATTATGGATGATTTAAAATTATAAATTGTGATATTGGATTAATATTATAGTTAAAAATTTATATATCAATAATTTTTTTATCATAGAATTATTATAAGTCTGTCAGAACACGTGATTAAAATTTGATAACCATACACAAAATTTCATATATCATAATCTTGTGTCATGTTATAATGTAAGTAAGTTCATATGATATTAATGATAAAGTAATCAAAAAACATAATCCAAGAAAAAATAACATTAGCATAATTCTATTTCATAAAATAGTGTCATAACATTTTTCGTATTCATAATCATATAATTATTATGTCATGGATACCCACCAATAAATTAATCACATTATATTCTTGGGATAACCACATATGTACCCACTTGACACATGGGATAACATCACTATGTACCCTATTATGATCTTTGATTAACATCTCAAGTTTCATTTCATCTTATAAATCATTAATCAATACATAATTAATTTCAGGTCTAAAAGGGACTCTCCCATCAAGAAATATAATTGGTTCTTATGAATTCCACAATAATGAAAAGTATTATCCATATTCATAACATTACCAATTTAATTAAAAAAATGTTTCTTAAATAATTTATCTCCATGACAATAAACCATTCATCGAATCAATAAAGATGGTATTAAAATTGCAATTCCTTATGGAATAACAATAAAAATTATTAGATATAATAATATATGAAATTTTACATTAAAATATTTTTAGAAAATTTCATATTAAAAATACATAATTTATTTTGAAATAACTTATTTAGAACAAAAAAATAAAATTAATAAATGAAAATTGTCATTAAAATACAAAAAATGAAAAACTGTAGAAGAATATTTTAGTCAAGGAGTAGTATCAGTGACAGGAAACTATATTCATGTTGTCTAGGTTAAAACAAAGGATTTATTCACACCATTGGTAAAAAGTAAAATATTTGTTAAATTAAATAAAATATTATTTTTATTTTGTATATAAATAATATAAAAGGGGTAAAAATTTCTATAAAAAATATTCCAATTTTATTGAGAACAATCTATGATACATTAAGGATAATATGGACATAGTAGAACATTATTCTAAACTAATGTGAAAAAGACAAGTGGTTATTTGTTAATGTTATTATTTTATAATCTTGAGTAAATAATGATAGAATCTTGAAAGAAGAAAATTTAATCTTCCTAAATAAAATTGGACAATAAAATGAATTAATTTTTTTTGGGTTATTTCATATAATTTAATAGTTATAAAATTAATCATAAAAAATCCTGATAATATTTTAATTTTAATTTAAAACCATTAGCCCATATATGTCATTCATTGTATGTTCTCTAACATCAGGCATAATATATTTAAATTTGTTATACATATATTCTAAAAAAATAATAATTCATATAATAACATAAATGGTCAACCTATATCATTTTAACATAAATTATTAACAATTTTGTTCTATGATGATTTATCATGAGTTCTAATAGTTTATTCTTTCATGAATGATTTAGTTTGTAAGTATTGTTCCTTGTAACTTGAACAAGGTAATATTATCTGAATAATAGTAATAATTATATAAATTACATATATATTATTTATAAAAATATATTTAACCATCCATAAAAGTACTAGATCTAAAAAATGATTACATTGTTCATTGGGACAATATTTTTTAAGAATGCATGATGAAATTTTTCATATTCGAAAGAAAATAATAAAAAAATATAAATATTGTTATAAAATTATTGAATGATAATTATATCATATATGACACATATATTTCTTAAATAATTCATTATATCTATAAATGTGAGGTTTAGATGGACAAATAATTATATCACCATGTGATGGCAGTAGTTAACGTGCATGCATGAGGGGTAAATACATTTTTTACTAAATATATATAAGGTAGTAGATAGTTGTTGCACATCGTATTAAAAATTCAGTATCAAAAAGATGTAAAAATTATTATTTTACAATAGATAAATTTTATTTAAAATAGCTATAACAATAATTTGAGTGGAATGTACTAGGATAATAGTTATACCACTTTATTGAGAAATCTCGTTTGATATACATATTTATTCTAAAAAAGGTGTTGTTGTGATTAAATTATGAAAAATTGGACATGTGTATATGTTTTAAGACATTTTTTAGAATTTATGGGATGACATACATGGGTTATAATGTTTTAATAAGAGAGGACAAGTGGGGTCCTTTAATATTTTATAGAGAAGACATATTAGTATATTATCAAATGATTATTGTATATAAATATATTAATCAATCAAATTGTTTAAAAATTACCAATGATTGAATATTAAAATAATATCATCTCAAAATATCCTAAAAATAAAAACTATATATGTTTTTGTCGGAATTTATCATTAACTCATCATTTAAACCCATGTGTGGTATACCTATTTAAACAATAACCATGGTAATAATTTCATAATTTTTTTATTTTTCATTTGGATAAAATTATAAAAAGAAACTCTATAAAATATTATTAAATTATAATTAAAACAACTGAAAACATTTATCAAATTCAAATCCTATATGTCGAATAAATTTATTTTAAAAGAATAATAGGGAATATAAAAAAATCTATTTTATAGAAATGGATTTTTATAAAAAAAAAATTTATTAAATTCCATTATTTGTAAATACAATAAAATGAATGAAATAAAAATTTAGCGAATATATAAACTATTAGTTTCACGGAAACCATTAATATATAATGATTGAATTCATTTTTTTTAGTAAAAACACTTTTCATGTATAAAAACTATTTTTAGTAAAATATTATTTAAAATCATGAATAATGTTATACAAAATTCATGTATAATGATTATTTCAATATAATTTATTTATATATTTATAATTCATCGAAAAAAAATTTACATTAGTATAAAATTTAAAACATAATGATGAATTTAATTTTTTTAATATAATTAATAGAAATTTAAATTTTAAAAAATTGTTACTTTTATCTATTTATAGAAAAATAAATAATCTTAGAAAATTCACGAAATTACAAACAAAGATAATATTGAAATTTTGATTTCAAAATGGATATTTAATTTCTCAATTAAAATTAACAAAAAGTATAATTTTTTATAATATTCAAACATATATCATAATAAAAATTATTATTGGTTTATTTATATTTTAAATGATTAAAATGACTTTTATAAATACAGATTTCTTATTTAATATAAATTAAAAAATAAATTCTATTAATAAAAAAATTATACATGTATTGCACATCTTTTTTTATTCATGTTCTTATTTTCAATTAAATATCTAGTTTATAAAATTATCATTTAAATAATATCATTATAGTATGTCACAATACATTTATATCACAGTGTTTCATGTTAAGAATAATATAAAGCATAATATGATTTTAAAATATATTTTTAGTTTATTATATTATACCAATTTAAATACAATTCATACTGACTGTTTTTATCTAAATTAAAAAAATTTCAGTATTTGAAGTATCTTTTCGTGAAAACCAACATCATATGAAGGGATAAAAAACACCATTTTAAAAAGGGAAACTGACAGACATGAACTGTTTGTAAAATAACACATAATTAGGTTCCCATAAAAGGTGATCACTAGAGAGAATTGAAAATATTGACTTGGAGTTGGACGATAATATCCACGTAATAATTGAAATTTTTAGAAAAAAAATTAATGAGAATGTTAGTGGATATCAACACATAATTATGGAGGGGAGAAAACGACTATCATTTTATCTAACATAATTATGAAGAATAAAATAATCATTTTATCATTATTTTTTAAATAGTTGTGGAATTATTTTTTCATGGACTTCAAAACAATTAAACATAGTTGACTTAATAAAATCAATAAAGATAACATTATCCATTGGTTTCATTTATCAGTTATCTTCCACTTTTTTATCCCATATTATGATGATTAACAAACTATATTTATTTCTCATAAATGATGCACCAAAAGAAAATTCTAATAAATTATATGATCTATAAAAGGATTAAAATTCAATTCTCATGTCTCTATTTAGTTACCGAATCCAAAAAAAATTGTTAGTCCATTCTAAGATTAAAAATATGAATAAATTATAATTTGAAATATTATTCTGAAAAATTTCAATACTAAACCCCAATGATATACAAAATTCTATCCCCAATAGAGAAAATCCAAAATAACTTAATATATGATCAACCAGTATACATAACCCAAAAAATTATAAAAATGGTCCAAAATTTTTAGAAATTAATAAAACCATAATCTTTATAAAATATTAAGTACATATTCATATCAGATTCAAAATATGTGAATACATCAATCATATATTCTCTATGAACTTTATAATTACCCAAATCACTATAACCCATAATAAAAACCATAATTCATCCAAAATTTAATAACATGCATATTCATTGTAGACAATAATTAACTAATGAATATTTTCCATAAATCCAAATATATAATATACATATGTATAGATTAAAAACATATTTTCATCAAATATATATTGATTTTAAAGGAAACCAACACTGTCTAGTTTAGTTATTCAATATACAATATATCATTATCATAAATAAACACCATTATCACAACATCAATTACATATTATGGGTCATCTATCACCAATAAAATGATTTCAAACAAGACCACCTTACCACGAAGACACATTTACGTGTTGTTAGTATGATTCAAAATCTGTCTAAAAATCCATAACAAAAAACTACTAAAGAAAATTACTCTTATTTTTCATCATCATTATGAGAATGATAAGAATGATAAAATTATCCAACAACGTAATTATCAATTATAAAAACATAAACATGCAAATCATTTAACTTGAACTATTTGTGTACCATAATCTCTTCCTAGGACTATGAGCTTAATGTTATATTTGGACATTAACATGGGTAATGCCCAATTTAAACACATGGAAAAACCCACACCCTCCAATGGTTCCTCAATGAATGAAATAATGACACAAATTTCATAATCCAGTAGGCCCCAAGTCAGAAACTTATACCGAGTGTATAAAAATAACATTTATATTTGTAGATAAACCCTTTATATAAAATATATAATTGGTTGATAATATATATGACCTCCAAAAATGTATAACATAATATAGAAAAATACAAAAAACAGACTAAAATGGATGTAAAATGTATAACATTGAAATAAATGATTCCAATATACAAAAACCCTAGTATACACTAACAACTCAATAGTTGATCCATCGAAGGATAGCATTTCCCAACTCATTCCCCAAATCTGTCAACAGACATGAAAAATATTTTATATAATTACGGTGATCATTACATTTATAAAAATTACTAACATACCCATGATATTAATTTCACATGTGAAAATACTAATTTATTAAAGCAGGGAAGAAATAGTTGAACCAAAAATAACCTAAACACATCTACCAACAAAACCAAAAAACACCATTTATCTCTCACTGAATCATATGTGAAATATAATAATGTAGAATTAACATAATAACAATGAATGGAACAAATGATGACACTTCATCACTATTTTGTCTCACTCTTTCCCTAACACTGAACATATTGTGCACTAATCACTTCTATACATGTCACATCGCTACCAAATACCTTCACATATATCATTAAGAAAAATGGTCTTTCTCTGATGTGGGTTTGGTCCATACCTTGCTACCTAAGAGAATCTCGGGTTTAACATCCAATACAAGAATCATTCATCAACACACCTTATACCACTTTAAGACTCATAGGCCATCAGAGATCATCTCAACACATTTCTAGTTAAGTATAGTAACATCAAAATGAATGGTATCATCCATGATCCCTCCTCCCCCCAAATATGTCCCTCACAAATTATCATATAATATCACATCCATATCACATCCCATCCCACCTACTAAGACATGTTACACCACAACACATAATTCATGAATACAAATATGCTATAAATGATGGAGGAAGAGTGGGGGAGAGGGGGTATCCATTTATAGGAGTCACTATTGTCTCAGATATTGGGGTTGACAGTCATATCCCAAAACCTTTGAGGGTTGCTACGTTTTTTAAAATAAGATGGGCCACATATAGAAATTACATAGGAAATATGATATATGAATAGAATAAAATACCCATCCTATGGGTTCAAATAATATGCAGTAGCACACAACACCTCACCACCACTATACCACACATAATCCATCATAACTTCTACACCACTATATGATACTCAACACACCACCACCACAAAATCCACACAACATTTTCTAATTTCATTTACATGTTTTTCACTTTATAGATACAATAAGTACCACTAATTTTTATTAATAAGCCACATAATAGGAATTTAAAATTCCCATTCATTTGACGTTTAACAAATTAATCCATTGACCACAAAATTTTTTCTAGCCCATCATAGTTATTTACCAGCATATTTTGTGTCTTTTTAAATTTTCAATATATTCCATGGATATCCTATAAAACTAACATAACCACTGAACAACAACTCACTTAACTAACACTTACCATCACCACAACACCCAAACTATCATCGTTACAACTCTACATCAACCAAAAAATATTACCATAATAACCACACATAAAAACCATTTAAAACATATATAAACCACACATCATCATCAATATTCACCACAACCATTGAATATAGCATACATTTCAATCAAAAATACCACAAAAAATCTACAAAATGCTTAAAATATTTACACACCATAACCACACCACAATATACAACATCTAATACATCTCAACCAAACATGTCACATCATATCCCAATACTCAGAAAAACAAATACATTCATTACCACCTCTTAAAAAAATCCCAAACCATAATGGGAAACACAATAATAAAAAACACAAAACATAACAAAATGTTGACTCTTTTAAAAATTATTAAATGGCATCAATCACATTACATATTTAATTTTTTTTGTTATTATCACAAGAACATGATTACATGTGAAACAAGATTGTTAGAAAAATATATATTAATTAATCATTCATTTGGTGTGAGACACCACAACAAAAATGAAAGGGTCATAATTTTTTATCTTACATATAGAAAAAAAATGCTTCCATCAATCGTTATATTTTACTGATGAATAAACATGAAAAAAATATAATCTGTAATAGTATTAATGAAGTCTAAAACTGGGATATCTCCTAATACCTATCATATTTAATTGATTTAATTTATTATTTTTATTATAGAATGAAGAAATATCAAAAAATGGAAGTAAAAATATTTTAGATCTCACAAATATATTGTTAAAAAGTTGGAGAATAAGGATATAAAGCCTAAAAAACATTCTTGTCTCATTGTGTATTAAAAGGTGAATAATAAACAATAATTAAATCAAAACCACACTATAAAACCCAAGATCAACCTAAAAAAAACAAAATTTTAATTATCATGCATCAAAAATTCACTTAAAACTAAAAAACACTATATTGAACCCTCAAATAAAAATAGACTGGAAAATTTTGGAGAAGTATAAAAAAATACCACCATTAACCGAAATGTCAACACGAAAACCTATATAAAATGATATATTGAAGGAAATGGAAGATACATTCAATGTCAACAAGGTTTTACCTTAAATAAAAGATATAATAGACGAAATTAAATAATCATAATAATAATTATGTTTATAAATTACATAAATATTTCCCATTTTACTACATAATTTAAAATATTATTCTTTAATTCCATGGCCTATTTTTTTAGGACTAACATTTGGGACCTAAATTAATTTTCCTTTAAAAAACAAGTATCATTATGGTAGATTAAAAATTCATTGTATAAAAAAAATTTATTGGGAAAAATAATTTCACTTAATCTTCCTCAGCACAAGTATTCGGTATACTAGATGGCCAAATTATGGATAAACATGCAGAATCTCAAGTTGTAAAAAATTGGATTTGGAATTATAAACAATCTTGTCAGAATAAAGTAAATGATTCATTTATATTAGAGATCCAACCTTCAAAAAAACACATGATACTCTTCATAATCATCTTCAAAACAAAATAATTAAATTCTTAAGTGATAAACAAAAATCATCATTCACATTATACCTCTTAATTGGTTCTTGACATCAAGAATATATGAATATAAATACAAAAGAAAAGGGTATCAATTAAAAACCCAATGAGATAACTCTCATGGATATTATTACACCTCAAAAAATCACCATTTAACCACTCCAAACCAAAGTGAAGACACAAAAATAAAAAAAACAATATCAATGCATAACCTCATTACTTACCCTCATTAGGATAACACCACAAAATTTAGAACCTTCTATAGTCTAACACATATTAACGTAACCACATTATGCTTTATAAAACCAAAACCCATGCACATTAGAACTAGGACACAATATTTCCCTGAGAAAAAAATCAATAATTTCCATCATTCTTGTAAGGATATGATTCTCTTACAACGAAAATGACTCTCGTTCGTATTTTAAATTGAATCAAAGTATAAAAAATATAGATTAGATATATGATTTAAATTTTTTCATATGAAAAACTATTTATCAATATCATGGATTAATTATCAAGGGATGTATTGAATAATATAAATTAATAATATATATACTTACATAATAATTTTTATTGAATATTGAAAAAAAATATAGTAACTAGGAAATCATTGGCGCCACTCACTCCCATTTCCTCCCATCTGGACCACAGTTCATCTACAATAGATTAACTAATGGAATGTTATATCCATGAGAAAAAAATATTGATAAACCTATATCTCTAATAGAAACTCCAAAAAATCAAATAATCTCAAATATCTAACTCTCCCCATTTGATCATGTAGGAGTCCCCGTGATGATAACGAATAAGTTCGAACAAATCGATGACATTATAGATCCTCTGCATTTTTATTATAAATTCAAATCAATATCCCACTACTCCAGAAATATCTAATAACTTATTGAGCTGAATACCCTAGAAATAAATAATACACCTCTACCAATCCTATACTCCCCCCCCCCACAATACAATATCGTCAACAATACATTTTTACAATATAATACCCTTGGGAATATGAATACAATATATATATGACATAATACATGCCCAAATATCTCTAGTCCTTTCTTTAACATCAATTTGTTCATAATAGTGTTGTTCACTACATCATTAGTAAGAACTAGTTTCTCAGCAAACATCGTCTTTTACAATAGAGAAAGACTTGGCGGCCTGTAAAATGCCTCAAATAGATTTATTCAATGGATGGGTGATTGCTATAGTATTATGAAAAAAAATCAAAGGATGGTTACATAATAAGGAAAAAAGTCAAAGATTCCAACAAAAAACATATTATTCATCATTTTGATGGTTCGCCCCATCTACAGATTTTTATAAGGATGGAATGTAGTGAAAATTTAAAATTTAGAGATAAATGATTTATGAAATCTTTTCCAGACTAATGAAATTAAATGAGCATCATAATTAGAGATGAATGTCCTTTGTTCCATATTATTCATAACAACATATTCTTCATACTGCATCTCCAAAATATATAATGAACACAACTTATAGATCAACATAAAAATTATTGACATCATCTATGATTACACTATGACTAAAAAAAGAATTCATACTCTCTCATATATGGTAACCCTATGATTAAAACATCTATATAGGATCCTATTTACACTTGGTAACAACTATGTACTTCAAAAAATGTCCATTAAATTTTTATTCTATTTTCCACAAATGAAAAACAAAAACCTCACAAGAACAATTTCACTAACTATAATATCCCTGACCAAAAAACATGTCTCCTAAAATCATGATACATCCTTGTTAGACTAAGATGTAGAAAAATGTGATTTTAGTGATTGTCATGTAGAACTTCCTCATGCATCACCCATGAAATAAACAAGCTCTCAGTGAATAACATTTATTTCTAACTATCCTTTTATAATCTCTAATAATCATTACCATGTCCAACAAGATCATGCATACACTCTTATTACATTTGTACTCACTTATAATATTTCATCTTCCACACCTTGGGTTACTCTAAAATCATTTTAAAATGAAAACCATAGATAGTTCTCACATTAACATCAACGTGACACATTAAAACGTTATTCTTTCTTTTTTTAATCATTAAAATACTCTTAAACCACATCCCTCTATGGAATTATGAATCGAGATAACGATAACAACATTACATTTTATCAATGAGTAATAAATCTCAAAATATTATTCTTGATGACACTCTATCCAAATATACTAGTATAGATTCATAACATATATGGCGAAAACATATTTCAGTCTCTATTGGTTCATGAATATCATAAAGTTATTTCAAATGAGGTAATGACACCACATCAATAGAGAAAAAAACTACATTGAACATCAGATCTTGGGGGCATATTTACTATCATGGGGATATAACTTTGAAAACCCATATTAGATCATGTATTAAATCTACAATTATGAAAATACCCATATCATTGTATATGAATCTTAAAAAATTCCAAAAACATAACCTCCAGATGAAATAAATGCAATTGATCATTAACAAAATATCCTTCTAATAAATGGTTTCTACAAAGATTTTATTTGTACATAAAAATTCAGGTCATACTAGGGAAATAAAATTAGTGGGACTAATATATAGGATAAATTAAAATAATAATTTCTTTTTGTCATGTGATAAAAATTCAAATAAATATATCTAATACATTCATGGATTATAAATAAGAAATAAATACCTAAACTGTTGAAGGGGACAAATTAACACACTACTATGCAATAATATATCCTTGGGAACACAACTCTCACATCCTGAACATACACTGGGTTGAATTTCCAAAAATATGGTTGTATCGAAGGACATGAAAAATAGATATGATAATATTGTCATGATCCTCATTAACATAGAATTTTTCAACATTTCTTTGATGAATACAATAATGATCCAGTATAAGATTTCATGGAAATTGGAGTTCATGAGCTCTATGAAAATGATTGGATCATTTGTAACACATGATGACATGAATACTAAATTAAATAACATACATATGCAACATAAAATTTATTCACAATATCTTTTTCTGTCACCCTCAACTAATGTTGTCCATTCCAAAAATCATCTTTAGAAAACATAATAGCACCCCCATCAATTTTAGAAAATCACATATTATTATAATATTGTAATAGTTCATATTTGTTTCATGATTCACCATCTAGTATTATATACAAAACCCCATACCACCATCTTCCATATTAATGAAAAATATTTGAGAACCCCAATTGAAACATTGGTTAAACGAAAACCCTCTATATCAAATCATGCACCTTGAACCTCAACTTTAACAACTATGCAAGTTAAATCTGATAGAGATCCACTAAAATATGAGATGCACTATTTTGTAAGTCAGTAAAAATATAACTTATTGTTAAATGAAATATTTTAGAAACTCCTCTATTAATCTTTATAAAATATCCTCTAATTCCCTAGGAACATCCCAGAACTATAAATCCATTAAAATATCTTTTAATTATTATAAATGAGTATCAACAATCCAATGACTGATCATAAAATCATACACTCTAATGAAATAAATCTCACTATCCCACCACATCGAAAAAAGAAACTCATGTCTATAAATTTTCAATGGTAGCATGCACAGAATACAATCAATCCTTTTCTTGGATAACATTTTTTAAATATATATTCTACAATATGATTTCCTCCACTGATTAGTGCTATCATATCACTAGACTCTACCCTCAACACACATTGAATAAATATTCCCTTCTTCCAAATGAAGTAGAGATCACCAGGGGCACTAGAAAAAACTCCATGATAGTCTCAAGGCATAAAAAAGGAGAGGCGAACTATTTCAATTCTATTGAATCAATAATTAAAAACCTAGTGTGAGTGATAGAATGATCATTCCTCAAATTACTCTTGGATCACTCATCCCAGAAACCACTAATGTGATAATTATTCATTTCCAATCCCTTATACACATATTGTCCCATCTCCTACCACCACTATCTAGTATTGGAACCCATATACAAGGACCATCTATTAGTGTCCCTCAACCAATAACTTCTCCCTTTAGCTAAAAATAAAACATTTTTGGTCCATACTACTGAAATTTACTAGAATAAAACTTCTACTACATTGTAAAATGGTCATGAATACCCTACTATAGATGCCTCCATGAGTAGTGACACATCAAGAATAGGGATTCCCACTTCCTTCACAAAATCATCATTTATACAAGAAAAACCCTTCACATCTGGTTTGGATCCCCCTAACCCAGAATAATGAAAACTGATCTTCTATAGTTTTTTATGCATAGGTCAGAACCCAAACTACTTAAAAAATCATGCCCCAATAAATAGTTTCCTTATCCTAGAGATGATTTACTCTAGAAACATACTCAAGAAAAACCATTTGGGAAAAATAAAATAGTTCCTTGAACAAGATACCAAGATAGCACAAACACTGTACCAACTATTGGATAGAGATTTTCTCATAGAAATTCATCACCATTGTCATCAATTATTGAAATTGTGAACATAAGTCCCTTTCAAATTATAGGGAAAAATGTACTCATTTCTATAATAAAGAATTAATGTCAACCATTGAAATGAAACTCCCTGCTTCTGATTCATTACAAACATTAAAAAATATCATCCTATACACATATTAGACTGAAATTGGTCTCCAGAACATCAAACAAGCACATTTCTCTAGATATGAGATTATCCCCTCAAAATTCCCCAAACACTAATGTTGAGTATCACTTATGGCCCTCTATAAAACCAAATATTATTCTATTTTATCATCCCATTAACAACCATACTATATTGTCCTTATGCACTGTAACTATCTGGTACAACCAAGAATGATGAATTCTCGGCATTCTTGATAATAAATGAGAACATCATATGTTTGGTGTCTTGAAATATTATCCTGTTTTTAAAAATATTATATAATTTAGTTTCCCACAACAACCCAATAATAATAAAAACAAAAAATGTCATGATGCATGTATCTATCATTGGCCTCCACACTATAATAATATCCACATCACATATCCAGTCAATATTTTCAAAGTTCATTGGCTATGTCATGGAAGGAGGGGTGGGTAAAATCATATGTCTTAGATGGTCTCCCTAGATGATGTATTTCACCAAGATCAAATGTAACTATTTCCCTACCAAACCAAGTAATCTTCATTGAAAAAAAATAAAAATCAATCCTATATCTCAACTAACCACTCTTATATACCTTTTATATGACCCCTCCATCTACATATAAAGCAATAAACCGATTTATATAATGACCAATGAATTCAACCACTGGTAGGCCTTGGGATGTTGAATGGAAAAAAGGGTATAAAAATATAAAATATAGGTTATTCATTACCATCTATAAAAAATAAGATATTGATATAAGATGAAAATAAAAAAAACTAGTGTGTAATATAATATACAATAAATCAAAAACCTTCTGACAATTAATGCATGATGCAATTTAGTACAATAAAAGTCTCTAATATAAAAATTACTAGTCTATGGCTGTGAATAAAAAGGACCCCAAACCAAACATGAAAATACCTTATCATTATCCAATTTCTCCATAGGAGCCAAGAAAAATAGTTTATATATATAGGGTGATCATAACATATAAACATAATTGAGACAACCCCAAGGAATAATGTGTAAATTTGAATAAAAAAACAACCTACTATAACAGTGAACAAATATATTAACCAAAAATTTCCTAAACATGTCAATTATCCAAACCAATACACATTGTGTATCACTCACCAAATCACATATCCCATATAATAAAATAATATTGAGTTCATAAAAAGGCACCCTGATACTACTTTCCCTAATGTTTTTTACACTAACACACCAACAAAAAACATCACGTGCTTTCATCCCTTCCATAAATTTTAGATCCCAAAAATGTCAATACACATCTCACCAAATGAAACCAAGGATATCTATGGATTGGTATGTGATGAATCCTAGGATACCCACCCTCACATGGACTACCATTATGTTCTGGCATTTGTAATCACCAAACCACATCTCACCCAAGTAAAACAACATCATAAATCCTCATAACATCACATAACTGGAGTTGTAATGTATCTTGAACATGAAGGTCATCATCATATTTTTACCCTCTCACTACACATGACCCATACAACATAGAATATCATATCATTACCTCATCAAATATCATTAACCCCATAAAAACATTGTCCATCACACCACATCTTGTATGGATACACCAGGTCAATCACTACTAATTTATGTGGGGGAAGATGGCGTATATATCCATCTATATTAACACCATCATATATGTTGGAAAAACCAATAAAACCCCATAAATCAGAGAATAGAGAATGTTATCCACCTTTTTTAGAAGCATATAGACATAAAATAAAATAAATGATATATATTTAGCATAGAACACCCAAACCTATTGTTTAAAATAATCTATAATAGAAAATTCTATACCACCAATGTTGTAACACAAATAATAAATCATCATCGCCACCAAAACTATGTTCCATAAACCACATAACAAAAAAACATTCCAACTAATTTTTTCCACCTACCATTACATGTTTATCACATTCTAATTACAAAACATTCCATAAAATTTCATTACTACAGAGCTTATGTAACTTTTAAATGGCCTTAAACTTTTGTTTTGAACATAATTAATCTATTTAACACAAAATAGTTTCCATCCCATCTCAATTATTTACTCTCATTTTTTCATTCAATTTATTCCATGGATACCGAGAAACTGTCATATCTACTATACAAAAACTCTACCAACTCACAAAAAGAATCCCCATTACATGATATACATCATTATCACAAAATAACATAAATCTACATATTTTACCCCCACAATCAAATAGTATAACTACCACAAAAACAAAACCATCATTCCCCACTATATATACACACTACTCGTCATCACTACTGATCATTACAACAATATAAACCACATCAACATCACATAATAACACCACACATAATCTCTTTCTTGCATCACAAACACATCAAAACTGTCGACTTTTTATATATGCCTACAAACCACATAACATAATGTCCTCAAAAACTATATTTCCCATATGATCCTCACAATAACCTAATATAATATGAAACCATTCTACATAACACAAAAATAAAATCACACACTACAATATCGAATTTCATATTTCATAAATTATTTTTGTTTGTCTATCACATTACACCATTAATATCGAATTTGTATTATCATGAAAAAATAGATTCAAGGGAAACCCACTTTTTTATAATAACAATTTTTATCCTTTTATTTTCGGTGTCAAAATAAAACAACAATGAAAGGTTTATCACATTGAATTCTAAACATTGTAATCATGGCTTATAATAACTGTAAGTTTGAGAATGGAATAAATATTTCATAATATAATAATAAATGATATCAAAGAATCCAAAACTTGAGATATCTTCCCATATGCATTAAATTCATTTGAGAAACTTCATTATATTTATTATTATAACCTTTACTATTTTCCAAAAAAAATAACACCCATGACTGTCTCATAGATGTAATATATATAGTGAGAGAACAAGGATCCCATAACTCAAATAATTTGACGAGTTTGGTTCTTAACATAAGGGTGAATAAGAAGTGACTTAAAAAATATAACAGCATTAGAAAACTAAAGATCAAACCAAAACCAAATTATAGTTTCCTCAAAATAAAATCTAAAATTCACCATAAATATAGATAATTAGGCCGCAATGAACCTGTATAGAAAATCATTTGGATAAAAATGTATAATATTGAAGAATATCCCCTTGAACATTGAAATTAAACCATAAAATCTTACAGATCAAAATTGGTGGAATGTGATGGAGTGTCCTTTGAATAAGGATTTGGTTTTACAATGAATGAGAGAGAGTTATGGATTTAAAAAAATCAAATTATATAAATTGAGTTCATAAAAAATAATTATTTCTCCACTTATGGTAAAAATGAAATTATTATTCAAGAAATTCCACGAGTTTGATGAACATATTCCACAAACACTACATTTGGGCTATATATTTAATTAACAAAAAAAATTATTGAAATTTATAATATATTAATATTAATGTGTAAAACATATTATTACGCAATAATAACAATTCACACTAACATCCTAATCATTAAAAAGATGTAATTCTACTATCCATATAAATTATAAACCAACAGTTTCTCAATCCAATAAACCTATTTTATGCTATAAAACCTTATTTTGTATTGTAGAAGGAAATCTATAGTTATTAATGCATCTCCTAACTATACAAAACAACTCAATACTCCTTGATAGAATACCCAAAACCAGATCATGGTATTGTAAGTTTCTTAAAATGCACAACCCATTACACTATACATGATAAATTATACAATAAATGGTTTATTAAAATTCATGTTATTTATATCAAAGGAAATTTTCATATTTACATAGTAATTAGTCACTATAGATACTTCATTTAAAAACATAAAATGAATTCATGTTCGTTTGATACATTTAAAAAGTTTTTTCCCATAATCATGATATGTATAAGGGAAAATAATTATTCGTTAATGGTCTTTAGGAAAATCAGTTTTTCATTAGTTTGTTTATAGAAAAACCCAAAAATATTCATGATATTATTATTTTAATGATATTTATTATTAGGCATAGTAATGATATTTCACATTCTATCTCCAATTTCATTTGGATTCATCTGATTTAAATCAATAATCGTCTAAAAAATTCATCAGGAATAATTCAATTGGTTTCGCACGCAAATATAATAAACATTTATATATTTTATATAATAGGGATTGTTATTAATCATATTATTATGAAAAATAATGAAATGTATTTTTAAATTTTTACACTTTATTTTCAATACGTGATATCAATTTTTAGGCAAGGTCATCTATAGTCATAATCCGTTCAAATCATTCAAAATTATTCAAATATAAAATTTAAATTTTCTAATGAATATCTTTTAGGAATTTCTAGGAAAGTGATTATTCTTACACCAACACATGATGCACCGGTGATGATTGGTTTAATACAGAATCCATCCAAAATATAGTAGTCATCCTTTAGTTCATTTAATCCATAATCATATCCACCTTTAGATTACCTTGAATTCATATATTTAGTAGGAAACCCACATTCCATTATTTATCATAACATAGGGTGTTATTATATAATTTAGATCATGAAAATGGTTCTCAAAAATGTTTTCTCATAATATTTTCCAAAACTAACTTAAACCTTAAATAATACAATCCAAGGAAACCTAATTTTTACATTCAAAAAATTACATCTTATTATATGAATATTAATTACAAATGATTATGATCCATTCTTTAATAATAATGTTTTATTATATTTAGATCACATTTAAAATAAATTTACATAAATTTTCTACACCATCTCTCATTATGTTCTAAAAACTATCAAACTTATTTGACATGTAACATATAAAAATTATTTATACTGTTTTTCAAATGAAACATAATAATTTGTGAGATAATATGTTTAGTATGTGTAAAAAAGGGATATAATATTGATCATTTAAACATAAAATGATTATTAAGGTATTATAAAAATAGCCAAACATTTGAAATATTTTTACAAAGGGGGTTATTAAATGAAAAATGTATTTTAACCATCGTAGTATAAATTAATATTTAAGAATAACCTAATCATAATGGCTTTATAAGATGAGATAAATATTGGAAAACCATACAATTTATTTAAGACGCCTTAATAACGAGTCAGGGAATAATTTATATAGTATACAAGACAATGATCATATATGAATCAATCAACATGAGACATGATATAATTACATTAAAATCATACCTGGTCATAGAAGAGTGTGAATAATTTCTATGTAATCATAATCACATAAATATTATCTCATGTATACCACAATGACATTCATCACAATTTAGGCATCGGTAACAACCCATGTTCCTACTTAATGTTGGAGATAACCTCTAGTGTTCCCTCTTTTTGGAATTAGATAATATATCTTGTACCCATTTAGCTCATGAAAATTTAATCTTTACCAAATTCACTTGACGTGTATAACTAATCTACATAAATCATATTTATAATAAATTCAAGTATTTTCTACAAGATCATTAAATCATTTTTCTGTAATCATAACAAAATACATAGTATATAAAATTAGTTTCACCAATATTTCATCATTGTAACCACAATAAAATCATCGGAATGAATAATAAATAAATTAAAAATCATTTCCCCATTTAATAATAAATAAATTTAATGGATGTTATTATAGATGAAAAAACACATTAAAAATTCACTTGAATGTTTTTTGGGGAAAATACTCTTTCATTATTAAATCACTTATTTTAATCTAAAAAAACTAAAAAAATATATAACTTCTGTTTTTTATTATAAATAAAAATGATAACATGTTAACTAGTCTAATATTTAAATATTATTAACTAAAATTTATCATTATGTTCACCCAGTAAATATATAGAAAGATTTTGTTCACATCATTGGTTAAATGGACCTCATTTGGAAAATGATATTCAAATTCAATTTAACCATTTTACGAAAATTAATTCATAGGTAAAATTTATTTAATAATTCATTATAAAATAATAAAACAATTATTTAAAAAAAATTAATTAAATTTAATAGATGGTTGAAAAATATTCATTGTCAATGAGAAATATGATGTTACTTTTATTTAAAAAAACATTCAATCAGCCTTTTGAGTACTTGGAGAGAGGAAAATGATACTAAAAATGTAAATATATATAAAACCCCAATTTATAAGAGGGTAAAATTGGTTTTTAAAATGTATATTAAATAATTATATCATTAAATACTAAATTTTGTATAATTATAGAAATAATTAGACGGTAACATAAAACTATTACCTCATGCCTATCTTATATTGTATGATCTATATCCATCTAAGGGATAAATTAAAAAATAATATATACAATTAAAATAAACATAATAAAACATATAATACAATATATAGTCCATTTATAAAATTTAAACTCTCATTTATAGATATTTCATTATTAGAATCATCATTCCAATGTGTTAACTGTTTATTTTTCATGATTTTTTTGTTTGGATGAAAATGTCAATGTACTTTGATCATGGTTAAATAACATAAAAATGTTAATAAATATATGAATATCATATATATTAATTATATATATATATATATATATTATCTTAATACATTAATGATCGATATAGAAAGTTAAATTTCACTATTTATGGAGATGGGAGTTCACACTCATGCCTGAAATCCGTTTTCATTTTACAATGAAGTAATGAAAAAAATGATAAAAAATTTTACAAAAATAATTAATAAAAAATAAAAAAATAGTATATATATTTATCAATAACATTATTATATATATAACATTAAAATGGTTATTGAAAATGAATCATATCACTATGTGGAAGTGGTTGTCCCCTTGTATGGTCGAGCAATCCATTCATTTCATATTGGATAAAAAGTTGTTGGAAAATCGATATGTCATATTCATAATTAAATAAATTTTCTACAACAAAATGAATTAATTATTTCATAATGGACCCCATATATTTATATTTGGTCGATAAACACATAATACTTCATTTTCATTGTTAAGAGTTATACATATTCATTTGTAAACCTCTTCTAGGTTGTAACTTAAGGCTTAAAATGATGTTATTTTTATCAAACTAGGACTTCTATAAAATTAAGAGAGATTTCATGATAATATTAAGTCATGTATTGGGTTATATAATATGATATTTATGTGGTAATAGGACGGGAGAGGTGGTGTCCTACTATTAGTGAGTTACAGTAAAAAAAAGGTATATTTCAAAAATATAAAATATATTAATGTATTACTCAATAAATATGACTTCAAATGTCCATCGATTATAAATTCGTATAATTTAAAGAAAAAATATATTCATGAAATAATAATTAGATAATTTCATGAAGAAATTATTATTTTATATCTTAGTATAACACCCCCAACTCCCACAAACATTGTTTTAACATTAACCGTGGTAATAAATTTTTATCATTGTTATTATTCACTATGAACAAAAATGAGTGTTTAATAATTAATAAATATTATAATTACTATCCAAAAAAGATATTTCACTTTATAAAATTAAATAATTATAATTGGATTATAATATATATAAAATAATCACATGACACTAAATAAAAATCCAATTCATTAAAAAATTTATTTCTACGAATTTATCAAACTTTTCATTAATCACATTCACGGTAAAAAGTATTGAGTTAAAGAAAAAATATTTTAGGTAATTAATAATATATGAATTTCAGAAAAATTAATAATATAAAATGATTTATTTATATTATTTATATAAGGAAAAATTATGTGTATATAAATAGATCATAGAAAAATGATCTTTTAAGCCAAAACTGAAAATTTTCAAAATAAAAATATATTTATGATACCTATATAAATAATTTTGTTATTTACAATTAATTAAATATAGTATATTTTTTGACAGATTTCTAAACATATTGGTACTTATAATATACTTATTTTAATGAAATTAAATAACTATTTTAGAATAATCAGTGTTTTTTAGTATTCACTATATTTTCTGAAAAATCCCAAAAAATCACACTAAGATAATATTAAAAGAAAAATTAAAAAATTAATATTTATATAGATAAAAATATTATAAATTTATTTTAAATTAATTATATTCTTCAGTAAATAAATTATATGAAAATCATTATTTAAGAAAACATATTTTTAAATAATTATATCCCATTATTGAAAACTATGTACTTATTTATTAAATATTAATCAATAAATTTTCCTGATAAAAAAGTTATGAATTTCTTTTGTAATGTTTTATTTCATATTCGTAATACTTTTATAACAGCTTGGTTATAACATTCTTCGTTAAATAATATCCTTATAGTATATCATTTATCAAATAAATCTCAGTGTTGTGTGTCTAGAAAGGTATTGATTATAGTATTCTATTAAACAATAATTTATGTTAGTTATAGTACTTACCTATCATATTAAGGATAAAAACTCTTCTACTCCCAAACTTATTGAATTCCATATAATTTCTCATTCTCTAAGGATGATATGACCAACTGCACAACTTCTTCTTCTTTTCGCTGCCCAATAATGACGCTTCTATCCCCCAACACACATTACCAAAAATACTACATATATTTTTGGTTGAATTATAAATATTACCATATTATCAACCCTATATATGGTTCCCATCATCAATATTTTCTTGTTTACTACTATAAAAATTATTTATGGGGATAATTTTCACAACATACTAAATAGAATGGCTGGAGTTATCTTAAATTTTTTTGGAAGAAATAATTATCATCCATAACCAAAAACAGGATGATATTAATATAATTAATGGTTTATTTTATCAATAAAATTCCCCTATGTGATGTTTCGGACATGGATACCACCGAATAAGAGCCCTGAGCCTGGTGGGACACATGGCCTCTAGTGCATCTCAATAACAACCAGAGGCTACAAAATAGTAGTGAGGGCCTAGGGTGTGATCTTGGAGAGATCATTCCTTCATTAGAAATGTGTAGTGTGGCTGTTAAATATGAACTATGGTAAATAACACAAGAAATATAATTAAATATATGGAACAATGGAAACTAGAGTCAACAATAAAAATAACCAAAATAACTTGAATAACATACAACAACTAATGATTATATTTCGTGTATCTAGGGAACTAGAAAACAAGGAGTCATGATAGAAAACATAAAATGTTTTAAAAAAGTATAATGTAAATTAATGACTATCCCATGCATCCCGTGTTCAGGCTCTGTCATCTAATATCATGATTCATCCTAAACAATAAGAAATCATGTGCTCGAAGCTGTATTCTTACATTCATCAACACCGTAATTCATGTAATCTACCTCAGGTACCAAATAGTTTTAATATAGGGTGTGATATAAATCTCAGTGGACCACCACCAATAGTGTCTATAACATATATCCCTTGTAAGGGAAATGTAATAGTGTGTAATCATGCATATATAAGGTAAGGCAACCCAATGTAACTAGATAACCAAGTAATTACTTCATCCCTCTTATGGCTTCTATATTTGACATGTCCATTAATTGATTATTACTAGTTTATAAATAAGTCGCATGTTAATAAATGTAGTGTTTCCATGTAATGAAATGGATAACTGTAATGATATTTAATAATGGTGTTCAAAGGTAATAAAAAAGGAAATTTAGACCATAAGGGTTTCCAATATAGAAATAACTATATCCTGGCTTAGGGTAATATTGTAATCCAAAATGTATATTCCATGGAATTTCACAATAAGATTCCTACCTAATCCTCAAGGATTGTCGAATGTAAAACAGGGCTAAGAAGAGACAGGGCTATATGGTCCATAACCATGGTACCTAATTATGAATACTGGATCTAGGGAGTGTATCTAGGTAATCCTTTAATACAATGAGAGGGATCCCACAAAGTCATACCATGAATCTAATAATATACCATGATGATGATCTTGGTGGGTTTCTAACTATGAAACTTATATCCTTCAATTGTAGTGGCGTTCCAAAGTACTCAATCCAATCCATGATACTAATCTAAGGCATGATCGAGTTAAGAAAATCCTTTATAATTTTTATAGCATATAATATTTCATTTGGTTCCATCATTTCCTTTAATTAGTGTGATATGTTCATGTAGTGTGAAACCTTTTAATCAAGCATTAATTAATCAGTTTCTCCATTTTTTCAATCAATGACGTTCATTAGTGAGACATGGATATGTTGAATGAGAACGTTTTTAATTAAATTTAAGGAGTAATAAACAATTATTCATTATTAATATACAATCCATTAATGTGCTAATGGGTTCTACTAACATGCAAGCTATTAATCATTCACCTTTAATTAGGCCAATTCATATACATAGTAAACATTCCAGTTTCTATTTCACATTTAATTATCATTTTGAAGAATTTACGTTATGTATTCAATGTTGATGTGACATGGTACATTCCATTCACCATGAAATGATACAGTAGTAATTTATGATAAGTAGGACAACTATTAGTGTGGTCAAGCTTGAGCACATCCAAACAATGTCTCAAAACTGTCAGAACACTAAAAATACAATTATAAAATATCATCATTTTTGGGATGGATGAAGTTGTGGTGGTAACCATTAAAAAAATCATATATATTGAAATAGAATAATATTATTGTCATAATGATTATAAAAATGACATATAAATTCAATAAATGGAACACAATTGTAATGTCTAGGTCCGGAAGCCACCCAGAGGCGCCCTATACCCAGTTAGTCACACGACCTCAAGTGCATTTCCCCGAATGCCAGAGGCTGCCGACAAGCAGCGATGGCCTTGGGTGTGATAATGGGGAAACTATGCCCTCATTGGAAAAGTACATAGCAGAATTAAACAAATACATAGAATAGTAGATGCAGTAAATATCCAGCAGTAGTAAACAGTGGAAGACTGTAATAATAAAACAACTAGAGTACATATAGAAATGATTCATGATACACATGTCTAGGAAAGCATCCAAACTAGTCACAATGTTAGAATACAAATTGTACTAAACAAAAGTACAAAATAAATTTGATAAACTCTTCCTCAACATCTATAAATGATGCATGGTAAATATTTCTAAGAAAGAAGCCAAACAAGTCACAATGCTGGAATATAAATAGTACTAAACCAAAGTATAAAATAAAGTAGATAAACTCCTCCTTAGAATCACAAGAATATTCTTGGTCCCATTCTCTCCAGATCCACAACATTTCAAGTAATCGAAGTAGAAGGCCACTTTCCCTTATCTATACAGACAACAATATAATATTTTCGGGCCAAAAATCATGACCCAAATATGGTGTGAGACTAAATACCATTAGTCAACCACTCGACGATCTGTGCGTAATAGTCAGTGAGTATATGGCAAGTAAATGTACAGAAAAACAGCAAAAAAGAAGGAATTAAGCAGTAAACAATCCACAGTTTCAAATCAAGCTACAACGATAAAATAGCTAAACCTCAAACAAGTAACCCTCTAGGAAGAACTCACAACCATCCCCTAAGGTTCTACCTAAAAATAATACAAAACCCCCCTCGGAAGTACTCTCATCTTAACCCCTCTTGATCGGTATATGAATGTAACAAGACTCTCTGAGGAAGTTATCATAGTCTATCCCCTTATAGTTAAAGGTAAAGCAAGACACTTTGAAGAAGATCACATAGCCTACTCCTCATACAGTCTAGGGTAGTCAAGGACTCCTAGAGGAAGCTCAAACATTCAATTCCATTTATAGCCCAAGGTCTAGGACACTCTGAGGATGCCCAATCTCTTAATTCCCCTTATAGACCAGGTCGTACAATACAAACAATGACTCTTTGAGGAAGCACATGTGGTCAATCCCTTTATAGTCTAAAGAAGACAAGGAATCTCTAAGGAATCTCACTCATTCAGTTCCCCTTATATCTGTAAGTGTTTATAGTATCTCTGAATATGTTCACATGGACAATACCCCCTTATAGCCTAAGTTCTCAAAGGCTCTCGAAAGAAGATCACCTGGTCAATTCCCCTTATATTCTACTATCCCGGGTTCTCACGACCCTTTGTTGGTCATTGAACATAGTGGTGTAATATGGAAAAATTAAATCTACAAAACTACTTGGTGAATAGTATAAAACACACCAAGCATTCTAGATAACAAACTCTCCATCCTACTACAACAGGCATGGAAAACTGGTAAAATAATGAAAGGATAAACAGGACCAAACGGTCATAAATAGAACTTGAATGGGGAAAACACATTCAAAGCATAGTAATAAAACCTATTCATATCCAAATTACCACTACACAAGCATACAATCATGGCAAGAAAACAACATGGGTAAAATGGTAAACACAGAATACTCTTTTCAGGGGTATTGGTTGAATTTTCACATAATACTCAAAGGCATTGAACAGAAAGTCACAATACACCTACCTCAGGTTTAAGAGAGCACTATATGTGAACCTCAATTCATTAATCTCATTATAATGATGTGTATCTTATAAAACATCTAAAATTTTCCTACCATGATAACTTTAGAATGATGAATAAACATGAAACGAGGCCCAAGGAGAAGAGAGTGATTGCCAATTTTATTCCAACACAAATGACAGTGTTAGATTTAATGTAAGGATGGAGACATAAGGGATTGTCGATGATCCACGGTCGTACAGACTCTCGTAGACGAACAAGACCTAGAAGAGGTGTGTTATGTCCGTCAGACGCGACCCCGATGCGTTTAATGAAAAAAAACAAAATATATGGTTTGTAATTTTTGAGTACATGGTGTGTACTAATTGTTTTCGTACTCCGCATTAGGTGACCTCCAACTCACTCCCACATGGTCGTGTGTGTGGTTACTACATGGCCATCCCACGGCCTCCTACGGCAAAGAATTACACGGCATGTACTCATAAGGTACACGACGTGTACTTAGAAAATTTTCAGAATATTCTGTTATTCTACAAAATGACCAGAAATGAAAAAACATACCTAAAAAGAAGATCGTGGTTCTTACAAACATCCCCCCATAATTAAATTCATCCTCGAATTTCCTTAGCGTGACGTAGAGGAAGAAACCCCGAACTGCTCCAACCATTATGATCGCATGTCTACCACCCTCTCCAATGTTTTGTCTTGTACTCGCACATGCTGCCCAAGAACATGTACTAGATGAACAGACCACACATGGAGAACCTTTGTAATGCTATATACATTTTGGATAGGATGATCCTCGAACGACGCATCAACTTTTAGCTCATCCTCCTCTTGTTGAAAGACATGATACGGGTCTGAAAAGTAATGTTAAAGCTGAGAAACATGAAAAACGTTGTGCATGGATTAGTACCTCTGAGGTAACTACAACCGATAGGCAACTGACTCACCTCTCTCCAACACCTCAAACGGCCCGATGTACCTTGGAGAAATGTTCTCTTATCTCAAGATCCTCATGTGTCCCAACCATTGTGTGACATGCAGGAAATCCAGATAATTGGCCTCTCACTAAAGAGGCCATCTCCTCTGATCAGCATAAGAATTCTATCGAGAATGCACAGTAGCCATCCTATTCCGAGTCAAATCTATCTGCTTTGTGGTCTCCTGGACAAGATGAGGTCCCAGCAAAGTTGCCTCTCCTACCTACATACATCATAAAGGTAATCTGCATTTCCAACTATAAAAATCATCATATGGTTCCATCTGAATAGTTTTTTGAAAACTGTTGTTGTAGAAAAACTCCACAAGAGGTATATGTTTCTCCTAAGAACCTCTAAAATATGGAATGCAATCTTGGAGCTTGTGCTTATGAACCTGAATAATATGTTCTGATTGGCCATTGGTCTAGGTATGGTAATCTATACTCAACTGTACTTGTGTACCCAAAGCCTTCTGAAGCCCCTGCCAGACCCAAAATATAAAATGTACATCTCTGTCTGAAACAATGGAGTGTGGAACTGCAAGCTGATGTTCAATCTCACTGATGTAAAACCATCCCATCTCATTAACACTGAATTTATCCTTGATCAGCAAGAAGTGAGTGACCTTCGTGAATTATTCAATGACAACCCAAACCATGTAATTCTCGTGAGGCGACCGCGGCAAACCAATCATGAAGTCTATAATGACATAATTCCACTTCCACTCAGGAATGGGTAAATACTTTAAAATAACAGCTGGTCACTAATGCTCTTCCTTCACCTACTGAGAGTGGAACACCTCATAAAGAAACCAGCAACGTACCTATTCATTATTGTCCCCCAATACTGATGGTGTATATCATGATACATCTTGGTGATTCCAAGATGAACTGCCCAAACTGAGGAATGAAAGTCCCACATCAGCTCTTCGGGTATGTATGTTGGCACCCATACATGCCCATGGAAACACAATATCTCATCCTCACCTATAGTCCATCTAGGAATAGGGTCATCTCCTGACGCACATTCCCATAGGACTTGGCCTTCTGAATCTGATAGCTACCTCATGTGAACGCGATCAAGAAGAGTACAGGTAACAACTATAGAAGAAAGAAAAGGATGTCCCTATTTGTCGTGAACATCCAAATGAATCTTAGAGAACAGATCCATAAGACACCACTCATGGATGGCCTTTTGAACAACCTGTATCTGAGTCCTCCTGCTCAGCACATCATCCACTGCATTTCCCTTCCCAGGTGTATAGGCATGCTCAAATTCAAAGGACTGTAAGTACTCAACCAACCTTCACTTTCTCAATTTCAGATCACACTGGGTGAAGATATACATGAGACTCTTTTTTTCATGGAAAACCACAACGTTCTCTCCCAGAAGATAATGTCTCGAACAACGTAAGGTCTGAACAATAGCTACCAACTCCAGATCATGTGTCGGTTAATTTCTCTCATGTGGCCTCAACTGCCGAGACCCGTATACAAAGACCCCATCTCTCTACATAATCACAGCTCCTAGCTCGAAACCTGATGCATAAAAATAAATATTATATCTTTTTCTCAGCTCTATAAAGACTAGTATCAGTGCTGTAGTCAACCTCCCTTTCAGCTCCTGAAAGGATGACTCTCAAAAATCATACCACAAGAGCCTCACACCCTTCTTAGTTAGACCCATCAGTGGTGCTGTTATGCATTAGAATTCCTGCATTAAATGTTTATAGTATCCATCCAGCCCTAGAAAATTATTCACCTCAAATACTTCCTTAGACATCTCCCAGGAAACTATAGCTTCCACTTACTCGGGATCTACTGATACACCAGTCTCTATGATGAAATGACCAAAGAAATGGATATAGTCTATACAAAAGTGTCACTTTGAGAGCTTATCCTATAACTGATGCTCCCTTAGTGTACTCAAAATGATCTAAAGATGGGTGGCATGGTCATGTCGAGTGTAAGAGTACACCAAGATATCATCCATGAAGACCATGATGAAGGAATACATGTATGGATGGGACACATGGTTCATCAGTGCAATAAAAACTGCAGGAGCATTTGTAAGACCAAACGACATAACCCTATACCCGTACAGACCATACCTGCTCCGGAAGGCTATAAGAGGTATATTGGATGGTCTAACGAGCAACTGATGATAATTTGACCTCATGTAAATCATTGAGAACACCTGGGCTCCTTGGAGATGATCAAAGAGATCATCATTCCATGGCAAGGGATATCGGTTACTGACCGTAAACAGGTTCAGATTCTGATAGTCCACAAAAAGACCGGGGGTGTCGTATACCTTATTCGCAAACAGCGTAGGCGATCCCCAAGGAGATGTACTGGGTCAGATGAGACCCTTTTCCTGCAACTCCTCCAACTATTTCTTGAGCTCCTGCAACTCTAGTGTTGGCTTCCTATAAGGAGTAATAGACACTGATTCTGCTCCTAGCACAAGCTTAATCGAAAAGTCTACCTCTCCCTCCAGAGGAAAAACTGAAAATTCCTCTAGAAAGATGTCCCTAAAACAATACATCACAAGAAGAAAGTCATACAGGGAAGTCCCCTGGTCATCCAGATATAGAATAGTAACCTGGGTTGTTACTCCTCCCAACCCATGATGCTTTGTCCCGCACTTCTCACCTGTACATCCTACTCACCCTTATGAATAAGAGATTCACCTTCCAGTGATGTGAAACCTACCCTGAGATGAGAACAGTAGACGACTGTCTAGAATGAAACTAATATGTCCATCCTGAGAATGAAATAATAGCATGTAATTTCAAGGACATAGAGGTCCCATAAGAAGTGACACCTACCATCCTATGGAGTTCACTCCCTGCATTAACGTACACTAGCCGTTCTAGTCTCCAACGGAGTGTCTAGAGTCAAGATATTGGTAGAGGAAAAGATACAGATCCCAATTCTCTCCATAATAGAAACAGATATAAAGTAATGGGAATAACCTATATTGAAAATAGCTAATGATAAATTTGAGGCAACTAAGATCATACGACAAACTGTAGAAGGCTTGGGATTCTACTAATGTGGGGGATACTCAACTGTAATGGTCTGGCTTGCACTATGGACCTGTGACCCTGACTTTCCACTCTATGCTATTCCACCCAGCAATCTCTAAAAACTAAGAAATTGGCATCCCCTTCCATGACCTCCACCTCATCCTGAATGTCCAGACGAACTCTAGTTCCCTAACTTATGAGAAACTGGTCGTGATGCTCTTGAACGTGGAGTCATAGAAGAACCCCTATCACCAGTTGTCAGTGAAATGATCTGACAAAAGCACTGATGATGACCCATCATGTTATAAGATCAGCACTCTAATGGGTCACTCAGGAAACATGTCCTCATATGCCCACTTCTCCCCCACTGGTAGCACACCACCTGGCTACCGTAAGATGCATCACGTCTGCTTTGATTTCCTTGTGTAGTCTCCATGTAGCGGTTCCTACTATAAACTGGTGGAGCACTAATTCTGTATACTGAATCGCCCTAGCTCACTGTTCTAGAGTCTCTCAGATTACGCTCCGTTATCAGTTCCTAGTTGACAACAGAGTATTTTGAAGTCCACCTGAAGATGATCACCTTAGATTGAATTTCGTGCCTCAGACCATCCACAAAATTTTGTGCAAGGAAAAACTCATCACCTCCTGGAATAGGTGTGAAATGATGGATCTCTTTGAAGTGAGAGGAATACTTCATAACAGTAAGAGTACCCTACTACAGACTCATGAAATCTCATGCTCAATCGGCCCTCAAGGTCTCCAGATAGAAGTAATCATAGAAGATGCGCTGAATCGCATCTCAAACCATATTATGATAGTGCCCCACATATGATATCACATCCCAACACATCTTGGAAAAGTCTCGAAGCATGTAGTTATTGTGCTTCACCATCTTCTCTGTAGGTATCTTCAGATGCTCGAAAATCATCAGTGTGGCTTTTATCCATGAATCTACATCTTGAGGTCCGCCATCACTTGGGAAAGAAAGAGTATGCTGCTGCTGGAAGACCCGTATCAAATCATCCATCAACTGGTCATGAGGCGGTGCTCCCTGAGTTGTCTACATCATCATGATAAAGCCTTCCCTGAAATATGAATCCACACCTATGTTAGGTATAACAGTTGGTGCCAAGGCTGGCACAACTGGAGGATCTGCAGGTTGTCCCTGTTCAGCCATGCCCGTTGTATGATCCCCACCTCGCAGCTGACGTACAACTTGAGGATGTTTTGGTGGCATGACTCAATAAGGTCAATCACACACCTTTGATCAAGGTCAACATGGACTGAAAATAAGGAGTGTAAGAAGGGAAGTGGAGAAATAATGTGTTCATGTTTTACAAAACATGACTACATGGCATGTTCATTTCTTACATGATGTGTTCCCTTAAGCAATTCACATGGATGTGTACTCGAGCCTAAACTGGACGTTTAACACCCAAAACACATGGAGTGTTGTCTTAATACACGACATTCACTTGATTACTTTTCCAATACCCAATTCTTGATACACAGTTAAGCCACACAACTCTCCTAAGGAAAGACTACATGGAATGTTCAAGATAGAATCTGCATGTAATAGACAAGATTCACCTGGCCCATGTAGTTAGTGACATGACATGACACACAGATCAAACTACATGGTGTGTTCTTGGATTCAACGGCTAGTATTTGAAAGGATAACACCGACCCTTGTAGTTCGTGACACGACCTGGTACATAGGTCAGACTACACGGCCTGATCAACTGGTACACGACGTGTTCCTCCAAAAAATCCCTATCCTATGTATCTGAACACCTATCCTATGAAACGGTTAGATACTACATTGTGTGTACATAAATTACATGGAGTGTACTTACGAAAATCATATTCATCCTGAATAGAAGAACACATGGTGTGTTGTCAAAACTACATGGCATGTATTCTGGGTTTTCCAGATAGAAAGACACAAACTACTCTGGAACCCATAAAACATTGAAATGAACACTGAAAGTGACAATTTCGATGTGTGAGGGCCGATAATCCCCAATAATCACATATTGGCATGTTAAACATGTTATAAAAAGGAAAACAAAACAATGATCCACCAAATTCTGGTCCATGAGGTCCCTTAAAACCTCAAGAACCAATGTATGGCATCCATTCAAGAAAAACATTACAAAAAAAATACACTATCAAACTACAGGAATTATTATCATGTAATCTATCACAAAAACATGCATATTCTACACAATATCTATCAAAACAGCATGCAATCTCTAATGCATCAAGAATGGCATGGAAAAAATGTATGACATGTGATTTCTAACAAATGCAAATATGATGCATGAGATGGACTACGCTTATCTCCTCAGGTTGCGAGAGAAAGAGAACTTCAATAAACTAAACAATAATAGAAAAAATCATGTGAATTAATCAAGGTGATGTCAAGTCAACTGTAATCTTTCCAAAGAAAAAATTGCAATAAATGAGGTATGGTCACTTTTCCCTATACGCAGGTTAACTACTCCTAGGAACAGCTAATTACCAAGTACATATTTCTTCCTATACCTGGATAAAGGATCCAAATAGTAAGTCAATAGAAAATAATTCCATGATACCACATTGTAAGGTACCGGTTCCAGAAGCCACCCAGCGGTGCCCCATACCTGGTTGGTCACATGGCCACATGTTCATTTCCCCGAATGCCAGAGGCTGCCGACTAGCAATGAGGGCCTTGAGTGTGATAGTGGTGAAATAATCACCTCATTGGAAAACTACATAGTGTAAGTAATAAAATAAATACAATATCAGAAGTAGTAAATATCCCACAATAGTAAAAAGTGGAAAAATGGAATAATAATACAACTGGAGAACATCAATAAATGATGCATGATAAATATGTCTAGGAAAGCATGCAAACAAGTCACAATGTTAGAATACAAATAGTACTAAACCAAAGTACAAAATAAATTTGATGAATTCCTCATCAACATCACATGCATATGCTTTGTACCATGCACTCCAACATCAAAACTAATCAAGTACATGAAGTAGAATGTTGCTCGCCCTTATCTATACCTGCAGCAATATAATCTGTTTGGGCCCAAAAGCATTAAAAAAATAGGGTGTGAGACTAAATCCTAGTAGGAAACAACCTGAAGATCTCTGTCTGTAGTTAGTGAATATATGGTAGTGAAAAGTATGGAAAAATAGTAAACAAAAGGGCATTAAACAGTAAACAATATACAGTTTCAAATCAGGCATCAACCAACAAACATCTAAACCTAAAACAGGTAACCCTCTGGGAAGCAGTCACAACCATCCCATCTGGTCCTACCTAAAAGAGAATAAATGAAACCCTATAGGATTTACTCTCAGCCTAACCCCACTGGTTCAGTATATGAATTCAACAAGACTCCTTGAAGAAGCACTCAAAGTATATCCTCTTATTGTCAAATGTAAAGAAATACTCTCTAAGGAAGATCATGCAGTCCATTCCTCGTATAGTCAAGGGTAGTCATGGACTCTCTTAGAAAGCTCACCCTGTCAATTCCCCTTATAGCCCCATGGTTTAGTACTCTATGAGGAATCCCATTCAGTCAATTCCCCTAATAGCATAGGTCATACAATTCAAACAATGTCTCTCTAAGGATGATCATGTGGTCAATCCCCTTATAGTCTAAAGGAAAAAAGGAATCTCTGAGGAAGCTCACTCAGTCAGTTTCCTTTATAGCCCAATTTTGTTCTAGGCTCTCTGAGGATGATCACTCTGTCAATCCCCCCTTATATATTATGTTCTCAAAGACTCTCTGAGGAAGCTCACCCATTTAATTCCCCATATCGTCTACTTCCTCAGGTTCTCACGACCCTGTGTAGGCCAACGAGCATAGCGATGTAATATGGCCAAAGTAATCCTACATAACTACTTGGTTAATATTCTATAGCACACCAAGCATGTTAGAAATGAAAATCTCTATCCTAGAGTAATAGGCATGGAAAATAGGTAAAGCAGCCAAAGGTGAAATTGGACCAAACAGTCATAAATAGAACATGCATGTGAAAATCACATCCAAAGCATCGTAATCAACCCTATTCTTATCAAAATTACCTTGAAAATCATTAAATCATGGCAGGAAAACAACAGGGGTAAAAAGGTAAACATGAAATACCTCGTTCAAGGGTATTGGTGTAATTTGAACATAATACTCAAAGAAATTGAACAAAAAGGAACAAACTACCTCACTCAGGGCTAGTAGATTGCTATATGGGAACCTCGTAGCATTAATCTCTTAAGAACACCATAGATCTACGAAAACGTCTAAAAAGTTAAACCCATGATAACTTAAGAAAGGAGAGGAAAAATAAACAAGGCTCATGTAGAAGATATAACTCACAAATGTGATTCCAATGCAACTAACATTGTTTGATTCGAAGGATGGACGGAGGCACAAGGGCTCGTTGACGATCTGTGGCCGTACGGACTATCGCAAACGAACGATACCTCGAAGAGGTGTGTTCTATTCATAAAACATGAACCCAGTGAGTTTAATGAAAACAATAAAAAACCCAGAGTGTACTTTTAGAGTACGCGGTGTGTACATATTGTTTCCTTACATCACATTAGGAGGCCTCCAAGTCACTCCCACACGGCTGTGTGTGTGGCTACTACATGGCCAGCACATGGCCTCCAACGGAAAGGAAGTACACATCGTGTTCTCATAAATTACACAGCGTGTACTTATAAAATTTCTAAAATATTATCTTTTTCTAAAAAATGATGAGAAATGAAAAAACGTACCTGAAAAAAAGATCTGGGTTCTTACAATAATGAAATCAGTGTGCCGCACGTGACAATTCAAAATTTGACAAACATGAGGGATAAGTTATCATCCATCACCACAGGGTTGTATAATCATTATACAATGATATAGGTCTCTAATTATTCTTAGAATTGAGTAGATATGATAATAAAGGAAAAATACTCACACATCGATAACTAAGATGAGAGAAAGAGAGGCGAATAATATCAAAACCTGAATCAAGTACATACTGATGTGCATCCAACATGACGAACATAATATTGTTTAGACACCAGATGAAGAATATATTTCAATCCCATCCTTAAGATATCAAATTGAACTAAAGGTCATGAAAAATATATCAATATCATGTAAACATACATTAAAAGGATAGAGGAGGCTTAATTAGATTATTATAAGAGAAATAGACATTTTCCAACAAAATAATGTGTGAATGGTTTGGCCGCATGGTTTACAAAACTGTGTACCAACTCTGAATAGGTACCCTAGAAGGAAATGTCAATTTCATGGTAAGGTCACACAGTTAGGGAAACCATGCTCCAACCATGTGGTATGATATGTCCAAAAATTCACCATCCACAAGGTTTTTTATAACTATACATCCATCCCACACAGTTTCCTCAAAATATTAGGCCATTACTGTTTCCTAAAAATGATGGGTTCTAGTATTTGAAAATCCCTGAAAACCCTTGGTACCATATATTACCCATTAGGCATACATATTAACCAAAAATAATTAATTAGACTATAATTCAAAGGATCCAAACCTAACCGAAAAATAATGTTCTAATAGTCTTCCCCCCTTAAAAGAACTCATCCCCAAGTTCACATTTCATGGGTGTATATACACTATCTAAGAACCTTTCTAGCCTCTAACCATATATTATGTCCTATATCTCCCATATATCCTCCTGCATGAAACCATACTTCCTTATCACCCGTACTAGTGGGGAAAACTAGCCACAAAGATCCATAATGCTCTTATTAATGATGCGTACGTGATACTCCTCAAAGTTAACATCTTAATATATCAAATATTATTCAGGATATAAGGTATGAGGTTGTTCAGCATGATACTAGAGAAATTTTGAACCATGAATGAATTTGTTCATGTCACAGTTCCTTTAAGGTAGTAGTAACTTATAGGATACCAGCCCAAAAATTTCTAGTATCTCAAACAGAACTACATAATGAGGGAAACATCAATTGATTAAATAACTATATATGTATTAGAATGAGTGATACAAGAAGGATTACTCAATCTCTAACTTCAAACTAGATTTTATTTTGATTGTATTGGTATAATATTTTCTCTAGACTGTCATGTTGTCACACACATCATGATCAATCGATCTTTCTCTGATGTCTGTTGAATGTGACAAGGACATATTAGGGAGACGACACCTAACTCAATCTAGCACAAAGGTTAATGGAATAGGCCTCCCAATATGTCCTCAAAGAGAGACATTTGAATTTTCACCATAAAGTTATTATTATTGGATAACTGATTGACAAATATATGTTTTTCCCAAGAACCTCTAAAATCACGGAAACATGCTTGAAGTATATCCACTATAAACAGTATTTTCTATTAGTATTTTATATATATCTGAGGGTGATAATATTTTCTTAGAAAAACATGTGTTTCCATAGCCTTGTGGAATCTCTACCTAATCTGTGATGTAAAATGAGAATCCATATCTGAAAATATAGTAAAAGGGACCCCCATAGAGTCATATTATTTCAATAACATATAGCTTTCCCATATCAACAAATGAGAAAGTCTCTTTAATAGGAATTTAGTGGTCTAAAATATTCATTCTATCAACTAAAACCTATACAATGTCATTTCCACTAGGATTCCTAGTAAAACTAACTATAAAGCCTGTAAAAACCTCTTCTCATTTCTATTCCTGGACAAGAAGAGGATTTTACAACCCTACAAGTCAATAGTTCTCTACCTTCACCTTGTGATAGGTGGAAAAACTAATGATAAATCCTTCTATTAGATGATTCATTTTAGGCCATTAATATTGGAACACATGTTTCGATACATCTCCGAGATTCTAGGATAATGTACCCACTAAGATGTGTGGGACTCTTTCATCAACTCCACTCTCATATCAGTAGGGACCCATACATGTCTATGGATACCCTGATGCCATCCCTATTTGAAGACCAATCCAGTGGTGCGTTATCTTTTGATATAAACTCATGGATTACCAAGCCTTCAAGATAATAATTTTTTTTACCTTTCTCCATCTGATGGAGGGGAGCATTAATTTCCAATGATGAGAGATAATACTAATTGGGACTATCACAAAACTCTAGGTTAGTATTAGAGAATATGGAAATCAATTTCAATTCATCATTTTCCCTTTTTACTTCTTTTTCCAAAGTTTTCTCACTCAGTTCATCTATATCCACATTCGCCATCCCATTTGTATAGGAATGCTCAAAATAAACGTGTTTTAGATATTCAACCATATCCACTTTTTGAGTTTTATGTCATACTGAGTAAAGATATATTTTACGATCCTATGGTTTGTGTACACCACAAAACACTCACATAACAACTATTTTCCATAGAAATTTATTGCGTAGAAATCTTATTCTAGATCACGGTATTACGTTAGTTAATTTATTTAATGAGTCATCATCAGTTATGATCCATATACAATGAATCTATCTTCCTACAAGAGCAAAAATCTTAGGATAATGCCTGATGTTTCATAAAAGAAGGTATGACATACAACTGGATCTGGAAGAATTAGAATTGTTTATGAGAAAAAACTCTCTTGCAGTTCCTAAAATCATTGCCCACACACTTCTGAAAAAAGAACTATAGCACCATTATTTATAAGGATATTAATTGATGAAGGAAACCTGCGATGTCTTTTATGAAACACTAGTTATATCCATCAATACAAAAAGAAAATCCATATATCAAACATGTTCTTGGGAATTTCCCAGGAATCTGCAACACTAAAATTTTAAGGGTTAATATATATGAATCCTTCTTAGATAATATGACACAATAAGAAATCATTGTCTATCTAGAAGTAGAACATTGAATGCTTGGAATAAAGATGATGCTCTCTAAGTGTACCCATAATGATCACAATATGATTGGAATTGGATCAATGAGTGTGATAAGAAACTAACATGAATTAAAAAAAGACCAAGATAATGGAATCCAAATAGTGATGGAACACCCAATTCATCAATTCCATGAAACCAGTAGGCTCATTCATGACACCAAAGGGAAAATCTATGTACTCATAAATATGATACAAGCAACTAAATTTTTTACGATGTATGTCTAATGGTCAGACATTCACCTGATGATATCCCCATCTCATGTGAATATTATAGAATACACTTGATCCTAAATGATGGTAAAATATATCATCTATTCAAGGAACTGTATACTCGTTCTTGACTATAAACTGGTTAAAAAAATTTTAATTCGTGAATAGGTGTAAGGCTACATCCACCTTCTTGAAAAAAATAATGGGTGAACCCCATGAATATATAATGGGATATATAAAATCATTTACCTCTAAATGTCTTAACACCCACTTGAGCTCTTAAATATCAGTAGGTCTTTAATAAGGAAATGGATAATTGAGTTACTCCCAAAACTAGATATAATGTAAACACTACCTCCATCTTAAGAGATAATCTTGAAATAACATTAGAAAAGTCATCCCAAATAAATCCTTTTATAGGAAAAAACCATCTTCACATAAACCTAGATTCTCTGTGTATATATCTTAAATTTGGGTGGTCACTTCATCCATCCCTTCATTCTTTGGTCCCTATCTACCATCCAAGACATCCAATTCACTCCTATGTAGATAACTAATACCCTCATGTGATGTAAACAATACCTTGTGGTGATAGACATCTGTAAAAACATGATATTGGACCAACCAATCCATCCCAATAATGATATCAGAGCACATCCTCTCATGAAAAGAGTTGTTCCATAATAAAGAGTAACTATCTATCTCAAAGGGGACAGTTCCTATAATAATTTTTCCCTCTTTTCGTACACCAAAAGGCCTATATAGTTTCATTACACTATTGTTATACTGTATATTCAGTCTGAGAGAATCCACGATAGATATAGATAAAAAGTATATTGATGCACTCGTATAAATTAATGAAGATATTATGGTAGATTCCATATGAATTATACCTCATACTATAGATGGTCCCATAGACCGATCAATGGGTATTAACTGTCAGTCATACAACTGAACTGATCCATGAACCTATGAAATAGGTGGAATAACATGATCAAAAATATTCTTTTGGATATTCTAGTGATAAGGGGTACATGTTCCACGACCACAAACTTTTTTTGAATAGTCATGTTGGTGTTATCCCATCTTCCCACCTATAAAGGTGCAAATAAACACACATTTAAAGGTAGAGATGGTAAGGATCCGTTTCCACTAAAATCTAGTGGAATTGTCCTACAAAAAATTTTAAGATTCACCAAACATCTTCATCCTTGAAACACCATTAGATATCTATCACAATGAGGATTAAGGTTCTCCCATTGCCTACATTATTGAAAAAAATTAGAGCTATTAAAACTATAACTATAGTTGGCACTTCCCTAACAAGAAAAACAGAGGGAATGCTTCCTGCCACTAGATTAACTACTAACCTGACATGGTACTGGTCCTCTATTCTTTTTACAATTTTCATCCATCAGTAAAGGTATGTTGGTGAAATAATTTACCTATATACATATAGAATACATGATCCCTTCCTAAATATTTCTAGAACACAAAATATCATCACCCACTAGAAGCAGTGAAAAGCGCTGCAACTCCGTGAATTGCATTGAATACTCCATGACTAACATAGTGCAATGCTCAAGAAGCATGAAATATATGTCTCTATCAGTTCATAATGTCTGGGGAAATTATTGATCATAGAATATAGTCAAGAAATCCAATCATAACATAACTTTATGATAACCAGCCTGGGTAATCCCATACCCCCTTCACATGGCCAATTCCTGAAGAATATATGTGGAATGCATGACTCTCTACTTCGAAGGAATATCCTGTTACTCTATGAGAGATAATGTGGTATCTAGTAAAGACTCAGTAGTCTATTGACCACCAACACTAATAAATATGCAGGTTGATACTGTGGGAAATCACAAGTTATATCAGGCATCATAGGTGCTAGCCATCGAGCATCATGCGTGGAATGCATAATACATATGTAACTATCATGTACATGGGTATTGATTCCTAGAACAGGTAAACAATTATTTTCCTCCAATAAAACAATTACTGGTAAGAGTGGTGTCTAAGAGTCCAACACATATGGATTGTGGTCATATCTACCTTCATGGCATATGATACAAGGACTTCATTGAACCAATAGTCTACAAATACCAACATCACACCCCAAAACAAGCTTAATGAGAAAGATTAAATCACTAACGGAATATAAGTGTATGAAAACCCCCTACCCAAGGAATTCAACCCCAACTACCCACTTAGAAACCTATGTATTGGAAAGGGTTCAATAATATGTTTCATATTGTTTTAAATTTATTTACCATCTTCACTTCTTTAAATTTCATAATCATGAAAAGGCTCTATAAGGAAATAAAACTGTTTCGTTTTAGAATTCATGATTCACATTATAAAGGATATACATTATTGGTGATTCTGTTCTCATAAACCACATCAATATAAATGACACCAATTTTTTATAGAATAATTTCTTGACATGGTAAATTAGTCATCCAACTGCATGATAATACAAGAATAATCTAACTATCATATAATCACACAATAATAACAATAATATCAGAAAATGTAATGTAGTGAAATGAAAATATATAGAATTAAAATATTTATGAGATAGGAATTATAGATTCATATATGATTTGTAAATAATACTTATTTAACTTATCTCGTTAGGGAAAGGATAAGATAGATTATCAATTACAATAATAATGAATAACACCGCACTACATGTGTCTCAACCAATGGTTAAATAATGTCAATTATAATTGGAAAATCAAATAGATATTATAATTTAGTATATTTGGAATTAACCCAGATCATGGGTTCATAATTCCCAATAACATCTTAGGGAATGTATTACATCATTTTTAGTAACTATTATATTCTATCCAAATATAAATGAATGCAAGGAACAACCACTTATACCACTTGGTTATGTCCTGGGCATGGATTCGACTTCACAGGTTCCCCTATCCCAGAAGGCTTCATGAAGTCCAGCACATCTCCCAAAATACTAGATGCTTTTGAATAGTAGTGAGGGCCTAGGGTATGTTTGTGGGGAGGATATGCCTTCATTTTCCAAGTAAAGCATATCAATTTTTTATGAACTGAGATAAATAGCAGAAGGCATACACGTAAAAATAATTTATAGTGGAAAAATAAAATGATAGTAATAATAAATTTAATAAATAAAATTACATACAACAACTGAACATTATATATCATATTTCAGGAAAACTTTATAACCCAGAAACAAGACAACTGGTATAATATATTATAAAAAATTATAATGGAAATAAAAGATTATCCCATCCATCATAAGCTCTAGATTATTCATCTACTACCAAGATCCATTCAAAATAAAAATAAATAAAGTCTTCATATTCATATGCTTCCCTTTTTTAATAATTATGTTCATGTAATCTTCGACGTGTACCAAACAGTGCCCAGAGAGTGTGTGAGACAAATATCAGATTTCCACCACAAACGGTGTCAATAATAACCAATCCATGTTATAGAAAGTTAACAACACTAAAGAATTCATATATAAGGTAAATCATCACAATGTAACTCAATAAAAAAGTACATGCTTCATCACTCAGTTGGAAATATAACATAAAAAGTCCATTAATTTATTATTATCAATTTATATAAAATTCACATCCTAAAAATAGTGAAGGTTCGATGTTTTGTCAATGCAACCTGAAATGATATTTATTAGTTATCTTTCAAGGTAATAATCATGGAAACCACTACCTATAGGGTTTCCAACTCAGTTATAACTACAATATAGCTATGTGTAAGAGTGTAATACATGTAGTACATTCCATGGAATTCCACAATATAATGCATACCGAGTCTATGGCGGTGGACTGAGTAAAAATGTGGAAAATTAGAGATAGAACCCAGTGGGATATATCCAAAGAACCAACATATCAGTACTGGATATATGAAGTGTAATAATTGAATAAATTTATTATATTTTAGGGATTATATGGTGTTATATAAGGAATCCATTAATATTTAATGATCTGTATCATGGTGGGTCTCATCCAATGAATTCTATATCCTTTAATCAAAATGGGGTTTCTAAGTGCCCAAATAATTCCCTGATAAGAATTCAACAAGAAGTCGAGTCTGGACACTCCTATTTAATTTTTAAGTCTTGTAATATTAAATTCATTTCATGAATTACATGTAGTTAGTGTTATTTGGTAAAGTAGCATGAAAATATTTAATCAGTTCTAAATAAATCTATAAGTGTATTTTGTTCAAGCCTTTCCTTTCATTAGTTTGACAAGGCCATATAGTGTGAAACCATTATTAATTCCATTTATTGAATAATCAATAATTAAGGTACATACTTATAACATAAATTAATGTCATAAGGGTTTATATAGATAGGAAACCTATTAATCAGTCATATTTAGTCTATTCAAGTCATATACTTAGTATGCATTTCCATTTCTCTTTCACATTTAATTATCATTTTTAAGAACTTACCATAGGTGTGTTATGTGGAAGTTACATGGTACATTAAATTCAACATCACATGATACAATGAGAATTTATGAAAATGAGTCATACAATTAGTGTCATAAAGCCAGATCACATCCAAACAATGGCTCAAAACGATCAAAACACTAAAAACTAAATTATAGATAAATATCATACATGAGATTGATTGTGTTGTGGGTGTAACCGATAATAAATAATCACATAAATAAAAATTAATATATATATATATATGGTTATAATGATTATAATGATGAAAAATAAATTCATTAGACATCACGTGAAGAAATCGGTGGGCCCCACATGACAATTCAAAAAACAACGAACATGAGGGATGAGATTCAGACCACACAACATAGGGTTGTATGATCCTTATCTTATGATATCAGCTTATAATTCTTCATTGAACATATTTGATCTATGAAAATTGAAAAATGGTCACACCATGATAACTAGGTCGAGAGTAATATAGGAGAATAACATCTAAAACTGACATGAGTTCTTACCATTGTGTATCCAACTAATTGAATAGAAGCTCTATTAGATAATGGATGAAGAATATCATTCAATACCAACCATATGTGATAAATGAATTCCTAAAGGGATGAAAAATAGTTTAATACAATATAGACTCTGATTATAAATAAATAATATGATTAATTAGATCATTGAAGGTAAAATGGTCATTTTTCCACAAATTAGCATGTGCATGGTTTAGCCGCATGGTTTACTAAAACATGTTACAAGTATGAAGGGGTACATGGGAAAGAAGGGGAACATTCATGGTTTGGTCGCACATTTAGGGAATTCATGAACCAACCTTTTTGTAAATCTCTATAAAAAATTCACCATCTGTAAGGTTTTTCAGAATCGTGAGGACATCCTGCATGGTTTTTTATAAACTATGTTCCATACCTAATTTAGCAAAAATATGGGTTCCACCCTCCAGAATATCCTTAAAAACCCAAGGTATTTTTTCTAACCAATTAGGAATATATATTAGGCCAAATGTAAAGAAATATACTGAAATTTCTAGGATACATACCTGAGTGAAAAATCAGGTTCTTACCCCTTATATATGATTCATGGAATTTAAATAAATGTTTAGATTTATATCCGGGTAAAACCACTATAATAAAAAATAATTCATATTCAGCCATATTGGACCCACAATCTCATCTTTCAAAGTATGAACATCAGAATATTAGATCATTGATCAGTGACACATAGAAGCAGTGAGATTGATCATCAAATATGTATGATTATCATTCAGCTATATGATTGTATGCATTATAAGACCCCAAAACATATATCGTGTATGAAGAGATTAAATTTTTTCAAAAAAACATACTTAACTATATTTTGAATATTTATGGGTTTGGGAGAACTAGAGAATGGTTTTGGGAGAACCCAAAGGAATATGTAGTTATTTGCTAGTAGAAGGAGTGATCCACAAAATGAAATGGTGCGTTAAACTGTGAAACAATATAGGTTTTTTAGATGGGAATTGTTTTATCAAATTATAGTGTTTTAATGAACTATTCATGTTGTGATATCCCTTCAAACATTTTCAAGTATTATTTTGAGTTGGTGGTCATTAAAGTTGAATGAAGGCCTCCCCCATTGGTAATATGCAATGAAATAACTTCTCCACACTGTATCATCTCATTGATAGAGGATATTATCTTAGTTTATCAATGAATTCAATAATTATTTATCATGTTCATTATTTTCTATTATTTTTATTGTTTTTCCTTTTATAATTCATTATTTCATTCAATGCCATGTTTTTTATGGTAATTTCATCAAATATGGCCTATTTCTGAACTTCTCACAAAAATTTATAATTAATAACAATTTATCTCAAATAAAAATCAATTGATTCACATATGCATGACAATGAATTTAATATTTATGTTTTATAAGTTACCTTGGTGGTTTCTCATGTTTATTTTACTATGTAGGATGTGAGGAAAGACCAATAGTTTCAAGATTCCATTATAAAATTAAATATTAAATATTATAGAAATAATTCATGGCATTGAACCACATAACAATCCCCTATAATCATATTGGATATTAGAAATGGATTTAACCCCCCCCCCCCCAATGGTTTCTAACCCCTTGGAAATAATTTTGGAAAATATATTATGTGAATATATTGGTTACTTATACTTATGATGTCACACTCTGTGTTTGACTAGGGTTTTACCCTCTATTTATGTAAAGATGAAATGGGGAATAAATTGGGAAATAAACTTGGTAACTATTTGTGTTCCTAGGATAAGAGCTATGACATGGGTGGGTGATTAGAGGGTCCAAGGATATAGTCTATTATCTGGAATTTATATCTATTATGTGAGGTTTGGTGTTTCAAAATTATGAGAAGTTCTATTTAATTGATAAATGGATTCCCCCCGGGACAAGTTTTAGGATATTAAATTATAAATGAAGGTGGTGACCCAATGGGTACCTAAGGATGATACTTTATTTCTATTAAATTAAATGTTTTATTTATGCGTAATCGATGAGATTTAATTTTAACAAATATTGAGAATACTAAGGGTGACACATCTTTGGTTAGAAGATATTACAAATTCATTATAATTCCGTGGGAAATATTCATTTGTCATGATAGTTATGTCAAATTATGTTATTACCAATGTTCATTATAATATGAATCAATTTCTTTTCACTATGACATGGAAGTCCAAATGTGATACCCCATGGGTTTAACAATCATGGATGATTACTTTAAATTACTTGTGATAATTATCCCTTTTGTTAGTTGATAAATAGGGATTAATAAGATTTTCATAATTGATTTCATTTGGTTTTTATGTATTTCATGACTACATTGAATACCTTGGGATAAACCACATTGTCTCAAATATTAAAACTGATTTTATATTTTCGACATAGAAACATGGACTTGGATTAATAAAATATATCACATCTAATGTATCTCTTATAACACATGGATTTGGAGGTCATTATGTATTAATAATAATCCATTATAAATTTTCTTACTCACATTAGTATATAATTTTTTTGTGAGAATATGTATAGTTAATGAAATCATTGTTCATGGCATACTAATAATTATTCACAACCTATATGATCCATATATAGGGACTAGATTATGTCTCATGTTTGTGGGACATGATATAGGAGAACTCCCTATGGATGATTAGTGTTAGTGTAGCTAGGATGTATTGTTGTACTATGGGAATGGAAAATGAATTTGGAAAATTTTCATTATCTTTTCCTAATACATTCCATTAAAATTTGGATAATTTATTAATATGTATTGATTATTAAGAAGGATTTTCCAACATGTAGTAGACATTTCATTTATATAGCATGGGATGTGTTTAAAAATTTATAATAACATTCCTAAATATATATTTACTCAATTTTCATCTAGATTGTATTATATTTCATTAATATATCATCTAGTTTTTAAAAATATATATTTGAATAATTTTAGAACCATATATTTTTAGACTCGTGCTACTAGTCAACAGCCTCAAGAATACAAATAGTCATTCTTGAGGTATTATGGTGACCACCGGTTTTGGAAACAGTTAGTCACCATATATCAAGGGATGGAATACTATGCTATTAGATCTCTTTTTATTTATTATGACTATTTCCATAAGGTAAATAAGGTTTAGGTAATTTTAATTACATGGTATGGAACTTGTGCCTCAGAATCACCAACCTATATACATGAAACAACCATATTATTAGGGATTATATTTTTGTTCATGCTTTTTACTTTTAAAAATGGCATGATTTCACATTTATTGGTACAAATGCTACTGATATTATTTAATTATGGTGTTATATATTTTGTGGGTATTTATAAAGCTTGTTATTTCATATATAGTATCAGACATGAAATAATTCACATGTAATTTGTTCGATTTCGTATGGTTTATTTATAAAAAAATGGGTTGGTAATTTAATGTTTCTCTATCCATTTATAAAATGACTCTATATATGTGTGTGGTGGAATATTATATAAATTATCCACAAAATGAATAAAATACATGTAATGTGATAACAATATTTTATTATTATAAGTCGTTAGCTATATAAAATTCAAATTAGAAATTTTAAAATACATTCTTACATAACATCGAATTGATACTTCATTAATGAAAAATCCAAATGTGATATGATATGTTTACTATAAATATTTGAATATATAGTATGACATCACATATCATGATTACTATATTTTGTTAGCGTAATAATATAAAAGTTAAAAATTCTAAACCATCATCCCCTAAAAGTTTATATGAATTATCATTTATCAAAACCCATTATTATAGAAATTCATGGTTAATGTAAAAAGTTTAGTGATTAGTATTGAATTGAGTATATATAATTTTGAAATTGTTTGAATATGTTGTTGAATAGGTGTGTGGGGTGTTGGAGATAGTGATAAAGAAAATATTGTGATACCTATATATTGTGCGATGTATAATATGGTAGGATGTTTTGACTATTGTAAAATTGACATCAAACATTGATAATGAGTTTTATGGAATGTGTTGATATTATATAACCAAGATGGATTTATACCCAATCCTTGAGTACATAGGGTAGGAAAAATACAATCTTAAATGTGATACGTATTTATTTTTTGGCCTGAGTGTCGAATTGTGGTGGGAATCATTTCATATTTTCAATCTATTTAGTAATAACATCAGTTTAATATTAAAATATAATGGGTGTATAAGGTTAGGATATTTCTTTAAATGATGAGATGATTCATTGGGTAGGGGTGAGCTATGAGTTTTACCTAATATCTTGTATTTTTTATCTATTTTTATATATAGTTTTCATATATATGGAAAATTATCCAGGATAGGGTTTAGTCCAATCAAATGAAATCCAATGAGATGATAAATATTGTGGATTATTTACCCTATGGATGATACATGAGAATGATAAAAAATTATAGGTGGAGGATTATAGATTCTGTGTATGTTAAATATGAAGATTCTATAATTCTCAATTCTGGGTTGTCTCCATATTTCAAAGGATCGTGACCATTATGATATCTAAACATGTTGGTTATATTGTCCTGTATGGTTTGATTTTGAATAAGTATACTGTGGGAAATGAGTTTTTTTCATGGTAAATGTGTTTTTTCTATGGTAATTATATTGTTCCCTTCCAGTTTTTTTCTTCATATTTAGAATTAGAATGAGTTATATTCACTATGCTACTTGAATAAAACCACCTTGTGACTTTCTTTATACAAGTTAAATAAACACGTGGTTAGCATGGTATGCTGAATTATTATGTGTAAAAGACAAGGATTAATGAGAAATGAATCTAGATAGTCGACCCACTTTTTTTAGTTGATATTAATTGGGATTATTTGTATGATGTGTATTACTTCTTGGAATGATGAGTTATTGGGAGAAAAATTGAAATGTTTAACAATATATTCCATTACATGGTACAATCGTAGTGAAATTTTTAACCTACTAGATAGGTACTATAGTTTACCAAAAAATGACTTATTAATGTATTTTTACTATTTCAATTGACCTATATTGTATTGAATGGCATTAGAAATGATTCATTGGATCTTTTTTAAAAAATATATAGTATCTGAAGTAGATTTGGATGAGTTTTGTAAAACCCGATGTCTGGTCCTGAAAATAGAATAAAATTTATAGTAATTGTAATTGATATTGATGTTCTGTTAATAGACCATTCAGAAATTTATATTTTTTCACTAGTTACCAATCGATGTTACACTCTATTAAGGTACCATTGTTTCTTATGAGTTTTAAGTCTCTTTTGTTTATCCTAGCTTATTGCGTGAGGTCATCCTATTTCATGTGATTTGTGGATAGTAATATATAAAATGATGGTAAAAAGGTAAAATATTCATTGTCAGAGTGAGAATGGTATGATGGTGTTAACCAATGATGTTATGATATGGGTTGATCAGACAAAGCATTTATATGATAAATAACTAGGTTTAGATTTACCTTAAAAAACATGCATCATGGTATGACATCTAATAGAGATTAAATCTTTATAAATTGTGATGAAATTGAAATGGGGCCATTAAGACATCAGATATTACATGATGTCCAGTACACATGGGAGATAGTTTATGACAACTTCTAAAAAGTTAGTTTTGTGTGACAATTCTAAAATATTAAGAAATATATATTGGAATGAAATAACGGGAAAAAATCATGAAGTTCCTCAATTATGGCCTTTGGGAACTAACATTATTATGAGTGTTGTTGGGTTTAGGTATCACGTTGTAGGAAAAACAGAAGAGTGAGTATAAAATTAAAAATGTTGTGAGGCTTAGGATAAAATAGTCATGAACTATTATAAGGTGACATGTTTTCAATAAAAATATAATGTTGTAGTGTGGGCCTATATTGTATTAAAAATTTATCATGTATAAATTTAGCATGGTGCTTATATTGATTTAATGACTCTGATAGATGGATTTTTATGTATGTCATATATTTGATACAATGAAGGATCGAACCAGTTTATTGATGATAAATAAGTTATAAGGTGTAGATCCCAACTAGAGTATTTGAGAATGAAATAAACATTCTTAGATGTTTTTTCTGAGTGCTAAAAATAAAGTGTTGATGAACCCAACCCAATAATTGATTTGTTTTCAAACATGACATCGGTATAGGTGACTAATTTTGATAACATAAAGTGTATGTTAACTAATTTTGGTTTATGTAAGTGATATTGTAATTGAGTTAATATGATCAAAATTTAACTACTTCTCGATATGTGGAACGTTCATGTTTGAATGTATAGAATCATGTGGTTAAGGATATTAAATTTTTTAAACCCACATTATAAATAATTATTTAAAAATATTTACTATTTTAAAAGTATATATGATATTAAATGTATCGGGAGTGGGATTGTGGTTGATGGTGAGAATAACTACCTGAGAAATGGACCATGGTGGATCATTTTAATAATCAATCGAAGATCTGTGGTGTAATTTTTTTTTAAATTCAGAAATTCAACTAGATTTGTAGCATCATTTTTATAATATTTAGTATTTTATATTCATTAGTTCATGGTCTAGTCATTATTAAAAATTTGTTGCAGGTATGAATGTAGTGTATGAGTGACCAGAACTATAAAGAGTCTTATAGCTTGGTCAATTATTTGAGCCCAGTGATTAAATTAGTCGAATTGGATAGTTCATATTGTAGTTTACATTCTATGTTTATGCATCATGGTTTTTACTATTTACTAGGAGAATAAATTATGGTAGGGATATTTTATCTCAATTGGTAGGATCCTAGTAAGATTCAATGATCAGTCCAACTATCAGGTTGGAGACATAAATTATTTCTCAGTTGACCTCTGGGTGGATGGAAATGGTCATGAGAAGTTTTTTACATGATTCATTACGTGAAACACTTTTTTTATTTGATTGAAGGGGTAAAACCATGTTTCATAACGTGGTTCATTTTGTGTTCTTATTTAGTGTCTTGTTTTTTGGAGGAGAAAACCCCCATTAATAGGTATTATTTTGGTGGTGAATCTTGTGAACAACCTAATGAAATATTATTTCTGTAAATCATTTCTCAAATGGAAAATTTTCTTTATTATATAGTTTATGGGTATGTACAAGATAAAAAATGTAAGGTCTTTATTAATATTTTTATATTTTGGTTGATGCATCCTTTTAAGAGAATATTTTTAATTTGGTTGGTTGAAATGAAAATTATATTTTTGGTAGGACTATTCTATTGGTCCCTGTCATCTACCTGAATAGGCTATTAAATGTGGATACTTAAGAGGAGGATTGGGTTATTGGGGCTCAATGACCGATTTTGTCTTCTACTAAGGCTCTTTGTGGTTTCAAATAAAAATAGAAGGATATAATACTTTAATGTGGGGAGGATATAAAACACTATCCCTACTCAATTTTATATAACTTTTTATTTTTTTCTAAAATGTATATAATTCAATAGAATTTAATTTTTAAGGCTTTGGGATCCCTAAAGTGTTAGTATATCTGTACCAAAATGGACTTGTATCTTTTTTTATACTATATAAATAATTCATGGTGTTAACAGGGGAGTGATGATGCCAAACATTTGGGTAAGGTGCAATTTGTTTATTTCACAAATTATCAAATGAAAAAAAAATACTAAGACTCTGAAATGTATCTTGTAGTTTTTGATATTTATATTGAGACAATATTTTTCAAATATAATGAGGTATCACCCATGGTAGTTGGGATCAAGGGATCCTCCTCCCATCATAACCTCTCCATTAGAGAGAATATATTTCTTATTCTATAATGGATTGATTTGACATTAATCGTGATGGAGATATTGAGGAATTTCTAACACTACATGTTCTAATATTACATTATTTAGTAATTGTTTCTTCAATATATGTCCATCATTATCCAATTTTCCATGTTTTAGGGGGTTTAACTACTTTTCTGATTTTTTTATGATTATCCCAAATAAAAGGTTGAAATTCGACATGTAGGTGTATTTGAGTATGAGGATGATGGTTTAAAAAAATCTATTATTTTCTGTTTTATTATTAAATTGTTTGTTATGATTTCATACTATAATTAACTTGTGATATGATTAGAATTAAAAGAAAAAAATGTTAGGCCTAGTACATGATTTTGAACCACCCAATGTGTAACATCCCAAGTATGTAATGAATAATAGATATTTTTATCTATGTCTATTAATGATTAAGATAGTGTTCTAGAGGCTTAAAATGACAATAAATCCAATCTTAAGCATGGAATACACTAATATTCTTAAAAGATTGTTTTACTTCCTTATGATGGAAAACCCTTTTTAAATCTATCTTTTGAAAATTTTATAAACTATGTTTTTCAAAATAAACTTATTATTTATGATTGAGACATCAAAATTTACTTTGTGTGTATTTTTGGTATTTTTCTTACAATGTTCACTTTTTTAATGAATAGTGAAAAATACTGCATTTTACATCAAAACTGCTTTTAAATATAATCTATTTATATGATTATATTATCTTTTTAATTGGTTTTGAAGTGAAATTAGAATATATTATTACCATTTAATCCAATGGTGGTCATTGTAATCAATTTCACTTTGAAATTGGACTTAAATTGGTATCAATCTTTTGATAATTATTGTTTCATAAAAACACGCTATTTGCTATGACAGCGGGAATTAATTATTAAATTAATTAATGTGACTTATATTTTTTTAATTTTGTAAAATAGACTTCATTTTTTAATTCCTAATATCAAATATAGCTTAGGGTTGATTTTTGATAATTTTCTGAAAAACTTCAATTTTTGATGAATAGTGCAACCACTAAGTGGTACTTATAAAAACTGATTTTTCTGTTTAAATGAAATTTTTCCATCGTTGTGATTTGAATTTCAAAAATACGACATACATGGTTGTCATTAAGAAGTAAAATCTGGTTCAATGGAATTAAAATAATTTTTTCGTGAATAGTAACTTATTATGTTTTTAATCGCGATTAGTGGTAATTAGGGTAGTTTAAGGTATAAATAATGCTTTAATAATAATAAATGACCTAGAAACATGTCCCAACCTTATTGGTTGTGTCATGGCCGACCAATACAAGCCATGGGTCAACTTGGGGACCCCATGGATACACTTTGGTTGGTAAATGACATAAATAACTTTTTATTAAATGTTAAAGTAAAAATGACACAAACAATAGATGTTTTACTAAACCAATTTTTACATGGGGTTATACAAGTCATATTTTTGATTATAAATATTCATTGGAAATCTAAAGAGATTTCCTACATCTTAGTAGTTTTTTTTTAATTTTTAGACTTTATATAAATTAAATTATTTATGACATCATGATGATGCAGCGATGACCTCATTATTTAACGATTTAAATAAAAAGGAAAGATAATGAAAAATATAAAACCTACACATGGCCAAAACCAATTGTATGAGTGGATATTCGAAGCCTTATCACCTTATCTTGGACTTATAGCAATGTGGGACATTTTGAATCCGAAACTCTTTTTAAAATAAAGTAACTTATCTTTACTTTCCAAAAGTGCCCCTCCTCTCCTCTTATAAAAGGCCCCCACCTCTACCTCATTTCACACACTCCTCAAGACTTTGTCTCGGCCAACACCTGCCCATTTACTCTCTCCACATCCCTCTCCTCATCCTAGAGGATTCCATTTGGGAATAACCCTTTCAAAGGAAGCCTTTAGGCTCAAATCAAAAGTAGTTACACTTTTAAAGGTAATTCATTCTCTCATGTTCATTTGTATTATTTTTCTTCTCCAGCCCCCTAAACTCTTTTTATTTACTTATTTTGTTACAGCACCAGTATCTTCAATATACTAGGATGTTTTTATAAGATTTATTTGAGCTACACTCTCACACAACTACATCAAATGGTTAAAGAACATACGGTTTCCGTGGATGGCGAAATTCTGCCTCCCGAAACGATGGTTGATCAATACTCATTTAACACCTTCAAAGGTGGCCATTATGATGTCACTATTTTTATATATGATATATAATATGTTTATTTTCTGCTTAAGTTTCTGTTTTTTTTCATTTTGGGCATACCTTTATGGTTTCCATTATGGGTAAACACGATATCTTCATTTTAGGAAGTGCGGACTACCGCCCCTGAAAGTGATTTGATTCCTTAATACCATATATGAGATGTGTAAAGGATAAAGATATTGATATTATATATGTTATTATACTGGAATTATAATATACTCTTATATCATTATGATTCCATTCCAGAAAATACGAAATAGAAATGGAAGTAGCGTTCATACGTACGTACGACTTACCGTCTCCATGAAAGTTGAATTTCATTTCTTACCTCTAAATGTGATGTAATAATATAAATACATGTATATGATGAATATATATGATATATATGTTATCCAAATAATTAATATCATTCTGTATATAACGAACATTTGACCAAATTAACAACATCTAAGTATAAGAAGTCTATTTTTGAATTAAGAACCAAATACCGACAAAATGAACATTATTAACATAAATGATTACATGATGTTCATAACATTGTATAAAAGGAATAATGAACTTTAAAAAGGTTCATAAGCAAGTAGGGATTAACTCAAGTTTATTATTCAGGAGATTAAAGGACGGTCGGGTCAAGTCGGATACGAGGTATGGGACTTCGTCTCAATCTCCTTTCATTGAGGCATATTTTGTTTTATACACAACCTTCATTTATACGGGGTATAAACCCCTTTGACTTTTACGTTTATCCAAAAGGAATCTTTTTTATACAAAGTGTTTATCTAACCCAAAAAAGGGAATGTTTTTGTCGTACGAATGCGGCGACAACGACTTCTCCGCCGTCGTGACCGTTATTTGAGTTTCGGCTTCCTCTACAAGCCATACCTTCTTTTTAAAAGAAAAATAAATACCATGTTTTACTTTTCTTTTATTTTGGTATTAAAAATGGGTTTCACAATGTTTTTTGTGTTGTATTGATATCTTGTGGTTGAAATGTGGAAATTTTATATTTCCTTTATGCATGTTTTATGTGATACGATTAGATTATGGTTCTTGGGCCTTATTATGAAGACGTGTGGTTCCGTGATAAACTAAGGGCGGGTGAGCCCGATATAGCTCTCCAATGCATTGGGTAACGCGAAGGAGTGAAAAGTTATGGTTTCTCTGAAGAGATTTAGGGAATATACTATGATGGGTATTCCAAACGTAACCAAGAGGGTTACTCCCTACGTAATAATGTTTTGAATGCCTCAAGTTACCTTTATGTCTTATGATTTCTATGATTTATTCATGATTTGATGAGGTATGTTAAAGTGATTAGGTTTTATGGGTAAAGTATGATCTCATCCTTATGTATATATGTTCCCATGTTTCCTTTCCTTATTTTTATATCCCTGTCTGAGCTTTTTATGCTCATCCCATGTTTTTTTGAAATGTTTTTCACAGGTCAAGGGAAAGGTACATGATATGATGATAGTGTCAAGGAAGTGTCAAGAATGAATCCATGTTTTATTTTAAATATGTTTCCATTGATGGGAATTAAGAATACTATCTTTATGTAACCACTGTGTTTATATGTGGAATTTAATGCAAGTTTTATGATATAATTCTCTAAAACTCTAAACCTGAAAAGATCCTCAATGTGTAATATTGTAATAACTCAAGATTAAGTAAGGTTTAAGGCGGGGGCCTTATAGTTGGTATCAAAGGTCGGTTTAGATAACTTTAGGAGTTAAAGATTCTATTAAATGATTATCCAAAAATATTTTTTTATGGTCAAATTGAAGTGATATAGCATTTGAAGGTTACCATTTTGCTTCATCTAAGACATGTTTGTTCATAATGGTTTTCCATAGAGGAAACAGGGATGCAGTGATTGGAAGGCATACAGAAGGAAATAACCATCCAAATCAGCATCCTGAGATGGTCGGAATTGGAACTGAACAGTTTGTTACAGTGATGGCACATTTGACTCAGGCTATAAATGGTGGTGGTATCCATGCACGAGATCAGCCAGATCAACAGCAGAGGAACATGTAAGTGGTGGAATATTTAATGAGGCAACATCCACCATCATTCAGAGGATCATCTGACCCTGTGCTAGCTAAAGGGTGGATTAAAGCACTGGAGAAGATTTTTTTATTTCATGGGGTGTTCAGAAAATCAAAAGGTTAGTCTTGCTATTTACCGTTTGGAGGGTGAAGCAGATCAGTGGTGGTCTATGGTTAAAAATATCAGGGACGCCGATGAGATTGATGCTCTTGACTGGGATTAATTCAAAGGTATGTTTCTTCAGAAGTATTTTCCTAAGGCTTTTCGACTTAGGATGGAAAAACAATTCTTGGAATTGAGGCAAGAGGAAGACTCAGTGGCTGCCTATGAAGAAAGGTTCACTCGATTGGCAAGGTATGCTCCAAATTTTATCCAAGAACTTGATAGTAAAATAAATTGTTTTTACTCAGTATTAAATCCAAAATATCGAAGGGCATTAGCTTCTCGTGAGATTAAATGTTATGAAAAGCTTGTTCGATGTGCTGAGAAGGTGGAAATGGAGTTTGTCGATGACCAAGTGTTCTATAACAACCAGTAGAAGTAGAGACCAAGGTGGCAGGAGAAAGGTAATAATTCTTCCAAAAAGTCTGATGGTAAGAGAACTATGTTTCCAGTTTGTGATAAATGTGGAAAAAGGCATGCTGGGGAATGTCTTCTGAATTCTGGAAAGTGCTACTGATGTGGTAAGATGGTACATATGGCTCGTGATTGCACCGAAAAGGATGAAGGTGAAGGTAAGAACAAATTTGATTTATAGTTAGTGAAATGTTATAAGTTCAATGAGATGGGTCACTATGAAACGTGTGTCCGACAAATAGCTTGAGTGATGGGAAGCAGTTTGACTACAATCAGAAAGGGGTTGTGAAATCCATTGCAACTACTTCAACAGATGTCGGGCCATCAAATGAATTTGTATCAGGTACTTTGTTTGTTTTTTCAGATTATGAAAGTGTGTTGTTTGATTCGGGGTCTACACATTCTTTCATCTCTGAAACCCTTTCTAGTAAAATGGGAATACCATCTTAATAAATGACTCCGAAACTTTTGGTAAAAACACCTGGGTGGAATGTTGAGGGAAAAAGAATTTATAAGAATCTTCCTATCCTTATCTTTGGAAAGAACCTACTTGCAAACCTTATTGTTCTACCTCTAGTAGAGTTTGATGTTATCCTGGGTATGGATTGGCTCTCTATTTACCATGCTAAGATTGACTGTATAGCTAAAGAAGTTTCTTTTCAGAATGAATTTCAGTTTGTTTACAAGAATTAACCCTTACATTTGATAACATATCAAGAGGCCGAGAATCTTGTAAAATATGGAAATGAATGTTACCTTGCACACGTCGTTGAAAATAAATGAACTGTTCAGATTAATGATGTGCTAGTGGTAAATGAGTATCCTGATGTTTTTCCTAATTAGTTGCCTGGAATAATACTAGATCGGGAAGTTGAGTTTACTGTTGACTTAGTTCCTGATGCTAAGACAATTTCAAAACCCCCTTATCGAATGGCACAAATTGAACTTTTAGAGTTGAAGGAGCAATTGCAAGATTTATTAGAGAAAGGTTTCATTAGACATAGCACATCACCATGGGGTGCTCCGGTTTTATTTGTTAAAAAGAAAGATGGTTCTATGAGACTTTGCATTGATTATAGAGCCTTGAATAACATCACTATTAAGAACAAATATCCTTTGCCTCATATCGATGATTTGTTTGATCAACTCCAGGGAGCTCAGTTTTTTTCAAAGATTGACCTGAGATCGGGGTACCATCAGCTGAAGGTAAAGGAGGCAGATATTTTGAAGACCGCGTTCCATACAAGATATGGCCATTATGAATTTGTAGTAATGCCTTTTGGGCTAACCAATTCACCTGCTGTATTCATGGACTTAATGAATAGAATTTTCCATGAGTACTTGGATAAGTTTTTGGTGGTTTTCATTGATGATATTTTGGTGTTTTCTAAAAGTAAAGTGGAGAATGAAAGACATTTAAGGGTTATCTTGCAAACCTTAAAAGAAAAGAAACTGTATTGGAAATTCAGCATGTGTGAGTTTTGGTTGAAACAAATTTCTTTCCTTGGTCACATTGTTTCTAAAGATGGGATAACTGTTGATCCTGAAAAAACAAAAGTTGTGGAAGAATGGCCAATACCCACAAATGTAACCGAGATTCGTAGATTCCTTGGTTTGGCGGGCTATTACCGATGGTTTGTTAGAAATTTTTCACGGTTATCTAGTCCAATGACTAAGCTAACTCGGAAGGGTGTTAAGTTTATCTGGACAAAAGAATGTGATGATTGTTTTCAGGAATTGAAAAGAAGATTGGTGAATGCTCCAGTTTTGGCACTACCTTCCAGGAATGGTGAGTTTGTTATATACAGTGATGCTTCATTGAAAGGACTTCGTTGCGTCCTAATGCAGAATGATCAGGTAATTGCTTATGCTTCACGACAGTTGAAAACTCATGAGGTAAATTACCCTACACGTGATTTGGAATTAGCTGCTGTTGTTTTTGCTTTAAAAATTTGGAGGCATCATCTATATGGAGTAAAGTGTGAAATATATACCGATCACAAAAGTTTAAAGTATATATTCACTCAGAAAGAGTTAAACATGAGATAGAGGATATGGCTAGAATTAATCAAGGATTATGATTATACAATTCATTACCATCCGGGAAATGAAAATAAAGTGGCTGATGCTTTGAGTCGAAAAAGTAATGCTTCATTAACAATGTTGAGTTTGGAACGTGATCCTTTGGTTAAAGATTTGATGAACTTTGGCATAGAAGTTGTTGGTGCAGGATGTTCTTATGTTTTTTTCAGGTATCAGTGAGATCATCTCTATCATATAGAATCAAGCAAGAACAGAAGCAAGACAGTGAGTTGCAGAAAAAGGTAGAGCTGGTTCCGAAAGGTAAGTTTCCTGAATTCAACATTGATAGTGATTGTGTTTTAAGATTTGTGAAGAGATTGTGTGTGCCTTGTGATTCACAGTTGAATAGAGAGTTGTTATGTGAAGCTCATAGTTCTCCGTTTTCAGTTCATCCTGGCAGTACTAAGATGTACAGAGATCTGTGGGAGTATTACCGGTGCGATGGAAAGAAAAGAGATATTGCTGATTTTATTGTGAATTGTTTGACATGTTAACAGGTTAAAGCATAGCGACAGTTACCGAAAGGGATGCTTCAGCCTTTACCAGTGCCAGACTGGAAATGGGAGAATATATCCATGGACTTTGTTGTGGGATTACCGAAGACATCTCGAGGTAATAATGCAATCTGGGTTATTGTTGATCGCTTGACCAAGTCTGCTTATTTCCTTGCTATCCGAGATACTTTCTCTCTTGATCAACTTTCCCGTTTGTATCTTAAAGAGATAGTAAGGTTACATGGAGTTCCTCTCTCCATTGTATCTGATCGTGATCCCATGTTTACTTCTAACTTTTGGAAAGGCCTTCAGAAGTCGTTGGGTACTGAATTAAATTTTAGTATAGCTATTCATCCTCAATCAGATGGGCAGTCAGAACAAACAATTCAGACCTTGGAGGATATGCTACGAGCTTGTTCTATGGATTATCAGGGAATTTGGGACCAACATCTTTCTTTGGTTGAATTTTCATATAATAACAGTTTTCATTCCAGTATACAGATGGCACCATTTCAGGCATTATATGGGAAGCGGTGTCGAACTCCAGCTTTCTGGGATGAAGTGGGTGAAATGAAGTTGATGGGACCAGAATTGTTATAAGAGATGGCAGAAAAAGTTCATCTGATTCAGAAGCACATGAGAACAACTCAGAGCAGGCAGAAGAGTTATGCGGATAACCAGAGGAAGGATCTCTCTTTTGAGGTAGGTGATCATGTTTTTCTCAAGGTTTATCCTTGGAAAAGTGTGATGAGATTTGGTAAGAAAGGAAAGCTAAGTCCATGGTTCATTGGACCATACGAAATTCTGGAGAGTGTTGGATCAGTTGCATACCGAGTGGATTTACCTCCTAGTTTATCTCAGGTACACAATGTTTTTCACATTTCGATGTTGAGAAAGTATATGCCATATCCATCTCATGTTTTGAGTCCAGAGGTAGTTCATCTGGGAGAGAACCTATCTTATGAGGAACAACCGGTCCAGATTCTTGACCACAGGGAGCAAGTGTTACAGAATAAGGTGATTCACCAGGTAAAGGTTTTGTGGAAAAACCACATGATTGAAGAGGCAACATGGGAATCTGAAAATGCAATGAGGGATAAGTACCCTCATTTATTTGATAAGTAAATAAATTGCGGGGACGCAATTTTTTAAAGGGGGGAAGGATGTAACATCCCAAGTAAGTAATGAATAATAGATATTTTTATATATGTCTATTAATGATTAAGATAGTGTTTTAGAGGCTTGAAATGAAAATAAATCCAATCTTAAGCATGGAATACACTAATATTCTTAAAAGATTGTTTTACAGCCTTATGATGGAAAACACTTTTTAAATCTATCTTTTGACTATTTTATAAACTATGTTTGTCAAAATAAACTTATTTTTAAGATTAGGACATAAAAATTTACTTTGTGTGATTTTTTGGTATTTTTCTGACAATGTTCACTTTTTTAATGAATAGTGAAAAATACTGCATTTTACATCAAAACTACTTTTAAATCTAATTTATTTATATGATTATATTATCTTTTGAATTGTTTTTGAAGTGAAATTAGAATATATTTTTACCATTTAATCCAATGGTGGTCATTGGAATCAATTTCACTTTGAAATTGGACTTAAATTGGTGTTAATCTTTTGATACTTATTGTTTCATAAAAACACGTTATTTGCTCTGACAGCGGGAATTAATTATTAAATTAATTAATCTGACTTATATGTTTTTAATTTTGTAAAATAGACTTCATTTTTGTATTCGAAATATAAAATATAGCTTAGGGTGGATTTTTGGTAATTTTCAAAAAAACTTCAATTTTTTATGAATAGTGAAACCACTAAGTGGTACTTATAAAAATAGATTTTTCCGTTTAAATGAAATGTTTCCATCATTGTGTTTTGAATTTCAAAAATCCGACATACATGGTTGTCATTAAGAAGTAAAATTTGGTTCAATGGGATTAAAATAATTTTTTGGTGAATAGTAACTTATTAAGTTTTTAATCGCGATTAGTGGTAATTAGGGTAGTTTAAGGTATAAATAATACTTTAATAATAAGAAATGACCTAGACACATGTCCCAACATTATTGGTTGTGTCATGGCCGACCAAGATAATCCATGGGTCAACTTGGGGACCCCATGGAGACACTTTGGTTGGGAATGACATAAATAACTTTTTATTAAATGTTAAAGTAAAAATGACACAAACAAGAGATGTTATACTAAAACAATTTTTACATGGGGTTATACAAGTCAGATTTATGATTATAAATATTCATTAGAAATCTAAAAAAATTTCCTACATCATAGTATTTTTTTGTAATTTTTAGACTTTAAATAAATTAAATTATTTATGACATCATGATGATGCATCCATGACCTCATTATTTAATGATTTAAATATAATGGAAAGATAATGAAAAATCTAAAACCTACACATGGCCAAAACCAATTGGATGAGTGGATTTAGAGGCCTTATCACCTTATCCTATAATTATAGAAATGTGGGACCATTTGAATCCGAAAGTCTTTTTAAAATAAAGTAACTTATCTTTACTTTCCAAAAGTGCCCCTCCTCTCCTCTTATAAAAGGCGCCCACCTCTACCACATTTCACACACTCCTCAAGCCTTTGGCTTGGCCGACCCCTACCCATTTACTCTCTCCACATCCCTCTCCTCATCCTAGATGATTCCCTTTGGGCATAATCCTTTCAAAGGAAGCCTTTAGGCTCAAATCAAAAGGAGTTACACTTTTAAAGGTAATTCATTCTCTCATGTTCATTTGTTTTATTTTGCATATCCAACCCCCTAAACTCTTATTATTTAATTCTTTTGTAACAACAACAATATCTTCAATATACTAGGATGTTGTTATAAGATTTATTTGAGCTAAACTATCATACAAATACATCAAATGGTTAAAGAACATACAGTTTCCATGGATGGCGAAATTCTGCCTCCCGAAACGAAGATTGTTCAATACTCATTTAACACCTTCAAAGGTGGCCATTATGATGTCACTATTTTTATATATGATATATAATATGTTTATGTTCTCCTTAAGCTTCTGTTTTTTTTCATTTTGGGAATACCTTTATGGATTCCATTATGGGTAAACACGATATCTTCATTTTAGGAAGTGTGGAATACCGCCCCCTGAAAGTGATTTGATTAATTAATACCATATGTGGGATGTGTAAAGGATAAAGTTAATGATATTATATATGTTATTATACTGGAATTATAATATACTCTTATATCATTATGATTCCATTCCAGAAAATACGAAATAGAAATGGAAGTAGCGTTCATGCGTACGTACGGCTTACCGTCTCCATGAACGGTGCATTTCATTTCTTACCTCTAAATGTGATGTAATATTATAAATAAATGTATATGATGAATATATATGATATATATGTTATCCAAATCATTAATATAATTCTGTAAATAACGAACCTTTGACCAAATTAACAACATGTAAGTATAAGAAGTCTATTTTAGACTTAAGAACCAAATACCGACAAAATGAACATTATTAACTTAAATGATTACATGATGTTCATAACATGGTATAAAAGCAATAATGAACTTGAAAAAGGTTTATAAGCAAGTAGGGATTAACTCAAGTTTATTATTCAGGAGATTAAAGGACGGTCGGGTCAAGTTGGATACGAGGTATGGGACTTCATCTCAATCTCTTTTCATTGAGGCATATTTTGTTTTATACACAACCTTCTTTTATACGGTGTATAAACCCCTTTGACTTTTATGTTTATCCAAAAGGAATCTTTTTTATACAAAGCGTTTTGATAAATGACAAAAGAGAATGTTTTTGTCGTACGTATGCGGCGACAACGACTTCTCCGCCGTCGTGACCGTTATTTGAGTTTCGGCTTCCTCTATAAGCCATACCTTCTTTTTAAAAGAAAAATAAATACCATGTTTTACTTTTATTTTATTTTGGTATTGAAAATGGTTTTCACAATTGTTTTTGTGTTGTATTGATATCTTGTGATTGAAATGTTGAAATGTTATGTTCCCTTTATGCATGTTTTATGTGATACGATTATGTTATGGTTCTTGGGAATTATTATGAAGACGGGTGGTTCCGTGATAAACTAAGGGCGGGTGAGCCCGATATAGCTCTTTAATGCATTGGGTAACGCGAAGGAGTGAAACGTCAAGGTTTCTCCAAAGAGATTTAGGGAATATACTGTGATGGGTATTCCAAACGTAACCAAGAGGGTTACTCTCTACGTAAGAATGTTATGAATGCCTCAAGTTACCTTTATGTCTTATGATTTCTATGATTTATTCATGATTTGATGAGGTATGTTAAAGTGCTTGTGTTTTATGGGTAAAGTATGATCTCATCCTTATGTATATATGTACCCATGTTTCCTTTTCATATTTTTATATCCCTTACTGAGCTTTTTATGCTCATCCAAAGTTTTTTTGAAATGTTTTTCATAGGTCAAGGAAAAGGTATATGATATGATGATAGTGTCAAGGAAGTGTCAACAATGAATCCATGTTTTATTTTAAATAAGTTTCCATTTATGGGAATGAAGAATACTATCTTTATGTAACCACTTTGTTTATATGTGGAATGTAATGAAAGTTTTATGATCTAATTCTCTAAAACGATAAACCTGAAAAGATCCTCAATGTGTATTCTTGTAATAACTCAAGATTAAGTAAGGTTTAAGGCTAGGGCCTTATACAATGTGCCACAACCAACCCATTGGAGAGTATGCCTTAATTTTATCCAAAGTTAGGTTATCAATTCCATTATTAATAACATATGATAATTAAATTGGTTACCAAAAGAGTGGATTAGGTTAATGGTATTTCAATATAAATGTTACTGGGTATTACCAAAAACACTAGGACTAATTAAAATTTGGAATAATATGGGTATTTATTGAGGTGACCCTCATAGTGATATGATGATTATATCTGACCACGGGTGAGTAACATGAGATTCCTAGATTATTATGAATGATTATGGGTATTGGAATATATTTCAAGAAATACTATTTTAAAATTGATTAAATTCGATGTGAATTGGTAGATGAATTTTATGTTGTGTCATGATTCCTGAAACTAGATAATAAACGAATGAGATGGATCGCGTGGTACGTGAAGTTTAGATACATTTTATATTTAATTTAATGTTTATATTGATTAGTATAGATTGATATTTATTTTTAATTATTATTTGATAATTCCATGAGTGACACCCCTTAAGTAAACAATGATACCTATGTATTTGGAATTAAATTGGTGATAACTCTTGGGTTTGGTATCAGTTCTCGATTAATTATTTACCTACAATCATTATTTTGGAATCAAAATTGGTTTTTAATGATTCAAAATGACATAGGGGTAGACCCCTAGGTTCGGCGACGATGAATGATTCCATAGAATCCCTATAGTTCCCTCAGAGTTAGGGACATCCATGACATGATATTAATTAAAATTCATTAACATGTTTGATGTGGGTTAGATGTATTTTCTGAATAAATTTAATGAATATAGGTAAACAAATTTTTGTTCAATATTAATGTAAGGTATCTTATTCCTGATACAAACATCCTTTTAATGAAAAATATGTTATTTTTTATCAGGGGTGAAAGCATTGAACCTAAGCATCAATTGAAGTTTTGTATTTATATTCTGTTTTTATTTAGTTTATTATACACATTACCATGTAATTTATTATAAAGACAATATATTATTATATATTTCAATGGGTGTTCCCAACATATTTTTAGTCACACACTTCCTATGATTCTAGTTTGTACTAATGAAATCCTTATGATTTTAGGAAATCAAATGAGTAATTACCATGTCATTTATTCCTGGTTGGGATGCAAGGATGAATCCTAGAATGTTATATTATTTTTAGTCGTGGGGGCCAATCTAGTATATTTTTTTAGTTTCATAATTTGGTAATTTAGTTTTTTTATATGATAAATTTCCGATATACGACGACATTATTTGTGGAATATAGTTAAAATGCTATAGAATTTGATTTGACTGATCATTTTTTATAAATTAACTAGATGTTAATTTAATATTTTCTTATATTTATCGTATTTAATTTCATAATTGTATATATTTATTTATTATGATTTGGGGGAATATTCCTGGAACTATAAAACCGTACACTTGGGTTGTTATTCTTTATTCTCTAGCATGTAAGAAGGGACAACTGAGGAACTGTAGTGACCACAGGACTGTACACTTGTTAGTAACATTATACCACTAGATTATACAATAATATAATCTATCTTACATGCAATAGTCGATGGTCCACACTAAATAAAGAATATATTATGATAATATAATTGAAATATCATTTTATATTTATTATAGGTGGAATAAATTTGATATCACTAAGTCTAATATTTTGTATAATGTATTAAATAATCTCTTAGTATTCCTAATTTATTGGAAATATATAAATATTTGGAGAATTCAAATCCACTGATTGTGGGGAATACTAATTAAATCCCTCTTGGTTATCAAGGTAAAAGAATCATGGTTTTATATTTATAAATTTTGCTAATGTACAAATCAAAACATGTCTATAATATTTCAGGAAATCACAGTTATATGATACCCATAGTAGGAAACACACTCTACTTCTTGATCTAAAAAACCCTATAATACAAAGAGCATATTATCTCTTCATGAGTCTGACCCAAAACGACTACTCTTTGATCATGAAAAATAACACATATGTTTACATGATAATAAATTATAGTTCACAAAAAATTTCCAATATCAAGAGGCCTATCAAGAAAAATTCATTTATGAAGATATATAGGAAAACACGATAATTTTTTTTAATAAAACGTTATATTTTTATATTCCACACTATAACCAAAATACAAATGAAAAATCAGTATATGAATATCTTATTAACAATACATGTATAATATTAAGCATAATACATACTCTCTAATTATACCAGAACAAGAGTAAGATATTTAATAAATAATTATCAAAACAGTATCCTTCAATAAAATTAAATGAATCAATTATAACATAAACAATCTAGATGAAAAATAACAAACCTAGTTACATAGATAGTTCATATAAGGTATTCAGATACTCTCATCAATATCGAATATCCTAAGTTTCAAATACATCATAAATTAATAAATAATTCGAAATAAGTTCACAAAAAAAGATTTAATTATCTAATTCCACATTGTTGTTTATTTATTTAACATAATTAAACGGTTTCCAAACTAGATGAATCATGAGACATCAAACATGCCTATTCAAACACCAAAATTTTCTAACCAGTATCATGTCTCAATAGGCCAACATGAGGATCATATTCATTCCTATACATATAATAAAAAAAATAACAATAAATCATTATAATTAGTAAATAATATGAAATGGAATATTCAACAATAATCTCACCCTATAAATGTGAAAAAAATGTGCTATAAAAAATGAATGGTACTGTAATGTCACTAGAGAATTAAAAAAAACATTATGGTCACCCATATTATAATCATGTATATGGAATTAATTAAAAATAAAAATATCAAGGAGGCTAATAAACATCTAGGGCTTCGGTTCTTTCCTTATCTTATATCCTAACATTAACCATGTTACTAATCCATCAACCATAGGGATCTTAATCTTATACTTATGATTGTTTAATATTCATAGGTATCATGGTTCCCATGTAATTTGATTTTGAATCTCAATAAGAAATAACAATTGGGTTTTTATAAAAATAAAGAAAATAATTATAGATACTATATTTTATATTATTTTTATGAAAATAAACAATAAAATTATTAAATCATTGGAGGATTAGCTACCAAAATATATGTGAACATACCTATATTGGATAGTTATATATTAGTATATAGAATATATTATATTAATACAACATTGTAATGAAATATTCATCAACCATCATCTTATATTTCTCAATAAATGATTTAACATGTCGAAATCGCATATGTGTGAATGACATGGCCAATAAATAGACTCAATGAATGATATATCACTACTTTATTTCTTGGGTGAATCATTTATCACTTATAAAAAACAATATTGAATGAAAAAACATTCTAAAACTGTTATATTAAATGATGAAACCCAGTTACCTAATAGTAGTTCATGATGTATCAATATCACAATAATAGTGGAGAATGAGTTTCCACTATTTGAATGATGTGTCACAAGTAAAAACTATATTTTTATGATCTATTTGAAAATTAAATATTCCAAATAGTTTATTTAAAACAATTAAATATTTATTGGAAGACTATATTCATCATCTCAACCTTTCCATGGGGTTTAAATACCCCCAATACAATCACTATTGAGGATGATGATCCACAATGATAAATTCTATATCATCAAACATGGTGATCGATACATATTTTACAAAAATAAGAGGGTGAATGATTGATCATTTGAATATAACTGAGGAAAATAAAAATATAACTAATTAATTAAATAATTAGGATTATCACCCTATAAATTTCTTAACAATTATGTTCCACAGTTGATCACTATTCATAAACATCAATTCAAAAATGATATGTCCATAATAATCTATTCTATATTATATATTTCACCTATAAAGGTGTGGTCTGGGTTACCTTTCATGTATCTAAATCTATCATGTCTTAAGTATAGATGAATATGATTGTCCATGTTAATATTCACAAAAAAATAACTATATATACATCATTGTAATCCAGGAACATGTATTTGAAGAAAAAAAACATCGGACAAAACTAAAAATATTATAATATAGTGATCAAAAAATTAAAAAATTAAAAAATATTAAATCCATTTAGATGTCCTACACATATAGAGGATAGTACTCGTATTTCAAATAAAACAAATAAAATTGTAAAAAATGATTGAAAATATAGGGACCACTAATCATGTCTTTTACAACCCATCCATCTGAATAGTAAAGGATAATTAATCCTCAATTAGTAGATTCCTAAAATTTTGGTAAATTGATTGAAGTTAGTAATAATCGGAGAATAATTCCAACAATATAAGATAGATTTGTAATTTATATAATAAGAGGGTTGATTATTATAATGATTCATTTAAATTTATTATATATTCTAGTGAATATAAATATAATTTACATTCACTTATTATAAATGATCACATACACATAGAGTTATATAAATTTATTAAATATATATTATATGAAAAATCATATATTATAATTTTTATACATTAACATAATGTCAATTTATTTCATAAAAACATTGGAGGTCTAACATTTTTCCATTTTAAAATGTTTTAAAAATTTTGATTTTGAAATAATTATTGCCCTTAATTATTAAAAATCCATTCTAAATAAATTTTAATATTTTGGATGATAAAAATATCATATTATGTGACATGAAAAGAAATATATAAATTTTTAGTCCATGAATAAATATTGAAATATTCTTTATCAAAATATAATTGGTGGCCTATAAAAATTATTTCCTTTAAAATAAAATTATTTGTGAGAATATTTTTATAAAACATTTTATAAAAGATAAATATGGGAAAAAACACATTATGATTTCTTAGAAATCATGAAAACATTCCTAATAAAGTTTTTTAAATTTCATGAATTGAAATAATATTATGTAGTACATACATTCCATTAAATTGTGAAATAAAAATATTTACATAAAAGATTATAGGAAAATAGAATAATAATGTTGGTTATGTGGGGAATAATTTTTTTATCACCCTTAAACATTTTATTAAAATAACTATTACACCTTTAATAACTGATGAAATTACACATAAAATTATGATAATTGTTAAAAATAGAATAAAAATCATTGTATATTCCCTTAATCACTGAGGAGAAACATAATTAGTTGACCCGGTCACATTTTCATTAGATAAGAGTACTATAGTAGGATAACCCACCCTTGTTTTATAATATAACATTGGATACACATTAAAATTCCTAGCTGTTGTAACATAATATAAAAATAACAGCATCATAGTAATCTTTGTTCACCTATAAGATTTTTTTTTCATATATTTAGATATACATTCCATTTTAAAAACCATTATGAAAATAACAATAAAAAATATAATGATGGTTTATTTTATATTAATAAATAATGAAACCTTGTAAATGAGAATAAATAAATGATATGGGGATGGAAATATTTATGTTGTTGTATATGTTAAAATAGAATGTTTCATTTTTTTATTTTCTAAAAAAATTAAAATATTCTAGAAAAAATATTACTTTTTAAAGTGTTATCTCTAATGTCAATAACATGTAAATGATGTTTATAATCTATTTAGGACCACATATAATCATCCTTAAATTAATTTTAAAAATATGGGTATGTAAAAAAAGTTAATTTTAAGGGAATATTTAGAATATAATTTATATAAAAATTGTAACTTACCACAAGTCTGAATCATTAATTATATTCTTTTAAATTATGAATAACTATCTTAATCTAAATATTTTATTTATTTATAAATTTTTTCATGTTTATTTTTTATTTATCTCATTTTTAACATGTAATAACTATTATATAATACTTTAAATTCACATCAGATGTTTTGATGATATCTAGTTTGTAATTTAATAATAACATTTATAGGTTGGATATGGTAATATGAGTAATAATTACATCATATCCAGAAAAATAATCATTACAATATTATCATAATTTATACATCAATTATACAATTAAATTTATTTAGTAAATATGGTAATGAAACATGATCTAAATTTCAATCATCGAGACGATAGGTCGTACTTTCACACGAGTAATGTTTCCAATTTCCAACAATCATTATAGAAAGAAGGTTTTTATTGTTTTAGTTTTATTGAGAGATAATAAAATAACTAGTTCTGTATCAGTTATTTATATATATATATTGTGATTTGGAAAGGAAAAAATGGATCATATTTATTGATTGAAGTGATAGCCACATGTATACACAAATGATGTTATAATTTTTCATTAGAAATAATGTTAATAAGGTAAATGATATATTATCTTTGTATAATGATAAATATCTCATTAATATAATATTCACTAGTTAATTTTATTATAAAAATCATTTCAATGAGAGATGGTGATGGAATAAGAATTACATTGGTTCTCAAGGAAGAAATCTTCTAGACACATGAATGAAGGTTTCCTTTCCAATTTGATATAAAAGGATTTGGATATGGGTTTTTTACATAAAATTATAACATATATGTATATATAGGATACTATTTTTATTATTTTAACATGGTTAAATATGATATGATACATGAGAAAGAAGGAATAATAGTAAAATATATGGAAAAATATATACATTTTCATTGGAAAATATCCTTTTCTTAAAACCATACTCTTTATATGATTGGTATTCTCCCTAAAATAGGTCATCTAAAATTTGTGTATTTATTATATAATGCAATTTTGGTTGATGTTTTAGAACCAAATTGGTTTTTATGACGGATTTAATGATAGGATGTGGTTCTATTTTATAAGAGAGTGAAGGGGCACTCTTCAAATTTATTAAAATATTATATTAATGTGAATTATATAATTTAAGAAAGGTAATAGTGTTAAATTAAAATATAAACATGTGTTTAAATAATCTCATATAGTAAATTACTTAAAATTATGCATCACTTTTTATATTTAACATATTTGATTTTACAATTTTTATACCTATTGATTATTACAAAAACATTAATGGTTTTTTTCCATTTAATGGTTGATACTATTAATATAAACGAACACTAAATATATCCTGGTTTATATAAATAAAAATATCCTATTAATTAGGATAAATATATATATATTTTTAATTTTTTTAATTTATTATAATATGGTTTATTATTATATAACATTATTTTCAATTTTTGAACAATTAAATTATATTGTTATTAATAACATCAATACAAAAAAATAATTTCAATCAAATGAATCCACACCTATATAATATGTTTTTGTTGTATATAATACTATTTATCCACATCACTCTATTAAAATTATATTACATTGCATATTTTATTATAATTTATTTTATGTTTCCATTAATCAAATAATTACTATGGTAGTGTTGTATAAGAACTTAATAACATTATTTATTCATTTATCATTAATATTAAATTACCACTATGAAGATAAATAATTTTTATTTAAAAATAAATTAATTATATAAACATATCATATGGTAATCCACATGTAGAAATTATTATATTTATTAAAAAAAGTGTGAAATTTCTTAAAATTGGTTATATAAAATGTAATAAAGGTCATAAACACATTCTAATTCCTTAAATATTCAAAATATATGGGGACCCCAACACTAAATTCATGGATTAAGTTACTACTGCCAATGTATTGGAATATGATATAAGTAAATCATGTCCCAATGGTCTAATCATTTAGGTAGTCTTGGTAAATTATATACATGGATGAGTTTAGTAGTACAAATAAATACTAAAAACAAAAAAATTGGTATTTTTATTTTTAATAAAATCATTATTACGTATATCATATTGTTTTGTATATATTATTTTAAAATTCATGGAATCGTTACTAATGGAGTTAGGATAAGGGTGGTCTCAAATACCGTGTAAGGGTTATAATCATTAGAAGCAACAACGACTCAATATGCATAAACAATATGGACATATAAATAAATAATCACCCATTACAATTAACTAAATAGATAAATTTTAATAAATAGGAAATGAAAAATAAATTAGTACATAATCTAATTTACTACATGGATTATGATTATTCAATATGGAAATGTAAATTAATTACAAATATATTATTTAATCAATAAACTGAGAATGAAATTCGCCCACAGATTTTGGCATAGTTAAAATTTATGGGATAATAATAAATAAATCTTAATGAATTAAATGTTTAATTATTTACCCCATGCTTCCATGGTACCAAGATCCCATTCTAGTAAGGCATTTCACAATAAGGTGTAAAATATTTATTATAGTTACCCATATGATGTTGCCAACAGATTCAGCTAATGAGACCTCTGATGCAACAAGGGGATAAATTATTTGGTCCCCCACACATTTTATAGCAGTCTAAAGCATTCCTAAAATACAGTCTAATATTAATTAATTTATTATATTATGTTAAAATTCCATTCACATGTTGAGATATATTTTTAATAAAAACATTTCATTCATTTATAATTTGTTTATGTATTTAATTAAAGAAAATTGGAAACTAATGAATTTAAACACATATTCTCATAATTATGTAATGTTATTCATAACCAAAAAATTATGTTCTAAGAGATAATTATAAAATTAAATAATTTTACTAATAATATTCTATGAAACATAATCTTATGTGTAACACACACAATCATATAAATTCATTGATTGATATAATGTAATATAATTGAGTTTTTTGAACATATTATTTTATATCGGATATTAAAATTATTTAGTGTAGTAAATATATAATACAATATCATCTTATTATATTTCATTATATTATTACTGTTTACTTTCATACATTTTGTTAAATAAAAAGTTATTCTTTATAATTTTTGGGGTGTTACATTATCCCCACCTTAAATAAATTAGTTCATCATAATTTTAACACGATCTCAATAATTATTAATTGGACACAAGGATTTTTTTTGAAAAACATGTATCATAAATGGGTTGATAAAATATCATTTTCATTATATATAAGGGAATGTACATTGGTCACATGGAATAACACCAATATCATTTATTATTTATGAGAACATTTGTTCCAAGTGATGATATGGACATGGAGGAAAAGCATAAATATTAATAGGGAGTGAATGAGGTCAATCATAATAAGAAAGTGTGTAAAAAATAAAATTTTGAGGGCCTTAAACCCATAAATTTTCTATAATGTAATGGAAAATTTGATTTATAAGATAGAATATAATCTGATAAATTATCTATTTCAACTTACTTTTCCAAATGTTGAATAGATATTTTTTTATATTGATAAATTTATATTTTATAAGATCAATTTCATTAATTTTTTAGGTTTTAATAAATTTCTAATACATCCATTACATTGGGAAATTTTTATATAAAAATAATTTTTTTCTGATAGAAAAAAATTACTATCATGGGATCATAAAATCCATAAAGGGTGAAAAAATACATCATTCTATAAATATTTTCAAAAATAATAGGGTTAACAAAACAATATCTAAACCTTTAATGTAACACTATGGGTTCGTCAAATAATATTCAGTTGTAAATTATTTATCTAAAAAAATATCATATTAAGAATGAAAATCTGTAGGCCAGTGGTAGGTGTAAAACCATTATCATCCATCAATTACTGGTTCAAGACCCACCCATTTCAATATTTGATGGGTTTTCACCCATCCTGTATGTTTTGAATTTTTATATTCAATAAAAATATAGTTCTTATATTGTACCTAAAAAAATAGATTGGACATAAATGAATTAAAATTTATCATTATATAACCATTTTACTTCGTGACCCAATGATCCATTTTTTCACAAATTCGAATTATTCATATTTTACTATACTAATTCTATTAAAAAATGTCTATAAAACATTTAAATATATGTATATTTGAAGAAATAAAGCTTCCACTTTATGTTTCCCTTTGAATAATGCAGTTTCTTGCATTATACGCAATATGGAGTTTTATCACACCACGACCAATCAAACTGGCCGTTATAAATAGTAAATACGCCTTTTTGAAATTTTATAAATTTTATTTTCCAAAATGGACTTAATTTTTGAATTTTCAATATCAAAATTATCTTCAGATTTTTTTGGCAATTCTATGAAAAACTTCAATTTTTGATAAATAGTGAAAATACTAAATTTTAATTAAAATTAACGTTTTTAATAAAAATAATATTTAGAATTAAATTATACATTTGAGTATTTTTCGTGTATCATTAGATTTTTTTTATCATTTAATATAATTTATGTAATTTTTTGCAATTTCACATTTAAACTAGACATAGAGAATTGTCAATCTTTTGATTGATATTATTTCCTAAAAACTGGCTTTCTGTTTTGAAAATAGGAATTAATTTCAAATTAATTTATGCCACTTTGGAGTTTTAGTTTTATAGAAATGGATTCCATATTATGAATCATAAGATTGATATTTTGTAAATAGTTTACTTTTATTTTTTGAAATTATGAATAATTATTTCGGTAAATATTTTATTTACCATGGTTAAAGGTTAAATCCAGTAAATAAGGGTAAAAAATAATATTATAAAAATATTAAATTACAATAACATGTGTATTATTCCTATTTGATGATACATTTATGAGCATGGGAATCATTTCATTGATTTTGGGACACTGTGGAGCCCCTTGGGAGTGATAATGACACTTTATATTAATTAATTTAAAGTAAAGACAGAGATGATATGAACATATATCTTTTAGTAAAACTATTATTAAATCGGGATATATAAGTAATCGTTTCTATTATAAATACTAATTATAAATATAAAAATATTTCCTATATAATTTTATTTTAGTTATAATTTATAGACATTAAAAATTTAACTTTGTTTATGACACATTGGTGATAAAGTAATTACATTACTAATAAAAGAATCAAATTAATGGTATTATAAATATTAAAATAAATATAATTTCAACGTTTTTAAGACATCCAATAAATTTCTAGGTGAAATGACATGTTAGGGTTGATTAAATGTATTTATCACGAGGTAATGAAGTTTTTATTACTTCTACAAAAACTAAATACTAAATTGTGTCAAAATTGAAATAAATGAGTTTATAAAACAAAAATTATATTATTAAATTTTATAATAGTCCTAAAAATATAATTTTATTCCAAGGAAAATATCTATTATTGGTATATCATTAATGAACCACTTTAGGTTCTCCTGTCATTTTATAGTATGTTTAATAACCAATTATTAAAATAATACAAGAATACATGGTTAAGGATAAACTATTTAACTAAGAGTTAAATATAAAAGTTATGGTTAATATGGTGACCCAAACCTATCTAAAACCTATTGTTTTAGAGTTTATATACCCATACCCACATTATCCTTGAAATAAATCACTTTGGATTCAATAAGCACCGAAAATGATTTTATTATTAAATAATATTTCATTCTTTTCCAAAAGTGCCTCTCAACTATCTTATAAAAGGGTACTTCCCCTTCTCTCAAAATCACACCTCAAAGGCCATTTGGATCAGCCAATCATTTCCCAAAAATCCTCCCAATTTCCCTCACTTCATCATAGAGGCCTTAGTTTGATCATAAATCTAAACTATGCAGCCATTTTGATCAATTCAAAAGGAAACACCTGAAGAAGATGTAATAATTTCACCACCCTCATCCATGTTGTTTTCTTCTTCCACTTCCACTTTCTATGTTGATTACATTATAAAATAATAATTCTAGTATCTTCTATATACTTCTATGTTATTATGAAAATGGTAAAACCATATTCATTATTTTATCCACCATATGAATGACAAATTCACCATACCTCCATACGTACGGCTGATCGTCTCCACTTCGTAGTGTAGTTTGTTATTCAAATGATTCATTATTTGGATGTGTAAAATACTGTGTATAACTGATGTAAATAATAGCTATAACTTGTTAATTATTCAGTATATATGATATACCATCCAATTATATATGATTTCACCATCAATATATTGATATTGTGGCTCGTGTGTATATACATATTATAGTCTCCATGAACGCGATGAGAATTATTCTCAATCATAATAATTCAAGAATAATTTTCATTTAATGATGAATAATAATATTTAATAACTTAATGTTATTTTGTATTTGAATAAAATATATCCTATCCCTAACAAACATGGCTTACCTAACCGAGCATGTAAATGAAGATAGATCAGTTAACACCCGAAGCGATGATACTACTGAAATATTATTAAAAAAGTAAAATTAAAGGACCATATATGATATCATATTTATTTATATAGTTTTTTTATAATTTAATAATAAAATTCAAAAATATTCTGGATTATAACATACCATCAACGAAACGAATGTACAAGGTAGGGGTTAATTTCACAATCACTTTATTATCTGAGGTTGTTTTTACGTAAGTATATACTGGGACTTCTTTATCATCCACATCCTTGTTTTCTTAAAAATGTAATCCAATGCATTATTAATATTCACTATACAATGGGTTAAAGTCATTTATACCCTTATTTTACTATATATGTTTTGAAAGGTATGTTTCCTTCGTTTTCAAAATGACGTACTTTATAACAATTTGGACAAAATTAAGGTAAGAATGTATTTTTTTAAATTATATGGTGGGTGTGGATATTTTCCACTATTATATAATCGCTGAATCTTCACATAAAATCATACATGAATATTTTCATTATAAATTTTTTCTTTTATAATTATTTAACTTTTATATGATTTGAAAATAGAAAGAGATATTTCCCTAAAAAAGTTAATATTTCATTTATGTCAACATCTTTTGATAAATTATAAGCTTGGTTGAAGTTGATTTATTATGATAAAAACATCAATATTGTATTGAATGTTTTATGATATCTTTTACTATGGATGTGTTACTTTTAATCCATTCATGGTTTATGGATAACATAATGACATTTCGTATGCTAGTTTTTATATGAATGCTTATGTTATGTATATACCTTTTATTGTGATGAATGAATTGGACATAGTAAGTGATGGGTGGAGCCCGCAATAATTCCTAGATGCATCAGTAGGTCTCATGATAACAACTAGTGTCTGGGCACAAGGCCTTGAAAAAATCTTATTTTGTAGTCTTGGCTAAACGCCTTGACTAGGTGATTATGAAGTCTAGAATTATGAAGTCCATCATTATGAAAGTTGCTATTTATATTTTATTTGATTATTCAACTAGTAGAATATCCATGTGATTATGTAAATTTCATTAGTAGGTTTTATCTTTTCCATATTATGCTAATTTTTATATTTAAAGAGATTTTGGTTTTATTCTTATACATTGCCTTAAATTTTTATACTTATTTATTAAAGTTTTCGCTATATTGTTATCCTTACTGAGCATCTGAGCTCACAAAATTAAATGTTTACATTTTTCCAGGATGTGAAAAATTATTTTATCATTGACCTACATAGATAGGATACAGATATATGTGTTTTCAAAATGGGACAAAATTTTGTCGATGTTTTTATTTCATGATGTAATATAAAACTTATGAATGTATCTAGTACTTCCAAGGCTACTAAAATGATGAGCCATTTCAGTCATGATTCTTTATATCGAGACAATGTTATGTAATAGTCCACCGACTCTGGGTAACTATTGTCAGGGAATTACAATTAGTAATAGAGGATGTTTATTACAAACCGTGGAACCTAGATTTAGAAAAAAACTATTATTGTAGAACATTACCCTAAGATTGACTTTGATGATTAGAATAGAAGAACTGCCTAGAATTTTGGTAATGTAGAGACTTTGTGATTTTTCCATGAAATATACCCATGTCTAGATATGAGAAGGTTTAGGTGGCTCTGGCACAGATGTACGTAGGGGTAAAACTCAAAAACACTACTTTGAGCTAGACTTTAATGGGAACTTGTGCCCGATAATGGGCCTTGTTGCACCTTTGGTTACAACACACCTGGATGATATTCATAGGATAATTATCATTTTCCTTATAAATTATTATAAAGGGTCTATGAGTATATTCTTTCTCAAATATGAAATTTTTATGATAATGGATTATATCCATAAATTGTTCATTTTTTATAACTATTTCACAATTTTGGAATTGTGTATTGCGATTCATAAAATAATCTATTGTATACCACTGTTTAAAAATAACACATAGTAGAAGGAATGGAAACTGTATCAACCCACATAATCCATGTAATAATTTCCTTCCTACTCAAGATAATTGTTGTAGAGCTGGTGATTCAACTGGTGATGATCAGCTTGACACCATACTGGGACAACTCACTCATGTTATGTATAATAACCTTACTGGTATAGACCACATCGATCCACAATGTGAAAGATCAATGTAAGACGGAATAATGTGGAAAAACCACCAAAATTAAATGGGTGAATAAATCCATTAGTAGATAAGCAATGGAAAATATCCATAGAGAAAATATTTCATTCTTTGGGGAGTAGCGAAAGGGAAAATTTTGTCATGGAAGTTTATCACCACATGAGAGATGCATACCAGTAGTGGTCATTAATAAAAAACAAAAATAAATATGAATAAGTATCAAATATGGAATGGAGGACGTTTAAAAATATTTTCATAGATACATACATTCTTTGTTACCATCTAGTAGATATGGAGAGACAATTTCTTAGTCTGAGGTAAAAGGAGAATGAGAATGTCGCAATGTATGAGGCTAACATTAGAATGATATCGAGGCATGAACTAGATTATATATCTTAACCAATAAGTAATATTTATTGATTCTTTTATGGGATAAAGCCATTTCTCTATCAAGAATTAGTCTCATAATCATTCTCATCAAAAAAAGATATTGTCTCATGTGCAATCAAGACAAAAATGAAATTCTCAAAGTCTTACAACTTCATAGAAAAGAAAGAGATGACGAGATCTGTTGAACACTCTTGAAATGGAAGTATGGGTAATAAGGGAAAATTTCAACTTCTATCCATCTGTAAATGTGGAAAGAAACACTCTCATACTTTCCTAAAGAGATTGGGAGTCTGTTAGAAATGTCGTAAAAAAGGAATCCAAGATCGTTTTTCCACGCGGAATAAAGAGGTTGTCAATGTTGAATGGTATAATTTTAGATAAAAGGTGAATTATAAAAATGAATGTCTTAAGTACCAAGCTAACATACATCAGAAAAGGCCATGGGAGCAAGGACAAGCTTATGCGATGACTACTGCTAAGTTTGATGCTCCGAAAGACTTGGTGGCAGGTAATTTAACGGTTTCCCCATGTCTAGCCAATGATTTATATGATTCTATATCATCCCATTGTTTCATATCATTTATGATTTCTATGAAAATATATATATTCAATTTGAATTAACAATGGAGTTTCCAGTCAAAATAGCTAAGGGAAGTGTCATCGCAAAAAGGTTTTATGAATCAGTTCCTATTAGGGAATATAAATGTTCTTTATCTACTGATCTCATCTTCATACACATGATTGAAATTGATATAATCCTCGATATGGATTGGCATTCATACCATTTTGTAAATATTTATTGTAAGAAGAAGGAGGTTGAAATTTTAGATGATAATAAAGCGTACCTTTTATTTAGAGCATAAATGTCACCACCTGATTCTTATCTAGATCCCCCCTAGTATCTCTACTAAATTCAATTATTCGGGGGGAATAAATTTAAATAAGTATGGGAGAGGAAAATAATTTTCAAATAGAGGATGTACGTATTTTGAAAAAATATAGTGATGTTTTTCAAAAGGATTTACATTGAAATCCTCTAGAGAAAGAAATTTAGTTTTCCATTGATTTAATTTATGGTTTAGGGCCCATTTCAAAGACCCCTTATAGAATGGCCACTGTGGAATTAGTGGATGTAATGAAACAAGTAGAGGAATTGAGTAATAGGAGATTTATTCCCCACATTATTTCTCCATGAGGAGCCCCTTTTCATTTTGTTACGAAGAATTATGGATCTAAAAGGTTGTGCATTGACTATAGGAAGATCAATGCTATAATAATAAATAACAATAATCCCCTACCTCTAATTAATTATTTATTTGACCAACTTCATGGAGCTCAATATTTTCCAAAGATTAAACTTTGATCGGTATATCATTATTTGTGTGTGAATAAGGAAGACATTCCGAAAATATTATTTCGTACTAGGTACAACCATTACGAGTTTACAATATTAACTTTTGGATTGAATAATGCCCCTTCTGTCTTCATGGATCATATGAATAGAGATTTTGTGGAATATCATGATGAATTTGTAGTGGTATTTATTGTTGATATTTTGATATACTAAAAAATCTATGAAGATCATGACAATCACTTGTTCATTATCCTATGCACTCATAGAAGAAATATATTATATGGTAAATTTAGCAAGTGTGAAATCTGGTTTCATGAAATTATATTTCCTGTACTATTTTCTCAAGGGATACAATCTCTGTTAATCCTTCCAAGACAAAGGAAACCCATGGATGGCCAGAACAGATGAGTATAACTGAGGTACATAGTTTTGTTGGTTTATCATGTTATTATCAATGTTTTGTCCAAAAGTTTTCCTGGTTGGCTAACTCATTAACGAAGCTCCCTCCAAAAAGGGTTAAATATGTTTGGACAAAATAGTGTGAAGAGTGTTTTTAAGAACTGAATAGAATATTATTAAATTCACATATATTGACTCTAACATAGAGGAATGATGTGTTTGTTATTTATAGTGATGATTCAAAGAAAGGACATGGTTTTGTCTTTATGCAGAATGATAGAGTTATTGACTAGGAATCATGACATCTAAAAATTCATGAGCAAAACTACCCTACTGATGATCTTGAGTTAACCATTTTAATCTTCACGCTGAAGATATTGATACACTATCTCTATGGTGAAAATGTGAGATTAATACTAATCAAGAGAGTTTGATGTATATTTTCTCACAGAATGAACTCAAAATGAGTCAAATACGATGGCTGGAACTACTCCAGAATTATGATTGCACTATAAAAAACCACCCAAGTAAGGCAAATAAGGAGGAAGATGATTTGAGTAAAAATGATCATGGAGTTTTGAACAAGATGAGAGTTGAAAGGGATCCTATTTTCACGGATCTTGTAAAGATATATTTGGGAACAATAATGGAAGGTGAAACATCATTACCTTTTCAAATGGTTTCCAATCAATCATTACTATAAAGGATAAAGAGTTATCAGGCTGATGATAGGGAGTATCAAAAAAGTATTAATGCTATGAATTATGGGAGATTGAGTGACTTTATATATGAAGAAAGAATTTTGAAATTTGGGATGATACTTTGTGTTCCTATCATACCTGATATAAAAAGGTAATTGTTGGATGATGCTCATATCTCTAATTTCTCTATACACACTGAGAGCTTCCAAATGTATAGTGATTGGAATGTACATTTTTGGTAGGACAACATGAAGAAGGAAATTGATGATTTTGTCTCACGATGTATGGTTTTTCAAAAAATTAAATATTGAAGCAGACTATATAAAAGAGTTATGCAACCTCTTCCCATACATGAGTGGAAGTGGGATAATATTATAATGAACTTTTTCATGGGATACTAAAGACTCCTAAAAATAATAATTCAATATGATTCATTGTTGATCATCCTACCGATTCAGCACATTTACTTGATATAAGATAATATTTACCACATGATTGTCTGGAAATACAATATATTAATGAAGTATTAAGACTCCATGGTGTATCCCTATCGATTGTTTCTGATTCTGATCCCATTATACATCAAGAATATGGAAAAAATTTTATAAATCCATCTATACTAAACTTTGTTTGATCACTGCCTACCACCCTCAAATTTATGGACAGTTAGAAAGGTCTATTAAAACATTAGAAGAAATTTTTAGATCTTTCTCACCTGACTATCAAGGAATGTGGGATCAATATTTACCTCTTCTAGAATTTTCCTATGATAGTAGCTTCGATTCAAGTATTTAGATGGAAACATTTGAAGAATTATATAGAAAGAGATGTCAAAGAGAAACATGTTGGGAAGATGTTAGTGAATGAATACTCCTAGGCCCAGAACTTGTGGTGGAAATAATGGAAAAAGTGAATATTATTGTAACATCCAGGGTAAACAATGAATATGACATTTTCATTTTTATTAATATTTGTGAATAAAATGTTAATATTAATATAAATGGAATGTTATGTTTGATGGAATCCCCAATACTCAACAATGAGTTTCTTTGAAATCATAAAATGCACACTAATAATATAATAATATTATTTTAAATGGTAGTTAACGCCTAGCCATTATAATGGAGGGAATGAACAGAACGGAAGAAAAAATGATTATATATGTTTGTTAAATATTTTTACAGTTATCCAATAAAATTTAGAGGTATAAAATAGGAAAAGAATTCGATTTTAATCATAAATATTCTAATGTTCTTTAAAAGGTAGATAAACCACCTTTTGATGGAGAACCCTTTTTTAAAATTACTTTTTGTCAATTTTATATGTTATATTTGACAAAATAAAATCCTTCTTTAGAATCAGGAAATCAAAATTTACTTTGTGTAAGATTTTATTTATTTTTTAGATAAGGTTCATTTTTTAATGAATATTGAAAAATCTATATCTTAATTCAAAACCTCCTTTTAATTTCACTATGAAATTTGACATAAATAATTGACAATCTTTTTATAGATATTGTTTCATAAAAACACGCTATTTGTATTGACAACAGGAATTATTTATAAAATTAATTAATTTAACTTCTATTTTTAGAATTTGTTAAAATGGACATTATTTTTGAATTTGGATTATCAAATTTACTTTGCATAAATTTTTGGTATTTTTCTGAAAAATGTTCATTTTTAATGAATGGTGAAAAATACTGCATTTTACATCAAAACTGAATTTTCATCTAATTTAATTATATAGATAGATTGTCCTTTTAGTTGGTTTTAATGTATAATTAAATTCTTTTTTTATCACTTAATACAATTTTTTTCATTGTCTGTAATTTCACTTTTCAATTGGATGTTAAAACAAGCCAATATTTTGATAAATTTCATTTCTTAATAACGCATCTTTGCTTGTGACAATGAGAGATATTTTCTAAATTAAGTTCTATAATTTATGTGTTTGGAATTTGGTAAAATGGATTCTATATTTCGAATCAGAAGGTCCAAATTATGAAATTAAGACTTTTTTGTTTTTGGACATTATGAATAGTAACGATGGAAATTATCATTAATTATCATGATTAATTAGTAATCGAGTAGTTAAGGGTAATAAAATAATATCATTATAATATAAAATAACACAAAAATGTATCTAAATCCGTTTTTTTGTTTCATGGCCGACCATGGGATGCCTTGTGCCATCTTATAGACCCCATGTAATCAGTTTTGGGTGATGGTGACCATTTATCATATTATTTTTAAAGAAAGGAAAATATAACCAAACTATGTAACACATAAGTAAAACAATTATAGTTTTGTTTACATAAAATATATATTAGACTATTAAATTTTCATTAGATATATAAAAATAATTCATACATTATTTTATTTTTTTAATAATTTTTAGAAATTAAATAAATAAATTTATTTATGACACCATGATTATGCAGTGATTACCTCATTAATGAACGATTTAAATAAAATAAAAAGATAATGTAAAATCTAGACATAAAATTTGCAAAAAACCTATTTTATGGGTCGTTTTCGAACCCCTAGAACCTTATCCTTGAAATATATCATTGCGGGACCTTTAAAATCCGAAATCCATTTTATAATAAAGTAACATTTCAAGACTTTCCAAAAGTGACCCTCCTCCCTCTTATAAAAGGCCCCCCACCTCTAACCCCTTACACACACCCCTTAAGCCGTTGGTTCTCCCAAAATCTGCTTATATTATCTCTCCACATCCCTCTCTTACTCATATAATCCTCACATTGGGCAAAAGTCTTTACAAGGATTCCATTGGCTCAAATAAAAAAGTGTTACCCGATTTAGAGGTAATGTCTTCTCTTATGTTCTTTTGTTTTATTTTTCTTCTCCAACCCCATAAACTCGTGTTATTCTATTATTTTGTAACAACACCAGTATATTAATTATTATAGGATGTTTTTATGGTATTTATTAGAGATACACTTACACACACCTCCATCTAATGGGTGAATAACATACTGTTTCTTTGGACGGCAAACTACTGCCTCATGAAACGATGACTGTTTAATTATCTCCTACCGCCTCTCATGGTGGCCATTATGACGGAACTGTATTTAGATATGATATATATTATTTTTATGTTTTCATTATGCTTCTTTATTTTTTTATATATCAAACCTTTATGGTTTCGATTATATGTAAACACGATAATTTCATTTGAGGAAGTGTGGACTACCGCCCCTCAATGTGATATGAATCGTTCATACCATATGTGGTACGTATAAAGGATAAGTTTAATGATATTATATGTTATAAAATACTGGAATTATAATATTACTATGTATCATTATGTGTTAATCCAATTAAATATGAAATAGAAATGGAAGTAGTCTTCATGCGTACGTACGACTTACCGTCTCCATAAATGGTGCATTTCATTTCTTACCTCCAAATGTTATGTACTATTATAAAGACATGTATATTCTGGATATATATGATATATATTGTATCCAAATCAAGAATATCCTTCTAGATATAATGAACCTTTGACCACATGGTCAATATGTAATTATAAGTAGTCCATTTTTGACATAAGTACCAAATCTCGAAAAAACGTATGATATGAACTCACAAATATAACTAATTATTACAACATGATAATATGATATATGGATAAAATAACAAACGTTAAAGTAATTACTTAAGAAATTATAAATTTAAAAAAGTTTATTATTCAGGAATATTAAGAAATGAACAAGACAAGTCGGATTTGAGGAAAGGGATTTCTTATCTCATATTTAATTCCGTGAGATTTCCATTGTTCGCCACTTATTTGTTGCATGTGGAGTATTTTGAACTTCCATTTCATATATATTATCATGATTTTATTTATATTCATGTTATTATGTGATTAATTTTTTGTTTATGTGATTATATACCCTTCTTATCTCTCATCAACTCATTTTATGAATTTTAAAGTGACGACATTAGGCTATCAAAATTCTGTAAGGGGACTTGTTAACCCAATTCCAATTCATCGGGTTAAACCAATACTCCTTGATTATGTCGTTCTATGAATATATGTTGATGGCCAATAATTTCTTTACACTTAATATTCACTTATATTTGGTGAATTTTTATTTTTCACACATAATTATGTAATTGATTTAACCTTAATCTAAGGATATCATCTTTGTATGGGACTTAGTCTCAATCTCCATTCATTGAGGCATCTTTTTATTTCTAAATGACATTATTTTATTCGGTGAATAAAACCCTTTTTTAGTTTTCATTTCATTAAAATGGAATCTGTTTCTATGAAGAATTTTACTAAACGACAAAAAAGGAATGTTTCTTTTAACGTATGCGGTGAAGACGACCATTCCGCCGCCGTGAGTATTATTTGATCTTTGGATTACTGAACAAGAAGTAATCTTTTTTAAAAGAAAATAAATACCATATACTCTATTATGTATTTTGGTATTGAAAATGGTTTTTAAAATGGATTTGATATGTCAATATATTTAAGAGATATATTGTGATTAAAATGTGGAAATTGTTTCATTCCTTTATAGTTTTTTATGTCTTATGATTTTAAAATGGTACATGGAAATTTGATGGGTGGTTACGTGATAAACCAAATGAAGGGTGGTGCTATAAATACTAGGAAGGGTGGTTAAGTAATAACCTCCAATGAATTGGGTATGGAAGTCAGCCATATGGCTATTCCATTTAGTGACATGTGTGGAAGTTGACCGTAAGGTTATTCCATTTAAGTATGTTTATGTTCCAAATTACCTTTTTATGATATGTGTTCTTTATATGGGTAATCTATTGGATATAAAACGGTAATTTGTGGTATTTTATTCAGTGAAGAGAATTTACTAATTCATAAAGGTAAAAATTATTACTTATGATAAAGTATTCATGGTTTACTTGTTGTTTTTAAGAACTAATAGTTTCCTTCTTTGTGTATTCCTTACAGAGCTTTTTATTCACATACGATTTTTTTAAATGTTTTTCATATGACATAAAGTGTAATAGGGTCAAGGATGTGATCATGGATAGTCATGCTATGTAAAACATGGAACGAGACATGAACTTGTTTTCAAGAGTTTTTATTTTATGAAAATAAAATGGAATCTGTGTAGAAGTGTCTACTTTGTAAATTTTAGATGTAATATTTATGGCCTAATTATCTAAAATTCTAAAACTAAAAAGATCCATAATGTTAATTATTAATTTAATTCAAGAATAAGTAATGTTTTATGTATGTGTCCTTAAAATTATCATAACCCACATCAAAGCTGCTCAAAGTAGGTAAAAGTGCTATGCCGATAACCGAATTAAGGATTTGGAATTACAAGTAAGAGATCATGTTTTCCTAAAGGTTTATCTATGGATAGTTTTTATATGCTTCAGTAAGAAGGTTATATTGAATCCCAACTAAATCATTATTTTGGAAATTCTAGAACTAATTGGTGTTGTAGCTTATCGTTTTACAATACATCCAAGTCACTCCAAAGTTCATGATGTGTTCCACGTATCACTATTGAGAAAATACATGACTGACCCCACACATATACTCACCAATGAATAAATTGAACTGGATCCTATCTATCTTATTGTAAAGATCCTGTTAAAATTTTTGATATGAGAAAACAAGTTCAGAGTAACTGGACGAATCATATGGTAAAAGTTCTATAGAGAAACAACAATATAGTAGTGGAAACATGGGAACCCGAGGAACATATGATGAAGAACCACCTAAATCATTTTATGTAGTAATATTCTATAAATTTAAAGGATTATATCATTTAATGTATGGGATAATGTAACACCACAAGCGTCCATAATATTTTTTTCTTTGAATAATTTAGTAGATTGTGTTCTATGCAATTTGGGGTTTTAACACACCCCGACCGATCAAACAAGCCATTATAAATTATAATAACAAATTTTTGAAATTTTTGAAATTTTATTTATCAAAATCTATATTATTTTTTAATTTATAATATCGAAATAAGCTTTGGAGGACGTTTTGGTACTTTTATGAAAACATACAATTTTTGATGAACAGTGAAAAATACTAAATTTATATTTTAAAAAACTTTTTTAATCAAATTAATTTAAATGGGTAAATTATACATTTTAGTTATTTTATAGAATCATTAGATTAAATTTTTATCATTTAATATAATTTAGATCATTATATATAATTTCACATTTAATCCGAAAATATTAGAGTGTCAATCTTTTGATAGTTATTAATTCTTAAAAACACGCTTTTTGTTTTGACAAAGGGAATTAATTTTAAATTAATTTATTCCACTTATGTTTTTTTAATTCGGAAGAATTGATTCCATATTTGTAATCAGGAGGTCCAAATTATGTAAATAGTTTACTTTTATTTTTAGACATTATGAATAATTACTTTGGTAAATGTTTTATTTACAATTGTTAAAGGGAAAATCTGATAAGTATGGTTAAAAATTATTATTATGATAATATTAAATTAACCTTACATGTATATAATACCTGTTGTTTGAAACATTTCCTACCATGGTAATCCTTGGGTGGATTCTGGGAGCCCATGGAACCACTTCAGAGTTATAATGACACTTTATATTAATTAATTAAAAGTAATGACAAAAATGACAAAAACATAATTTTTTTAGTAAAACATGTTTTAAATCGATTTATATGATTATATTTTTGACTATAAATATATATTATAAAGATAAAATATTATATACATAATTATTTTATTTATAACTTTTATACATTAAATAATTAAATTTATTTATGACACAATGGTGATGTAGAAATTACCATATTAATGAAACAATCAAATAAATGGTATTATAATTGTGAAAATAAATATAATTTTAATGATTTTTTTAAATACACTAATTTTCAAGGTGAATATGACATGATAAGGTTGATTCGATGTATTTTTGTAGAAATAATCAAGTTCTTATGTCTTTCACAAAAACAAAATAATAAATAGAGTCAACATTGATAAAAATGAGTTTTTAAAACAAATATTATATTATAAAATTATATAATACCAATAAAAATATATGGTTATGCTAAACAACATATATAATGAATTTTATGTCATTAATAAACAACATTAGGTTCTGTTGTCATTTTATAGTATGTTTATAACCAATTATTATAATAATAAAAGAATATATGCAAAAAGTTAAACTATTTGAGTAAAAGTTAATTCTATATTATAAGGATAATATGGTGACACAAAACTATTTAAAACCTATTGTTTGATATGTTTTTCGGCCTATACCCACCTTACACTCGAATAAATTATTTTTTGGACATTAGAAACCGAAAAATATCTTATTATAAAATAATAATTCAATCCTTTCTTAAGGTTCCCCTCCCCTCTCTTATAAAAGTGAACCTCGCATTCTCTCTAAATCACACCTCTAAAGCCATTTTTCTTTGCCAAAACCTACCCTAATAACCTCCCAATTTCCCTAAAATCATCATAGGCCATATTTTGATCATAAATTCAACTTATTGATCCAATTTGATCAACTCAAAATAAATACACGATGATGATGTAATAATTTCACCACCCTCTTTCATTTTATTTTCTTTTCCACTTCTTCATTATTTTTTGTTTCCATTCTAAAAAAATAACTCTTGTATATTATATATATTGTGATGTCATTATAAACATGGTACATCCATATTCATTATTATATCGATCATATTAATGACAAACTCACTCCACATGCGAACATTCGACTTACCGTCTCCTCGGCGTGGTGTCATTTGTTATTCTAAGAATTCATTATTTGGATGGGTATAAATCATAGTATAACTGATTTAAATAATAAATATAATATGATAAGGATTATGTATATATGATATATTATCCAATTAAATATGACTTCACCATCTAGATAATGATATTGTCGCTCGTGTGTACGTACGGATTACCGTCTCCACAAACGTGATGAGATTCATTCCCCATCATAATCATTAAAGAATAATTATCATTTTATGATTAAAAATGTTGTTTAAGAACATAATATCATTCTATAAATGAATAAATTAAATCCTACCCATAACAAACATGGATTACGTAACTGATCATATAATGGAAGACGAATCAATTTAACACCTGAAATAATGTTACTACTGAAATATTATTAACAAATCAATTTAGAGGGTCATATATGATATCATATTTATATTTATAGTTACTATATAATATAATAACATTGTTTTAAAAATTATACTAGAGGGTAACATACCATATAATTAGGACATGTATAAGGTATGGGTTAATTTCATAACCTCGTTATTATTTGATGTTGTTTTTATCTATGTATCATCTAGGAACTCGTTATCGTACACATCCATGTTTTCATAAAAATTTAATTCAAAAATTTCTAGTATTTAATATACTATGAGTTAATGTCATTTATATTGTTATTTTACCATATATGTTTTTAATGGATTCTTTCCATCATTTTCCAAACAAGGTACTTTATGACCTTTTAAACAAAATTAAGGTTTCAATGTATTTTTTTAACTTATACGGCGGGTGTGGCTATTTTCCGAAGTTATATTATAGTCAAAGATTCCCATAAAATATTATAATAATATTTTCAAAATAAATTTTTTCATTTATAATTATATTTATTTTAAATTATTTCTAAATAGAATGAGATATTTCGGAAAAAAAATCGTGATTTCGTCTATGTCAATATCATTTGATAGATTTTATGATTGTTTGAAGTTGATTTATTATGATACATAACATTCATATTATATTTATGGTTTTGTGATATGTTTAACTTTGGATGTGTTATTTTTATACCATTCATCGTATATGGATAAAGTATTCACATTTCATATGCTACTTTTAATACAAATGATTACGTTATGTTTAAACAGTTTCATATTTGAAATGGATTGGACTTAGTAAGTTATGGGTGGAGCCCGCTATAGCTCCACGATGCATCGGTAGGTCTCATGAGACAAACTAGTGTCTTGGAATAAGGCCTTGAAAAAAATTTATATGTAGTCTTGGAATAAGGCCTTGACTATGTGGTTTTAAAGTTTACCATTATGCCTTCCATCATTAGGAAAGTGTCTATTAATATTTCATATGATTATTAGACTAGTAAAATATCCATGTGATTAAATAAAAAGAATTATTTGATTTTATAATATCTATATTATGCTTATGATTTTGTTTAAATGGATTTTGTTGTAGTCTTCTATTTTTCCTTAAATGGTTATCCTTATTTATAAATGTTTCCGCTATATTGTTATCGTTAATAGGCATCTGAGATCACCCCCTTCTATGTTTTATTTTTTCAAGGATATAAAGAAGAATTTTATTGTCGACCTACAAGTATTGGCTCAACATATAAGTGTGTTAAAAAGGGGTTAAATGTGGTTTATTTATTTAATGATGTAATGTAAAACTCATAAATGTATCTGGTAGTTCCAATGTAAAAAAATAAGGAGTGTGGCACCCCCTCCAATGGTGTGGCTATCCGGGACTTGCGGTGTGCCCAGCCAGGCCACACATCCAGAAGGATGGGCCACACGGCCAGTCCACATGGCCAGCTAGGCCGAGACACACAGCCAGCCAACTGGTCTGGGCAGCGCCTTCTTGTCGTGCCGCCTACAGGCTGAGCCACATTTCGGGTCGGGCAACATTCGGACCAGGTCATACCCGCAGACTAGGATGGACCCCAATCCGGACCCATCAGACCTAAAGCCACCTTTATGCCGAAAACATAGACTATGGGTGTCCTATTGACAAACCGTCTGTGGCGAAATAAATCCTCGAACGAGACGTTTACTTTGGAATATCCCCCTTGAGTTTTGGAAATAGTTGGAGTATGGTCAGTTCGGTTGAACCTAAAAACCAACAGGTCCCCTGGGACAGAAATGCCAACAACTCACATGACAGGCTTCCGAATGACGCATCGTCTTTGGAAATGAGACCCCTATGACGTGCATGTCCTTTTAGATACTTCCATGTGAGACTTCGTTACACTTGGTGTATCGACCTGTAGCTCGTAGAGCAGATCCTTTTAAAGACGGGCGTACATGTTGTAGAGACCTAGTAGATAATAGACCTGATTACTGATTGACCGATTCGACTCAGAGAAATTCGACTATCCCATTGGGGAGCGCCTGGTAGTTGGAGGAAAACCTATGACAGACGAAGCGCCTGGTAGTTGGCAGCAGACCTACGGTACTCGACAGAAGGTGTACCCCTGCAGGCTATTAGGAGGAGCTCCCAGTATTTAGCGGTAAACACACAGTGGATGAAGCGCTTGGTATTTGGCAGTATACCCCCAATACTCGAAAATAGGAGTACCTCAGCAGTCCAAGGTTAGTAAGAAGTGCCTCGGTGTCACGACAGACCACCGGTACTCGACAGAGGAGGAGTTCTCTAGCAGCCATGGTTTTGATAATGAAATTCTTGGATTGAACTGATTCAATGACCTATGTGTTTTCCTCATGATTATGATGGTTTACTAGATAAATTAGGTATATGTATGGGCACATACATATGTAATTTTTATCTGTTGATTCATACTTTGTGGTTTAACCTTGTTGAATATTGTGAGACCTTCAGGGTCCCGGGATCCCTACTGATTATTTGTATTCTTACCTCTGCAGGGGCTATGCATGCACCTCATTGTGTTAGATGCAGACGAAAGACAACGCTGACTGAGGTGGAGTTTACGAGGACTGGAAACTACCCAGAGGTGGACCTCACAACGAGTCGGTACTCAGAAGAGATGGAAGGACGTGGATCACTGAGGAGGCTATATGTACCTACCCTTCAGGTAGGATTCGTGGTTGACGATCCAGGAGCTGCTAGACACCTTTCAACTATTTTTCTTTTTAGTTGTACATGTTTTTCCTTTCCTTCTACTTTACTATTGGGCTTGTATTCACGGCCCCTTTTCCTTTCTAGTACAACTTTTTTATATATTTTAATTATTGTTTTTCTTCCAGTTGTGTACCCTTTGGTGTGTGTTTAAAATTTATTTGGGAAATGCCTTCCCAGCTTTAGGATTTACGCCTTTGGTGGTAGTTTCCAGCCCCTGACCTAGGGATGGAAGGCTTGGGGTTATCACGGAATGGGCCTTGAGGATGGGTTGTGAAAAATTGGTATCAGAGGAGTCATTTCTACCATAGAAAATAGGACTCTGATTTTTCTTTTCTGTGAAGCAATAGTTTAAATGGTACCGAGTTTGGTTTTCATTTCCGGGAGTCCAGTGTTGGTGCGGCAGCTGACGTATCCTTACACAAGGATATGAACTTCTGATTTCCAACTAAGTTCACGAAAACATTGATTATCTCTGTGTTTTCAAAACTTTTTTTATGTCAACTCTACTAGGTCAGCTCACAATGTATAACATTAGTCCATTTCACATTTGTTCTATATGCCTCTACGTAGACTGCCAATTAGAGTTCTGATGGATTACTCAATGTGTCCCACTAAGGGACAAGGATCCGGTGTAGTGACCTCTTGTTATGTTGGCATCTTTTGGTGGTGTACCAGTAGAACCACCACCTGTTGGGCAGAAGATTCCACCAGCTGCACTGGCGGATGGTGGACGCCGACTTTGAATGTTGCACGAGTTCTAGTGGCAGAGGCCTTCATGGTTACGAGGTGAGATAGATTCCCAGGGTGTAGAGGACTGGATGAAGGTGATTACTATAGTTTTACGCCTAGTTGAGACACTATTAGAGAAGATGATGATCTTAGCTACTAGTCTTTTTCAGTGTGAGACCATGAGGATGGTCCACATAGTGATGAGGTTTCGGTACTTGGACCGTTTTCTGAGATGGTACATTTAGGCAGTGTACCAACTATATCACTACCTGTTGGTCAGCAGACACTACCGGCAGTACCGGTAGTGGAAACATGTAGGCTTAGTGCCTTACTTGTGTTTCAGCATCAAATTCCCCTCATGTTCTATTGTGAGCCTGACTAACACGATGCTAAGGACTGGCTTGAGGAGGTTGTTGAGATTTCCCTTCACCTTCTACAGTTTTGGAAGGACTACATGTCGGTATTTGAGAATTCATTGAGGCATACTGATCATTCCTGGTACTCGATTAATACCATATGTTTAGTGATTAGTAGCTTGGACCTCCGAGTGAGGGGTGTTTAGGGACATCCAGGCCATCACTTTTTCTTTTGTGCATTCCTACGTATGTTAGGATTCTAGATAGAACCTTTGCAGTTGAATGTTCTCTGGATGAGCGGATATTGCCAGTGAATGTTAATAGTGGAAAAGCTGGAAACTATCTCCAGTCTCAAAGACTTTGGCCTGTAAACTGTTTCGGAAAGAGGTAGTGTTAAGGACAAATGAATCTGTAGAGCATAAGATGTGGTAGTAGAGCTTGGAGAGGAGCATGAGGTTGTGTAAATTTCCACATGTTACAACCACAACCTTTTTGTGGATTCCACCAGGCTCAAGTAGCTGGAGGGAAGGAAAAGAGAGTAGATGCATGCGGTCAAGGAGTGTGACCCATGGGATCTAAGAATTATTCAAGGTATGGTTTGTGTCTACTACTATCTACCATATCAATAGACATAAGTGCCAACCATTCCTTCCTTCCACAAAATCTTGTCCCAGACCTAGAGTTTCCGATTAAACCATTGACTTTACCCTCATGTCTAGAGATAACTTTTAGAGTAGAATCAATAATCACACTTATGTCAATGGTGTGATCTGACCTTTGAGGTGAGATTTTCAGTTGGAAAATCTTGGTGGAAGCGTCGAGTCCCTACGAAGTTAGTTTCTATATGGAATGTGAAACCATATTTCATTCACAGATTGACTATATTAGGAAAAAAGGTTGTGGTTTATCTAAAACATTGGGATGAGGTTTTCCTTAGTCAGTTAAAAAGGAAACTCAGGTAGCACATGTTAAACTCATGCATAAGAGGTTGTAGCCAATCACACTTGAGTGGGCCAACCTTACCATCGTGGTAGCAAGAGTTTTCAGTTTTCAGTTCCAAAACAAAGTGACATAACACGGGGACATCATTTCAAAAGATGTTTCCAGGATTACCCCCCCCCCCCCCTAAGGGGGATGAATGTCTTCATGGGAGGGATACTACTGGAGTTTAATTCCATACATCAAAAGTGTTGCAGCACCACAATAAACCTTGACAAAGAAGGGGAAACCCTTCATCTGATCGAAGAGATGCCAGTAGATCTTTCATAAGAAGAGGATGAGGCTGGATTGTTCCCTTATCTTGAGGCTTACATAGGAAGGCGTAGGGTTTGTAGTCTACTAAAATGCATCAAGGACCAGACTCGGGTGTTTCCTAATGTAGGACCAATCTGTGATCATATATGGTTCATGGTAGTTGAGACAGCATGAGGAGAACTCTGCTACCCATAACCTGGAGTTAGTGGCAGTGGTCTTTGCCTTGAAGATGTGGCAGCTCTATCTGATGGGTGAATATTTTACCATGTACTCTGATCACAAGAGTCTCTGGTATATCTTTTCTCAGAAGTACATGAACCAGATATGATGACATTGGATTGAGTTCCTCCTGGACTATGACATAGAGATAGTCTATACTACTTAGAAGGGCAATGTTGTTCCAGATTCGCTCAGAAGGAGGTCTAGAATACATCTACTAGGAGTGATGACATAACAGCTGGCTGATCTATAGATATCCTTTGTGGATAGAGATAGAGCCTCCAATATTCAGTCTCTTATAGTCACACCTCCACTTCTTCAGCAAGTCAGGGGGTGCAACGTGAAGAAGCTAACTGTGAGACGCGGCATGTTCAGATATCCACAGGGCTGGCACCTAATGGAATATTGAAGGTGCGGGGCACATCATCTTTTTCAGAGGACCTACCCTGGTACCAGTTGCACATCGAGAAGAAGTGTTGAGGGAGTTCCACACTTCAGCTCTAGTGATACATCCAGGTGTGGAGAAGATGTATCGGGACCATCAACGACATCACTGGTTACCAGGTATGATGATGGCAGTAGTAGAGTTTGTATTTCGATTCCTCACTTGTCAGCAAGTGAAGGCAAAGCATCAGGTACCAGCTGGCTTGGTTCAGCCATTAGAGGACCGAAATTGGAAGACAGATGAGACATTCAAGTACTTTGTGACAGGTCTTCCACATACGTCCATGGGACATGACTCTATTTGGGTGATCATTGACTGACTCACCACGTCGTCCTACTTCCTACTTACCAGAGATGGTATGAGCTACCACATAGAAGGTGAAGGTCATCTAGGAGTGGATGAAGACTGCATAGAGAAGATAGAAGAAGTATGCTGAGAGGAGACAGAGACCTCTGGAGTTCGAGGATGGTGACCATGTCTTTCTACGAGTCTCAACTCGACGAGGTCTACAGAGATTTGGCCAAGGAGGTAGGTTATCTCTGAGGATCATCGTGCATTTTCCAGTTCTCGATAGAGATAGTGAGGTGGTATACCCTTTAGCTATTCCACCTCAGTTTCACCATGTGAACAACATCTTCCACGTATCTCAGCTGATGAGATACGTGCACGAGCCATCCCACATCATCGATCATGGTGAGTAGAACATCGATGACACATAGACATTCACAAAGGTTCTAGTGGAGATTGAGGATCGACACCAGCGGGTCCTATGTGGATAGTCGATACTGGTGTGCATTTGTTGGAAGCACGAGAAACTCTAGGAGTGCACATGGGGAGCGGTAGGCTCATATGCATGCTTATTACCCCCAGTAATTCCCTTAGTTGTGATTTGTAGATTATGGGGATGTAAATCCCTAAGGTGGGGAGAATGTAAAGACCCAGAAATTCTATGGAATTTTTTTTCTTAAATTCATGGGATTTTTATGAGTCTGTGAAATATGACGGTGCATGATTCTGAGGACCGAAGTTCCTGGAATGATCTGTCGATGTTTTTGTTAAGCTTATGTTAATGCCCTTAAGAAATTATCCTGAAAATGTGGAATAAATCTTAAATTGAAACTCGGATCAGAAATATGAGGGCACTGTTGCACTCATGATGGCGGCTTTACCATTGGTACAACATAATTTTAGTTGGTGTGGGCCTCCTGTGAGAAAACCCAAAAATGGGATAACCGTAAATAAAATAATAAAATAATGTTATTTTATTTTTCAAAAGCTTATAACTCACAAACGGGAACTTGGATTAAAAATTAGATAGCACCACTGAACTCGTGATGATAGGGTTTCATTATGGAGATACAAACATGGGTCAGTGAGGGCCACCAAAAAAGATATTTTTAGGCTGCAAATAAAATAATTAACTTTCAATTATTTTATTGTTTAATTCATAACTTTTAAATGGTAACTCAGATTGTAAATATAAGGGTACCATTGGGTTCTTTGGGGTGTGTTTCACCTGGGAAGAGCCTAACATCGTCCGACACGAGTCGAGGGTTACTGTTAATATTTTTCCAAACATTTTTTTGTATGTTCAGTAAATACACAAGCAGCAATTTATATCTTTTGAACTGGTGCTCAAGAAATGAAATATGAGGTCACTATTGAACTCACAACGTCGGTATTCGCATAAGATGACTTTCACCAAAGTTTCATCACAACGAGAGTGGAATTTAGATTTTTGGGTTTTTAATTTTATTTAATAAAAATGTTTTAACATTTTTTATATTTTGGTGGTTGAAACCTTCATGGGGAGGTTGGAGGTGGGGGCCCCCACAACCGAACCTCCCATAAGGGGTTATTGGGGGGGGGCCCACCTGAGCGTAACCTCTCTTGGGAGGATGTTAATAGGTGAGAACCACACGGGTTTGAAACCATTGGAACCCCCATTTATGTGGGTTAAACTCTCCATATCCCATGTTACATAAATTTTCCATCTCACTCAAAATTTATTAATTAAAGCCTTGAAATTAATTAATTGGAACATTTTGAGTCCATTTAATATCATTCCAACCATTTAAAATAAATGATATGATATTACTTTATTTTGGTTGGCATAATTCTTTGGTGGAGCCTTGGAATAATTGATAGATTATCCTCTCAAAGAGGAACACGAAGAACCGTGACCATCATCATTCTTCTTCAACTGGGGCAAAAAAGGGAAGTGACGCCCACGAAGAATGATGAGGTCGTATTTGACTTCTTATCCATAAAATGCTCGTCTGCCAACAATGAGTACCCCTATTTCATCCGATGTCAACGAAATGACGACGCCTTCCCGCGAATCCATCAACAACTACCAATCTTGATGTAGGTGTTATTTTACGATTGAATATCACCCTCTGCACCAAATCGTATGTTGATATCACTGTAACGAGCAGGGTTCGGACCACCCGAACACGACCTGACCCTCCACTTTTGTTGGTTCTTGTTTTATGACGATGGTGGCGGTATATGCAGCAACCGAAAACAAGCTGTCCATGAAGAATTCTGGTGGCACAAGGCCACCGAGTCGCCAAACGGGCGTGGCACCACCGTACCACATAGAGGACCGAACTGCGACCAAGACAAGCCATGGTGGAGCTACAGGGGCACAGTGCTGTCGTACTGTGTCAGAAGAATGGGGTCACGGTGGAGGTGGTGTGGTGCAATTATGTCGTGCATAGTAGGGGAACTGTGGCCATCAGTTGTGTCGGACAGTAGAGGGAGCCCGGCTCAGCCGGTCGCTGGTGATCACAACAGGCGGGACCCCTCAGGTCCCGTGGGTCACCTGAACAGGCGCTGAGCGCTGGTTCCACTCAAAAACAGGGGTCACGCACCCCCCTCCCACGGCATGGCTGGCCAGGACCTGAGGTGTGCCCAGCCAGGCTATACGGCCAGCTAGCTGCAACCAACCGGCCAGGGCACACGGCCAACCAACCAGGCTAGGATGCGCCTTCGGGCCTGGCCACCCATGGGTCGGGCCGCCTTCAGGCCGGGTCAAGCCCGCGGACCAGGTCAGACCCTAGTCTGGACCCGTCAGACCCGAAAATACAGTTACGTCCATAATATGGACTAAGAGTGTCCTATAGAAAAACCGTTCATGTCGTCAAAAATCATGGAATGAGAAATTTCTTTTGGTGTATCCCCATTGATTTTTGGACACGGTTGGAGTATGTTTGGGTTGTTTTGAACCTAAAATCCAACCGGGACTCTGGGAAAGAAATGACAATAACTCACGGATCATGCGTCCTATTGATGCGTCTTCTATTGCGTTGAGACCCCATTGACATGGCAGTCATTTGAGATTCATCCACGTGTGACTTCGTGACACTTGCAGTAACAACCAGTAGCGCGTGGATCAGATCCTCTAGGAGATGAGTGTATAAAGTGCATAGACCAAGTAGTAGACATACCTGATGATAGGTTGACCGATTAGACTCAGAGTGATTCGACTAGCCCAGTGGGGAGCACCTGGTAGATGGTGGTAGACCCATGACGGACAGAGAACCTGCTAGTTGGCATTAGACACACGGTACTCGATAGGAGAAGTACCTGTGAAGGCTATTAGGGGGAGCACCCAGTATTTGGCGGCAAACCCACAACGGACGTAACACCTGGTAGTTTGAAGCAGACCCATGGTACTCCACAGGATGAGTACCTTAGCAGTACATGGTTAGTGAGAAGCGCCTTGGTGTTGCGACAGGCACGCTGTACTTGACAGAGGAGGAGTTCTCCAGCAACAATGGTTTAGATATTGTAAATCCCAGTTTAAGTTGATTCATTGACCTATGTGTTTTCCTCATGATTGAGATAGGTTACTAGATAACTTAGAGATATGTATGGGAATATACCTAAGAAATTGTTATCTGTTGATTCATACTTTTTCATTTAACCTTGTTGATTTTGTGAGACCTTGAGGGTCTCGGGGTCTCTACTAAGTATCGTTATAATCACCCCTACACGGGTTATACCCGCACCTCGTTGTGTTTAATGCAGACAATGAACAATTCTGACCAATGCAGAGTGTACAAGAACTAGATAGTACCCGGAGGTGGACATCATGACGATTCGGTACTCGGAGGAGACGAACAGATGTGGATCATTGAGGAGGTTTTCTATACCTACCCTTTAGGAAGGATCCGTGGTTGGAAATCTAGGATCCGCTAGACACCTTCCAAGTGTTTGTCTTTTTAGTTGTACTTATTTGTCCTTTCCTTGTGCTATACTTTTGGGCTTGTATTTCCAGCCCCTTTTCCTTTCCAGCACATCTTTTTTATATAGTTTACATTGTTTTTTATTTCCAGTTGCGTACTTTGTTGTGTGTGTTTACATTTTATTAATGAAATTCCTTCCCAACTATCATATTATTGCCTTTGGTGCTAGTTGCCAGCCCCTGGCCTATGGAAGGCATACATGGGGTTGTCACGACACAGGCCCTGAGGACGGGTCGTGACAAATTAAATCAATGAATGTTATTAAATGTCACTATTATAGTTATTAAAATTCGTTACAAGTTCATAAAGGGATAAAAATAGTTATGAACAAGTAATTATTTTAATTTTATGAATAATTTATTTATGTTAATAATCATAGATTATTTTTAATTTTCAATATTATATAATATTCTCAAATTCATACATGAGGAAAAAATCTCAATTATTCTATTAAGGGCATTATAAAATAAATTATTTTGAAAATATTAAATATTAAATAATTTTATTATGTAGATATTTTACATATATTTATATTATAATATGGAATGTTAATTTTTAAATTGGGGAAAATATTCTAATTCTATCATTTTATTTATATATTCCAAGTCAAATTAGTTGAATAGTGTCAAATTTGTATGTCATAACATTGTATAATTTTTTTTAAATTATTTAAAATTATTAGATTAGTTAATTAAGAAAACATAGATATTTTATGTTCTAAAATGTATTAATTTTCTCATTTATATGATATTTACTCATTTATATGTTAAAATTACAACACTTTATTATTGGAAAATATGTTATCAAAGTAAAAATTAAAATTTATTAAATAATTTTTAATAAAATATAAGTTGTATAAAATGAAATCATGAAAATGTATAAATTATAATGGTTGATTTCATTATCGGACTATTAAACCATATATTCAAACCACTTGTAATTTTGAAGAATGTTTCTTGATAATTAAATTACTATAATTTACTATTTTTGAGAAATTCCACAAGTACAATACACATCAATTATGAAAGGGAACCACCTACCTCAATTATATACACCACCTTGAGACTTATATAATGAAAAAATATTAAAAATTTTCTTTTAATATTCACCATACACATTCTATAGTATTGGTTCCACCAAAAATACAATCCATATAGCACGTAGAAGAGACCTAATTGAATCATCTTAAATAATTGGTAATCACCTTACCCAATGACATTATTTTTTTATCTTATATACCACATATAAATAAATGGTATATCATATAAAATAAAATATTCATCATCATAATTTTTATTAAAATATATTATAATTATTAATAAACTATTATACATTATCTTTCCCATAAAAATAGACGTGAAATAATCTCTTGTTCATTTCTAAGGCTTACTATCCACAAATATCAAAACAATTTATTTCCCACTGATATACCTTATGGATTGATATTATAATGATTTAAATGTTTACATATTTTAATTTTGACATAATAATTCTTCTTTAATTATAATATAATATATTCCGTCTAACATTCCCTACTGTTGTAAAATGAAAACATCAACCAGGCGTACATGTGGACTAACCCCTCCATGATGTGATGTAAATCATTTTTCATTTCAATTGGAAATAGATTATAATAAGGATGGTCATAATGAATATATATCATATATATATTATAAAATAAAAATTATTTAAATAATATCCATTATTTTACTTTCTTTTTTTCAATTAGTTCGAAAATTAATAATATTTTTCTTGTATAAGTACAACATTTATTCTATATGAATGATGTAATTTACTTTTTTGTCTCTAGTATTATGGGTTTCACAATAATTGTCTAAAATTAATATGTATTATATTTAGGAAATGATTATGTTTTTGGATCACATTGGACCATTATCAAGATATAAAGTCCTAAACTATCGAACTAGAACATACATGAAAAATGAATAAGATAAAACATGGAAGGGTAATTTATTATACATGTTGAAAAAAAAGTGATAAAAGAAAACATGTAAATAATATGTTAGCTATTAAATACGATAACGGTTTTCATTATATATATAAAAAATATATTCTTATTTTAATGGTGTTCCAATACATACAAATTTAGTTGTACCTATGGTAACAGATTTCCCATCGCAATTTTTCTACTATAAGACATATTTCATTTTCAACACATGATTATAATTTTTTATAGATTCTTCCCATGAATTTATTTAAAGTCTCACATTATGAAATTCATGATTATTTATAAATATATCTATTGTTTTTTCATTTAGGGATCTTATAATAGGAATATTACAAAGGTGGTAAGTGGTTTTATGTTAAAATCACATTAATTTTTGAGATTATTTTTACTTAAGTTATGATGATGATATATTATAATATACCACTCAAGATATAAATTTATTTTATTATTTTATAGTTATTTCTAAAAAATGTATGTTTTACTTTCATTATCATCATCTTATTCACTTAGGATAACAAAAATTTGTTTTTTAACGATAATCTACTTCGTTGTTCTCTTTAGTTAAAAACACAATTATTCAATATCCATGTTTTCAGAAACATGTTTTAAAGATGTTTTATTATATTATTCAATGATTTTTAATGTAATTTCCACACATTTTTATTTTTTTTAAATGAGTTTAAAGGAATATTTTAGTCATTTTCTAAATAAGGTACTTTATTACATTTTTGACAAATATATGGAAGAATATTTTTTAACATACATATAAACGAAAGTATTTCTCTACTTCCTGACTAATTATTTCAGAAATAATTCCATTAAAATATTATATGGTTCATTTTATATAAAAAAGTTCTTTTATAAATTCTTATTTTATTAAGAAAAAAATAATTAATTTCAGAATGGAATGGTTATTTTTCAAAATTATGTCATAATGATCTAATATAGGTATTTATTTTCAACCAATACACGAATCCTTAATTTAGTTTTTTCTTTATATTATATTTGATCTTATGATACATTTATTACTATATTAAAACACATTTTAACAATATTATTACATATTCATTATGAAAATAGTTTCTATTAAATGGGTTAGTCAGTGAGGAAATATTCAAATGTTTATAAAGGTTATTTTATTTAAATGGGTTATGTTGAAATGAAATGTTTAGGAAAAACATTAAATTTCATGGGTAATGATATAATGAATTAATATTTATTTCATGGAACATAGATGTCTAATTTTTATTATTTTTTAGTGGGGATTATATTTCCCCCCAATTAATTGGGTTATGATGATATCTCATGAGATCAATATATCTAGAATAGTGGGAGAACCCAATATAATTATAGACAATAACCCCATGATCGAATTGGAACTAATCCATATCTACTATGATTTTTTGGGGATTTAAAATTTTCCACTATGATAGATTTTGAAAGAATCCATGATTACTAAGGAAGTGATTTTGTATTCTTTTGTACGTGCAACAAACATAAATTTTATGTCAATGTTATTTTATCATTTATCATGTTACATGATTATTTTGATTTATTTCTAATGAACATAAGAGTTTTAAATCATAACTCAATATTATGTTCCTTGATATGTTTTGTATGATTTTCCAATGTTATAATCATGTTCTAATGCCCTTATAGTCATGTAATTCTTATTTGATCATTGTTATCTTCATTTTTTCCCATAATATGCCTTTGAGATCAATCAATAATATATTACCTATTTTAAAGGTTATTAATAATGATGATAAATGATATTTTTGAATTGTATCATATGTGATGGTATTTATGGAAGATATTGGAGTATTAAAATCGAATTAAAATATATGTGTATAGGGTCAGATGATATTCATATTAATGAACAATTTTTTTAACCAAAGTTGTTCAGAGTTTTTCATAACTCCCTAAATATATAAACCTAAATCATAATTTTGTATATAAGTGATTAAGTACTTTATATTTATTATTTATATTTTACTAAGAATAATTGTGTCACATATATATGTTTCAATGAAAGAAATCTAATGTTTTTTTAGCACTAGAAAGGGGTTGGGTTGTTCTCAAACTATCAAATTTTATATAATACTTGAGAGTAATTAACATTGGATATTATGTTTTTTTCATGTGATTTTATCTTAAGAGTCATGGTAACAATCCAACGTCCATAATTATCTTCTTTACCACAATTTCAAGGTCATAAAAACCACATTGTGAGTTTTTAAGGTGAATATTGCTGTTTTGGGTGTTGTCTTTTTTGGTTGAGGTATATGTACCATTAAGTTTAAAATGAATTATTTTTTAAGGAATAATAGATGAATTATAATTTTAATTCCTTTATGATCATAATTTGGATTTATGGTGGCTTTTTTAGATTATATGATTAAATCGAAGAAAGTCATTCATATATGTATTTATAACTTATTAATGTTAATTGTAGATAAATAATAAATTTATCTCAGAAGAATATGCCATCCAATAAATTAGATTATTGGGTTTCATGATTAATTAGATTTATTTTTTAAAATTTTATGGGTAACAATATCTTGAAATATTTAGATTGAAGATTTTGTATTAAATTTAAAATTTAATGTTTAATGTTTTTTTCCATCCTATGAAGGTTTGTTCATTTTTTAAAATAATATTACATTATGGTAACCATTATAGATTTAGTTGAAGTATAAGTAAAAGTTAAATTCCTTTTTTATTATTTTGTCTAACTATATGATCTGATGGATGTTCATCATGAACTAAAATAAATTTGTCTGAAATACTCATTATTTAGAAAAAAGACAAGATTGCGATACAAATTTGCTAAAGGATAGAATTATACTAAATGAATAAGTAAATTTTTTTATTTTATTACTAAATATGAAAAGTGAATTCTTGAACGATAGGAAAATGGTCTTAATATAAAAATTTTATCTATATACTTTTATTATCGAGAGATTAATGGTCTTCTAACCTATCATTGGTTTACAGTTTATTTGGTTAACATTCTCATGATCATGTTTTATATTACTCACTAATAATAATTAGGTAATAAATCGCATCCATTTATATATTTTCACCTCTATAAGATGTTTTCTTATTTATAAAACTAGTTTTTTAATAACCTTTACACAACCCTTTCCCTCTTATTAGAAGAAGTTTTAGTAACCCTATTTATGGTGTGGATTTTCAACACCAGAATCTTCAATTATTAAACAATTAATTTTCATGAATGAAAAGAAATAAAGAGGAGAAAATTTATTATAGCGATATAATGTAATACCCCAAAATATTAAAAAAATATTTACTTTTAAATAACATTATTTCTTCGATGTCATATGCCTCTTGCAACACAATGTTTAAAATAACCACAATATACCATTAAAATGATATTATTTTTAGCAGTTTTAACATAAATATACAATTAGTGAGAATAATTATAAATAAATGATAAATGATATATATATATATAACTCTCAATATAAATTATTAATAACTTCATAGTAAAAAATCGCTTAATTTTTAACAAATTTATTTAACAAAAAATATATAATTTCATGAAATACAATTTAATTAATTTTTATGAGTTAATGTTGTTATAAATTTATATAAATTTAATTTATTTTTTATATAAATTTAAAATCATTTTTTATATCAACATATTACAATTATCGTACGATTAATTTCTGGTAATTTGTAAAAAATAAGGATTATTCAGAATTTAGTAAAAATTATTTTGTTAAAAAAATTTAAAAAAATATACATTTATAAAAAATATAAATTGAAAATTAGTTTTATTATATTTTAAACAATTCAATTATATCCATTTAATCAGTTAGTTTATTAAATTTCTCATAAAAACTTTTTGTTTTTCAAATGGCTTTTCCGAATAAATAAATTAATGAATACAATGTGCTTCTAACATAACAAATTAAATGGGTAACTATTAGTGAATATTTTTAATGTATAATTTATAAACTAAATAAAAACCATTAACATACACATAATATTTTTATATTCCAGGGATAAGAATAAATTCATTTTTTGTCTCAAAAACTATGTTATTAAAAAAGTATATTTCATTGCATTTTTCACATTTACTATAAAATTAATTATTTCTATATATAATGGTTCAATAATATAAAACTAATTCTATATTTTAAATAATTTTGTTCATATTTTTCAAATCGTTTTTTTGGAAATATGAATAGTAATCATGGTAAAATTTATCAACTCAATATAGATCATGTTAGGTAAATTCATGTTAAAAATATGTAATAAGGACATAGTAATTTATCATAATAATAATTATTATTATAATTAAATTCAACCTATGTCACTATATTCATTAAATGGAGTTATTTAATGAACACATTTTTTAATATGAATTATATATTGATTAAAATAATGAATGTAACAATTTTTTATTCTCTTAGTTACAAATTTTGTTATGGTGTTTATAAAATGGGAAGAAGCAAGCCATGAAATAATTTTAATATTATTTTTTTTAATTTTGAAATTATATTCATGATTATAATAAATATTCATTTTGTAGGTATTATATAATTAACATAATTACACATACAATTAAAAAAATATTTATAAAATTAAGGAAAAAATGTAATTAATTATTTATTAAGTATTAAAAGTTATATAATTGGAGTAAATCAAATAATTAAAATAATTATATTGGTGAATAAGAAGTATTAATTTTGTACTAAAAGATTTTATTATAATTATAACTATTTCATTGTGTATTTTAATTCAAATTAAATTAATATTTGCTTAATTGAAAATAAGGATATTATATCAATATATTATTTTATTAAAGATTTTTAAAATTCTAAATAACATGAAATAAAAAATGAGGAATCTAATATAGTTTATATTTGAAAGAAAAGTTCATTTGTTTGAAATATTTTCATGTTATGACGAAAAAATTCCAAATAATTAATATTCAAAATATAGAATTAATAGTTAAACAAAATTTTAAAAACTAAGGGTTAAAAAATGGTAAGTATTGAAATGAAAAAAATATTATTGAACTATTATTTAATAATTTTATTAAAACAATTTCCTTTCATGTATACAAAAACATATTCATTTTGTAGAATTAACTTGATCATTTTCATATTATAATTCAATTTTTAGGAAGATTGAAAGTTACCCTAAACTCAAATATGAAAGGGAACCTAATCCATAATTTTTTACACCACATTTATCATTATTAAACATTCATAATCTATAAATTTATCTTTTCAAATTTCCTACACACATTCTATGGGTTATATTCATCCAAAAGGACCAAACAAGGATCACTTTGGAGGCAATCTATATGAGTCATTTCAAATAAGAGGAAATAACCTTACCCAATAACATTTATTAGTATTCTTTACATTCTATAAATATATATATTTTGTCATTAAATATTAAATTCAATACTATCCTTATGATGAAATATAATTATTAATATAAGAAAAACATTATAGGCCCTTTTCTTATTAAATGATTATCTAATATAACTATTGTGCATATGAATAACATTTATTTTCAAAGTAACGATAAAATAATTTTCCATTACCATATTTTATGGATTGATATTATTATGGGTTCAATATATATATAGGAAATTTTAAATAATTACTCTTCTTTAATTATAATATTTTATATATATTATTACCTTACAAACCATTGGAAAATGACAATGTCAATCACGAATATGTCTGGACTACCACTTCAGTGAGTGAATTTTATTCTTTTTACATTTATATTAAATTTAATGGATATTTAAACTAAATTTTATGATTATATATGATTACATATGATATAATTTAAATGTTAATGATGTTATTTTTTATTTTTTATTATTTTGATTTATCCGTCTAAAATTTGAAATAGTGTCCATGTGTATATATGGCCTTCTGACTCCATGAGTGATATAGTTAATTTTTCTATATCAAATATTATAAATTAATTAAAAATTGTAAATTATAAATATGTATTCTATTTATATAATGATTTAAAATATGGGGAAAATTAAATAATTATCACAATACTTGAACCAAAACTACTGAACCAGGATATCAACTAGAAGAATGATTTAAATAAATAAATATCAATAAAATGGTTATATAATGTTATATGTAAAAAAAAATATTTAATGATATAAATGGGTATGGTTCAATAATATATGTTAGATATATATTATTATATTTTTTATAACAAATTTTCAAACACATAAAATGAAATTTATTTTTATATTTATATCTTTCTCACCTCACTGTTACTTTCATGAGACATATATCATATTCAACAGTTGTTTCTTTTATAAGGTATATACACTCCCAATGAATGTATATTTTTATTAATATTATTAATTTTATATATATATATATATATTAATCTCTATAATATATGGGTGTTATGATTCTAATTAATCCAAAGTTATAATGGGGTTTTCTATTGAATTGTCAGTATTTAGTAGGATTGTTTCTTATTATGTTATGGTGATGAAATACTATTGTCTGATTATAAATATAATCAATAATTTCTTTATACTATAATTTTTTTATTTAAAATACATATTTTCCATTAATATTCCTCCAATAATCAATCGAGACACCGAAGATAAGATTTTTAGTGAAGATGACATCATTTCCCTCTTTCATTGAAATTATTTTTCATCTATATACCAGATTTCTAAAAATAATTTAATGAATAGAATTTATTATCCCCTTATGAATTTATAATGTTATTTTTAAACATTTTTTAAATTTTAAGGAACTTTTTAAAATGAATATTTTTTTAATTCTCAATATTAGGAACATTTTGACTCTTCCGATGAAAGTTTTGTTGGAATTTTTTAATAAATTAAATTGTATGAATTAATTTTATTACCATATTAAATACATATTCCTATTAATATTAATTTAAAAGAAAATAAGGATGGTTTTAAAGATAATTTTTTCAATTATATTTGTCTGATTTTTATGAAATAACTATATTAAAAAAAGAAAGGTTATTTTCAACAAGAATATTTTAAAGATCGTTGAAATATATTCATATTAATTGATGATAAAAATTGGATATAATATTTTATTTAAACTGTATATGATCTATTTATGACATAATTATTCTTCAAATATATATTTTTATGACTATTACGACATACTTTATATGAACTAGTCTCTTTTCCATGGGTTATGTTGTGATGAAACAGTGAAATATTAATAATCCAATTTATTTTCCCCGGTATATGTGATAATTAAATGTTTAGAAACCCTATTTTGTTACATGGAATATGATATAACAAATTTTTTATGACACTATGACTTATATATGTATTATTTTCATTATATGATATGTATGACCTATATCTCTCACCAATTATCTGTGTAAAAATTGATATATCAGGGGATAAATAAGACTCCAATTGGTTGTGAACCTAGTTAAGTAAGGGAAGTTGTCCATTCGGTTTATCTTTGTATTGAAACTTTAATATAATGCGAGTTTGGGGAGAAATTCCATTTTACAATGACAATATTTGATATATTCCCTAACTTTTATATGATTTATTTTATATACTAATTTTTATGTCAAACACTTATATCTTATGAAATTATTATTCTCTCAAACCTCATGTAACATCCTGGTTAAATAAATAAATAGTACATTCTATTTTTTTAAATATTATGTGAAATAAATATTATTGTTACATTAAAGGGGTTTCTATGATTGATGGCCTACCTGATACGCAACAACGGGTTTCATTGAAATCTTATGTTGCACACTAATAATATAAAACTATTATTTTAAATGGTAGTTATCTCCTTGTTGTTGTATTGGTGGTAATGAAAAAAAATAAGTATAATATGATTATACATGTTTTATAAATGTTTTTACATTTATCCAATAAATGTTAGGGGCTTAAAATATGAATGAATCTGTTTTTATGCATAAATACTCTACCATCCACTAAAAGGTAGATTTAACACCTTTTAATGGAGAACCATATTTACATAATGTTTTGGTCACTTTTATATGTTAAATTTGACAAAATAATATTTTTATTTTTAATCGGGTCATCAAAATTCACTTTGTTCAAATTTTTGGTATTTTTCTGATAAAATTTAATTTTTAATGAAAAATAAAAAATCTTGTATTTTAATTTAAAACTACATTTTAATATAGTTTATTTATATGGCTATATTATATATTTAATTTGTTTTAATGTGTAATTATAGTATATTATTACCATTCAATCTAATTTTTGCCATTGGAAGCAACCTCACATTGAAATTTCACAAAAACAACAATCAATATTTTGATAGTTATTATTTCATAAAAACGCGCATTTTGTTTTGACAGCGGGAATTAATTTTAATTTAATTTTTTTCCACTTCTGTGTTTCTAATTTTTTAAAATAGATATCTCTTTTAATTTAAAATATGAAATATACATTAGGCATATTTTTTGGTATTTTCATGAAAAATATTAATTTTTGATGAATAGGGAATCCACTTAGTAGTAGTTAAAAAAATGACTTTTTCATTTAAATAAAATTTTACCACTTCTGTGAAATGAATTTTAAAAATCCAACGTGCATGGTTGTTATTATTAAGTAAAATATTGTTCAATAAAATGAAAATAATTAAAATTGAATAGTAACGTTTCACATTAATTTACTACGGTTAAAGGTAAATAGGGTAAATCAAGGTAAAAAGAATATTATAATAAAACAAAATTACCATAACACTTGTCCTAACCTTGTTTGATGAGTCATGGGAAACCATGGGAATCTAAGGGTCTCTCCTAGGACCCCATGGAGACACTTAAGAGTGATTATGACACTTTCTGTTAATTAATTTAAAGTGAAGACAAAAATGACACCAAAAAATATCTTTTAGTAGATTAATTTTTACATAGGGATATATAAGATATATTTTCAACTATAAATATTTATTGGAAATACAAATATATTTCATACATCATAATATCTATACATAATTATTATAAATTAAATAAATAAAATTATTTATGACATAAAAATGATGCAGTATTTACCTCATTAATAAATGATTTAAATTAATAAGATTATAAATTTTTAAAAAAATATTGAAAAAAGTCCAATTATTATAGGATTATTTCATTTCAACCATGAGTTATCTTATCTTAGACATAAATTATTTTTGTACTTTTTTAATCTGAATATATTTTATAATTAAATAAATGTTTTAAACATTTTAAAGATCCCCTCCTCCCCCTTATAAAAATCTCAAACTTATAACTCATTTCTTACACCTCTCAAGTGCCTTGGCTTATCCAAAACCTACCCAAATAAGCTCTCAATATCTCAATCCTCCTTATAAAATCCTTACCTTAGACATAAGGCACTTCAAGAAGTCATTTTAGTTCAAACCAACGAAAGTTACCCATATTATAGGCAATTGTTTCTCTTGATTTTTTTCATTAATTTTACATATACAACCCCTAAACTCTTTTTATTACTTTATTTTATAACAAAAATGGTATCATAAATATACTATGACGTTTTTATGAGAAGGATTCAAACTAAACTGACAAAAAACTCCATCTAATGGGTGAAAAACATATTGTTTCTGTGGATGGAAAACTAATGCCTCACGAAAAGATGATTATTAAATTATCTCCTACCGCCTCAAATGATGGCCATTAAGATAGATATTTATTTATATGTGATATATATTATGTCTATGATTTCTTTATTCTCCTATATTTTCCATTTATATCATAGATTTATGGATTCCATTATGGGTAAATGCGATAATTTCATTTTAAGAAATGCAGACTACCACCCCCTTAAAGTGATATGGCTCATTCATACAATATGTGGTACGTATAAATGATGGAGTTAATGATATTATATATGACACTATACTGGAATTATAATATACCCATGTATCATTATGTTTTCATCCCATTAAATATGAAAAATAAATGAAAGTAGCATTCATGCGTACGGACGGCTTACTGTAGCCAAGAACGATGCATTTCATTTCTTATCTCCAAATGATATCTACTGTTATAAATAAATATATATAATTAATATATATTATATCTAAATAATTAATATCACTATGGATATAATGAACTTTTGACCATGTGAATGACTTGTAAATATAAGAAGTTCATTTTTGACTCAAGTACCAAATATCGACAAAATGACTATTATTAAAATAAATGATTACATAATGTTTATTACTTGGTAATAAGAGATATTAATGTAATAATGAACTTGAAAAAAGTTCTAATGCAATTAGAAATTAAAATTAGTTTATTATTCAGGAAATTAAAGAACAAACAGGTCAAGTAGGACCCCAGGTAAGGGGATTCGTCTCAATCTTCTTTCATTGAGGAATATTTTGAAAATATATACCTTCATAAATTGCATGGTGTATAATAAAACCATTTGAATTTTACTTTCATTTAATGGAATATTTTTTCTACAAACTATTTTACTAAATGACAAATGGAATGTTTTTAATGTTTTTGGGGACAATGACCTCTCCAATACTGTAATCATTATTTTGATTCCTCTATAATCTTTAATGTTTTATTAAATGAAAATGAAATACCTTATTATTTTTTTGTGTGTTTTGGTATTGATTTTTTATGAAGTGGATTGATTATTTCAATATCGTGAAATAATTTATTTTGATTGGAAATTAAATGTTTTTAATGAAATGTTTATATTTTCAAAATTATGTGTGTTATGATTTTATAATGGTACTTGGATATTTGTCAGTTGGTTATGTGAAAATCCAAATGACGGTCGGTGTCGTGATAAACCAGGACGGGTGGTTACATTATAACCTCTAATTCATTGGGTATGGAAGTCAGTCGTATGGCCATTCCATTTAGTGATATGTGTGGATGTTGATCGTTTAGTTCCTCCACTTAACAATGTTTATGTCCCAAGTTACCTTTATATGTTATCTATTCTTTATATGGGATTTATGGTAATATTTTGGTTACAAAACGGTAAGAAATGATATTTTATTCAGTGAAGAGTATTTAATACTTCATAAAAGATAAACGTATTACATATGAAAAATTATTAATGGTTTACATGTTGTTTTCAAAAACTAATAGTTTTCCTTATTTGTGTATCCATTACTATGATTTTTATGCTCATCCCAGGTTTTTTAAATGTTTTTCACAGGACATAAAGTGGAATAGGGTCATTGATGGGATCATGGAAATGTCATGCTGTCTAAATCATGGAACTAGACAGGACTCATTTTTTCAAGAGTTTTTATTTTATACAAAAACGGAAACTAGGTAGATGTGTCTACATATATTATTCAAGTCATCAGGTATATGTTATGGCTTAATTCTCTAAAATTTTAAACCTGTAATGATACTCAATTTAAATTATTCATATAATTCAAGATTTTGTAATGCTATAAGGTCGGGTCCTTATAGTTGGTATCGTAGGTCGGTTTAGATAACTTTTGATGTTAGGGTTTTTTAAATTAATATCCATAAATTAATTTATGATAACATTTAAGTGATATAGCATTTGCAGATTACCAAGTTATTTCACCTAAGACATGTCTCTTTTAAAAATGATTTTTCTTAGAAGAATCAAGGCTGTTGTGCTGGGATGTCATATAGAGATAAATGACATTCTCAATCAGTATCCTGAGATAGTCAGAATCAGGTTTGAACAGATTGTTGTTGTGATGGCTTAGTTGACTCAAGTGATAAATGGTAGTTTCTTTTATTGATGATATTTTGGTTTATTCAAAAAGTATATATGAGCATTATTTTAATTTAAGGGTTTTCTTACAAACATTAAATGAAACGAAACTACTATTAAACTCATCAAGTGTGAGTTTTGGTAACAGCTAATTTTATTCCTTGGTCACATTGTTTCAAAAAATGGCATAATGATTGATCCTAATAAAATAAAAAAAATTATGAATGGCCAAGACCAACAAATATAAATGATATCCGTTGTTTTAGTTTTTTAGATGGTTATAACTAGAGGTTTGTTGAGTATTTTTCACGGTTATCAATTCCAATGACTAAGTTGACTCGAAAAGCTGCTATGGTTCTTTAGGAAAAGAAATGTTTTGATTTTTTTCATGAATTGAACAGAATATTGGGGAATTATCCAGTTTTGGCACCGCCTTATAGAAATGGTGAGTTGTTTATTTACAGTGATCCTTAATTGAATGGACTTGGATGTGTCCTTTTCCAGATTGATCAGGTAATTTCTTATACTTTACATTTTTTGAACCTCATGAGTTAAATTACCCTACACATGATTTGGAATTAGCAGCTATAGTTTTTAGATTTAAAAATTTGGAGGCATCATTAGTATGGAGTAAAATGTGAAATATATATTAACCACAAAATTTTGAAGTATATATTCACTACAAACTAATTGAACATGAGATAGAGAATATGGTTGAAATTTAACAAGGATTATGATTTCACGATCCATTACCATCTGGGAAAAGAAAATAATGTGGATGATTATTTGAGTTCATAACAGTAATGCTTCTTTAACCATTATAATTTTGGATCGATAACCTTTGTTTTTTAATTTTTTGAACATTGGCGCAGATTTTGTTGGTGAAAAAAATTCTTCTGCTTTGTTTTAGGTGTTAGTAAAATCATCTCCCTCATACAGAATTAATCATGCACAAAAGGAAGACAATGAGTTGCAGAAAAAGGTACAGTTGGTTCAGCAGGGTATGTTACCTGATTATAAAATTGATAGTGATTGTGTTTTGAGGTTTGGGTAATGATTATGTGTTCCTTGTGCATCATAGTTTAAGAATTACTTGTTATATGAAGCTCATAGTTCCCCATATTAAGTTAATCCTGGAAATACTAAGATGTACAGAGATCATCGATAGTATTACTGGAGGGATGGAATGAAAAGAGATATTGCTGACTTTACTATGAAGTGTTTGACATGTCAGCAGGTTAAAGAAGAGTAGTAGTAACCAGAAGAGAATGCTTCAGTCTATACATGTTCCCTAGTGGAAATAGGAAAATATATCCATGGACATTGTTATGGTATTACCAAATACATCTCGAGGTAATAATGAAATCTGGGTTATTATTGATCAGTTGAATAAATCTGCTCATTTCCATCCTATTTGAGATACTTTGTCTCAAGATCAACTTAATCATTTGTATGTTAAAGAGATAGTCAGATTACATGATGTTCCCCTCTCCATTGTAACTGATCATGATACCAGGATTAAATCTATATTTTGGAAGGGCCTTTAAAAGACTTTGGGTACTGAATTAAATTTTAGTACATATGTTCATCCTCACTCAAATAGGAAATCAGAACGAACAACTCAAACCTTAGAGGATATTCTACGTTCTTTCAGAATGGATTACCAGGGAATTTTGGACCAAAATCTTTCTTTTGTTAAATTTTCATATAATAACAGTTTTCATTCCAGTATACAGATGGCTCCATTGAGGAATTATGTGGAAAGCAATGTCAAAATCTAGATTTTTGGGATGATCTAAGTGAAAGGAAGTGGATGGGACCATAATTTTTAGAAGTGATGGTATAGAAAGATCACTTGATTCAGAAGAACATGAGAACATCTCATAGCAGACAGAAAAGTAATGTAGATAACCGAAGGAAGAATCTCTCTTATAAGGTTGGTGATCATTTATTTCTCAATGTTTCTCAATGGAAAACTATGATACATTTTGGTAAGAAGGGAATGTTGAGTCTGAGGTTCATTGGGCCTTATGAAATCCTGGAGAAAGTTGGATCAGTTGGGTACAAAGTAGATTTACCCCCAAGTTTATCCCAGGTCCACAATGTTTTTCATGTTTTTATGTTGAGAGAGTACATGCCAGATCCATCTCATGTTTTGAAACCAGAGGTAGTTCAGATGGAAAAGAATCTCTCTTATGAGGAACAACTAGTCCTGATTCTTGACAATAGAGAGCAAGTGTCACAGAATAAGGTAATTCACCAAGTAATGTTTTTGTGAAAAAATCAAATTGTTGAAGAGGAAACATGAGAATCTGAAAATGCTATGAGGGATGAACATTCCCACTTATTTGATAAGTGAATAAAATTTTGAGGACGCAATTTCCAAAAGGGGGGAAGGATGTTACATCTTGGGTAAATAAGGAAATAATACATTCTCTTTTTATTAATATTTTGTGAGTTAAATATTAATTTTACTTTAAATGGGTTTCTATGTTCAATGGAGTACCTAATACGCAACAGTGGGTTTCTTCGAAATCTTATGATTCATAATAATAATATAATATTATTATTTTTAATAGTAGTTTACTCCTAGATGTATTATTGGCGTGATGAACAAAACTATCTACATTATTGTTATACATGTTTGTTAAATGTGTTTACATTTATCCAATACATGTTAGGGGTTTAAAATCTGAATGAATAAAATGTTAAGCATAAATATTATAATATTCACTAAAAAGTCGATTTAACGAATTTTAATGGTGAACCCTCATTAAATCAAGTTTTGGTCACTTTTATATGTTTAATTTGACCAAATTAAATTTTTTCTCATAATCAAGACATGAAAATTCACTTTGAGTAAATTTTTTATATTTTATGATAAAATTCAATTTTTAATTACAAATGAAAATTGTTGTATTTTAATTCAAAACTTCATTTTTATCTAATTTATTTTTATTTTGAGATTATATGTTAAATTGGTTTTAATGTGTAATTAGATTATATTTTTACCATTTAATCTAATGTTGGTCAATGGAAGCAATTTAAATTTTAAATTGGCCAAAAACAACTGTCAATATATTTTTATAGTTATTATTTCTTAAAAACACGCCTTTTGTTTTGACATGGGATGTTAATTTTAAATTAATTTATGTCATTTCTGTGTTTTTTAATATTTTAAAATTGACATCATTTTTGAATTAGGAATATCAAATATTTCTTATGCTGAATTTTTGGTATTTTTCTGAAAAACATAAATTTTTGATGAATTGTGAAACCACTTAGTAGTAGTTCAAAAACAAACATTGTCATTTAAATGAAATTTTACTGCTTTTGTGAATTGAATTTCAAAAAATTGACAAACATGGTTTTTATTAGTAATTATAATGTGGTTCAAAAATATTAAAATAGTATTTGGTGAATATAAACTTTTGACTTTTATTTACAGCCGTAGTAGGTAAATAGGGTAATTCAAGGTAAAAAAATATTATAATAATACAAAATTACCTTAACACTTTTCCTACAATTATTTTATGAGTCATGGACAACCATTTTTATATTTCGGTCAATTTTAGGACTCCATGGATCCACATAAGTGTGATAATGTCACTTTAGATTAATTAATTTAATGTGATGACAAAAATGACACAAACAAACATCTTTTGATAAATAAATTTTTACATAAGGATATATAAGTTTTAATTTCTAATATAAATACTCATTGGACAGATAATAATACTTCCTGAATCAACGTATTTTTTTATAATTTTTAGACATCAAATAAATGATATTATTTATGACACAAAAATGATGTAGTATTTAACTCATTAATAAATTATTTAAATAAATAAGATCATAAATATTAAAACAATATCCAAAACCTATCCAATTCTTATTGGATAATTTTATTTAGACTATAAGTCATATTATCTTATCCTATAATGATTTCTTCCTTTTGAAACCAAAGATACCTTTATAAAAAAAATTATTGTTTCAAACATTCCTAAAGAGCCCCTCTGCCCCCTTATAAAAATCCCTCAATAATAACTCATTCCTCATAACTCTCAAGCCCCTTTTCTCATCCAACCTCTACCAAAATAGTCTCTCACAATCCATATCATCCCCATAGAATCTGTCACACACGGTTTTTTTTCTGTCTTTGTATTGATCCGGCCAATTAGAAATCCCGATACTTTTCATGGGTATTTAATGAGATTAATCTTGAGTTTTTAAGTTTCATATATGTCTAACCACCATAATTTGGGATCCCCATTGCTTGTTTAGGATTTTTTTGAAGAAAGGGTGGTTACTTCATGATTTGGGCCAACCGTGAGCCCATTCCCAGTTTTAAAAACTGAATTTGTTTGTTTTATAACCCTTTTGTTTTTCATCCTTTTTCACCCATTAAACTTAACCCTTGTCCTATACTGATATATTAAAATTTATTTATCCTTTTGGACACATTAGAAATTCATAATCCGGGTGAATTTGGGTTACTTATTTAGGTATTGGGCCAGTCCATGGGCCAATTTCCTGTTTTAAAAACATAAGTCGTTTCATTTATATCTTTTTCAATTTTTACTATTTTTCGGTGATTTCACCTCCCCCTCGAAGCCAAAAAACCTAGACTAACCCTCATAATCTATTTTACCTCTTTGGAGCTCATGTGTGTCGCGAAGTAGGGCGAAACTTCTCAGAAAACCTCAAATCGCCCAGAATTTCCAAGGTAATTTCTATCATTCATAAAACAATCAATTCGTACTATTTTAGCCACCAATCTTATTCCCCTGGTTTTTCCAGACCTTAGGATTCTCTCCAAGAATTTTCAAGACATTACCTTTTCTCTATGCCTTTAGATCTAATGGAAGACGAAGAGTTTTCTTTGATGAAAGATGAGATTTCTTCTCTTTTCTTCTTCCTCTTCCCCATCCTTTCATTATTTCATAGTTTTATATTGTACCCTAGTCTTGATCGGCCTAAGGTTTTGTTATAAAATATTTTTTATGTGGTTTCGGTTTGTTTTGGTCTGATCTTTATAGTTTTATGGTTTATAAACCCGCGGCGGGTGATTTCGGGTGTGCGTTTCAATTACGCCAAAGATTTGAGGTAGGATATCCCATGCACATGCCTTTTTCATAGAAGTATCATCATTTTAATGTTATCCTATACTGATATAAATGTTTATTATTGTTTTTAATCATTTTTATAATTTTCTTGGTGTGAAAAGTCATTGTTAAATCACTATTATGTGAAAGGTAGTGTTGTTTTGTCATGAAAGTGCTCAACAAGTGTTTGTTTAAATGTTCCATTATCTTTTGAAATTTTTTTGTGAGGTTTATAATCTGTTTTATGGTATTTTTAACATGTTTGAGTATCTTGAATGAAAATATGACATTAAATTGGTGTTTTATTCCTTTTCATGTACATAAAATAAATTGTTTTGTTTAAAAAGGGCATGACATGTGTTCGGTAAATTGCCCGGTTGGCTTTTATGTGTGATGTGTGATTTAAAAGTTATTTGATTGGAATTATAAATGAATTGGAAAAATTATAAATGCTATTTTTGGGTACTTATATTTATTTCCAATTTGTATTTGTTTTTACAAACAAGTGTATTTTGATTAACAACATATTTTGGCCCGAGTTTCCCAAAAATGGACCGTTTCACATATTTATGAAAATGGTTGTGTTTTGAGTATGTAACCTGAGTATTATAAGAGATTTATGAATGAGTTTTGCTGCTGTAAATGATGTTTATACAGATCCTTAATAAAATTAAAATGCATATCTTCATGAAAGGTTAGTTTTGAGAAAATGTTTAAAGGCCAGTTTGGCATTTCCTTGAAATGAAGGAGTGTTTTTCTTGTATATAACAAGTTGTGAAATTGGGATTGTTTTATGGTCCATTAAATGATTTTATTAAATGTTTATTGGGATTCCAAATATTATTTGGTTTGGTTATGATGTGTGTTTATAATTTAAAGTGTGTTTTTGAAATAATTTTATGTGCAAAGCCTCAATACACTTCATGAAATTGTTTTACCAAAATATTTAGCGGTTTGTTGATTAGTCTAAGAAATGTGAAGAAAGATTATGGGATGTTTGTGTTTTTATGGTTTTGGAATAGAATGTGGTTTTGAAATGTGTATTTGATAATATGTGTAACTTGATTGAGCACTAAAGGGAATCTCGGGTATCTAGGTGGGCGGACGTGTACTAGTATGCTAGTGATTCTGTGGGGGTTGTCCCCTGTTTCACGTAGCAAGTTTGACGATGACAAAACTAACAAAACTATGATGATGATGATGATTGGGGACCACTAGGTTATGGGTATGTTCCCTACTAGTGTATCGTGCACAAGAACAGATATTTATTATGGTTACTTTCACCGAGATACGAGGTACTTGGGGCTCACAACTAACTAGTGCCTAGGGGTATTCCTGTGACTAGTGCTCGTTGGATATTTTGTACTCACCGTCGGCATACAATGTGTTTGGGTGGTAAATTAAGTAGTATGTGTTATTTATTTGAATGTTAAAATTCTTTAAAGCAGCCCTCTTGAAAACTATTTTCATTTTGAAGTTTCACCTCTTTGAAAATAATTGTTACTTGCATTTTTGTTTATTAAACATGCATATTTTTGTCTGATAATTATTATATCATGGAAACTCATTTGAAAACCATACTTTCAAATCATGAATTTTAAACTATAAATTGATGTTTCTTTTATTTTAAAGTAATGTGCATTGGGAATAGAATACCGGGCTAACCTACTGAGTTTTAATACTCACGCCTATATTCTTCTTCTTTTTTAGCCCTTGTGCAGGTTTCAAGTTTAGTTCGATCACCTTGGACAAAATTTTATCACTGTGTTGGAGAGTGACCAGAAGTGTAAAATGGAGTTATTTGTTCATCGAGATTGTTCAGTTGAGTTGTTGGTTTTGTTCTAATTTTAGTTTCTTGTACAAATAATATTTAGTTCAATTTTTATATAAATTCATTTTGTGTTGTCCGTTTATTTCTGCAGTTTGTTTGATTGTTTATATATGGGTGAAATCATTCCCTTGTGTACTCTATTGATTCCCTTGGTGCTTGTCACCATCCCGGGAGGATTGGGAACGCCTCTCGGGACTTGTCGCGGGCTGGCCTGGGTGACCGGTTCAGGGTCGACTCAGGCTGGTTCGTGACAAAGTGGTATCAGAGGAGGTCGGCTATTAGCGGACCATTCTTTTTAGCGTTCCCTTGTTATTTTGGGGATGTCAATGAATATGAAGTAGGATTGTTGGGACTTGAGGGGTAAGTTCAAGAAGAGCGTCGCGAACTCTTTCTTGTTCTAATCCTCAGGTTTCCACGGAAGTCCGGTTTTATTAGTGTCCATTGTTCTAGTTGATTGCTTGGTATTGGGATATGACAAGGGGAGTATGACCAATGGCCTTCATGAGCTCACAGGGCCTGGGAAGCCATATGGAGCTGGGTAATGGTCCTAATAAGACTCTCTGTGTTGGTGTTGTGTTTGGCATATGGACGCCAACCATATGGTCAAGTCACCCACCGACACTAGTTCCCTTTTTTGGGTCTCTTGAACCTTTCTTGAATTGTGAATTTTTGTTTTTAAAATCCTTGTGTGACAATTGTGGAAATGGGTTTTAATGTAAGGATTAGATTTAGAAAAGTGAAAAAATGGGGTTTTCAATAATTAAATATAAGAATGGTTTTGGAAGGTTGTGTTTTTGTGAAAAAAATGGAGGGAAGCAGAACTGATTTAAAGGGATTGGATTATCCATAATCTAAACTTGTGGTTTGTTGAAATAAAATGTTTTGAAATTCTGAATCATTTTAAATTTATTCTGGATCTTTTTTTAAAATGGGTAGTTTAGGATTTTATAAAGTTTTTGAATCGGATAAATTAGTTTTGGAAATTAGTTTTGATCGGTTGGTGTTTTACTAGAAACGTTATTGGTCTCAATGGACCTCGGATTATGAAAATATCCATTGCTGGTTTTTTTTAAATAATGGGAAGGGGTTGTTTGGAGTGGCTTGGTTATTTAAAAAGTTTTTAAAAATGAAAAGGGGTAGGTTTTCAAGAAAATGGTTCTTAATTAATTGTGGTTTTTTTTGTCAAACATGAAAATGTTTTTTTGACTTGGTGGTTGGTGTTCCTTTTGAGGGTAAATTGTTTTTTTGAATTATGATGTTTAATTTTAGCCTTTGGATTTTTCATGGGTGCTCACATGCATGGTTTTATTTATATCTGGAAGTATAGCCTATATGTTATGGTGGTTGGGTGCCAGGGGTGGCATGGAAATGTGCATGTGGGTGATACTTGATGAAACACCATTGTTGAATGTGGAAACCCACCAAGTTAGTTTGATTTTTCAAAATTGTATTGAGCTGAAAATTGTGGCCTTTTTTTTAAAACCAATTGTTATGTGGCTTGATTTTTCTATGTCTTAGAAGATTTGTTTATTTGGTTAGCTTCCACGTGATCTAGAATTCATACTATTGTTCTATCTAGTGATGAGATCTTGTTGGTGTCTCGGTTTTTGGAGTAATTTTCATTGGGTTTCTAAAAATGTGTTTGATGTTGTGATGTGGCCATGGATAGTTCTGTATTGGAAATGTTTCCTGCTGATCAACCTAAGGATTCCTTTCAAATTTTAAATCCACCTCTTTTGATGATTCCTAAACTTATTTGTTGGAATAGAGAGATGTTTGGGATCTATTAAAAGTTCTTCTAGGTCATGATAATTCTTTTGGACAGAGTAGTTGTGTTCGGTGATGTTGATTTGTTTCTTCGTATTCCTTGTCCATTCTGCCCCTCGTTTGGAGTGAGATATAATTTTGTTATGTATCTATGAGTTCCTATTTAGATGAAGGTTTTTTTTTTGGGGATCAAGTGTGTTTTTTTGAGTGGTGCGATCCTTATCACCTGACTGCGGTGCAGAAAATGCTTCAAGAATCAGGGCTCTAGCCATAGGCCTCGGAGTGAAGCTTTACATGCAGTCAGAAAATCGACAGAGGTGTAGAGTGCTCAATTAGGATCATTACTCCTCTGTTTTGTTAAGTTATTTTCTATGTCAATGTTTTGGTTCTTCATTTCTATGAATTTCCATTTGTCGCAACAAGCGTGGTGGACTTAACCCCTCACAGAGTGTCTATGGTTATTCCTTCATGGATGTGGGTTTTCAATCAATGTCCCTGTGTAGACCTTATTTAAAAATCAGGTGTAGTCTTGGTGTTACCTACTAATAGGGGGAGATTTTTGGGTAGTTTCATTGTTTCTTTTGTTGTTTCAGTGGCCAAATTATTGGGTCCCCTTCCCTCCCATCCACAAGTGACGGGGGTCCAGAATTGTGCTGAATGTGTCGACCAAGTTATTGTACCCTCCATTCGGGAGTGGGTGGTTTATATTTTCATGTTGTATCTCTATTAACTTGATATAGTTGGTTTTTTTAGGAGGGTTTTTTCGGGCTTGTGTGAGTGAGTCCCAACTCTAACTCATGTTCAATTCTTGTCTACTCGTTGCTAGTTGGGTTCCAATGGTGGGGAGACCCACCATTGGTCTCCTGGATTTTCATCCTAAGAAAATTTATAGTGCTAGTTGATTCCTAATGGTGGGTAGTACATTCTGGAATCCTTAGGTGTTGTTTTTTTTTCAGCCGGAAAGTGTTATGGCTTTCCGGGGGCGGAAAGCTTTAATGGTGGGGAGAATTGTCACACAGGGTTTTTTGTTTCTGTCTTTGTATTGATCCGGCGCATTAGAAATCAAGATCCTTTTCATGGGAATTTGATGAGATGAATCTCGAGTTTTTAAGTTTCATATATGTCTAACCACCATAATTTGGAATCCCCATTTCTTGTTTAGGTGTTTTTGAAGAAAGGGTGGTTACTTAATGATTTGGGCCAACCGTGAGCCCATTCCCAGTTTTAAAAACTGAATTTTTTTCTTTTATAACTCTTCTTTTTTCATCCTTTTTCACCCATTAAACTTCCCACTTGTCCTATACTAATATATTAAAATTTATTTATCCTTTTGGACCCATTAGAAATTCATAAGCCGGGTGAATTTGGGTTAGTTATTTAGGTATTGGGCCAGCCCATGGGTCCATTTCCTATTTTAAAAAAATAAGTCGTTTCATTTATAGCATTTTCAATTTTTACTATTTTTAGGTGATTCCACCTCCCCCTCAAAGCCAGTAACCCTAGACTAACCCTCATAAACTATTTTACCTTTTTGGAGCTCATGTGGGTCCCGGATTAGGGAAAAATGTCTCAGGAAACCTCAAATCGCCCAGAATTTCCAAGGTAACTTCTATCATTCATAAATCAATCAATTATTACTATTTTAGCCACAAATCTTCTTCCCCTGGTTCGTCCAGACATTAGGAGTCTCTCCAAGAATTTTCAAGCCATTCCCGTTTCTCTAGGGCTTCAGATCTAATGGAAGATGAAGAGTTTTCTAGGATGAAATGTGAGATTCCTTCTACTTTCTTCTTCCTCTTCCCCCTCCTTTCATTATTTCTTGGTTTTATATTGTACCCTAGTCTTGATAGAACTATGGTTCTGTTATAAAATGTTTTTTATGGGGTTTTGGTTTGTTTAGGTCTGATCTTTATAGTTTTATGGTTTATAAACCTGTGGTAGGTGATTTCGGGTGTGCGTTTCAATTACACCAAATATTTGAGGTAGGATATCCCTTGAACATGCCTTTACCATAGAAGTTTCATCATTTTAATATTATACTATACTGATATAAATGTTTATTATAGTTTTTAATCCTTTTTATAATTTTATTGTAGTGGAAAGTCGTTGTTTAATCACTATTATGTGAAAGGTAGGGTTGTTTTGTCATGAAAGTGCTCAACAAGTGTTTGTTTAAATGTTCCATTATCTTTTGAAAATATTTTGTGAGGTTTATAGTCTGTTTTATGGTATTTTTAACATGTTTCAGTATCTTTAATGAAATTATGACATTCAATTGGTGTTTTATTCCTTTTCATGTACATAAAATAAATTTTTTTTGTTTAAAAAGGGCATGACATGTGTTCGGTAAATTGCCCGGTTGGCTTTTATGTGTGATGTGTGATTTAAAAGTTATTTGATTGGATTTATAAATGAATTGGAAGAATTATAAATTCTATTTTTGGGTACTTATATTGATTTCCAATTTGGATTTGTTTTTACAAACAAATGGGTTTTGATTTACAACATATTTTGGCCCGAGTTGCCCAAAAATGGACCGTTTCACATATTTATGAAAATGGTTGTGTTTTGAATATGTAACCTGAGTATTATAAGAGATTTATGAATGAGTTTTGCTGCTGTAAATGATGTTTATACATATCCTTAATAAAATTAAAATGCATTCCTTCATCAAAGGTTAGTTTTGAGAAAATGTTTAAAGGCTCGTTTGGCATTTCCTAGAAATGAAGGAGTGTTTTACTTGTATATAACAAGTTGTGAAATTGGGACTGTTTTATGGTCCATTAAATGATTTTATTAAATGTTTATTGGGCTGCCAAATATGATTTGGTTTGGTTATGATGTGTGTTTATAATTTAAAGAGTGTTTTTGAAATATTTTTATGTGCAAAGCCTCAATACACTTCATGAAATTGTTTTACCAAAATATTTAGCGTTTTGTTGATTAGTGTAAGAAATGTGAAGAAAGATTATGGGATGTTTGTGTTTTTATGGTATTGGAATGGAATGTGGTTTTGAAATGTGTATTTGATAATATGTGTAACTTTATTGAGCACTGAAGGGAATCCCGGGTATCTCGGTGGGCAGACGTGTACTAGTATGCTAGTGATTCTGTGGGGGTTGGCCCCTGTTTCACGTAGCAAGTTTGACGATGACAACACTAAATAAACTATGATGATGATGATGATTGGGGACCACTAGGTTATGGGTATGTTCCCTACTAGTGGCTCATGCACGAGAACAGATATTTATTATGGTTACTTTCACTGAGATACGAGGTACCTGGGGCTCACAACTAACTAGTGCCTAGGGGTATTCCTTTGACTAGTGCTCATTGGATATTTTGTACTCACCATCAGCATACAGTGTGTTTGGTTGGTAAATTTAGTAGTATGTGTTATTTATTTGAATGTTAAAATTCTTTAAAGCAGCCCTCTTGAAAAATATTTTCATTTTGAAGTTTCACCTCTTTGAAAATAATTGTTACTTGCATTTTTGTTTATTAAACATGCATGTTTTTGTCTGATAATTATTATAGCATGGAACCTCATTTGAAAACCATACTTCCAAATCATGAATTTCAAACTATAAATTGATGTTTCATTTATTTTAAAGTAATTTGCATTGGGAATAGAATACCGGGCTAACCTACTGAGTATTAATACTCACTCATATAGTCTTCTTCTTTTTTTAGCCCTTGTGCAGGTTTCATATTTAGTTCGATCACCTTGGGCGACATTTTATCACTGTGTTTGAGAGTGACCAGATGTGTCAAATGGAGTTATTTTTTCAACAAGATTGTTCAGTTGAGTTGTTGGTTTTGTTCTAATTTTAGTTTCTTCTACAAATAATATTTAGTTCAATTTTTATATAAATTCATTTTGGGCTGTCCGTTTATTTCCGCTGTTTGTTTGATTGTTTATATATAGGTGAAATCGTTCCCTTGTGTACTCTATTGATGCCCTTGGTGCTTGTCACCATCCCGGGAGGATTGGGAACACCTCTCGGGACTTGTCGCGGGCTGGCCTGGGTGACCGGTTCAGGGTCGACTCGGGCTGGTTCGTGACGGAATCATTACCTTAGGCATAAGTAACTTCAAGAAATCCTTTTGGTTCAAACCAAAAGAAGTTTCCCAAATTAAAGGTAACAGTTGCTCTTAAATTATTATTTTTAATTTTACTTCACCAACCCCTAAACTCTTTTATTACTTTCTTTTATAAAAACACTAGTATCCAAAATATACTAGGATGTTTTATGAGATGTATTTTAACTACAATTACGCACACCTCTATCAAATGGGTGAATATCATACTGTTTCTATGGATGGAAAAGTAACACCTCACGAAATGATGATTGTTCAATTATCTCATACCGCCTCTCATGGTGGCCATTAATTTGGAAATGTATTTATATATGATATATATTTTGTTTAGGTTTTCATTATGCTTCTATATTTCTCATTTATATTATATCATTAAGTTTTCCATTATGGGTAAATGCAATAATTTAATTTGAGGAAGTGCGGACTACCACCCCCTCAAAGTGATATGAGTCGTTCAGATCATAAGTGGTATGTATAAAGGATGGAGTTAATGATATTATATATTATAATATACTAGAATAATAATATACTTATTTATAATTATGTTTTCATTCCATTAAATACAAAATACAAATAAAATAGGCGTTCTTGCATACGTACGGCTTACCGTCATCATGAACAGTGCATTTCATTTCTTATCTGCAAATATTATGTATTGTTATAAATAAATATATATGCTAAATATATTATATATATATGATATCTAAATCCTCGATATCACTCTGGATATAATGAACTTTTAACCATGTGAACAACTTGTAAATATAAGAAGATCATTTTTAACTCAAGTACCAAATATCGACAAAACAACCTTTATTAAGTTAAATGATTACATAATGTTTATAACATCATAATAAGTGACATACATGTAATGATGAACTTCAAAAAGGTTCTTCATCAAGTAGAAATTTGATTTAGTTTATTATTCATGAAATTAAAAAACAAACAGGTCAGGTTGTACATGAGGTTAGGGACTTCATCTCAATATCATTTCATTGAGGCATATTTCGATAATATATACCTTCTTCTTTTACACGGTGTGTAAGAAACCCTTTTACTTTTACAATCATTCAAAGGGAATATTTTTTCTATGAAGCATTTTACTAAATCAGAAATGGATTTATTTTCGTTTGCAGTGACAATGACCTCTCCGCCACCGTCATCTTTATTTGGATTCTTATATAAGCCTTAATGTTTTCTAAAATGAAAATGAAATCCCTTATTCTGTTTTTTTGTGTTTAGGTATTGAAAATGGTTTTTGAAATCGATTTATTATTTCAATATCTTGAAATTATTTCTTATGATTATAAATTAAATTTTATTGGAGAAATATTTATCTTTTCAATATTTTATGTGTTATGATTTTATAATGGTACTTGGACATCTAATGGGTGGTTACATGATATACCAAATGATGGGTGGTGCTGTGATTATCCTGAACTGGTGGTAATGTTATAACTTCAAATGCATTGGGTATGGAAGTTGCCCGTATGGCTATTCCATTTAGTGATATGTGTGGAAGTAAACTGTATGGTAATTTCAATTAAGAGTGTTTATATCCCACATTACCATTATATGTTATGTTTTATTTATATGGATTTTATGGTAATAATTTGGTTACAAAACGGTATGAAATGGTCTTTTATTCAGTGAATAGTAATTACTACTTTATAAAGTTGAATATTATTACTTATGATAATGAATTCATGGTTTACTTTTTGTTTTGAAAAATTAACATTTTTCCTTCTTTGTTTATCCCTTACTATGTTTTTATGCCCATACCATGTTTTTGAAATGTTTTTAATAGGACATAATGTGGAATAGGGTCAAAGATGGGATCATGGAAAAGTCATGTTGTCTAAAACATGGAACTAGACATGCATTTTTTTGAAGAGTTATTATTTTATGAATAAAACAGAAACTTAGTAGATGTGTCTACAAGAATTATTTCAGTTGTTATGTATATGTTATGGAATAATTCCCTAAAACACTAAACCTAAAAATAACCTCAATGTGAATTATACGTTTAATTCAATATTATGTAATTTTATATGGTTGGGTCTTTGTAGCTCATGTTCTAAGTTTTTTTATAATTAATGTATTATGAACCGAATTTTTTCATAACTCAATATTATGATCTATAATAATGAGATTATGTTTATTAAATGTTGTGATCATGTTATTATACCCTTGTGTTTATATTATGCTCTTGTGATTATTGATTCCTCCTTTTTTCACTTATGGAGAATATTATCTCACCCTTTCTTATGTTCTCATTTTCCTCAGTTAAGAAGATTTATTACAAATTATCTCAATTTATAATGGTTTATTATTTAAATAATATAACATGTTATGTTTAATAATTGACATGGAATATGAAAATCTGGATATAGTGGGAGATGATGATTGTCTTTGTGAACTAGCTATTTTAAGCCCCTGATGTTATGATTTTTCCTTAATTCTCTAAAACACTAATCATAAAAAGTCTATTGGTATGTAAATGATATATTAATTTCTATAGAAATTTATAATTTTGGAAGGAAAAAAATCAGTTAGCAATTATCTATATCAAATACAAAAATGTAATTATTATATTTTTTTCACTAGATCTAAGAGTGTGGGTCGTGTACAATCACACTATGAGCCTCATCTAGAAATTTCATCTTTATCATCTATGGGTTACTATAAAAATATTACTAACATATATTTAATTTCATTACCCATCCACTACTCAAAATCACACAATCTAACAGTGAAGGAATGTGTGATAACGTAACCTTACTTCCTATAGAGAAAATGTTTGCGACTATCACAAGGGATTGAAATTACACACATAAAAAGAAATTTCCGTAAAAAATCATGGGCCATAAGATAAAAAATACAAGAAAATATATATAATATAAAATAAAAATTAATTCCACAATTTATGTAATGTCAAATATAAAATTATATCTCAAAAGTAAATATCATGAGATAACTATAATGACACCAACATCGTAAATTTCGTCCATTAGCACATCCGATCTACTATTGTCCACCTGATTTGATAAATCTATACAAAAAATAATAAAAATAAAAAATGAATATATGGATTATAAGATAAGTATAATCACTATGATAATCCCCAAATCCAATTCTATAAATATGGAAGAATCCTAAAAATTCATTAATAAATGTACAATAGAACAAGTTATTTCCTATTTGAAGTCAACTATAAAACACTCTCTCCATAGTCTTCTCTCTGAAAAATGTAATCATATAATATAATATGATAACAATATATATATATGGACTCCACACTAGATTACCCAATTAATTATTCACTATAACACATGAAATATATATATATATTTTCCCACAACTCCATTATATCCACATAACCAGAAACTGTAAAACCATAACATATCCATTTCCACATATGAATATCCATGACCCATCAATATTTTTATGACACATTACTATATTAGAATGAATTCATGAATTATATGACATAATTTTTTCCTACATCCATGTATGTATCTGTCATCTACCCACATCATTATTGTGTTACCCCATACTACAACTTCAAAAAATAACTACTTGTTCGTAAATTGTAAGAGATTGAATTGAAGTGGAAGTGGTTGGTCATCTATATCACATACACCTTTAATGATGGGGAATACAGCTAGAACCTAAAAATCATAATGTAATTGGTCTCATTTCCAGAAATGAGTGTTGATAAAAATAAATTACATGAACTACTTGGGTTATAAAATATGACAATGTGAAATCAAAATGGTTGAATACCCCCACATAATAGATCCATTTTCATAAATATATCCATTTTTCATCTAGATCCCCACCACCACTAACCACTACATGAACAATATCTATAATCACCAATAATAATAACCATAAAAATCTCAGTGATTAATTTATAAACATTTTCAAATTCAACAATTAACAACTACATTATTGAAAAAAAATTATGAGTAACACCTACTTTTTTACCATAATTTTAATAGATTTTAAAAGAAATTATCTTCCAGTAAAATGATAAAAATTTTGTCATCTTCATTTAATTAAAATTTTAATAAATCCCAATCTAATTATACACAACTTCATTTAAGATATTTTACAAAATATTATCCAAAAAAACCATTTTCACCTATATATTTTCCTCTATTCATCTATTTACATGTCTAATTTAACACACCTAATGTTTTCAAATCCCTTAACCATTTATAATCTCTATGATTTCAAATAAATTATAATTTTTTGACTATTTCATAGCTAAAGATCAAAATATATACTTAACATTATTAGAAAACAAACTGTATCCTGAATGAATATCCATGACAATGATTTCACCACATTCACGCCATTATCATTTCTATTTCACATCAATCTTTTCCACAACAACAACATTACAACAACCCATCATATGTCATAAAGAGCCATATATACAATTACTACACTGAAAAAACCAATAAAAACTATTATTCTTATGGAGTTAGAAAACATCAAACAATAAAGTTTTTTTAATTTAATAAAAACATAAAAATTCATGAAAATAAAACACAAAACATTAAATTTTTATTGTCATACATCTTTTTCCATAAAACACATATGATAATAACTAATTATGATCATTATAAATTATATTATCACAAAAATAATAATGAAACCAAACCAAAAAAATCCAAAATAAACCAAATAAATAATAGAAAATAAATTACATATAATCCGATAAAGTATATGTTACTCACTTATCCATTTTAATTTTGATTAATTAATTTCTTTGTCATTATTATGAAATTTTAAACCATTTATGCATTACAACAAAATAAATAAAATTACAAATTCACATATAATAATGAAATTTGATATTTAAAAGTAACTTCTTCCACTAGAAAATTATCAATTACTAATTAAGAATGATAAAAAACAAATTACCAAACACCACAAAGATATCTAGATGAACACAAAAAAGATATACTTCAAAAAAATTCAATAATATGGTTAAACCATGAAAAACCATAAATGATACCCCAGAAAGTTGATTACCAGATAAAATAATTGAATAAATAAAATATAATAGGAAATTAATGTTATGTTATTGAATAAAAGAGAAATAGAAGATAACATTAGACATTAAGAAATTGATCATTGTAATCTAATGTTCAAAACCCATAAAGGTAAAAGAAACAAATATTAAAACAAAACCAAATGAATATAATGGTTAATTAAATGTGACTAAAATAAAGAGGATTCTATATGTGAAGTTAATTTATTTTAAATATTATATGACATTCAAATCAATGTGTTATTTATTGAGTCATAAGACAATATAGATATACCTTCGGAATTGTGGAATGAACATATTTAGCATATGGGGGGAATTTTTTTAAAATTATGTCCACATGTTATGAAATAGTTAAAAAATCATGGTTCAAATCTAAACTATTCTTATTCAAACCTCTAATCTATCATATTTTATGATGTGGTAATGTAAATCATCGCATTACAATAAACATAATGGAAATTGAATTATTATATCATCGCCAAAACCTCCCATTATTAATACCACCATCCATAAAATAATATAAAGGATTATGGTGAGAAATATGATTTATATTTTCAAATGGAATAAAAAATGATAGATATGCTCTCATAGTGAAACACAAATCCCCAAATTGAAAAACCATGTATGAAAATATATGTTTGATAAAATTCAAAAAATAAAAATTGTAAAAAATCTATCATTATTGAGTAAATAATGTTATAAAATATAAAAAAACACACATAATACAATGATGTAATTATGTAAATATTACATTAAAAATTATTGTCAAAACAATATATTTAATTTTCTTGTGTGTTAAGAAAATGAAAAATAAAATACTTTTTTTATGTCTCTGAAAATTAGACAATAAACTAAACCCATTTTTTGCATTCTACGATATATATTCATATTAAAAAAATCAAAAAGAGAAGTCATAAAATTGGGTGAGATAAAATTACAAATAAGTCAAAATAAACTAATGTCCATTATGGTTAATTCCTAAACATATAAAAAATAAATACTGATGACAAATAGTTGATTTAAAAGAACATATAATAATAGGAGTTGACCATATTCATTAGATATATATATATAATCTATAAAAACACATTTACAATGGAATAAGAAACATAAACCACAATTCATCTATCTCGGGAAATATAATATAGCAATTAAGGTGGAAAGATCCTAAAAAATGATTTCATTTCTTTCTGGTCATGGATACCTGGTAATATGTTTAATAATAAAAAATTGGGTAAAGCAAAATGTGACCCACTCACCAATGGTGAAACAATATAGATATAATAAAATTATAAAAAAAATTTATTTTCTAAGATATAATTATTTAACTCATACATAGGAGAGTGATATAGGTCACACCATATCACAATCCTCACATTTTAATGAAACATAAGAGGAGGAATCTTCACATTATAAAATAAATTGTAAAACGTAAAATGGTTTTAATAACCATTAAAATCATTATATAAAGAACCATATAGAACTAAATTAGTCATAAAATAGTATAAAATGAAAAAAAATTCGTAAGTAACCCAATAAATAATATCAGTTTCATAAAATATCTAAATAACATAATAGATAGAGTTGCATGATACTCAAAAATTGATTACAAAAAATAATCACATTGTAAAAAAATATCATAGGTTGAACATTGAAACCTAAATCCTTTATGGATATATATTTTTTAAATCTAATCAAATCATAATCATAAAAAATTTTCTAAAAATTTGTAACAATAAAATATATAAATAATTAGTTACAACTCACTTTCAAAATAATATACTTCTGTTTTTATGAAAAAATGAAAAAAAAATCATTATAATGAAATTGGTACCAGGAATAAATTTTCATTGAATTCAAAATGAGTAAATAATTTAAAAAACTAATGTGAAAATAATAAAATAATAAATTTTATAACTCAATAAAAGGAGATGCAGCTTTAAAGTACTATAAATTTACCCTAGAATTCCAAAATAGTTCATTATGGACATATACCATAAAGTTAAACATCCCAATTACCCTTTTTAAAATATTTTTCACATAAATTTCCATTCACAAACATAATTGAAACCAATTCAATTCATTTATTACATAGATGTAATCTCCATTTATTATTAGGTGTTAAAAATCATGATCATATTAAAAAATTGTTGTCAAAGCTATGTCAATTATAATTTTTCAATATAATATAATCACTTATATACCATTTAGGCCTCTATAATTTTTTTATTAGTATTCATAATTTTATAATTCCATTAAATTTAATTTTTAGTCACACGTCAGGAATACTAGAATGCTAATGGACTATTTTGTTTCTTATTTACTAATATTGAAAAATTGTGTTATTAAGATCACTAAATTTGTGGTTATTGAAACAGAACCACGATAATGATATATATTACATATATATCTGTCATGTAATCATATACAACAATATAATAACAACCTTATTTTAGTTGAATGAAAATTGAATATGTTTATTCTTGTAGACTGTAGTTCACACAATCTGTGATTAGTGTTTCTATTACCCAAATGAAGAGAGTGGTGATTGTTGAAAGCAAGAGATAATTTTAGGATAACAAATAAACTATATAAATCATAATTACTTATCAATTAAATATTTAATATTATCCACATATTGACCCGATAATTTATTACAAGAATATTACATCATTATAATGATAAACAACATAATAGTGTATCAAATCTAGGTTCAAAAATGTTTGTTTATTGGAAAATAATTGAGAAGACAAAAAAATTCATAATAAAACATAAATACTATTTAATTTCATATTTTATATCTTCATAATTTCACTAAAATTATCTTAATTCAAGTTATAACCTGAGGAAATACATTAATTAAAGGGGTGATCTAAAATCCCTGTAAGGGTATTAACAAAAAAACCAATCAAAATAACATAGATAAGAATAATAATAATCATCATAATACACTCATTGGGTCATCCTCATAATCATGACATGAAGCATCAAATAATATAACATTTTGTTTCTGTGATTGGGTATGATTCCATTTTCAATGTTCCCTGATGGTTTTAAAAAATACATTTATGGGTTTTTTTCTAGATTTACTACAGACTGCTGAATAGGTACACGCCATGTACCTGAAGATCATGACATGTACATGTTGCTAGTATCATGTTGAGGATTGAGAGATAGCATTATAAATGGAGGGATCATGATATGAGTTTTTACACATCGTGTACCTATGGTACATGTCATATAGAGGATAAATAGAAAATTTTAAACTCAAGGCTATGGGTTTTACTGCATACCATATCTAGTGGGGCGAACACGTCATGACCATGGGGTACACGTCATAAAGAAAACTATGCCTAATTTTATGTCATGTTTTTATTAGTTTCACTTGGCCTTTTTTTCTCGAATCTCCTACATCAGGACCATAACATTATCGTAGGCATTTTTTTATAGAAATAATAGCTTCTAGATCAATCTGATTGGCTTCAATTCATCATTTATTATATGGTACGACTCTCTGGGTGAGTATTAATTCCAACTAATCGTTTTAGTTGATCATAGTAGTGGCCTTGCCTTTTATTTTCAGATCAGTTGATCTATGTTGGATGATCATTATTATTTTCTTGTAGACCCGTTCTGAGAACTCATTCTAGAGGCCTTTCCAAATTGTTGTTTGTGGTGCGACGGGCACTCTTCTTTGTGGTATGTGTGTTTTACCTCTTCTTCAGAACATCTGTGTTTATATTTTAACAAATATTTCCATTTATTGGATTTTTTGGTCTCTGTTGGTATAGTTGGGGATCATTCATGTTTTTAGATTCCTTTTCAGGCATGCGTGAGCTCTAGTTTGAGGTAGGTGACTCTATATATAGCATATAATAATGATCCAAATTTTTTATTTCATAATAAATTGATTTATAAAATTGGAATGATTGTTTGTGTGTGTTTAAAAGGGGTTTTGTAAGAAATGGTAGTTTTCCAACACATTTGATAAATGAATTTCTGAAATGGTTTTTAATGGTTTTTCAAAGCATTGAAATTGGTTTGTGAAAAGGTGCATATGGTTTACCCTGTGTACATAGTTGTAAGGATAGATTGAGGCCATCATCAATTGTTGTTATTATCAAGGAGGTTTATTTTTGGAATATCCTTTATTTCGTAGGCCTTTTGATATAGGGGAAATATAGTTTCTTTTCTAAGGGCTTAGTAATAGTGTACTCGTCTACTTTCTAGGCATGTTGTTCAAGGATCTGGTTTTCCACTTTTTTACTCTGGAATGAGTAGTCTACTATCTAGACCTATAATATTCTATGGTTTGTGATTCTTGTGATTTTTTCACTACTTGTCTTTATGAGTTAGTTATGATATGCATGTTGATACTTGTGAAAATGATGTGGAATATTTTTTTATAAAACTATTACACATATTGTTGTTTAGAACCGTGGAGAAGGGAAACTTTCTATGTTTTTTATAAAACAGATTTACTACATATCATTCCATGTTTAATTTAAAATGATAACATATGATTTTTTATATGGATACATGTTATGTAACACCTAATTGGGATCTTGTTGATCATGTTAGCTCACACCCAATGCACTACTATGGTGTTTTTTATACCTATGTTTGTCTTTCAGTGCAGGGAATGAAAAGGTGCCACAGTGAGGTGGTGAGGTTCGTGTCAGCTAGGCTGGGTAGCTTGTGGTGAGATGGTTTTAGTTCATCCATCCTATCATTGGAGTAGCAATCGGGGTTTGGGTCCATTGCAGTAAAACTTGCCTTTGGAGATTTTAGATGCTAGTACAATTTTTCATTTTCCATTGTTTTCCTTAATGTTTTGGAATATATATTTGTTAGTCTTCTATTGGTTCTTCTTTATCTATCTATATATGTTGTGTGGTTTTTTATTTTGGGTGAAATCATTCCCTTAGTTTTTTCATTACATGACCAGGTGTTTGTAGACATTCCATAGAGAGTGGGAACACTCTTCAGGAATGTGGTGGATCAGGGCGGGTGTCGGGTTTCAAGTAATCCTAGGCCAGATCATTATAGATTAAATAAAGGAATGTTTTAGTGAATAAAAACAAAAAATCTTGTATGACTGGTCAAAACCACATAGTTTTGAATAAACATTGGATCATGTTAACACGAAACATATTAGAATAATCATAAAATAATAAATGTGATAAAACAAATCATCATGTCCACACATATTTCAATTTATCTCATTATATACATCACCTTACATAATCAATTGGACTTATATATAATTATTGTCGCACCTTTCACATCATAACATTAACATAATAATTCATTCCATATAGAACAAATGTTAATAAAATCCATGCCCTAACCTATATAAGTGAATGGGTTTCATAAGATTTAATAAATCATGAATAAACATGGGGTTCCCAAATGAAAATGGAAAACCATATTTGTTAAAAAAAATTCATTATTTGGTGAACAGGGAAGAACACAAGAAAATACAAAATGTTTTTTTTGGAAGAAGAGTTATTTTATAAAATCCTTGAATTTATCCTAAAATCATATTAGAAATATGTATATTTTGAGAAAATAAATTAGAAGTAGAAGGAAATTTCATTTGATTCATATTAATTGAATATCCAAACTTAATATATTCATGAAATATGAATAACCTAAAGAAAATTATTTGTGTCCAAGAAACTCATTACCTTAATTTCTGCTAAATTTAAACAATATTGCACCTCCATAATATTTAATTTATTTTTATTAATAAATGATCAATAATTTATTTATAGTCATTTACAAAAATATTTATCTATTATAATAATTTGATTATATTTTTAAATTTTTCATAATGAAACTGAAGCATTTCCATATTATGTTTAAATAAGCAATTTTCCACTGTTTCTCAATTTTGTTAAATGTAACTAACATATTAGTATAATTGACTGTAAAAGAATAAAATACATGTAATTAAATATTTATATATTATATAAAATTCAAACTATCCATATATAAATATGGTTATATTATTTTTCATGATAATTTCTTTGTAGGTGGTTCACTTACTATTATCGGGACATTGGAAAAAAGTGGAAATGGATGTATGACATTTATATTTGTCATAAATAAGATAATTTTGGTAGTTTAACCAAAATTTAAAATTTAAACAATATTTAAAATGATTTTTTTATATGGATTTTTATGGATTAGGGTAAAACTATGACATAGAATAAGAAAAGACAGAAGAGTTTATGAATACATGTTATCTCATTGGTGTCTCTTCCCTTGTACGCTATTTTAAAATAGAGGTGACTGGAGTTATATTTCCCAATTAACATAATGTATATTAAAATGGGATTGATAGTGATTATTTTAGAATATATTATTCTTTAGAATGGGTGGGATGAGTAAATTTCTAAGGGAAGGATGACGGGTAATTTATACTTGTGGGGAGGGGTATTTTTAGAATAAAGTATTTAATATAATAATATATCATGGTTAAAAAAATTATATAGATTTTTTACAACACGATTCATATTTAAATATTATATAATTTTTTTAGATATTAAATCCATTTTTAAAAATGAACTCATTTAATTATTAATAAGTAATGTAGAATGAATGAAAAATTTATTTTTTAAAAGAATCTATTTTGAGTGCAGGTTTTCGAAAGATCTTTTTTGGTTTGAAAATTGAGTTTTTTTAGTGAAACATAAACTGAATTAAATATAACAAGGAAGGTGGAAAATTTATATAATGGAAAATGTCATTACAACATCATGGTTGAGGGAATTTCTGTGACATCATTTATGTGAAAAAATATATTTTTACTATTTACAAAAAGATTGAAATATTTATGAAAATTACCCACAAAATTTCCCTTGCATAATTTATATGTAATTAATTCAAAATGATATTAATTTCTAAAAAATAAATTTATAAAATTAGAAATTTTAATTTCTACTATAATAATTATAATGTTTAAAAAATGTTAAAATAATGTATATTAAAAGTGTATTTCAATTTTAATTATGTTTTTAATCATGATATTTATTTTCTTGGAAATATATATTTTCTATTTACATTAATTGATCTTGATAAATATTACGTATTTCATTATTTATTATTTTGAGGTAAAATTATAATACCAACTGTCATGTTACTATTCCAAATGGTAAGGATACTATTCTCAATGGTCACATTAATATTTAAATAGTCACATTAATCCTTATAAATACCTCTATATTCTTTAATTAATTATACAACTCTATTCCTCTCTAGGTTATATATTTTAATTTTCATTAATGTATACTGGTTTATAAATATTTTGTTTCTTTTCTTTATTCTATGAAGTAAGAGTTATGATTCAAATATTATGGGGATCCCTATTTTCTGATTTTAACTTTTGGACATTATATTTTATTTGTAGTTGTAGTATTTGTGATTAAATTTGTTTCATTATTGATTAATGTGATAGTATTTTGTAATGAAAGCTTTCAATTTTTATTTTCTCTATATTTTATATATGTATAATAGTATATATTATATTATCTCAAAAATATATTTTAATGGAATAATTTTACTACAATAACATTATTTCATTACATACTTCCAAATTTATAAATTTCATTACCAAAATTTCAACTCATATTCTATGTTCAGAATAAATTGGTGTACTTCTATTTTATTATTTCCTCTATTTCCAATATTTCCACTTCATAATTATGGTTTCTTCATAATAATTTTATATTGTGGGTTTTCTTGTAGTGTATAACATTTCATTAACATCTATGATCATAATAATAAATAATTAATATGAGAGTTTATTTTATAATTATTACAAATGTTGTTTCAGTACAAGTGATAAATTAGGTATTTATATTCTCAAGAGTGATACGTGGAATTTTTCATTAACATCAACCATTCTTGGTGGTTCTCCAAGATGATAGGTCATTTCTCCAATGTTATTATGGATCTCATAGGTACATATGTACATTGGTCTAATATTCCCTTTCCATCAAAAGTAATTGTATCTCTTCAATGGTGATATAGGAAGGAATAATTTTCCTCCAACAGTGAATTCCAGATCCTTTTTACGGTTTTTAACATTAATATTTTGTTGAATCTATATAGATATGATATATTTATTGATGAAATAACCATATCTTTAATATATTTCTGAAGGTTAGGTCCAGGAAGCTTTTTTTACAAAATTCATCCCATCATGTTGGATATTTACATCATATCTCCAATATATCTTCATATAAATCCATTTCAATACATGAGTGGAAAATATTGATGTATGATAAGTCAACCACGGTGATATGATTATCCCATCCACTTTTAAATTATAATGATCAAGATCTCATAATGTTTTCGAGAATATGAATATCCCATTCAAATTTCCCATCAGTTTAGGGGTGAAAAGTCCTGCTAAAATTCAATTCAATACTCAAGGAATGTTTAATACTTAACAATTATTTAAAAAATTTCCTTTAACAATGATTAGATATGATCAGAACTAGTACTATTGGAATCCTCATCACTTCTATCACATATATCACTCCATATTGTTCAAGCCACAAATCTTCATAAATAGTGATAATGTGTTCCAACTTAGTGATTTTATCCACCACAACCCATATCACATTATTTATTTTGGATATCTTTTAAAGACTAGTGAAAATTTCTATAGTGACATTATTTGATTTCCACTTGGGAATATGATATGGTTCAATCATACCTTCACACGTTTATCACCCTTCTTTAATATTCAAACACAACAGAATCCTTCATACATATAAATCAATCTTTTTATTCATGTTATCCCACTCCATGGTTTATCAAAGAGTAGGATACATCTTGGGACATCCATGGTTGATAGAGAAATATGATCTATTTTCATTTTCCAATAGATACTTCTGTATATCAGTTGATTCAGTCACATAAAGACTCATTTCAAACTGAATCAAACCATCATCATGGATATTAAACTATTTTAGAAATAATTCTCTTATTCCATTCACCATCTTTTGTAACTCTGGATTTCCCATTTATTCCTCCTTGATATTCTCCTGGATATAGTTTTGGGAAATCATTTTCAAAATGATGGATATATTCTGTGATGTTATGATTTTCAATTCTATATTACGATTATCCATTAAAAAGGGGTCATTCTGAATATGATATATGGATAGAGTAGCATGTTCTTTCATAATTATACGATCATATACTTTGTTCATCTTTCGTGGATAGTGGTGAATAAATAATTATAGTCAATGATTAGCTATAACCATCTTCATTGAGCCATATTGATCTACTTTGTGTGTAAATATATAATTTTTAATTATTGGATAAATATATATGTCACACATCTCATCATATTGAATATATCGCTGAATCATTAGAGTGAAAATTATATCTCATAAATCCAGATCTTGTGTTGTGTTGTTCTACTGTTGGATCATCAACTATCACAAGTCATAATCTATCACATTATAACACTACGTGATTTTCCAAACCAAGCCTTTCATGGAAGAATCACTATAAATCCCAAAACATTCTCCACATTTTTTTAGTGTGAGTACGGGTCTAGTGATTAGACTCTTCTTTATCTCCTTAATTGTTTCTCACATTAACCCATGGAGAAAAAATTACACATTTCCGTTTTAAATTAATTAGTGGGCTACAAAATCATGAAAATTTTCTAATAAATCATCTATAGTGACCAGCTAATCAAAGAAAACTATGAATTTCCTTGACAGTAGTGAATTTATGACATTGAAAAATTTCATTTTTTATTAAAGGGTCTATAAAAATTCTCTCACTTGTGATACAGATCTCCATGAACAGAACATTTTGCATCCGGAAGTCAGAATTTCTGATCAAAGAATATATTTTATACTATTATAATGTCTCCATTACAATATATATATTCTCTTCATGTTACGTATTGATCATATATTAAGTGATAATATCATATAATTATGCTATGAAAAATTTATTGAGTTAGTCTTTAAAAATCCAACTCATCCAAATAGTGAACATTTTAGTGGAATTGTTATGTCTATACTGAATCAATATGAACTCATAGTGCTCATACCTTATGCTAAATGAAATCTTTTTATTATATTTCTTCATCACAATTAGTTGATGAAATCTAGAAATAATACACTCCATTGAAAATTATTGATAATATAATAGTTGATAAAACATGTTATCAATCCTTTGAAATGAATGAATGTTCATTATGAGGATTTTTGGAGCTCTCGGTAATCAATACATTACCGCATTGATCCATACATATTCTTCAAAAAGAGAACAGGCGGACTCCTTGGTGATACACATGGTAATATGAACTATTTGACCAAATAATCTTGTAGTTTCTTCTCTAACTCCTCTAGTTAGATATGTTTAATAATGTAGGGAAATTTTGAGACCAGAGTGGCTAAAATATATGTTCGATTAAAAAACCTCAATATCTAAAGAATGTATTGGTAAATAATCATGGAATATAATAGTGTATTCTCTAAAAGTGTAAATTTTCTCTAGGTTGATAACTTACCTTCACTCAACCATTTTAGTAATGTATGAATCTGGATAGGGTATCAATGCCCCTACATTGAGTGATTTTCAAGAAAAGGTTTATGGAATTCTTGATATTTATAGAGAAGCATGATATTATTTAGAATATGAAAATATATTTAAATTTCATGAAAATTTATTTTCTTTATATATAATTAGAGACATTCCATTCCCAATATAGTGTGAAATTCAACCATGGGAATCATTATGAGATTCCTCGGAAGATTATTACCACATACTTCAATAAAAGAATATATCAACACTTAATTTTAAATTATTAATTTTGTAGGTAATTTTATTGATATCTCTACTTTATGGTATAGATTCTTCAAATCAATATTCTAGTAAACATATAGGATATAAAATAATTCCTATAACAAAAACAAAACAATGTTTTTCTATTATTTAGTGAATAGTTACTATAAATTTTATGACATAATTTTCTTGTTCCACATCATCAATAGTGATGGATTTAGATTTTGATTACTTGTTTAGCATATATAGATGCTGACACTGATTACCCTCAAATACATAAGGTTTTTTTACTCGTTTTCATAGTTCACTTTTTCAAACAATTAAAGCATTGAACCATTTGTGTTGCATTGGGAGGTTCTTTAATTTCTTCTATTACATTGGTTGACATCATCATGTCTCTTAGACATTAATGAGAAAGGTTTCCTTATATAACTAACATAAAGCACTGCCTTATCCCTTTCAAATAATTCTTATGACTACTATTGCTATATACTTGTCATGTGGGTAGTTGGATCCTTTTTAATCCTTTGAAATTTGACCACCTATTTTCAAACCCCATTATTTGATTCACTTTTGCACCACCATAATAAACAAATTAAATTCATTAAAAAAATCTAGACTTCAATTAAAGCAATTTATATAGCTATCTATTAATTATAATTTGTGGGTTACATATCATAATTTTTCAATGAACATTATGTGTTTTGATTTCATGGTTAATTTAAAAATGTCATGTTTTCATCAATTTATCTATTTGTAAAATGTAATGAATATTATTGTATATTTAATTATAAAATCATTGAATATATGTAATAAATTATTTATATATTAAATATAATTGATATGGTCCATCCATGACTATGGTTAGATAATTTTCATTGAAATATATCCATTAGTGGTTAACCAAACATTAACAGGACATTATCAAAAGAGAAGGAAAAGGAAGTAATACATTTATATTTTACATAAAGATGATAATTTAAGTAGGTTTACATATTTAAAATAACATTAAAAAATTTTATAACTAATTTTTTTGTATATGGTTTTGAGATTAACTGGCTAAAAAATTGATAGGGAAGAAGAAAATAGGGAAGAGTTAATATAGACATACTCTCTCTTTGGTGTAACATCTAATGTATGACCCTATAACTCCTTGGTAAATAGTGTTATATTTCTCTAATATTACATAATGTATTCTAAGAGTATTAATAATGTTTATTTGGAAGTATAATTTTCTTTTGAATGTAGGGTAGTAGTTGTATTCCAAGGGAGGGAATATGGGATATTTATACTTGAGGGGATGTGTATTTTAAGAAAAAATATTGAAAAACTAATCAATTAATGTTAAAACATTTAATATTGAATTTTTTATAATATAAATCATATATCAATGTAATATAATGAGATTAATAATTTAAAAACCCGTTATAATTTTTCTTTACTAATTTTTTTAAAAACGAATGTTGAATGAAAGAGAATTGATATTTTAATGATTCACTTTTGAAATGTGTTTTAAGAAAGTTCTATAAAGATACATAAATTTATTTTGTTGTATTATAATAAATAATATATTAAATTGAACAATAATATGGCTAAAACCGATGTTCCCAAAAACATAACTTCACTATTAGACACATAATGATTTAAATCTATTTACAGAGGATATTTGAAAAATGAATTTTTATTATTCACCACGAAATTAATGTATCTTAAAAATTCACTAAAATATAGATTATGGATAATTTTGATATGAAATTATCAGGAAATGATATTGATTAGGTCAAAATAGCTATCTGTAATAGGTAATTGTAATATTTAGTATTAAAATTTATAATATTCTGAAATACATTTAAATAGAGTTTATTATAGGCGTGTTTACATTTTCATTGAGTTTTAAATAAAAATATTTATTTTTTTGGAATTATAAAATATGAATTTAAATAAATTTATCCTGATAAATATTATTTATATAATAAATTATTATATTAATGTGAAACTAAAATTCCAAGGGTCAGATTATTATTCCCATCAGATATGATATTATTCTCAACAGACAGTTAATTATTATAACGATCAAATTAATGTTCTAATTTTCACATAACCTCATATAAATACCACTACATTTCATCGTTAATTATTCAACAAAATTATTCTCTAGGTTCTCTATTTTATTTTTCAACTTAGTTTTGTAGTTTTATATTTTTTTCCTAATGTGTTTTTTGTTGGGGTAAAAAATCTAGTACATTGAAGGAATCCCTATTTTTTCACTTCAGCATTTCCATTATATATTTCTTTCTGAGTTGTAATGTTTGTATTTTTTCATGGCTTTAATAGTGAATAATGTAACTATATTTAGTGAGGAAATAGTTCCTTTTCTGGTTTCTCTATATTGGGTATGTATAAAATACTATATAGTATATCATTACACATATGTTTTACATGAGACAAATTTTAGGAATAAAATTCTATGACAATAAATACCATGATGGTTGGTCATGTAAAATTGAAATTTTTTATTTTTAGTGGTTTTAATTTGTACTTGAAAGATAATGATGATTAATTTTTATCTTAGTAGATAGAGAGGAATAAATATTGATTGTATCATTATCATAGAAAAATTTAAAATTATAATGATGATGATATTATTTTAATATGACTAGGTTTGTTCCAGCAAAGAGAAAACGTTGAATGAAATCATATGAATGATGTTATAACTATATTGATATATTGATATTACTCTTGATTAAGACATTATATTTGATGAACAAATGATATTTTTTGGTGACTGAGAGAATAAGATAATGTAATAAAGTTAAGGGAGAAGAATTAAGAGCAGGGTTTCAATGATATTTTGAAATATGATATTAGTATTTCATAGTTGTATGTATAATCAATTAATAAGAGTATAAATGGGATATTATGGAAACAAGGCATATTTTTGAATAATTAAATGACTCTATAAAATGATCAATGTAACAATATAAGATAAAATATGAATTTGGGAAAATATAAAGTCAAACTCATATCAAAAACAAATTTTGAATTTTTTTTGGTTCTTTTCTCCTTACCCATATTAAAATACATTACACTTTTTTACATTTTATCAAGATATATATTTTTTACATTAGTAAATAATTTTTTTCAAACAAAATTAACATTTATCAGGCCATATAAATTGAATGTTAAAATTTTAAATTTTAAATTAGTTTTATTATATCCAAATTAAAATTGTTTTAATTGTTAATTTTAATTTAAAAACACTTTATGACTATAAAATATATTATATATAAATGATTTATTTAGATTATTATTATTAAATAAATATAATTATTATTTTATCTAATTCTAATAAGATAATTTAATTTATAATAATTCCTATTGATGATATGAGTATTTCATTGAAAATTCTTATCTAATGACATTATGAAAAATTTATCATTCAAATCGAATACGGAAAATATTTTTTATTAAATATGAAATGTTATTTCCTTCATATAAATAATGGAAATACTATTTATGAGCTCAAAAAATATATTTTAATGTATAAATTTATTACCTATTTAGATTTTTTATTAAAAATTATATTTTTAAAACAAACATGTTTCACTCAAATATAGATTAAAAAATATATATTATAATTTTTGTAAGAACACTATTTTTTGACTCATAAATAAATATTTTTAAAACATAATTAAAATACATAAAAATATTTTTTCATGGGATAAGTTAAAAAATTATTATGTTTCATCAAATTTTCATTTTAATAGGATTAAATATATATAACCAAATAAATTAATATATAAATAAAATCAGTTTTTTTAAAATTATATAATTTCAACATGTAATCGTATTAATTACTAATAAAAGAACTATAAAATTATGTAACAGATTTATATCATATTATTTATTATAAATTTATTAATCATTTTTTCTAATATATTCTACTTATTTTATGTTAGGTGTAGTGTGTAACAGATGTTATCAATCCTATAAATTATTTATGAATGAACAAAAATATATATTACATTATACAAAGAAAAAAACAATTTCATATAGAAAATTTTATTAAAATAAATCAAGTCACTATACTTTATTCCAATCACATCCATTAGTTCAAATGATTCTTAATTAAAAATTTTATTCCTTCAAATAAATTTTACCATATGAGTAGCCATATACTACAACACCATATATCTCTGATCGAATATCTGAATATGTTTTTTTCATATTAGAGTTCATTTCCATGTTATACATCTTATTATTGTAGTATATGTGATGGATATAATATTTAATTTCTTAAAATGACAAATGGAAGTCATCATGAACAAATGAGCGGTATTGATGTAGTTCCAAGTTACATTATATGACTCTAACATGATCAAGTATACTGAAAAAATGTATGTATTTATGGATCTACTCCCGGTTTCCCAAAATATTTTATACCATTTCCATAAAGATATATGGTGAAATAACATCTAACTAACTTCAAACTCAAGAAATATTAATCAATTACATCTATAAAACATCTTTCATATATGTGCTGATTTCATATTCCACTAACTAGTTTGAACCTTATCCATAATTGTTTTATACGAACTAGAACTATTATCTTTCTCTCTTAAGATTCATCTGAGAATGTTTAAATTCCAATATTTATTTCCATGTAGATCCTCATAAATATTTATTCAAATTTTTAAAATGGAAACCAAATTTTGTCATAAATATATGAGGGGTAGGTGTTAGTGATTATATCCATGGAAATCTATCCATCAATATCTCAACACATCATCTAGTTTTTGAATAGTTATCTCAGTTTAACTATATATCTAAGGGTGATATACAGTTCTAATGTTCAGCTCAGTATAAAATGTTTTTTAAATACATATTAAAATCCTCAAGGTAGTCCTCATATACTAATAAGATACTATTGATTTTGGTACTCTATTATATCATAAAACACCTTTGTATATATTTTCATGTCCATTAATAATTAAATATTCTTAAACCTATATTAAATGTGATGACTTATAAATGAGATAAAATACATCCCATATATCATTGTCACATTTAGATGTTTTTTGGAGTATTATGATGAAGGCTATGGTGATTAGTCCCAATTTCCATATAGGTACGAGTAATAGTATCATCATCCATTTAGGATATTTTCATTCTAAATTATATTTCATACTTGTCAATCATTGAGATATGTACTCTATGATTTTCCCTTCATATTATCCCACAATATGTTTTACTTGAGATTATTATGTATATTTTCTCCTGTTAGATTGATATAGAATTAGGATATATGACAATCATCAAAAATCTCTATGGATAAATTTAATATATATGGTACAAATATCAATATTCCAACACATATTACCATATCATTGTCAATGTTGAACTTTAGAAATTGTTCTACCTTTTTCAATATCTGAAATAAATGATTCTAGGATTATTTGATCATTTAATGAATGGATTGCTGAGAAATAAATTAGGTAAGATAATATTAAGCATCTATCGTAATTAATCCTATATAATTCTTATTAAAATCCATGATTATTATATCCCTACCAATGCCAATCATGGTTAGAGAAGTATGTCCTTTTCAACACAGGTCATAAGCCATCTTGTATTGTCTTTGAATATGATAATCTATCTATAAGACATAATCATTATTTAACTCTATCCATATACTTTAGAATATTTTTATTTACATCCACCTAAAGAAATATTTCAGGATCTTATGATAATATTTTATATCACACTTAACAATATAAAAGCAAATTACACTAAATATTAAATACCTATATTACCAGTATTAATTCAAAATTATGTTTCATGTAATTTTTATCTTTATTTATAATGGTAAGATGTTTTATAAAATTAATTTTTCAGATTTTTGAAGGGTGAAAAAATCTTTTTTAATGATTCTCAATAGTAAATTAAAAAAACTTCACCACTGTTGAGAAACAGAAACACATGTGAAATGACCAAACATTCATTGATATATTTTATTCATTTCTCTAATTATTTTATTCATATCAATATCAATCATTTCCATTTTATCATAGTTAAAAGGATTGATAGCTATAATAAATTCCACAAAATAAAAATAAAAATATGCACATATGCTATAAAAACAACCGTTTTGAGTTTGAGTGGTCTGTCTGGTCCGTTTCTCAAAAACTTTTTTATTTGATTTTTCTATAGATATACTTGCATAGTTGATGAGAATACCGATGAATGAGAATTTTTTTAGGAAAAACCATAGTCGATTCACATTTTCACCGCTTCTTTTGGGTGTTCAACAAATTTATTTCCTAATCTTCTGGCGCTTACTTTTGGAATATATATGTATACTTTTTGAAAAGTCTAATAAATTGATCTACATTATATTTAATGATTATATTTATATGATTCATGAAGTTAGTGATTGAATTTGTAATTACAAACAATATCATGATAAAATCATAGTGTCTATAACTATTTGGGAATATTTTCTTTATAATACCCTCTAATTTTACACACTATTAATCATATATAAACTCTATGTAAATCATTTAGAATAATTATTTTCTATAGTTTAATTTAATATATTAGTAAAAACGGGATGTTGAAAATTATTATTTTTCCAGATTTTGATCAGCACAAAACAATTATTGAAAGAATGCCTTGATTCATCCTTCTTCTTTACAAAGTAGAATGTTTCACCCCATTTTGAAGCACCAAATCATATAAAACCCATCATGATATTACCTTAAAATTTATTCTTAACACTTCTATTTAGATATAATCTATTTACTAGGGTTTTATTCATATAGAAAAAAATACGTTGATTAGCTCAATTAAGAACTCAACATCCCATTTTTTGGGATTCCCTAAAAATTAATTTAGAAATAAATCTGTATAAACCCATAGAATGGAGATTTTCCTAATATTTACTTCATACCCAATAATATAAAATGAGAACCACTTTTTAGAGGGTTTCATAACACATATTATGTAATTTTCATTTAAAGAAGATGTTGAATTATACATTAATAGAATATTTGTTTCCATATGGTTTGAGGAGTGAAAAGAGATTACCCTCTCTCAAGAATTTATATGATATTTATATAAATTGATTCATTACATAACCAAAAATATAATGAACTGAACAATTAGGAGAAGAATTGTATTTTATAGAAGTATCCCTACACAGATATCGATTATATAAGATTGGACCACATTATTTTTATTTATCATTATGTTATGTGTTTTCATGGATAGCTGAATATTCAATGATTCTTCTAGTGAATACAGGTTATATGGAAACATATAAGATTTAAAAGAGTGAAAAAACCTATAATAACATATGTAATTTTTATATATTTAGTAGAGTATATGTTCAAATTTACCCATATCATTTTTTTGGTCTACCTCAAAAGTATTGATTGCATATTCTCACCACTTATCTTCTGGATTAGGAGGATAATTATTCATATTCCAATCATTAACCCTAAGGTTATGTAATTGATTCTCTTAATTCCCATACTCATATAATTTTAATCATTGAAGATGAATTAGACCAGCATTAGGGCATCTAATCCTCAGTAGTGTTATTCAAACTATATCAATTTCATTAACATTCATGATCCTAGTATCCAACATTACCACATATGTAATACTTCTAGTAATCATTAAAGGAAATTATACAGTGGTTTCCTCTAACAACATATAAATGTCAAAAATTAATCTTTCTTAAACCTGTCATAATATTCACTAGGTATTTCATGATACTCCATACCTCTATTCCATTTTTCTGATTCATGTGGGTCTCAATCATTCCTTTAAAACGTAATCTAACACTAGATAACATAATCTTAGCATCTAATCTATAATATAGCTCATAAAATTAGAATCCAAGATTTTTTTCCCCTAAATAATCGATCAGTATTATTTTCATGTCAAGATATATACTCTGATGTTTTCCATGTGAGACTCATAATGTTTTTCTCATAATATCCAGTGTAATCAAATTTAATTTTATTCAACAATACCAATTATCATTCTATTTAAATTAGAAGAGATTGAAAGAAATATTAATGGGAAATATTACCATTAAATCCTCACATATCATAGATTCATACCCATCCCTTTTTGTTGTGTTGGTAAATATATTCCACCATTAGTAATTATAATCATATATATTTTAGATATCTAAAATTACATTCTCTTTATCAATGTATTCAATGACAATAAATACCATTTTCATCAGATTAATCCATTTTCTTTGTTATAAAATGGTTTTGTGGACAATTAAATTATGGTACATTTGGACACATAAAATATAAATTAGAAAAAAATAACCCTATATAGTTCATTTTTCATTTCAACATTATTTACTTTATTATTATAACATGAAATATTTGTGTGAGAATTTATATGTGATTTGTAAAAAAATCATTTCCCATTCAAAAAAACACAACATATTCCATTACATCTATCATTAGCATGGTTCATTTTAATTCCATCTGTGATGACCCACACTCTCTTGGTCCTTCCATTTTCCAAAATCTGAGTTCTAATGGAGTGGCGTCTCGGTGAGACCGATCGGCGCGACCGATCGGTGAGACCGATCGGCGTCACCCGGCCTTGTCAAGTTGTTTCCAGTAATGCTCCATTGCGTAAATAGTGTTTTAAACCCTATTCTGACTCATTTAACAATGTTTTAAGACCCGTAACGCCCATAAGAGTTTAAATTAAATTCTTAATCAATTCATGAGTCGGCTTAAACCACCCGACCCCTTTTGTGACGAGTGGAGCCGCATGATCAACCCACGACCCCCACACCTTACGCGGATTCACGTTTTCACCTCAACCGTCCCCGGCTCCTATTAACTAAGGGATAGTTGTGGTTTCTCCTTTCCTCCATCGTGACATTCACAAACAGCTTCTGGTGCGTCGGATCGGCCGCATCGTTATCCGTAAAGTTCCGCGCCCCCGGCCTAAACGTCGATCATCTATCAACAAGTAGGGAATTTCTACTTTTCCTCTCTCTTCGTGTATCATGAGGGGTGGGCGTGCTTTTGATTCTGTAGAATTGGATAAACCAGACCTAATTAATGATAACGAATGAATTCTATAAAGAAAGAAGGGGGGGCTCTGATCGTTGATTATGTCTTATGTTTTGATTCTGTTTCTCTTATGACCATCTTGTTGAGTTTTGCTGGCTTATGCCTCCGGAAAATCGAGTCCATTGGTGGTCATTGTTTGTGCACTAATGAACCCCTGCTAATGTTTTAAATAGCTTGTTGTTGTTGTTGTAAACTCCTGCTGTGAAAAGTGAATTGGTTAATCACGTATATCCGGCCAAATAAATTGAGGAACCAGGATATTTCCTTTTGTGATAACCCCCGGTTAAAACACACGGAATTTGAATCATGGAGTGTGTTAAGTCGTTTAAATCTGAAAATACATGCAAGGACCTGCTTGTGTTTGTGGTGGTAGTTGGTTGTTCTCCCTTCGGGCTGATTGCTGGAGATGTGGGAGGGGATGTGATCCCCTATTCTTTTATACTGTCGGTGGTCGTGTGATTTTCTTTTGGGGGATGGGATCTCGTGTTGGTGTGGATTCGGTGGTGGTGAGTTTTAAATCCAGGTGGTTACTTGTTCATATCACAAATTATGGTGTAATCATCTGTTGTTGAGAACCAGGTGTGGACGTTTTGGTTGATGTTTGAATGTTTACATTTCTGGACTTATGCCTATGCCTACTAGATTCCCAGTAGTTCTTAACTCAAATATTATTACTAAACATGAAACAAGAATGGGATTATGGGTTGTTAGCGTGAGTCATGACTCCGGCTTGAGTGTTGTTGTGATCTATAGGATGTCTGAAGAAAAACCTAGCTTTGGGTGAGTGCTTATTACCTATATCTATACGTTTAATTTTTTGTTTCTTATTCGCACCCCACCCAAGTTGAGCACCTAGTGCCGAACACCCCCATTTCATGGGGGAGGGTGTTTTTCCCAACACTATTCTTAGTGGTTGGTTATTATCTCCTTTTCTGCCCCCTTTCCCGGATAGCCCAAGTAACTTCGGGCAGGATTTGATGGCCTGAAGTCCATTATTATCCCAAGAACCTTCAGGCTAGGTAGTGTGGTGGTTGGCTAGGTGTGTGCGGCAGGTGGTTTCCCAAGTGTCTTCTGGATGAGGCCCAAGTGTCTTCGGGCGTCGTGGTGGTTGTTCTGGCCTAGGTGTTTGTAGGCATGGTTACGTGTGACGTTTGAGGCCCAGGTGTGTACGGGAGGGATTCAGCAGTGGGACTGCGTGCGGTTGAGGCCCAGGTGTGTGCGGGGCGGGATTCAGCAGTGGGACTGCGTGCGGTTGAGGCCCAGGTGTGTGCGGGCAGGATTTCGGCAGTGGGACTGCATGTGGTTGTGGCCCAGGTGTGTGCGGGCGGGTGTGGTAGTGGGAATGCGGTGAGAATGGTGGGATTGTTCCAATGCATAGGATGTCTCAATAACCAGTGGGAAAGTGGCGCGGGGTACCCAAACATCGATGTGCTCTTATTATATAAATTACTTGACTTGCGTTATTTCGGGAGTGTGCCTTGGTGAGGCCTGGGGTGGATAGTTTACCTTGATAGGTGTTTAGTTTAATCTTTTATCATGGGACTTTAGTATGTTCCCCCACTTGTGCACGAGAGTCTTTGGTTTTCCCTACTTAGTGTACTTTTATGCTCACCCTCCGTATATAAAACTGCTTTCAGGTTTCCAGGAGGACTTCGGGGATTACGCAGGACCTTACTAGCTCGGATTTTGGAGCAGTTGCAGTTGTTGTTTTACTTTTTGGTACTTACCTTGTAGTAACCAATTTGCACCTTTTGGCTTTTACTTTTGAAACTTGCATGTGGGAATGGTTTATTTTTGGCTTTACTTTTCTCTCTACCTTGGTGTTGTTGGGTTTTCTTCTCCTTATCTCTCGATCATATAAAATAAAAATGGTAATGCCTTCCATTTGAATGAATTTTCTATACCCTTGGTGCTAGTCGCCACTCTAGGACCTGTTGAAGGCGGGTTTCAGGGGTCATTATCTCTACTTCAACTTAAAGAAGGAAGGGCCTGGCAATCAGCTGACCCTTCCCTCCTTTTGGTGGAGGCGGGTCGTGACAGAATGGGATCAAAGGGGGATGGGTGAGAGATAGGACGGAGTCTGGAGTTAGGCACAGTGAGGATTGCATGGGATGGTAAGGCAATGGTGTTAGGTGACCTTGGAGTGTGAATTAGGCCAGGGAAGACCGACTAGGACACTGGATTTTAGGGCCCCCCGTGATCCGATGTAAGGACTCTGGACCTAACGAATGACCAAGTGAGGCCACACTGATTGCAGGGTAGAGACCCTAGGAAAGGTACATGCATCATAATGACTTCTGTTCTTGTGTTTCTGGGATGTCTTAGGAATTAAGAATAAATTTAAATCTTAAGAAGTTTTAAGAACGATATTCTGCACTACTTGGGCTTAGGCATTCCTTGTTTACCTTGCAACTATGGCACCTAGAAGGTGACCACATGTGGTACAGGCGATCGAGGCCCCTAAGACTACTTTGGCCAATCGGCAGAGAGCTAATCGAGAGGAAGAGGACGACCAATGGCAGAAGACTCTTTGATCCTTCCAGCGACAGGCCATCGAGAAGTATGAGGGCATCACCTCCGATATGAAGACGGAAGGCTGGCTAGAGGAGCTAGTTATAGCCTTTGGCCTGATTTGGGCCCCGACCGAGTACTGGGTTCCCCTGGCCATTACCCAGATGTGGGGAGAGGCACGTCAGTTGGGGATGCTTTACTTGGGGGAGAGGAGAGAGTCTGAGGTGGATTCGGGGGATTTCGAGAAGGAGTTCCGGGCGGAGTTCCTCTCCTCGACGATGAAAGCAGAAAATAGGCAGGAACTGCTCTCCCTCCAGCAGGGGAGTATGTCTGTGAGGGAGCTAGGGATCAAGTTCAAGGACCTCCTACATTTTGCTCCGGACCTCTTTCCCGATGAGGAGTATCGGGAAAGATGTTTGGAGGAGGCACTCCGACCCTCCCTCTAGTATGCTGCAACACACTTTACCCTACCGACGGACTTGGAGGTCCAGAAGAAGGCCGAAGTGGTGGGGCGGATGCATGCTCTAGGGGGAGTGTCGTGAGAGGGGACCCAGCTGGGACCATCAATGGGGAAAGCCGTCAGCAACAGGCCTCCAGGGTCAGGACCCTCTAGGTTCCGACCCGCAGGGAGGAGGCCGCAGCAGTTTCAGTTTCGATCCCCCGACCCTTGCCCTTTTCCTAAGGGCCTGGGACCACAGTGCTTCATCTGTGGGAGCCCTAGGCATCTCTGGAGTTAGTGCCCGGACTGGGTGCAGTACAGCAGCGGAAGTTAGCCCCATCACCCGCCCCAGCAGCAGCTTCCAGCCAGACCTTTCCAGCAGCAACAACGGGGACAGCGAGCTCCCGCTCCTCCGAGGGCAGACGTAGGAGGAGGCCAACCTCAGGGCGCTCCACAGGGACCTCGACCAGGGCGTGGTCGGGGGGGTGGCCGACAGCCGAGGGGCAGGGGAGCAGGGCGTGGACAGTTGCATGCTGTAGAGGCAGTAGTCCCAGTAGGGCCAGAGGTTTTTCGAGGTACGATTAGTCTGTTTAGCACTCTTGATTATGCTTTGTTCGATACTGGAGCTTCGCACTCCTTCGTTGCACCCAGTCTAGCATGTTCCTTGGGTCTAGATGTCGATAGACTTCTAGATCCCCTGGTGTTGAGAAAACCAGTTGGAGGTCAGAACGACTTGTTGTTCGTTTGTCGGGGATGTAGACTGATGATAGGGCCACATCTGTCAGTTCAGGATCTTCTTCTGCTACAGATTCAGCCAAAAGATGTCATCCTAGGCATCGAATGGCTATTTTCTATGTGCGCCTTCATCGACTGTTTTCTAAGAAGGGTGGTGTTCTCAGAATTGGACAGCCGGCGTGTTACCTTCACTGGCAAGCGGAGCAGTCCGAAGGGGAATAGGAGAGAGGAACCTCTCCTCTCCTTGTTGACCGAGCTGACGTTAGAATCAGTAGATGTGGAAATGGTGGAAGTGCTAGAGATCGTCTGTGAGTTTATGGACATCTTTCCTGAAGAGGTGATGACTCTACCCCCTCAACGTGATATCGAGTTCGGGATAGACCTGCAGCCCGACACTCGTCCAATCTCGATGGCTCCTTACCGGATGGCACCTTCGGAGCTACAAGAGTTGCAGATACAGATTGACGATCTGATGAAGAGGGGTTATGTTCGTCCAAGTGAGTCACCGTGGGGTGCTCTGGACATGTTTTCAAAGAAGGCAGATGGAGGTCTTAGGCTGTGCATAGACTACAGGAGGTTGAATCAGGTGACGATCAAGAATCGCTACCCTTTCCCAATGATAGATGATCTTTTTGACCAGCTGAAAGGGGCAGGATGGTTCTCAAAGATCGACATGCGGTCTGGGTACCCCCAGCTGATGGTGAAAGAGAGAGACATCCAGAAGATAGCGTTCAGGTGCAGGTATGGAAACGTCAAGTTTGTAGTCATGCCCTTCGGTGTTACGAACGCCCAGGTTGTGTTAATGGGTCTTATGAACTCCATCTTCCGGGTGTACCTGGATCGGTTCGTGGTTGTGTTCATAGATGACATCATGGTCTACTCTAGATCGGAGGAGGACCATGCAGAGCACCTGATTACAGTTATGGAGGTCCTCCGATGACACCATCTATATGGGAAGTTGTCAAAATGGATGTTATGGACACGAGAAGTGCACTTCCTCGGGCACGTAGTGTCGGAGAAGGGGATAGCGGTCGACCCATCAAAGGTTGAAGCAGTTGTTTCTTGGGCAGCACCCAAGAATGTGGCAGAAGTCCGAAGTTTCCTCGGGTTGGCAAGTTACTACCGGATATTCGTACCCAACTTCTCCCAAGTAGCAGCCCCTTTGACGGCTCTGACCAAGAAGGACCAGGCTTTCGTATGGAGTGAGCAGTGCTAGTCAGCCTTCAGCTATCTGAAGGAGAATTTGGTCAGTGCCCCAGTGCAGAGATTACCATAAGAAGGGGAGGCCTATGAGGTATTCTGCGATGCTTTGGGACAGGGCCTGGGATTCCTGTTGATGTAGCGACGAGGGGTGATCTCTTACGGGTCCAGGTAGCTACGTTCCCATGGGAGTAATTATGCCACCCACGACCTAGAGCTTGCAGCAGTCGTTTTTGCGCTAAAGTTATGGCAGCACTACCTCATCGGGGAACGCTTTGTGGTCTTTACAGATCACAAAAGCTTGAGGTATATCTTCTCCGAGCGGGACATAAACTTGCGACAAAAGATATGGGTGGAGTTCCTCCAGGATTACGACTTCGAGATCTCTTATACAAAGGGCAAGGGAAATGTGGTGGCCAATGCTTTGAGTAGGAGGACGCAGAAGGATGCGGTCCGAGAGTCAGCAGATGCCTGGAAGGAAATGGATGAGTTGGCTTCCTTACACCTGGATGCAAAGATGGATAGTGGCAGAGGCTGCCTATATCAGATGACAGTGCAGTCATCCCTGTTTCAGCAGGTGGAAGAGTCTCAATGTGGAGACCTAGAGTGCAAAGTGATGCGTGACCAAGTTGACCAGGGCAATGCTCTGGAGGGATGGACCGAGGATGGTCAGATCTAGATGCTTTTCAAGGGGAGGTTGTTTTTTACAGAAGCGATGCGCGGAAGGGTCCTCACTGAGTTCAACAACTCACCCCTGGGGGTACACCATGGAGTTTCCAAGATGTACCAGGGTTTGAAGAGGTAGTTTTGGTGGCACAGAGTTAAGAGAGCAGTGACGGAGTTTGTGGCCAAGTGCCTAGTGTGTCTGCATGTGAAGGCTGAACACCGAGTTCCAGGTGGCCTAATACAGCCCATAGGTGTCCCCGAGTGGAAGTGGGATGACATCTCAATGGATTTCTCCATGGGACTACCCAAGGCCCAAGGAGGGTATGACGCCATCTGGGTGGTAGTGGATAGGTTTACGAAATTGGCTCACTTTCTGGCGATCAGGGATTCAAGTGCCATGGATGCTTTGGCACGAAAGTACGTGGATGAGGTGGTGCAGTTACATGGAGTTCCGAGGTCTATAGTATCGGATAGGGATGCACGGTTTACCTCGTGGGTCAGGAGTGGATTGCAGCATGTGTTTGGCACCCAGTTACGCCATAGCACTGCTTTCCATCCCTAGACAGATGGGCAAACGGAGGGCACCATCCAGACCTTGGAGGATACGCTGTGAGCATGTGTTCTGGACTCAGGAGGGTCATGGGTGCAATACATGCCTCTGGTAGAGTTTTCCTACAATAATAGCTACCACTCTACCATCGGCATGGCACCGTTTGAGGCTTTGTACGAGAGGCCATGATGTTCGCCTGTGTGTTGGACCGAAGTAGGAGAGGAAGGAATCCTTGGCCCAGAGTTGGTGCCGAACACGATAGAGAAGGTTTAGCTCATACGGGAAAGGATGAAGGCATCCCAGGACCGACAGAAGTCGTATGCTGATACCAGGTGGAGGCCCTTGGAGTTTGAGGTTGGGGACCACGTGTTTTTTAAGGCCTCCCCTCGGCGTGGGCAGCGGAGGTTCGGAAAGGGGAGTAAGCTTTCCCCTAGGTTTATCGGACCCTTCCAAGTGTTGCGGCGGGTCGGCGAAGTGGCTTACCAGCTAGCGTTTCCACCACCGCTACTAAGGATACATGATGTCTTTCAAGTGTCCCAACTCCATCGGTATCTGCACGACGATTCGCACATCCTTGATTGGGGCGAGCTGGACATCGAGGACGATGTGACCTTTGTGGAGAGACTAGTGATGATCGAGGATCGCAAGGAGAAGGTGCTTCATGGGTGAACCATTCCCTTGGTTCGCGTGTTGTTGAGACATGGTGGGCTTGAGGAGAGTACGTGGGAAAGGGAAGCATAGATGCGTACCCAGTACCTAGAGTTGTTTTGAGTTTTGTTCCTTGTTGTACCTATTGTGGTAGAACGTTTTGTCCTTTGGCTATGAAATGTACTGGTTTCTTTCCTCTGCTTGTGTGTGAAAACCCCTGGCTATAAGGAAGGATAGAACCCGACCCCTAATCAAGACGCATTAAGGTGGATGCGATTAAACCCGTGCGGGTGAGTCAGTGCCGCCCAAAGAGGATAATATCTTGACATGGGCGAAGAGACTCTCCAACCCACGTACCCGGGCAGTTTGGCATGGTATGTTGCTTGGTTCGTGACAGGAAGATGTTCTTAGTCAGCAATGAGGTTCGCTCTTGAGAGGTATCTTTTGGGGTGGTTGTTCGGACCCACCCTTCCCTTCTAGGTTATCTAAAATCTCAGGGAAGAGAATAGTTTGAGAGGTATCTAATGTGATGACCCAGACTCTCTTGGTCCTTCCCTTTGCCAAAATCCGGGTTCTAAAGAAGTGGTGTCTCAGTGAGACCGATCGGCGCGACCGATCGGCGAGACCAATCGGTGAGACCGATCGGCGTGACCTATCGGTGGGACCGATCGGGGAGACCGATCGGTGTGACTGATCGGTGAGGCCGATCGGTGAGGCCGATCGGTGAGACCGATCGGCACGACCGATCAGCGAGACCGATTGATGTCACCCAGCCTTGTAATGTTGTTTCCAGTAATGCTCCTTTGTGTAAATAGGGTTTTAAACCCTATTCTGACTCGTTTAACCGTGTTTTAAGACCTGTAACGCCCATAAGAGTTTTAATTAAATGCTTCATCAATTCATGAGTCGGCTTAAACCACCCGACCCCTTTTGTGACGAGTAGAGCCGCGTGATCGACCCACGACCCCCGCTCCTTACGCGGATTCACATTTTCACCTCAACCGTCCTCGACTTCTATAAACTATGGGATAGCCGTGGTTTCTCCTTTCCTCCATCGTGACATTCTCAAACAGCTCCTGGTGCGTCGGACCGGCCACATCGTTATCCGTAAAGTTCCGCACCACCGGCCTAAACGTCGATCATCTATCAACAAGTAGGGATTTTCTCCTTTGCCTCTCTCTTTGTGTATCATGCGGGGTGGGCATGCTTTTGTTTCTGTAGAATTGGATAAACCAAACCTAATTAAAGATAACAAACGAATTATATAAAGAAAGAAGGGGGGGTTGTGATCCTTGATGTTGTCTTATGTTTTGATGATGTTTCTCTTATGACCATCTTGTTAAGTTGTGCTGGATTATGCCTCCTGATAATCGAGGGAGTTGGTGGTCATTGTTTGTGCACTACTGAACCCCTGCTAATGTTTTAAATAGCTTGTTGTGGTTGTAAACTCCTACTGTGAAAAGTGAATTGGTTAATCACGTATATCCGGCCAAATAAATTGAGGCACCAGGATCTTTCATTTTGTGATAACCCCCAGTTAAAAAACATGGAATTTGAATCATGGAGTGTGTTAAGTCGTTTAAATCTGAAAATACATGCAAGGCCCTGCTTGTGTTGGTGGTGGTAGTTGGTTTTTTCCCTTCGGGCCGATTGCTGGAGATATGGGAGGGGATGGGATCCCCTGTTCTTTTATACTCTCGGTGGTCGTGTGATTTTCTTTTGGGGGATGGGATCTCCTGTTGGTGTGGATTCAGTGGTTGTGAGTTTTAAATCCAGGTGGTTACTTGTTCATATCACAAATTGGGGTGGAATCCTCTATTGTTGAGAACCAGGTGTGGACGTTTTGGTTGATGTTTGACTGTTTACATTTCTGGACTTATGCCTATGCCTACTAGATGACCAGTAGTGCTTAACTCAAATATTATTACTGAACATGAAACAAGAATGGGATGATGGGTTGTTAGCGTGAGTCGTGACTCAGGCTTGAGTGTTGTTGTGATCTATAGGCTGTCTGAAGAAAAACCTAGCTTTGGGTGAGTGCTTATTACCTATATCTATACATGATATTTTGTGTTTCTTATTCACGCCCCACCCAAGTTGAAAAACTAGTGCGAAAAACCCCCATTTCATGGGGGAGGGTGTTTTTCCCAACACTATTCTTAGTGGCTGGTTATTAGCTCCTTTTGTGCTCCTTTTCCCAGATAGCCCAAGTATCTTCGGGCAGGCTGTGATGGCCTGAAGTCCATTATTAGCCCAAGAACCTTCTGGCTGGGTAGTGTGGTGGTTGGCCAGGTGTGTGCGGTAGGTGGTTTCCCAATTGTCTTCTGGATGAGGCCCAGGTGTCTTCGGGCGTGGTGGTGGTTGTTCTGGCCTAGGTGTTTGCAGGCATGGTTATGTGTGACGGTTGAGGCCCAGGTGTGTGTGGGCGGGATTCAGCAGTGGGACTGCGTGCGGTTGGGGCCCAGGTGTGTACGGGCGGGATTCCTCAGTGGGACTACGTGCAATTGATGCCTAGGTGTGTGCGGGCGGGATTTCGGCAGTGGGACTACGTGTGGTTGTGGCCCAGGTGTGTGCGGGCGGGTGTGGCAGTGGGACTGCCGTGAGAATGGCGGGATTGGTCCGATGCGTAGGATGTCTCAATAACCAGTGGGAATGTGGCACGGGGTACCCAAACATCGATGTGCTCTTATTATATAAATTACTTGACTTGCGTTCTTTGGGGATTGTGCCTTGGTGAGGCCTGGGGTGGATAATTTACCTTGATAGGTGTTTAGTTTACTCTTTTCTCACGGGACTTTAGTACGTTCCCCCACTTGTGCATGAGAGTCTTTGGTTTTCCCTACTGAGTGTACTTGTATTCTCACCCTATGTATATAAAACTACTTTCAGGTTTCCAGGAGGACTTCGGGGATTACGCATGACCTCACTAGCTCGGACTTTTGGAGCAGTTGCAGTTGTTGTTTTCCTTTTTGGTACTTACCTTGTAGTCACCTTTTTTCACCTTGTGGCTTTTACTTTTGAAACATGCATGTGGGAATGGTTTATTTTTGGATTTACTTTTCTCTCGACCTTGGTGTTGTTGGGTTTTCTTCTCCTTATCTCTTGATCCTATAAAATAAAAAGGTTAATGCCTTCCATTTGAGAGAATTTTCTATACCCATGGTGCTAGTCTCCACTCCGAGAATTATTAAAGGTGGGTTTCGGGGGTCATTATCTCTCCTTCAACTTAAATAAGGAAGGGCCGGGCAATCAGTTGACCCTCCCCTCCTTTTGGTGAAGGCGAGTTGTGACACCATCCATATCATTTATAGAGGAATTTTTCATAGTGAGGAAACCTATATCAATAATATCATAATGCATAAATGTTAACATTGAACAAATACCTCAAAAATAATGTTTTAATTAATTTATTACAACTATATATGGTTCAATCAAGGTTATCTAAGATTATTCACATGCTATAATTTATATTTCAATTAAAAATAACCGGTGAATAAAATAAATTTTAAGGATTCCTGAAGGAAATTTGAGTAAAAATAAAAAAATACTTATGTAGTGTTAATATAGTTGTGTAGTCAGGGATCATTAATTATTAAAAAACATAATTAACGAGATATACATAATTAACTATTTTTGTTTAATTTAAAATGAGATGCATCTATTCCAAAACAAAATCCACTTCTTATATCCCTTCATGGATTTATTTCTACGAAAACATAAATCATTGATTTTCCATAACATATGATGTTATCCTATGAATAGGATTTCCATAAGTGTTCTCGCAAAATATTTCACATCCACCTCTGTAAAATAACTAAATTATTCTTAATTTCAATTGAAAGAAACCCAATATAAGAATTTATACAAAATAAAAATACTAAATTGTATAAGTATTATATAAAAATTATTCACACAACCTAAGGACCCGAATGATTATTTTCATACGGAATATATGAATAAAAAAACTAATTTCAATTATTGTGAACAACTCCGCAAAAAATAAAACCATACATGGAAATTCCATGAAAATTAACTACCAACAAATATTTCTGAAGGGAAAAATTACAAATGGATGAAAAAAATAATCGAAATAGAAAACATATCAAAGCCCATTTTGATTAGATTATAATCATATGTAATATAAAGAATGAAGAAAAATATATCTCTAAAATGAACTCAAAGGCTATAGTTAATGGTATGAATTAATTTTATACAAAAAAACCAAATGATAAAACATTTATCATGGAATTAGAAAAATAAATTTGAATCCTATAACATTATACATGGAATCTATATATAAAATTGGAATAATAATAAACGTCGCAATTCTACTCTATATGAACCTTGATACCCTCTAACTCATTTACACATAAAATTTTGAGTAGATATAATATCTATCAAATTCATCCTTCTTTGAATAATGATAATGTAACACCCTAAGGTTTCATAGTACATTCTCTGCTTAAAGTAATTCAATATCTTGGACCACTCACAACACCGAGTTCGAGCGCACGATGACTTAACAAACTAGCTGTTCAAAAGTAGTTATGAATAATATTAACTAAATATTGAATTTTATATATATTACATATAATTTTAACATCTATATTATATATTTCATAGACATAATTTAAGAACACATTCATTTTTTTCTGATAAAGGAAGTATTTTTCAAAAATATGCAATTTTATCGCCTTTTAATGGTGAACCTTTTTTAAAATAAATTATTTGACACTATTATATATTTAATTTAACCTAATAAACTTTTTATTTATAATATATACATAAAATTGTTTTTTTGATAATTTTTTGGTTTTTTTCTGATAACTTTCATACGTGGGTGAATATTGTTAAATACTAAATTTTAATTGAAAACAAAATTTTTATTCTGAATAATTTATTGTGTTAAATTATACATTTAAAGGGCTTGGAAGTTTAATTAGATTATATTTTTACCATTTAATCCAATTTTTTTCATTGTAATTAATTTCACATTGAAATTATATATAAAAAAGTGTTAATCTTTTGATAGTTCTTCTTTCTTATAAACACGCTATTGGATTTGACAGTGAGATTTAATCATAAATTAATTAATTAAACTTCAGTGTTTTTAATTTGGTAAAATAAAAATCATTGTTGAATTCTGAATATCAAATATATCTTAGTCTTGATTTTTGGTATTTATCTGAAAAAATTCAATTTTTGATGAACAGTAAAACCACTTAGTAGTAGTAAAAAATTGTAATAGCCTGAGATTTTATGAAAAATATTCTTTTTAATTTTATTAATGTCTTGTGTTGTACGCTACACCAAAAGGAGCTTGCACAACACACATCCTTGATTTGCCTTGAATTACACGCAATCGTGACCTTCCATGATAGCGTGTGTTGTACGCAACACCAAGTTTCGCTAAACAACGATATGCTATTAAGATGTTATTAAAACTAGCCGTTATGAATAGTAATAACCACTTTTTGAAATTTTGTAATTTTTATTTTTCAAAATGGACTTCATTTATGGATTTGGAGTATCGAATTTAGCCTAAGGTGAAATTTTGGTGATTTTCGGATAACTTTCATATTTTGATGAATAGTTAAAATTACTAAATTTTAATTAAAAACAACATTTTTAATCGAAATAATTAATAGTGTTAAATTATTAATTTGAGTACATTTTTACAATTTTATACAATGTTGGTCATTGGATGTAATCTCACATTTAAACCAGACATAAACAAGTGTCAATCTTTTCATAGATATTGTTTCCTAAAAAGACGCTATTTGTTTTAACAGCGGGATTTAATTATAAAATTAATTAATGCAACTTCTATGTTATGAATTTGGTAAAATAGACTTTATTTTTGAATTCAGAATATGAAATATAGCTTAGGATGAAATTTTGGCATTGTTCTGAAAAACATCAATTTTTTATGAATAGTGAAACTACTAAGTGGTAGTTAAAAAAACTGAATTTTTCATAAAACTTAATTTTACTGCTTCTGTGGATGGAATTTAAAAAATCCGAGAGACACGGTTGATGTTATTAAGTAAAATGTGGTTCAATGAGATGAAAATAATTTTTGGTGAATAGTAACTTTTTACTTTTATTTACCACGGTTAAAAGTAAATAGGGTAATTAAGGGTAAAAATGATATTAATATTACACTAACACATGCCCTAATCCTATTGGACAAGTGTATCTCGACCATAAACAACCTTAAGTGAAAAATATTATCATTTAGGTCCACTTGGATTAGATTATGACATTTAATATTATTTTATTTAATGAATAGTTAAAATAGTTAAAACAAAATTTAATAAGTAAATCATTTTTAATATGGGGATATACATAAGATAAATTCGACTATAAATATTCATTAGAAATCTAATACTATTTCCTATATAATGGTATTTTATTTTTAATTTTTAGAAATTAAATAATTTAATTTATTTATGACACAAGGATGATGGAGCAATTATCTTATTAATGAAATATTGACATAATTAATGTTATAAACACCAAAATAAATGTAATTTGAGACTTTTTATGAATTCAACTAATTTTATAGGTTACTATGATATATTATTGTTGATTTAATCAACTTGGTTCGAACATATAATTCTGTTATGACTTTCAAAAAAATCATATATCAAATAGTGTCAAAATTGACACAAAATAGTTTTTAAATCAAATATTATATTATTAATTGTTATTTTTTTCCTAAAAATATAAGGTTCGGCCAAATGACTTAGATAAGGATATATGTATTAATAATAAACAATTTGGGGTTCTTTTGGCATTTATAGTAAGTGTATTAACCATATAGTGAAAGAAAACAAAAAGACACGGTAAAAGTTAAATTATTTAACTTAGAGTTAAATCTAATTGATAAGGTTAAAATAATACCCTAAACTTGTCTAAATCTTATTGGTTGATAGTATTTCGACCCATCCCCACTTTAGCTCCGAAATAAGACCCTTTTGAACCATTATAAACCGATTTTGACTTTAATATAAAATAATATTTTGAGGTATTCCTAAGGTGCCCTTCTCCTCCCTTATAAAAGGACACCTCCTCCCCCTCCTCCTCACACCAATTTGAGCACTCAAGATCGGCCAACCCCTGACAAAATCACTTCTACACTTCCCTAACAACATCTTAGAGGTTATGGTCTTCCTCAAAGACCAATTTTAGTGCCCTAAGAGGAGGTCTCAAAGAGGCGCTTCAAAGAAGAGGCAATTACCGTTACCAATTCTTTCATCTTTATTTATTCTTCCACTTCTTCTTCTTAGGTTGTTTCATTATGAAGTAATAACATCAGTATCACTCATATACTGATATGTTATTTTATGTATGAAACAACCCTATTTCACCATCTATCCATCCTACGGAAAAAGAAATCACCGCGCGTGCGTACGTACAGAATACCGTCTCCACGCCGTGGTGTAATCTATTTTCCACCACCACCTTACATGGATGGGTATAATGGTGTAAAGAATAACTATACATAGTTATTACAACATCATATTGATTATGATATATTGTATAATCCAATCCAATTCAATTCAATAATTATGGAAATGATATCATCGCTTGTGCGTACGTACGGACTACCGTCTCCACGACGCGATGAGATTCATTCTTAATGATTAACCATTCATGAATATATAATAAGTACTAATGAAATATATGACATAATATTGATACTGGATTTGTGTATATATATATATATGTATGTCATATACTTACTTCCATTCAAGACAATAAGGAAAGAAAAACAGCGTTCATGCGTACGTACGGACTACCGTCTCCATGAACGGTGTTTTTCATTTCATTTATCTATCTATTATATATATATATATACTGAATATATATGATATATAAATCATATTTTATATTCTGGATGTAATTAAATCATGATATCAGTAATAATAATTTCAAGAACAACAAGTCAAAACACCTATGATAAATGAAACGATTTTACCCAAAACGCTTCTTTAACATGGAATTTACAAAAGAACGGGTAATATAATATCATAAGTGAACCATATATGATATCATAACAATTAATATGATTCTGTAATAAATAAATGACATTATTTAAATCATTATACAGGAGGTTCGGACACATACGAAGCAAATCGGACCTAAGGTAAAGGAAATATCACAATCTCACTTTTATCCGAGATTGTTTTTACTTTGGTAATTACTGGGTTGTATTTTATCATCCACATCCATGTTCCCTCAATATGCAATATTCTTTCCATACACTTACACTAGTTTAAATCCAATTTTACCCTTCGGTGAGTTTTTAGTAAATAATATGAAAAAAATCTTTTGTCGTTTTTTCGTACAAGGTACTTTTTGACTTTTCCGACAAAAGTACGGGAAGAATGTTTTTTTAACTTATACGGCATGAATGGATTTTTAAAACATTATTTCCAAGAAGCTTCCTTTACATGTTTTCAAGATTATTTTTAATCAACTTATTTTAGTTTATATTTTTACGACATATTAAGAAAGGAAAAGTGTTTTTGAAGTAGAAAGGATATTTTCCTCAAGAATGAAGTTCAATTGTTATATCAAAATTATTTTTCCATCTAAGATAATAAAGGGTTCTGTTTTTTTCCCTATTATTACATTGATTTGATTATGTTGTTATGGGATTATTTTTATTAATTCCTTTATCGTATATGAATTGTTTTATGATGTCATGATGTTTAAGATTCCCATTTTTATTACATGGGTTATACAATGATGTATGGTTTAAGATTTTGTGGCACACATAAGAATGGTATCATTATGAGATGGGTGGGACCTATATCTCCCTCCAATGCATTGGGTAAAGATTTCATATCTCATGAGATAGACAGGGCTGGAACGGTAGGTTATACCGGTTCAGTGAAACAGGACTGAAACGAGGGTTACTCGATTCAGAAAGGGACTTTGTCCACTAAGATGGTCTTGGAAATGAGTCTTGACTAACAAGAAATGATTCTCTATGATTATGTGTGAATTCCAAAAAGTTTCATGTTTTAAGTTATGATTATTGTGATTACATTTCACAGCCATGATTTACCCCATGTTATGAAATTATGATTTCTTTTGCAGGTTAAGATTTCCAAAAGTTATGTGCTTATGTATATGATGTGATTTATATTTCTTTTGTTTACCCTTACTGAGAATTTGAGCTCACCCTTTTATGTTTTCTTTTCCCCAGGATATAAAGAAAGGTTTTAGGTAAAAAAAAGGGAAGATCTTTATGGGAGATTTTGAAGATCTTTCACCACGATTAGAAGATTATATTCTGAGTTTCCAAAGACACTAAACTATTACGATCCTTGTGTGTGTGTTTTTTTTGTTATGTACTAAGTATTCTGCAAAATTAATGTAATGTCCATGTACGTTAGGCTTCGGGTCTCTACAGTTGGTATCATAGGAAAGGTTTAGTCAACCTTTGGAAACTAGGATGCGAAAACGTTAGTGAGATCCCTAGAGATATTTCTACGGTATGTCTAGGGATGTCCCTAAGGTTAAGTATACGTATAGGTTATAGTACTAGAACTACACTAACGATCATAGAATTAAACCTAAGATGTTAGATATTGAAGGTACTCCCCCTTTATTATGTTGTTTTCCCTAGCATGATTATTGCCTCTCACACTATTCTTTTTGGGTTTTAGACGATTGCTGGAACCCGAAGGAACCATGTTGATGAATGCAATGGACAATGCAATGATTGTCCTCCTGAACAAACAAATGTTATGGGAGATGGAGTGAAAAATCTTATTTCTATACTTACACAAGCTATGAATCATTCTGGACTTCCAAATGAGCAGAGAAGGGAACAATATTCTATTGAGTCCTTCATGAGGCAATGTCCACCTTCTTTCAGTGGGTCTTCTGATCCACTTATTGCTGAACAATGGATCAGTACCACTGAAAAGATATTTTCAGTTCTTGAATGTTCAGAACATGATAAAGTCATCTTAGCAGTATATTGTTTGGAAGGTGAAGCTGATCAATGGTGGAATCTTATCAAGAATACAAGGCAAAGAGATGAAATTGAGTCCATGGAATGGGACGAGTTCAAGAACTTATTTTTCAATAAGTACTTCCCTCGTATTCTTCGAACAAAGATGGAGAAGGAGTTTCTTGAACTAAAGCAAAAGGATGATGAATCTGTTGGTATATACGAAGAGAATTTTACAAGACTTGAAATGTATGCATCTGGCATTATCATCCAACCTGAAAGTAAAGTTGATCGATTTTTCAGTGGCTTAAAACCAAGTCTTCGAAGGGCATTAGCTATAAGAGACTTCAGTAGCTATGATGAAATTGTGTGTTGTGCTATCAAGGTAGAAATGGAAGTTGGTGTTACATATCCATCTCATGGTTTTGACAAAAAACGAAAGATGGAGTTCAAGGAGAAATCTAAGAATAATGGTGAAAAGAAGATGAATGTTTCCTTATGCACAAAGTGTGGAAAGAAGCATGGTGGATATTGTATTAAAGGGACTAGAAAATGTTTTAAGTGTGGAAAAGAAGGTCATCGAGTAGCTGAGTGTCGAATTAATGGAAAAAGGGTTTCTAATGATGTGAATAAAGCAAACACTGCAGAGAACGCACCACCAACACTTCAATGCTTCAAGTGCAAGGAAATGGTGCATTATGCTAATAAATTCCCTAATCCAAGGGTTAGTGATGATCAACATGAGCAACCACTGAAGGCAAAGGAAAAGGGAAGTCACATGCGATCACTATTGGCAATGTTGAATATGACAACGATGTGGTGGAATGATTAAGTGTTTATGTAATGGGATTCCAAAATAATGTTGTATCATTGAGTATTGCAATATTTATTGATGTGGTATTAAAAGTTATTGAGATATTTTTTGGAAATAAGATGATATGCGCATAATGAAGGGAAAATGAGAAAATGAAATGTTTAATAGTATTCATGAGCTCATGATTGATATAAGGACTAAGTGATATCATGGTTTGAGTATATATAATTTTGAGGATTTTGGTATGTGGAAAGTGTTAACTTTATACTGCATTCATGTTTTCACTAAGGTATTCAAGAGAATACATGATTAAGGACTTTGAATGTTTGGAATGTGACCAATAAAACATATCTTATGATATATGGGGATCAACGATGGTATTAAATCTCTGGTAATCGTTTTCACTATGTTATGAGAGTGGACTGCAGTATTATGGATAAGCCTAAAGATTGAAATGGATTATGTTGGACATAAGTGTGTATTGTTTAAGGATAGAAGTTTTTTTTCGATATTATTGATGGGATGTTGTAGTAATGTAGTTCTAGAAAAAGGACAACCTACAGGACGGGCGACAGCCCATCGCTTCAGACAAGGCTGTGGGAATCGAACCCACAACCGAAGTGCGACTGGCCTTTATCGCCTACCACTGGCCTACAGGAAGTCCCTGTTTAGTAGAAACTAGTTTTATTATATTAAGCAGTATGATATATGAAGTATAAAGTCCATTTTAGGAACCATATATGATTAATCTCACTATAGATCAACTTATGTATATAATATTTGCTAACCTTTTGTTTGAGACAGATGGAATGACCCGTCATTCTATCACATGATCTGCTAACACTTCACGAATAACAAATTCAACTTCATTTATTTAAGAGATGAAGTGGAAATTGTTAAAGGCACGAACAACAGTGAGATTGTACCAAAATAAAGTAAGTATTTATTCTAATTCAAATTCTTTAACTTTAGGGAAACGATCTTGAAAACCAAAAATATTGTCCTAGTGATCTTATATCTGATGAATCAGATGGTACCTTAGATCGTCACAAATTTATGGATTTCTGATTGCTAGCTTTTTCATAGCCTTGTTCTCTACCACTCTCCATAAGAACATGATGGTTAGATTTCTCTTCCATATCCATATTTTCACCTATGTGGAAACCCGGTGATTAGTTTATTTGGGGTAACCATTACATTTCATACCTTTGTTTTTAAAGATTGGTTTTGGTATTCCTTTTTACGATGTGGGTTTCTATTAAAGAAACATTCGAATAGTAAACCATTTATAACCCAGACGAATTTCGAGGGCGAAAATCATTTTAAGGGGGGTAGAATGTAACAGCCCGAGATTTTATGAAAAATATTATTTTTAATTTTATTAATGTCTTGTGTTGTACGCTACACCAAAAGGATCTTTCACAACACGCATCCTTGACTTTCCTTGAATTACACGTAATTGCGACCTTCCATGATAGCGTGTGTTGTACGCAACACCAAGTTTCTCTAAACAACGATATGCTATTAAGATGTTATTAAAACTAGCCGTTATGAATAGTAATAACCACTTTTTGAAATTTTGAAAATTTTATTTTACAAAATGGACTTCATTTATGTATTCAGAGTATCGAGTTTAGCCTAAGGTGAAATTTTGGGGATTTTCGGATAACTTTCATATTTTGATGAATAGTGAAAATTACTAAATTTTAATTAAAAACAACTTTTTTAATCGAAATAATTAATAGTGATAAATTATTAATTTGAGTATATTTTTACAATTTAATACAATTTTGGTCATTGGATGTAATCTCACATTTAAACCAGACATAAACAAGTGTCAATCTTTTGATAGATATTGTTTCCTAAAAACACGCTATTTGTTTTAACAGCGGGATTTAATTATAAAATTAATTAATGCAACTTCTATGTTATGAATTCGGTAAAATAGACTTCATTTTTGAATTCGGAATATGAAATATAGCTTAGGATGAAATTTTGGCATTGTTCTGAAAAACATCAATTTTTGATGAATAGTGAAACTACTAAGTGGTAGTTAAAAAAACTGAATTTTTCATAAAACTTAATTTTACTGCTTCTGTGGATGGAATTTCAAAAATCCGAGAGACACGGTTGATGTTAGTAAGTAAAATGTGGTTCAATGAGATGAAAATAATTTTTGGTGAATAGTAACTTTTTACTTTTATTTACCACGGTTAAAAGTAAATAGGGTAATTAAGGGTAAAAATGATATTAATATTACCCTAACACATGTCCTAGTCCTATTAGACAAGTTTATCTCGACCAAAAACAACCTTAAGTGTAAAATATTATCATTTAGGTCCACTTGGATTAGATTATGACATTTAATATTATTTTATTTAATGAATAGTTAAAATAGTTAAATTCAAAGTTTAATAAGTAAATCATTTTTAATATGGGGATATACATAAGATAAATTCGACTATAAATATTCATTAGAAAGCTAATACTATTTACTATATAATGGTATTTTATTTGTAATTTTTAGACATTAAATAATTTAATTTATTTATGACACAAGGATGATGGAGCAATTATCTTATTAATGAAATATTGACATAATTAATGTTATAAACACCAAAATAAATGTAATTTGAGACTTTTTATGAATTAAACTAATTTTATAGGTTACTATGATATATTAGTGTTGATTTAATCAACTTGGTTCGAACATATATTTCTGTTATGACTTTCACAAAAATCATATATCAAATAGTGAAAAAATTGACACAAAATAGTTTTTAAATCTAATATTATATTATTAATTGTTATGTGTTTCCTTAAAATCTAAGGTTCTTAAAAATGACTTAGATAAGGATATATGTATTAATAATAAACAATTCGGGGTTCGTTTGGCATGTTATAGTAAGTGTATTAACCATATAGTGAAAGAAAACAAAAAGACACGGTAAAAGTTAAATTATTTAACTTAGAGTAAAATCTAATTGATAAGGTTAAAATAATACCCTAAACTTGTCTAAATATTATTTGTTGATAGGAGTTCTACCCATCCCCACTTTAGCTCCGAAATAAGACCCTTTGGAACCATTATAAACCGATTTTTACTTTAATATAAAATAATATTTTGAGGTATTCCTAAGGTGCCCCTCTCCTCCCATATAAAAGGACACCTCCTCCCCCTCCTCCTCACACCAATTGGAGCACTCAAGATCGGCCAAACCCTGCCAAAATCTCTTCTCCACTTCCCTAGAAACATCCTAGAGGTTCTGGTCTTCCTCAAAGACCAATTTTAGTGCCCTAAGAGGAGGTCTCAAAGAGGCGCTTCAAAGAAGAGGCAATTACCATTACCAATTCTTTCATCTTTATTTCTTCTTCCACTTCTTCTTCTTAGGTTGTTTCATTATGAAGTAATAACATCAGTATCACTCATATACTGATATGCTATTTTAAGTATGAAACAACCCTATTTCACCATCTATCCATCCTACGGAAAAAGAAATCCCCGCGCATGCGTACGTACGGAATACCATCTCCACGCCGTGGTGTAATCTATTTTCCACCACCACCTTACATGGATGGGTATAATGGTGTAAAGAATAACTATACATAGTTATTACAACATCATACGGATTCTGATATATTGTATAATCCAATCCAATTCAATTCAATAATTATGGAAATGATATCATCGCTCGTGCGTACCTACGGACTACCGTCTCCACGACGCGATGCGATTCATTCTTAATGATTAACCATTCATGAATATATAATAAGTACTAATGAAATATATGACATTATAATGATACTGGATTTATGTATATATATATATATATATATATGTATGTCATCTACTTACTTCCATTCAAGACAATAAGGAAAGAAAAACAGCGTTCATGCATACGTACAGACTACCGTCTCCATGAACGGTGTTTTTCATTTCATTTATCTATCTATTATATATATATATATACTGAATATATATGAGATATAAATCATATTTTATATTCTGGAAGTAAGTAAATCATGATATAATTAATAATAATGTCAAGAACAACAAGTCAAAACACCTACGATAAATGAAACGATTTTACCCAAAACGCTTCTTTAACATGGAATTTACAAAAAAACGGGTAATATAATGTCATAAGTGAACCATATATGATATCATAACAATTAATATGATTCTGTAATAAGTCAATGACATTATTTAAATCATTATACAGGAGGTTCGGACACATACGAAGCAAATCGGACCTAAGGTGAGGGAAATATCACAATCTCACTTTTATCCGATATTGTTTTTACTTTGGTAATTACTAGGTTGTATTTTACCATCCACATCCATGTTCCCTCACTATGTAATATTGTTTCCTTCCACTTACACTATTTTAAATCCAATTTTACCCTTCAGTGAGTTTTTAGTAAAGAATATGAAAGGAATCTTTTGTCGTTTTTTCGTAAGAGGTACTTTTTGACTTTTCTGACAAAAGTACGAGAAGAATGTTTTTCTAACATATACGGCATGAATGGATTTTTAAAAAATTATTTCCAAGAAGCTTCCTTTACAATTTTTCAAGTTTATTTTTAATCAACTTCTTTTAGTTTATAATTTTATGACATATTAAGAAAGGAAAAGTGTTTTTGAAGTAGAAATGATATTTTCCTCAAGAATGAAGTTTAATTGTTATATCAAAATTATTTTTCCATCTAAGATAATAAAGGGTTCTGTTTTTATCCCTATTATTACATTGATTTGATTATGTTGTTATGGTATTATTTTTATTAATTCCTTTATCGTATATGAATTGTTTTATGATGTCATGATGTTTAAGATTCCCATTTTTATTACATGGGTTATGCAATGATGCATGGTTTATGATTTTGTGGAACACATAAGAGTGGTATCATTATGAGATTGGTGGGACCTATATTTCCCTCCAATGCATTGGGTAAAGATTTCATATCTCATGAAATAGACAGGGCTGGAACGGTAGGTTATAACGGTTCAGTGAAACAGGACTGAAACGAGGGTTACTCGATTCAGGAAGGGACTTTGTCCACTAAGATGGTCTTGGCAATGAGTCTTGACTAACAAGAAATGATTATCTATGATTATGTGTGAATGCCAAAAAGTTTCATGTTTTAAGTTATGATTATTGTGATTACATTTCACTACCATGATTTACCCCATGTTATGAAAATATGATTTCTTTTGCAGGTTAAGATTTCCAAAAGTTATGTGCTTATGTATATGATGTGATTGATATTTCTTTTTTTTATCCTTACTGATCATTTTAGCTCACCCTTTTATGTTTTCTTTTCCCCAGGATATAAAAAAGGTTTTAGGTAAAAAAAAGGGAAGATCTTTATGGTAGATTTTGAAGATCTTTCACCACGATTAGAAGATTATATTCCGAGTTTCCAAAGACACTAAACTATTACGATCCTTGTGTGTGTGTTTTTATTGTTATGTACTAATATTCCGCAAAAGTAATGTAATGTCCATGTACGTTAGGCTTCGGGTCTCTACAAAAATGACTTTTTCATTTAAATGAAATTTTATAGCTTCTGTGAGTTGAATTTAAAAAATACGACATACATGATTGATATTAGTAAGTAAAATTTGGTTTAATAAGATGAAAATAATGTTATGTGAATTGAAATGTTTGACTTTTATTTACCACGGTTAAAGTTAAATAGGGAAATTAAAAGTAACAAAATATTATAATAATAACAAATTTCAATAACATTTATCCTAACCTTATTGGATAAGTCATGGACTACCATGGGCATCCTTCATGTTGATTTTGGGACACCATGAATCCACCTAATAATGATAATGAAACTTTATTTTAATTTACATAAAATAAAGACAAAAATGACATTAACAAATATCTTTTAGTATATCAATTTTTAAATGGGATTATATAAGACATATTTTCAACTAAAGATATTATTTGGAAATATAAAATTATTTCATACATTACGGTATTTTGTTTTTATAATTTTAAAGATCAAATAAATTTTATTATTTATGACACAATAATGATGCACTATTATCTCATTAATAAGTGATTTAAATTATTAAGATTATTAATATCAAAACAATATCAAAAACATGTACAATTTTTATTGGATGATTTTATTTTATACACGAGTCTTAATATCTTCAACATTAATGATTTTTGGACATTTTTAATCCGAATATAAGTTTACAATAAAATAACTTTTTCAAACATTCCTAAAGAGCCCCTCCCCTCCAGTAAAAAAGGACATAACTTCTGACCCATTCATCACATCATTCAAGACCCTTGGGTCATCGATAACTTACCCAAATAATATCTCAAGATCCCTTTATTACACCTTGAATCCTTACCTTAGGTAGAAGTCACCTCAAGAAATCTGTTTGGTTCATACCAAAGGGAGTTACCCAAATTAAAGGTAATGGTTTCTCTTAACATCTTTTCTATTATTTTACTTCTCCAACAAATAACTCTTTTTATTACTTTATATTATAACAACTCTAGATTTCTATATATAATAGGTTGTTTTTATTATATGGATTCAAACTAAACTTACACACACCTCAATCTAATGGGTAAAGAACATTCTATTTCTGTGGATGGAAAACTAATGTCTCACAAAATGATGATTGTTTAATTATCTATTACCACCTCCCATTGTGGCCATAAATATGGAACTATATTTATATATGATATATATTATGTTTATGTTTTCTTATGCTTATGTATTTCCCATTTATATCCTTCCATTTTGGTTTCCATTATAGGTAAAATGCGATAATTTCATTTGAGAATGTACGGACTACCACCCCCTCAAAGTGATAAGACTCATTAATGAATTATGTGGGACATATAAAGGTTTGAGTTAATGATATTATATATGATATTATACTGGAATTATAATATACCTATGTATCATTATATTTTTATTCCATTAAAATACAAGATAGAAATGAAGGTAGCATTCATGTGTAAGTACGGCTTACCGTCTCCATGAACTATGCATTTAATTTCTTATATCCAAATTATATGTACTGTAATAAATACATATATATATATTGGATATAATATATATATATATATGATATCTAAATCTTTTATATCATTTTGGAGATAATGGACTTCTAACCACATGGAAAAATTGTAATTATAACAAGTTAATTTTTTACTCAAGTTCCAAACATCGATAAAATATCCAATATGAACTCAAATAATTTATTAATTTTTATATCAAGGTCATAACTGATAAAAAGGGAATACTAAACTTTTAAATTTTTTTTAATCAACTAGAAATTAACTTATGTTTATTATTCATGTAGAATAAAGAACATACATTACATGTCAGACTTGAGGTAAGGGGTTTCTTATCTCACTTTTAATTACATGATATTTCCATTGTTCCCCACTTATTTGTTTAATTTGTTGAATTGTGTACTTATATTTGATATTTATTATCATTGTTTTCTTTTAATTCATGGTATTATTTGAATTATTTTGTGGTTATTATCTTTTGTTCATATGAATCGATTGATTACAACGTGGTAAAGAGATTTCATCTCACTACTTATTCCCGTGAGATTCACAATGTATTACCACTATTTCCTTTTGTGTGGTGTATTAATCAGACATGATTGTATTACTTTCATAATATACATTAATATATGGGTATTTAAACCTTTATTTCATGATCCTTTCTTCATGGGGTGTATGTTTCATGAGTTACCAAATTTGTAATGAAATTTCAATTTTCAATTTCCACACCTTGGGCATTATGCACACTTAATTTATTATTTTACTTCAAGATTATGGGTTGAATCACTATTTATTATTTATGTAGTAATTTCAAAAACCCTTTTGTTGTATATACTTTTGATACATATAATCACTCCATTGATAATCTCTCCAGTCATTGATATGAACATCAAAAGATCAATCTTAACTCAATTTCCATTCACTGAGTTAAACATCCAAGTCAATGGTGATATTTTTTCATGAATATGTGTGAATGTTCTATGATTTATTTAAACCAAATATACAACCATATAGAGTGTATTTATATTTTTCACACATAATTAGGTCTTTGATTTATACTTAACTGAAGGATATTATCTTTATAATGGATTCCATCTCAATTTACATTCTATTTAGACTTATCTGTTGTTACATGCCAATTCACATTTATTTGGGGTATATAAATTACATTGACATACTATATCATGAATCCATTTATTCTCATGATATTATAACGTTTTTATTACCTCAAATATTAGTATTTATGTTTCTCTCAGTTGGCAATGAACTGTTTCTAAAATATCATTTTAAATGTTTTAAATATTTATTCTTCTAAATCATTCTCATTAATGTCCATGTTTTAAAAATGTTTTTAAGGATGTATTTATATGAAATTTAATTTTTTAAAATTAAATTTTCTTTTATATTATTCAATGTGGTATGGTATATATTGATTCAAATATATATTTTAAATGTCTTCTTGATAAATAATGATGACTTTTAAATGTTTTCAAGAAATAATGGGATATTTTTCTCATATAGTATAGATGATTATTTTCATCTATGTAAATATAATTTATTATTCTTGATTGTGGTTAATCTATTATAAAAAAATCATCCATATTGTATTAAATGAGTTATGTTTGACTGTGGATGTTCTATTTTTAGGTCATTCATGGTTTGTGGTTAAAATATTGACATTCTGTATGCAAGTTTTTATATGAATGTTGAGATTATGATTCAAACTTTTCATATGAGGAATGCATTAGACATATTATGTGATGGGTGGAGTCTGATATTGCTTCTTGATGCCTCGGTTGGTCTTATGAGAGAAACTAGTGTCTTTCTACATGGCCTTGACAAAATCTTATTTGAAGTCTTTGTATGAGGCCCTGCCTATGAGGTTATGAAGTCTAGAATTATGCATTCCATAATTATAATATTATCTATTAAAATTTCATGTGTTTATTAGACTAGTAGAAAACCCATGACTATGATTTATTATGGAATTATTTACTCAGCTTATATTCCTTCCATAAGGTGTTTATGTTTACTGTTTTTAAAGGCATGTGTTTTCAATTATTCACCATGACTATTTTTTATATTATATTCCACTTATTTGGAAAATATTATTAAGCGTTTGAGCTCACCTATTTCTTATGATTAATTTTTCAATGATATGAAGAAGTTAGTTATGAGTAAATTTAACGAATAATATTGGATGCTTGGATGTTTCTAATGGAATAAATTAATGTTTTTTGTCCAGTTGTAATGTTGAACTTATATATGTATCTTGCTTCTAAGACTACTAAACCGATATTTACATTGGGACTTGTTTCCTTGTAATCATTAAAAAGCATTAAAATAATGCACCAACTCCTGGATTTTGGGGTCGAGGGCATTATAGTTGGAATCGAAGAAATTTTAGTATAAACCTTGGAAATTAGATTTAGAAAAACTCTTATTAGAGAACATTACACTAAGATTGACACTAAGTATTTGTATATAATAACATCCTAGAATTAGGGTAATGTAGATATTTTGGTTATTTTTCAAGAAATACATCCCTGTATGGATATGAGAAAGTAGAGGCGGCTCTGGTACAGATGTACCTAGGAGTGAAAACTCCATCAAGATGTTTCGGGTTTGACCCGGGGTATCCTGGTTCACGAAAACCAGCCTTTCTGCACTCTTGGTTATGACACTATTGGGTGATATTCATTGGATAATTGACATTTTTTTACATACATAATTAAAGGATTTTAATATAATATGACAATAAATTACCTTGGTTATTTCTGATGTGTTTCATATAAAAAATAATGTGTCATGATTTTCTCTATATTATTTTATGACTCACACTATGATTTCTACTTTTAGTCAAACTAGTTGTTCAATTATAGGTAATTATTTTTTGGATGAAAATATGAGGTATGAGATAACATTTATTGTCAAAATATTATAGAGTTATATTCAATAAATTTATCTCATTTTTCGGAATATTATAAAATTATATAGTTTTTGAAACGGGACAACATGCAGACCATATGACAACCTGTTGCGTCATAAAAAGCTACAGAAATCAAACCCACAACCAAAGTGTGACTTGGATTTATAGCCTAACACTGGACTATGCCATGTCCATGGTTATTATAATTAATTATTTTTAGTTAAATGATTTTATGGATCAACAATATATTGATTTTGGGAACTTCTGATTTATCCTTTGTATAAGAATATGAATTGGTGATTTAGTGATAACTGTTATGTTGGAAGACGTTCACTCTATTAGGAACAATATATGATGGGGAAAATATAATACAATGGATTTAATTTGATGAGTAATTTTGGATATTTTTCTATGTTTTTATTGTGAATTTATAGCAATTTGGATTATTTATGAAAATTATTAACATATCATAGAGAATATTTGATTAGGATAATTACTTTTAAGTATGTGAAAATAAGAGTAGTTGACGTTATTTGGAGATACAATTTAATTTTAAAGACTACTTAATTAATTTATTATCAGTTTTTGGTTTCAATCATAGTTAGGATTATATTGAAGGATTTTTAGAAAAATTGATAATTTAATAGTATTTGTTGAACCTTGGGTATTGTATGTCTAAACATTAGAGATTAAGAGTATTATTTCATTCTATGAAGGATTTTATTTTTTGGGATCATCTGATCATGTACTACCATTTTGGAATTGGTTAATTTTTAATGACAACATAAATATATAGATAATCCTTTCTGGATTATGTGATTCTATATATGTTGATTCAAGCTCTTGAGGTGTAACTTAGTCATCTTGAATACTCATCATTTCGAGAAAATATGAGTTTGTGTAGAAATTTATTAATGGATGGAATTTTACTTTTAATGTAAGTATATCTCCTTATACTTTTATTCAATATCATAAATAAATTAATCAGCATAATGTAAATGAACTTAAAACAAAAATGTTTTTCATTTAATTTTCCTACTAGGTTATTAATGACCATTCAACGAATCACATGTTTATGGCATTCATATCATTAACATTCTCTTAAAAATATTCTCAATAACTCTCCATAAGAACTTGATGATTAGTTTTTTCTTCCATATACATGTTTTCCTACATGGAACCCATGTATGTGTTATTTCACTAACCTTCATATGTACAATTATTTGTTTTAAAATATAAGACTCATTAATCCATTTTTTGAAGTGGGATTTAAAATAAGAAATTTTGAAATGTTGAAAACCAAAATTATCAATCCTGAGCTTAATTTACGAGGATGAAAATTATTGAAGGTGGAGAGAATGTAACACCCCAAGGCTTCATAATAAGTTATCTCTTAAATTAATTCAATAGATTACACCTCACATAACCCCGAGTTCGAGCGCATGATGACTTACCAAAATAGATGATAAAAAGCAGTTATGATTAGTATTAATAGAATTTTGAATTTTATAAATATTCCATATAAATTTAACTTCCATATAATGTGTTTCATAGACATAATATAAGAACATATTCATTTTTTTTCAGATAAAGGAAGTATTTTGTTATAAAAGATCTTTTAACGCATTTTAAAGGTGATCCTTTTGTAAATCCAATATTTGACAATTTTATATATTAAATATTACCAAATAAACTTCTTATTTAGAATCTGGACATAAAAATATAGTTTTGATAAATTTTTGGTGTTTTCTGATAACTTTCATATTTGGATGAATATAGAAAAATATTAAATTTTAATTGAAGACTAATTTCTAATCAGAATAATTTATAGTGGTAAACTATACATTTGAATTGATTGGAATTATAATTATATTATATTTTTACCATTTAATCAAATGTTGGTCATTGGAATTAATTTTACATTGAAAGTATACATAAAAAAATGTAATTCTTTTAATATTTATTGTTTCTTAAAAACAACCTATTGGTCTTGACAACAGGAATTAATTTCAAATTAATTAATGAATCATAAATGTTTTAAATTTGGTAAAATAAACAACATTTTTTAATTTGGAATAACATATATTTCTTAGACATTTTTTATGGTATTTTTCTAAAAAACTTTAATTATTGATGAATAGTAAAACCACTTAGTAGTAGTTAAAAACCCGACGTTTTCATTTAAATAAAATTTTACCACTTCTATGAATTGAATTTCAAAAATTCGACATAAATTTTCATCATTATTAAGTTATATGTGGTTAAATAATATGAAAATACTTTTGTTTAATAGTAACTTTTGGCTTTTATTTACCACAGTTAAAGGTAAATAGAGTAATTCAAGGTAAAATGAATGTTATAATAATACCAAATTACCTTAAAACATGTCCTATCCTCATAAGATGAGTCACGGCCTACCATGGGCATCCTTGGGACGATTTTTTGACCCCATGGATCCACATAATAATTTTAATGACACTTTATTCTAATTAACTTAAATTAAGAACAAAAATGACATTAAAAAATTTATTTTAGTATATCAATTTGTACATTGTGTTATATAAGTAATATTTTAGACTATAAATATTCATTAGAAAAAACAATTTCTTACATTATGGTATTTTTTTATAATTTTTAGTCATCAAATAATTTAAATTATTCATAACACAATAATGATGCAGTATTTACCTTATTTATAAATGATTTAAATAAATAAGATTATTAATATTAAAACAATATTCATAACCTATCCAATTCTTATTGGATGATTTTATTTCGAACATGAGTCAAAATTATCTTTAACTATAATGAGTTTGGGACATTTTGAAACCAAATATATGTTTATAATAAAATTACATTTTCAATTATTACTAAAGATCCCCTCTTCTCCCTTATAAAAGGACACCACTTCAAACTCATTCCTCAAAACTCATAAGCCCCTTGGCTCATCCAACACTACCCAAATAGGCTCCCAAGATCTCGATTTTCCACCTAAAATCTTTAACTTATAAATAATTCACTTCAATAAGTCTATTTGGTTCATACCTAAGTGAGTTACCCAAATTAAATGTAATGGTTTCTCTTAACTTATTTTCTTTTATTTTACTTCTCCAACAGCTAAAATCTTTTTATTCCTTTATTTAATAACAAAACCATTATCCTCAACATACTTGGATTTTTTTATGAGAAATATTTTAACTAAACATACACACACCTCCGTCTAATGGGTAAAAACATACTATTTCTATGGATGGATAACTAATGCGTCACGAAATGATGATTGTTCAATTATCTCCTATTCCTCTAATGGTGTCCATTAAGATGGAACTATATTTATATACGATATATATTTCTTTTATGGTTCTTTATGCTTTTGTATTTTCCATTTATAGCATTCCATTTTAGTTTCCAATATGGGTAAAACATGATAATTTCATTTGAGGAAGTGCAGACTACCACCCCCTCAAAGTGATATGACTCGTTAATTCCATATGTGGGAAGTATAAAATATGGATTTAGTGATATTATATATGATATAATACTGGAATTATAATATAATTATGTATAATTATGTTTTAATAAAATTATAATACAAAATAGTAATGAAAGTTGCGTTCATGCATACATACGACTTACCGTCTCCATGAACAGTGCATTTAATTTCTTATCTCCAAATGTTATGTGCTGATATAGATACATATATATAATGGATATATAATATATAAATATATGATATATAATCAATTATATCATTTGGATATAATGGAATTTTGACCACATGGAAAAAATTTAATTATACCAAGTACATTTTTTGACTCAAGTTCCAAACATTGATAAAATATCCAATATGAACTCAAATAATTAACTAATTGGTATAAAAAGGTAATAAGTGATATAAAAGAAATAATAAAATTGAAAATTTTTATTAAACATGTAGAAATTAACCTATTTTTATTATTCATGTTGAACAAGGAACATACAGGACATGTCAGACTTGAGGTTATGGGTTTCTTATCTCACTTTTAATTCTGTGAGATTTCCATTGTTCACCATTTATATATTGAATGGGGAGTATTGTGTACTTAAATTTCATATATATTATCATTATTCTCTTTATATTAATGGTATTCTTTAAATTATTTGGTGGTTATTAAATTTTGGTCATACGAATCGATTGATTACAACATGGTAAGGGGATTTCATCTCACTTCTTATTCTCATGACATTCGCGTTGTAATACCACAATTTCCTTTTATGTGGTGTATGTACTAGCATGATTGTATTCATTGTGTAATATAATTTATTCAATGGGTATTTAAAAAAATAATTTTTTGATCCATAATTCATGGCTTGTATGTATCATGTGTTTCAAAATCGTGAAGGAAGTTTCAAATTTCATTTTCCACTCATTGGGTTTACACATACATCATTGATTATATTACAAAAAATATTATGTGTGGAATAAGAATTTACTTTTGATACACCTAATCACTCCATTGTTAATTTCTGAAGTCATTAATATGAACTTGATAAGAGTAATCTTAACTCAATTTCCATTCATTGAGTTTATCATCAAAGTCATTGGTGTAATTTTTTCAATAATATGTGGGAGTTACCACTGATTGATTATAATGAATATCCAATAATATATAGTGTATTTATATTTTTCACAGGTAATTATGTCGCTGATTTATCCTTAACCTAAGGTTATTTTCATTATAAGGGATTTCGTCTCAATATACATTCCATTGAGACTTCTTTTTTGTTATATGAAAATTCAATTTAATATGGTGTATATAATGTACATTTACATAGTATATCATGAATCCTATTATTCTCATGATATTATAAATTTTTTATTAACTCAATAATTTATATTTAAGTGTTTATCATTTGGTTATAAACTCTAACTAAAATATAATTTTATATGTTTCAATGATTTATTCTTCTAAGTCATTCTCTTTAATGTCCATGTTTAAAAATGGTGTTAAGGATTTATTTATATGGATATTACTATTTTAAAATTAAAATTCCTTTTAAAAGATTCAAAGTGGTGTGGGAAACATTTATTAAATAATCTATTTTAAATTGATTCTTGATAAATAAGGTGACTTTTAAATGTTTTCGAGAAAAAGGGGGATATTTCCTCAAAGAGTTTTGTTGATTATTTTTATCTATGTCAATATCGTTCATTATTCACGATTGAGGTTAATCTATTATAATAAAATATTCCATATTGTATTTAATGAGTTGTGTTTGACTGTGGATGTGTTATTTTTATGGAATTAATGTTTTGGGGTTAAAATATTGACATTTTGTATGCTAGTTTTTATACGAATGTTGAGATTATGATTCAACCATTTCATATGAGGAATGAATTGGACTTAGAATGTCATGGGTGGAACCTGCAATATATCCTTGATTTATCTTTAGGTCTCATGAGACAAACTAGTGTCGAGATACCAGACCTTGACAAAATATTATTTGTAGTATTGGCATGAGGGCATGACTATGTGGTTATGATTTCCGGCATTATGCATTCCATCATTATGAAATTATCGATTGATATTTCATGTGGTTATTCGACTAGAAGAATACCAATGACTATGATTTATTGTGGCATTATTTACTTGTCTCATATTCTTTCAATAAAGTGTTCATGTTTACTATTTTTAAAGTCTTGTGTTTTTAATTATTCACCATGCCTAATTTTCATGTTATATTCTGTTGTATTTCTTACTTTTACTAAGCGTTTGAGATCACCCCTTTCTTATGATTCATTTTTCCAGGTTATGAAGAAGTTAGTTATGAGTGACATGTAGGAATAATCTTGGAGACTTGGATGTTTCTAATAGAATAAATTAATGTTGTTATTATTTTCAAGTTGTAATGTTGAACATATGTATGTGTCTTGTTTCCAAGACTACTAAACAGATCGGTCCATTGGGACTTCATTCCTTGTAATCATGCCAATGTATTAAAATAATGCACTGGATCATGGATTCTATGGTTGGGGTGTTACAAAAAATTTATATACAATTAAAATTACATTTCTATTTCATGATATATAATCGTATACCCAATTCATTGGAGGTAGATATTGTCCCCAACCTTCTCATAATCTAAAAATTTGTGTGAAACATTGGAATGAGATCACCACATCATAAAATAATCAATGAAATGAAAAACATGTTCCACAACATATCCAATTCATCATATAAAGAACCCATATAAAGAAAAAGGGTATCATATAATATCTATACTGAAACAATTGGGTTTTTAATGGATCTCATGATTTAATATGGAATCCGTGAAATATCATAATAATTTAAAAATTAAAACACTTGATATATAAAATATGATCAAACCAAATAGTCATTTAATAATTGATTAAAATAGGGTGAATTAAAAAAAACTCCATTATATGTTGATTTATTTTTAAGATAATGAAATCCAAGTCATTAAAATAAAAATTAATAAAACATTTTTAATTTTATAATGGTAAAAGGAAATCTTTTGAGTCTATTTTTGAAAATTTACCTCTTTTTTTAAAAAATAAATGAAACTATTTAATAGAAATGTAATTGATTAAAAAAACATTTTAATTGAAATAAAATATTATAAAACCCTTTAAAATATATGTTCTGGATATATTTATGTTCATATAAGAAAATATATAACTTATTAAAAAGATCCGGAGTAAGAAAATACTTTACCATTGCCCTTGATTTCCACTATAGTTCATAAACATCTTATATAATAAGGATAAAAAACTAAATTAACCATCTCATAAACATATTGATATAAATTTCCATTCATAATCATCATTTATAAAAAAATAATCATGTGTTGGACAATAATAATCATTCTTCACTATTGAGGGTTATTCATCTTGACCTTTATAAACTGGGTTTTTAAATGTATTGCAGAAGTTTTTTTCCCAAAAGAATCTTCATTTTTTAGGCATTTTTTATTAATGGAATTATTATTTTTTATAAATTGATACTTTTTTTATAACATGACATGGAATTTTTAGTCAAATATTATGAAAATTATATTGATTATGAAAAAAATTTATTTATTTACCAATGTTGATGAATTACACAATAAGGGATATTACTTATTGTTTTATACAAGAAAAATATTGTCATGAAATATATTTATTTTAGATATATATATATTATTTAATTATAATCTATAAAAAACCTTTCATGTTTTTAAAATTAAAACCAATTATGTTTATTTTAAGATGTTTTAGTTCGCACGATACATGATTACTATTTCCATTACCCAACCAATGAGTGGGGTGAACATGAATTATAGTTAACAATTTTATGAATTTAAACCTCATATCTATGTAATATTTATTTATCAATAACAACATTCATGACATAAATAATTATTAGTGATGAATAACAGATAGAATCTCTTTATGGAGGTGGTAATATGCACACCTATAGTAATGGTGATTCATTTTTTTCATTGAATATAGAAGAGAAAAAATTATTATTTTAAAATGAATGTAATAAAATATTAAAACACTTAATATTTTAATTTTTTTACCTATTATTATATTTGGTATATAAATAAATTAACATGAAATATATTTTATGATATATTTGATAACAATGTTGTGAATAAAAACATCCCCTTAATGAAGAACGTATATTTATGTGAATGTCTAATTTGTGTCGACCAGTGAAATTAAGGATTATAACATACTTTTAGGGTTTCAATGTTTTGTAGTATTTCAATTTAATATTGAAATACGAATCATTTATTAATATAGTTTAAGAGGTATCCTTTTTATGGAGAAGAAAAGTGTAGTTTTTGTACAATGTATAATTTTAAATATTGGAATTTCAGTATTTGAGGTAAAAAGTATCATAATTAGAAATATTTAATTTTAAAAAATAAAATAAAATTGAAACCAATTAAATAAACATTAATAAAACCTGTTTTTGACATGTTTTTTCACATTCCACATAGTAATTGTCTTTTTATAATTTCTAAATTTTCCAAGGTAATGATTTTTCATTTTAGTAAACAATATTGTTAACTCAATTAAAAATTATCCTTATTACCAAATTCTATCCTTCTGAATATAAATTTCAAAATTAATTTATCATATCAAATTTAAAAATGTGTCAAAATTCATGTTTAAATTAAGCACAACTAAACAAGGTAAATATTTTTATAAAAATATATGTTTTAAAAAATAAATATATATAATGTTAAATTTCCTATATTAATGACTCTAATAATATAATTTTACTTATTATAAATTCAATTAAGGGTATTAATATTTTTGATAAATCTAAAACTACATCAGAACATGAAAATACAACATTCAAATAGATGGTCTTAAACAAAAATTATGAAAATAATATTTTAATTTGATAAAAGAAATGTTTTATATAGTATTTCTATGCATGAAGAAAATATTTAAATTCTTCAAATTATTCTCTGAATTTTTATTATATTAGTTAATTATATTTTAAAAATATATTATATTCTAAAATTATGTTAAAATCCTAATAATTATAATTTCCAAACCAATATTGATTGGATAGAATATAAAAATTCTCAAAAGAAATTTAACTTCCAATGAAAATATATTCATGAGTAGATTTCAAAAATGAATTTCGTATCAATTTTTATGTTTAATACAATTCAATACAATTTTTGAAATAAATTGAAATATTAATAAAATATATTTTATCATGGATAAACATTTTCAATAATAATAGTTATTATTTATATATTTAAAAAAGGAAATATATTTTAAGCGTCAACATTCATATTTTTTATAATATATTTTTTCAAAATAACCTTCAAAATAGTTTTGGTTTTATTATGTTCAGTGTAGCATATAAAACAAAATATCAAACACATAATAAATTTATCTTTGAAATACTCTAGTCGTTAGAATTAAATAAAAACAATATCATAAAAAATAAAATTTTAAATAACATAAGGTACTACAAATTGATTTAAAAATCATGTTCTTAGGTCAACCCTTTCATGTTACCATGTCATTAAATGTAAATTGGAAAAGGAATGATGTACACACAAAATTACTTCCATTAATGATCCTGAATCGGAATAGGATACTCCATGAATGTTGTATCTTATATAACATCACATGATGGTAATCATGAAGTTGTTAATGATTATTAGATATATAGAAAATTTCATTAATCAGTTCCATCTACAAAGGATGTTCTAACTATCGTTCAACCTATCATGTATGATCTAAAAACATTAATGGTCTAATTTTTTTTTGACAATGATAATTATCCTCACTAAAATATTAATATATATCCCTACCCATTGAAATCAACTGACGAGTCGAATAATATCATATAAATATCCTAGGGTAGTGCTACATTTTGAGAGCCTAGGTCATGGGAGATAGAATATGTGTTATTGTAGAATTTTTTTTCTTTAGTAAAAGAAATTTATTTAATTAAGATCATTATATACATATGCCATATATTTTAGAAACAATTATGCTAACCTTAATGATAGTGTAACAACCAATAATTTTATGATTTTTTTTAAAATATAAATATTTGTGTTTTGAGTGTTATAAACCAAACCAATATTAAATGTACCACAATATTCAATGGACATATTATTATTTAATCAATCAAAATATGAGAAATATGTTTTATTGGAGTGTATAAATAGTACTAACCATATTACAAAGAATAATTTTAAATCTTTTCCATAAAAAATGATAAATAAATCATTCAATAAGTATCATTTGGTTCCAATGAAAGAAAAAAAAATTGAAGGTAAAGTGATATTTTCCTAACACATTTCTTATATCTGAATTGTAATTTTATATTAGATTTTAAAATTTATAACTATAGTGAAAATTGAATAATGATATAATTAGTTTATAAATCCAATTTAATTAATTGTCATTAATTTAATATAGTGTGTTAATAAATTAATGATCATAATGTTAATTGATGATTTAAAAATAAATTTTGTTCCATGTAATGCATAGATAATATATTTAATCTTCTATATGTTTAGAAATTTATGCGAAATGGGAATATTTTTATAAACACCATACCAAATATATCTAATGATTAATTTTTGGTATTATTACAAAAAATGTATCTTTGAGTGTGTAGTGAAAAATTATTGTTTTTCCAAACTATCATTTATCAGCATTAAATCATGTAAATTATATGCCACACATTTATAAATATATATTTAATGTAAAATAAGATCAATGATTTTATGAATATTTTATATAATTGTAAATGAATTTATACTATAATTTATTTTTGTTTAAGTTCATTTTTATTCATAAAAAATTCTAAAAAAAATTTATTAGCTTATCTAAAATTATATTGAATGAAATATCAACCACTTATAAACAAAAAATTATGAACAATTGATTCTGTATTTCTAATCAAGAGAAATAAATTTAATAATGTATTCAATTTCATTTTTTTCATTTTTAATATTGAGTGTGGTTGAAAATGTGTTACCACAGTAAGGGGTAAATTATGTAAATAAAAGATAAAAAGTGATAAGGTTAAAAAAATCATAAAATATGTATTATTATATGATGGTATTTAAGACATTATTAGATAATAAACAATATATCAATGTTTTTTATCAAATTTAATATGATTAGTAATTTATAATATTAAAATTTTTAGAAAAATTGATGGTGTGTCACTCCCCTCACATTTAAAAGTGAAAATAAAATCCTCTATTTTTCATGAATTTATAGAAGTATAGATTACAAAATAAATGCCAAAATATCTTCTAAAAAACAATTCATGTTCTAGGTTCAATTTTCATCAATCAAATTTTTAATCCTTTAATGATTACAGTGTAAAAAAATGAAGTATTTAGGGATATGATATAATTCATAACATACCAAACATGAGCCCTTTTATTATTCTACCTATATATAATATATTGTATCCACTATAAAATATTTACATCATTATGTTATTTAATCTAATGTTTTATTATATTTTTGGAAAAAAATCAATCTATTCATTATCCTATAGTAAATGAGAAAAACACTTGTGCGTATGTGATGACTACCACCTCCATAGTGTGATGTGTTTTTTTTCATCACCACCACACAATAATGGTTATAAAGATATAATTTTGAATATATTATATTATTACGAAATTATCAAATTTCTAAATATATATATATATATATATATATTACTCATCTTATTACTCTTTCCATCCATGGGAAGGTTATATTATTTCATGGGTGTACATGTGGAACACCACCTCTATGAATTGATGTCATTAATTTTTCATTACCTCCAAAATAATTCGATTATAAAGATGGAAGATATCAATAAATATTGAATTTAAAACATATTTATGATTTTATAAAGTTACAATTTTATATTATTGATTTCTTTTCCTCTTCTCAGAAAAATGTTAACATTGGTCATGCATCTGTACAAACTATAATCTCTCAGAGACTAATGGTTCCTTTTTCCTGATTGAAATAAATGGATTCTTTAAAAAAATTATAATTAATATATATAATAATTAGATATATTCTATGATATTGGAGTTAATGTAAAAATTCAATATCACCACATTGATTTCACTGATTTTTTCTAACTTACATATCAAACGAACCCAAAACATCCAATGAGAATCAAATTATTTTATAAACTAATAATATCGTATTAATAAAAGAAACAATATATATTATAAGAAATTAATAAAAATATATTTTTTATTAATCATGAAAAAATATGATATAATTTTATTAATCTGAATTTAGATATTGAAACTATCTATATTAGACTTATGGTAGGATACATTATTTGAAAAATAACAAATGTTTATTTTCTACACTTTTGTATTCCTATTATGTTTATTTAAAATGTAACATAAAAGTCCATAATTATTATTTAAAGCATGATAATGTTCATTTTAAAATATATTTTTCCATTCCTTCAATAATATTTTAAATGAATATTTAACATATTTCATATAATTTATTTTTGTTTTATTATAAATGATGAAGACAAATTTTAATGTCTATAACCAAATTATGGGTTCCCACTGCCAATTTCATTATTCATTGTCAATATTTTTTTACATGTATCCAACTATATATTTATTAAAAATATATCACTCAATATTATAAAAATTTTTATATTTAAAATATTTTCTTAGTATATAAAAAAAAATTCAAATATTTATGAGATGGTAGAAAATATTATTTTATAGTGGAATGCATTATAGTTAAAATTTTCATTATAATACAATTTGGAATTTTATGTGTTTTATTGATGATATAGATATCATAATTTTTTTTACTAAAAGGTGATAGTGGAAGAGATAGGATTATTTGTGAAGCTAATATAAATCCATAATTCTTTTCATAAAGTGAAAGATATATAAAGTGATTGGTTACTACTATGAGATAAAGAAATTATCGAGATACATGATTTCATTATAACGTTTCATGTGACAATGAATATAAAATTAATTTGATAAGTACTATACATGAAATACATGTAATGTTTTAAAATAAATGATTTTTTAATGGTAATAAAATGAGATTATATTTTTATGATGTAATTATTAAAATTTATACAAAACAATTGTTTACAGGTTTTATTTTCAATCAGTTGTATTAATTAGATTTCATTATTTAAAAATAATCCTTATGTTTATTATATTTTACATTATATGGGTATGTGAATTGTTTTATTAAATCTATTAGAAATTATTTTCAAGGAAATGTAATGGATAATTGGCGTAAAAAATTGGATTTGAATGAAAAAATCATTCTTTTTGACTTTTTTGGTTTACAAATGGTCAAACAAATTTATTTTAATTTATTTCTATTATTTATATTCCATTTACTCATCCAAAATTTTCAAATAAATTTTCATCATTATTAATAATGATGACATTGTATAATAACTTAATAGACCCAAATATGGTATATACCATTGATAGATCATGTGAGACTTATTAGAAACCTTTTTTTATAAGGATACTATGTGGAAATGTCCACTATTCTAGGAAATTATTTATATAATTATAAAATGAATAAACAAAAAATATTATCAAAATATTCGAATGTAAAAATTACATACAATTATGGACCATTTTATGTATATTTTGTAATTTGACTACATTATAGTTTATTTGTTTTGGATTAATAAATACTCAATGTTTTTGTAACGTATTCTTTTATCATGTCATGTATTGAACTTTTTATTTTAATAATAAATATTTTTTATTATTTAAAAAATGAAAGGTTTTGATAATAATTATGATCACTATAATATTTTATTATAGGGATATTTTTCTTAATTGGGATAATCGGGTTATTACATATTAGTATTTTATGATTTATTTTATAGAAAAAATAGTATTCAAAATTGATTTGGTGCCTATGTCATTAATGGTTTTGTTGATTAAGTTATATATCTTGTAAAAATTATATAATTATAGTGAATTTAAATTTATTTAGCATAATATGGGTGTTTATTTTATTAATATAGGGTGAATTATATTTTAAAGGGTATACAATTTTATTTTATTTTATATAAATTTTGGAAATTTATTGGATTGATTTTTATGTTTTGAAGATTATAAGATTTTGGCATGTTCAATTTTTATATGCGACCAAAATATTTATTGGTGTTATTTGGAGATAAATTTTATGTTTTTCCTAGAATAATACATGATCAAATAATATTGATATTTTTGTTTGAACATGGATAGTAATATTTTGTTAAGTTTTAATGATTGATGCTTATTGAATTATTTAATTTAAAATTTTGGGGATATCATTGATGAGTTATTTATTCATATGATGTTATATTAATTTTGGATAATAAATTATTTTAAACAAATTTTTTTGTAATGTTTAATGAAAGGGGAATATATTGTTATGATTTTCTAAAACTTTTTATATGTTACGTGTTAAATATAGTGCTCTATGAAATATTGTTTTTAAAATTCATTTGTAAGAGCAATAAATACGATAGTAGTGGAAAGTGGTTGTTTTACATCAATAAGATGAAGTAGTTCATATGAAATTCAGTTAATAAATTATGTATAATATTCAGGTTTCTTATAATTAATAATAAAATAATACATCATCATTGTGAAATGAATATTGAACTATATAATTTATCCTTTAACATTAATATCATATTAATTTATGATATTATTTATCTCATACTGATTTATAGTTCATGGGACATTCACTCTAATATGATTATGTTATCTATAACTCTCTATTTTTCAATAGAAATTATATTTCTCCTTTATGTATTTGTATTCACATAGTACCACTGTTATCCTTATCTGGGAACCATATTATCAGTTCTTGTAGGTATCCATCATATTTTTATTATCCTCTTTTAAAAATCATATTTTATTATCACATTTTTAATGTGTGTTTTAAAATATACTATTTTTAAATACATGTGCTTTTCCCATTCCGGATAATCTGATTTTCCTTCCACTCAATGTAATTGATTTTTGCAAACAATGCTGTTAAACTGTTTCAATGAGCATGGGATAAATTATTAGGGATGAAATTTCTATAATGAGGTAGAATGAAACACCTCATGATATTAAATTGAATTTTATATAAAAAATATAGTTGATAGAATGTAGTATGTATATATTCCTTAAAATTACATATATATATATATATAATCATTGTCAAGGAATATTAATACTTTTACACAACAAACAACTCTATAATAATTTTTTTCTAACTCTTTTGGAAAATATGAAACATAGTCAACTAGTTAAAATATGAACTTAATATTCTCCCACTATGTTCTTATAATCTACTACCCTTCCAAAAATTATCATACATAAAACCATTCCCAATACGCTCGATAAAAAAATAACAATGGGTGATCTTAGATGCTCATTAAGATTAAAATTGGGATATATTAATAATTAAATAAAAATGGAATGAGAATAAGGGAATGAGCCTAAAATTTAAAATCCAAACCACTCATATCATATATAACATACATGAGGGATGTTATATATATATAAAAATTAAAAAATTCGTAATAAAATCAAATTACATAATCCATGTGATCATAACATAGTTAGAAGTCATAGATTATGGAATTCATATATTCATAAAAAATTATGTCTATTATATCCATATTAACTTTTATAAAATCTTAGGCTTTAGCTAACCACTCATGTACCTTATCTGAGCATGGGATAACCACCCATGAAAAATAATTAAAGATTTGAAAAACCTACCTATAATTCTTTGAGCTCGGAGTATAATACTGATTACCTAATGCATTGGACGTATATATATGTCCCACTCATCACAAAATAAAAATCATACATAGGTGTTCCAATCGATAATTTAGAGTTCATAATTTGAGTACCCATGAGAAGAAATGGGTTTAATAACAATTTCAAAATAGAAAAATTAATTTAAAAGAAATGGTATTCATCAACATCATGTCATCATACATATAATCCATCCATAGAAATAATTTATATGGTATAAAACGATTATATAATCAATAAATTATTAGAATCATCAATGGTTGTTTCCATTGATGAATGGATGTATCATAACATGATCATTACAAAACATTTAACAGATTATAAGCAATATATTTTTGAAATCACTTATTTTAAAAAACAATACACATATAAAGAAAAACAATTGTGTAAAAATAATAATTTAAAATTTTAATTTATATTCTTTTAAAAGATAATTCATTACATTGGAAAATAAAATTTATATTTAATAATATTAATCAAATTCCTTTCAAATAATTTGGAAAATTTTAAAATGTAATGTTTTTAGAAATTGATACGAATAATCATTTAAAAATATTTTTTATAAATTCAAACATGGGTATAAATGAATTTTAACAATAACAGATGATGACTAAAAATATTTTTTAATTTATTAGAAAAATTTTCTAATAGAGAAGAAAAATTCCCCAATTGAGACATTAAAATAAACAATCCCAAATATTGATAACATTATGAAAGAAAATGATTACAACTATGGTAAATTTTTAATCATAACACCCATAAAATAAAGACCATTATATGGATATTTATATCCAATAATTGTGATCATAATAATCATTAAAAAATATTTTTCATTATATACACAACATAAAATATGTGAGTGTAACACCCCGAGATTTTATGAAAAATATTCTTTTTAATTTCATTAATGTCTTGTGTTGTACTCTACACCAAAAAAAGCTTTCACAACACGCATCCTTGACTTGCCTTGCATTACACGCAAGCGTGACCTTCTGCGATAGCGTTTGTTGTACGCAATTCCGAGTTTCGCTAAACAACGTTATGCTATTAAAATATTATTAAAACTAGCCGTTATGAATAGTAATAACCACTTTTTGAAATTTTGTAAATTTTATTTTTCAAAATGGACTTCATTTTTGGATTCTGAATATCGAAATTAGCTTAGGGTGAAATTTTGGTACTTTTCGGATAACTTTCATTTCATGATGAATAGTGAAAATTAATAAATTTTAATTAAAAACAACCTTTTAATAGAAATAATTAATAGTGATAAATTATTAATTTGAGTGGTTTTAAAGTATATTTAGAATATATCTTTACAATTTAATACAATTTTGGTCATTGGATGTAATTTCACATTTAAACCAGACATAAACAAATGTCAATATTTTGATAGTTATTATCTCTTAAGAACACGCTATTTGTTTTGACAACGGAAATTAATTTTTAAATTAATTAATTATACTAATTTGTTTTGAATTTTTTAAAATATACATCATTTTTTAATTCATAATATCATATATATCTTAGGCCTAATTTTTTGTATTTTTCTGGAAAATTTCATTTTTTGATAAATAGTGAAACCACTTAGTGGTAGTTAAAAAAATGGAATTTTTCATAAAACATAATTTTACCACTTCTATGAGTGGAATTTTAAAAATCAGAGAGACACGGTTGATGTTATTAAGTTAAATGTGGTTCAATGAGATGAAAATAATTTTTGCTGAATAGTAACTTTTTACTTTTTTTACCACAGTTAAAAGTAAATAGGGTAATTAAGGGTAAAAATGATATTATTATTACCCTAAAACATATCATAATTCTATTGGATAAGTGTAATTCGACCAAAAACAACCATAGAAATAAAATATGACCATTTAGGTCCACTTGGATTAGATTAGGACATTTATTATTATTTAATTCAAAGAAGAGTTAAAAGAGTTAAAATCAAAGTTTATTTACTACAACATTTTTAATATAGGGTTATACATAAGATAAATTAGATTGTAAATAATCATTAGAAATATAATAATATTTAATACATAATGATATTTTATTTATAATTTTTATACATTAAATAAATTTATTTATTTATGACACAATGATGATGCAGTAATTACCATAATAGTGAAAAATTAGAATAATTGATATTATAAATACCCAAATAAATATAATTTGAGACTTTTTATGAATTAAATTAATTTTATAGGTTAATATGACATGTTAGTATTGATTTAATTAACGTTTTTAGAACTAATCATTCTGTTATTATTTTCAAAAAAATCAATTACTAAATAGTGTCAAAATTGACATAAAATAGTTTTTAAAACAAATATTATATTAGTAATTGTTATTTTATTCCTAAAAATATAAGGTTCGGCCAAAGGACTTAGATAAGGTTATATATATTAATAATAAACAACTTGGGGTTCGTTTGGCTGCTTATAGTAAGTTTATTAACATTATAGTATAAGAACACAAGAAGACACGGTAAAAGTAAAATTATTTTACTTAATGTTAAATCTAAATGATAAGTTTAAAATAGGAACCTAAACTTGTCTAAATTATATTGGATGAGAGTATTTAGACCCATCCCCACCTTAGCTTCGAAATAAATCAATTTGGATCTATTTAAAACCGAATTTGTCTTTATAATAAAATAATATTTTTAGTTTTTCCAAAGGAGCCCCTCTCCTCCCTTATAAAAGGGCACCTCCTCCCTCTCTTCCTCACACCACATTGAGCCTTCAAGCACGGCCAAACCCTGACAAATTCCATTCTATACTTCCATAGAAACATTATGGAGGTTCTGGTCTTCCTCAAATACCAATTTTAGTGCCCTAAAATGAGATCTCAAAGAGGCGCTTCAAAGAAGAGGTAATGTCTGTTACCGATTCATTCAACTTTATTTCTTCTTCCTCTTATTCTTCTTAGGTTGTTTCATTATGAAGTAATAACATCAGTATCAATCATATACTGATGTGTTATTATAAATATGAAACAACCCTATTTCACCATCTATCCATCCTACGGAAAACGAAATCACCGCGCGTGCATACGTACGGAATACCGTCTCTACGCCGTGGTGTAATCTACTTCCACCACCACCTTACTTGGATGGGTATAATGGTGTACATAAAAAATATATATGATTATTGTAAAGTGATATGGATTATGATATAGTATACATAAGCTCCAATACAATTCCACAATCATGAGAACGATATCATCGCTCGTGTGTACGACGCACTACCGTCTCCACGACGCGATGAGATACATTCTCCACGTTAACCATTCATGAATGATTATAAAGTATATATAATAAGTAATCATGAAATATATAAAATAATAATTATACTGGATTTATGTGTATATATATGTATGTCATCTACTTAATTCCATTCAACTCAATGAGGAAACGAAAACAGCGTTCATGTGTACGTACGGCCTACCGTCTCCAAGAACAGTGTATGTCTTTCCATTTACTAATCTATTATATATATGTATATTCTGAATATATATTATATATATCATGTTTTATATTCTGGAATTAAGTAATCATGATCTATGTAATCATATGAATAATTACAAGTCAAAACACGGACGAAAAATTAAACGATTTTACCCAAAACGCTCTTTAACATAGAATTTACAAAAGAATGTGTAATATAGAGTCATAAGTGAACCATATATGATATAATAACAATGAGTATGATTCTGGAATAAGTCAATGACATTATTTAAATCATTATACAGGAGGTTCGGACACTTACGAGGCAAATCAGACCTAAGGTAAGGGAAATATCACAATCTCATTTTTATCTGAGATTGTTTGTACTTTAGTATTTACTGGGGTGTATTTTATCATCCACATACATGTTTCCTCAATATGTAATAGTATTTCAATCCACCTACAAGTTTTTAAAACCAATTTTACCCTATTGTGAGTTTTTAGAAAAGGATACGAAAGGAATATTTTGTCGTTTTTCGTACGAGGTACTTTTTGACTTTTTTGACAAAAGTACGAAGAATGTTTTTTTAACTTATACGGCATGAATGGATTTTTAAAAAATTATTTCCAAGAAGCTTCCTTTACAAGTTTTCAAGTTTATTTTTAATCAACTTCTTTTAGTTTAGAATTGTGCGATATGTTATGAAATTAAAAGTGTTTTTGAAGCAGAAATGATATTTTCCTCAAGAATGGAGTTTAAGTGTTTTATCAAAATTATTTTCCATCTAAGATAATATAGGGTTCTGTTTATATCCCTTTTATTACATGGATTTTATTATGTTGTGGTGGAATTATTTTTATTAATTTCTCCATCTTATATGATTTTTTGTGATGTCATGATGTTTAAGAATCCCATTTTTATTAAATGGGTTATGCAATGATGTATGATTTATGATTTTGTAGAACACATAAGAATGGTATCATTATGAGATGGGTGGGACCTATATCTCCCTCAAATGTATTGGGTAAAGATTTTATATCTCAAGAGATAGACATGGATGGAACGGCAGGTTAAACCGGTTTAGTGAAACAAGACTGAAACGAGGATTGAACTCGGTTCAGAAATGGACTTTGTCCACTAAGATAGTCTTGGCATTGAGTCTTGACTAATAAGAAATGATTCTCTATGATTATTTGTATATGCCAAAAAGTTTCATGTTTTATGTTATGATTATTGGGATTACATTTCACTGCTATTATTTATCCCATGTTATGATATTATGATCTCCTTTGCAGGTTAAGATTTCCAAAATGTTATGTTCTTATGAATATGATGTGATTGATATTTCTTTTGTTTACCCTTACTGATAATTTGAGTTCAACCTTTTATGTTTTCTTTTCCCCAGGATATAAAGAAAGGATTTAGGTATAAAAAAGGAATATCATTATGGGAGATGTTGAAGATCTTTCACCATGATTAGAAGATTATATTCCAAGTTACCAAAGACACTAAACTATTACGGTCCTTGTGTGTGTGTTTTTGTTATGTACTAAGTATTCCACAAAAGTAATTTAATGTCAATGTACGTTAAGCATAGGGTCTCTACAGTTGGTATCAGAGGAAAGGTTTAGTCAACCTTTGGAAACTAGGATGCGAGAACTTTAGTTAGATCCCTAGAGTTATTTCTATGGTATGTCTAGGAATGTCCTTATGGATAAGTATAAGAATAGGATATAGTCCTAGAACTATGGTAACGATATTATATTAATACAAAGATGTTAGATATTGAAGTTACTCCCCCTTTTGTTATGATTTTTACCTCTCACACTATTCTTTTTGGGTTTTAGACGATGGCTGGAACCCGAAGGAACCGTGTTGATCAATGTAATGGACAATGAAATGATTGTCCTCCTGAACAAACAAATGTTATTGGAGATGGAGTGAAAAATTTTATTGTTATACACACACAAGCTATAAATCGTTCTGGACATCCAAATGAGTAGAGAAGGGAACAATATTTTATTGAGTCCTTCATGAGGCAACGTCCACCTTCTTTTAGTGGGTCTTCTGATCCACTTGTTGCTGAATAATGGATCATTACTACTGAAAAGATATTTTCAGTTCATCAATGTTATGAACATGATAAAGTCATCTTAGCAGTGTATCATTTGGAAGGTGATGCTAATCAATGGTGGAATCTTATCAGGAAAATGAGGCCAAGAGATGAAATTGAGTCCATGGAATGGGATGAGTTCAAGAACTTATTTTTCAATAAGTACTTCCCTAGTATTCTTCGAACAAAGATAGAGAAGGAGTTTCTTGAAGTAATGAAAAAGGATGATGAATCTGTTGGTATATACCAAGCGAATTTTATAAGGCTTGCAAGGCATGCATCTGGATTTATCATCCAACCTGAATGTAAAGTTGATCGATTCTTCAGTGGATTAAAACCAAATATTCGAAGGGAATTACCTATAAGAGACTTTAGTAGTTATGAAGAAATTGTGCGTTGTGCTATGAAGGTACAAATGGAAGTTGGTGTTACATATCCATCTCATAGTTTTGACAAGAAACGAATGATGGAGTTCAAGGAGAAATCTCAGAATAATGGTGAGAAGAAGATGAATGATTCCATATGCTCAAAGTGTGGAAAGAAGCATGGTGGATATTGTCTTAAAGAGACTAGAAAATGTTTTAAGTGTGGAAAAGAAGGTCACCAAGCAGCTGAGTGTCGAAGTAATGGAAAAAGGGTTTCTAATGATGTGAATAAAGAAAAGACTGCAGAGAACTCACCACCAACACTTCAATGCTTCAAGGGAAAGGAAATGGGGCATTATGCAAATAAATGCCCTAATCCAAGGGTTAGTGATGATCGACATGAGAAACCACTTAAGGCAAAGGACAAAGGGAATTCACTTGCGATCACTATTGGCGATGTTGAATATGACAACGATGTGGTGGAATGATTAAGTGTTTATGTAATGGGATTCCAAAATAATGTTGTATATAGTATCGTGGAAAATTGGAATATTTATGTATTGGTCCATTGTGGTTATCAATGGTTTCGGTAACCATAGAATGTGATTGAGATATTTTTGGAAAAATGATGATATGCGCATAATGAAAGGAAAATGATAAAATGAAATGTTTGACCGTATTCATGTGCTCATGACTGATATAATGAGAAGTTTATATCATGGTTTGAGTATATAGAATTTTTGGATTTTGGTATGTGGAAAGAGTTAACTTTTGACTGCATTCATGTTTTCACTATGGTTCAATTAATGGGTATTCATTCTTCAAGAGAATACATGATTAAGTTATTCACATGTTTGTAATTTGACTAACAAGATATATCATATGATATATGGGGGATAAATTATGGCATTCACGTGATTGTTATGTGACATTTCAAGAAATCATTTTCTTTATACTATGAGCTTGGACCGAAGTATTTTAGATAAGCCAAAAGATTGAAATGGATTATGTTGTACATAAGTTAGGATTGAACTTCTTTTTCGATATTATTTATGGGATGTTATAGTAATATAGATTTAGAAAAAGGACGACCTGTAGGACGGGCGACATCCCATCGCATCGGACAAGGATGTGGGAATCGAACCCACAACCGAAGTGCGGCTGGACTTTATCACTTACCACTAGCCTACAGGAAGTCCCTGGATAGTATAAACTAGTTTTATTTTATTACGCAGTATGATATATGAAGTATAAGTTCATTTTTGGAATCGTATACGATTAACCTCACCATAGATGGACTTATTTATATTTGATAACTTTTGCTAACCTTTTTTTTGAAACAGATGGAATGACCCATCATTCTATCACATGATCTATTAACACTTCATGAATAACAAATTCAAATTCATTTCTTTAAGAGATGAAGTGGAAATTGTTCAAAGCACGAACAATAGTGAAATTGTACCAAAATCATGTAAGTATTTCTTTTTAATTCACCAACTTTTGGTAAATGATCTTGAAAACCAAAAATGTTGTCCCAGTGCCCTTATATCTGATGAATCAGATGGTACTGTAGATCATCTCAAATTTATGGCTTTGTGATTGTTGGCTATTTCATAGCCATGTTCTCTACCACTCTCCATCAGAACTTGATGGTTATATTTTTCTTCCATATCCATATTTTCACCTATGTTCTCCTACGTGGAAACCTAGTGATGAGTCAATTTGGGTAACCATTACATTTCATACTTTAGTTTTTAAAGCCATGTTTGGTTATTCCTTTTTATTATGTGGGTTTATATTAAACAAACATTTGAGTAGTAAACCATTTATATCCCCGACGAATTTCGAGGGCGAAATTCATTTTAAGGGGGGTAGAATGTAACACACCGAGATTTTATGAAAAATATTATTTTAAATTTCATTAATGTCTTGCGTTGAATGCTACACAAAAAAAGCTTGCACAACACGCATCCTTGTCTTGCCTTGCATTACACGAAAACACGACCTTCCGTGATAGCGTGTGTTGTACGCAATACGGATTTTCACTAAACAATGTTATGCTATTAAAATCTTATTAAAACTATCCATTATGAATAGTAATAACAACTTTTTGAAATTTTGTAAATTTTATTATTCAAAATGGACTTCATTTTTGGATTCGGAATATCAAAATTAGCTTAGGGTGAAATTTTGGTACTTTTCGGATAACTTTTATTTTCCAATGAATAGTGAAAATAAATAAATTTTAATTAAAAACAACCTTTTTAATCGAAATAATTAATAGTTTTAAATTATTAAGTTGAGTGGTTTTAAAGTTTATTTATAATATATTTTTACAATTTAATACAATTTTGGTCATTGGATGTAATTTCAAATTTAAACGAGACATAAACAAATGTCAAACTTTTGATAGTTATTATCTCTTAAGAACACGCTATTTGTTTGGACGATGGGAATTAATTTTTAAATTAATTAATGAAACTAATATGTTTTGAATTTGGTAATATAGACATCATTTTTTAATTCATAATATCAAATATATCTTAGGCCGAATTTTTGGTATTTTTCTAGAAACTTTCATTTTTTGATGAATAGTGAAACCACTAAGTGGTTGTTAAAAAAATGAATTTTTCATAAAACTTAATTTTACAGCTTCTGTGAGTGGAATTTCAAAAATCTGAGTGACACGATTGATGTCAGTAAGTAAAATTTGGTTCAATGAGATGAAAATAATTTTTGGTGAATAGTAACTTTTTACTTTTTTTTACCACAGTTAAAAGTAAATAGGGTAATTAAGGGAAAAAATGTTATTATTATTACCCTAAGACATGTCCTAATTCTATTGGATAAGTGTAATTCAACCAAAAACAACCTTAGGAATAATATATGACCATTTAGGCCCACTTGGATTGGATTAGGACATTTATTATTATTTAATTCAAAGAAGAGTTAAAAGAGTTAAAATAAAATTTTATTTACTACAACATTTTTAATATAGGGTTATACATAAGATAAATTATATTTTAAATATTCATTAGAAATATAATAAGATTTACTACATAATGATATTTTATTTATAATTTTTAGACCTTACAGAAATTAATTTATTTATGACATAATGATGATGTAGTAATTACCATAATAGTGAAAAATTAGAATATTTGATATTATAAATACCCAACTAAATATAATATGTGACTTTTTATTAGTTCCACTAATTTTATAGGTTAATATAACATCTTAGTATTTATGTAATTAACTTTTTTCGAACTAATCATTCTGTTATGATTTTCATAAAAATCAATTACTAAATAGTGTCAAAATTGACATAAAATAGTTTTCAAAACAAATATTATACTAGTAATTGTTATTTTATTCCTAAAAATCTAAGGTTCAGCCAAATGACTTAGATACGGTTATATATGTTTATAATAAACAACTTGGGGTTCTTTTGACTGTTTATATTATGTTTATTAACCTTATAGTATAAGACCACAAGAAGACATGGTAAAAGTAAAATTATTTTTCTTAATGTTAAATCTAACTGATAAGGTTAAAATATGAACATAAACATGTCTAAATTATATTGGATGAAAGGATTGAGACCCTTCCCTGCCTTATCTTCAAAATAAATAAATTTGGAGCTATTTAAAACCGAATTTGTCTTTATAATAAATTAATATTTTTAGTTTTTCCAAAGGAGCCCCTCTCCTCCCTTATATAAGGGCACCTCCTCCCTCTCTTACACACACCACTTTGAGCCTTCATGCTCGGCCAACCCCTACCCAATTCCATTCTACACTTCCATAGCAACATCCTAGAGGTTCTGGTCTTCCTCAAAAACCAATTTTGTTGCCCTAAAAGGAGATCTCAAAGAGGCACTTCAAAGAAGAGGTAATGTCTGTTACCGATTCTTTCAACTTTATTTCTTATTCCACTTCTTCTTATTAGGTTTTTTAATTATTAATTAATAACATAAGTATCACTCATATAATTATATGTTATTATATGTATGAAACAACCCTATTTCACCATCTATCCATCCTACGGAAAATGAAATCACCGTGTGTGCGTACGTACGGAATACCGTCTCCACGTCGTGGTGTAATCTATTTTCCACCACAACATTACTTGGTTGGGTATAATGGTGTACATAATAACTATATATGATTATTGTAAAGTGAAATTGATTCTGATATAGTATACATACACTACAATACAATTCCACGATCATGAGAACGATATCATCGCTCGTGTGTACGTACGGACTACCGTCTCCACGACGTGATGAGATGCATTCTCCACGTTAACAATTCATGAATGATTATAAATTATATATAATAAGTAATCATGAAATATATGAAATAATAATGATACTGGATATATGTGTATATATATGTATTTCATCTACTTAATTCCATAAAACTCAACAAGGAAACGAAAACAGCGTTCTTGCGTACGTACGGCCTACCGTCTCCATGAACAGTGTATTTATTTCCATTTAGTAATCTATTATATATAATAATATTTTGAATATATATTATATATAAATCATGTTTTATATTCTGTAATTATGTAATCATGATCTAAGTAATCATATGAATAATTACAAGTCAAAACACAGACGAAAAATGAATCAATTTTACCCAAAACGCTCTTTAACATGGAATTTACAAAATAACGGATAATATAAAGTCATAAGTGAACCATATATGATATCATAACAATGATTATGATTCTGTAATAAGTCGAAGACATTATTTAACTCATTATACTGTATGTTCAGACACTTATGAAGAAAATCAGATCTAAGGTAAGGAAAATATCACAATCTCATTTTTATCTGAGATTGTTTATACTTTAGTATTTACTGGGGTTTATTTTATCATCCACATCCATGATTCCTCAATATTTAATAGTATTTCCATCCACCTAAAATTGTTTAAAACCATTTTTACCATTTTTTGAGTTTTTAGTAAAGGATATGAAAGGAATCTTTTGTCGTTTTTCATACGAGGTACTTTTTGACTTTTTCGACAAATGTACGAAGAATTTTTTTTAAACATATACGGCATGAATGGATTTTTAAAAAATTATTTCCAAGAAGCTTCTTTTACAAGTTTTCAAGTTTATGTTTAATCAACTTCTTTTAGTTTAGAATTGTACGACATGTTAATAAAGGAAAAGTGTTTTTTTGAAGCAAAAAGGATATTTTCCTCAAGAATGGAGTTCAAGTATTTTATCAAAATTATTTTCCATCTAAGATAATATAGTGTTCTTTTTATATCCCTATTATTAAATTGATTTTATTATGTTGTGATGGAATTGTTTTTATGAATTTCTTAATATTATATGAATTTTTTATGATGTCATGATGTTTATGAATCCCATTTTTATTAGATGGGTTATGCAATGATGTTTGATTTATTATTTTGTGGCACACATAATAATGGTATCATTATGAGATGGGTGGGACCTATATCTCCATACAATGCATTGGATAAATATTATATATCTCATGAGATATACATGGCTAGAACGGCAGGTTAAACCGGTTCAATGAAACAGGACTGAAACGAGGATTGAACTCGGTTCAGAAATGGACTTTGTCCACTAAGATAGACGTGGCATTGAGTCTTGACTAATAAGAAATGATTCTCTATGATTATGTGTGTATGCCACAAAGTTTCATGTTTTAAGTTATGATTATTGGGATTACATTTCACTGCTATGATTTATCCCATGTTATGATATTATGATCTCTTTTGAAGGTTAATATTTCCAAAATGTTATGTTCTTATGAATATGATGTGATTGATATTTATTTTGTTTACCCTTAATGAGAATTTTAGCTCAACCTTTTATGTTTTCTTTTCCCCATGATATAAAGAAAGGTTTTAGGTATAAAAAAAAGGAAGATCTTTATGGGATATTTTGAAGATCATTCACCATGATTAGAAGATTATATTCCTAGTTTCCAAAGACACCAAACTATTACGGTCCTTGTGTGTGTGTTTTTGTTATGTACTAAGTATTTCGCAAAAGTAATGTAATGTCAATGTACATTGAGCTTAGGTTCTCTACAGTGAGTGTTGAATATGGTATTATTTTATAAGGAATAAAAGTGAGAATTGAAATCATTATCCTAGAATTCACCAAGATTTGAAAGCTCAATATCTAAGTGTATAATAAAAATAATATTATTATAACTCAATATTTGTGCCATTTTCATTATTATACTACCATATATGATCCCTTTATAACATTTCAACACACCCATGTACCCAAGAATCCATACTATGTTTTTTCAATGTGTTATATGTTTTTTTATGATGAATATTTCAGTTAAGTTGTTTTTTTTTCATTGTACATTTTTCTTGGATCCATCATCTATAAAATAATAATCATGAGATGAAGTTAATATATAATCATTATATAAATATTTAATATAATCCAAAATATTTATATATATTATAAATAATTTTACCATTCTTGGAGATTGTGGGTTGTATGTATGCATGAATGATGGATTAATTTTTTGATAAATTAACAGAATGAAATTTAGGTATTTATTCACATTAAAAAATATTTATTATATAATGTAAATCAGTATATTCATAAAATCCATCCTAAATACCATTCAAATAAAATTTATGTGAAATAGATATTACAACCCTTTATAGAGGTGGTTTTCCACATGTACGCATGAAAAATGTTATCATATTTCAATCGTTTGGAAGGTATGAAGGTATATAAGATATTATAAACCACCTAGTAAGATCGCATTATTATTATAATATATGGAAATTGAACCCATCATTAATCCCATCTCTAAAATATGATTTTGATAATTGAATTTTTGTGAAATTTGGGGATGGTAAGGCGTACATATTCAAAATAGATACTTTCACATAAAATTTGACAATGATGAGGGGGTATAATAGTTTTTTTATAATCAAGATAAAATTTCATAATAATAATAACTATTATATAAAAATCATATGATATTTACTGTATATTTAAAAGTGAAATAAAAATATATAAACTAAAATAGTTTAAGAAATTTTATTACATATTCTTATGAAATCTCTATCGATTAATATATTAAGACCTATATGATTGGTAGTCTTCCCAAAACATGGCCTTGAGAACATTAGGAGTTATTTTAGGAATGTTTTGTGATATATCCTGTTATAAAGTAATGGGTCTAAATGTGTGAATTATTTATAGGAAGAGGTTCCCTTCTATAAGATATGGGATGCACACTGATCAAATTTCACAAAATATTAAATTAAATTAAATTAATTATAATTTCAACATAAATTAAAACCAATATATTTTTAATATAAGATTATTATATGTCAAGATCACATCCTAAAATAAAAATTATAAATGTTTTGTCTATATTTCTATCCTTTTCATTTTTTTTAACCTATTTTCACACCTACCATAAAAATATGGATTTTAACTCTTTGAGGGACAATATACTTACAATAAATTTAAAAAATTCCCATAAATGGAATATAGAATATTTCATTAACAATATAACCATTAGGATTCCCAATATAATATATTTTGCAATCCCAAATTATTTTATAAAATATTAATTTCTCAAAATATTAATAATGTAAATTTTTAGCACTATTCATTATAATAACTTAAATAACATCCAAAATGAATGTAAAATTTGAATCAAATTATTATATATACATAAAATATCATGTTAATTAGAAAATATTTATATAATCATTTTTTATCAAATTATATTAATTTTATTATATATATTATCATTCATTCCATTTTTCATTCAATTAAATAATTACTAAATAATCATTTTGTAAACATTTAAAGTAAATATTGATTACCTAAAAATAAAAAAAAATTACCATAATAAAGAAATGTATTATATATTTAAAAATAAAATTTATAATGAAATATATACTATAGATACACCATATTTAACATATTATTGATATAAAAACTAAGAGTATGAAATATTTTAGATTTCATTGAATGAAATATTATAAAAATAATAATCTCAACCAAATGAACCTAAAATTTGATAAAAAATAATAATTACTGAATAAAAATTAATTGGAATCATAAAATTTGGTTTAATAATTTTTTTTCTCATTTTATATTCCTTATTATTTTATTTTTAACATTATTTCCATGATTTACCTTTAACCTTGTAATTATAAAACATTAAAGTTACTATCCATTTTGAATAAAAAATATTGATGTTACATATCTACTAAATATGAATCCTTCGAATAAAAATAATTATTTATTTTTGAAAAAATAAAAAAAAAGTTTTATTTCTGAATTGTAAATAAAATAATACATAAAAATATCCAACAAAAAACTATTTTTTCATGAAATTGTCCATCTAAAATATATAATTATTTTAAACTATGTTCCTGTATAAAATAAATTTCGAAACCTATAATGGATTCCAATAAAAAATATTAAATATTAAATTTTTAAACTTATTAAAAATAAAACGAATCATTATCTATTTATTAAATTGAAACAAATTTTCCACAAAAAATTAGTTTTTTACAATTTAATATAAAATTATTCATTTTAGAAAAATCCAAAAAATAGACTGTATTCCAATTTTGATGTGTTAATTCCTAAAATTATATTACCTTTTCAAATAAAATTTATACATTTTTTTAAAATTATTTATAATATTTCATCATAAAAAGTTGAAAATGTAATTTTTGGGGAAACCCTATTTTTACCATAAAATGAAATTACATTATATTAGATATGTATTATCTTAGGCATTAATGAGATATAAATTTGTTTAATTATTAGTTTTTATAACCTGTTTTAGGTATAGTGAAATTATTCTTAAGATAATGGGAGTTTTGAGGGTGTTTCAGGGATTCTGGTTATGAAATGAAGGTATGTCGCGCCAATCTTTGGAAAGTGTATGGTTGGTTCCCCATTAAGTATATTGTGTGTCATTTTTATGAAAACCATGAAACAATGACGAATGAAATATCTAATAGTTTTCACAATGTTTTTAAACAATTTCAAACTCCCCATGTAAAATGTGACCCAACATCTCTTAGAAAGTGGCTTGCTAATGATTTTCTAATGGTATGGAAAACCGTTCCATTAAATTGTGTGCCCCTTTAAATTGTGGAATATTAAATTTATTTCATTTTATTATATTATGGACCACAACCAAATTTCTCCCACATTTCTTCCCTTTAAACACCATTGATAAACTCAATTTACCTGGTTTTCCTAATGAACATTATCTATCATTTCTAGTATATTTTTTCTATTGGTTTAGATCGATGCTCTGTGTAAGTATAATCTTCTCATCTATTCTATTTTAATAAATATTGATTGTATCATGGTAAATCTTCTCTTATATCCCTAAAATACTCTTCTTCCACTGGAATCTATGTTTTTGATTTAATGCATGTTTGAATTTGGATCTAAAGTGACGATTAAGAGTTTGTTCATCCTCAGATTCGAGGTAGGTGGTCTAAACCTTATATCCCACAGTTTTTAAAAAGATTTTTGCATATGATTATGTGGTATTACATCCCTGTTGTTGTGCATTGAAGTCCTTTCGATAGTTTTGGTAAAATGTACACTCATATGATGATTTTAAATACTCAAGATCCCCTTGGGTTACAATGGGAATTAATTGACAACGTTGGGTCACCCATAGGGTGCATCGACATTATCGAACAATGGAACTTGACAAGTCATGAGTCAAATTGATATTGGAAAATTTATATCCCTTGTTAAACATTTTCATTTCATTAGTTGTGTTGAAAATTGAATATTTTTATTGTACATATATAGGATAATTGAAAATCAATTGATTAATATGATTAATGGGATAATATAATGAGTTTTTGAATATGTCAAATTGGATGGGGAATGAATTTTTTTTAATGGTATTAATTGTTGGATCTGAATCTACGGATTACACACAAGAGGGGGGGGGGGTGAATTGTGTCTTTTCAAAATTATTATAATCTCTTTAATTTAGACAAATTCTGTCCACGATGCTTTTGCTCGATTAAATATGCAGTGGAAAAAGTAAAAGCATGAACACACGGATGTATAGTGGTTCGGGGAACAAAAGGACCCTAGTCCACTCCACCAACGCTCAAATCCACGAGCTTGGCGATTTTCACTATCTGGTCCTCATTTCCACAGACCTGTCCACAACTGAGTACAGGCAGTTGACACCTTTACAAGATTCAGGCAAACACAGCCTTCCTGGTTCAAACACGAACCCACACAGCTTAGAACGAGAAGCTGATCACTCAAAAATAAAAAGAGTTTCGATAAAGAAAACACTTCTCCAGTTGTTCTTCACAATTGCAACAGAATGCAATTGACATTAGATAGATCGTTGTCTTCAGAAAATAAAGATCTGTAATCAAAACAGTTCTGAGTCGATCCAGTTGCAATAGATATTACCAGAAACTTCACAACTTCAGCAGCAATAGATTCACAACAGATAGTCGATGTAGAACACGTGAATCTTCTATCAAGATCTTCCTTCGGTAATAAAGGTTTTACACTTCTTCTCGATCATCAGAAAAGAACGCCTTTTCACAGTCTCTGTTTCTTGTTCGTTAAAAGATCAATCTATATATTTCACACACTTTCCTGTGTATATATATATATCCGAAGTTTCCAAGATAGAACATATATATTCAAATCTGAGAAAATTTTCCGCATAAATAGATCCATGAAAATCTCCTTTAGATTCGCGATATTAAATGAAATAACAGAGCCGTTGTAACTCCCCTGAGGAATCGGCATAAAAAGATCCGTTTAAATCAATCAGTAATCCGTTGAAAATCATCTTTGATTCAGTCAAAGTCGTACTTAAGAATCGGCTCGAAATCCGCCTAATAATCCGCTTGTTTGACCAATGCAAAAGGAAATATCGTCTGTCAAAAATATCCCGACGCCAAATGTAGGGTTGATGACGTGGCTCCAAACGTAGGGTTCACAAACGTAAGGTTCACAACCGTAAGGTTCAGAACGTAAGGTTGAACATACATACTTTCTCTTCAGCATTCAAACGTAGGGTTGATCATCCATACTTTGTCTCGCTTCAACTCTTCAAAGAACGTACGGTTGATTATAAATGTAAGATTAATGATCCATACTTTTGAGAAACAAACTCAACACTGAAAACTAATGTACGGTTTCTCTTCCATACTTGTCTAACAACGAAAACGTAAGGTTCCTTCTAAACGTAATTTTCTTCTTCAATACTTTTCAACAACGTAAGGTTCATTAACCATACGTTTCAAAATAACGTAAGGTTCCTTAACCATACGTTTCTTTTAACATAAAAAGTAAACTTTTCATCCATACGTTACGTTCATCAGCGTAGGGTATGAACAGTGATTCCAGTACGCGCTAAAATTGATCTCGCGCTACAGTGATTCCAGAACACGCTAAAATTGATCTCGGAATAAATTAAGTATGAAATCTCGTTGTAAATAAAATAAATAAATAAAATAAATTCTTGCAAAATACTCAACGAAATAATTAGTAAATAATTAAGGGTATTTGTGAGCATCAAAATCATCATAAAGAGACAGAGTATTATTTAAAATAATCTCCCCCTTTAAAAACATTATTTTTAATTGTTTGAAAACAATACATTGCTCAACAATCTCCCCCTTTTTGATGATCACAAAACCCATAAAATAATAGAACTAATTTAATTGAAATCTTTATTGAAAAATTAGTTTTATAAAATTTTAGAATTCTGAAAGGATTAAAACAATATTTAACTATAATAAAATTTCTCCCCCATTAAAATAAATTTTCAGCTAAAAAAAATAGAAGATAAATGTCTTCTCCCATATATCCAAATTTCTTCATAGGAAACAAATGAATTTAAATGTTGTGTTTATCCAAATTCTCCCCCTTTTTTTGATATCAAAAAGAATGAAAAATTACGGATTTGAACACATTCAATATTGCACTGAACTATAAGTAAATGCTATAATTAACTGTGTATGAATAAGTGAATTTGTTATACTGGCTAACTTAGTCATAAATCAATAAACAACAAAACAAAAAAGAAATCAGAAAATAATTTTCATTCACAAGATGTTATATATATAAACGATTGTGATATACAGAGGAATCAAGGTTCATGGATAAGACATGGAAAAAGGTGTCTATCTCCTTTGAATCACGGTCTTGATCTCTGTAAACTGTTCTCTGAGCCTCTTCATCATCCCATCTCCTAACTTGATGATAAGATCTCTGTTCTCTTGAGTCATATGAATATCTTCAATCAAATTAACTCTGAAAAACTCATGCATCCTTTCTTCTTTTTCAACAAAAAGAGCCAGTTTCTCTGATAACTGATTCAAAAGAATCCTAATCGGTTGCTCTCCAGATGTCAACTGATCCACTAAAAATTTCTGATTATCCAGCAAAACTGACAAAGGGGCACTATTACACTGAAGATCGTGTAATCTGTCACTCATATTTCTTAGTGCTCCTGTAATTTCTTGAAATCTCCGAATCAAATCAGGTGAAGAACCTGATCCACTCACAGCATTGTTTGCAACAGACTCAAATTTATTCTCCATGTAAATCTTCATCTCAGACAAATCATCTTTCTTTACCATCTCTGATTTTAACTGATCAACAGCATGCAACATATCAGTCTTAAACAAATCTACTTCCTGTTTTGAAACAGTACATTCTTTCAGCTTCTGAAACTTCAACTGCTCTAAGTTCAGAGAATTTCTGAGATTAACATTCTCAGATTCTAATTGAGAGATACACTTGTACAACTCAACAACTTCTTCTTTTCTCGAATCAGGGGCACCCTGTTCTCTATTCTCATGTCCAGAAAAAGGTTGATGGGGCAGGACAAGTGGTAAAGAATCTGCATCTGACTGTTCTTTGTCCTTGTCCTGACAAGGTTGATCCACTGAACTAGCTTTTGAAGCCTGAAACTCTTCCACTGAAAAATCTTCCTGAAGTACCTCTGTATTAGCTTCAGAAGTATGTTCATCATGAATAGTAGTCTCTCTGACTTCTACTGAATGGTCAAGAACAATATTTTCATGTAAATCTTGAGGTCGGGCCACTTCTTCACCAGGCACTGCCTCCATAGGTTGTTCTTGTTGTATTACATTTTCAACAGCCACAGCAGCAGATTGAGGTTCTTTTTGGACTTCCAGTTGAGCTGCTAGTTCCTCTATCGGTGCAGTCTTCTCCACAACAGCTTCTCTCACAAATGAATAAGAAATTACCGGTTCAGAAGATTTCAAGGCAGGAGAGATAATTTCTTCATCAATTGATCTCTTCCTTCTAGATTGAAGTCCTTCTTGACTTCTCTCTTCCTCAACTTCCTCCATCTCAAAGCGAATTCTCCTTGCCACTGTACTAACCCTTGATTCTGCTTGTCCCTCCTTGGACTTAGCCGGTTGAGCCTGAGCACTCTCCGAGTCTTCCTCAGCTCCAACAGGTAAGAGTTTTCCTTTAATTGTGCTCCAGAAGTATCCTACTTTCCTCAAAGTTCCAGCATTAAAAACATTACTATGGTGACATTTCACCCCAGCATCTACCAATCTGATCATTCCTCTTTTATTCAAAAACAAAGAAATGAACCTTCCATAAGGGAAAAAGGCCATTCTTGCTTCACTCTGACAGCAGTATCTCAGATATCTTATCATAAACCGAGGAAAATTAAACTTAATATCACACATCAGAAGATACATTATGTACATGTCAGGGTATAGGATTTTCTCCATCTCAGCCATCCTTGGTGCTAAACCAGTCTGAACAAATTTTACCAAGATTTTCTGATCGGGCTCCAAATCTTTAATAAACATTTTCTTTATCACTCTGGTTCCAAACAGAAAAGACATAATGTCTTCAGACTTATGTACAGAATCTCCAATATTCCGTAAATCGAAATGAAAAACTCCTTCATGAGGGAAGTTAAGAATTTTACTTATCTCTACAGATGATATGGAAAAGTCCTTATCCTCTATTTCAGCCAACAAACTATCCTCCGTATCTCCAAGGCCAAACTGAACAGTTCTAAAGAAATGTCTCATTTCTGCCTCATATAGAAACTCAGAATTTTCACTATTAAAAGCTTGCTCAAGGCTTTGAAACGACAACGCTTGCTTCAACAGTAAATTAGTTTCAAACAGCCATTCTAAATCTATGACTTTACCTTGCAGTATTTTCCGACCAAATACTTTAGGTTTCTTTGCAGCACTACTCTCAGCTTCATCTGGACGCTTAGTCTTTTCCATTTCAACAACGATTTCTGAAGGTTCGTAAGTTTAGGGTTTGAAGATTCAGAAAGGGTTTTGGAGCAGATGTGCGGTTCTAGGTTTTCGAAAGGGTTTCCGAAAAAGGTGAAACAGTTTAGAAGGTGAAACGGTTCTGACAGCCTTGATTCCCGTGTAATCACTAATCATTACTTTTACTTAAAACAAAATAAAATTACTTATAGCGGGAAACAAAAAAATTAAACAGAATTCGAAAACAGAATAAGATAAAAAAAACTATTTAAAATTAAATAAACCTAACTCCCCCTTAATAAATTCAAACCTTGTCGTGGGAAGTGGTTTAGTAAAAATATCTGCTAATTGATTTTCTGTATTTATAAATTCTAAAAATATATCCTTTTTAAACACATGATCTCTTAAAAAGTGATGTCTTATATCAATGTGCTTAGTTCTAGAATTACTAATAGGATTTTTTGAAATATTAATTGCACTAGTATTATCACATAAAATAGGCGTATTATTGAAATTTAATCCAAAGTCCATAAGAGTGTTTTTCATCCACAAAACCTGTGCACAGCAACTACCTGCAGACACATATTCTGCCTCGGCTGTTGATAGGGCAACTGAGTGTTGTTTCTTACTAGACCATGATACTAAAGACTTTCCTAAAAAGTGACATGTTCCTGAAGTACTCTTCCTATCTAATCTACAGCTTCCAAAGTCAGCATCTGAATATGAAATTAAATTAAAATCAGAGGTTTTTGGATAAAGTAGAGATTGATAAATAGTACCTTTTAAATATCTAAAAATTCGTTTAACAGCAGTTAAATGGGATTCTTTGGGATTTGATTGAAATCGAGCACAAAGACATACTGAATACATTATATCTGGTCTACTAGCAGTAAGATATAACAAACTACCAATCATACCTCTATATAACTTGTTGTCCACTGATATTCCAGTTTCATCCAAATCAAGTTTTATATTAGTACACATAGGAGTTGTAAATGTCTTGCTGTTTTCAAGTCCAAATTTCTTAAGTAAATCAGTAATGTATTTGCATTGATTTAAAACATTTCCAAATTTTTTTTGAAATATTTGAAGATCCAAAAAGAAATTTAATTCTCCCATCATACTCATTTCAAATTCTTTTTGCATTAATTCTGAAAATTCATGACAAAGAATTTTATTGGTTGATCCAAAAATTACATCATTAACATAAATTTGAACCAACAAAACATTATTTTTCACAATTTTCTTAAAGAGTGTTGGATCTGCTAGTCCAACAGTAAAATAATTTTTCCAAAGAAAAGAACTTAGTCTTTCATACCAAGCTCTAGGTGCTTGTTTAAGGCCATAAAGAGCTTTAGTATGTTTGAAAACAGAATCTGGTTTTTGAGAATTTTCAAAACCAGGAGGTTGCTCAACATAAACTTCCTCCATTAAATAACCATTTAAAAAGGCAGATTTAACATCCATCTGAAATAATTTAAAATTCATATAAGATGCATAGGCTAAAAGGATTCTAATGGCTTCTAACCTGGCTACAGGTGAAAAGGTCTCATCATAATCTATTCCTTCTTCTTGATTATATCCTTTAGCTACTAATCTTTCTTTATTTCTAGTTATTATCCCTTGATCATCCTGTTTATTCCTAAAGACCCATTTAGTTCCTATTACTGGAAAATCATGTGGTCTTTCAACTAATTCCCAAACCTTATTTCTCTTGAACTGGTTCAATTCATCCTGCATTGCTATTACCCAGCTCTCATCATCTAAGGCTTCTTCTATGGTCTTAGGTTCTTGTTGGGATAGGAAAGCAGAGAATTCAACTATGTTTCCAAAGTTTCTTCTAGTTTGAATACCAGTCTCTAAGTCACCTATCACAGATTCTAAAGGGTGATTCTTTAAGGTTCTAGACTGTCTAGGAATTATATTCAAAGGTTCTTCAATGTCATGTTCTTCTGAACTGGACTGAATTTCTTTTATATCATTTTCAAAATCATTCTTTAAATTCTCAAGTCTCATGTTTTCATTAGAATCAGGTTCATCTATTTGTTCTATCCTTTTCTAAAAAGGATCAGATTCATCAAATTTCACATGAACTGATTCTTCAACAATCCTTGACTTTTTATTATAGACTCTATAAGCTTTGGAGGTTGCAAAATATCCTAAGAAAATACCTTTATCAGATTTTGGATCAAATTTACCAAGATTATCTTTGGTATTCAAGATGTAAACCTTGCATCCAAAAACTTTAAAGTAATTTACTTTAGGTTTTCTGTTATTCCATAGTTCATAGGGTGTCTTTTTCAAAATAGGTCTTATTAAAATTCTATTCATTATATAACAAGCTGTATTAACAGCTTCTGCCCAGAAATATGTGGGTAGGCTATATTCATTTAACATAGTTCTAGCCATTTCTTGAATAGTTATATTTCTTCTTTCTACAATACCATTTTGTTGAGTGTTCTTGGAGCAGAGAAGGTGTGTTTAATACCCATGTTTGAGCAAAAGGAATTAAATTCCTGGTTCTCAAATTCTCCACCATGATCACTTCTCAATGAGATTATATTAAAACCTTTTTCATTTTGAATAGATTTATAAAAACCTTCAAATAAACTAAAAGCTTCACTTTTAAATTTCAAAAAGAAAATCCAAGTAAATCTAGAATAATCATCAACTAATACATAAACATATATTTTACCAGCTAAACTTGCTACTCTTGAAGGTCCAAACAAATCCATATGGATAAGTTCTAGAGGTTTAGTTGTAGCAACTTTATTAACAGATTTGAATGATGATTTGTGTTGCTTGCCAAGCTGACATGCATCCCAGAATCTGTCATTTTCAAATTTGAGACTAGGCAAATCAGAAACTAGATGTTTCTTAGATAATTTATGTAAAGCATATATATTGCAATGACCAAGTCTTCTATGCCAGATCCAGGATTCACTTATATTAGCAGTTAAGCAGTTTACTTGTTGTTTACACAAGGAATACAAATCCAAAGTATAAACATTATCAGTTCTGGGTGCTCTAAACTTAAACAGTTTATCTTTAGAAACAGTAAAACTATTGTTAGTAAAATCAACAGTGTATCCATCATCACAGAGTTGAGAGATACTTATCAGATTGTGTTTTAACCCTTATACATAAAGTACTTTGTTGATTGAGACTGTCTCTGGATCTCCAACTGTTCCAATACCAATAATCTTTCCTTTGGCATTGTCACCAAAGGTGACAAGTCCTCCTTCCTTTCGAGTAAGAGAAGAGAAATTAGCTGAAGTTCCACTCATGTGTCTTGAGCATCCACTGTCCATATACCATATTTCTTTCTTTCATTGGTGACCTGCTACCTCATCAGTTTCAGCCATGAAACACATATTTGCTTTTAAATTGGCTTCCTCCTTCTCTGAGCTTGATTCTGAAGAATTACTTGAGTCTTCAGAAACACTCCAAGTAGCTTTCATAGCTTTCTTGTCTTTCTGCTCATAATCATCTCTTTTGAAGAATTTCTTCTTCTTTGCATCTTTCAATTTTGGGCAATCTGGTCTGATATCTCCCATCTTTTTGCATTCATAACATCTCACTTCCTTGCTATCCTTTTTGAAGGATTTCTTGAAGTCTTTCTTCTTACTATAGAACTTTCTGAATTTTCTGGCTAGCTGAGCCAGTTCTTCATCCGAATTTGAAGAATCAGAGCTTTCTGATTTAGCACTTACTTCTCTGTTCTTCATCTTTCTATCCTTTTGTTGAGAAGTCACTTTCAACGCAGTGTTTTCCCTTTTTATGTAGACTTTATGCTCATTTACTTCATCTTGCATTTCAGCCTCGTACATCATCAATGTACCAATCAGTTCCCTCATAGTTAGATCTTTAACAGAAGTTGATTGTCTGATTGCTGCAGAGATTCCATTCCATCGAGTAGGAAGTACTCTCAGTACCTTCAACGCTTGATCAGCCTGCTTGATTGGTTCTCCAAGATCTGTTATATTATTGACAATTTCTGTCAATCTTCCATTCATCTGAGTGATGCTCTCTCCTTCAATCATTCTAAATGTATCTAATTTTGACTTAGCAGTTGCATATCTCATCTGTCTTACATTATCTGTTCCTTCATAAGCAACAGCTATTGTTTGCCACATTTCATATGCAGTCGGGCATTGAGATACTCTGTTAAATTCATCTGGTCCTAGACCACAGATGATTGTATTCATAGCTTTTGAATTTATGTCATACTCAGCCTCTGTAGCAGCACTCCATGTATCGAGATTTTCAGGAATTTCATAGGGAGTCAGAATCTTTGAATAGACTTTGTAACCAAGATTTTTCAGATAAATAATCATACGTGATTTCCAGCAGCCATAATTTTCTCCATTAAAGTAAGGTGCTCTGACCATTGACATTCCCTCTTTCATATCAGCCATGATACACTATGTATAATCTTTAAATACTTCTAGCTTGATAAGACTTTAAAAATAAGAAGCTCCTCCTCTGATACCATTTGTTGGATCTGATTCTACGGATTACACACAAGAGGGGGGGGGGGGTGAATTGTGTCTTTTCAAAATTATTATAATCTCTTTAATTTAGACAAATTCCGTCCACGATACTTTTGCTTGATTAAATATGCAGCGGAAAAAGTAAAAGCATGAACACACGGATGTATAGTGGTTCGGGGAACAGAAGGCCCCTAGTCCACTCCACCAACGCTCAAATCCCCGAGCTTGGCGATTTTCACTATCTGGTCCTCGTTTCCACAGACCTGTCCACAACTGAGTACAGGCAGTTGACACCTTTACAAGATTCAGGCAAACACAGCCTTCCTGGTTCAAACACGAACCCACACAGCTTAGAACGAGAAGCTGATCACTCAAAAATAAAAAGAGTTTCGACAAAGAAAACACTTCTCCAGTTGTTCTTCACAATTGCAACAGAATGCAATTGACAGTAGATAGATCGTTGTCTTCAGAAAATAAAGATCTGTAATCAAAACAGTTCTGAGTCGATCCAGTTGCAATAGATATTACCAGAAACTTCACAACTTCAGCAGCAATAGATTCACAACAGATAGTCGATGTAGAACACGTGAATCTGCTATCAAGATCTTCCTTCGGTAATAAAGGTTTTACACTTCTTCTCCATCATCAGAAAAGAACGCCTTTTCACAGTCTCTGTTTCTTGTTCGTTAAAAGATCAATCTATAGATTTCACACACTTTCCTGTGTATATATATATATCCGAAGTTTCCAAGATAGAACATATATATTCAAATCTGAGAAAATTTTCCGCATAAATAGATCCATGAAAATCTCCTTTAGATTCGCGATATTAAATGAAATAACAGAGTCGTTGTAACTCCCCTGAGGAATCGGCATAAAAAGCTCCGTTTAAATCAATCAGTAATCCGTTGAAAATCATCTTTGATTCAGTCAAAGTCGTACTTAAGAATCGGCTCGAAATCCGCCTAATAATCCGCTTGTTTGACCAATGCAAAAGGAAATATCGTCTGTCAAAAATATCCCGACGCCAAACGTAGGGTTGATGACGTGGCTCCAAACGTAGGGTTCACAAACGTAAGGTTCACAAACGTAAGGTTCAGAACGTAAGGTTGAACATACATACTTTCTCTTCAGCATTCAAACGTAGGGTTGATCATCCATACTTTGTCTCGCTTCAACTCTTCAAAGAACGTACGGTTGATTATAAAAGTAAGATTGATGATCCATACTTTTGAGAAACAAACTCAACACTGAAAACTAACATACGGTTTCTCTGCCATACTTGTCCAACAACGAAAACGTAAGGTTCCTTCTAAACGTAAAGTTCTTCTTCAATACTTTTCAACAACGTAAGGTTCATTAACCATACGTTTCAAAATAACGTAAGGTTCCTTAACCATACGTTTCTTTTAACATAAAAAGTAAACTTTTCATCCATACGTTACGTTCATCAGCGTAGGGTATGAACAGTGATTCCAGTACGCGCTAAAATTGATCTCGTGCTACAGTGATTCCAGAACACGCTAAAATTGATCTCGGAATAAATGAAGTATGAAATCTCGTTGTAAATAAAATAAATAAATAAAATAAATTCCTGCAAAATACTCAACGAAATAATTAGTAAATAATTAAGGGTATTTGTGAGCATCAAAATCATCATAAAGAGACAGAGTATTATTTAAAATAATCTCCCCCTTTAAAAACATTATTTTGAATTGTTTGAAAACAATACATTGCTCAACATTAATTTGAATATGAAAAATGGATTTTCAATATATACTTGAAATGTGTTAGGGAGTATTATATGGGAAATAATGAATGTGTGTTTTTAGTGAACATGTGGAAATGGTTGAATGTGTAAAACATGTTAATGTATAAGAATCAGTGAATATTGTTATTGATTTTAGGCATAAGTGAAATGAAATGGTCATAATAGAAATGTAATGCAAATGAAATATTTTTAAAGGGTTAGGTCATAATATTTATTACAATGTTGATTTTTGTTTATTACATTCATTATTTGTAATGGTTTTTTTTATTTTTATATGTTTTCTAATGTAAATAGATACCTATAATCATGTTAAAATGAATTGTTATATTTTGGTATTGATAAGGCTCTATTCCCACCAGTCCTGTTAAAAAATGTCTCTAAATTTCAATAAAAAATAAATCTATTTTGGAATGTGATGGATCACTAATTATTTTAATATTTTCATTCCACCAGGTCCTAGGGTTTTAAAAGAGGATAATGTGGCTATTGTGATATGTTTACCCCTAGTGATATTGGTACATTACTTATTCCCTTATTTATAGTGATGAATTCCATGAACCTTTGTGTTTATTATGTTAATTCCTAACCCATAGAAAATATTTTTATAAAAAATTATGTAAATAATATTATGAAATTGATTAATTTGGTACTGAGTCTAGAATTGATCAATATAAAGGTTATTTAGTAATGGAACCCAAAGCTATTCTTTATTGAGTTGTCATTTATTTTATAATAGTATTCACTACTTGTCAGATTGGATATTTTTTTACACTATTGGTGGTGGCCTAATGTGGTGTACTGGAAAACATCTCAGGCATTTACTGGGTAACCTAGAATATTTCATTCTCAAATAATAGAATTTGTTTAAAGGAATCATTATAGGGAGTTGATTCAGGATAGGGGTGTACGTGGAAACAGTTCTATGTTGGAGTCAAGATAGTTTTGATAATTTCATAGTTGTCTATTTTTGGGTTTTGTTCTCTTCGAACTATTAATATGACATGACATAATTACCATTGTATATTTTTCTACCCATTTTGGTATATGTTTGCTTATTCATTTCAATTGGTTATTTAATATAGTTTCTATAATATTATTTATTTTCTATTGGGTATTACTGCGGTAGATAGAGTATAGTCTCCCCACATATCCTTTTTAGACTCTTTCTTCTAGCTAGAAACGTCTAGCATACAGGAAGGCATGCAATAGGTCATGTGGTGACATGAATTAGGGTACTTCCTTAGTGGATTTTTGGTTGGGGATTTTACAAAGTTGTAGCAAAGGTGGTATTTTGTGTTACAAAATATTTGTTAATGGTAAATGGGATGTTAGGAATTTTTTGAGCCTTGAAATAATCTCATTCGTGGAATTATCTATCCCATGCACATGGGATAACCACGTCACATGGGGATGGAATTTATGTTCTTGGTGTGAGTTGTTGTATTTGATGATATTTCACCATTTGTTCATGCAGTTGTTCTGTGATGTCATAGTTTTTTGATATTTATCTTATGGATATATTGTCATGGGATTGTGAATTCATGGATCATTATAATAACCTATGAATGCAAGGTACATTAATCATGATAGATACACATATGGGATGGGTGTGTGAGACATAAATGGTAGATGGAATTTGACATTATATGAAATGGGTTTTTTGTGACCAGTAATGATCCTTATTTTATATTAACTATTAGATCATTATTTTATGTGTTCTAACTATCGTGTATGGCACTCTAGAAAAATTCCATGACAATGATGTGTGATATTTTGGTGATAAGAGGATATTGTCGATAATTCTCCACTATTATTATAGAAATAAGATCCGAATAATCAATGAAATATAAAGGATATATTCTACAAGAACATAACTCACAGTATGTAGATGATAGAATGGGACCCATGGTAGGTTGTGTTGGGTATGTTCGTGCCTAGTATAGTGTTTTAACAATAAGAACCTCTAACATTTTCAATAGAGGGTGGACTAGAGTTATCTGATTTTGAGATATTTACCTTTGATATGATTCTCGATCATTTGTATACTCCATTTGAAATGTGAGTCAATTTAATTGTTAAAATGTTGTGAGGTCATGAAAAGTGTTGATTGGACATCATTGTTTAAATAGAGTATGCCAAAGGAATAATATGGGAATGCTTCCAAAAAAAATCTATAACACATCTATCCAAAGACATTGTGGGAGTATATTGTTTCATATTTTATGTTTTTGACCTAGGGGAAATGTCGGTGATGGATTATTCTATCCATTTCACAGATTTGTGATGATGCATTCCAACATTTTCAAGAGAAGAGGTCGTTATAGAGAATCATTTTCATGGTGGTCATAGACATGAGATCAAGACTGAAGTGAATATCTTTTGAATAAAAAGGGTTATATAGGTAGTCAATCAGACCCTTATCTTAGAAGAGTCCTTAAAAATTCTAATTGTTGTGAAATATTGTTAAATGTTAGGTTGTTGAATAGTGAAGATTCTTAGGGCAGCAGGAATGGTTTTGGGAATTTCCATCAGAGAGATATTGTATAGATTATTCATAAGATAGGTCTAGCCTCTCATGTTGGTGATGGGTGGTCTTTTACAAGTGTTGTCGACCAAGGAACATGCACAATTAGTGTGATTGACCATTAGTAATGTGTTGTTCACATGACAGATTTGGCCATATTCATAGGTTCTATAAGAACCCAAAATAGTTATGACATGATAATGGTCACTGGAAGATGCTAAGTAAATTAATGGGTATTGTTAACCCACATCATTTATTTAGCTGGATATACATGGGGTGAACCTGTCTAGGTGGGGTCGTGGAACTTTGACGAGTTACTGTCCATATCTGCATGATATTGTAGTGAAAAATACTCAAGCTATAGCACATGGAAGAGGGGAAACTCATCTTTATGCAATCCAGTCTACACCAGGAGTGGGCGAGAATGGACTATCTATTTCTTATGGTACAATTATTGTAGCTTCTATGCTACCTAGTTCTTTATTTGACATAACTTCAACATTCACGTTTATCTTTACCAAGTTTGAAGTTTTATAGATATAAAATTAGAATGTGTGTGTGGGTTTATGTCAATTGATACTCTATTAGGGTGAGAGCTAAAGATATCAGACAATTTAATTGTACTTATCTTGAGGTTTCTGAGTACCAATTTATATGGGACTTTTTCCTCTTCAAAAATTACGTTTTGACCAAAATTTTCATATGGAATTTTTTATGTTTTATTAGGCCCAAATAAATTGTTACCAACACACCGTAACATTAATTTAACTTGGTGAAGGCTTACATTCCAATCGTGGTTAGAGGATTGTTTGAGTGGTATATGATGGGAAGGTTTTGAAATAGTAGGGAGAAATCATAGCCTAATTCACTAGTCTTGTTCTGGAAGATAGAAGAGTTTATTAGAATTTAAATCTTTTTATGGTGGATTAGTTTTAGTTTTTGATTCTTGAATATATCTCAGGGATGAAAGCTGAGAGGGATATTGAGATTTTGATACTGATATTTCTGGGAGTGGATCCAGTTTCCATTCCACCATATAAATAGTACCAGATGAACTCCATAAACATAAATATAAATAAGATTAATTGAAAAATAATGTGTTTATCTATCCTCGTACATTGCCTTGGGGGTCATCCATGATGTTTTATAAGAAGAAAGGTGGATATTTGATGTTATTTGTTGATTATAAGAAGGTAAATATGTTGAAAATTTATAATAGATAACCCATTCCTTGTTTTTTGTTCACTTTGACTAGATGAGAGGTGCTTTGGTGTTTTCTAATAAATTTTTCTGATGCTAGAATGTCTAACATAGGCTGATCAATTATAATATATCACAAACTATCATTAGGGTAGGTATAGTTTTAATGAGTTTGTGGTGATTCCATTCAGTTTAATCAATTCTCAAACTATGTTCATGGTTTTCATGAACCAAATATTTTATCCCATATCTAGATCAATTTGTGTCTTTCTTCAATAATGACATCTGGGCATACTATATATGTCATTACAATCATTCAATCATTCTTGAAACTATCTTTAGAACACTAAGAGAGAATATATTTTTCACCATGATATAACATATTAATTTATAGTTTGATAAATTTCATTTCTTGTGTGACATCATCTCCAAGGTAGGTGTATCAGTGGATCTAGAGAATGGGAATGTTGTTGTGTCCTGGGAATAGATTAATAATTTTCCTCAGGTTGGATTTTTTTAGGAATTCATCGTTTTTATCAAATTTTCCTTAACTATTTATCCTATTTGGATGTTATAAATTCATTCTTAAAAAATAATGGAGGTAGGTATGAATGGTTTGAGGCTTGTGATAACTCATTTAGAGTTGAAGAAGTGGTTGATGACCACACTGATCCTAATATTCCGCAATCATGGTATGATATATACCTTATTCTATGATGCATCAGCTATTAAATAGGTGTTAGTGTTGAGGTCAAAAAATTGGGTTGTATAGTACAGGTCAAGAATATAGAGTCCCCATGAATGAAATTGCCCTACTCATGATCTTGAGTTGGATGATGTATATTTTACCATAAATTGTAGGTGGATTTACATGTTGGGAGAGTGTTTCATGGTATTTAATGATCATAAAATAATGAAGTTTTTATTATATCACTGTGATTTGAATCGTTGGTAGAAAATATGTCTGGAATACGTAATGTCTTTTGACATTGAGTAGGTTTACACCCCAAGAAAATGGATTTTTGGTGTGGATTCTCTGAGTCAGACAACACAAAATCAGGTGATTTAGGGGTATACATATGAGTCGATAATGATGGCCATGTTTTCTATGATTCACCAAAATGATTAGGGTGGAAATTGGAATATTACCCTTACATCCATTGCAATTGAGTCTGCACATTTGAGTCGGGTCAAGGATGGGAATGAGGAGTGTTGTGGTGCCAATGGGTGTGCAAGATGAATTGATGTTATAATTTCTTGCATCAAATTGGGTCGTGAATCCTAGTTTGAATAATATGTATCATGATATTATTATTTAGTAATGGTGGATGAGAATGAGGAATGAGGTTGTGAGTTTTGTGGCCTGATGTCTCACCTATAAATAAGTTATGGTTAGAAATTTGTTCTCATGTGGTTTGTTACATCCATTTCCTATTTTGGAATGGATGATGAACTATGTAATTATGGATTTTAAAGTGGGTATTCTAAGGGAACGATAGAATAATGATGAAATTTGGTTGTTCCGGATTGTTTGACAAAGATGGATCATTTCTTGCCAATCCACAAGACCTAACCATTGATTCGTATTTTGATTTATTTTTTACATAATTCATGGGGTTTCAAGGATAACGGTATCCCATTGTTTCACATCATGATAAATTTTTTATGTCACATATTTTCCAAATATTCAAGATGTCATAGGTTACAAAAATATTTTTAGTATGTATTTTCATACATAGACGGATAGGCAATTAGAGTGTACTATTCAGTCACTTGATGTTATAATGAGAGCTAATGTTCGTTATTTTGGTTGTTCGTGGGGATAAACTATTTTCTTGTTGAATTTTACAATTGTAATTTTTTACATGATATTATCCATAAGGAACAATACGGGGAACTCTATGGATGTCGATGTAGATCGTAGTTTTGAAAGTTAGAGGTTGTATATCCAACTAGTTGGGAAAAATTCTAATGAAGGAGAGGTCAAAAAAACATTAAGTTAATTCATGAATCCAATTAAATGGCATAGATTAGGCTGAATTCATATGATGATTGGCATCGTAGGCCATATCAGTTTATAGTGGGTGATAGGGTGTTTCTTTTTGTGTTTCCAATGTTAGGTCTCTATCTAATTGAAAAACATCCATGTTGGCAGCCACGTACATTAGGTTATTGGAGATTGTAGAGATGATTGCACCGTTGGATTACTGATTGTATCTTCTAAAAAATCCCAATGGCATGTATGATGTATTTCATGTTGAACAACATTGAAAATATCAAACTTTTCAACTTCTCTTTGTTTATGTTGAATACATGGATCATGAGGGTGATATGTCATTTGATGAGAATATGGTTTGTATCATGGAAAGTAGTGTGAAATTTATATTGGGGATGATTGTGCCCTCAGTTTACGTTCTATGGAAACATAAGAATTTACACGAAAAAACATTGGAGGGGAAATTGGATATGTAGGCCTTGTGTTCTAGTCTCTATTCATTGATGTATTAGATATACATGAGAGTGCAACATGAGGATGTGTTGTTATAATATAAAAATGTTGAACGATTAGGGACTCCATAGAGTTATGCCTCTATTTAGTATTTGGTTTGGATATTTTCTTTGGGGTTAATGAAATTTTACCAATTTGTATGGGGGATCATGTGGTGGTTTTTTGTTTTGGGGAATGTATATAAGGGAATCTTGTCCAATATATGTAGGGATAATGGTTGGATCATAGTTATGTAAATAATGTGGTCTTTTGAAGAAAACAATGAAAACTTGGACATTGGAATATTTTATGGTTACCTCACAATATTTAATCCATGAAGAACTCCCCAGGTAACCATGAAACCTAAATATTCTTGGACAGTGGCATGTAAATTGTTTGAAAAAAATGTTGGTAAACCAAGTGCCCATTTAAAAGTTGAAAAAATAACAATTTTTTCATTGTGGCATTTTAAGACACCCACCTGAATTTCTCCACCATTTCCTCCCTCACAACCCCAGTAATAAAATCACGCTACCCTGTCTTCCCAAGAATATATATTCTTAATTTTGAAGATGTTTGGAGCACTATTTTTTGTGTATTGATTCTCCATGTATGTATTTTATTCTAACCTCTTCTTTTTTCAATATTACATCTTGTAGTGTGGGTACTCATCATTTGAAGAAATAAATCCCTCTTTCTCAAGTGGAATAGAGGTTTAAGGTTAAAATATTGTTTTAATATATATGTAATGTGAATATTAAGAGTTCAGAAATCATCATATTCTTGGAAGGTTTTCTACACATTCTAACCCCTAGTTTTTATGTGGATTGATTCTTCAGAGATAGTTTTCTTACTTCTCTCTTGTTTTTCATTGAATTCTTGTGTTGATTCACGGTAAAATGAATATCTAATTGTTGATTTTAACTTTTCAAAATCAATGTGGGAAGTATTGGGAATGATATTACATATTTGGGCCACCCATGAGGTGTTTCAACATTACTGAACCTAAGAATTTGTACTTTCCATTGTATAATTGATGTGTGATAATACAGATCCCTTGTCTAACTTTTTAATATGTATAGTTTTCTTAAAAATAAAATATTTTTTTCATACATATATTTGATATTGGATCTAGATTGATGAATATGACCAATGGTTTTATATATGGGAAATGATGAATATACTAAATTGGATGGGGTATGAAAATTGGTTTAAAGGGATGGATGTGTGTATTCTAAAAGGATTGTTATTTTGACATGAAATGATTAATGAGTTTAATATGTGGAAAATTATTAATGGGTTGAGTGATTCATCATATGGAAATGGTTGAATATGTTAAATGGGTTAAGGTATGGGAATTACTGAATATGATTGATGATATTACACAGAAGAAATGGGATTGGGATAAAGAAGAATGTACTCTAAATGGAAAACAGATAAAGGGTTATAACACATTATATATTTTGATACTGATTTTTTGGATTACATTTTATATTTTTATTAGGTGTGTTTTATTTTTATATTTTATTTGAGGGGAATAGATATATATTAGCATATTAACATGTCTTGGTAGTGTGGGGTATTGACTGAGCCTCTATGCCCATGGTTATTATTAAACATAAGCACTAAACTCCACCCCACAATGCAGATGTTATATAATGGGATTGAGCTTTATTCCACTAATAGTTACATTCCACCAAGAATAAGGCATCGAGTTGAGGATAATGTTATTCTTGTGATATAGTTAACCCTAGTAAGATATGAACTATATTTATTCCCTTAGTCATAGTGATGATTGCATTGAATGATCACGTGAATGATATAATCACATAACCCATGAAAAACAATATATTAAAAATTATGTAGTAAAGAATATGCAAATGATTAATTTCGTACAAAGGCTAGAAATCATCAATTTTTGTTGATTAACAAGAGGTACATAAATTATTCTTGTTTTTTTAATTTATTTTTTACATGCAGAAACTATATGATTGATTGTTTATTTTTTAAATACTTTTGTGGTGTCTTATTAAGTTGTACTCCATCCCTTCTCGGTCCACTATTTGTCAATTGACAGAATTTCATTCTAATGGCCATGAATCATGGAAATACCAAATGATTTGATGTGGAGTCAAGGTTCATATATACATAGATAAGGTTTTAGACATAGAATCAGGACCATTTTTGGAATTCTTATGTTTTATATATTTTGGGTTTTGATCACATGGAACTATCAACATTATAAGACATACATTTGTTGGTTATAGTTTATTCCATGTTTTTGGAAAAAAAAATTATGCATGTACATTGGTTGATACATATTAGTTACATTATTTTATTTTATTCAATTGTTTATTCCTTTGGAAAATAGGGTATAATCTCCACATGTATCCTTTTTGGACCCACTTTGGTTTTCAATAACTTCCATTAAATGGGGAGGCACGATTGATGTCATGTGTTGACCCCGCATGGGGCACTATTTTAGTGGATTCTATGTCAGGACATTATCGATATATAATATACTAATAGTTTAATAATAAATTTATATTTATTATCAATAATATATATTTTATATTTTATTCAATCATACTCATAGTCTTCAAATTAATGTCAAAGTTGTAACTATATTATAATAGTAAATTAATAGTATATTGTGGTTACATTAAATTTTGTGTTAAATTTAAAGAAAAAAATAAATGCTATAAAATTATTTAAAAGTTGATATTTTATAAAATATTACAGTGATATATTCATCCCCCCCATAATTATTTCATAATAGAAATTTTAACTTGTTCACAATAATCAAAGAGTTGACATTTTATAATTAATTTTTACAAACACACATCGTTAAATTTTTTAATAAATCATTCTCATTAGAAGTGAGAATGGGAAATATATATGTTATATATAATAATAAGAAAACAATATTTAAAATTTGGAGAGTAATTTTTGGACCACAAAACATGGATATGGAAGTGAAAACATAGTTACAAGTACTAATAGAGACTGATAAAGAACCTATTAAGGTTACATTAAATTATCACAAAATTATAAATATTTGTTGTGACGAAAACCACTGATTTCTCATTAGGAAAATTAAATGGGTAATGTTTTTATTTCCAATTCATTTTCTGGTAGTTGAATTATTACATTACTATCGAGATAAATCACTCAACTAAAAAAATATAGTTTATTTATTTCAGTTCCAAAAAATAATCTATTCATATAGTTGGCTTTGATCTATTTTTATTTCATTCCTTACTCTATGAAATGGATATTTGAGATTAATTTTAATCATACCTTAGGAAGATTTAATAATTCATTGTATCTGTAAGTTATTATTTTGGAATTTAAATATTTAAAGAACCAAAATATTTATCCCATGTTATCTAATAAGATAAATACTACATTAAACTCACACAATAATATTCAATGATAAATTATAACCAGTCCATTCATAGTTAACCATATAAATCTTAAAAAAAATTAGTCCATATTCCAAACAAAAAATGTTTGTAAAATATTTATCCCTCGAAAGGACAAGGAAGTTTATAATGTGACATTCAAACTATGAAAATACATTGAATACATATACAAATTATCTGATTCTCCATTTCTTTTATCCATATTGAATATTTCCCACATAAATATAATAACCAAAATATTATATAATTTGTAACCTCAAAGGTAATATCAAAAACTTTATCATGCACTTTCAAAAATTTAATAGAATTCATTATAAATAATCCTTTGTTTTGAAGCTAAATGATACAATTTATTCAACCTAATGATGGGTGTACAAAAATTTCATTATTTACATCAACATTCCGAAAAATGAAAAAAAAATTAATCAACTATTACAATTCCAAAAGTCATCATATTATTTTTCTATCAAATCATTCGATTAAAATATATTCATTATTATTTTTGCCATAAAATTTTCCTATGGTAGACACCACACTCTATCTTCTCGGCAGTTGTGAGTTTAACCCCTACAATATTGCTAGATTTGAAAACTTTTCATTAGGTTTCCTTTTTTCTAAAATTATATGATTCCCAAGAATATTATGAAAACACTCAAAAAATATATTTACTCATCAAATATTTTTTTAACTACAATGTAATATTTAGGATTTTTCCATGATTTATATTTAATAATATGTGGGAATTATTTGGAGACCCGTCTTCGAGGCGGCGTGCAGTTCCATGGCCCAGTGAGACCGGAACAAATGTTTGAATTTAATTAAATAATTAAATAACGTGTGCATGTTGTTTTCTTGAAAAAGTGGGATATCTCCCGAATGGGTGCTCAGATCAGAAATCTGAAGGAACTGTTGCGTTCTGGACAGATATTTTACATTATGTGAGGCCTAACATCAGTTGGTGCAGGTCGGTGGTGAAATCCAGTTTTTGGAAGTAAGAGTAATAAAATATTTAAATAAAAATATTTTATTCTACAGCGAAATATTTTAATTATGCTGCAACAAATATCTCTTATATTTTTCAAATAAAGGCCCGTGTAGGGGTCCAGGGTTACAAACCTCATAACCCTGAAACCCTTGGCGGCTCTGGAGAAGTCCTCCCAATGCGATGACGACGTCCTTGAGGATTTTCGCCGGCGATGACGACGCGACAACCAGATCTTCACCAATGAATGCCGCAGATCTAGGTAGGATGATTGTTTGATGATTTCTTTTCCCCATTCTTGATTCATATGACAAATGTGGACTAATACACGAATAGATTAGCCTGTGGATCAGTTATTTTGAGGGTTGGTCTATTTTTGTGAATCGTGGGGATTTGATTCTTGAAATTAATTTGGTTTTCAAAGATACTTCTAACGGTGACAAACCCAGATCGACACGAACATCGATTGAGGTTCGTCCCTCTCGATTATTGTGTTTTTCTCTCCCAGTTCCTACGCATTCTTCGTGTTCATTCTATGCGTTCTTGGAGGAAATCGATCATTGAACATTTTTTTGTTGTTGCAACGATCTGAAATGAAAGATCCAACATCGAGACGACATAGTAGAGGTGAGATGATGGCGGTGGAAGACAAATCGATGTGGTTTGGAATTTCCCGTTATTCGAGCGTTTTCATGTGGGTGGATCGGGACATTCTATCAAGGCCGATCGGAATCCCTAAATCAACAGAATTGGTTTCGTAGGGGCGGGACAACCCCAAATCAAGAGTCTCATGATGATATGACAGTTGGATCAAGAACATCAGATTTGGCGGAGGCGTGCAGAGGAAGACAACGATTCTGGAAAAATACCAACTACACGGCATGTATTATGGGCTACACGGTGTGTGTTCATCAGTGGATTACCTGGTATGTACTCTGGGAGTACATGGACACGGGATGGGTACACGGCCAAGGACATATCGTGTATACCCCTCCCTTTCCAGATACACGAGATACCCCATGTGCTAGTACACGGGCAGGCGACACAGGCAGGGACTGTGTACGGGTACATGACCAACATACACGGAGCAAGCCCCAGGTGCTCGGACACATCGTGTGATTTCTTCTATAGGTCGTTTAGTTACTTTATATATGATAAGCCAAATGACACGGGTCGTTTACATGGGCAGTACCCGAAGACAAGGAACACAACGTTTGATTCTTCTACACACCATGTAGTTGGGTTTTACAAGGCTTGAATAGATAACACGTTCCATTTACACGGGCAGTACCTGTGGTCAAGGAACACGCCATGTAACCAAAACACACGCCATGTAACCAATTCTTCATGGATTTAGCTAGTTTAATTATGTGACTTGGACAGTGTTCCTTAGGGTTCGTCCCTTTGGACTTTCTCTGGAAGGTTTCTGGTATCATTTCCTACATACAGTAGTATTATCCCTTCAGCACGACCTCCTGAATAGAGTTGTGGAATCCCCTCTGTGAGACTTGGAGACTGATCCTCTATTCATTCCTGGAACCCTAGGTAAAGTTATTGGTATCAACGTGACCAACTTTACCTGGGAACCGATCCTCTACTTAGAGGATTAGCTTAGACTGAGTTGTCTGAATCACCCCATGACTTGGTTTTGATCCTCATCTGAGAATCATGTTCTCAAAGTATATGTGGAGTGTGTTCTACTGGAACTAGTACTTCGTATCTATCTCTTCAGACCTAGGAGTGTGTTCTCCTTGCTACGTGCCTAGTGGAATCCTCATGCTGGATCTTAGTGGTCGTTTCACGGGAGTCGTTGTGTATGAGTATATCTCGATGTTATTTTTAATATGTTCTGTGAACATATACTGTGTTGAGCTGACTGTCTCTTTCCTTTTTGGTATTTTACCTTGTTGTATTCCTTTGTGGATTCAGGGTGTCCTACTGGGTATTTTAATACTCATCCCTGCATGGGCTTTGCCCGCACGTGTCATGTCTTGTGCAGACGAGGGAGCATTTGATAGGATTTAAGGTGGACGAGGACCGGATGGTACTCAGTGAGATCTGATAGGCCGAGGTGTGTTCCTAAGGCTACAGACTGCAGTCCCAGCACCTTTCTTTACAGATTGGACTTCGTTACAGACTCTCTTATTGGTGGGCTTGTACTTTTGGCCCAGGGTTTTAATTTCTTGTAATTTACTTTCCTATCGTACTCTGTTGGTTGGGTTTTAGTGTATGCATGCATATTTTCCTTTTATCAGTTTTTACTTTTCATCTTTGTGGGATTGGAGATGAGTGTGCATTTGCATAGGTTTATAGGCAATGCCTTCCATGTTAGTATCATGTCTACTCGGTGCTAGTCACCAGCCCTTGGCCTATTGGAGGTGGTCTTAGGGAATTGAGGCTCAGGCCCTACTGGGATGGGTCATGACAGAGTGGTATAAAAGGTATTCGGTTCTATTGTAGGACCGAGAGGCTATGAGTCAGTTTGGGGAAACAATGTCAAGTGTTTCGAGTTCAGCATTCAGGCTAGGGACCCCATATTTGGAGTGGGCGGCCGACGTATCCATAAACTATAACTCCGATAACCTTCTTTTTGACTCAGAACAAGAAATCACCGATTGCAAGAGAAAATAATGGTACCTGAATCATATAAGAATGGTTTGTGGTTTCCATGTCCTTCTTGAGTCAGCTCTCCAGATATACTCATTGAATGAGATACAACTTGTTTCTTTATAGGATGCCTCCATGATGGACACATTCTAGGATCCAGTAGCTCGATCACGAGGATGACCCCATCAGTTATGAAGCCTCGATTTAGGGACCAGATCCCCCAGTTTTACCATGCAGTGGTTTTCCAGTTATCCCAACACCTGTGGAGAAGTGCTTAGTGCCTGCTGTACCATTGGAGGAGGAGCGCAGGCTGAGCACACTCCATGAGTTTCAGAGAAAGGGACCTATCAGGTTTCGAGGATAACCTCACCCAAAGGCAGTAGAGGACTATCTTGAGGCAGTGACCAGAGTATTCCATTTGGTCAGGACACTAGCAGACCAAATTGTGATCCTGGCAGTGAGCCTTCTGTAGGGCTCGGTAGGAAGATGGTGGAGTTTGGTTATTCAGACTCACGACAAGGTGACTCTTTCATATTCAGAGTTTGAGCATCTCTTCATGGAGGAGTTTTCACCGGTTACCCTGAGAGAAGTACCGATACAGGAGCTTCTTCAGCTCCAGCAGGGAACAATGACAGTGGCTGACTATTCATTGTGGTTTACCGACCTCTTGTGGTACTTGATATATATGGTTAGGGATCGATACATCAGAGCTCAGACTTTTGAGCAGGGCTTGCGCATAGATATCCAAACTAGAATCATCCCTATGAGCTTTCCTACATACAATGGGGTGCTTGAGCGGGCTTTGGTGGTTGAGATCTTTTTGGAAGACCAGAGACAGCTGACAGTTGTCAGTAGCAAGCGAGCTGGAGCAGAGACCTCAGCAGTAGGGAGCCGACGTCAGGGACCCAGGCATGGGATACGTTTTCAGTGGATATCCCAGGACAGGGGATCTTCCGTTCAGGGTTCATAGGGTGTATCCTCCCAGCCTCAAGAGATGCGATGTTACTCATGTGATGGTAGGGGACATATCGCTCGAGATTGTCTGAGCCGCCGTACTACTAACACGGGAGTAGTGGATGGACGACCGAGGGTAGAGGCAAAGTGTGGAGTAGAAAGATACACGGGGCGGTGGATGGGGTAGAGGGGTTGGGAGGGAAACTGGAGGTTGTCGGCGTTTTTACCCTTTTCCACCACCACCCACAGGAGGTCCACCCCAGGCTCTGGGAGCTGGTGGACAGAGGCAGGGACAGCTGCAGGCAGTAGAGGCATATGACCCAGGTACTCCCGGAATGATTATAGGTACAATCTGTGCCTTTTCTAGTTTGGCTTCCGTACTGATAGACACAGGTTCTAGTCATTCCTTTCTTGCTGCTTATCTTGTTCTAGACATTGAAATTCCAGTTGAGCTGTTGAATCGACCCTTACGCTTAGAAGCACAGACTGGAAAAGATTTAGAGATCACACACCTCTGTAGACAGTGTAACCTGGCACTTGGAGGCAAGAGTTTCAGTTGGATCCTCTTGGTAGTATCATCGAGGCCTTATGATGCCATTCTTGGTATGGATTGGCTATCCACAGTTCATGCCCAGATTGACTATTTTAGCTGAAGGGTGCGGTTTGTCCGCAGTGATGGAATGAGGTTCTCTTTTTTCGGTGAAAGAGAGACCTAGGGAGTGCAGTATGGACTTGTGCATATGAGGGCGCAACTTATTTCACATCAGTTGGCTATCCTAGCCCTTGTCGCAGAATATGTAACGAGTTTCTAGTTTCTAGCAGTAGTGGCTGAGTATGAGGACTCCTTTCCGGAAGATGTCCCCGGACTACCTCCCAATTGGGAGAATGATTTTTACACTGAGATGCAACCCAGGATGACACCGATATCAGCATCAGCATATCGTATGGATCCTACAGAGATTCAAGAGCTGAGGGTGAAGTTGGAAGATTTGTAGAAGAACGTCTTTGTGAGACCCAGCGTTTCACCCTGGGGGGGGGGTGGGCAATCCTGTATGCTAAGAAGTCAGACAGGAGCATGAGGTTATGTGTGAATTATTGGAACTTGAATTAGGTAACTGTGAAGAACCGGTATCATATACCGAGGATCGATGACCTCTTCGACCAGTTGAGAGGGGCATGATGGTTATCGAACGATGATCTACGATCATGCTATCTCTAGTTGTGTGTACGGGATGAGAATGTACCGAAAACAGCTTTCAGATGTCGCTACGGTCACTATGAGTAATTGGTGATTCCCTTCGGCATGACGAAATTCTCAGAAGTGTTCAAAGGACTCATGAACTGGATCTGTCATCCCTATCTAGATCGGTTCATAGTGGTCTTCATCGATGATATCCATGTGTACTCTGCGTCTGAGGAGCAGCATGCGAGACACCTAAGGATGGTTCTGGACACACTCCGAGAGCACCGGTTGTATAGGAAACTCTCAATGTGCTAGTTCTGGATATTGGAGGCGCATTTTCTAAGACACATTATATAACGACCCATACTTTACATACATTGTTAGTACTTCAAAAATTGAAGCAAACTTATTACAACATATTACAAAACCAGGAAAGGACCGTATAGGTATAGAGTCTTTAGAAACTGGGAAACATAAACAACTGGTTCATAAAGCATCAACTTTTCCTCCCACTAAATTCATTATATCTAGAGTCCCATTTTGGCATATCCAACTTAATAACCTTCTTCCTGACCTGGGGAAATAAAAAATATAAAAGGGTGAGCTTAAATGCTCAGTAAGGGTAAACAAAAGAAATATCAATCACATCATATACTTATGAACATAACTTTTGGAAATCTTATCCTGAAAAAGAGATCGTAATTTCATCACATGGGATAAATCATAGTAGTGAAATTTAATCCCAATAATCATAACATAAAACATGAAACTTTGTGGCATACACACATAATAATAGAGAATCATTTCTTATTAGTCAAGACTCATTTCCAAGCCTATCTTAGTGGACAAATTCCATTTCTGAAGCGAGTTCACTCCTCGTTTCAGTCCTGTTTCACTGAACCGGTTTAACCTGCTGTTCTAGCCATTTCTATCTCATGAGATATAAAATCTTTACCCAATGCATTGGAGGGAGATATAGGTCCCACCCATCTCATAATGATACCATTCTTATGTGTGACACAAAATCAGAAAACCATACATCATAGCATAACCCATGTAATTAAAATGGGAATCTTAAACATCGTGACATCATAAAACAATTCATATAAGATAAAGGAATTCATAAAAATATAATTCCATCAGAACATAATCAAATAAATGTAATAATAGGGATAAAAACATAACCCTTTATTATCTTAGATGGAAAATAATTTTGATAAAACACTTGAACTCCATTCTTGAGGAAAATATCCTTTCTACTTCAAAAACACGTTTCCTTTCATAACATGTCGTACAATTATAAACTAAAAGTAGTTGATTAAAGATACAATATAAAACTTGTAAAGGAAGCTTCTTGCAAAATAATGTTTTAAATTTCCATTCATGCCGTATACGTTAAAAAAACATTCTTCATACTTTGGTTGGAAAAGTCAAAAAGTACCTCTTACGAAAAATGACAAAAGATTCCTTTCATATCCTTTAGTAAAAACTCACTGAATAGAAAAATTAGATTTAAACTATTATAATTGGATGGAGGAAACATGGATTTGGATGATAAAATACACCCCAGTAAATTCCAAAGTATGAACAATCTCAGATAAAAATTAGATAGTGATATTTCCCTTACCATAGGTCCGATTTTCCTCGTAAGTGTCCGAACCTCCTGTATAATGATATAAATACTGTTATTGACTTATTACAAAATCATAATTATTGTTATGATATCATATATGGTCATATTCTTAGCTTCTTATTGGTAATATTTCATTACAACTTGTTATTCGGGTGTTTATTACTTTTTGTTCTTATGTGTGTTTTGTCAAATAAATTCTTATTCTTCCCTTTAAGTTATAGATAACTCGTTTCCAGAATTTTATTAGTGTAATATATGTCATATTCATTCATTTAATTAATTTATATAATCATTATGCAATGAAGATAATGTAGAACGAGTCACATCACATCGTGGAGACGGTATTCCGTACGTACGAACAAGCGACGATATCGTTCCCATGATCATGGAATTGTATTGGAGTGTATGAATACTATTTCAGAATCGATATAACTTTACAAAAATCATATATAGTCATTATTTACACCATTATACACATCCAAGTAAGGTGGTGGTGGAAAGTAGATTACACCATGGTGTGGAGACGGTATTCCCTATGTACACACTCGCGGTGATTTCATTTTCTGTAGGATGGATAGATGGTGAAATAGGGTTGTTTCATACTTATAATAACATATCAGTATATGATTGATACTGATGTTAATAATTCATAATGAAACAACTAAAGAGGAATAATTGGAAGATGAAATAATGATGAATTAATCGGTAACAGACATTACCTCTTCTTTGAAGTGCTTCTTTGAGACCTCCTTTTAGGGCACTAAAATTGGTCTTTGAAGAATCCCAGGACCTCTAGGATGTCTCTAGGGAAGTGTAGAGAAGAAAGTTGTAGGGGTTGGCCGATCTTGAAAGCTCAAAGTGGTGTGAGGAAGAGAGGGAGGAGGTGCCCTTTTATAAGGGAGGAGAGGGGCACCTTTGGAATAACTAAAAATATTATTTTCTTATAAAGCCAAATTCGGTTTTAAATATATCCGAATTGATTTATTTCGAAGCTAAGGTGGGGATGGGTAGAAAGACTCTCATACAATAGAAGTTAGACAAGTTTAGGTTCCTATTTTGACCTTATCATTTAGATTTATCATTAAGTTAAATAATTTTACATTAACCATGTCTTCTTGTGTTCTTACACTATAAGGTTAATAAGCTTACAATGACAATCCAAACGAACCCCAAGTTGTTTATTATTAATATATATAACCTTATCTAAGTCATTTGGCAGAACCTTATATTTTTAGGAATAAAATAATAATTAATAATATAATATTTGTTTTAAAAACTATTTTATTTCAATTTTGACACTATTTAGTAATTAATTTTTGTGAAAATCATAACAGAATGATTAGTTCAAGAAAAGTTAATTAAATCACTAATAACATGTCATATTAACCTATAAAATTAGTGTAATTTATAAAAAGTTTCAAAGTACATTTATTTGGGTATTTATAACAACAATTATTTCAATATATCATTAATAAGATAATTATTGCATCATCTTTGTGTCATAAATAAATTATATTATTTAATGTCTACAAATTACAAATAAAATACCATTATGTAGGAAATCATCTTATCATTCTACTTAATATTTATAGTCGAATTTATACTATATATAACCTTATATTAAAAATTATTTACTTATTAAACATTGATTTTAACTATTTTAACCCTTCTTTAAATAAATTAATAATAAATGTCCTAATCTAATCCAAGTGGGCCTAAATGGTCATATTTTATTCCAAAGTTTGTTTTTGGTCGAATTAAACTTATCCAATAGAATTAGGACATGTGTTTGGGTAATAATAATAACATCATTTTTACCCTTAATTACCCTATTTACTTTTAACCGTGCTAAATAAAAGTAAAAAGGTACTATTCGCCAAAAATTATTTCCATCTCATTGAACCACATTTTACTTAATGAAATAAACCGTGTCTCTTGTATTTTTTTAAATTCCACTCACAGAAGCGGTAAAATTATGTTTTATGAAAAATTCAGTTTTTTAACTACCACTTAGTGGTTGAACTATTCATCAAAAATTGAAATTTTTCAGAAAAATACCAAAATTTCACCCTAGGATAATTTCGATATTTCGAATCCAAAAATGAAGTCCATTTTGAAAAATAAAATTTATAAATTTTGAAAAAGTGTTTTTTACTATTCATAACGGCTAGTTTTAATAATATTTTATTAGCATATCATTGTTTAGTGAAACTCGGTATTGCGTACGACGCAAGCTATCGAGGAAGGTCTCGATTTCATGTAAACAAAGCCCAGAAAGTGTTGTGTGTAGAAAAATATTCTTTTGATGATTTATATAACATAAAAGTCTCGGGTGTTACATTCTACCCCCCTTAAAATGAATTTCGCCCTCGAAATTCGTCACTTTGTAACAAACAGATGAGGATACCTCTCCCTCATCATATCCTCAAGCTCGCATGTAAATTCTTCTAATTAGTGGTTCCTCCATAAAACATTCACCAATCGTGTGGTCTTGTTTCGTCGGAATTTTTCTCTATGATCCAGAATCTCTATCGGCTGTTCGTCATAAGAAAGATCTTGCTTCAGCGGTACAACTTCTGAGCTGAGTACATGTGAAGGATCAGGTATGTACTTTCTCAGAAGAGATACATGGAACACATCGTGAACCTGAGAAAGATTCGGTGGAAGCACCAATTTGTAAGCTACCTTTCCAAGATGATCCAGTATTTCGAAAGAACCGATATAACTAGGGCTCAACTTCCCCTTCATTCCAAATCTCATGACCCTCTTCCAGGGAGATATTCGTAAGAACACTTTATCACCCACTTCAAACTCTAGGTCTTTTATTCGTTTGTCGGCATAACTTTTCTTTCGACTCTGAGCTGCTCTTATGTGTTGTTGAATAGATTTGACCTTTTCTTCCATTTCATCAACGATATTAGGCCCTAATAGCTTTATTTCCCCAACTTCATCCCACCATGTTTGAGTCCTGCATTTCTTTCCATAGAGAGCTTCATAAGGATCCATCTGAATACTGGAGTAAAAGATATTATTATAAGAAAATTCCACCAAAGGTAGGTGTTGATCCCAACCACCTTTCAAATCCATAGAGCAAGCTCTCAACATATATTCTAGAGTTTGAATTGTTCTCTCAGAATGACTGTCTGTTTGAGGATGATAAGCAGTGCTGAAACTCAACTCTGTATCCAGAGTATGCTGAAGACTTCACCAGAACATTGAGGTAAACCTCGGATCCCGATCAGATATAATAAAAAGTGGTACTCCATGCAATCTCACCACTTCCTTCACATATATCCTGGCAAGCTGATCCAGAGAGAAATCCTCTCTAATAGCGATGAAGTGTGCAGACTTTGTAAGATGATCAACTATGACCCAAATTGCATTATTTCTTTTAGATGTTTTAGGAAGTCCTGTGACAAAGTCCATAGTGATGTTTTCCCATTTCCATTCGGGTATGGGTAATGGTTGTAACATCCCCATAGACTTCTGTCTCTCAGCTTTAACTTGCTGACAAACCAAGCATCGAGAGACAGATTCAGCAACATCTCTTTTTCATTCCATCCCACCAGAAGTATTATTTCAGGTCCCTATACATCTTCATGCTTTCAGGATGAATAGTGAATGAAGAACTATGAGCCTCATCCAGCAGCTCCTTTAATTCCGATATGGGAGGAACACAAACCTGATTCCTGAACTTTATTACCCCATCACAATCAAGGTTTAATTCAGGAACATTTCTCACCTTCTTTTGTAACTCGACATATTCTTTCTATGCCTCTTTAATCATCACATGTATAGATGATTAAACATTCATTTGAGAAAGATAAAATTTTTCCCATTCCATTATAATTACAAGATCCATCCTTTTTAAATCCATAAATATTAGATCTTTTGTGATCCTCATCATGGATAAACTGGCATGGTCTTGTCGACTTAATGCATCTGCCACCTTGTTTGCTTTCCTAGGGTGGTAATGGATTGAGCAGTCATAATCCTTAATCAGCTCCAACCATCTTCTTTGCCACATATTCACCTCTTTTTTTGTGAAAATATACTTTAAACGTTTATGATCAGTATAAATATCACACCTTTCACCATAAAGATAATGCCACCAAATCATTAATTCAAAGAATACCGCAGGTAACTCCAAATCATGAGTTGGGTAATTTTGCTCATGTATTTTCTACTGTCGTGAGGCATAAGCTATCACCATATCATTTTGAATAAGAACACACCCCAAACCCTTCTTGGATGCATCACTGTAGATCACAAAACATTCTCCACTACAAGGCAGTGTGAGCACAGGTGCACTGGATAACCTTCATTTCAACTCCTTGAAATTCTCTTCACATTCTTCTGTCCAAACAAACTTAACTCCTTTCTGAGTCAACATGGTGAGTGGATTAGGTAATCATGAAAAATATTTCCCAAAACGCCGATAATATCCAGCCAAAGCAAGAAAACTTCGGATCTCAATTACTGTTGTTGGTCTCGACCATCTTTCGATAACCTCTGTTTTTGCTAGATCCAAAGATATTCCCTCTTTTGAGATTATGTGACCCAAAAATGCAACTTTTTGAAGTCAAAATTCACACTTGGTAAATTTGGTATAAATCATCTCCTTTCTTAGGGTATTCAATATAATTCTCAAGTGATCTTCATGTTCTTCCTTGCTCTTTGAATAGACAAGAATATCATCTATAAAGACTACCACAAATTGATCAAGATAGTCTCTAAAGAATCTATTCATTTGATCCATGAAGATAACAGGGGAATTAGTAAGACCAAATGGCATCACTATAAATTCATAGTGTCCATACCTTGTACGGAAAGTTGTATTTGGTATATCCTCCCTTTTGACCCTTAATTGATGATACCCTGAACAAAGATCAATCTTGGAAAATTATTGAGCTCCGCGTAGTTGGTCAAATAGGTCATCAATGCGTGGGAGAGGATATTTGTTCTTGATAGTGATCTTGTTAAGTTCTCGATAATCAATGCATAGTCTCATTGATCCATCATTCTTCTTAACAAACAGAACAGGTGCTCTCCAAGGTGACGCACTAGGGTATATGAACCCCTTATCAAGATTCTCTTGGAGTTTCTTCTTCAATTCCTGCAACTCAATTGGTGCCATTCTATAAGGTGTCTTTGAAATAGGCAAAGCATCCGGTACGAGTTCTATTGAAAACACAACTTCACGATTCGGTGGGAGACCCGGTAATTCCTCCAGAAAGACATCATTAAACTCCCGTACAATGGGCATATTCTTAATCGTGAGTTTTTCACCAACTATTTGAGATAAATAACCTTCATTTAGTCGAATCAATACCCATAAAATGGAAGAAATTTACACTATAAGGTTATGTTAATCCTTGCATCAATAGATGATCATAGATTGATCTGGAATATGAAATGTGACATCCCTTCATTGTCAATTGATATGATCTCCATGTAGAGAAAGCCAATCCATGACACGAATCACATCAAATTCCACTATAGGAAGGATCACAAGATTTGCAGGAAGCACTTTCCCACAAACTTCAATCGTAGAATAATTATAAACTTTTGATGCGACTGTTGTTCCATTAGGGGTTGTCACAGCTAACTCAACATCTAACTGTTGAGGTAATACGGTGATATCCTTAGAAAATTCTTTTGAAATAAAGGAGTGGGTGGATCTAGAATCAAATAAAACATTTTCTACTTTAGAGTGGATGGTAAGTGTACCTTTCACCACATCGTTATCGTACTCCACATCGCTGATAGAAATAATATGTTACATTCCTTTGTCATTAGCCTTAAGAGTTTGTTGACGTCGACCATCATCATCAACCCTTGGATTTGGGCATTGATTGGCATAATGCCTCATCTCCTTGCACATGAAACATTGATGTGTAGTAGGTTCATTTTGTGTATCCCTTCCTTTGTTTGCTTCATTAGACATATTCTTCCCATCATTCCGGCATTCAAATTCATGATGACCTTCCTTTCCACATTTGAAAAGTTTACTTGTCCCTTTAAGACAACTCCCTCCATGTTTCTTTCCACACTTTTAACATAAGGGAAATCTCATCTTCTTTTCATTGTGCTCTTTAGATTTTCCTTGGAATTCCATTTTCCTCTTCTTATCAAACCCATATGACTAATGGGTTACTCCAATATCCATCTCGACTTTGAGAGGACATCGAATGATTTCCTCATAGCTATTAAAGTCCCTTATGGCTAACGCCCTTCGAAGACTTGGTTTTAAGCCACTAAAGAATTGATCGATCTTACTCTCAGTTTGGATAATAATACCAGAAGCGTACCTTGAAAGTCTTGTAAAATTTTCTTCATAAGTACCAACAGATTAATCATCCTTTTGATTCAGTTCAAGAAAGTATTTCTCTATCTTTGTTCGGAGAATACGAGGGAAGTACTTATTGAAAAACAAGTTCTTGAACTCCTCCCATTCCATGGACTCAATTTCATCCCTTCTCCCCGTATTCTTAATAATATTCCACCATTGATCAGCATCACCTTCCAAACGATACACTGCTAAGATGACATTATCATGCTTAGAACATTGAAGAACTGAAAATATCTTTTCAGTAGTACTAATCCATTGTTCAGCAACTAATGGATCAGTAGACCCGCTGAATGAAGGTGGACGCTGTCTCATGAAGGATTCAACAGAATTTTGCACCTTCCTTTGCTCGTTTCAAAGTCTTGCATGATTCATAGCTTGAGAATGTTGTGTGAGTATGGCTACAAGATTTTTCATTCCAGCTCCCATAACGTTTGGTTGCTCAGGGGGACAATCATTGCATTTCCCGTCGCATTCCACATTAACACGGTTCCTTCGAGTTCCATCCATTGACTAAAATCAAGAAGAATAGTGTGAGCAACACTAATTATAATAGGAAAACCACATAATCAAGAATAAAATGTCACACTTATGGTCTTATCCATGGTTATTCATGGCCATTTCTGAAACACTAAGATTGTGTTCTATTCTTAGACTTATCCTTAGGGTTCTTACTAAGGCTTTCACATCCTAGTTTCCAAAGGATGACTATACCTTTCCTCTGATACCAAATATAAAGACCCATACTTTAAATACATTTTTTTTACATCAAAAATTGAAGCACACTTATTACAACATATAACAAAACCAGGAAAGGGCCGTATAGCTATAGAGTCTTTAGAAACTGGGAAACATAAACAACGGGTTCATAAAGCATCAACTTTTCCTCCCACTCATTTCATCATATCTAGAGTCTCTTTTTGGCATATCCTTCTTAATAACCTTCTTCCTGACCTGGAGAAATAAAACATATAAAAGGGTGAGCTCAAATGCACAATAAGGGTAAACAAAAGAAATATCAATCACATCATATACTTAAGAACATAACTTTTGGAAATCATAACCTGCAAAAGAGATCGTAATTTCATAACATGGGATAAATCATAGTAGTGAAATGTAATCCCAATAATAATAACTTAAAACATGAAACATTATTTCATACACACATAATCATAGAGAATCATTTCTTATTAGTCAAGACTCATTTCCAAGACTAACTTAGTGGAAAAATTCAATTTCTGAACCGATTTCACTCCTCGTTTTAGTCCTGTTTCACTGAGCCAGTTTAACCTACCATTCCAGCCATATCTATCTCATGAGATATAAAATCATTACCCAATTCATTTGGGGGAGATATAGGTCCCACCCATCTCATAATGATACCATTCTTATGTGTTCCACAAAATCATAAAACCATACATCATAGCATAACCCATGTAATAAAAATGGGAATCTTAAACATCGTGACATCATAAAACAATTCATATAAGATAAAAGAATTTATAAAAATATAATTCCATCAGAACATAATCAAATCAATGTAATAATAGGGATAAAAATAGAACCCTTTATTATCTTACATGGAAAATAATTTTGATTAAACACTTGAACTCCATTATTGAGGAAAATATCATTTCTTCTTCAAAAACACTTTTCCTTTCTTAACATGTCGTACAATTATAAACTAAAAGAAGTTGATTAAAAATAAACATGAAAACTTGTAAAGGAAGCTTCTTTGATATAATGTTTTAAAAATCTATTCATTCTGTATAAGTTAAAAAAAACATTCTTCGTAATTTTGTCGGAAAAGTCAAAAAGTACCTCGTACAAAAAACGACAAAAGATTCCTTTCATATCCTTGAGTAAAAACACACCTAAGGGTAAAATTTGATTTAAACAAATGTAGGTGGATGTAGGAAAAATGGATGTGTATGATAAAATACCACCCAGTAAATGCCAAAGTATAAACAATCTTAGATTAAAATTAGATTGTTATATTTCCCTTACCTTAGGTCTGATTTTCCTTGTAAGTGTCTGAACCTCCTGTATAATGATTTAAATAATGTTATTGACTTATTCCAGAATCTTAATTATTTTTATGATATCATATATTTTCATATTATTAGCTTCTTATTAGTAATATTTCATTACAACTTGTTATTCGGGTGTTTATTACTTTCTGTTCTTATGTGTGTTTTGTCGAATAAATTCTTATTATTCTCTTTAGGTTATAGATACCTAATTTCTAGATTGTTATTAGTGTAATATATATCATAATAATTCATTCAAATCATTTATATAATAATTATGCAATGAAGATCATGTAGAACGAGTCGCATCACATCGTGGAGACGGTATTCCATACGTACGCACGAGTGATGATATCGTTCCCATGATCATGGAATTGTATTGGAGTGTATGTATACTATTTCAGAATCCATATAACTTTACAATAATCATATATAGTCATTATTTACACCATTATACCCATCGAAGTATGGTGGTGGTGGAAAGTAGATTACACAATGGCGTGGAGACGGTATTCCGTACGTACGCACGCGCGGTGATTTCATTTTCCGTAGGACGGATAGATGGTGAAATAGGGTTGTTTCATACTTATAATAACATATCAGTATATGAGTGGTACTTATTTTATTACTTCATAATGAAACAACTAAATAGGAAGAAGTGGAAGATTAAATAAAGATGAAAGAATCGGTAACGGACATTACCTCTTTTTTGAAGTGCTTCTTTGAGACCACCATTTAGGGCACTAAAATTGGTCTTTGAAGAAGACCAGGACCTCTAGGATGTCTCTAGGTAAGTGAAGAGGAGAATGTGGCAGGGGTTGGCCGAGATTGAAGGCTCAAAGTGGTGTGAGGAAGAGAGGGAGGAGGTGCCCCTTTTATAAGGGAGGAGAGGGGCACCTTTGGAATAACTAAAAATATTATTTTATTATAAAGCCAAATTAAGTTTTAAATATCTTCAAATTGATTTATTTCTAAGCTAAGGTGGGGATGGGTCGAAATACTCTAATCCAATAGAATTTAGACAAGTTTAGGTTCCTATTTTCACCTTATCATTTAGATTTAACATTAAGTTAAATAATCTTACTTTTACCGTGTCTTCTTGACTTCTTACACTATAAGGTTAATAAACGTACTATAACAATCCAAAAAAAACCCATGTTTTTTATTATTAATATATATAACCTTATCTAAGTCATTTTTCCGAACCTTAGATTTTTAAGAATAAAATCACAATTAATAATATAATATTTGTTTTAAAAACTATTTTATATCATTTTTGACACTATTTAGTAATTGATTTTTGTGAAAATCATAACAGATTGATTAGTTCAAAGAAAGTTAATTAAATCAATAATAACATGTCATATTAACTTATAAAATTAGTGTAATTCATAAAAAGTCACAAATTACATTTATTTAGGTATTTATAACATCAATTATGTCAATATTTCATTAATAAAATAATTACTGCATCATCTTTGTGTCATAAATAAATTATATTATTTAATGTCTAAAATTAAAAATAAAATACCATTATGTAGGAAATCTTTTTATATTTATAATGAATATTTATAGTGAAATTTATCTTATATATATCCTTATATTAAAATTTATTTACTTATTAAACTTTGATTTAAACTATTTTAACCCTTCTTTAAATAAATTAATAATAAATATCCTAATCTAATCCAAGTGGACCTAAATGGTCATATTTTATTCCTAAGTTTTTTTTGGTCGAATTAAACTTATCCAATAGAATTAGGACATGTGTTAGGGTAATAATAATATCATTTTTACCCTTAATTACCCTATTTACTTTTAACCGTGGTAAATAAAACTAAAAAGTTACTATTCACCAAAAATTACTTTCATCTCATTGAACAACATTTTACTTACTGACATCAATCGTGTCTCTCGGATTTTTGAAATTCCACTCACAGAAGCGGTAAAATTATGTTTTATGAAAAAATCAGTTTTTTAACTACCACTTAGTGGTTTCACTATTCATCAAAAAATTGAAAGTTATCAGAAAAATACCAAAATTTCACCCTAGGATAATTTCAATATTCCGAATCCAAAAATGAAGTCCATTTTGAAAAATAAAATTTATAAAACTTCAAAAAGTGGTTATTACTATTCATAAGGGCTAGTTTTAATAATATTTTATTAGCATATCATTGTTTAGTGAAACTCGGTATTGCGTACCACGCAAGCTATCGAGGAAGGTCGCGATTTCGTGTAAAGCAATCCAACCAAGTGTTGTGTGTAGAAAAAGATTCCTTTGATTATTATATAACATAAAAGTCTCGGGTGTTACACATTATCTCAATAGATAGTGTAGTAGTGGACACTACCAAGGTGGACGTAGTACTGGCATGGGAGCAACCCCGGAGTGTGATGGAGGTGCGGAGTTTCTTTGGGTTGGCAGGCTACTATCAGAGATTCATTCTTGATTTCTCAAGGATTTCAGCACCCATGATATCTTGGACCCGAAAAGGGCAGCCTTTCGTGTGGACCGAGAGATGCCAACAAGCTTTCCAGTTGTTGAGACAGAGTCTGACGAGTGCCCCGATCTTGAGATTACCAGAGGAGGGTGTCGAGTATGTGGTGTTTTGTGACCTATCAGGAACCAGGATTGATTGTTTCCTAATGCAGAGGCAAGAGGTGATTTCCTATGGCTTACTTTAGTTGAGGCGACACGAGAAGAACTAAGCAACCCAGGATCTTGAGTTCACCGCGGTGGTCTTCGCATTGTAGATGTGGCAGAACTACCTGATGGAGAGTGGTTTACCGTCTACTCTGATCATAAGAGTCTCATATATATATTTTCTTCGAAGGATATCAATTTGAGACAAAGACGATGGCTTGAGTTTCCCTAGGATTAGGACTTTGAGATCGTTTACACACCTGGGAAGTGGAATGTTGTGGAAGATGCTCTTAGGAGGAAATCCAGTTCACAGTTTCTAGTTGAGGCAACAAGATATTTGTCCTCCTTATAGTTATCCTTCTTGGATAGAGATGAGGGATCTTTCCTCCAGTCAATGGTTGTTACCCCTTCAGTCTTATAGTGAGTCATGGAAGCACAACGAATGGATACTAGGTGTGAGACTCTACATGCTCTGATATCCACAGGTGTTGCGGCTGATGGATATTCAGAAGTTAGGGAGCATGTTGTTTTTTTCAGAGGGAGTACGTTAGTAACAGTGATGTTGCAGGAGGAGGTTCTGAGGGAGTACCATACATCTCCTTTAGCGGTGCATCTAGGTGTGTAATGGATGAACCATGACCTCCGACGTCAGTTCTGGTGGCTAGGAATGAAGAAGAGTGTGGCGGAGTTTGTTTCTTAGTGCCTTACTTGTCAGCAAGTCAAGGCTGAGCACCAGATGCCAGTAGGTTTGAATCATCCCCTTGCGGTGACAGAGTGGATGTGAGATGGGATATCCATGGACATCATGATGGGTTTACGATGTACGTCTAGGGGACATGATGCCATCTGTGTGATTGTTGATCAACTCACCTCATCGGCCCACTTCCTAGAGATACAAGAGCAGAGTTCAGTAGAGAACGTGGGATGCCACTACGTTCAGGAGATAGTTCGACTTCATGGAGTGCCATCCAATATCATCTCAGATCATGATCTCGTTTCACATCCCAGTTGTGGAAGGGATTGTAGGAATCTTATGGGACTCAGTTATGCTTGAGCACAACATTTCATCCCCAGACTGATGGTAAGACAGAGCGGACCATCAAGGTCCAGAAGGATATGCTACGGGCTTGCATACTTGACATCAGTCGTAGCTGGGAGGATCACCTACCACTGGTGGAATTTTCTTATCACAACAGTTACCATTCCACTATTGGTATGGAATAATTCAAGGCTCTGTACGGGAGACCTTGTAGGTCACCACCTTGCTATACTAACCCAGGAGAGTCAGCACTCATGGGCCCAGAGATGGTGCAAGCTACTACGGAGAACATGCAGTTCATCCAGGAGATGATGAAGAATTAACAGAGTCGGAAAAAGTCTTACACCGACAGGAGGCGGAGGCCCATTGAGTTTGAGGAGGGAGACCATGAGTTCCTTTGGGTCTCACCTTGACGGGTATTGTGGAGGTTTGGCCGAGGCAACAAGCTATATCTAAGGTTCATCGGCCCTTTCTAAATTCTGAGTATAGTTGGCGAGGTGGCGTATCGCTTGGCTCTACCTCCTCAGATGGACTGAGTATAGAACGTTTTCCATGTGTCGAAGCTACATAGGTGCGTGCATGATCAATCGCACGTTATCGACTTGGGTGAGCTGGACATCGATGATGGAGAAACCATTGCTGAGTACCCCTTGGAGATTGGGGATCAGCAGGAGATGATCCTTCGTGGGAGAGCTATTCCCTTGGTGTGTGTTCTGTGGCAGCACGTGAATCTCCAAGAGAGCACGTGGGAGTGGGAGGATCAGATTCGTTAGCAGTACCCACATCATTTTGAGTAGCCTTTGTTTTGGCTTTTCGGGGACGTAAAATCCCTAAATTGGGTGTGATTTAATATCTCAGATTTTTCCATGCTTTATTTTTAATAATATGTGGGAATTATTTCAATACCAGTCTTCAAGGCGGCCTGATGTTCCGAGGCCCAGTGAGCCTGAAAAAAATGTTTTAATTTAATTAAATAATTAAATAGCATGTGCATGAGGTTTTCCTGAAAAAGTGGTATATCTCCAGAATGGGTGCTCGGATCAGAAATCTGAAGGGCATCGCTGCGTTCATAAAAACGATTTTACCTTAGGAGAGGCCTAACATCGGCCGATGTATTTGGGTGATGAAATACTGTTTTTGGACGTAAGAGTAATAAAATATTTAAATAAAAATATTTTATTCTGTAGCGAAATAATTTAAATCTACTGCAACAAATATCTCTTAACATTTTTAAATAATGGCCCGCGCAGGGGACCAGGGTTACAAACCTCATAACCCTGAAACCCTTGGTGGCTCTGGAGGCTCTGGATAAAACCACCCGACGTGGCGATGGCGTTCCTGATGATTTTCGCTGGAGACGAAGACACGACGACCATATCTTTTCAATAGAATTTTGATGATCTAGGTAGGATGATTGTTTGATGATTTATTTTCCTCGTTCTTGATTCCTATTATGAACTCGGACTAATCCACAAATATATTAGCCCACAGATCTGTCATTTTGCGAGATGGACTATTTGCGAGAATCATGGGGATTTGACTCTTGAAATTAATTTGGTTTTCAATCAACCTTCTAACGGTGACCAACAATGATCGAAATGAATATCGATCGAGGTTCGTCCCTCTCGATTGTTGTGTTTTTCTCTCCCAACTCCTACGCATTCTTGGAAGAAATCAATCGTTGCACATTAGTTTGTTGGAAAAATGATCTGAAATCAATGATCCAACATTGAGATGACCTAGAGGATGTGCGACGGTGACGGTGGAGTAATAATCAACATGTTTCGGAATTTTTCATTCTTCGAGCGTTTTGGTGTGGGCGGATCGGGATGCTCTATTATATCAAATCTGAATCCCAAAACTGACGGAATCAGTTTCGTAGGGGTAGGATGACCCCAAATCTGGAGTTTCATGACGATCTGACAGTTGGATCATGAACCAGATATTTGGCCGAGGCGCACGGTGGAAGACATCGATTCTGGAAAAATCCCAACTACACGGCGTGTAGTATGGGATACGTTGTGTGTGTTCGTCGGCCGATTAACTGGCGTGTATGCTGAGGGTACATGGACACGGGTTGGGTACATGGCCAAGGACATAGTGTGTATACCCCTCCCCATCTAGATACATAGGATACCCCATGTGTTGGTACACGGGCAGGCGACACTGACAGAGACCATGTATGGGTACATGACCAGCGTACACAGAGTGAGCCCCAAGTTCTCAGACACAGCATGTGATTTCTTCTACACGACATGTAGTTACTTATTATATGATAAGCCAAATGAAACGGTCCATTTACACGGGCAGTACCCTGAGTCAAGGAATACGGCGTGTGATTCTTCTACATGCCATTTAGTTGGGTTTTACACAGCTTGAACGGATGACACGTGTCGTTTACATGGGTAGTAGTCGGGGTCAAGGAACACATCGTGTAACCAGACTAAATTCCGTTTAACCAATTCTTCATGGCTTGTGCTGGTTGCCTTCTATGACTTGGACTTTTTTCCTTAGGGTTCATCCCCTTGGTCTTTCTCTTTAAGGTTTCCAGTATAATTTCCTATATACAGGAGTATGTTCCCTTCAGCATGACCTCCAAAATAGATTTTTTGGAATCCCATCAGTGAGACTTGGAGCCGGATCCTCTATTCATTCCTGGAACCCTAGGTAGAGTTCTTGGTATCGACCTGACCAACATTACCCATGCACTGATCCTCTTCTTAGAAGATTAGCTCAGACTGAGTTGTCAGAATCACCCCATGACATGGTTGTGATCCTCATCTTAGCATCATGTTCTCAAAGTACTTGTCGAGTGTGTTCTCCCGAAACGATTACTTTGTATCTCTCTCTTCATACCTCGGTTTGTGTTCTCCTTATTACGTGCCTAGTATAATCATCGAGCTAGATCTTAGTGGTCATTTCGCAGGAGTCGTTGCGTGTGAGTGTATCTAGATGTTATTGTTAATATGTTATGTGAACATAAACTCTGTAGAGATGACCGTATCATTCATTTGTCGTATTTTCCCTTGTTGTATTCCTTTCTGGTTTTGGAGTGTCCTACTGGGTATTGTTATACTCACCCCTGCACCGGCTTTACCCGCGTGTGTCGTGTCTTGTGTAGACGAGTGAGCATTTGACAGGATTCTTGGTGGACCAGGACCGAATGGTACTCAGTGAGATCAGACAGGCTGAGGTGTGTTCCTACATCTACAGACTACAGTCCCAACACCTTTCTTTACAAGTTGGACTTTTTTATGGACTCTGCTTTTGTGGGCTTGTAATTTTGGCCCAGAGTTTTACTTTCTTGTACTTTACTTTCTTGTCGTACTATGTTGGTTGGGTTTTAGTGTTTGCATGAATCTTTTCCTTTTATCATTTTTTACTTTTCAGCTTTGTGGGCTTGGAGATGTGTGTGCATTTGTATAGGTTAATAGGAAATTCCTCTCATGTTAGTAGCATGCCTGATCAGTGGTAGTCACCAGCCCCTGGCCTATTGGAGGTGGTCTTGGGGAGTTGAATCTCGGGCCCCATTTGGATGGGTTGTAACATACAATATTTTTCTATTCGATATATTTCAAAAATTAATGAACTCTATTATCTGAATATTACATAAATAACTAATCCTCAAAATAATTTTATTCTAAATTGTTATTGTTATCATTAAAGTTTTTCACACAAAATAGAAATTCATTATTAACCAAATATAATTTTAATTAAAATATATACTAAAAAATGATTTTATTCCCAATAATTTCATGTTAAATAACATTAATGATTATAAAAATCCCATCACACAAATCCAAAAAATGGGTAAGTATTCATTTAAAATTATGATCAATCCTAGACATACAATCCCAAAACACATTATAATTATCCCTACATCAGAAAGATGTCTTGTTTTATCAATCCATGTATCATATTCTTCCATTAAAAATTACCTTATCTCTAAATAAAATTTCGTGGTTATATATACCATTCAATTTGTACATTAAAAAATTTATTGAAAAACTATAGAGGTGAAATCCATAGATGAATCTTGTTTACTCTAACCAAAATATAAATGATAAATATAATCTACCACAATAATAGTTAAAATCATTCTTTTAAAAAATAATTATATCATTGGTATTTATTTTTTCTAGGGTGTATCCTTTAGTTTGGCCATTGAAATCGATAATTCCCACATTCCCCACATATTATACATTGAATTCCTTATAATTTTTTTTACATTTTTTCATTAATTTTCACAAAGAAAACATATTCCCCTTAATTTGAGATAATAATCTATATTTCTATACAAACATTCATGATAAAAATAAAATGTAAATTTTTAACCTAAATGACCATTTCACCTTGAACGTCCATAAATGTCACTTTTCCTTACACATTATGCATCCTAAATATCAGCAAAGATTTATTTTTTAATCAAATATCAAAATATGGTATTACGAATAATAATAATATTTTTATCTTGAGGAATCATCATATTTGATTTCCCATAATCACAAAATTTTCTATCACATTATGCTTTAACATGATTCCCCTATTTCAATCCATTTACTAAAAAATAAGCACTGAAATATATTACGTAGATTGATATATCCAATAATGAAGAAATATTATTCAATGGATTTATGAATCATGTCATATTCAACACAATATATGAGTCGTTAAGTTTATCCTTGGTCATTCAGGGGAATTATCAAATATATAGGATGTTATCTTACACTTATAATTATCCATATGGTAGTTATTAATGTTTTCTCATCCAAGGTTCCAATGGTGTACTAAACCATGAATTCATTCCAACTATATAAACCAATAATTTCCATACATAGTTAATACATATTAATATATATTAGTGATTCCAAAAAAATATTCCACACTAGAAGCATGCAGATCTACTTATGTAGTGGATTGGACACACCAACAACTCGTTCAAAATTTAAATACATTGTCTATGACTATGTTGTTCGTATCGACACCAATATTGGACTTATCATATATAAATTCATTCTTCAGAACCAATGGAAGGAATAATTATAAAGAATTATCATAGATTATTAGTATGGGTAAACAATGTCCACATCAATAATCAAAAACCAATTAAATTAACATAAGGGTATGATGATTACATTTATACACAACACCCTGCATATCATATATCATAAACCTGACTCATGGAATATTTATTGGTAGATAATAATACATGAATCAAAAAAAAATATGATCCATGAGAACATAACATTGGAATAAGTCATGGATTCTAGAATATACAAATTCATAGAAAATATATTGTAGTGGTCCCCGCCACGAAATTCATAACATGTTTTTCTTAGGCTAACCACTTCTGTACATTCATCGGGAATGGGATGGACACTCATGTTATATCTTCAGGGATTGGAATCATCACTCATTTATACTTTTATCTCATACAACATTAATATCTACACAATGCATTAGTGGGGTATAGTGGTCCAACACACCACATATTTTAAATCATATGTATATGTTAGAAATGGTTATTAAGATATAATTATATTCGAAAACCTGAAAAATATGTTTCATAATCATTAAATTCAAGTACAACAGATGGAATATAAATTGGATTCATATAAATCATCCAATTATTAGCATAAACATCTAGAGATAGTGTAATGATTGTATCCTTGGAACATATTACTTTACAATTATAATGATCGTCAATGGTTTTTGTTTTTTTTTTGAATCTTAATATAATAAAAATATTATTAATAACATGCATAACGAAAAATGAACATTCAATTTTGGAAATCACTTATTTAAAAAACTATAGACATATAAAGAATAAAATTTCCTTTCATAATGACCAATGAAACTCCTAATATACGATTCAATTAAAATATTAGTCATGTCTATGGAAAAAATCCCTTATCACAATATAAGTTAAAATATATTCCTTTGACACTTTTTTTAATAGATTAAATGTTAATTTTTTTAAAAATGGAAATTATAATTTTTCAAAGCATTCTGTATAAAGAAAAACAAGAGTATAATTGTCTATATAAATCATTAGATAATATTAAAAACATTTTTTATAAATAATTGATATGAAATATTAATATTTTTTAATAGGAAATTTAAATTAAAAAATCATGAATATTGATGATATTTTTAATGAATACCCTTAAGACATTTATCTTTTGAATGGTACCACACTTGAATTAAAATACCATATAAAAATATTTATATTCCATAATTACATTATAGGATTCATAAAATACATTAAAATGAAATATATACTCAACAAAAAAATAATCAACTTTTTATATGGCATATGTCTCTTAAAAATAAATGTGAGACTGAACTCCCATACCTCACGTTCACCATTAAAATGACTCTAACCTCTTGTATAATAAAATATAATTTATTATAACTATCTAAAATATTTAGTTTCACACTTTTAATATCATATATGTTAACTTATTTAACATTTAAACCCCCATTTCTATCAATAATTCATTTTTCAAATTTTTATTTTTGGGTGTTAACTGTTTGGATTATCATGAATTTTCCAGTTCAATATTTCTGGTCCATGATTATTTATAATGATTCCATAATCTATTAAATTTTAATCATGGTTTAAATATCATGTATATATATATTAATAATATTTTTTTAATTAATTCATATTATTAAGTCATTGAAAAAGGTGTCATGTTGTTCATGGAGACTGTAGGTCATACAAACACATGAATTTCATTTCCATTTTTTGAATAATTGAATGAAAGAACGATATATAATTATCAAAATTAAAAAAAAATATTGTATGATTTATATAATATATATTATTCAAATTCATCGTCATTATAATCCAAATAAAATAAAAATGGAAAACGATTCACAAGGCTTCATGGATGTGGTAGTCTATATATACACATGAGCGACATTAACATTTCTAAACATATTGGAATATATGAAGGTAGGTATTATATTCTCATGATAGATGTATAATTATTTTTTATATATAATAGATAAATAAAATAAAACCATAACAATTCACATACATATATTATTTTATGAAAAATAAATTGGATATATACATAAATAGATTAAGTCGTACTTACATACAATCGATTCATTCACTTCCCATTTGATGGGAATGTGTTTCGATAGGAGATGATTAATTATCATGGTAAAATTTCATATTATTTTGATTAATAATTTTACATATTTATTGAAATACCATATATTCACAATATGAATAATAAGAAAAAAATTTAAAGAGGTCGGGTAAGATGATTACCTCTTATTAGGAAAATCTCCACTAATTAACAACATAAAACCTCTAGGATATGCGTTGTACCTAAAATAATGACACTAAAAAGTGGGGAGGGATGTAAAAAAGTAATTTCGTAATATTTGGTGGTAAATAAATTTTTTTCAATATTTACATCCCTATATTTTGGTTTTATCACCTTTTTACCCCCTTTTACTCTTACAAATGAAAGAAGGATTTTGACACTTTCTACGTCAATATAGTTTTGTTATATGGTAAAATAGAACCTAAATAAACAATGGATAATTTCATTTATGAAATTGTATTAATTTTTCCATATCTAAAAATGTCATTAATTTTACATCATTTAATAAAATATTAATTTTATAGACTACTAATAATTGAAATGTTTAGAACTATTCATCACATTGACATTAATATCATTATGAAAATAAGTAAATTTTAAAAAAATATTTTATTATATTCCTCAAATCTATATCTATATATATACTAAATAAGGATTTTTTTCTGACTATGTGGAACCTTTACAATCTTCCGGGTCAACCAAAAAAAAATATTTCATCCATCTAAAACCAAAACTCCCTCGAGAAGTCACTCCGAAATTCGTGATTTAGTCTCTTTGGGTTTTTAATGATCTCTTTTACTCCCTTCTCCAGCTCCCATATGTAACTCCACACTCCTTCCCCCCTTCCCCAATATTCTCTCCATCTGTACCTCTACCACTATTTGATTCTCCTTCAGCTCCTCCGGTCCACCCAATGTTCCCCCAAAATAGCACCTGCTAACTCCCCAATTTTAGGGTTCCCGCTATGAGATCATCCACTACTCCTAGGGTTCCTCCCGTTTCACCTCCGCGGGTTCTCCTACAATTCCTGCTCTCATTTTTCCTCTTCAACAATTCTGACAGTTCTCACTCCCATTTCCCCTTCGATGCCCCTCCTCCTACATCTCCTGTTGTTGTTACCCCTCTGTCACGACTCCTATTATTCCCACTCATGTTTCCCCTCCCATCATCCATATTCTATTATGGTTAATCCTCTCTAAAACCTTAGATACTCTTATGTTTCCCTCTACCCTATACTCCTTTGATGTACTTAAGTAATAAACCCAAAATATTCACTTCATCATGTTCCATAATTCCCTCAAGCTCAAGATTTTCATCCGCATCTACATCTGTTGACTCATTATACTCAATGAACATTCGACCAATGTGATGCTCGGACCACAAATAGTATGATACTGCAATTTCTTTGTAACAATATCCCCTACAAATTGTATTGTTTTCCATTGCATAAAACTTTTTCACATGTTATTAAAATATATTTGTTTTTCTAGTTCACAAATTAGGATATCTATTTCATTTTTTTAACTAGTATCTATTCACCAATTAATTATTTGATGCATGTTTTTTCAAATTAAATATTATTTCTAATTTCTACATTGATTCTACATTACAAGATTATTAAATTGGTGAAAAATGACTTTACATGTATTCTTTGTTTCAGGTATCTATATCACCATATGTTTCTTTTCAATGTATTGGTATCAAATATAATGTAATCTTTTCCCACTATTATTTCTATTTCCATTAATGTAATGGTCAATTTTTGTTGTTGTCTGACATAAATATTTGCTTGATATATTATTCTGCTGCATTTTCTAGGAAATATTTGTTTCAATAACATTTTATTATGTATATTTGTTTCTGTTTTTTGTTATCACTGTTGTTATTTGTAAACATATATTCTCACATAATTATGGTTTGATTCTACATTTAATTTTCATTATAATGGTTCCCAATAAGCATACATTTCTTATTCTATTTAGGTTTTTTTATCAGCATCTCCAATGTTTTAATGTAATAGTAACCTAGTTTAATAGTAATTTCATAACAATGCAATTATTCCAATTTTATTTATTCTTTCATAAATGGTTGAAGTCTCTTTTATTATATATTGTATTAATATTTTAAATCATGATTTTCACAGGGATAAACAGACCACTATTTTGGTCATATATCCAAAACTGAGAATGTCATTTTTTCATTGTCATCAACTTTTTATAAGCATGAACCATGTCGTATATTGTTTCTTACTTCTCCTAATATTATTTTAATCAATTTTTTATAAGTATGCACCATATCGTATATTGTTACTTCTCCTAATATCATTGTCATTAATTTTCTATAAGCATGCACCTTTTAACATTTTTTACATCATTAACTATTGTAAATAATTATTTTACTAAAATTATAAAAAATTAAATTAACTAGATCCTGCTGGATATATAAATATTTTAAATAAATTCATTTCATATACTGACCTTTTTTATTTTTGATGATGAACATAATGGGGTCGTATGATATTGAATTTATAGCGATCTGTGTGATATATTTGAAATCATTTACTGTTGAAAATAATATCATTATTCTTATTTTAAAAAATTAAATTAACTACATCATATTGGATATATAACTATTTCGAATGTCTTCCTTTGATATTTAGAAATTTTTTATTTGGATGGTGAACATAAGAGTAAGGTTATATATTTCATTTCCAAGGCTTTTTCAACAAATCTCTTCCCCCACAGTCTACTATGGGTTCTAAATTGGTTCTCTATTTCAGTTATATCTTCTTAAATTGATGAAATCACTTTTATCAAAAAATAGAATTAATATTTCAAACCATGATTTTCACTGGGATAAACATATCACTATAACGGTCATAGATCCAAAGGTGTAAAAGTCATTTTATCATCGTCATCAGTTTTAGTTACTTTTATTTCCCTTGAGTTTGGAAGAAATATTTTCTTATTTTATTTATTAAAGTGCTATGAAATGACTTAAATCATTTTCTACTGAACTGTTGAAGGTTTGATATGGGGGCCAGGGGTATCAGATAACTGTATGTTATTATGGTAGAGTCTGAACTCAATCTATGCATAATTTATTAGGTGAACATGATTAATTGTGATTTATTCATTATTTTTAAATTAATAATCATTGAACATTATGAATTATAATCTACTTTGTTTTATGCGGTAGTTTTGAGTGGTAATATTCTATTTTTTGTTTCTATTAACCAATAGTACAAAGATTTTTGTTCATCCAAAACAATCTAGGTTGAAGGTATGATCTTTCGGTCAGGGGTATCAAATAAGGGAATTTTATAACTATAATGTATCATGTTTAAACTTAATCTATTATACCTTTTTAAATTTGTGATTGCATCAAGAACAATTTTTAAGGATATGTTTGCTGTGATATTTTTATAATTGTAATTCATGTGAAATATTTATGACCTAAGGCTATGATAGTGGGAATTACCTTAAACTATTTGGGGGATGGTAACTTCTCTTGAGAACAAAGGATAAGCAATTTTATCCTTTTATAATCAACCATGGTAAGTATGAGTAATAATTTTTACACCTATGATGAACTGTCACTTGATGTATTTTATATTTTCCTAATGAACATCTAATATGTTAGACCAGTGGATGAATATGGGAAATGAGACCAATTATGTTTTCCATATCTATATATATACTAATGTTGGAATTTCACCAGCTGACGTGTTACCTCCACTTTCTTCCACGACGCACCTACACATTTGCACCCTTTTCCCTCCTCTATTCCCTACCCCTCCCTTAATCAATTTTCATTCTAGTGGCCCTAGGGTTTCGACATCCAAACATCCAGATACCTTCAATCCTCATCTCTTCACCCACCATCAAAACACTATCTTCGTAGATCGCCCTTTGACTCCCCGTCTCTGGTACTCCAATATCCTTATCTCTATCTCCACCTGCTCCTCAACTGCTGCATGCATCATCACCTTGTCTCCTCTCTATCTCTGTTCACAATAATACATCACCTTGTCTCCGGAACTCCTTCACATCACCTCGACTCCCTATGTCCATTCACCTTCACCACATCCATCTACCAGCTCCTTTGATATTTCGCTAAAAACATACTTTGTTCAAAAAATTTCTCTACTGTCAACCACTAAAGATAACCTTCAAAAACCTCTTCGTGAACCCATTTACCATCACAAACAACATATTAAAAAAATATGACAGATCAACATCTCTGCAATAGGTATTCTCACCTAATTTTATTTAAATTTTAACCCTTATACTTCATTTTGTTTTGAGATATGTGTGTGACAGCTTAATTGGTGATATACCTTATTCCGTTGATGACTACTATCCTTTGTTTTCTCTCTGGTGACCCATAAACTTATCTAAATTTGTTTTAATCTACTGAAAACTAACCACTATCATTTGTTTTCTAATTATTTATTATAAACTAATTTATATTTACCCCTGATGTGTTTTCATCTAAGGTGTTTCATGATTTCTTTTTCTCTGAATTGAAGGATTGAGTTACAGGTATGTTAATAATATTGTAAGTTATCGAGTAGAGGAAATATTAATATAAATTGATTTATTCTGTTTTTTCCTTCATTTATCATCCCATGATCTTATCATGCCTCTCCATTTTTATGAATGGTACAATGAATGTGGGGTGTCTATGCCTTTCTAGACTTCTAGATACTTGTCAGCCCAAAATATTTCAAATAAATAGATGAGAGATATGATAAATAATATTAATAGAGCTCAAACAGTGACGGATGTGCTATGTAGGGGAACTACTAAGGTGATCCTTTTGATGAATGATTGATTTCAATCACTGAAAAAACAACATGTTATGTGTTTCACCTGTTTTAAACTATTTTTCAGATAAGATAATTATATGATTTGAACAATTAAATAAGTTTTTTTTGTATTCTATATGTTCAACAGTTATATTCATGAAAAATTAAAATTTTCTTACAATTTATATGTTCATATATATGAACTGATTTTTAGATCATGTATGATCAATGTCAATGCTTGAAAACCATCCACCTAGGTGAATTGGTTTTACATGATGCTGAATATAAAATCATATTTATGTATTATACATCATAGTTTATGTCACGACCCCCTCCCACCATAGATTCCCCTCCTGAGCTGGCAATGGTGAATGGGAGATAATGACCCCAGATTCCAGCCTCTAGTAGGCCCTGGAGTGGATACTATCACCAAGGGTATGAGTTTTCAAAAATATGGGAGGAATTATCCTTTTTAGTATTTAGTATCGGGAAATTGGATGAGTCAAACACCAAAAGAAAAAAAAACAAGTAAATGAAAATAAACCCAAACCAATCCCACATGCATGTTTAAACAATTCTGAAACAAGTACAAGTATAAGAAAACTCAAAAATACAATACCAAAAGAAACAAGAGTACAACAAACTGCAACAACTACAATTTTCCTGACTAGTAGGGTCCCGCACGGCCCTGGTAGTCCTCCTTGAAACCTGAAAGAAATCAGAGTGTGAAAATACAAGTATACTCAGTAGGGAAAACTAAAGCTCTCGTGCATAGGTGGGGACACATTATAATGTCCCATGAGAGAAATAGAAGAAACCAAAACCTAGCATGGAGTTATATCCACCCAACCTCACCAGCCACAGTCACCAAAAACCCAAAAACAAAAAGTAGTAGTATATAAGAACAAGAGAATTGGGTACCCCACACCATTTTCCCCTACTAGTTAGCTTCTATTCCTAACGGAGAATGTCTTGACACTACCACACTCTTCCTTCCCACACACACCTGGGCCACAAAAGACACACATCCCGCTCATACACACCTGGGCCTCAAAAACATCATATCCCGCCCACAAACACCTGGGCCTCACAAACCACATATCCCACACGCACACACCTGGGCCTCACAAACTACATACCCCACCCACACACACCTGGGCCTCACAAACAACATATCACATCGCCACCCAAACACACCTGGGCCTCATCCCGATGATTATTGTGAATAGTAAACCTGCCCGAGGAGTCTTGGGCTTAGAATCACACCAATCATATCCTACACCAAGATTCTTGGGTGTAAGGTTGCTTTAATCCATCATAGCCTATCGAAACCTACCCGAAGAGTTTTGGGTGTAAGGTCACCTCAAGCCATCACAACCTATGGAAGAAGGAGCAGGAAGGAGCTAGTAACAAAATGGAAGAAAACACTCTCTCCTATAAAATGGGATTGTTTGACAATAGGTTCTCATCATGGGTGGGGTGCGACAAAACACAAAGATATAGATACATATATGTTTACCAAACACACATCCCAACCTATGGCTTCTAAATAGAGAAACTGAGAACGTGCCTCAGCACTGCTACTACGAATCATGAATACATCAAACAAACCAAAACCCATTTAGGTTTTCATGTTTTAGTAGTATTATTTTATTGGTTCCTTAACTACTAGGAAATTATTAAACCAAATAAAGTGTTTCGTAGAACAAAATCCTTCTATCCACAAATCAAGTTCGATATTACACAGGAAACACAAAACCAACCTTTTTATCATCAATCAATCCCCATTTATGTTCTCGTGTTTATTTCATTATCATTCCCCATAGTACATTTATCAAATTTCTACTTTATTTTAACATCACAACTCATTACTACAGCCCGGCTACCACTATAACCACATCTACAGATCCGTATCACAAAACAAGGCTCCTGCCACATCATTTCCCCCTTTAATATCATTTACCGCAGCTCCGCTTCCCATCCTATTCATAAAAACCTAGGATTTACCCCCTTTTTCACACACCATGTAACCAAACTAACACCCACGTTTTCATTATTCCATTTGGTTCCACCGGGGTGATCACATAAGGGTACTTGATATTCATTCAATCAGCTAACTTTATGTGATTAACCAATTTCCATATTCCACAAGTTTCCATCCAATGAAACGGTCTAGAAATATAGGGAAACATTTAATTGTTCAAGAAAAGGCCCCCAACGACTGTGATTTTCATTAGTCATAAGCCTATTGAATTCACAACATAACAAGGATAAAAAATGATAAACATAACGAATTTCCCTATCCCCGTTCTTTAAACGAGTTTTATATTCATTATACTAGTTTATCTATGTCTCTTGAAAGCAAGAGGACACCCATCCCACATGATGCACAAATTAGAGAGATGAAGGTAAAATCACAACCTCAAAGGTTTTTGATGGAAACCACAACGGTCAAAGAACGCTCATGAAACCCGAGTCGATTCTCCGAAACCCCACCATTGATCTCTCCTCCTAGAAAGATCAATACCATGAATCATCATAAACAACATACAAACACTTAGATCTACCCATAAAGGGTGTAGATCTAAGATACCATGGGAAGAGAAGGAGTAGATCTGAGAAGATATAATAATCCAGCAAGAACGATCACATACCATGAGGAACCGACTTTGATTTGCAACGAGAAGCCTCCAGATCGCCTCCAAAATGCTTGGAAGTGGTTTTTCTATCTCTAACGAAGGGTAATCCCAGGTTATGGCTGATTAGGGACTTAAACGAGCAATAGAAAGGATAAACAGTCAAGATCCTAATATTTAGGATCTAAATATTAGTGCCCACACGACCTAGTTGCACGGTTAGAAAACCTGTGTGCTAACCATGAGGTCACCACTGCCTTAGCCACTCAGCTCTCATGGTTTGTCGGCATGGTTTAGAAAAACAGTGTGCCTCCCGTGCGGTCTCTGCTACCATCAAGGCCAGCTACGCACGGCTTGGCCACACAGTTTAACAAAAAGTGCGCCAACTGTGTGAAAGCTACATGGCATCTAGTTATCTTAATAAAAACCACCCAAAGGCTCCTCCATGTCACCTTTATTTCTCGAAACACCTCTATCCCCACATTTTCACAAAGGAATGGACCGGAGTGGTCCGGGCCATTACATCAGATACCTATTAAAACATTCTCAACAAGATACCTCTTAAGAATCTCGTTAAAATATGAATCCAACTAACCACCCTAATCATATGTGTTATGAATTCCTTCTCCTATGTCGATATATTATCCTCTTCAGGCAGTACTGACTTGCCTACACGAGTTTAGTCAGATCCGCATTAATGCGTCTCAATTAAGAATATGGTCTTCCCACTTCCATATATTAGGATTTTTCCAACATAAACTATGCCCAAAACTGTACAACCAACACACTGTCTGAACACATGGCTTTGGGAATTCCCTCTCCCATGTCATGATATTATCCTCTTTAGGCGGCACTATCTCGCCTGCGCGGGTCTAATCGCATCCGCATTAATGTGTCGGAATTAAGGATCAGTTTTTCCCCTCCCCACACATCCGGACATGTTACACACTTCCAGGGAACAAGGAAACGAAACATCTTCCAACCGACAAGACATGTATTCCATAAACTGAAGGTACAATGTATAACAACAAAACAAGCTCAGAAGAACAAAACAAAACACAAGTGAAAACAAATCTGGGTACTGAGCGTGAATCTAAGCCTCCCGCTCCCAAGTGCTCTCCTCGAGGCCGCCATTCCTCCACAAAACATGATCCAAGGCGATGGTTCGTCCACAGAGCACCTTCTCTTCACGATCCTCAATTCAGACTGGTCATTCCTCAATGTTTGCGTCATCCCCCATATCTAACTCTCCCAAGTCGATAACGTGAGAGTCATCGTGTAAGTACCGATGAAGCTGGGATACATGGAAGACTTCAAGAACCTTCTCCAACTGAGGTGGTTGGGCCAACTGATATGCTACCTCGCCGACTCGCCTCAGCACATCGAAAGGTCCAATGAACCTCGGGGAGAGCTTACTCCACTTCCCAAACCTCTGATGCCCCCGTCGAGGGGAAACATTCAAGAACACATGATCTCCCACCTCGAACTCCAAGGGCCTCCTCCGACGATCAACATAATACTTTTGTCGGTCCTGAGCCGCTTTCATCCATTCAAACACAAGCTGAACTTTCTCTGTGGTGCTCTGTACTACCTCTGGCACTAGAGCACCTGTCTCACCAACTTCTTCCCAACTAATAGATAAACGACATGGTCTTCAGCACAAAGCATTAAACGGTGAAATGCAAATAGTAGAGTTGAAGCTGTTGATGTAGGAAAACTCTACTAAAGGAAAGTGTCGCACCCACGATCCTCTGAAATCCAGAATGCATGCTCGCAGCTTGTCCTCCAATGTCTAGATAGTCCACTCTGTCTGCCCATCATTCTGGGGGTGGAAAGTAGTGATAAGGTGTAGCTGGGTTCCAAAAACATGCTTTGACCCCCTCCAGACTCATGAGGTAAACCATGTATACCAATATGAGATGATATTCTTTGGAACTCCATGAAAAAGAACCACCTCGTATCCATACCTCTGTGCTAAGGTACTCACCAGGCCCGACTCCTTAATTGCTAAGAAGTGAGCTGATTTTGTTAGCCGATCCACCACTACCCAGATAGCATCATAACCACCCTGAGATCTCGGTTGTCCTGGGATGAAGTCCATTGGGATGTCATCCCATTTACACTCGGGGACATCTAAAGGATGAAAAAAAACCACTGGGAACATGGTGTTCAGGATTTACGTGCTGACACAATAGGCACTTAGCCACAAACTCCGCCACTTCCCATTTCACCCTAGGAAACCAAACCTGTTCTCTAAAGCCTCGGTACATTTTTGAAACTCCCGGATGCTCTGCCAAGGCTGAACTTTGGAACTCACGAAGAACTCCGTCATGCATTGCCTCCAGAGCAAACAACCTTCAATGGAAAAGGATCCAATGTTGGCTGTCCTCTGACCATCCTTCTGTAGTGTTACCCTAATCAAAACGATCCCGTATTACATCCACCCCAGTGTCTCCCCACTAGGACTCTTCCACCTGCTGCAAAAAGGTGTACTGAACCATCATCTTAAACAAACAACCTCTAACACCCTCTACTCTTGCATCAACGTGAAAAGTATCCAACTCTCCCATCACCTTCCAAGCATCAGCAGATTCCCGAACCACATCCTTATGCGACTTCCTGCTCAGGTCATCAGCCACAACTTTTCCCTTACCTTCAGTGTAAGAGATATCAAAGTCCTAGTCTTGGAGAAACTCATCCCATCTCCACTGTCGTACGTTCAGGTCACTCTAGTAGAAGATATAATGCAAGATCTTGTTATATGAGAAGACCACAAAGCACTCCCCAAAGAGTTAATGTCACCACAACTTTAGTGAAAACACTATTGCTACAAGCTCAAGGTCATGGGTGGTATAGATATGCTCGTGAGGGCACAACTGCCTAGACCCATAACATATCACACCCTTCTTCTGCTTCAGCACGAAACCCAACCCAAGGATAGAAGCATCAAAAAACACCTCATACAACAACACTTCCTCTTGAAACCTGAGTACTGAAGCACTAACCATCTTCTCCTTCAAGTAGTCGAAATCTTTCTGGCACAGCTCGTGACATAGGAAGACCTGGTTCATCCTAGTCAAAGCTGTTAATGGAGCACCAACTCGAGAGAAGTCCCAAACAAACCTCAAATAATAAGCTTCCAACCCTAGGAAACTATGAATGTCTGCCACACTCTTGTGTACATCCCAAGAAAAAACTGCCTCCACCTTTGATGAGTCCACTGATTCTCCATGTTGAGTCACCATGTGCCCGAGGAAGTGTACTTCTTCGGTCAAGAACTTACACTTTGATAATTTCCCATAAAGATGGTGGTGTTGAAGGACTTCCAAGACTTCCCTGAGATGCTGAACGTGCTCCTCCACTGATCTTGAGTATATAAGGATGTATTTGATAAAATAAACGATGTACTGGTCCAGGAACTCTCGGAAGACAATGTTCATAAGTCCCATGAACATAGCGGTTGAATTTGTAACTCAAAACGGCACCACTAAAAACTCAATGTGCCCATACATGCACCTGAAATCCGTCTTCATGATGTCACTGTCCTTTACCCTCAGCTGATGATATCCAGATCATAGATCAATCTTATAAATCAAACATGCTTTCCTCATCTAGTTGAAGGTATCACCTATCCATTGAAGGGGGTAACGGTTCTTGACCGTTACCTGATTCAGCCTTCGGTAGTCTATGCATATCCTGATACCACCATCTGCATAATTCATGAAGAAAACTGGATCACCCCATAGTGACCCGCTGGGTCGAACAAAACCCTTCTCCATCAGATCTTCAATCGGAATCCGAAACTCCCGCAACCCCGAAGGTGCCATATGACAAGGGTCCATCGAAATCGGACGGGCACCATACTGCAAGTCTATCCCGAACTCAACGTCACGTCGGGGGGGGGGGGGGGGGGTAGAGTCACAACATCCTTGGGAAAAACATCGAGGAACTCTCCAAAAACCTCTAGGACATCCAACATCTCTCTATCAGCTGAAACCAGTGATAACTCGCCTAACAAGGAAAGGAGAGGATTCACATGCAGGATACCCACCTGATAGCTCCTCTTTCCATCGGAAACTACACACCTCCCATACACATTGGAGAACACGACTCCTCTTCAGAATTAGTCAACAACGACACTGACAGAAAACAACCAGTCGATGCCTATGATGAAATCGTATTTTTTCATCTGTAGAAAAAGAAGATCCCCACTAGATCGATGCGGTCCCAACATCATCCAACATCCCCAGCAGACACAAGATATGCTACTCTGACCTCCAGCTGGTGTACTTAGCACCAGGGGTATGGAAAGACTCTCTACTTCTAGACCCAAATATTGGGCTAGACCGGGTGCAATGAAGGAGTTCGAATCTCCAAAATCGAACAAAGCTGAAACGAGAGTGCTGAACAAACAAATCATACCTCACACCACCTTTGGTCCTACCGGAGCTTCCAACTCTGCTGCATGCAACAGTCCATTCCCAGCTCCTCTGCCTCTCTGATGTCGACCACCTCCCCGATCACGCCATGTTCGAGGTCCCTGAGGAGCTCCCTGAGGTCGGCCTCATCCTACGAACTCTGCCCTTTGAGGAGTAGGGTTCTGCTGCTGCTGGAAGGGCGTCACCGGCAACTAGTGCTGCTAAGGCGGGCGCTGAACCAGCCCACCTCCACCGTAATTAGATCGGGTCGGGCACCGACTCTGAATGTGCCCGAAACCTCCACAAGAGAAATACTTCGGTCCTGTGCTCGTGAAAAACTGATGAGGAACTGATGATTTGAACTAGAAATGATGGGGCCTTCTCGATACAGGCCTAAATCTGGAAGGTCCTGTCATAGAAGACCTGTTGATGACTACCTTCCCCTTCGATGAACCCGGCTATATCCCCTCTCGTGGTGCACCTCCCTATAAGTTCATCCTCTCTTAAACCTTTTCCTTCTTCTCTACTGCCAATTACATTAGAAGGGTGAAGGGGGAAACAACATACTGGAGCGAAGGATGAAGTGCCTCCTCCAAACGTCTCGCATGAGACTCCTCATCTAGAATTTGATCTGGAGCAAAGCATAAGAGACCTTTGAACATGATCCCAAACTTTCGTGCTGACATACTCCCCTACTAGAGGGAGAGTAACTCCTGCCACTTCTCCACCATGATCATGGAAGAATGGAATTCCTCTCGGAACTCATTCTCAACGTCAGCCCACAGAACCTCTACCTCTGACCTCTACCCAAGGTAGAGCATCCACCACTGACACGCCGCACCTCTCAACTGACTTACTGCTAGGGGAACCCAGTACTCCCACGGTGCATAGATAAAATTAAAAGTGATCCCTAGCTCCTCAAGACACCCCTCTGTCTCTATATCTGAAGTACTACCGTCATACTTCTTGATGTTTTTTCACTGGAATGAACGAAGGGTCTTTTGCCATTGATCATATTCCTCCTCTTGGTAAATCCTCAACTGATCGACCACCTGAATCTATTGGGCCTCAACTTTCTGAGTCACCCTAGGATGACGTCTTGGTGCCATAGTAGTATGGTAAACAAAGTTCTCCTAATCCCAAGTAGAAAGGAAATTACTCAAGGTTTCATTTTATCACTTTATTTAATTTTCATTCCAAGAACACCCAATCAAGTAAAAAAATCATGATGATGCATGTACCTTCCCTTGGGTCTCTACCCTGATATCAATTTAGTCTCACTTGGTCATTGAGTAGGCTCAGATTCCTTTCACCGGATCACGGGGGCCCTAAAATCCCATGTCCTAGACAGTCTTCCCTGGCCTATGTCACGCACCAAGATCACCTAGCACTGTTACCCTTCCATCTCATGTAATCCTCATTTTTCCTAACCCTAGACTCCATCCTATCTCTCAACCATCCACTCTGATACCATTCTGTCACGGCCCCCTCCCACCAAAGATGCCCCTCCTGAGATAGAAATGGTGAAAGGGAGATAATGACCCCCGAGTCCCGCCTCCAATAGGCCCTAGAGTGGTGACTAGCACCAAGGGAATGAGTTTTCACAAATATGGGAGGCATTACCCTTTTTATTATTTGGGATCTGGAAATAGGATGAGTCAAACATCAAAAGAAAAAAGTACAAGTAAATGAAAATAAACCCAAACCAATCCCACATGCATGTTTAAACAATTCTGAAAAAAATACATGTACAAGAAAACTATGAAATATAATACCAAAATAAACAATAGTACACTAAAATGCAACAACTCCAACTGTTTTGACTAGTAGGGTACCGCACGGCCCTGGTAGTCCTCTTGGAAACCTGAAAGAAAACGTAGGGTGATCATACAAGTATACTCGGTAGGGAAACCTAAAGCTCTCATGCATAGGTGGGGAGTCATCCTAATGTCCGGTGAGAACAACAGAAGAATAAAAAACCTAGAAAGGAGTTATATACACCCAACCTCACCAGCCACACTCACCAAAAACACAAAAACATCTGGTAGTAGTATATAAGAACAAGAGTATTGGGTACCCTGCACCATTTTTTCCACTAGTTAGCTGCTCTTCTTAACAGAAAATGTCCTGACAGTACCACACTCTTCCTGCCAGCACACACCTAGTCCTCAAAAGACACACATCCCTCCCGCACACACCTGGGCCTCACAAACCACATATCCCACCTGCACACAGCTGGGCCTCCCAAACAAAATATCCCGCCCGCTCACACCTGGGCCTCATCCCGAAGTTTCTTGGGAATAGTAAACCTTCCTGATGAGTCTTGGGATAATAATCACACCAATCGTAACCTACCCGAAGAGTCTTGGGTGTATGGTTTCCTCAAGACATCACAGCCTGTCAAAACCTACCCAAAGAGTCTTGGGTGTAAGGTCGCCTCAAGCCATCACAGCCTATGGATGAAGGAGCAGGAAGGAGCGAGTAACTAAGGGGAAAAACACCCTCTCCCAAAAAATGGGAGTGTTCGGCACTAGATTCTCAACATGGGTGGGGTGAGACAAAACCCAAATATACAGATACGTATATGTATACCAAACACACAGCCCAACCTATGGCTTCTAAATAGAGAAACTGAGAACGTGCCTTGGCACTGCTACTACGAAGCATGCATACAAAAAAACCCAACCCCATTTAGGTTTTCTTGTTTCAATAGTATTATTTTATTTGTTGCTTAACTACTGGGCAATTATCAAACCAAATCAATCATTTCGAAGAACAAAACCCTTCCAAACACAAATCAAGTTATATAGAACACAAGGAACACAAAACCAACCTTTTTATCATCAATCAATCCCCATTTATTGTTCCCTTGTATAATTAATTATCCTTACCCATAGTAAATTTATCAACATTCCAGTTTATTTTAACATCACAACTCATTACTGCATCCCTGCAGCCACTATAACGACATCTTTATATCCGTATCACAGAACAAGTCTCGCGCAACATCATTGCCCCCTTTAATACCATTTACCGCAGCACCACTGCCCATCCTATTTATAATAACCCAGAATTCCCCCCCTTTTTTACACACCACGTAACCAATCCAACACCCAAAACTTCATTTTTCCATTTGGTTCAACCGGGGTGTTCACACAGGGGTTCTAAATATTCATTTAATCAGCCAACTTTACGTGATTAACCAATTTCCATATTCCACAAGTTTCCATCCAATGAAATGGCCTAGAATGATAGGGAAACATTTAATTTCTCATGAAAAGGCCACAAACGACTTTGCTTTTTGGTATGTATAATCCTATTCAATTCACAACATAACAAGGATAAACAATGATAAACATAATGGCTTTCCCCATCCATGTTCTTTATGCCAGTTATTATCTTCATTAAAATAGTCCAGCTCTGTCTCATGAAATAAATTGGGCACCCATCCCGCATGATGCAAAAATTAGAGAGACGAAGGTAAAATCCCTACCTCAATGGTTTTTGACAGAAACCAAAATGGTCAAAGAAAGATCAAGAAACCCAGGTCGATTCTCCGAAACCCCGCCTTAGATCTCTCCTCCTAGAAAGAGAAAGACCAAGACTCTTCATAAACTACATCCACACACTTAGATCTACCCATAATGGGTGTAGATATGAGATACTGACTGAAGAGATGGGTTAGATCTGAGAAGATCTAAGAATCGTACAAGAACGATCACATACCTTGAGGAACCGTCGTTGATTTGCAAAGAGAAGCCTCCAGATCTCCTTCAAAACTCTTGGGAGAGGTTCTTCTACCTCCAATGAAGGGTAATCCTGAGTTATGGCTGATTAGGGGCTTAAACGAGAAAGATAAAGGCTAAAAGGTAATGATCCTAAGATTTAGGATATAAATATTAGTGCTTGCATGGCCAATTTGCACGGTTAGACAAACATTGCGCTACTGTGCGGTCACCATTTCCGTAGCCAGTCAGATTGCATGGGTTTTCAGCATAGTTTAGACAAACTGTGCGCCTCCTGTGTGGTCTCTACTTCCATTAAGGCCATCAACGCATGGCTTGGCCACACGATTTAACAAACCGTGCACCAAACGTGTGAAAGCTACAAGGCTTCCAGTTTTCATAAAAAAAACACCCAAATGCACGTCCAAGTCACCTTGATTTCCCAAATCACATCTAGCTCCACATTTTCACAAAGGAATAGACCGGAGAGGTCTAGTCTTTTACAGTTTAGTGTATAGTACTTGATAATGCATAAAATGATTCAATCAAATAATTACAGTGTGTCTGTAGATTAAAAATTATTATTGTTTATACTACAACAACTTTTCCAAAAACAATTTTTGTAACCCTAATCTCAGGATTTAAGGCTTGAGTTGCAGGTACATTAATATTCCTCCATCTTATTGAGTAGGGAAAATTTTAATATAAATTGTTTTCTTTAGTTTCTTCTTTCATTTCTTACCCCATTATCATTTCTCACACCTTCAATTTGTTGAATGGTACAATGAATGAGGAGAGGCTATGCCTTTCGGCCCTACTGAATACTTGTATGCCTAGAATTGATCAAATAAATAAATTAGAGAGATGATAAATATTGTGAATACAGATTATCCATAGATCAAATTGTTGTATAGAGGAGATACTAAGGTTCTCCATTCAATGAAAGATTGATTTCAATCACTGAAAAACCATCATGTAAACTGTTTTATATGTTTTAAATTATTTTCCAACTAAGAGAATTATTTCATTTGAACTACGAATTATGTTTTTTGAGATGTATTAGTTCAATAGTTTTTATATACATTTAAAATACAAATATTAAACATTGTATTAGTTCAGATACATTAATCAATTTTTATAACATGTATTAACCATGTTAATGCTTGAAAACAATCCATTTATATGCATTGGTTTTATAGATTTCTGAAAATAGTAACATATTTACGTATTCTACATCATATTTTGGAACTTAATAAATTTTATTATTTCATTACAATACATATGTTTTCCTCAACCGGGAATCATTGGATCAAATGTCTCGCATTATAATCTTCTTTGTAGGCACTGACCATGCATCTCAAAATCCTTCCAATAAAACCTTGTTCTCAGTGTAGTAATATATTTTGAATTGAATCCTTTTTATATTTATCATCCCCTTATGGAATATATTTTTTCACTTACTACAATCCACTAATAGTTTATGTCTGGAAGAATTCATTCTGGTAAGACTATGATTTTATTTAAATTCTTGTAAGACATGAAATCATTTGTTAGTTGATATTGTCTCTTATCTAATTTATCTTCTTTATCTTATTTCCTCCATAGAACTTATTTACATTTCTGGGATGATCATCACTGTGAAAGATACCTCTTTTACACTACTACTGCTAATGTGGACATTTGGAATCACAATAGGTTTGATATGGATACTATTTTTTCCCTGGGGGTAAGGTTATGTTTATATTTTAATGATTTAAAGATAATGAATCCTTTGTCAATTGATATTGTCTCTTATTTAATTTGAGTTCTTTTTTATATTTCCTCTATTGATCTTATTTATGTTTTAGGGATTATAAGAATCACTGGGAAATATAACTCTTTTCCACTATTGCAGATCATGTTGACTTTTGGGATCACAATATGTTTGATTTGGACTCTGTTCATTTTTCTTTCCCTCAGGTGGTACTGAAGATGGTATTTTCATTTAATTTTATAATTTAAATTTATTTAGTCTTACACAATGATAAATTTTCAGTTTAAATTTAAAAATTTCAATATTCCTTCCATAAATTGGTCTGAGCCAGTGCATATATTTGAATAGGGACATCACACTGTCCAGTTTGATCCTTGGGATCCAACTGTCTTCAGAACATCAGGAAGGTAGGCTCATTGATTTTAAACTATTCTATTTCTCCATGCCCCATTTACTGGATGAATAAATTAACATTGGGATTTGTTTTAATGTAATTACACATTTATTTCAATTTATCCTATTGATCCATGTCTATGTTGTTTTAAATCTACATGCATCCTTATATCCAAATGTTTTGGATTAGTTGCATGGACATAGCTAGAAACAGTTAGATGAACAATATGAGGCCCTTGGACCAATCGAGGGATGTGTAGTGAAGGTGAAATATTGGTTCACAGGGGAATGATTGATTTATTAATGGTGAAGAAGTAATGAGAAATACAAGCTATAAATATAGTTGGATTTAATTTATATAATGGAGGGAGATGATTTAATGTGGCCTTTGGAATTTGTGGCATTGGAAATTCATTCCAATGACAAGATACAATTTCTTATTTTGGTTCCACATAGTAAAATCCAAATATATAATATATAGGCTTGAATTTTTAATTGGTATGAAATTCTAAATCCACTCTTAATATCCTTTTCTGCACACTATAATTTTCCAATATTATTTTAATGCTTTTCTATGCAGATTTGTACATGGGTTAGGCCTGGCCTGGTAAGACGTACACATAGCTAGGGCCTGAATGATGCCTGACCCTTTTTCACATGATGATAAGACATGTCATCTACTCAGGTATGTGTTTTTTATCATCATTGACTATTAATTTCATGAATTAATTGGAACTTACAGTACTACATGGTTTTATGACATCTGTATTTTTTATATGATTATAAAATACATTGTATTTATTCTTCTCAATTGTGAACTGTTAAATGAGAGTTTTATGCTTAAATGATTTCAATTTTCAGTATTATTTTCTACTTATTCAGTAATGTTAAATATTTTTATAGAAAAAACTATTGAATTAGTTTGATGTTAAATATTATGTTGTCCAACGAAAGGTTACAATTTCTCGAGACTTTGCGGAAACATCAATCCATACTAATGAACTATATCTTTGTCTGAATGAAAACATAATGGACCAAGATACAAAATTTACTGAATCTTTATGATTAAATTACACAGTAATATAAAAACCTAAATGATTAATTTATTTTTAAATTACCTTTGAAATTTATATTTCCACTATAAACTCAAATTTTAGTAGAGTTTATAAAAACATTTTCTAACCATGATTTTTTCACAAATTTCCTATATTTGATGACTATCCCCTGCACAATATATTTCCCAGTTTTTTATTACTCCCTAATACTAACTCTTATAGGGATTCACAACACTTGGAACCCAACATCCATTATAGGGGCTCCATTGCAACAACTCACACCACTATTGGAATCCATCACCAAATACTACTAAAAACAGATCATGTTATTACGTAAGTCAACCATTTTTTATAGAATCAAAGGGTTTTATCTTGGAATTTGGTAATGTTTTCTTTATTTTAGGAATTTTCTTTTATGTTTCCAATCAAAATGAAATTTATGTAATTTAACAGTCATTATTATTTGGTCTTAAATGAAATATATGTTGCTTCTTATATATGATTACTCCATGATAAGAAAAATTCTATCTCTTTAATATTTAATTTTTTCTACTATTATGTTGATGTCTCAACGTGTTTAAAAACGGTTTCAATTGAATCTCTAACTAACTTGTAATTGTAACATATATTAAATTAATTTTTATTTTTAGCATTTCAATCAATGATTTCCTTTTCAAATTAAGAGTTCATTTATAGCACCGTGCGAATGCACATGCAAGGTACTAGTGTATATTTAAACTATAAAGTTAATCAATCCTACAATGTATATAAAATTATACAATTTTTATATTCATAATTTCATTTATTTTATGTTTCCATTAATTGAATAATTACTACATCATCATTGTATATAGATTTTTACTAATTATTTATTACCTAAAATAAAAATTAATAGTTTATTTTGATGATGATAAATACATTACCATTTAATAAGATATTTATAACAAAATATTTCTATAATAACCCACTTTTATGGGTATTTTTTTAGTATGATTTTAATTTTCTCCATCGGTGTATCATACATGAAACTGTGTGTCGTGTCATATTAATTACTATCCATTCCCATAAATCTATTTTCATTAATATTTAGTTATGTGAAAATATTTTACACATCATGAAACTTTTATGTATTCCTTTCAAACTTTTCAAAGTGATAGGATGGTTTTAGAAACCCTCTATGTTTTGTGTCCTTCAAACACAATACTCAAAAAGTGAATGTAAGAATGATTTTTACATATGAGGATCCTTCAAACACATTCATTGGTTATTAATGTTTCATAACTTTTGAAAAAATATTCTAATAGATATCAAGAATTTTTAATCCCTAGATACTATCTTTTATATTCATAATATTTTCCATCCTTTGGTTGGGGTGAAATAATGACTGAGAAATTATAATGAGAATTATTGGATTTTATCATGTATTCCTAGCTTCCTTGATAGAAGTGATCCTGCAGTGATTCTAATATATGTTCCCCCATTGATTCACTCATTAGTTTCGATCATATAATGGTATTTTTTCCGAAATATTATTATATTGAATGTTGAATTTGAATAATTAATTTTGTATTTTTAACATAATAGATATGGGGTATGTCTCGTGTGAAACACCCTTTTTTTTGTCATTCTAGTGTGATCATGTATCTTGGAGCCCAGTATATTTATACGGGTCTTGAAAATAAAAATGTTATCTTGGATCGATATAGAAAAAGTTTATCCCATGCTGGAGAATTCATCCCATTTAGGTGTGATACATTTATGGTATAATATTGGGATGAACATTATTTCTTTGTAATTTAATTATGTTAATCAGTTTTTTGTGTAGTTTCTCTTTAGGCTTCTTTTCAATGATAGATTCAAAATTACATTTTCATTCACCCATGGATCGATGGTCATTATTTTTTCCTAGAATTTTTGTTGTCTTTGTCATTTTATTTTTTTTAATGGTATGATATGTCTGTTAATCCTTGTAGTAATTTAATAAATTATAATTTATTTATAACTACATATTGGGTTGTGTATTCCTAAGATATGAGCTCATAGTGTTCAATGAAAGTTTGAATGGACACGAAATATGTGTGTACATTCAATGAAAATTTCATATCTTCTTGTTAACCCTTTTTGAGTTATGTGAACTAAAAATTAAATATTTATATTTTTAAATTTATCTTAGTATGTAATAAATTTTTTTCATGTAATAAACTTATAAAAAACCAAATTATGTAGATAAATTGATTTTTTAAACATATATAGACCTCAATTTTGATCACATCAGGCCCATTGGCTTTGATAAATAATTGTTTTTCCACCGAATCGGAGTTCAGAAAATTTAATTCTAGGTAGGGTACAAAAATATTTTATACCCAATGAACTTGAATAAAGTGAATTTTTTTATTTGTATAGATACTTAATTATAATAGTATATAATGAGAGACATAATTGAATATATTTCAAAATGATGAAACAATGGAATTGTTGTAATTGAAATAAAAATTTATAACATGGTATCAGTTGACTATTTCCTTGATTATGTTAACAAGGTATATTTAAAATAGCGTAATATCTTGTTAATGGAAGTTATTTATTAACATAAAATTATGTAGGATATATTTGAAAAAAATAATCGGAAATCATCTTACAATGTTAACTTGATATGTTTTGACTAAATTAACACACAAATCAACATGGTTATTAAAATGATTAAAGAAAAGTGATTGATATAATTATGAATATTATTTAAATCCTGAGACTACAATATATAGATGGCCACATAAATGCTAATTTTAGGTGTTTTCCAATATTAATTATGTTGACCTATTTTCATATATTGTTATCAGTCTTCTAAATTTCATTTTAATTTTTTTATATTTATTATTTATAATTGGTGCACATGAAATAAATGTTACATAACCAATTTGTTATTCCATTTTATGAATACCTATTATTATTTTATCACAAGGACCAGTTGAATTGTTGAAATACAATGGAGTTCTATATTCATTACAAGTTATAAATTGTGGCCTAAATACATTCTATAAGATATCTGAGTTCTAGAAAAATTATTAAGTGATGCTTGAGGTCTAGGAATACAATTCTCTTCAATTCCAAAGCGAGATCAGTATAATTTTTTATGCACAAAGATGAAATTCATGGTTAGAAGATTACTTCAGAAAAGACATGCTTATCTCATCATGTGATATTTGTCATTCATACTAAGAAATATATTACTCAAAATATTTGGTGTTCTATCCAAGAATAGGTGGACCCAACACTTAATAGAGTTATCATCCAATACTTCAAAGATTGTTTGACTGACCTTTTGTGCTATCTTAGAAGTTGGGGGTCAACTATTTTTTTTATGTCATAGATTTATTAATTAATACCAGTTTTATATCTTTATTGCATGGTATTTATTCCTCACACTATTTTTTTATGAAATAATGATATGGACATACTTTGTTTTACTCTCACACATATCAATCTTGAAATTTCACATGAGATATAGGGTATCTAATACATGTATTCTAGAAAATGACATGTTTTTATTCTTTGATAACACATTTAATCATGATTTAATAGTTTTTACTATTTTATTGGATGGAATTATTCTCAAAAAATAATCTACACCATTTTATTATTTTCATTTTATTCATTTTTGTATCTATTACTAGGCCAATGGGTAGTCTTTTCTACAAATCAAGACTATTTTTCAATTTTCCACATTTCGTAATATTATTGTATATTTCAACTATTTTATGTCTATTTTGATTATCTACATACATGGATATTTTTTAGAAATTTAAATATATTTTTTACTCTGATAATAGGTGGTACAGATTCTACATTGTACCATTTTACACCTTCATTGCTAGTCTGCAACCATTGGAATATGGGGAGGCGCTACTGTTTTGATGTGATGAACCAATATTTAAAATGGTTATATAGTTATTCCATGTGCAATTTTTAAAAAAATTTCATAGTATTCATTTTTTATCTTACTATTTTTGGATTTAATAAATTATACATACATGAACGAGTCAGAACTGCGATCGATGTTGGAATGCTATATCAATAACACCTTTTCTAGTAGGAATTTCAGTTGACATGTGGATTTTATTTTTGTTTTCATATTATATTTTATAGTTTTATATGATTTTATCCTTTAGAGATAGGTAAAATGTAATGATTTTTTGAATTATAACATATATATGGCTCTTATCCTGTTAGTGGGAGGCTAGTGAGTTGATTTTATTTCACTCAATATTTTTTAGTGGCAACATATTTCCTATACATAATATCATGCATGTAGTATTTAGATAACATATATGAATTTGAGATTGAAATTTCAATGATGAATTTTGAACAATTTAATAAGTGTCAAAAAAACTCAAATAGATCATTTTCACATATACACATGGAATAATTCAATTTATCTGATCCATCTAGTTTATATATTCATTCAGATGGAAGGTTAGCTGGAACTATAGTTAAATGCATGATGATGAGTACTATGACATAGTCCTTTTTAAGAGATGATATATAGGCCTTAGTATGGTATTTGTGGAACATTGTGTATAAGATTTTGACACCTTATGTGTGTTTATTGTATGGTTTTGGTTCGGTGACCTATTCCTCCAAGGAGTATTCTGATGTCAATGTGCTTAGAGGAGATGGGATCCCAATTTTATGTTGGTTAGTATAGATTTTTAATCCTTCTGTTTGTGAGATCATAAAGACTAGATCGTTGACATTATGATCACAAGTGACATGGGACATGAGAATTATTGATTTCACATTGGTTATGATCCTTTGATATTTCAAAAAATGGACTATGTGGTCAGGAATAACATCATTTAATATAATGGACCTATAAGGATAGGTGGGAGATCTATAAATACATTTTTGGAATCAATCCATAGTAGGTATGTTTTTAGTTTGTTTGGGGTCAATACTTATCAATGATAGTGTAAAATGTTTTGTTGATGAGAACCTTCTGCGTTCGTTCTTAGACACTCAAAGTGTGGTATTGCATAAATAACTAAGGTGTATCATGTTTCTATAGTTTTATAATAATTTAAAAGCATACCTAGAGTGTACGTGCATTCATGTGAATGGAGAAGCGATTGGTGATGTCAAAGCATTTTAAATAACATAACACATTGTAATCTAAGTATGATAACATGATATTCTAGAATGATGTTTTAAGGAAGACAGTCATATAAATAGCCTTAATGAATACAATTATCCTATATTTGAAGAGGAATTCCATGGAAGCATATGAAATATTTAGGCTGGTGGAATAGAAGCAAATGTAAACTATTGGATGGGAATTGGATCTCGATTCATAATACTTAAAAATCCCTGAATTTAGAGTATTGTATTGTGAATTTTCAAAGGAAGGAATTGTACTGATAGTTTTCATATTAGAGCATGTTTTTTATAGGCGATGAAGATACATAATCCCATTTTGGAATTTGGAATATGTGGATAGATAGTGATGGAAATTTTTTAAATAAAGGTCAAAGTGATTAATTATTATTAAAGTTTTATTTATTACATTAGATACGTATTTTTAGTTGGTTTCATTGTCATTGTTTATAATTCCTGTTAATATAAAGATGTTTGATTAGTGTGGTGGGGATAGTGCAACAAAAAAAGAGTTCAATAATTATTATATGATAATCACGAAGAATTATAGAGACTTGGATACCACATAACTCTTAAATTTATTCATCTCGGATATAAAAATTTATTTTTGGGAAAGGAAGCCTAGGACCGTTGAATGCATTTAACATTTACCCATAGTAATAGGTGATGTCACAAATGATAATATTGGTAGTGGAAATGGTTAAAGACAAATAACTATAACCCTTCTTTATAGTTGTAAATTTTTAATATCTAGAAATCATTATGTCAATTATAATAATTTTTTGGCTATAAGCTTGGATATATAAATATATTCTTAATTGGATGAAGAACCTCCTTGAGGTTAATCATGATGAGTGGAGTTAGGAAATATGTAATGTTGGTATACCATAATGGTATATTATATACTGATTAAAATGTATGTGGTGTTATTGTATTATTTGAATTAACTTTGTACAGTCTAGGTTGTGTGTGAAAGTTGTATATTATTAATGTCTTATTTTTTATATTCCATGAAAATAATTGATTTTGGATTTATATTGGATGTTGAACATAGAAAATGAATCAACATTTGGGTATAAATGATCTGTTTAGGTCACCTAGTTTATCATGGGGTGATCTCAATTTTGTGACACGTTTCATATGATAAAACAAGGCTTTTATCATATTTCATGTGGTGATTATAGATTCATGACCTGATTTGTCTCTTGATTTAGCTTTTGAACTAGTTTCACTACAATCTTCAAGGTGTTAATAAATTTTTAGTGTTTCTTTTCATGGGGTGAAGCAATTTATTATATGTTTCTTCACATGATTTAGGGGGTTAAATATGAAATTACAATTAATGACAGTTCAATTTTATTTGTAAATATTTTAAAATATTTGTATGTTACTACCATGGATCAAGAATATTGTTTCGGGTTTGTAAGTGTATTGCAATGATTAATCAATACCATCCAAGGATAGGTTGGTTTATTTGTAGCATGTGTGTGGGAATTGACTACTCATATATTTGGAATTGAATTATATAAAAGAGATTGTAGAAGCACAAGAAAGTGTTCTTTTTGCATTTGACCTTGGTGGGATAAAATCTATATCGAGCAGGTAAATGAACCATGATGGTTGTATATTAACATGAGGACTTGATGGTTGGTAATTTCCTGGGAAGAAAGAAGTCTTGGAATTTTTCTCATTATGTTGGGGATCATAATTTACCATCTATTGTTTTAGATGATGAATATTTTTTTAAATAGACATCTGTGAGGGAAAACAATACAGTGGTTTACTAATAATTGTGATTTTTGGATCATGTTTAGTGAATAATGTGCATCATGTTTAGAGTTTCATAGTGGAAGCTATTTCTTTATTTTGTAATAGAACCCAGAATATTGGTCATGGTTTATATGAAACTTTTTTCAGTCATGTTCATCTAGTAATTTATTCAGAAGGATTATTAGGGACATTATGTTTTATACTATGTATAACATAAGAACATGAATTCATACACATTTTCTTTTATATAATAATTTCACTATAATAATTTCTTTAATGATCCAAAAATTTATCAATGGAAATACCATTTTTATAATTATTCTATATTTTTTATGTCACAGAGAATCACATAGAGGATACAGTATAAAATCTATGAATGTAGAGTTAATGGATTAAGAGGTCTTTCATGATGTTAATTAACCTATAATAGTGTAATAGTAACCTTACCATTGGAATAGTAATATGTATATTATGAATAGTAAATAGGTGAATATAATAGTGAACTCAATAATGTGGATTCTAGATTTAAAATCCTATTTATCCTCTTTTAATTTCTTTTAATGTTATTTTTTTCCCTTAATCTATCATCACACCCCTCATCTATATGGTATGATAACTCAAGTACAATACATATTCTAAAATTTAATTATTCTAATGGAATAATCCATCATTATATCATTACCATCCACTTTTGTAATAAAAAGATAAATATTGTCTTTGATGTGTTGATTTATCAAATTTATGGATGACATGGTTTTTAATTTTCACTTCCTACATCAAGACTACTCATAATACAACTTTTATGGTTCAAGTAGTTTATATTATATGTTTTATTGACTTGTCAATTTTCTACATCAATTTAATATACATAATATTATGTAAAAATAGTACTATTTTTTATGATTAGAAAATTACAAAAATATTCTATATGATTATAACATACCTATAATCTAATGATTTAGCCTCCTCTAAATTAAAAAATTAATTATAACACCATTTAAATATTTAAATTTTCATTAATAACATATATATTCAATATTTAAATCACATTATCAGTTTACCTGATTTTCCATTTATGTGTACATGTGACCGATCATGTAAACAAAAGAAATGAATGCTTCCAAATGAAGAAATAGTATCTTATGACTCATCAAAATGGCCATAAATAAATTTAATAATATTATATTAAAAAATATATATATAATATTTTTTGAATTTATTATATAGTTAATTTATTTAATTTTATTATTAGGAAATTATGTACATGTACATAACAATTGTCAACATAAGTTAATAGTTTCTAACTAAACCTTAATTTTCCATCCACTTTACACTTTATATCTCATTATCCAAATGTAATGCTTCTTTATTTTTGTGTAATTATTATAAATTATGTTCATATTTTCCAAAATACTGTATCTAGATCAGATAATCCTTTTTCATAGGAAAATACATATTTTAAAATGTTCCTTTTTCATTGCTTCTCGATAATAAAGAATTATTAATTTGGAAATCGTACTTCATACCCATTTTCATGGGAACTAAATAATCTATTTTATGCCACCATTTTTATCAAATCACTAATTTTATCATGAAAAAATATCATTGTTTAGTTCTTTTTGTATATGAATATTTAACCATTTTTATCTCTAAATTCTCTTTAACATTTTCACTAAACAGCAATACAATTTTTCATTTTAAAATAATCATTATCCCACTTTTTATATGTTGTCACTTCAGTTTGAAATTAGTTATCTTGATCAATGCGTATTTTACGATTTGAATTTCCATGTATGATTTAAATCCATTATTTTATAGAATACTTTCTGTGAATCACATCTGTTGTGACTTATGAAATTATTATGATCCTTAATTCATTATTTTGATAACCCTTATGCTTGATTCATCAGGTGGATCTTATATGCATGAACTTGTTATGGTGGGTGAAAAAATATAGAACTCAAATTCATTGGGTATTGTTTATTCTCATGATACATTATATTGGTAAATAGAGTGAATCTAATTCTTTTATGGGTCTTCTTCCACCATATCTTGGTAGCTACCCTTGAATCATGATTATCCTATGTTATATGAAGTTTTTATAGAACAATGATGTCACTATTATATGTTCCCCTTGTTATACATTTTATTCCTCCTTTCGTTTATTCATGTTTCGTGACTTTTTATTATCATGTTATTCTTTCAAACCCACGTTCTTTGTTTATTCCAATTATTATTACCTTAATGGTTTTTTAGCCCATCCCTTTTGTCTATATATCAAGTAGGTTACTCTAGGCCTATGTAAGAGATCAATAGATGTTAGGGTATCATTATAGAGATTAAAAAAATGCATTTTTGTTTATAATTGTGTGTTCATAAATTATATAACAAATAATTCAAATACACTAGACATTACAATCCATGGTTTTCTTTTATTCTAAATTATTCTTAATATCATTTAATAATATGTTTTAAAGGACACTGTCTATAGAGATGGAATCAACGAATTGTCATCTTTTTATTGATATTAGGACTACAGAAATTTAGTATGAGCACTAAGGGTATTCATATCACCATGGATAACCTAAATTGAAATATATGGAATCACATGTTAGGATATACTTTTCATTTAATGGTTTATCCTTATATGTTCTATGTTTTATTTTTAGGTGATTATTATCTATGTATTCAACACCCATAATTGTACATTGTTTTTTGTAGTTAATTTATTGAAATATAAATGCTCATGAAAATAATCAATGTGATAGACAATGCGTTGATTACCCTAATGAAATGCTAAATATGATGGTAAAATGTGGTCATAATATCATGATAATACAATCTCATATTGATCATGTTATGAATAATTATTTTATTTATGTGGAATTCCCTCCAAATATTATTAATGAGAAAGTTGTAGTTGAATCCTTTATAAATAAAAATAATCCCATGTTTAGTGGATCTTCGGATCCCATCATAAAATAAGAACAATTTCACTCCATTAAGAATATATTCTATATCCTCTATTGGTATGAAGAGGAGAAAGTTATGTTGGTAGTTTATATTTTATATGAGGAAGCTAATCAGTGGTCGACACTGATAAAGAGAAATAAGAAAAAGGCTGAAATTGATTTCATGTAATGGAATGAATCAAAGAAAATATTTTTCAGTGAATTATTTCCCTAAATGATCCATATTATGATCAAAATAATGTTGCATGGACTGAAGTAAAAGGATGGTGAATGTTTTCGAGAATACGAGGAAAACATCAAAATGCATGAATGATATGCCTCTGGAATTTACATTAACACTTAATATAAGGTGGATAAATTTTTTAGTAGACTAAGATGATTCTATGAAAATAATTTAAGATTCAATTTCCTAACATCTATGAGGATATTTTATATTTTTCCCTTATGGTGGAAATTTTATTTGAATGCTCTTTGTGGTATCATGGTGACATGGTAAAAAATTTGAATATGGAGTTCTTTATGATTGGATAAATATAAAAATTTAATTGTAGAAATAATACCTAACTTCCCACAAGAGAAGTTTGTTGGAATAAGAATCCTATAAAATTAATAAATTAAACAATGATATAAAACAACTGTTGAAAATAAGTTCATTTAGAAAATTTCTTCCAAAGGGATATGATAAAGCCCACTAATGCGGAAAAAGAATGGATGTTTTAGATCAACCGTAATTTTATAGAGTACTGTTTCATGTATAAGGAACATGGGAATCAATAGATCCATTTCCCTTTTAAATGTTATGTCGGAGGCAATCAACAACAACAACATCCATGGTAGAAAGTAAGGGAATATACAATAACAACCTATTAGGTGTATCATGACAATGATGTGGTGATAGATATAGTAGTTATTCATTCAAGAATATTGAATGCACTATTTGATTCTATTCACATGCATTTCTTAAAATCAAGCAACATTAGTAGAATTATTTAATCATAATTTCAAAATTTAGAGGTTTAGTTATCTTTTAGAATAGTAAATGGAAAAATTATTTAACCCAAGGTTTATAACTCCTCTTAGAATATTTTTTGTGGACTGATCCCCCCACAAAATATTTTCATACTCCTTTTGGTAGAGTTTGATGCTATATTATTCATGGATTGACTCTCTTTTTATAAACCCAACATCAACTGAAGGGAAAGGTAATTAAGTCCTCACAACCAGAGGAATCCTCTAAATCTGTACAAGTTTCTCGAAGAAGCCGATTATCCTCAAAAACATTATCTCATGTGTGGATTTTTTATCCATATGAGAATTTATATCTAGATCAAATGATTGATATAGAGGATAGAATAATTCTAGATGACATCACCATTGTGAGGGATTACACAAATTTTTTACCAAAATAGTTCCATAGTCTTCCTTCTGATCAGGAATTTGAGTTCTCAAATGATCATATTCATAGATATTTGTATATATCAAATAAACCTTATTGAATCGAAAAAATAGATCTATAATAAGTAAAAAATATGTTATATTAGAATATAGACAGGGGTTTTTTTTCCCAAGTGCTTCACAAGGGGGTGCACCGATCATCCCTTTCATGAAGGATAATGGATTAAGTATCCTCTGAATTGATTATTCTAATCTCAATAAAATCATGATAAAGAAAAACTATCCCTTTGCATGGATAGAGGACATGAACAATAAACTATATGGGAAAATTACTACTATAAGGTTTTTTATTGAGTGGGATATCACTAATTAATGGTGGGGAAGGGGGATCTTCAAAATATTGAAATTTAGAAAAAATATATATACTATGAGTTCATAATGATTTCCATCGGACTAACTAAATATCTAATTTTTCTCATGAAAATAATGAATAATGTATTTTGATATTACATAAACAATGTTTTTGTAGAATATTTTAATGATATTCATATATAATTCAAATTAAAGGAGGAGAACAATGTGATTTTTAATACTGTGATGGAGGATTTGAAGTGGGAGAAACTATATGAAAGGTATAATAAATATGTTTTCATGATAGAATTATTATCATTATTGGGGAATATTATAACCAGCATTGGATTATATATTAACACTTCCAAGATAAAATAAAAATAAGAGTGGTCCATTGTAGAATATGTAATTGAGATATGTAGTTTCCAGGTTCTAGAATGTCATTACAAACAATTTGAAAATAATATCTCATGATTGTCAAACCCACAATCCAAGAAAACATTTAAGGGAAAAAATATTTTCTATACTAGTGAATGTGAAAACTTCATTAGAGAGTTGAATTATTGGTTTATCACTTCCTTAGTGCTCACACTACTGACAATTCAGGAACTCATTGTGGTGTACAATGATGCTTCATATATGGGCATCAGATTTGTACTAATGAAAATTGATAATGTGATAGCCTAGGCCAGATGTTATTTGAAAATAAATGAGAAAATTATCCTTGCATTTATAATATGGTTGCATTATTTCAATGGGAATAATTGTGAAATATATTATGATCATAAGAGTATCAAATATATATTCACATCAAAGGAATATGTGCTATAAAATATGGTTAGAGATTATCACAGATTATGACATCTCAATCCATTATTACCTTGGTGAATCAAATAAGGTGTAATATGCACTTAGTTGGAAGGTTGATGTAACATTATCATTAATGAGAATTTAAATTTATCTAATATTTATATGTTTTCAAAGGACAGGGCTGGGAATCACTAAGGAATGAAAATCATACATCCATTCTCAAATGATTCATTAATAAACCCTTATAGGGAAAGCAATGGATGCTCAAAATTTTTTTGTTGAAAGTATAAAGAAGATGGAATCCATGAGAAAATGGAAATCATTAGAGTTCGAAAGGGTTGAAGAAGCAGCTGCGAGATTTGGGTGAAGACAATGTGTACTATCCAATCCATGTATAAATAAAGAGCTTCTAAATGACACACATACATCAACCTTCTCTATTATCCTAGGGAGATAAATTATGTATCATGATATCTTATAAAACAATTTTTTGGAAATATGAAGAAAAAGATTATTGAACATATATCAATGTGGATGGTATGTCTGCAAGTAAACAATGAATTGAAATAATACAATTTAATAATGAAACTAGTACCCATGCCAAAATATCAAAAGGATAACATCACCACAGGAATTGTCACTAGATGTTTGAAAACATCTTGAGGAAAAATATCAATATGTGTTTTTCTGGATCATATCACAAAGACATGTCACTTTTTTACAATTCAAAAGCAAATATAACTTGATAAACTAGCATCAATATACATCAAAGAAGTTGTACGCCTGTAGAGAGTACCTGTATCGATTGTAATTGATTGGGATCTGAGATTTACCTCCATGTTTTGAAAAGGACTCCAACATGATCTAAGCACTATGAAGAACCTCAATTTGTATTATCATCCATAAACTAATGGCCATTCAGAATGGATTATTCAGACACTAGAATACTTGTTGAGAGAATCTTCCATGGACTTCAAAGGATAATGGTACATACATCTGCCTCGGGAAAAGTCGACTACATAAATCGTTTGTAATCGAGCATCAAAATGGATCAATATAATGATCATTATTGGAAAAGAGGCAGAACACTAGAATATTAGGATGAGGTTGAGTAATGTAAACTAGGAATACCTAAAATAGATGATTAAATGGTAGAAATGGTGACTATTATTTAATAGAATATTCTGGTATCCCAAACATGACAGATGTGTTATATATAAAATATTTAACAAGACCGTGATTTTATGGTTTGATACATGATATTCCTCCTTAAATCCTCAGTTGAAGGGAATCATGAGAGTTTAGAAGAAAAGAAATGTTATTCACCAATTACAACATCTCTTTTGAGTTTATTGACTGTGTCTGAGTTTTGGACTGTCGACTAGAAGTTCCACCTACCATCTCTCAAATATGTGATGTATTTCATGTATTCATTTAGAGGATGTGTATATCATATCAATAATAGGTATTTTATTTAGTGGTGGTACATTTTGAGAATGATTTGTCTTATGATGACATAGTAGTGATGATATTTGATCATATAAATAAATGTCTACACAATAACGACCTTCACATGGTCAAAGTACTACATAGAAACCTTAAGTACGAAGTGGAAACATGGGATCCATAGAAAGTGATATGGGATAAATATCCCCACTTGTTTATACCATTTTATGAAAAACAAAATTTTGAGGTTGAAATATCCTAAGGGGAGAATAATGTAATGACTTAAACATTTATTAATTGAAATTCCATTTTAATAATTATTTTAAATATCATAAATCACATAAAATAACATAGATGACATGATATAAAATTTATAAAAGAATAATGAATGGAATATGTGGAATTTAATGATGTTAAGGAATATATGCCAATTGAATAGTAATATGACCTTTGGAAATGTAATATGACCTTTATGAAAAGTTAACTAGACAATTGAATAGTAAACTCACTTATGAAAGAATAAATAAAATGTATGCATCTCTTAAATGTAAATATAATATTATTATATAATAGTTTTTATAGGTAAATGTTTCTATAATGATCAATTAGGTGATGATATATTTATAAATCATAAATATATATTTAAAATATTATTATTAATATAATTGTTTATATGAGAATTTAATTTCATAAATTGTAGTGATAAATTAATATATCTTTTATATGATTATAATATACTTTTATAAGATCTTAATAAAGTTTTGTAAGTATTATAAAATCAATTGTAATTTTAAAATTGGTATTTTACATGAAAATGATGAATTTAATTTATAAATAAACTAATCCTATTTAGAAAATTATTTTCACAAAATGGAGGTATATTTTTAATTCTATAAATAAAAAATGGTTAGGGTGAATTTTTGGGATTTTCATGAAATAAATCATTTTTTTTAATTTTAAAATACGAAAATTTATTGTAAAAATACATTATATGATAAATACACAATTCCTTGAGAATTTGTTGATGTATCCACCATAATATCAAACATACCTTCATTATTTTTATATATTTTTGTGATAATTAATAAAAATATCATTTTCTGAAAGAATAAACTAAGGAATTAACTAATTAAAAAACACTCATCTCCTCCACTATAAATACCACCCCTCACAAAGTATTATCTTCATACGTATCATGATTTGATATTTGTCCAAATTCTGGTAAAATAACATTATAATACCCTCCCCCACATCTTTGATACATTTTTTCAACCAACAACAAAAAAAATCCTCGTATGGTTGTTCTCATGAAGAATGATTGTATAATTTAAATCCACTATCTTTTCTTTTTAATTTCTTATAAAGTAGTTTTCTTTATTCTTTACAAATCCCACTCATACAAATGGTATGAAAACTATAGTAAAATATATATACTGAACTATTATTATATCTATGGAATAATCCATCACCATTTCATTAACATCATTTTTTTGTATTGAATAAGAAAACACTATATATGATGTGTTAATTTATCACATTCAAGGATAAAAAACATTTAAATTTACATCCCCCCTTCAAGAAATCTAATAAATAAATTTTTATTGTAAATAATGATTATAATATATATAATATATCATATTTAATGTTCTGAAACTATTATATGTATTTATTATTAATTAATAAAATAATATTTTTTGATGATCGAAAAACAACCAAAAATAATCTAAATAATTTTCCCCAACATCTTATCTAATGTTTCATCCCCACAAAAATTACCTAAGGACTTATATAACTATTTTATATTATATAATTTCATTAAAAAATATAATATCAATTCTGGAAAACCATATTAATTTTATACGATTTCCATACATGTATAAAATTTACTGATGAAGAAAACAAAGGAAACAAACACTCCCAAACGTTAAATTTGAATTTTATAACTTGTCAAAAGGGCCATTAATAAACATAATAAAATTATAATAAATAAAATAAATGTATAAATGGTTATAAATTGATTAATTAAGGGATTTAATGTAATTATCCAGGGAATTAATTACAATTACATAATCACTTCAAACAGAAATTATACCATTCTACCAGTACCTCTATTATTCCTTCGGGCTAAACATTATATCTCTTTACCCCAATGAAATTCATAATTAACATTGTATAATTCTTATAAATTATGTGTATATGTTCCAAAATCATGTACCCATATAATATCATCCATTTTTAAATAGGGGAATGTATCTTTTAAAAAAGATCCCTTCTCAATTCATCCAGATAAGAAAACCTACCTAAAGGGAACATTCTTACATGTTTCTTGTTTTCCAGTGCACAAAATAATCGATTTTAAGTAACCAATAATTTTTAAAATTAAATTATTTTATAATAAAAACTATATTAGAACAATACTATTGTTATATGGAATATTATTCCCTTTTCTCATCAAAATCTCTTTAATATTTTCTATATAACCCAAAATAATTATTTATAATGTTTCATAAACAAACTTTTTACATGTTTTCACTTAAATTTGGAAAAAAAATATAATGATATATGAATATTTGATTTTATAAATGCCTATATATGATTTAAATCCATTCATCCATGGACACCATTTTGATCTTTTCTTTTTTTGTGCATTGTGACCTGATTATGATATCATGCTCTTTACATGGAGAAACAATATAAATTATTTTTAATGTGGAAAAATTTCATTGAAATATTATAAAGTTTAATCCTAGATAGATATGAAATTAATTCGGAAAATTTTAAACTCTTAAAATGTCATTTCAGAATAGAGAGTGAAACTGATTCCAATATGGGACATTTTATACTGTCTTTTGACAGCTATACTTGACTCGTGTTAAAGTGATGTTATTTTTTTTGGCCACATTATTTTTGATATCTAGGTTATACGACCCCATATTATAAATGTTATTATTTTTTATGATTATTCATGTCTCATACCATTGCATCATCATATCATTCATTCAAATTTTTGTTCTATAATTTATTCATATACTTATTTCCTTACAAGGATTTCATTCCAATTACTTTTGTTCATGTATTCCCAGGGTTATATTATAATGATTTAAGACCTAAATAGAAGTTAAAATCTCGTTATGGAGATTTAATAAAATATTTTTTTTGTTTTGTTATCAATTGTTCATATTATTTACCTAATCTTCCAAAGACACAAGGCTCTATGAGCCTTGGTTGTATTTGATGGTAAATTATTTTTAAAATCATGTAATAATATGTGTAAAAGGTAATTATTGTTATAGTTTTTAGATGATAAATTTCATAATCAAGGATAAAAACAATGTTATATGATTTTTGAGAATCAAAATGTTATTATTTTGTATTTTTTTATGATTTGGTGAAATTTCATTGTATCCAAATGAACATCAAAGGAGATACAAAAAATCTAGGATACTAGGAATTTTATTGGGAGTCAAATAATTATGTTTAAATGATAAAATATATGAATATGATTTATACGTTGTATTTAGGATGTTATACAACATGAAAATTTGCATTGGGTGGCATAGAACAAATTCTATTGGCTTGGAACAAAATTCCATGTCATGACACTAGCCAGCTTGGCTTGGTTAGAAATATTTTATAATATTTCATGAAGTGAAATTATTTTACATCTCTTAACCCTTTTCGGGGTGTTTTTTTCAACTTTAAATGTGTTGTGACAGTTTTATATGGCCTAAAAAAATTCCCTTTGAATTCAATAGACAGAAATCAATGAAAACAATACCCATCAATTCTAAAGGATCATTTAAACCCGTTAATTTAGTGATTAAATCACCTTCTATTGGGATGAATTCCTATTAGAGATATCTATCATTCATAGCCTGAGATTATTCTTTTTATCCTCAATCTATTATTTATCATTTGGTAGTGGATGAATTTCAATGGTGAAATTTGATGAAGAATCATCTATTTTTGTCAAATATTGTGTTTCCCATAAATAGTGTATCATAATGAAATGTCCATCTATGTTCATTAGTGGATTTATTGATTATTGACAATATTAAAATTTTCTAATGTGATTTTCTACTAATTTTTTTATCAATTATTGAAACAAAAAAAATTAATCAATGATTTTTATAGCATATATCTTGGAATAAATTAAGAGTATATTTCTAATATATCAATTGGTTCTATCATGATAGAGTTTCCAAGATACAATGTTGTTGAGGTGGTTTTGGGTGAAAAAAATGAGATATTAGTTCATTATGGTGAGAGTGTATCACATGATAGTGAAAAAAATCATTTAAGGGAAATATATTAATGGTGCATCATTTAGTAGACGATTATTTTTTTTCTATTTTCAAAATATTAAAAATTTTAATTTCATTATTGAACTATAGGTATTTTTCCCAGGGTAGATTTGTAAGAATGATGTGGACCACTCTTGTATGTATTGATTATGTTTTCTGTAGGTTTTTTTGGTAAACATTTCTAAATATTTCTCATTCAATGTTAGGTGTGAGATTCATTGTTTAGGTATAAAAATTTATAATTTAATTATAATTAAATATTATTATTATTATTTCATTTGATTAGATATCATAACACTTCAGGAAAGGAGAACTAGACAAGGACAATAGTATAACTGTTATTGGGATTTTTTTGGGCTTGGGGTTATCTATGTTTGAGGTTGGAATCCTAAAACTTATCCCATAAATATATATATTTAAAATTATCTTAATGGTTAAAATTTACTTGACCATGCTGGAATGTTATGCACATGACCTAATTAATTTGAAAAATTGATTTGTAACACATATATAGGCCATAACATGGATTACTTCATGTATATTTTATTTGAGTCTTGAATATATGGCCACTTATGTGGTCTTCCAAGAGTTAACCCCATATCATAGACAAAAGATAGTTAATCCTAGATCCCTTGAATAAAATAAAATTTGGTATTGGTATAACTACATAATGATAAATTAATATTATTATATATTTAATGGTGTTTATAATAAAATTATTATTGAATGTTATAGTTTTAATTTTCATCAAAATTGATATATTGGTTTATCATATTAATTTCCTTGATTTTGTTAACTCAATAAACAGACCCCTTGGCTTGATTTCATAATTATGGCGATTTCGTGACATAAAATCAATTATTCTATATTTGTTAATATATTGTGTAGTTATATTACCTTTTTTACATGATGTGTTGTCACTAAACTGATATTCATCTGACTATGGGGTTAAAAATTATGGATGAAATGAGATTTATATAATTATAAAGGTAATTTGAATCCCATGGTTATGAGATATAGATGGTTTTAGAAATATTAATTGGTGGGATTGACCAATATATATTATGATTACAAGGTGTTATAATTTGTTCTTGGTCAAGTTAATTTTTTATTATATAGCTATTTTTGATGTCCATCTATTATGTGTGAGGGATATCTATAGACTATTGCATCGAACCTTTTTATTTTATTTCTTATTATCACTTTGGGTTATGGTTAGATCATGAGGTTTAGGTGAATGTTGTTAGACCTCTTATGTGATATATTCAACAAAATGAAAACCCTAAGGGTAGATTAATGGTATATACTACATGTGGTGTAGACATGTGATTACTCAATGCTTGAGGTATAGGTGTTTGTTTCCCCATAATTCCTGAGGGTGAGGAGTATGTTTTAAATGATGTATTTGGGTGAATTTCCTGATTACATATTTTTCATAAGGAAATATGCACTTCACTCCATGTCACATATAGTTTCTTCAGCCAATGAAAGTTAATAAGTCAATTTATGGGTGGTTTATTTAGAGAAGGATAGACCCAACACTTAGAATTCATATTTGGAAAATATTTATAATAATATTGGAATGAGCAAGGGTATATTCTCAGAACATAGGGTTAAACATGTTTATTGTATAATAATAAGTAATCTATTAGTTAATAATTTTTTGATACATTTATTATATGTTCTTTATTCATTATAATAGTTATTTTATTCATGTTGATGTTGACACACTTTGTTTTACTCACACCCCACTCGAGATGACATTGCACTTGTGAACCTGAGCTACTCTTATATGTTTATTTCAAGCACATGGTCATGTTGTGTAGGAAGATAAAATGGTTTATTATGATATAAGTTTTCATATATGGGGATTAAATGATATTAATCATCAATATGGATCTGATCCATTTATTTATTTTTATTATTCTGGTTTGTATATGTCACTTGCATATGGGGGTTCTTTTATATATAACATAGTTTACCATAGTAAATTATATTATTTTAGATGTTCTTTTATCAATATATACTCTGATTATTTAGCATGATGGATTATTATTTTTTATTTATTTAGATTCCACACTCAAATAAAAGGGGTTATATTCTCCACACATTACCAACATACACCCCTACTGTGAGTCAACTACCTATGGAATTTGAGGAGTTATGTATAATGTCTGTTGTAGAACTAGTATGGCCTATAGTCATATAGTGAGAAGATATGTGGCATTAAAAGGTGGAATCAGAGGACTTTTTTCATTTATCATTTGATTTGGGATACTAGTAGAATAAATATTTTGGATTTTTTTGAGGATTTTCATGGGCATGTCGATGGTGTGTTGAGAAAACATGTATTAGTATGAATTCCAATTAACAATGGAAGGTATTATAGTTCTGATATGTTATGTAATTTTTTTATCATATTTTCTTTATTGTTTATGCACATATGGTTTGGGAGTAATGATTAATTAATTTTATCACAATCATTTCTAGTTGGATAATAGGTAGTGAGAGGATATTATTTTACTCATAACCAATCAATTCATGTGTTGTTTCATTCTTAATCATAGGAACATATGATTCACATGAAATATAGGCCTTAGTGTGTGTGATCTCACTGATGAAAGGGTTATAGTTTCACGGGTCCATAATTTCAAATACTTCGTTTTTGTATAAGTTGTTTGTCAAATTAGAATCATCTAAGAAAACTTGTTTATGATTTATTTTGTATGTTATGATATATTTATCTATAGTGAAATTATCTTTAACGAGGATGAGATCTTAAATCTATTTTATATAATGTATAGTGTCCTTATAAAATTTATATTGGAACATAATTCTTAGGAATTGGAAACATTATGTGTGGTTCTTGTATGGTTTTAGTTGAATAGAATAGTCCTTCTAGGATCAGTAGGATGAAGTTGATCAAAGTGGATAGATTTCCTAGTTTTGGGTGGTTATTTTGGATTTTCATCCTCCTATAGGTGTGATAAAATACATGATTATTTTAATATTAGGATAACATGTGATGTGGAAAGGGATACTTTTTTATTACCCTTTATAATTGACCTTCAGAGAGGTTTATTTATTCATTTGGTGGTTGAAACTAATATATTTCATGATACTAGATTTGTAATGATATTTGTGAGACCTATATGTCTTTATTTTTTTTTCTTTTAACATAATGATTCTCTGTTTATTTTTTGGGTGTTAAGGACAATGCACTAGAGTGTATCATATTTTTCTAAAGAGAACCTTGAATGTTGGTTCTTAATGAATAAATATGTTTTCTTGAGAATAGAAATAAAGTGATTCATCATTTTGTGAGCTGATCATTTTCAATAACTTTCCTAGGTACCCTAGTAACCTGATAACTGAGCTAGTCCTGACATAGCCCAAAGTGCGTTCTTGATCCCCACTGGTGAACGACTATCACCTGGCACCATAAATACAGAGATTGGGATGGGTTTATCCACTAAAAATTTCAAATGTAAAATAAAAAATACAGTTTGCGTATCAAAAGATACTCAACTGGGTGTAATGTTCCAAAATTCAACATGAAAAAACACTGAAAATACTATAACCAAAGCACCAAAACAAGAAAAAAAATCTGAAGTCAAAAGTGAAAAATTCTAAAATTCCAATGTACAACAACTAGATCCTATTCCATGTAATATCTTTCCCTTGATTGAACATGGAAAAAGATAATATAAAAACCCTTGAATTCACAAGTAGGGTTTCTGCCAAATCACAATAGGAATTCATAAAATAATTCCATAATAATATCACAATAAAAAATTAGCTGTGAATGTTTATTCAATATTTAAGTAAAATATGATTGGCATTTAGAAATTCATATTTTAAAAAATCATGAATTACTAATTAAATGATTAAAATACATCAGAAATTATTTCTTCACATTTCTAATAATGGAAATACATTTCACATAATAGAGTTTTCTATTAAATAAATGTGGTCTTATACAAATTGATGTTTTTAAAAAATTGATTACACATAAAACATTTATTTAAAATAGTTTATATAAATTTATAAGGAATCTAAATCATTTTATAAAAAGTACATATAAATTTTAAATAAAAAAGTGAAAAACATTGTCATGTTACAGATAGGTTTAAAAGTTTCAATATATAGGGACCCAAAATTATTAAATAGAATGTATATACATATGGAATTTTGTTCTTATGGTAATGTTAAATCGTTACCATCACCTATGGAATGTGATGTTATAATAAAATGTTTTTGAAAATTGTAAATCATAAAGTGTTTTATAAATAACAAACTAACTACATTAGGCTTGCACGTTCTCAGGTACAAAAACTGACATGATATTTGTTTTAAGACAACATAAAATAAAATTAATTCCTACTCTCACCATTTCAAATATGCATGTTTCATCTTTAAAAATAAATATGAATTTTTAATAAAACCATTACTTTTAAAAATGAATCCAATGGGTTTCCATCAAACCCATTTTTAATCTATTTTCACAGACACTGTCATTTGAAACCAACTCATTCCATTTCGTATTCCATTTCACTATTAAATCAAAAAATATATACTATTTCATTACATTTGACAAAAATACCAAAAATATCTAGAATTGGGGGGTTTCCCAAATTTCATGCTAAAGAAAACCAACACCCCAATTGTCTGGAATAATTTTTTTTCATAAAATTATTACACTAAAATATTTTTATTTAATAAACTTTATTTTAAATAAATTTAAATTTTAATAAATAAATTAAAGTTATCTAAAATTAGAAAACAAATGTCAAAACAAAAGTTTTTTATCTTGGAAACACAATGTCATGATGATGAAATCAAATAAAAAAAGGAACATAAGATCTACAAGCTCTATATGGAAACGAGATTCACAAACATGTGTCTTAGATTAACTAGACAATAATAAAGAAAGAGAAAGAGATTGGGATTCTTTAAAGAACAAAAACATAGAAAGACACATTGTCATCACCATAATGATCAATCATAAAACAAAAAGGTGTATAGGAGTTGGAGGATTGACAAATATCTTGGGTTAATCTAAAGGTTATGAGAAAAGAGTTATGAACAAATAAAAAAAGATCAATTAACTTGTATTATATTTAAAAAAATACTCGGGATTTTACATGGTGTGTAATCTAGTTACATGTAATGTAGTTTGAAGTTATAATATTTGATGAAAAAAATTCACCTCATTTTAAAAACAATTTATATTTGATTTAGTATTTACATTAATGGTAACCATATTAATAAGCATTAATTTATTTTGTATGCTACTGAAATGACCAACTAATGTTTGGAATCCCAAAAATCTCTGGCATCACTATTTTAAGTATCCTCCAAATTATTTAAAAACACCACCATTAAAAATAAAAAGTAAATCCCCAACATGGTTTAGAACGTACATTTTAGATAAGTAATGGGATGTTACAACCTCATCACTATAAAAACAATCTTTACAGATGAATCCTATGAAGAAGTTTCAATGCTAAAAATATGTAACCATTTCTCTATCATCAATGCCTCTTGTCCCCACATCTCATAAAAATCCAAACTATAAATCCACAAAATACAATAAAATGGTATTGTCATACCACTAATTACCTATGTTTCAGAATCAACTTTCTTGAATTGTCATTTTGGAATGATAAATCTGTTTCAATCTTAAGACAGCTCCATTTCAAAACCTAAGATAGATTGTAAAGACACTTCTAGAGTTGAGATACATCACACAAATTATGTATGAATGTAATATTTGGTGGTACTTCCAAATGATGTTTAACATTTCCATCCTTCTCATCAACATCATATTCTCTATGAAATAGAAGATTAATATTCTCTTTCCAATCATGGCATCGATGACCCAAATGGGGAGAAATTTTTCGCAACACATATTAACCATCATACAACTCCAATGATCAATGGTAATGATCATACTAATATTTATATCAGCCAAATGTCATCCACAACCTCTTAAAAATTAATTTATTCATTTTTTTCATCTCTTAGATCAAGCACAGTCCATCAAAGGAACAATCACCAAACAACAAAAAATTACTAATTTAAAAGGTCAACTGTACAAGGCCTCAGAATATCCATCATAATCAATGACTAGTATGTATTGTTATCTAAAAACTCAACCAGTCCCAAATGATCATATCAAGCCCCACCAAAGTTAAGAACACAAGCATGGAGCATATCCATGAGAACCATTATATCTCTTTCTTTCGAGGAATCGAACAATGAAGGGTATGTTATACTCAAATTCATGTGATATTCAAGTTATTCTTTACGGACTCTACCATCATGCGATGAGAAGTAATTAACCATATCATAAAATATAGCATATGTACCATTGTTAAATTTAAAATTATAATTTACATAGAAATTTCCAATATCCTTAACATTGGTTGTATCGTGAATGGGTAATATGTGATCTGATTTCATCATCATTTCAATAACAAAAAAATATCAAAATCTTCGTAATATATATATGTGGAAACCAGACCAAAAAATTAATATAGATGTAATCCCAATCCATTTAGGGACTAAAATGGGCTGAAGAAAACACAATGGTTTCTGGTTCTCGGCATTCACATGTTGTCTTATATAATAATGAGAAACATTCTCATAACTACCCAATATCAAACCTGGCACCAAAAAATAGGCCCCATGTCATAGAACATCTACATAGTTTATGGGTTCACTACCAAATGGAAATTAATGAGATACACCATGATTGATTTTTTTACCTATAATTGAAGCACTAAAATATTTTGATAGCATAGAATGCCCTATTTTGAATATAACAACTAGGAATCTATATCCGCATCATAAAGATATCCTGTAATGTTTATTATATAATCATCAAGCTCTTGGTCATAAAATATCAATTCAAGAAGAGTGGATATCAACTGAACACTATCCCTGAAACCCTCAACCCCTTATTCCTTGACTCCAATTTCAAATTGTGCCAAGTGATCCATTAAATTCCACTCATCTATTCTTTTTTACTACTTGGATTATAAGTATCCTACTAAAATCATCTAAAATGAAATTACCATTCAATGAGGTATTGGTGACGTAAAACATGAAAGATTGTAGGTATTCCACTCAAGACCTCTGTAAGAGATTTATATCTTTTTTAGAGAAGATATAACTCATGCTCTTACAGTCATAAAATATAGTAATAATTTCTCTATAAAGGTAATGACTACAACTTTTATGTCTTTTCATCAAAACTACAAGTTCATGGTCATGGGTTGGATAATAAATCTTGTGTGGCCTATGTTTAAATGATCTATATGTAACTACATGATTATCCTATATGAAAACACATCTAAATCCTAAAACAGATGTATCATAAATTACCATATATCACTTTCCTTCCTCTATATTGTTGAGAGAAAACTCATTGTTAAAAGATTCTCCAGCTCTACAAAATAATTTTAAAATTTCTCATCCTAGGAGAAAATTACTCCATTATAATTCAGTGATGTCATCCTAGAATACATCATTGATAAGTCCTTCACAAACTGATAATAATATTTGGTTAATCCTAAGATTATCTAAATCTGGAAGACAGTTTTTGTTTCTTCCCATGTCACAACTGCCTTCACCTTCTATGAATCAACTAATATTCCATGTTATCACACCATATGTTCAAAGAATTTCATTTCCCAAATTCATAAATTACATTTGGAATGATTAGAATAATGTTGGTGATTTTTATGTAAACTCAAAAATGTTCTCAGATAATGCACATGATCCTCCTCGATCATAGAGTAATCAAGGATATCATCCATGAAGAAAAACATAAAAGTATAAAGGTACTCAAGGAAAATCATATTCATCAAATCCATTAAATGTGAAGGATCATTGATCAAATCAATGGGCATAACAATGTACTAATAAGGTATAATCCTACTCCGAATAGATGGGTTTGAATGTAAAATTTTATTATCCTCAATTGATGGTAATGATAGAGAAGATAATTTTTTGATAACCACATCTCTCTCTTCATCTGAAAATATATATCATAAATATAATGATGGATATATTTAATAATTATGTCCATTAAAATAATAATTTTGTAATAAATGAAAAGGCAAAGTGAACGATCATATTTAATAGAAAAGTGAACATACACTGCCCAAGGTGAAATACTCATGCAGTTATATCCTTTATCTGGAAGTTCATCCCAGTGGGAATTTGTTTCTTTCATATCATCTAGTGACATAAGATTATATAGGATATATACTTATTGATCATCAATAATTATGTTAATGTAAAACTCAACCTTCTTTACCAGTGGAAAACTAGAGAATTTAAAATGAATCATGTTAAAATACACAATAAAAAATGTAGGGATATCACTGCTCAATGAATCCAGCTATAGATAAAAGTAAAAAACTGATAACACATTCAAAACACAAATTAATATTGTCTAACTCTTCTCGGTCATGGGTAAAATTCTACTTGGAATACACCTAACACATCAACGTGCATAGTAAAGGAGACTTCTGGAAGAGAAAAATCAATATTGTCTTCATTGACAACAAGCTAATTCATCCTAAATATGACATCATGTGTTTTCATTTCATCAAGCATAAAAAAACAAGAATTATCAACATCTATTAAAGAGATGAAACAAGAAGAACTATAGATATCATGGTCTCCCTTCATACCAAGGAGTTTGTTAATATCATTATCACAAGATAATGGAACAATAAGATTATTTAAATGATTAACAAAATGGGTTGAAATGATCTAATGACATGCACCCGTATCAGATATATCCCTTAATAATGTCAAAGCTATAGTAATGGTACCTCTCACGGTCACTGGATCTAGATCCACTTTATTTGGATACTCATCTTTTGCTTGAAAAAACATCATTTCATATGCATGTGGCTGGAACACTTTTTCAAGAGAATCAAATGATTACCCCAAAATTTTAATTGGATATGATGATCCCATTTAACAATATGGAGTAGAATAAATATAGAATAATTATTCCATGTGCCTTGAGTGTCTAAAATAACTACAGTTCTTTCATGCCTCATTGGAACCCCTATTTCAGTTTCCTATAATTAAACATAGGTAAAATAACATTAGTACTCTTATATAAACTAATGGATGTCAAGAATGTCATTATATTAACTATAATCCATGTGAATCATTATGCTTCATCTTTCCTAGGAAGTAAAACATGGTACCACTGAAAGAGAAAGAAACTCTTGATAACCCAAAATTTCAATCCATATCCATTTCGACCATAAGTGCTTTATCCAATATGTCATAATAACAAGTATACTATTTTTAGAAAAAATGAGAATAATTTTCCTGAAAAAGTCCCAACTATAACCTTCAATCTGTCATACTCTCATTCAAAACTATCTAAAGCATGAAATTAATGAGCTTAGAAAAAAAATCATTTTCTTCCACCATCTTATCAGCCTTCTCAATATTGAAAGGCTCTGTAGAATTATCAAATAGCATTGATTATAGATAGAACTGTTCGGTGAAAAACAACATTTGAATAATTTCCACTCTAATACCTCATGATTATTCACCATTACAATAGTTTCTCACCATCTCTCTCTCAGTCCTATCAGCATGAAGTTTGCAGACTTCACATTGATTTAATTGGGTGTGTCCAGGAACCCCAATAAGTGTTATATCTTACTCAACCACTCATCAGCCTCTTGGGGATAATTTGATAATTTTAATGGTTTTGTATTATGGGGAAGGAATTATTGAGAAAAAATCATGAGAAAATCCATCTATGATTCTATAGCTAGTGCCTAATGTGGAACTTCTTGTGTTGAATGTCCCAGAGCATTGATAGTGAACACAATCTCCTTAACCAAATTTAGGTCCATAAGAGGATTTTATCACAGAGGTTTAGTAGAAATCCTCTCCTAGATCTAAATTTCATGTCTTCTATAATGAATGATGATACCTACCATAATCAAAAATAGAGAATAAATCATACTAACAATCAAAATTTTTGTAAATGGTAATTAATCCCAAAGGATAGAACAACAAATATTTGGACTTTAATCTATCCAAAACAAAATCTGGAAAATACTATAAGTAATCATCAAGATTCCTTTATCACAACAATCCATAATCTTATGTTTTATTGTGGTGAGAGATAGCCATGGAATCAATCACAAAAACCTCCAATTTCTCAAAATGAATTTACAAATCCATACTGGCATCATGTCAATAGATTAACCATCTTCAGATAATATATTGTCATGAAACAGCTTAGGTACTATAATGGTCGGGACCTCTCCGGTCAATTCCTTTGTGAAATGTAGTTCTAGAGGTGTGCTAGGATGTCAAGGTTCCTTGGGGGTTCGTTTGGGTGGACTTTTAAGGAGATCGAGGGGGGGCTTTCGCACTCTTACCACATGGTTTGGCTAAACTGTGTGGCCAAACCGTGCAAGGTTGGTGTTGGAGGTAGTGGCTAACGCATGGTTAGTGCAAGGTTTGGCTAACCGTGTGGACTATCCGTGCGATGAGTGTTTGCCAAGGTAGAAGCTAACGCACGGTTAGCACACGGTTTTCTAAAATGTGCGGACTAAACGTGCAGGCACAAAAAGATAGAACCTAAAATTGTGGATCTAAACTCTTTTGCCTCTAAATGGGTCATTTAAGCCCCTAAGGGGACATAACTTGGGATTACCATTCCTTGGAGGTAGATGAACCTCTCCAAAGCATTTTGGAGGTGACTAGGAGGTTTTTATTGGCGAATCAAAGTTGGTTTATTGAGTTATGTGATTGTTCTTAACTTTTTTCTTAGATCTACTCCTCCGACTCTCTCGGTTTCTTAGATCTTCGCCCATTATGGGTAGATCTAGGCGTGTAGATGTCAAATATGAAGATCTTTGGTCATGGTTTTGTTAGTAGAGGATATCTAATGATGATTCGTGGAGAATCGACACAGTTTATTGAGCGTTCTTCGACCGTTGTGTTTTCGTCAAAAAATACCTTTGAGGTAGGGATTTTACCTTCGTCTCTCTAATTTTCTTATCATACGGGATGGGTTTCCTCTTGCTTTCACATGACATAGTGGAACCAGATTAAATGAAGATAATAACTGGCTTAATGAATGGGGATGGGAATGTTGTTATGTTTATCATTATTTATCCTGTTGTTATGTTGTGAATTGAATAGGGTTATGCCTACTGAAAATCACGGTCTTTGGGGGCCTTTGCTTGCGCAATTAAATGTTTCCCAATATTTCTAGATCGTTTTATGGAAACATTGTGTAATATGGAAATTGGTTACTAATGTAAATTTAGCTGATTAAATGAATATCTGGAACCCTTGTGTGATCAACCCGGTTGAACAAAATGGAATAATGAACATATGGGTGTTGGTTTGGTTATGTGGTGTGTGAAAGGGGGGTAAATCCTGGGTTATTACGAATCGGATGGGTAGTGGGACTGTAGTAAATTATATTAAAGGGGCAATGATGTGGCATGATCCCTGTTTTTTGATACGGTTGTGGGGATGTGGTTATAGTGGCATCAGTGCTGTAGTAATGGGTTGTGATATTAAAAGAAAGTGGAAAGTTGATAAATGAACTGTGGGGAATGATAATGAATTAAATTTGGGAAAAATCATTGGGAATTTATTTATAATAAAATGGTTGGTTTTGTATTCCTTGTGTTCTATCTATCTTGATTTGTGTTTGGTAGGGTTTTTCTACGAAACGCTTGATTTGGTCTGATAATTTCCCTGTAGTTAAGGAACTAATAAACTAATACTGTTGAGACATGAAAAACTAAATGGGGTTGGGATTGTTTGTTGTATGCATGCTTCGTAGTAGCAGTGTCTAGGCACGTGCTCAGTTTCACTGTTTAGAGGCCATAGGTTGGGTTGTGTGTTTCGTATACATATATGTATCTATATCTTTGTGTTTTGTCGCACTGCACCCATGTTGAGAACCTAGTACCGAACACTCCCATTTCATGGGAGAGGTTGTTTTCCCCTTAGTTACTAGATCTTTATTGTGCCTTCTTCCATAGGCTATGTTGGATTGAGGTGACCTTACACCTAAGACTCTTCGGGTATGTTTTGATTGGTGTGATTTTAGTCCAAGACTCTTCGAGTAGGTTTACTGTTCCCAAGAATCATCGGGATGAGGCCCAGGTGTGTGCGGGCGGGATGTGTGGTTTGTGAGGCCCATGTGTGTGTGGGCGGTTTGTGTGACTTTTGAGGCCTAGGTGTGTTCGGGCGGGGATGTGATATGTGGTTTTTGAGGGCCAGGTGTGTGTGGGCAGGATGTGTGGCTTTTGAGGCCCAGGTGTGTGCAGGCAGGAAGAGTGTGGTAGCGTCAAGATGTTCGCCATTAGGAAGAGCAACTAACTAGTTGGGGAAATGGTGCAGGGTACCCAATACTCTTGTTCTTATATACTAATACCTCTTGTTTTGTGTTTTTGTGAGCGTGGATGGTGAGGTTAGGTGGATAGAATTCCTTTCTAGGTTTTGGTTCTTCTGTTGTTCTCACGGGACATTAAGATGTCTCCCCACCTGTGCACGAGAGATTTAGGTTTCCTTACTGAGTATAAATGTATGCTCACCCTACGTTTACATTCAGGCTTCCAAGAGGACTACTAGGGCCGTGCGGGACACTACTAGTCGGGACAGTTGAAGTTGTTACAGTTTTTGTACTCTCGTTTCTTTGGGTATTACACTCTTGTGTTTTCTTGTACTTGTACTTTGTTTAAAATTGTTTAAACATGTATGTGGGATTTTTTTGGGTTTATTTTCATTTACCTGTTCCTTTTACTCTTGGTGTTTGACTCATCTTATTTCCCGATCATAAATAGTACAAAGTCTAATTCCTCCCATATTTGTGAAAACTCATACCCTTGGTGCTAGTCGCCACTCCAGGGCCTACTGAAGGTGGGACTCTGTGGTCATTATCTCCCATTCCCAATTGCTAGCTCAGAAGGGGAATCATTGGTGGGAGGGGGTCATGACAGAATGGTATCAGAGACATGATTAGAGATAGGATAGAGTCAGGAGTTAGGAACAGTGAGGATTGCATGGGATGGTGGGGAAACAGTGTTAGGTGATCTGGGTGTATAACGTCCCATACTTTACATGCATTGTTATTACTTCAGAATTGAACCACACTTATTACAACATATAACCAAACCAAGAAAGGACCGTATAGGTATAATGTCTTTAGAAACTGGGAAACATAAACAGCTGGTTCATAAAGCATCTACTTTGCCTCCCATTTATTTCATCATATCTAGAGTCCCTTTTTGGCATATTCTACTTCATAACCTTATTCCTGACCTGGGGAAATAAAACATACAAAATGGTGAGCTCAAATGCTTAGTAAGGGTAAACAAAAGAAATATCAGTCACATCATATACATAAGCACATAACTTTTGGAAATCTTAACCTGCAAAAGAGATCATAATTTCATAACATGGGATAAGTCATAGTATTGCAATGTAATCCCAATAATCATAACATAAAACATGAAACATTGTGGCATACACACATAATAATAGAGAATCATTTCTTATTAGTCAATACTCATTGCCAAGACTATCTTAGTGGACAAAGTCCATTTCTGAACCGAGTTCACTCATCGTTTCAGTCCTGTTTCACTGAACCGGTATAACCTACCGTTCCAGCCATGTCTATCTCATGAGATATAAAATCTTTACCCAATGCATTGGAGGTAGATATAGGTCCCACCCATCTCATAATTATACCATTCTTATGTGTTCCACAAAATCATAAATCATACATCATTACATAACCCATGTAATAAAAATGGGATTCTTAAACAACATGACATCATAAAAAAATCATATAAGATAAAGGAATTCATAAAAATAATTCCATCACAACATAATCAAATCAATGTAATAATAGGGATAGAAGCAGAACCCTGTATTATCTTAGATGGAAAAGAATTTTGATAAAACACTTGAACTCCATTCTTGAGGAAAATATCCTTTCTACTTTAAAACCCTTTTTTCCTTTCTTAACATGTCATACAAATTTAAACTAAAAGAATTTGATTAAAAATAAACATGAAAACTTGTAAAGTAAGCTTCTTGGAAATAATTTTTTAAAAATCCATTCATTCCGTATAAGTTAAAAAAACATTCTTCTCGTACTTTTGTTAGAAAAGTCAAAAAGTACCTCGTACGAGAAACGACAAAAGATTCCTTTCATATCTTTTACTAAAAACTCACCGAAGGGTAAAATTGGATTTAAAAAATTATAGGTGGATGGAAATAATATTACATATTGAGAAAACATTGATGTGGATGATAAAATACACCCTAGTAAATACAAAAGTATAAACAATCTCGGATAAAAATGAGATTGTGATATTTCCCTTACCTTAGGTCCGATTTGCCTCGTAAGTGTCCAAACCACCTGTATAATGATTTAAATAATGTTATTTACTTATTAAAGAATCATAATTATTGTTATGATATCATATATGGTCATATTCTTAGTTTATTGGTAGTAATATTTCATTGCTATTTATTATTCGGGTGTTTATAACTTTTTGTTCTTATGCGTGTTTTGTCGAATATATTCTTATTCATCTATTTAGGTTATAGATACATCATTTCCAGAATGGTATTAATGTACTATATATCATATTTATTCATTCAATTCATTTATATAATCATTATGCAATGAAGATCATGTAGAACGAATCGCATCACATCGTGGAGACGGTATTCCGTACATACGCACGAGTGATGAGATCGTTCCTATGATCGTGGAATTGTATTGGAGTGTATGTATACTATTTCATAATCAGTATCACTTTATAATAGTCATATATAGTCATTATTTACACCATTATACCCATCCAAGTATGGTGGTGGTAAAAAATAGATTACACCATGGCGTGGAGACGGTATTCCGTACGCACGCACGCGCGGTAATTTGTTTTTCCGTAGGATGGATAGATGGTGAAATAGGGTTGTTTCATATGTATAATAATATATCAGTATATGAGTGATACTGATGTTATTACTTCATAATGAAACAACTAAATAAGAAGAAGTGTAAGAAGAAATAAAGATGAAAGAATCGGTAACAGACATTACCTCTTCTTTGAAGTGCTTCTTTGAGACATTCTTTTAAGGCACTAAAAATCGTCTTTTAAGAAGACCAGGACCTATAGGATGTATCTAGGGAAGTGGAGAGGAGAAAGTGGCAGGGTTTGGCCGAGCATGAAGGCTCAAAGTGGTGTGAGGAAGAGGGGGAGGAGGTGCCCTTTTATATGGGAAGAGAGGGGCACATTTGGAATAACTAAAAATATTATTTTATTATAAAGTCAAGTTCGGTTTTAAATAGCTCCAAATTGATTTATTACAAAGATAAGGTTGGTATGGGTCTAAATCCTCTTATCCAATATAATTTAGACAAGTTTAGGTTCCTATTTTAACCTTATCATTTAGATTTAACATTAAGTGAAATAATTTTACTTTTACCGTGTCTTCTTGTGTTCTTATACTATAAGGTTAATAAACATACTATAGGCAGCCAAACGAACCCCAAGTTGTTTATTATTAATATATATAATCTTATCTAAGTCATTTGTCCGATCCCTAGATTTTTAGGAATAATATAACAATTACTAATATAATATTTGTTTTAAAAACTACTTAATGTCAATTTTGACACTATTTAGTAATTAATTTTTGTGAAAATCATAACAGAATGATTAGTTAGAAAAAAGTTAATTAAATCAATACTAACATGTCATATTAATCTATAAAATTAGTGTAATTCATGAAACGTCTCTAATTATATTTATTTGGGTATTTATAACATCAATTATGTCAATATTTCATTAATAAGATAATTACTGCATCATTGTTGTGTCATAAATAAATTAAATTATTTAATGTCTAAAAATTACAAATAAAATACCATTATGTATGAAATTTTTTTAGATTTATAATTATATTTATAGTTGAATTTAGTTTATGTATAGCCCCATATAAAAAATGATTTATTTATTAAAATTTGATTTTAACTATTTTAACCCTTCTTTAAATAAATTAATAATAAATGTCATAATCTAATACAAGTGGGCCTAAATGGTCATATTTTATTCCTAAGTATGTTTTTGGTCTAATTACATTCATCCAATAGAAATAGGACATGTGTTAGGGTAATAATAATATCATGTTTACCCTTAATTACCCAATTTACCTCTAACCGTGGTAAATAAAAGTAAAAAGTTACTATTCACCAAAAGTTATTTTCATCTCATTGAACCACATTTTAGTCCATGATATTAATCGTGTCTCTCTGATTTTTTAAATTCCACTCACAGAAGCGGTAAAATTATGTTTTATGAAAAATTCAGTTTTTTTAACTACCACTTAGTGGTTTCACTATTCACCAAAAATTGAATGTTTTCAGAAAAATACCAAAATTTCACCCTAGGCTAATTTCGATATTACGAATCCAAAAATTAAGTCCATTTTCAAAAATAAAATTTATAAAATTTCAAAAAGTGGTTATTACTATTCTTAACGGCTAGTTTTAATAATATTTTAAAAGTATATCGTTATTTAGTAAAACTCGGCATTGCATACGACGTAAGCTATCGAGGAAGCTCGCGATTTCGTGTAAATCAAGACAAGCAAGTGTTTTGTGTAGAAATAGATTCCTTTGATGATTTATATAACATAAAAGTCTCGGGTGTTACATTCTACCCCCCTTAAAATGAATTTCGCCCTCGAAATTCGTCACTTTGTAACAAACAGATGAGGATACCTCTCCCTCATCACATCCTCAAGCTCTCATATAGCTTATTCTAATTGGTGGTTCCTCCATAAAACTTTCACCAATAGAGTGGTCTTGTTTCGTAGGACTTATTCACTATGATCCAGAATCTCTATCGGTTGATCTTCATAAGAAATATCTTGCTCCAGCGGTACAACTTCTGAGCTGAGTACATGTGAAGGATCAGGTATGTACTTCCTCAGGAGAGATACATGGAACACATCGTGAACATGAGAGAGATTCGGTGGAAGCGCCAATCTGTAAGCTACCTTCCCAACACGATCCAGTATTTCGAAAGGACTGATATATCTGGGGTTCAACTTCCCCTTCTTTCCAAATCTCATGACCCTCTTCCAGGGAGATATTCGTAAGAACACTTTATCACCCACTTCAAACTCTAGGTCTTTTCTATGGTTGTCGGCATAACTTTTCTGTCGTCTCTGAGCTGCTCTTATGTGTTTTTGAATAGATCTGACCTTTTCTTCCATTTCATCAATGAGATCAGGTCCAAATAGCTTTCTTTCCCCAACTTTATCGCAGGAAGTTGGAGTCCTGCATTTCATTCCATAGAGAGCTTCATAAGGAGACATCTGAATACTAGAGTGAAAGCTATTATTATATGAAAATTCCACCAAAGGTAGGGGTTGATCCCAACCACCTTTGAAATCCCTAGAGCAAACTCTTAACATATCTTCTAGAGTTTGAATTGTTCTCTCAGACTGACCGTCTGTCTGAGGATGATAAGCAGTGCTGAAACATAACTCTGTATCCAGAGTATGCTGAATACTTTGCCAGAACTTTGAGGTAAACCTTGGATCCCGATCAGATATAATAGAAAGTGGTACTCCATGTAATCTTACCACTTCCTTTACATATATCCTGGCAAGCTGATCCAGAGAGAAATCCTCTCTAATAGCGATGAAGTGTGCAGATTTGGTAAGACGATCAACTATGACCCAGATAGCATTATTTCCTTTGGATGTTTTAGGAAGTCCTGTGAAAAAGTCCATAGTGATTTTTTCCCATTTCTATTCGGGTATGGGTAATGTTTGTAACATCCCCTTAGACTTCTGTCTCTCAGCTTTAACTTGCTGACAAACCAAGCATCGAGAGACATATTCAGCAAAATCTCTTTTCATGTCATCCCACCGGAAGTATTCTTTTAGGTCCTTATACATCTTTGTGCTTCCAAGATGAATAGAGAATTAATAACAATGAGCCTCATCCAGCAGCTCCTTCTATAATTCAGGGATGGGAGGAACACAAACCCGATTCGTGAACTTTATTATCCCATCACAATCAAGGTTGAATTCAGGAACATTTCTCACCTTCTTTTGTAACTCAACATCTTCTTTCTGTGCGTCTTTAATCTTCACATGTATAGATGGTTGAACATTCATTTGAGAAAGATAATATTTTTCCCCTTTCATTATAATTCCAAGATCCATCCTTTGTAAATCCATAAATATTGGATCTTTTGTGATCCTCATCATGTATTAACTAGCATGGTCTTGTCGACTTAATGCATCTGCCACCTTGTTTGCTTTCCCAGGGTGGTAATGGATTGAGCAGTTGTAATCCTTAATCAGCTCCAACCATCTTATTTGGCGCATATTCATCTCCTTTTGTGTGAAAATATACTTTAAACCTTTATTATTAGTATAAATTTCACACATTTCTCCATAAAGGTAATGACTATAAATCTTTAATGCAATGATTACCGCAACTAACTCCAAATCATGATTTGGGTAATTTTGATCATGTATTTTCAACTGTCGTGAGGCATAGGCTATCACCATATCATTTTGCATAAGAACACACCATAATCCCTTCATGGATGCATCACTGTAGATCACAAACCTTTCTCCACTACAAGGCAGTGTGAGCACAAGTTCACTGGATAACCTTCTTTTCAACTCCTTGAAATTCTCTTCACATTCCTCCGTCCAAACAAACATAACTCCTTTCTGAGTCAACTTGGTGAGTGGATTAGATAATCGTGAAAAATATTTCACAAAACGTCGATAATATCCAGCCAAACCAAGAAAACATCGGATCTCAATCACTGTTGTTGGTCTCGACAATCTTTCGATAACCTCTGTTTTTGCTAGATCCACAGATATCCCCTCTATTGAGATTATGTGACCCAAAAACACAACTTTTAGAAGCCAAAATTCACACTTGGTAAATTTGGCATAATGCTTCTCTTTTCACAGGGTCTTCAATATAATTCTCAAGTGATATTCATGTTATTCCTTACTCTTTGAATATACAAGAATATCATCTATAAAGACTACCACAAACTGATCAAGATAGTCTCTAAATAATCTATTCATCAGATCCATGAAGATAGCAGGGGCATTAGTAAGACCAAATGGCATCACTATAAATTCATAGTGTCCATACCTTGTACAAAAAGCCATATTTGGTATATCCTCCCTTTTGACCCTTAATTGATGATACTCTGAACGAAGATCAATCTTGGAAAAGTATTGAGCTCCGTGTAGTTGGTCAAATAGGTCATCAATGCGCGGGAGAGGATATTTTTTCTTGATAGTGATCTTGTAAAGTTCTCGATAATCAATTCAGAGTCTCATTGATCCATATTTCTTCTTAACAAATAGAACAGGTGCTCCTCAAGGTGACGCACTAGGTCGTATGAACCCCTTATCAATATTCTCTAGGAGTTTCTTCTTCAATTCCTACAACTCAATTGGGGCCATTCTATAAGGTGTCTTTGATATAGGCAAAGCACCCGGTACGAGTTCTATTGAAAACTCAACTTCACGATTCGGTGTAAGACCCGGTAATTCATCCGGAAAGACAACATCAAACTCCCGTACAATGGGCATATTCTTTATTCTGAGTTTCTCACTAAAAAATTGAGATAAATAACCTTCATTTAGTGGAATCAAGACCCATACGATGGAAGGAATTTCCACTAGAAGGATATGTTCATCCTTGCATCGATAGACAATCATAGATTGATCTGGAATATGAAATGTGACTCCCCTTATTTGGCAATTGATATGAGCTCCATGTAGAGAAATCCAATCCATGCCATGAATCACATCAAATTCCACTATAGGAAGGATCATAAGATTTTTAGGAAGCACATTCCCACAAACATCAATCGGAGAAGAATTATAAACTTTTGATGTGACTATTGTGACATTAGGTGTTGTCATAGCTAACTCAACATCTAATTGTTGAGGTAATACAGTGATACCTTTAGAAAATTCTTCAGAAATAAAGGAGTGTCTAGATCCAGAATCAAATAAAACATTTGCTACTTTAGAGTAGATGGTATGTGTACCTTTCACCACATCGTTATCGTACTCCACATTGCTGATAGAAATTGCATGTGACATTCCTTTATCTTTAGCCTTAAGAGTTTGTTGAAGTCGACCATCATCATCAACCCTTGGATTTGGGCATTGATTGGCATAATGCCCTATCTCCTTGCACTTGAAGCATCGAAGTGTAGTAGGTTCATTCTGTGAATCCCTTTCTTTGTTTTCATCATTAGACATCTTCTTCCCATCATTACGGCATTCAAATGCCCGATGACCATCCTTTCCACATTTGAAACATTTACTTGTCCCTTTAAGACAACTCCCTCCATGTTTCTTTCCACACTTTGAGCATAAGGGAAAGATCATCTTCTTTTCAGTGTGCTGTTTATATTTTCCTTTGAATTCCATTTTCCTAATCTTATCAAACCCATATGACTGATGGGTTACTCCAATCTCCATCTCAACTTTGAGAGCACATCGAACGATTTCCTCATAGCTATTGAAGTCCATTATGGATAAGGCCCTTCGAAGACTTGGTTTTAAGCCACTAAAGAATCGATCGATCTTACTCTCAGGTTGGATAATAATACCAGAAGCATACCTTGAAAGTCTTGTAAAAATTGCTTCATAGGTACCAACAGATTCATCATCCTTTTGCTTCAGTTCAAGAAACTCTTTCTCTATCTTTTTTCGGAGAATACGAGGGAAGTACTTATTGAAAAATAAGTTCTTGAAATCGTCCCATTCCATGGACTCAATTTCATCCCTTTGCCTCGTATTCTTAAAAATATTCCACCATTGATCAGCATCACCTTTCAAACGATACACTTCTAAGATGACTTTATCATGTTCAGAACATTTAAGAACTAAAAATATCTTTTCAGTAGTACCAATCCATTGTTCAGCAACTAATGAATCAGTAGACCCGCTGAATGATGGTAGACGCTTCCTCATGAAGGATTTAACAGAATGTTGGTCATTCCATTGCTCGTTTGGATGTCATGCATGATTCATAGCTTGAGAAAGTTGTGTGAGCATGGCTACAAGATTTTTCATTCCAGCTCCCATAATGTTTGGTTGCTCCGGGGGACAATCATTGCATTGCCCGTCGCATTCCTCATTAACACGGTTCCTCCGGGTTCCATCCATTGAATAAAACCAAGATGAATAGTGTGAGAAACACTAATTATAATAGGAAAACCACATAATCAGGAATAAAATTTCACACATAAGGTCTTATCCTTGGTTATTCATGGTCATTTCTAAACCCCTAATATTGTGATCTATGCTTAGAATTATCCTTAGGGTTCTTACTAAGGATTTCACATCCTAGTTTCCAAAGGTTGACTATACCTTTCCTTTAATACCAACTATTACGACCCATAATTTACATACATTATTATTACATCAGAATTGAAGCACACTTATTACAACATATAACCAAACCAAGAAAGGACCGTAAAGGTATAATGTCTTTAGAAACTGGGAAACATAAACAAATGGTTCATAAAGCATCTACTTTTCCTCCCATTTATTTCATCATATCTAGAGTCCCTTTTTGGCATATTCTACTTCATAACCTTATTCCTGACCTGGGGAAATAAAACATAAAAAAGGGTGAGCTCAAATGCTCAATAAGGGTAATCAAAAGAAATATCAATCACATCATATACATAAGCACATAAACTTTTTGGAATCTTAACCTGCAAAAGAGATCATAATTTCATAACATGGGATAAGTCATAGTAGTGAAATGTAATCCCAATAATCATAACTTAAAACATGAAACATTGTGGCATACACACATAATCATAGAGAATCATTTCATATTAGTCAAGACTCATTTCCAAGACTATCTTAGTTGACAAAGTCCATTTCTAAACCGAGTTCCCTCCTCGTTTCAGTCCTGTTTCACTAAACCGGTATAACCTACCGTTCCAGCCATGTCTATCTCATTAGATATAAAATCTTTACCCAATGAATTGGAGGGATATATAGGTCCCACCCATCTCATAATGATACGATTCTTATGTGTGCCACAAAATAATAAATCATACATCATTACATAACCCATGTAATAAAAATGGGATTCTTAAACAACATGACATCATAAAACAATTCATATAAGATAAAGAAATTCATAAAGATAATTCCATCACAACATAATCAAATCAATGAAATAATAGGGATAGAAACAGAACCCTATATTATCTTAGATGTAAAATAATTTTGATAAAACACATGAACTCCATTCTTGAGGAAAATATCCTTTCTACTTTAAAACCCTTTTTCCTTTCTTAACATGTCATACAATTTTAAACTAAAAGAAGTTGATTAAAAATAAACTTGAAAACTTGTAAAGGATGCTTCTTGGAAATAATGTTTTAAAAATCCATTCATTCCATATAATTTAAAAAAAACATTCTTCTCGTACTTTTGTCGGAAAAGTCAAAAAGTACCTCGTACGAAAAACGACAAAAGATTCCTTTCATATCATTTACTAAAAACTCACTGAAGGGTAAAATTGGATTTAAAAAATTATAGGTGGATGGAAATAATATTACATATTGAGTAAACATGGATGTGGATGATAAAATACACCCCAGTAAATACCAAAGTATAAACAATCTCGGATAATAATGAGATTGTGATATTTCCCTTACCTTAGGTCCGATTTGCCTCGTAAGTGTCCGAAGCTCCTTTATAATGATTTAAATATGTTATTGACTTATTAAAGAATCATAATTATTTTGATGATATCATATATGGTCATATTCGTAGTTTCTTGGTAGTAATATTTCATTGCTACTTGTTATTCAGGTGTTTATAACTTTTTGTTCTTATGTGTGTTTTGTCGAATAAATTATTATTCTTCTCTTTAGGTTATAGATATATCATTTCCAGAATTGTATTAATGTACTATATATCATATTTATTCATTCAATTCATTTATATAATCATTATTTAATGAAGATCATGTAGAACGAATCACATCACATCGTGGAGACGGTATTCCGTACGTACGCACGAGTGATGGTATCATTCCTATGATCGTGGAATTGTATTGGAGTGTATGTATACTATTTAAGAATCAGTATCACTTTATAATAGTCATATATAGTCATTATTTATACCATTATACCCATCCAAGTAAGGTGGTGGTGGAAAATATATTACACCACGGCGTGGAGACGGTATTCCGTATGTACGCACGCGCGGTGATTTCTTTTTCCGTAGGATGTATAGATGGTGAAATAGGGTTGTTTCATACTTATAATAACATATAATTATTTGAGTGATACTGATGTTATTACTTAATAATAAAACAACTAAAGAATAAGAAGTGGAAGAAGAAATAAAGATAAAAGAACTGGTAACAGACATTACCTCTTCTTTGAAGTGCTTCTTTGAGACCTTCTTTTAGGGCACTAAAATTGGTATTTTAAGAAGAACATGACCTCTAGGATGTCTCTAGGGAAGTGGATAGTAGAACGTGGCATGTTTTGTCCGAGCATGAAGGCTCAATGTGGTGTGAGGAAGAGGGGGAGGAGGTGCCCTTTTATAAGGGAGGAGAGGGGAACCTTTGGAATAACTAACAATATTATTTTATTATAAAGTCAAGTTCCGTTTTAAATAGCTCCAAATTGATTTATTTAGAAGCTAATGTGGGGATGGGTCGAAATCCTCTCATCCAATAGAATTTAGATAAGTATAAGTTCCTATTTTAACCTTATCATTTAGATTTAACATTAAGTTAGATAATTTTACTTTTACCGTGTCTTCTTGTGTTCTTATACTATAAGGTTAATAAACTTACTATAAGCAGCCAAACGAACCAAAAGTTGTTTATTATTAATATATATGACCTTATCTAAGTCATTTTTCTGAACCTTAGAGTTTTAGGAATAAAATAACAATTACTAATATAATATTTGTTTTAAAAACTATTTTATGTTAATTTTGACACTATTTAGTAATTAATTTTTGTACAAATCATACCAGAATGATTAGTTCGAAAAAGGTTAATTAAATCAATAATAACATGTCATATTAATCAATAAAATTACTGGAATTGATAAAAAGTCTCAAAATATATTTATTTGGGTATTTATAACATCAATTATGTCAATATTTCATTAATAAGATAATTACTGCATCATTGTTGTGTCATTAATAAATTAAATTATTTAATGTCTATAAATTACAAATAAAATACCATTACATAGAAAATCATTTTATATTTCTAATGAATATTTATAGTCGAATTTATCTTATGTATAACCCCATATTAAAAATGATTTAGTTATTAAACATTGATTTTAACTATTTTAACCTTTCTTTAAATAAATTAATAATAAATGTCCTAATCTAATCCAAGTGGGCCTACAAGGACATATTTTATTCCTAAGTTTGTTTTTGGTCGTATTACACTTATCCAATAGAATTAGTACATGTGTTAGGGTATTAATAATATCATTTTTACCTTTAATTACCCAATTTACTTTTAACCGCGGTAAATAAAAGTAAAAAGTTACTACTCACCAAAAATTATTTTCATCTCATTGAACCACATTTTAGTCCTTGATATTAACCGTGTCTCTTGGATTTTTGAAATTCCACTCACAGAAGCGGTAAAATTATGTTTTATGAAAAAGTCAGTTTTTTTAAATACCACTTAGTGGTTTCACTATTTACCAAAAATTGGATGTTTTCAGAAAAATACCAAAATTTCACCCTAGGCTAATTTCGATATTAAGAATACAAAAATGAAGTCCATTTTGAAAAATAAAATTTATAAAATTTAAAAAAGTGGTTATTACTATTCATAACGGCTAGTTTTAATAATATTTTAATAGTATATCGTTGTTTATTGAAACTCGGTATTGCGTACGACGCAAGCTATCAAGGAAGCTCGCGATTTCGTGTAAAGCAAGACAAGAAAGTGTTGTGTTTAGAAAAAGATTCCTTTTATTATTTATATAACATAAAAGTCTCGGGTGTTACAGGATGTGTGACATAGGCCAGGGAAAACCAGCTAGGACATGTGATTTAAGCCCCCCCCCCATTGATCCGATGCAAGGACTCTGAGGCTACCGAACGAATAATTGAGACTACATTGATTATAGGGTAGAGACAATAGGGAAGGTACATGAAACATCATGTTTGTGATTTACTTGATTTGGGTGTTCTGGGGATGAAATTGAAATAAAGTGATAAAATGAAACCTTGAGAAATTTCATTACTACATGGGCTTAAGAAATAATTGTTTACCATACAGCTATGGCACCTATATGTCATCCCCGGGTGACTCAGACAGTCGAGGCCCTTCAGATTCAGGCGGTCGAGCAGTTGAGGATTGACCGAGAGGAGGAAGATGATTAGTGGCAGTAGAATCTCCGTTCTTTCCAGCGACAATCCCTCAAGAAGTACGATGGTAGTACTTCGGATATGGAGACAGATGGGTAGCTTGAGGAGATAGGGATCACTTTTACATTGATCTATGCTCCGAGGGTGTACTGGGTTCCCCTAGCAGTCAGTCAGCTATGAGGTGTGGCGCGTCAGTGGTGGATGCTCTACCTCAGGAAGATATCAAGGGAAGAGGTTCTGTGGGAAGATTCTGAGAAGGAGTTCTGAGAGGAATTCCTTTCTTCCATGATCAAGGCAGAGAAGTGGCATGAGTTACTCTCCCTCCAACAGTGGATTATGTCAGTACAATAATTGGGGATCATGTTCAAGGGTCTCATACACTTTTCTCCGGATAACTTTTCGGATGAGGAGTCTTGAGAGAGATGTTTGGAGGAGGCTCTTCATCATTCTCTTCAGTATGTTGTCACCCCCTTCACCCTTCCGATGTACTTGTAGTACAGAAGAAGGCAGAGGTTCTAGAGAGGATGCATTTGCAGGGAGGTACACCATGAGAGGGGATCCATCCGAGTTCGTCGAAGGGGAAGGTAGTCAGTAGCAGGTCTCCTACGAAAGGGCCTTCCAGATTCAGGCTAGTAGAGAGTACGACCCATCTGTTCGAATTCCGATCTTCGGGTCGTCGTCCCTTTTTCACAAGCCCAAAACTGAAGTGTTTCTCTTGCAGGGTTTTCAGGCACATTCAGAGTCGGTGACCGACCCGAGCTCAGTACGGTGGTGCTAGGTAGGTTCAGCGCCCGCCTCAGCAGCCCCAGTTGCCGGTGAGTCCCTTCCAGTAGCAGCAGGACCATACTCCTCCGAGGGTAGAATTTGTAAGATGAGGTCAACCTTAGGGTTCTCCACAGGGACCTCTACTAGAGCGTTGTTGGGGAGTTGTTCGACATCAGAGAGGCAGAGGTGATGGGTGTGGACAGTTGTACGCAGTAGAGTTGGAAGCTCCGGCAGGATCATAGGTGGTGCGAGGTACGATTTGTGTCTTCAACACTCTCGTTTCTCCATTGTTCGATTCAGGAGCTTCACACTCCTTTGTTGCACCCAGTCTAGACCATGCTTTGGGTCTAGATGAAGAGAGACTTTCGTACCCTTGGTGATGAGTACACCAATTGGATGTCAGAACAGTATATCTGGTGTTTTTCGGGGATGTGGGATGACATTGGGACCGCATCGAACCAGTGGGGATCTTCTTTTTCTACATATGAATCCATTCGATTTAATCCTAGGCATTGAATTGTTGTTTTCTGTTAGTGCCATTATCAACTGCTTCTGTAGAAGAGTTGTTTTCTATGACGTGGATGGGAATGGTGTAGGTTTTATTAGCGAGTGGAGCTATCAGGTGGGAAGCCGGCATGTGTAGCCTCCCCTTTCCTTGTTAGGCGGGTTATTAAGGGGTTCATCTGATACAAGGATGATGGATGTTCCAGAGGTTGTTGGGATGTTCCTCGATGTTTTTCCCAAGGATGTTTTGACTCTACCCCCCAACGTGACATTGATTTCTGGATAGACTTATATCCTGGTGCCCGTCCAATTTCGACGACCCCTTATCAGATGGAACCTTCAGAGTTGCAGATTTAGATTGATGATCTAATGGAGAAGGGTTCTGTTCGACCCACCGTGTCACCATTGGGTGCTCCAGTTTTGTTCGTGAAGAAGGAAAGTTTTAGTCTCAAGATATGCATAGACTACTGAAGGTTGAATCAGGTAACGGTCAAGAACTGTTACCCCCTTCCAAGGATAGATGATATCTTCGACCAGCTGAGGGGAGCAGGTTGGTTTTATGTGATTGATCTACGATCTGGATATCATCAACTGAGGTTAAAGGATATTGACATCTCGAAGGAGACTTTAAGGTGTAGGTAAGGGCAGTTCGAGTTCGTAGTGATGTATTTTGGAGTTACGAATGCACCAGCTGTGTTCATGAGACTTATGAACATTGTCTTTTGAGAATTTCTGGACCGGTTCTTCATTGTGTTAATAAATTACATCCTAATCTACTCAAGATCAGAGGAGGATCACTTTGAGCATCCTAGGGCTGTCTTGGAAGTCATTCGACACCACCAGCATTTTGGGAAATTGTCAAAGTGTAAGTTCTTGACACAATAATTTCACTTCCTTGGGCACGTGGTGTCTCACCATGGAGTATCAGTGGACCCATCGAAGGTGGAATTAGTTGTTTCTTGGGAAGCACTCAAGAATGAGGTAGAAGTTTGTAGTTTCCTGGGGTTGACAGGTTATTATCGGAGGTTCATTTCAGACTTCTCTCGAGTTGCTACTCCATTGACACCTTTGACTAGGAAGTACCAAGTCTTCCTATGGAGCAAGCAGTGCCAGAAAGATTTTGACTACCTAAATGAGATATTGGTCAGTGCACCAAGACTCAGATTTCCATAGGAAGGGTATTGTACGAGGTGTTTTGTGATTCTTCTAGCCTTGGTTTGGGGTGTGTATGGATGAAGAAGAAGGGTGTGATCTGTTATGGGTCTATGCAGTTGCTCCCTCATGAGCGTAAAAATGCAAACCATGACCTAGATCTTGCATTAGTAGTGTTCGCACTGAAGTTGTGGTGACATTACCTATTCGGGGAGCGCATTGTGGTCTTCTCATATCACAAGAGATTACGTTATATCTTCTCCCAGCATGACCAGAACATACGGAAGTGATGATGGGTTGAGTTTCTCCAAGACTATGCCTTCGAGAACTCTTACACTGAATGTAGGGGAAACGTTGTGGCTGATGCCCTGAGCAGGAAGTCGCATAAGGAAGTGGTTCAGGAATCCACTGATGATTGGAAAGCGATGGGAGAGTCGGCTTCATTGCACTTGGATTCTAGGGTAGAGGGAGTTAGAGGTTGTTTTTTTTATATGATAGTTCATTCCTCCTTGTTGTAGTATGTGGAAGAGTCTTAGTGGGGAGACTCTGTGGCGGAAGTAATGTAGGATTGTATCGATCAGTGAAATGATCCATAAGGATGGTCAGAGGACAGAAGACATCAGATTTTTTTTCATGGAAGGTTGTTGTTCTGGAGGCGATGCTTGAGGGAGTTCTCCATGACATCCATGGATCAGACTTGGCGGTATATCCGAGAGTTTCGTAAATGTATCGAGGCCTGAGGGAACAATTTTGGTGGCCCAGGGTGAAATGTTCAGTGGTGGAGTTTGTGGCTAAGTTTCTAGTGTGTCTGCTTGTAAAGGTTGAACACTGTGTTCCCAGTGGTTTGTTGCATCCTTTAGATGTACCCAAGTGGAATTGGGATGACATCTCAATGGACTTCAACACAGGACTACCCAGATCTCATGGTGGTTATGGTGCTATCTGGGTAGTGTTGGATTCACTGACAAAATCAGCTCACTTCTTTGCAATTAAGAAGTCGGGTCCGGTGAGTACCTTAGAACAAAGGTATGTAGATGAGGTGGTGTGTTTGAATGGAGTTCTGAAGACTATCATCTCATATTGGGATACATGGTTTACCACACGAGTCAGGAGGGTGTTATAGCATTCTTTTGGCACTCAGCTACGCCTCAACACTACTTTCCACCCCCAGACCGATGGTAAGACATAGCAGACTATCTAGACGTTGGAGGACATGTTGCGAGCATGTGTTCTGGATTTTGGAGGATCATGGGTGCGACAATTGACTTTAGTAGAGTTTTCCTACTACAACAGCTTCCACTCTACTATTGGCATTGCACCGTTTGAGGCTTTGTATGGAAGATCATGTAATTCAAACATTTTCATGGAATAGGTTGGTGAGACAGGTGCTCTTGGGCCAGAGGTAGTATAGAGCACCACCGAGAAAGATCAGCTTGTACGTGAGAGGATGAAAGTGGCTCAGGACCGAAAAAAGTCTTATGTTGATCATCAGAGGAGGCCCTTGGAGTTCGAAGTGGGAGATCATGTGTTCTTGAAGGTCTCCCCTTGAGTGGGGCAGTGGAGGTTTGGGATGGGGAGTAAGCTCTTCCCAAGGTTCATCGGACCATTCGAGGTGTTGACGCGAGTCGGTGAGGTGGGATATCAGCTAGCCCTGCCACCTCAGTTGGAGAAGGTTCATGACGTCTTCCACATCTCCCAGCTTCACCAATACTTACACGATAAATCCCACGTTATCGACTAGGGAGAGATAGATATGCGATACGACATGATCTTCGAGGAATGACCAGTCAGAATTGAGGATCATGAAGAGAAGGTGCTCCGTGGATGAACCATCGCCTTGGTTCGTGTGTTGTGGAGGCATGGCGGCCTCGAGGAGGGCACTTGGGAGCAGGAGGTTCAGATGCACGCTCAGTACCCAGTGTTTTTTTGAATTGTGTTTTTCTATTTTCTTCTGGAGTTTGTTTTGATTTTATATTATGTACCTACGATATATGGAATTCTTGGCTTGTCTGTTGTGAGACGTTTTTCTTCCTTGTTCTCTGGAAGTGTGTAACATGTCTGGATGAGTGGGGAAAAAGAAATATCTGATCCTTAATCGAGACACATTAATGCAGAAGTGATTGAACCCGTGCGGGTGAGTCAGTTCCGTCTAAAGTGCATAATATCTCAACATGTGAGAAGGAATTCCCATAGCCATGTGTTCGGGCAGTGTGTTGGTTGTACTATTTTATGGTAGTGTAAGTTGGGAAAAAATCGTAATATATGGAAATGGGAAGACCCAATTCATAATCGAGACACATTAATGCGGATGCGATTAAACCTATGCTGGTGAGTCAGTGCCGCCTAAAACGGATAATATCTTGACATAGGCGAAGGAATTCTTAACACCTATGATTAGGGATGTTGGTTAGGTTCCTATTAAAATGATATCCCTAAGAGGTATCATGTTGGGTTCCTATGGGTTGGTTTTGAATTCTCGGGGATGAGAATTTTTTAAGAGGTATCTGGTGTAACGGTTCGGACCTCTTCGGTCCATTCCTTTGTGAAATGTGGTGCTGGAGGTGTTCCAGGTGGTTAAGGTTTAATGGGGTGAATATGGGTGGACTTTTAAAGAGAGATAAGGGAAATAGCTTTCACCTGGTTAGCACACGGTTTGGCTAAACCGTGCGGCCAAACCGTGCATGGTTGGTGTTGGAGGCAGTGGATAACGCACGGTTAGTGCATAGTTTGGCTAACCGTGCGGACTAACCATGCAAGGAGTGTTTGGTGAGGCAGAAGCTAACGCACGGTTAACGCACAGTTTTCTAAATCATGCGGACTAACCATACAGGAACTTAATGTTAGATCCTAAAATTGTGGATCTAAACTCTTTGGCCTCTAAATTGTTCGTTTAAGCCCCTATGAAACCATAACATGGGATTACACTTCCTTGGAGGTAGAAAAACCTCTCCGAAGCATTTTGGAGGTGACCTGGTGGTTTTTCATTATTGAATCGAAGCTAGTTCCTTGAGGTATGTGATCGTTATGGCATGTATTTTTTGATCTACTCCTCCTACTCTCCCGGTTTCATAGATCTACGCTCGTTTTGTGTTGATCTAAGTGTGCGGATGTCGAATATGAAGTGCTTTGGTCTTGGTTGTGTTAGGAGAGGATATCTAAAGAATAATCGTGGAGAATCGACAAGGTTTCTTGAGCGTTCTTCGACCACCGTGGTTTCATAAAAAACCATTGAGGTAGGGATTTTACCTTTGTCTCTCTAATTTGTGCATCATATAGGATGGGTGTCCTCTTACATTCACGAGACATAGTGGAACCAGTTTAAATGAAGATAATAACTGGCATAATGAATGAGGAAGAGGAAGTTGTTATGTTTATCATTGTTTATCCTATTGTTATGTTGTGAATTGAATATGATTATGCCTACTGAAAATCATGGTCGTTGGGGGAATTTTCTTGTGCAATAAAATGTTTCCCAATCATTCTTGATAGTTTTATAGAATCATTATGTAATATAGAAATTGGTTAATCACTTAAAGCTGGAGGATTAAATGAATATCCGGAATCCTTGTGTGATCACCTTGGTTGAACAAAATGGAATAATGAACATGTGGGTGTTGGTTTGGTAACATGGTGTCTGAATGGGGGGGGGGGGTGAATCCTGTGTTATTACGAATAGGATGGGAATCGGGACTACAGTAAATGATATTAATGGGGAAATTATGTGGCATGAGCCTTGTTTTTTGATAAAGTTGTGGGGATGTGGTTCTAGTTGCAGCATGGCTGCAATAATGGGTTGTGATATTAAAAGAATGTGGAAAGTTGATAAATGAACTGTGGGGAATGATAATGAATTAAATGTGAGAACAATCAATGGGGATTTATTGATGAAAAAAAGGCTGGTTATGTGTTTAATGTGTTCTATCTAACTTGATTTGGGGTTGGCAGTGTTTTTCTATAAAACTCTTGATCTGGTTTGATAATTTCCAAGTAATTAAGGAACAAATAAACTAATATTGTCGAGACATGAAAACCTAAATGTGGTTTGGATTGTTTGTTGTATGCATACTTCTTAGTAGTAGTGCTGAGGAACCTGCCCAGTGTCGTTGTTTAGAGGTCATATGTTGATATTTGTGTTTGGTATACATATATGTATATGTATCGTTGTGTTTTGTCGCACCCCACCTATGTTGAGAACCTAGTGCCAAACACTCGCATTTCATGGGAGATGGTGTTTTCCCTTAGTTACTTTCTCTTTCCTCCTCCTTCATCCATAGGCTTTGATGGCTTTAGGCGACCTTACACCTAAGACTCTTCAAGTAGGTTTTGATTAGTGGGATTTTATCCCAATACTATTCGGGCAGGTTTACTGTTCCCATGAATATTGGTGATGAGGCCCCTATGTGTGCGGGAGGGATGCGTGGTTTGTGAGGCCTAGGTGTGTGCGCGTGGGATGTGTGGCTTTTGAGGCCCAGGTGTTTTCAGGCGGAGATATGATATGTGGTTTGTGAGGCCCCAGGGTGTGCAGGAGGGATGTGTGGCTTTTGAGGCCAAGGTGTGTGTGGGCAGGAAGAGTGTGGTAGCGTTAGGACGCTCATTGTTTGGAAGATAAGCTAACTAGTGGGGGGAAATGGTGCGGGGAACCCAATACTCTTGTTCTTATATACAACTACCTATTGTTTTGTGTTTTGGTGAGCGTGGGTGGTGAGGTTGGTGGATATAATTACTTTCTATGTTTTGGTTCTTTTGTTGTTCTCATGGGACTTTAGGATGTCTCCCCACCCATGCACAAGAGCTTTAGGTTTCCTTGTTGAGTATACTTGTATACTAACCCCGCGTTTACATTCAGGATTCCAGGAGGACTACCATGGCCGTTTGGGACCCTACTAGTCGATAAAGATAGATTTTTTGCAGTTTTTGTACTCTTGTTTATTTTGTTATTGCACTTCTGAGTTATCGTGTACTTGTACTTTGTTTCAGAATTGTTTAAACATGCATGTGGGATTGGTTTGGGTTAATTTTCATTTAGTTGTTCGTTTTCCTCTTGGTGTTTAACTCACCCTATACCCCGATCATAAATAATAAAAATGGTAATGCCTCTCATATTTGTGAAAACTCATACCCTTGGTGCTAGTCTCCACTCTTGGGCCTACAAGAGGCGGGACTCAGGGGTCATTATCTCCCTTTCACCAATGCCAGCTCAGAAGGGGCATCTTTGGTGGGAGGGGGTCGTGACAGGTACATTGGTAACCCAAAAACCAGGACAGTCTTGACGTAGCTGGATGTGAATTCCCAATATTCATCAGTTCGTGACTATCACCTAGAAATATAAAATCTAATAGTGGGAATAAATTTTCATCTATCAATTTCAAATATAAATGAAATACGACAATATTAACATTAAAAGAAAAAATACTATGAGTATTGTTCCACATTTCACGAAGGCAATAAATCCCAATGTACTATAATAATTGTTACCAAATAGGGGGAGAGACCAAGAACAAAATGACCCAACTCACTATTTATAGGGTTTAATATCAAGATTCACCTACAAAAGTTCACTTTCCCATTCCCGAAACTAGAAGAGGATATTCTTCAAACACTAGATAGAACAAGTTGGGTTTAAGCCAAATCATAGTAGGATTTCACCCACGGATTATATAATAATATGTCAATATTAAATTGACCAAGAAAATGATTTAAAATTTAAATTAAACAGGATTGGTATTCAAAAAAAAAATCGAGACAAATCATTCTTTATAATTTAAAAGACGGAAATACATTAGCAATTAAATCATGAAATTTCAGATGATTGAAATACATTTCACAAGATGCAACTTTCCTTTAATCAAAGAGAGCTATATACAAATGTTAATTTTTACAAAATGGAATAAGTAAACACTTTTATATTATTAATTTTATATAAATATGTAAGGAATGTAATTACATTTATAACAATGCATATAAATTAAAAATTCTAAAAAATGAGCAACATGGCCTTATGCCAAGTAGGTACGGAAGCCCCAGGCTATAGGGACCTGACATTGTGAAACAAAAAATATGTACATATACCCCTTTATTCCTAAAGAAATGGGACTCATCACCATCTCCTATAGAATGTTATGTGATGATATAATGTTTTAAATCATTGTAAATAGCAATGTGTTATCAAAATAACACACTAACTATATATCCCTTTCATGTTCTCGAGTACAAACAATGATGCAAAATTTATTTCAAAACTACTTATAATAAAATTAAATTAAATTACCGATTTTCAAATATGCCAATATTCAACATAAAAATCATTATATGTATCTAAAAAAATACATTCCTCTATGATGTAGCCCCTATGATTCCATCAAAACAATTTTTATAGAATATTCACAAAAATATGGATTTAAAACCAACACATAAAATTGCACAATCAATTACATAATTAAATAAAACAATTTAATTTTCATTTAGTTTCTTCCATTTCAGAAGCACACCCTCATTAACTAGAATTTGGTGGTTTTTATATATTCATTCCAGTGAAAACCAAAACTCAAATTCATAAGAATAGGTTTTTAAATAAAACAATTGAAACAGATTTATAAAATTTTCTAAATTTTATTTTTAATAAAAATGAATTTTACACTAGAAAATAAAGGTTAATTGAATTGGAATCTATAGATAGAAACACATGCTTTCCTCATGGAAAAATTCATAGACAATGATACCCACCAACATGAATAATGAAATATAAGATATAGAAACTCAAACAAGAAATGAGATTCAACAACATAGGGCATAGATAAATCAAAAACCAATGAAAAAATATATAAAGAGATATAGGGGAATATATAACGCTTACCTAGAAATAAATGATGTGATCACTACAATGATCAATCACTGAATGAAATGGCCTAAAGTGGTTGAATATTTCAAAATTTACAAAAGGTAATATTTGGGTTAGGAGAAAGAATGTCTAGAGGATGAAAAAAATAGAAATCAGTTATATTGTTATAAAAAAAAGTTTTATGGTTTTATGTCAGGTAACCCAGTTACGCATCATGTGATTTGTAATTATCCTAAGTACTAAAAAATTCATAATAGATTCCTAAAAATGAATTATTTTCATTTTATGATATACATGGGGCCTAACCATATTTCACAAATTTTAGTTCTTAAGAAGGATATATAAATGTCATGTTAAGGGAAAGAATCCAACAAATCTATGAGTTCACCATATTAGGTATCCTAACATTACCTTCCCGACCCAACCTAGACATATAATAAAGTAAAACCACAACATGGATTAGAATATATGTTTCAATAATGTAATGGGATGTTAAAAGAACATGTTATAATAATAGTTAGAGATTAATTGTATGCTCAATACTGGAGAAGTTCAAAGTAAAGGTCATGTGTGTGGATGTGGTTGACGTTTTTCAGTTAAAGATGATCAACATTATCACAACAATTACCACATTAGTTAGGATATCCTTTGAATATAATTTGAACGGAAAGGTGGATATTTATGAAGATGAATTTCATGGGACGATATATAATGAAAAAATGAGGTACTTGTGGGTTTGTTCAACTATTTAGGGGTAATTGTATCCTATTTTTGGAGATGTATGGCTCATTGAATTTTGATTTAGGCTTAGATAATAGTAATATGATGGTATATTTGCTATGATATTCTAATGAAGAAAATGTTCTCTCACATGGATGATATGTATAATGTCATTAGGGATTGATATATTGGTGGCTTGAGTGAAATAAAATATATTTTTTAGATATCTAAAAGTGATTCACATCGATTATAGTGGGGATGATGATTTTTGATCAGGGTGGTGAACTTATTTTGTTGTTGTTATCATTATTTTGGTTGTGATAGAGTTACATGAACATATGTTGGTGGATGTTCATAGAAAAAATTCATTCATTTGTTCTTGGTATATATTGATAAATAATTACTATGTCGTGGACAACATGTTCCTCTGAAATCATGGTAGTTGTTCAAGATTCATTTGACTATAGGGATGTATTGGAATCTGGAAAGAGTTTGAAATGTCCATGTATTAAAGGTGGATGTAAAAAAAATTTAGGTTTGTTGTGTTAACTATTAATGACCACATAGTGTAATAATTTTTTAATTAAGATATTTCCATATATATTGAGATCATAATAAGCATACTAAATCCATTTTCTATATTCCAAGCTACCTAAATGTCTTCTTTATTAGTTGAATCAACCATTTGGGTTTACAATGTCATTGTGGTTTAAGTAAATTTATATGGTTGTATCCCCAAGGGATATTAGTGGATAAACCTCAAGTGTGGTGGTTAATTTTCCTGGTTTAATTGACCATTTTATTTTATGTGTACGTCTTTAATTATTTCCGTATTTAATGACAAATTGTTTAGGTTCTGGGAAGACATGTAATTTTGGATTTATATGGACACTATATGGATTCATTATGTCTAAATAAATATTATAATGTTATTTTGAGGTTGGTAAATGATTCTAGGTATGATCCCATGTTGATGACATGTTTTTGGGGGATATCTTAGGTTCATGATAGGTGTGGGGGAGATCCAATATTCGCAATATGATTTATGGCTTGGTTTAGAGGGGGGGGGGGGTGAACTACTATTATCACTTTATTAATTTGTAATAATCCATTTTTTATGGTGTTTCAGGGGATGAAACATGACAATAAAATTTTCCTGACATATTTTATGGAATAAAACATGTGATGGAAATTGATGAAGGTTTTATTTGGGATGAAATTCTTGATAAATCTATGGATGTTTATCAGTATATCAGGAACACACTTCAAGGAATGATGAAGTGTTTCAATTTTTATCCATCAACATACTTGGTGACGTTTGTCTATGTGGTAAATTTCCTTTAGCAATGAATAATCATATATTTTTATTAAAATTTCTGGTAATATATTCTACCATCTCTAGCTAGGGTTGTTTCTGTGTTCATCCATTGTGGGATGAAATCTATATAGATTTTTTTTATACCACAGTGGTTTCAGGAAATGAATCCTTATTTGTGGGTAATATCATGTGATAATAAAGATATTGACAAGTTGGATTCATTGGTATGGGGAAACATGAATCACCTAGTGTTATTTTGATGATTAAACATAGGTGTTTGGGAATTGGTTTTTGTTCTGGAATACAATCTTTTAGATTATTAATGGTTGTAATTCATTTCATTATAATGTATGATTTCATGTTCTAGGGTAGAATGTAGATAAATGAAAATTATTTTTTTCAGACCCATGTTGGTCAACATCCTCGGGTAAGATCTATGAAAAAATATAGAGTCTGATATGTTTTATATTAGGGGGACTGTAATAACCAACATCCTTTAGTGTTATGTTTTTCAATGATATTTTTTATTTCCATATTGGTCGATGATACATTTTAAAATCATGAATTATAATGCGGTTTTAGGATTATGATCATCCAAATATGATGTTTTGGGACATGATTTATGTTTCGGTTAAAGTCAAATGGGTTTGTTCAAACACTATAAATTTTTTTATGGGAAATTATAAATAGTATCTAGAGGACATTCAGGTCATTTATATGATTCATGGCATCAATAGTATTCTTATGATGCAGTTTGGAGGTTTCAAAATTTTACAATTAGTACCAAGATGCATGTCCATAATTTTCAAAAAGTGACATTGTGTATCTTTCCATAAAAATAGATAAAAAGTTTCAGTAAAACTATACCCAAAATATTTCATTCCTTCTAATTATTTTACAAGTCTTAACATTTCATAAAATTTTATTGGAACTTTCAATGTAACTGTATAATTTTATGATCCTTCCAAAATTGGTCAACATTGAACCAATTATGAAAAAAGATATGATAACAATGATATTGGCTTATGAAGGATCCTTAAAACAAATTCCATTGATGATTCAAGAAATTTTATTTATGATGGATTACTATTGGTGATATCTATACATTTTTGTAGATTTATGTTTAATTTTATCCTAAAATTACTATTCAACCTTTATAAATGTCTAACTTATGATTGAAAAATCAGATATATAATCATCATTTTTTATCATTGATTCCTTATATCCTTTGAATTAAGGGATACATATGTGATGTTTTTCTATGTTTGAAAGTTTATCCTATGAGAGATGACTCGATTTTTATTAAAATATGGAGTTGTCCCTAAATTAATTTTATCACTTATTGAATTGGTATAAAAAGTTATGAATTTTAAAACATATGATGTGGGGTTTCATTAAGATTATAACATAATCTATTGTATATGGTTATAGTGTGATGCAGTTTCCATGAGCCAGGACTATTAAGGTGAATCATGATAATTGAAAATGAGATATTGTATTTTCATTAAGAGAGGGTATCCCATGTTGGTGGATGTATTCCATTTATGACATATCTATTAAATGTATATATTTGGTTTTAAATATCATGTTTTTAAATATATGTTTGTTAAATTTGTTTTATTGTGTCATTATTTATTTGGTATTTTCAACATGATAGATTTATAAGCACAATACAGACTAACCATGGATGGTAATTCATTTCTCTAGATAGGTTACATTGACACTTATGTCTTTCAATAGGTTTTTATTTCACCATTAGGTGTGAGGATATTATTATAGGTAAATTATATATTGCTTAATTTTAATAAATTATTTGGGGTGTGATGAAAATATGTATTAGATCACATAGCTTCTAGAAAAGATGACTGTACTTCAGAAACAAAGGAATACCTATTCGAATTTTTTCTCTTGCCTTTAACTCATTTTGATGTAGGTTTTATAAAACATATCCATAATTTCCAATTTGAAATCATCCTTATATTTAAAATATAGATGATCATGGTATCATTTCTTGTTCAGGGAATAATGGATTATATAAATTGATGTGTTACACATATATATACCTCCCTTTCAATCCTATTAGGGCCACATGAATTATTTCTTGGACATTTAGCCACCAAGGGGGTGTGCATATACATGACTCTATATAGGGATCCAAATGGGATTAATCTAAAAACCCCTGAATAAAATGAATTTTGTTATTAGAATAAATACATACTTAAAATGGATATAATGTGACAAAAAAAATTTTATTTCCAAAGGAAGAGAGAATGGACAAATGTAAAATTCTATTGAATCATTATTAATTTGCAGAAATCGGTTCTTACAATTATTTTTTTCTCTATAAATTTAAAACCATGGAATACCCTATAAATTTGGTTGATTTCATGACATAAATCTACTAATCTATATTTGGTTAAATATAGTGTGATTGTAATTCCATGATTAATTGATGAGTTATGGACAAAGTAACATGATAAATACCATGGGTGTTAATTTTTTATATGAAATGAGATTTATATATTTTTTAATGTAATTTGGATCTTGACCTTATGATATGTGTATGGAAAATGTAATGAAAATTGGAGGGATTGGAAAAGTTAGATTATAGTGACATGTTGTTATTCATGGTGCTCAATCATGTGATTTTCGTATTAGAATTTTATTTTAATCATGACTATGTGATTCGGGATGGAAATGGGTGGAATGATGAACATCCCCATTTGGATTAGGTAACGCTCTGAATCCTTGTTATAGTTGTATCCTGAGGACCATGTCAAATGGTGGTAGATTAAATATGTGTTAGATGAATGATAATTTACCGACTTAGGGGTAGATTCATGTTATATAATTCATGAGGGACTGACATTGGATTACTCAATTCTTAAGGTCATAGAGTTTGTTTCTCTATAATTTTAGAGGTATATGAGTATGTTTATTTCTTCCCCTAATGGTTACACTAATTATTATGTTTCTAACTAATGGAAGGATAATGTACACATGATATATGATATCGGAGATTCTTACAAGGATGAAGAATATTACACGTCATTTGGTGATCTATCCTAGTGCAGGCGGTCCAACCACTTGATAAAGATATCCAGTAATGTTCAAAATAAGGATTCACTAACCTACAGTGTCATCAAAAAACTAATGGGTTAAAATATTTATTTTACATTTAGTGTTAATTTTTTAATCAATACTCTATATTTATTAATTTATTTTATTCAATTTATTCATTTGGCTGAATTTTTTAAAACACGGAGTTGTTGACCTACAGAGTTTTTTAGAACCCTGCTTGTGACTCTATTGCACATGAGTACCCATGAATCTATTACATGTATTATTCTTGAACATGGGACATATATGGACCATTATATTTTTCTCTATTCAGATATCTGATTTGGAATCATGATATTGGATTGGATTACTCTCAAGGATTTGTATGTGTGTTTTTTTATTTGAATCGATAACCAACCCAGTGGGATGTCATGTAGTAAAATCATGGTTTTGCTGGCCTTTATCACATTTCATTTTATTTTATTAATATCTTCATAAATTTGTCTGTTATAAGATTATTTATCACCATTTTTCATGTTTTTTTATTAATTGATTTTATGCACTCTAAAAAAGGGTTTATAGTCTCCCTATTTTAACATCTTACTTCCACCCATCTAGTCAGCAGCCTCTGGCATATATGGATTTGTGACTAATGTCATGTGATGGCGTATTATAGCCACTAGTTATATAGTGAGCCTGGTCAGCATGTTATTCTATAATTTAGCTGACCCCATTTTAAAAATAATATTTTTATTATAAATATGACTATGAAATGTTTTATTTTTTAGAAATAAAATACTATAAAAATCATCATCACATCTAAATGGAGAGAAAATTCCATACAAAAATATATATAATAATTATGAAAAAAAACACTCATCCGATAGGATTTAACAAATTTTTGGGGACATTTATATGTCCTACTTATTATATTTTTTAACTATAAATACCTAATGTACAATTAAATGTGGTAATAATGATTAAATTGTTCAATGATCATTTTGAAAAAAATATTGTTGACCTATTTAATAAATTATTACGCACTAATATTAAATGTGGAATCCATTTTTCAAAATTTAAAACAAATAAAATTTATAATTTAATATCAAATAAAATAAAAAAATGCAATGAAATCGATTTTCTTTAAATAATTTTTTTTCAAATCGTAAATTCATTTATACTAAGTACAAATATAAAATTAATTTTAGAAGATAATTAAAATAATTAAAAAAATAAAAATAAATATTAAAACTAATTCAAAAAATTATTTTAGTATATATGTAATATGAAAGAAACTAATAATTCCATTAAATATCTATATTTTTACACTAATCACTAGAAAATAAATATTTTCCTAAAAATAAATAAATAACCCCATGATAAAATTGATATGTTGATTTCAAAAATACAACTATTTTTGTAAAATTAAATTTATATATTTTATAAAAATTAATTACAATATTTTCTAAAAAAATTATTAAAATCATTTATGATGAAAACATACTACTAAAATATAAAACAACTTTGTTAAAAATTGTGTTTTTATTTAAAAGTTATTTATAAATACATAAAAATAATTTTCAAATTTATATATATTTCATAATTTTTTTTATCATATCAATAATCTTCAAATTAATGATTATGTAATAAAAGTCGTGTTATAAAATTTTAATAATGTATCTAGGTTCATATAAATTCCATGATTCATGTAATGTAAGGAATCGCAAAAATTTAATTATTATGATTAAAATATTTTTTGAAAATGAATTTTAAATTATAAAAAATAGTAATATTAAAACATTCATCATAGAGTATAGTAATTTTCTTAATAAATTAGAATAATTATGACATAGATGTTTTTTTCTCATGTATATATAATAATAAATGTATTATAGGATATATTTAGAATTTTTCCAACATAAAATGAATAATTAAGAATCAATTTATTAAAAATTTGATAGAGATAATGATATACTATTTTGAATTTAAAAGAGGCATTCTTCACAAAACATTTTTATGTGCACAACGAATTTTTTTTGTAATATAAATAAATTCATTATTAATGAATAATTATATATAAATAAGTATATTATATATAAAATATATATAATTAATAATATTTAGAATAATTAAAAGTGTACCACTCCACCCACTACTCATAAAATTAAACCTTAAATTATCAATTCCTCACACATTTTAATAAAACAGGTTCTGACATTCCAAAAATAAACATCTCTAAAGAATTAATACCAATGTTCTAGAGGCCCTTTCCTTATATTTTAAACACTCCTAAAATTATTAATTTTTAAGCCAATAATTGATATTTTAGGAGAACGTATAAATCCAAATTGACATATTGCTTGTTTATTTCTACATAAACATCCACAATACAATTATAATCACAATAAAATAATTAAATCAGTATAATAATTTTATTTTAATTTTATTATGTTGATCTAAGTATTATTTTATATATTTATTCCATACTACCGGATGTGAAAATATTTCACGTTTATATTTGTAGACTACCACCACCGTAGAGGGATGTGTTTTATTTTCCATCAGCAACTCACTTCAATGGTAATAAAGATAATTTTAATGAATGAAAATAATTACTTTTAAATAATTATGATTATATTATTATTATTTATTAACATACTTATTAACATTTCAATCTAATGGATATTGGTACCTTCAATCATGTGTCTGTGTGTACAGTACAACAACAATTATGTGATTTTATTTTTTTGATTTCATCCAAATAGAATTGGTCATAAAGTCATGAATTATGACTAAATATAGAAATAATGAAATATTTACTATTATTAGATCCAAATAATATTTATTTTCATTACGCTTATTAGAAAAAAAAAATGAAGCATTGTTCATGCGTATGTACAGGCTACTATATCTATGAAATAAAAAAATTGATATTATCTGAACAAAAATTTAATTGGTTTTAAAATTTATATAACTTTTAAATATGTTAATTTTATCACATTAATAATTATTGTGTTAATTTAACCATTGTAACACACCGAAACTCAACTCCCATGTACTGATAATTTTATGTTCATGTTTTTTTTTAATTTCATAACTACTAAACAAAACATATTTCTCAGAACAAAATTATAATGTGGTTTTAATTTATTTAGAAAACAACCGAGTAAATCCAAAAAATTAGCACACGGCTCTTTTATTTAAATAAGTACATCGTAATGTTTACAATACAATGAGATTAAAAGGGGATCCATTCAAACCAAATATACCTAATAAAAACCCTACATGAACTACGGGAAGGCTCGCTACAAATACCACAAGACACGATAAATAACGGAGATCCTTTGGGTCAATGAAAACCAAGAAAAACACCACCATGATCGTGTAAATTGTGTTGAGCATCAATGATATGGAAAGAACCATATTCTTCTTCTTCTTATTTTCTTAATGTTTAGGAAACCCTAAGACATGGTTTTATAAGGAACCAACTCGATCGTTAACTTGGGTGACCATTGGAAATCCAACTACTATAATTATAGCTATTAGCCTTGTGGTGATTTAACTAAAGAATAATTAAGTACCACTTTATGTTATGAATAGAAAAATATAAGATAAACCCTAACAATGATATAACTAATTTAATTACACTTATGCTGTGAAATATACTATGTAATTCAAAAACACATTTCAAATATTTCAATTATAATTTAATAAATAGTGTTACAAAATATGTTTAATATCTTCAAATCAAATTATCTTTCTAATTAAAATATTTTTTCTATAATTCTGGTATAAGAATTATCTTTTTATAATTTGTATGATAAAAGATTAGTGTTTTTAAATAATTTGATCTAAGACCAAAATATAATTTGTAATTGTTAGCCCATTAATGTTTAAAGTGAATTTCATGCCTAAAAAGGTTATTTTTATATTCTATTAATTAATATATATATATATATATATTCCTTAAGAAGTAAGATCTTTGTATGTTAGGTTTTAACAAAAAATGGGCCAGTTGGGCCTATCCCTTTAATGATATTCAATGGGAGGCAGCTCAAATGAGGTTGCTAAGCCTAGCCCCCAGCCCAAGCCAATGCCATCCCAAGCATTGGCATAGGTTCCCCGAAGGGTTCACGGGAGCAGGACCATTTATGCGCACCATGGTGGGCGCATGATCATGGTGAGAAAGGGTACGTTGAAGCCTATGGGGGAAGGCGGGAGCCCATGTGTAAGCCCCCTGTTGTGTTATGTGTTATTTATAGTGTTGTGGGATGCTCAGGGTTATAAAGGACCACCAGAACTCTCCCCCTTTCAATGTGGGATGCCAATTTTTCAACTAGGATTTAATCTAGGATGTAAGATCATTCCACATGCAACACAGGCCATTGATTTCAATCTGGGGTACAATCCTTGGAATCATTGAACACCTCTATATTTTTCATGGGCCGTCTGATCCGATACTATCTAATCGTGGTCATTCGATGCTTATTAAAATGTCATGATGATCGAGTGCCACCAAATCTCACCTCGGATCAATATGAACCATCCATCACTTTTATTAATTGTGGATATATCCCGACTTTCAGATCAATCCCAGAACAAATCCTGGACATCCTTTTTTCTCCTGGAATCTCCTCAATGAATCGTCTTCTTCCTTCCCATAGCATGTGCTGCACCGAACCCTACACCCCATTTCACCACTTCATTTCTTCTTTATTTAACCATGACAAACTCGGCGTACCCAACTTGTCCCCCTTTACCCATAAGTCTTCCCCGACCAATTGATGGACTGGTTGGACTCAGTTATTCTCAACTGTTGTAATAACATCATAGTATATTTTATATAGTTTGTAAACTGATCGCACCAAGTAATCCCTCGGGTTTTCTCCTCTAGAACCTCTAGCAATCTTCAATTAAGCCTTCCTCGAGTTATTCTTCTCCTCGAATAGAGGTAAGGGTTTTTTGTTATGTTTTTTTCTCATTAAAAAATATTATATATACACACTTTACATATATATACGAGTATGTATATGTCCATACACTCACACCTATACATATATATACACTCTAAGGTTAATCTGGGTTTTGTAGTGGGAAAAATTTTATACACTATTTTTTTCTATAGTCGGTGATTATATTTGGTTTAGTTCAATGTGGTTTTAGTCATGAAAACCTGAATATCATCTTAGTGGACATTCAGATATATGCACATAACTCAATCTACTTCAATATTATATTGTTAAATATTTTATATTCAATCTGTAAATAATGACTTGGATGCAAATAACGCATTTTTTTTAATGGATATATATCAGTATAATAAATTTTAGTTTTTATATATGTATGGCCTGGCGTTTATATACTCTAAACTAGGAATGAGTATGGATTCTCAATCAGATGATGTTAACAAAATGTTATACAAACATACGGTAGTATTTTAATATAAGAAATATATAATATCTGCAATATATAATTATATATGCATGCATTTTTTGTGAGTTTAATATATGAAAGTATGGAAGCATGTATAATTAAATAGATTGGGTTGAAATCCTCAAATACCGGATTCTAGTTCTTTGGGACCTTCAGGTTATGAAAACATGATGAACTAGTAGAGATCCTCATGAAACATACATATATGAATAACTTTCATATAGGTTTACATGATTACATATAACATAACCAAAAATTGCTAGGTTTTTTACGAAGGTGTAATAAATATGTGTTAAGTATCTGTTATCAATTAGAAATTTTTAACTTGTTGGAAACACACACACATACTTGGTGGATACGTGGTTATAATTTCCAGAATCTTTATTTTATGAATGGATCATTATAAATATGTTAATTAAGTGATGAAATTAATACATATAAAACATTAATTAATGTCTTTATCTATGTAAGCCAAACCAATATGTACATAAATAAAGGTGTAATTCCTAATATATAGAAGCATGTCAAACTTGTTCAGTAAAAGAATTCGTAATGATGATTATATACTTCAAAGGTATTGTATGATTGAACTTGATGGGTTTTATGATTAAAGATAAGATAAACTTTGGTTTGACAAAAATATTTTTAAAGGATCAAAGGTTGTATTAAATCATGTGACCAGGTTTTTCACACTTGATGTTTTATCAACATCAGTGATTGTAGTTAGTTGAGTCATAATTTATTTATTTTATCACTAATACTTCCAAGCAGTCTATTAAATAACACATGATTTTGTTGATAAGAATTTTGAATTTAATAGTTATCATTTTCACATCTCATGTGGAAAACCCCATCCCACCCACAATGTGAAGTGTTTTTGTAATTGACTTTTGTTCAAAGAATGTTATGATCAACGTATGCCTTCAATAAACTATTAATTACTTATTTTCAAATAATTTTTGTGAAATTATGTATTTATGTTTTAAATGGATTCCTTTTCCATTTTTTTGTTGCACACTTTAATGCATGCATGTGACATAACATGATAATAATATAAGAAATCAAATTACTCAATGTGGTATGGGACACTTTGAGTAATATGACATAAATTTTATTATTCAAGGTGGTATGGGACACCATGAATACACAACTCAATCTTACATAAGAATAATGTGTTGGACTAATATGTTCTAGTTTGGGGACTAGAAAATTACGCCCTTCGGGTTGGAGACCAGTAAAAGTAAGCTCTCTTGGTTGGATACAAGTAAAAGTAAACTCTCTAGGTTGGGGTCCAGTCACAGTTAGCCCTTAGGACTTACCACACGACCTTGACATAGAAGTAAGGAATTTATACATTCCCTCATTATGTGTATGATAATTATGTAACCAAATGGATATCTGATTAGTAGAATGTTTATGGTCAAGAGCCAGTACTTATGAGTATCAGGAATGTAAAAGCATATGGCATGACATATGTTTAGCACCGAGTGAATTAGTATCCAGTATATGAATTTGATTTCATTATCTTTCTGCACAACTCTTATTATTCTCTTTTTATGTTGTGCTTAAATTTCCATATGTCATATATGTTTATAAAGTCTTTTACTTATTTCCCTAAATGGGAATGCCTAAATTCAACCATGTATCCTTTTTTTCTTCTAGTATGTTCTTTTAGATGATCACACTTATGATATGTTACATGTGTTATAAATATTCTTCAAAGAATTATTATTATGTAATGTTTTAATGAATTTATTCAAAATATATATTGGTTTACTTTGAACCCCCTTAGTGTGCATTCGTATGCTCACCCTACGTTTTTAAAAATAAATTTTTATACATTATCATGAGCTAAACAAGAGTGGCTGGTTTCACAGAATCTAAACCGAATTTTATTCTTTTGATGGGATATGATGTGTAATTTATCAGTGCATGATTTTTTAAAATGTACACATCATGTTCTGAAGGCACCAGCTCTAGGTGTTCTGGGGTCGGGTCTTCACAGTTGGTATCAGAGGATTCAGTTCAGATAACACTAGAAAACCAAAACATAAACAAAGATAAATGTACATAGGTATTAATAAATTTGAGGATTTTCCTAATTTTTTGATGCAAGGATGAACTCACATCCTATCACTCCCAACCGAAATATTAGAGACCGTCTTGGTCAAAGCATGTGTGAGAGAGTACTGACATTTCACATACTTAAAAGAAACATGCAATCAATTTTAAAAAGTGTCAAATAGTCTGAGTATTCTCTTTTCCTATCATCATAATGTCTATATTTAGCACGTTATAACCTAAGAAAAAAATGTTGTGTATAGATTAATGGAAAAGTACACTAAAGGCCTTTTCCTATTTTTTACCCAATCCCGAAACATCATGGTGAGGATGTTGTTTTAAGATGCTGACTGAGAAGGGGACATATACACAACCCATATGTACCAAATCTTTAGCATCAGTATGTATGATCATTTTGATGTCATTATCCTTTTCATACAAGAGTCAACCTGACAAATTCACAGAGAAATTGTCTATTCAGACATTTCTGAACTCTCCACCTTTCGAGCATCTCTTTGGAAGCCCGAGTGCACACAACATGAGTTTAACCCATATAATCCGAAGTGTTTTTGGGATATTGAAATAAAGGAACTAAAATCCAAAATGTGTATTTATCTAGCCTTACCGGAGGATCCTCCATGATGGGTGGTGTGGTGAAGTTATAAGGGGTTCTTTTAGAGAGATTTTGTTAAATGAAATGCGAGAACACAATTCTATGTAGTGGGAATAATGTAACACCACAACACTAGACTCTCATGTACTGATATGTTTATGTTTGTGTTTTTCTTGAATTTCATACCAACTAATCAAAATGTACTTCTCATATGAAAATAATAATGTGGTTTTAATTTATATTAGAATAGAACTGAGTAAAACAAACAAATGATCACAAGTCTCTTTCATTTAAATAAGAACACCGTAGTGTTTAAAATACACCTAGATTAAAAGGAGATCCATGCTAACAAAATATACCTACTAAAAACCATAATAGAAGTATGGGGAGGCCCCTAAAAATTAAACAAGATATGGTAAAAAAAGGAGATCCATTGGGTCAATGAAAACAAAGAACAACACCACAATGATCATGTAGATTGTGATGAGCATCAACGGTATAACAAGCAGCATCTTCATCTTATTACTATTATTATTCTTCATCTATTCTTAATTTTTAGGACACCCGAAGACAAATGTTTTATATCACACCCACTCGAACATTACTTTGGGTGACCGTTGGAAATCCATTGGATATAATTATAGTTGTTAGCCTTGGGGTTATTTAACTAAAGAACAATTAAGTACAACTTTTTTCTATGAATTTCAAAATTACAAGATAAACTCTAACTATGAAATAATGAATTTTATTACATTTAAGTTGTGAAATATAATAAGTAATTCAAAAATACTTTTCAAATATTTCAATTATAATTTCATAAACAATGTTAAAAATTATGTTTAATATCTTCAAATCAAATTATGTTTTTAATTAAACTAGGTTTTCTATAATACTAGTATAAGAATTATCTTTCCATAATTTGTATGTTATTGGATTAGTGATTGTAAATAATTTGAGCTAAGGGAACAATATAATTTTTAATCTTTATCCTTCAAATATTTAAAGTGAAATTCATGTCTAAAAAAATTTTGTATTGTCTTAATGAATATGTTTTCCCCTTAAGGCTTAAGATCATTATTAGTTAGGTTTTAACAATAAAAAGGGACAGTTGGGGCCAGCCCATTACGGCTATGACAAGGAAAGAAGCTCCCATGAATTGGTTGAGCCTAGCCCTCAGCCCAAGCTATGGCCAGCCCAACCATAGGCATTGGTTCCCTGTAGGGCGTATGGGAGCAAGAGCGCTTACGCGTGCCATGGTGGGCACATGTTCACAATGATCAAGGGTATGACGAAGCCTGTGGGGGAAGGTGGGATCCCATGTGTATGGTTCCCAGGTGTGTGATATGCTATTGCTAGTGTTGTGGGAGGCTCAAGGTTATAAAGGACCGCCATAACTCTCACCAATTCGATGTGGGATGACAATTTCTCAACAGGGATAGAATCCAGGCATTCAGATCATTCCACATGCGATTTGGGCCATTGATTTCAATCCGGACTTTGATCCCTGGAAGCTGTGAACACCTCCACATTTTTCATGGTCCGTCTTATCTGGAAAGATCTAATTATGGTCGTTCAATGTTTTTTAAAACACCAAAATGACCAAGAGATGACTGATCTCACCTCAGATCAATATAAAACATCCAACACTTTTATAAACTATGGATGTATCCTGACCATCAGTTCAATCCAAGATCAAAACCTAGCCGTTTGTTTTTCTCCTGGTATCACCCCATGGAATCGTCTTCTTCCTTCCCATGAAATTCACTGCACCGAACCCTACACACAATTTCACCATTTCTTTTCTTCTTCTTTCATCCTTGATAGACCAGGTGGACCCTCCTTGCCCGGCTTTGTCCATAAGTTTTCCCTGGACAATAAATGGACTAGTTGGACTCAGTTCTTCTCAAAGGTGGTAATAAAAAAAGAATATTTTATATAGTTTAAAAACCGGATTCACATAGGAACCCCTCTTGTTTTCTCCTGTTGGATCATTATCAATCGTCACCCAATCCTTCCTTGAGTTATTCTTCTCGTCGGATAGAGGTATGGGTTTTATGTTTTTTTTTTCTCGTGAAAATTCATATATTTACACACTTTACACACACACACACACACACACACACATATATATATATATATGAGTATGTTTATTTCCATACACTCACACCAATACATATATATACTCTATAAGGTGAATCTGGTGTTTTTAAAAACTTATATGTGCTAATATATTTTTTCTATGGAAGATGATTATATTTGGGTTCATTCAATAATGTTTTAGTTATGAAAACCCGAATATTCGATAAATGCACATTCGAATATATACACAAAACACAATATAATCTTATTTTATGTTGTTAATTATTTTATTTTTAATCTATAAATAACGAATTGGATGCTAATAATTCCTTTTAAAAATAGATTTATATTAGTATAAAAACATTTAGTTTATATATATGTATGTCTGTGCATTTACATACTCCAAACCATGCACGTGTTTTGATTCTCAATCTGATGATATTAATAAGAGGTTGTACTAACTTCGGGGAGTATTTTAATATAAGAAAAATATAATCTATGAACAATATATTTATATATGCATGCTTTTGTTGTTAGTTTAATATATGAATGTATGAAAGCATTCATAGTCATATAGATTGGGTGGAAATCCTCAAATACCTGATTCTAGGTTTTTCAGACCTTTGACATATGAAACATTAAAGAACTAATATCATTACCCATGCAACATATATATATGAATAACATTTATATATTTTTATATGGTTATATATATCATAACCTAACAATGATGGGATTTTAACGAAGGTGTAATAAATATGTTATAAGTATCTATTACAAATGATAAATTTTTAAACAGTTGTAAACTCACATATATAGTTGTACTATATGCGGTTATAATATCCAAAACCATTATTTTATTAATGAATCGTTAGAAATTTGTTAATTATGTGACGAAATTAATACTTGTAAAATTTTAAGTAATGTCATTATCTATTTAAGCCAAACCAAGAGGTACTTACATAAAGGTGTATTTCCAAATCCATAGAAGTATGTCAAAATTGTTCAGTTAAAAAATTATTAATGATGATTCTATGCTTCAAATGTAATTTATGATTGACCATGTTTTGTATTATGATTAAAGAGAGGCTAAACATTTGTTTGGAAATAATATATTTAAAGGTTCCAAGGATGTATTAAACCACGTGACCAGGTTATGCACACTTATGGTTTTATCAACTACAGTGATTGCTACTAGTTGAGTGTTAATTTATTTATTTGGTTCTCTTACACTTCCTAACAGTGTATTAAAGAACATGTAAATTAGTTTTTAAGAATTTTTAATTGATTATTTATCATTTCTAAATCTCATGTAGAAAACCCCTCCCCACCCCCTATGTGATGTGTTTTCGTAAGTTTCTTTTTTCCAAATAACGTAACGAGCCATGTATTCCTTCGTTAAACTCTTACTGCCTTATTTTCAAAGAATATATGTCAAATTATGTATTTATGCACTAAACAGTTTCTATTTCTATTGTTTAGTAGCACTCTTTGATTCATGCATGTGACATAACTTTATAATAAGATATGAAATCAAATTACTCATTGTGGTATGGGAAACCTTGAGTAATATGAAATAAATTTAATTATCCAAGGTGGTATGAGACACCTTGAATACATTACGTAATCTGAAATATGAGGAGTGTATTTCACTACTATGTTCTAGGTTGGGGACTGGTAAAATTAAGCTCTTCATGTTGGAGACCTGTAAAAGTAAGCTCTCCGGGTTGGAGACCTGTAAATGTAAGCTCTCCGGGTTGGGGTCCGGTTACAATTAGACCTTAGGTCTTGGAAAAAGGCCTTGACACATAAGTTTGAAATTTATACTTTCCCTCATTATGTGTATCATAATTATGTAACCAAATGGATATCAAATTAGTAGAATATCTACGGTTAAGAGCCAGTACTTATGAGTATCGGAAAAGTAAAACCTTATGGCATGACATATGTTTAGCACTCAATGAATTAGTATCAAGTGTATGATATTGATGTTATTATCTTTATGGGAAACTATGATTATTATCTTAACCTGTGCTTACATATCCATATGTCATACATGTTTAGAAGTACATTTACTTGTTACCCCAAATGGGAATGCCTAAATTGAACCATGTATCCTTATTTTTCTTCTAGAAAGTTCTATTAGTTGAGCACTTTTATGATATGTTACATCTTTTATAAGTTTTCTTCAAAGAAATTGTTTCATGTAATGTTTTAAAGAATGTTTTCCAAAGATACATTGGTTTATTTTAAACCCCCTTGATAGGAATTTGTATTCTCTCTCTATAATTTTTTGAAATACATTTTTAGGTATCAGCTTGAGCTAAACAGGAGTGGCTTGTTTCCAAGAACTAAATAGAATTTGATTCTCAGGATGGGACATGATGGGTAATTTATCAGTGCATGATTTTTAAAAATGAAAACATCATGTTCTGAAGGCACCGGCTCTGGTTGATCTGGGGTCAGGTCCTCAAAACCATAACCCCTTTGAAAATCTTCAATGCCCTAATGTTTTTTTAATATTATAATACAAATGAACCCAAAACATCCAATATGAACATAATAATTTTAGTTACTAAATAGGTTTTGTTAATAAATTAAATGAAAAGAATAATAATAATGCAATGAAAATGAAAATGGTTATCAGAAAATTAGAAAGTTTATATAATATTATTTTTCTAGATTTTAAGAATGTATGAATCTAGACATGATAAAATAATTTTTACTTTGTCTTAAAAATCATAATGTTTTTTCATCCAACATGGTTTCATCCATGTTGAAATTCGTTTTAAATTTCATGAATATTCAAAATTATATTGAAAATATTTATAAACTTTATTTCCAATTATTTTTAAATTTTTTTGAAAAGTAAAATATTGAATCATTATAAAAATTTCAATATTGTTTATTTTATATATTTTAAAAAATTCAAAAAATATTTTTTTATCACATATCGCTTTTACACCATTTCCCAAACTGATAGCAATAATACATTAACAATGTTAATATAAAATATTCCATGTTTAAATTAAAAAAATACTTTCCAATAATATTCTATGAGTTTTTAAAAAAACCCAATGTTCTAAAGAAATATTAAACTTTTATCATCTTTATTACATATCTAATATCTATATTTATTATGGGAATGAATTCCTATTATAATGGGTTATATTATTATAGATAAATTTATATGTACATTAATATTTAAAAGGTTAATTTATATTTTATATTAATGATTGGGGAGACCAAAATATCCCTAATGATAGGTGCACCCATCCTTTATAACAATTGAATTAGGAATGGTGATGATGTTTACCAAAATAATTTTACTTCTAAGAGAATGATCATTAACTAGTTATGTCATTACATTTTAACGATGCATATATGTAAAATGTCCCTAATTAGAAACATAATATAATTTCAATGGTAAATAATTAAATTTTTTATAAAAAAGGTAAAAAATATAAGTAAATTTTTAATGGAAATATTAAAAAAATTTATTCAATTTATTGTGAAAATATCCACTTCCAATGAATAGTATTCATGATATTTCCTGATTAGAAAAATCATTTATAATTATCATTTAACCTTTATTATTTATTTTGAATTTTATTAGGGAATATAGTAAGAAATTATATTTTTTATAAAATTAAATTAAATATTGTAGATCAAATATTAATCATAAAAAACCCAACATTATAATTTATAAAAAATGTTTAAAAAATGACTACTAGGTTTCTTTTCATTTATGTCATTTATTGATTTATTTTTTTATTTTACCATCATCTAAAATGATTTTCTATAACTATTAATAATTAGTAGAAATATTAATAATATCATAGTTTGAGAAATGGTAATAATATTGAATAAAGAAGTAATTATTTTTATAAAAAACATGTTTTGTGGGTAAAAATAAATATTGTGTGGAAGTGAAAACATTTCCATGTAATTTTTTGATTAATTATATGTAAAAATAAAACAAATACATCCTCAAAATATAATAATGTTTAACACTTGTATTTATAGGTTGATTACATTTCAATAAATTATATATTGTAATTTTATCATTATATTAAATGTCAAACTGTTATAACATGGTTTTGCCAAATAGTATTCCAACTATTACATTGCCTAAATGACTCAACTATAATTGTAATGGTTACCTGTTGAATATATGTCATTTTCTCTATCAGTTCTCAAAATTTTAACCATTTATGACTATGTGTGGTTTATTTTCTATAATATGTATATTTTTTTCAATGTTAAGGTGGAAGATGGAATTTCCCTAGATAAATTCATGTCATCATAAACATCACCTACTCCCATGATTCCACTTAAATTATTACATGATAAATATATAATCATAAAAAATATATTCATCAACATTGAAGTATAATTTACTTATTATCCAGAATAAAAAATGTGGAATAAATAGAATGAACATCTAATTCATTGGTAACATTGCCCAAGTGTAAGAAAAGGTCATGTTCTGGTTAGTAAATGTTAATTAAGATACATAAAAATTATTATGGACAATACTGAGTCTTGGATAAACTGCTAATAAATATTTTATATTAAAATTAGATGCTAAAATTTTTAATGCACAGATATACGTGTGAAAAAGATTCATTACATTCCTAATCGGTTGTGACCCAGTTATGGTGATGCTTTATAGAATACATAATCACACTCATTAAATGACTAGGGTCTTTGAAAATAATATAAATATTAATTATGAATGATTTGGTTCATTTTAATCTTTTTCATGGTAATTTATATTTTTATATTAGTATCATTTATAAGAACAGTTTTTACCAATATTGTTACCCGGTCTCAATGAAAAAAATTATATATGAAGACATATGAAAAAATATATATTTCAATGGAAATATTTTTATCATTTTATAATAATTTCTGTTAAATAAAAACCCCACCAAAATCAAATTTCCTTCTCATAAAGCACCAAAATGAATAAGACATTCTAATACCATATTTAATAATTTCTAGATCAGATGTTCAAACTGGCCATTATATTTTTGATAACATATTGTTATTATTATTCTGTAGGCTTTTTGTGAGGATCAGAAAAACCATGAAGTAAATAATTATTCTCAAATAGAGATAATTGATACCAGAACTATATAAAATTTCAATGCATCCCTAAAAAACTGGTTTTGTATGTCTTCGTTGATATTGGACTACTGAATTGGAATGAAATTTGATAAAATAGAGAGTTAGTTCAATGTCACCCAAATAATATCTTACTTTTGTATTATCGATAGTAGACTAGTGATAATGTTCATAGAAATATATTCCCACTTCCATACATGTATAATCATAGATTGAAAAAATATTTTCATTTATTTTTGTTTATTCTTTACATTTGGGTAGCTAAGATATATCATAACACAACAAGATAATTCCAATTTGATACCTGAAAAAAATGGTATGAATTGTCCATTAAAACTATTGAATTATTTTTTGAATAACCTATATTGAATGGTGAAAACATATAAATATTGTTATCGATGATTTGAATAATATATTATTCAATTATAAAAGGTTAACATCATCTTTAATATAATGTAAAAACTAAAATAGTCACCACAACATTTAGTTTTTAAATCATTACTAGAAAATCTCATTTTTATTGTCGATCTAAATAAATAAAACTGAAAAATATATGTATTTAGATTAATAAGAAATATAACTGCATTATAATTTTTTCCCTGCATTCCAATTACATATTAGAAGATCACCCATAAATTTTCACCGGACATGAGCTTCATTGAACACCTAGTTATATGTTTCAAAATAGAATATTATGGGATTAAATTTCATTTTCATAGGGTATAAAACATGTAATAGGATAACATTTGGATATATTTCAACAATCATTATTTCCCAAAGTAAAAATCTTTTTATGAATATATGTTTTTCATATTTTATGGTCTATGAAAACTATGACATATTTATTAAATATGTTGTAGTTAAATGTTTTTAATGCATGGACCAATATAGGTAATTCTAGGCCCAAATTTAGATAATTCATTTCACATGTATTCAAATGCTGGAATAAATCAATGATAACATTATCTCCATTCATGATGACACATGTCAATCATGATATAGACACATCACAATATACCCCATAACCTTATCTTGGTTCAGTAAACAATAATATTTGTACCTAATTGAGATGATCCTAAATCTCATAATGTATCTCCATCAATCTTAATAAAAAACGGCTGGAATAAATTTTCTCATTAGTGAAATCTTATGATAATCAGAACAAGGGAAGTCTGTAAAAACACAATGATAATAGCTTGTTAATCACAAAAATCATCTTATCTCAATGTGTTTCTTAAGTGACTATCATCAAATCCTTGTATCTGTATTTCTAAGACTAAAAAGTTTCCATATTATGAAATTATATTCCCTAAGAAAAAAATATTCTACCCAAGAGTCACACATAGATAATTTCATATAATTATGGTCCTCACAAAATGTACCCAATGAAATATATAAGTTGTTATCATATGCATTTCATGTTCAAGAGTGAAATAAATGATCATTCTTAAATACCATGACAAATTATTTGAGATACATGGTTTAATTTAAATATGATTAAACTATATAAACTGTACATTCATTTATAAATCAAATTTAAATGCTAATTTATTCATAGTGACATTACTATAATTAGATATTTTTCTTCATAAATCACATTACTTGGTCAAGATTTTGTAATATATTTACCATATAGAAAATTTGGAGATCCTATTATCACACATGAACTGATCATAATGTTCATTGATTTTAGGATGATTATACCTATTCATTATGGTAAATTTATTTAATTTATGATAATAAAAATAGAACCAAATAAAAACAGCATTCCTCTATATTAAGTGGTTCAAAAAGGCCGATGGTAATGTACATATCATAATGATTCCCATTATTTCCATTTCACCCATATATACATTTAATGACACAAATTCAGTTGGTTCGATTATACATTACATGAAGAAAATATGATTCATTCCCACCAATATACCAATAGATAATTTTATTACATATATATTTGGTATGATAGAGAAATATTTTGGAATTGCACCACAGTATTAGTTTACTATTTCATAAAGATTATGAATTTAATTCTCTCAGATTGAACCCAAAATCCATTCCTTCATATCAGATGACATATCACTATCTACAAAATAATAAACCTAGTTCTTATTTAATTCATATACAAATACACTTTGATTAAATTCACAACATCCTTAATTGAACTGAAGGATACTAACAAAGATAAAATGTCAATATATTCTTGTAATTACACCCAATATTCCATTCTAATGACCAAATAAAATATATAAATTTACATTACTATAAACTCTTATACAATTTCTCATCTTCCAATATTGTTGAATAAGTTTTACACATGAATATTTTACATTATAACTACATATGTGCTGATATGAAACCTAGTTAATGAGTAAAAATTTCCATGTGAAACACAATCTCATTTAAAAAAATTGAGGAAAGAAAATGATATAATGTACTAATTATAAAAAATTGTTTAATTATAATGAATTTCATGTGATAGTATCTCACATAAAATAAAGACCTTATTCCTCATATTTGATTATATGATCAACACATTATAGTGATGGTTAACACATATATAAGTGTTATTGAATCAATTTTGGAGTTCTATTATTAGTATTAATGATGTATTATTGTAATCAATATTTTATTCTCCATTCTTATAGATAAAACTATATTTAATAGATATCCTTGGTTGAGAACGAGAGATTTGGGGTTGATTTGATAAATCTATATCTATTTTAATCAAAGGTATCGTACAATAGTTATTGATCTATAATTTTTGGGGTTCTCTTTCATAGTCTTTTGAATGTGTTCTACATTACTATATTTTTTCATGAATTTTCCATAATGAAAAATACTTCATTCAGTATAGAGAATTTAGGGAAATGTGACTTAGTCCACATTCATGTTTTTTTATGATGTTCTTTCAGGGGAGTTGGTTTCACAGCTCTGATTTTCCCCCTTACTGAAGTTTCTACCCATGGAAAATAATAAAAAATTATTTAGTCCACCACTAATTCCCTATTAAACATGTATATATAATCAATGATTAAGAACATGACCAAATCCAATTGATTATCTAGTTTGATCACTTCTTTATGATGGGCACATTCAAGTGTGTGATGGCCACCACCAATAGAGAAAAGAGAACTACCTCTATAAACCTTGTTTTGAAATATTGCATAGATTATTATTTCTCTTTATAATAATAAATTATATTATTATAGTTTCATTAATTTTATTTTGAACATTAATTTATTGAAACATTCATTAAATGCATCCCATGTAATGTACTACTTATGTTCAGTTTGGATAAATAATTCTTTTAATTTTCATTCATGATCCACCAATATATATACATCTAACTTCAATTTTTTTCTCATGGATTTAATGATAATAAAAATTTAATTGATTATATTTTGAATATTTTTTGGTTTTTCTGTTCCTAATTCTATAGAATGATTCAGTAAATTCTGAATTTAAAACAAGATGTTATTATTAATATGACATGGTTCCATTTGTTGATTTTATTTTCCAAAATCCTAGAGTGATTGAACAATGCTCTTAAAAATTTGTTGGTCAATATTTTTTTTATGGATATCACATTTATTGTGAGTCACCCTTGCATATTTATAGGTCTTTTATCTTTTTTCATAATTCTATAACTATAGAAACAATATCCATAAATTTATCACATGTTTTCTTGATTTTATTATAACCCATTAATCATGTTCATCTTAATATAATTTCATAATCAGTATTTTGAAATAATATATGAAGGATATAGTCTTAGTATAGGGACACTTTTCATATTCATGATATAGTATTCTCATCAAATAAACCCCTGAAAATGATTTAATGATGTTACTACTAGTGTTTATCAACACTTTTTGTACGATAACTACCTTAATATTGTAATTTTCAGAATAAAAAATTTGGATATTATTTTTTATGCTCTACATTTCATGTCTCAATACATCATATCCCAATTGTACCACCAAAATAGATATCTTGTAATAAAATAATAACATTTTTAAAATCATAACCCAACCCCATGCCCTGGGTTGAGTGAAACTCCAATAACCATAGGGGACACACACGAGTCACCAAAGGATTTTATCAAAATTCATAGTTCAAAAAATCATACGGGACATACATAATAATCAAAATAAATTATTTTATCCAAAATATCTAAATAATAATAGACAAATGTAACCAATGTAGATCCACTCCTAACATGAGGACTCTATAGTCTCCAAAATATCTAACTCGAGACATCCAATAAGATATCATCCTGAAAATCTGCTAGTAAAATAATCTGAATTCTCATTACTAGTAACTTGTTAGACATCATCTACATACATACCAATGTATAGATAGAGGGTGGAGAACACAACCCACAACGTATACCCTGATACTTAATAATGAATCAATGAAATCAATGGAAAATATATCGATTTATTAGGTAGTGAATCTATACAATCAAATAACACAATTTTTTCATAATCCCTAACACTTTTGAATATCACTATCAACTGAATCCACTAACCAAAAACCATTCCTACATAGTACAACATATAAATGTAACCTCATATGGACTCCCAATTCACCACATATATGTTTAATCCAATGTGAGAATTTATTTTCACTAAAAAAATTTCTAGCACATATTTCCATATCCATATTCAGATAAATAATCCACCAAATTGTCCCCGTCTTTTCATATTCAAAAACGTTATTTAAAAATAAATTTAATTACTTAATTTAACATCCTATGGGAATGACCCAAAATAGTAAATTTTATGGCCAATAGAAAATGGATTTTAAATATATATTTTACAATGTATTTCAAAATAAATTCATAAGAATTGAATATTGATAATAATGAGATTTATAGTTCTAGGAGAACATACCAATGGAGAAGAAGCCGATGACTTATGAGGGATTCTATATAAAATTAATTTTCTTGACCGTTAATATTTTAGATTCCTATTCCATTCTAGTAATTAATCCTAGAAAATATTTATCAAACTAAATTCTACCAAATGGATTATAAAATACTATGCCCGATATAAGGATCCACTTTAATAAAATTTTAGGATCAATGTCTTAAAAGAATAATAAGGCTCGTACATTAAATTTTATAGATCCAATTATTACTAATCCATTGAAATATTCCAAAATGAGGAAGAATATCACCAAAATATCATAGGGGAATACTATAATTTCAAGCCCTAGGTTTGAGGAGAATGAATGTGTGGGGGGGGGTTGGGGATTTTTTTAGTCTTTATTACAATTTTTGTAGTTAATTAATTGAGGTGTGTGGTGCCACCATGTAGTTTGGAAAACCATTTGAAACTAATTCATATTTGATCTATCTCAATTTTTTGAAGTGATATAGTTATAGAATAGTGCAGAAATACTATAGAGAAAATTTTTTCCTATATAAAAAGCCTCTATAGGTCTAGAATAATACTCTAGTAAATCTACACTATATCCCCAAAAAGAGATCAAAATTTTCACCCTCCAAAACTTATCCAAATAATTTTAAATCACAAAGATATTTCCCATGTACTAACCCAACTATTATATTTCTTAAAAAATAGAATAAAAAAAATATATACCTTAAATATAGTGTGTTAGAGAAAATTTACATAACATTATGAAGAGAAACATTTATGATTATATGATGATCAAATGAATACCCTTGAAGTGTCCTCATATTTTATTCCTTATAATTATATACATATTATTTTTATTTCATTAATCCAGTAATCACATATTTCTTAACTAACATTATATACATCAAATATCATAAAATAATCATTATTTCAAAAAGAAATCTACTACAGTTATGATCTACAAAGTTTCCTATCAATTAATTCAAAGAAAGTCATACTTATTAGAAAATAAAAACAATTTCAATATGAAAACTCACCCATTTTCAAGTGTCTCGCCCAAAAAAATCCATGATATTGAACATATGAGTTTATCATGTGCCTCCAATGTCTGTATGGTATTCTAAATTTGTCCAGCTATCTAAGGATATAGTGTAGATATAATAAATAATAGGGATAGAAAGTCAAGCCTCAAACACATCCACCCCTTTATATAAATTGATGATTCCCATATAATATGATTATCCATGAAGCCCCAAAAAGAAGAAAAATCATCTCCACACAAATTCATATTGAATAATTTATTCACATGATCAATTTATAACTCAAAATGTAATTATCTTTATCAAAAAATCCATAATCCACCAAATAAAATAAGATCCACCATATAATTATGGAATAATAGTAATTAATTTTATTGATATCCTATCAATTATACTATGGAACTGTCATGACCTGTCCCCCGAGGCCCATGTCGTGACTACCCCAAGCCCACCATCAATAGGGATGGGGATGACGACTAGCATAGAAAGGAAAAAAGAAAAGCATATTCTCTATAACATGGAAGGCATTGCCTTTATAACCTAATAACACACACAACCAATCACACAACAAGATATGAACAGAAATCAACTATATAGAAATAAGAGTACTGAAAGTAAAAAGAGGATGAAATACAAGACCAATAGTAATAGTACAATTAAAAATAAAATACAATACAACTGATAGCTGAAAAGAAGCTCATGGATCATCCACCATAGATCAAACCTGAAGAGTAGGTACAACTCACGAACGGTTGTCTCTGCGGTTCACCTCATCTATCATCCACCTCTAAGCTACCTTTAGTCCTGGTAACCTCATCCTCAGTCAGTGTTGTCTATCATCTACACCAAACACAACTATGTGCGGGCATATCCCGTGTAAGGGTGCGTATAATGATACTCATTAGGGACCCCCAGACCCTCAAGGTCTCACAAAATCCACAAAAGATAAACCATAGGGGAGGGAAACAACTGATAACCCTACTGAGGTATATGCCCATACATATAACTAAGTTATTAAGTAAACCAATCTCAATGATAATGAAAACATAGAGTCCAAAACCAATGTCCCAAGGCTAAAATATTCAACAAAACAAGGAAAATCACAAAGGCAAGTACCACACATGTACGCTGCACTGGAGAATACCACCAAGGTATAACCATGAAGGAATGTACCACATAGTTACAGACTCATCTCACACCAGGTATAACATAGGTACAATAGTAGATTTGATTAGATGTAACTACTGAATCATCTTACTCTATTAAAAGTCAGAACCATGAAGGATCACTAATCATCATCAGACCCACTTAGGATCTCTAGGTTCTAACCCACACAGGATCACTCGGTGCAGACCCAAACGGTATCGCTCAGTGCTGACCGACACAGGATTTCTAGGTGTTGACTCACATAGGATCACTAGGTTCTGACCCACATATGATCGCTCAGGTAGTCCTAAATGGTATCCTAGAGCGGTTCCATATGGGACCCTTAATCACAGACCCACTAAGGATCTATTTTTCAAGTCATAACATGATATTGGGTTCTCGCGCTAAGCTCGCTTATCTCCATGATGGTCTGATCCTAAAGTCACTGGTCGATACCTAAACTTCCATGATATCTAATGAAGATGTTTTCCAAAATACTTCCATGTCATAGGGGTCTCAACTCAACAGACGATACATCAATCAGACGCCCGGTCTGTGAGTAATTAGCTTTTTAGTCTCGAGGGCCTAGTTGGATTCATGATCGATCCAACCCAAATATTCCCCAACATTATCCAAATAATCAGTGGGGTATACTCAACCCAACTGTATTTCTTTAGGGTTTCTAGTTCCACTGACGGTTTTTCAATTGGACGCATGGTGCCAATGTTATGCACTAAATAGCATAAATGGGTTGAGGCTGCTGGTCCTTCGAGGGAAGCACAAGGCCGCAGGGCCCACGAGGGCTGTGCGAAGGCCACGGGGTCTCAAGGCACTACGAAAGAACATAGAGCCATTGGTAAACACAGATAGCCATGCGGTGGAAAGGGTCGTGGGCGGAGAGACCTCGGGGAGGTGTGGTGAGGCTGCGGGTGGCGCAGTGAGGTCGCACACGACGGAGCGTCGTGGGGCGGCGAGGTGAGGCTACGGACGGCGGAGCACCAAAGAATGGAACGACAAGGCCATAGACGGTGGTGGATGGGGTTAAGGATACCACAGGTGGTGTGGGCCATAGGTAGCGGTGGCCACAGAGCGGCGCCTTTTCGTTGTCACCTTCGTCGCGGCCGGCAGTGGTGTTGACCGCCATTCTCATGCTTCATCGTTGATGGTCGCCAACCTCCTCTATCATGAAGAACACCTCAAATCCTCACAAGAATTTCAGAGAGGATAGGCCATGTTTGTTTGTCTCTCACTCTTCACATTAAAGCGATATCATGTGGCTGTAATCTCTCTTTGAATTACGAAGAGTCATCAATAATGATAAAGGGATGAATTTCAAACAACAACCCTACCTCATTCATCTGGTTCGTTGAATATTTTCCATGGATAATGTTATGATTTGATGTTTTTTTATCCTACAACAAGTCTCCTCCAACAATTCCAATGTGGAAAGGAAAATATGAAGTCGGTGACGATGGCGTTTCCTTGATTGTTGGTATGTTCATCATTGGAGATCCTTCGTTGGCATTCTTCATTGGCGGATGTGTTCCTCCATGTTCTCCCAAGCTCCCAACTTTCCCAATGATTAATTTCCCCCAACCCACCAAAAATAAAAGTTATCCAATATAATAAAATATGTTGGTATAATTTTAAATTGGAATAATTAATTAATTGAGTAGGTTTATTAATTAAAAAGTGGGGTGGAATAATTAATAAAGGGGAAGTTCATGAGACTTCTGCTCATTTATGTGGGAGGTTCAAAGGGGTTTTAATCTTGGGTGTTCCCCACCACCATAACATCTCATGGGACGTTGTAGGTTCAGTGGTCCCCACCTCCATAACATCAACGAGAGTTTTAATTATGGTAATCCACACCTCTCAACATCCACAAAAAGTTTCAATATAAAATATAAATAAAATGTTACACCATTTTATTTTATTTTATTCTCTCATGAAAAAAGTGAAAAAATAACATCCACCCTCGACCTAATACGGCCGAGGTGAAGGTCTCCTTATGTGAATATCGGCACTACAAGTTCAATGGTCCCTCATTTTTCAATTCCATGCACCTGTTCAAAAGTTATAAAAACTCGATCGAACGTCTACTAAATGTACCCAAAAAAGTTAAAAATTCATTCCAGGCACACCGGGCCTCAGAATCATGAACTGCCAATTTTTGCGAACTCATAAAATTCCCATATATTGAAAAATATTACATAGAAATTTCGAGCCCTTACATTCTACCCACCTTAGTACTTTCTATACCCCTTAGCCACAACTCAAAACTAAGAAAAAAAGTGGAGGTACTGAGCATGAATTTGAAGCTCCCACTCCCATTCTCTCTCCTAGTGGTTCATTTACTGCCAATGAATTCACACCAGAGGTATCGACCGTCCACGATGGACTTTCACCTATCGATCCTCAATCGTTACTGGAACCTATGTGAATGTCACCCCATCGTTGATGTCCATCTCTCTAAGGTCGATGATGTGATAAGGGTCATGCACATATCTCCTAAACTGGGATACGTGGAAGACATTGTTCACCCAGTGCAACTCAGGTGGAAGAGCTAAGTAGTACGCCACCTCACCAACTCTACTAAGGACCTGAAAGGGTATGAAGGAGAGAACTTTCCACCTCATACAAATCTCTGCTAGCCTCATCAAAGTGTGAAACTTAGAAAAATTTTGTCTCCATCCTCAAACTCCAGAGGTCTTCATCTCCTGTCGGCAGACAACTTATGCCTTCTCTGTTTAGTCTTCATCTTCTCCTGGATGATCTGCACATTCTCTATGGTAGCCTATACCATCTCTAGTCCCACTAGTTCTTACTCCCCTGAGTGAGTCCATCATAAAGACGATCTACAAGGATGCACGCAGAACACCTCAAAATGTTCCATCCCAATGCTAGAGTGAAATCTATTATTGAATGAAAATTTCACCAAAGGCATGTGATCCTCTCAGCTACGAGAAAAGTGGAGGACACAAGCACGCATCATGTCTTCATGAGTCTGAATGGTCCGCTCAGTCTAGCCATCCATTTGAGGTTGGAAGGTAGTGGTCAAACGACGCTGCATCATGAAAGACTCCTTCAACCCCTTCCAAATCTAGGAAGCAAAATGTTCCTCACTATCGGAGACAATCGTCGGGGGTACTTTAGTTAGCCGCACAATCTCATTCACATATTGGAATCTCAATTTCTTTTTTGAACCCTGTTCTATGATTGGTAGGAAGTGGGCCGACTTGGTGAGTCAATCGACGATCACCTAGATAGAGTCCTGAACTCTAGATGTACGTGGAATTCCATCATGATGTCCAGGGATATCTCATCCCACATCCACTCTGGGACCTATAAAGGTTGAACCAAGCCTACTGGTACCTGATGCCCTGCCTTCGCTTGCTGACCAATGGGGCACCGAGAGACAAACTACCATTCTTATTTCTTCATTCTCGGCCACCAGTGATGTCATTGGAGATACATTAAAATATTCGCCACTATTGGATGTACCGCTAGAGGGGATGTGAGGAACTCCCTCATCACTTCCTCCTGAAGCGATACTGTTACCATGGTATGTCTTCTGAAGTGGATGACTTTCTCCCCAAGATCAGAAAATCCATTAGGTGCATGTCCTGTGGATATCTGAGCACGTCAAGCCTCACTGTCAGTGTCCCTACACAGTGCCTCCTTGACTTGTTGAAGGATTGGGGGAGTGACTATATGAGAGTGAAGAAAAGCTTCTCCATATCATTTAACAAAGGATATCTGTAAAGTGGCCGGCTGATCTGTCACCTCACCTAGAATTTGTATACTACATCTCCCATTGAGTGCATCTACTACAACGTTCACCTTCCTAGGAGTATAGACTATCTCTAAGTCATAGTTCTAGAGAAACTCAAGCCAACAACATTGTCTCAGGTTGATGTCCTTATGAGAGAAGATATGCATGAGACTCTTGTGATCAGAGTATAATATAAAATCCTCTCCCATAATGTAATTTCTACAAATATTCAAGGCGAAGATCACTACTTCTAACTCCAGGTCATGGCTAGCCTAGTTCTGCTCATACTATCTCAGCTGTAGAAAACCATATGTGATCCCTACTCTCTCCTACATCAGGATACATTCGAATATGGTCCCTGATGCATCACAGTAGACTACAAACCCTATGCCCTCCTCTAGAATCATCAAGTTGGGTACACAAGTCAACTTATAACTCAGGTCCTGAAAACTATACTGGCATATCTCTGACAAAACGAAGGGTTGTCCCTTCTTCGTCAATGATGAAAGTGGTGATGTAACTCTGGAGAAATCAAGCACGAATCTCGGGTATTATCCAGCTCATCCCAGGAATCTCTATACCTCCATCGCACTCCTAGGTGACAGAAAAGAAAGTACCGCCTCAATCATCACTGGATCTACTAAAACTCCAGCCTCCAATATTCAATGTCCCAAAAATTGAACCTCTCGGATCTAGAACTAGATATTCGAGAGTTTACCATAAAGTTTCTACTCTCGGAGTCTGTCCAGTACTATATGAAAATGATAAGCATGATCCTCCACAGTAGTCAAGTAGACCATAATGTCGTCTATGAAGACTACCCCAAAGAGATCATGGTATGGTTGAAAGATTCTGTTCGTGAGTCCCATGAACACAAGTAGAGAGTTGGTCACACCGAATGTCGTAGCCAGAAATCATAATGGTTGTACTGACATCTGAAAGTCATCTTCTACACATCCTTATATCTTATTCTGAGCCGGTGATATCCTGATCTGAGGTCTATATTTGAGAACCATCGTGCTTCATTCAACTATTCAAAGAGGTCTGTAATCCTCATAAGTGGGAAATTTTTCATCACGGTCACCAAATTCAGGCACTGATAGTCAACAAAAAGTCTCAAAATCCAATCTGCATTCGTGGTGAACAAAATCGGGGCTGACCAAGGTAAAACACTCGGCTAAATGAATCCCTTCCCCTACAAGTCCTCCAACTGTACCCACAGCTCAAAATGCTCAGTGGGAGCCATCTGATAAGCAGGTATAGATATCTGTGTCGTATCTGGGTACAACATAATGTAAAATTCCAAATCTCTATGAGAAGGTAGACCGGAAACATCATCAGAGAAGACATTTGTGTACGAGTCCACCACTACAGGATAACTCAGACTCTCCACATTAACTGCTCCAAGGGAAAGGCTAGACAACTGATGAGTGATCGGTTTCACTCTCCTCTTGGTAAGTTCATCCTTTGATGTGAAGGATCCATTTTCAACAATGAAGGTAGACATGGACCCATCTGGGCGGACACATGGCACATTGCACCTAATACAATCAATCCGAGCATGGACCGGTGAAAACTAGTACATACCCAAGATGACGTCGTAAGGCCTCGATGCCGATACTAGGAGATATGATTCGATGATCTCATCTCCAAGAGTATGCTCACACTACTGGTGCCAATGATTAATTATCGAATTCACCCCCGTAGGAGTCTCTTGTTGTAAGGATCGAGGAAACGGATCCATCAAAATCTCTGAGCTCCAAACAATGGCAGTGGAAATAAAATAATTAATGCCACCTATGTCTATAAGTACTCCATCTAATGTGGAATAGACATATATCATACCTCGTATCATCTCTGGAGTGCTGTTCTCATAGGCCTTAGCTGCCTGTAGCTATGCTCGCCCCAATCCACCCGCTCCATGCGGTCAAGGTGGACATCATGGTGGTGGTGGTGGTAACATGTCAAATCATATCCCATCACCATCTTCAGGACCAGGTCCTCTGCCTTGTATGCCTGCTCCCTACGGACCTCCTCAGTTAAATGTTTTTCTCTACCTGGGTGGTCCTTCGACCGTCTACTGATCATCTGTACGATTGGTCGAAAATTCAAGATCCATGTGACCCTACCCACCGAATGCATAACACTACCTTCTCCTAGAATTACTAGTTGTGCCTCGGGTGCCCCGCATAACCGAAACTAAATCCTACAGTCATCCATCTATAGGTCTGGTCCTCTTGGACCTCTGCGACATTAGTCTGCTGCTAGCTATAGAAGACTCTGCTATGCGATGACTGGTAGTGGGTCTCACTACTAGTGACTGCTCAACAAGGAGACTCTACACTAAGAGGGCCCTCTCCAACACTCCTTACTATGTCAGGATGATGAGTGAGATCATAGAAGACCTGATCTCTCGTCCGGTTCCCTGATCAAAGGGCCGGGACCTGAAAAATGGGTCACACACCCTATTAGTGGAGTAGCGTGAGAGGTAATTAAAACTCACATAGTACTGAGCTACCGTCATGAAGTCCTATTACAGATGAAGTAGCTCCTAAATGAGCACTGTGTGAAGAGTCACTAGGACAAACTCTGCCCAAAACAGGCACTCAATGTCTACCTAGATAAGTGTCACCTTGTCGTTAACATAGAGCATCAAGCTCCACCATTTGCATGTTGCTGCCTTTAGAAGGCTAGCATCAAGGATCACTATGAGATCATTTGGTGTCCCTACCATTCGAGAGACTCTCACTATGGACTCCAGCCAATCCTCAGCTACCTATTGGACCATCAATCCCTTGAACCTGGGTGGCCTCTGGCACTGTAACTCATGAAACGCGCTCAATTGGCGTGCACTCTCAACTACTGGGGCTATTGGAATAAGTGGCCCAACAAGTAATAGTACCGCTAGTACCTTCACATGAAGAGTTACCTTCACTAAGGCCTCGTCACTCAGTGGGCTATCAGTGCGTACTACTCTCAGAAGCCTTGCTAGTTGTCTACGAAGAGGCATCCTGAAAAGAAACAGGTGTTCCACGATTAATAAGTTATACCTGGTGAGGTGACTCAAAGAGCTCACAAATAAGACTCTTCAAAACACACACACAATTAGTGTTTTTGTGCACTGAGTAGAAAATCAGAAATCAGGGTACTAGTGTATAGATACATTATCCATAACACCTACAATGGATTCCCTAAACTGATAACCACAGTCACTACACCTAACAATATTTCTGTTAAAAGGATATGTTTCCTATGTTGTTTGGTAGAACAGACTCCTCTGATACCATTTTTTCATGACCCTTCCCATGGGGCCAGTGTTGTGACTACCCCAAACCTACTTCTTATAGCCCAGGGGCTGGAAACTAGCACTGAAAGGCTTATTCCATATAACCGAGAAGGCATTTCATTTATATTATTCAAACACACACAAACAAGCACACATAAAGATACGAACAAAACTCAACATTATAGAAAAAAGAGTAATGAAAGTAAAAAAGATGCCTTAATATAATCCCAACACTAATAGTATAAGAACAACTGAAATACAATACAACTGATAGGTGAAATGCAGCTCCTGGATCATCCACCACGGATCCTACATGAATGGTAGGTACAACTCTAGAACGACCGTCTCTACGATTAGCCTCGTCTAACATCCACCTCCGAGCTAACTCCAGACCTAGTACCCTCATCCTCAGTCAGCATTTTCTGTCGTCTGCACCAATCAAAATGATGTTCTGGCATAGTCCATGCAAGGGTGAGTATAACGATACTCAATAGGGACCATGAGACCCTCACGGCCTCACAAAATCCACAAAGGATAAAACACAAAGGAAGGCAACAACTGATAACCCTATATCAGTGTATGTCCATACATATATTTATGTTATCAAGTAAACCCATCTTAGCCATGTGGAAAAAACAGAGTCCAACTCTAAAGCGCCAATGATCAACTATTCCACAAAGGATGGGAAACCACAAAGGGAAGTAACACACAAGTACACCAAACTGAAAAATACCACCAAGGTATTACCACGATGGAATGTACCACACAATTTAAAACTCAACTCACACGAGGTATAACTTAGGTACAGTAGTAGAGGTGATTGGATGTAACTACGAAATAATCTTACTGTATTAAGAGGTATACCCACGAAAGACCTCTAACCATCATCAGACCCGCATTGGATCTTTAGGTGCTGACCCACACCATATCGCTTGGTGCTGACCCACACAGGATTGCTCAGTGCTGACCAACACAGGATGGCTCAGTGCTGACACACAGAGGATAGCTATGTGCTGACCCACATAGGATCGCTATCTGTTGACCCACACATGATCTGTAACACCCTGAGAGTTTATGAAAAATATTCTTTTTTATTTCATTAATGTCTTGTGTTGTACGCTATACCAAAAGGAGCTTTCACAACACACATCCTTGACTTGACTTGCATTACACACAATCACGACCTTCCTCGATAGCATGTGTAGTACGCAATAACGAGTTTCACTAAACAACAATATGCTATTAAAATATTATTAAAACTAGCCGTTATGTATAGTAATAACCACTTTTTGAAATTTTTTAAATATTATTTTTCAAAACGGAATTCATTTTAGGATTCGTAATATCGAAATTAGCTTAGGGTGAAATTTTGGTACTTTTCGGATAACTTTCATTTTCTGATGAATAGTGAAAATTACTAAATTTTAATTAAAAACAACTTTTTTATCGAAATAATTAATAGTGATAAATTATTAATTTGAGTGTTTTTAAAGTATATTTAGAATATATTTTTACATTTTAATACAATGTTGTTCATTGGATGTAATTTCACATTTAAACTAGACATAAACAAGTGTCAATATTTTGATAGTTATTATCTCTTAAGAACACACTATTTGTTTTAACGACAGGAATTAATTTTTAAATTAATTAATGAAACTGATATGTTTTGAATTTGGTAAAATAGACATCATTTTTGAGTTTATAATATCAAATATACCTTAGGCCTAATTTCTGGTATTTTTCTGGAAACTTTCATTTTTTGATTAATAGTGAAACCACTAAGTGGTAGTTAAGAAAAACGAATTTTTCATAAAACATAACTTTACCGCTTCTGTGAGTGGAATTTCAAAAATCTGAGAGACACGGTTGATGTTAGTAAATAAAATGTGGTTCAATGAGATGAAAATAATTTTTGGTGAATAGTAACTGTTTACTTTTTTTTTCCACGGTTAAAAGTAAATAGGGTAATTAAGGGTAAAAATGATATTATTATTACCCTAACACATGTCCTAATTCTATTGGATAAGTGTAATTCGGCCAAAAACAACCTTAGTAATAACATATGACCATTTAGGCCCACTTGGATTAGATTAGGACATTTAATATTAATTTATTTAAAGAAGGGTTAAAATAGTTAAAATAAATGTTTAATAAGTAAATCATTTTTAATATTGGGTTATATATAAGATAAATTCAACTATAAATAATAATTAGAAATATAAAAAGATTTCCTACATAATGGTATTTTATTTGTAATTTTTAGACATTAAATAATTTAATTTATTTATGACACAATGATGATGCAGTAATTATCTTATTAATGAAATATTGACATAATTGATGTTATAAATACCCAAATAAATGTCATTTCAGACATTTTATGAAATAAACTAATTTTATAGGTTATCATGACATATTATTATTGATTTAATTTACTTTTTTTGAACTAATAATTATGTTATGATTTTAACAAAAATCAATTACAAAATAGTGTCAAAATTGACAAAAAATAGTTTTTAAAACAAATAATATATTATTAATTGGAATTTTATTCCTAAAAATCAATGATTCGGCCAAATGACTTATATAAGGTTATATATATTAATAAAAGACAACTTGGGGTTCTTTTTTCTTCTTATAGTAAGTTTATTAACCTTATAGTATAAGAACACAAGAAGACACGGTAAAAGTAAAATTATTTTACTTAATGTTAAATCTAAATGATAAGGTTAAAATAGGAACCTAAACTTGTCTAAATTCTATTGGATGAGAGGATATAGACCCATCCCCACCGTATCTTCGAATGAATCAATTTGGAGCTATTTAAAACCGAATTTTACTTTATAATAAAATAATAGTTTTAGTTATTCCAAAGGTGCCCCTCTCCCCCCTTATAAAAGTGCACCTCCTCCCTCTCTTCCTCACACCACTTTGAGCCTTCAATCTCGGCCAACCCCTACCAAATTCCCTTCTACACTTCCCTAGAAACATACTAGAGGTTCTGGTCTTCCTCAAAGACCAATTTTAGTGCCCTAAAAGGAGATCTCAAAGAGGCACTTCAAAGAAGAGGTAATGTCTGTTACTGATTCTTTCATCTTTATTTCTTCTTCCACTTCTTCTTCTTAGGTTGATTCATTATGAAGTAATAAAATCAGTATCACTTATATAATGATATGTTATTATAATTATTATACAAACTTATTTCACCATCTATCCATCCTACGGAAAACAAAATCACCGCGCGTGCGTACGTACGGAATACCGTCTCCAAGCCGTGGTGTAATCTATTTCCAACCACCACATTACTTGGATGGGTATAATGGTGTACATAATAACTATATATGATTATTGTAAAGTGATATTGATTCTGAAATAGTATACATACACTCAAATACAATTCCACGATCATGAGAATGATATCATCGCTCGTGCGTACGTACGGACTATCGTCTCCACGACGCGATGGGATTCATTCTCCACGTTAACCATTCATGAATGATTATAAAGTATATATAATAATTAATAATGAAATATATTACATAATAATGATTCTGTATTTATGTGTATATATATGTATGTCATCTACTTAATTCCATTCAACTAAATAAGGAAAAGAAAACAGCGTTAATGCATACGTACGGTCTACCGTCTCCATGAACGGTGTATTTCGTTCCATTTACTGATCTATTATATATATATATTCTGAATATATATTATATATAAATCATGTTCTATATTATGGAATTAAGTAATCATGATCTAAGTAATCATATGAATAATTACAAGTCAAAACACGGACGACAAATGAAACGATTTTACCCAAAATGCTCTTTAACATGGAATTTACAAAAGAACGAGTAATATAAAGTCATAAGTGAACCATATATGATATCATAAAAATGATTATGATTCTGGAATAAGTCAATTACATTATTTAAATCATTATACAAGAGGTTCAGACACATACGAAGCAAATCGGATTTAAGGTAAGGTAAATATCACAATCTCATTTTTATCTGAGATTGTTTAAACTTTGGCATTTACTGGGGTGTATTTTATCATACACATCCATGTTTCCTCAATATGTAATATTATTTCCATCCACCTACAATTTTTTAATTCCAATTTTACCCTTCGGTGAGTTTTTAGTAAAGGATATGAAAGGAATCTTTTGTCATTTTTCGTACGAGGCACTTTTTGACTTTTCCGACATCAGTACGAAGAATGTTTTTTAACTTATACGACATGAATGGATTTTTAAAACATCATTTCCAATAATCTTACTTTACAAGTTTTCAAGGTAAATTTTAATCAACTTCTTTTAAAATTGTATTACATGTTAAGAAAGGAAAAGTGTTTTTGAAGTAGAAAGGATATTTTCCTCAAAAATGTAGTTCAAGTGTTTTATCAAAATTATTTTCCATATAAGATAATAAAAGGGTTCTGTTTTTTTCCCTATTATTACATTGATTTGATTATGTTTTGATGGGATTATTTTTATGAATTCCTTTATCTTATATGAATTGTTTTATTATGTCACGATGTTTAAGAATCCCATTTTTATTACATGGGTTATTCTATGAAATATGGTTTATGATTTTGTGGCACACATAAGAATGGTATCATTATGAGGTGGGTGGGACCTATATCTCCCTCCAATACATTGGGTAAAGATTTTATATCTCATGAGATAGACATGGCTGGAACGATAGGTTATATCGGTTCAGTGAAACGGGACTGAAATGAGGAGTGAACTCGGTTCAGAAAGGGACTTTGTCCACTAAGATAGTCTTGGCAATGAGTCTTGACTAATAAGAAATGATTATCTATGATTATGTGTGTATGACACAAAGTTTCATGTTTTATGTTATTATTATTGGGATTACATTTCACTAAAATGATTTATCCCATGTTATGAAATTATGATCTCTTTTGCAGGTTAAGATTTCCAAAGGATATGTTCTTATGAATATGATGTGATTGATATTTATTTTGTTTACCCTTACTGAGCATTTGAGATCACCCTTTTGTATGTTTTATTTCCCCAGGTCAGGAAGAAGGTTATTAAGTAGAATATGCCAAAAAGGGACTCTAGATATGATGAAATAAATGGGAGGCAAAGTAGATTCTTTATGAACCAGTTGTTTATGTTTCCCAGTTTCTAAAGACTCTATACCTATACGGTCCTTTCTTGTTTCTGTTATATGTTGTAATAAGTGTGCTTCAATTCTGAAGTAATAACAATGTATGTAAAGTATGGGTCATTACAGTTGGTATCAGAGGAAAGGTTTAGTCAACCTTTGGAAACTAGGATGCGAGAACGTTAGTGAGATCCCTAGAGATATTTATAAGGAATGTCTAGGGATGTCCCTAAGGATAAGTATACGTATAGGATATAGTCCTAGAACTATGGTAACGATATTAGATTAAATCAAAGATGTTAGATATTGAAGTCACTCCCCCTTTATTATGTTGTTTTCCCTAGCATGATTTTTGCCTCTCACACTATTCTTTTTGGGTTTTAGAAAATGGCTGGAAACAAGATGATTCGCAATAATGGAGGATTTGATGGACAATGGAATGATATTCATTATGAGAAACCAAATGAAATGGGATTTGGAAGTTCAAACATCATTATTATGCCGAATCAGTAATCTCATAATATGATCAATAAAGTAAAATTTGGTAAGTTTCCTGACTCGGCTAACAAGAGAATGATGGAGTTTCATGATGATCATAGTGGAAAGAAATTTCAATTTCCCCTTTGCAAATCATGTGGGAAGAGGCATCAAGGAGAATGTTTCAAAGGAACTCGAAGATGCTTTGGGTGTGGAAAAGAAGGACACAAATCTAGTAAGTGCAAAGGAAAAGGTTCAGTTAACACCAGGGATGAGGATAATGGTATTTCTACGACATCAACAATGGTTAAATGTTTTAAATGTGGAATGTACAGGCATTATGCAAACCAATGCCCTAAGTCTCATGAAGAGAATCATTATGGTCGTATGGGTAGTATTTATGTTGTTGATGATGAAGATACAACAAATGATATGTGAGATGAAAAAATTGTTGAAGCTCCGTCAATGGTTTATGAATGTAGTGGAATGATTACATGTTTATCATGTGTAATGTTGTATAAGTAATCTCATGGTACTATGGAATAAAGAGACATATAAGTATTATTACACTGTTGTCTTTCCATGAGTTTTGAAAGTGTTTGATTAATGGTACCAGTATCCATGAAAGGTTATTCATATATTTTTGTAATGTAGATGATATGCGCATAATGAAGGGATAAGGAGAAAATTAAATGTTTGATAGTATTCATGAGCTCATGACTGATATAAGGAGAAGGTTATATCATGGTTTGAGTATATAGATTTTTTGGATTTTTGGTATGTGGAAAGAGTTAACTTTTTACAGAATTCATGTTTTCACTAAGGTTTAATGGAAGTTCATTTTTTCAGAGAATACATGATTAAGGTATTCAAATTATTGGAATGTGACCAAGAAGATATATGACGGATAAATGATGGTATTCACATGCTTGGTTGATGACATTTCAAGTAATCATTTTCTTTATACTATGAGCTTAGACTGAAGTATTTTAGATAAGCCTAAAGAATGGAATGGATTATGTTAACCATAAGTTATTATTGTTTAAAGATAGAATTTTTTTTTTGATATTATTTATGTGATGTTATAGTAATGTAGTTTTATAAAAAGGACAACCTATAGGATGGGCGACAGCCCATCACGTCGGACAAGGCTGTGGGAATCGAACCCACAACCGAAGTGCGACTGGCCTTTATCGCCTACCACTGGCCTACAGGATGTCCCTGTTTAGTAGAAACTAGTTTTATTTTATTAAGCAGTATGATATGTGAAGTATAAGTCTATTTTAGGAACAATATATAATTAATCTCACTATAGATGGACTTATGTATTTTTTGATAACTTTTCTAACCTTTTGTTTGAGACAGATGGAATGACCCATCATTCTATCACATGATCTGCTAACACATCATGAATGACAAATTCAACTTCATTTCTTTAAGAGATTAAGTGGAAATTTTCCAAAGAAGGACAAACAGTGAGACTATACCAAAATCACGAAAGTATTTCTTCTAATTCCAATTTATCAACTTTAGGGAAATGATCTTGAAAACCAAAAATGTTGTCCTAGTGCTCTTATATCTGATGAATCAGATAGTACCTTATATCATCACAAATTTATGGCTTTGTGATTGCTGGATTTTCCATAGCCATGTTATCTACCACTCTCTATCAGAACATGATGGTTAGATTTCTCTTCCATATCCATATTTTCACCTATGTGGAAACCCAGTGATTAGTTTATTTGGGTAACCATTACATTTCATACTTTTGTTTTTAAAGATATGTTTTGGTATTTCTTTTTTACGATGTGGGTTTCTATTAAAGAAACTTTCTAATAGTAAACCATTTATAACCCCGACGAATTTCGAGGGAGAAATTCATTTTAAGGGGGGTAGAATGTAACACCCCGAGATTTTATGAAAATTATTCTTTTTAATTTCATTAATGTATTGTGTTTTACGCTATACCAAAAGGAGATTGCACAACACAAATACTTGACTTGCCTTTCATTACACGCAAGGGCGACCTTCCGCGATAGCGTGTGTAGTACACAATAACGAGTTTCACTAAACAACAATATGCTATTAAAATGTTATTAAAACTAGCCGTTATGAATAGTAATAACCACTTTTTGAAACTTCGTAAATTTTATTTTTCAAAATGGAATTCATTTTTGGATTCGTAATATCGAAATTAGCTTAGGGAGATATTTTGGTACTTTTCGGATAACTTTCATTTTCTGATGAATAGTGAAAATTACTAAATATTAATTAAAAACAACATTTTTAATCGAAATAATTAATAGTGATAAATTATTAATTTGAGTGGTTTTAAAGTATATTTAGAATATATTTTTACATTTTAATAAAATTTTGTTCATTGGATGTAATTTCACATTTAAACTAGACATAAACAAGTGTCAATCTTTTGATAGTTATTATCTCTTAAGAACACAGTATTTGTTTTGACGACAAGAATTAATTTTTAAATTAATTAATGCAAATAATATGTTTTGAATTTGGTAAAATAGACATCATTTTTTAGTTCATAATATCAAATATAGCTTAGGCTTAATTTTTGGTTTGTTACTGGAAACTTTCATTTTTTGATGAATAGTGAAACCACTAAGTGGTAGTTAAGAAAAATGAATTTTTCATAAAACTTAATTTTACCGCTTCTGTGAGTGGAATTTCAAAAATCCTAGAGACACGGTTGATATGAGTAAATAAAATGTGGTTCAATGAGATGAAAATAATTTTTGGTGAATAGTAACTGTTTACTTTTTTTTACCATGGTTAAAAGTAAATAGGGTAATTTAGGGTAAAAATGATATTATTATTACCCAAAAACATGTCTTAATTCTATTGGATAAGTTTAGTTAGACCAAAAACAACCTTATTAATAAAATATGACCATATAGGCCCACTTGGATTATATTAGGACATTTATTATTAATTTATTTAAAGAAGGGTTAAAATAGTTAAAATCAATTTATAATAAGTAAATAATTTTTAATATAGGGTTATACATAAGATAAATACTACTATAAATAGTCATTAGAAAGCGAAATAGATTTCCTACATAGTGGGATTTTATTTGTATTTTTTAGAAATTAAATAATTTATTTTATTTATTACACAATGATGATGCATTAATTATCTTATTAATGAAATATTGACATAATTGATGTTATAAATACCCAAATAAATGTAATTTCAGACTTTTTATGAAATAAACTAATTTTATAGGTTATAATGACATATTATTATTTATTTAATTTTCTTTTTTAGAACTAATCATTCTATTATGACTTTCACAAAAATCAATTACAAAATAGTGTCAAAATTGACATAAAATAGTTTTTAAAACAAATATTATATTATTAATTGTTATTTTATTCCTAAAAATCTAAAATTTGGCCAAATGACTTATATAATGTTATATATATATTAATAATAAACAACTTGGGGTTTTTTGGCTTCTTATAGTATGTTTATTAACCTTATAGTATAAGAACACAAGAAGACACGGTAAAAGTAAAATTATTTTACTTAATGTTAAATCTAAATGATAAGGTTAAAATAGGAACCTAAACTTGTCTAAATTCTATTGTAGGAGAGTATTTAGACCCATCCCCACCTTATATTCTAAATTAATCAATTTGGAGCTATTTAAAACCGAATTTGACTTTATAATAAAATAATAGTTTTAGTTATTCCAAAGGTGCCCCTCTCATCCCTTATAAAAGGGAACCTCCTCCCTCTCTTCCTCACACCACTTTGAGCCTTCACGCTCGGCCAACCCCTGAAAAATTCACCTCTACACTTCCCTATCAACATCCTAGAGGTTCTGGTACTCCTCAAAGACCAATTTTAGTGCCCTAAAAGAAGATCTCAAAGAGGCGCTTCAAAGAAGAGGTAATGTCTGTTACCGATTCTTTCATCTTTATTTCTTCTTCCACTTATTCTTCATTGGTTGATTCATTATGAAGTAATAACATAATTATCAATTATATACTGATATGTTATGATAATTATGAAAAAACCTTATTTCACCATCTATCCATCCTACGGAAAACGAAATCACCGCACGTGCGTACGTACAGAATACTGTCTCCATGCCGTGGTGTAATCTATTTTCCACCACCACCTTACTTGGATGGGTATAATGGTGTACATAATAACTATATATGATTAATGTAAGGTGATATTTATTCTGAAATAGTATACATACATTCCAATACAATTCCACAATCATGAGAATGATATCATCGCTCGTGCGTACGTACGGACTACCGTCTCCACGACGCGATGAGATTCATTCTCCACGTTAACCATTAATGAATGATTATAAAGTATATATAATAATTAATAATGAAATATATGAAATAATAATGATTCTGGATTTATGTGTATATATATGTATGTCATCTACTTAATTCCATTCAACTCAATAATGAAAAGAAAACAACGTTCATGCGTACGTACGGTCTACCGTCTCCATGAACAGTGTATTTCTTTCCATTTACTGATCTATTATATATTTACATATTCGGAATATATATTATATATAAATCATGTTTTATATTCTGGAATTAAGTAATCATGATCTAAGTAATCATATGAATAATTACAAGTCAAAACACGGACAAAAAATGAAACGATTTTACCCAAAACGCTCTTTAACATGGAATTTACAAAAGAATGGGTAATATAAAGCCATAAGTGAACCATATATGATATTATAACAATGAGTATGATTCTGGAACAAGTCAATGACATTATTTAAATCATTATACAGGAGGTTCTGACACATACGAAGAAAATCAGACCTAAGGTAAGGGAAATATCACGATCTCATTTTTATCTGAGATTGTTTATACTTTGTCATTTACTGGGGTGAATTTTATCATACACATCCATGTATCCTCAATATGTAATATTATTTCCATACACCTACAATTGTTTAAATCAAATTTTACCCTTCGGTGAGTTTTTAGTAAAGGATATGAAAGGAATCTTTTGTCGTTTTTCTTACGAGGTACTTTTTGACTTTTTCGACAAAAGTACGAAGAATGTTTTTTTATCTTATACGGCATGAATGGAGTTTTAAAACATAATTTCCAATAAGCTTAATTTAAAATTTTTGAAGGTTATTTTTAATCAAATTCTTTTAAAATTGTATGACATGTTAATAAAGGAAAAAAAATTTGAAGTAGAAAAGATATTTTCCTCAAGAATGGAGTTCAAGTGTTTTATCAAAATTATTTTCCATATAAGATAATGAAAGGGTTCTGTTTTTATCCCTATTATTACATTGATTTGATTATGTTGTGATGGGATTATTTTTATGAATTCCTTTATCTTATATGCATTGTTTTAAGATGTCACGATGTTTAAGAATCCCAATTTTATTACATGGGTTATTCTATGAAATATGGTTTATGATTTTGTGTCACACATAAGAATGGTATCATTATGAGATGGGTGGGACCTATATCGCCCTCCAATGCATTGGGTAAAGATTTTATATATCATGAGATAGACATGGCTGGAACGGTAGGTTATACTGGTTCAGTGAAACTTTACTGAAACGAGGATTGAACTCGGTTCAAAAAGTGACTTTGTCCACTAAGATAGTCTTGGCAATGAGTCTTGACTAATAATAAATGATTCTCTATGATTATGTGTGTATGACAAAAAGATTCATGTTTTAAGTTATGATTATTGGGATTACATTTCACTACTATGATTTATCCCATGTTATGAAATTATGATCTCTTTTGCAGGTTAAGATTTCCACAAGATATGTTCTTATGAATATGAAGTGATTGATATTTATTTTGTTTACCCTTACTGAGCATTTGAGATCACCCTATTATGTTTTCCTTTCCCCAGGACATAAAGAAAGGTTTTAGGTAAAAAAGGAAGATCTGTTTGGGAGATGTTGATGATATTTCACCACGATTAGAATATTATATTCTGAGTTTCCAAAGACACTAAACTATTACGGTCCTTGTGTGTGTGTTTTTGTTATGTACTAAGTATTATTCAAAATTAATGTAATGTCCATGTACATCAAGCTTTGGGTCTCTACATGATCGCTCGGGTAGTCGCACATGGAATGATAGAGCGGTTCTATGTGTGACCCTTAATCACAGACCCACAATGTATCTCTTCCTCAAGTCACAGCTAGCTACTGGGTTCTTGTGCTTAGCTAGATCATCTCCGAGAGGGTTATATTTTCAATACATGGGTCAATAGTCCAATAAAAATTAATTCTCATGAATAATTACCCCAAATAACCGCCATTTCCTAGGGGTGTAATTGAAAGAGAAGGTGCATCAATCAGACACTCTGTTTGTGAGTTATTAGTGTTTTAGTCCCGATGCCTTGTTGGATTTGTGCTCGATCCAACCCGAACGTTCCCTATATTTATCGAAATCTCTAGTAGGGTATACTCAAAATAACTACCTCGCTATAAAGTTTTTAGTGCCTCTGAAGGTTCGTCAGACGGATGCTCAGTGCCAATGTTATGATCAAAAGACCTTAAAAGGGTCGAAGTGGGTTAGGGTCTAGTCCGAAATGGTCAAACCAACCCAACCCAACCAGGCCTAGGCTAACCTAGTTCGGGTCGACCTGGCCCTACCTGCTGGGACCGGCATAGCCCGCTGGGCAGCTCGGCATGCCGCGAGGGCCGCGATGGTCCGCAGAGGGCAGCGAGATGTCGTAAGGGAAATGCGAGGCTGTGGGGGTTACAAGGGCTGCACGAAGGCCGCAGGGCGGCATGTCAAGGCCATGAGGTGGTACAGACAACCATGGGATGGTGAGGCCTGAGGGAGGTGCAGACAGCCATGGGGTGGAAAGGGCCATGGGCGGCAAGACTGCGGTGCGGCGCGGAGAGGCCGCAGACGGCGGTGGTTATGGATGGTGGAGGTTGTAGGTGGCGAGGGCTGCGGAGAGGTGCTATTTCGCAGATGCCATTGTCACGGCCGTTGGTGGTGCCCACGGCCCTTCTCTTTCCCCTTCGTTGTTGGTTTCTGATCTCTTCTATCATGAATAACAACAAAAATAATCATAATAATTGTAGAGAGGATGGGCCATGTTTGATTGGACCTCACTCTCCACATTAGAGCTTTAGCAAGCAGCAATAATCTCTCTTTGAATTAGAAAGAGTCATCAAAAACAATAAACGGAATAACATCAAACTACCACACAACCTTGTCCGTTTGATTCATTAAAAATTGTCCACGGGGAAGGGGTTGATTTTTCGTTTTTTGATCCAGCAATAAGTCTCCTTCAACATCGTCGGTGAGGAGAGGAAAAGATAAAGTTAGTGACAACGGTGTTTCCTTGATCATTTGTTCATTCGTTGTTAGAGATCCTTCATTGGAATTCTTCATTAGAGGATTTGCTCCTCAATGTTCCCCCAAGTTACCACCTTTTCTAATGATTAATTTCCCCCAACCCACCAAAAAGAAAAGATATCCAATATAATAAAATATGTTGGAAAAATTTAAAATTGGAATAATTAATTAATTGATTTGGTGAATTAATTAAAAGGGGGGTGGTATAATTAATCATGGGAAAGTTCACGAGACTTCCCTTCATTTAAGTGGGAGGTTCAAAGGGTTTTTAATTTGGGTGTTTGCCACCACCATAACCTCTCATGGGAGGTTTTAGGTTCGGTGGTCCCCACCTACAAAACCCCAAGGGGATGTTTAATTCTGGTTATCTCCACCTCTCAACATCCACAAAGAGGTTCAAAAAAAATAAAAAAAAAATTACACCATTTTATTTTATTTTATTCTATCACAAAAAATTGAAAAAATATCTTCCATCCTAAATATACTATGGTAGAGTTGAAGGTATCCTTAAGAGAATATTGGTGATGAGAGTTCAATGGTGGCCTCATATTTCAATTCAGAGAACCGGTTAAAAAGTTACAAAAACCCACTCGTACGTTTACTGAATGTACCCGATGAAAAGTTCAGAAATTCATTCCAGGCACACCGGGCCTCATAATCACATGACTTCAATTTTTGAAGACTCATAATATTCCTATATATTAAAAATAATTACAATGAAATTTTGGTTCTTTACATGAACATTCATTTTTTTGGGAATGAATGTAGAACATGTTTTTTATCATTCCCCTTATAAAAGAACATAGATTGACAACAATCATTCCAATTGATAGGATATCAATAAAAATAGGAATTGGTACCTCATTTCATGATATATCAATGATATAAAAAAATAAAATTCCAAATTTGATATATGAAACGCGTGGACAATCAACATGTTCTTGATGATATTCCCATAAAACTGCACATAATCCGAACCATCATCCCCAGATCCCTCATGTACAACTCCATAAAAAATAAAATCTCTCGACACCTCCACATAATGATCCCCTAATAAAGAAACCTATTCTAGAATTAACAAAAAGATTATAGTATACTCTAATTTAGTGAAACTCCATGCACATATTTTTTCATATTGAGAAGAAGGGAATAAAGATCATTCATCAACCATTGTTCATATTTTGTAATATTGAGAAATATATATATGTGAATTCATTTTTATGTCCATTTTTACATTAATTATTTCCATTATTTTTAGATTATGTTAAATATTTAATCTTTACTGAACTCCATCTAGAGCAACTAAAATTTATTCAAATCACACAAAGTGAAAATATATCTCAATATTTTTTTGTAAAATACAAATTTAAATACTAGAAAATAAATTATTGTTTCCAATTATTCAATAAAACACAATTTTTTTAATCTCAATATCATTATTAGCATAGTTTTTCTCATGGATCTAATTTTCAGAGAGACATTGATCACATTATTATAATTCATCAAAACACTACCAAATCCATGATTTAAATCCTCATAAAGGCCCCAAGGTTGTATTTATCTTTTTGTAAATAAACTATACGAGAACTGATTGGCTTCACCTTAATATATTAATGTCCAAATAGAATATTTTTCATCTATAAATGATTATGATCATTTTTTGTCAATGAATCAAAAGGGAGGAAATTTATGAAAAATGGGACACACAACATTGATAATACAATACATGTATACTAATATTTTGATCCTATAAAATATTATTGGGGTAATAAAACATCTACCTCAATCATCATAGAATTGTGAAAATATCATTACTAAGACATGAATTAACCATGAAAATATATCTAAGGTTTCTACCACTTAAAATTTTATAGCTTTTCATAATGACAATTTCAACATATAACTACATGAAACCCCCAAAAATGATCAATATGATCCTCTAATAAAAATCAATTCATCATAATTAATTATATGAGTTCAATTGAAAACACTGTTATGATCTCATAAAATAATGATTCTATCTATCCCGTTAAAATCATCGAGTTATTCATGTAAAGAAATGGAATTACCGAAAACTATATATTTCTATGCTGACATATGAAGGAATTCCAAGGAGTCTCATCATCAATCAATCTTATCTAATGATACTCTATTTGATAATCGATCATAATGTACCCCATACATCCCTTCATCTAATAGAATTAATAATATATATTTGTGTTGGGAATAAATTTATTCACTATCACCATATACAACTGATGAAAATTTATATATATCCATACAGTACCATTAATATTAATCAAAAATTGCATTGTATCACTAAAATGTGACATGTATGATAGATTGAAACCTTATGTAACATTACCATGACACAAATTAAAATATATATCAAATTAGAAGGTTTTATACTATAAAAAAACACAAAAATAAAATAAATTTTATGTTCTAATACTATATTTAATATTATATCAGTTTATGGGAGTATGGTTATAAATAATTCAAAAATCACTGGGAAACTCCAACAAAACTATCAAAATAATCCCTTACATAACATATACTAATATCTATATAATATATATTATTTGAAAATTAAGTGTCTCTATATTCATTCAAACAATATGATGGTCATCCATGAAAATGAAAAAGGAAATATCACCTTTAATACTATAGAATGAAATTATTCTTTGATATAAATTAGTAACATCAAAAATCTATTGAGTCAAAATGTTTTTCGACATTCCCATTAATCATTTGTTTTGGAAATCGCAAACCAAACATATTGTAATAATATATATTTATTATCATGTAGGTTGATCCACAATCATAATCACTCACATTGTCTTTATTATATGTTTCATTCTTAACGTAATCATGTATATTGTTCACTCACATTATATTATATGTTGCATCACAATCGTAACCAGATTTTGTTGTGGATCGTAATCTAGAATCATAACTTGATTTTGTATTGCATCGTAATCATTATTCGTAACCAGATTATATACTAAATAGATTTGACATGAACTGTAACAACATGAACCATAACCACATGCATCATAACTAGGTTATGTACCATGTCTTTATTCTGCATCATAACAAGGTTAAGTACCACATTGTAATTATGTATCGTAACTAGGTTATGTACTAAATTATAATCATGCATAGTAACCAGATTAATATTTGTATCATAATCATGAATCATAACCAGGTTATGTTTCATAACCAGGTTATGTAACATACTCTTATTACAAATTGTATCTAAGAATCATAATCAGATTTAGTATTGTGCATCGTAACCGTGTTTAGAATCGTAACCAACTAATAAATTGAAATTGATATGAATTTTTATCATGATTTTACTTGTAATCAAATTATGTATTGTACTTTGGAAATGGATTACACTCTTGTCATAATATCAATTTCTATTTCATGCTACTCATACTCATTGTTTCATTCATTTGTAGTTACTAAATTCTAACTAAAACAATTTCGTTTAGTTTTTTATATACCAATCAAAATGATGTCTTGTATTTTATTTAATTTTACCGTTGTAATGATTGGTGTACATGTCCCTCCATGTTTTTCATAGAAACATGACTATTAGAGGAAATATGATGCTTAGAACCTTAATCTTATATATAAGAGTCCATTTGGCCCATAATATTCAATTTTTTATTTTACCAAGATCTAGAGAGAAATTTTGTGACTTCTCTCTTGCTTTGTGTGAAATCAGTGAAGATACAAAAAGTGACCAACTTGTTTCATGTTCTTGTATTTCTATATTTGAATTATTTCTACTTTGTGTAACTGATAATTGTGTTAACAATCGAGGGATTTTTGGGATATGAAGACAAGATACTAATTGTCATATCGAGAGATTTCAATTTATTGAATGAAATAGAGGATGATTACTTTCTAAATAAATGGATTTTTGGGATAAAAAGACAATTGTGTTGATCATTGTATCTTGGGCTTACCAAGGTGGTGGTAAGACATAACTTTTTCCAAGGTAAAAGGATACCCTACACTTTGGGATAAAATAATTTTATTACTTTTACATTTCAACTCTTATCTATATTAGAAATGGAATTTTATCATTTCTTTATCCTTTTCATATTCAATTCAATTGTAATTGTTTCAATTATGATTCTTGTTGTGTTAAGATATTCTACACTCTATATGGTAGAATCTTAAAAAATTTTATTACTATAATTATTATATTCAATTCAAATAGAATTGTTTAACATTACTTTATTTTTTTCATCATAGTATTACCATCAGATCCATGACCTTAATGGTCAGTTGTATATATTATGAAAAGTATTAGTTTAAGACATCTTAAACTATGTCCTTTCTTAGATGTTTAATTTCATATTTTTTAACGTACGATTCATTCCCTTCTTGTATTGCACCATCTAATATACATATACATATATATAATGATCCTACAATTTGTATCATAGGAGGTTCAAACTATTTTTTATTACATGGAATATTTCTTTTAGAAATACAATTGTATTTCTTTTACTGAACTTTTTTTCATAACTACTTATTAAACTGTCATGTGGAGTTGAAAAGTATTGTTTTATAAGATAGAACTAATGAATATTGGATCAATTGAAAATATGAATCCATCAAGACAACCGAGTTATTATTGAAACGGTTATGAGTACTAGGGATACCAAATGAATAATTTTTTTATTAATACTATATTAAAAATTGTTTTCAAGATTATTGGGTTACAAAATCATAGACACAGAAGTCAGTACCTTCACCAATCACGAGAAAAAAGTATATCAATTAAACTACAAGGTAGGAAATTATTTGTTATGTTCCCTAAACAAGAATATATATAGTATGATATAATATTTTAAAGAAGCCAATGGTTTCTGGATGAAATTTGATGTAACTCATTTTGGTACACCCAATGTTATAGAATCAATGAAGAGAAATTCTTCGAGCGGAATATCTTAGGTTTATTTTTCCATGTGAAACAACATTATAAAACTTGAAACAATGATTTATGACAATCATCAACAGTCTACAATCATAGAGTGAAAATTTTCTTGATAATGAAGAACTTGTAGACAAGATAATTGATATAATTACCAATGAATGGGAAATAAAAAAGGAAAGCTATTTATGAGAATAATAATGTTACTAAAATTACTCTTGAAGAGTTATTTGGAACTCTTCTTCAACAAGAGACAAGAATGAATAGATATGGTGATATCCATAATAAGAATAATGTTAAGGGGAGTGTATCTATTATAACTACATGCAATTTCATGACACTAGAAGGGATAACTATATCTAATTCTATGAATTTCGTTCTTGTATTAGAATAAAGTGATGGTGATCACTCAGAGAATGAGTTAGCCAATATTTCTTGAATGATGAAAAATTATTTTGGAAATAAATACTTTCAATATAGATTCCAAAAGAAATATAGGAAGGAAAAAAAGACTCATATGTCACATGTATTGAATGTAAAATAATAGGTCATATATTACCATATTGTATTCTACTAAAAGTAAATTTCATAATCGATAAACATCCTAGGAGAAACTAGAAAATGTATTAAAAGTCAATGACAAAGAATGTACTGAACGAAAATGATACATGGAGTGAAAGTTATGGTGATTCATCAGTCGAATCCTCAGAATACGAATATTCTGGTCAATAGAATATATGACATATTGAAAATATAGTTGTTTAAAATCATTGCTTAATGGGTAAGGTACATAATGTAGAATTACAAAAAAAGGAATCTATAAAAGAAAATTACTCTAACGGAATCATTTATACTCTTCGAATAAATAATCATCCTTATTAGTGGAAAATTTACCTTCATTGAAGAAGTCCTTAGATTTTCCATTTTACTTGAGAAATAAAATTCTAAACTCAATAAAAATCTTGATAAGTGAAATTCTAGAATATCTATTCATTCAAAAAAAGTGTCAAAACTAAAAAAATATCATTATATAAAAACTCTTGATGTTTAAAATATTTAAAAAACCTATAAGGAAGTATGTTTTGAGAAGGATAAACTTTCTATGGACATTGAACAACTTGTTTTATTGAAAAATCTTTTTTAAATTGAAAACAATTCCAAAATAATTTCTTGGGAGAATGATAATTTAGTAATTATACTAAAATCTGAAATCTATTCTCTTAAGAAACATTTATCAAATTAAAAAATTGAAGAAAAGAATTTGATAAAATATATTATATAATTCTCCCTATTAAGAATAGTTTTGGAATTGGTGACACTCCCTCTAAATCGATTTTTAGTTATAAAAATTTTTGTTTCCTCAAAGTGCACCATTTTGTACTAAATGTAAATTTTGAGGACATTGGTAAAAAAAAATCTCTTAATAGAACTCAATAGTTCGTACTTCATAAAGCCTATTTTTTAAAACAATTGTGGATTACTAATATTCTTTTATCTAACATTTATGGATTCAAACATGTTTGGGTTCTGAATGACTAATTTTTTCTTTTTTAGGAAATTAAGAATAGTGCCCACAAAAAGAACATTTGGTACATGGGTAGTTTTTGTTTTTAACACATGACTGGTAATAAATATTTTTTTGAAAATATTATTGAAATAAATGTTTGAATAGTAAGCTTTAGAGATAATTATGAGGGGAATATCATTGGTATAGGAAATATTTTTCCTTTAGGAAATGTTTTAATTTTAATTTTCTCGAAGGTCATAAGCACTACCTTTTCAGCATAAGTAAATTATTTGATAAAGGCTGCCCTGTGAATTTTGGGAATGATAAATTTTTAGTTCACAATTCCAATGATGAAATCATTATTTCTTCATATATGCCTGAGAATGTATACAAAATCCACATAGAATATATTAGGAACCAAGAATTACCTTGATTAAGTACAATGGAAGGCCATTATTGTTTTTGGAATAGAATGTTAGGACAATGTAACATAAAGATCCTTTGTATAATCTCAATGAAAAGAATTTTTATGGATCTACCAGATCTAAGGTATAATTCATTAAATGTTTGAGACCCTTGTCAATATAGAAAGAAAAATAAAACAATATTTTATTAAACCAATGATTTTTCTACTTATAATGAATTATAGTTAGTTTAAATTGATCTGTCTGATTCCACAAAAAGTGGAATAATTAAAGGCAAGTAATATGTATTTGTTTTGTTGATTACTACACTAGATTTAAATTGGACTATTTTCTAGTAATGAAATATAATGACGTTTTCTATTTCAAAACAGTTTTAGAGGATCTTAAAAATTAAAAAAAATACATTTGATAACTATATGAAGTGATCATGGTAGATAATACCAAAATTTGGATTTTAAAAGCTTGTATAGTATGAAAGGTATTACTCCCAACATGTTTCTTCTAAAAACCCCACATCAAAATTGTGTTGTTGAGAGAATAAATCATATTCTTCAGGAAATGAAATGAACTATGTTGAGTGAATACACAATTGATAAGAATTTCTGGTATGAACCAATTAGTACTTAATATTATTCTGTAAGTTGTGTTCTAATTAATCCTTTTCTGATAAAACCCCTTATGAATTATAGATTGGCTGAAAACCTCATGTTTCATACATCTGAGAGTTTGGTTTCATAGTATTCATAATGAATAAAAAATATAATTTACATTAATTTTTACCATATCCGATGAAAGAATCATTCTAGGATATTCAATAACATTTAAGGCATATATATTTTTAAATAAAAACTCTTGTACTATTGAAGAAAAAATACATGTTATGTTTGATGAAGCTAACCATTTTGTTTATAAAAAATACTTACATGCATCAACTGATGTATTATTGAAATATAGTCTAACAAGGGGAATAATCAAGGAAATGATTTTGAAGCATTTAGCTTAGAATATTTTCATTCTTTTGTTGATGACCGAGTTTTAAATTTCCCTAATAAATTTTTGAATAAAAATCATCCCTGTGAAAATATCATAGGTGATTTAAATCAAACGATAGGGAACAAAAATATCTCAAAACAAAAATATAACATCATTCATTTCTATCTTAATTTGATCATTAAACTTCTAATGTGGCCTTTGGTGAAGATTGTTAGATTAAAGTAATAAAAGATGATGTAAATGAATTTGAAAGGAATAATGTATGTACATTGGTTGAAGGACCTAAATAAAAAACTATAATTAGTATAAAAAGGGTTTTCAAAACCAAGTGTGATGAAAATGGAGTTATTATAAGAAATAATGCATGACTTGTTGCTAATGGATATAATCAACAAGAGGGAATAGAAAATGAAAAACCTATGTATTAGTAGCTAGTTATGAATTTAGGATTTTTTGCCTTTGTAGAATAAATCAATTTCAATCTTTTCCAAAAGGATGTAAAATGTGATTTTCTGATAGATTTTGTACAATAATATGTTGTTTGTAGAAAAAACACCCATTTTTATAGACTAAAATGATTTTATTGGTATAGACTTAAACAATCCTCATGAGCATGGTATGATAGACTCGCATGATTTATTTTACAATTTTTTTTCAAAAGGTACTTCTGAACCAACATTTTTTATAAAAATGGAAAACCAAAATGTTTTGATTGTACAAATCTATGTCGATGACATTATATTCTTTTCAACATAGCAATCCTAACTGATTCTGTTGGTAATGTAATGAAATGTTATTTTGAAAAGAGTATGAAGGGTGATATGACATTCATTTTAGGGTTTCAAATATCTCAAAAAATAGAATGAACCTATATATCTCTACATTAGTATATCAAAGACATACACAATAAGTATGGATATTACCACACTAAATTTTTTATAAATCTAATCAGTACCTCAAATATACTTGATCATGATGAATCTGAGAAACTAGTCTATCAAAAATCTTTTAGAGATATGATAGGAAGATTGTTATACATGAAATCCAATAGACCCGAAATACTGTTTTCTATATGCTTATGTGCAAGATACCAATATAATCCAAAATTACCTCATTTAAAAGTATTGAAAATAATATTTTTCATCCTAAAGGGATCATTAGATTTAGGATTATTCTATTCTTCTAGAAATTATTATTATTTGAAATGTTTTTCAAATTCTAACATTCATTGCAGTAGAATTCATATAAAGAGCACAATGAAAACATGTTATCTCTTATGATATTTTTTATTTTTTTGGCCATGTTTGAAACATCACGTAGTATCACATTCCAATGATAAAGCAGAATATGTAGCAGTTGAATGTTTTTTTCTTTCGTGTTGTGGATGTAACACATACTCACTGACTATGGAATGAATTTTTCCAGTACACAAATATAATGTGAGAATACTTATTCCATTAATCTTAGTAAAAACCCTACACACCACCCACATAAAAAATTGATAGATATTATGCATCACATTTATAAGGATCACACAAAAAAGGATATATTTTCTTAAAATATATAGTAACACAAGAACAAATTACTGACATTTTCACAAAACCATTATCTTAAGAATGGTTTGAATACATTAAATAGAAACTAGGAATGGTAACTGTAAAGTAATCATTCATATCAATTTCTAGATCAACCAATCTTCTTACATTTAGTTACACCTTTTCAACAGGGGAGTATGCATTTCATTTCAGTATGTTTTATGTTTTATTGTTTTTATGATTTATATTTCATATTTTATCGGTTTCATATTATGTTTTACAGTTTATCGGTTTCAATTTTTGTTCTATAGTTTATCGATTTCAATTTTTAGTTCTACTATTTATCGGTTTTATATTCTTGTTTATAATTTACCAGTATCACGATAATCTATTTTACTAATTAGTTTTTCACACTATCAATTTCATAACTATATTTTTTTCTTGATTTTATCAATTTCGTGTTTTTATTACATTCAGGATTATCCGTACTAGATTTTAGTATCGGTATTAAAATATATTTTTAGTAATAATGTGTCGGTATTGTATTTCCTTTCCAGTACTGGACTAATGGTTTTGGATCATTCTATTGGTACCATGTAATCAGTACTAGTCCAATTGACAATATCATTTTTATAATTTATATCTTTTTTTAATTTATTTTATAAAAAAAATATTAAAACCAATACATCTCTCTTGGTATTACAAAATGTACAATTTTGCAAACATTATTTTGGTTGTTTATATCTTTTAATTTCAAATTGTCTCAGTCTGTATACATTTTTCTTTTAAAGAAAACCTCAAGAGTTCAAAATCATTCTTGACCATTGGATCTCTCAGATATAATATTGATAGTTAATATATTTTTAAAATAACCTATCCCACATTGAACTAATATTTTTTTGTCTCAAGATTAATTTCTATATAAGTAGTAAACATGGTTTGAGATCTGTTCCTACCTTAATTTTTTTAATCATAGATCTAATAATCCTTTGTAATTATCTGGATTATCATGCTGTGAGTTAGTCATTCATGACTTAGTCCAGTAGTTATTCTCCAAAAGAAATATCTCCAAAATAATTTTCTTTCATGACATTTCTATGTGAATGTTTAGTCTCCTAAGACTTTTATGCATCTTTTTATTTTTCCATAAAATCGATTATAAGTTTTCAAGGCTGGGAAACAATTTTTGTGCAAAGATAGGGTTTTGATCAAGATTATGTCTATCATGATGAGGTGTTACAATTTTTAGACTGGGTAGATATAGACAAGGATTTTACGATTTCTTTTATGATGTATGACAAGACATATACATCCTCTTCAATAAAGGCATATATTATTCTATGTGTTCCTTTTGAGGGAGATGTATCATGTCTTTCTGATATGTTAACAGAATTTGATGGAACTTTTGATAAGGATAAATCCAAATATATAATTTTTTAGATTCATGATGACAAAATAAATGTATGTCATATATCAAGAGAAAATAGACTCATAGCCCTCTGGCTGAAAGGGTTTTTAGTGCTGGAAAATGATGATAAAGAAATATGTAATGTTACAGATGTGTATGAGCTTGACTACTTTGTGAACATGTTAATGTTTAAACTATTATGGTTTATATTCCAAACAATTAAGAAGATCAAATATGGTGGAATAAAATCACATCTGATAATGTTTCTAAAAATTATTAGAATGATTTTGAAAGATTTTTTGGGTTTGTGTAAAATTAGAATCATGTCATATACCACTTCCTTCAAGGATCATTTAAACAGTAAGGATATATTACGGAGGATCAATTAACTATTCAATCATGTATCGAAATTGTTTGAAAAAGTTTCGGATACTAAGGTAGAAGATGAAGTTTTTGAATGCAATGATAAAACTTCTAAGACATAAAACACTACATCGAATATTATAATGGTTGTTAAGTATACAAATTCAGAGCCTTCAAAGAATCAAAAGTTTGTATCTGATTAAGTTGTTGCTAAATGGAGAAAAAAAGGATTTAAAGAAGGGGATCCTCGGTTTGGCATGGATCCTACTAAGGCTTTGGCATTGAAAGTAAGGTCTTCAAAATCATTTAATGAAGAAGAAATAAGGAAGGTATTGATGAAGATAAAGGATGAGGCTATTGACATTGATAGTCTTATCAGAATAGATGAGAAGAAAAAAATCCCGAATTAAAATACAGTATCCATCTTGCAAAACTCTACCTGTTCCAGTAGAGAAAGGAAGGAGAAACATGTTTTTGGTCAATCAGCTACACAATATCTTGGTAAAAAACATGAATATGATCATTATGAATAAGAAGAATATGACCAAGAAAAACATTATCAAGAAGAACAAGGACAGGAGGAATTATAAGTTGAAATAAAATATACAAACTAGAGAATCCATACATATAGTCATAATATGTACCATATTTTGTTTATCCATATCCAAATCCTTAGCCCTCCAAGATGGTATCTAAAAATATTTACTATAATAGAGTCATAAAACTTTTTGATAAAGAAATGGAACAAGAAGAGGTAAAATCCAATAAGAATCAGAACCCGAATGCTCAAGTGATCAACACTTGGACATAATTTAGTGAACAACCAAAATACAATAAAGACATAGATTATAAATTAACAATCACTGTGAAAGGGGTTCAATACATTGAGAAGTCCTTGAATGGATTGTAGAAGTTGTTACAATTTATGAAAAAAGATAAAGCCAGGTTGTAAATTATTTCTAATTACCATAACGAAAGAATATATTCTTTCAAGGTCTTGATTGATATATTTCTATGATGTGAAGACAATATCGTGATCTTAAAGGAATATTCTACTGAGCACAGTGAGGCTTTCAATAAGGGTGTGAAGTTGTCATACAATTTTGATTAATGTATCAACAACAATTTGGACAAGAAAAAATAATTGGTAAATCAGGTAAACAAACTCAACTCCCTCAATCTAAAGCTGAAGGTTGATTTTAATGAAAAGCTTCAACAATTTCAAAGAACTAGTAACTAAAAAGGAGTGGCCTTAGAAGATATTGATACATTAATGTAAAGATTAAATATGAGAGAAATGAGATTGGTTTACTCACAAATAGATTTGTTGTTATCGAGAAAGGCTACAATATCATGTTTGATTATTTCAATAACCAAGAAGAAATGTATAAAACTCATGAATTAAATAATAATGCCCAGGAATCCATAAATAGGATTCATGATGATTAGCACTTGAAGTAAGAAAATATTATTTCGGAATATGATGAGAAGTTGAAGGATCAACAAGAATCTCTCGAAAATCTCATGGAGGATAGAAAAGTGTTCAATAAGATTAAAATATTTTTGTTTAATATTTATAAAAAACAAATGGAAAATTAATTATGGTTGAAATCTTGTGGTAATAAGAATTTGTTTCATGTAAAAAATATTTATCGTACTCTGTTTCTCGAATCCATTGGTATGAAATTAGTTATTTCTCTATTTTTTTCATAAATTGCATGTTTTTTAGGTTATAACATATACAATGTCCCTTATAATTATTTATTACTAAAATTATATGATCCAGTCATATTTTTTCATAATGATCAATATTAGGTATAAATCCTTCCCCATTGGAACCTCTTGGTTGAATAATCATGTTGATTATAAATATGACAGAATGTGAACGAAGAATAAATGTAAACATCATGTTAATTCCTATACAAATACTTAATTACCATGTTGAAATAATATTATAGGGGAATAATAATATATACCACTAGAAATAAATATTTCTTGATGGGTTGACTCAAATATTTATTCCTTCAATTAAATAACATATTTCTAATGGTCAATATTTTGATAATCTTATGGATAGTGAGGTTCTAAAATTAGTGTCTCAATCCCCAAAGACCTTAACATGTTTTTGAAAATGATGTTTCATTATTTATATATATGTAAAAGTTTCTTATTATAAAAATAAAATGAACCAAATTAATAAAAGACATTTTTGGGACAAAGAGGTCAACATGTCACCTTCATCATAAAACCAGATGAAGATATTTTGAGAATCTATAAATCTGAAAAAAACATAAATCTGAATACCCTATTCATCAATAATGATCCTATTGAAATTTTCAATATATGTATTTTATAGACAAAACAGTGATTTCATGGGGTATATAAGGATATTTCATTCCATTAGGAATAGAGATAGTGTGATTTAATGTAAGAGAACCCCATATGAAAAAATGTCATCCTTAGAGTGTAACAAAATCAATTAGAATAGTGGTAATAAAATTGGGTTATTAAAAAGATAAACCCATGTGGGGGTACTATATTGGTAGTGCTTGAATAATGCCCCCCCCCCACAACCAAAAACACATATAGTGGTAGGAATAGTTGTTCCGGTAGAATTTTCAAAAGCCTAGCTCGACCACCATGTGGGAACACACACATAAAATTCCAATATAAAAGTTGTAACATGAATGTAATGGCCATGACTTATTTGATCCATTCCTATGTGAAAATAAGGTGTATGAGGTGTTTTGAGAGGTCAATGTGGAAAATCCTCAACACTTTTCAAAATTTCCATTGATGTTAGTAGTTTTATTGGTGAGTACTTCCAACGGTATACCATTGTGAACAGTGAATCAGTATCCTTCTTTCAATAGTGTCATCAGTGAAACTATGTGAACATTGTCATCAGAATCCTTTTGTGAACAGTCCAACGGTGACCTTATGTGAACAATGACATCAGTGACTTTTTGTTAATAGAGTCATTGGTGTCCTTTTTTGAATAGTGTCATTGATAACCTTATATGAATAGTGAAATGGTGACCTTATGTGAACAGAGAAATCATTGACCTCATTCCTTTTCCAAATTTTGAGTTCAGGAAAAGTGTTCCCAGAACGTCGATGTTCCAAAATTGACCTTTTCCCTTTGCCAAATTTTTAGTTCATTAACACTGTTTCTAGAATGTTGTGGTTCTAACGGTGACCTTTTTCCTTTTCCAAATTTTGAGTCCATAAACAGTGTTTCCATAAATGTGATATTCTAACGGTGACCTTTTTCCTTTGCTAAATTTTGAGTTCATGAACAGTGATTCCAAAAATGGTGAGGTTCCAAGGGTGAGGTTCGTGAACTGTGTTTCCAGATTGGTGCGGTTCCAACAGGGATGTTCCTGAAAAATGTTTTTCCTTTGCTAAATTTCGAGTTCGTTTACAGTGTTTCCTTTTTCCTATAGGTTTTCTTCTTTAATGTTTCCTTTGCGCACAATGTTGAGTCATACTAAAAATTAATAATATAATATTATTATTTAAAATAATAGTTAATGACTAGATTTTTTAATGTTGGGAATGAACAAACAAAACAATAATATTATTATACATGTTTGTTAAATTATTTTACCTTTATCTATTAAAAGTTATAGGCTTAAAATGTGATTGAATATAATTTTAAGCATAATTTTCATTAAAACATTGATTTACCGCCATTAGGTGGTGAACTCTCATTAAATATACTTTTGTTCACTTTTATATGTTCTTTTTAATAAAATAAAATTTTTATTTAGAACCGGGACATCAAATTAACTTTGGGTAATGTTTTGTTATTTTCCTAATAAAATTCAGTTTTTCGATGAATAGTAAAAATACTGTATTTTATTTCAAATCTTCCTTTTAATCTAATTTATATATACAAATATATTATATTTTTAATTGGTTTCAAAGAGTAATTATATTATATATTTACCATTTAATCCAAGAATGTTCATTGGAATTAATTTCACTTTAATATTGTACATAAACAAGTGTCAATATTTTGATAGTTATTATTTCTTAAAAACACGCTATTTGTTTTGACAATGGAAATTAATTTTAAATTAATTAATGAAACATCTATGTTTTGAATTTAGTAAAGTAGACATAATTTTTGAATTTGGAATATCAAATATTGATTAAGTGGAATTTTTGGTATTTTTATGAAAACCATCAATTTTCAATGAATAGTTTAACCACCTAGTAGTTGTTAAAAAACGGAACTCTTAATTGAAATGAAATTTTACCACTTATTTGAATTGAATTTTGAAAATATTACAGAAATGGTTGTTATTAGAAAGTAAAATATGATTCAATAAGATGAAAATAATTTTTGGTGAATAATAACTTTTGACTTTTATTTACCACGGTTAAAGGTAAATAGGGTAATTCAAGGTAAAAAGAATGTTATAATAATTTCAATATTACCTTAACACGTGTAAAAAATTTATGAGATGAATAATGGATGACCATTTTCATCCTTGGGTCGATTTGGGGACCACATGGAGCCACTTATGAATGATAATGACACATTAGATTAAATAATTTAATGTAAAGACAAAAATGACGTAGACAAATATCTTTTAGTAAATAAATTCTCACATAGGGTTATATAAGTTACATTTTTTGACTATAAATATTCAATAGAAATATAAAAATATTTCCTAAATCATGGTAATTTTTTATAATTTTTATACATCGAATAAATTAAATTATTTGTGACATGATAATGATGCAGTGGTTACCTAATTATTAAATGATTTAAATAAATAAGATTATAAATATTAAAATAACATCCAAAACCTGCCCAATTATTATTGTATGAATTTATTTCTTCAATGAGTCATCTTATCTACAACCTTAACGTGTTTTGGATCTTTTTAAACTGAATATTATTTTATGATAAATTTATATTATCACACTTTCCTAAAGAGCGCCCCCCCCCCTTATAAAAAGCCCTCACTTATAACCATTTACTCATAACTCATGCCTTTTGTCTCATCAAAACTCTACCTATTAAGCTCCCTACATCCCTCTATTCGTCCTAGAAGCATTATCGTAGGCATAAGGAACTTCAAGAAGTCCTTTTTGTTCAAACCAAAAGAAGTTACCCAAATTAAAGGTAATAGTTTATCTTAAATGCTTTTGTTTTATTTTATTTCACCAACCACCTAAACTATTTTTATTATTTTACTTTATAAAAACACCAATATCATTAATATATTGTTATGTTGTTTTAAAAAGGATTCAATCTACCTTTATAGACACCTCCACTTAATGGGCGAAGAACATACTGTTCCTGTGGATGGAAAACTAACATCTCACGAAACGATGGTTGTTCGACTATCTCCTACTACCTAGAATGTAGGACATTAAGATGGAAATGTATTTATATTTGATTTATATTATGTTTATTCTTTATTTATTCTTTTGTATTATTAATTTATTGCATACATTTATGGTTTCCATACTGGGTAAATGCTATAATTTCATTTGAGGAAGTGCGAACTACCACCGCCTCAAGGTGATATGATTCGTTAATGAAATACATGGAAAGTATAAATGATGTAGTTAATGAAATTATGAAACATAAATATCATATGATATTATATTGGAATTATATTATATCAATGTATCATTAATTTTTCATTCCATTAAATATAAAATTGAAATTAAAGTAGCATTCAAGCGTACGTACGGCTTACCATCTCCATGAACGGTACATTTAATTTCATAACTCAAATGATATGGAATTTTATAAATAAATATACACTACATATATTTGATATATTTAAAATATAAAACATGTATATCATTCTGGAGATAATGGAATTTTGACCACATGGACAAATTGTAATTATTACAAGTTCATTTTTGACTCAAGATCCAAACGTCGATAAAATATCCAATATGAACTAAAATTGTTAAATAGTTGTTACATAAAGGTAATAAGTGATAGAAAATTAATAATAAACTTTAAAAAACTTCTAAATGAATTAGTGATTAACATAATTTTATTATTCAGGAATAACACGGAACATACAAGTCAAGTAGGACAAGAGGTAAGAGGATTTCTTATCTCACTTTTAATTCCATGAGATTTCTGAATGTGGTGTAATGTGTACTTCCATTGATATATATTATCATGATTCTCTTTATATTCATGGTATTTTGTGAATAATTTGGTGGTTATTATCTTTTTGTCATACGACTCGATTGATTATAACGATGTAATGTGTTTTTATCTCAATTTTTTTTCCTGTGAGATTCATGCTATATTTGTCATTGTTTCCTATGAGTGGTGTATGTAATGACCATAATTCTTCACTTTTTTGTAATCTACTTTCAATTATGGGTATTTACATCTAAATTTTATGGCACTTCATTCATGTGGTGTATGTTTGGTATGTTACCAAATCGCAAAGGGAACCTTTCACCCTCCTCTTTTTAAAAGACTTCTTTTTTGTTATGTCTTATAATTTACATCTTATTATGTTGGGATGTTTTCTTTTATATCCTTATTAATGTAAATTTTTTTTCCAAGTGATGAGATACCCTTTTTATCTCATCAACACTTTTTCTGAATTTTAATGTGACATCGTTCGGTTTTTCAAATTTTTGCAAGGAAAATTCTTAAACAAATTTCAATTCATTGGTTTAATCCTGTACTTCTTGAATATATCATACTATAAATATTTGTGAATGACAAATAATTTTTTTACACATAATATCCTCTTATATTGGGTATAGAAGTCAGTTGTATGGCTATTCAATTTAGTTTTATGTGTGGAAGTCGACCGTATGGTAATTACACTTAAGAATGTTTATGTCCCAAGTAACCTTTATATGTTAAGTCTTCTTTATATAGGGTTTCATGGTAATATTTTGGTAACAAAAGGGTACGTAGTGATCTTTTATGAAGTGAAGAGTATTTACTAATTCATAAAGGTGTAAGGAATTACTTATGTTAAAGTATTCATGATTTACTTGTTTTTTTTGAAAAACTAATATTTTTCCTTCTTTATGTATCCCTTAATGAGCTTTTTAGGCTCATCCCGGGGTTTTAAGTGTTTTTCAAAAGACATAATGTGGAATAGGTTTAAGGATGGGATCATGGAAAAGCCATGTTGTCTTAAACATGGAACTACACATGACTCTTTTTTCAAGAGTAATTGTTTTGTGTAAAACGTAAACTGAGTAGAAGGGCCTACATTGGTTTTTTTAAATGAAATGTAATAGTTATGGCCTAATTATCTAAAACTATAAACCTAAAAAGATCCTCAATGTGAATTATTCATTTAATTCAAGATTATGTAATGTTTAATGCCGAGTCCTAATACTCTAAGGCTGATTCAATAGTCTTAACTCCTATATTAATTTCTCCTAAGGCTCGACATGTTTTTACTTAGTCAAAACATGTGGTTTAGTATGATCTAATTTTAATGGAAAGCCCTGCATATCATAAACCACTACTCTGTTAAATCTTCTAAAGGGATGAGATATCTTCCTCCGTAGTTCTTCCTCCTTGTTCTTGGGTGTGAGACGCTCGAACATCCCATTAATTCCCGTATGAGTTGTGCAATAAAACTTTCCTCCTATGATTGGTTCCACTCTATTTGATGAAACTATGAAATATCGATCTGTCTTCGATATACGGTATATTCTATCATCATTATTTCTGGTTTATCTCATTCCTTCCCCATGACTTTTTCTGAATTTTTATCCCATGTTCTTAATGAGATTTTCCTGGGGGTTAGCTGATGTGGTGGTCTCTCTGCATCCTCTGGTAGATACTATTGTCACCAGGGTGGATATCGTAACCTCTTATGCGGCTCGCTCTAATATAAACAATTTCATAAATTGTTTGAGGTAAGGGATTTGTTACTTCTCTCTTCTTTTGTGTAAATGGTATTGGTAGCATGTTATATCCCACTAGATCACAATTGAATTGACATAATAAATATTTGAAGCCGATAAATAAATTGATATCGATCGTATGATATTTCCTCTTTTCTTTCTAGATAGTGTGATATATATGCTTGCTTGATTATATTTCTGTTCTTGATGGATATTGGTAAAGAATTTCAATCCATAATTAATTGATAATCGATTGGCTAAAGATAAAGAGGCTTGTGAATGAATCAAAATGATGTTTTTTTAATTTTATGTTAATCAAATTAGTGCAGTAAGAATGATTAATTATTTGTGATAGGTTACTATTTAGTTTTCTCAATTTTAGTACGTATGAATAATAAATCATTTAATCCAAGATGGCTTAAAAACTATTTGTTTGGTAAAAGATAATACTTTTAGGGTACTGAGTTACCATTTTCCATGTTTGAGGGTCAATAACCCAATTGATATGATATTTGATTTTCTAGTAATTGTGTTATGATGTGAGTCCGGATGGTTATTGTGATATGTGGTGGCATGGAGGACTATCTTTTGTGGTATTAGTTGATACCTAGAGTGGCAATATGCATCAGTTTATGCATGAGGGTTTCAGGGACGACATCGTGGATGAAGAAATGGGTAAAATGTGAATGTTGGGATGTTGGATGATTCTTATTAGTTTTTTATCTTCATTACATTCCCCACTAATCAAGGAAACTGGTCTTTCTTACCCTTCTTCTAAAAGGGGAAAATATGCATGGGGTATGCCACGTGCATTCGGTGTCTAGCTTCTCAAGGGAGGCTGTGTCTATAATCTAGAAATAGGTATTAACGACTCGATGGGTAGTTATATACTCACCGTGTGGATCCCCCTTATGTTTAGTAGGATAGAATTATTTTCTATAATTCTTGAGAATATGGGATGGTAATTCTGTAAATAAATAATTGAATAAATGATGTCATCACATGGGGATGGATCTTATTAGAATAAAATGTTAAGGATACAATTTTTATGGGGAAAGTGTACATTTGGTGTGATGCTAATGAAATTTAATGTGAATTTGTAAATGGTTAATTAATTCATAATGAATTAATTAACATAAAGTGTAACTGATAAAAATGGAATGATGTAAGGTAATAAATCTCTTTATATTTTTGTGTGCTTATAGAATACATAGTCATAGAAGTGGCAGCTGGGATTCAAAGAGACGTTAGTAGCTTTGGAGTGGAATACTAGTTTATTCCAATAGTTTGGTTGTGAGATATATTATATTCAGTATTTTTTGTGATTCTATACACTACTCTGCACTTTCAGTTAGGGAAACTGACACCCTAGGGATTCTGAGCCATGGGGGGTGTTTTCCCCAACATTCCAGTGGGGGATGGATGACTAAATACCCCATTTGGCCCCACTCTCTTCTATTGGTAGTACATGTGTTGGTAGGAATAGTGGTTAGTTTTCCCCATATTTTTGTGTAGAGGGACGTAATGGATTGTAATTATTCACATACATATATTATAAATATAGTATCATATGGACTACTATAGTAATATTGTGTATAGGTTGTGATGTCTTGAGGATCCTTACTCGGTGTATAAGATGTATTGGCTTGAGGAATGATACCCGACGTATGATACACATTATACGAGATGTGGTGGCTCTCGAAAACTATCTGGATACTTTCTTGCATGTACATGGTGTTTTTAATTAATGAGGTGTGTATTGTGGTGCTTTTCCCAGGTGTCTGTGGGCATGCATTTTTTGGATAATGATTCGTAGGACATGAGATGTTCGGGCAAAGAGGAAATAAAGTGAGGAAGTATTAGTGGTGTACCATTGATAATCCTTGTTACATCATATACTATTAAATGTGTTACATGGTGAGAGTAGCCTTATTGAGGCTGGGAAAGTAGTATACCTATTCAGGTGACAAGTTAGTTTCAGTTTTTGTTCACTTTTCTTTAAAATGATTTCATTAATTTTGCACGAGAACCTTCGAGGAGGATCCTACCAAGTATACTGTTATACTCACCATATGCCTATATAAATATTTTTTTCACGTCAATTGGAGAAGGTGGGAGATCAAAATGGGTTCTAATTACTTGGGGTTGCATGAGTTGTTCAGGCGTTGTGGTTGCTACTGTTTTTTATATTATTTTGGGTACTTGTAGTTTTCCCCTTCCAGTTGTATTTGTTTTTCATGGCATTGCATATGTGTACATGGGCCATCATTTCTTTTATTGTTTTTATAGGAGTTGAATGGTGTATATCATATCTCTCCCTTCTGTATGTGTTCTATTAGAGGTAATGCCTCCCATTTGTGTGTTTACTATACCCTCAGTTCTAGTCGCCAACCCAGGGCCTACTTGAGGCAGGATACATGGGATCATTATCCCCCTTCTCACATTGTCGGCCTTGGAGGGGTACACATTGTGGGGATGGGGTCATGATAGAGTGGTATTAAAGATAATTTATGGTATTGGACGGAGTTTGTAGTTAGGCCCATGTGGGGTTTCATGGGTCAGTAGGACAAAAAAATCCGCCATTCTGAGCAAGTGATGAAAACATTGGAGATTGGCTGAGACAAAGGCATTTATGGCACTAAATGATCTGATTTACTAAACAATATGATTAAAATGGCTACTAAATAAGGATATACTAGTTATAGGTTAGAGACCTAGGAAATTATCATGCATCATTCTTCTTTGTGCATGTGTTTGAATTGGTAGTCCTTGGGATATGGTAACCTAAAAAAAACATTAATCAGTTACTATTGAGTCTTCCATATTCCAGGTTTATGAGCTGTAACGGTTTGTTATTTTATATGTATGGCTTTAGGTAAACGTCTTCCTTAGGTTTGCACAATTGATGTCGAGCAGGTTGTGTAAGTAGATCGCCACAAGATAGAGGTTGATAGAGATGACACTTGGAGGAGAAAACATTGAGAGTTTCAGCGCCAGAGTCTAAAAGAGTGCAAGGGATCAATTTCAGATGTAGTCATGAATGTCTAGTTTTTAGAGGTTGTAGTAATATTCAGTTTTATTTGTGCTAGGAAAAATCACTGGCTTACCATGGTGGTGATGATGTTGTGTGGAGTAGCAAGGAAGTGGTGGTTCTTATTCCGAAAGGATCGCGAGGATTCAGTGATCTAATGGGAGGAGATCCATGACAAGATTATAGTACAGTTTCTTTCCTCGACCGTGAAGGCATCCAGTAACCAGTAGTTTATTACCCTTTGATAGGGTAGCTCCAGTGTGGAATAGTTTGGAATCTATTTCAGGAACCTTTTGCGATTTTCATTGGAAGTTTTTCCCAACAAGGAGGCCAGTGCGAGGCATTTTGAGGAGACTTTGTGTCCAGAAATCTAGCTCCATGTCACACAATTTATTCTAATGTTATATCTTGATATTCTAGAGAGGGAAAAGGTCATCGAGTGGACATTGGATAGAACCATATCATCAAAATATGGGAGTCATCATGATTCCTCATGAAGCTATGATGTGGTCTGGGGTTCCCGGTTTTTAGGGAAGAAGACTCTCTGTTCGGCCTGGGGTTGGACACAACCCACAACATCTCATTTCTCGGAGGTCAGAATCTCTTAGTCCTATACCATGGGATCAAGATATTTGTCCTTCTTGTGGGGGTTGAGGTCATCAGCAGTGAGAGTGCCCGACCTTTCAAAGCAGTCATCATGCATTTGGTGTTCCGCTCTAGGTTCCTCTATTGAGGCAGTTCCAACAGAGGTAGCAACAACATGATGTTCTATCTTTAGTTATGAAGAGGTGTGATAGGGTAGGTAAAGGCCATACCTATGATTATACCCATCCTAATAGTGTTGAGTGTGGTCATGGTGGTGGTCGTCATCAGGGTTAAAGAGATTTTGGAGGATGTTTTGGTCAGCTTCATGATTTAGCATTGCCATATCCAGGAGAGCCAGACATCGTTCGAGGCACCCAATAACTATTTTAAAACATGGTGTATGCTATGTTTCATTCATATGTGACACACTATTTCATATCACCTACACTTTTCTAGGAATTGGGACTTGAGGTAGAGAGGCATCCAGTTCCCTTGGTGTTGACAACACCAGTTAGAGGTCGAGTTTACTAGTTTGATGTATCTAGAGACTGTGAGCTAGTGTTGGGATAGCACTTCTAGTGGAGGTATTTTCTATGTTTACAAATACAACCATATGATGTCACCCTCATCGTGGATTGGTTGTATTCAGAGCAGGATATCATGGATTACTTCAGGAAGAAGGTTATTTTCTTTAGTGTGGATGGATAGCCAGTGTTGTTTGTTGGTGAGAGAGATCCTTATATCGGTCATAGGCGTGTTCCGTCCTTTTCATCCATGATTTCTGAGAGGAGTTTGAGTTCGTCAAAGGATTAGTAGCAGGCATTTATTAGGGTCATAGAAGAGTACATTGATGTCATTCCATAAGTTGTTGTAGCAGTACCCCCTTGACGAGAGATCAAGTTTCAGATCAAGCTACGATCATGAGCATCTCCTATCTCTATGTATAGATATAAGATGTCCCCTTAAATATTATGAGAGCTACGTATAAATCATTATGGTCTGTTACAGTTCAGTTTTCTTCGGCCGAGTGTGTTTCCATGGGGTGCACCGGTTTTGTTAGTGAAGAAGGATGACATCAGTATGTGGTTGTGTATCGATTATCATCATATAAAAAAAAGTGTAAATGAAGAATATCAACCCTTCACCACAAATTGATAATTTATTCAAAAACTAAAGGCTTATTTTTGGTTCTAAAATATTGACTTGCTGTCAGGATATCATCAGATGCGTGTGAATGATGAGGATATCCCGAAGACTTCATTCTGTTGTCTTCATTGGCCTTATGAGTTCATTGTATTGTCATTCGGAATGAAAAATTATCAAGATGTGTTCATGGGATTTATGAACACTATGTTATGTGAGTTCTTTTATAATTTCATTGTAGTTTGCATCGATGACATCCTTGAGTACTACATGTCTAAAGAAGAGCATGAAAATAATCAACACACTCTTTCAGGAGTTCTTTATCAACATCGTCTATATTGGATGTTGTCTAAGTGTGAGTTTTGGGCTCTAGGAGTCCGTTTCTAGGGGCATGTGGTCTCCCAGTAGAGAGTAGTTGTGGATCCATCGAAGATAGTAGTGGTTGTGTCTTGGGTATCCCCCAAAACTGTGTTAGAGGTGTGATGTTTCCTTTCTCTCGTAGGCTACTATCGAAGGATCATAGATGATTTATCTCGATATTAGACTCCTTTTACAAAGATGACAAAAAATGATTAGGTGCTCCTATGGACTGGTTAACATTAGAATGATTTCAAGAATCTAAAGGAGGAGTTAGTAAGTGCTCCAGTTCCTTGTCTTCCAGCAGAGGGAGTTCAATTTTATGTTATCTATGATGCTTTGCATATGGTGTAAGGTTGTGTCATGATGTAGCAGAGATCATTTGTTTCATATGGGTCTTTGAATATGTGTCTTAATGAACATAACTATGTCACCCATGATCTTGAGTTGGTAGTCATATTGTTTTCTCTAAAGTTGTGGATACATTACCTCATTGGTGAGCGCTTTGTGGTTTTCACCAATCATAAGAGCCTGAGGTATGTTTTATCCAAGCATGACTTGAACATATGATAACATCGGTGGATGGAGTTCATATAGGAATATGACATAGAAATATCGTATATACCTGTTAAATGGAATGTTGTAGCTTATGCGCTGAGTCGGTAGTCGCGTAGTGATGTAGTGCGTGAATCTGGTGACTCATGAAGAGTAAGGGAAGAACTATCAGCATTACATATTGATTTGTAGGATATTGGGGGTAGATGTTGTCTTTTTCAGATGATGGTGTAGTAATATCTGGTGTAGAATGTGGACGAGTACCAGTTGTGGGATCTAGAGGTGGAGGTCTAGAGAGACCAAGTTGTTTGTGGCGAGACCTCTGATGTTTTTTTCTAAGGATGAACAACACCGAGTGTTGTATCATGGAAGAAATTTTGTTCCTTTGAGTATGTGTGATATGGTTCTCAGAGACATTGATAGTTCTCATTTAGTGGTGGATCCTAGAATGAAAAAAATGTAGTAGACTTTGAGGTTCTAGTTTTTTTGGCCTAGGCTGAAGCGTGAAATTACAGAGTTTGTGTCTCGATGTTTGGTCTTCTAGAAGGGGAAGGGTGGAAACCGTGTTACTAGTGATATTCTCCGTCCATTAGATGTTTCTCAATGGAAGTGGGAGGGTATTTAATTAGAATTTTTTACTAGTTTACCTCGAGATAAGGGAGGACATGATGCTATTTGGGTGGTAGTGTATTTTTTAACAATATCTTCCCACTTCATAGAAATCATGGATTCAAGATCAGTGGATGTTTTGTGGAGGTAGTATCTAAAGGATGTGGTGATAATTCATGACGTACCACAGATGATCATTTCTAATCAAGATCCTCATTTTACCTATAGTGTGTGGAGAGGTCTCCACCATGCTTTTGGTTCTCAGATATGCCTTAGAACTGCTTTTCATTATCAAACAAAGGTCCAGATAGAGTGAACCATCCAAACTCTTGAAGTCCTATTACACTCTTGTGTCTTGTATTTTAGAGGTTTGTGGATGAGGAACTCTCCCATGGGGGGTGTTTTCTTAAAATAATAGCTTTCACTCCACCATCTTTATTGTGCCATTTAAATCATACTATGGACGACCTAGCTATTCTACTTCATACTGCACTGGGGTAGGAGAGTCAGCAATTCTCAGACCAGAACAAGTGTACAATACAACAGAGATGGTTCAGGTGATTCATGAGAAGGTAAAGAAAGTGCAATACTGTCTGAAATCAAATGTCGATCAAATTAGGGGACCAAATGAGTTCGATGTTGGGGACATCATGTTTTTTTGAAGGTGACACCACATCAAGTAGCACTTCATCCACAGATGATTCAAATACATGACGTTTTCCCTGTATCAAAGCTTCATCATTATCTTCATGATGACTCTCACATCATCTATTGGGGTGAGAATAATTATTATGATGACGCGATCTTTGATGAGAGAGTTGAGGAGATCCAATACCACAAATATATGGTGTTATATTTTCATTCTATCCCCTTGGTTCGTTTCTTTTGGCGACATGGTGGCATTGAGGGGAGTACCTGGGAATGTGAGTCACATGTGCGTGCTCAGTAACAAGATTTTTTTGATGTTTAACTATTTTCATGAATCTATTTAGACATTCTAGTTATATAATTTTTATGTTAATAATAGGGATTTTGTTTCATTATTCTGGTGGATTTCTCTCTTTTGAGAGGTATCTCGATGGGTGGTTGTTTAGACCCCATTTTGTTTTCCCATTAGGTGGGTTTTGAATTTTAGACCATGGGAATGTTTTGAGAGGTATCTGATGTAATGTCTCAAAACTCTCTGGTACATTCCTTTGTAAAAAGCAGGTGTTTGAGGAATTTTAAGAGGTCATGGTGACTTATCCTGAGCACTTTTCAAAATTTCCATTTCTATCAACAGTTTCATCGATGAACAATTCCAACGGTGGACCGTTGTGAATAGTGCATCAGTAACCTTCTGTAAACAGCATCATCAGGGACCTTTTGTTAACTCTGTCATCGATAACCTTATGTGAACAGTGTAATGATGAACATATGTGAATAGTGACATCAGTGACCTTATGTGAACAGTTTCATCGGTGACCTTCTGCGAACAGTGTCATCAAATCCATATGTAAATAGTGCAACGAGCTTGTGTGAATAGTGCCATCGATGACCTCTTTCCTTTCCTAAATTTTTATTTCATGAATAGTGTTTCTAGAATGGAGAGGTTCCAACAGTAACCTTTTTTATTTTACAAAATTTTAGTTCATGAACAATGTTTCTAGAATGTTTAGGTTCTAATGGGGAAATTTTCCCTTTGCTAAATTTTGAGTTCATAAACATTGTTTCTAGAATGATGAGGTTTCAAGAGTGACATTCATGAACATTGTTTCTAGAATGGTTAGGTTCCAACAGTGTGGTTCATTAAGAGTGTTTTTCCATTTTCAAAATTCGAGTTCGTGGAAAGTGATTCCAACATCCTACAATTTCACCCCTTTAACGTTTCCTTTGATGTAAAATGCATTTAAATCCTTCGTTTAAGGACTCAAAGGCTGATTCATAGGTTGTAAATCGAATATTAATTTATCCTACGTCTCATCATGTTTTTAATTTTTGAAAACACGTGGTTTAATGCAATGTTATTTTAATGAAAAACCCAATGTATCTTAAACCACTGCTCTATTATATCATATAATGGGACAAGATATCTTCTTCCCTAGTTATTCCACCTTGTTGTCAGGTTTGAGATGATCGAACATCCCATTCCTTCCCGTAAGAGTTGTTCAATAAAACATTCCTCCTAATATTTTGTCCAATATGTTTTTATGAAACCAAGACATATTGAACTATTTTTGATATAAGTTAAGATCTAACATCAGTATTTATTGTTCATATCCTTCTTTCTCCTTTCCCATTTTATTGAATTTTTACCCCATTTTAATAATGGGTTTTTCTTTGGTGTTGGCTGATGTGGTGGTGTCTCTGCATCCTCGGGTGGATACAGTTGTTACATGGGAGGAGATCGTAACCTGTTGTGTGGATCATTCTCATATAAATAATGTCAATAAATATTTGAGGTAGGGGATTCGTTGCTTCTATCTTCTTTTGCATGCAACTTTATTATTAACATGTTTTATCCCACTAAATCACAATGGAATTGACATAATAAATATTTGAACTTGATAAATAAATTTATATCAATAATATGATATTGCATCATGTTTTTCTAGATATTATGATCTCAAATATTGTTTTTTTAGCTTTTCGTTCTAGATTGAAATTAGTAAAGAACATAAAGCCAGAATTAATTGATAATAACTTTCCTAAAGAAAAAAAAGAGGAATGTGAATGAACTTGATTGATTTTGTTGTAATTTGATGTTAATCAAATTGCTTCAGTAAGCATGATTATTTTTTTGTGATAGCTCAATTTTTTGGTTTCTTAATGTTAGAACTTATGAATAAAAAATCTTTTAATCAAAGATGGATTGAAGAACTAGTTTCTTGATAAAACGTTATACATGTAGGGTTTTTAGTTACCTTTTTTCTTGTTTTAGGTTCAAGAGCACAATTGATATGATGTTTGTTTTCCGGCTGCTTGTGTTATGATGTGAGCCTGGATGCTTGTTGTGATATGTGGGGGTATGGAGGGATATTGGTTGTGGTAGTAGTTGACATCTAGAGTGCTGAGATGCAATGGTTTTATGCATGTGGGGTTCGGGGAGGACACCATGGATGATGGAACACGTTGGATGTGAATGTTTGGATGCTGGATGATTTTTATTAGTTGTATATCTGCTTTTCATTTCCCACTGCTCAAGGTAGTTGTCCTTTATTTCCCCTCTCTCGAAAGGGGTCAAGATGGGTGGGGTATTCCACGTGAATTCTGTGTCTATATTTTCAAAGGAGGATGGGTCTACGCTCTTGATATAGGAAGAAAAAATTAGATTGGTATTTATCTACTCACCGTGTTGATTCCCCTTGTGTTTAGTAGAATAGAATGTTTTTCCAGAATGCCCGAGAATATGGGAAAGTTATGATGTAAATAAATCATTGAATAAATGATGTTATCTTGTGGGGTTTGAGCATGCTGGAATGAGATGTTGAGGTTAAAATTTTCAATGGGACATTGTACTTTGGGTGTGATGAAAAAGAAATTTAATGTGGAATTGTTAATGGTTAATTAATGTTTAATGTATTAATTAACATAAAGTGGAACTAGTAAAAAGGGAATGAAGTAAGGTAATAATGCTCTTTAAATAGTTGTGTGCTAAAGGATACCTAGTCATAGAAGTGGAAGCTGAGAGTTTGAGAGATGTTAGCTGCAGTTGAGTCTAAGACATGGTTATGCTCATAGTGTGGTTGTGAGATATAGTTTATTTTTTTTATTTTTGGTTTTTTACACTACAACACATTGTGAGTTTGTGAAACTATCACTCCATGGATTTTGATCTATGGGGGTATTTTCCCCAACATTCTGGTGGGAGGATGGATGGATGACAACCCCCTTTGGCCCCACTCTCTTCTCTTGTTAGTTACTTTTTCTGCTAGACATAGTGGTTAGTTTTCCCAAGATTTTTGTGTAGAGGGTTATAATGTAATGTAGTTTTTCACACACATATATTCATGATATAGTTTCCTATGGACTACTATATGTGTAACTTCTATAGACTGTGATGCCTTGAGGATCCATAATTAGTGTATGGGCTATAATGGCTTGAGATATAATACATGATGTGTGATACATGTTATACGTGCTGGGGTGGCTCCCGGAAAATACCTGGATACTTTCTTTTGTGGATGTGGTGGTTTTGTTACATGAGGTGCATATTTTGGTGCTTCACCTAGGTGTTTATGAGAAGGAATTTTGGGAGAGAGCTTCTTTGGATGTGCGATGTTGGGGGAAAGCGGCAAACCAGTGGGGAAGTAGTAGCAGGGTTCCCTTGATAATCTATATTATACTACATACTCTTGTATGAGTTAATTAGTGAGAGTTTCCATGGTGAGGATGGTAATGTTGTATAACTGGTTAGGTGATGAGTTATTTTCACTTCTTGTTCACTGGGCTTTAGAATGCTTTCATTACATTTGGATGAGAGGATTTGAGGAGTATTTTACTGGGTATACTGTTATACTCACCCTATGTCTACATAAACATTTTTATTCAGGTCACATGGGGAAGGTGGGAGATCAAGTTGGTTTCTACTATCTTGGGGTTTCAAGAGATGTTCGGGATTCGGGGATACTACAATTTATTACTTTATTTTGGGTACTTTTGGTTTTCTCCTTCTATTTGTAGTAGTTTTTCATGTATTTACATATATGTACATAGGATTTATTTTATATATATGTTTGAGTTGGAGTTGGTTGGTATCTATCCAATATCTCGATTCCACATGTGTTCTCTTAGAGGATAATGCCTCCCATTTGTCGGTTTACAATACCCTCAGTGCTAGTCGCCATCCTGGGGTTTACTGGAGGCGGGACTTAGGGGGTCATTGTATCTATTCACACATTGCTATCCCAGGAGGGGTACACAATGTAGGGAGGGGGTCGTGACAATGAAACTATATCTCTAAAATAAATGCTTTCATGTAATTTCAAAAATTGAGTTTATGATCAAGAACAATATCATAAAAATATATAAATTAATAGAAGTAAATAGAAAACCTGAATATAACAGAACATGGATACTAAAGATAAATAAGATCATGTCACCTTAGCACCTCAATATAAAAACAAAGGAACACATGTCGAAACAATCTATATAACATCTCCTATGAAGCATTTAATTTTTCGTACTCACTGAGAAATAAGTTACCCCATTGAGTATAATATATTCAAAAATAGATTATGGTAAATTTAAATAAATATCTCTTTTTAAATGTATAAAACAATGTGAAATATCATGATCCTCTATCCACCACCATATGTCCTCATCTAATGTTAAACATTTTTAACATAAAAATATATAACACTAAAGATCAGAAAATGAAATCCGATAAAAAATTATTTATGTTATGTTTAGAGACATAATTTCTTTATTTAAATTCATTGAAATATTAATATATAAATTTCTATAGCTACACTCTGAGACAACATGTGTTCTTTAGGCTCGGTGTTCTTGTAAATAATTTTATAAAAATACTAAATATGTTTTATATTCTGAACGTACAACACCTAAATGAAAATGGGATAAATCATATATAGTTGATTTAATTAGACATATAATACCACAATTTATTTTTTAATGTGTTTTTTACCATGGGATTGATATATTGTGAGTTGTCTTCGGATGTTTGGACCCCTCTCTCATTGGTGAAATGTTAAGTGTATTTATTTTTTTATTTAATGAAATTAATTCATCTAAACTAATGATAAAATAATATTAGTATATTGTAATACAGATTTATCTTGTGTTGACCACAAAATGATTTGATCATCATTGAATATCTCTCCCTTCAATTTTGGAAAATCCTTTTTCTGAGAAATGATGAAACATTATATCATATCATATCATTATGAGGGGACCAAAACAACCTATTCTGATAAATGGTGAAAAAAATCCTCACTAAATATTGATCCAAAACTAATGAGAGACCAATAATTTTTTTTTACACCCTTTATTAAATTATTTTGATGTTAAATAGTTCTTCGATATGTACAATAATTGAAAACATAAATATATACCCTAAAAATGAAATATTATTTTCTGTCAATTTCTTTCTAATATTTACTCCACTTTGTTTATTGACTATCCAAGAACTCATGTACTCAATCAATTGACCATTTTTTTCTTGTGAATATTCTGCATCATTTCTTATCATTAATAACCTGATGGATCTCCAATGTTTAGGTTAGTCATTTATCAGTGGGATTGAGTTAGATAGTTCATCCAGATTCATGATGGGTCAAACAATTGGAATGGATTGATGATCTAAGTGTATATATGTAATGGTTATGAGGTGTGGGTTTCTTTTTTGGTTACATTTTCTTATAAAATCAATGAGGTACGAGTCATGAAATCTATGGTGTGAGAGTATAAAACAACACCATATGGATTTGTAATTAGATCATGTTTCCTTCCACAAGACGTCTTAAATTCATTAACTGGAATTAGATCCCCAAAATTTTGCTAGATATAGGGTAAATGTCATAGTTATTGACCAAAATTAAATGTGTGAAAACATGATATGAAGATCCTTTATTTATGGAAAAATATGCATTATAAGCCGTGTTCCATGTTGACCACACGTTGTGTAATCATTTTCAGAACCGAAGCTAGAGTTTTTGAAGCCCATAAGGATTGTTCAGTGTGTAAATCCCCAAAACACCATGGGTCACTATTATGTGGGATTAATATATGTAGTGGGTAATAAGGATAAATAGAATCTTTCTTCCATCTATATGTCATCGACAGATCACATGGGTGGTATCCTATCTGGATTGACACGCGTTGTACAATAGTACATGGACATGAGGTTTGGTATACAGACACGATGATTGGCACGTTTCACATGTCCTAGTTGACCAAAAAATTTCACTTATTCCACCAACACATTTGGTACTACAATATGGGTTGAAGAAGTGTTCCATATGGGGAAAAGGCCGTGTTGTGATGTGGGGACACATGTCGTGTTGGCCCCCTTCACACGTTGTTTACCCCGTGGTACATTTTTAGTAAATTTCAACGTCTTTTACCACTATCAGTTGAACTCATATTTTAGCATTTGAGTAGCCAGTGCTGAGCATATTCTTATGTACAACATAGTGGTTCAATCGGTTTTGGATTTTAATATATATAATGAGTTTTTATGATTTTTTAATGCAATGAGACAATGCCTTTTTTCAGTAATGATCATGTCAGAAAACTATTAAATCTTCTGTGAGTAACCCTCCATTAGGGCTGGTTAGCAGAGTTCACCAGGGGTCCCTTCCTAGAAATACCCTCCAACATGGTTGGGTAGTGGAGTTCCCTGATAACATCTATCTAGTTGTTACCCTCTATCAGGGTTGTGCATCAATGTTCTAATGATGACCTGTTCCATACATTAACCTCTAGCAGGGTTTTATAGTGGAGTTCCAATTATAACCTCTTCCAGATAAACTTAATTGAATTCATACTACCCTTGTATCTGCTAATATAACACTATGGGTGATTTTCCATCTTTATCCTCCATGTATCATTTCAATCATTTCATATCTGTTAATTATTTTATTAGATGAATTTGAATGCATTAGGTAAGGATAAAAATTTTCTTTCACACTTTATTTGTTTATTTCAATTTTATGAAGTATTTGATCAATTTATATAATATTTCTAATTTAATGTAATTTTTTTTATAAATTCTAAATTTTTAATATTTAGATATAATTTATTTTTGGTATTAGATTTGTGTTCTTTAATAAGGATATAGTATTTATTGTAACACTCCATGTTTTTTTGAAATATATATTTCCAAAAAAATTATCATTTTAGGAAATTTTTATTAAAAAATATTGATTATAGGTTTATTTAAAAACAAAAAGTTGTTTATCTTATGTCACACACAACACTTGGGGTAGCTTGTGTTATACGCAACACCATGTTTAAACTAAATAGGAAAAAATATTAAAATATTATTATCTAATATGATAGTTATCACCCAATAGTTTTAATGTAGGGTATGAATAGAATATCACAAATTAAGATAATATATTGTTTATAAATTTATATTAAATGAAAACATTGTTGAAAAAATACATTGAAAAGTAAATAAATACTATTTGAAAATAAAGGAAATATTTTTTATAAATGTTTTTTATGAAATATTATTAAACTCAATAAATTAAAATAAACAATTATTTGTATAATATTTTAATGAATGTTATATATAATATATTCAAACAAATATAAATTCATCTTATATGTTTTCTAAATAATATTTAAAAATGTATCAAATTCTAAACTAAAAAACTACATTTTTCAAAAAGATAGTGTTTCACCTTTTGAACGTATATTCTAAAACAATTTTTACACATTTAAATAAAAATTTTAAATTATTATGTTATTTATAAAAATCATCATGTCAATACTTTCTTAGGATGAAATTTTTATAATTTTTTATATGATTAGTGTTTTGAAGAAAATTGATACAATACAAGTATTAATTATGAATTTTTATTTATTTTAATGATTCTAAATCATCAAAAAAATGGCTCTATAATAAATAAATTAATTCCATAAGAATACTAATAATCCAATTTTGATCATTTTAATCATTTTCAATTTGATTTTTTCAAAAAACACATTAATCATTTTGAAGTTTTTCTTTGAAAATCCTCTCAGTTATCTCATCTGTAAGATTGAATTTAAATTATATTTCTCCAATTAATTGAGAGGAATTTAGAAAAATGTATTAATAATTTAAAATAATAATAATTTTTAACATTTAATAAGGTCGTCGTAATTTTATTCCAAAATTATTGTAACAAACACTTAAAACTATTTTTCACGATTAAGGTAATAATGGAATTTCGGAGAGTTGGGGTTAAACAGAAATAATGGTTAAGAAAAAATAATAAACATAAAAAATCCATTATATGAAAATATTAGGGCTTATATATTCTATTTTTAAAAATGGATTATTTTTTTGACTTATTTCATGTTAAAAATGTGGCCACATATTTTTCATTTAATAAATTACATGTCTTCCAATAACCTCACTTGTAAAAGGCCACCCACGCTCGTCTCCACTTAAAACATTAGAAACCAATTTTTACGTCAATATAATTTAAATATAAATTTTTTACTACCCTATTATCACCATATGAGACTATTTTTGGGTGAAAATCCACCCTTGGAAGGTTTTTCGTACAAACCCGATGAGGTTACTTGAAAAAGAGGTAATGTTGTTCAAGAAGCATTTTTATATTATTTAATCATCCACAGAATTAAAATATAATTCATCAGTGATAATATATTAACCTCATTACCTTACATATTCTATGTTATTTATATTTTATGTTCATAACCTACAACCATGTACAACTCCATCAAATGGGATATGAAATCACTATTCATGTGTAAATCTGATAACCACCTCACGAATCATTTTTATTAATTTTCCTTAAAAATTATTAATGATGTATTTATAGTTTCAATATGATATATATAATATTATATAGATTTATTAATCCTTATCTTACTTTACTTCACATGAGAATTTGATTATATCGCTTGTGTGTGTCACTAACTACCGCCTCGCAAAATGATGTTATTTTTTCATGTTTTACATAGATGGTAATAATGATGTTTTTAACAATAAAATTTTATATATAAGAAATAATAATTATTAATTAATCACAAACTGTTATTTAAAATAATTTATTTCATTTCATCATAAAATTTCAATCAATGTTCATGCTAATTTATGGCATGTCGTCTCTATGAATAGTGTATGTCATTTTCACTTTAAAAAATTGATGGATCACTATAAACAATGTTATACTGAATATATATTGTATGAATTTCCTTTTTAAAAACTTTTTTGATGATTTAACCATGATTAAATTAATAATCCCATAAATAATTAATCCAATCACACAGAAAAAACAATGTAGTTATTTACAAGAATGTGACATTAAAATGGAATTGTTAATAAAAGTGTATTAAAAGGTAAAAATCCAATCCTATAGTGTTTTATATATATAAAATTATAGTTATTTTATATATTTATAATAAACTTATATCTACTATATATTTTGATCGAATGTATATAAAGGAAAATAAGATCTACGGTAAGAGATTTTCTTCTCATTATTTTCTTCAATGAGACAAACATCATATTAACCACATATTTATTTCATATGTGGTATATAAATAAAATGAATATATTTTAAAAAATACTCTTAATTATATATATATTTTAAAATTAATTTTATGAAATCTCATTCATAGGTTTTATCATTCAAAATTTACCAAAACCGTAATGGATTTTTGTCTCAAATTACACTCATATAGACCTATCTTATGGTATGAATATATATTCTTCTATGAGGTGTATATGAAAAACTTATCCCATTTTATATAATTAATATACTAATAATCAATTATTATGTGTTTAATTAAATTGTATTATTTCATGGGGATAATGGTTTAGTTTTACCAAAGCAGTAACAGTTATAAGTTACAATATCAACTTTAATCATGATTGATTATTATTAGCATTACAATAGTGACATATTAAATTATATATCTCAATAATCTCATTATATTACTATCAAATTATTATTTCAATACAATAAATGTATTCCCTTTATTTTTCTCAATTTATGAACTTAATAGTTCAAAATAATTTTTTCTACGAAAAATAATCTTTTATTCGCTATTCAAGAAAATTAAATTTCCATAAAATACAATATTTTATAAAAAAAAATAAAGGATATAATTTTTTTTTGAAATTATTTATCAAATACATTTTTACTTCATTTATTACTTTTGACAATATAATTATAAGTTTCCTTCCTGTCTTTTTCAAGATAATCCCAATATGAATTTTACTGAAGATGTGAAATAATTATTTGTTTTAATGAGTACATTATGAATAGAATTTTCAAATTTCGTTACCATAATTTTCATTTATGAAAAATATATATGTTTCCAATGTTATATTCAGTGAAAAGTTTTAAGAAAATATTTTATTAATTTTTTTAAGAACATTGATTTAAAACTAATGACACTTTCATTATGTAAATTTCAAGTGATTTTCATTCAAAATAATATTACTTATTTGATGTCATTCATTTATATTATATATTCTATAATAGAGATATGAACCATTAATATTATATATATTCTATCACATATTTCTTTCTGTTTATAATGACAATATTATAATTAATCTAATTTATGATCATTATGTTTATACAGTGATAAATGTCTTATTCATCCCACTTCATTTCCACCATTTATGATATTAAATAAATGATTAAATGGTTATGAAACCTATTTATTTTATATTGTAATGATAATGTAAATATTTTATGATAGTTTGGCTAGATGATATGTGATTTTCATCATGTTAGGGGTGGTACCTATATCTCCCACCAATTTATTTTCTAATAATGAATGTTATATGAGCTAAAAGGGTATACAAGAGGTTATTATATTCTTTAATGTTGGTACATAAGGGGTAATCCCAAATTAAAAATTGGGTACATGTGAGGCTATCACAAGGTTAAAAGAGGTTACATTGGAGTTTATCCCATGCATGAAGTATGTATGTGTGTAGGAATCTCTATTCCAACATATTTTATACCACATTGTTTTTTCCATTAACATATAATTTTCTTTGATTATGTGTATTCTATAAACCAATGTCATCATCCAATATTAGGATCTTCATAATCATGTTCTTCGATTCCAATATGAATCAAGTTTTATTAACATCTTGTATTTATTTAATTTATCATTTTATCAAATATGACACGTAGGTAATGGTTTTCATATATTTTTATTAGGTTCTCATACCCATATGATCATGTCATATTGATATATCAATTTTTTACTATTACTAAGCTTATCATTCTCACCATTTCTTATTCTTTTTCATCCCAGAATATGTTGAAACCTATTGTGTATGATTATTCTAAATAGAGTTATAGTTATGAAGAACATATATAGAGATGACATAGCTCACTTATGAATCAGTTGTTTATGTGTCTCTATTTCCATTTCCATAATATCTTTATGATCATCTGGATTATGTTTTTTTAATGTAATTAATACTCATCTAAAGTGACTTAATATCCATGTATAAAAATTATGGGTATATATATTTAGTAAAATAGGATATTTTAAGTCCTCCTATCGAAACTATGATGTGAAAAATTTAGTGAGATCCATAAAATATGATTAAATGTATATTACATGGTTTGTCTCTAAATATAAGTATATGGATGATACAATGCATAGAAAAATATCATGGAATTTTTTTTTAAAGTTTATAGATATTATTTCCCCAAAAATTACATCCCATCTAGAATATAAATGTGTATGTATTGATGTCACACATGTAACTTTGGGAAATAACCCAAAAAACGATTCTTTAAGATGCACTAGAATGATACCAAGTGCATGAAAATATGCTTTGCATCACACCTTATATGACACTTATATGGGATTTTTAAAATAAATTTAGACATGGTTTATAAAATAAAATGAAATATTTAAATTAATAATAAAATTTAATTTCCTATAATAAACCAATGGTACCATATATTAAATATATAGTGTCATAATTTAGACAATATATAGGTTATTTTTCATGATTGTGTCTTTCGTTAGTATGATTATTGTTGCTCCCACTATTATTTCTAGTCTTATTAAATGATGAGAACCATACAAAATTGGATAAATATTAAATATTGTATAGAATGTCATAATGTGCTACCAAATGTAATTACAAATGGATGGAAGGATATTTAAATTATTCCTAATCATATAACATTATATATTATTAAAAACATGAACATTAAACAATTATTGTACTCATATAAGAAGATAAAGAATGTGTTTGTTGAGAGTTCAGGTGGTGGAGACTATGGAGGGTAAAATATATTGTTTCATATATGTCCAGAATGTGGTATGAATCAGCCATGTTAATATTATATAGTATTGGGATGATGTTTTGAGTGTTGAAAAGAAATAAAAAAAATGTAATTACTAATAATGGAAAATAAAAAATTTTATTAAATAAGTAGACTAGAATACCATTTTCCCTATGTTATCATCAAATGGTAGATGTTTGAAATGTTTTATGTATTGTAATTAAGAAAATAAATTCCCTGAGGTGAATGATAATGATGATGATTATCAAGGTTCAATGGGAAATGGTTATACTACTGATGATGAGGAAACTACCAATGACATATAAATAGTATAAGATATACTAATAGTATTATTTATATGAAATTGGAGAATCATGATTTAATTTATACTTATGAATGTAAACACATGATTTATATTTTATATTTTCAGAAATAAATAATAAGTAATTGTGCAATGAAATATAGTTAATGGTTTCAGAAGGAATTGGGATGAATGAGGTGTTTATGTGTTGGAATTAAGTATTTGTTTTATATGAATCCTGAATTATATAAGGATTGTTTAGTATAAAATTTTCCTTAATGATTATAAAAAATATATTCACTAGTGTTGATGACCAAGAAAAGTGATTTTATAGAAATGTTATTTTTTAATTAAGGGAGGATAACCATTACTATTATACCACTATTGAGAAAATCAAGTTTAGTTGTCCCAATGTGATAATAGATAAGAATAATGTAAAATGGAATATATTTATGACCTCAAAAATCATTTAATTATTTTTTTTCAAAGTGGTTTATATTTTCATTGAAGGAGTTTATATCATTATTAGATTTATGGAATGTATTTAACAATATATGTTTTTATTCAATGAATGAAGAATTATTTATGTTTATGTTAATAATTTTTAATAATTATATTCATTAAATTGTGTTAATAAAATATATTACTAAGGTATTTTCATATTTTTTATGTGAAAATAGATTTTTACATTATTATCATTGAGGGATTAGTGTTTTTTATTTATATAAATGTAATGGCCTTATTTATAAATTTTTAAATTTGTAATAATTTTTACGTTTAACCAATTATATAATGGTTTAAGCTATATTTTGTTTAATTTTTAGATATTATTATATTATTTCACCATAAAAATATTTAGACCTAACTTTTGATAGTAACTATTTTATAACAAAAAGATACATAATGAATTAGATGTTATTATTAATTTACCTCTTAAAATATGATATAATGTATAAATTGATCAAGGCATAAAAAATTATGACCTTGGGATTGTGAAATTTAATAAAATCATGTAAGAATATCATATCATGAAAAAACCTAGAGATTATAAAAATAGGATCTTGAAATAAATAAAAGAAATCAATTATCATGATTCTGTAGGATATAAATTTAGATTTTATAAATTTTTTAGTGTAATTCATTATTGTTGTTAAATTTTTTATGACCATTTACTCTATGACTCTAAATTAATATTTGGTGTTAATTTTATATTTTATGTCCTTATTCTCACTAAAAATCTATGTTCTCCTATATGGAAACATAAAATGAATTATCCCATATGAATTATTCATGTAACGTTCTCTCTTTTAAAGAAGATATTCGATTAACCCATTTTATAATTTGGATTTCCTCTATGGTATCTATTAGTGTCAAACCCTTTTATATCATTAAAATTTTGACTACATGATTTATTTAATGAGATACATTCTAACACCCACATAATTTTTGAAATAATTATATTGAAACAAATTTAATCCTTTATATATTTTTCATTACAAAAAATATGGATTTTATCATGTGTCACACACAATTTTGTGGTTAGATTAAGTTTCACCCAAAATTTTTCATAACATTTGTTACATGCATCACCGAGTGTAAAAAATAAGACATACCATTACTATTTATTTATTTAATATGATTATCATCCACTGATTCTTTGAAAGGAGGTTATTAATATTATTAAATAAATTATTAAAATATATGATCTAAAATATTATATAAAATTATTTATATTTTGTTCAATTATTTTTAAATCAAAATAAAAATATTAATAAAATAGGGGAAATATTTTCCTAAATTGTTTTTGGAATGAAATGTGATTTACGTCAATAAATTAAACAACCCACATTTTATAACTTCTTTTATTATATATATATATATATTATTTATCCAAAATATTAACATTCATCTTATATTCTGTATTGAAAAGATATGAGAATAAAACAAATTTTACTATTAAAATATTATTTTATAAAAAATTAGTTTTGTCTCTATTTGTGAACTTATTTTAATATAAATTATTTCAATGTTTATTAAAATTTTGAAAATATTTTATCTTTTTTTGGAATAAAAATTTCCAAAGTTTTTTAAAATTAATTTTAAATAATTTTTAGTAACGATAAATTTATTGATAAATATTATCAAATAATGGGATATATTAAAAATTTTCATATATTGAAAAGATATTATAACATCTAATTTTTTTTACAAACATTTCCAAAAAAATTATTTCAATTATGTATCTATTAATTCAATTTATTTCATTTGAATCATTTTGATATTTAATTTTAATAAATAATCTTTTTAAACAAATAACAATTTTCTCTTTGAAGCCCCTATTTCTCATCATGTCATAAGGATTAATTTTAAATTTAAATTGTCCAATTATATTAAGATAATTTCGAAAAATTATTGAATATTATTATTTCTAGTAATTTATATTATCTAATAAAGTCAAATTAATTTTTACAATAATTAATTTTAAAAATAATGAATATTATTAAAAGTTGTAAATGTAAATATAGGTTTATAAGTGGTAAAAAATTGAAAAACAATTGAGCTAATACATTTAAAATGATAATTTCCTAGAAAAACAATGACCTTATATACTATATGATAGATAATAGTCAATGTTGTATGGCTATGTAATGTCAAATCTAGTGCCACACCATTTTTAAAATACTTCAATGTCTTCTAGTAACCTCTCGAAGAAATTTCAACACCCTCTCTTATAATATTATTGATCTAAAATAAAATTGTTAAAGAAAATACCTTTCAAATTTTGATATTTAATTTTTTTTACACCATTTTATAATACTTATTTTGATCATAAATGAATCCTATTATGTCTTTGGGTGAAAACCTTAGAATGTTACTCAGAGAAAAGGTAACATTATTCAAGGAGGATGTTTATTTTAGTTCACAATCATTATCCTTCTATTATCTTTAATCCATGATAATATAATAATATAATTAAATTTAATATAATTAAATTTGGTTATGATGAGGTAATTTACCACCTGAATATCCACTTCCATCAAATATAATATGAAATCATCATTCATTTGTATGGGGGACCAACACCACGCAAACTGATGACATTCATTTTCCATCACCACCTCCCATGTATAGATATAATGATGGATTTTTTTATATTATATTTGTCATATTAATATTTTAATTGAATAATGTACTTTATAATATTTCTTTCATTCCATTTTGTGGAAATATTATCATGTTACTTGTGTGTACACTAGACTACAACTTCACGGAGTGATATGATTTTTTCAACATTTATATACAAGGTAAAATTGATCTATTTATTTTAAATAAGTGAAATATATGTAAAAATAATGATTAATTACTTTAAAATAAATTATTTACCATAAATTATTTCATTTCTTTGGGAAAATATATACAATGTTCTTGTATACATACACTATATTGTCACAGTGAACAGTGTATTTCATTTTTCATATCTAACATTTATGGAACACTATAATTAAATGTATACATGATATATATGATATTTATATCGTGGTGAAAAATATATATATTATTTGAAAATAATTAATGTAATAGGTTAAAAAATAAATAAAATAACATACATGAAACCAAATTAGATATTAACAAAGAAATAATTTTACCATGGATTTTTTTTCAACATCTAATAAAAAATCATATATAAATTATATATGATAATAAATATGTATTTATGATTCTTAAATTAACTAAATAAAATATTTTATTTATCATGTAATAGGTTTTATGTTCATGAATGATGTTGAGACTAATAGGGAGTGTTTTTCATCTCACTTTTTACTTATGTGGGTCAGTTGTCATATACACTACCTATTTATTATATCTGGGTCATGTACTGAAGAAATTATTTTTCTAATATAATTAAAATATTTATTATTTAAATATACATTATAGGATTTAACTTTAATGGGAACTATGGTTCTAAATATACCATAGTTGTAAGAAATTTGTGACTAATATTTTTTAATTGGAGACTTATGAAATGTTATGAAACTATATTCTTATTTGAGGTGTAAATACTAACCCTTTTTAAAGTTATATAATTAATATAATTATTCTAATGATATTATATATTTCTTTTAAAAATATTCTTTATTGGTTAATATGATTTAGTGTTACCAATTTGATAATATTTTTGTTACAATGTAATAATTTGTTGGGATTGTATATGATTACGCTTTCAATGATGAATTATTATGAATCCCTCTCAATAAAATCATGATTTTTATTATCCTATATTTATTTATGGGGATAAATATTTTCCCAAGAATTTCTTCTATTACTGTACTCTAGAGTTAAAAATGATGTTTTTAGGAAAAATCTTCTTCTTTTATCTATTTAATCGAAAACCGGTTTTCCCCAAAACCAAGTTTTATGAAAATGTATTCAATAATATTATTATAATTATAAAAATTATATATTGAATAAATATTTACCCATTGTTGACATATTAACAATTTTTTAAAATGAATATTCATGAAAGTTTCCAAAAATGGACATTCATATTTTAGCAAAAATATGGAAAGAACCATTGTTTTAATGTCTACATCATGAATGAAATATCTAGTCATCATGAAAATTATTTTATTTTAATATTATTTTATATATTTTCATGGTTAATTCCAATGAAATTTAATTAAAAAAAGTTTAACGAATTTATAGTTTTAAAAATAATATTTTAAATGAAATGATATTTTCCAAAAAATTGACATTGTTCTTTTTCATTCAATATATTCATAGTTATAAGATGGAAAAAATATATGTTACTTATCCATTATTTAGGATATTAATGAAAAATACCATTATTTCTCTTTTTCGCGATATTTTAGGTTAATGGATAAATCATTTTAATGAAACCCTTTTCTCAACCAAGGGTTATAAAATGATAAAATTATTATGTATGATGCTTTTTTACAACATTTTATTTATTGGGTAAATGATTAAATTATTAAGAAACCCATAACTTCTATTTGGTAATAATGTGATAAATGTTTTATGATCTTCTTTAAATTCATATATATCATTTTTATCATGTTATGGGTGTAACCTATATCTCCATCCAATGATTTTTTATTGATTAATGTTATATGAGATCAATGGGTACACTAGAGGTTATACAAAGCTTGAAACATGTTATAAGGGAGGTTATACCAATCAAAAAATGGAGTTCACAAGAGGTTGTCCCATTATTTAATGATGGTACATGGGAGGTTATTCAAATATCAATTTAGAAACACAGGTTGTTTTCCTAATTCTACTATGGTCTAAATTTCATGGTGGGTATCCTTAATATAATATGTTCTATGATTATTTGTTTGATAAAAAGTTGTATATTATGAAATATAATTATCTCATGAATGATTCTCTTTTATTGCACTATTTATGTCTTCTCAACAGCTAAGAATTATTCATTGAATATTTTTTATGAATTGTGATATCCAGGGTATTGTTTTAATATTTTATTTACATGTTCTTATAACTTTATTCTCAAGTAATATATATGAATATATATCATATATAATGTATTTTTTGAACATATGATAACCTTATCTTATATTTCATTCCCCCATGATTTGAATAAACATATTATGGACTAATTGTTTATGCTTCCATTTTTCTATAGAGACATTATATTTAGGATATTTTGGTGTGAGTTTTCTAATGTAATTAATATTCATATATAATGCTATAATATCTACGTATGTAATTTTTTAGTCACCATAGGCTTTCACTTTAAATATTTATAGTTACAATTTTTTTTCATGTCTGTGAGTGGATTTTCATGCCACATTTTTTTGGGTATGATCTACCTCAAATATAATTTATTTGGTTGTTCCTTATCATTACTATGTACCCCAAATAAAATTTAAGAATCTAGAAAAAGGGGTTATACTATGTGTCGGCCTTGAAAAATTGATGGAACTCTTGTGTGTAAATAAAATTTAAATAGACTCTGAAAACAATAAAATATTTTTAGATATATGATTACGAAACGATATTTAAAAATCATCGATATACATGAAAATATGTATAACAAGAATATTGTTACTTAAAAAATTAAATTGTTTTATTTTATAAATGGTGTAGTTTTGATGAAAATTCTATGTTTCATAGAATATAATTTAGATTGATCTATTAATGGATAACTATTGTTTTTAAATGGATAAGTCAATCTATGATAATAAATTCATTATTAGGAAATTCATTATAATGATTCTGAATGTTACAATGTTCCATAAAGTATACTATGGGTTATATTTAAAAGTTATAACGATTCTTATATAGCCAAAATGTGAGTAACCAGTACGCTTGGGTTGATATGTGATTTTATGTTCATGATGTATCACTTAATAAATAATGAAATTGATAATAAGATGAATGTTATATTTAGTTTTTAAAAGGTTCAAATTATGGTTGGTTTCCAAAAAATAGATTTTTGAGAATAAAAGTTTTAATTATATGTAATGATATTATTTGAGTAAATGGTTGAATGAAAAAATATATTTATTAATGGATTATTTTTAAAAAAATAATTGGTGATATTTTTTAGATTATGTATAGACTTTGATTTTTTTATGAGTGCATCTTCGATCCCATTAGGGGAATCAGAAAAATATCGAGCTGTTAGGATATTATTTGATTAGTTTATGGATTATTTAATGGAATTCTATAAGGAATACATTTAATTACAATTTTATTTATTATCATGTAATATATATGCATGATTCTCCATAATATACATTAATTTTAATTTGTATCAAATTATATTGATTAATTCCGTCGATCCAATTAGAGAACCCATATTTAATTACAAGGGTTGTTTTCCCCAGAATCGACAAGTTATCTTTCGGTGTAATACCTCAGGTTTGAGTTATTGATTCCAAAAAAGTCATGCACACAAGTTTCAAGGATGGTAATTATGTTTAGACTACATGATAGGATAAATTAGATTCCAAGGGTCACCCCCATGGATTTCATATAGGAAATAACGAGAAGGAATTTCTGACCATGCCACGTGGACACTCTTAGATTATTTTGACCATGGATGCATTGTTAGTATTCCATTGCACCAGTTTATCCAGGACAGAAATGATTATTTTAGAGTCATAAGTAAAAGATAAAGAATCCATATATTGATTCATTGTTCAACATAGATCCCAAGCATCAATTATCATATTATTATTTCAAATAAAATATGGATTGTATGATGTTAAATTATATAATCAGTAAACTGTATAAATGTTTTTATGAAGTATCTACATTCACTTATTATAAACATGTAATATTTTGGTATGTATTTTTCTTTTATTGAGTTTTACTTATATACTACTAAAGATATCATTTCACAAAGATAACTGAGTAGTTATCTCTATTTATTAGTAAGTACAGTTTAGGGGGGATCTTGATGTTTTATATTTCCTGGATTATATTATAAAACATGGTTATTTTGGAGTATTCCAAAAATCAGTAATGTTTTATTGTTTATTATATATGACTTCTATATTTTCTATTTGGGAATATAGGGAATATTGTGTATATATTCATTTCACTATATATTTTATAATATTTATTCGACCTATCATGTTTTAATTATTATTTATTATTTATCAACACATACCTTGATGACATTCATTGTTTTTTATCTATGTTAATGGTCTCTATGAGTCAATTTTATTCCATGATTTCCATATTTTTATATATGGTTATTCTATATACATTATACCACCGTATAAACATGTATAATTATATTTCAAACTCTAGAATATATATAGGAACACTTAATGCATTTTGGAATATTGTCCTAGAGCATCCGTTATGTGGATTCTTGGTAAATGCCAATGAAAATGGTTTCACAGTGTTTTTTTATTTACAAAATTAGAATGGTATACAACAAAATATAGGTGTTCTATGATATTGTATAGATATTGTTATTGGAACTATCTAAACAACATATGAAGGAATACCATGTTTCCTTGGATGGGATTGTTTTTGTAAAATTCATTATTATTGGTTGTCTCATTTCACCTTGAATGATGCATGTGATTATGAGGTTAATAGTTTCTAGGAATTTATTGATTTTATTTGGTATTTTATGATAGGGTGTGTTCCTGAGTCATATTATAAACATATAAATAACTATTCATTTCCCTTTTTTCGTATTATTTATTAATTGGTTACCTAGGTTGTGAAATGAGACTTTTAATTTAATTTTTGGATTTCATTTAAATAGTGTTTTCTTATATATGTAAATGGTGGTGACATAATTAAAAAACCTTATTATTGTAACTTATAATATTATGGGATTAAATACCTTGATAAATATGTCCTAAAAACCGTGACAAATTACAATTAAAACTTAATGATAAATTTCCTATATAACATGATATTTAAAGGCCATTTAACATAAACATAGTTTGGGAATATTTTGATTGTTTAGAATGGTTATGAGTAATAATAATAATTATTTTTCTTAATTAATAATTTTCTATGTCTAATTAAAATTCAAGTTATAAATTAAAATTTATTTTCCTCTTTATAAACTACTTGACATATATTTTTACTATTCCCGGATTATGAAAATTATGATTAAGAAAAAATGGAATAGTAAACTTGAAAACCATATTAATATATATGGTTGACCAAACATATATTTGGTTTTTCCCCGATCCATGACTTGTTATGGATACATAGACACCAAAATTTTTGTTCTACCCCTGTGATACGATGTGTAAGGAGTTGTATGGTGTGTATTTTTTAATCATTTTTATAAGCTGTAGTGTTTTGATTTTAATATATAAGTGTATTATTATAGAAGTCACAGTGTATCCGACCCATCCTTGAGAATTGAAAAATTAATTCTAGAGAGATATTTAGTTTCAAAACCATTAGGATGTCAAATTTTTAAAGATCATAGTCTATAAATCCAACTTTTTATAGGGTGTTTTTAATGGGAGATATCATATTACACAAGAATATATGAGAATGGCATCCATCGAGTTGTTGCTGGTATTAGATTGATTGTGTGGGATTTTAGGGAGGGCCTAGTGAAATTACATGTATTTTATCTATATTAGGAGTAATTTCCATTATACCTTCATTGGGAAATCATGAATGTATTTAATTTGTATTTTAATTAATTTTGTTTTTTATGAAATATATTATTTTATTAGAATGATAGATTATTTAATTATGATGGATATATGGTCTATTGTTTAAGAATATTATATTCCATTAGAAATTCTAGGAGAACCACTTAACTTTTAGTACATTCTATTTAATTTAATTTTTTTGTAGGTGCAGTCTTGTTAAAATGTCTAGCCTAGTAAAATACTGAGTATTTTTTAGATGGTTGATCAATGAGAATCATGGGATTCAATCTGGGAGTCAGTGAGATGTAGATAAATGCTCTAGTTTTGGGATGAAGCATTTTATGTTTCTAGGTATGTTTAGTGATTATGTGAGATGCATTGAGAACATCAATACATGTGGGATATTCTATGTCATTAGGATTTTGAATGTGAGTGAGGTGTATTGTAAATGTAATTCCACTAGAGGGCTTTCATCTAATCCTTGTTGAAATAAAAGGCACTCATCGAATTAAAAGTTCCTAACATGTTGTTTATTATCTAGTTTATATGATTTTAAACAAGAATTTTAGGTCAATTAAATATCCATGAAAAATCTTGAAACACCTTTTATTTTATTTTGGAATCATGGATTGTTAAATTTTACGAGGAATGATTTCAATTGATTGGTGATATTTTGAAATCAATTGGCACAATATAAGTGTCTTTTTTTATATTGATGAGGTTTTTTGGAATTTTTATTGAAATCAAATTTTATAAAGCATTTTCCATCATTTTAAATTAAAACATTAACCATGATTTGAGGATTTTTTGATCAATAATCCTGAATAATTTTCTTGGTTTCACCATTGGAGGTTGTGTGACCCATTGGATTGGAAAATATTTGGGTGACGAAGAAATGTTTCTAGTGCAAGAAAAATTTTTGGTTGTGGATTAAGTAGTGATTGAATTTTCAAGGAATGTAAAATTACATAGTTTTTAGTTGATAAAATTCTAGGTTAGAGCATAGGTTTTCTTTCAAGGATATTTTTTGTTAAATAATATGTATATCAAATAATTTTTTAAAAAATATATAAAAACGGGGATTTAAATTAAAATTAAATATTAAATAACAAAATTTTTATTGTATAGAAATAGGTAATAAAATATGAGTTTTAATGATATAGGGAATAAGGTGTATTTTTTTATTTCTCTCAAATGAGATCATTTTTAATACTCTAATAATTAAATTTGGATTAATGAAATTTTCTTTGAAAACCATGATATTATTTACTGTCTTTTACATTTAAAAATATGTACCTAGAACCAACCCATAAGACACAAAATACCTATTCATGGTTTTGTAAATAATCATGGAATTAGTAATAGAATGATACACTAAAATTTCATATATATATATATATATATAATAGAAACATGAATCCCTTTTTGTCAAAAAGGAACAACAAAACATTCTAACCTGAAATATCTAACCATTTAGTTATGAAGTAAAAATTATATTGATTAATCCTACCAAAAAATGTATTTTGAGTGGATTCCTTTTATGAAAAAACTAAATTCCATTTTAGAAAAGATAAATCAAACAAACCTATTATAGAAATAAGTGTTGCAACTCCCTCACTAAGTTTTTAGTTATTTTTCAATGATATTTGACTATTATGTTAAATATCTAGATGAAGAGGAGGTGCGGTTTAATATTAACATTTATCCTTGATCCCACTATGAGGATAGGTTCCCCTGTGACAAAAAAAATTGTGGAAAAAAACTCCTAGATTCTAAAAATAAGTTTTAAATTTACCAACATTCAAACGTGAACATTGTGGGGCCATGTTTCGAATTTATTAGCATTGTTGAAAGTGTCTTTTGGAACTATGAATTTAAAAACCCACTTCGATCTCATAGATTTTATACAAAATATCTATATAGCTCTATTTTAAAACTTGAATAATCCCCCTATAGTGAATAACTCCTTTAATAATTTGACTATATTTTGATTCCAGGTGGTTGATAAATTGTTCAATTAAAGAAGTGACTTTGATCTTGTGAACTGTGAGGACTTACACAAATGGTTTCATCGTTTGGGAACCAAAATAGAGATATTTTTTTTTTAATTTATAATATTATCCGACATATTTCTTCATACATCAAATACATTTTAGGCCAATTTTATGAAAATATTTACCACAATGAAGACATTACATCAAATGAGTTTATGTAATATTGCTTCGTTTGGACCATTTTTCTTTAATTTCGTCGTGCGATCTCTAGGTCACCACTAGCTACATTGAAAACATAATAAAAATAAAATTTAAATTTTAGTAGTTATAAAAATTATCAAATTGACACAAATTTGATGTGAAATATTAAAATTTATTTGGAATTTATAATAAAAACCCATTTAATGTGTTGGTATATTAGTGAAATTAATATGGAATATATATATAATCACATCCCCTTAACTAAACATTTTCACTCCAAAAAAAATCACATATCAATAAATGATTTGAAATGAAATTCTATAGAAATTTTATATTTAACAATAATATTAAATTAATTTATGGATAGCATTGTAACAAGAGGAATAACCACACAAAATAATTACTCATAGTATACATGGAAATGTGTGTCTCATAAATTTCTTTATAACAAAAGTAAAGGATATAAATGTTACCAAATATAGAAATAAATTCAAAATTCATCTACATCACAATATATCAACATGTCCATGTGTGATGACTATTTCCTGATATTATTTAGACTTCTTATCTATAAATAACGGTAATTTTGAATTTTTTTCATGTTACCTAATGTTTTACTCTAAAACTTCCCTAAATCAATTATAATATAACATCATTAATTACATGCCTAAGTAACCCAAGAACTCAAAACCTAATATCATGAACAATATTCACCAATATGTTATAAATTCATCAACTTCATCATTACATATTCTCCATTTATTTTTTCCATTTGTGAGTCTACAACAGTCAGATTACAAGTACACATTTTAGGTCAATATATTATTTTAATGAAAAAGTTAATATGAGGAATAAATGTACTGATTTATTTTGAAAAATTAAAAAGATTAAATAAATTATTTATAATTTCAACAATGTAATAAATATCCACATATCACGATTGAGTTAATTGAAGGATAGTGAACATAAATGATATAACAAAACCATAAAAAATAAATAAATTGAAATAAAAAAAATTATTTGTTTATATACAATCATAATATAATTAGAAAACCACAATAATATAAAATCACCCACTAAATGTTGATTCTAATACCAAACTCAAATCCCATCAGTGAATAAAATTTTCCTTGAATATTAATAAAAAATAAAAATATTGAAATCCATCAAACATTTTCAATAATTTTCATAACCATTTGGTATAAAACATTATCATTCTAATAAAAAGTTTAAATAAAGAGGGATAAGAATCAAATAATACCATATAACAAGAGAAAATTAGAAAAAAAATATGAATTTCAATAATAAGCCCTAATCAACTCAGAAATATGGGGAGTAGTAAATATAATAAAAATGTATAAAAATGTATAATACCAATAATGATAATGAAATTACTATATAACCGCATAATTCACCAACCGAATACACCTTGAGAGTGAAATTTCCTCAGACAATTGAGGAAAATATTTGAATGTTAAAACCTATTGGATATCATGGGATGATAACTTTGTAATTGTGTAGATCCTCTGTTGGGGATTCCAGAATAATTTCAGGAATGTGACTCAATAAAATATCATTAATGATAAAAAAAATTGGTGAATTTATTTTTTACAAAAAAAAACAACCCAATGGAATGAAATTAGTAACATTGTTTAATCCAAACTATCATGAACGATGCTTACCTTGGTGGAAAATTATCCAAACCTTGAAAATGAGCACATTCTAAAAAATTTAAAATTTACATGGAATGATGAGGTGGAAATGGGAAATATGTTTGCAATTTTATATGTATATTAGTTACAATATGATCCTCTTTGAATTAAATCATCATCATTAATATAAATATTCTTTTGATCTCTTGTACCATAAATATTAGAATTCTATTTTTTAATGGCCCAATAGGCTAAGGGTTCTATATCAATAAGAAACAAATACTATATATAAATACTATATAATAAAGTTATATGATAATAAGAGTTTTTAATGTAGTAATGTATGCTCAAAATGAGTTATCCTATCCTGGACTCCAATACTTTCTATTAGGTTGAACTATTTTTTCATGATTTTATTTGACCTCTATAATTGAAACCTCATCTTAACTAGCATCTTAGGGGTCAAATACTGAAACAAATCAATGTTATCCAAACACCAATGAATATTTGGTTTCATGTTTCATTTATAAAAATTGGAACCTTAATCATTATTGACTAAACAAATAAATCTAACCCTAGAGAACTTTTTATTTTCTACAAATTTTCTCAACATTCTATGAATCTGCAATACTTATGGGTCATTCCTCTACCAATTTTGAAACATAGTCTCATTATTTAATACTTTATGTGTTGTTTAATGTATAAGATAATGGACCCATAATTTTAATGCACAAAATTTTAAAAATTTCATTGAAAATAATGGAATTTTTTTTAATTTTACACTATTTAGACACATTACATTTTTTTAAAAATAATGATAATATTTATTAAAAATATAAGCATATTGAAATAGTGTTCGATTAAATGGACCAAAATAGATGACATTATGGGAAATATATTGGAGATCATGGTTTTTATAATATAAAATTGAAATGAATAACCACTAGAAATTCATAAACATATTATCATGAACACAACATCTAAGGAATTGATCACTACATGTGAACATGAGTTATATTTCAATAAAAATATAAAAATGACAACCATTTATTAGTTAACCATCATGGTTTTTATTGGAATAAAAATTAATTGAAGATTCATAAAAATAATTTATATTTTTAGAATATCAAGGAATATTATCCTGAAGCCCATACATTTTATCATCATGAAACTTGTTATTTATCAGAAAACATGGGGTTATTAACTACTCTAGGATTTGTGGATACTACTAATATGTTCATCCAAAACATTAACTATTGCTTTTAATAACTAATTTAAAAACTAATTTATTAGTGTATGAGTATCCACCAAATGAAACATGGTTTGGATTTAATTTTTATAATGAATTATTAGAGAGATTATTTTCTAGAGAATATAATTGCATTTTATACTAAATGATATAAACTGTATTTAGCCAATGATTACAAAATGGGAGGAAATAAAGTTTCATTTTTTTGCAATATCCATTGTTTTGGTCTACATTTTGTGTGTTATAAGAATTGAAATATGGATCCTGGTGCTTTATTATTATTTTACCAGCTAAACTACAAAGTTAGATAACTCACACATGAGCCCAATTGGTAAATTTCACTAAGGTTATTAGATTACCATTTATGATTTGGGAATTAATATAAATTTTTTAAAATAATCCACATAGTTTTTATTAAAGAAAAAATTTTATTATTTAATTAATTGGGATATGTGGAGTGTAATCTTATTGAACCCCAGATTAAAATAGTGATAAGGTCTAGCATTACCTATGATAAAATGAACATACCATACATTTTTGGGTAATTATAGAGATGAAATGTTGTTGATTTTTTATTTCTCCATGGTAACATAATCCTCAAAAATTAAATTTCTATGTCCTAAAAAGTGCACAATAATGAAATTGAAGTTATTATAATTTAATAAAATATTTTTTCCAATGTAGTGACGAAGGATGGAGATAAGACTACATAAACACTCATCAAATATATAACTATAAATAGTAAAATTATCTATGAATACTTTCATGAAATTATACTCATTATATAAAAAAATATAGACCATTCATTACTCAAAATTACCTCGGTAATTTAATAAACTAAATGAAATACTCTTTTGTGAGAATTTGTGAATGGGGAAAGTGATGTGTGTCTCCTCACAATCCATTATGAAAATAATGATCTGAATGCATTCAAAATACCCCTTATGAAAATAGTAGAGGTTCTTCCCCTATATCCTCTATAGAATATGGATAAAGAAATGAAATGTGAAATGGAATTTCCTTGTCTGTTTTTTTAGTTAGTGATTTTCAATACTGACATGGTTACTATTTTGGTCACATTTTTGAACAATATCATGATATTTATTGTTGATTATATTAAGAAATCTTCTCCTATGAACAAACTAAAATGGACTATTTAATACTCTATCACATTAGGTTTAGTTATTCTAGTAACCAAAAATATTTAACTTATGTTTTTAAAAATAAAATATGTTTCGTTTCTTTCATCATTTTTCATGTTTCAGCAGTTCTTCATCATTATTAAACAAAACATGTTGCAATAAAATTTATGGGATTAAATTCAGATTGATTGAAAATTTCCATTGAAATAAATTCTAATAATAACTCAAATGGTTATGTAATATAAATTCAGTATCTATAGGTAGTGAACTATAATTGATGATAAGAAACACGTTTCCATTAAAATGATGTAAATAATTTAAATATTTGGACATAGATTAATATGAAATTTAGTTAGTGTTTTTATTGATTAGAGTGTACATGAAAGTGATAATCCAATGATCTAATATTAAAACTCAATGGTAACATCCCCTTATGTTGAATAATTATTTATAAGAGGTTCAGTATCATCAATATTCATAGGACGCACGGTTCAAAAGAAATCATCAATTATTGAAATTGTATGAACATTTTCAAAAACATTACATAATTTAACACAAGAATAATTATATTTAATTTATATTAATTAAGAAATATAAAATAGGGGTGTGGGGAAATAAAATAAATTTTCCAAGGGAAGGGATAACCTTAATGGAAGTAACAAAAGGATAAGAATACAATTCAATGCGGTGATTACTAGAAACAATGATATTGAAATATTCAATGTCACAAAAAACTCCATAAAAATGTAACATTATGGAGAATAATTAATTCTTTACATTTTTTCATTAATTTAACCCTAATATAATTGAGGTATATACCATATTAAAATAATCTATATTTTATTTATATAAAAAATCAACAATGAAATCATGTTTCTAACCACCAAAATTACATACTTTAATAAAATAGTAAGGTGTGTGGTAATACATATTTCTATTAGAATGAAAATTCTAGTCTCTTTCATTTCACTGATCAATAATGAAGAGAGCATAGAGTGTATTATCACATTAATATAATATCCCAAACTAATCATATCCTAAAAACAAATATTGTCTTATTGTGAATGATATCAATAATATTGTATAATTGTTGATTTTTGTGTGGAGCGATTGATCTAACAATGATGATACATTCCTCCACAATTTCACCCTCTCATACTACCTAATTCACAATTTAGATGACCATATATCCTCTATAAACTATGAATATCATGTAATGGGTTTTATATCATAAAACATGGGGAGTTAAGTGATCAATTTTTTGAATACATCCATGTTTTCATAATCATGTTTAGCTCATTTCTATTTCCATGGTTGGTTGTCCAATTTGGTAAATAGAGTATGAGTGATTTTCCATAGTGATTCATTGAAAGAAATTCTATTTCCTTTATAATTGAATAACATAGAAGAATGTTTTTATTCATTTAGATAATTTTCAATGGTTGTAATGGGTGTTTTCATAGGATGGAATGACTCTAATTGAGGTTTTATTTTGGATTTTAGTTGTATTCCCCTTCAATTATTGATAGAAATGAGATTTTCTGTATATAATAGGTTTAAAAATGGTGTAGATGTTTTTTTACCTAACCCTTGACATTGGTTTTATCCCACTATGTTTATGAGTTGTCCTAGATGTATTCGTTTGTTATGAATTTCTATAGTGCTTCATTATAATGTGATATTATTTTAATCAATTTTCTTCACAATTTATTCATATATATAATCCTGTATTTAACGGATGTTTTTTTGAAATTATGTTATGGTTGTTGGGAGTTTTTTTCAGGTGGTAGAGGGGAACTACAACTCTCAATATTGTTAATTCATTTTTGCGGTTGGTTAGAATATCAACCATTTCATATAAGCATGGTTATATTGCCTCTTAATTTTTTATAGATATTATTTTTCTTTTCTATTTTGTTTTTATATGTCTGGTTGGGGAAAAATACCTCATGAATCATAGAATGTTCTCTTAATTTGTGTAATTAGAAGGAAATATGGGTTTTGGCATAATATATTCCACACATAAAATGAATAGTATGGTTGTATTACCATTAAGAATGACAAATATCATAGAGTATGATACATACCTCTTCAAAAATCATAATCACCATCTTCTCAAAGTCTAATAATTTCACCACAAGGACTCAAATAATTAGTACACTTGACCACATAAAAATCTATTGAGTATTTTGTGACATTTTTTCAATGATTATAAGGGCCCTTTCCATTTACACATATTATTACATGATTTTAAACATAATTGACCAACAAATACAGCTTATGATTTAATATTATAGTGTCTTTGTATGTTTATGTAATCTATGTGATTTTTATGTCATATATACTATATGTAATCACAATAATAAGGTAGTATCCATTGATAAAATTATGGTTAATTACTATGAGAGTCCTTATGGAAATGGTGTCTTGTACACTGGGGAACCACCAACAGAAATGCCAATCATATTTCACTCAATCAAAAATAACCCATCATAATTGAATTTTATTATTTGTTGATCACTTATTTGGTTTTTTGGAAATCTAAAGATTAACCATTCAATGAATTAATTGTATCAATGATATGGTTACGAATTTTTTTGACATGTCCAAAAATAAAGTTCCTTATATTAATAATTTACAAGTCATGGAAGTAATTTTCAAGGAATATATTTCTAATGTCCACCCAATCTCTAAATGGAGAGTTAACATAATACAAATAATATTTTTTTGTGATTTGTAATTAAAATATATAACAAATGAGTATTAATTATTCCTTAGCCACCTTTTTTGTTTTAAGCGTCTAACACATAATGTGAAATTTTTTATATACATATGTGCATATTCTCTAGGATGTCCATGAAATATTAGTAATAAGTGATTGATCCCAGATTATAACAAAAAAGAGTAACACCCCAAATGATAAAGGGTTAAATTTCTAGATGATATATCTTATGTCAAAAAGGTTCACCTTCCTTTTTAGGAGCCTGTCTGATAAAAACTCTATAGTTAAACATTTTTCACCTAGTGTAGTGATCATGATTAGTGACCTTTTGGGATGTTTCTCAGGGTGTGAGTCAGTGAGAACAATACATACAATAATGGACAAATGTTGGCCTGTGGAGATAGGCATTAGTCAGATGACCCGTTCGGGCACGTGGGTGAGCCTTAGGGTGGGGAAATCGTGTCTGCGGGGCAATTGGTGGTACATGGTGGGCCAGGACCCAATGACCATGTTATGGTAGGGTGTCTGTGATGTCACTAGAGCCCAGTTGTTACAAAAATTGGTGTATTTCCTATTTTTTTAATGTATGCAGGTTATATATGTACATCACGTGAGAATATAAATTCTAATTTATAGTAATTCTCATCCATATTATCCACATTTATTACCTTTTTTAATTTAATTCTCCCCGCTCCGGTCGTGGTTCCTTAGGATTCACCGGTGCGGCGCACCGGCGCCGTGCAACTCTACCGTGACCCGCTCCGGCCGCGGTTCTCTCGTCCCTGCACGGTGCATCGGCACCGCATCACCTTTATTTCATGCCACAAATAAAACCAACAACAAAAATGGGATGAGGTTCGATCATGTTTGTGTGGTCCGACCACCTCCGTTATATTGATGAAAGTGGCCAAAAACAAGACATGCTCAATGATAGACAAAGCGCAAATTTAATAGATTAAATTTGAACTCAAACCCGACATCAAAAAACTTCGTAGAAGCTAGCGTCGCGGAAAATAGTGTCATGGGGTAAGGCTCCATATACGTCGACGGAGAATGTCTGAGGAAGAAGCGGTGACTCCCTTTCTTTGATTCGGGGAGAAGATGGAATGGTGTGACAGCATTCTTCGTCAAAGTAGGGATGTTTTTTGCCAGAGAAGATGATGTTCTTCAAGAGAAGAAGAGCTCCCCCTCCTGAAATTCTAAACACAACAACTAACCCCAAAATAAAATAAGTCTCTCTTATTTTATTACTTCAAGCCTTGCATTTTAATTTTTAAAATTCAAACACAAATCCCACTTAATTGATTATGTGTGTTGTCTTGAATAAATATTAAAGCGGGGAGAGTTAAAAATTAAATGGAATTGTAAACATAAAGAGGAGTTAGAGGAGTTAGAGGAATTTGAAGGGGTGGGGACCATGTGGGCCCCACCTCACTAATATCCTATCAAGATGAGTTAGAGTTTTAGTGTGTCCCACCCAAACTCCCATACCTATGAATAACCCACCTAGAATAGAGAAATAAAATTGTAACAAAACTTTATTTCACATTACACGTAATCCATTCTTAAACAACTCCTCTCGAGAAAAGGCAACTCCAAAAAAGGACTTCCTAATCAATTACCGACACTGCGGTTTCATTAGTGCCCTCAAATTTCGATTCAGAGCACCAGTTCAAAAGATAGAAAAACCCTCTTGTTCGTTCACTGAACATACCCGAGGTAAAATTTGGTTATTTATTCCGGGCACACTGGGACTTGGAATCAGGTACCGTAAAAAACTGCGTACTCATAAAATCCCAAAGAAATTATGAAAAAAATTTCATTGAATTTTACAGGTCTTTACAAAACTTGATCTTTGGTGGTGGATTATCGATAGAGTTATAAATTGTTGGTGTGGGCACTATAGTTTCATATGAGTGGTTGGCTGATATGGACGGATCCCTTTTAATCTTTTGTTATTTTTGAATTTGATGAATATGGAATAACATTTCACAACCATAAATTATGGTGATTATGGTTAAAGGATATGCAGATTGATGTACCACTAGAAATGGGGAATCATATTTGTTTGGTTCATAATGGTTGTATATGTTATGTATGGGATGATGAGGTTATATGAAATGTATATGGTTTATATGTAGTATCAAAATGATTAAATTATATGGGATCTCTATTTTATCATCAAAATTTGATGTCAATGTTACTCAAAAATTTATCACGGTTAAGAGATTTCCTATGGTGTGGAGGTTGCAAAACTCTTACATTGTATAGATCCATGGGATATTAAAATTTCTAAAACCTCAGGTAAAATTATATAATTGATGTTTTCATTGTGTATGTTTCATGAATTTTGTCTCCAAATAGATGTTTTACTTGTTTTCGGGGAACATTAAGTTGTTGAAGCTACACAAGATAGAAAGTACAAAGACACCAGCTAGCATATGACATTAGAGAGTAGCAGGTCCTAATGCCTGGGATGAATGTCTTACTGGTATCCCATAAGAGTAAATTATATGTACTCCTATGTATATATATTATTTAAAGTAGTCCTTTAGTTTACCATAGGAAAATACTTATACCCATTATCGGTTTTCGAACCCTCTGGTGGCCCATGGTAGTAGGCCAAGGGGGATTTCCCCTTCTCTATCAACCATGGTGGATTTTATTCATCCATTTAAATTTCCTCTAATATATAAATTGGTTCAATTAAATGTGTATTTATATTACTCTAGCTATTAATTTTAATTGATTATATAAATATCAACTTTTACTTCATTCACATTATCTAATATGAAATGTTTTCATATATTTATTTAGTTACTAAATTTCTTCCTTTTTGGGTTGAACCATATCATATTATTAAACACGAATTATCACCAATGATTAATATTAGTGGTCTCTGGACATAATCAATAAAATAAATATTTTTCAAGTGTGTGTGTGGTTCATCGCATCAGTTTTATCCTAATATCAAATCGATCAAATATATGTAACTATATTGGGCCTAGTGTTATCTAGATACACCAAATAAAATTGGAGAACATGAAAAAAAATTTGATTCTATGTCAACATTTTTTTAAAGGAATATAAATCACGTATTTCAATATAATTTAGCATTTCATCTTAAAATGGTATATTTTGTATATATTGATGTTCATGAAAAGGTTTTTTATAGTCAATAACAATTAGGAAAATGGGTATTCAAATAATATAGTAGGTTCTTAAGCATAATTATAATAAATAATTAATGTTTTAGGTTTTTTGAAGATATTTATATTTAAAGAATACAATGATTATGATATTGTAATATAGATATAAATCACTTAAATAGATCATTAGATATATGGTATTAAATGGATGTCTGGGAAATTTATTATAATTCTTTTAAATGGTATAATTATAAATGTAGAGGACAATAGGATATATTCATTAATATTATGACTCCTGAGATGTCAAAAGGTGACTTCTTTTTAATATAGTAACACTATTTAAATTTATTGGAATGAGGTGGATCATTGTTAATAAAGAATTAAATAATGAGACTAACTTGATTTTTAATAATTAAATGGTAGAAATATGATTTGATTAACTAACTAATTGATTAATTTTAGTTTTGGGGTAATAACGTGGAAAGTAAATTTTAGATTAAATGGTTTAGTGGTATCATTTTGCGTTTGTATTATTGAATTAATAGAAACACTATTTTGAAACACCATAAATTTCATATGGACTTTATTGGTGTGGAAATCCATTTTAATTTACTGGATTGTAGAAGGAGACCTAGCTGAATGTCTAGGTGTAATGAAATCTTATGATTTTTTGGGTGTTGATTCTATATTATTACATTATCTTCCCATTAGATATTACATATATTTATAATCATGAATTATTTTGGGATATACCCCCTGGGTTATGGTAAAATTAATATATATAAAATTCTATGAATTAATGTAGTATATTTTTTTGTGTCCACATGTTAAATGTCACAGAATGAGAACCCAATATTATGATTAATCTCATTTGGTGGAATACATAAAATATTAATTATTGATTCCAATAATTTCATGATTCTGAATTTTAAGAATTTTTTCCTAGGATCAGACATGTAAATTGGATAAATTTTATTCCTAGAGTCATTCCCCTTGGATGATCTATTGGACAGATTAAGAAAAAATAATCAATCAATCCTTGTGGACTCCCAAGGGTTATCACGACTATAGTTCCCGTATTATTTTCCCTACAAACCAATTGATTCGTAATATATACCCAAGCCCAAATAGCTTGAAGGAATTATTTTTATTTTATTATAGATAATCCCTCTTCAAAGGGTTGAAGGGGAACCCATACATGACTCATAGTCCTAAGGCACAAGGCCCAACATGACCCGTAATATATGACCCGAAGACCCAGAGGCATACCATGCCCAATACATGACCCATAGGCCCATCCCACTAGAAGTGCCCCTCCCTAGATTCTACATCATTGTTTTCCTTTAGCTCCCCACCTGCATTGCTGATCGGCTAGCATTTCCCTATACAAAGCTGCATGGTGCCTTGTCCCGATGGTGGTTTCCATACCCTCTCATTCTTCCAATCTGGTTAGCTCTGCTTTTGGTGACTGCTACTAGTGCTCTGATCCTCATCTGGGGATTGCTCTATGTGAACTGGGATACTTCATGGTCGTCAATGGCCCGAAGGCCCTGTGGCCCGAAGGCCCATGAATTGTTGTTTTTTTTTTACAATTTTTCATTTATAATTTTAAATTATTCAATGTTAAATTGTAAAAATAAAAAATAAAAAATTGATCTTATGTGGAACATCTACGTGAACATGTAATTTACTATTTATATTCAGACTCATCATTAGTGGGGGTATCATTTATTATATTAACACCTATCTTGGGCTGCCATGAATTGGGGGTACCTGAGAAAATATTTCTATTTTTTAAAACATACGATTATTTTAATGATTTTAGTTTTGTGCATTGCTTCACCAGTAAAATTGTGAATGGGATTTTGGGACATGGAATGTTTTTTTCCATTGTTGAATTTTTTTACTAATTTATTTTTCTTCTATGTTTTTCTGTAACAAATAATATATTGATGTATTCATATGCCTATATTATATTTATATTTCTATTGATATTGAATGTGTAATTTATTATGATTGTTTGACTACTATTACAAAGATTTCATTAATTTTTTCTTATATATCTATATAGTGTATGTTATTTACATTAAATCTCTTATTTCCTTACTCTGATGTGATGGTGTGTTTTCACCTCTCTACCACAATATAGATCCATGTCATTGGTTAGCTTCCACATGAGTTCAAGGTGGTATGCTTGATTCCATGTGGTGATCCAACTCATAGAACCAATTTAGGGGATTTTAGGATTGGGAGTTACATCCATATCCATAATTAAAAAATTATATAACTACTGATATCATCTATACATTGTAATTATTATCCCATTTTCATCCATGATATTTCATTCTATTATTTTAAATTATGGTTTTTAGATCGACTTAAAATGAACTTGCCATATATAATGAATGACTATGGTTATGAAACTTGTTTAATAGTGACGCAGTAATTAATCACATTCATATTATGCATTTTTTTCATGAATAGTTGATAGAGATTCCATCAAGAACATCCAATGTTTAGAAAGAAACATATAATATTTATTTCTTCATCTTTCTGAAGATAAAAACAAGTGAACTGGATTCACCATGTATCAATGGAATATACACCAAAAGAACTGATGTGATCATGGTCAAGCTTATGGTATAGTTATATCAGATGTGGAATGATTAAATTTCATCTATGTAATATTCAATAATTATATTATACAATTATTTTACCAATGTATTTTTATTTATAAGAATCATAAAACATCTCTGGATTGTGTTAATTATGTAATCATATATATATTCATTTTACATTAAATTAAGAAACATGGATACCATGATAGATTTATATGTATAGATATGATCATAATATCAGTTTCATAAACACTCATTTTTAGGTATCACATGATAAGAGTTTATTTAGATTAAAAAAAATTTAGAGACTTTTACATTAATATAACTCATTAGTTTAGTATATGTTTTAGTAAAAAACTTATTTTAGGAAGAATTACTATAAATTGTGAGGGTATAATATTAATGCTACTAATAAAACATTAGGGTGAATTTGATCATTGAAATTATGAATATAATTTTCAATTATGAATATTTGATTTTATGTAAAAAATATGTTATATTTCAAATACTTATAGTTAAAAATGATATGAGGACCATTTTCATTTTGGAATATACTAATAATATTTATTCAAAATTTATATAAATTTAGTTAGTATAGTATTTGAAAAAATACATCAAGTATTCAAGGTGAAAACTCCTCTCATATGATAAGGTTGCTGGGCTTGAACCCACAATCCAATGGTGATAATTGGGAATCACATACCACTATCATATGTGGTGTAATAGTTAGAAAGACATTTTTTACATATATTACATAAATTATATTTATTTGGAATGATATATTTTGAATTTTGGTGTTACTATTGAGTTCTAGATATTAATGATTTTTTTGGATAACACATTCTAACCATTTTAGTTTTGGTAAATTTTTAGGAAAATAAAAAAGACTTGAAACTATTTGAGGGATCTTATGATCTATTAAAATTTAATTTTAGTTCATATTTCATACAAAAATCATCTTGTATATTCATTTATTTTAATATAAAATAATGTGCATGTTTATTGTAGTAAAACAAAAGGATGAAAATGTGATTACAAAATTAAAATATATTATGTAAGTATATATTCCACTATTCTCTATAATGATAGTAGATGAGTCCATCAACAGATGTAACTAAATTTTGAATGAATATTTTATCTTATAACCTATATTATTTTAACATTTTTATCGTTTTTTGTTAATCATTCACATTCTTATGATCAATGATCTCAATCTCTCCCAAGAATTATTTACTCTTTTCCCTCATGTAAATATTTTCAATATAAATTAATGTTTTCCTAACATGAAAACTATTACTATGAAGCTATGTACGAACATAATACAGACCATTTTCTTTTAAGGATATGAGTTTTTGGTAACCCTTGTTCTATTTGGATTTTCAACAAAGGTTATAACATTCGTGAAAAAAGATGGCATGTGAGAGCTCAATTTATTTAAGTGGTTAGAATGTGACAAACCCATATTTTATTATAAAAAAATTGTTTTTTAATTATATTTTACATAAAACAACAAGTTTAAATGGAATTGAAATATATTTCATTATATTTAACCTCCATATGTGTCTGTGATAAAAGCAACACCTAGTCAAAATGAACTATAATCCAATATACCATTATTACCAAACCATTAAATTTGTGCGTATGAATTTTAATACATAACAATTTAAAATTATTTAATTTACACTTATACCAAATAAATTCAATGGTTATATATTTATTTGGAAAAAATAAAAAGCAATTTTAATGGAATGAAATATTTTACGAAAATAAGTTTTTTTTTCTAAAAGGTAGTGTCGTGATGTTTCGTAAACAAACAATAAAATTTATTTCATCCAATTTTATAAAATATATTTTAAAAAATATACCTCATTTTTTTATTCCAAACATCAAAATTAACTCAGATTTATTTATTAATTTTTTTGAAAGATTAATTTTTCAATGAATAGTGAAAAAACTAGTTTTTATTAAAAAATAGTTCTATGTTTAATTAATTAAGGGTTCTATATTGATTTAAAAATTTTATAAAATAAATATTAGTAAATTTATATTATAATAAATATTATTTAATTTGATTGAATAAAAATTGATTTTTCTTTTTTGATAAAATCATTCTAAAATTATAAAACTTTTATCACTAAAAAATGTGAATTCATGAGGACTTATTGATTAATTTTTAATGAAATTTCTCTAAATATATAAATTGAATATTTTAAAATTGGTTCCATATTTGGAATAATAATAATTCAAATTATATAATAATTCAAACTTAATTCTTTTCATAATTAATAGTAAATAGAGTAAAAATTCTTTTTTAAGGTTAAGGATATGATGGGTTTATATGGGGTTAATATAAAAAAATATGGGACTAAATGAACATTAATATTGTACACTTTATATTTTATGGAAATAAAACATCCTTATCTAATCCATGGTTCTAGAATTTTCGATTTTAGAGACATGTTTCTTATGATGGACATGGGTATCACTTTCTCTTTTCAAAAGTTCTCAGTGTGTCTAATCCCCTGTTTATAAAAGGGCACACCATGTCCAATATAGTTAACACCAAAAAGTAATTTTGTTTTATCCAATACCTAACAATATATATTACTAAATATAACCGTAAATACTACAATAATATTTATCATAAATCCAATGTATGATGGATTTAGTAATAAATCTAAATATATTTCTTGAATAAGAGGTAATGTTCCTAACCAAGAATTTTTTATTAGAATATTATTATAAATCCATAAAAAAAATTAAAAATATGATAACATAATAAAATCATTATCTCATATGTACTAGAATTTTTTTATTTCAATTACACAACATATATCCATCTTCTATTTCATCAAATGGAAAATGAAACCATCGATCCTGTGTACAAGGAACTACCGCCTTACTGACCCATGAAATAAATTTTCCTTTACATACTAATAAAGATGGTTATAAATATTGATTAAACATATTTAGATGATATTTATAACATTACTACACTTCTGCAATCTTGTTTCAAAAAATTTAGGAGGATGTTGACAAACTATTTTAATAAAACAAGGTGCATATTAAAAAAATGTCTCAATAATTGAATATTGAGAAATGAAACATTTAAAACATATGAAATATTATAATAAAACCTCATTAAAATTGGGAGATTTCTTGAAATTGAAGATAAATTACCAAGAATAATGATATTCCATGTTACTGAACATAAAATAGTTATAATATTTAATAGCCTTCTGTTAAACATTACCTAATCTAGTGTTATTAGAATATATTTCATTTTATTATCTTCAAAAGGATATTTTTAGATTATAATATTAAATATTTCTTTCATAACTCTTAAATATAAAATTTTATATTAAAAAGTGGTCACATATATTTAATATTCATTTTTTCCAAAATACATATCTTTTAAGATATTACGATTTTAATTTCATGAAAAATGATTACAATTTTATCATGACCTAATCCTTTAATAAATAATATTTCATCACTATGAAAAGAAATTATACTTGTAATGATTAATAGTATCTCATTAAGGTATATAATATAAAAATATGATTATTAGTCCATTATTACTTAAAACAGTCTTCATTCAAAATATATTTTGCGATAAAATTATATATTATCATATCAAATATACAAAATTTTCCCCCAATATTATCATAAAAATTCAAATAAAATCATAAAAGAAAAAATAAAACACCTAATGGTTATCATAAATTCTGAAAACCTCATAAGAACTTTTATCATAAGCTTATACCTTTAAACCTTAGAAGGTATCATAATTTTCAGTATAAATATGTTATAAATATCTTTTCTTGATAAATCATAAGACTACCATAAAAAATATAATCAATATATATAATTTTGTGAATATATGGTACATAATTTCATATAACTCTTATAAATGGAATACCCATAAGGATGACTTCTATACCTAATGTAGTGGAGGTCTCTCATGAACACACCCATCTTTGTCCGATCATAGAAGAACCTATTATTGGTTAACAACATAACCACCAATATATCATTTATAATAAAAACATCCATCATCATTCGTGAACTAACAACCATAAAATAATATATATTTTTTATATCATTACGAACATATAATATTTGTGAGGAAAATAAGTATAACGTTTATATGAAAAAAATGACACAATTAAAAATGAAAACACTATCTATGATAATAAACTATTAAAAATGTAAAGTAATCATTAGTTGAAATTTTATTCATGAATTTGGGAATAGTAGGTCATATTTTTTATGTAAAAAACTATCATATTACATTGGTTTAGAAAATTTAGAAAGTACCACATTTGGAATAGAAAAAAACTCATGTTAAATCATTATGTAAATTGTTAAAAAGGTGTAAAAATGACTTCAAAGAAGAATTAAATAATTGTAATAATTTTTTTTAAATCATTTTTATATATTGATGGCCAAGATAACTATTTTATTAATGAATAATTAAAATCTATATTTTTGAATGAAATTTCCTTCCCTTGTGTCTGATACATCATGTGCACTCATTATCCTCTCAAAACAAAATAGTTTATTTTTCTACATTATTACTGTTTTTTCATAATTATATTAAATTATTTAATAACATGTCATATACAATTACATAATTAATTAAGTTAAATCTACATATTTTGATAATATTTGGTATATAATTACAAAATGAATTAGGTATATTGAAAATGGTATAGGTGTTCAAATATCAATTATCTCGATAATAATAATCATGAAAATATTTTCACTTTTATAAATCAATTATTCCTTTAAATATAACAGTTATATTTGGTTTTTATAAACAAACAATGTTATAATCTTGGAGGAGGTATGCCATATGTATACATGGGAAAAAGTTTCATTTTCCAAAGATCATTATAGAAAAAAGGCAAATATAATTTTATATTTATTGAATTATCATTAAACCATCGATAGGATATCATTAAATCCATTGAATGTGATCAAATTTGGAATTTAGTTATTTTAGAATTCTATAAACTACAAAGGCATAGCATATAATATGTAAATGGTATATCCCACTATGAGTGTGGAAAATTTCAATGAAAAATCTAAAGTAAAGGTTAGGTATTTCCATTTTCAATTATACATAATTAAATTTGTGATGAAAATTATATAAATGAATTAAATAGATATGAATACACTGGAACCAGTTTCTATGGATTATTTTGTTAAATAAATTAATCCAACTTCACTTCAAAAATTACTATATCTAATAGTAATGAAACCAAAAAAAATTTATAATAGAAGAAATGTTCATTGGGTATGAAACTACAAAAGATTACAAATTTACCATGCTGATTCATATAAAAATATTTAAGGTGCATTATGTGTAACAACTAGAGAACATATGGACATTTTTTCAAATAAATTTATATTTTCAGTTATATCGTTCAATGAACTAAACAAAATGAAAAATTCACAAAGGACTGACTCAATTTACATTACACGCAACACTGACATGGTGTATGTTCTATACAACACTGACTTGTTGTAGGATGCAAAAATCACTGAGTTGTCGTTTGATAAACAAAACAATAAGTTTCTAAAAATTATCTCTTGTTTTTGTTTTAATTAATTTATTAATATAGTTATAACATAGTGGTTAAACTTAGTAATATGGATATTAATAATTACATATAATTTTTTTTATATTGTTTATATAAATAAGAAATATTTATAATAAAATATATGATTATTGGTAAATTAATTGTTATGTTTAAAAAAAATTCTTTCTAAAATGAACTACATTTAATAATAAAAGTAAATTGAGACAGATTTAGAAATTTATTTGGAAACATAAAACCACGTTTTTTTATTCAAAAAGACGAAATTATCCTAGCGTTTTGTTTTGGGATTTTTTTAAGAAACTAAATTTTTTATGAATAGTGAAAAAATAATGCTTTTTAGTTTAAAACAGTTTTTTTGTGTAAATAATTATTAATGATAAATGATATTATATATTTGTTATAAGGTCACATTAGATGAATATTATATTTATTAATATAATATGATCAATTTCACATTAAAACTAAATATTAAATCTTATCATTCATTTGAACTTTTTCCAACTTTAACACCCCATTATTTCGACCCAACTATGTGATTAGCACTAATCATAATTTTTCCACTTATGGAAAGTGAATTTGAAAATTCTGACATAAACCACTATATTATTCCTAATATTTAGAGTCTAATTAGAGAATGATAATTTTGACAACAATATTATTAAATTTTATTAAAATTACTCATAGTAATTAAGAACAAATTGATCTCAATTAAGGATTTAACCTTAAAATTGAGTGCTAAAATTACCTAGAGACTTTTCTAACACCCATTGGATGTCCACAGATAGGCCATAAACCTTTATTTGTTGGGGTTTGTTGGTTTGGTAATACTTTTGTTAGGTAACAACACGTGAAAACCTAATTTGATTCCAAAAAAAATTATGTGATTATTTTTACTTCCCCAAAAAAGGACGACACATCTACCTATTACTCATACCTCTAAAGACTTTTATGTTCATCCACGATCTTCCCAATAATACTCCAAAAAATCATCCCCTTGAACTTTGAGCCTCCCTTTTGGAAGAATCCATCTAAAGGATACCTTTTTTCACAAACCAAAAGGAGTTACCCAATTAAGAGGTATCTTGTATGATTATTGAGAGGGTCAAGACACAATGTAATGTGATTTCATCTCAATATTAATTTCTGTGAGGTAAAACCTTTTTTCACCACTCATTCATTTTTTGTGTGTGTGATTACAATTATTTTATACTATGTATATTATAGTTAATTTTGTATGTTTTCACATATTCATTTTATGGTCATTCATTCATGGTGTTTATGTATCAAAGGTGACCAAATCGGTAAAACAGTTATCTCTCAATTTGTATTCATTAAGGTTCATGTTTTTTATATGCATCAAAACACATTTACATGGTGAATATATTTCTATATTACCTACTATATCATGAATCTATATATTTTCATTATAATTTATGATTAATGTAATATTTTCCCTGCAAGTTGAGTTTGATCCCATGTTACCCATTTATAAGTGTTTATTGAGACAATCTCATATCTCTTTGAGAAGGATTATGTTTATTGTTCCAATGACAAATTAATACGTTCTATCTCTAATAAAAATCCATTAATTTCATTATCCTCTCATTATTAATGATATACAATGTTATTGGTATCATATATATTCTCATTGGAACATAAGATAGTTAAGGATGTGTCTTAAGAATGCTCAGCATCACCTTAATTTTAGTTAGAAATATGTGTTCCTTCAAAACCTTATTATCTAAACTAGGATGTCAATGAATAATTAATTAATCACCAAGTATACTTGAATAAAATTTAAAAGAATTTTTAATTTCTTAATCTCATAAATTGAAACTAATTATCTCTTGTAGAAAAAAGATGATTTAAAAGATTATTACCATGAAAAAATGTTCTTTTGGCCTCAAATGTCATTTAAGGAATTTCCACCATTGTTACTCAAAATCTCCATTTTTATTGATAAAAATGACAAATATTAAAAAAATGTTTTTAAATTTAAATTTCATGGAATTTATTTCATTATAGTTTCAAAATTCTTATATATTTTTTCATGAAATGATATTTTCAATATGTTTTCAAGTCTTATTTACATGTTTTTAAAAAAATATAAAAAAATGGTTTCCAAATAGTTTTAAATGTCCTTTTATATGTTTCCATGAAATAAAATTTTAAAAATGATTTAAATAATTCATTATATTATTTCAAATTATTTATAAATAATTTTTTTTCAAACCATTTTTATACTTCTTTAAAATTAATCAATTGTTTTCAAAGAAAACATTTTTTAAACAGTATTGAATATTATTTTATGTGTTTTCAAAGAAAAATGTTTTCTGACTTATTTAAATTATTTATTATATGTTTTAATATATATTTTTATAGAAAAATGTTTTCATAAGGTATTATGTTATAAAAATATTTTTTCAAAGAATAAAGTGTATTATTTTAATGAAATGTATTTATAGTACATTTAAAAATTATTTTTATTCTATGATTACATCTATTGATTTTACTCATTACTTTCTTAGAAATGATGTAAAGGTTTCATTTATATCCTTTCAATGAACTAGTAATGATTAATACCATGGTGTTTAAGAAAAAAAATTCTTCAGGGGTAATTTTCTATCAAACCCATTTCTTCATTCATGGGTTATATGATTTTGAAACCTACTTCCCTTCATGGTTTATGTTTTTGATGATATTATTATGAAACATGTTTCTTTCCATATGTTATTATATGATTATAGGTTTATGATACCCATTTCATTTCTGAGTAATGGTGTGATTATTTATGATCATGTGGAACATGTATGTAAGATTTTATTATTTTATGGGGGACTATATATACCACAAATGAAATAAGAAAAGACTTATATCTCATTAGACAATGATGTGATTCGTGTTGTAAAGCTTGAACCACTTGGGATTATGGGGAAACGTGAACCCTTTCAATGAAAGGACTTCCTCTAGGGATGGTGGTATTTCTGCCTAGTGGGTGTCATCACCATGATGATGGATGTTGGGGAAACCAGATCTATTATAGGAAGAGTGGAAAACCCGATCCTTTAAAGGGAAAGAACTGTTACTGGGGATGGTGGTCTGTCCTGCCCAATGGGTGCAGTATACAAAAAGTTCCTTGATATGTTGTAGAAATGTGTCTTGACATACATGTAATGATATAAAATGTTTATGTATTCTACAAGTCCATGTCTTATTCTTATGTTATACTTTCATGGGATATGTTCATTATGTCATTATTATTAATTAATTATGAACTACCAATAATAATGCCATGTTTTCTTCTCAGGAATTTTGATATGAATGGTATGATCTTCTATATACAATATCATTTTTCCATAACCCTTATGATCATGTTAATTCTTATATTAATCCCTTGATTTTCCTTACAAAGCATTTGTGCTCACCACATTATTATGTTTATTTTATCTTGGATATGAAGTATGGTTTTAGGTAGAATTAATTATGGTGGATATTTTTATTGGAGATGTTGAATATATTTTAAAATTAAAGAATATTTTTTTATGAGTTTCTAAATATACTAAACTATTATGGTCCTCTAAATTTTTTTTATTCTACTAAATATTAATCTAAAATGATGTAAAATGCATGTATGTTAAGATTGGTTATCTATAGTTGGTATCAATGGAATAGTTTAGTAAGGATTTAGAAACCAGGATAAAAAAACGTTAGTAATATCCCAAGTATTATTTATAAGGATATGTCTAGGGATGTCTTTAAGGATATGTATAATAATGATTGATTGTTTAGAAAAATGTCTAGGAACTTTGGTAAATCATAGAGTGAGTGGTTTTTAATAAATACATCTCTATCTGGAAACTAAACATGTATTTGGATCCAGAACAAATATACCTAGGGGTAATGACTCCAAAAATATGTTATATTCTTTACCTAAGTTAATCAGGTACATGATAATGGGCCTTTCTGCACACCAGGTTTGACACTCCCTGGGGATATTGTTTTGGAATCCCGAAATTTTTCACTAACTAACATGAAATATTTAGATAAAAGTTAGATATGAATATCCTATGATGAAACTAAGGTGTCATAGATTATGGATGTTATTGTGATTTTAACATAATATATGTAATTCTATTCATGGATATGTTATTTTCTGCTATGACATGAAATGATCACACTATTCTTATGTTTTTTGTCAATGTAGGGAACCAAAATTTACTAGACTAATGATGAATGTGATGGAATATTATTTGATGAGTAGTCAAGTGGGATGACAACTACAGTTAAAGACATCGTGATAATGCCTAATATGTTTTCACAGAACATGATTAAAAATGATTATCATAACGAATAAACTAAATCACCAAGGAAGATAAAGAAGAAGATTTCTAATAGTTTTGGTACTAGAGATCATAGAGAAATGAACATTAGGTTTTCATTATGTTTGGAATGTGGAATGAATCACATAAGTGAATGTCTTAATGGAATAAAAATGTGTTTTGATTATTGAAATGAAGGACACAAATCAAGTGACAGAAACAGAAAAACAAATAATTTGGTTCATAAAATGGATGGGAATTTTGGCCACTCTAAGTGATAATTTAATGTTAAGTGTTTTATGTGTCGAATAAATTGAAATTATAAAACTCAATGTTCCATGGGGAATGTACCAAATGAGAATCTACTTGGTTGTGCTAGTAATGGATACATTTCTATGGATGAAGAGACTACATATGATATGTAAAGGAAAAAAAGAATCATGTAATATGATGAGGTGGTATTATTAATGGATTAACGATGAAGCAATCGAAGTATTCATGTATTTGGATTACAAACTAATGAATGATGAAATATACAAGTATTTTTCTAATTATGTTTTTTCAGTTATTATTTATAAATTTATGTGGAATGCACCCTATAGACTACTAATGTGATTTAATGACAAGAACCTAATTTTTATAATGGAAGGTAACTTTTAATTTGTTCTTTATGATAAGATAACATGTTATGGGTAATGATATGTGGGGTATGAATATATAAATTAGGATGTATTGATTTTCATGGAACTATGTAAGGTTATGTTGAATAATGTTTTCTGATATCACTGATGAAGTATAAATTATTTTACGATTTAATAAATAGATTCAATATACATTGGAATGAGAAAGCATGATTTTTTTCAAAATGGATTTATAGTAATTCAAGTTCTTACAATATTTCAATAGAATATATGATGAGGTTTTCAAATGGTTGGACTATGGATACCAAGAGATACAATTTTTTATATAGGGAAATCATTATTAAGATAATTTCATGACTCTCTTTATAAAGATTTGAATTTTGACCTCAATGATTGGTTATATGGTTAACTGTTCATGAAAAATTTAGGTTAAGCTCTAGATGAAGTATTTGTGCACTATGTCTGTGTTGAAAACATTGGTTAAATGAAAAACCAATGAGTATAATTATTTCATGGATTTATATTTTATATATAATTTTAGTGTAGTTTTAAGAAAATGATACCATGTATGTTGGGTGTGAACCAATAATGTCTGGCAAGGATGCAGGTCGAGAACCCATGACCAAAGAAATATAAGTGTTTCACACCTACCACTAGCTTATATGATGTCCTTGTTAATGTATATATTTTTATAATGAATAAATATTTATGGTGAAAAATTAGCGTTTATTTATATATAATAATGAATGATTTTTTAAAGTCAAATAGTTAGAGTTATTATTATATTATGATCCATAGGATCAGTATAAATTATATTTTAGTTCTTTAATAATCATAGGTATTTTCTATACATTAATTCTATTGGGTAATGGTTGTATTATATCTTTTTCAAATGAACAACCCAAAAAAGAATTTTTTTGGTAGAAATTTATCATGAATAACTCAACATTCTATAAGTGATTGAAAAAAAATTGTTTTCCAAATACATTAATTTTCATTAAATTGAATGCAATATAAATCATCATAGATTTATAAATTTGAGGCCCCAAATATTCCTTTGTTAATTCTATTGTTTGTGATTGATGACCAAAATCACTCCTTATAAATATTTATGCTTGTCCACCAGGTCTAATCTTTACTCTCATCATATGTTATCCTATGTGATAACCCAGTTATATGTTACTTTGGATAACTATTATGGTTCAAAGCTTCCCTTTTTAAGTGAAGTCTTATTGTAGTTTTTTAAAATGTGGGTTTCTATTTATTATACATTCAAATATTTATCCTTTGATATCAAAAATTAATTTCAAGGGGAGAAATTCATTTTTAGGTGGGTAGAATGTAACACATCGTGTTATTATGGACCTTTATTTGAATAAATTTACATTTTCCTTTATATCTTCCAATGAATTAATACAATTATTTCTTTTACTCAAAACTATCTTAGAGTATGTTACATACAACATTTCTGTTCATACATTCTATACCAAATTGTCTTGGCGTATGATGCATGAAACATTGAGTGGTCATTTGATACACTCAAAAATATGTTTCTAAGAAATATTAATATTTATTATCACAATTATTTAAATAATATTATAATAACCTAATTGTTAAACATAGTAATATAAATATTAATAAATAATTTTCAAATAATTTTTACATTTATTTATATAAATAAAATATATTTATAATAAAAGATATGGTTTTTGGTAATGTCATTTTTTATTTTTAAAAACATCATTTTCTCAAATAAACTACTTTTAATAACAAAATTAATTTTAGAAAAAATATCAAAATGAATTGGAAAAATAAAATTCATTTTATAATTCAAAATTATTATATTATCCAAGGCATGATTTTTTTGAATTTTCTGAGAAACATCATTTTTTGAAGAATGTTGAAAATTACTACATTTACATTATTAACTACATTTTTTAATTAATTATTAATGATAAATTATTTAATAAATATTATTTAAGGTAAAAATAGATAAATATTATTTATATTAATATAATATTTTCAATCTCACATTGAATCTAAATAAAAAATATTAAAAAAATGAACTTTTTCATACATAAAAACCCCCTTATTTGGTCCAATTTGTGGGATTAGCACTAACCATGATTTTTTTATTATATGTTGTGAATTTCCAAAATTTTAAATAAACCATTTTATTTAGTATAATATTTAGGGTTTTATAATACCATGTTAATTTTTTACCAAAATTAGTAGTAAAAGTGATTAAAATTAATCACATTAATTAAATACAAATTAATCATAGTTATGGACTGAACCTTAAAATTAATGTCCAAAGTGAACTAGAAACTTTACCAACGTCAATTGTAAATTCATATTTAGCCCATACACCTTCCATTATTCATTTTGGATGTGTTTTAATATTTTTTTTATTTATAAACAATTGAACATGTAATTTGATTCTAAAAATTATATGTGAGTCATTTTCCTTCTCAATAGAAGTCCACCACCTGTACCAATTACTCACACATTTGAAAACATTTTTGTTCATCCATACACTACCCCAATAGACTCCCAACAATCCCTCATTTGACCTTGAATCCTCACATTTGGCATAAACCGTCTTAAGTAATCTTTTTACCACAAACCGTATAGAGTAACCCGATTGAGAGGAATCATTTGCATGTATGGAGGCAGTCAAGACAAAAGGTAAGGGAATTTCAACTCAATTTTAATTTTTGTGAGATACATGAAATGTTCACCTCTCATTAATTTTTTTGGTGTGTGTACTAACTTTTATTGTATTCTATGTTTATTATACATAAATTTATTGGTATTCACAAATCCATTTGTTGTCCTTCTTTCCTGGAATTTATGTTTCAAAATTTAAAAAACTATTAAAATAGTTTTGTCTCAATATGTCTTCATTAACACTCATTTTTTTATTATGCAACTAAACTAATTTTTGAGTACCATATATTTTCATTTTACATTCCTTCTCCTAAATCACTATCTTTTTATTATATTATATGGATCATGTAATTTACATTCCTTACATAGAGATTATGATCCCAAGTTTCCATGTTATAAATTATTATTGATACAATGTCAAATATTTTCAATATTTCATATCATTATACTTAAATTATTGAATTTTTATTTTCCATCTAATAAGAAGATCGATGAATTTCATTCTCATATAGTTAATCATTATATACTCAGGTTTTGGTTCCATATTTCTACTCATTGGTAAATAAAATAGTTAAGAATGTGTCTTAATAAATATCGACATTACCCTCCCTCCATCTGGAAATCTGTTTTTTTTAAACATGCTATCTAAATAGGGGTTTTGAAGAATAATATCCTAATATCCTATTATCATAAAAAATAAAACTTATCCATATTTTTCTTTTACAAATATCTTTAATGTAATCTTCTTGACATTTTTGGAAGAAGGAATCTTTCATACCATTTTATTTTGGAAAATGAGTGTTTTTTGACCTCGTACGACATGTACAGATTTACCCACCATAATTTATTCAATGATCCCTTTTCATTGTTAAAATATATAAGCTTTATGAAAGGTATTTTATGTAATATTAAAGATTTTTTTTTGTTAAAATCGTTTTAAATTTCTATTATATGTTTTCATTGAAGTGTATTTTCAAAATGATTTCGTGAATTCTTTAAATGTTTTCATAGTGATTACAAAAAAATAGTTTCCAAAAAGCGTTGATGATTCTTTTATAAGTATCGAAGAAAAATTAATTTTAAATAATTTTGAACCATTATTTATTAATATTTAGATTATTTTCAAATAAATATTTTTGAAAACATTTTCGAGCTTCTTAAAATTTTTCATGTATTAAAAAAAGGATTTTTAAAAAGTATAGATCTTATTTTATATTTTTTCAAGGAAAAAGGTTTTAAAAATGATATCAATTCTTAATTATATTTTTTAAATCATCTTTTAAAATAAAAAGGATTTTAAATGGTTTTGTGTTATAAATGTAATTTTTCAAATACAAATAAAAGTTTTCTTCAATAAATATTTTTAGAGTATATTTCAAAATTATTTTCCAATTAATATGTCATCTATTGATGTCACCCATGAATCTATTGGAAATGATTTAAATGTTACATTCATTTTATTTATATTAATGGGGTATTATTAATGCCCACATCTTCTGGATACCCATTTACTTTTTATGGGAAATATTTTTATGAAAACTGATTCTCATTATTGGGTTATATGCTTTTGAAACTTGCTTATTATCAAGAGTTATGTTTATGATAAAATTATTTTCAAACTAGTACCCTTACAAAGGTTATGATATGTGTACATATTTATGATACCCATTTAAATTAATGTGTAATGATATGATTATTTATGATCCCATTGAACATGTATGTATGATTTCATTATGGGATGGGTTGGACCTATATCTCCCTCCAATGCACTAGGTAATGATTTTAAATCATCATATAATGATGGGAATCAAGTATTTAAGCTTGATCCACTATGGGAAAATTGGGAAACATGATCCCTTATAATGAAATAATTTCCACTACGGATGGTGGTGTGTCCCGCCTAGTAGGTTTAGTCACCATGATGATGGAAGATGGGGAATCCTAATTCATTAAGGGTAGATGGGGAAAATTGATCCCTTACATTAAAATAACTATAACTGGTGATGGTGGTGTATCTCACCCAGGGGGTGTAGCCCCCATAAAGATCCATAATAGAATCTTTCAAGGAGTTTTGAATTACATGTCATGATATCACATGTTTGTGTAAACGAAAATTCCATGTCTTATTACAATGTTGTGATTTTATAGACTATTATATTTATTTCATTATGATTCATTTCTTATGAACTACCAATCATTATGCCAAGATCTATGTTATAATATTTGATATGCACTGTATGATCTTTTATCTTCATGATCCGGCTCTCACACCCATTATGATCATATTTATGCTTATATGACTCCATTGTTTAACCTTAATAATCATTTCAGATACCCCATTTTTTATATTTACTTTATCCATGTTACGAAGAATGTTTTTAGGTTGAATTTAAAAAGGAGGAGATCTTAATAGGATATGTTGAAGATATTTCACCAAAATTGAAAAAAAAATTCCATGTTTCAAAAGACACTAAACTATTATGGTACTCTATAATTTATTTTTTTATTGTAATGAATATTCATATAAAAAAGATTTAATATCCATGTATGTTATGCCAGGATTTTAAATTATGATCATATTTAAAATTCATATGAATAATTATTTTTATTGTCTTGAATAAAACATATCAATCATGTTCTTCTTTTATAATTACTGAAGTTATATAGTCAATGGCTCGATGATGAATATAACAGATGTGTAAGAATAAAATTATAATACTTAATAAACCTATCTAATGAGGTATGATAAATTTATCAATGGTGGTATGCATCCCTTTTAAATGACTCATCTCTTCCCTTGGGATTCCATCCAACCCATGTTGCGCAATATCAAATGAAAATTAAACCCAATACAAAGTATAGATATTAATAATGGAATAATGAGAAAATAATGAAGAAATTAGAAATATTGGAAATTAACTAGCTATTATTAGACATTACCTAATATTAAGATAATTTGAAAATCGAAACAAAAAGTAAAGAAAAACTATAGCATTTCAAAACACTACAACAGGCCCTAAGTGGTCACACTATAATCTTTTAAGAAAATACAATTTCTATAAATATCACTTTATTGGATTATATTTTATTTTTCAATTTAAAATCATTCGTTCTAAATGGTGTTTAATGTTATAAGAATATCTCATTGTAGTAAATATGATGAAGTAATTCCAATGTTAATGATACTCAGATGAAGTCCTCGATGCATGATAATTCATGAAATATAATTTTAATACATTGAGTTTTAATGTGATTCCTGTATAATTTCTATGTATTCCTTTTCTATTATTAAATACAATGGTTGAATAATTATCCTCGTAAAATATGATGTTGTATTTATGATTATAATTTCAATAATATAGTCAGTTTTTTAGGTAACTTGTGATGTAATTATTATAATATAAATTCGGAGTAAAGGTGCTACCAATAATATTCAGCTTAGATTGTAAATATATATGTTGTTGAAATACATCGATGTTTCTAAACTCTCTTTTGTAAATTTGATGATTTTAAAGGGGATCGAAAAATGGTTAAATAACACGATAAATAAGGTTCATGTGAAAAATGAGATGATCACGAATCATAATGGTTGTTATTAACAATGTATTTATTTAAGGTGACATTGTTTACCAGTGCTTTCCAAATTATTGTGCATCCATATCTAATGTACTTTTTGAAATAATGGATTTTTTTTCAAAGGAGTGTATAAAACATGGACAGAAATGATAATTATGAGCCACATAGGATGAAGGCTGAGTGGAAAAGGAAAATGTTCTGTGGAATATGTTCCACATTAAAGTGTTATACAGACCATGAAGCACACTATGAAAAACAAATTGGGGAAATAGTTCATTGGAGGCTCATAGTTCAATGATGGAATGAAGTTCATGGGTGTCTCATCAATTTCAAAATGGTGGCGTTCATTTTTCTATGGATGGAGTTGGCTAACACAAATGAGTGAAGGTGCTAGATGGGCCACATAGGTAAATCAATTCATTGAAGGAGCACAATACATAGTGAAGGCTATACCACATTGAATATTATAATAAATCAGATTTTTGGAAGTTGTGGATTTATTATCCTATATGAAGGACCCTAATCCCATAATTTAGGGGAAGATAATTTAATAATAAAATATAATTTCTCTAGAAAGATATTGGTGATGTCCAAAGTAATATGAGAGGTATAATTCTGTGATATAGAAGAGTTTGTGAGGGATAATTATTCAAAGGGAAGTGTTTTATCGAGAAAATATTATTGAATAATGAATTTTTCTATAGAAGAAGTTTTAAGGGAAAATTATCCTATAATTAAATAGCTAGAACAATACATCAGTTGTTCATGGAGTAATTATTCATCCATAAAGCATCATTCTTCTTCAAAATAAGAGGTGTTTTGTTGAGGATGATGAGTCTGCAAAAGTAGAGGTGGCCTGTGTAGGAACAGGGTTCCAAAAACACTTTTGATACATTGTGAAACACGTTATGAAAAGGATTCAATAATTTTAATCAAGAATAAAAAACTTTTAGTAAATGAAAAATAATGCGTACATGAGATAGTTGTTAACAACCTCGTTATTGTTTGTTATGAAGATGATATATGGGAACTCGACACATGTTTAAATAATATGGTTGGAGTGATTATCTAAGAGAAATTACGATAAGTAGTTCTTGAGAAAAATCCCACTGCACTGATATAAAAATTGAAACCATGTTTATAATAGTATGGTAAACAAACAATATAGTAGATAAAACACACATTGTTTGTTTCTATGAAGCATAATGAGATGTACACCTAAACTCATATATGACCCATGGAAAAATAAAGAGGGAAGTTGATTGCAATGGACAATAATTATTTATTTATTTACTTAATAATAATTTTCATGATTATTTTCAATGCATGTATTTTCTGATTTAATAATCACAACATGATTTTTTCAATTTCTTCAGGAAGAAGAAAAATAGATCGTTGAGTAGTTGGTTTCGCACTAAAGGGGAAAGTGAGAAGTAGAGAACAATATATGGTGACAGAATTGATATCTGCTGAATATAATTTGTGTTAGAGAATGTTTAGTGTTCATAAGTAGATAAAAAATTCATATTATTATGACTAATAGAAGAAGAATATTTTTTAACATTTAGTTTTCTATTCGGAACAGGTGACATGAGAAACATTCATGCTACTATGAAAGTAAAAAATGAATGGCAGATAATCAAAGTATTACTAGGGTATCCAACATGTCTTATTAGGTGAAGGACATTATTTTTTATACAAACATAGTCAATAAAGTGAAAATATCTTCATATCTAGTATAAAAATCCATCCAAAAGATAAAATTTACTAATTGGATTAATAGTCCCCCTCACTGATTTACCCCCTCCCCCAAACATAGTGTTAGGAGTATCTGAAACCAATCCACTCACATTCTATTGGAAGGAACCCCATATTTATATGAAATTAAATCATCATCACATCCCATCTAGTAAAAAATTACATTAATGACCGCCCTGGATCACCCCTTCCCACAATGAAATATGCACTAAAATTGGCATTTTCATTATGTATGATCGAGTGTTTTCGCATCATGTAATATTTACACAACATGAAATATATTCAAATATTTTATGTTTTTTACGATGTGTATCTTCAAATATCATCACCATAACATCAATTTTATCACACACATTCAATTTTGTTCATATTGAACCTCTCTTATTAATCCAAGATAATGGCACATGTTCTTTCCCTGGAAAAATTGACCCATTTAGATTCAATTTTTAATTTTTTCATCATTATTTTTTGATGTCTCACTAATTCAAATTATATAATTACATGAAGTGAATTTTTATTCATCTATTTGTAGGTATTCATTGGTATTGATCCAAATTGTATCATGTATAAGGATAAATAATAAATAACATCAAAAATGAACAATAAATTTAATAATATTATATTCAATGAATTAATGTATAAGAAAATTACAGATATAGATAATATATATATATTTTTATATGAAATTTACTAACACTCAAATATTATCATAGCCTCAAGAAAAACCTCAACATATAAATAGAAATGGTACATACCTCAATAAGAAACTTTTAGAATTATTATTCACATAAAAAATTTATATCATAATATTTTAAAATCTCAACATGTTCCCAATAAGTAATCCTAAAATCATGTTTCTTTTGTAATATATAATTCAAGGCAATTTCCCATTTTCACACACATATTTCAACTTTTTATCAACATCCATGACATTTAGGATTTTCCTGACCATTAATTTTTTCCATAATCACTCTAGGTAATGAACTAATGGAGGTATTCTCATACCACATGTACATTATCAGAACCATGAGACTTTATTGAATCTACATTATCCACCTCATAGAATAAAATATCACAATTAACCATGAGGACCATTCAATAATGGTCAAATAAATATCTTGTTGAGGGGGGTGGGTAAAAATGTTCAAAATAATGTAAGGATCAACCAGCAGGGTAACATTGAAGTTTAAATAATGTTATTCAAAAGAAAATCTTAATTAAAATTCAACTCTCAATATTATAATATCTTCTCAAAACCCCACCGAACTACAAATAAATGGATCACCAATAATGTAATCATAATGAGAAAATAACCCTCTCTTGTTTTTCCTATTATTTTTTCCAAAATCATGATATGTAATAAACCTCACAAACACCATCATCAACATATTATAAAAATACTTCATCTTGGAATGGTGATTTTTAATTCTCCTATTTCACAACCCATTTTTTCATTTATTTTTGTTTTCATTGTTTCATAAGAGGACCTGTGATATGTTTATGAACCACCATCCAACCAAATGTTATTCTAAGATTATCAAACTTAAAATTGATATATTTTTTGTACCATAGAAAAAACTCATTTTTTATTCTTTTATAATTTTTTTAAATAATAATAGCTATATATAGTGGATTATATGAATGTAAATTTGATACGTCTATAAAATCCAATGAAATCACCATGTAGTATCCTCTTAATATATTACATTACATATATAACCTTAAAAAATCCCTCCTCCACACATTTAAATGAATATCATAAAAAATATAAAGAGTTTGGTATGAATGTAAATAATGTATTGTAAAGTGGATAAATCCTAATATGAGAATCCATGGATTCTAATGATTTTCAAGGTATCAATGTGCACATGGTTCTAATGAAAATATTCTTCTTAAATAAAATTCCTCAATAAATTCCCAAATTAATTTTTTTAGTTGTTGTATTGACAATATATCAATGGCTGATCTAGTTGGTTCACATGCCCTTTGTTTCACTAAAGAAAAAATCTCAGAAAATAAGAAATATTTAATCAATAATCCCCTTTGGAATGTAAAAATATGCATTTAAATTATGTTATGGAATTAAAACCAATATCCAGTTTACTCAATCCAAGCTTGTAAAAATCATCATCAATAATTTAACCATATCAGAAATAATTTTTTATAAAATAAAAATGTAAGTAAGAATGTGAATCTTAAAATTTCTATTTATATATGTATAATTCATGGGAAATATATTTATATTTTTTTGACATGTAAAACATGCTTCTCTTATGTGATGGTTACACCTAGATCAATGAGTAAAATGAAAAGAAACCAGAATATGTCCTTGAATCTAATTCAATTTAGTTCATGTAAAAATTAATTTCATTGATAACTTTTTTATATATTAATGTGTCAAAAATAATATGGATATAAAAGTAAAAATATATACTAATTGTTTTCTCATTATGTTAATTCTTTTGAATTATTTACTCATGTTCTATCTAACCAAGGTTCTTGACATGATTACGTTTTGCAGATTCATAGCTTGTTGCATACTTCATTCTTCTATGGGCCTGAAAATAAATGTAAATAGTGAGTTTATTGGCCCTTTTTAATTTTTTTCTTGAATGAATAAAAATGATTTATCATGTGGTGGGTTATTAAATTGACTAATTAATTAAAATTGACCACCAATAAATGAATTTTAAAACTTTTTTTTCCAACTATTAGGTTCTCTTTTTATTGGATTTCATCTTGGTCATTACCTTCAATAGCTAATTAGTGCATGATATAGTTCTCAAAATCATTCATTTAATAACATTTAGATATTTTTCATTTTGGATTTTATTGTTCTTAAACCTCATTTGATTATTCTTGAGTTGTGGTTTCTAAAATTTGAAGGATATTTTATTAAATATTATAGGAAATCAAAATCTGATCCGAGATTGTAGTTTTATTTCTCCATCACATATTTTTCATTTTCTACTTAAACTATTTTTGGATCACATTTCATAACATATTCAAATGTTGTATACATCGCAAAATATTATTTATTATTTATCTCACATATTTCATTAATGAGACCATACATGGTATACTAATTGTATTCTAGGTGTTTAGCAAGATTTCCCATGCTTCTTCATTCATGACATGTTCATTGAGGTGAATTGCATATTCATCATGTACCCATCATTTACATTTTATACTTCCACTAATACCATGAATATTATCTCATTTACATACTTATCATTTTCCACCTTGACCATCAAATAAAAAATTAGATCACATTTATTTCCTCTTTTTCATGAAGTCCTAGAAGATATTGTTTTTTTATTTTTGGACATTTGTTATTGATAGAATGTATGGATTTTCTTTTTTTATAAAATCATTAGGTTCATATTTTTTCTGGTTATTAATGTGAACCACGTAATTCTCTGGGATTACAACCCACTATTTTCCTTTTTTTTTTGATTCCATAGTATTTAATTCTTCCACATATTGATCTTCATGATATTCGAACCAACAAATCCTTACATTATATCTTAATGGAAAGATTAATTCTATGGTATTTAAATATGAAATAACTTTAGAATTTGAGTAATCATTTATCTATGTTCACTAAGTTGGGATTCATGATCATCCATTCACTTACCCAAAATGTAATTATAAGAAGCCCATTTTTGACTCAAGTACTAAATATCAACAAAACGAACAATATTAACTTAAATGATTACATAATGTTTATAACATGGTAATAAGTGATATCAAAGGAATAATGAACATGAAACAGGTTATCAAGAAAGTATAAATTAACTTTATCTTATTATTCAAGAGATTAAAGAATGATCGAGCCAAGTCGGACACGAGGTAAGGGATTTCTTATCTCACTTTTAAGTCTGTGAGATTTGCATTGTCCTTCACTTAATTATTACATGTGGTGTAATGTGTACTTACATTGATATATATTATCATTATTAGCTTTTTATTCATGGTATTCTGTGATTCATTGTTTGGTTATTATCTTTTGGTCATATGATTAAATTTGAATACAATGAAGTAATGGATTTTCATCTCACTTTGTATTTCGGTGAGATTCATTCTATATTTGTCACTATTTCCTTTTTTGTGGTAACTTTACTTCCATTATTGTACTATTTGTGTAATATAATTTCATTTATGAGTATTTACATCTTCATTGTATGATCATTCTTTCATGTGGCGTATGTTTTATAAGTTACCAAATCAGTAAGGGAACCTTTCACCCTCCTCTTTTTAAAAGACTTATTTTTGTTATGTCATTTAATTTACATATAATTATATTGGGATATGTTCTTATATATCCTTATAGATGTAAATTTTATGTTCATGTGATTAGATACCCTTTTTATCTCATGGACTCATTTTCTGAATTTTAAAGTGATGCCGTTAGGCTGTCGAATTTTTTACAAGGGATCTTCTTAACCCAATTTCAATTTGTTGGGTTCAACATGTACTTCATGAATATGTCATCCTATTAGTATGTGTGAATGACCTATGATTGTTTTACACTTAATATCCACATATATTTTGTGTATTTATATTTTTCACACATAATTATGTGATTGAATTATCCTTCATTTAAGGATACCATCTTTATAAGGGATTTCATCTCAATTTACATTTCCATTGAGACTTCATTGTTGTTATGCACCCATTAACACTTATATGGTGTATATAATATACTTTGACATATTATATCATATATCCATTTATTTTCATGATATTATAATTTTATGATTAAATGTTATTCCTCAATTATTTGTATTCAAGAGTCTTTCTTTTTGATAAAAAACTCTTTAACTAAAATATCGTTTTAAATGTTTTATAGATTTATTCTTCTAAATATTTATCATTAATTTCCATGTTTTCAAAATGTGGTTTATGATTTATTTATATGGACATTAATATTTTCAAATTATAATTCATTTAAAAGCTTCAAATTGTTATGGGTCACTTTGATTCAAAAATCACTTTTTAAAAGGTTTGAAAATGATTTATAAAACATTGTTTATTTCAATATCTTGATTTTATATATTTGAATGTGGAAATTTTATCATTCCTTTATAAATGTGTTCTATGTTATGATTATATTATGGTTATCGAGCTTTTTTTACGAATACGGGTGGTTCCGTGATAATCATATGGCGGGTGAGGCCGATATTGCTCCCCAATGCATTGGGTAACGTGACAGAGGTAAACAAGATGTTTCTTTTAAGATATTTAGGGAATATACTATGATGGGTATTCCACGTGTAACTCCATGTGTAGTTGTGATAGCTGTAATTTATGTTTGATATGGATTCCATACATAACCTTTATGATTTATGATTTGTGTGTGTTATTCATCAATTATATTATTTCATAAGGTATGTAATGATTGAAAAGTATGGTTTTATTGATTTGTATATATTGATGGGCTAATGTTTTCCAACCTATTTTATAACCCTTACTGAGATTTTTATGCTCACCCCATGTTTTTGAAATGTTTTCCATAAGACTTAATGATGAATTGGGTCAAATATTGGATAAAGGAATAGCCATGCTGTCTAAAACATGGAACTAGACATGTTTATTTTTAAGTGTATTTATTTTATGAAAAAATAGATATTGAGTAGTAGTGTCTACATGTAATATTAATGTTGTTATTTAATTGTTATGACTAATTCCCTAAAATGCTATACTTGAAAAGATCCTCGATGTGAATAATTCATTTAATTCAAAATTATGTAATGTTATAAGGTCAGGTCCTTATAGTTTGTATCAGATGTCGGTTTAGAAAACTTTTGGGATTATGAATTTTCTTTAGACATATTGTTAGTACCAATCTATTATTTTAGTTAATTCCTTGTTTTATATCTCTTTAAAATCAAGGAAAGTTAGTTACAAATGGAAGGAGGAAGACCTCAAACGACATTCTTATCTCATCCTGATGACATGCTTGCAATAATTATTAGAATGTCTTGGTCAAATGATTCTAAAACGTTTTATAGCATACAACTCACTTGAAAGATGTTGTTTGAGATATCAAACACCTCTACTATACCTCGTTATCATTGTGGATCATGGGTTATATTTAGAAAAATCTTATTTTCACAATATTCTCATATTTTCCAGAATGGTAAATATTATCAAGGCATTTTCAAATATTTTTCCTAATCACAAGATTTTGAAGCATATTATAATTTTAAAAAAGGTGCTGAAGAAGGAGACCCTTGAACAACCTATTTATATTTGATTTTAAAATATAGTCTCTCAGCACATACTTATGGTATTTTAAAAGGATCGTTAATTGAAAGTTTCAACTAAAATTCGGTCAGACTATTTTATAGATATCATGTTTTATCAGATGTTTTTAAATTATATGTCATACATGATTATTTTACAAAATTGTTTTTCTCTGAACACCCATATAACCCATGTTGTACAAGGTGTATTTGGATGGTGGAAGAAAATGATTTTTAAGGATCTCAAAATCAATTTTTGTGATGCCTGGACCTTCTACCTACATCAACAAAATGACGATGAAACCAAGTGGAAGCCATGATCAAGGTATGATGTTATTCATTGTGGGAATCATTTTATTTTATCATATGGTTGTGAAATAAGACTTAAAGAATTAATATGTTCAGATCATAATGAATTTGGATGAAAATGAGAGGTATAAGGAAACCATTGAGGTTAAAACATGTTAGGGTTATTTTTTAGTTTTATAAAAAGGACAACATGTAGGATAGGTGAAATCCCGTATCATCTGGTAAGGCCACATGAATCGAACCCACAATCGAATGGCGACAAGGACGTACCGCCTACCACTAGCATACTTGAATCCCTGGTTAGTATGAATTTTTTTTAGTAAAATGTTTTTATGGAACAAGAAAATTTTGATTTTTGGAACTTATGTTTAATTAAATGGAGATACTTAGTCAAGAATGATTTAGTAATTAAGTGATAAAGGTTGTGATGGAAGACGTTATCTCTTTTGAGGAAACACTATATGACTATGGAAGATAGAATACTATAAGATATCAATTGTGTAATAATTGTTAGAATATTAGTTTGGAATAATCTATTTTCTATTGTGGATATATGATGATTTTGTTCGTTTATGAAAATGAATACTCTATCATGGAGAATATGTTATTAAGTTATTTACTTTTCAATATGAGACTTTATGAGTAACTTTTGTTACTTGGAGATAAATATTAAGATGTATATAGGAAGTCAATATAATTAAATCCTCATGAGATTTGAGTTTCAATATTAGTTTGGAATACTTGTGAAGAATTTTAGGGATAGTTATTATTTTAATGGTCTTTGTTGATATTTGGGTTTTGTTTGACAAATTTTGGAGGTTAAGATTAGTTTTCCTTCTTATAAAAGATTTACATTTTGGGTATTAAATGATCTCGCACTAACAATTTTGGTTTTTTTATGTTTAAAGACAAGGGAAATATATAGTTTTTTTGTGGATTGTGTGATTCTAAAGCAGAGGATTCATGTTCTTTTGATGTGACCATGTCATTTTGAATGCTCTTTGTTTGGTGCCAAGATTTCGTTTATGGTATAATTTTTCGGTAGACACTTATTAAATGATGAAACTGTACATGAAGGAAAGTATATTCCCTTATGTTCTTTTTCTATGTATTAAATGAATTCCACAAAATTATGAAAAGGAATATAAAACAAAAAATTTGTTGTTTTGTGTTTCTTACTGGGTAATCGAAGACCTCTTAACCCATCACATGTTTGTGATTTTCTGATAGTTAACTTTCTCCAAAACATTTTTTCTATCACTCTCCCTCAAAACATGAACCTTTGTTTTCACTTCCATATCCATGTTTTCCTACATTGAATCATAGTATGGGTTATCTCAGGTGACCTATGTGCTTTTCTTTCTTTCTTTAAAAGTGATAGTTTTACTGACTATTTTTCTGATGTGGGACTTTCAATGAAGTTTTCGAGCCCTTTTTTTTAAATAGTGATGATGAAATTCCAAAAAGGAGGGAAGGATGGAAAATACCAGGTAAATAAAGAATAAGAAATATTTCATATTTATTAATATTTGTGAATTAAATATTAATTTTACTTTAAAGGGGTTTCTATGTTTTATAGCGTACCCGATATGAAACAATAGGTTTCTTTGGAATCTTACGTTGCACACAAATAATATAATATTATTATTTTAAATTGTAGTTAAATCCTAGTCGGTGTATTTTTGATAATGAAAGAAAACTAACTAAAATATGATTATACATGATTGTTAAATGTATTTACATTATCCAATAAAAAGATGGAGTCTTTAAATATGAATTATTCTAATTTTAAGAAAAATTTGCCTTAAAAGGCTGATTTATCGCATTTTAATGGAGAACCATCTTTAAAAATAGTTTTTGTCACTTTAATGAATTATAATTGACCATATAAAATCCTTCTTTATAATGGGGACATCAAATTTTACTTTGGGTAAATTTGTGGTATTTTCTTGATAAAGTTCATTTTTAATGAATAGTGAAAAATATTACATTTTAATTCAAAAGTGCCTTTTAATATAATTTATTAATATTGTTAGATTATATTTTTAATTGATTTTAAAGTGAAATTAAAATATATTTTTACCATATAATCCAATGTTGGTCATTTGAATTAATTTCCCATTGAAATTGGACATAAAAAGTATCAATCTTTTGATAGTTATTGTTTCTTAAAAACACGCTATTTGTTTTGATAATGGGAATTAATTATAAAATTAATTAATTAAACTTATATTTTTTGAATTTTGAAAAATATAAATCATTTTTTAATTCACAATATCAAATATAGCTTAGGCTGACATTTTGGTATTTTTCTGAAAAACGTCAATTTCTGATGAATAGTGAAACCACATAGTGGTAGTTAAAAAACTGACTTTTTCATTTAAATGAAATTTTACCACATCTGTGAAATGAATATAAAAAATCCGACATACATGTTTGTTATCAAGAAGTAATATTTTGTTCATTAAGATGAAAATTATTTTTGGTGAATTGTAACTTTTGACTTTTATTTACCGCAGTTAATGGTAAATAGGGTAATTCAAGGATAAAAGAATATTATAATAATTCAAAATTACCTTAAAACTTGTCTAAACATTATTATTTGAGTCAAATACAACCATGGGAATCATTGGGTCGATTTTGGACCCCATTGAGCCACTTGAGATTGATAATAACAATTTAGATTAATTAACTTAAAGTAAAGGAAAATATGACAAAAGCAAATATATTTTGGTAAATTAATTTTTATAAGAGGATATATAAATTTTCTTTATACCTATAAATATTCATTGGAAATCTATATAGATTTACTACATGATATAATTTTTTTATAATTTTATGAATTTAATAAATTGAAGTATTCATGACAAAATAATGATGCAGTATTAACCTCATTAATAAATGATTTAAATAAATAAGATTATAATGATTACAATATTATCCAAAAAATGTCCAATTCTAATTGGATGATTTTATTTCGACAATTAGTCCATTTTTATTCGACTATAATGATTTTTGGACCTTTTGATACCGAGGATAAGTGTATAATAAAATAATATTTTCACACTTTCCAAAAGAACCCCTACTCCCCCTTATAAAAGGAGACAACTTCTAACCAATTACTCAAACCTCTCAAGACATTTGGCTCACCCAACCTCTGTCCAATTAATCTTCATAAATCCCTCTACCTCCACCTAGAATCCTTACATTAGGCAGAAGGCACTTCATGATGTCCTTTGGTTCAAACCAAAGGGAGTTACCCAAATTAAAGGTAACTGTTTATCTTAAATTTTTTTCTTTTATTATACCTCTCCTTCCCCTAAACGCTATTTATTTCCATTATTTTGTTACAAAACCTGTATCCTCAATATACTAGGATTCTTTTTCTGATATTTATTTTAACTAAACTTATAAACACCTCCATCTAATGGGTGAAGAACATAATGTTTCTGTGGATGGAAAACTATCGCCTCACGAGAAGATGATTGTTTAATTACCTCTTACCGCCTCTCATGGAGGTCATTATGATGGAACTGTATTTATATATGATATATATTATTTTTATTATTTCCTTATGCTTATGTACTTCCCATTTATAGAACACCTTTATGGTTTCCATAGTGGGTAAATACGATAATCTCATTTGAGAAAGTGCGGACTACCACCCCTTCTATGTTATTTGACTCGTTAATACATTAAGTGGGATATATAAAGGATAGAGTTAAAAATATTATATAAGATATTATATATGAATTATATTATACGTATGTATAATTATTTTTTATTTCCATTAAAATAATAAATAGAAATGAAAGTAGAGTTCATGCATATGTACTGCTTACCGTCTCCATGAACGGTGAACTTCATTTCATACCTCTAAATGTAATGTACTATTATAAAAAATGTATATTCTGGATATATATGACATATATGATATCCAAATCATGAATATAAGTCTATATGTAATTAACCTTTTACCATATGAACAACATGTTATTATAATAAGTTCATTCTTGACTCAAGTACCAAATATCGACAAAACGAACATTATTAACTTAAACGTTTAAATAATGTTTATAACATAGTAATAAGTGAAATAAAAGAAATAATAAAAATGAAAAAGGTTCTTAATCATGTAGAAATTAACTTTAGCTTATTATTCAGGAGATTAAAGAACGATCGAGTCAAGTCAGACACGAGGTAATAGATTTATTATCTCACTTTTAATTTGTGAGATTTCAATTGTTCGTCACATAATTATTACATGTGGTGTAATTTGTACATACATTGATATAGATTATCATTATTATCTTTTTATTCATGGTATTCTGTGATTTATTTTCTGGTTATTAACTTTTGTTCATACGATTCAATTTGAATACAATGATGTAATGGTTTTTCATCACACTTTTTATTTCTATAATATTCATGCTATATTTTCCACTATTTCTTTTTGTGTGGTGAATTTACTTCCCTGGATTGTACTATTGGTATAACATATGTTAATTTATGAGTAATTACATCTTCATTTTATGATCATTCTTTCATGTGGTGTATGTTTTGTATGTTACCAAATCGGAAAGGGAACCTTTCACCCTCCTCTTTTTAAAAGACTTATTTTTATTATGTCTTTTAATTTACATCTTATAATGTTGGGATATGTTCTTCTATATTATTATTAATTTATATTTTAGGTTCAACTGATTAGATACCCTTTTTATCTCATCATCTCATTTTCTGAATTTTAATGAGACACCGTTAGGCTGTCGAATATTTTACAAGGGAACTCCTTAACCCAATTTCAATTCTCTGGCTTCAACATGTACTTATTTAATATGTCATCCTATGAATATTTGTGAATGACCTCTGATTGTTTTAAACATAATATCCACTTATATTGGGTTTATTTATATTTTTCACACATAATAATTTGATTGATTTATCCTTAATTTAAGGATACCATCTTTATAAGGGATTTCATATCAACTTACATTTACATTGAGACTTCATTGTTGTTGTGCACCAATTAAATCTTAAAATGTTTATATACTGTACTTTGAAATATTATATCATGAATCCCTTTTTTCTCATGATATTATAAATTTATGTTTAAATGTTATTCGTCAACTATTTTTATTCAAGTGTCTCTCTTTTTGTTGAAAAAACTCTTTAACTAAAATATCATTTTAAATGTTTTAAAGATTTATTCTTATAAATATTTCTTATTAATGTTCATGTTTTCAAAATGGGGTTTAGGATTTATTTATATGGAAATTAATGTTTGCAAATGATAACTCATTTAAAAGCTTCAAAGTGGTATGGGACACTTTAATTCAAAAATATTTTTTTAAAATGTTAAAAAATGATTTGATAAAACATTACTTATTTCAATATATTGATTTGATATGTTGAAATGTGGAACTATTATCATTCCTTTATACATGTGTTATATGTTATGATTATGTTATAGTAATTGGGCATTGTTTTTGTATCTGTGTGGTTCCGTGATAATCTTAGGGCAGGTGAGCCCGAGATAGCTCTCCAATGCATTGGGTAACGTGATGAAGGAAAACGTGATGTTTCTCCTAAGAGATTTATTGAATATATTGTGATGGGTATTCCATGTGTAACTCCCTATGTAGCTGTGATAGTTACAATTTATGTTTGATATGAATTCCATAAGTAACCTTTATGATTTATGATTTTTTTGTTTTATACATAAATCTTATGATTTTATAAGGTATGTTATGATTTAAAAGTATGGTTTCATTGATTTGTATATTTTGATGTGCTAATGTTTTCCTTCCTTATTTTATAACCCTTACTGAAATTTTTATGCTCACCCTATGTTTTTGAAATGTCATCCACATGACTTAAAGATGAATTATGTCAAAGATGGGATCAGGGAATAGTCATTCTGTCTAAAACATGTAACTAGACATGTTTATCTTTAAGTGTTTTTATTTTATAAAAAAATGGATACTGAGTAGTAGTGTCTACATGTAATATTCAATTTGTAATGTAATTGTTATGACTAATTCCATAAAACTATAAACCTTAAAATATCCTCAATGTGAATTATTCATTTAATTCAAAATTATGTAATGTTAGAAGGTGGTTCTTTATAGAATATGTATGTTATTGGTAGGAGGCCTTGACAAAATGTTGTGATTTTTTATCATTATGCATTTCCTCAATATTTGATCAATATTTAACCAACCATGGGATTATTCAAATAGTATAATATCCCTTGGTTAAGAATCGTTTACTAATTAAAATGATAAATAATTTATATGGCATAAAAAATTATTACATGGTATGTTTGTTTATGGAAAGTGTAGCATTTTTTATTAGAACATTGATACAAAAGATGATATTATATATTTCATTTAATGAGTTAAATTTTAATTGTTATGTGAATAATGATATTTTTATATATGCAATTCTAACGAAGTGTTATTTCATGTGCTCACTTATACCTACATCCTGGCATGTCACCTTCAAATTAATTTGATCAATTTTCTGGCCTATATATAGCATTCCATGTATTTTTTTACATGAATGTGTACTCTGATATGTGTTTTATTTGTAGCTTTTAAAGAAATAAATAAATTCATGTGTATGATATTTCCCTAGAAGTGTTTTCAAGTAACCATTTAAAAATGTTGATGGCGTGCTTCAAGAAATGATTTTTTTTCCTTTTATGAAAATGATTTGTTATTATTTAAAGGGATGTTTTAAAAAGTCATTTCAATAAAATAAATTTAACACCTTACTAGGAATTATTGTGCTCAGACTACATTTTTAATTTGTTTTTACGGGAATATTATATTTGTCAACATTGAGTTGTTCTATGTGGTGGCGACTTTATGATGATTATCTCAATCAGTTTCGATGAAATGCATCATGTGTACCAGGTTTTACAAAACCAAGACTAGAAGGATTACCTGTGAAGGAATGTGATGTGTAATTTTATCATCATGTTTTCATAAAATATTGCACACCTTGTTTCAGCAACCAACTTCATTCTTCGAGGGTTTTTCCTCATAGTTGGTATCATAGGAACGATTCAGATAGTTCTAGAAAATTATAATAGAACAAAAACATTACTATTTTTCGATGAGAATAAATGTGTTCTTAAAATTTTAATATGCAAGTTAAAGGTTCACCAACTAACCTCTTATCTGTCCATACATAATTACTAGATAACATAATTGAGAGGTCCTGCTCAGAAACATAGAAGCCTTTTGTGAACCTACTTCTATCCTGTAAACACCTATACTGGGTTTCAAACAAGACAAATATCCATTGACAACACCTAAGACATATTCATGTCTACAATCTTATGTCACAAAGAAAACATGCATTTTATTAACAAAAAAGATGTACTATAAGGCCACATCCAATGTTTCATATTATATGAAGCATATCTGTCCCTAGAGATGTTTTGAGAAACTGTATAGGTGGGTGACCCCCTTACAACCTATCTGTTCCTGGTTTTGAGTTTTAGTAGGATTGGGAAAATTTATAATATTTGGTTTTTAGAAAAAACATGTTTTCCAACGTGTCTTTCAGAACCAAGTTCATTTTTATATCTCCAAACTATAAACCTCATGTTCCACCCTCTCAAGGACCAACTATAACTTGCAAGCGTTTCACTCTAGTTGTATAATGTGTATCTTGGAAAATGAAATTTAAGAGTTTATAAATGTTTTGGTGTATCAACCTAACCAGAAGAACATAATATTAATGTCTCTAATGGTGGAGGACCTAGTGAAGGTATAAATAAAATATTTGTTTCATAATTTTTTAACAAATAATTACTAAAAAAATGATTTGTAAGTACATCAGAGGTGATGTATGTGGGTTGTACTTGTAATCAAAAGAATACTATGGAATTTTGATGACTTTATTTTTTTGATGGGGGAATATGTGATTCCCCAAACAAATTTATTTTTGAAATAATAATATTTTCTTAATTATTAGTATTATTATTATTATTTCTTAATAATCATGTTATATATAATAAAAATACATGAAGAATAAAAATATTATTCTATAGTAATGTTGAAATCCTACATTGCAATAATGAAAAAGACACTCACTAACCTAGAATACAAACTACAATAACTATCAAAATCACTGGGATAACACCAAATACAACAAATAGACCAAGAAAATAGTGAATTTTCTTTGGGTCTGTCATAATGAAAAACATTTTCGAATGAACAGTGGAACCTTAACTATGAATCATAAGGATATAGAGCACCATATTCACTGAATTACTTTTTGATATATGAAACACCCTAAATATGTATTTTTAAGGCCTTGATTTTAAAAATGACTATTTCTTGTCATTGATGAATTTAGATGATTGTTATTTTTTCAAACGGCCATGAAATTTAATAAACGATCGGTATTTGAAGTATTTTGATTATTTCAAGTATATATGTTTTACATATATTCTTAGTATTTAAAGTATCCTAAATATTTTATATACCTTATGAAATTTAAGCATATTTTGGAATGTTTGAAAATAATATTTTTGTTAATCTATGTATTATTTTATATAAATGCAATGTTATGAATGAATACTTTCATATTTATTAAAAGTATACACTTATATTGATTTTAATAGATATGTAGTGCAATCCATTAAACAATAAAATATTATATTTTTTTGAAATGTATGAAAATTTATTAAATATTTTAATGTTATATCATTTGTTAAATAATGAATTTCTTTTTAATTTTTAAACCATGAGGTTTCTTTTGAAAATATACATAATCTTATGAAAGTAATGACATAGTTTTTAGTTGAGGGTTGACGTTGAAATTTAATGTTTTCAAACAAAAAATAAATATAGTCATATTAAAATAATGGAATTTGGGATACTAAATAATATATATATATATATATTGATTAATATATAATTTTTGTTGTTTTATAATATGTTTTTTGAGGTTTTACAAAAAAAATGGACCGTGGCTGGACAATCCAAGCCAAGCCATGAGGCATCATGCACCACGTAGAGTGGGTCGTCCAATCATAGACTCTCTATCCATCCAACATAGTCTGGATATGTGGGGCACTAGTGCATGCATACGGGGGGGCATGGAGGAACCAAGGAAGTTACACTATGTGGGGTATCACAACTTCATTCTATGTGTGAAGAGCGTTCCTACAAGAGAACAATAATAGAGTGGTACTAAGGAGGGTGGTGGGATTTCATTTCCTTTTCATTGAGGTGTTGAGTTATTTTAGGCGGTCTAAAATCTCTCCAATTTTGGATGTGGGGTGAGGTTTTATATAGGTATCTAATCCTAGCCATTGAATTGAGTCAAAAATGATCCCAAATTCTCATCCTTTTTTGACCTCGTAGCTTCCCTCACATCCTTATGTTCAATGTTGTAGTTGATCTCGACCATCCTTAAATTTTTAAAACTGTATAAACCAACTCACCCATCTGATCGATCTCGGTCTATCATGGTCATCCTTATTTTCCAAATCATTTTTATTTCTTCTTCATCTTTCTCACGTCACACTAGTAGTTTTTGCTCTCTCCACATTTCTCCCTCTAGACACGTGTCCTAATATCCCTCCTCAAGGCCAGTTGTCTACCTTTCTTCATTCCTCAGGTCTTCAAGGGTGCTTATTTAAATATAAACCTTAATCTTTTCCATGCATTTTTTCTATAATATGTATATTTATATTTTTAGACCACATATCACTTTATTATTTTATTTAGTCACAGTTTTTTTATAATGACTGAATAGTTAGATTCTGATTTCATTAGGTTATGTTTTTTTAATTCCATGTTTAACTTTGGTATATAAAAAATATATACATATAATCTTTATACAACCCTATATATAAACCATCTTTTGCACCATAATCCCATGTGTTTTCCTTATCCCAATCGTCTCTCCATCCTTTTTTGTGCTCTATCCATATTTTGAAGTCAAGTGGGGGTTCTTATTTAGTTTTTTATTTTATTATTTTAAGAAATATATACATCTATGTGTAGATATTTTTATATATATATTATACATATTCTATTTTTATGATTCTTGGATGAAAGAAATTTGTTTTGTAATGATGGTTATAATGAATATAATACAATTAATGGTTTACTACGATTTATGTTTAATTATACCATATATATACACTAATATTTCTATATATGTTCATTTATATAAGAAACATATTTTGTTTATATGGTTTTTTAATGCTGAATATTTGTTTTTAAATAATGTTCTTATATACAAGTTCATCCTATAAATAGTCTATTTTGATTTCCTTAATTGAACCATATAAAAAATATGTTTATTTATGTTTATATGTATATATACATATTGATTTTAGTTATAATATGAATTAGGTTTTCATAAAACATATTTTGGTGTTTAAATTATTTTTTGAAGTGTATAATATGTATAAGGATTTACCAACCCTGTTTTGGTTGTACACATCCCATGTATACACATTGTGTATATATGGTTTTAGATAATTTTCAAACCCACATGTATATATATATGAATCGAAATTACATGTATACATTTCATTTATTATTTAAGTTGTTTTTATGGTATAAACCTTGTGATGATCTTCTAAAATACACATGATTAAATTTTATACAGGAAAACAAAAACAAACCCATGTTTTGTTATTGTGGGACTAAATAAACTAAATGAAGTCATCACCTTGATAATTAAATTAACATTACATACATATTAATTTTTAATTTTAGGTTGACTATTTGGATGAATCTTTTGTTTAATACATATGCATATACATGCACATACACCATTAGAAATGTGAAAATGATAAACATTAACAAGTGATATGTTTTAATTCATTTTTAATATACCAAAATAAATAATATTACTTTATTATTAACCTTTTTGAAAATTCTATTTATCAGTTTATGGTGAACATGATTGTTATTAATGCACAATGATCATTTCCATGAAACAATTGTTTGGAATTAACGTGTTATTATTTCATGTGAGAAACCGAAACAAACTATTTTTTTGTGAACTAGTTTTTATCCCTTGTACAAATGTATGTTTATGTGTCCAAGCAGTACTTAGTTTAATTTATATATTTAATGCATGATTCTTTTATGAATATGGATAGAATTTAAAAAAATTTAATTTATCTCTTCTAATATCTTATGTGTTTATAAATGTTTTATTCGATGCGGTATGGGACACATAGAATAAAAGAAATGAATTATTTATTAAATTTTTAAAGGTGTACTTCAAATAAAAACATAATATAATAAATCAATGTGGTATATGATACATTTTTTTAAAAGAATTTAGACATATTAAGAATTCATTAGACTCATTATGTGATTGGTAGGCCTACTATATCCTCTCAATGAATCGGCATGTCTCATGTGAAAAACCATGTCATGGAACGAGACCTTTCCAAAATTATTATGTATGGTCTTGGCACGAGGCCTCAATAGAATGTTATTATTTTTAATAATTATGCATTTCCTCAGTATGTGATCAATATTTAAATAACTAAGGAATTAATCGACTAGATTAATATCACATGGTCAAGAATATTTTACTAAGGATAATGGTAATAAATGAATATTGAATAACTAAGTATTTACTTTTAAAGTTTTTATAATGAATGTGTAGAATTTAATATAATAACCTTGATACATAAGTTGATATTACATCTTTCATTTTGTGAATTCTATTTTATGTAATTTGTTAATCATGAGGTTATTATATATTTAATTCTAAACAAGTTTAATTTAATTTTTTAACTTGTACCATTATCCTTGAATGTCACCCTTAAATTATTTTGATCAAATTTCTACATTATGTACAATAATCCATATTGTTTAATAAGTTTGTGTACACTGATATGTGTTTTATCAATTTAATATAATCAAATAGTTAAATTATTTTGTAAGATATTTCACATAAAAAATTTATGTAACCATTCAAAAATGATGATGACGTGCTTCATAAGATGTTTTTTATTTCTAAGAAAACATTTTTAAATTATTTAAGTTGTTTTTTTAAAATGTAGTTTCATTAATTTTTTATTAAAATCCCTTACATGACATTGTGGTTCTTACCCAATGTTTTTAATATTTTTTTACAAGGTTAGTATATTTGTCAAATTTGAGTTGTTCTATGTGGTGGTTTCTTTGGGAAGCATATTTTGTTCAATTTTGAATAAATGCATCAGGTGTATATGGTATTATTGAACCAAGACTGAAAATATTCCATATGAAGGAATGTGATGTGTAATTTTATTATCATATTTTTATAAAAAAAATCACAGCATTATTCAAGCACCGACTCTGGGATTCTAGGGTCGGGTCCACATGGATTGTATTAGAGGAATGGTTTAGAAAATTTTGTAAAATTAGAACAGAAAAAAACAAATTACAATGTTTCATAGAGTAGAATATTTTTTGTATGTTTTTTAGTTAAAACATGATGGTTCACCAAGAAACCACTTTTCATTCACCACTGAATTACTAGAGAACATATTTTTCAGGTTTTTTTCAGAAACATACCAGCCTTTTATGAACCTACGTCTAACTTATAAAAACCTCTACGAGGTGTCAAAAAACCCAAATATACTTTGACTACACCTTGGATCGAGTCAAGATTATTATCTTATGTCACAATCACTACATGTATAAATGAACATAAAGGGAGGCATTATGAGTTCCTCTTCCTATAGTTCACCATATCTGAGGCTTATCTGGACCTAGAGAAGATTAGAGAAGCTGTATAGTTTGGTGACCCCCATACAACCTATCTTCTCTATGACATGAGTTTCAGTAGGTATGCTAGGAAACATAATATCTGGTTTATAAAAATACAAGTTTTCCTACTGGTCTATCAGAACCAAGTTGATTTAGATATCTATAAAATCTACAAATATCATACCACTCTCCCGAGGACCTACTTATTCTCACATCAGTTTGATTCTTCCTATGCATGGTGAATATGGGAATATGAAATTAAAGAGTTTAATAATTTTTTGGGGATTATCATAACTTGAAGAACATAGCAAGAATGGCTCCGATTGTGGTTTACCTGGTGATGGTATAAATAAAATAATGTTTTACTTAATTTTTTTACTAATATTGATTTAAAATGTTTTTATAGACCTCAGGGTTGATGTCTCTAGGATGGTGATGGGAAGATTAAGAGTACGATGGAATTACGAGGACACAATTCTTTTGATGGGGCGACAATGTGACTCCCTGATCATATTTAATTCTATAATAATATTTTTTTTTAAAAATTATTAGTATTATTACTATTTTTGATTTTATAATGCTACCATCTAAAATAAAATACTTGCAGAATAAAAATAACGAAATGTATTATTCAATTTAAGTGTTGAAACCTTACATATATATAAATAAAAAAGACCCTCCATAACAAATAATTCCTACTAGGGAACCTGTCAGAATAATTGGAAGACCACCAAATACAAAAAATAGACCAAGAAAATAGTGAATGTCCTTTAGGTCTATCATAATGTAAAACATTATGGAAAGAACAATGGAAATCATAGTAAGAATCATGGGGACATAGATAGTTATGTCCACCTAATTGTTTTTTAATGTTTGGAACACCCTAAACAAGTATTTATAAGTTCGTGAAGTTAAATATGGCCATTTATGGCCATTGAGGACTTTAGATGATCATTAGGTTTGGTAACGATAATAAAATTTTCTAACCGTTATGTATTTTAAGTAAATTAATTATTTTATGTATATAATAATTTTCAATATTCATGGTATTTAATGTTGTCAATTATTTTATGTACCATAATAAAATTAATGGGGTTTTCAGAAATTTTTAATGAGAGATTTTAGTTAATCCATTTATGATTTTAATTAAATGTAATGTTTTGATTGAATACTTTCCAATTTATTAAATGTTTATACTTATTTTGATTTTAATAGAAATGAAATGTAATAAATAATTTTAAAAAGGAACATATATGTTTCAAATGTTTGAAAATGAATTAAATATTTAATTTTATATCTTTGGTTAAATAGTGATATAGTTTTTATTTGAAAACCATGTTTTTTCTTTTTAAAATACACACAATAAAATGAAATTAATGAAATGTTTTTTAATTCAGGTGAGTCATTGAAATTTAATGTTTTGAAACTAAAATTTAAAAAAAAAACATATTAAAATAATGTTATTTTTGAAAGGCATAATATATATATATATATATTGATTAATATATTATTTCTATTTTTTAATATATTTTGTTTTCTATTGAGTTTCTACATAAAAATGGGCCTTGGATGGCCAATCCAATCCAACCAGGGAAGGTAGCACACACCATTAAGAGTGGGGCATCCAAGCCGTTACACCCTCGCCAGCCAGCATAGGCCAACTGTGTGGGGGAACTAGTGGATTCCCACATGGGAGAAAGGAGGAACCAAGGATGTTCGACAGTGCATGGTGGCACAACAACATTGTGTGGGTGCAGAACATGCCCACAAGTTAACGGGTATGAGGCAGTACTAGGGAGTGGGAAGGGAGTTCTTTTCCCTGTCATTGATGTGTCATGGTATTAAATCCAGTCCAAAATCACTCCCCATTTCTATGTAGAACATGCGTTTTTTATAGCTATCTAATCTAAGATAGTGAATCGAGCTGTGGATGATCTCATCCGCTCAGACATTTTAAAACACCCAGATTCCCCTGCAACTGTCTGATCGATTACATGGTTGATCATAACCGGCCTTCTATTTTTAAAACCATGGAAACCATCTCATTCATCTGATCAATCTCGATCGATCGTTTCCATCCTTTCATTTTTACAACTCCTTTTATTTTTATTCTTTTTTCCTCACGCCGCAACAGTAGTAATTGCTCTCTCCACTGTTTCTCTGTCGACACATGAGTCCTCCTATCCCTCTCTACAACCAATTTTCCACCTATATTTTTTCCTAAAGACATCAAGGGATTTTATTTTAATATAACCCCAAACTATTTCCATTAATATTATATATATATATATATATATATATTATTTGACCACTGATCCTTGTACGATTTTCATTAATTGTGGTTTATATTTTTGGTTTGAATAGTTAGATTTAGATTTCATTAGGTTTCATTTTTTATAATTTCATGTTGAACTATGGTATATAAATATTATATATACATGTAAAGATTATACTACCAATTATATATTCTTTATTTTCACTATAACCCTATGGGTTTTCCTTCTCACAAACTTATCTCAAACTTAGTCATGGATCCACCCTTCTTTTGTAGTCATGTAAGGGTTATTATTTAGTATAGTATTTGTATATTTTGTCCCATATATACATATATTTTTAGATACATTTATATATATATATTTTACATATTTTGTTTCTATGATTCTAAAATGAATGACAGTTGTTTTTTAAAGATGTTCTTAATGAATTTAATACATGCATGAGTTTAATTTGTTTTGTGTTCAATTAATCCTCACGTATATACTTATATAGGTATATATTTTCATTACTAAAACAGACCTATTTTTGTGGTTTTTAAATGATGAATATTTTTGTTAAATGATATTCTTAAATTCATGCAAATCATGTAAGGATTCTATTTTTTTAATTAGACCACCTAAAAATATATTTGTATAGAAGTTTATAGGTATATATAAATATAGTTTTTAATTATAATATCAATTAGGTTTTCATAAACCAAATTTTAATGATTAAATTATGTTTTTGAAGTGTACAATATTTATAAAGATTTATCAAACCTTATTTTGGTTGTGGAAATACCATGTATATAATTTTGGTAAATATGATTTTATATAAATTTCAAACATAAAAGAATATATATATTTAATAAACATAATTGATTATACGCATGCCTTGCATTATATAAGAATTTTTGATGGTGTTAACCTGGTGATGAATTTATACAATACACATGATATAATTTTATATTGGAAAAGAGTAAAAAAACAATATTTGTTTAATGTGTGCCTAAAAATTTAAAAGAATTTATCACCTTGTTAAGTCAATTGACTTTACATACATCTTGATTTTTAATTTTAGGTTAAGTAGTTAGATATACTATTTGTATAATTCATATGCATATAATTGCTCATAAACATTTAGTAATGTTTGAATGTTATACATGTTCTGGTGTTATGTTTTAATACATAATGAGTCTAACAATATAAATAATATTAGTTTATTATTAACCTATTTGATAATTCAATTTATTAGTGTATGGTGAATATGAACCTCAAGTATACAAAATGATTATTTTAATGAAATAATTTTTATAAATTTTGGTGTTATTATTTCATGTGACTAACCCAAAAAAATATTATTTTTCGAGAGCTAGGTATTATCACTTGTTGAAATGTATGTTTATGAGTTCATACAGTTATTAGTTTAATGATTAAAATTAATGCATGATTCATTTATGAATATGGATATAATTAAAAAATATAATCCATCTCTTATAATTTGTTTTCTGTTAATGAATTAATTATTTTATTAATATGGGACACATAGAATAAAAAACAAGAATTAGTTATTTAATGTGATATTGGACACTTCAAATAAAAGAAATATATTAATAAATCATAATGTTATGGGACACATTGATTATATGAAATCTAGAAATATTAAGAATTAATTTTACAGATTATTTGATGGGTGAGGCCTATTATAGTCTATCGATTCATCGGTAGGTCTCATTATTCAAACCAGGTAATGTCAGGAGGCCTTAAAAGATAGATTATGTGTGGTCTCATCATGAGGGCTCAATAGAATGTTATGATTCTCTAAAATTATACACTTCCTTAATATGTGATCAATATTTTTCCAACTGTGGTATTATTCGACTATTATAATATCCTTTTGTTACGAATATCATACTAATGATAATGGTAATAAATTCATATGGCATAATAAAGTATGTACATAGAATGTTTTTATATGGAATGTTTAGTATTTATTTTCATAACATTGATACAGAAGTTGATATTACATCGTTCATTACCCAAATTTCATTTTTTTGTGTAAATTGAATCATGATATTGTTACTGGTGAAATTTTAAAATAGTTTAATTTCATGTGAAAACATGTACATACATCCTTTCATGTCACCATTAAAATAGTTTTATAAGTTATATGGATTATTTACAACATTCCAAGAATTTTGATACATGTATGCATACTCTGATATTTGTTTTTTCAATAGCTCTTGAAAAATAAATAAAATATTGTGCATGAAATTTCCCTCGAAATATTTTCAATTAACCTTTGAAAAATGTTGATTATGTGATTCATGGAATGTCGTTTTAATTTTAATAAAATGTTTTGTAAATATTTAATGAGATTTTTTAAAAAAGAATCTCATTAAATAGTTTTGAAAACACCTTACTGTGCATTATTGTGTTCATAATACATTAATATTTTGTTTTTACATGGTTAGGTGATTTGTTAGCATTGAGTTGTTTTATGTGGTGGCTACATTATAAAGCTAATCTTGTTCAGTTTTGAAGAAATCCATTAGTAATATTTTATTCTACAAAAACTACACCGAAAATATTATATGTAAAGTAATGTATGTGTAATTTTATCAAAATGTTTTTATAAAAAAATTTACACACCATGTGTAATGTCTTGTGTTTTGTAACCTTGTTAAAATACGAAGGTTTTCAAACTTTTTTAGTTTTATCAACGGGTTGGTTTTTTAATAATGCTCCAAAAAAATATCCCAACTGTTGCAATACCAAAAGGTCACCATAATTTTCATGGGTGTCCTGATGAGTCATGAGAGCACCAAATCTAGAAAATTCCACTTTAATGGATCTTCATGTTCTGCACACAGTTGTTGTCCACCCTATGCAGTTTACACACTTTAATAATTTATTTATGTTAATTAAATATGATTATATGATGGTCTGTATGAAAAAAAGTTGAAGTATTAATTATAATGATGTTATTATTATTGTATTAGTTTATTTAAATGAATATTAATGATTTTATTAAATAAAGGTTGAATAAAAATTATGATAGTTATTGGGGTTTACTTAATTGAAGAGTTTCAAACCATATTCAAAACCTTATTATTTTTAAATAGAGGTTACAGGTTAGTGTTTTTATCATTAATATCATATTAATGATATTTCAATAATTTGGTGGTTATGGTTTTATTCATTTGAATATAATAAATATAAATTAATTAATGAGAGTTACTTATATTTTAGGTCAGAATAATAATAAAATAATGGAGGTTATTCTACATTACCATGCATAGGAGGCGCAATGCCTCCCCCCCCCCCCGCCCACACCCGAAAACCTGGTCTGTGAGAACCAGTCTTTCTCCCCCACGCGTATCCTACCTTAATGGTTAGAGCTTCCACCCTATGGCACACCACCTACAGCATGACTTACTTCTAGCCAGACCCCCTTCTGTTGTGCACAACACAAAGAGCAGATCCCATGTTGCAGCACGACCCCCTCATTGGTGCACCACCCTATCTCTCAGACTCCTCTTTGCATGCAGAAATTCCCTTCAAGCACTTCACGAATCTTGTCAGTGTCATCAAGGTTAGTCTGTATGAATATATTTTGTTATTTTCATCAGTATTTGGACTCCTCTATACCTTTTTTACTCAACCATAACCCCATGTTTTGGCTTTAAATCTTATTGTTTCATTCATCAGTTTTTAGGTAATGAGAATGTTGACTCGGGACTCATTAGTCAAATATCTGGCACCAACCACCAAAGGAGAAGTGGATGGAATAAAATTACCATGTTGCCATTTATCTATTTATAGTTTATATTCACTGTTATTTTTCACCTTTTAAATTATAGAATGAATTATTTTTCTGATTCTATTGTATAGAGGTATACATACGTAGACCTTGCTGCACAGGTTATTGTCTTCCATTATTTTTTTGGAGAATTTTTTATTTTTTTGTAGCTTGAAAACACATGTAAATATATATATGTGTGGGTATGTTTGTATGTATTTATGTATGTATATAGATATGTATACATATATATAAAGTTGGTGTATGTGTGACTAGGTCCCATTTACAACTAGTTTCTGCCATGTATATTAATGTGATGCATTGTTAAAATGTTGTCACCCCAAGGTAGGGTCCTTTTCCAAGTGCTCAACAATAATAAATTCATTAATAAAGTGAATTCTAGTGGTTTGAAATTTTCATATAACTTCCTGTTAATGATGATATATGATATGTTGATTTACAACCCTTGATGTTATTGAAAGTTGTTTCCAAAGTGAGATAAATGAAGATATGACCATGTGTTCGTTTTTATAAGGTGTTATTAAATTTTTAAAGTGGTATGATTAAATATTTAAATGATTTTAAGGGATATGGATGAGTAATAGGGTAATTAATATAAAAATTAATTATCAAGATGTGGGTTGGGAAATTGTGGAATTTTTTAAATGTTGGGAATATTGAATATGAATAATTTTTTCACATATTTGTTATCAGAATATAAATTGGAGACTTATAATGAATAAAAAGATGATTAATAATTCAATGATAAATGGAGAATGTTTAATCAATTGGTGAAGTGGAAAAATTGATCTGATTAAATTAAATAATTATTGCATTAATTATTTGACATGCATTAATTAAATTGACGAATTGGTTAATGCGATGTGAATTAATTAATTAATTGATGAATTAATTAATTGGAATGAATTAACTAAATTTTTATAGATTAGTTATATGATTTTGGTGATCTAATAATGTGTAAGATAATATTTTTCCTGATTTAATTTTTTTTAGTAATGTTCAAAATTGATTGGGAGACATGGTTATTTTAATTGGTAAATTAATTACCAATAAAGATGATTGAGATGTTAGGATAATTAAATGTTGAATTTGTTATAATGTTGTACATTTGTGATCTAGAATAGTCAATTGGTTCATATTATTTTTTATGTTGAGTTTTTAATGGATAAATTGACAGAAGAATTAAATAACCAGAAATTGATTTTGATAATTAGATATATTACTAATTAGAGGAGATGATTGATTATTTTATGAATTAATTAATGAACCAGATTATTTGAGGTGTTAGACATGTCATACTACACCAATAGTATATGTATGTGAACGAGATCTTGGGGTGTGAGACATGACATTCTATAGATATGATATATCTATTCATATATTTGATATAATTAGTTGTGAGACACGTACTAATGCTCTAAATACTCATAAGGTTCTAGAAATTACATTCTTCACCAAGAATATATATATATATATGATTGATAAAAGGGTTTTGAGACATGGACCGATGCTTCAAATTCTCACGGGGTTCTAGATATGGCATTCTTTACCCATCCTGCATGTAAATTTCTCTTTTGAGGGATATAGAGTGATGATCCAAAAAACCATGGGTGGTGAGACAATGAATGATGCTATAAATACTCACTAGGGTGTTGGACATCACATTCTATTCCCATTAATTGACATTGGACTATAGGTACAATTATTCATACATTATTTGAATTAAATGGTTAATGAATGATGATGTAATGTAATGGTTTATTAATTGAATATGAGAAGGGGTTCAAACTTTTAAATGAATTGAGTGAATCATTGTACACTGGATGGTCCCAGGAGCGAATCACTATTTTTTAAGTGGATGGGATCAAATATAGTGTATGAAAGATTATATTTAATAACTTATGACACATTATCCAAGCCAAATCACATCCTTGGATTCAGTCTTTACTTTGTTTTCATAAATGGTATTTAGAGAAATCTGTTGTGAGTGACTTATAAGTGGGATTTCAGGCTTAAACCATATCTCATTACTTATATAATTTATTGAGGTTTGATTAATTGTTAAATGAAAATTAATGTGTGACTACTTTTGTGTATTCATGATAAATGTATAATGAAAATTCAGAACCTAGAACAAGGCTAATGCTGGTACTTGGTTATATAGTTGCATTGTACTACTTACATTATTCATTCATGCTTTCATACTGTTTAAATTATTTATTGAATGTATGGATTTGGGGTAGATACCGGTGGTCCTAGACTACTGATATTTATATCTCACACCATACTCAGGATGTCATTGCATTGGGGTACCGATGTAGATTCTAGTTGGTTGATAGATTGATCTATTTGCATTTACATTGGAGACAGGAGCATAGGATCAAGTGGAAGCTCAGGATTCTTGGGTAGATCACCCTTGAGACTTTAAGTAATGGTTAATTTATTTCCCTATTGATATATAAATAATTATGTATTATTTATTTCTTTCATAGTTCTTCCATAATAACATGAATGAAATGTATAACATTAGTGTTGGAAAGTTTTTTATACAAGATTTATAAAATTATGTGTTATATTGTTTTTTCGTTATTCACCTTTCTTCCTCCATTTTCTAATGTTTCCACTATTTTTTACTCTAAAAAGAGGGTTTAGTCTCCCCACTAAATATACTTAAACACTCACAGCTAGTCATCAACCTCTGGAATATGAGGATAAGTTCTTTAAGTCATGTGGTGATCGGTCCAACCATCATTTTTTGATGAGATGGGTCGGTAAATGAAAAATTGGTATTGATTGGAGGTTTCATTTCCTTTATCTTATAGTTTTGGAGTTGGTAGATATGAGACTAGGAATGTTTCGGCTTATGGTTAATAGTTATTCCTAACAAATAGAACCCCGCGCATGTGAAATGACCAAGTGGACAAGGTTTGGATTGATGTACTTGTTGATTGCAATTACAATTGAAATTATTTCACCATGATTGGTTAAATTATTTTCTTTTTCTTATTAATTGTGATTATTTTTGTAAATTTACCATGGCCTAATATGGAAAGGAAGTTTCATTACATGCATCATATAAGGCACTTAGAGATTAACATGCCATGCTTGTATTCCATGGAATGTATTTGCATTAGTAAGATGCATTTTAGTATGGATTGTGTGCCTTGAATATATTCAATGTCTCGTACATGATTAGCATGCCTTTTTTGATAGAATTTTTTGATGACATAATTAACATTCTTGGGTGATATTATTACATTCTTAAAATATTTATTATGTTCCATGTTTCTGTGTTATTTTATATTTTATTGATTTCAGAATGTTGATATGTCTTAGCTACTTGTAATGACATGTCATCTTGTTGATAAATGATTGGTTTCATTGGATATATTTATTTGGTTGCAATTATTAAGGCACTGGTTTCTAGTTGTAAGGTGTATGGGTGGGTTATAACTCTAAATAATGGTAACACATGTATTCATAAAATTAAAAAGGATGTTAATGTTAAAATGTTAAATGAAAAATTAGATATCATAAATGGGATCCATGTTCCTGTGGTATGGTGTTTGGGATCCTTATCTACTGGTAGATGGACATCGATGTGAATGAAACATATAACCATAATATTATTTAAAATGGTAATGAAAGTAAAACTTCTCAGTTTTGATTGCAATGAACTGTTATTGTGTTTCTTTGTGAAGAACCTGGATTGAACATATGGGACCTTCAGATGTCTCGGTATTGGTAAAATGACATTAGATGCTAAATTTACTATTTATATTTGGATAAAAATATATGTTAAGTGACTTGTTATGAAAATGTACTTGTCGGTTTGATGAAATTCATTCAAATGAAAAAATATGAAATGAATTAATTAAAATGGAAAAAATCAAAAAAATTATTTTTAATCTCGTAATTTCTGTTTTGTGTGACCATGATAGAGGGTTGAAGTTTATGTTTTGCAAGGGAATATCCGAGGTTAGTTGTATCCTAATAATGTTCTATGCCATTAATGTTAGTTCATCCCACAGCTCTGGAGGTCTTCTTGGGACATTGGTGTTATGGTATGCCGATGTATTTATGTTACATTGATTATGATCAATGGTTGACAAGTGAATCGTGGTTCGAGGAATGTCACATGCATGGGTTATAGTGTTCTAAAATAATATGATGCTGAGAAGGTGATCTTATATGGAGAAGACATGGAAAATCCGAAGGTGAGTATTGTTGCATAAATTTTAGTACACCTGTCAGATGGTGATGCTGATCTTTTTTACAGAGTTGTCTAGCAGTAGTTCGACTGGTCTTTTTATTTAAATTGGATTTCCCTTAGTGCACTCTTCCGAATGAGCTGAGAATGTCCCCTAACATGACCTCATCACAGTGACACTAATATAGTGCTGATATTATACTGTGCTAATGTTATAAATGTTGTTGGTCTTTATTAGGGGTTGTCATCTTGTTTAAACAAGGGTTGTGTGGTTTTTTTGAGCTATGACTTTGTCTATTTTTTGGAACATTAGTTTGTTTTTTAAAATATCCATGTGCTGGATTGTCTTGGTAATGTCACGAGAGGTCATATATGGATTTTTGTGTACATATTCCTGGTGATATAATAATTTAAAATGCGCGTCACCATTTTAAGGTTGAGTGTGGGTTCTGGGAAAGTAATGTCCTTCCAGAAAATCATGTGAAACTAGTTTTTGTTGGTTGATTGACATTCAGCATTTTCCATCAATGAATTCCATGTAATGGCCTTGGATTTATGTTTTGTTTCAGTGTTCTCTATCTTGGGATTTATAGAATTAATTGGTTGGACATATGTTTTTATTTGTAGAGTGTTTAGTGTTTTGAAACCGAACATCTTTTTTTCAAATGAAACATTTCTTTCTTGGTAGGTTATATGCTATTGTTGTAGATTCATATGGATTCTCGGGGATGAAATGTTTTTAATATGGGTAGATTGTAAAGACCAGTGTTTTTTTACCGGGTTAAAATACGAATGTTTTTGAAATTTCTAATGTTTATAGACTGGTTATTTTTTAAACTAAGATTCTGAAAAATATCATGAGCCTTGGAACACCTAAATGTTTTGTTTTTTGGACAGGGTTGTATATCTGAAAATTTTTGTGTGTGTCCAGATGAGTCCTTAGAGAACCAGATCCAAAAAATTATTCTTCAATGGATCTTCAAAGGATGCGCATGGTTGTGGTCTAACCCATGTAGTTTACTGAAATATTAATTTTTTTGGTTAATTATATAAGATTATATGAGTGTGTATGTTTAAATAAAATATGTTTTTAATAATAATAATTATGGATTTATTTTTGTTAATGTGGATATTTATTTAAATGAATGTTAAAATTTTAATTCAATTACTGTTGAATGAAATTAAAGGGGTTTTTTGGGGATTACATAATCATGGAGTTTAAGAATTTGAGGAAGAAAAAATATTTTTTTATTTAGAGGATATGCATTGTTTTTTTATCATTAATATCCTAAAAATTATATTTCAAAAATTTGGGGGTTATGGTTTTATTCTTTTGAATATGTCAAATAGAAATTAATTAATGGGTGTTATTTTTTATTTTGGTCAAATATAACAAATGAAAGGAGGCATTTGTTCTTCACCGAGCAAAGAAGGCGTGACCCCAACCCAATAAACATGGTCGGCGCACACCAGTCTGCCTCCACTGTGTATCTCCTACTTTCATAGCTGGAGCTTCCTCTCTATGGTACACCACCTACAGTGTGAGCTACTCCTAGTTGGACCCCCTACTACAGCACATGACACCCCAAGAAGAACCCCAGTATTAACATGACCCCTTTATTGTCTTGGAACCCCCTCCCTTGACTCCTCTATTCCCATGATGATTCCTCTTGGACTCTTAACGAATCATTTCTGCCTCATCGAGGTGAGTCTGTCTGCGTATATTTGAACATTCACATCATCCAATTTACTCTTCTATCACATTTTTCTTGGCCAAATCTCTTAGGTTTGGGATTATATTAGATTTTTACATTCCTCAGTTTTTTTAGTATGTGAATGTTGACTCAGGACCCATTTTTCTATAATCCTGCAACTGTCGGAATTTTCGAGGCAGATAGAATTGAATTACCTTATCATCATTGCACCAGGTAAGGTTTATTTGTACTGTTTATTTTTTTATGCATGTAAATTAGAGTCAGACATTTTATATGAGTCCATGGTATAGAGGAATAGGTGCATAGACCACGTTGCACTGGTTCTGTCCATCCCTTGTGGTATGGGTGAATTTTTTATTTTACTTGCGTGATACATGATTTTTAAATATATATATATATATATATACATATTTATATAGTTGGTGTGCATGAGACTACATTCCATTTTCAACTAGTTTCTTCCAAGTATATTAAAGTGCATCATAATTAAAATGATGTCACCCCAAGGTAGGCTACTTTTCCAAGTTCTCAACATTAAGAAATGCATCTATTAAATGATTTATAATTGTTTGATCTTTTATTATGACTTCGTGTAAGTGCAGATATATGATAGTTTTATGCATGGCCCTTGATGTTATTGAATGATGATTACAATGTGATATAAAAGAGGAATTGACCATGTGTTGGTTTTAATTAGAAATTGCAGAATTGGTTAAATTGATATGATTAAATAATTTCAAGATTTTAATGGATATTGATGAGTAATAGGGTGATTAATCAAAGACATAATTCTCACGATGTGAATTGGGAAATGGCTGAATTTTTGTAATGTGGGTAATATTGAATATGAATAATTACTTCACTTGTTTTTATCAGAAGATAAGTTAAATATTTTTAATGATTTACATATGGATTAATTACTAAATATTAAATGGATAATTGTTATCAATTGGGGTCTTGGTAAAAGTGATATTATTTAATAAATGAATTATTGAATGAATTAATTATCGTACGTTAATTAATTTGATGAATTTGATAATTTGATGTGATTAAATTAATTAATTGTATAATAAAATAATTGGAATGAATTAACTGAATTATTATGAATTAATTAAATGAAATTTATTATCGGAGAATAAGTAAGATAATATTTTGTGAGAATTAATTTTTTTAGACAATTTTTATATTTTTTAAGAGATGAGGATATTTCAATTGGTAAATTAATTACCAATCTAAATGATTTGAGAGTTAGGATAAATTAATGCAGAGTTAATTATCACATTGTAAATTTGTGATATAGAATATTTGGTTGGTTCATTTAATTATAAATGTTGTGTTTTTAAAGGATAAATTGATTTGGGAATAAAATTTTAGGAAATTCATGCCTTTAATTAGTTATTTAACCAATTAACAGGCTTGATTAATTAATTTATGATTTAATTAATGAAAATAATTTTTTGAGGTGTTAGAAATAGAATAATACATAAATTGTATATGTATGTGATTGAGATATTGGGTTTCTATACAAGACATTCTACACACATGATATATATATATATATATATATATATTTATGATTGATAAAATGGTTGTGAAATAAAGAATAATCCTCCAAATATTCACAGGGTGCTAGAATTGAAATTCTACACCTAGGATATATATATATATATATATATATATATCAATGTGTGTGTGTGTGTGTGTGATTTATAAATAGGTTGTGAGACTAGAAATGATGCTTCAAATACTCACAGGGTTATACACATGGATTTCTACAACCAACATGCACTCAAATTTATCTTTTATGGTAGAAGGACTGCTGCTCCAAATACACCTGGGATCTATGATAAGGATTGATAATCCATGTACTCATGAGGGTGCTAGACCTGATTTTCTACACCCATTAATTATCATTGGATTGAGGGTCCAATTTATCATAAAATATTTGAAATTAATGGTTAATGAAATATGATGAGATGTAATGATTTTTTAATTAGATATGATAAAGGGTTCAAACTTTTTAATGAATTTGGTGAATCACTTTTTAGTGGATGGACCTAGGAGAGAATCATAATTTTTTAGTGGATATGCTTAGACATAGTATATAAAATGTTATATTGGATATCTTCTGACATTTTATTCAAGCCAAACAGCATGGTTAGATTTTGTATTTACATTGATTACTTAGATGTTCTTTAGAGAAATAAGTTGTGAGTGACCAATACGGGGGATGTCGGGCTTAGTCTAGATCTTGAGATTTATATAATTTAATGAGGTTTGAATCATTGATAAAAAATAATTAATGTTTTATGACTGTTGTGTATGCATGAAAATTATATAATGCAGATTTAGACACCATCTTATGGAAAAAAAAGGTTTTGGGGTATATAGTTATGTTGTATTTCATACATTATATGTGCATGATTTCACACTATTTAATTTTTTTATTGAATATCCAGATTTGGGGTAGAAGTCAGTAGTACCGACCTACTAAGATTTATAACTCACATCATGCTAAAGCTTCCATTGCACTGTGGTACCCGAGTATATTCTATTTGGATTCATGAGTGTTCTAATTTCATATATGTAGGATTGATTATCAGAGGACTGAGTTGATGTTCAAGATGTTCACGGAGATCACACTTGGGGATTAGAATCATTGTTTATTTATTTATTTATTGATATGTAAATCATGATGTATTGTTAATCACATACATATTTGTACAATAATAACAAGAATGAATTGTATAACATTGTCATTGGACATTTTGTTTTATATAGGATTTATAAAATCATGTATTTTCCTATTTAATGATTATTCAAACACCTTCCACCATTTATCGATTTTGTCCACTGTTTTTACTCAAATAAGATGGTATTGTCCCCCAATGACATTCATTATACCCTTGCTACTACTAGGAATCCTCTTGAATATAGGTTGATGTGCTTGAAGTCATTTGGTTACTGGTACGACAATGAGTTTATTGGTGAGATGGGTCAGGACGTGATACCAGGTTTCGGGCACCGACTCCGTACTTCTAGGGTCGGGACCCCACATTGAATGGAATGTAATTGCACACATTTTTTTTAATATATTAAAAATTATTCAAATATAATAACTACCATGAGATTATTTTGGATGTCCCACTATAAAATTTATGGATATAATTATACATTTCCATATTTAGGAAAAATGGGTTTTCATGTCAGGTTGTTATAACACCGGTTTAAAAGTGAAATTATTTTAGGTTGTGTTTTAAATAAGTTTTTTATATAAGTTAATAAGAAAATATATAATTAATACAATTTATATGAGGTTTTTCACATAGGTTACATAAAAACACATGATAATTTATTTTTAATGTTGGTTTTCTAAAAAACATCCATTAATTATTCATTATCTCATCGCATCTATTCATTTGATGTATTTCATCAATATAAATTTTTTTTTTCTACATGATTAATATTCTGATTTATTAGTGAAATAAATTTAATTGCAATAAAATAATAGAAAAATATATTACCCTGACACATACAAATTATATAATGATACCTAATGCAATAAGATTATATGTGTACTATTTCAATAAATTATAATAATTGGAGTATATATTATAATTAAAATATTAAAAAAAGACATGGATCATGTTGATTTAGAAGACATATCTATATATAAGCTTCATGATATATTTTTCATAAGTTTTATAGTCCTTTCATGAAAATAAGAATCTTTCATTCGAATTTCTTACACATTTAACAATAAATTTGAATATATTGAAAATATATCTTGTATAGAATATGTTTTATTTTAATTCATAATATCTTTTATTTTTTTCTATATATTATGTCATTTTATTTAAAATATTATTATAAAAATATATTGATATGTTATATTTATAATGTTAATAAACTATTATAGTAATAATGAATATGATATACACATTCTTGAATGCTAAATTGTCGAAGAAGCTCAAATGAAAGTAGTAAAAAATGTTAGATATATTGTTTAACTATAATTATCTCAATGTAAGAAATATTAGTTTAACTAACATATTTAAAACATCCAGAACAGTGACCCTATGATTCTATATATCTATTTATTGATGATGAATTATATAAAAAGTAAAATATATCATCTGATAAGAAACAATATTTTGTTGGGTATCATCAATAAATAACAAAAAATAAATGGGATGATTAAGAGGAAGTTGGGCTTGAGTTATATAATTTTGATTAGATAGAGGAGTGGGATCAGTATGCGGAGGTGTAGGAGTGGGATAAGTAACATTATACTATTATTTATTGTCTGAAAACATCCACTTTCTAGAATATATTTTCATTCCATCCATAATCTCATTACTATAATGAATTGTATCATCCATATCATTTACTTTTCTTCTATAAAAATCATCCATTTCAGATGCATCAGAATGTGGGAACACTTTTTTGCTTATACACGTATTACGTATCCACATAAAAAACATGGATGTTCATGATTTCCCAATTTAGTAGCTAAAATAATTTTACTAACCATATATATCAATGTCCTAGGTGTTCTTTACTCTTTTTGGGATTACTATATAAAATATTTGAAAAAACTAGTAATAGATCCAAATTTATAATGAATTTATTTGTCTCAAATAGATAAATAAGGTAAAATTCTTATGATTATATCAGTTATATCTAATGACTCTCTTATATGATACTATCTCTTTTTTCTAATCGGGGAACTCATAAATTTTTCATTTCTAATAGATGGAGGGTAAACAATATTAGTTCATGATGAATCATCTTTTAGATTTTTAAAATTTTCAGTTTTCATTTATTCTTCTAATTATGTATACCCTCCCTGAGATAATATATGAGTTTCAATGTTTCTATATTAGATATTCTGATGATATATTATCATGTTTAATAAATTAATAATAATTGAATCATTATTATGATGCTTCTTATATTAAAACATTGAATTGAAAAAAAAAATTATTTACCAAAAAAATAATCTTCGTATCTAATATCCAAAAATTTATTCCATATATCTATATATTGTAATGGATATATATCATATGGATTTTTAAATTGTAATATTCTCACAAATAAAATTTTATTTGGGATTTTGTATAAAATTACCTTATCTCTTTGAAACATGTACTAGATATCTCCTCCGAACTCCTATAGAATCTGGTATGTCATATTTCATCAAATAATAATGGGAAAAAATTTATTAGTATTAAAATTTTTGCTTAATGTAAAATAAAAAAACAAGGATACTATGAATTTTTCCATAAATGAGATATTTTCATTTTTTTCAAAACTTCTCTAATAATATATCAAAATACTAACTATTCATTTATCCTCTAGTACAATAAAATACTAGAATAATTTTGAATTGTGACCTCTAGATATTTCATTATCATTAAAGATAGCAGGTATTCTCTAGTCCTAGATATGAGCAATGTGTAATTTTGGTAAACATTTGGTTCCATTTTTACCAACCCTCAAACTCATTTTTCCAATTATGAATTAATTGTCTCATTTTAAGAAGAATGAGTAGGCTCATCAATAAGAATTTGTGTACGGACCTCCCTATAAGTATGTGTATTTTCCTCCCATAATAAATGTTGTAGAACTGATGACTGCTCATCCATTATCATAGAAATCAATGAAGCAAAAAAATTGTACAAAAATATACAAATTCAACTATTATAATAAATGTATATTAAATCGAAAAAATCATAAAAAAGTCATCTAACTAAACACATTTTTTCACACTTTTTATAGTTAACTGAAGTAATGACAATATTAGTTACATATGAAAGAAATAAATGAAAGAGAAAATGTAAAAAAATTTTGCCTTAATAAAAAACAATTAGTACACAAATAAAAAAGGATAACTATTACATATATATGTAAAATATGAAAAATATTCTAACACAATATATACTAAGCTAAAAACCTTTTTATTCATATTGGTTTAACTATGCAATTAAAATATTAACTAAACATTAATGTGAGATAAGATGAAATAAATGAAAAAAGAATACAAAAATGTTTTTGAAATAGTAAAAATGATCCAAAATAATACTTCAATCTTTATACTAACAATAATATTTTATTAATATACACTTTTATAAAATTTAATTTTTTATATATTATATAAAAAGATCATTTTCAAAAATATCATCAAATGGATAATTTATTTATGTGTAGAAATCGTAAAAAAACAAATATATGAAAACAATTTTACTTATCACTTATAATATGATTTTTGTTAATAAAAATAAATCTCATATATCTATCATATTATAAAATTAAAAAATTTAAACAAGAAATGAATATATATTACTTGTAACATTAGGAAATGTATATTGGATTATTTTCCCACATTCCTTCATCGAGATCATTACATTATGAATTAACCGTGTTAACAATGTGGTCATAAATATTATATGTTAATCATTACTTGGACGTTGGGATATCATTTAAATCAATACATTGATCAACTATTTAATCTTTGAAATACTATTTCCCCCTCTAAAATTATAGACCCCTATATATTACATTTTTCAAGAACACATAATTTATTTAACATATGTTCCCATGATAAAAATAGTAGCTGTGTATTCCAATATATTTAGATTAAAAATTTCAGTAAAAAATTCAACATGTTTGAATTTTTTGTTTCTGACAACAAATTTTTAGTTAAAAACTAGAACAAGAAATTCAATGTAATCAGACACTATTATTTCTACATTGAATCCATAATATGAACATAATGGTTTTGTATTTGGAACATGAAAAATATAGTTCTTCTCAAAAGAACAATATAACAATATTCTAAACTTCACTTCTGTATTTGGTATCATTTATATTAGATATATATCAGTTTATTTCAAACCTAGTCCATGGTGTCTAATTTGATCATGGTTCAAATTCTAACCATCTCAATGTTTCAGATTCATCAAATCTACCAGTCATTGTTTTATTAGACAAGTGAAAAAACATTCTTTATACTCATTCAAAATCAAAATATCTCTCTTCATTGGATTCTATTTCAAAACACATTAATATAAAATGTTATATTTGTTTGAAACCAAATATGTTATCTATTTTATACAAATTTACCATCATTATTGGTTCACCTAACAATGGAATTACTTTGCAACCATGGATCCCCATTCCCCAATAATTTAATTTTTCAATGAGATATGTTGTCAAACCAATGTTCTCCAGTAAGAAAAGTAGTTTTCAGAATAATTTTCAACCTCCACATAAATATATTTACCAAAAATACAGGCATTGGGAAGATATAGATTCATAATATACCCATTCAATGTCATCATATAACCTTTAAGAGTATATATAAAACATAGATATAAAGGTTCCAAAAGAATTATTCTTCACCCATAATAAACTATTATATTCACAATGATATCAAAAAAATAAAGGAATATGAATTTCAAATTAACAAAATAGAAATCTCTTCCATCACCACAATTTAAATGGATTTTTTATCAACCACCTTACTATAAATTTATTTGAAAATTTTTAAAACATTTATTATATTAATTATGAAATGAGTAGAAAATTTTTCATGAAATTAAATCTGTAGAATGTTTTTCATCATGATGTGACAATCATGATATTTCAATTCTATAACCATCTAAAATTCTATTGGCTCAAAAAAATTACTTTGAATAAAAAACCTTTAGATATTTTATAAAATGGTGATAATTAAAAATGATAATTTTATCTTCTTGTAAAATGTATGAAAATCTAGATCCATGTATGCTCACCTTTCATCAACTTTGTTTGGTATCTTTAAAAAAATTATTATTGAGAGTAAGTCAAATTTTTCATTGAACCCATCTATATACATTCAATTAATGTCTAAAATTTTAAAAATAAATCTCTCATAGAAATTATTTTTCATCTGCATGAAATCAATGTCATGATTGACCTTGTGATGTCTTAAATATGGTAGATCATATTATATGAACCATTATTTGAAATATTTCTATAATTAATATTTTTTATTGATTATCAATTTTATATCATTATTTTCAACGTCTAAAAATAATGAATAATGGAAAAAGGAATTGAATTAATATTAAATCATTATTATACATTGATTTTTTATTTTAGTCATCGATAATTGTGATACAGAAACATATACCCATTATGACCCATCCATAACAATTTTCTACAATGTACAAGTTGACAATATGATTTCAATTGTTCACAAGTTTTACAAAAAATAATCCCTTTATCACAGTATCTAGAATCATTCCTATATGTTGGGAAGTAATTAATAGTTAATATAATTTATCATTTAGTTTAAAATGTTTTATTTTATATGAATCATACACCATATTATATTCCTCCCATAAAATATTCAAATAAACATTTAATAGTCCGAAAAACATAAATATATTTTTAACCTGTTTTGTTCTAGTGATCATTACAATGAACATGAATAATTTTTTCATTATAAAAAAATTTAGGGATAAGTTTTTAATTACCAAAAAATAGTCCATGAACTATGTTTCATACTAAGACATTGATATCGATTCATTCCATCGATCAATAGTCTAATTCTGATAAGGTTATCTTCTTATGTTGATATAGAAATATGTTGATCAATTTTCTTCTACCGTCGACAATCTTGTGGATTATATTATTTTCCACCCCATATATAATCATCTAAAAGTAATCATGATTTTTTAAAATACTTTTAATTTCCAAATAATTATTTCAAATGGATAATTTTAAGAATATACTCAAATGCATTGCTACGAGTCTGTGAAATTTCAAAATCATTATGAGATTTTTCTTTAAACTAATTTAGTGATGTCCATATTAGGAAACTCAAAAGACATTAATTTTCATTCTTTTATACAATATTTTCATTTTGGGAGGATTTATTTGTTATACCTCAAAACCATATTGTGTAATATTTTCTTCTCTTAATAATGATAAAATGTAATATTTTTGTATTTTTGACATATGAATTCAAATATATAATGAAAATTTTTCATAATCATTCCACCTCTTCTATTTTACACCTTCATGTTAATCAATATTAACACTATCCAAAAAAATATAAATGAAATACAACCGAGATACAATGGTTTTTCAGAATCACCATGTATATTATCAATTCTCGGTTATTTCTCACTTTTCTCTAATTAAATATCATGAATCATTTATTCAATTTTATTAAATAATAATCTTTCAATTCATCATCATCATTATATCTAAAACACTTATGAATTTCAACATGAAAAATCCAGGGGATTTAATTCAAAATATATTCATAACAAAATAAAATATCATTGAACTCTTTATATTATAAATTATTTATATATAAATATATCCATCATGAATAGAAAAAATGTCATCGATTAGAACATTTAATTTAGAAACACCTTTCTTATATTCATCATTTCTTCAATGTGAATTAATATATATTTTATGCATTAATTTCTAAAAAAAATATCATCAATTTAAATTGAGTTCATATATTTTCAAATTAAATATCATGTTTACATTTTTGATTAACCAAAAATTAAAACAAAAATTAAATAAAATTAAATGAAACATTTTCAATAAAAAATATAATGTTGAATATAATAAATGATCATTCATGCATAAAAATAATAAACAACAAAATTAAAAAAATTATTTATCAATTAAAAAACAACAATTATATGAAAATAACTAGAAATTAAAATGAAAATTTTGAAAATATATTAATATCAATGGAAAATTGGTATAATAAATACAAATGAAAATTACTTCGAAGGTTAAAAAAATATACAGAACCGGTCAATTTATATATGGAATCTGTTGATTGAGAAGGAAACACTAATGTGAAGAACTCGTGAGAAGAATCTAATGATAGCTCAAGATGGATGGTTGTGGTCAATACCTACTAAAATAAAAAGTGACATAAATAGAATATTATAACTATAAATATATAATAATTTACATTAGATGCATGAAAATTGGAAAAAAATAAACAAAAAATAATAATTTGAAATCGTAACAGAGATTACTGATAAGGTGATAGCAATAAAAAACATTTTATGCGGTGACTGATGATGGGTGATTGTGGATGATGTGCTTTGGTGGATTCATACACAATGATAAATAAATATAAATATAAAAGTAAACTGAAAATAAAAATGAAAATATCTTTCATAAAAAAATAAAATCATTAAACAAAATCCATAAATAGAAATAATAAACAAAACAAACCAGATGTTGAAATGAATGATAACAATATGAATGCAGAGGCCAACGTCAAGTGATAGTGAATAATCTGTATTGGGGAATAAAAAATGAAATATATTCAGGGCCCCAATTTAATGAATGAAAATAATTGATACCAGAGATAAAATAGTGATGAAATAGGAGGCCCCGTATATAAAATTTGAAGATGTATTGTTCTCTATGTGAGGTTTATCCAATTTATATCACATGATAATATAAAAAATGAGATATCTCTGCCCATGATAAAATTATAAAGGTTACCCATATCACTATTTGATAACACATTATTATAGGAATGTTTTTTTATTATTATTTATAAACATATATAAAAAATACTGTCATTCATTTTTAACATTAGTTATTCCAAAATCGATGTGAAAAATAACTCATTTCAAATAAATATTTCAAAAAACAACCTGGAAAATTTGGTAATTTTTTTTCATGTCATTTTTTCTATAATTAATGTGGAAATATAAAGATTCCATAAGTTATTGAAGATGCACATTGAAAAATATATATGTTTTATTTTCTATATAGGATATAAATAACAAATGTGATAAATATTTTCAATAAAAATAAATATTGTTCTACCTCCACTATAGTAAAGAAAAATGTTGATCTATCCCATCCATTAATAATTGATAAAAATTAACCTATTGACACGTAAAAAATTTCAGTATAATGTCATCAAAAACATTTATTCATTACATCCCACAAGTAATAATTCAAATGTTATCTAAACAGCCTAGTACATTAAGGATGAACGAAAAATCGGTAACTAATTGATTCAATAAACAGTTTACTCTAGAGCTAGGATTCATAGGGTACATATAATATCTTTTTAGATATCATATAAAAATCATTATCAATGTTACATTTTCGAAAATTTCCCTTCTAAACCAATTTTGCATTTTTTTGTACCTCTTGAACTTTTTTTTCTGCACGGTCACTTATATATTGCAATATTTATTAGGATGAAACATGATTCAAAATAGAGGATACTCCATAAAAAATTCATGGAAAAAACTCACGAAATCATCGACCAAAGGATCATATTAAAAATATAAATATCTTAATACAACATTATTTTTATAACTCATGTTACAGTCTATATTATTATCTTTTAAATACAAATATAAAATGTAAATAAAAATCATTGATCAATTTAGAACATCTTATCAGTGTCATGTTCAATTCACTCTAAGTAAATATATAAATTAATACTTTATGATCAGAATATATTTGAATCTTGTATTCATATAAATCATGTATCCAGTTATTTTAGTAAAAAACCACATCAACTAATTCCAGATCATATTGAGGATAATTTTACTCATGTGTTTTCAATTTTTTTTGAAGCATAAGAAACTACCTATTCATTCTACGCCAATATAAAACCAATCCCATTGAAGGAATCATCACTGTAGATAAAAATATCATAATTTCTCGAAGGTAAACCAAAAAATTGATTTTTCACCAATCATATTTTTATTTCTTATAAACAATCATCAAATAATATTGTCTATATAAATTTAACTCTCCTTTGAGTTAACATATTTAGTATGATATATTATGAATAATGGTTTTAAAAAAACTATTAGTGATATACTTATCCCAAAAATAATGAATCTATATGAAATTTACATGATATTTAAATTTTTCAACATATTTTATTCTATAAGGATCCATAGTTATGTTTTTATTAGAAATAATTTATCCAAGGAAAGAAATAATTTTCATGAAAAATTCACTGATACTAAATTTTCCAAATAGTTATTTTGGTTAATTGTTTTTAAAACAATCATTAAGAGTCTTTATTGATCCTCGTTAATTTTATTATAGAACTACATGACATCAAATAAAACAACCAAAACCATATCAAAATATTCTTCTAACAATATATTGATAAAATACATAAATACATCTGTTAGATTACAAAACCCAACAGAAATAACCATAAACACATAGTTCCCATATCTAATAAGAAATATTGTTCGATAAATATCTTTATATATTACATTTAAATGATAATTTCTAATCCTAATATAAATCATTGAAAAATACTCCACTATATCGATCTAATGAAAAAAATATACTATTTTATAATAACTATACTTTTTCTTAATAGTGAGTTCATTTAGAGCTCTATAGTCATTGAAAACACATATGTATCCATTAATTTTTTTTTTAAAAAAGTATGACCATAGAATTGATAAGAACTAATTCAAATGAATCCTTTATCATAAAAATCATATAATTAATTTTTTGGTTCCAATTATTCTACTTTAGAAATTCAATAGTGGGGTTTCAAATAGTTATAGAATGTGGTGCTAAGTCAATTGTACACTCAGCCTTTTAACCTCGAATAAAATCTAGTAAATTATATAGAAAATCATCCATATATTCATTCACTACCAATAAATCAATAATATGATTTGTTTCATTCATTTTAAAAACATTTTCTATAAAAAATTCACAACCATTTATAAACAATTTTTTTACATCGTGGTATTTTATTAAATGTATAAAATCATTCAATATGACCTTCTTGGCTATGCATTCCATTTGGGCATTATATATTTAAATCCAATCCTTTCCCAAAATAAAATCAAACTATATTATTATCTTCACTCAAATATTCCATCAAATACTATATCATTTATACTATAAAGAAGATTCTTATATATTAAAATCGGTTTAATACTTCCACCTAGAGTTTTAACGAATATTTATATCATACTTTTATAAGGTGATATTCATAATTTACATGAAATTTTATCAAAATTGAAAGAATGTGAAGATCCATAGTGAAATATGGAATTTAAATAAATAGAATAATTTAATATCAATCCATTCATAAATTCCTTATATGGATAATCATCAATAATAGTACTAGAAATAAGAAAATTCCACAACTTCTTTTATTAAATATTGATGATTTTTTTTCTTTACTAACATTTTGCATTCCTTAGCATGGTGTCCCAACTCCATGAAATTAAATAATATTACCATTAACATTTAATTATTTTTTACAGAATTTTTATTGCAAGAATGGTATATTTACTATAACTTCCACATCATAAGTACATCACATGTTTTAAAATACGTTTCTAAAGATTCTTTTTACTGCACTAATAATAGTTTAAGAACATGTTTTTCTTACCTGTAATGTTTATTGATGAATAATTCCCAATTTAATTTCATTTAAAAATTTATTTTTTCATTTTATTAGATAAATCATGACCATATACATACTTCATTCTAATGTTATGAAAACATATTTGTGTTTTCTTATAATGATTAAACACGTGGTAAGACAATTACCATTGTTATCCTGGAATTAATCCCATGTAAAATCTATTAATTTTACTATCATGATACTATATAAATTTTTTTATGTACCCTTCCATGTCGGTGAATCTTTCATATTAATCATCCCATTATTATTCCTCCTTCTACATATTTCCATGAGATACTTTTCCATCCTATGTATAATGTTCTTATGAAAATAGTTCTCAAGGAAAACATTCTTAATGTCATCATATTCTATTTAATAAAAATTGTGACGTTATTTTGAATCATTTATAAACTGTTTTTATAAGATTCAAATTCAATATAGTTATTAGATTTAATTCCTTATTAATGATACAAACAACCCATGATAGAAAATATATTCACCAGCACATTAATCCATCATTCACAAATAAAGGATTTGATGATCAATTCCCTTTTGGTAGATTTTTCCAAAAAATATCTAATATCATCACATTCAACTATAATGGTTATGATAAAACTCTCAATTAGACACCACCATCACTTAAATACTTTTTCAACTGAGCCATTATAGTAACATTCTATTATTTCCCAACTCAACTATTACGTGATATTGATTCAGAAGGATATCGTCATCTCGGTGAATTCCCACTTCATCTTCCCTAATCCCTATAATGAGAAAGATTCTAAAAATAATATATTAAATGAAAATATAGGGAAATATTATGATTCAATATAATTTCATATTAACTATAATGTGAAATCTATAAATATTATCCAAACACAATAGGTTATTTAAAACCTTCATCTAATACAAACCTATATGAACCTGATCTTAAACGATACGTAATCTAGATTCAATAGAATATATATCATATTATAAATGTTCATTGATATATTTTTAGACTCAAAGTGTAATTTTATAAATCTAACATATTAACTCATATTTTATTAAGGGTACGCTTCTATTAACATTCAAATTTTCCCATAAAACAAAAAATATAAGAAATAATATGTTTTATTTACTTGATACATATTTTTAGTTTTTATCATGACCTCCAAATTTTCATTAATAATAAATAAACCATTTGAAAATAATTTTTATCCATGGTGTAAACAAAAATAATAATATTAATTGACACAATATAAATAAATTGAATTGTAGTTCATGAATACTAAGAAATTATTTTTCTATAATTAACATTGGGATCAAAATAAAATAAATATTACACAAGATAAAACCACATTTCCAAAACAAAATTCAATAAAATGTTTCATAATAAATAATGATGTAAAAACTCATAAGGATTAATTGGTATTCTGAAAATATCTTTATATATATATATTTGAAACTTATTCATTTCACCCTTTAAAAATATAATGTATTTTCCTCTCAATATAAGATCATTACAAAACCTTGATAAATAATAATTTTCCCCCAAAACACCCTATAAATCATAGTTGAATAATGTAGGATACTTGGGACCTCAATTATATATCACTCTTATAATCATAATTATAATGTAAATAACCAAATTTTTGACTTCAATACACAATGTATTAAATGGAAATCATAGAACCACTCATCCATTGTTTATGATGGAACCACCCAACATTGGTTAATAATGTAACCACCCATAAATAGTTAAAAATAGTACCAGCTATCATGATAACAACACTCAATAACAATAAAATTTGATACTTTTAATTTTCCAACATTACACCCATAAATTATTATTGAAAAAAATAACTTTTTTATTTTGAAATTACTTATATGAAAATATATAAAATTTAAAATGTAAATATTTTGTTTTAAAATAAACCATAAAAAAATAATGGAATATTTAATTATAATATTATTCATTTAAATGTGAAAATATATTCTTATTGCGTAAGTAAAAAACATTACATCTATTATTTTGATTAAAATGTAACAATTTTCTTTATTTTAAAAATAACATAATGATTTCTTTCAAAATATTTTTTAAAAAGTAAATCATGAGTAAATTTTAATTAAAAAATAACAATATAATAATAAAACCCATATTTTTTTAAAATATAATTATGGAAGAAAAAGTGTGTTTTAATGGAAACATTTAAGGATGATTTTTTATATAATGTTCCTTGACTTGATTTCAACATATAATGTCATTTATTTTTATTCTTAAATTAAGAAATTCTATTATTTTTATTCCAACTAAATAATCATTTTCATGTACATCATAAATTACATTTTATGTAAAACCTAGTGATATAAAATTACTTATTTTTTATATTCCCATCGAATATTTACACAATATTTGGTTTGTATGTCCAAATTCATTTGGGTACATTGACTATGGTAAAATATTTCATCACTCAACCATATACATAATAATAATCTTGAAATAATAATCCCATTTATATATGAATTATACTTTTAAATCCAACTATTAAATTTGAAAATGAAAAATTAACTATGATAAAATCATGCAGGTGGAAGGTCGTATGCAACCATGAGTAACATATCCACCTTTCAACGATCATTTTGAAAAGAAGGTAAGTATAATTTTACATTAAAATAATTATAATCATACCATAATTGTGATTTAACTTATATAATTATACTTATATATATAATAAATGTGATGTGGTGATGAAAAACAAAACATATCTTTTTATGCATGTGGTAGTCCCCAAGTATATAAAAATTCCATTATAAATTTCCAATATATGAAATTTTAATACGGAACATGATATAATATTTTATTATAATGTTAATTATGTCTTCAATGTTTTCACATAACATTACATAAGTGATTTAAAATTTCTATTTAGACGGTGATGGAAAATTAATTACATGGTTTCATGATATGGTAGTCCACCATAAACATGAATTGTGAATTACCCTCTCTTTTGATTAAGGTTAGATATGGAAATATCTTATTACATTAAAATAACAAAATCTATGTATATTGAAGATTGTGTTTGTATTATTTTACCATGGTTTATGTGGATTTTATGAAGGTGGAAAATGAAATGACACTAAAAACTGTCATTATAAACTATACCTATTCATTGGAAATACTCAATTTTTTAACAACATATGTCATATAAAGATGGTTTTATGAAAAAATACCTATATTATATGTTTAAGGATTATATGAGGGGATTTCGGAAGGCCCTGTCTAAACCAAGTGGGTTCTCGAGTGTTTTGGATTGGCAATAAAAAGTACCCTTTTATAAGAGATGGGGGAACTCTTAAAATTTTTCATGAATATTAATTAATATAAATAAATTATAAATTAAATAAGATAAACATTGATAAATTTAAAATATTTTATGTGGATGGTCTTAAATAAACATTGTTAATAATAAATAAATAAATTTTTTCACTGTTTTTACCTTTATATATTTTTAACACTTAACTAACACATTACGTAATTACGATGACAACATGGATGTTTACTATTTCGAGGAAAATATATTAAATATATATATATAATCATATAATAAATTTGCAAATGGACTACATTTAAAAAAACCTGATCACATTTCTTAATATAATTTTTTATTAACTGAATATAATTTTATAAAAAATTGTTTATTATAAATTATATTTAATATCAATTTCTGAACACTTCATTGACTATATTTTAATAACATCAATAAAAAAGATACAACATGAAAACAAATTAATACATTAATAATATGCCATTTAATATTTTAAATTTCATTTACCAAAATAAATTATCTAAAATTACAAACTACTATTATTTTTAGTATCATTTATATTATTTTTTCATAAATTAAATAATTATTGTTACACCATTATGTAAATATTTAAGGGGAATATTTCATAAATTAAAATTAAATATATCATTTAATAATGAATATAGATCATTTAAATTTAAATTTAAAATTTTTAAACACACATAAACTATTGTTCACCATATCATAAAAATTTTATAGATATGAAACACTATTTTGTAATATTTTATACATTCCTTTAAATAAAATACTATAAAATTTAAAATAACCAATTTAATAAATGCCCATATAAATAAATCTTAGAATATTACTGATGAAATTGAAAAATAAATTCAAATTTAGAAAAGTATTCAAATAATTTTAGATTACATTTCATTGTGTTTTAATGTTTAATTACATGATTATCACATTACTGTTGTAATAAAACTGTTATAGTTACTGTTAATTTAAATCAAAATAAAAAGGACCAATTTAAAAATTTATAATTGATTATTCCAAATATTTATTTCATTCTTTATAATTCAAAAAAAAATTATAATAATATAAATAAATATTATGCTGGAAAAACATGATGAAAAACAGTTTTCCTTAATAATGAGCCCTTAATTTAAAATGTGTTAATAATAAATTCATATATAAAAATCATGTTCAAAAACCGTAACATGATTATTTTTAATAAAAAAATAAAAAAATAACTTTTAAAAATAATTTATATTTTAATTTCATCATTTTTAAACATGAAAATAAAAACTCAGTTTTCAATAAAAATATTTATTTTACAATATTAACTAAATAAAATATTTTCAAAAAATATTATAAATTAAATTTAAGTTCATTTAAATTCCATAAATAAAAAAAAATTATTAACTATATATTTATATAAGCTGAAAATCAAGATTTTAAATAAAAACATATAATATATAAAAATCCAATATTGATATAAATGAATCATTTTTATTTTGAGTAAAATTATTTCTAATATTTTAATAATAATATGTCCTTAGAAAATATAACAAATGAAAATTCATAGGATATGAAATTTAATTATTTTAAAATTTCTGGGGTTTCTACAGTATGTTTTTAATCTAGAATATTTTATTTTTATAAATGAAAATGCCTCTCAATAAAATAAATATTATGGAAAACCCTATTTAAATGTTTACGTTTTGTTATCAAAAGTCATTGGAAGAATGAAAACCAAATTGCGTGATGAATAATATAATTTAAATTATTTATTAATTTAAATTAAATTATTGGTAGTTATATAGTGAATATAAAGAATAAGTTTTTTGAAACATTAAAATATCACTCAGTGATGAGGAATTGAGATTGAGACCATTTTAGTTACGGATTGTCCTTTGAAATTAAATTTAAATTCCTATATAAAAAAGTATTATATATATAATAAGTAACCATATTAATCTAAATTTCATATTGAAATCCCCTTTGGCTATAATTTATTGTCTATTTATAATACAATTTTCATGCCTAGTGGAGTTATAAGAGGTTATTCGGTTGATTTTCCAATTAGTGCTTATTTATGGTGACCATGGTAGAAAGCATTGTCAAAAATGAATAATAAAATCGAAATAATTTATATTGATATGAAAATAAACTTTTATATAATAAATAAATTTTCAAATACAACTATGAATAGTAGTGATGATAAATGAACTCATTTTACAAGGGGGTGATAATTTGAATGTAAGTATTATTATTAAATCCATTTCTCAAGTATTAAGAGGTAAATAAATTGTTTAATTATATTAAAATTATGAGTCATATTCCTATTTTTTATGTCATATTTATACATCAATTACTTTATTCTATGATCCATGAGTGGGAGTGATGACAAATGGTATTTTTTAGATTTTTAAGGTGGATGTATGTCTAATTCACTAAAGAAATTTTTTCATAGAGGATGGTGGTGAAAAAATTGCATTTTTTAATATATTAAATAATAAATATAACAATTATAATAATATCATTTCACTGTTATGGATATAGGATATTTGGAAGAGTAGAAATAAATGGAAAACATAAGAATACAATGATAATTACGTTGGATTCCTAATATTTTCATGGAAAACTACTTGGAATTGAAGAGATTATGCTAACAATGCATCACAATGGGATTAAAAATGTTTGAGGGTATTATATAAGAGTATTTTTTATATATTATTAATTAAATTTGAAATGGAATTTGAACCCATTGAGTGACGAATAAACGTCTTTTTAGAATACCCATTACACATCTACGATAACATTAACATATTTTGTGGTCAATGGATCCACAGATTAAAATTAATGTACTATTGGGTTTTTTGTTTAAACAAATATTCAATGAATGTTCTATAATTTTTATTAATATGTAAGAGTGTTTTAATATAATGTTTCTACATTTTACACATTCAAATTTAATCAATTTATGTAGTTTGTAACTATGTGAATCAATATTTTATTACTATTATAAATTAACCAATATAACCACATTTTTTTAAGATGAAAATAATCTTAACCATAATTAATTACAAAAAATTTATAAATATTATAAAATAAATTTTTAAACTAAAACATCTAATTTTTTAGAATAATGGGTTTAGTTGAAAAAATACAAATTTCCATTATAAATTCTTAATATTGTTTAGTATTGATTACTAACTGAATGAGAGTTTATATACTTATTTTTTTGTTTAAATATTAAATTAAATTAATTATTTTATTTTGTTTTATATTAATTTAGTAGATATAAATAAAATTATTTAAATAAAATAATAATGTTATAATATTTTTTCACCATTATCATGGTAAATATAATTAATACCAGTAATCTATTTTTTATACCTCAAAAAGGATAATCGACACATTAAAAAATATTAAAATTACTACCTTAATTATATTAACAATTTTATTAAATTAAAATTCAATTTATAGGTAAATATATTAGGACCCTATCTTCTTATTCTTGCAAAATTCATTAACATTTTCAAAACATTTTATAAATTACATGAAAACTTGACCAAACACAATATTAGATAATTTTCATTGGAGAAAAGGAAAATTAAAAATTATTACATAATTGGCTATGTAATCTCCCAATAGGTTCTCTAAGAATAGAAAAATTCATTTACACATAATTTATCGTGCTTATCAATATAGCCTAGGGAAAAAAATTAAGAAATGATGAGATAAAATGTTTATTAATGGTAATAAAATAAGATATTTATGTTTATTCATGATAATAAGGGTATGATAACGTGATCAAAATAATAAAATATTATAGTCTTTATATTAGATATATTAATCCATATTTCTTGAATAAATATTAGTAGTGCATAAGATGTGATTTATAGGGGATATTAGAGCATAATCCATAAACTTATAACATTTGAATAAGACATGGACTTGTTGCAAGCATATGAAAATATAAACTGATATCTATAATAGGAAAGGATTACTAACAAGCCCTTATTAGTGGAATGGTTTCACTCACTAAATGATATTAGTAGGCATGATTTACTATCATGTCTATATCAGTGAACAATACACTTTACTGAATTGAGTTCACTCCATGTTCAAACCATGTCTATCTCAAGAGAAATAAATATTTTAAAAACTCATTTAAGTGATATATAGTAACACAAATATCATAATGAAATCATACATATTTTATCCACAAGATCAAAAAAATTATCATATTATAAACCATGAAAAAGAAAAATTGGTTATAATAGATATTTCATCATATCATACTCTATAGAAAAGGTATGGGTTTTATAATCATTTCATCATATAATATCCCATTGATTTAAGTGGGATCCATGGTCATTTATCATTTTATAACCCATATAGGAGTAACAAGATTTATAATCAAAATACCATTAAAATAACAACCATTCACAGATGTGATATGAATTGTATAATATTATCATGAATCCTATAAGACATAGGTAACATAAACATTTGTCATAATATTTTTGAATTTAATTTCGAATATTATTTCAAAAATAATAAATGAGGAAAATATCATTGTTAATTAAAAACCATATTTAAAACATAAATCATTGTGAATTTAATATTCTTTGAAAATAACATTTATTACATATAAAATAACATTTAAAACATTTTGAAAACTTTTTTTGTTGAAAATATCTTCAAAAAAATATAAGTTAGAAATCAATAAATATATTGGTCATGATGTTGGAGAATTTTATACATGATTTATATGTAAAAACGATTTCTCAATTCATATTGTGAGAACAACTCAAAAGATCATTGATCAGTATAAATTTAGAATATTTCGTTTAAAAAAATTTATAGAAATGTAATAAATAAGAAAAAATTAATTATAAAAAATATTGTATGATATTTTCAAAAACTTTTTTATAAAACATGGTTATGGGAGAAAACATATTTCTGGTTAATGGGGGAAATAAGTTTTCATTTTCATAAAAAAACGTATTTCCCATATTATGTACCAATGAGTACAGAAATTATAACTATAAATGAATATATCAAGAATAAATAGAGGAAAAAATTATTATTTTTCATGAGATATAAATCATAAGATATCATCAATGTTTTCATAGTAGTAAATAATCCCGATAGAGATGAGACTATAGAAATAATCTCTCATCACATAAGTAATCTTGAATCACAATACCATGAGATAATGTTACTAAATGAAGATAAAAATATAATTAAAATAAATTTATTCATCATAAAACATGTCTTCTATATTTTATATTCCTTGTAAAATAATAGAGGTTTCTAAAATAACATGTGTCTCCAGGAAAAAAATTGAAACAAATTTCATTTTATGATTTGGTATCTTTTATATCATAACCCCTTGACAGATATATCCTCAAATTTATGATTAAATAAACATTAATTTCTATTTAAAATTATATAATATATTCTGGGTAGTATATAAACCATAAAATAATATTTTGGTTTATATGGTATAATTCACAAAGAAGTTAATGTTAGAATAGATATATCATTACCTTATATATTGACTCTCATCATACTCATTCAATCCTAATTAAAAAATAAATATTTTTTATTATAAATCAATAACATATACCTATCAAAATATATCTTACCATATATTATTTACATAATACAATATATTAACGGTTTATTAATAGTTCCATGTTAATATTATGTGTTGGGTATTAACCGCTTTGATTGCGCATGTGTTTTGATTTTTAATATTTTATCCAATTACTTATATCATGATTTCATCAATCCACAATAGTAACCATTATATTGATATAATATATCTTATTTATATATTTATTTACAATAATCTATCAATGATAAAATTGGAAATAAAATACACTGTTTATGGAGACAAAAGGTCATACGTATGCATGAATGTCGATTAAATTTTTTTTTTCATCTTATAGGAAAGAAAAAAATTGATTGATATATATTCAACAATAAAATACCATTAAATTATAATAATTATATAATTTATATAATATATTATAATAAAAAAAATCATTAAAATGTTTTATACTAAGTTTGAATGAATCACATCGCATTGAGGAGGCAGTAGTCCACACATCCACATACAATGTTATCATATTCCCAAAAATTAAAAGCATAGAGGTATGTGTTGTATAAATATTTAAAAAGAAAAATTACATCATAAATAACCTATATATTTCATATAAAAAATTTTCATCATTATTCTCATCTTTGAGATATGGTAATGGGAAAACGAATGACATAAGATTGTGAGCCAGTTATATGTCATACACAAGAATGATGATTGTGTATCTCATTTAATGGATGTCTGTATTCGAATAGGTCATAACCATAACACAATAATATCTCTATATTTAGGATAATAATTTTATTTTATTTTATTTATATAAATAACATTTAAGGGGGGCTGAAAAAAATACAAATAGATGGACATTAATTCTTCTTCAGGTAACTCCTTCTACTTTGAAATAATAATCAACCTTGGCTGGATTTCTGGATAAAGTGTGGCTTATAGATTGTGATTTTATATTTTTGGATGAGATTTGTAATGGTTTTTTCAATGATAATGGCCTAGATAGGTGTAAATTTGTGAGGGTGTGAGTTCTCTTTTATAATATATGAGGAGTGTGATTCTTGTAAATATAACAAGAAAAACAATAGTGAGAGGACATTCCTATATCATGTGCCTAAAATAATTGTAAATTATATATTTTATGGAAGAAATATTGAAAATATTTATATATAATTAGTTCTAGATAATTTGAGAGAAATTTTTTAGCATTATATTTTATGATTAATTACTAAGTAATCTGGTTTTTACAATATTTTTTTTATTAATTTTTATCTCATTAATAAATTAATTTGGTAAAAAATTAATTTTCTCTTATTATAAATTACATATTATGATAATTCAAAATATTAATTCTATTTTTCGAAATTTTAAACATAAGAGAAGAAGAAAATTATAGAATATTAATCCTGGGGACGAGAAGAGACGACTCAGTTTAATGTGAAAATGTCTAAAAGATTGTATTCTTTTCAAAATCCAATACCATTATGATATTATTTTTAATGTCCCAAATTTTATTAAAAGATCTATAATTTATTTAAATATAATTTGAAACCAAATTATAATATAATTTAACTATATAAAAATATTAAATGACAAATAATTAATTTAAAATTCAGTATTTTCACAATTCATAAAATTATTAAATACTTCCAAAAAATACAAATAAATACCACTAAGCTAATTTTGAGATTCTTAATTAAAAAAATTTATGAAACTAAATTTATCAAATTAAATAAAATTATTTTTTCAATTTCTAACATAAGGACATAAAAAATAAACTTTTTTAAAATGGTATTTTCAAACATATATTGTATTTAACAAAAACAAAATATATTTTATTATAAATATGAATTAATTATGTAAAATAATCATAAATTGTATGTAAAAGTTTTCTATTTCTATTAATGTTACAAAGTCCAATGGCAAGATTACATTCAATGTTTAAAAATTTATAATAATAAAATTTATTTTTGTAGAAATATTTTGTTTCTAGTAACTCATGCTATGCTTTTGCGGTGTAACACCCCAATATTTCATTGTATGTTATCTCCTTAATGTATTTCAATAACTTTCCCTACCCGCATCACCGAGTTTGAGCGAACCACGACTTACCAATCTTGCCATTCAAAAAAAGTGGTTATGAATAGATTTAACCACATTTTAAATTTTATATATATCTTATATAATTTTTTCATTACTCTTTTATGTTTCTTAGACATAATATAAAAAAATTAAATTTTAAGATAAAAAATTTATTTTTTAAAAAATGCAATTTTATGCCATTTAATGGTGAACCCTTTTTGAAATCCAATATTTGACACTATTATATATAAAATTTATTGAAATTAAATTCATATTTATAATAGGGACATCAAAATTTAGTTTGGAGAAATTTTTGGTACTTTTCTGATAACTCTCAGATTTTGAAGAATAGTAAAAAAATACTAAATTTTAATTAAAAACAATTTTTTTAATAAAAATAATTTATAATGTTAAATTATACATTTGAATGATTTTTATATATCATTATCTTATATATTTATCATTAAATAAAATTTAGGCCATATTATGTAATTTAACATTTAAATTAGACATAAACAAATGTCATTCTTTTGATAGTTATTATTTCTTAAAAACACGCTTTTTTGTTTTGACAACAAGAATTAATTTAAAATTAATTTCTTCCACTTATGTGTTTTGAATTTGGTAAAATGAATACCATATTTAGAATTAGGAGGTCCAAATTTTGAAATTGGTATCTTTTATTGTTAGACATTACGAATAATTGGTTCGGTAAATATTTTATTTACCATGGTTAAAGGGTAAATCCTATAAATATGGGTAAATAAATAATATTAAAATAATACTAAATTAGCCTAACATATTTTCTATTCCTATTGGTTGATACATATCTGACCATGTGCATCCATGGGTCGATTTTTGGACCACATAGAGCCACATGAGAGTGATAACGACACTTTATATTAATTAATTATTATGTAAAGACAAAAATTACATAAACATATATCTTTTTGTCAAAAAATTATTACAAGGTGTTATATAAGTTATCTATTTGACTATAAATATTTATTAAAAATATAAAAATATTTCCTACGTAATTATAATTTATTTATAATTTTTAGACCTTAAATAATTATGTTTCTTTATAACACAATGATGATGCAATAATTACCTTATTGATGAAAGAATCAAATAAATGGTATAATAAATATTATAATAAATATAATTTGAATGTTTTGATGACATCCAAGAATATTCTAGGTGAATATTACATGTTATTATTTATTAAATTTTTTTGGTTCGATGTAATCAATTTGTGATGCCTTTCAAAAAATCATATACTAAATAGTGTCATAATCGACCGAAATGAGTATTTAAAACAAATATTATATTATTAATTGATATAATATTCATAAAAATATAAGGTTCATCCAAAAGTATTATAGAAGGTTATATATATTACTAATGAACCACATGGGGTTCTCTTGGATGGTTATAGTATTTTTATTAACCATATAATATAAAAATACAAAGAGAAGTGGTAGACGATAAACTATTTAACTAAGTGTAAAATCTAAAAGATAATGTTAATATGGTAACCTAAAAATTTATAAAACCTATTGTATGCTATTATTTCGATCCATAACCACATAATTATTGAAATAAATTTTTTTTGGAGGAATTAATAACTGAAAATAAATTTATTATAATATAATATTTCAAATTTTGCCTAAAGTGACCCACATCTCTCTTATAAATGGGTACTTTCCCTTCTCTTAATTTTACTCATCCAAAGCCATTTGGGTCAGCCAAACCCTGCCCAAATATCCTTATAATATTCCTCTATTAATTCTAAATTCCTTCATTTATTCATGAAGCCATCTTAAGGATCCCTTTTGATCAAATAAAAAGGAAGAACCCGAATAAGATATAAATATTCCACCACCACTTTCAAGTTATTTTCTTCTTCCACATTCACTTTATTTGTGGTTTCCATTATAAAATAATAACTGCAATATCTTCAATATACTATGATGTTATTATAAAAATTTTACATCCATATTCATTATTACATCCATAATATTTTTTAGAAAGAAACCATACTGGTGTACGTATGACTTACCCCCTCCATGTAGTGGTGTAGTTTGTTATTCAAACACTTCATTATTTGGATGGGTATAATATTGATTATAACTGATGTAAATAAAAAAAATATCATGCTATTGATTATTTATATATGTTATACCATCAAATTACATATGATTTTACCATCTATATTATGATATCGTCGCTCGTGCGTACGTAAGGATTATCGTCTCCATGAACGCGATGAGATTCATTTCCCTATCATAATAATTTCACAATTATTTTCATTTTATGATTAAAAATAATGATTATGAACAAGATATAATTTCTATATGAATCATATACATCCTATCCATAAAAAATACATGTCTTATATAACCAATCATAAAATTGAAAATGAATCAGTTAACACCCGAAACGAAGATACTACATAAATATTATTAACAAATATATATTACAGGTTCATATATGAAATCATATTTTTGTATATAGTTCTTGTATAATTTAATAAAAATGTTTTAACAATTATATTGGATGTTAACAAACCGTCATCTAAGGAAAAACACAAGGTATGGGTGAATTTCACATTCACTTTATTATCCAATGTTGTTTTAAAGTAAGTATCTACTGGGACATATTTTTTATCCATATCCATGTTTCATAAAATAGTTGTCAAAGGGATTCTTTTTTAGGGAATATTTTTACTAAAACATCATTTTAAATGTTTTAAATATTTATTCTTCTAAATAATTCTCATTAATGTCCATGTTTTTAAAATAGTCTATAATGATTTATTTATACAGACATGAATGTTTTTAAAATTTTAATTCCTTTCAAAAGATTCAAAGTGTTATAGGATACATTGATTAAAAAATTTCTTTGAATTTTTTCCTTTCAAATTTGTGTGACTTTGAAATGTTTTTATGAAAAAATGATATTTCTCACAATGAGTTTTACAAATCATTTTCACTTATATCAACATCGTTTTATTGATTTTAACCATATTTGATGTTGATTTATTATGATACAAATATTTCATATTGTGTTCAATGTCTTGTTATATGTTTGACTGTGGATGTGTTATTTTTATACCATTCATGGTTTATGGATAAAGTATTGAAATTTCATATTCTAGTTTTAATATGAATCTTTATGTTATGATTAAAACTTTTCATATGAGAAATGCATTGGACATAGTAAGTGATGGGTGGAGCCTGGTATTTCCCCTAAACGCATCGGTATGTTTCATGAGACAAACTAGTGTCTTGGCCTAAGGCCTTGATAAAATCTTATTTGTAGTCTTGGAATAAGTCCTTCACTATGTGGTTATAAATTCTGGAATTATGCATTCCATCAATATAAAATTATATAATGATATTACATGTGATTTTTTGACGAGTAGAATATCCATGTGAATAAGGAAATGGAATTATTTTCTTTATCCTTATTATATTATTTGGATGTTTATGTTTAATAGGATTTTTTTATACATTTCCTATAATGTTTATGATTATTTGTGACAGTTTCCTCTATATTGTAATTATTTCTAATCTTTTGAGATCACCGCATTCATATCTTTTATTTCCATAGGATTCCAAGAAATGTATTATGATTGATAAGAAAGGTTAAGCTATAGAGTTAGTGGAGTTCTTAAAATATCATTTATGTTTTGTTTTATTTTATAATTGGTAAGGTAACGTTCATGCATGTAATCTATTTTACAAGACTACTAAATTGATCGGTCATTCATGACCTGATTCCTTGTAATCATGCCAAAGTATTAAAATAATACACCGACTCTGGGCTTCTGGGGTTGGGGCGATATAGTTGGTATCAGAGGAATTTTAGCAATAAACATGTAAATATATTAAGATAAACTCTGATTAGAGAACATTACCATAAGATAAACATTGAGAATTAATAAAGAATAACATCCTATAATTTTTTAAAGTAGATATTTTTTGTATTTTCCATGAAATACATCCCTGGATAAATAGAAATAGGTAAATATGGAACTGGAATAGATGTAACAAATAGTGAAAACTCTGATAAGGTGTTTCGGGCTTGACCCAGGGTTCCCTGGTACACAACAACGATCCTTTTTTCACTCTTGGTTTCGACACTCCCGGGGGGATATTCTTAGGATAAATCACTTTTTCATTACAAGCCATTATGAAGGATTTATGTGTAAATACTTCCTCAAAGAAAACATTTTATGATTATAGATTGTATTCATAGTCATTTCAATATACGTTAGGTATTTTACAAATATAGAATTATTCATTGTAGTTCACAAACAAATCTATTGTATTCCATTGCCTTGAAATGGTTCTTTGGGGAAGGAATGGAATTTGTATCAATTTACGTAATCCATGTTTGGATTTACCTTTTAATGAATATAATTATAGTTGAACTAGTGATGCAACTGGTGCAGATCAGCTTATCACAATACCGGTTCAACTCATACAGGTTTTGTATAATAACCATACTCGTACAGAGCACCCTGATCACCAAAGTGGATGATCAATGTTAGATCACATATGAGGAAACAACCACAAACATTCAATGGGACTAAAAATTAATTTGTAGTTCAGAAATCATTATGTTCTTTAGAGAAAATATTTCATGCTTCGGGGTGTATCGAAAGTGAAAACGTTTTCATGGCAGTTTTTCTCCTCATGGGTGTTGCAGATCAATGGTGTTCATTCATTCAATACAGAAAGGAAAATAAAGAAGTATCAAATATGGATTGGATGGAGTTTAATGATATTATCATAGAAAAATAATTTCCTTGTGACCATCGAGCTAATATGGAAAGGCAATTTCTGAGTCTGAGGTAAAATGAGGATTAGAATGTTGCAATGTGTGAGGATATCATTACAGGGTTAGCAAGGCATACATCAGATTATATACGTAACCACAATAGTAATATTGATTGATTGATTCATTGGTTAAAATCATTTCTCCATCGAGAATTAGTCTCAAAATACTTCTTGTCATAGGATGATATTTTCTCATGTGTTTTCAATATATCAAAAGAATTCTATAAGTCTTAAGAAAATAATGTAAAGAATGGTTAGAAGAGAATGGTGGATCAAGATATAGATAAAGGGAAAATGGGAATGAAATATTTTCCATTATGTGATAATTTCGAGGAGAAACACCCTGGTACTTGCCTAAAAGGAATGGGAGTCTGTTATAAGTGTGATGAAAAATGCCACCAAGCATAGGATTGTAAGTGAAAGAAAGTTGTTGTCAATATTGAATGCTATAATTGTAGAGAAATGGGGCATTACACAAATTAATGTCTTAAGTTCCAAGGAAACATACCTTAGAAAAGGCCTACGGAGCAAGCCCAAGCTTATGTTGTTAATACCATTGAAGTGGAATAATTAATGTATTTGTGTTTTGGGTCTCAAGAATTGTATTCCGGTTATAAGAATAATGTGACGTAAATAAGGATTTTACAATAGTGCCTTTTTTCATTAAGGTTTTAATATAATGAAGGTATTCACAATTTCAATATGTGACAATAAAGGAATGTCACGACCAGCCTTCACCAAAAGGAGGTAAGGGAAAACATATTTCCAGACCCTTCATTAAGTTAAAGGAGAGATAATGACCCCCGAGACCCACCTTCAATAGGTCTCGGAGTAGAGACTATCACCAAGGGTATAGAATCACACACAAGATTGAAGGCATTACCCTTTTATTTTAATAGGATCGGGAGATAAGATAGCAACCCCAACTACACCAAAGCTGAAATTAAAGGTAAAGATGCAAGTAAACCATTCTCATATTCATGTTACAAAAGTAAAATCCAGAAAGTACAAGGAAACTAAAAAGGTAAAGTACCCAAAAAGAAAGAAAAAAAACAACTTCAATGTCCCAACACCCAAGCTAGTACGACCCTACAGTATCCCTAAAATCCACACAAAAACCTGAAAATAGATTATATACGTATGGTGAGAATACAAGTATACTAAGTAGGGAAAACCAAAGGCTCTCGTGCACAAGTGGGGAGGAATTATAATGCCCTGTGAGAAAAGAGGAAACCAAGGCACCTAGAAAGGAAAAATATCCACCCAATCCTCACCAAAGCACTCTCCCCAAATAATGCAAGTCGAGTAATGTATAGTATTGTCACATCGCAGTTTGGGTACCCCGAGCCACTTTCCTACTAGTCATTGAATATATCCTATGCATCGAACCAATCCCTCCATTCTCACCACATTCCCACTGCCACACCCTGCACGCACACACCTGTGCCATAACCTCATCGCGGTCCCACTGCCAAACCCTTCCCGCACACACCTGGGAAATAACCTCCATCCCGCCCACAGACACCTAGGCCAAAACCACCATGTGTAACTACACCCGCAAACACATTGGTCAGAACTACCACTTCTATGCTCGAAGACACCTGGGCCAGAAAGCTACTGTCACGCCCAAAGAAACCTCGTCATCATGCCGAGGATACCTGGGAAACAACCTTCCCGCAAACACCTGGTCTAACCACCACACTACCCTACCCGATTATTTTTGGGCTAATAATGGACATCAGGCCATCACAGCTCGCCCAAAGAGTCTTGGGCTATTTGGTAAAGGGAGCATAAAAGGAACTAATAACCAGTCACTCATAGGAGTGTTGGGAAAAACACCCCCCCCCCCATGAAATGGGGGTGTTCTGCACTAAGTGCTGAAATTGGGTGGGGCGCGAATAAGAAAAATAAGAACTACAATTATATGTATAGGTAACAACCACTCATTCCAACCTAGGGTTTCCTAAGCCAACCTAAGCACAAACACCATGTTATCATTCATTCATAAAGAATGGTACAGTACTCACGACCAAGTCACAACTCATTCCCAAAACCAATTCCCCACTTAGCTCTACTTGTTTTCATGTTCACATGATCCCATTTATGTAAATTCTAAACTACTAGGAAACTAACAGGCATAACTACAAGCCAGAGAAAGAGAAACATCCAAACAACAATATTAGCATTCGCACCCAGTTTTCTTGTGAAGTCACAACAACAAAGGGATATGTGAGATCCCTTAAAGTACTGGAACCAAAGCAGTCTTCAAGATACAGCCCCACATCCCCAAAACCATGAACCAACAATATGCCATCAGTAGAGGATTCTAGCCCAATTAGTATCACATGCAGAGAAACCACAGAGTTTCAGACTCAAAACCAAGAGGATCTCATCATCACCCACATCACCTCATAAGAACCAAGCAAAACAACACACATACTACCAAAACAGAGTAGGAAATTATAGGTTCAAGCACATCATTCATTAGGTTTTTCTTTCTATTCGTTAACCAGGGTGGTCACATAGGGATTATTGTTTTACTGAACATTCATTCAAAAAACCGAGTTTATGTGATTATCCAATTTTCATATTTCATTAATTAATACATCACTAAAGACAAAGGTTCATTAGTGCGCCAGGAAAGACCACCAATGGCCATGATTTTCAGAAATCATAATCCCAAATAGTTCACAACTCATATCAACAGAATATATTATAGTAGAACATCGATCACACCCCCCCTTTATTATTTAAGGTCCATTCATTATCTTTGTTAAGTTTGGTTTCATAAATCCCCATAGAAACAAAATCATACCCACACCACATGATGAAAAGTAAAGAGAGATGAATGAAACAACCCAACTTGGTTGATCAAGGATCAAAGCTCTTCTCTATGTCCCAAGAACAAGGGATGTGCGACTTGTAGGGGAGGAATTTTAGGGACTCCATGGATGAGAAGAAAACTCCGGCACAAGAACACCACAAGCCTTAGGAAGGAGGGACTCTAGGTGCACCAAGAAGAAAGAAGAAAACCATCCAAGAGGAAAAGAATGGATAAGAAATTTCCATGCGATATATAGATAAGTTCCCATTGTTACGGATATTGGGATTTGAACAACATTAATTTCATATCGTGGTTCCCCACGTGGTTTGGTGGTTAAACACGACGAGATTAATTTTCATTTAATGATATCCATCAGAAAAGGTAGTAACAGTTGTGATTTCAAAGGATTTTATATAAACAGAGTGGAAAAATACGCAAACACACATCTGGGTCCTTTGAGAGTCACCCCACCCTTAGGAATTTAAACATTGATTAAGGGCTTAGAAACGGCCTTGAACCACTTCCAATAGGTTAAAAAGGCCTAGAAGATGTGTTACGGGAAAAACTATTGAAGATAATACCGACAAGGCTGGGTGATGCTGATCGGTCACACTGATCAGTCGCACACCGAAGTGATGTCCTTCCACTAAGAATCCACACTTTGGATCTGGAAATTGGAAAAGGGATGGACTGTGAGGGTCTGGGTCATCACATCAGATACCTCTCAATGATTTCTTTCCCTCGAGATTTTAAAACCAGAGTAGAAGAGGGGGGTCCAAACAACCACCTTGAAAGATACCTCTCAGGAGTGAACCTCATCTATTTCTATGAATTCCTCTCCCTCAAGAAACCATGAAACATTAATGGGTCAAACTATCCAGTCATATGGGTTAGGGAGTTTCTCCCTCCATGTAAATATACTATCAACTTTGGGCGGCACTGACTCACCCGCACAGGTTTAATCGCATCCGCCTTAATGCTTCTTGATTAGGGATCGGTTCCTCCCCTTCCCATAGTCATGACTCTTTACACACATCCAAAGAATAAGGAAAACCACATGTTCCATAGTTAACAATGTAAAGTGTTTTATCACAAACAAGTACAAACAAAACAGAACAAACCACAAAACAACTATGGGTACTGGGCACACATTTGTGTATCATGTTCCTAGGAACTTTCCTCAAGCCCACCATGCCTCCACAACACACAAACCAGAGGAATGGTTCATCCACGGAGCACCTTCTCCTCGCGATCCTAGATCATCATTGGTTGCTCCAGGAACATTGAATTGTCTTTGATATCTGCTCTCCCTAGTCATGGATGTGTGAGTCATCATGAAGATACTGACGATGTTGAGATACATGGAAGACGTCATGCATTATCACTAGAGGCGGTGGTAGCTCTAGCTGATAAGACACTTCCCGACCCACCGAAAAACTTCGAAGGGTCCGATGAACTTCGAAGAAAGCTTACTCCTTCTACCGAACCACTCTTTCCCACACTGAGGGGAGACCTTCCAGAACATGTGGTCCACGACCCCGAACTCTAAGGGTATCCTCCTATTATTGGCATATGACTTATACCGGTGGTGATCCACCTTCATCCTTCCCCAAATAAGATGAACCTTCTCAGTTGTGCTCTGCACCACCTCCGGGCCAAGAACACCTGCCTCCCTAGCTCATGTCCAACACATGGGTGGGCGACATAGCCTCCTATACGAGGCTTCGAACGGATCCATACTAATGGTATAGTGGTTGATGTTATTTTAAGAGAACTATACCAGAGGAAAGTGTCACACCGATGATCCCCCAATGTCCAGAATGCATGATCGCAACATCTCTTCCAAGGTCTGGATGGTACGCTCTATCTGTCCATCTGTTTGGGGATGAAAGGCAGTGCTAATTCATAATTGGGCCCCAAAAGCACAATGCAATCCCCTACAGACTCATGAGGTAAAACGTGCATCCCTATCTGAGACTATGGAACTCGGAACTCCATGTAACCACACCACCTCTTCCACATAACACTATTCTAATGGGTCGACTGCACCAAACTCCTTCATTTCAAAAAAGTGATCTGATTTCGTCAACTGTTCCACCACTAACCAGATAGCGTTGTAGCCTCCTTGAACCTTGGGTAGCCTCGTGAATAAATCCACCGAGATGTCGTCCCACTTCCACTTGGGAATTTATAAAGGCTGCAACAATCTGCATGTAACACGGTGTTCACACTTCACCTGCAGACACACTAGGCACTTTTCCACGAACTCTGGTACTACCCATTTTACCCTGGGCCACCAAACCTGTCCGTTCAAGCCCTGGTACATCATGGAAACTCTTGGGTTCATTGCTAGGGGTGTTTTTTGGAACCCGGAAAGAACTCCCTCATGCATCGCCTCTGGAAAAAAACATATTTTCATGGAAAATCACCCGATTCTAACCATCCTCAATCCACACTTCTGAAGCATCACCTTGGTTAAACCTGTCACGCGTCACTTCACTCTCTATGTCTCCCCACTGAGACTCCTCCACCTGCTGTAGTAGGGAAGTCTTCATTGTCATCTAATACAGGCAAAATCTTCCACCATCCATCCTCGCATCAAGGTTCAGGGTAGCCAACTCCTCCATTTCCTTCCAGGCATCGACAGACTCTCGAACTGCATCCTTCCGTGACTTCCTACTCAAGGCATCAGCCACCGCATTCCCATTTCCTAAGGTTTAGTAAATCTAAAATTCATAGTCCGGAAGATACTCCATCCACCTTTTCTGCCATGATATCGGGTCCCACTAGGATAAGATATACTTAACTCTTTTTGTGATTCGTGAAGACCACAAAGTGCTTACCGATGAGGTAATGCCGCCACAACTTTAGTGAGAACACGACCTCCATAAGCTCTAGATCGTGGGTGGAATAATTTTTCTCATGGGGTGTAACTATCTATACCCATAAGAGATCACGCCTTGCTGCTGCATCAACACACATCTAAGGCATTTCCCTGAAGCATCACAGAACACCTCATATGATTCCCCTTCTTCTGGGAACCTCAGCATTGGGGCACTCACCAGCTTCTCCTTCTGATAGCTAAAGGATACTTCACACTAACCCTTCTACACGAAAGCCTGGCCCTTCTTGGTCAAATCTGTAAAAGGTTCTGCAGCTCAAGAGAATATGGCCACAAAGCTTTGATAGTAACCTGCCAGTCCAAGAAAACTTCAAACCTCTACCATGTTCTTGGGTGCTGCCCAAGAAAAAACTGCCTCGACCTTTGATGGGTCCACAACTATACCCTGATCGGACACCACATTCCCAAGGAAGTACACTTCTCACGTCTAGAACATTATCTTGGACAACTTCCCATAGAGAAGGTGCTGTTCGAGGAACTCTAAAACCGTTCTGAGGTGTTCAGTGTGATCCTCCTCTGATCTTGAGTAATTTAGGATGTCTTCAATAAACACGACCACGAACCGATCCATGTATTCCCGAAAGATGGAGTTCATGTGCCCCATGAATACAACTGGAGCATTCATAATTCCAAATGGCTTGAACACAATCTCAATGCGCCCATATCTTCATTTGAATTCAGTATTAATGATGTCAACCTCCATCACCCTCAGCTGGTGATATCCAGACCGCAGGTCAATTTTCGAGATCCAACCTACTCCTCTCAGCTGATCAAAGAGATCGTCTATCCTCGGGAGAGGGTAGAAATTCTTGACCATCACCTGATTCCACCTCCTTTAATCTATACACAATCATATACCATCATCCTCCTTCTTCGTAAACAAGACAGGAGCATCCCATGGTGATGCACTTGGCTGATCAAAACCCTTCTTCATCATATCGTCAATCTGAATCTGCAACTCCTGTAGCTCAGAAGGGGTCATCCGGTATGGAGCCATCAAAATCAGATGAGAACCAGGTTGCAAGTCTATCCCAAACCCTATGTCACATCGAGGGGGTAGAGTCATCACCTCCTCAGGGAATATGTCCATAAACTCACTAATAACCCCTGGAACATCCACCCTCTCTACATCCACCGACTCCACTGATAGCTCAGCTAACATGGAGAGGAGGGGTTCCCCTCACTTGCTGCTTCCCTGGAAACTCTGCTCGCCGATTAAAGTCACGTTTTGACCACCCACGTCTAAAAACACAACCCTTCCTCTGAATCAGTCAATGATGAAACATAAAGAGAACAACCAGTCAATGCCTAGGATGACATCTCTTGGTTGTATCTACAATAGTAGAAGATCCCTAACTGACTGATGTGGCCCTATAATCAGTCTACACCCTTGGAAAACAAAATACAGGTTGGTCTTTCCTGCGACTGGCGTTCTCAGTACCAAGGGTGCTAAAAGTCTCCCGACGTCTAAACCCAACGCACGGGCCAGACTGGGTATAACAAAGGAGTGAGAATATTCTGTATCGAACAAGTCATAAGAAAGAGTACTATATAGGCTGATCATACCTCAAACAACATCTGGCCCTCCTTGAACTTCTGCCTCCATGGCGTGCAACTGCCCATGCGCAGCTCCTCTGCCTCTCGCCAATCGGCCGCCTCCCCAACCACACCTCGTTCGAGGTCCCAAGAGAGGGCTCTGAGTTCAGCATCCTCCTATGATGTACATCCTTGGAGGAGTGGGAGATCACAGTCCCTGCTACTGTAGCCGAAAGGGCCTACCTGGGAACTCCTGCTGCTGAGGTGGGTGATGGACCTGCCCACCACCACCGTATTGTACTCTATCCGAGCACTGATTTACAGGGTACCCATGGCTTCCACAGATGAAGCATCTCAGACCAGGGCCCGAAGGAAAAGGGTGAGGGTCGGAAGGTCGGAACTAGAACTAATGAGGCCTACTCCTTGCTGGTCGAAACCTAGAGGGTCCTGATGCTAGAGGCCTACTACTGATGGCCTTCCCCTTTGATGAGCTCAACTGGATCCCCTCTCGTGACACACCTCCCAGTATGTGAATCTTCTCCACCACTTCAGCCTTCTTCTGCATCTCTAAGTACGTCGGTAGGGTGAAGGAGGTAACAACGTACTGAAGAGAAGGTGGGAGTGCCTCCTATAAATGTCATGCCTAAGAATCCTCATCTGGAATGAGGTCTAGAGCGAAGCGATGTAGATCCTTGAACTTGATCCCTAACTCTCCCATTGACATAATCACTTAGTGGAGGGAGAGTAGCTCCTGCCTCTTCTCAGCCTTCATCATGGAAGAGATGAATTCTGCCTATAACTTCTTCTCGAATTCTACCCATGTCACCTCTGTCTCCCTCTTCTACCCAAGATAAAGCATCCAACACTGATGGGCTGCCCCACGCATCTGGATTACATCCAAAGGAACCTAGTACTCCGTCAGAGACTGGATCAAGCTGATGGTTATCACCAGCTTCTCTAGCCAGCTCTCTGTCTCAACGTCTGAGATGCTACACTTTTAATTCCAGAGGATCTATCACAGAAAGACTTGAAACATCTTCTGCCACTGATCATCCTCCTCCTCTCGGTCGGTCCTATGCCGATCGGCCAATTCAACCTCCTGGGCCTCGGTCACCTGCACTACTCGTGGTTTCCTCCCAAGTGCCATAGCTGCAAGGTAAACATGGATTAACTAAACTCGATTAGTGTAGAAAATTTTTCTTAAATTTTCTTAGACATATTTATTTATATTGAATCCCAAAAACACCCATGAAACATAAGAAAAAAAGTCATTATGATGCATGTATCTTTCCTTGGGTCTCTACCCTGCAATGAGTGTAGCCCCACTAGGTCTTTTGGTAGGTCAGAGTCCTTTCATCGGATCACGGGGGCCCCTAAAATTCCATGACCTAGCCGGTCTTCACTGGCATATTTCATGCACCAAGATCACCGAACATTGTTTCCCTACCATCCCAGGAAGTCTTCACTGTGCCTAAATATAGACTCCATCATATCTCTCTGAACATCACCTTTTGATACCATTCTATCACGACTCGCATTCACCAAAAGGAGGGAAGGGACAGCAGATTGCCAGACCCTTCATTCATTAAGTTTATGGAGAAATAATGACCCCCGAGACCCACCTTCAATAGGTCCCGTAGTGGAGACTAGCACCAAGGGTATAGAATCACACACAAGTTAGAAGGAATTACCCTTTTTATTTTAATAGGATCAGGAGATAAAATAGAAAACCCCAACAACACCAAAGCTGAAAGTAGAGGTAATGCCGAAAGTAAACCATTCCCATATGCATGTTACAAAAGTAAAAGCTATAATGTACAACGAAACTACAAAGGTAAATTACCCAAAAGGAAAGAAAAATAGAAACTACATAGTCCCAATGCCCGAGAAATTACGAAGGGTGAGCATACAAGTATACTAATTATGGAAAAACAAAGGCTCTCATGCACAAGTGGGGAGGCATTCTAATGCCTTGTGAGAAAAGAGACAACCAAAGCACCTAGCTAGGAAAACTATCCACCCAATCCTCACCAACGCGCACTCCCCAAATAACCCTAGTCAAGTAATGTATTGTAATAGAACATCAATTTTTGGGTACCCTGTGCCTCTTTCCCACTGGTTATTGAAGGAAACCTACGAATCGAAACAATCCCTCCATTCTCACTGTAGTCCCACTTCCACACCCCACCCGCACACATCTGGGCCATAACCTCATCGTATTCCCACTTCCAAACCCCTCTCGCACACATATGGTCCACAACCAACATCTGACCCACAGACACCTAGGCCACAACCACCACGCGTAACCACACCCGCAAACACTTGGGTCAGAATAACCACTGCCACGCCCGATGACACTTGGGCCATAGAGCTACTGTCATGCTCGAAGACACCTGGGCCTCGTCCCAAATATACTTGGGAAAACACCTGCCTGCAAACACCAAGGCCAACCACCACACTACCCTGCCCAAAGATTCATGGGATAATAATGGAGTTTAGGCCATCACAGCCTTCCTGATGAGTCTTGGGGTATTCGGGAATGGGTGTAGAAAAGGAGCTAATAACTAGCCAATCATAGGAGTGTTGGGAAAAACACCCTCCCCCATGATATGGGGGTGTTCGGAACTAAGTGAACAACATGGATGGGGCGCGAATAAGAAACATAAGAACTGATATTATATATATAGGTAAAAATCACTCATTCCAACTTAGGGTTTCCAAATCCAACCTATGCCCAAACACCTTGTTACTATTCATTCATAATGAAAGGTACAGTACTCATAGCCAAGTCACAACTAATTCCCAAAACCAATTCCATACTTAGAACTTCTTGTTTTCATTTTCAATTGATCCCATTTAAGTAAATTTTGCACTACTGGGCAACTATAAGGCATAACCACAAGCTATAGAAATAGAAACAACCAAACAACAATTTAAGCATTCACACCCGGTTCTCTTGTAATGTCACAATAAAAAAGGGATAAGTGAGATCCCTCAATGTACTAGAACCAAAGCAGGCTTCAAGATATATCCCCACATCCCCAAAACCATGAACCAACGATAATCCAATAGTAGAGTATTCCACCCCAATTAATATCACAAGTAGAGAAACCACACAGTTTTAGACTCACAACCATGAGGATCCCATCCTCACCCACATCACCTCATAAGCACAAATCAAAACAACACACCTACTACCAAAACAGAGAAAGAAAGTTCCAGGTTCAAGCATATGATTCATTAGGTTCTTCTATCTGTTTGTTATTCAGGGTAGTCAAACATGGATTCTTTTTTTACTAAACATCCATTCAACCAGCCAAGTTTAATTGAATAACCAATTTCCATATTTTAGTCATTAAAACATCACAGAAGGAAATGTTTCATTAGTGATCAAGGAAAGACCAAAAAACCATGATTTTTAGCAAACAAAAGCCCAAACAGTTCAAAACACGTATCAACATAAAAGAGTACAAAAGAACATTGATCACACCCCCCTACTTCATGCTTTAAGGTCCGTTCAATATCTTCGTTATGTTTGGTTTCATCAATCCCCACAAAAACAAAATCATTCCTACCCTGCATGATTCACAGTAAAGAGAGACGAAGGAAAAAACCCTACTTGGTTGATCAAGGATCGAAGTTCTTCACCACATGCCATGAATAGGGGATGCGTGACTTGTAGGGGAGGAACTTCGGGGACTCCAAGGATAAGAAGAAAACTCCAGCACAAGTGCCCCACAAACCTTGGGTAGGAGGGACTCCTGGCGCACAGACAAGAAAGAAGAAAACCAGCCAAGAGGAAGAAGAAAGAAGTAGCAATTCATGTGCGATATGTAGATAAGATCCCATTTTTACGAGATATGGGGATTTGAACGGATTTAATTTCGGATCGTGGTTCCCCATGCAGTTTGGTGGTTACACAAGATGGGATTAATTGTCATTTACATATTTCCATCAGAAAAAGTTGGTAACAGTTGTGATTTCAAAGGATATTATATAAATGGAGGGGCACAATATGCGGACACAGAGATGGGTCCATTGAGGGTCGCCCCACCCTTAGGAATTTAAACATTGATTATGGGCTTAAAAACGTCCATGAACCACTTCCAGAAGGTTTAAAAGGCCTAAAAGAGGAATTATGGGAAAAAATAATGAAGAGAAACTTGACAAGGATGGGTGACGTCGATCGGTCGCCCCGATCGGTCGTGCCGATCTGGCGCACCGATCTAGGGCACACCGAAATGACGTCCTTCCATTGATACACAACCTTTAGGATCCAGAAATTGTCAAAGGGATAGACCGTGAGGGTCTAGGTCATTATAAAGAATCTTTACATTGTTTGGGGATTCTGTTGTTATAATTGATTTTGGAATTTAGAGACCTTTTAGAGAGAGTCTTGACAGAGGTATTTTGCATAACTGTAAATGTTGGAATGTATTAAGTTGATATTCTGATAGTATTGATTAAATTTAAAAAATTTCTTACGATTAATTTTTTAATATTATAATATTATAGTTTTAGTAAAAGGAAAACCACTAGGTTGGGCGATAACCCATCACGTCAGACAAAGCTGTAGGAATCGAACCCACAACTAATGTGCGACAAGGATTTATTACCTACCACTAGCATACATGAAGTCCATAGTTATAAAGAAAATCTTCATTTAAATGGTATATGTTAATATTTGGAACCATATATGATTATGATACATAGAATATTTTAGTTTTGTTATCTTTTAGAGTGAAATATGCGTTTGTTGTAGAAATTAGTTGAAGGACGAATCACTACTAGTCATGTATATATATATATATTATATGAATATATAAATACATAAAATTTAGGGAAGGGATATTTAAACCTAAAATGTGTTATCTTAATAACTTATGTTTTTTTGAACCATTGATAATTTAAATCATCATAAATTGATGGCATTGAGTCCCTTAATTTTACAAATATTTTTGATTGATGACGTCAATCACTCCTAATAAATATTTACGTTTTCCCTGCAATTATGTGTTCTTAATTTCCACCAATGTTCTCATAATCGATATCGTAATTTTTTGGTGACTTTTTCAATTCCATTTCCCTCTTATTAAGACTAAATTTTATTATACCAATTTCAGATGTGGGTTTTCCACATACGTATTTTCCTATTATAACCTTTTATTAAAAAAACAATTTCAAATTTCAAGGATTCAATTTATTGAAGGAGGTTAGAATGTAACTCCCCAATATTTCATAGTATGTTATATCTTTAATGTGTTTCAATAACTTTCACTATACACAACACTGAATTCGAGCACACCCCGACTTACCAAACTAACAATTCAAAAATGAGGTTATGAATATTATTAACCACATTTGAAATGTTATATATCTTATATAATTTTAAATTATATTTTTTGGTTCTTAGAAATAATATTTGAAAAATCCAATTTTTTAGACAATAAAGGTATTTCTCAAAAAATACAGTTTTATGGCTTTTAATGGAAAACCATTTTAAATAAAATATTATACACTTTTATATATATACAATTTAGTGAAATTAAATTCATATTTATAATAGGGTGATAAAAATTTAGTTTGTATAAATGTTTTGTACTTTTCTGATAACTTTCATATTTTGATGAATAGTGAAAAAATACCAAATTTTAATTAAAAAAAATAATTTTAATAGAAATAATTTTTAGTGTTAAATTATACATTTTAATGGTTCTTAAGTATCATTATATTATTTTTTTTATCATTAAATATAATTTAGGCCATTGGATGTAATTTCACATTTAAATTGGACAAAAACAATTTTCAATGTTTGATAGTTATTATTTCATAAAAACATTCTTTTTTGTTTTCACAATGGGAATTAATTTAAAATTTATTTATGCCGCTTATGTATTTTGGATTTAAAAAAATGGATTCCATATTTGAAATCAATTGGTCCAAATTGTGTAAATAGATAACTTTTATTTTTAGACATTATAAATAATTATTTCGGTAAATATTTTATTTACCGTTGTTAAAGGGTAAATCCTATAAATATGGGTAAAGAAATAAAAAGAAATTAATACTAAATTACCCTAACATGTGTCCAATTACTATTGGTTGATACATTTCTGACATGGGAATCCATGGCTCGATTTTGGGACCACATGGAGCCACTTGAGACTTATAATGACACTTTATATAAATTACATTAAAATAAAGAAAAAAAGATATAAACATATTTCTTTTATTGAAACAATTATTACATGGTGTTATATATGTTATCTTTGGGAATATAAATATTCATGATAAATTTAAAAAGTTTTCCTACATAATTTTATTTATAATTTTTAGTAATTTATTAATTAAATTTATTTATGAAACAATGATGATTCAGTAATTACCTAATTGATGAAAGTATAAAATAAATGGTATAATGAATATTAAAATAAAGATAATTTGAACTTTTTGATGCCATCCAAGAATTTTCTAGGTGCATATAACATGCTAGTATTGATTTAATGTATTTTTTCAATTTAATCATGTTGTCATGACTTTTAAAAAAACCAAATACTTAATATTGTCAAAATTTGCATAAAATAGTTTTTAAAACAAATATTATATTATTTATTGATATAATATTCCTAAAAAATTAAGGATTGGCCCAAAAAGTTATACAAAGTTATATGTTAACAATTAACCCCATGGGGTTCTCTTGTCTTGTTATGGTATGTTTATTATCCATATTATATAAAAATACAAAGAGACATGGTAAATGTATAACTATTTAACTAAGAGTTTAATCTAAAAGATATGGTTAAAATGGTAACCTAAATTTTTATAAAACCTATTGGTTGAGAGTATTTTGACCCATAACTTCCAAGGCCTGAAATAAATTCATTTGGAGCCAATATATAATGAAAATCCATTTTTTCGTCCAAACACTACCCAAATATCATCCAACATTCCTACATTCATCCTAGAGGCCTTCATTTGGTCAAAAAGCCATCCTATGGAACCATTTTGATCAAATCAAAAGGAAGAACCCGAAGAGGAGGTAAATATTGAATCAACTCTTTCAAGTTATTTTCATCTTATACATTCTCATTCTTTGATGTTTCAATCTAAAATAATAACTCCAGTATATTATATATACTGTGATGTTTTTATAAAAAATTTACAACCATATTCATTATTATATCCATCATATGAATGAAAAAGTCATCGTACGTGCGTACGTACGGATTACCATCTCCATGTTGTGGTGTAATTTGTTATTCAAACACATCATTATTTGGATGGGTATAATAATGAGTATATTTAAGGTAAATAATAAATATAACATGTTACTGATTATGTATATATGATATTCCATCCAATTACATACTATTTCACCATTAATATAATTATATTGTCGCTTGTGCGTACGTAAGAATTACCATCTCCACAAACGGGATGAGATTCATTTCCCCATATTAATAATTCAAGAATAACTTTTATTTTATGATTACAAATAATGTATATGAACATAATTTCATTATGTATATTAATCAAATATATCAATTCCATAACAAACATGGCTTATGTAACAAAGAATATAAAGTAAAATGAATCAGTTAACACCCGAAACGATGATACTACTGAAATATTATTAATAATGTAATATTAGAGGAATATATATTTTATCATATTTATGTGTATAGTTCCGGTATAATTTAATAGCAATGTTTTAAATGTTATACAGGAGGTTAACATACCTTCGACTAAGGAAAAGTACAAGGTAATGGTTAATTTCACAATATCTTTAATATCTGAGGTTGTTTTTATGTAAGTGTCTACTAGGACATATTTATTTTCCATGTCCATGTTTCATAAAATAGTTTTCAATGGGATTATTTTTAAGGTAATTTTTGACTAAAACATCATTTTAAATGTTTTATATAATTATTCTTCTAAATAATTCTCATTAATGTCCTTGTTTTTAAAATCGTTTTTAAGAATTATTTAAATGGAAATGAATGTTTTTAAAATGTCAATTCCTTTAAAATGTTTCAATGAGTTATGGGAAACTTTGATTAAAAAATTTCATTAAATGTCTTCCTTTCTTAATTGTGTGACTTTTAAAGATTTTTATGAAAAAGGGAAATTTCTCATAAAGAGTTTTACAAATAATTTTCATCTATATCAACATTCATTGATGGATTTTAAACTTCTTTGAAGTTGATTTATTATGATACAAATATTCCAAATTGTATTGAAGGATTTGGGATATTTTTTAATGTGGATGTGTTATTTTTATAATATTCATGGTTTATGGAAAAGATATTGACATTTTTTATTCTTTTTTTAATACAAATGTTTATGTTATGTTTAAACCTTTTCATATGAGGAATGAATTGTTCTTATTGAGTGATGGGTGGAGCCCGATATAGCTCCTTGATGTATCTGTAGGTCTCATGAGACAAACTAGTGTTTTGGAACAAGGCCTTGCTAAAATCTTATCTATAGTCTTGGCACAAGGCCTTGACTCTATGGTTATGAATTATGGCATTATGAAGTCCATCATTATGAAATTATAAATTTATATTACATGTGATTATTCGACTAGTAGAATATCAATGGGAATAAGTAAATGGAATTATTTGATTTATCTTTTCCATTTTATGCTGAATTATATGTTTAAAAGCCTTTTGTTTTAGTTTTATACATTGGATTTAATTTTTATGCTTATTTGTGATATATTCCACTATATTTTTATCATTACTGAGTCTTTGAGATCACCCTTTTCTTATGTTTTATTTTTCCAAGATTATAAGAAGTGAATTATGATTGATAAGCAGGGTTAATCTAGGGGATTAATGGAGTTCTCAAAAGATCAATTATGTTGTGTTTTATTTTCTAATGTGTAATGTAACATTCATTTATGTAATATATTTTCCAAAAAATATAAATTTATTGGTCATTAGGGACTCGATTCCTTGTAATCATGCCAATGTATTAAAATAATACACCGACTATGGGAGTCTGGGGTTGGGGCGTTACATGTGGCATATAATGAAATCATAACTTGGTTTAACCTGAAACAAAAAGAAGTAAAATAAATTATTCTTTATAACTTTTAGAAAAACATGGGGGGTTATATTCTACTCAAGTTTCCAAGTAGCTTCCTACAATTGGTTGTTTATCTTTATAAAATAACAAAGTGAGTGGTATATTTCAAAGATAATTCTTTATTTGATGTAGAATTTCATCAGGTTGGTCTTTATATCAATGATACTTCATCAAAATTATATCCTTTGAGTTCAGTACATGTGAAGGGTTTAGTGTGTATTTTTTTAGAAAGTTACATAGAATTATTCTTTGAATTGAGTGATTTTTTGTGTAAGTTTCTAGTAATAGGTAATGTCAAAATAATATATTGACATTCAAAGGGACGGATATACCAATGGCTTTATTTGCATCTATTCCATAATCTCATATCCATCATCCTAGGAGAATATTCATTGACAAACCTTCTCAAAAACATGAAAATACATAACATACTAATGGTTTTTAACCTAACATTTATAATTAATTCTATATAACTTAATATATTGTGTTATGATTCTGTCCATCTTGTCTAATTCATCAGTTATCTCAGGTCCCATTATATTTCTTTCTCCATCTTAATTCTTGCATATTTGAGCACTACATTTCATTCCATATAGGGATTCATAAGGATCAATCTGAATGCTTTAGTGATATATATTCTTATTAGAAAACTTTACTAGATGAAAGTGTTGATCCCAACCACCATTAAATTACATTGAACAACTTCTCAATATATCATCTATATTTTGATTTATTTTTTCAAACTGAACATCTTTATGAGGGTGAGATGTATTGATGATAGTCAGTTCATATCAATGTATATCTGAATACGTCACCAAAACATTGAGGTATATCTCAAATATGAATCAGATACAATGCAATTTGGTGCCCCATGAATCCTTACCACATCATTAATGTATCTCATGGAAATATAATATAGGCATTAGACTTATCTAATAGTGATGCAGTGTTTTGAAAAATAAAGATGATAAACTACCACAAAAATAGAATTATAATATTTAGATGTTTTTTTATAGTTAATGACAACATCCATATTTTTACATTCCCATCTAATTCTCGTATGGGTAATGGTTGTAACATCCTCTAAGACATTTCTCATTTATCCTGAACATTCTGATATACCACCAACCAAGATACAAATTTTAGAGTTTCTATATTCATTCCATCCCCTCAGAATTATTATTTATTATCTATATACATATTTATACTTCAAGGATGAATAAATAAAGAAGATTTATAGCCTCTACTAACAACTAATTCATCAAAACTAGTATAGGAGGAATTAATATGTAGTTTCTAAGACTTATTATTCCTTCATAATCATAGTTAAAATCCGGAAAATTTATAACCATCATTTCCATACAATAATCTTACTTATATGGATCTTTAATCTTTACATGGAAATATGATTGAAATTTCAATTGAGAAATATTTGATTTTTACTATTGATTCATGATTAATAGGTTTGACTGTTAAAAATCCAAAATTATAAGATTTTTTTCATTATAATCATGAATATGCTACCAGGATCTCTCCAACTCAAAGAAGTTTCATCATTGTAAACTTTTATTGGGTGGTAATTTATAGACTAGTCATATTTTTTACCATCCCTATCCATCTCCTATAGCACATGTCAAACTCCATCTATGATAATATTTACTTTGATCTTTTATGATCGGTATAAATGTATCACACATTTCTATATAATGATAACCCCAACATGTCTTTAATCTAAAAATTGCTACAACATGCTCAAAACAATTAGTAAGGTAATTTTCATTATTAATTTTCATTTTTATGAGATATAGAAAATAAACAGGTGGTTCATCATAATAACACATCCTAATAACATATTTAATGCATCACTACAGATTAATAACCCTTGTCAATAATATGGTAATTTTTGTTTAGAGTAGAACACACAAGAGGATGGGGTGAATTTAGTTCCTATTAAAATTTCTGTTAAAAATGTACATTTTTAATGTTCCCCAATTTAAAATTAAACAATATAGTTAACCTAGTTAGTAAAATTATAACAGTCTAGATATTGAAATAAGACCTCTGAAGACTGATTAATTATATGTTATAACAATATTAGATATTGATACAGCTTTTGAAACTACATGGATAAGAAAAAACAATTATAAATATAGTAACGTCCCCATTATAGGTGGCACTCAATGGGTGCCCCGAACCTGGTTCTCCACGTGACCTCAAGTGCGTTTCCCCAAACGCCAGAGGCTGCCGACTAGCAGCGAGGTCCCAGGTCTGATAGTGGGGAAACAATGCCCTCATTTGTCAAAGTTCAGCGCAGCAGAATACAAATAAAACATACAATGAACAACGGAAGTGTTAAATCATACACAACTGAAATAAACAACAGTAGTGGTTATAACCAACAGTAGATAAATAATGATGCTACATGTCTCAAGTTCTAAGAAAATAGCCAGAACATGTTATACATCAATACAGTACACCCAAAAGTAGAGTACAGAAAAATAAAGCAAAATAGCTGGAAGCGTCATTGCAAGCCTAGGCTCAGTCCCATACCCTCATACTCCTCATAAAAAGTCAAGTACATGTATATGGACTCTTTACCCTATCCACACCTGTAGAAACGTAATCTGTTTGGGCCGAAAACCATGACCCAAACAGGGTGTGAGAAATAAATTCCCAGTAGGCACCCACCAAAGGTCCGTGCCAAAATGCGTGAAAGCATTCAACGACAGTGTGAAATAGTAAAGTGAAATAAAGTAATCAATACTCAAAAGTAACTAATTACCAGTTATATTGCAATTTTATTATCCATTTAATCCATTAAGTTTAAAATACCACCACATTGAATTATCTAAATAATAAGATAATGTCCTTAGAAATGTAAACTCCTACCCTCAGGTAAAGAGTATCAAACACAAGAATCTGCACTCAGGCATAACAATGTTTTCCCTCAGGCATAGGTAGTGTCTCCCACGGGCACAGAGTCAGCTGCCCACAGGCACGAAAGAAGTTTCCCACAGGCTATGTAGTACAATACCCACATTCTAATCACAAAACCCCCCTTAGGCTAAACAGGTAACCGGGCCATGCCCAACATGTAAATATGCAGTAAACAAGCAATTCCCCTCAAGTATATTCTACAATCACTACATTAAGGGCATACCCTCGGGTATCCTGGACAAACATCTAAATAGTGGAACACACCCACAGGGTGGTTTCGGATCCATGAAACAATCCGAACCTACATTTTAATATCATAATTAAATACCTAATCAATTATAGGTGTTTAATATAGCAACGACCTCAGCCACACGACACCCCAACATGGGTTCATGGAACAAAAATGCACAAAATGTACAGTAGTTAGAAAAATTGACACCAAGCCACCTACCTTATATGCCAATGAACGTTATACCCGAACTCCGACTCAAGAAACGACCAAGAATGACGTAGATCTGATGAAGAACAAAACCCACTTAACCTCAAATAACTTCTGTTAGGAGAAAAATTGGTAAGAATCAGCCAAGGAGATGAAATCCCTTACCCGTGCGGCTCCAACGAGATCGTCCAAGGCGGAAACTGATTCCAGATGAACACTCGGAAGATCTTCAAATGTTCACCCAACTCCTTTGACTCCAAAACGGCTCAAATGCCTCCTTTGACAAATGAGGAGTCTACTTCATGTTTTAAGCTGAAAAACCAAATTACATGGTGTTTACTTCCGAGTACATGGAGTGTACTTCCCAAATTTTAATCTATTCCTCTGGCGGCTTCCCGCCAGCGCGGCACTATTCACCTGCCGACATGACTACACGACGTGTCATCTAGAGTACATGGCGTATGCTTTCGAATAGCTGGCCTACTCTAACGCCTTTCTATTTTGGCATGCTGACTGACTACACGGCATTTAAGGGACTATTATATGGCGTGTAGTCGGTTCCTACACCCTTCGTCGCTGACATGGCTATACTCCATGTGTACTCATCCCAACACAGCCAAAAGTACACGGTGTGTGGAAAAATCACATGGCGTGTAGTTCCAAAATTTATGATTTTTTCCCATTTTCCATATTTTATTAGAAACACTTAAGGAAGAGAGAAAAGAAGTAGCCCGTACCTCAAAGTTAAGAATCGTGTTCTTACAAACTTCCCCATTTATAACAATTTGTCCCCAAATTGCCCTTCCAAGGGTGGATAAGATATAACCGTGAACTAATCCAGCCACTGAGAATTTTCATCGGCCTCCCACTCCTAGGTCCCTTCCTACACTCGGCCATGCTACCATAGAACCCGTACGAGAGGAACTGACCGACCTCAGAGAACCTTCGTGCTCCTATCAACGATACGAATCAGATACTCTCCAAAGGATTCATCTTCCTCCAGCTCAACCTCCTCGGTCTGAAAGATGTGAGACGAGTCTAAATGATAGCAACACAACTGAGTTAAATAGAAGATGTCGTTCATGGCTTCGTACCGCTATGGTAACCACAACCGATAGGCAACCATCACGACTCTCTCCAGAATCTCAAATGGCCCCACATACCGTGGTGAAAGTTTACCCTGTTTCTAGATCCGCTTGTGTCCCATCCTTGAAGAAACACGTAGAAAAATCTATTCCCCGACCCGAACTCTAGAGGACATCTACGGTAAACCGCATAAGATTTCTGATGAGACTGCGTGGTAGCCATCCGCTTCTGAATCAACTAGACCTGCTCAAAAGTCTACTGTACGAGAGGTGGTTCTAGCAAAGCTGCCTCACCTGCCTCTAACTAGCACAAAGGTGATCGGCATGGCCTACCGTATAAAGCCTCATATGGTGCCATCTCAATAGTCTCATTGTAGGTGTTGTTATAGGAAAACTCGACTAAGGGTATATGCTTCTCCCAAGAATCCCCATTGTCTAGGACGCATGTCCGCAGCATGTCCTCAAGTACCTGTATAGTATGCTTTGACTGTCCATCTGTCTGAGGGTGGTATGTTGTGCTAAGAATCCCCCGTGTACCCAGTGACCTCTAAAAGCTCTTCCAGAAATGTGATGTAAATCAGGTGTCCCTATCAGAAACGATAGAATGAGGGACCCCATGAAGACGTATGATCTCTAGGATATACATCCATCCGAGCTCGTCAGCACTGAAGGTCTCCTTAATCGGAAAAAAGTGAGCTACCTTCGTGAGACTTTCCACAACAACCCACATGATGTCATTGCCTTTAGACGATCTCAGTAGTTCTGTCACGAAATCCATCGCGAAATCATCCCACATCCACTCCGGAATGGGTAACTTCTATAACAACCGAGCCAGTCCCTGATGCTCTGCATTAACCTACTGACAGGTGTAACACCTCGTAACAAAACAAGCTACATCTATCTTCATACCCGGCCACCAGTACTGACGTCTCAAGTCACGATACATCTTGGTAACCCTTGGATGAACTGCCCAAGCTGATGCATGAAACTCCCGCATCATCTACTCGCGTATATCCCCTGGAACCCACACTCTTCCATGGAAATGCAAAACCTCATCATCTCCTATCGTCCAACCAGGAAGAGGGTCCTCACATGCCACTTAATCCCGCCAAACTAGGCCTTACAAATCAGATAGCTGCCTCAATCTCACTCTATCCAGCATGGTAGAAGTCACAGCTAAAGAGGAAAGATAAATCTTCCCCTGACTGTCATACACCTCCAAATGCATCTCAGAGAGAAAAGCCATGAGCTGCCACTCGTCATTGGCCTCCTGCACTGCTTGTATCTGAGTCATCCTGCTCAGTGCATCAGCAACTGCATTACCTTTACCGGGTGTATAGGAATGCTCAAAATCGAAGGATTGTAGGTATTCAACCCACCTCCTCTGCCTCAGATTCAATTCACGCTGATTAATGATATACTTGAGGCTTTTGTGGTCTGTGAAAACCACAAATTGCTCTCCCAACAGATCGTGTCTCCAACAGTGCAACGCATGAACAACTGCAGCCAACTCGAGATCATGTGTCGGGTAATTCCACTCATGTGTCCTCAACTACCGAGACCCGTATGCAACAACTCGGTCACCCAACATCAACACTACTCCTAGCCCAATACCTGATGCATTATAGTACACTGTATAGATCTTCACCTGCTATGGCAGTATCAGGATCGGTGCTGATGTCCACCTTTGTTTCTGGTCCTTAAAACCTACCTCTCTAGCTTCGGACCAAATGAACATAACACCCTTCATAGTCAGACCTGTCAATGGTTCTGCTAAGCAAGATAAGTACTATATAAAACACCTATAGTTACCATCCAGCCCTATGAAACTCCGTTTCTCAAACACATTCTTAGGATGCTCCTAGGAAACTACTACTCTCACCTTCTTTGGGACTACTGAAACTCCTGCTTTTGAGATGATATGACCCAAGAAGTGAATCTGGTCCATCCAAAAGTGTCACTTTGAGAGCTTAGCATATATCTGATGCTCTCTCAGTGTACTCAATACTATCTCAAGATGGCTGGCATGGTCGTGTCAAGTATGAGAGTACACCAAGATGTCGTCCACGAATACTACCACAAAAGAATCATGACACAGATGGAAAACACGATTCAACAGATCCATGAAAACTATTGGCGTGTTCGTGGGTCTAAACGGCATAACTGTATACTCATATAGACCAATCCTTCTCATGAAAGCTGTGAGAGGTATATCAGATGGTCTAATGCGCAGCTAATGATATCCTGATCTCAAGTCAATCTTCGAGAACACTCGTGCTCCACGAAGCTGATCAAAAAGATCATCAATCCTTGGTATGGTATATCGGTTCTTAACTATTAACTGGTTCATCTTCCGATAATCCACGAAACCTCTAAGGGTACCATCTTCCTTTTTCGCAAAAAGGACTGGCGATCCCCAAGGAGAAGTACTAGGTTGGATAATTTCCTTTTCCTACAACTCCTCCAACTGCCTCTTGAGCTCCTGCAACTCATGTGTAGTCATCCTATATGGAGGAATGGACACCGGTGCTGCTCCTGGCACAATATCAATGAAGAAATCAACCTCTATCTCTGGAGGTAGACCCGAAAATTCATCCAGGAAGACATCCCTAAAAAGATCAACAACATTGGGAAATATGCCTGAAAAGTCCCCTAGTCATCCAAATATAAGCTCGCAATCAGGGAAGTGACTCCACCTTGCCCATTATGCTTTGGTCCAGCTTGAATCGCCTGAACATCCCATTCACCATTGTATAGAAACTCTCCACCCTCTGGTGAGGTGAAACTCACCCTATGACGATAGTAGTCTACAAAGCCACGAAAGGGAACCAACCAATCCATCCCGAGAATGACGTCATAGATCGTCATCTCTAGGATATACATGTCCCAAAGGAAGTGACACCCTCCAACCTCAAGGGGGAACTCCTTGCACTGAAGCACACCAGACGTCCTAGTACCCAACAGAGTGTCTGGCATCATGATATCAGAAGAAGTAGAAACACATAGCCCAAGGCTCTCCACAACGGGTACATATATGAAACTATGCGTAGAACCCATATAAAAAAGTGTTTAAGATAAGACAGAAGCTACTAGAATAGTACCTCTGCCTGTAGGAGGTCCATGATCCTGCTCGTGTTGGGTCTGTTGAATCGCATATGTCTTCCCAATGTCGCTGCCCTGCGACACAGGCTGGCTACCCTGAGCTGTCCCACCCTTCTACCTCTGAGATCCTGGTGTCTAGAAACCACGGCCACGACCACCATCTCTACCTGCATGCCCTAACATATTCCAGTTCCCCAACTAGTAAGAAGCCACTGTTCTCGATCCCACACGCGGAGTCTACACAGAATCCTTCTCATTAGAGATCGGTGGAAACACCCTGGAAAAGCAATGCAGATGACCCATCTTGCTGTATGATAGGCACTCCACATGGTCTCGTGGAAACTGCGGTCTCTTGTGCCCCTCTCTACCACACTGGTAGCACATAACCTGGCCACCTGAAGCATTTTTCTAACTGGTACTGCCACCCTGAGAGAAGTCCTCATGTCTCTTCCACTTACCAATAGAAAAAGTACCAGTAACTGGTGCTGAACCACCCTGGCCCACACCACTAGATTCTGGAAGGTTCCCCTCTGTGATCAACTCCTAGATCACAATATCGTGTACAATAGGCCACCTGAACACATTAACCAGCGCTCGGATGTCATACCAATGACCATACTCAAAACATCTATCTCTCAATGTCTCATCACCCACCATTATGTTTGCAATGTGTTGATGCTCCGTAAAACAAGCAGAATAGTCCATAACTAACATAGCGCCCTGCTGCAGATTCATGAACACTCAAGCTCAATCTGCTCTCAACGTCTCCGAGAAGAAAATTTCCTAGAAGACTGCCTAAACCTATTCCCACACCATGTCCCTCTGATGCTCGGACTGGGTGGTAACATCCCACCACCTCTTGGAGGAATCACGCAGCATGTAAGTCACGAGTTTGACCCTCCGTCCAGGAGGCGTCTCAAGATGCTCGAAAATAGTCTGCATCGATCCTATCCCAGACTCTGCGGCCTATGGTCTGCCATCCCCGAAAATGTAGGCAGATGCTGCTGCTGAAAGATATGAGTCAGCTTGGCCATAGATGTGACAGCCTTCGGTGCTCCCTGAAAGGTCTACATGAACCGCAATAATCCTTCACGAAACGGTGCCTTCACGCCTGTGTCTGGTATAGCAGTTGGCACCGCATCTGGCTCTGCTGGAGGATCAACTAGTATCCCATGGCCCACTATCTCTAGAGTAAAGTCACCGCCGCTCTCCTGGCAAACAATGTGCGGTTGTCTAGGTGGGATGACACTACAAGGTCAAAAACATACCTTAGAACAAGATTATCAAAGACTGATGATGAAGAAAACCAAAAGAGAATAGGATGAATAAGGCATTCAAAATTTTTAATACAAGACTACACGGTGTGTATACTGACTACATGGTGTGTACTTGACTTCCCTTCCCTTTCCCAGGTCCTTCGACATGGCTAAGCCACATGGCTACCGTTAAACAAAACTACATGGCGTGTATATAATCTACACTGTCTGTATGGTGTTATTTTCCAACTGCCCGTGTCACATATGACACGGCCGCCTACCCTTCCTGAAACTATAGGGCGTGTTACACCCGTACACGGCGTGTACACCTCCCCATTTCCCAGCCACATGGCTAAGTCCACACGGTCTGACCTCGGACAAGACTACCCGGCGTGTCCCTAAAGGTACACGGCGTGTTCAAGGATCAGTGACATCGACCCGTGTTGTTACTTACATGGCTGAGTCCCCAGGTTACACTACACGGTAGGTACATTATTGACACATCGTGTACTATGAAGGAATTCACCGACCCGTGTTGTTAGTTACACGGCTGTACTCCAGGTCAAAACTACACGGTGTGTATATTCGGTACACGGGGTGTTTTACCCAAGCTCTTCCCTACCACGTGTCGTCACCCACACAATTTGTGACACAGGAAGAGACTACATGGCATGTACTCAAATTACACGGCATGTACTTAAAAAGTTCATTTGTCTTCCCGAACAGAAGGCCATACACGGCGTGTTTAAAATACTACACGGCGTGTATACTGGGTTTCCGAACAGTATGACTCAGAAACTTCCCCGGAACCCAGAAAATACCGGAAAAATATCTAAGTGTCAAATTCCGACCCGTGGGGGCCCATACTCACCAAAAATCAATTTTTGACATCTTACATATGTTATAACAAAATAAACAGTCAATAATCCATCAAATTCCAGTCAATGGGGGTCTATACTCCCCAAAAACCAACGTTTGGTGTCCGTTTTATGAACATCTCACACAAAAATTACCTTATCAAATAGCAGGTTTTTTATCAGTGCAGTTATCACAAAATCATTCTTTTCAATCGCAACAACTATCATAACAACATGCAATTTTTCTAATGCACCTACATGTCATGGAAACTATGCATGGAAAGTGATTCTAGCATGTTACTAAATGATGCATGAGATGGAATACCCTCATCTCATTGGGTTGCAACTAAATTGAACCCATAGATAAAGTATAAACAACACAATACAAGTGTGTCACCCAACGGTGAAATCATATCAACTGTAAAATTAGAAAAATCAGAAAATTACAAAATATGAGGTAGTCTGGATTTTCCGTGTATGCGGGTTAGCTACGCCCGGGCAAAGCTTATTACCAACTGCCGTTCTTCCTATCCATGACTAAGGCTCCAAATTGTAAGTCAAGAGAAAATATCCACATCTGATACCACTTTGTAACGTACCGGTTCCGGGTACCACTCAACAGGTTCCCCGAACCCGGTTCGCCACGTGACCTCAAGCGCGTTTCCCCAAACACCAGAGGCTGCCGACTAGTAGTGAGGGCCCAGGTCTGCTAGTGGGGAAACGATGCCCTCATTTATCAAAGTGCAGCGCAGCGGAATACAAATAAAAAATACAATGAACAACAGATGCAGTAAATCATACACAACTGAAATTAACAACAGTAGTTGATATAACCAACAGTAGATAAATAATGATGCTACATGTATCACGTTCTATGAAAATAGCCAGAACATGTTATACATCAATACAGTACATCCAAAATCAGAGTACAGCAAAACAAAGAAAAACAGCTGGCAGCGGCATCACGAGCCTAGGCTTGGTCCCATGCCCTCCTACTCCTCAGTAACAATCATGTACCTGTATAGGGACTCTTTCCCCTATCCACACCTGCAAAAATGTAATCTTTTGAGGACGAAAATTGTGACCCAAACTGGGTGTTAGAAATAAATTCCTAGTAGGCACCAACCAAAGGCCCATGCCCAACTGTGTGAAAGCATGAAATGACAGTGTGTAATAGTAATGTTCAATAAAGTAATAAATACTCAAAAGTAACTAATTACCAGTTATATTTCCATTTTATTATCCATTTAATACATTAAGTATAAAATACCACCACATTGAATATTCTAAATAACCAGCTAATGTCCTCAGACACGTAAACTCCTACCCTTAGGTAAAGAGTATCCAACACAAGAATCTACCCTTCGGCATAACAGATTTTTCTCTCAGGCGTAGGTAGTGTCGCCCACAGGCACTGACCCAGCTGCCCACAGGCATAGAATAAATTACCCACCGGCTAAGTAGTACAATGCCTAGAGGCTAATCACAACACTACCCTCAGGCTAAACAGGTTACCAGGCCATGCCCCACATGTAAATATGTAGTAAAAAAGAAATGCCCCTCGAGGCAATTCTTTAATCACTACTTTTAAGGCATACCATCGGGTATCCTGGCCAAACGGCTAAATAGTGGAACACACCCACGGGGTGGTTCCAGATCAAAGAAATGATCCCAACCAGCATTTTAATATCATAATTAAATACCTAATCAATTCTAGTTGTTTAATATAAAAACAGCCTTAGCCACACGACACCCCAACATGGATTCGTGGCACAAAAACGTACAAAACGCACATCAGTTAGAAAAATTAACACCAAGACACCTACCTTATATGCCAACGAATGTTATACCCGAACATCGACTCCAGAAACGCTAAATAATGGCATAGATCTAATGAATAACAAAACCCGCTTGACCTCAAATAACTCCTTTTAGTGGAAGAATTGGTAAGAAGCAGCCAAGGAGATGGAATCCCTTGCCCGTGTGGTTCCAACGAGATCATCCGAGGTGGAAACCGATTCTAGACGAACACTTGGAGGATCATCAAAGGTTCGCCCTCTTCCTTGTACTCCAAAATGACTCAAATGCCTCCTCTGCCAGATGAGGAGGCTACTGCCTATTTTAAGCCAAAAAAAACAAAGTACAGTACATGTAATTCCGAGTACATGGCGTGTACTTTCCAAATTTTAAACTGTTCCTCTGGAGGCTTCCCACCAGCGCAACACTGTTCGCCTACCGACATGACTACACGACCTGTCATCTAGTGTACATGGCGTGTGGTGTTGCATAGCTGGCCTGCTCCACCGCCTTACTATTTTGGCATGCCGACAGACTACATGGCATGTAAGGGACCACTACACTGCATTTATTTTGTTCCTACACCCTTCATCCCTGACATGGCTACATGCCCTGTGTACTCATCCCAACAGTGCCAAAAGTACACGGCGTATGGAAAACGTACATGGAATGTAGTTCCAAAATTTTGGATTTTTCTCCATTTTCCATATTTTATTAAAAACATGTAAGGAAGAGAGAAAGGAAGAAGCCCATACCTCAAAGATAAAAACCTCGTTCTTACTACTATATTCCATGATTAACGATCAAAGTAAAATTTAGTTTTCCGAACTATAATTTAAAATATAGAATGGAAAAATTTATAAAATAGTGTATAAAACAAGTGGTTCATTCCTAAAAAAATACCTAATCCACTCTACTTGGTGATCACCAACCACCAAGAAATATATATATATATATATATATAAACCTTTGTCTCCCACCTTGGATGTGGGTTAACAATAGAACACAGGATTGTCTAGATCGAATGACCTCTTACACTTTTCTACATGGGAACACAAATTACCAAGTAACCTCGGACCTCTTCCACATTTCTATATGGTTCAAACCTATGTATGAAGATTGGTGGTTGATAATGACTAGTATCCTCCATATTAATGTAGGTGACAATGTTTGTTTTAGTACATACACACAAGAATCTTGATTGTTTAGATAAAAGATAAACAACAGTGTAAAATATAATTATAAGATTTTAGAGGTGCTCTAAGTGTGATTTAGATTAGCATTTGACACTAAAATGTATTAGAATTGAAGATTGAGTCTGCATCAGCAAACAGACACTAAAGAAAGAGTGTTGTGGAGAACTATGTTCTATCATTGAAGAAGGATATAGGTTCTTCTCATTTGATTTTGTAGGATGCTACTATGATGGTGGAAATTTTATGATTGAACACTCTTTGGTTCAAAGAAATATGGAATAAAGAAATTCATGTGTGTTATCCTTCTTTATTATGATTCTCGTAGTAAGTCCTCTTCTACTTTTGCATGTTTTTCAATATCTTTTTTCATGCACTCTACTTTTTTAATATATATTATTCCTGCTCTAAAATATTCATATTCATTATGGACACAGAACCTCAGATTTCTGACATAGATATTCTCAATATCTAAATAAAGTATGAAATTAATCAGTCAAATAAAAAAACTAAAAATATGACAATTTGAAATAATTATAAATAGAATAATATTTTAAATAGTCTATCGGTGATTCCTAGGTCGGTATCTCCTTATGTCGGTCACTCAACCCATTGGTATTTCGTTATATAATTCATGATATACATCGATGGATTATTACATCGGTGACTCGTTTTAACAATCAGTGAGACCCTATGTCAGTTTCACCATGAATTAGTAGGTCGCATGTTTTGACAGTAGGATGATTGCATTATTAGTTCATCTCTGTTGGTGAGTCATATATTTCGATAATTCTATTATGTCAGTGAATCATATATATCGGTTGGTGGTCTGTGTTGGTGAGTTCTATGCATTGATAGGTCGTATGCATTATAGATATCACATATCTTTTGTTGGTGTCAAATTTTTATACTTCGAATATATTTCTGTCAGTAGTTCCTTACAATATAAATGTTAACATTACGTACTAAACATATTTGATATCATAGATAGACATAATTTCAAATATTGAATCATAAATAATTGTGGTAGAAATGTTTAAAAAGATTAATATGAACTGATATGATTAAGATGAGTTGACATAATTTTTGAATTTACATGATTTGTGAAATGACGTTATTTTCAATTATTTAACAACTAATAATCGAGAGGAGGACAAACAGTCTCATATTGACCAATAATCTTCCCCTTTTTGATGATCACAATTCATAGTATTATGCAATTCAATCATTATATGTCAAATGAAATCAGCCTACATATCAGTTCCCATTATGAATAACTATTTATAGGATCTACATAGGGTTCAGGGTCAAATATGAACATTAACATATAGAATAGTAAGTTCAAAGGTAAAGTATAGAAGGATAATTCAAACTATTTATACCCAAATTGAGATTAAAAAAAATATTATAGGTAGAATAAAAAGAAATTAATTTATAATTTAATTGAAGAAACAGAAAGGGAGAAATGTCCTAAACATAAAAATTCCATTAATCATGAATGTCTAATAGAAGAAAAGTGTCCAAACAAAAAGATAATGAAGCATGTACGAATCCCCATCATAGAATAATCCACACTATGATTGAGGGTGAAGAGGATCATTTCCATTTTAATAAGGACCAATAGTGGGTCTATGAGGGGATGGTTGAGAAGCTGTAGGGTCTAAAGGAAGTCTCAAAGGAGGAAGGATCACCCCTTCAGGAACATTATGTACAATACTGGGATTCTATTGGGAAAATACAAGATGTTGATCCTATTCTTGTATTACTTGGGGAATCTGAGTCAAGGCATGACCAACTGCTATTGGAGGAGTAAGAACATTTCCATTATGTCCCTGAGGTGATGTATTTGGGACTACAATTGCATAACTTTTTATAGGAAGGTATTGATTTAAGAGTTTCATGAAATCCTCAATAATCTAAACACCATACTACATTTATTTTTTAAAGTCATCCATATTCTCCCTAAATTTTTCCAACTTATTAGTCAAGCCTCTTAATTGCTTGAATTTTTCTTTGATTTCTTTTTTTAAAGGGGGTTAAACTCAAATTTTCTTCCAATTACTGAAAATGACTTGTCAACTAGTGCTTGGAGTAAGTCGTTGTGGAATTTGATTTAATCATCTTTATAAGAACATCCTGAGTGGGGGATGCTTCCATGGTATAAAATATGACCATATCATGCACATGATCACTATTCTTCTCAATCAATTAAAGGTTATCGAAGCTAGAGGTATCAAATAGATATTTAAGATCTGAATTTACAAAAATTTTGATTTCTTCAATATCAAGAGTATAATAGGACTGACCAGATGTGGAAAGAATATCATTAGAAGTTGAGGTTGTATGTTTCAATGACTTAAGAATAGTTTCCATACAACATTTATACTCCAAGTTTGAAGTTTTAATTCTATAAAAAAGTAAATTCATTTATTTCATAAGCTTTGATGTGCTTGAAACAATTGTCTCAACAGTTATAATAACGTTGGGTTGAATATCCTCAATCACTTTCATTACAATAGTAATTTCATCAGCCTCACTCATATATATAGTCTTACTATAATCAATCACCACATTTCCAAACTACATGATTTATATTGTTAATGACCGGGGAGACTGTAATTCATCAGTCAATATAGTTTTTCTATTCTAGCTATAAAAATTTCATGTACCATCTGAGAATCAACAGATATACTATCAGATGAACAACATTCTTCATTAAATCATTCAATATATACATTACTGATAGAGTCACTTTGAATGGTCTCAGCCACTAATTCCCATGAATCATGTACAAAAAAATAATCTTTTAAATCTTCATAATATAATCGTAGTGCTACATACCCAGGATTACCTGACCATTCAACCAATATATCATCATCTAGAGGAGTGAAAGTATCAAGCATTACTCTTCCAAGTTGATTCTCTTATTCATCTCGATTTTATCATTCATGATGCTCCAATTTAAATTGATCTTTCCATACTACTTTATCATCTTCATCATGAGGTATTCTTCTTTGGTACAAAAAATGAGGTACCTGAATTTCATGATCTTCCCCTTCAGCATCAACTTCAACATTTTCTATTAATTTTACAACAACATCCAGAGGTTCATCGAACTGAGAATGATCTATACCTTCAATCATTTCATCATCATCACCATGACCATCCTTATGATGTTAATTATCACATTAATTTCTTTCATCATCATCATGTACAAATAAATGTTATTCATTATTATTTTTATCACCAACTATTCATATAATTCCTATTCAATACCAACACAAATTTCACCATCTTCACATTCTTCTTCTTATTCAGAGCCACTGGATCTACATAAATTTACCACACTGCCTATGAATTCTGCCTCCTCATACACAATACCATAATGAGTGGAATCATAAGAGGGTAACGTAAGTGGTGGAATAAGAGGTCCAAAGGATATAACATTATGAGGCTTAGTTGTGTTGGGATCACTCCTATCATCAGTAGGTGATCCCTAATTGAAAAATGGTGTGGCATGCTCTTGTTATTCATCTGAAGAGTAATCAACTTCCTCATTTGAACTCAAAATAGGATCAAACATACTCTTAGTACATTTTGGATAGTCCACTAGATTGAAATTATCATAGATATTATCTTCATATCTATCCCATTCTTTATTTCATGGCTTCTAGTTAATTTTCATCCCCGTAAAAATCTTTTTACTGAGTAAGATCCCACTACACTCAGAAACAGTTTCTTCTACATCATTTAAAAAAACTATTTCTTTCAGTATAGAACATATCATCCTTTGATAGAACATGTAATTATTTATTCATTAATTATTTATCATCCTTTTCGTGTTCACAACAAGGTATCTACACAAATTTACATTGATATATTTTCACAATAGATAAACCACGCTCACATCTTGATATTTCATAGTATCAACGTCCCCTTACATTGTATATATTTGATGTTGGATAAACATAAACAAGATTATATACTCTCCATTTAACTTCATAGGAATGGGTCTTCTATGGTCATCATTATTTGTATGCTCTTTTAATGTTGCTTCAAATGAAAACAAATCATTATTAGGTAGAGAGGTACCTTGATAATAATCAAATACACATTTATTATAAACGATAATACATTAATCCAATTGTCTTTAAGATATATATATTATCTTTCCATTTAATATGATTTTTATCTAGGTGAAACCACTTACTTCTAATAGAAATACCATATTCTTGTAAAATTCATGAAGTAGATTAAGGTAAAATGGCCATTCATTATTTGAGAACCAATAATGTCATAATTGATCTTATAGTACCTTGAGAAGAGGATAATTTATTTTTAACAACCATTCCTCAAGATCATATTTTTCATTGAGTTACAACACTATTTTCTAAAGTAGAATTTATAAGAGGTTAATATTTTCATGATTCACCTATATATTTATTAGAAGCACAAGACTCACCATCATCTAGAGCATTCATTAGACACACAATTCCAATCATTTCATTCTGATGGATAGATGGTGAATGTTCAAGGAAGAGAGATAGAAACAATAGAGAGAGTGGAGAGGAAAAAGAGTAGAGTGGGTCAATTCAAATTCATATAATTTAGGATTTTGAAATTAAGAAATCCTGAAATCGTGAATTTTGTTACAAAAAAATTTATGAAACATTGTTTTTTTGGATAAAGACCTAAAACATATAAAAAAAGTGAGTCATTGGTGTTGGCATGACATATTTGTCATAACATTAACGGTATTGGACTCACTAATTTTTTATCACATTAACGGTATCAGCATGACAATTAATTTGTGTCAGCATGTCAACTGTGCCGGTATAACAATTGCATAGTCATGAAAACTGTGTCGGCATGATAGAGCATCTGTGTAGGCATGAAAACTTCATATATAATGGTTAAATGAATAAAGAACATAAGGTCCTATAGATTCATCATTCCAAACTCATGACTGGTGTAGTTCAGTATTTCAGTGATTAATGGATTATTAAAAATGTCTAGAAATTGATGATCAATGCCAATGAAATATAATTTTATATCACATATTTTATAATGGTCTCTCAAAAACTGATTTCTTACATCAATATGATTTTTTATATAATGACACATAATATTATTAGTCATATTATTAACATTTTCTATCACAATTTATAGATACATTTCTGATTTGGATTCCCTATTCTAGTAATGTGTGTTTCATCCAAAAAATTTGTGACCAATAGCTACCAGCTGATATGTATACAGCTTCAGAAGTATATCATGAAATAGTATCTTGTATCTTACCTTTTCATGAAATAGTGAATTTCCCAAAAAGTCAAATGTTCTATATGTTTTTTTAATCTAAATTACAACCACCAAAATCAGCATCTGAATAGATAATTAAATCAAATTATTTCCCTCTAAGATTAAACAGTAATAAATTTACTATATGTTTGTGGAATTTGAAAAACATTTTAACAGGAACAAAATTAGTTTTTTTGGGGTATTCATGTAAATGAGAACACTTGAAAACACTATACATAATATATGGCCCACTAACAGTTAATTATAGTAAGCTTCCAATAATTCCACTATAAGTGGTTTGATCAGTAGATTTAATATCATTATAAGGTCAAACATACTAGTTGGACTCATTAGAGTTTCACTACTCCTAGTGCTTTAAAATCAAAATATTTTTAAAATATATTTAGTATATTTTCATTTATTTAAAACCATACCTTCTTTAATTTGAAATATTTAAAATCCAAGGAAGAATTTTAGTTCACCGAATAAACTCATTCCCAATTAACATTACCTAAAAACTGAATAATAATCACATAAATGATTTCTTGAAGATCCAAAAAAACTATCATAAACACAGATTTTAACTACTAAATCATCAACAGAAATTTGTTTAATAAACAGTAGGATTAGCAAAAACATTTGTAAATCCTATGGAATAATAAAATTAATTAATCATTCATACCATGCTCTTGGAGTCTACTTTAAACCATTTAAAGATTTTGTTAATTTAAAAATATTTTATGGAATGTGAGGGTTTTTAAAACAAGGGGTTGTAAAGACCCTTATTTTCTATGTATTTTTTTGTATTATATGGAACTATTCCATGGCTGCAAAATCTGACGGTGTTTGATTCTGATGCCTACTGTGTGTGGATTTGCATCGATGGAGGTTGAGAAGGGAGGCCATCACCGGCTATCTGCTGAGGCGGAGTGGTGCGCCATCATGCACCACTGAAGGTGGTCGTGGCTCAAAGTCACAGCAAAGGCAGTGAACTGCACCCTACTGGTTAGCAGGCGACCAGACAGCGCCATGTGGCACTACTGCTACAAATCCTAAATAGTTTATCCATTTAAGAGAATTGGGGGGGGGGGTTCCCGTGCCAGCTAGGGTGGGCCTCGCTTCCTATTGCGGGCTGAGCTATGCCCTACTACAGGTGGGCCACAATGGCCTGGGGGCGGGGCCGCGCCCCCTGCAGGTCTGGCCGTGCCACCCTATGGGTTGAGAAACTCCCCACTACGGGCTGGTCTGCCCCCTCCTCTGGGCCAAGCTGCGTCCCCTTGATGGCCACGTCAGCCGCCCCCACGTGCCGTGTCATGCCCCCGTATGTGATGCACTGGATCACGACCCAACGGGCCAAGCCCGCCATAGCCGCGCTTCCCTGTGATGGCCCAGGCTTGTTCGGGTCATACTTGGGCCAAGTTGAGTCGACTCTAAAGTGGTCAGGTCACCCAGACTAGGTCATGCCAGGTCGGACCGAACCGGGACGCATCTAGGCCACGTTTTTCTTAAAATTCCATGTTATGAAATCCACACATCTGTTTGAGGAAACATCTACGACATTGATATCCTTGGAGTGATATGGTCCTTTTGGTATGCACCCCTATAATTTTGTAGAAAAATGGATTACAACAGGGTCGGATCGAACTCGAGTTCAGCAAGGCCCTCATTAATAAAATGCTTATAAATAACTGACCGGTTGTCTAATTGACACGTCGTCTCTCACATTAGAACCCTTACAACATGGAGTTCGGTTGGGTCCCCCCTATGTGGAGCTTAAAGGTGGTAGAGGTATATCTAATATCTCGAGGATAATGTTCTATAGAACTCAATTGCACCGGTTGCGTCAAATCATGCGACCGTATGTCCTTTATGTAGTGACCTCGTGTGGATCGGCATCATAGCTACATGATGGGGACTGATTTAAGAGCGGCCCATCAAGGATCATCTTCTAAAAACCCTGTGTGTATCATCATTCAAGAGACCCTATTTTTATCATCATTTTAGTGACCATATGTGGATATGTATTCTAGTGACTCTGTCTAGATCAGTAGTAGCATGACTTGATGAGGGCCCACCATACAGTGGCCCATTGTGGAATAGTGACTTACATCCAATAGTTGATCGATAATATAAAAATTTCATTATGGATCAGTTGTGGAAAATCTAAATGGAATAAGATGATATATCATATGTCAAATCATATATTTTTAGTTTCTCTATGTTGTATACATTGTGGGAGTTGACTTTTGATTTGTGATTGGTGATTAAGGTCATTATTTGTGGTTTTTACTTTTTGGAACTCTGGGAGATCTTTAGGGGTATCCAGGTCCCTACTATGTATTTTTAAACTCACCCCTGCAAGGGATTTTCTTGCACCTTGTTGTTTATTTTGCAGAAGATAGAAAACATTGACCGAGGTTTGGGAACCATAACTGTACGGTGCTCATAGGTGGACATTTAGACGTGAAAAGACGTAGTGAAGACCAACTGTGAGTTGTACCTACCATTCCGGTTGGAACCTTTGTGGATGATTTCAGTAGTTGTTTTTCTATTTTAGTTGTACCTTCATGAAAAACTTTTATTCTGGAAACCATTACATATAGTACACACCCCCTTTATACTATCAATATTTAATTCGTGGTTTTCATCCTCTCGTATACATGGTCTATGGGTTTAAAGGATTAATGGAAATGACATCCCATTTATATGGATATTCTTTTAAGTGCTATTCTATAATCCCGTGCCTATGGAAGGTGGGTTTGTGCTAGTCACGACATGTGCCATGGGGGACGGTCATGACAAAGTGGTATTAGAGGAGTCAGTTCAACCAAAGAACTATGACTCTGATCTCTTCAGGGGAAATAGTGTTATGTGTTGTGAGTGTGTTTTTCAGTTTGGGGAATCCAATGTTGGTGCAGCAGACAACAAATCCATACACCATGACCCTGAATTTTGAATACTGACTCAGTACACAAAAACAATAATTATGTTTCTTTTCGAAATGTTTTTCCCTTTATATCTATTTTGAGTCATCTCGCCAGGTATAACTTATTGATCTTGGTGTATCTATTTTCATAAAAGATTCCTCCATGTAGATATAAATCTAGGGTTCTAGTGGGATTATGAAATTTCATCCCCCCGAGCGACTAGGTTTCGGTGCACGGCCATCATACATCGATAGTACCATCGGGTGGTGTACTGGCAGCAACACTACCTATTGATAAGTCTTTTCCACTATCCCCACAAGTAGATAGTGCACTCCAACTAACCCTTTTTCATGTTTTTAAGCCATAGAGTCCTCTAAGGTTTTGAGGTGAGACAGATCTGTAGGCAGTTGAGGATGGGCTGGTGCTTGTGGCCAGAGTTTTTTGCCTGGTTAGGACACCAGCTGACCAGATGGTGATCCTAGTAGCCAGTCTTATCCAGGGAGTAGTAAAGAGATGGTTGAGCCTGATTCTCCAAATACATGATGAGGTGACCCCCACCTGTGAAGAATTTGAGGTCCTATTTAGAACAATGTTTTTTCCAGTGACTCTATGGTTTGTGCCAAAATAGGATATGCTACAATTACAACTGGGTAGCCTGACTGTGGCCATGTACTTGTTGAGGTTCCCTGACCTCTTGTGCTACTCTACCGACATGAAGCGATATCCTTTCTTTAGATCACTGACCTTCAAGTAGGGATTCAGATTTGAGGTCAGTGCTTCGATGATATCTCTTATCATCCAAACACATGTTGGAGTGATGGAGAGAGAACTCATGGATGAGGGATTTCTTGTTGAGAAGACACCAACAACGAAACCCACCATTGGGTGACACGTTGAAGGGTCGTCTTTGGATGGTAGTAGGCAGATGACACTGAGGTCCAAGTGGACTGGACCATCATGTGGACCACCCTGGGACATTGGGACGGAGGTTCATGGCTCATGAGGTAGAGCACGCCAGAAGTGAAGCAAAGTCTAATTCATGTGTAGTAGGTAGGGTCACACGGCTTGTCACTACCCGACCAACCACACTGATGACCAAAAGATGGTCATGGGGCCACCATGGAAGAGGTAGAGATTCATGCGGGGAGGCTCACAGGTAGAAGGTGAACATGGTAGATGAGATAGATGTAGAGAAGGTGGTGGGAGGTGATTCGAGGTTCTACTACCTCCACCTCCAGGTTGTCCACCAAGTCAATAGGGAGAAGGTGGATAGGTATGAGCTCAGATCAAATAAGGTGAGGCCTATGACCATAGTTATCCAGAGATGATTCAAGGTATGATCTGTGTCAACATCACCTAAGCTGCAGTACATATAGACATAGGTGTCAGACACTATTTCATTTCCATAACCCTTATTCAGAGCTCGAAGATTCTGGTGGAGCTTTTGGCTCAATACTTATGGATAGAGACTCCAACAAGAGATGATTCGATGATTACACATTAGTGTAGGTAGTCTGATATTAATTTAAAATGTGATTGCATTAGCTGGGATCTTCTATTAGTGGTTTCGAGGTCATACGACGTCATCTTGGGTATGAACTGGTTATCTACAATCCATGCTATGAATGACTGCATTAGGCACAAAGTGCAGTGTTCCCATGTGGATGGGACCAGGTTTTCATTCACTTAAGAGAATAGAACCTATTCAGCACATGATGGACTTACCTGAAGGAGTGTTCATTCTTTCTCACATCTGTCGGATAGACATTCCCTTGGAGCTATGGATGTTAGGAGTCTAAGCTATCCTGTAGTGGTGGAACATTATGTTGATATCCTCCCTTATGATGTTCTGAGACAACCTCCTCACAAAGAAGTGGACTTATACATTGACATATACCCCAGGAAAACATAGATATCTACACCATCATATTACATAGGTCACGTGAAGCTTCGTGAGTTACAGGTATAAATGGAGGACTTAAAGTGGAAGGGGTTCATAAGCTCTAGTTTTTCACTAGGGGAAGCCATGATTTTGTTTTCCATAAAGGCATATGGGAGTTGGAGGATCTTTGTGGATTATTGATTCCGGAACCAGGTAACTATGAAGAACATGTATCCACTTTGGAGGATTGATGATCTCTTCAATCAGCTAATGGTCGCTTGTTGGTTTTCGAAGATAGACCTTAGATCAGGTTATCATCATCTCAGAGAACGAGATGAGGATGTGAAAAAGACGTCCTTAAGATGTCAATATGGACACTATGTGATCTTGGTTAATCCATTTGGAATGAAAAATTCCCCTATAGTGTTCATGGGACTCATCAATAGAATCTTCCAGCCTTACCTCGATCGCTTTGTGGTGGTCTTCATTAATGAAATCTGGGTGTACTTAGTGATAGAGGATAAGCATTCCTATCATCTACAGATGGATCAAGATACACTCTCATAGTAGTAGTTGTTTGGTATTCTCCCAATGTGCTAGTTCTGGATACTGGAGGTCCACATTTTAGGAAATGTTATCTTGGAGGCTGGAGTTATAGTTGTTCCGGTGAAGATAGAGGTTGTGATTTCTTGGGAGACACCAAAGAAGTGTGATCGAGCTGTGAAGATTCCTGGGGTTTGACGGTTACTACCGGATATTCATACCTATCTTTTCCAGAGTTTCAGCACCATTCTCATTATTGACGATGAAGGGAGATACCATCATGTGGATGAAGATATTACAACATAGTTTTTAGAAGCTGAGAAATAGACTGATGAGTGCCATGATCTTGAGGAAGCTAGAAGAGGGATTTGGGAATGTAGTTAACTGTGACATGTTTTTTATCGGATATGGATGTGTCCTGATGCAAGAGAAAGCATTTAATGCTTATGTTTCATGACATATGAGACAACATAAGCATAATTATGCTACAAATAACCTAGATTTAGCAGCAATGGTCATCTCCTTGAATATGTGGCGACATTACCTGATGAGTGAACGTTTTAAAGTATACTCTGATCAAAAGGATATCTGGTATATCTTCTCATAGAAGGACATAAAACTATGACATTAGTTATGTTATATTTTCTCTAGGAATATGAATTTGATATAGTCAATAATCCTGAAAAGGGTAACATGGTAGGAGATGCACTCAGTATGAGGATTGGTCTACAGTTGCTGAGTGAGATGCCAGAGCAGCTAGCCGTATTGTAGATATCATTCGGGGATAGAGATGGAGCATCTTACCTCAATTATATGATAGTCTCTCCCCCACTGCTTCAGTGAGTTAGGGAGACGCATCTTGGGGACATTAACTATGAGGATCACCATGCTCGTATATCCTCAGGATAGGAACCTAATGGATTTTATGAAGGTGGGGAGCACATCATATTATTCATTGGATACACCATAGTATCGATGGTGCTGCAGGAGAATGTGTTTAGGGAGTTCTATACGCCTCATTTGGATGTACATCCTGGTGGGGTGATGTTTTACCATGACCCCAAGCATCAGCACTGGTGGCTAGTGGTAATGAATGCAACGTCAAAGTTTGTTTCCCGATTCCCCAATTTTCAGTAAGTGATGGTCTAGCATCATGTTCCAGGAGGCTTAGTGCATCCACTAGAGGTCCTGGTCAAGTAGTGGGATGACTTTTCAATGGATTTCATGACAGGGAAACAGCGAACATTAATGGGACATGATTCTATCTGGGTGATCGTTGAACTACTCACCAAGATAGACTAATTCCAACCCATTCATGAGAAAGAATCAATAGATTTCATCGTACACCTCTACATACAAAAGATTGTGTGGATTCATGGGGCGACATCAGTGATCATCTCTGATCGTGACAAAAGTTTTACATCTCGGTTATTGAAGGGATTTAAAGAGGCGTTCGGGACTCAAGTATATTTGAGAACTGCCATTCATCCTCAGACAGATGGTCAGATGGAGTTGACCATTCAGACATTGGAGTACATGCGTCATTCTTACATCCTATATTTTGGACTCAGTTGGGAGGATCACTTTCCCATGCTGTAGTTTGCGTATTACAATAGTTATCACTCCACCATCAGTATGGTTCCATTTGAGGCCATGTACGATCGACCATGTATATCACCTCTATGCTGAACAGACCCGGGGGAGTCAGCACTTATGGATCCAGAGTTGGTATAACATACAATTGAGAAGGGGCAGTTCTTCTAGGAGAGAATGAAGACTACATAGAACAGGAAGAAGTCTTATGCTAATAGAAGACAAAGACCATTGGAGTTCAAGGAGGGATATCATGTCCTCCTATGGGCCTCACCTTGATGACGTTTATAGAGATTTGGATGGGGTGACCAGAAATCTCCAAGGATCATCAGTCCCTTTTAGGTTCTCAGCAGTGTTGGTGAGGTGTCATATCACCCACCTCTTGCATCACAGATGCATAGGGTGCATGAAATTTTCAACATGATGCAGCTGAGGAAGTACGTGGATGATGCATCAAATATTTTTGACTGGGGAAAGTTTTACATTGATGATGGGTGACATTTATATAGGTTCCAAGGAAGATATAGTTTCAATAGGAGCGGGTCCTTTGTAGACGGTTGATACCTCTAGTGTGTGTTTATTGGCTGCTTGGGAACCTCCAACTGATCACATGGGAGAGGGAGGACCAAATTAGGTCTCATTACCCCCACTTATTTCCATAGTTTATGTTGTGGATTTCAGGGAAGAAAATCCCTAAGGTGGGGAGAATGTAAGGACCCAGATTTTCCATGTAATTTTTTTATTATATGGATCTATTCCAAGGCTGCAAAAATCTAACAGAATTTGATTATGATGCTCGGTGTGCATGGAATGGAATTTTTAATCTTCTTTTAGATAAATTCAGTAAATGTGTGAGATATAAATCTTATCTTTTGAACTTGTTCATGGAATTGAAATCTGGGGTCACCGCTAAACTCACAACACTAGGATTTTCTTAAGGAAGCCTTAACCTTGATCATAGTGGGTTGAGAGAGGAAGATGGTTTTCATGGTTTTCATGGAGGATTAATAAAATATATCTGATTTATTTTAAGTATATTCTACCTATATTTTAGGTTTTGGTGGTGGGGGACCACAAGGGGTTGTTGGGAATTTAATGCAAGACATTAAATGCCCGATTACACAAAATGTGTAACCACACTACATAAACTTAATGAGGTTCATGAATTACACAAATTATTGAACCTATCTTAATTATGTGTTGTTATGATAAGTCCCCTCTTTTATCTTTTTTTGGGTTTTTGAATTCATTGGGAACATTATTTGTTTCAAAAAGAGGATGATTTTGGAGGATCCACTTGCTGATGAACAAATATATAAAGAATGAATTGAATATCATTGTTTGATAGGAATAGTTGGAGGCTTGCTACGGGATCAAAGAAAATTTTCCCATTTTAATACATGAGATGCTCTCCAAAAAAATATGATGTAGGGTTTTTTCTTGTTTAAATTTTAAGAGTTGTTGAATCAATTATCTTCTACCTTGTTAAGACGAAAACGCATAGGGCGCATGACAAACGAACAAGGAATAGTCCTTCCGCAACTTGTTTTATCATTGGGATCTATGTGGGGGTGTTTTGGGTTAGACATAACCCATATCTGAGGGTCAATAAATGAACGAGGCGACCTGGGAAGCCTGTTGGAGAAAAAAGATGAAAAAACCGACCATCGAGGCTCACCCGATGGCCCTCAGAAGACTGCTGGTGTGGTAGCACTAGGGATCAGCACCGAAAGGTGAAGGTGATAGTGGAAACTAGGCAGCCGTGGTGGTGACAGTGTGCCACCATGTGCCGCTGGAGGAGGCCGCAGCGGCTAGCAGGCTGTTGGCCCTGACCGGCCGTAGAGGTGGTGGTTTGCTCCATCCCACGCCGTAGAAGGAGGAGGCCGTGACTTTTCTTCTACGGTAGATTAAAAGGGTGGTTGTCACTGGTTGACCACATAGGCACAGTGGCGCAGTCTCGCACAGCTAAGGGTTTCCATGGGGGAGGCATGAACCCACGCACTATGGGTCCCGTAGGAGACCAAGCGGTGCCCCGTGGAATCAACGCTGAAAATCCAGAATGGCTTCATAGTTCGAAAATAAGGGGGGGAGACGTTTCCCACATGCCACCTAGGGTGAGCCCTGTGACCTCTTCCTACCTGGGTATTCCCTCCTACGAGATGAGATGCGCCCTCTTGAAAGACGGGTCAAGCAGCCCTGTCGGTCGAGCTGCGCCCCACTGCGGGCCGGTCCACTCCCCCACCGGGCCGGGCTGGACCACGACCAGACACAACTGAGTCGGCTCGATCCGGTTTTTCTAGGCCGGTTCTGGTGGGCCCATCACGGTTCGGGCTAGGTCTGCCTGCCCGGGTTGGACAGAAAACGGACCCATCTAGGCCTAATTTCATTTAAAATGCCATAACATAAAATCCAGACATATGTTTGACTAACCGTCAGGGGCATTGGGATCCTTGGTAGTAGATAGTCCTTTTGGTATACTCCACTCGAATTTTGGATAATTTTTCAGTATGGGTGGGTTGGATCGAACTCGAATCCAACATGGCCCACGATACTAAAACACATATAACTCAAAGACCGGACGACTGATTGATGCACTATCTGTCACGTTGGAACCCTTACGACATGGATGTCCTTTGGGTCACTCTTTTGTGGGGAATATATGCAGTTGAGGTATGAAACATGTCTTGAGAAGCATATTCTACAGAACTCGAGTGCACCGAGTGCAGGATATCCTCTGATTTTATATAATTGAAGTATCAACCCTCTGTTGATCAACATAATAGTGATCCTATGTGCATCAACATCGTAGCAACCCGATGATAACTAGTTTTTGAGTGACCTGTTGAGGATCTTCAACTAGAAACCTTGTGTACCTCATCATTCCAGTGACCCTGTGTGGATTTTATTTCCAGCGACCTTTTGTGGATCTATAATCCAGCAACCCAGTGTGGATCAGCTGTACTGTTACTTGAAGAGGAGCAGCCTTACAGTGGCCCATCATGGAATTGTGACATACATCCAATAGAAGATCGATAATAGAAAAAAAAATTGGGATTACTTGTGGAACTACTAAATGGAATAAGATGATATATCTTAAGATTAATCATTTATATTCTTCATCAATGATTTTCATACCTAGTGTGAGATGACCATTTCTTCGTGCTTTGTTATTGAGGTCTTGATTTGTGGTTTTTTCTTTGTGGACCTTTGGATGACCTTCTGGTGTCACGAGGCACCTACTGAGTATTGTTATACTCACACCTACATTTAATTTTACCACACATTGTTTTATCCTGTGTAGAAAATTGACAGGTTTCACTGAGTCTTGGTATTGAGGATTGGATGGTGGTTGGAGGTGGACCTTGAGACATGACGATCATATGTGATGACTGATCGTGAGTGATACCGACCCTTTAGTTATGAACCCTGGAGGATGATTACAAGAAAGTTTTTTCTCTTTTAGTAGTAGTTTTTAGGTGGGATGGTATTCCATCCCCATTTAAATATATTACAAACCCCCTTTTACTATATATATTTACATTGTGGTTTGAATCATGTCATATACTTGGTTTGTGTGTTTTTTTGTATAAATGAAATTCTTTCCCGTTAATAGGGCTATGCCTTTTGGTGCTAGCCTCCAACACCAAGCCTATGAAAGGCGATATTGGGGTGGTCACAGTACGGGCTTCGGTAGAGGTTTTGTGACAGAGGTGGTGAAACAAATACATCTTCAATTATATACCCATTTAAGATTGAACTCATTCCATCTATTTGATAATGTTTGAAATATGGATGGGCTCCATATGAAAGCATGTTTCTAATGGCCTCATGTATAGCCATAGGTGAATGTGCTTCTTCATAGTCAATTCCTTCTTCTTGAATATAAACATGTGCAAAAAATATAGCATTGTTTATGATATGTTACCATCTTCATCTACTTTGATGATGAATCCTCATTTATTTCTTATGGTTAAAGTGTATTTGGGTCTACCCACAAGTTTTCAAATATTATTCCATTTAGACTAGTTTAGTCCCTCTTGCTTGTCGATCGCCCAAAATTCATCATCGATTGAATCATTGATGTTTTTAAGAATAATATTTACCAAGAAAGAATGATATTCTCCCATATTTCATAGAGAACTTCTAGTCCATGTCATATTATCTATGTCTCTGAAAAAAGTTTCTAAATGATGGTTATTAAGGGTTGTCAATGCTGTAGAGAAATAAGGGCTAGTAATTTCAGGTTCTTCAACAAGTTCAGGATCATTTTGGCATGAATATGCAGAAATTTCCAAACTAGATGTTTTAATAGATACCTTCACAGGATGGTCATTTGATTTAGAATTTTGTTCCAGATTTGAAATAGCATCCTTAGGATTTTCTTGGGAGATCATTTATTAATGTTGATATGTTTCATATAATTTGAAATATACATATTTTTCCACAAATTTAGTTCTTTAATTAATGACTCTATATGATTTTCTAGAGATGTAATATAATATAATAATTCTATCACCACTCTAGAAGGGAAACATACCAAGATTATCCTTAGTGTTATGAATTTATACGGTAAAACCAAAAAAATGGAAGTAATTAACATTTATATTTCTATTATCCCACAACACATTAAGATTTCTATTAGGAATATATCTAATTAAAACTATGTTAGTTATATAGAATTTTTACTGACATCATCATCCAAAAAGTAAATAGCTAATTTATATTTATTATGAAATGTTCTCTTAATTTTTTATATGGTTATATTTCTTCTTTCTACAACATATTTTTGTTAAGGTTTCCTAGGGGTAGATAAGTTATGATTATTGACATTTTGTTATTAGAAAGATTCAAACTATTGGTTTTCAATCTCATAGACATGGTTTCTTCATAAGGATTTTATCCAAATCCGAATATGATTTTATACAGTCTTGGCATACTAGGTGAGACGAGAGCCAACTTCACTATTGTGATCCAAGAAGAAGGACCAAGAATATCTAGAAGTGTCATCTACAAGGACATAATCTTAGCTCTTCCCATTTAAACTACAAACACTAGATTGTCCAAACAAATCCTTTTGAACTAACTCATGTGGTTGAGAAGTTGAAACATATTTTTTTATGAAGATTTTGTGCTTTATACCCACTTGATAATGATTATAGATTTTATCATTTGGAAACTCCTATTTGGGTACATCCTTGTCATATATTTGTTTTTTAAGCTTTCTAAGAGAATATACATTCCAGTTTACCAATCTTTTATGCCCAATCCAATACTCTTTATGAAAGGCAGTCAAACAAGAAACATTTTGATAAACTAAATAAAATATTTTACATCATATACATATTCTTTTATAAAAGAAGAAAAAATTAAAAAATCTGTTGACTAAAAAACATTACAAACATCATTATCAAATTTAACATGAAATACATCATCAAATAATTTGGACATTTAAGAAAAATATACATCAACCCATCCAAAATGATACTTTATAAATTAAAATTTTTTAGAGTTACCAATAAGTCCTCGGCAAATTATTTTTACTTCAGCATTATCCCCAAATGTGACATATCCACCATCAATCATGACAAGGATCTTGAATCTAGAATAGTCTTATGTCATATGTCTTGAACATCTACTATCCAAGTAACAAAATCATTTATAGGACCTCCTCAAAGAATATTCCTACGAATTAATCAAATAAATAGATTTTGGCACCCTGAATTGTTTGGGTCTGCTAACAAACGTAATCAGCGCTTTATGATCCTACATTTGCTTCAAGGGTTTCGAATAAGAAGTATGTAACATATTTGAGAAATAGATTATATTTTTTCCAAAAAAATCTTGATGTTGTAAGATGTTTTCTAAAACTAGAACATGCAGTATAATTTTCACTCTTATGTCAAAATATAGATATTCAAAATTTATTTATAAAATTTTTTTTGGTGAGATTTCTTTGCCTAGGTTGGTATCCTAAACAAGTTCTTTATCTAGGGGAAATTCTTTAACCAAGTATCTGTATATGAGTAAATTTCAATTGTTATATTTCTTTATGTCCTCTTTCAATTTGTCATTAGATAATTTATATTCACTGTTCTCTTTAAGAAATTGAACATTTTTCTTTTTCTATATAGAATGTTTAGATTTACCAATATTACTCAAGGAATGTTGTTTATTTGATGATTTATATTTATCATTTTGTTAATTAAAAGTGTCTTCAAGAATATTATAGTTTTGAAATAATTTTTCACTGGTCATGTTTTCATAATCACATTAATCTAGAGAATAATATTAATTTTGTATATGAAACGCAATGGTTATATCATGTCTGTTTGTCAAAAATCCCATATTGGATTTTTCAACATTTTCATCATGTGACGTCTCGAAGCCACTTGAACACTCCTCATAAAGACTCTATGATGCGTTCAAGGACATTTTATACTTTCTATCTGGGTACTCATATTTCTTATTATATGTTAGCATAGGATAATATGATTTCACATGCCCTTTTATATTACATTCATATAATATTATTTCATCATATTGGTCACTTCTCTTCCAATCATTTTTCCAGTTTAAAATTTTATCATATATTTTTATAAAGATGAGATTTTTGAAAATTTTAATTCATTTATAAAAATTATTATTTAAATAGCTAATTGAGCGATTTCCTCATCACATTCGGATGATGAATCTTCATTTCCTGTACTATGAGACTGAGATTGTTTCCATTAATTCTCTTTATTCATAGATGTAGTGGTTATGAAAGCAAATGACATTATCTTTGGTTCGTCTTCCACTTCCATGTCGACATTTGACTATACCTCAAGCATAAAAAACATTCTTATTATCTCCTTAACTAGAATATTTCTAATATAACATGATTCTTTAATTGAGATATAGATCCCTCTCTATTTATCTGTTAAACATCTGAGTATTTTCATGATTTTCTCAATGGCATTAACATCTATTCCTAGAGAGATCATAGTGCCCACAATCTCATAAAACCGGAGATACATGTAAAAAATAAGCTCATCCTGCTTAATTATAATTTCATTATATTTAATATTATATTTGATAAGTCTTATTTCCTGAACACTATAGGTTCCTTTGGGTGAAATTGACAATGTGTCCCAAATTTCAAGGTTCATTGAAATGCCCAAATTCTATTAATGTCCTCATATCATAAGGAATTGTATAGGGTGATCATGGATTTGATATTATTTTTAGATGTACCCACATATATCTCATCCCAAGTTGATATACATGTATATAAAATATTAAATTCATCTACAATTGAAGACCAAATTTCCAAACCCATACTTTATATGTGCATTTTAATTTAATTTTCCATTGTGAATAATTTGTTCCTTTAAGAAATAGAGGCATGTTGTTAAAATAACCTTCCTATATATTATCCATAATCGATAATTACATTTAGATATTTTGTTAACTAATAATTTTGAACTACTAAATTTTGAGATCTTTAAACCACAACAAAAATTACAATTTATATGAAGATTAAAAAAATATAAAACTATGGATTTTGATGAACATTGAAACCAAATTTTGGCCAGATTAGGACACTTAAGAGGGGTTTTAATTATTTTCCTATAATAATTTATAATGAAAATTTTATTTTATAATGTTTCCCCAATTTATAATAAAACAGGCTAGTTGACAAAGGTCGTAAAATTATAATAGTATGATTCTTCAAATAGATTCTCTAAAGATTGATTAATTCTTAGTTATAACAATGTTAGATATTAATAAAACTTCTGAAACAACTCTAATAAGAAAAAATAGTTATAAATAGTATCCAACAAAAACTATCAATGTTAAATTTTACATTTCTAAAATAAAAGTTAAAGTAGAGAAAAGCTAAATTGAAAAAATAGAAGATAAAAAAAGTGGGGTATTCTTAAGCTAACACATATTCCACTCAACATGGTGATCACCTTCCACTAAGAAAAAATATATATATATATATATAAAGCTCTGATTCACTCATAAGATCAGGGTTAACAACATTACACAAAAATTTCTAGGTCCCAATACCTATTCCATTTATCTACATGGGAAAAATATTACCAGGTTAAACAGGACCTCTTCCACAATTATGTGTGGGACAAAAGTGAAATAATATAGTTTTCTAATAATATCTACGGTCCTCCAATTTATCATATTATTTAGTGTGTATTTTAGTATAGACAGACAAACATATCAATAGTTTAGTTAAATGTAACACAATAGATAAGAATATGTTATGAGGGGATTAGAGATGCTATGAGTGTGATGTTATTCAGTTCTCGACTCTATGATCTATTAGAGATGATGCTTGAATCCGCTTTTGGAAATAGATAATGAAAATAGAGTTTTTTGGAGATCTATGTTATATCTTCCATGAAGGTGAGATGTTTTTCTCCTTTGATTTTGATGGATGCTACTATGATTATAGATATTTGATTATTGGAAGATCTCTCGTTCACAAAAAAAATGGAATGAAGAATTCCTTATGTGTTCTGTTTCTTGGGAATGATGCTCAAAGTAAGTATTTTTGGGTTTTTTCAAGTCTGTACTTGTCTTAATTCATGTTATATACTTTTAAAATATATATTAATTAATCCAAAAATCATGCATATTAATGGTAGACACAGTACATTGTATATATGACATCCTCGTTGCTGATGTCTAAAAAAGGAAATAAATTAATTTTTCATGTTAAAACACAAAAAATATGAACATTATAAATAATTTTAAATAGAAGAATATTTTAAAAAGTCTATCTATGAGTCCTCAATTTTTATATCCTTTTTTCGGTGACTCAACCCATCAGTATGTCATTATGTTTGTCTTTCCACAATTCGGTTACTCAACACATGAATGAATTTTTTTACTATCGTCGATTCCATGGGTCGGTAGAACCATGCATCAGTATGACTCTTGTACTAATGGTACGGTGATTTCAACAGTAGGTCGTATACGTCGGTTAGTCATATAAAGAGGTAGGTCGACTCTGTCAGTGAGTCATATGCATTGGTAGGTTTCCTGCGTTAGCGAGTCATATGCATCGATAGGTTGTCTGCATCATCAGTATCTCATACCTTCTATTGGTGTCCATCTATTATACATGGATTATATTTTTTCTGGACTATCATACAATTTAAATGTAAACATAATGTACAAAATCTAGGTGAGATCATAGATAGACATAATTACACATATTAAAACACAAATAATTATGATTAAAATGTTTAAACATTATTAATACGAATTGATATGATTAATATTAATGGATATGATTTTTGAAATGACATAATCTGTGATTATTAAAACTAATAATACTAGATAGATGGACTGACAATATCTTATGGGCCAATAGTAATGTGTGCATAGGTCACAAACTAACATTCTCTTTAGATTCCTAAAATTTTCCTCACATTCCCATTTCTAGGAGAACATAGAACCCTTACGGGTTTACATGTTCATAGAATTAAAAAGTCCTGAGAAAATCTCCACAAACTCATGATAATATATAACTATACAACCAAAATTACTAATGACTATAATAGTATATGTTCTAGGAAAAAATTCAATAGCCCCTTTATTTAATGAATATTTCATTATACCCTATCTTGGGATAATATTACCCAAAGTGAAATCAATGGCTTCCAAAATTCATATTATGTAAATTTTGTATACATTTTATCATTCTGTGTGGTCATTAGTACAATTCTCATAGGGACTAAATTCTCCTTCCTTTATCCTATAATAGATAATTTTATCATCTCTAATGACTAACACAATCTAATAAAGGTAACATCTAAATACTCTATTAATCCAATCCATGATTATAGAAGTGGAATTAGTATGAATACAAGGAATCACTATATATTCAAAATGTCTATATCATGTACTGAATAAAATCATTGGAATATCCCCATTCTTGACCCATAATTGATGTTATCTATAATGAATGTCAATTTTATAAAAGTATTGAGATCTACATTGTTGATAGAACAAGCCATCAATATATAGAATATGATTCCGGATCTTGATCTTGTTCATGTTTAACTTATTATAATAAATATAGTGACTCATTTATTCATCTTTATTTTTCAAAAGAAAAATACAAAATCACCCCCCTATGTCACATCTCGACGAATGAATCCATTATCAAGGTTTTAAATGATTTTATTCAGGTAAACCACCTCCCCCCAAAATCATAGAGCATTTATATTAGTGTTTTACATTGGTATAGAAAAATTATTCAAATCCAAAGGGATTGAACAATTTTTTAGTTTTGAAATATATATTATATACACGACACCTTTAATACATTGGTAAATATTAAATAATTCATGATAAAAGATTATAAAAAATGAACAATGGCCACAAAACCATATTCTAATATTTCTTCTTTATAACTTAGGAGAATAAAAGTAAAAAGGGTGGGTTGAAATTCTTGATAAGAGGAACTAAATTGGAAGAAATAATGAATTGTTGAGATAAAATAAAAATAAAAATTCCCATAACAGATAGAACATTCTATTTAAATAAATAGATAAGGCATAATCACTATGGAATAGTGATAGATTGAAACACATTTCATTAAACCAATAAAAAAAGAATCAAATTCATCCATAGATATATCAATGAAATAATATCATCGATAATAATAAATAATTAATTCTCAATAATGAATATTTTTAATTAATGGATGCTTGGTATCTATGACATGTAACATTTTACCATCAAGATCAATCCTCAAGATAGTTCATGTTTATGGGCAGAAGCTTATCTATTATTCATGGAATCAATATCGAAGGTGTTATCTCCAACTAACCCTACCACTTAATACTAATTATTCATCTAGGGTATTACATTAAATAGTACCCAACCCATAGGGATGGAATTAATCTTTCACCTAACATTAGGGATTTCATTAACCAATTCCTAACTCTTAAAGTGCACTTCCAAATTAATCCAAATATATCAAATATTTGGTATATGTAAACAATATTCCTTATCAAATATATGTATTGAGTAATGGATATATATTTATCAATATTTCTCTAGTCAATTAATTTTACATTCAATGTAAAAATATAATGTTAAAATGAGATACATTTTATTCTATAATCATATCCATGAAAAATGATGTGGATAATTAGTAAAAATTCAATGTTCAGTGAAAATAAGAAATGTATTTTTGTTCAAAGAAACTAAAATGAATCAAGGATGTGAATGGAAATATTATCCTTGGATGAATAATCCATACAATATCCAAATGAAAAATAACTAAATCATCAGAACAATATATCCCAGATGGTGAAAATATAAACAGTTATTGTCATTGATGAATTAAAATATTGTGAACATATATTTTATATCCGTTATTGTAGAAAATATAATTTCCATATTTAAAAAATTATTGAAATAGTTTTCGTTGAAAATTACATTTAAATAAAATTTCATTAAAAATTAAACGTTTAATATTGACAAGTAGGAATCCAATAAATTATGGTAGGTAAATTTTAAAATGGAATTGTATGTAAAAAAAATTTAATTTTAATAGTAAAAATGATAGAAATATTTATATTTTGGACTGTGAAAAAATATTTATTTGATAACATTGGTAAAAAGAAAAAATGTCAAATATTTATTTAATAAATTATTTTGGAAATGTGAAAATATTTTTTGAAAACCATTTTACAAAACAATGTTATAAGAACATAATAGTTTCTCCCGTGAAATAGATAAATAATTTCATATTTTCTTAAAAATATTTCTAAAACTAATTATTTACCAAATATTATAAAAATGATACTATTAATTAGAATTGATTATGAATACCCATATGATAATAAAATGAAAAGTCTTGTTATATAATGAACTTATAATTTCCTAGAATAGAAAATTATATATAAAAATCTCAAATAAATAGAGATTGTAAAGTAAACCCTTAAAAAGACCATAAAATTATTGTGAGGAACAATCAATGAATATACTATATGATTAAAATTTATATCGACATAAAAATTTTAAATGAAAAAATATATATTATAAAGTTATTAAACATATATTATTTATATATTACAAAAAATACGGATGTAATATATCCCAAGGAAATTGAATCAGCGATTGAAATTATTTAATAAATGGTATGTTTCTTTTATAATGACATTAGATGAAATAATTAAATTTTACACACAAATTAATAATAAATTAAAATAATAAAATATAGAATATATAATTATGGTTAGTGCATACACCACAGAAAATAATAACTTGTGAAAGTGGTGTTTGCCTCCCACGAAGGAAAGTCCAACAAGAATCCCTTAGCATGCATTTTTTTCCGGTGAACATCATTTAACATCTTGTATAATTATTTTAATCATGTTCATAAATTTTTCCAGAACCATATTAGTGTTTAAAATAACATATTTTATCTTCTTATAATATCATATTACTCATTTGTTAGTAGTCATTCATTATTTTTAATATTTCTAGTGTTAAATTATATGTCTCTGGTGTATGTTTTGACATGTCAATTTTTTGGTCCGATCATGGATTAATAATCTCCATGATTTAAAAAACTATTTAAATTTCATATATATTAATTAAATTCATTTTGAGAATATATCATAAATTTTGAGATAATAAATAATAGGCATAGTTCATGGAGACGGTAGGTCATACGTACGCATAAACTCAACATTGTTTTCTTTGATACACTAAAAGAATTAAAAGTAAATAAAACAAGTATATTATAATTTCAGTAAAATATTTATGTAATTTATTTCACCAATATTTATTCAAACCATCTGTTTTAAATTTCATGTATAGTGTGACCAATTCATATCACTGTGTGTTGGTGATAGTCCACATGTCCACAAACATTGTTATCATATTTAAATAAACTATTGTATAAGGGTATATGTCATATAAAAAATAAAACTATAAAAATTATAATAAAATTCATATATATAATCTATAAATAGTGTTTCCAACATAATTCCATACCGTGAGAGGTGGAAATGAAAAAAATGAACAACGGCGTTTTGCGATGTGATAGTATGTCATACACGAATGGTAGCATCATTTCATGTTTGATATATGTGTGTGTAAGTTTGGATTAAACAAATAACCTAAAAATATAATTATATATAGGATAATTGATTTGTTATATAATAAATGAATAATAATAGTTTAAGTGGTGAAGAAGTGAATGAAGGAAAATTGATCATTGGTAATTGATAAAACCTAATCGAAAAACCACTTTTTGTTTATACCAAAAGACATCCATGGTTGGATTTTTTTCCAAATTCGAGGCATATTTTATTAGTGGAAGTATTTAGGAAGATTAATTTATCATTTATTTGGATATCAAATGGTATTGATATATATTAATTACTCAGAGGGTTTAATTCCTTTTTATAGTGTAGTAGGATTGGCATTCCTCTTAATTTTTTATAAGGGCATTCAACCCATTTTTTTCCTATGTCATGTGGGAAAAATTAAAAAAATTAGATAAAATGGTGGATTGGGTAGATATATTAACCTAAAATGAAATTTGGAAATGTTTATTAGTAACATTAGGCAATAAGTTTAAGGTTTAATATATTCCTAAGGTAAATTTTCACATAATCACTCTAATTAAATTTAATTACATGACTTTTTATTAATAGTAAATAAACAATGCTAAATTTATTAGTACGAATAAATTATTATTATTCAAAAATTCAACCCATTTCATTAAATTCCAATCATATTGTTGTATGATATTCATTTAAAGTCAATCTCACAAATATGATGCCAATGTCGTTTTTTAAATTAAATCATTTAAATGGTTGCAATATTTTTATTTATAATATTAAAGTGAAATTTATTCAAATGACCTCCATTAGATTAATTTATTTATTATTTATCAAATAAAAAAACAAAAACATAAGTTGTACTTCTAAATTAATTTGATGAAAAAATATTTTGGATTAAAATTTAGTATTTTTCAGTATTAAAAAAAATGAAACCTCTCAAAAAAATTAATAAAACCACCCTAACCTAAAATATATGTATTTATATAAAAAATAATTTTTATTTTTTCATATATATTTTTTATAATTCCCAAATACATAATTTAAAATATGCTTTCCATTAAAATAATGTAAAATTTTTATTACAAAAATATAGCTTTTTATGTTTAATACTATGTTTGTTCTTGTCTTATGAATAAACGATATATTGTCTAAGAACCCAGATCTTCTTTTTAGGTATATTTTTCCTTTTCTACTAATTTTTGAGAAAGGGGGAGTTTCTAGAAATTTTTTAAGTAGACGCCATGTAATTTATGAGTACACGCCGTGTACTTTCTTTTCATAGTAGGTTGTGTGCTGACAGTGTGATAACCTCACCCACGGTCATGTAGGGGTTACATGGAGGCCGCCTAAAGAAAAGTACAGAAAAGGTGAGTACACAACGTGTACTTGAAATGCAAAAATTGTGTGCTTTCGTATTTTCATTAAATACACCGTGTAACACCCCATCCTTCCACGATACATTTACCTTTAAATAATGTAATAGATTGCATTATACGCAACATTGAGTTTCTAACTCACAGTGACCAATCAAACTAGCCGTTATGAATAGTAATGGCCAATTTTTGAAATTTTATAAATTTTATCATTAAAAATGGACTTCATTTTAGGATTCATAATATCAAAATTATCCTAGGGTGAATTTTTACAATTTTTCTAAAAACATTCATATTTTGATGAATAGTTAAAATTAAAATTTTTTAATTAAAATTTTTTTATCAAAATAATTAATAGTGATAAATTATGAAATTGAGTGGTTTTAATGTATATTTAGAATATATATTTACCATTTAATACAATTTTGGTCATTGGATATAATTTTACATTTAAATTGGACATAAACAAGTGTCAATCTTTTGATAGTTTTTATTTCTTAAAAACACGCCTTTTGTTTTGACCGAGGGAAGTAATTTTAAATTAATTTCTTGCCTTTTTTATAGCGGGAATTAATTTTAAATTAATTTCTTCCACTTCTGTGTTTTGAATTTAGAAAAAATGGATTCCATATTTTTCATCAGGAGGTCCAAATTTTGTAAATAGGTAACTTTTATATTTAGACATATTGAATAATTACTTCGGTAAATATTTTATTTATCTTGGTTAAATGTTAAATCTAGTAAATAAGGGTAAAAAATAATATTATAATTATACTAAATTACCATAAAACATATCTTAAACCTATTGGTAGATACATTTCCGACCATGGTCATCTTTGGGTCGATTTTGGGTCCCCATGGAGCCACTTGTAAGGGATAATGATACTTTATATTAATTAAGTTAAAGTAAAAACAAAAATGACATAAAAAATATATCTTTTTGAAAAATATTTTATACAATTATATATGTTATATTTGTGAGTATAAATATTCATTAGAAAGATAAAACTATTTACTACATCATGGTAATTTTTATTATAATTTTTAGACATCTAATAAAATAAATTATCTATGACCCAATAATGATTTAGTGTTTACCTAACTAATAAATGATTTAAATAAATAAGAATATAAAGACTAAAATAATACCCAACCCTGTCCAATTATTATTGGATGATTCATTTCGATAATGATTCATCTTAGCCTCATATTTAATGAGTTTTATACCTTTAGAAACCAAATATCATTATATAATAAAATAATATTTTCAATCTTTCCTAAAGAGACCCTCCCCCCTTTTAAAAGGACACCACTTCTAACCAATTCGTCACACCTCTCATGATTTTTAGCTCATCAAAAATCTTCCCAATTAATCTCCCTACATTCCTATCCTCTTTTTAGAAGCCTTACCATAGGCAGAAATTACTTCAAGAGTCCTTTTTGGTTGAAACCAATAGAAGTTACCCAAATTAAAGGTAACGATTTCTCTTATCTCATTTTTCTATTTTACTTCTCCAACCCCTAAAATCTTATTATTATTTTATTTTGTAACAACAAAAGTATACTCAATATACTAGGCTATTTTTATAAGAAGTATTCAAACTACACTTACACACACCACCATCTAATGGGCGAAGAACATAATGTTTCTGTGGATGGCAACCAAACGCCTCACGAAATAATGATTGTTCAATTATCTCCTACCACCTCTCATGGTGGCCATTATGATGGAACTGTAATTAAATATGATATTAATGATATTTATTTTATATATATGCTTTTTTAATTCCATTTTATAGCATACCATTATTCATTTCATGTTGTATATATGTACGATAATTTCATTTGAGAAGTGCGGACTACTGGCCCCTCAAAGTGATATGACTCGTTTATACCATACATGGAATGTATAAAGGATGGTGTCAGTGAACTTAAGTAACATATATAAGATATTATATTATACTGGAATAATAATATACCTATGTGTCATTTGGTTTTGATTCCTTTTAAAATAAAAATAGAATTGGAAGTACCATTCGTGCATACGTACTGATTACCGTCTCCAAAACGCGATGTGATTCATTTCCCCATCATATCCATTCAAGAATAATTCTCATTTTATGATTAAAATTAATTTTTAAGGACTTTATATCATTCTAGATATGAAAAAGATACAACCTATCTATAACAAACACAGCTTACGTAACAAATCATATAAAGGAAAACGAATCAGTTAAACAACGATAATACTAAAATATTATTAACAAAGAATTATTAAAAGATCATATATGGTATCATATTTATGTATATAATTCTTTTATAATTTAATATCAATTATTTAACTAATATATAGGAGTTTAACCTATCCTATACCAAGGAAAAGTAAAATGTAAGGGTTTAGTACACAATCTCTTCATTATCTAAGGTAGTTTATACATGATTATCTTCTGAGACCTCTTTATCATCCACATCAATGTTTCTTAAAAAATTTATTTCAAATAATTCTTAATATTTAAAATACTATGGGCTAAAGTCATTTAGAAACTTTTTTGACTTTTTATAAAATGGTCTGAAAGTAATCTTTCTGTCGTTTTCCAAACAAGGTATTTTTTATCCTTTTCAATAAAATTAAGGTAAGAATGTTTTTTTAACTTATACGGAGGGTGCGGCTATTTTACACCATTACAAAATAATTTAAGCTTCCCTTACAAGATTATAAGAATATTTTCAAAGTAAATGCTTTATTTTATAATTATGTGACTTTTAAATGATTTCAATATAGGGATATTTCTCTCAAATATTTTTGATTTCATCTATGTCAACATCCTTTGATGGATTTTAAGCATATTTGAAGTTTATTTATTATGATACAAAACTTCAATATTTTATTGAAGGTTTTGTGATATGTTTGACTACGGATGTTCTACTTTTATTCCATTCATGGTTTATGGAGAAGGTATTGACATTTTGTATGGTAGTTTTAAAACGAATGTTTATGTTATGTTTAAACCTGTACATATGTAGAATGCATTGGAATTAATAAGTGATGGGTGGATCCCACTATAGCCCTTCTATGCATCGGTAGGTCTCACGAGAAAAACTAGTGTCTTGTAATAAGTCCTTGACAAAATCAAATTTTTAGTATAGGCACAAGGGCTTGACTATGTGTTTATGATAGTCTTGAATTATGCATTCCATCATTATGAAAGTGGTTATTGATATTTTATTTGATTATTCGACTAGTAGAATATCTATGTGAATAAGTAAATGTAATTATTTCATTTTATTTTTGATATATTATGCTGAAGTTCAAGTTTAAAATGCTTTTGTTTTAGTTATACATTTCCTTAAATGTTTAGGCTTATTTATGAATGTTTCTGTTCTATTGTTATCCTTACTGGGCATCTGAGCTCACCCCTTTCTATGTTTTATTTTTCCCAGGATGTGGACAAGTATTTTAGGAATGACCTGCAGGGATAGTATGAGGGGATATGAGTCGGGTCTATGGAGCCAATATTTCTTTGTAGTTTTTCATTATATCATGTAATGGTAGACATATGAATGTATCTAGTGATTACAAGGCAACTAAAATAATCGGCCTTTCGAGACTTGATCTTTTGTGATCATGACAATGTTATTTAATAATTCACCAACTCTTGGTAACTGGGGTAAGGGAATTATAGTTGTTATCAAAAAATGTTTAGTACAATCCTTCAAAACTAGATTTAGATAAACTCTGATTAGTGCACATAGACCTACGATGGACATTGAGGATTAGTATAGAAGAACATCCTAGAATTTTGGTATTGTAGAGATTTTTTGAGTTTTCTGAGAAATACATCCCTTTATGGATACGACCTGGTAAAGGCGGCTCTGGCACAGAGGTACCTATGGGTAAAACTCGAAAACACCACTTTGAACTAGACTCGAACGAGTACTGGTGCACGAAAATGGGCCTTGCTGCACTCATGGATACAACACTCTTGGGGGATATGCTTAGTATAATTCTTATATTCTTTTGAAATCATTATGAATGGTTTGTGAATATAAACATCCTCAATGAAAACATTTTTACGATTATGTATTATATCCATAAACTATTCAATTTATGTTATGTGTTCTACATGTTTGGAATTATGTATTTCGATTCATAAATTTATCTAGTATATTCCATTGTTTAGAAATGGTGCATAGTGGAAGGAATGGAAATAATATCAATTCAATCACTCCATGTAGGTATTTCCCTCATGCACAAGATAATTATAGTGGAGATGATGATATAACTAGTGCTGATTACCTTATCACCATACTGGGACAACTCACTTAGGTTATGAATAAAAACCTTACCTGTATGGAGCACCCTGATTCACAGCGTGGAGGATCAATGGTAGATCTGTTCTTGAGGCATCAACCACCAACATTAAATGGGGGTATAAATCCAATAGTAGCTGAGCAAATGGATAAATTCTTTAGAGAAAATATTCCATGCCTTGGGGAGTAGTGAAAGGGAAGAAGTTATCATGGCAGTTTACCGCCTCACTGGAGATGCTGATCAATGGTGTTCATTGATTCAAAACACAAAGAATATTATGATGTATAAAATTTGGAATGGGGGGAGTTTAATGATATTTTAATAGAAAAATACATTACTCATGACCATCGAGCGGATATGGAAAGACAATTTCTGAGTATGAGGCAAAAGGAGGATGAGAATGTTGCAAAATTTGAGGCTAACATTACAAGGTTAGCAAGGAATGATGAATATTATATACGTAACCCAATAAGTAAGATTGATCATTTTTATGGGTTAAAACCATTTCTCTAATGAGAATTAGTATCACAATCCTTCTCGTCATATTAAGATATTGTCTCAACTGCTATCAAAACAGAAAAAATATTTCTATGTCTTATGAATTTAATACAATGAAAGAGAAGAAGATATCTGCTGATCAATCTCGAAATGGAAATAAAGTGAAGAAGGTAAATTTTGAATATACATCCTATAGTAAATTTGAGAAGAAACACCCTGGTACTTGCTTGAAGGGAATTGAATCTGTTACATGTGTGGTGAAAAAGGCCACCATGATCATGATTGTAAGGGGAAGAAAGAAGCTACCGATGTTCAATGATACAACTGCTGGGAGATGGGACATTATTCAAATTATAGTCCTATGTGTCAGGGGGACCTACCTCAGAAAACGTCAAGGGATCAAGTCCAAGCATATTATATCACTACTTCTGAGGTAGAAGCTATGAAAGACGTGGTGGCAGGTAATTTAATGGTTTCCTCATGATTAGAAAATTCATTATTTGATTCTGGATCATCGTATTGTTTCATATATTCCCATTTTTCTATGAAAATTAGATATTTCCAATTTTATTTAGCATGGGATTTTTTAGTTAAAACTTATAAGGGAGGTATCATCGCAAGAATGTTTTTTCAATCTGTCCCTATTAGAGCATATAAATGTTCTTTATCTACTGATCTCATCGCCATACCAATGATTGAGTTTTATATAATCCTCGGTATGGATTGGCTTTCGGAATATGATGCGATGATATATTGTAAGAAGAAGGAGGTTATGATTTTTGATGATGATGATAAATAACACCTTATCTTTAGAGCAGAGTCGTCACCACCTAATTATTATCTAGATCCACTCCCATTAGCTCAACTAAATTAAATTATTTAGGAGGAAGATAATGAAATAATTATGGGTGAGGAATGGAATGTTCAAATACAGTATGTACCTATTGTGAAATAATATGTAGATGTGTTTCAGGAAGATTTACCTGGACATCCTCTAGAATGAGAAATTGTGTTTCCTATTGATTTAATTCTCGGTTCAAGGCCTATATCGAAGACCCCTTATAGAATGGCCACAGTGGAATTAGTGAAATTAATGAAACAACTAGTGGAATTGAGTAATAAGGGATTTATTCACCCCAATGTTTCTCCATGGGGATCCCCTTTTTTTTGTTAAGAATAAAGATGGTTCTATGAGGTTATGTATCAACTACAGGGAAATTAAGGCTATAACAATAAAGGACAAGTATCCCCTACCTCACATTGATGATTTATTTGAGCAACTACATTGAGCTCAATACATTTCAAAGATTGACCGTCGGATTGGATACCATCAGTTGTGTGTGATGAAAAAAGATATTCTGAATACAATATTTTGAACCAGGTACGGGCATTACGAGTTTACAGTAATGCCTTTTGGGATGACTAATGCACCCTATGTATTCATGTATCTAATGAACAGAGTTTTCAAGGAATATCTCGAGGATTTTGTAGTGGTATTTATTTATGATATCTTTGAATACTCCAAAATCTACGAAGATCATGAAAATAAACTGGGCATTACATTGATGACTCTGAGAAGACATGAATTATTTGGGAAGTTTAGCAAGTCTGAATTTTGGCTTTAGGAGATTTCATTTCTTGGAAATATTGTCTCTAAAGATGGAATCTCTATTGATCCTACTAAGACAAGATCAATCCAAGAAAGGCCTGCACCAACGAGTATAACCGAGGTACACAGTTTTATTGGTTTAGTAGGTTATTATCAATGTTTCATCTAGAAGTTTTCCCGATTGGCTAACCCATTAATGAAGATCACATTAAAAGGGGTTAAATTTTATTGGGAAAAAGAGTGCGAAGATTTTTTTAGAACTAAAGAGATGATTATTCGATGCTCCGATATTGACTCTACCATCAAGGAATGATGGGTTTATTATTTATAGTGATGCATCAAATAAAGGACTTGGTTGTGGGCTTATAAAGAATGATAGGGTTATTTATTATGCATCACGACAACTAAAAATTCATTAGAAAAACTATACTACCCATGATCTTGAGTTAGAATCTGTAATATTTTCTTTTAAGATTTGGAGACACTATCTCTGTGGTGAGAAGTGTGAGATTTATACTGATCACAATAGTTTGAAGAATATTTCTCACAGAAATATCTCAACATGTGGAAAAGGAGATGGGTTGAACTACTCAAGGATTATGATTGCACGATACTTTACCACCTGGGGAAGTAAAATAATGTTGCAGATACTTTTAGTAGAAAAGATCATGGATTTTTGAACAATATGAGAGTTGAGAGAGATCGTATTTTTATGGATATAGTAAAGATGGTTATGAGAATCACCCTGGAAGGTGAACCATCAATAATTTTTAAAATGGATACCAAACCATATTTACTATAAAGGTTAAAGAGTTCTTAGACTAGTGATGATGATTTCAAATGAATATTAAAGCTGTGAATAATGGGATATTGAGTGACATTGTGTATGAAGATGGAATTTTGAAATTGGGGAAGATAATTTGTGTTCCCGATATACTTGATCTTAAAAGGAAATTGTTGGATGATGCTCATAGTTCTAATTTCTCTATACACCCTAGTAGAGATATGATATATAGAGATTTGAAGGAACATTTTTGGGGGGAAAATGAAGAGGGAGATTGCTGATTCTGTGTCAAGATATATGGTTTGTCAACAAGTGAAAACTAGAAGGCAATGGCCTAGAGGAGTCATGAAAACTCTTCTAATACATGAGTGGAAATAGGATAATATTACGATGGACGTCATCATGGGGCTACAAAAGATTCATAGAAGGAATGATGTAATATGGGTCATTATTGATCGTCTTACCAAGTCAGAACATTTTCATGATATAAGAGAAGATCTACAACGTTAATGTCTAGAAATACTATATATTAATGAAGTCGTGAGACTTCATGGAGTACCCCTGTTGATTTTTTCTAATCGTAATCCACGTTTTACTTCAAGATTATGGAAAATTCTTCAGAAATCACTGGATACTAATCTACGTTTGAGCACTGCCTACCACCCTCAAACAGATGGACCGTCAGAACAGACTATTCAAACCTTATAATACATGTTTAGATCTTGCTCACTTGAATTCTAGGGTATGTGAGATCAATATTTACCTATGGAAGTTTTTTACTATAACAATGGCTTACATTCAAGTATTCAGATGACACCGTATGAAGAGTTATATATAAAGAGATGTCGCACACCAACCTGTTGGGATGATGTTGGTGAAAGAAAACTTGTAGGCCTAAAACTGGTGGAGTAAAAAATGGAAAAGGTGAAGGTAATCCAAACCCACATCAAAGAATATCAAAGTAGGTAGAAGAGCTATGACGGTAATCGAAGGAAGGATTTTGAATTTTAGGTACGAGATCATGTTTTATTGAAGGTATCCCCATGGAAAAGAGTTATATGTTTCGATAAGAAAGGTAAATTGAGTCCCAGGTACATAGGAACTTTCAAAATTCTAGAACGAATTGGGGTTATAGCATACAGTTTGGCAATGCCGCCAAGTCTCTCCAAAGTTCACAATATATTCCACGTATCATTGTCGAGAAAATACATGCCTGACCCAACTCATGTACTTAACTATGAAGAATTAGAACTGGAACATGATATATCTTATTTCAAAGAGCATGTTAGTATTCTTGATACCACAGAACAAGTGTTGAGAAACCGGAAAAGTCATCTGGTAAAAGTTTACTAGAGAAACCATAAGATGGAAGAGGCAACGTGGGAACCTGAGAAACTTATGATGAAGAACCACCTGAGTCTATTTATGCAATAATATTCTAGAAATTTCAAGGAAGAAATTATTTGAATGAGTGGTGAATGTAACACCCCATTCTTTTATGGTACGCCACCCTTTGAATAATGCAATAGCTTGCATTGTACGCAACTTCGAGATTCTAACACATCGTGACCAATCAAACTAGCCATTATAAATATTAATACCCACTTTTTGAAATTTTATAAACATTATCATTCCAAATGGACTTCATTTTTTTATTTGGAATATCAAAATTAGACTAGGGTAAACTTTTGGTATTTTCCTGAAAACACTCATATTTTGATGAATAGTGAAAATTACTAAATTTTAATTAAAAACAACTTTTTTAATAAAAATAATTAATAGTGATAAATTATAAATTTAAGTTTTTTTAAAGTATATTTAGAATATATTTTCACCAGTTAATACAATGTTTGTCATTGTAGAATATTTCACATTTAAACCGGTCACAAACAAGTGTCAATCTTTTGATAGTTATTCTTTCTTAGAAATAAGTTTTTTGTTTTGACAGTTGGAATTAATTTTAAATTAAATTTTTCCACTTTTGAGTTTTGAATTTAGAATAATGGATTCTGTATATTTAATTAGGAGGTCCAAATTGTGTAAATAGGTAACTTTTATATTTATACATTTTGAATAATTACTTCGGTAAATATTTTATTTGCCATGGTTCAACGGTAAATCTGGTAAATAAGTGTAAAAAATAATATTATAATGATACTAAATTACCCTGAAACATGTCCTAACACTATTGGATGATACATGTCCGACCATGGACATCTTTGGGTCGATTTTTGGACCCCATTGAGCCACTTGTAAATGATAATGACACTTTATATTAATTAATTTAAAGTCAATACAAAAATGACATAAGCATATATCTTTTAGAAAAACAATTTTTACATAGGGTTATATATGTTATATTTTCATGTATAAATATTCATTAATGTTATAAAAAGATTACCTACATCATTGTATTTTTTTATAATTTTTAGACATCTAATAAACTAAATTATTTTTGAAACAATAATGATGGAGTGTTTACCTCATTAATAAATGATTTAAATAAATATGATTATAAAGACTAAAATAATGAACAAAACCAATACAATTATAATTGGATGATTTCATTTAGATCATGAGTCATCTTATATTCAACATTAATGAGATTTTTACTTTTATAAACAGAATATCATTATATTATAATATAATATTTTCAATATTTTCTAAAGATCCCCTCCTCCCCCTTATAAAAGGACACCACTTCTAACAAATTCGTCACACCTCTCAAGCCTTTTGGCTCATCCAACAACTTCCCAATTAATATCCCTACGTCCCTATCCTATTCTTAGAATCCTTACATTAGCCATAAATCACTTTAAGATTCTTTTTTGGTTCAAACCAAAGAGGGTTACCCAAATTAATGGTAATGATTTATCTTAGCTCCTTTTCTTTTATATTACTTCTCCAACCCCTAAACTCTTTTAATTATTTCATTTTGTAACAAAACCAGTATAATCAATGTACTAGGATATTATTATAATAATTATTCGAACTAGACTTACACACTCATTCATCTAATGGGTGAAGAACATAATGTTTCTACGGATGGAAACCAAACGCCTCATGAAACGATGAATGTTCAATTATCACCTACCACCTCTCATGGTGGCCATTATGATGGAAATGTAATTAAATATGATATTAATGATATTTATTTTATATATAAGCTTCTGTAATACCATTTTATATCAAACCATTATTCATTTCATGTTTTATATATATAGGATAATTTCATTTGAGGAAGTGCGGACTACCTCCCCATCAAAGTTATTTGACTCATTCATACCACACATGGAACGTATAAATGATTGTATTATGAACATAACTAACACATATAAGATATTATATTATATTGTAATAATAATATACATATGTATCATTTGGTTTTTATTCCTTTTAAAATGAAAAATAAAATGGAAGTAGTGTTTGTGCGTACGTACAGATTACCATCTCCATAAAGGCGATGAGATTCATTTCCTCATCATATCCATTCAAGAATAATTCTTATTTGATGATTAAAGGTAATGTTTAAGGACATGATATCATTCTAGATATGAATAAGACACAACCTATCCATAACAAACATGGGTTATGTAAAAATGCATATAAAGGAAAATGAATCAGTTAAAGGATGATAATACTAAAATATTATTAACAAAGCAATATTAAAAGATCATATATGATATCATATTTATATATGATTCATGTGTAATTTAATAACAATGACTTAACTATTATACAGTAGTTTAACCTACCATCTCCCAAGGAAAAGTACAAGGTAAGGGTTTATTTCACAATATCTTCATTATCTGAGGTTGTTTATACGTGATTATCTACTAGGACCTCTTTATCATCCACATCCATGTTTCTTAAAAATTTATTTCAAATAATTATTAATATTTATTAGAATATTGGTTGAAGTCATTTATACCCTTTTTTGACTTTTTATAAAATGGTTTGAATATAATCGTTCTGACATTTTCCAAACAAGTTCCATTTTATCTTTTTCGACAAAATTAAGGTATGAATGTATTTTTATAACATATATGGTGGGTGCGGCTATTTTCCACTGTTAAAAATCAGTGAAGCATCCATTACAAGAATATAAGAATATTTTCAATGTAAAGGTTTTCTTTTATAATTATGTGACTTTTAAATGATTTCAAGAATGAGATATTTCTCCCAAAGAGGTGTTATTTCATCTGTGTCAACATACTTTTATGGTTTTTAAGCTTATTTGAAGTTGATTTATTATGAATCAAAACTTCCATATTGTAGTGAAGGTTTTTCGATATGTTTGACTTTGGATGTGTTATTTTTATACCATTCATGGTTTATAGAGAAATTATTGACATTTCATATGCTAGTTTTAATATGAATGTTTATGTTATGTCTAAAACTGTTCATATGAGGAAAGCCTTGGACTTAATAAGTGACGGGTGGAGCCTGCTATTGCTCCTCGGTACATTAGTTAGTTTCATGAGACAAACTAGTGTCTTGGCACAAGGGCTTGACAAAATATTATTTGTAGTCTTGCAACAAGGCCTTGCCTATGTGGTTATGATAGTCTGGAATTAAGCATTCCATCATTATGAAAGTAGATATTCATATTGCATGTGATTATTAGACTAGTAGAATATCCATTTGAATAAGTAAATGGAATTTTTTCATTATATTTTTTCCATATTATTCTGATTTTCAAGTTTAAAAGGATTTTGTTTTAGTTATACATTACCATAAATGTTTATTCTTATTTATGAAATATTTTGCTATATTATTATCCTTATTGGGAATCTGAGCTCACCCTGTTCTATATGTATTTTTCCCAGGATGTGGAGAATATTTTTATGAATGAACTACAAGGATAGTATGAGGGGATATGAGTGTGGTCTATGGAGACAATATTCTTTTGCTGTTTTTCATTTTATTATTTAATGTAAGACTGATGAATGTATCTAGTGATATCAAGGCTACTAAACCAATCAATATTTCGACACATGATCTTTTATGATTATTCCAATGTTAGGTAATAATGCTCCGACTCTGGGTAACTGGGGTCAGGGCATTACACACTGAGGTCGCGTATAATCTCCATAACAAACATCTTTTAGGTTCCATTCACCCGAGAACATCCTGAAGCTGATGATATTTTATGGTCCCATGTGTCTCCATCCATCCTCCAAATCAAACATCGTTGATTACATTGAAACCGCATCGGTGAGATCTCTCTTCTGCTGGAACCTCATTTCATGATTTTTATTATTTCATGAGTTATCATGTGTTGAACGGTTTATATGTTTTTGTAGATCTACGATCTTATAAGGAGATTCAAGATTCGAGGTTTAGGTATATTGATCTACTAAACCTGAGGTAGGTGTGTTGTGACTTTCTGTTGAATTTCATTGAATATTTTTGTGCAAATTCCACTAATACACTTGAATGGGGTATTGCGTGTTTACCATTTTTTCCCTATTTTTTTCCATCGTTACTTATATGCAAGAGTATTTGATACATAATGTGAATAGGTTTACTTATTATGCATTAAAATAAATTTCGATGCATGTTTTTCCTATCTGGACTTTTGGGTCTAGTTTTACCTTTTGGCTGCTGTTTACATTCCATACCAACGATTTTAGGATGGTTTGACTATAATTAAAATATGCTGATATGCCATAGAATGCTATCTAGGTAGTTTTTGAGGTTTACTTTGGTCATTACGTGTGTTATACTTTTGACTTACACAGGGCCGTGAGAACCTAGTGTGGTTGACCATAGGGAGAATGGATGTAACGGATTCTCTAGAGAGTCTTTATACATTTACGATATGAGACCACATGGGGAACTAACATTGAGCGCATATTCGGAGTGTCTGTAGTTCTCGACGTGGTCCACAAGGGGAATGAGCCGTTTAGTGCTTCCCCAGAGCCCCTTCCGTATGATACGTGACTATAGGGGAAATTGACAATGAGTAATTCCATAGAGAGTCTATACTTTAGCTGAACCAGAGGGGTGAGATTGTGTGGGCCTCCCAAAGGGTTTCTAGCAATTGTTTGTTGGCCATAGGGGTCAGGCTATGAGAACTACCCAGAGGGTTACCTTTTTGTTTCTACAAATTTGTGTAGATGTGTTCTTTTTGTGAATTAAATGTTTGAAACTGTGGATTGTTTACTATTGAGTATGTTCATGTTTACTGCTTTCTGTACTTTTACTACCATATATTCACTGACTGTTAGGAACATATCTCTTTGTGGTTTCCTACTAGGGTTTTGTCTCACACCCATTTTGGTCCATTCTTTAGGGCCCAAAAATGTTATATTGTTGTAGGTATAGACAAGGGAAATCTCCCATCTACTTCATGTACTTGACAAGATGGGGAGCTGGAGAGCAAGGGACCAAGAATATGCTTACGATGATAAGGAGTTGGCTTCTGTTTTTATTTTGTACTTGGTTTATTATTGTATTTCAGCATTGTGAATTGTTTGGTTTCATTCATAGACATATATTTATCATGCATCATTATATATATAAATATATATATATATCCTCCAGTTGTTTATTTATCAGCCATCCGTTGTTACTATTGTTTGGTATTATTACTACTTCTGTTATTGTATATATTTTTATTTCTAATGTGTACTCTTCCAATGAGGGCATAGTCTCCCCACTATAACACCCAAGGCCCTCTTTGTTAGTCGGTATCCTCTGGCATTCGAGGAAATGCGCTTGAGGCCATGTGACCAACCGGGTACATGGTGCTTTTAGGTGGCTTCTGGAACCGGTATGTTATAAAGTGTTATCATAGAAATTCTTTTCTCTTGACTTACTGTTTGGATCCTATAGCTAGGGATAGGATGGAATATGTACTTGGTAATAAGTTGTGCCAGTAAGTATGTAACCCCTGTATAGGTAGAATCCATACTACCTTATTTATTGAAATTTTACTGGTTTGCAATTTTACATTTGATTTGATATCACTGTTGGGTGATTCACATGTTTTGTGTTGTTACCGTTGTTGTTATTGCGGTTCTAATTCTATCGAAACCCAGTTAAATGATGGCATTCCATCTCATGCATCATATAGAAACTTGTTAGAAATCACTTTCCATGTATTATTTCCATTCCATGTAGGATGAATTAGTGATTTCCTGATGTTGTGATAGATGTTGAGTAGAATATGCATGATGTTGTGATAGATGCTTTGATAAAGATACTTGTTGTTTGATAGGTCATTGTTTGTGTAGTTAATTGTTTGGATGAATGCTAAAAAATGGATATTGGGGTGTTATTGGCCTTCATGTACCGTAATTTGGTGGATAATCATTTGTTTCCTTGTTATAACTTGTATAAGACGCCAAACCATGATTTGTGGGTAGTATGGTCCCTCACGAATTAGAATTTGGCACCTTCAAGGATTGTTTCAGTGTTTTTCTGGGATATGTAGTAGTTTATGAGGCTTACTGACCGAAAAACCCCAGAATACATTCTGTGTAGTTTTGAAAACACTCCTTTTGTTCTTCTGTTCGGGAAGAAATAGTTTTCCCAAAGTACAGGCCATGCAGTCTTTAACCGTGTCTTAGGCCATGTGGGAAGAGACACGGGATGGGGAAATCCTTGTGGGAACACGTCATGTACCAGTTTAGCACACCGTGTAGCTTGACTGAGGTACCAGAATGTGTCACACACAACTTGGGATGGTGTTATCTTTTCACATACATGTCGTTTCAAGATTATCCACGCCATAAAGTCTGACCCCAGTACCCGACCATGTCACGAACAATACAGGCATGTGTTTTACATTCTTAGTACACGCCGCATTTGTTTGGAACAAACCAAGTAGTGTGACTTAGGTATATAGGTTGTGTCACTAACTACATGGGTCAGTGAAGCTTTCAGATTACACATCGTGTACTCCTTAAACACGCCGTGCACTTTTTTCTTAAGAGAACTGTGTGACTTGACCATGTAAAAGGACTCCGACAGGGAAGATTATTCAAGTACACGCTGTGTGTTTGGGAAACACGCAGTGTATTGGGGGTGTCAAAAGACCAGTTTTAGCTGAATTACATGCCTATGTGAGTGACATAAGGGAACACACCGTGTAAGAGAAATACATGTTGTGTGGTCATGTTTTGCAAAAATTAATTCTTTCCATATTATGTTTCTTTATTTTTCTTATAGTTTACTTTCCATGATAATATTGAATCTAATGTGTGCGTTTGACCATGCAGATTCATGACACTGAGACATCCTTCGGTTGTCCGCCGGTTGCAGGGTAGTGATCAGACGCCCGATATGGCTAATCAAGGACTTCCTGCAGATCTTCATGTTGTTCCATCCTTGGCACCAACTGTGATACCGATTACAAGTGCTGATGCGCAATTTAGGTAATGATTTATGAGGATGATATAGAACTTACAAAGAGAAATTCCACTTTCATAGTATAGGGCAGACATGTCCCGGTTTTTCAAGCAATAGAATCCTCCCACCTTCTCAGGGGAAGTAGGACCTCAGGCAGTAGAGTCGTGGCTAGAAGCCATGATGACGATCTTTGAGCATATGGAGATGCCTCCATAAAGGCAGGTCAAGATCGCTACCTACATGTTACGAGACCCCACAAAGAGGATGTGGGACGTGATCTCATAGGTGGGTCATCAGCAGGTTATAGAGTGTAAGGAGTACCAGCATGTCTTCTATGACAAATTTTATCTGGTGGCCTTGAGGGCCGACCAAGCCCGGGAGTTCATGAGTCTAGAGTAGGGTAATCCTTCAGTTATGGAGTATTACTCTGATTTCACTGAACTTTGAGGTTTCAAAACCCTGCTAGGTGAATATGGGTTGTTCAAGGAAAGGATTTTTGATGATGGTCTCAGACGTGAGATTAACTCGCAGGTGAATACATTCAGGTGGACTTCCATCACTTCCATTATCCAACATGAGCTGATTGCGGAGCGCAATATGAGTGACTCCAGAGCTGAGAGCCAGGGCAGTTCCACTTCCAGATTTAGTGCTCCTCTAGCTGATATTAGTAAGCACCGTAGAGAGTCTATGCGCGGTGATCCGAGGAAGATAGACCCATCATTAGAAAGCCAGGTGGTATTCTACCAGTGTGGAAGAGATGGGCATACAAGGATGCAGTGCTAGAGAGACCCAGTGTAGTGCCAACCTTGCGGAAATATGGGTCACCTTCATCGTTTTTTTCATGTTTTCTCACTAGTAGTTGGTGACATGGATTCATCCATGGCTCCTCGTTTAGGTGCAGTGCCACCAGTTTCTCACCAGTCTGGGAACTGGAGTTATTCTAGTAATTCAGGCTGAGGTGGAGGTTGTGGTTGTGGTGGTCAGTCACCAGTCATTCAACTACAACAAAGTGGATCAGCTCAAGGTGGTCAAGTAGGGTCTTAGGGCCGCGGTCCTGGCCAGAAATTTACAGTGGAGCAGACCCAACATGGGCAAGATCCTGGACCCTCTACAGTTCGAGGTACCATCTTAGTAGCCTCAGTTTTATCTTATGGTCTTTTCGATACAGGGGCATCCAATATCTTTAACTCTATTGCTATTTTGGAGAGCCTTGGGCTCTTCATCTTTTACTTTACTGATATCTTGATGTTAGATACACCGTTGGGGACTAGGACGGATAGTTTACGTCAGTGCATTGAGTGAACTCTAGAGGTTTATGGGTGTCACTTTCTATGGGACCTCTATGTCCTAGAGATAATATGATGTGATGTCAGTCTCAGGATCGAAGGGTTAGTTCCCTTCCAAACTGTCATCGACTATTATCGTCGTAGAGTGAGCTTCATATCACTAGAGGGTGGATCATTTCTTCATAGATGCGAGTGGGATGTCCAGGCGAGTATAGCAGGACCAGAGCATCATGGGATATGAGGAGTAACAACCCAGATTTCTAGTCTATATCTGGATGACTAGGGGACTTTGCTGTTAGACATTCCTCCAGCGGTGGATCATTTCAAGGATGTATTTCTAGAGGACTTCTCAGGATTTCCTCTAGTGTGTCTGGCAGACATTTCTATTGAGCTCAGGCCAGGAGCTGCGCTGGTGTCCACTCATCCTTATTGGATAGCTACAACTAAGTTGTAGGATATCAATAAGTAGTTGATGGAGTTACATGAAAATTGATTCATATGACCCATTACATCTCCTTACGGTTCTCCTATCATGTTTGTGAAAAATGAAGACGATACCCTTAGGCTTTATGTGGATTATTGGAAGTTGAACCAGTTGATGGGCAAGGACTGATATCCATTTCCCTTGATTGATGATCTCTTTGATCATATTTGAGGAGCCTTGGTTTTCTCGAAGATTGACTTGAGGTATGGTTACCATCAGTTTCACGTTAGACCATCAGATATACCACATACCACCTTCTGGAGCAGGTATTGTCTATACGAGTATACAGTTATGTTGTTCGGTCTCACAAACACGCCAACAGTTTTCATGGAAATGATGAACCGATAGTTCCATCCATACTTGGATTTGTTCGTAGTGGTGTACGTGGATGATATCATGGTGTACTCTCACACTCAACACGACCATTATACCCATATTAAGATTGTTTTGAGTACACTGAGGGAGCATTATTTATATGATAAGATCTCGAAGTTCCACTTTTGGATTGACTAGATTCACTTATTGGTCATGTTATCTCAAATATAGGTGAATTAGTAGACCCAGAGAATCTGAGAGTAGTAGTTTCTTGGGAGCAGCCGTAGAACGTCTCTTAGGTGCAGAGTTTTCTAGGTATGGCTAGATACTATAGGTGCTTCATACAAGACTTTTCACACTTAGGAACACCACTGATAGGTCTGATCAAAAAGGGTACGAAGTTCCTATGGTCAGATTCTGGTGAGTCAGCCTTTTAGAAGCTAAATGGTAGGTGGACTTCAGCATCGATACTAGTCTTTCTAGAGACGGGCTAGATCTATACTATTTACTTTGATGTGTCAGGTATTTGGATGGGAGTTGTGCTTATGCAGGGAGATGGAGTCGTTGTGTACGGGTCTCGGCAGTTGACGCCACATGAGAGGAATTACCTGATGCATGATATTGACACCTATTGTTCATGCCCTACGCTATTGGAGAGACCACCTTCTTGGGGATCGTTTTGTGGTTTTCACCGACAATAGGAGTCTCAAGTACATTTTCACTCAGTGGGATAATAATTTGAGACAATGAAGGTGGGATGAGTACCTATAATCCTCTAACATTGAGCTTGCCTATACACATGGGAAATGAAACATTGTGGCTGATGCGTTGAGCAGGAGGACTCAGATAAAGGATTTTCAAGAGGAAAACAGTGAGTGGAAGCTTGTGGATCTGTTCTCTGAGATGCATTTGGAGGTGCACGACAGACAGGGGATGACTTTTCTATCTTTTGTAGCTGTTACCTCTACCATTCTTGATAGGGTGCAGATGAGGCACCTATCAGACTCAGAGGGCCTAGTCCTGTGGGAGTGTCTGTCGGGAGAGGAATCTCTTCTTGGATGGAAAATAGGTGAGGATGATATCTTGCATTTCTAGGGGAGCATATGGGTACCAGAAGATATACGTGAGGATATGATTCATGATTTAGATTCCTATTTTTGGTCAGTTCATCCTGGTGTCACCAAGATGTTTCGTGATCTACACTACTAGTATTTTTGGCCAGGTATGAAGAGAGATATTTCTAGTTTCGTCATGAGTTGTTCAACTTGTCAGTAGGTGAAGGTGGAGCATCAGCAACCAGTACGTCTTTTACCGTAGTCACCATTTCAAGAGTGGGAGTGGAACAATGTCGCGGTGTACTTCATGATAGGGTTGTCGAGATCACCTTGAAGGAATGATGCTGCATGGGTTGTCATTGACAGACTCACGGTGGTTTCCCACTTCTTGACCATCATGGAGACCATTAGTGTCATTGAGATAGGATGGTTGTACACCGAAGAGACTGTAGGTCTGCATGGAGTTCCACACTCCATTGATTCAGACTAGGATGCACGTTTTACTTCTTGGGTCTGGTAGGGGATTTTGAAGCCTTTGGGGGGTCTTCAGAAGGCTTTGGGTACACATGTACTATTGAGTACAACATACCATCCCCAAACCGATGGCCAGTCCAAGATCATGATTCAAGTGCTTGAGAACACGCTCCATGTACTCATTCTGGATTTTGTAGGTTCTTGGGAGAAGTATATACCTCTTTTGGAGTTTGAATACAACAATAGTTTTCAAGAAAATATTTTGATGGCACCTTATGAGACTTTGTACGGTAGGCCATGCAGATCACCCTTATGTGGGATTGAGGTAAGAGAGGAAACATTTCTGGGACCTCTCCTTGTACAAGAGAACAAGGAGAAGATATAGACGATTTAGAAGAGGATAGATAATGAACAGTCTCATCTGAAGTCTTATTCTGATCAGCAGAGATGACCTTTGGGGTTCACGGTTGGGGATCATGTTTTCTTGTGTATCACACCAAGTTTGGGACACGAGAGGATTATGATACAAGGTAAGCTTTCACTGAGTTACGTCAGACCATTTGAGGTGTTAGAGAGAGTTGGTTCGGTCGCTTATCGGTTTTATTTACCTTAGTGGTACTAGGCTATGCATGTCGTTTTCACGTTTCTCATCTCTAACATTACTTTTCAGACCCTTATCATGTCCTTCAACCCAATGAGGTTGAGTTAGATGTCAGATGCATCCTTTGAGGAGAATACTATTCAGATTGTTGATCACAGTAAAATGGTTCTCCAGGGCCGGTCTGTTCCTCTGGTATGAGTGCTATGGTAGAACGGGAGAGAATAGGACGATACTTGGGAGAGGGAGGTTGATGTACGAGCACAGTGGCCAGAGCTGTTCGAGGGCTTTTTCTTCTACGTCATGCTAGGGAAATTTGGTGACAAATTTATTTAAGGGGTTATGTCTTTAAGAACATAGATATTCTTTTTAGGTATGTATATCATTTTCTATTAATTTCTGAGAAAAGAGAATTTTCTAGAAATTTTCTTTATTACATAACATTTAAATTATGAGTACATGCCTTGTAATTACTTTCTGCAGTAGGCTGTGTGATGACCGTGTACTACCTGCACACCCGACCATGTAGGGGTGACATGGAGGCCGCCTAAAGTGGAGTACAAAAAAGGCGAGTACACACCATATACTTCAAAATTATGTACAGTGTACTTTGTTTTTTCATTAAATGCACCAGGGTCGCGTCTAATTGCTAGAACGAACTTCTTTTATGTCATGTTCGTCTGAGAGCATCGAGCAGCTCTGGATCTACGACGAGCCCCTGAGCCTCTGTCCGTCCTCCGAATCAAACATTGTTTATATCGTTGGAATCGCATTGGTGAGTTCTCTCTTCTACTGGAACCTCATTTCATGATTACTCCTCTTTCGTGACTTATATTGGGTTGAACTTTTTAGACGTTTTAGTAGATCTACGACATTCTAAATTGATTCAATATTCGAGTTTGAAGTATATTGATCTCCTAAACCTGGGTAGGTGGTTTGTGCCTTTCTGTGGATGATCATTGAATATTTTTGTGCAAATTCCACCAATACCCTTGAACTAGGTATTGCGATTTTGTCGTTTAAGCCCTATTGTTTTCCTTATTTGGTTATATTCTAGAGTAGAGGATACTAAATGTGAATAAGGTTAATTTATATACTTTAGAAATGTTTTCCATGCATCTTTTTCCTCTCTGGACCATAGGGTCTATTTTTCCCTTTTGGATGTTGTTTACATTCCATGCCTAGTGTTCTAGGATGATATGACTATAGTTCCAATTTGATAAGATGGCATAGAATTATATCCAAGTAGTTATTGATGTTTACTCTGGCTGTTATGTGTAGAGACCCATACTTTACATACATGGACATTACATTAATTTTTCATAATACTTAGTACATAACAAAAACACACACACAAGGACCGTAATAGTTTTGTGTCTTTCGAAACTCGGAATATAATCTTCTAATCGTGGTGAAAGATCTTCAACATCTCCCATAAAGATATTATATTTTTACCTAAAACCTTTATTTATATCCTGGGAAAAATGAAACATAAAAGGGTGAGATCAAATGCTCAGTAAGGGTAAAAAAAAGAAATATCAATCACATCATATTCATAAGAACATAACATTTTGGAAATCTTAACCTGCAAAAGAGAGTATAATTTTATAACATGGGATAAATCACAGTAGTGAAATGAAATCCCAATAATCATAACTTAAAACATGAAACTTTGTGCCATAGACACATAATCATAGATAATCATTTCTTATTAGTCAAGACTCATGGACAAGACTATCTTAGTGGACAAAGTCCATTTCTGAACCGAGTTCACTCCTTGTTTCCGTCCTGTTTCATTGAACCAGTATAACCTTCCATTCCAGCCATGTCTATCTAATGAGATATAAAATCTTTACCCAATGCATTGGAGGGAGATATAGGTCCCACCCATTTCATAATGATACCATTCTTAAGTGTTCCACAAAATCATAAATCATACATCATTTCATAACCCATGTAATAAAAATGGGAATCTTAAACATCATGACATCATCAAACAATTCATATAAGATAAAGAAATTCATAAAAATAATTCCATCACAACATAATAAAATCAATGTAATAATAGGGATATATACATAATCCTATATTATCTTATATGGAAAATAATTTTCATAAAACACTTGAACTCCATTCTTGAGGAAAATATCCTTTCTGCTTCAAAAACACTTTTCCTTTCTTAACATGTCGTACAATTCTAAACTAAAAGAAGTTGATTAAAAATAAACTTAAAAACATGTAAAGTAAGCTTCTTGGAAATAATGTTTTAAAAATCCATTCATGCCGTATAAGTTAAAAAACATTCTTCTCGTACTTTTGTCGGAAAAGTCAAAAAGTACCTCGTACAAAAAATGACAAAATATTCCATTCATATCCTTTACTAAAAACTCACCGAAGGGTAAAATTGGATATAAACTATTGTAGAATGATTTAAATATTACATTTTGAGGAAACATGGATGTGTATGATAAAATACATCCCAGTAAATACCAAAGTATGGACAATCTTGGATAAAAATGAGATTGTGATATTTTCCCTTACCTTAGGTCTGATTTTCTTCGTAAGTGTCTGAATCTCATGTATAATGATTTAAATAATGTCATTTACTTATTAAATAATCATATTAATTGTTATGATATCATATATGGTTCACTTATGACTTCATATTACCCGTTCTTTTGTAAATTTCAATGTTAAAGAGCGTTTTGTGTAAAATTGTTTCATTTGTCATCTGTGTTTTGACTTGTAATTATTCATATGATTACATAGATCATGATTACTTAATTATAGAATATAAAACATTATTTATATATAATATATATTCAAAATATAAATATATATAATAAACCAGTAAATGGAAAGAAATACACCGTTCATGGAGACGGTAGGTCGTACGTACGCGTGAACGCTGTTTTCGTTTCCTTATTGACTTGAATGGAATTAGGTAGATGATATATATATATATATATATAAATCCAGTATCATTATTATTTCATATATTTCATGATTATTTATTATATATAGTTTATAATCATTCATGAATTGTTAAAGTGGAGAATGAATCTAATTGCGTCGTGGAGACGGTAGTCCGTACGTACGCACGAGCGATGATATCGTTCTCATGATCGTGGGACTTTTTTGGAGTGTATGTATACTATTTCAGAATCAATATCACTTTAAATTAATCATATATAGTTATTATTTACACCATTATACCCATCCAAGTAAGGTGGTGGTGGAAAATAGATTTCACCACGGCGTGGAGACGGTATTCCGTACGTACGCACGCGTGGTGATTTCGTTTTCCGTAGGATGGATAGATGGTGAAATACGGTTGTTTCATACTTATAATAACATATCAGTATATGATTGATACTGATGTTATTACTTCATAATTAAACAACTAAAGAAGAAGAAATGGAAAAAAAATAAAGATGAAAGAATCGGTAACAGAAATTACCTCTTCTTTGAAGCGCCTCTTTGAGACCTCCTCTTATTGCACTAAAATTGGTCTTTGAGGAAGACCAGAAACTCTAGGATGTTTCTAGGCAAGTGGAGAAGAGTATTTTGCAGGGTATGGCCGAGCATGAAGGCTCAATGTGTTGTGAGGAAGAGAGGGAGGGGGTTCCCTTTTATAATGGAGGAGAGGGGCACCTTTGGAATAACTAAATATATTATTTTATTATAAAGCCAAATTCGGTTTTAAATAGCTCCAAATTAATTTATATAGAAGCTAAGATGAGGATAGGTCGAAATAATTTCTTCCAATATAATATAGAAAAGTTTAGGTTTCTATTTTAACCTTATCATTTATATTTAACTTTAAGTTAGATAATTTTACTTTTACTATGTCTTCTTGTTTTCTTACACTATAAGGTTAATAAACTTATTATAAGAAGACAAACGAAACCCAAGTTGTTTATTATTAATATATATAACTTTATCTATGTCATTTGGCCGAACCATAGATTTTTAGGAATAAAATAACAATTAATAATTCAATATTTGTTTTAAAAACTATTTTATGTCAGTTTTGACACTATTTAGTAATTGTTTTTTGTGAAAATTATAACAAAATTATAATTCGAAAAAAGCTAATTAAATCAATAAAAACAGGTCATATTAACCTATAAAATTATTGAAATTCATAAAAAGTCTTAAATTACATTTATTTGGGTATTTATAACATCAATTATGTCAATATTTCATTAATAAGACAATTTCTGCATCATCTTTGTGTCATAATAAATGATAATTATTTAATCCCTAAAAATTCTAAATAAATTTCTATGATGTAGATAATTGTATTATTATTCTGGAGACTATTCATGTTCGAAGTTTCATGAATTTTATCACTAAATTAAAATTATTATACTTATAAGATTTAAGAAAGTGACATGTTGTCACATTCTTTGGCTTTAATAATAATTAACATATTTTCATGGCCAAAAGTCCATTAAATTAATCTAATCCGACCCTTAGGTGATATGGGTAGACTTTTAGTCATCCAATAGTATTTTTCCAAGTGTTAGGGTAATTTTATAATATTATATTTACCCTTAATTACATGATTTACTTTTAACTATGGTAAATAAAAGTTACCGTAGTTACTATTCATAATTCCCAAAAATAAAAAGTAGCCTATTAACATAATTTGGACCCACTGATTCCAAATATGGAATCCATTTTTTCAAATTCAATACACTGAAGTTGTATAAATTAAATTAAAATTAATCCCGTTGTTGAAAGAAAACGGGTTTTTCTTTAAAACATTGCAAATGATTGAATTGATTTATCCTACGAATTCAAGGTAGAATCAATGCTAATGACATAAATTATATTAAATGGTAAAAATATTTTCTATTTATACTTTAAATCCAATAAATATTATAATTTAACCATATAAATTATTGCGATAAAAAAGTTGTTTTTAATTAAAATATAGCGTGTTTTTACAATTCATCGAAATATGAAAGTTACCAGAATAGTATGAAAATTTTATCCAAAGTAAATTTTTATTTTATGATTCCAAATAAGAATTTTATTTTTTCAAATTGAACTTATAAACATGTCAAAAACTATATTTAATGTGGGTGCGCCATCAAAAGGTGGCAAAACTGCATTTTCTAAAAATATCTGAATAACCTTTCATGGATACTGGTACCATTAATCATACACTTTCAAAACCCAAGGAAAGAGAACTGTGTATCAATACTTAGATGTCTCTTTATTCCATAGCACCATGAGATTACTTATACAACATTACACATTATAAACATATAATCATTCCACTACATTCTTAAACCACTGACCAAGCTTCAACAATTCTTTCATCTCACATATCATTTGTAGTCTCTTCATCATCATCAACATAAATACTACCCATACGACCATACTGATTCCCTTCATGAGAATTTCCCTTAGGGCATTAGTTTGCATAATGCCCGTACATTCCACATTTAAAACATTTAACCATTTTTGATGTCATAGCAATACCATTATCCTCATCCCTGGTGTTAACTGAACCTTTTCCTTTTCACTTACTGGCTTTGTGTCCTATTTTTCCACACCAAAAGCATCTTCCAGTTCCTTTGAAACATTCTCCTTGATGCCTCTTCCCACATGATTTACATAGGGTAAATTGAACTTTCATTACTCTATGATCATCATGAAACTCCATATTTCTCTTATTAGCCGAGTTAGGAAACTTAACAAATTTTATTTTATTGATCATATTATGAGATTGCTGATTCGGCATAATAATGATGTTTGGACCCCCAAATCCCATTTCATTTGGTTGCTCATGAATAATATCATTCCATGGTCCATCATATCCTCCATTATCGTGAATCATCTTGTTTCTAGCCATTTTCTAAAACCCAAAAAGAATAGTGTGAGAGGGAAAAATCATAATAAAGGGGGAGTGACTTAAATATCTAACATATTTGGTTTAATCTAATATTGTTACCATAGTTCTAGGACTATATCCTATACGTATACTTATCCTTAGGGACATCCCTAGACATACCTTAGAAAAATCTCTAGGGATCTCACTAACATTTTCGCATCCTAGTTTTCAAAGGCTGACTAAACCTTTCCTCTGATACCAAATGTAGAGACCCATACTTTACAAACATGGACATTACATTACTTTTGAGGAATACATAGTACATAACAAAAACACACACACATGGACTGTAATAGTTTAGTGTCTTTGGATACTCAGAATATAATCTTCTAATCGTGTTGAAAGATTTTCAACATCTCCCATAAAGATCTTCTTTTTTTACCTAATACCTTTCTTTATATCCTAGGGAAAATAAAACATAAAAGGGTGAGCTCAAATACTCAGTAAGGGTAAACAAAAGATATATCAATCACATCATATTCATAAGAACATAACATTTTTGAAATCTTAACCTGCAAAATAGGGCATAATTTCATAACATGAGATAAATCATAGTAGTGAAATGAAATCCCAATAATCATAACATAAAACATGAAACTTTGTGTCATACACACATAATCATAGAGAATCATTTCTTATTAGTCATGACTCATTTCCAAGACTATCTTAGTGAACAAAGTCCATTTCTGAACCGAGTTCACTCCTCGTTTCAGTCCTATTTCACTGAACCGGTATAACCTTCCATTCCAGCCATGTCTATCTCATGAGATATAGAATCTTTACCCAATGCATTGGAGGGAGATATAGGTCCCACCAATCTCATAATTATACCATTCTTACGTGTGCCACAAAATCATAAATCATAGATCATTGCATAACCCATGTAATAAAAATGGGAATCATAAACATCGTGACATCATCAAACAATTCATATAAGATAAAGGAATTAATAAAAATAATTAAATCACAACATAATCAAATCAATGTAATAATAGGGATATAAACAGAATCCTATATTATCTTATATGGAAAATAATTTTGGTAAAACACTTGAACTCCATTCTTGAGGAAAATATCCTTTCTGCTTCAAAAACACTTTTCCTTTCTTAAAATGTCGTACAATTCTAAACTAAAAGAAGTTGATTGAAAATAAACTTGAAAACTTGTAAAGGATGCTTCTTGGAAATAATTTTTTAAAAATCCATTCATGCCGTATAAGTTAAAAACCATTCTTCTCGTACTTTTTTCGGAAAAGACAAAAAGTACCTCGTTCAAAAAATGACAACAGATTCCTTTCATATCCTTTACTAAAAACTCACCAAAGGGTAAAATTGGATATAAACTATTGTAGAATTATTTAAATATTACATTTTGAGGAAACATGGATGTGGATGATAAAATACACCCCAGTAAATACCAAAGTATGGACAATATCGGATAAAAATGAGATTGTGATATTTTCTCTTACCTTAGGTCCGATTTGCTTCGTAAGTGTCCGAACCTCCTGTATAATGATTTAAATAATGTCATTGATTATTAAAGATTCGTATTAATTGTTTTGATATCATATATGGTTCACTTATGACTTTATATTACCCGTTCTTTTGTAAATTACATGTTAAAGAGAGTTTTGGGTAAAATTGTTTCATTTGTCGTCCGTGTTTTGACTTTTAATTATTCATATGATTACTTAGATAATTATTACTTAATTCCAGAATATAAAACATGATTTATATATAATATATATTAAAAATATAAATATATATAATAAAACAGTAAATGGAAAGAAATACACCGTTCATGGAGACGGTAGGCCGTACGTACGCATGAATGCTGTTTTCGTTTCCTTATTGAGTTGAATGGAATTAAGTAGATGAAATATATATAAATACACATAAATCCAGTATCACTATTATGTCATATATTTCATGATTATTTATTATATATAATTTTTAATCATTCATGAGTGGTTAAAGTGGAGAATGAATCTCATCGCGTCGTGGAGACGGTAGTCCGTACGTACGCACGAGCGATGATATCGTTTTCATGATCGTGGGACTGTATTGGAGTGTATGTATACTATTTAAGAATAAATATAACTTTAAATTAATCATATATAGTTATTATTTACAACATTATACACATCCAAATAAGGTGGTGGTGGAAAATATATATCACCACGGTGTGGTGACGGTATTCTGTATGTACGCATGCGTGGTGATTTCGTTTACCGTAGGACGGATAAATGGTGAAATAGGGTTGTTTCATACTTATAATTACATATAAGTATATTATTGATACTGATGTTTTTACTTCATAATGAAACAACTAAATAATAATAAGTGGAAGAAGAAATAAGGATGAAAGAATCGGTAACGGAAATTACCTCTTCTTTGATGCGCCTCTTTGAGACCTCCTCTTAGGGAACTAAAATTGGTCTTTGAGGAAGACTAGAAACCCTAGGATATTGCTAGGGAAGTGGAGAAGAGAATATTTATGGGTTTGGCCGAGCATGAAGGCTCAAAGTGTTGTGAGGAAGAGAGGGAGGGGGTGCCCTTTTATAAGGGAGGAGAGGGGCACCTTTGGAATAACTAAAAATATTATTTTATTATAAAGCCAAATTCGGTTTTAAATAGCTCAAAATTGATTTATTTGGAAGCTAAGGTGGGGATGGGTCTAAATACTCTCATCAAATATAATTTAGACAAGTTTAGGTTTCTATTTTAACCTTATCATTTATATTTAACTTTAAGTTAGATAATTTTACATTTTCTGTGTCTTCTTATTTTCATACACTATAAGGTTAATAAACTTACTATTAGAGTCCAAACGAACCCCAAGCTGTTTATTATCAATATATATAACCTTATCTAAGTCATTTGGCCAAACCCTAGATTTTTAGGAATAAAATAACAATTAATAATATAATATTGTTTTAAAAACTATTTTATGTCAATTTTGACACTATTTAGTAATTGATTTTTGTGAAAATCATAAAAGAATTATTAGTTCTAAAAAAGTTAATTAAATAAATAATAACATGTCATATTAACCTATAAAATTAGTGAAATTCATAAAAAGTCTTAAATTACATTTATTTGTGTTTTTTTAACATCAATTATGTCAATATTTCATTAATAAGACAATTTTTGCATCATTTTGTGTCATAATAAATGATAATTATTTAATCCCTAAAAATTCTAAATAAATTCCTATGATGTACATAATTGTATTACATTTCCGGATTCTATTCATGTTCGAAGTTTCATGAAGTGTATCACTAAATTAAAATTATTATACTTATAAGATTTAAGAAAGTGACATGTTGTCACATTCTTTGGTTTTAATAATAAATAACTTATTTTCATGGAAAAAAGTCCATTAAATGAATCTAATCCGACCTTTAGGTGATATGGGTCGACATTTAGTCATCTAATAGGATTTTTCCAAGTTTTAGGGTAATTTTATAATATTATATTTACCCTTAATTACCTGATTTACCTTAAACTATGGTAAATAAAAGTGACGGTGGTTACTATTCATAATTCCCAAAAATAAAAACTAGCCTATTAACATAATTTGAACCCACTGATTCCAAATATGGAATCCAGTTTTTCATATTCAATACACAGAAGTTTCAGAAATTAAATTAAAATTAATCTCGTTGTCAAAATAAAACGGGTTTTTCTTTAAAACATTGCAAAAGATTGAATTGATTTATCCTACGAATTCAAGGTAGAATCAATGCTAATGACATAAATTATATTAAATGGTAAAAATATTTTCTATTTATAGTTTTAAACCATTAAATATTATAATTTAACCATATAAATTATTGTGATGAAAAAAGTTGTTTTTAATTAAAATATAGTGTGTTTTTACTATTCATCAAAATATAAAAGTTACCAGAATAATATGAAAAATTTATCCAAAGTAATTTTTTATTTTATGATTCCAAAGAAGAAATTTATTTTTTCAAATTGAACTTATAAACATGTCCAAAACTAGATTTAAAGTGGGTGCTCCATCAAAAGGCGGAAAAACTGCATTTTTTTAAAAATACTTATTTTACCCGAAAAAATTATTTTGTTCTTATACCATGTTTTATAAAATGTGTAAGATGAATAATAATGTTATAAGATTAAAAATTTAGTTAATACTATTCATAATGGCTAGTTCATAATAATATTATAATAATATATCATTGTTTAGTAAAACCCGGTATTGCGTACAACACACGCTATCGAGGAAGGTCGTGATTGCATGTTATGCAAGCCAAGTCAGGGTTGCGTGCTGTGAAAGAATCTTTCGTTGTTTCGTATAACATAATCCAACCATATTTCATTTATACATTGAATATATATATATATATATATATAATCAATGTTGCATATAATAACTGTTATCAAAATTGTGTGTAACACGATCCAGGAATAGTGTTGCGTATACTGCAAGCTAATACAGTGTAGCATATAGCGCAAGGTAATCATGGTGTATCATGCAACACAATACATTAATGAAATTAAAAAAATATTTTTCATAAAATCTTGGGGTGTTACATTATTCATGATATACATTTGACATACACAGGGCCGTGAGTATCTAATGTAGTAGACCAAACAGAGAATGGATGTACGGGCTTCTCTAGTGAGTCTTTATGATTTTACAATGCAAGACCACAGGGGGAATTCATATTGAGTGCTTTCTTAGAGTGTCTATAGTTCCTCGACGTGGGCCATAGGGGGAGTGGGACATTGAGTGTTTCCCCAGAGCACCTTTAGTACAATATGATACTATATGGGGAATTGATGGTGACTGCTTCTCCAGAGAGTCTTTTCTACAGCTGAACTAGAGGGGTGAGACTATGAGGGCCTCCCAGAGGGTTGCTAGTACTTGTTGTTTAAACCATAGAGGCCAGGCTGTGAGAACTACCAATAGGGTTACTAGTTTGATTTTACTTGCTTGAGTAGCTATTTAATTGTGGGGAATTAAATGATTGAAATAGTGGATTATTTAATGTTGATTACATTCAGGTTTACTGCTTTCTATACTTTTACCTCCTTATATTCACTGACTGTTAGGCACATATCTCATGGTGGTAACCTACTAGAATTTAGTCTCATACCTTTTTTTGGCCATACTTTTGGCATCAAACAAATTATATTGTTTCGTTTATAGACAACGACAAGTTCCGGTCTACTTCATGTACGTGACATGTTAGAAAGCTGTAGAGAAAGGGACGAAGCCTAAGCTTAAGATGCTGAAGAGCCGACATCTGTTTTTCTTTTCTATTTGATTTAGTACATTATTTCATCATTTTTCTTTATTTGGCTTCATTCATTGTCATATTTGTATCATGTATCATTATATATTTATATGTTCTAGTTGTTTCTTTATCAGTATTCTGCTATTAATGTTTTTTGGTATTATTATTTCTTCCGATATTGTATATAAATTTATTTATGATGTGTACTCTGCCAATGAGGGCATAGTTTCCCCACTATCACACTCAAAGCCCTCAATTCTAGTCAGCAGCCTCTGGCTTTCAAGAAAATGCTTTTGAAGCCATGTGACAAACTGGGTATGGGGCTCCATTCGGTGGCTTCCAGAATCAGGACGTTACATATTGATTGAAATTAAAAACTGTATTATTGAATAATAAATATATATATTACATAATTATCCCTTATTAATTATAATTAAATTAAATAATTATTATAAAAATATTTTTGAGCATAAAAATAAATTTTCATTAAAAGATTACCTTTATAATTATTTGTTTAAAATGTTCACTTATAATAAATTTGTAAAAATTGAATTTATTTTATATTTATCTGAACCTTATATTTTCATATGATTGATAATATTAATAAAAAACAATAATCTTATGACTATTTTAAATCTTATTAAAGATAAAAATTTCTATAATATTATTTTTTTGTAAAACTATACCAGGTGTGTAACACATGCTATCAAAGAATGTATTTTCTCCCTGTAACACAAAGTAACTCAATACTATATGCCTTTAATACTATATCATAGATAGAATTAATTTAAAATAGTAAATATATCATATATTATTTTGAAATTATATTCTCTTATGTTAATGGTTTTGTGTGTCATATAAGGAATAAAATACAATGTTTTATTTTTGAATTTCAACACATTTCATTCTCCCCATGTTAATTAAATTACATCTTCTCAATTTAAAAATTATCAAAGTAATAATGTGTTTTATTTATGGATAAAATATTTTTGGGAACCCCAAATAAGAAAAAAGTTTATAAAATATCATCATAATAAAAGAGTATGCACCGTAAAAAGGTATCATGAAATAAAATATATCTGGAACTCAAGGTAGGATAATATTAGTGGAATGTGGATATACGTACATAGAGGAAAAGAGTAAATATGTATAGCGAGTGACTAAGGTCATTGATAAAAAACATGTAAATGGTGAATAGATTGTTTATGGGCTGGAATCCATAAATGTATGATGATTTTAAAGTCAAGTGGTTAAAATATTTGTGCAATTTGTTCAATATTTTATTTCTATATCATTTTACTAATGTTTGAAAATTATTTTATTGCCTATGAATATAAGAAAATATACATAACATATTTATATAAAAACATTTTCTTTAATTTTTTGTGATTTTATCAATATATAATTCATCCACTAAATTACGAAATTGATTTCCAAAAATTGATTTTCATTCTGAAATCACTAAAATACACTTTAAATGAATCTAATGATCCATAAAATGTGACAATTCCCATTAATAAAAAATAGTCCATTAACAAAGCTAGGAAATACAATAGATAAAGGATCTCTTTAACTTCACTAAAATAATTGCTGAAAAAGGTTACATTTTATCATCACTTGTTTTTTTCCTGGATAAACGTAACCCTTTCTAATTCATTTTATTAACATAGTAAAAGGGAACCATTTCTCAATGATTTATTTTTATCACTCTTAATGGGATCTTTTATTAGTACCTTTTTATCACAAATTAAATTATCAATGAAATGAAATAATTAAATAAAAATTGACTTTAATTATAAAATTATTATTAATTTTACTAATGATAAAATTATTCCAAAAAATGAATAATTTTTTTACATATATAAATTCCCAATAATAATAAATAATATATATTAAAAAATAGAAATACGTAAAATAATAATTGAAAAAAAAATTGTGATAGATAATAAAATTTTTATTAATTTAATAATTATTGATAACATTACTAAATAGTATATATTAACTATATAGTAATATGTGAATTTATATTAAAATGTTTTATATAATACAAAATATCAAAACTTTTCACTAAATAGTAAAATATTTTGTTTTTAATGTTGTATAATTAATAATTGATATGAATTAAAAATATTGACTAATTATATTGAGTAATGGACTTAATAGAATGTCATTTGATTTTTCAATTTAAAATCAACCAAACGTATTATATTGATTTACATATATGTAATTAAAGATTTTTAATATGTAATTAAGACACATTAAAATTTTTTTAAAAACATTATCATTTTCTATTATTTATTTTATATAAATTATTTCATATGTATTGATATATTCAATATGTATTCATCATTATTTCAATATATATCCAATTTTTACGAATTTTTATTTCATTAATCAAACTTATCCAAATTTTCAATATTGCTAAGGTGTACTCATTTTTAGTTATCGAATTTCACTAATTTTTCACATTCATTCATTTAATATTTATTATTCATTATTAATGTTAAACTAATATTTATAAAAAAATTGTATAAATAACTTTATATATATATGTACAAATTTACTATATTTATACAATTATATATTAATAATTATAAATAAAAAATAATTATTTTCTAAGAAAAAGTATTTAAATAATTATTGATAGATAAATATATATATTAAAATAATTATAAAATAATTATACTTTTATTTATATAATGAATATATTTACTACATTTATATTTATATATATTTATTAAATATATATTTATATACAATTAACAAATATATATAATCATCTAAATATTAATTTTTAAAATTTTATTTATATAATTATAAATAAATAATTATATAAATTTTTTTTTGGTGTTAACCACCTAATTATAAATGTGAACAAAAATGAAATAAGAACATGAAATATGGATGGGGTCAAACAAAGGCAATCCCACATCTTGAAAATAGAGTCTCCAAATTAGGAATAAGTGAATAATAATTATCAATGCCCTCATCATCATTAGCAGTTTACCACTCTAACTGTGTGTTCCTTTGATTCATCAGCACAAAATAATTTTTTTAAGATTTTTGTATTGTAGTTTGAGTCCCATGGAAGTAATGGTTGACACAGTTATGCTACACCCTCATGCCACATCTCAATCATCATGGTCACATCCTCAGCCATAAGTTTTTAGATATCGACCACTCTATCTGGTCTTAACTTATTTCTAATTCTCTCCCAACAATTTCCTATCCAAATAAAAAGTGATATGATCCTTAGAAATAATATTCAAAATTTTTTTATGATGGAAATCAACATTATTGGAGATACCAATAACGTCTTTTTCATTCACACTAAATTCCAAATTAGGAGAAACAAGTATATCGTTGGTTAACTACACCATACCCTTGTTCTGTGAAGAGCATATTCTAGAGATGGTGTCTGTGATACTCACCACATTCTTCTAAGCATTATATGGGGAATAAACTACCTACTTAGTTATTTCTTTCCACTTATAGGTGGTCAATGTTTGTTCTTGGATCAATTCCATGTCCACTTCATCCCCAATGACATTTTCAATGTGATCCAAATCATCATAATTCTTTACGAAATAAACATGATTCTACTCACCTGTTTCATCAACATATTCCTTCATTATTGTATAATTAGTTTCAACATTCATTCTCATAGGGAAAAAATATCCCTTATTCTTAGCAGGTGAATGCACACTAGGATGCATTCTGGGATTGGCCTCCTCCCAAACAATATCATCCAATGTTTTCTTCCATGATGAGGAATCCTTCCCAATGTTAATCTTATTAAAGTAATCTCCATGTTATGATGTAGACATAATTGTAGTCCCCCTTGATAAAAGACGATCATAAATCGGTTGTACAACAGTATCTCAAGTCGATGACTTCGTATAATGATAATTCCTTTGAAATTATGGTAAAATTTATCATATGATAAATATTAGGAACAAAACACTAGACTATTGTATTATAGTAAGTCCTGAACAATTTAATTATAGTTCAGAAATAAATTTGAGGCATTCTTATATTCAACTCTCAACTCAATATCCTGATGCTCAGTGGAGAAGAAATTTTTATCAGTCATGATTTGTGCTAAGTCAACCACATCCAGAAATATTGCATAGTGTCCAAAATGACCAAGCTCAGTATCTTTGTCTACTTTAATTGGAACTTGAATAGAAATTGGATGTATCATATATGATCTTTAGATTTCATAATAGACTATTTAAACAAAAAAAATTCAACAAAATTAGAGAAAAAGAGCTACGTACCTCTAGTGGCGTGATGTTAATATCCCATTCATGGAGATTTATAATGTTACAATTGATTTAAATCAAACAATTCCCCCATGCATGCCTCATCAGAATATCCTTGGGGAAAAGGATATGAAAAAATTATCTACCTAATTAAACACACCTTCATTGACAAAGAGCCAAATTTTCTATAGACGTGAAACTAAGTAATCAATTTTTGATGGTTTTTTACCTAATTGTATTGATTATTTTTTCAATAATTGATTGTTTATCCATATTCATGTGTTTCGAGAGAGCATCAATATCATCTCTGACATGAACAATATTTCACTTCCAATGAATTTCCCCAACATTAGACTCATTTGTATGGGATAAAAACAATTGAAAATCATATCACAAGAAAGGAACACACCCGGTGTAAACTAGCTACCACCAACAAGGACCTCTACAGGTGTTGTGGAAACCTTTAATAGTTTTTTATCTGGGGATGTAGAAGCTTTTGGGGTTCGACTATATGAAGAGTACATGTTCCAAATATTTTTTCAAGAAAAACTTATATCTAGATAGTCTCCAATAAAAATCATATCAATCAAATTTGATTTTAAAAAAATCAATTATATCTGATGATTGAAAAACATCTAACCTCATATCACCTTCATACCCTAAATCCCACACCTTTAATATTCAAAGTCCACCACATCAACCCCTACCCCCTGGATAGGGAAGATTCACATCGTTGTCCCATAACACATCAACCTAATCACTACTAAAACCTGCGGGTGACACACCATCTCTCCCAACACCCATGGATAAAAACCATAGATACGGACAAGAACACCATGGGAGCAGATGTCTCGAATCCATAGAATCATCCATAAATAAATAAATCTATGTTTAATAAATTATAATATTATAATAGATATGTTTAAATAAGGAATATAATTACTATATTTATATTTATATATACATAGTTCACATATATATATTTATGATTAATAAATATATATATATATATATAATAATTTATTTATAGTTTATATTATGAATTCTTTATTAGTTCTAGATTAATTAGTCCTAATAAAATGAATATTTTAGAACTCATAAAGATAACATTTATTATCTCAAATTTTTCAAGCACAAATAAAAGATATATTTATCTCCTATTTTATGATAGTGCTGATAATATTTTATCAAATCTATTAATATTAACCTTAACCAGTTACAAATCATCATATTATCTGAAGGTTTCTATAAAATCAACCCTATTTTTATGCTCCTTCTTGGTTAATCAAAGATCAAAACATGGCTTCAATCATGTATCGAATAATTTCAGGTTCAAATATCATGCTCGAACAATTCAAGTGTCCGAAAAATTAAAGGCGTGAATGTTTTCTTTGTTTTGGATATCTCTACTATTTATTGGATGATTCAAAGATAAAATCCATGGTATATCATTTTCACCTCATCCTCCCCACTTATTGATTGAATTTATGGGGAGATATATTTGTGTTTTTTTATCAACATTATTTCATTAAAGAAAGAATATTCATATGGTAAATAATGTTTATTGGGATGTTTGGTAGAAACGATATAGCATTATTATTCCTTGCACTCCCCCACCCACACCCCTTACGGATTCTATGAAACCCTCCCAACCCAAAACCACTAAATGATGTAACTATTAATTATGAAGACTAAGAATTACATGAGAATTTCGGATCAATAATTATGAGACCTCATTCTACTCTATAACCAATATGGGATGAATGGATTATTATGTATGCCATTTGTTCATAAATTTCCAATTGGTCAATGAGGAATATCTTTATAATATATAGAAGGGTATTGTTAAATATTGTATTCAATATGAATTTTACATGAACTTAGAAAGAGTTCAGACACATTCCATGTTTTGGGATGAGAATTATTTTTATTGGTCAATTGGATAAAGTAGGATTTGACTCATTGTTCATGAATAAAAATTGAAAAATCACTCGGGGTTACATGGATTTGGATAAAGCTATAAAATATAGTATTTTTTATATATAAACAGAAAAACATATATATTTTAAAAATACACACACACACATATATATAATAATATATATATATTAATGAAAACACATTATACAAATACATATAGCATACAAAAATATATATATATATATATATATATATATATTAAACCATAAAATAATATAATATAAAAATTTCTCATACAAATATATTTAAATAATATATTATGCAAATATAATATATAAATATATTGTATATTTATATTATAAAAATATGTTATAAAAATATATTAATTTAATTTATATATATATAAGTAAAAAATACAAATTTATTATATATTTATAAATATTATATTTATAAGTATATATACATATATTAAATATATAATATTTATAAATTACAAAAATATTTTATACAAATATATATTATAAAAACACAATGTTTATTATATTTTAAAAATATATAAAATAAAAATATATTATATACCTGAAAATATATATATTACCTAAATAAGATTACATATATATATGTATATATTAAAGAACACAAATATATAATATACAAATATATATTTATAATAAGTAAAACTCTCAACGTAAGCTAATGAACACAAAAATAAACAGCAACGAAACCATCAAGCTCAGAGACCTGACCATGCAACCATGCCACAAACCCTATACCACCCTCACCAACCTAGCTTACTACAGTAGGATTATATTAATATATACTACACGAGTATATTATAAATATATATAATAAAAATATATAACATAATTATATATCAATAGAGTTCGATTAATGGTTGAAATTCATCATCCATGTTTACTCATGTAGATTCATCTTACATCTAAACTACTTTCTTAAGAATTGGTCATATCCTATTTAACAAAAACCCTCTATTTATTCCACATTTACTATTATTTATTTCATTATGTCTAAAATATTATACTACTTTCCCAAAATCACCATTTCACCCATAATGTCCATGAGAATGAAATTTTATTATAAATCTTACTCTTTATCATATTCAAAAAAAATTTGTTTTCAACATTTATATTTTTAAATTTGAAATAAATTAATCACTTATGAATTTTGAGATGATTAAAACCATTATCATTATTAATTATATTCTATTTTCAATTTTTTGAATCCTTATTTATGTTTAGTTGAAAATATAGAAATTTGATCTCTCAAAATATTTGATATGCCATTAATATAAAATGTAAAAATCTCAGAGATTCTTACATCACTTGTTCTGAAAAATAAAATCAAGCTAATCAATCTCCATATATTTTGGAATAATTATTAGATATTTTTTATTTGGTATTCATCATTTGAGGTCTACATGTATTGTTTCTACCCTTACAAATCTTTGATTACCATCCATGTAGATGAAGTAACACATTATGCCCATGAAATATCACCTTAAATTGGAAACAATTTTACAATAAGTTACAATGGTTTAATTATCTTAGATGGGAGGCATTTACCATTTTAGATAACACAATGCAGTACAATTTTCATCATCATAAACATCATTTACTAAATAGTTATTTTTTGCATTATTTATCCTAGAGACTCAACAATCACCCGTTTTTTTATTTTACTTCCCTGAGAATTAATCACATCATGATTGAGTAATTATTAGATTATTTCAATAACAATAGGTCCATGTTCCTATGAGATGGAGGTTGTGTATTAAATAAAAAAATTGATGTTAAATTTCTGGGATATGAGTTGATTAGGATTAAAGCTATCTATAATAGTAAATGTGATATCATAATCATTTCAAATGCTCATAATGTAGACAACTTCTTATATTTTAGAGGGGACAAAATGAGGGGATTTGGATTCCCAAGAGGTGAGCCATATCACTAAAACCATTAAAAAGAAATATATTTCAATGATAAGGTAAAAATGTTTTTAATATAATATGTGTCACAACCTGCCTTCACCAAAAGGAGGGAAGGGTCAGGAGATTTCCAGGCCCTTCCTTCTTTTAGTTAAAGGAGAGATAATGACCCCCGAAACCTGCCTTCAATAGGTCCCGGAGTGGAAACTAGCACCAAGGGTATGGAAATTTCACACAAATGGAAGGCATTACCCTTTTTTTATAGGATCAAGAGATACGAAGAAGAAAACCCAACAACACCAAGGTAGAAAGACAAATAATCCAAAAGTAAACCATTACCACATGCATGTTCCAAAAGTAAAAGCCACAAGGTGCAAAAGGTGTCTACAAAGGTAAGTACCAAAGAAAGAAAAAAAAATGAAAACTGCAACTGCTCCAAGGATCCGAGCTAGTAAGGTCCTTCGCGATCCCCGAAGTACTCCTGGAAACCTGAAAGTAGTTTTATAGACATAGGGTGAGCATACAAGTACACTAAGTAGGGATAAGCAAAGAATCTCGTGAAAAAGTGGGGGAATGTACTAAAGTCCCGTGAGAAAAACAAGTAAACCAAACACCTATAAAGGTAAACTGTCCACACAAGCCTCACCAAGGCACACTCCCCAAATAATGCAAGTCAAGTAATATATATAATAAGATCACATCGATGTTTGGGTACCCGGTGCCACTTTCCCACTGGTTATTGAGACATCCTATGCATCGAACTAATCCCGCCATTCTCACCGCAGTCCCACAGCCACACCCACCCACACACACCTGGGCCACAACCACCACTCGCAGTCCCACTGCCGAATCCCGCCCACAAACACCTAGGCCACAACTATCACATGTAACCATGCCTGCAAACACCTAGGGCAAAACAACAACCACCACGCCCAAAGACACCTTGGCTAGAAAATCCACTGCCACGCCCAAAGACACCTAGGCCTCATCTCGAAGACACTTGGGAAGCCACCTACCGCACACACCTGGACAACCACCACTACCCCGCCCGAAGGTTCTTGGGATAATAATGGACCTCAGGCCATCACAGCCTTCCCAAAGATACTTTGGATATCCTGGAACGGGAGCAGAAAAGGAGCTAACAACCAGCCACTAAGAATAGTGTTGGGAAAACACCCTCCCCTGTGAAATGGGGGTGTTCAGCACTAAGTTATCAACTTGGGTGGGGCGCGAATAAGAAACACAAAACTAAAAATATATATATAGGTAACAAGAACTCACCCATGATTAGGTTTTTCTAACCAGCCTACAGAACACAACACCACTGCATCCAAGTCACAAGTCACGACTCTCGCCAACAAAACCCATTTGTCCCATTCTTGTTTCAAGTCCAGTGATAATGTTTAATTAAGTTTATGCAGTACTGGGCAACAAGTAGGTATATGCACAAGTCCAGGAAATTAAACAGTCAAGCATCAACCATAAGGCCCACACCTGGTTCTCAACAATAGAGGATCCCTCCCCAAATCATGATATAAACAAGTACCCACTCGGTATTAAAACTCACAACCACCGAATCCATACCAACAGGGGATCCCATCCCAAAATTCACACAACCACCGAGAGTATAAAGAAATGGGATCCCATCCCCTCCCACATCTCTAGAAACTAGCCCAAAAAGAAACAACCAAAAACTACCACCAACACAAGTCAGGGCCATGCTGGTATTTTCATATTTAAACGACTTAACACACTCCATGATTTCAATTTTCGTGTGTTTTAACTGGGGGTTATCATAGAAGGATTGATCCTGGTGTCTCAATTTATTTGGCCGGATATACGTGATTAACCAATTTACTTTTCATAGCAGGAGTTTACAACCACAACAAGCCATTTAAAACATCAGTAGGGGTTCATTAGTACACAAACAACGACCACCAATGGCCTCGATTTTCAGAAACGCGTAAGCTAGCACAACTCATAAAGATGGTCATAATATAAACAACATCAATGATCACAGCCCACCATTCTTTATAGAATCTGGTTCATTATCTTCATTTAGGTCTGGTTTGTCCAATTCTACAAAACAGAAACACACCCACCCCACATGATACACAAAAGAGAGAGGTTAAAGCGAAATTCCCTACTTGTTGATAGATGATCGACGCTTAGGCCAGGCGTGGAACTTTATGGATAATGATGTGGTGCGTCCGATGCACCAGAAGATGTTTCTGAAAATCCGTGATCGAGGAAAGGAGAAACCATGGATAACCCTTAGTTTATAAGAGCCGCGGACGGTTGAGATAAAAACGTTGAACCGCGTAAGGCGCGGGGGTCGTGGGTTGACCACATGGCTCTGCACGTTATTAAGGGGGTCAGGTGGTTTAAATCTACTCATTAATTCCTTAAGTATTTAATTAAAACTCTTATGCGCGATACGGGTCTTTAAAACACGCTCAAACAGGTCAAAATAGGGTTTAAAGCCCTAATTGTGCAAGGAGGAATGCCACTGGAAAAACCACGACAAGGCCGGTTGACGCCGATCGGTCGCGCCGACTAGTCTCACCGATCGGCCTCATCGATCAGTCACGCTGATCGGTCTCACCGAGACGCCACCCCTTTAGGACCTGGATTTTGGAAAAGGGAAGGACCAAGAGAGTCTGGGTCATCACATTAGATACCTCTCAAACCATTCTCATCCTTGAGAATTTAAACAACCCAGAAGGAAAGGGCAGATCCGAACAACCACTTCGAAAGATACCTCTTAAGAGTGAACCTCATTGTTATCTAAGAACACCTTCTTGTCACGAACCAAGCAACATATCATGTCAAACTTCCCAGGAATGTGAGGGTTTGGGAGTCTCCTTCCCCATGTAAAGATATTATCCGCTTTGGGTGGCACTGAATCGCCCTCACGGGTTTAATCGCATCCACCTTAATGCGTCCTGAGTAGGGTTTGGGTTCTCTCCTCCAACATAGCTAGGGCTTTTCACACATATTCAGAGGAAGAAAAACAGTACATTCCATAGAAAAAGACAGAATGTTCTACCATAACACGTATAACAAGGAACAAACTCAAAACAAATCTGGGTACTGGGTACGCATCTGTGATTCCCTCTTCCTTGTACTCTCCTCATGCCCACCATGTCTCCACAACACCCGAACCGAGGGGATGGTTCGCCCACGAAGCACCTTCTCCTTGCGATCCTCGATTATCAATGGTCTCTCTACAAATGTCACGTCTTCCTTGATGTCAAACTCACCCCAATCAAGGATGTGTGAATCGTCGTGTAGATACCGACAGAGCTGGGAAACATGGAAGACATCATGTATCCTCAGTAGAGGTTGTGGTAACACTAGCTGATAGGCTACTTCACCGACCCGTCACAACACTTCGAAGGGTCTGATGAACCTGGGGGAAAGCTTACTCCCCTTGCCGAACCTATGCTGCCCACGTCGAGGGGAGACCTTCAAGAACACGTGGTCTCCAACCTCAAACACCAAGGGACTACTCCTGGTATCAGCATACGACTTCTGTCGGTCCTGGGCCTCCTTCATCCTTTCCCGTATGAGCTGAACCTTCTCTGTCATGCCCTGCACCACTTCCGGGCAAAGGATGCCTAACTCTCCTACTTCAGCCCAACACACAGGTGAACGGCATGGCCTCCCGTACAAGGCTTCAAACGGGGCCATACCAATGGTATAGTGACAACTATTATTGTAGGTGAACTCTACCAGGGGCAAGTGTCGCACCCATGATCCTCCTGAGTCCTGAACACATGCCCGTAGCATATCCTCCATGGTATGGATGGTGCGCTCTGTTTGTCCATCTTTCTGGGGATGGAAAGCAGTGCTAAGACATAATTGGGTGCCAAAGGCATGCTGCAATCCTCTCCAGACTCACGAGGTAAACTGTGCATCCCTATCTGAGACTATAGATCTCAGAACTCCATGAAACCGCACCACCTCATCCATGTACTTTCATGCCAAAGAATCCACAGTACTTGAGTCCCTAATTGCCAGAAAGAGAGACAATTTCATCAACCTGTCCCCTACCACCCAGATGTCGTCGTATCCCCCTGAGACCTTGGGTAGTCCTGTGACGAAATCCATCGAGATGTCATCCCACTTCCACTCGGGGACATCTAGGGGTTGTAGTAGGCCCCCTGTAACTCGGTGTTCAGCCTTTACTTGCTGACACACTAAGCACTTGGCCACAAACTCTTCCACCGCTCGCTTAACTCCGACCCACCAGAACTGCCTCTTCAGTCCCTGGTACATCTTGGAAACTCCCGGGTGCACTGCCAGGGGTGAGTTGTGGAACTCACTGAGAACCTTGCCGTGCAACGCCTCTGGAACGAACAACCTTCCCTAGAAAAGCATCTGGTTCTGACCATCCTCTGTCCACCCTTCCAGAGCATTTCTCTAGTCAACTTGGTCACGCATCACTTCGCACTCTGGGTCTCCTCACTGAGACTCATCGACTTTCTAAAACAGAGATGACTGCACTATCATCTGATATAGGCAGCCTCTGCCACTATCCATCTTCGCATCCAGGTGTAAGGTAGCCAACTCCTCCATTTCCTTCCAAGAATCTGCCGACTCTCGGACCACATCCTTCTGCATCCTCCTGCTCAAGGCATCGGCCACCACATTTCCCTTTCCATCAGTATAAGAGATCTCAAAGTCATAATCCTGGAGGAACTCCACCCATCCCCACTTTCACAAGTTTAAGTCCCGCTGGGAGAAGATATAACTCAAGATTTTGTGATCCGTGAAGACCACAAAGCGTTCCCCGATGAGGTAGTGCCGCCATAACTTTAGTGCAAAAACGACAGTTTCATGTTCCAGGTCGTGGGTGGCGTAATTACGCTCATGGGGGCGTAGCTGCCTGGACCCATAAGAGATCACCCCTTGTCGCTGCATCAACATGCATCCCAGGCCCTGTCCTGAAACATCACAGAACACCTCATAGGCCACCCCTTCTTCTAGTAATCTCAGTACTGGGGAACTAACCAACTTTTCTTTTAGATAGCTGAAGGCTAACTCGCACTGCTCACTCCACACGAAAACCTGGTCATTCTTGGTCAGGGCTGTCAAAGGGGCTGCCACTCGAGAGAAGTTGGGTACGAACCTCCTATAGTAACCTGCCAGCCCGAGGAAACTATAGATCTCTGTCACATTATTGGGTGTTGCCCAAGAAATAGTTGCCTCAACTTTTGACGGGTCCACCGCCACTCCCTGATCAGACACCACGTGCCCAAGGAAGCGCACTTTTCGTGTCTAGAACATGCATTTCGACAACTTCCCATAGAGCTGATGATGTCGGAGGACCTCCAAAACCATCCTCAAGTGTTCCGCATGGTCCTCCTATGATCTAGAGTAGACCAGGATATAATCGATGAACACAACTACGAACCGATCCAGGTACTCCTAGAGGATGGATTTCATACGACCCATGAACACTTCTAGGGCATTCATAACACCGAAGGGCGTGACTACGAACTCAATGTGTCCATATCTACACCTGAACGATGCCTTCGGGATGTATCCCTCCTTCACCCTCAGCTGGTGGTTCCCAGACCGTAGGTCGATCTTTGAGAACCATCCTCCCCCTTTCAGCTCGTCAAAAAGATCATCTATCCTATAAAGAGGGTAGCGATTATTGATCGTCACCTGATTCTGCCTCCTGTAGTCTATGCACAACTTGAGACCACCATCGGCCTTCTTTGCGAACAAGACTATAGTACCCCACGATGACGCACTTGGCCGAACATAACCTATCTTCATCAGATCATCAATCTGGATCCGCAACTCCCGTAGCTCTGAAGTTGCCATCCGGTAAGCAGCCATCGAGATCGGACGAGCACCGGGCTGTAGGTCTATCCCGAACTCAATATCACGCTGAGGAGGTAGAGTCGTCACCTCCTCAGGAAATATGTCCATAAACTCTCCGACAATCTTTGGCACTTCTACCATCTCAGCATATATTGATTCCACTGTCAGTTCAGCCAACAAGGAGAGGAGGGGTTCCTCACGCCTGTTTCCCTTCTGACTGCTCCACTCGCTGGTGAAGGTAAAACTCCGACCATCCGAGTCCGAGAACACCACCATTATTCAGAAATAGTCGATGATGGCACACATAGAGAATATCCAGTCGATGCCTAGGATGACATCGTATGGTTGTATCTGTAGCAGGATAAGGTCCCTAACTGAATGATGTGGCCCTATCATCAGTCTATATCCTTGGAAAACAAACAACAAGTCGGTCTAACCTCCAACTGGTGTGCTCAACACCAGGGGCACTGGATGTCTCTCAGCGTCTAGACCCAAGGCACGAGCTAGACTGGTTGTAACAAAGGAGTGCGAAGCTCCAGTATCGAACATGGAATAATCAAGACTGCTAAACAAACTGATCGTACCTCGAACAAACTCTGGCCCTACTGGACCTGCTACCTATGCGGTGTGTAGCTGTCTGCGCCCGACTCCTCTGCCTCTTAGCTTTCAGCCACCTCCTCGACCACACCCTAGTCAGGGTCCCTAAGGAGCACCTTGAAGTTGGCCACCTCCTCCTACGTCTGCCCTCAGAGGAGAGGGAGCTCGATATCCCTGTTGTTGTTGCTGGAAAGGCCTGGCTGGAAGCTGCTGCTGGGGCGGGTGATGGGGTTGTCCGCCACCGCCGTACAGCACCTGGTCCGGGCACTGACTTTGGAGATGTCCAGGGATCCCACAGACAAAGCACCACGGTCCCGGGCCCGAAGGAAAAGGGAGAGGGCATGGGGATCGAAACTGAAACTACTTCGGCCTACTCCCTACTAGTCGGAACCTGGAGGGTCCTGACGCTGGAGGCCTGGTGCTGACGGCCTTTCCCTTCAATGGTCCCATCTGGATCCCCTCTCCTGAAACACCCCCTAGAGCGTGCATCCTCCCCACCACTTCGACATTCTTATGGACCTCTATGTACGTCGGCAAGGTAAAGGGGGTAACAACATATTGGAGGGAGGGTCGGAGTGCCTCCTCTAAACGTCATTCCCGAGACTCCTCATTGGGAAATAGGTCCGGTGCAAAACGTAGGAGGTCCTTGAACTTGATCCCTAGCTCCCTTACAGGCATACTCCCCTATTTGAGGGTGAGTAGCTCCTGTCTCTTTTCTGCCTTCATCGTCGAGGAGAGGAATTCCGTCTGGAACACCCTCTCAAAATCCCCCCAAGCCACCTCAGACTCTCTCCTCTCCCCCAGGTAAAGCATCCACCACTAACGCGCCGCTCCCCACATATGGCTGATGGCCAGAGGAACCCAGTACTCGGCCAGGGACCGAATAAGGCCGAAATCTATAACTAGCTCCTCTAGCCAGCCTTCCGTCTTCATGTCAGAGGTGCTTCCCTCATACTTATCGAGGGTCTGTCGCTGGAAGGCCCAAAGAGTCTTCTGCCACTGTTCATCCTATTCCTATTGGTCAGCTATCTGCCGATCGGCAAAACTAGTCTCTGGGGCCTCGATCGCCGGTAACACAGTTGGTCGCCTTCCAGGTTCCATGTCTGCAAGGTAAACAAGGAATGCCTAAGACCAAGTAGTGCAGAATATCGTTCTTAAAATTTCTCAAAAATTTTAAATTTATTCTTAATTCCCATGACATCCCAGAAACACAAGAACACAAGTCATTATGATGCATGTACCTTTCCAAGGGTCTCTACCCAGCAATCAGTGTGGCCTCACTTGGTCGTTCGTTAGGTCCAGAGTCCTTGCATCGGATCACGGGGGCCCTAAAATCTTGTGTCCTATCCGGTCTTCCCCGGCCTAATTCACGCACCGAGGTCACCCAACACTGTTGCCTTACCATCCCATGCAATCCTCACTGTTCCTAACTCTAGAGTTCATCCTATCTCTCAACCAACCTTCCCTCTGATACCATTCTTTCACGACCCACCTTCACCAATAGGAGGAAAGGGTCACCTGATTTCCAGGACCTTCCTTATTTAAGTTAAAGGAGAGATAATGACCCCCGAAACCCGCCTTCAATAGGTCCCAAAGTGGCAAATAGCACCATGGGTATTGAAATTTCACAAAAATGGAAGGCATTATACTTTTTTTTATAGGATCGAGAGATAAGAAGAAGAATACCCAACAACACCATGGTGAAAGAAAAGTAAAGCCAAAAGTAAACAATTCCCACATGAATGTTTCAAAAGTAAAAGCCAAAAGGTGCAAAAGGTGTCTAAAAAGGTAAGTACCATAGAAAGAAAAAAAATGACAACTGCAAGTGCTCCAAGGATCCGATCTAGTAAGGTCATGCGTGATCCTCGAAGTCCTCCTGGAAACCTGAAAGCTGTTTTATATATGTATGGTGAGCATACAAGTACACTCAGTAGGGAAAACCAAAGACTCTCGTGCACAAGTGGGTGAACGTAGTAAAGTCACGTGAGAAAAAGGAGTAAACCAAACACCTAACAAGGTAAACTATCCACCCAAGCCTCACCAAGGCACACTCCCCAAATAATGCAAGTCAAGTAATATATATAATAAGAGCACATTGATGTTTGGGTACCCCGCGCCACTTTCCCACTGGTTATTGAGACATCCTATGCTTCGAACCAATCCCGCCATTCTCACCGCAGTCCCACTGCCACACCCACCCGCACACACCTGGGCCACAACCACCACACACAGTCCCACTGCCGAATCCCTCCCACAAACACCTGGGCCACAACTATAACATGTAACCATGCCTCCAAACACCTAGGCCAAAACAACCACCACCACGCCCGAAGACACCTGGGCTAGAAAATCCACCGCCACGCCCGAAGACACCTGGGCCTCATCCCGAAGACACTTGGGAAGCCACCTGGCGCACACACCTGGCCAACCAACACTACCCCTCCCGAAGGTTCTTGGGCTAATAATGGACCTCGGACCATCACAGTTTGCCTGAAGATACTTGGGCTATCTAGGAAAGGGAGCAGAAAAGGAGCTAATAACCAACCACTAAGAATAGTGTTGGAAAAAACACCCTCCCCCATGAAATGGGGGTGTTCGGCACTAAGTCCTCAACTTGGGCGGGGCGCAAATAAGAAACACAAAACTAAAAGGATAGATATAGGTAACAAGCACTCACCCATGCTTTGGTTTTTCTAACCAGCCTATAGAACACAACACCACTGCGTCCAAGTCACAAGTCATGACTCTCGCCAACAAAACCCATTTTTCCCATTCTTGTTTCAAGTCCAGTGATAATGTTTAATTAACTTTAAGAACTACTGGGATACTAGTAGGTATAGGTACAAGTCCAGAAAAGGAAACAGTCATGCATCAATCGTAACGCCCACACCCGGTTCTCAACAACAGAGGATCCTACCCCAAATCATGATATAAACAATTACCCACCCGGTCTTAAAACTGACAACCACCGTATCCATACCAACAGGGGATCCCATCCCCAAATTCAATCAACCAAAAAGAGTATAACCACAGGGGATCCCATCCCCTCCGACATCTCCAGCAATCGGACCGAAAAGAAACAACAAAAAACTACCACCAACACATGTCAGGGCCATGCCGTTATTTTCAAATTTAAACGAATTAACACACTCCATGATTTAAATTTTCTTGTGTTTTAACCGGGGGTTATCACCGAAGGATTGATCCTGGTGCCTCAATTTATTTGGTCGGATATACGTGATTAACCAATTTACTTTTCATAGCAGGAGTTTACAACCACAACAATCCATTTAAAACATCAGCAGGGGTTCATTAGTACATAAACAACGACCACCAACAGCCTCGATTTTCAGAAACACGTACGCCAACACAACTCAGAGAGATGGTCATAATATAAACAACATCAATGATCACACCCATCATTTATTTATAGAATCCAGTTCATTATCTTCATTTAGGTATGGTTTTTCCAATTCTACAGAATAGAAACACACCCACCCCGCATGATACACAAAAGAGAGAGGCTAAAGAGAAATTCCCTACTTGTTGATAGATGATCGACACTTAGGCCGGGCACAGAACTTTATGGATAACGATGTGGCACGCCCGATGCACCAGAAGCTGTTTGTGAAAAGCCGCGATCGAGGAAAGGAGATACCATGACTAACCCTTAGTTTATAAGAGCCGCGGACGGTTGAGATAAAAACGCTAAACCGCTTAAGGCGCGAGGGTCGTGGGTTGACCACACAGATCCACATGACATTAAGGGGGTCGGGTGGTTTAAACCGACTCATTAATTCATTAAGTATTTAATTAAAACTCTTATGTGCATTATGGGCCTTTAAAATAGGATCAAACAGGTCAAAATAGGGTTTAAAACCCTAATTGCGCAAGGAGGAACGCCCCTGGAAAAACCCCGACAAGGCCGGGTGACACTGATCAGTCTCACCAATCGGTCTTGCCGATCATTCTCACTGATCGTTCTCGCCGATCGGTCTCACCGATCGGTCGCGCCGATCGCTCTCACCGAGATGCCACCCCTTTAGGACCCAGATTTTGGCAAAGGGAAGGACCAAGAGAGTCTGGGTCATCACAATATGATTTTTTCATAATATTATATTTTTTCTACTATATTAATTTAATCTAAATTAAATTTTTGACTTCTCATAATATTATATGTTTTCTACTCCAAGAGATTCTTTTTATAAAATGTTAACATTGATTTTTGTAAAAAGGATTACTAAAAAACATAAAACAAAGAAAATATATTATTATTGTAAAATTATTTTAATAAAATTATCTATATGTCATTTGGGTCATGTAGGAATTATTTTCACCTTAATCTGATACATGGTGTCACTAGTATAACTAAATGTGCATCTTTTTATTTAAAATTTTCATCAGTTTTATAAAATCCTACAACTAAGCTACCCAAAAACAAAGAATACATCTAGATTATTTTGAAACGTTAGGAAAACAATATAAAAGTTATTTTTATGTGTTTCATTCATCCACACATAAATATTATATGTGATGTTTCTAGAATGAATCAATGTGTATGTTTGTAGTCTAAAATTGACAGTTTTGTTTAAAAAAATTGACTCATTAAAAACTGAGAAAATGTTTTCTGATATACTTGATAATTTATTAAATATTTTCTTATGTCATCTATAACATGAAGAAATATTTATTACATCCATATAATACACTATCTTCTCAATATGAGTCAAAGAGAATGTTTCTAGTTTAAAATGACATTTTAGTAAAAAGGAAAAGTGAGGTACTCAAAACCAAGAAGACATATTAAGATTATATTGATTCTTTTTTAAAATAATCTATAATTAAATTTTATATGTGTTGGAATTATCTTCAACTTAATCTAAAACACTATGTGACCTGTATGATTAAATTTGTATGTTATCAATTTAAAATTTACAGTCTAGAATAAAAAGTGTCAAACATTAAAACTATGAAAATAATCCTGGATTTAATTAAAATTTATTACATATATTAATATTATAATTTTGACATGTATTAATTGTCCTTAAATAAAAACATTAAATAATGTGATCTATACGAGTCATAGTATTAATCACCACTTTAAAATGACATTTTTGTAGAAAAGATATGTGATTTAGTCGAAACCAAGAAAACATGTTACTATTGTTTTTATACATTTGTAAAATGATGAATATGTCAGTTGTGATGTTTTGGAATAATTTTCACCTAAATCTGATGCATGGTGTAATAGGTATGACACATTTTTTCTATTATCAATTTAAAATCAACTATTTAGTTCAAAAATTTCCACTCACTCAATACTGACAAAATTCCCTGCTATTATTTCAATAAATTTTAAAAAATATATATATAAGTCATTTTTGATGTTTATGATTTGTTAATATATAAAATAGATACAGGAATAGATCATTATGTGTCAATGTCTGTGCTTCCAAATTAAAATGTCATTTAAGTAAAATAGACAGGTGGTGTACCCAAAAATATTCAGACATGTTTAGAATTCATGGATAATTTATAGAAATGATCCATAATAAATTTTTGACATGTATAAATTAGTCTCACCTCAAAATTATACATGATGATACTGGTATGAATCAATGTGTCAATTAAATGTTTAAATTTGACAGTTTAGTTCAAAATTATCACTCTTTGAAAACTAAGAAAATGTGTTCATAGTTTGATGATATTTAATGAAATAAATTCATCAGTCATTTTTTATGGGTAGTAATTGTCCTTAGATCAAAATGATACAAAATGTGAACACTATAAGTCAAAGTGTGTGTTTCTAGTTTAAAATGACATTTTAATAAAAAATTCCAACTATTGTACTCATAATTAAGAACAAGTATTATTATTGTATTGATAAATTAGTAAAATGATCCATATCAAATTTGTAATGTTTAGAAATCTATTTCTCCTCAATTGGATGCATGGTATATCCTTTATAATTCCAAGTGTTTCTTTTATATTAAAATTGACTTTAATTTTAGTAAAAAGGACAACCGACCTGGTCCAAACCATGGAAACACATTCATATTTTTTGATACTTTATTAAAATGTTCTATATGTCATTTGGAATGTGTATAAATCATCTTAACATTAATCTAACACATGGGGGGAAAGGTATGACTCCATGTGTGTCTTTTTATTTAAAATTGACAACAATTTTAGTAAAAATGGAAACATACCTAATCAAAACCAATAAAACACATTCATATTGTTTTGATACATTTGAAAAATTATCCATAAGTCATTTGTGATCGACAGAATCATCCAATCCTCTATCTAATGCGTGGTGGGACTAATATGACTGTAAGTGATATTATTATTTAAAATAGAATCAATTTTAGTAAAAAGGGCAGAAGACCATCTCAAAACCATATAAATTCATTTAGATTGTTTTTATACATTTGTTAAATGATCTGTATGTCATTTGGGACAAGTAAAAACCCTTTATACAATAAGATGACACACATTGTGACCAGTATGACTCCAAGTGTTTTTTATTTGAAATTGTCATTAATTTTTGGAAAAAGAAAAATAAACATACACAAAACCAATAAATATCTTTTGGATTGTATTGATACTTTTGTAAAATTATCCAAAAGTCATTTGAGATGTTTATGAATTATTTTCACCTCAATACAATGCATAGTGTTACTGGTATGACTCTAGGTGTGTCGTTCAATTACATAAGTTCCATTTTAGTTAAAAAACGTGCACCACATTAACAAAACTGAGAAAACATGCCTAGAATGTTTTTGTAATCATTATTTATTCAATTCTATAATTAATTTCATTATCATTTTTATCCTATACTAATTTAGTTAATTTATAGTGACATAAGGTTTGACGGTGAAAAAAATGATAGGATATACAAGAACTATCTATTAATCAATATTCTACATAGTGTTACTAGTATGACTCAACGTATAGATTAAAATTAACATTTTTTTAATTTATTTATTTTTATTATTAATAATATATGATTTTATTTCTGTGTGTTTTTTTCTTGAGCAGCGGTTAGGATCAAAAGACAAAGAGAAACTGTTATTTTTAATGAATATAATAATTTCTACTTATGTAATTATAAAAATTGTGTATTGAAATGTATATAATAATTTTTTTTTTGTATTTTTATTAAAATTTATATTTCATTTAAATTATATATTATTACATGAATTGTCTATATTTTGGGGATTTTGGTGGTGTGGTGTGCTTTTATTACACACTTTTCTGGTGTTGTATTGTGTTGTTGCAGCACACTACAACATACCCCTTTATTAGGGATTCTATAAGAGTGGATAAAATATTATTTTTTCATCTCCTTATAATGTGTTGGTAAATGTAATATTCATTTGTTCTTTTTTATTGATGATAAAATGTTATTGATTTTAATCTCTCTCTAGTAGTCAGCTCCTATCTAGAGCTAATAAATGTCTTTTTAGCACTATTGAGGAAAGTTTTGTTATCGTGTATTTCAATTTGTAGCTAACTATTTTTAAAATCCAATATGGTTAATAAAATTTATATCTAAAGCTAAAAGTAATTTTACAAGTTTATTATTAATATATATTCATAAAATTGTTTAACTAATAATAATTACATATTAAAAGATAAATCTTGTAGTCTAGTGGTAGTCACGACGCTCTTAACATCCATCAGTCACAGGTTCAAGTCCTACAACCTTTCTAACAATGCTAGTTTTTCACCCAACATATAGTTTTTCCTTCTCTAAAACAATATATTTTTTAATATAACTATGATCGACATCATTAAAATCATTTTAACCATCAAATAATAATTTAACTAATGTTTTCAATACAACCTCAATACATAAATAATTTATTGGTTTATTTCCACAAATTTTTTTTCATGGTCAAACGTTTAAACAAAGATATTCATTTTCATTATCTATTTAAATCCATCATAATAGTTTGTAAAAAAATTTATTTATCCTAATCATATCCTTTGGGACTATCAAACTAACTGTATTGAAAGGACAATTATTGTGTACATTGTTACACTTGATTCAATCCCAACACATCATGTCAGTGTTGTTACCCATAGGTGCATATGTGCCATAATCACATCCACATGTAGTGTCCAATAAAATTAATATTGTTGGGAATACCCACATATTGAGTACTATACCAAAGTTTCAGGGTGTCCTTCTATAATTATATTCAAATTACCTCTTATAGTGATGATATCTAATATATGTTTCCATAAATATAGTTCACCTGACTGATAATAATCATTCTCTGATTACCAAATGCACAGCCCCAACCCCCAAAATCCCAGAGCATGGGAACTTCTTTATTGCATTGGAAAAGATGAGAACTCCATGTCCTAGCAGACCAAAAATTGTATCAGTATTGTAAAACCTTATTACAAAAAGATATGGATGTTACATTGGGATATATAAATTAAAACATGATACATAATACTATGAATTAAGCAAATCCTTGAAATCATATTCAAATATTTGTTCTACATAACCTAAGGAATGTAAAAAAAATGTGTGACATAAAATTCCTTGAATGTGAAAGTAAAGTGAACGCAATAATTAATTTATTAGAGTAAATAAACATGTTCTGGTAAATAAATTATAACACATTCTAGTAAAATAACTAGATAATGCATAATTAATATTGAATGGTGAGTAACTAAAAGTCATTCTATTTAATCAATAAAATACGAATGAAATGTATCCAAATATATATTGATACAATTATATCTTAGATAATAGTAATTTAATTCTTGGAAATGGAATTTATTTATTATTGGACATCTTGTATCTAGAATATGAGCTACTATAACATCAAGATCAATCCTCAAGAGAGTTAATACCTAGATCCTAGTAGTCTGGAGTGAATTCCTTACACTATTACATTGGTAATACAAACAATATATAACATCCTAAATGACTATATTTTTTAGTCACATTGGAAAACTAGATCAAAAAATAAGATTTACAATACAACCTTAGTTAAAAAACAATACAATAACTCCATTGAATACACTGTTATTCTTTGATCTTATATCAATATTTCGATCATAATATACATAATCGCATCCATGGAAAAAATAAAACATTAAAAATGGGTGAGTTGATATAATTAGTTAGGATAATAAATAATGTTTAATCTATCATAAATAATGTCATACTATATGCTAAGTTGAATAATTATAAATTCATTCCTTTAATACACAATCTTGGTCATAATATAGTCGAAATAAAAGCTCATCAAGTAATTATATATAAACGATATCATAGGAATGAAATTTGACATTAATTATTTTATTAGGCAAAATATCATATGGATTTTAAATAAAAATATCATAACGAGGGAATTCATAATGCCGGATATAATAATCATTCCATCAAGGCTTTATCTAGGACGTCATACATAATTGGGTAAAAACTATGTATCGCTTGTCTCGTGAGACACACTAATACATCATAGAGATATAGCAGGCCCCACCTTTTACCTTACAAATTCAATTGAATTAAAAAAATAAATGGTGTGAAACATAAAAAATATATACCTTCATAATGAAACAATCATTTGAAATGATAGTAAATTACCCAAAATAACAAACATAATCCTACACCATCCATATTTATATGAAAAACAGTGTCAATATAGTACATCACCAGTCCATAAAATCATACAATATTTAATAAAATATTGTATATGGTAACATAATAAATCAATTAAATAAATTATATGATATAACTAAGGGTATTCAAATTGATGAAAATACTTTATCCAACTCACTGAGAAATTATTAAGATAAATTCTCTTTTACATTTGGAAATAAGTGTTATTTTGGAAAATCATTTTATATTATCCAAAAAATGAAATTATAAACATGTATATCCTTAAATAAGGTAATGAAAATGAAATGATTTTTTTGGGATAAATGACTTCCAACTGATGTGAATTCCTGAAACAATATTTTGTAATAAACATTAGAAATGGGTCACTTCTTTGTAGTTTATTAGGAAATATAAAAGTGTCTTTAAAAAAACAGGATTAATTATCTTTATAAAATAGGAAAATAGATGAGGTATATTTTCATAACAAAAAAATTTATATTATAAAAAAATATAGGTTTCTTAAAATAGATTATTTAGTGCTATTCAAAATGGGTTTAAAATTCAGAAGCACCCATTAGTTGATTTTCTTATTGGGTGGAATTTAAAATTGAAAATTATAAGAAATGTTTTCATCATAAAAGAAATATGAAATAAATTACAAACATAGGTTTGGAACATATAAAAATAATTTATAAGAACAATATGAAAAAAAAATAATTTAATTTGTTTAGAAAGGGGTAAATTGGAACTGAAATGAAAAATGATGATTTGGGGAGAATCCAATAACTTATGACTTAATTTGTTCTGAACATGCACATAATGTGATAGATAATGAAATTGGATTCATTTATAATTGAATTCAACACATATTTATTATGTATTTGACTTATTATGATTTTATTATGTTCATTTATGGCATATTTAATGAGTTATAAGATCTAATTTTCTCATTCATGAGTGTTATATTACTTGTTATTAAGTATTATTTCACATTTATACATGTATTTAAGATCATATAAAATAATAATAGTTATAAAAAAATATAATATTTTCTTAATGAACTTATGGAGGATTTAATAGTCTTATATATCCATTTATTTAGATACGATGATGATTCATTAGATAAAGGGTAAATGATATCCATTTATGTATATATACTAGTTTTAAGACACTAAATAATATATAGTACACATATTATACTATTTTATGACAATAAAAATTGTTGTATGACCTGAATTAAAGGCAGTAATGAAAATGTATCATCCAATATGACATTCAATTGACAAATCACGAATGATATATTCACTGTTAGAATAAATGGGAGAGGAGAATGTGTTGGATGATGAATATACCATTAACATAATGCAATTAAATTTAATGTAATGTAATTGAGATATAATTCATGTTTGTAAACAGATGCTAAGGAATAGAAAAGAAAATAAATGAAATTAAAAGAAAACAAAATATTAAATGAATGAAAGAGGGTTTTGCCACATGAATTACTATCTATGTAAACCTCCTTTAGGAACATTGATATGGTATTTTTATAGAAACTAGAAATATTAGATCATGGGGTATGTTTGGGAGAAGCATTGAGAAGAAATTTGGAAAATCTTCATGGATTTAGAGGTGTTAGGAGAAGAGGAGGTGGTGGGTTGTATTTATAGGGGAGGATAAGGGTGTTTTTATGCTATCTATTGTTTTATTATTTTGGATCAATAATAAAATATTTTGAACGTTATAAATAAATATAATAAAATAATTAATGATATTGTGATATAATGGGGTCACATTATTCGCACATCATATATGATGGGACAATTATTGTGTTTGTTAGATATTGAAAATAATTGTATTTCACAATTCAAAAATAATTCATCAATGTCATAAAAATCCAAAAAATTAATTCTAACTATTCTTCAACATTTATAATTAAACAAATGAAATCCATTTTAGGAAAATAATTTGATCGAAATGATAAATTTTATTTTTAAATGAGGTCATCATTTCTGAGAAATATAACAACTTTTAATATTATAATATATTTAATGATTCATAGAAAATTAATTAAAGTATCATACAATAATATTAAAATTATAATGAAACAAAATATTTATTTAGGAATATTTATTTTGAAAATAAATTTTCATTTAAATCATTATATTAATTCTATAATTGTAAATAGTAATTCATATTTCACAAAAATAAGAAAAATTGATTTATAAATTTTAAATCATTTATTAAATTATTCTACCATATAAATATTCCAATTTTTAATTTATAAGATACTGAAATTTTATTTATTCATTCATATGTGATGTTAATATACTATTTGTCATATTATTAGTTTTAATGGTCACATTAATTTTCCAAAGGTCATATATAATAGTACATTACATTTTTAAACATGATGTTTTGTGATGTATAAACTATCGAAGATGATAATTTTTAAAAGATTCATACCATAAAATATTTGGTACTTACATTCGATCATACTTCAATGAATTCCTTCCTTTAAATTTATAAAATATTACCTCATAAAAAGATATGGGTGGTTTCTTATCATAAGTTTTTTGGTTCCCACATTCACTATTCATTATTTTTTTTAAAGTAACATTACCATGTAAGTCAGCCGATTCTTCCGCACATGTTCTCTTGTGTCCGGAATCTAGGTAGGATCTTCACAAAATGAAAAATCATGTTCCAAATCTATTTCATCAAAAGTGATATCTTGCATTGATTTTGGAATTTACATCCTCAACAATGATATTTGGAAAAAGTTATCATAATTAGAAAGGATTGACGGAATTTCCCGGTGATAATCCAAACCTCCAAATATTTTCATAATTCCAAAAGATCTGATATACATGGGGTTTAATTTCCCCCACTATTATAACCTTATGACACCCTTCTATTGACATACCTATAAGAAGTCATGATCCCGCACTTGAAACTACAAATCTTTCCTCTAGGTATCATAATAACACTTTTTCATAATTTAAGCTACTTTGATACTGGTTTGAATAGCCTTTCCCATTACTACTGTCTCCACATTATGTTATGTTATTTCTAGCTTCCTCTAACCAACTGTACCCTGAAAAAATTGGTGTAGGAAATCTATTTCCATATAATGCTTCATACATTCACATTTGAATACTTCAATGGAAACTATTATTGAAGAAAAACTCTACCAATGGTAAATTTTAATCACACATACCTTTAATTTCATGTTATATTAATCTCAACAGATCTATTAATAATTGGATCATCCTTCCATACTACCCATCATTTTGAGGGTGATCAAAAATACCTAAATAATCCTCAATATCTAACGATTTCTAGTGAATTTCCATAATTTTTATGTAAATAGTAGAACAAAATTAGAAATAACAGTAATAGGTGCACCATGAAGTCTTAAAAATACTCTAATATTTATAATTATAGGAATACATAGTATAAATACCTCCCTTTTATAGATTAGATTTTCATATTTGGTATGATGAGCGACAATTACTATATAGCTTCATTCGTTCTTGGATTTTTTTAATCCATATTAAAATACATTGTAATGTCATTCCATTACGATTTAGAAATATTTTGAGGTATAAAGAATCCTCTAGGATGTTTTCATTCATTCTTCACATGATGATAGAATCAACACATTTATTCATAATAAAAAAATTACCACATTATATGATCCCACTAGAAATGTTCCTTCAAATCTCTATACATCTTACTACTATAATGTTGTACTGATAAATTTGAAATATGAGAATAATAAAATAATTCCATTTTATGCTCAAGTATAGAGGTAACTCAATGCCTCGTACAAAATTTCAAAATTCCATCTTAATATATGAAGTCTTTCAATTTTCCCTCAGTAATAACATTAATTTTTCTTTGAAAATTTACAGCAACATACTATGAAATTTTATTCCTCTCTAATAATGAAAGATTGGAAACCAATAAAAAAATACGTGATGTTTTTCCTTCATTAATAATTACCATGTACATATTTGTTAAAAAAATTTATAGTGTGTCCATATCAATACTCAATTTTGTTACTAATTCCATGATAATTCCTGGAAAATGCATCTATAATATTATTTTGCCTTTCTGGGTGGTAGTGTATAGAAAAATCATAATGCATAAGTATCTCGAGCCATCATGTTTTCCAGAGGTATAGTTTCTTAAATGAGGATATATATTTCAAACACAAGTAATATATATATGTAATATTTCACCATTGAGATAGTGTATCCATATCTTAAATGAAATTATTATAGTTACTAACTCAGCTTCTTGATATGATACTTTTTTTCACTAGTTTTTAACATACTTTATGCATAGGAAAAACTCTATCATTATTCATTAGGGACTTTTCAAGTCCTTTTCTCGGATACGTCACTATAAATAAAAAATCTACATTTTCATAATGGTAAAATCCAAATTGACCAATTCCATAATCTCCTATTTAATTCTTGAATGAATTATTCACTTTCCCATTTCCAAACAAAATTAACCCCTTTATGAATTTTCGCTCTTAGTGGGGTTCCTAATCAAGAAAATTATAAATGAAACACAATTTGTAAACCTCAAACTAATCAAATTTCGTACCTTGGTTATGTTCCTTAGGGTCATTCGTAGATTTCATTTTTATTTCAAGGATCAAATGAGATTTTATCAATAGTGAAAATATGTCCAAGAATAGAAACCTTTTGATGCGATATTTCATTCTTACAACACTTTATATATGACTATCTTCTTATAGGTGTCTCTAGAACTATCATCAAGTTGTTCTCATGGCCTTTGTAGATTTTATATTATATTGATATATTATCAATAAATATTGAAACAAATAATTGTGATATTATTTAAAAACAATGATTACTAGATATATAAAAACAAATGGTGCATTAGTTATTCCAAATAGAATTAATATAATCTTGTAATGTCCTTACCTTGTTCAATGGGACTACTTTGGGATTTATTTATTCTTCAAGAATAATTAATGATTCTAAAATGAAGATAAATATTTATATCATGTCGAGCATCATTATGTTCATCAAATAAGTCATCAATTTTAGGTATCGTATTCTCATTATTTAGTGTAAAATCATTGGTCTTCTTATATTTAATAGACAACCTCATAGATCTATATTTATTTTTAACAAAAATATCATGATCTTACCAATGTGAATCATTATGACATATAAATCCCTTTTCAATAATTCTTCTAGATGTTTATTTATCTTAATTAACTTACCTTTTTCCATTCCAAAAATATTTATTAATATAGGCCTTGAATCAGATATTAAGTCAATAGGAAAATCAACTTCTAGTTAGGGATAATTTCTACATGAATCCACTAGAAGTACATCATTGTATTTTCATATAAAAGGTACATCCTCATTTTGATGTCACCTTTTCTATTATAAGGATTTATCTACTGTTATTCTACAGGATTCTTATTTTGAAGAGATAGTATAGGTGGGTCTAGATATAACTTAGATGATGATTATTCTTTATAAAAATATGAAATTCCATGTCTTCTTCCTGGATCATAATTTCCTTCTCCTTACATTAATTTTTTCATTATATTCTTATGGATAGTCTGTACCATCGATGATATCAAAATCCAACATAGTTATGATAATAAATTATGTATTTATATACTATGTACTTGTCATAATAGAATCTTCCCCACATGTCTTTATTGAAATGAGGTTTCGATAGAAATCCCCTGGTTATGGGGAATTGGAAATATATAATTTTTTAATAAAATGATAAATATATAAAATAATGTCACGATCTAAAATAAAATAAATTTTTAGCTAAACATGAGGATATGATTAAAGTACCTTCTGCCAAATCATTATGAACTTCAAACTCATATGTTCTGGCAGCATAATCATGGACATATTCCCTTGTCCTTTATGGAGAATGTTTCTTTAAATTATAGATTAGTCATTTCCATTGTGTCTCTACTCCTTGAATTTAATTCATTCTATATTGATTTCTTATTTCATTCCCTTCCAATCATGGGTATTTTTTCCTTTTTCACACTTGTAAAAATATACCATTCCCAATAGGCATGTTTCATGGAGTTTGTTTCCATATTTATTTCAATTTTGGAAATATATACTTATTTTTAATGTTTTACAATATTTCATATTCTATGGTACTATTTTTTCACACTTCTTTTATTTGTTCACTTTAAAGTCATATGGGTTGTAAAATTCATTCTCTAACTTAATGGAACATGATATTATATCCACGAATCATAATAATTTCAGGGAGAAAAATTACTTTTATATAATTAGTTTAAGACCATCAAATAAATTTTCAACATTAGACAATATTTTATATATGTATTGAACATCAATCCTTGCAAACCATGTAATTTTTTCATTATATGTATAAACGTTTTCATCCTGTTTCTATCTCAAAATCAAAAAATTTCACTCTATGTCCTATCCCAATTATCAAGGGAAATATTTTCTATGAAAATTTCCTTAAAAAACATAAATTAAATATTTTAAATTTATTATACTTACATTTTGTTTGGAATTAATTACCACTATTTATCTACATCCCCCAATAGATTATATAATGAAATGATAACCTGTGACATTTTTTAATTCACTAAGCATGAAATATAATCTCTATAGAACATATCCATTTCTCACCTACAAATGTGTTTGTAGTCCCTCGGAATGATAGAGGTTGTATTTACATTAAATATTATAAAAATTTTACACCAAATTTTGGATCAAGAAACTTTATGAGAGTAATATTGCTTCTTATGACACGATTCAATTGTCCCAATAAATTAATTAGTTATTCTAGTACAGTCACAGCTCCATATCCATCATCATTATATAGCATAATAGGAAATACAAACATTCAAGGTGTTTTGATATGTTCTACATTCATTCCACATGGATAGATTTTTAAATAATTGAATAAACTTGATTACATCATAACATTATGAGACACAATGTCTAGTTTTAGAACTATGGAATCACCTAATCCTAAACAAAAAATTTAGCTATAAATAATCCATAAATTATATTCTTTGTTACCTTGATAATATTATCAAAGTCATTTTTTGGAATATATTACCATAATTTATGTTTTCCAAAATGTTGTCTCTAATGTTTCTATGAAACATTCTCTAATACCAACTTTAAAGTGTCTAACCCCATTATACTAGATCTGGTGCCATAATTTATCATAGTGGTAATGATTAAAATACATTGAACCCCAATAGAGCAAATAGTTTAACAGCTATTGAGAAATAGATATAAAAAATATTTTTAAATTACAAATGCAATGAAAAATGACTAGTAACTCCATTGAAAACACTCATATTCACATGTATTATCATTATATGTCGATCATGATATACAACTAGGTGTCCTTGGGATGAAATATGTGAAATAGGTGACCATAGATTCCAGTAAGTCCTAGAAATACAAAGGAAGTGACCATAAAAATCATAAAAAATATGGAAAAGTGAATAAATCGATATTAATTCCATTAAAACATAATCGTGAGTAAAACATGTTATGAAAAAAGGATGACCAAATAATTCCATATAAATAAAAAATGAGAATGAAACATAATCATGGATATTCTACTAGTCGAATAATCCCATTGAATATACAAAATAATATAATAATGAGGGAATGTATAATTTGGAACATCATAAACATTTCAACAAGGATTCATTCAACATACCATTGATAAATGTGTAAAAACATGATTAATTTGTTATCATGATATCTATTTATGCATCGAGGGGGTATAAGGGGACCCTACCATCACATACTATGTCAAATGTATTCTTCATATGAATCGGGTGACAAATAATATATATATACATTCATATTGAAAATATCATATGAAATGAATCTAATTTTCCCCAAATAATAAGCATAATCTTAAACTATACAATGTAATATGTTAAGTGGTATCAATATATTATAACCAAAATCAAAATAATCATAAACCATTCAATAAATCTATTATATGGTAACACAATAGATCAATTAAATATATTTCTGAATTGAGCCCATGTTTTTTAAATATATGAAAATACTCCATTATAATAATTGACTAATTATTCAAAAAATAATTAATTTTTCTTTTGGATGGATGTGTTAATTTGAAACATAATTTTTTATTTGAAATAAAATCATATTCTAAAAATTTATATTAATGAAAAAAATAAAAAAATTTAAATTATATTTTATGATTAAATGAAGACCAACAGAAGTGAAAAAATGGAAAAAAAATGTTTTTTATAAACATTATAAATGTGCCACTAAAGTGCGTTTTATAGGGAAAGATATATTTTTTTAAATAGGAGAATGATTAATTGTTTATATAAAACCATAAAAGGGATAAGATATTTTTTCATGAAAAAAATGTAATGTTTATAACAATATTGATGTCTTATGATATATTATGAAGTGTACATAAAAATGGAAAAAAATTGGGAATTACACTGTAAACCAGATTGCATATAAATATAAATTATAAGAATTATATCAATAAAATAATCATTAAATTTATGTAATCATATATAAATGTTAACTAAAATGAAAAATGGAGGTTCGGGGAGAATCCCTTACCATATGTCTAGATGTTTTCTTTAGTTGCACTTAATTTTCTAAATGATGAATTCAGATTAATTAATAATTTCACTAAGAACCAATTAAACAAGTAATTTTTATTTCAATTTTATTAATTTCATTTATAGGTTTTTTATGAGTTATAATGTTTTATTTTTTTTCTTCTAAAAGTGTTATTTTTTTGGTTTTAATGATTAATTAACTTCAATATATGAATGAAATAACATATAAAAAAGAATTTTTATCTAGAATTGAATCTATAAGTTATAAATGACTATAATGAATATTTTATGGTATTATATATCATTTTTTCTTGTATTTGGATTATTCATTAGATGATGTGTTGATGTTAACAATTTAGATTTTTTGAGTGTTTTTTGATCATCACCAACTATTTTGGTCTTATTGAATTACATGATGTATATATATTAATTATAAAAAAATAAATCAATTTTAATAAATATATTATAATCTTATATTCTATTTAAAATGGTTTTATCATTATCCTTGAAGGAACAAATAAAATTTCATCATCCATGATAGTAGAAAATTGACATATCACAGATGATATTTTCATATTCATAATAAATTAAATAGGAGAAGGGATTGCTGGTGAATATTCCATTAACATAATAACATTAAAAAATATATAATACACATGATTTATCATGAATGTTTGGATAGATATGGTACGAAAAGGTTAATTAGAGAAATGAAAACAAAATAAAAATAAAATAAAATAAGAATGAATGAATGGGGTTTTTACCTATTGAACTCTTATACATGAAAGCCATATAAAGACTAAAATGTGGGGGAGATAATTGGGTGAATAATTCATGATTTCATGGTCATTATTGAGGTATTTTTAAGTGTGATTGTAATACCTTTGTATTTTTATGAGATATATTGTTATTTTTTTATTTATTATGACCTTTTATTTATTTTTTTATATTTTATTTATTAGCGATGCCTCATCTTTTGAGCCACAACAAGACAACAATATGCTATTTTAAAACTTAAATTAGGTTTTATAATATAAAACACTATTATAGGCTTGATTTACATATAATTTCATGCTCTTTTGATAGAGTATGTTTCACATAAGAAAATTTTTATGCAAACACATAAATATTATTATGTTAAATTGTTACCTAGCCATTAAAATTGTGCGTATGAAAAATATTAACTGAGATATGAATATATTATTTAAGCATGATTATATAATTAATTATTTGGTGGTTAATTATTTATAAATGGAAATAAAAAGATTTTTAAATAAATGGAAATGTATTCATGAAATACAATTTAAATGAATAAAAGTCTATTTATAAAATAATAAAATCACTCTTGATAGATTTCATTAATGAAATATATATTTAATATATATTCAATTTAAATTTAAAATACATTTTTATATTATTTGTACACATGTTATAAGAAGAAAATCAATTTTTTCATATAAAAAAGTATTTTTTTAAAAAAATGTGGTTTTACCTCCTTTTGATGGTATGTCGATTTAAAATCTATTTTTTAAAATATTATTATATTATATTATATAAACTAAACTCTTTCTTATTAATAGCTGTTCAAAAAATTTACATTAGGTGATTTTTTAAAATTTTATGATTAGATTCACGTTTTGATGAATAGTAACAATATATTATAATTTAATTGAAAACGACATTTTTCATCCAAATAATTGTTTTGGAAAAGTTTTATTATGGAATAGTTTAAAAGTGTAAATTGATTATATTTTTATTATTTAATATCATATTGGACATTGGAAATAATTTTACTTTAAATACAGATGTAACAACTTTTCAATATTGTTTCATGTTTTAACTTTTAAAACTCATTTTCTCATTCTAAGAATGACATTTTTTTTAAAATTAATCACTAATACTTCTCTGTATTGAATTTTCAAAAATTGATTCTCTATTTTGAATCACTATATAAAAATTATTTAAATATAAATAATTTTATTTTTTCGCATTTTGAGTAGTAATGTAACATCCCAGGTAAATAAAGAATATTACTTTTTCATATTTATCCATATTTGTGAATAAAATGCTAATATTAATATAAAGGTAACGCAATGGTCGATGGCGTACCCAATACGCAACAATGAGTTTCATTGAAATCTTACATTGCACTCTAATAATAAAATTATATTATTTTAAATGTTAGTTAATGCCTAGTCGTTGTAATGGAGGGAATGAACAGAACTAACTACATAATGATTATATATGTTTGTCAAATATTTTTTCATTTTTTCAATAAATGTTAGAGGCTTAAAATGAGAATGAATTCAATTTTAAGCATAAATCTTCTAATATTCCTTAAAAGGTCGATTAACTTTCTTTTGATGAAAAACCCATTTCAAATATACTTTTGAAGATTTTATATGTGATATTTGACAAAATAAAATCATTTCTAAGAATCTGTACATCAAAATTTACTTTGTGTAAATTTTTGTTATTTTTCCGATAATGATCACTTTTAGTGAAAATGTTGTATTTTAATTCAAAACCTATTTTTAATATAATTATTTATATGATTATATCATCTTTTTAATTAGTTATAAAGTTAAAATAGAATATATTTTTACTATTTAATCCAATAGTGGTCATTGTAATTAATTTCACTTTGAAATTGGACTTTAACTAATGTTAATCTTTTAATAGATATTATTTCTTAAAAACACTCTATTTGTTTTGACAGTTGGAAATAATTATTAAATTAATTAATGAAACTTTTATGTTTTTAATTTTGTAAAATGTACATCATTTTTGAATTCGGAATATCAAATATATCTTAGGGATAATTTTTGGTATTTGTCTGAAAAACTTCAATTTTTGATGAATAGTGAAACCACTAAGTGGTAGTTAAAAAACTGATTTTTCATTTAAATGAATCTTTACCAATTTTGTGATTTGAATTTCAAAAATCTTACATACATTTTTATTATTAGGATGTAAAATTTGGTTCAATGGGATTGAAATAATTTTTTGGTGAATAGTAACTTTTTGTTTTATTAATCGCAATTAAAGGTAATTAGTGTAATTTAAGGTAAAGATAATGTTATAATAATATGAAATGACCTTGAAATATGTCCTACCAATATTGGATGAGTCATGGCCGACCAAGAAAATCCATGGGTCAACTTGGGGATCCCATGGAGGCACTTTGGTAGGAAAATGACATTAATAACTTTTTATTTAAAGTTAAAATAAAACTGTCACAAACATGTATTATTTTACTAAATCAATTTTTCTATGGGATTATACAAGGAATAGTTTTGACTATAAATATATTTTAGAAAGATAAAAAGATTTCCTACATCATAATAATTTTTTATAATTTTTAGATATTAAATAAATAAATTTATTTATGACACCATGATGATGCAACAATTACCTCATTAATAAAAAATTTAAATAAAATGAGAAGATAAGGTAAAATCTAAGACTTACACTTGTCAAAAACCTATTGGATGGTAGGATTTCGAACTCTGATCACCTAATCCTTGAAATATATAACTGTGGGACCTTTAATATCCGAAAAACACTTTATAATAATGTACCTTTTTAAGACATTCCAACGGTGCCCCTCCTCCCTCTTATAAAAGGCCCCCACCTCTACCCCCTTACCCACACCTCTCAAGACATTGGCTTGGCCAAACCCTACCCATTTCATCTCTCCACATCCCTCTTTTCATCATTGAAGCCTCAACCTAGAAATAAATCTCTTCAAGAAACCCTTTTGGTTCACACCAAAGGGAGTTACACGATTTAAGGGAAATGTCTTCACTTGTGTTATTTTGTTTTATTTTGCTTCTACAACCCACTAAACACATTTTATTCCATTATTTTGTAAAAACACTAGTATCTTAAATATACTATGATGTTTTTATATGAGGTATTTGTGCTATAATTACACACACTTCCGTCTAATGGTTAAAGAACATACTGTTTCTGTAGATGGTGAATTACTGCCTCACGAAACGATGATTGTTCAATCTTATTTTAACACCTTCCATGGTGTCCATTATTATGTCACTATATTTTATATATGATATATATATGGTATTTATGTTTTATATATGCTTCTGTATTTTATATTTACCACGACCCATCCTCGGGGCCTGTACTGTGACTACCCCAAGCCCGCCTTCCATAGGCCAGGGGTTGGCGACTAGCACCAAAGGCGTATATCCCAATAACTGGGAAGGCATTGCCTTTTTAAATGTAATCAAAACACCACAGAGTACAAGTGGAAGTAAACACTAAGTACAAAAGGAAGTGCTAAAAATTAAAATGGCCAGAATACAAACCCAATCGAAAGTACAACTACAACTGAACAAAAGTACAACAGAAAAGACAAATAGCTGGAAGACAGGAAGCAGCTCCTGGGTCGTCCTCCTCGAATCCTAACTGAAGGGTAGGTACATATAGTGCAGCTCCTGGATCGTCCACCACAGATCCTACCTGAGGTTAGGTACAAATATCCTCCACAACGCTCTCATCCATCAACCTACTACAAGTATCGTCTCTTCGGGAAGTCCACCACCGGATACTGTCTCGTTGTGAGGTCCACCTCCGGGTACCGTCCAGTCCTCGAACACTCGGCCTCTATCTTCACTGCCCGTCGTCTGCAACCAACACAACGACGTGCGAGAATAGCCCGTGTAGGGGTGAGTATAATGATACTCAGTAGGGACCCTGAGACCCTCAAGGTCTCACTATATCTAACAAGGATAACCACAAATAATGATCTCAACAGATACACTCTACTTAGGTATATACCCATACATATACCTAAGTTATCATGTAACCCATCTCAATCATGAGGAAACTCAAAGATTATGAAATCAACGTATAACCACTAACCAGGTATATGCCCATACATATACCAAAGTTATCTAGTGACCCATACCAATCATGAGGTAAACACAAAGATCATAGAATCAACTCAAACCAGGATTTTTATTATCGAAACTGTAACTGCTGAAGAGCCCCGTCTCTAGAGTGTACAGTGGTCCTGTCATGACTCTGAGGTACTATTCGCTAACCTAATACTACTGAGGTACTCCACCTGTCGAGTACTATTGGTCAGCCACCCAAACACAGTAGTGCTTCCCTCCGGGGTATGCCACCCAAACACAGTAGTGCACACCCCCTAATAGCCTGTAGAGGTACTCTCCGGATGAGTATCACAGGTCTGCACTGTCACACAGTAGTGCTCCGTCCTCCATGGGTCTTTACCCAAACAAAGTAGTTCTCCGTGCATTGGGCTAGTCGACTCACTCCAAGTCGAGTCGGTCAAGCAGTCTTCAGGTCTCATCCCGCTACATGGTCTCCGTACTCCGCACGCTCGTTTCTGGGAGGGTCCTCTCCACGAGTTACAGTTCGATACTCCAAGTATCTCAAAGCCCCACGAAGATGTATCTCAAATGACTTCCTAATCATAGGGGTCACCATGCGACAGACGGCGCATCTATCGGACGCTCGGTCTGTGAGTTATTAGCCTTTTCGTCCCAAGGGCCCAGTTGGTTTCGTGTGAGAAACAAACCAGCCGTATCTCAATTGTACCCCAAACTCTCATAGGGTATACTCATAGGGACGTTTCTCAACGTGATCACCGATGTTGGTGACGGTTCGTCAAACGGACGTCCAGTCTGAAAGTTGTCAGTTTTTCCGTTTCAGGGGCCCGGTTGGATTTCGGGTTCAATCCAACCCGGTCACTATCCAACTGCGTCCCAAACTCAGGATAAGTATGCCAAAAGTTCCGTCTCATCAAAAGTAATCCAACAAAGTCAACGGCATGTCAATCGGACGTCCCGAGCTCAAGATATAGCATTTCTTCTCTGAGGGCCCAGTTGGTTTTGTGTTCGAACCAAACTGTACATAACCAAAGTTCTCTGAAACACTAAGTGTAATAGAGCAAAACGACCGCGTTGATCTAGGGATAACTATGCAACTGACGGTGCGTCGATCGGAGGTCCTTCGCCCAGGATATGGGCGTTTGAATAGAAACTGCCTGAAAGTAGGGGGTTCGGGCCTGGTCGGGCCCGACCCAAGAACCCCTGGGTCAGCCCGAACCGGGTTGACCCGAACCATGTTCAGGATTGGCCGGCCCGGCCTGGGTGTGGCCCGGCCCGACACGTTGGCGGTTCACTAGCCATCTCGGTTACACCGAGCTTGTGGTCAAGGGGGGGGGGGGGGTCGCGCTGCCCCCCTGTCTCAATTAACGCGACCCCCACGTGGGGGCCGCTCCTGCCTCCATCCGGGGGTTTCGAACCATCGGTTCTCCCCCTGACCGTCCGGCCCACTCTGGCCGGCCTGCTACTACACCATGGGACCGACGTGGGCCGGTCCGCCTGCTCCGACATTGGCGGTCGAAAAATGGTCGCCGCTCCTTGCTCCGCCGTGGCCTCGGTCCGACCAGCACGACACTATGGCGGCGTGCCCCTCCACCGTGGCCCCACTCTGGCCGCGATGTTTTCGTGATTCTTTGGCATGGCACGGCGTGACGTTGCCTTGCATCCTTGTCACACGATCCCGCGCGGTGTGACAACACTGCGCTATCTCCGTTCCAAACCACAACAAGGTCAACAACAGAAATAAGGGAGGGGGTCGGTCGTGTTTGTGCGGTTCAGCCCCCTCTCGTTATTCGATAGCAAGCAGCTAAGATTACGAAGAATGCACACATATTCACAAATAAAACAATAAATCCCCTACCTCGAAATTGACGTCGCATGTCGTCGAGTTGCAGAAGTCGAACTTCGTGGTAGTCGGGTGTCACGGAAGAATGATGTCGATTCCGTCGTTTTCGAAGGAGGAGTCGTTGTTGTAGATGATGCTCCTCACTAACGGTGTATTCTCCCTTGACACGGAGGAAGAATAAGAGTTGAAGGCATGAAGCATTCTTCACCGGGAGAAGATGTTCCTCATTGGATGGTCAGTGTTCATAGTTTTAAGAGACGAACACCTTTCTCAATTTCACTAGAGCTTCCCCAAAAATCCCAACACAACAAGTGCCGAAATAATATTATGGCCCATCCATTATTTTATTCACCCAAGTTATTCAAAATTCAAACAACTTAATTAATTAATTAAATAGTTATTAATTCATTGATTAAAATGTGTTGGAAACATTAAAGTGGAAGAGAGATGGAGAGGAAGAGCTTCCACAATTAATTACAAGGGAATTTAAAGTGGGGTTTCAAGGTATTGATGAAAATTGAAAAGTTGGGGGCTCGTGTGGGCTCCACCAACCATAGATATTTTTCCATGGGAATTTATGTGGGGTGTGAGCCCCACCCCCAACTTCCTTTTAGAGGGAAAAAAATCCACTTAAAAAAAATTGTTTCACAACAATTTTATTTAATTCTTATTGAATCCCCAAATTTTTTACAACCACATACGTCAAAACACAACTGCGGTAAAGGTCCCCTTAAGAAAAAACCGGCACTGTGAGTTCATCGGTACCCTCAGATTTCAATTCCGAGCACCGGTTAAAAATATGGAAAAATCCGCTCGTTCGTTCACTGAACATACCCGAGCTAAACTTCGGAAAATGATTCCGGGCACACCGGGCCTCAGAATCAGGTGTCGTCAAAAAATGAAATCATGTAAAATTCCAAAGAAATTAAGGAAAAAATTTCCTTGAAATTTAGGGGTCTTTACATTACTCCCACATCAAAGATTTGCGTCCCTGTAAAGCTATAACACAAACTAGGGAAACAAAAGTGGTACTGAGCACGCATCTGGGCCTCCTGCTCCCATGTGCTCACCTGGAGGTTTCCGTGCTGCCAATGAAAACGCACAAGAGGAATCAACCATCCTCATAGGACTACTCCTGTCGATCCTCAACCTCTATTGGGACCCCGCAAAAGTCACCCCATCGCCAAAGTCCAGTCCCCCATGGTCGATGACATGCGTCGGGTCAGGCACTTATCTCTTCAGTTGAGATACGTGGAAGTCTTCATGCACCGGGTGCAACTGAGGTGGATGGGTCAAGTGGTAAACCACCACACCTACCCAGCTGAGGACCTAAAAAGGTCCGCTGAACCTCGGAGATTACTTGACGCCTTGGCCACATCTCCGTAAACCTCGTCGAGGTGAAGCCCGTATAAGGATGTGGTCGTCATACTTGAACTCTTGAGGCTTCTTGTAAGCTCTGTGCAGTCTCATATGCCGTGATCCACAGGCGATCACTGCTGACACCTACATCAGAACACACTCGAGTGCGGTCTATAATGCATCGTAGTGAACTATGTAACCAATGCCCACATGTTGGGCATACCGGTCAACCCAGCTCCAGAAATCTCTGCTGGATGTGGTGCTGCAACTCTAGTGATTCTGGCACAAAAGTAAGTTTTCCCATCTCTTGAGTGATCCAATGCACCCTCTTATGCAAGATTCCATCCTGTGCTTCCTGGGTTTTCCTTTTCGCCGACCAAGGAAAACCCCATCCCAATGTTGTAGATAAACCACAACCTTTTTCCCTAATACAATCAATTCGTGTATGAACTATGGATACAATCCATACTCCGACCAACATTGTAGGGCCTCAACGCTTCCACCAAGATATTCCAACCGAAAATATTGCCTAGTGGGTTAGATCACATTGTCTGTGTAAGTGTGATTATCGAGTCTACTCCCAAGGTATCTCCAGAAATGAGGGTCAAGTCTACGGCTTACCAGAAACTCTAGGTCTAGGATAAGATTCGTGGAAGGAAGGAATGATTCCTATCAAAGTCTATTACTATGGAAGGTGGTAGTCGACTCAAACTGCCCCTCGAATCATTCTTAGAGCCATTGGGTCACTCTCCTTGACCGCATTTAGCTACTCTCTTCCCCTCCCATCCAGCTCCCTGAGCCTGGCGGGGACAACAAAGGCAGGTGGTTGTAACATGTTGAAATGTACACCACCTCATGCTGCTCTCCTAGCTCTGCCTCTACGTCTGCTGCTCTACAGACTTATCTATCCTTAACATTTCCTCTTTTTGAAACATTCTCACACCCATGTCTCTGAGACTGGATCCAGTTTCCTTTTTCTACAGCACTGTGCAGTCTTCATCTGCTCCTGGATGATCTGCACCTTCTTTGCCTACGATCTGTAAGAGCTGATAAGATTTCTCCTTCGCCGAAAACAGAAACTCGGCCTCATCCCCTGGATGAAACACTCCCTTTTCCTAATATAGTTAATCCTAACATGAATGATGCATTCATGCCATAGATGGCGTCGTAAGGCCTCGACACTACTACCAAGATATCCAACCATCACTCTTGCCTCCAAGGGTCGAGTCACACTGTCGGCATCAGTGTGAGGTCACTGGGTCTCCTCCAGTAGAAATATCAATAGTGAGGTTCAAGTCAACAGTTTTAACCAGGACCTCTCAGTATCAACCAAACAAAATGACAGTAAAGCAAACATCATAAGGATAAGTGTCTTTTATTATTGCAGCTCATAGTACAAAGACACAATTGCAACAACAACAACATGGAACTAGAAGTTCCAAGAACAAAAAGGCACCCACTAGTTCTGCTCCTGTCCACCTGATCTCGGAGTCCTACAGCCTTGTCCACCACTCGGTTGTTGGCCAAGCACCTACCGCTGCTTCTGCCCCAGTGGATCCTCCAATACCTGCGAATCAACTGTTCGGGGGGTCGGACAGTCACGTGCCATGTGCCCCTTCCTTCCGTAGGAGTAACACAATCCGTTTCTGGCATGCCTGGATCTGCCCCCACCCCGGGTGCCCCACACCACTGATCCTAAAACCCAAGATCGCCCAACTGCTAGTCTGGTCCTCCTGGACCTCTTCATCATCTGTCTACTACCTACAGATGACTGGGCTACGGAAACATTGTCCTGCCGAAGCTGTATAAGCTCTAGAAAACTCTCAGCCACTTCCTCAAGCTAGTTCTCAACTGCCTGTGAGTTGGGCTCGCCTCAGAACTTGAGGTTATCTGATGCTGGAACACGTGTAAGGAAGTAAGCCTACATGTGTCACCTACCAGTACTGCCGGTTGTATCTGCAGACCAACAGGTAGTGATGTATAGCTGACACACTACCCGAAGTCACTATCTCAGGCATCAGTCCACTTACCGAAGCCTCATCACTATACGGACCATCCTCATGGACACTCACTGGAAAACAATAGTAGACGAGTCCACCATCCACTCTACTAATGCCTCAGATAGGCGGGAAAACTCTAGCAATCACCTTCATCAAGTGCTCTGCTATCTGGGAATCTGCCTCCCCTCGTAACAACGGAGACCACTGCTACTGGAACTCATGCAACATGCTCTACCAGCATGCACAGTTCGCTAGTATGGATGGTGGAATCTGCTGCCCAAGTGGTGGTGGTGCTGCTGGGACACCACCCGAGGGTGCCAACATAGAAAAAAGGGCCCCACACCCGAGCCTCGTCGCTCGGTGGGCCATCATCGAGTAATCTCTCGGAACTCCAACTAACTGTCTGCGTGGAGACATCCTGAACAGATGTGACACGGTCAACATTTTATAACTAGTGAGTTGACCTAGTTTGAGCTGACTTTAAAACTCTTGGAAACACACACGCAATCAGTGTTTTTCGTGCACAAAGTCAGAAAATAGTAGTCAGGGTCCTGGTGTATGGATACATCGGCCACCGCACCAACACTGGACTCCCTGATCTGATAACCACACTCGGTACCATTAACACAATTGCTTCATAGAAAGGGAATATCAGAGTTACACGTTCTGCGGTAGAACAGACTCCTCTAATACCAATTTTTCACGACCCGTCCTCGGGGCCCATGCCATGACTACCCCAAGCCCGCCTTCCATAGGCCAGGGGCTGGAAACAAGCACCAAAGGTGTAAATCCCGATAACCGGGAAGGCATTTCCTTTATAAAAGTAAAAAAAAACACCACAGAGTATAAGCGGAAGTAAACACTAAGTACAAAAGGAATTGATGAACAGTAAAAGGCCCAGAATACAAACCCAATCGAAAGTACAACTACAGTTGAACAAAAGTACAACAAAAAAGACAAATTGCTGGAAGAAAGGAAGCAACTCCTGGGTCGTCCATCTCGGATCCTACCTGAAGTGTAGGTACAGATAGCACAGCTCCGGGATCGTCCATCATGGATCCTACCTCAAGGGTAGGTACAGATAGCCTCCACAACTCCCACACCCATCAACCTCTACCGAGTGTCACATCTTAATGAAGTCCACCACCAGATACTGTCTCGTCGTGAGGACCACCTTCGGGTACCGTCCAGTCCTCGAACACTCAGCCTCTGTCTGTGCTGGCCATCATCTGTAACCTACACAACGACGTGTCGGCATAGCCCGTGCATGGGTGAGTATAACTATACTCAGTAGGGAACCCATGATCCTCAAGGTATCACTAAATCCAACAAGTATAACCACAATGAATGTTCTCAATAGATAACCTCCACTTAGGTATATACCCATACATATACCTAAGTCATCAAGTAACCCACCTCAATCATGAGGAAACACAAAGATTATGAAATCAACGTATAACCACTACCGATGTATATTCCCATACATATACCTATGTTATCATGTGATGCATCTCAATCATGAGATAAAGACAAAGTTCAAAGACTCAGCTCAAACCAGGATTTTCATTATTAAAACCGTAACTACTGAAGAGCCTCATCTCTGGAGTGTACAGTGGTCCTGTCACGACTCTGAGGTACTTCTTACTAACCTAATACAGCTGAGGTACTCAACCTGTCGAGTACCGCGGGTCAGCCACCCAAACACAGGAGTGCTTCCCACCAGGGTATGCCACCCAAACACAATAGTGCACACCCCCCTAATAGCTTGCCGAGGTACTCTCCGGACGAGTACCGTGGGTCTGCACTGTCACACAGTAGTGCTCCGTCAGCCATGGGTCTGCACCCAAAAAAAGTAGTGCTCCGTCCACAGGGCAAGTCGACTCACTCCAAGTCGAGTCGGTCAAGAATTCGTTAGGTCTCAGCCGGCTACACAGTCTCCGTACTCCGTACGCTCGTCTCTGGGAGCGTCCGCTCCACGAGCTGCAGGTCGATACTCCAAGTATCTCAAAGTCCCATGAAGAAGTATCTCAATGGACCGCCTCATTGTAGGGGTCTCAACGCAATAGACGGAGCATCAATCGGACGCCCGGTCTGTGAGTTATTAGCCTTTTCATCCTAGGGGCCTGGTTGGTTTCCTGTGCGAACCAACCCGGCCATATCTCAACATTACCCCAATATCTCATAGGGAATACTCATAGGGATGTTCTCAACATGATCACCAACGCCACTAACGTTTCGTCAAACAGAAGTCTAGTCTGAAAGTTATCAGCTTTTCCATTCCAGGGGCCCGGTTGGATTTCGGGTTCAATACAACCCGTCCGCTATCCAACTACATCACAAACACAGGCTAAGTATGCCAAAAGATCCGTATCATCAAGAGGAATCCAAAAAAGTTGAAGACACATCAATTGGACGTCCTGAGATCAAGATATAAGCGTTTCCGCTCCGAGGGCCCGATATTTTTCGTTTTCGAACCAACCCGGTCGTACCCAAAGTTCTCTGAAACCCTGAGTGTAATATACCGAAACGACCGCCTCGATCCAAAGATAACTACGAAATTGACGGTGCGTCGATCGGAGGTCCTCGGCCCATGATATGGACGTTTGAACAGAAACTGCCCGAAAGTAGGGGGTTCGGGCCCAGTCCGACCTAGCCCAAGATCCCCCGGGTCGGCCCAAACCGGATCGACCTGACCCGGGTCCGCGTCTGGCCCGGCCCGGCGCGCTGGTAGTTCGCTGGCCAGCTCGGTTACACCGAGCTGGCGGTCAGGGGGGGCATGCCACCCTGTCTCAAGTAACGCGGCCCCACATGGGGCCCGCTACTACCTCCATCCATGGGTTTCGAAACCCCGATTCTCCCCCTGACTGGTCGGCCAGCTCCGGCCGGCCAACTACAGCACCACGGGACTGGCGTGGGCCGGTCCCCCTGCTCCGACGTCGGCGATCATAAATTGGCCTCCGGTCCCTACTCTGCCTCGGCCTAAGCCGCGACCCCTCTCTGACTGCGGTGTTTTCATGATCCTCTGGCGCGGCGCGATGGCACCGTGACCATGTTCGACTTCAACGGCACGACGCGACGGTGCCACGCATCCTTGTCGCACGATCCCACGCAGTGTGACGACACCACACCATCTCCGTTCCAAACCACATCAAGGTCAACAATAGAAATAAGGGAGGGGGTTTTGTCGTGTTTTGTGGTTCGGCCCCCTCCCATTATTCGATAGCAAGCGGATAAGATTACGAAGAACGCTATAATATTCATGAACAAAACAATAAATCCCTTACCTCAAAATTGATTTCGCACGTCGTCGAGTCACGGAAGTCAAACGTCGCGGTAGTCGAGTGTCGCGGAAGAATGGTGTCGATTCTGTCATTATCGAAGAAGGAGTCGTGGTTGTAGATGATCCTCCTCACTAACAGTGTCTTCTCCCTTGACGTAGAGGAAGAAGAAGAGTTGAAGGCATGAATCATTCTTCGCCGGGAGAATATGTTCCTCATTGGATGGTCGGTGTTCTTAGTTTTAAGAGACAAACACCCCTCTCAATTTCACTAGAGCATCCCCCAAAATCCCAACACAACAAGTGCCAAAATAATATAATTGTCAAGCCATTATTTTATTCACCCAAGTTATTCAAAATTCAAGTACCTTAATTAATTAATTAAATAGTTATAATTCATTGATTAACATGTGTTGGGAACATTAAAGTGGAAGAGAGGGGGAGATTTAGAGTTTCCACAATTAATTACAAGGGAAGTTAAAGAAGGGTTTCAAGGTGTTGAGGAAAAGTGAAAAGTTGGGGGATCGTGTGGGCTCCACCAACCATATATATTTTTCCATGTGAAGTTATGTGGGGTGTGAGCCCCTCCTCCTACTTCCTTTTAGAGGGAAAAACTTCCACTTAAGTAAAATTGTTTCACAACAATTTTATTTAACTCTTATTGAATCCCAAAATTTTTAACTACCTCATACGTCAAAACGCAACTACAGTAAAGGTCCCCTTAAGTGAATACCGGCTCCCCGAGTTCATCGGTGCCTTAGATTTCAATTCTGAGCACCGGTTAAAAAGATGGAAAAACCCGCTCATTCGTTCACTGAACGTACCCGAGCTAAATTTCAGAAAATGATTCCGGGCACACCGGGCCTCGGAATCAGGCGCCGTCAGAAACTGCGTTCATGAAAAATTTCAAAGAAATTATGGAAAAAATTTCCTTGAAATTTCCGGGACATTACATTATTTAAAACATACCTTTATGCTTTGGATGTTGTGCAAATGCGATAATTTTATACGAGGAAGTGTGGACTACCGCCCCCTCATGTGATGTGACTCGTTCATGCAATACATGGAATCTATAAAGAATCAAATTAATGAACATATGTGACCTATATAACATATATATTATACTGTAATTATAATATATATATATATCTCATCTAGTTTTAATTCCATTAATGTTCCAAAGCATTGAAAGTACCGTTCATGCATACATACGACCTACCGTCTCCATAAACGGTGCATTTCATTTCTTTTTATCACCAAATATTATGTAATAAGTATAAAACGAATAAATATTTGATATGTATGATATTTACACCATTAATACTATCCTTGATATGATGTACGTACAACTACATTGACAATTCTTTTCAAACAAGATCATTTTTTACTCATGTACCAAACATCGAAAAAAACATATGATATGAACTCACATTATTAACTAATTATTATAACATTATAATATATGATATGAATTGAATAATAAACATTAAAGGTGGTCCTTAAGATATTATAAATTGAAAAAAGTTTATTAATTAGGAATATAAAGAAACGAACAAGACATGTCAGATTTGAGGTAAGGGATCCTACCTCTCTCTTTCTTTTTAAGTACACTTTTTTTATGTAACATACTTTAAGCTCCTATTTATTATGTTGGGGAATGTTATTTTATATTCCTATTTCTTTAAATTTAATGTTAATATTATTAGAGACCCTATTTTATCTATCAATCCATTTTTTAAAGTTTTATGCGGTGCCGTTAGGCTGTCGAATTTTTGTAAGGGGATTTTCATCTCACTTTTTATTCCCGTGAGATTCATGCTACATTTTCCACTATATCATTGTTTGTGGTGTATGTACTGCCCAATATTTTACTATTTTTATAATATAAACTCATTTATGGGTATTTACATCTTCATTGAATGGGCCTTCTTTCATGGGCTGTACGTTTCGAAAGATCCCAAAATCGGTAAGGGAACCTTTCACACACCTTTTTTTAAAAGACTTATTTTTATGCCTTTTAATTTACATCATTTTATGTTGGGATATGTTCTTATATATCCTTATTGATGTAAATTTTCTGTCCAAGTGATGAGATACCATTTCCTCTCTCATCAACTAATTTTATAAATTTTAAACTGACGCCGTTAGGCTGTCAAATTTTACTAAGGGAACTTCTTAACCCAATTTTGAATTCATTGGGTTCAACAGGTAGTTATTGAATATGCCATCCTTTGAATATGTGTGAATGAAATTTTATTGTCTTAAACTTAATATCCACTTATATTGGGTGTATTTATATTTCTCACACATAATTATGAGATTGATTTATCCTTAATTTAAGGATAGCTTCTTTATAAGAGATTTCATATCATTTTACATTTCAATTGAGACTTCATTGTTGTTATGCACCAATTAACTATTATATGGTGTATATACTGCCCTTTGAAATATTATATCATGAATCCCTTTATTCTCATTATATTATAAAATTCTGATTAAATGTTATTCCTCGATTATTATATTCAAGTGTCTCTCATTTTGTTAAAAACCCTTTAACTAAAAAATCGTTTTAAATGTTTTGATGATTTATTCTTATAAATATTTCACATTAATATCCATGTTTTCAAAATGGTTTTAAGTATTTATTTATATGGATATTAATGGTTTAAAATTTTAAAATCTTCAAAGTGGTATGAGACACTTTGATTCAAAAATCTCTTTATTAAATGTTTTAAATGGTTTTGAAAATGGTTTTTATAATGGATTCATTATTTAAATATCTTAAAATGATATATTTTTACTGCAATATGGGAATGTTATGTTTCCTTTATTCTTAAGTTCTGTGCTATGATTATGTTATGGTTCTTGGGCACTGTTTATGAAGACGGGTGGTTTTGTGATAAACTAAGGGCAGGTGAGCCTGATATAGCTCTCCAATGCATTGGGTAACGCTAAAGGGTTAAACGCTAAGGTGTCTCCAAAGAGATTTATGGAATATACTATGATGGGTATTCCAAACGTTACCATGAGGGTTACTACCTTTGTATGAATGTTATGAATGCCTCAAGTTACATTTATGTCTTATGGTTTCTATGAGTTATTCATAAATCTTATGATTTCATGAGGTATGTTAACGTGATTATGTTTTATGAGTAATATATGATTTCATTTATTCTTATATGTACATGTACTAATGTTTCCTTTCCGTATTTATATATCCCTTACTGAGCTTTTTATGCTCATACAAAGTTTTTGAAATATTTTTCAAAGGTCAGGGTAAAGGTACATGATATGATGATACTGTCAAGGAAGTGTCAAGAAATAATCCATATTTTATTTTAAATATGTTTCCGTTGATGGGAAAAAATTAAAACTATCTTTTATGTAACCAATATGTTTATATATAGAATGTAATGCATGATTTATGATCTAATTCTCTAAAAATATAAACCTGAAAAGATCATCAATGTGTATTCATGAAATAACTCAAGATTAAGTAATGTTTAAGGCCGGGTCTTTATAAGTAACTTTGGTAATTGTTATTAATGCTGTAAAAGTATAAATTTGGTAATTAAGGGTATAATAAATATGATAAAATTACCTCAAAAAATGTACTAATGGAATTTTTTAGTTGTTGTATACATAAATCTTCCTTGGGTAAAAATAGAATCATATTGAAGTAACTTGAATTAGATTAGTACGTTTAATTTATTATATTTATCGAAAAGATAAAAAAGCCTTACTCAAATTTTAATAATTGTATCATTTTTATATAAGTCCATAGAGAATAAAAATTTAAATATAAATAATCAATTCAAATATAATTTTTTTATAATGTTAGTTAATTCATAATTTGTTGGAAATAAATAATTACTTTTAATTTTTACACATTGATGATGTAGATATTATAATGTTTTAGAGAAATCAATAAAATTATTTTTGTTAGAATGAAAACAACCATTAAAATACGAAAGGAGATTAAAAATATTAATTTTCTAGTATATCTTCATAATAATTCTCCAAGGGTATTTTTATAAAACATTTTGAGACATATGGAAATGATAATAACCCTTATTGTATTTTATTTAAAATGATTTTAAATCTGTCACATTCATGTTTTAATATTTATAACATTTTTTATATGATTTTTCAGAATAAAAATTAGAATATGATTTTTATTATAAAATATATAATAATTATAATTGTTATAGTGTTTTATTTTTATTTTTTACTGATAAATAAGTATATTAAATAATTAAAAAAATATAATGTTGTAATTATTTTATTAATGAAAATATATAATTAAAGTGAATAAATATATTAGAATAAATATATATTTGATATAATTATTATATTAAATGAAATTAATATATGACTCTCATCCCTCAATAATATAATAAAATATATTTTTGTGGATAACATTTTGTATTCATATTTAATAAAAAATGAATACTTTCAAAATTGACAGTATTGATTTTTTATATAAATAATGTTTTATAAAATTATTTAAAAAACATAAACTATTATTAAAAATATATAATAATTATGATATGGTGGAAAATTTTCTGATTTATTCATTTATGGTATATTTTTCATCAAATCATAAAATATAACACCGTTTTAAAATTGAAATATTTTTAATGTTAGTTAATAATTAAATAGAATAACTAAGTGCTAATTAAAAGGATTTGTCATAAATTAATATAAAAACATGTATTATAATTATTTATTATTGATGTTACAATAATTAATTGTATAATTTTTTAAACAATGACAATTTTTGGGTTTTTTATGTGGTTTAATGGTATAATTAATTAACATGTTTTAAATTTCAAATGTGTATATCACCTCAATTATAAAGGGAAAAATCTTCCCACACAAATTCACTTCACATTGAGCCTTCATTCTCATCCTTCCTCTTACCATTTACCTTATTAGAATCCTTAGAAAAACATTTTAGGTTATGGTCCTCTCAAAAGACTTACTCTAGAGACTTTAAATTGAGATATATAGGGAGCTCATTGAAAAAGATGTATTATCCTCTACCAATTCATTCAAAAATAATTCTTATTATATATCATCTTCATGAGTTGTATTTATTTTAAATTAATATATCGAGTATAAAATATATACTGAATTGTTATTATTATTATAGAACAACCATATTCTACTTTCTATCCATCCAAAGAAAAAAATCCCCACCTGTGCGTACATATGGTTTACTATCTCCATGTCATGGTGTAATCTGTTTTTCACCACCACCTTTCTTGGTTGGGTATAATTGAAGGATTAATAACAATTTATTATAAATATTACATGATAATGTTTTTATAACAATATATATACAATATAATTCCATAACATTTTATAATTAGTGGAATGATATTGTTGCTCGTGCGTATTTACGGCCTACCGTATCCATGATGTATTGTGATTCACTCTACATGATATTCATTATAGAATAATTAAATAATTGTATAACATAAAAAATATGATATATATTATATAAATATCATTTTTAAATAACATCAATATAACCTTATATGAAGAACCACAACCTATTCGTCAAAAACGTTTTATGAAAATAAAATAGTTAATACCCAAATAACAAGAAATAATAAAATGTTATTAACAAAGGGATCATAATATGATTATATATTATATCATAAAAATGACTATGATTCTTTAATACATCAGTAATATTATTTTTATCATTTTACTATATTTTCGAATACAAAAAATGGATATTATACCTAATAATGGGATAATTTTTTAATCTTAATATTATCTAAAACTATTTATATATAAGAATATACCACGGAATATTTCTTAAATATTTCCATGTTTCTTAAATATATATTCCAAATATTATTTATATTCATATAAAATTTTTTAAATTCAATTTTTCCCTTTTTTAAATTTTTTGTAAATGGTATAAAAACAATATTTTTTTTTGTTTTTGATACGTGGTACCTTTGACTTATAAAACAAAAGTACGAGAAGAATGTTTTTCTATTTAACTTATACGGCATGATTGGATTTTTATGTTTTCATAATTCCTCATTTCTATAAATATTCATTTAAAAAATAAAAAATTTATCTTCAAATAAATTAATTTTTCTTAAATTTCACATCATTTAATGAAAATATAAATTTTTTTGATAAGAAATGTTGTATTTCTCAAGAATTAATTTCACGTGTTCTATCAAAATCATCTTCTATATAAGATGTAATTAATTAACATGGTTGTGTTTCTAGTAATATATCACAATTATGGTTTTATTATGTTTATTCTATTTATGAATTCCTTTTATTTAACATGTATTATTTTTTAATGGAATGACATTTAAATAATCTTATTTTATACCTTAGGATAGGTTGTGAAGAATGATTTATGTTTTATTAGAACAGATGAGAATTATTTTATTGTTATATTGGAAGGACCTATCACTAAATCAAATTCATTTAAAAAATTTGGATAACTCATGAGGTATATATGTTATGTATGAACATGATTTCATGTTCATAATTTTATTCCTGTAACAGGATTTCATGACCATGATTTTATGCATGGACGTGGTTTTATTTCCGGTCTATATGTTTATTTAATGTTCTAATTTCATGACTTAAATTTAATTAGTGAGCCAATTATTATTTATACATGTTCTCAAAGTTAAAATTCATTGTTTATTACTCAATTTCATGTCTTATATTAATGTTTGGATCACAATGATTATGTTCTTTGATTCAATTATTATTTATGTCTTTGAAATAATCAAATACTTATTCACATATTTTTGATATATAGCGTATGATATTTTATTTTCACGATCATGGTCTCATGTGCATACTCTTATGATATACCCAAATATTTATTTTTAATAAGCCTACTAATATTATAAGATCACCTATTTTAATGTTTTACTTTCCTCGGGTTATAATGAAAGGTTTTTGGTAGTGGTACTAAAGGGGAAGATCTTTATTAGAGCTGTAGAGGATAATTCACAAAATTAGAAGAATATCTTCCATGGTCCCAATGGCACTAAACTATTATTTTATTTCAATGCCTTTTTTTATAATGTATTAATTATTCTGAAAATGTAATGTAATATTAATCTATGTCAATATTGGGTCATTAGAGTGATTAGAATATATTGTAATTTGTGATATTTATTGAGGAGGATAGGGTTTTTGTTGATTATTTTGTTCATTATTTTATTACTTTAGATTAGGATTATCAATAGTTTAAAACAAATCAATATATATATTTAAATAATGGTCGATATTTTGATATTACAGACTTATATCACCCATATGTTATCTATGAATCAGTAATAAATGTATATGTTCAATATAGTAAATTACTGTATTTCATTATTCAACCAAATTTTAACTATTTTTGTAAAATCTCAGAAATAAAATATAATAATTTTTATGTGTTTAGTATTTGAAATGGGACTCAATTATATTTAAAAAATTAAATATGTAAAATTTAATTTTTAAACAAATTCATCTTTTACTCAAAAATAATGATTTTAATATTAAAACAATTTTTATGATACTTTTAAAAATTCATTATGGTCATATAAAATTTTATTGTAATTATAAGAAATAAAATATTAATTATTGATTTCATTTTATAAAAATAATTTTTCTTTTATGTCATTATAATATTTATAAATTTCTATTTTCACATTTATGTTTTTCACAAAAAAATACTTAATTATTCAATTTTTTAAAAAATTATTTACATATTCCATTATATAAATATCCCATATTTTCATTTATATGAAAACTAAATTTTATTTATACTTCCATATGTTAATTCACTATACTATTGATCATATTATTATTCCAAATTTCGTCATATGAGTTTATTGATTCATATAGAGGCTTACATTATATTGTACCAAACCAATAGGTCTAGTATTAACCAGTCCCAAACCCACAAGGATTGCATTAACCTATTCCCGGCCTATATAGTGCATATCCCACTCATTCTTAATATATCAAATAATTAATTTAAATAAAAAAAAGTTACTTATTAAATATTCTTATTGAGAAAAGGATACAAATATATAAATATTTCCCAATTCAATCAAATTACTATCAAAGCAAACACCATATGTGAAATGAAATATGTTTTATAAAAACATATTCATGATATGTGATATGGATAATTTAATAAAATTCAATAATCAATTATTGTAGGAAACTGAATATTTCTAGGTGACTAAATAAAGTAATGGTATTAAATTTCAATATTAAACTTGAAAAAATAAATCATAAACCCTCAAGATAAAGAATAAGTTCGGTAACAACACAATATAACCCATATAGTGTAGCAAATAGTTTTTTCGGTTGACTAATGAAAATACTATAATAATATGTTTTAAAAACAATATAGAGAAACATATAGTCAGCATTTTCAAAAATAAAATTCATTGAATATAACATCTAAAAATATTCTATAAAAGTTATACATTTAATATATAAAAGTATGATTCAAAAAACGATTTAGATCAAATCCATACTAGAAGTATGAGGTAAAAACATTCCCTTTTCATTGTAAAAATGTAAAAAATCATTTTTCGGAAGGTGGAAATAATATTCCTATAAAAACATTTGTAAAATAAAAATTAGTGAAAATATATTTTGTACATTATATTTAATGGTAGTTTTTTTTGAAAACCTGTTTACAAAATTGTCTTTTTATAAGAAAAAAAGTTGTCTGGTTAAAGAGATAAATGAAGTCAAGATTTATTAAAAACAACTTTTTAAAACATTTTATGTACTAAAGAGTGCAGAAGAAGAAATATTATTATTTAATTGTTATTACTAAAAATATTTAATGAAAAATGAATGTTTTTGGTACATAATGATCAAATAATTTCCACTAATGGAAATTAAAGTGTAAATAGTATTGAATAAAATGTGATTCTGACCTAAAGACGTGAGAAGACCATAAACAATATTGGAGAATAAATTGATGTGTAAATTAGGTGTGTAAATTTTAAATTCTTATAAAACTATTATAAATAAAAAATATATATTATAATGTGAATAAACATGTATTATTATAATATTAATGACAATGTAGATGTAATTTAACCCAAGAAAAATTAATCAGTTTTTGAAATTATGTACCACTTGTTAATTTTCTGTTCAAATAACCCTAGATAAAATATTTGTAATTGAATATAAAAGAAATTATAGTAAAAAACATATGTATATAATAAATTAATATATACATTATATACACCCCACCAAAGAGGAAAGTGGTTAAGGCGGTGTATGACTCATAGATATGCCACATAATAAATCACTGAAATTATAATTACACAATTTATAATTTGACACCATCCTCACATAATTATTAGGTATAAAAAAACTCTCCTTCCCCCATTATATGAATATACCAAGAGTCTAAATCATTTAATTAATCCCCTTTAATTTGTAATATGACATAGTGGATTCTAGAAACATAACTTTATCAACATCATTACATTGGTAATGTTTCAACTAAATACTTATTTCCAAAAAAATTACAAAAAAATTAATAGTGTAATTTATCATATGTATATTACATCTCATCCATATATTCTTTCTCCAATGACAAATTCATTTGAAACGACAATACATTCAATTAAAAAATTTCATGTATATTTCATTTAATGAATCTTTAAATTGAAAATATGTTACCTTAAGATGGTTTCTATAATTCATTTCAACCTATTCCCACAAAGAAACTATAGAATAAATAATTTATTTTAGTTTATAATGTTAAATGATTAACACACCCATATCCTCAAATAGTGTTGAACTATGTGCATTGTAAGGGACCATTCTCCATTACCCAAAATAACGGTTCAGATACACTTAACCAACCTTTTTTGGGTTTTTAACCCTAATATAATCTATTAAAAATACATAAATACTTTTATTACCTGTATAATAATATATTTATAAGAATCCTACATGATCTCTACTTTACAAAAATATTAGGATGTTAATTTATATTTACGTTTATTCCATAGAATTTTCCCCTGTATTTTCGCAATGGTTTTGTCATCCTAATATCCAAAAAATCAAAATACCTTCATTTGATACGAAATTTTGTGACCAAATCCATAATCATGTATTATATAAAATATTATTAACATTCATTTTCAATAAATACACACCAAGGAATTATAGATCTAGTGTCTCTGGAATAATTCACATACAATTACATCAATATAAACAAATATACATCATCATTATTTAAAACAATAGAGAATTATCCTAGTACACATGGATCACCTAAAACATCATAAGATATCTTGGGAAAGATTCCTTAGGAAATGGTGGGATATTATGCCCATTGAATGAACGAACATTGAAATGTAACATAACATTTTAGCCACAAGGGAAAACATGATATCGAAAAAAATATTATCATAAGTTTAGGAACATGGAAGGAATATATAATATAATATGATCCAAGAATCATAAACATGCATAATCATCATAAAAAATTGTATTAGAAATATAAATCAACATTTAATCATAAGTTCATCATCTTAAATAGAACATAGTCTCATCATGGATATAGGTTCAATCCATAATCAATTACATAACTTCTCATGAGACATAACGATTCCCATAATAGATTAGGGAATATATGACTATAGTATCACCCTTAATATAAATGAAACCAAAAATATAAATTCAATATAATGAATATTTATCATATATAAATCATAAGCATTGTAAAACCCATGATAAATAATTGGGTTTTATAATTATGATTCAATTCATAATTAATGGAAAAATCATAAGTGTTCCCAATTGATGATATAAAAAAACCCATTATACATTAATAATTGAAAAATGGACACAATATTTAAAAATTATGATCTAATATATAAAATTAATGATAAATATCTCGGGAAGAAAGAATAAAAGTTAACCACTTGGGTGGTGTTGTGTTAGAATTATTATACAATAATTTTATGATTGAAGATTTTGTTCTATATAATAAAACTAGAATTAAACAAACATGGATCTCTATAAAATAAAAAGGGTTATTGAATGGTATACATAGTTTATTAAAAAATGGGGTGATACGTGAAATGTTTCAATAAATACATATCCTCTCTTAAAATATGTTTCCTTAAATGTGGATATTTCAAAGGGAACTAAAAACATATATAACCCTAACCATGAAAAGGATATTTTTCTATGTAGATTTTTCTGGTATATATTTACAAAACATATTTTTTTAATTATAAAAATATTCAATACATATTAGAATATGATAGGGAAATTATAACTCAAATGTCATGAATAAGGTATAGAATATCCCTTCAATACATTCTAACACTAGATATGATGGCCATTTAATGAAAGGAAACGTGATGTGGAAATCATAAGTGGTGGTTCATATAGAATTTATTTTGTTTATATTCATAAAACATAAAATTGTATTACAACTTATTTTTCTGAAACCGTAACTTTAACATTCTATGTTTTTAAAAATAAATAATTTGTTTGATAGTGTACATGATATGCCATATTGTTCTTAAACAAAGAGGTAAATATTGATATTTAAATGTTACCATTATAACCTATCTGATATAATGAAGGTAATGAGTGGTATTAAATAAATATAGAAAATATGGTTCAAAAATGTTTTTATAATGATGATTTTTTGGATATCCAATTAATTATAAATAAAAATACAAACCAATTTAATATAAGTTGTGTTATTTTAGAATTCATTAAAATTGAATAGTTGTGTTTATAAAATAATAAAATAACTCTTATTGGATTACATTAATGAAATTTATTTAAATTATATGTTTAATGTCACCACTCTTCATAAAGGGGACCATCACATAACTACCCCAAGAATGCCTCCAATAGGAAAGGAGATGGAGACTAGCACCAAGTAGGCACATCCCACAAATGGGAGGTATTTGTTTTAAGTACCTATTAACATAAAAACATCTACATGCCCAAAATTATCAAATTTAAAAATAGTATTAAATAATAATGCATTCCCATAATATACAAACAACATAGTAAGATAGTATAAAAGTGGATTGTAAAAACGGCGGGAAAACTAGCCCACACAAAAAGGTGAATATAAATTGAATTCATGAGTTCATGCAACATATCAATATGAATACTTACCTGAAGGGTGGGTACAAGATAGCTATATGAAGCCAAATAATAAAAACATGAATATATTGTCTCTATAAGCACTATACGTTCCTAGAATACCATGTAATCTGTCAATTTGTCGATCAATTGTACAATTCACGATATGTGTTGGAAAAGCCCATACAATGGTTAGTAAAACATTACTCAGTAGGACACCCCAAAAACAAAATAGAATAACACTAATAAATACACGAAGTAAACAAAAATAAATACTTGAATTATGATACTAATAAATATATGAATTACTACACTATGAATATACATAGTCATATCACATAGGTATGTGTATATAGTACGCAATGCATGATTATCTGATATAAGACATGTAGTCGGAGTAAGGCACATAGTTCTGGTGATACCCTCTGTCCTATTGATACACTCAGTACTAATGAGACACTCAGTTTCAATTATACACTCAGTCCCAAGGATACAATGAGTCCTTATTAGACACTCCGTCACAATATGTCACGTAGTCTCAAGGTAATAGCCATCCATAGCTTATGTTCACAATATGGGAGTTCTAGGAGAATTCACTTCAGAAAGGATAATGTTCACATTCCAACATAAAAAAACTCACCTAAATATCTCAAAATTCATTCTCATCTAAAGTGTCACATTTATATAAATGTATTAAAAAAACACATGGTTTTAATGATACATTACTTTTAGTCAGAAGGTCATACCATATTCTAGTCGTGGTCTGATCCAACCCACCAGCTGACCCAACCCTATCGGTCCAACCTAACCCGGTTGGGAAAACACAATTAGGCCTGTTACTAATGGAAACAACCATCATGGACCCTTAAACTATCTTTTAGGGCCACTGTAGTGGCCCACCTCCCTGGTCCTTCCTGATAGCACGTGGGTCAGCCTGCTGCGCCATAGTGGTCTGCTCGACCACTTGCTACCTTAGACAATGCAGTGTCGCATCATTCAATGTCGTTGGACTACATTATCCACCTACCCCGTGGAATAAAAAAACTATGGGCCACTGATCACATCTGAGAAACATTTCCCTATATTTGAATGCCCTCCATGCAGTTTTGGTGTGCCTTTCTACAATGCACTGATGGCCACTGTGGCCTGTTCTAGCCAACAATGTTACACCATCTACGGGTCACCAGTCATTCTTCATTTTTTGAAAGGAGGATCATCAGTGATTCCTCAGTCTATTTCATCATTTTTTTAGGCTCAGATAATGTTATGATTCAATTAGAAGAAATACCAATTTCCAGGTGATGTATCTAGAATTTATTTGATCTACACTTTTTCATTGTTGTCTCAACTCTAGTTGGTCATCCGGAAATTGGATTTTTTATCTCACGTTGTTTCACCACAAGTCATAGGAACAACGATCCTCTATTCATATCACCTTAAGAGTGATGAATTCAAGAAAAATTAGTGCAAATAGAAAATTTCAAATGAATTCACAAAGAACATATAATTTCCTTTTTCATGATTTCCTTAATCCTGTCATCTTAGAATGAAGAATTGTGAGGAATCACATCAAATTGTATTATTATAATATTTATAATTTATTATAAAATTAATAAATGGTTTTATTTACAAATATTGTTGATGTATAAAATTTATTATAATGAAATTAATATTATTCTATAGATGATAGACTTACGACTATATAGACAATTTACATCATTTCATGTTCACTTTTCAACTCAATTACCTAATATTCACAAAACATCCAATGTAAACAGAAATAATTGATAAATGTTTTTGAAAAATATTGAAGTGATATAAAAAGAATAATAAAAATTATAAAATTATCTATAGTATGTATAAATTAACATAATATTATCATTTATGAGATGAGTTGGACTCGAGTTAAGGGAATCTAACTAAAACATCATTTTAAATGTTTTAATGATTTATACATCAAAATTATTCTTATTAATGTAAATGATTTCAAAATGTTTTTAAGGAATAACTTATAAGGACATGAATGCATTAAAATTTTAATTTCATTCCAATGATTCAAATGTTTATGGGAAACACTGGTTTAAAAAAGTTTTTTTAAAATATTTCAATTGTGTTTTAAAAATGGATTGATTTTTTCTCTAACATGGAATATTTGTTTAACATATATTTCATGAACTGAATATATGGAAATGAAGTCACTATAATTTTTATATATTTACATTAAATTTATACAATTTTATTTTTAAATAATGTTTTTTCATTTAGGAGTGTGTGGATTTATAAAAATGAAATGTCATTTTAGAGTGGAAATGTTATTTTTCATTTATGATTATTTTATCTGTAATGAATATATTTTTAGGGAATTATTTATGAATACGGTTGTTTCTATGAAGACACAAGGATGAGAGAGCCTGTGACAGATCTCCAATGCATTATGTAATGATACAGAGTTAAATTATAGGATTTTTCCTCAAAGATGTATGGAATATACTTTGACAGATATTCTAAATGTAACCATGAAAGTTACTTCCTATGTAGCTATAAAAGATACAATGTAATAATGACATTGATGACAGAATATAGCATTATGATTTATGATTTCTAAGAATTTATTCAGAAATATTGTGATTCATGAGGTATGATAGAGACCTTATGTTTTATGGGTGATAATTATGTTTTTGAGAAAAAAAAATTCAAGAGATTAAAATATTAATGGACTAACGGTTTCTATTCATATTTTATATCCCTTAATAATATTTTTTATCCTCATTCTATGTTTTTTAATTGTTTTCAATAAAGTATAAGGATTTTTAAATAATATGAAGATCTGAAGATAAATGTTATAAATATTTTTATAATGAAAAATGAATCATGTTTAATTTTAAAATGGATTGGATTATGACAAAATAGATTTTGAGTAGACATTTCTTCTTTCTAATATTATAGATTTAAGGTAGTAGTGATGGATAAAGTCTCTAAAAATAAAACATGAAAAGTTCATTAATGAGAATGAATGTAAATTCGTGACTTAACTCAATATTATATAATGTTTAATGGTGGTTCCATATAGTTGTTATCAATGGATGGTTTAGAAAACACTAGAGATTTGGATGTTTTCTAAAGAGTTTGAGAGATCATCATGAGTTTATAATTTTATGTTTTATTATATGTTTAATGGATTAAAATACATTTTGAGGCTATATGTTATGAACATTTATTGTGACTAACAATATGTTAAGGGAGATTCATTTTGGAGGAAATTATAGGTTATAAGTTTTTGAGATTTTAAATGAGATGTATGAAATAACATTTTAGGTTAAAACATCTTATGGTTATAATTTGGGATTTTATATTGGAAATGTTTTAAGTATTATATATTTTTTTAAATGAAAACATGTAAACATCGTGACCACTCGTTGCATCCGTCAAGGTTGTGGGAATTGAATCTCCAACTGATGGGTGACAAGATTTCATCATATACCACTAGGCAATTTGAAGTTCCTAGTTAGTATCAATTTTCATTTTAGTTAACCATGTAGGTGGAATAAGAAAAAATATATTTTCTGAAATTATATTTTTTGAAATGAATATAATTTATTTTGTTAAATTATTTGTGGAATAAGTAGAAGATTTTATTTTGGGAGAAGTTCACTATTTTGGAAACATTTTATGATTAAGGTAAAGAGAATACTCTATGACATTAATTGAGGAGTAATGTTTAAACTATATTTTTTAAGAATCTAGGATTTTAATTGTGGGATTATTGTGAATTAGTCTATTTTGGAAAATGATTAATATATCATGGATAATATCTATTTAAGGAAATTGTTTTTTTTGTTAGTCATTAAGAGTAGTTATTGTTATTTAGAGATAAATGTTAAAATTTATCTTGGAATAATATGTGACCAAGTCATTATGAATTTTGGGTTTTAATATCAGTTGTGATTATTTTGTTTAATTTTAAATATTTTTATTTTCTTAATGTTCAATGTTGAATTTTTGGTATTATAGATGAATATTTTACGTTAAAATAAATATTCATTATCAAAGGGTTTATTATTTTTGAATAATTTGTTAATATTTTCCATACCATATTAATTTTGGTAAATGTTTCCAAGTTGGGGAAATTTATAGTTATTATTTGGTGATATATATATTTTTAGAAGTTGATTGTATTCTTTTAGGCATGAAAAATTAAACGTGAATACCTAACGTTTAGAGAAAATGATGACTATTTTGGGGGAATCAGATTAATGTTTGAAACATTAATTTTAATGTATGTATATTTCATTATTTATTTATTATAAGTAGTAAAGTAATTACATAACATTATTAAAAGGGAATTAAAATTGCGGAATTTTACTTTTACTTTTCTGACAATGAAAAGAATTACCTTATAATCAATCATGAATTTATGGTCTTTTTTATTGTCAGATTTTTTCTGATCATGTTTTATATCCCTCTTTTTTAGAACATGATGATGATTTTTTCTTCCATTTAATTTCTTTATATCTAATCCATGTATGTGACATCTCAGGAGACCATCATATGATCATTTCATTATTTTAATGTGGTAGTTTTATTAATCATGTTTACAATGTGGGGTTAAAATAATGGTATTTTAAAATGTCACAACGTAGTTACCGACACAAAATTAAAATTGTGTGGATGAAATTTCCAATATTGTTAGGATGTAACATCTTGAGTTTTTAAAAAAAATACCCTTTTAAAAAGAATACATGATTTTCCATATTAATCTTAAATTTAAAACTAAATATAATTATATAAATGTTACTATTATAACCTAGCCATAAGAATGGTGGGAGTGAACAATATTAACTAAATATAGAATTTTGCATTCCAACATGTTTATAAAATAACAAGTCTATAGTTATAAAGTTAATTTTAAATTAAAATACTAAGAAATTTAATATAAAGGATGTGTTTTTATGAAAATCTATTTAAGTAAAAATTACTATGTTTATAAAATAAAAAATTAGTATTATTGAGTTATATTAATGAAATATAAATTCAATCGGATATTTAAAAATCACTTCATCTAATTTATAGAGATGATATTAGATCAAATTCAGTTTTCTGAAAAATGTAATTATTTTTTAAAATGTATTTTTACCGCGTTTTGATGGACAAGCCATTGTAACTATAGGTTTTATCACATTATAAGTTCCATGTCAATAAATAATCTTCTTCTTAAGAAGTAGGACATCAAAATTTACTTTGGTTAAAAAAATTGTATAAGATTTATTTTTTATTAATAGTAGAGAATAATACATTGTAATTCACAAATTATTTTTCAAAAAATTTATTAATATTGATAGATTATACATATAATTGGTTTTGAATATGCATAAAAATGTCATCCTGATATTTTTAATAAGTAGATTTTTTTTAAAATTGGTTAATATAGAAGCTAAATTAGGATAAAAATAGTATTTATAATTCAATTATGTTTACCTACATCATGATAATTTATTAATAGATTTTTTACATTAAATTATTAAATTTATGGTGGAATAGTGACACAGTGATAGATTTATTAAAATAACGATCGAATAAATGTTATTAAAAACATGAAAATAAATATAATTGGAACTACCTAATGTTTTCCATGAATTTTATGGATAAATTTAAAATTTTTGGGATTACATAATGTATATATTCTTTGGATAAATGTTTTCATGATTTTTAAAACATCATGTAACAAATAGTGTCAAATTTGGCCTAATTCAAATGTTAAAATATAAAATATTTAATGAAATTATATTAAATTTATAAAAATATAATGATCCAAAAAATATATAATTCTTAAAAATTCATTAATTACTTAATCATTGTTAATTTTTCATGTTATGATAATTATTTTAACACTGAATGTGTAATTTAGTTGAAAAAATGTTAAGAGCTAAAAGGGGAAAAAGAAAAATATAAGGACCAAAATAACATAAACCATTGTATAATTTTATTTTTATTATTTTTCTATGACAAAAAATAATAATATATTCTAAATAATTATGTTTGTGACCATTTGGATTCAAAAATTCATTTATACGAATTTATTATTTTTTGTGTTTCCAAGGGTGCCCCACCCATCTCTTATAAAAAACTCATTCTTAACTATTACATAGACTTCACAACCAATTTGGGATGTCCAAGATCTACCCAAAACCATTATTTGATTCCTCTACCATATTATTGAGACCTTTTATTAGGAATAACACCCTTCTTCTAGGTTTTAAGGTGTTAAGAATGGTGATGCTCCAAAAGAAAGGTAATGTTTTTTTTATATGTTTCTATTTTTTTCTTCCTCCAATTCCTATAAATATCATTAATCAATGATTTAAAAATAAATAAATTATTATCAATATAATTAGATGTTATTATGTTAACATCATCAAATAAATTCATCTCCAATTTCAACAAATCAGAAATGAACATTTTGTTCGTGTTTGTGACGGACTACTGCCTCGTGAACCGATATAGTTTGTTTTTCACTACAATCTCACAATACCTATAATAATGATTGAATTAATGTTAATTTATTATTTTCATGAAAAATTTAAAAATATATGATAATAATGAATCATTTATTTTCTTACACCCCACAGACATAAAAATGATAATTCCATTCTAGCGTACATGTGAACAATCCCTCCAACGAAGTGACTTCAATAGTTTTTATTAACCACACCACTTGTATGATATTTGAATGTATATTTAAAATATTATTAATATTTTAATAATATTTATATCATTATGGAATGTTAAAATAATAATTTTTATTTTCAATAATGATTAATGAATAATGGAAAAGGTACTTATCCATTCGTAAGACCTACCATCTCTATGATTATAACATGGTACATTTTTTATAGCATAAGTGATTGTTTCGATTAAAATTTTAAATTAATTTATAAAATTTATTATTATTTCAAAAATATTATTCTTGGGATTATGTTCTTATGAAAACATGTACAATATACATCATACCAATTTTATCTTTGAACTCAATTATAGAATATTGACAAAATGTCCAATATGAACTTAAATTTTTAAGTAGTTGGTATAAAATAATAAATATGTTATATAAAGGGAATAAAAAAGTGAAAAATAATCTTCAGAAAGTAGTGAAAAAACTAATTTTATTATTCAATAATATATATAAATTACAAGATAATTCTTACTCGATGTAAGGAACACTTTAACTAAAAAATTATGTTAAATGTTTTAAAGATTTATTCTTCTAAATCAACATTATTAATGACCATGTTTTCAAATGGTTTTAAATATTTATTTATAAGGATATGGATGTATTAAAATTTAAATATATTTCAAGAATTTTCAATGTGGTATATAACACAATGATTCAATAATAATATTTTAGAATTTTTAAATTGTGTTTTAAAAATTGATATATTATTTCAACAACATTGAATTTTTTTTGACATATATGACTTGAATTGATTTTCATGATTTTATTGAGACTCATGTTTTCATTACATGTTAATCTTTTTATTTTCAAATAATATGTTTTCATTTTTGAGTGTGTGGGTTTTAAAAAAAATATTCTTTCAAAGAGGAAATGTTATTTCTCATTATGCTTGTTTTACATCTTATGATTTTGGTTTTGGGGAATTGTTTACGAATACGAATGTTTCGAGAATTCAATAAGTTCGGATAAGCCCGTAATTGCATTCCAATGAATTTTTTCAGAATATAGAGTCATTATTTAGGTTTACTTCTATTATATTTAGAGAATATACTACAATTTATATTCCAAACATAACTATTTAAGTTACTCTATATGTTTCTTTTAATGATACAATGTAAGAATGATACAGATGCCACAAGATCCCTATATTAATTATGATTTCATAATAGTTTATCATTAATCTTATTATCTTGTGAGGTATGATAATGAAATTATGTTTTATGGTGAAAATTATTATTTTTTGAAAAAAACCGTGAGTTTAAAATATTCAAGTACTAATAGTTTCATTCATTATTTTAAATACTATAATCATGTTTTTTTTGCACTCATACAACATTTTATAATTTTTTTTACAAGGTATAAGGATGAATTAGTTAAATGATGAAGTTATGAAGAATGTTGTGAATATTTTTATAAAGATAAAGAAATCATGTTTTTATGAAAATGTTTAAGATTGTGAAAAAATGGATAGTGAGTAGACATTATTACTTTGTATTATTTGAGTTCATAGGTTATAATTATGGCTAAAATCATTAAAAACCAAAACAAGAAAATATATTCAATGAGAATGATGGTAAACAAATTTCTTAATGTGGGTACTTTTTTCCACTCATATGAATTTTAACTCATTAAATTCCAACATTGTATTATTTTAGTTCTTCTATAAATATCCATTCTCTTATATAATAGGTGATTTTATCCACTCATATTAACTGCAGATATCATTATTATATTTTTCAAATTAAGTAAAAAATAATCATTTTTTATATGTATTTAGAATTTATCCCATTACTTTTTAAAAAAAATTAATCAAATCCAAAAAATCTTTAAGAAGAAACATCCATCATATTTAAATTAAAAAATCACTTAAAATAATTTTTTTATCCTAACACTCATTTATAAAAAAACATTAATTAAGAAATGACTTTTTCATTTAGCGATTCCTATTTAAGGAATAAATTTGGAAGTTAATTATTTTACCAAAAATGTAACTAAAATAGAATCCAAGAAAAATAAAACATATAAATAACAGAGGAAACAATAAATAATGAAAAATAAATATGATGAGTATAATAAATAACAAAAAATGATAAATAATGGTATTACCCAATAATAACAACATAAACCATAATGTATGACAGAGCATTAATTCTCATACTATAACATAGTCACAATCAATAGTACTCATGAATAACACTTGACTCTAGGTACATATGTTACTAGGATTCACTCACAAAACACACTATCCTTATATATGAAATAAAACACATTGGTCTCATGAATAAACACCATGAATTTAGTGAACCAGACCCCATGATAGTAGATCTAATGTCGTACTTAATTACATTGGCATAAGTTACATGTAATCTCATCCTATAGTAAAAAGTAGTATAGTAATCTAAGTAAAATGTCTATATTCATGTGTCTCACATTACATTGGAATATAAAAAGTACATAATAATTTTTTTAGCAAAAACATTATTCCATCTAGCAGATCCCTACATATTAATCATATTAAACATCAAAAAACCATGGGTATAGAAAAATATAATGTTGATCTAAAATTATTATTAAGGATTAAGAATAGTTGAAGAAATCATAAAGGAATATATATAATCAATATTGAATGGGATGTGATTGAATATAAATTCCATTTAAATAAGTTTAATACCCTGATAATATATGTTTAAATCAATGTAGGAAAGAAAATAACGGAAAAAAAATTCCATTTAATCAATAAATAGAGAAGTAAATTCTTGTATACATATTATCAAAGTAAATCATCAAGGATAAGGAAAACAAAATCTGAATGAAATAATTTTTTCATTATTGTTCATCATGTTTATTAGGAAAATGGTACCATTACCTTAAATACCTGTTATAATATTTTTTAGCATTTTATTATCAATTCCATTCATTATAATGTTTAAAAAATACATGATACAAACAGATAGGTTTTTCCCAACTAATTTTATCTCATTAGACTACTAATGCATCAATGGGCTTTCATTAACTGATCTACAACCAATGAATTTATTGTCCGAATAATTTCTCATATATCAAATAATCGATTTAGTTCATAAAAAATGTTCCTTACCAAATATATTTATTGAGTAAAGGGTGAGGATTTATCAACATTTTCCACAGTTAATCAAAAAATATTAAAGTAAACACCATAATAAAAAATTGTATTTCTATAATTCTATCAATGTTTCCATGGTAATCAATTTTTAAATTTTTTAGATATTTAATTAAAATAATAAAGTGCATAATTTAACTTAATGTTAATTAGAAAATGAAGCAAAGAAGTGAATGTCAACAATTTCCTTGGTTATTGTGAGAAACGAATCTAGTTCAATATTAATGATAGTATCAAAAAAATATAAACCCATTGGGTAATAATAAAGAATTGTTTTCAGTTATGAATATAAATACAATAATGAAAATTTAAATATATTTTTGAGTAAATTTTTTATTATTTTGAATATCATTATAGAAAATAATTTACTTTGAAAGTCGATATTAAAAATTAAAATTTCAGAAAACATTTTGAAAATAATTTTCATTGAATATAACATCTGAAAAATATAAAATAATCTTGACATAATTTGACTGGTCATGATAGTTATAAATTTTGTTCGTTTCATACACGTTAAAAAAATTCATCTCACTTTTAAGATAAAATCCAATTCAAAATAATTTTGAAAATGTAATAAATATTTATAAAAAACATTATTTATGAGTAAAAATGATTCAAATTAAATTAATAAATAATTTTGAAAATTAGAGAACATATTTTAAAACACTTTTATAAAACCTGGTTTTAGACAAAAATATATTTCTAAATAAAGAGATAAATACTTTCTTGAAAAATAATTTTTGATAAATTTATATACTAATGTGTGGGTAAATGGTTACAATACATGAAATTAATCCTTAATCAATAATAGATAATAAAATTAAAGGGTTGATTTGCTATTTTTCATGTAATTTCCTTCAATGGATATACAAAAATAAAATATTCAGTAGTGAATGAGATTTTGGAATAAAGGCATTTAATGATCCTAATTATGGAGAAGGAATTAATAAATAAATTTATTATGAGTATCAATTATAACTACACATTAAAAAGTGAAAATAAAATATGATATAGTCCAAATTTATTATACACATAATCCTAGGAGAAAATATTTAAATATGTTGAAGTTTAACAGAATGAGTGGAAATTGAGTTCAGATAATCACTACAACAAACTCCATATTAGATGAAAAAGGTATCACCCCAAATATTGTGATTTTATACAATTTATTAACAAACCCTTGAAATATATTAATTTTTATGATATCATTACTGACCTTCCTATAACGTCTTTTAACAGTTTGTTAATAATAATTCATTATTTTTCATTATTTAAGGTGTTTACCACCTTCTTCTATCATGCATGTTTTACCACTAAAGATCTAGTTCCTTAACACATTGTACTACTTTATCTTCTCCAAGATAAGAATCACGACATAAGTTTCATATTTATACATTCATTATACTTCTAAAACCAATCAAAAATGATGGTTAGGATAAATAAAGTGTGTTACGATCATAGAGAAGTAATGTTGCCTGTACGCATTAATAATATATTCTATTTTCTGATAATCATTATAAAAAGGAGGTAAGTAATATTTTAGATTTAAATAATTATAATATCATTAATACCAAATTATATTCTTATATTTATAAGTCATGTTGTGTGGTGATTAAAATAGAGTCACATTGCTTCTTGATGGTGGTAGTCTACTAAACATACAAGCATCATTATTGAGTCTCATTTCGAATAGAAAGTAATAAGATACATATGGTATACTGAATATATAGGTTTAATTATTTCATATTTAATATATTTATTTTTTTATCAATTATAATACTCAACCATGAGAGGTGGTGATGAAAACAATAAAAACATCAGTTCGTGAGGTGGAAGTATTTCGTACACACGAATGATTATTTACAAAACCATTTTATATGAGTGAATATGGTATTATCCTTGACAATTTAAAAAAAATAACAAAATATAATATATATATATATTTATATTATATTAGTGGGTTTTATAAAATATTTAATGAGGGGTAGAGATAACTAAAATAAACACACACATTAGTCTTCTTCGTGTATCTTCCTTTGGCATGCACTAAACCCATCCAAGGATGGATTTATGAAAAACATATTTTTTATAGTATGGGGGAGTAAATCTTGTAAGTGAATTGGTTTATTTGTTTATGAATAAAATTGTTCGATATATGCAAATAAGTATGGATTGTGAGTTCCCATTTATAATTAACATGGAGATGATTTCTTGTAAATACATAACATGTATTCAGTATTGGATGGTCTCCCATACATAATGTGGATAAAAAATATAATAATAACATATTTTATGATTTATTTGTTATATAATCATTTCCAACACAAAAAAATAAACACATTTTGGTTATATTGTTACTTAGACTTTAACATTGCTAAATTTTACCATTTTATGTTTTTCCACGGTAACTAATTTATTAACCTATGTAGTCTAATCATTAAGAATAAATTTAAGTTATAATTACTTGAAATTTTATACCCAATAATTATGAATATGATAAGTAATTTATAACATAAAAATACTATGTGTTTTTTAAATTAATTTTAATAGAAATGTATGTGATACATAAAACACTACATTATCCATAACCATTCCAATAATTATTTTACTATTTATGGGTCAATACGATCATCATAAATTATAAATTGTTACATGTATGGTCCATGTTTTATATTAATTAAAATTTAAAAATCACTTGGAAAAATATATTATTTTTAGTATTCTTAAATTAATTAATTAATTATCTTTTCAAATAAAATTTCATTATTTTCAATGTTGAAATTATTTATTTAATTAAAATACAAAAAATTAAATACCCTAATATAATTTCAATATATTAATTTAAAATCAATGAAACATGATATATGCAACTAAAAAATTAATTTAATAAAATAATTCATTCGATTTACCTCGCATTTAAAAAATTTAGTATCATTTATTTTACTTATTTATTAATATGGTAATTACTTCATTGGCATTTCATAATAATTTTATGTAACTTATAAATCCATTAAAAATAATGATGAATTATAAAAATGATAAATTATCTTTAAAAATAATTTTTATAAATGAACCAATTTTATTTTCCCCTATCTCAAAGAATCATATATATTAAAAGAAAAAGAATGTATTTTTTCCTTTTTTTAATTAACATATTGTATGGGAATCTTTGACGTATATGAGTCCCTATTACCATAAAATAGAGCTAAAAGTCATGATCACATAAATATTTCCACCCAATCGAAATTTGAAATTTTATTCCATTCATAAACCTTATATTCTAGGTTTAACGACTTCATAAACTCATTTTTTCCCTAACCACTATTATTATTTTCTACTGTTCTCAATAATAATTATTGTGTAAATATTATGTTGGCCTCATTTTATAGTATAAATTATGATATTTATTAATAATTAATAGAATTTCTCAAATTCATCCCATTGAAGTGGTAGAATAAAATATAATATTAATCATACAGAAGTGATGGGAAAGAGGGATTTAAAAGTGAAAATGATCAAAAGATTACAATGTTTTTATATCAAAATTCAATTTTTCAATTGTGATAATGACCAAAATTAAATTAATTTAAGTTTAATATGAATGTTGTATCTATATAAAATTTAAACATATAAATCATCATTATAAATTATTTAAACTAAATGGTTGATTTCAATTAAAATTAATTATTTTTATCTATTCATTAGAATATATTATATTTCATAAAATTTGATAAAACATCACCCTAAAAAAATATTTATATTATGATTTATAAAATATTTTTTATTTTTTCATGAAAATTTTGTAAATGCCTTAAAAATTATTTTATATTAAGTGCTCATAGTGAGACTACTTCGTCTCTTGAAAAAATAGTTTTTAAGAAAACTTTTCATTTTATTTGAAATGATTATTATTATTATTTTTATAAAATACATAACTAATAAATTTATAAACTGCATATTTTCATTATTCATGTAATCATATTCTCACCCATCATTCTAATGTCTAGGTGATAACTATTATATTAAATAAATAAATTTAATAGTATATTATTGCATTGTAAAACTCAATATTTTGTGTGCTAGATGATATCTATAGAAACTCATTGTTCTATGTATAATAAAAAATTAAAGAAATTAAATTTATTCTAAAATAAATATATTCTAAATTTTTGGGGTGTTATATTCTCTAGTATTCAATGTTTTTCATGTCATATATGTTATTAAAAAAATGTTATTATTTTAAAATTTATTATAGTTATACTGTCCCCACATTAAATAAATTACATCACTAAAATTTAAATGTCATCATAGAAATTCAGAGTCCGATATTTGAAAATACATTTAATGATAAACCCAAGTTGTAAAAGGGTTAAAAAAGTATTAACTTAATACGATAAAATGAGAAGTTCAAATGAAATTTAGAATAATCACATAATTAGGTTTTTGATTTGGAGAACCTTAATGTAAAGTGAAGATATTGACATGGAGGAAATATATAAATAATTATAGTGAGTGATTTAGGTCATCCATCATAAAAAATGAATAATTAATGGAAATTTAAGGGCACTATACTAGAAATGTCTGAGGATTTAAAAGACCATTTGATTCATTGAATATAGGGTAGCATATTTGTTTCAATATCATTCTCTTAATATTGAAGAATAATTTTAAAATATATTAATGTTATGAAATATAATAAATTTTGTGTTTTATTATATAAGAGCATTTTAAACCATTGTTTTTTCGACGTTCAATTTATAATTTATCAATTTACTCAAATAAATGAATATCCAAAAAATCGATTTTTATACCCATAATATTATAATTCAATTTTAATGGATCGTATGTCCTATAAAAAACAAACAAGTATTTTGGAATCTCTCAAACTCTTTTCCAAAATCATTATTATTAGAAAATATTATCCATTATGCATAAATCATCATATGGTAATGTAATACAATATTATTTAAAACATCTTCAAATGGTAATGTTAAACAACTTCATAAATGGTAAATCTTATGATCCATCCTAAATATCATGATCTAAAACATTGTAAAGAAGTTCACTAAATATTTAAAATGATCTCACCATTAATCCATAAAATCCCATGAAGTAACACATAATCATATCAAACTTAACATATAAATACCATCTTTGTTTAATCTCATAAAACACGTTATTAAAAATATTTATACAAAAACTATATTTAGAATAGGAATTCTTCTATATTCATTATGTAAAGCACATATTAATATACATATACCATATATTACACGATATGGTAGGCTATATTAATGATAGTACAATCCTCATTATTAGAAAATCACTAATATGATCTATAATAGTTAATAGCATCTAATTAACATTATCGATGAGAATCATTTATATATCAAAACACCATTATCTCAATATGAAGAAGAAATTTAGGGATATATTTCCAAAAATGATGTGTTTTATAAGCTTTTCAAATTTCCACTATATAACAATTATTAGTACTATTAACCCTATAATTTCGAATCCATATAGATATTATTCTATTGTCACGACCCACCTTCACAAAGACGAGAGAAGGGACAACAGATTTCAAGACCATTCCTTCTTCGAGTTGATAGAAGAATAATGACTCCTGAGACCCACATTCAATAGGTCCCGGTGTGGCTAATAGCACCAAGGGTATATAATCACATACAAAATGGAAGGCATTACCCTATTTATTTAATAGGATCAGAATATAAGATAGTAAATCCCAAAAACACCAAAACTGGTTGGTAAAAAGTAATCAAAAGAAAACCATTCCCATATACAAGTTACAAAAGTAAATTCCACAAAGTACAAGGATACTATAAGGTAAAGAACCAAGGAATGAAAAAAAAGAGCAACTGCAAATGTCCCAATGCCCGAGTTATTACCGCCATGCATAAACCCTGAAGTCCTCCTAGAAACCTGAATGCAGTTTTATATACATAGGGTGAGCATACAAGTATACTCAGTAGGGAAAACCAAAGACTCTCGTGCACAAGTGGGGAGGCATTCTAATGCCCTCTGAGAAAAGAGATAACCAAAGCACCTAGCAAGGAAAACTATCAACCCAAGCCTCACCAAGCACAATCCCCAAATAACGCAAGTCAAGTATTGTGTAGTAATAGAAAATCGATATTTGGGTACCCCGTGCCACTTTACCACTGGTTATTGAAGGCATCTTGCCCATCAAACCTCTCCCGCCATTCTCACCGTAGTCACATAGCCACAGCTCTCCCGCACAGACCTGGGCCACAACAATGCATCCCACCGTCAAACTCCTGGGCCACAACCACCATCCCACCCGCAAACACTTGGGCCACAACCGCAATCCTACCCACAAACACATAGGCCATCAATATCACATATCCCACCCATAAACACCTAGTCCACAACAACCACGTGTAACCACACCCTCTAGCACCTAGGCCAGAACAACTTCCGCCACACCTGAAGAAACCTATGCCTCATCCCGAAGACACTTGGGAAACAACCACCACAACAACCCTACCTGAAGAATCATCGGCTAAAATGGACCTCAAGCTATCAGAGCCTGCCCAAAGAGTCTTGGGAAATTTGGGAATAGGAGAAGAAAATGAGCTAATAACTATCCACTCATAGGAGTGTTGGGAAAAAGACCATCCCCCATGAAATGGGTGTGTTTGGCACTATGTTCTCATCATGGGTGGGGAGCGAATAATAAATATAAGAACTAAAATTATATGTATCGGTAACAAGAACTCATCCCAACCTTGGGTTTCCGAAGCCAACCTAAGCACAAACACCCTGTTACAATTCATTCATAAAAGAAAGGCCCAACACTCACGGCCAAGTCACAACTCATTCCAAAACCAATTCCCTATTTAACTCATTATTTTTTTAGGTTCAAGTGATCCCATTTAGGTGAATTCTACACTACTAGGAAAATAATAATCATAACCACAAGTTAGAGAAATATAAACATCCAAACAAAAATTTAAGCATTCACACGAGGTTCTCTTATAAAGTCACAACAACAAATGGATCAGTGAGATCCCTAAAAGTACTGGAACCCAACCAAGCCTAGAGATATAGACCCACATAGCTTCAGATTCACATCCAACACCCGTTCCACAACATAGGATCTCATCCCCATCCACATCACCCCATAAGCATTAAGCAGAATAACACACCTACTACCAAAACAAAGTAGGTAAACATCCAGGTTAAAGCACATCATTCATTAGGTTCTTCCTTCTTTTGGTTAAACAGGGTGACCACATAAGGATTTACGTTCATTGGTAATCCATTTTACTAACCGAGTTTAGGTGATTAACTAATTTCCATGTTACAGTCATTTAATCATCACAGAGACATGGGTTCATTTGAGCGCAAGAAAAGACCACTAATGGCCATGATTTCCAGTGAGCAAAATCCCATAAAGTTCAAAAAATATAGTAATATAAAAGAGTACAACTGAATTGTCATACACACCCATTAAATCTTTAACAGTCAGTTTATTATCTTTGTTAAGGGTTGGTTTTATCCAGTACCATAGAAACAGTAGCGCACCCACCCCACATAATACACATTATGGAGAGACGAAGTAAAAACCCCAATTGGTTGATCAAGGATCGAAGTTATTCTCTATGCACCAAAAAAGGGGTTGCATGATTTCCAGGGGAGGAATTTCGGGGACTCCAAGGATGAGTAGAAAAACACCAGCACAGGGGCACCACAAACCTCGGGAAGGAGGGACTCTAAGCGTAGCAGAGAGAATAAGGAAATCCAGCTAAGAAGGAGAAGGAAGAAACTCTAGCATGATATAAAGATGAGATCCTATAGTTATGGGATAATGAATTTTCAACTTCTTTAAAGTTGTATCGTGGTTTCCTATGTGGTTGGGAGGTTACACATGATGGGATTAATTCTTATTTAATTTTTCCCATCGGGTGGTGGCATTATGTCAGTGCGTTAAACCTTTTCATTTAAATGGGGGGGAAAACAGACAATGGGGGAAGAACTAGAAGGTATGGGGAATGGGTGTGACACCGAGGAAAACCAATCATTTTGGTAAGATTGAGGTTTCTCGACTCTTGGGGGATTTTAGATAATATTTATGCGATTTAAATGGCTTTGAAAGGGGTAATTAAAACCTTTTTAAGTCAATAGATACATTGTAGGAGCGGAAAGCTTGGAAACTGGAAAAGAACGCAGTGAGAACACTGTGCCACTGACCAGTGTCACTCTGATGGTGCCATCATGACTGGTTCCACCTTCACAGTGCCACCGTGATCGGTGTGCGACTGTCACAGTGCCACCGTGACTGGTGTCACCGCCATGGTGCCACCGTTAGGGTGCGACGGTGACTGGTGTGCGATCGTCATGGTTCCACTATCATGGTGCCACTGTGACCGATGCCACTGTTTTGGTGGAGCCGTGTTTTGGAAATGTCATGGACCCAGTGAGTCCAGGTCATTACATCAGATAACTCTCAAAATATTCTCACCCTCGAGAATCAAAACTAGACCTGAAGAAATAGGGGTTCCGAACAACCACCTCGAAAGATACCTCTTAGGAGTAAACCGTATTGAAATATAGAAATACCTCACCCTTAAGTGACGAGGCAACATTCAAAGGTCAAACAGTCCTGTCATATGGGTTAGGGAGTTTTGCCCCAACATCACGATACTATCTGCTTTGGATGGCACTGACATGCCCGCACATGTTTAATCGCATCAACCTTAATGCGTCTTGATTAGGGATCAGGTCCTCCCCTCCCCATAGTTATGACTCTTTAAACACATCCAGAGAAAAGTAAAATTGCACGTCCCATAGTATACAAGGTAAAGTGTTCCCTCACAAACATGTAAAAACAAAAAACAACAAACCTCAAAATAGCATGGGGTACTGGGCGCGCATCTGCGTCTCCCGTTCCCAGGTACTTTCCTCGAGCCCACCATTCCTCCACAACACATGAACCAAAGGAATGTTCCATCCACGGAGCACCTTATCCTCACGATCCTCAATTATCAATGGTCTTTCCAAAAAATTCATGACGTCCTCAATATCCATCTTTCCCCAGTCGAGGACATGTAAATCATCATGTAGATATCATTGGAGCTCAGACACATGGAAGATATCGTGCAGTCTCAGTAGTGGTGGTGGTAGCGCTAGCTGATAAGCCACTTCACTGACCCACTATATCACTTCGAACGGTCTAAAGAACTAGGGAGAAAGCTTAATCCCCCTGCTGAACCTATGTTGCCCACGCCGAGGGGAGACCTTCAAGAACACGTGGTCCCCGAACTCAAACTCCAAGGGTCTCCTCCTATTATCAACATATGACTTTTTCCAGTCCTGCGCTACCTTCATCCTCTCCCATATAAGCAGAACCTTCTCTGTCGTGCTCAGCACCACCTCCGGGCCAAGAACACGTGCCTCCCCAACCTCTGTCCAGCACAAGGGTGAGCGACACAACCTCCGGTACAATGCTTCAAACAGAGCAATGCAAATGGTAGAGTGATATCTATTGTTATAGGAAAACTCCACCAGAGGCAAGTTTCATTCCCACGATCCCCCAGAGTCCATAATAAATGTTCGTAGAATATCGTCAAATGTCTGGATGGTGCGCTCTATCTGTCCATCATGGGGGTGGAAAGCATTTCTAAGACGTAGCTGGGTGCCAAATGCATGCTGCAATCCTCTCCAGACTCATGAGGTAAATTGTGCATTCCTATCCGAGAATATGGGTCTTGGAACTCCATTCAACCACACCACCTCATCCATGAACCTATGTGCTACGACATCCACCTTACATGACGACTTGATTTCCAGGAAGTGGGCCGATTTTGTCTGTCGGTCCACTACTACCCAGAGAGAATCGCAACTTCCTTGAGCAATGGGTAGTCCTGTGATGAAATCCATCAATATGTCACCCCAATTCCACTCCGGGGTGTCTAAATGTTACACCAAACTGCCTAGAACAATGTGTTCATCCTTCACCTGCGGACACACTAGGAACCTTTCCACAAACTCTGTCACTGCCCGCTTTACCACGAGCCACCAAAACTAACTCCTCAGTCCCTGGTACATCTTGGAAACTCACAAGTGCAATTCTAGGGATGAGTTGTGGAACTCACCAAGAACCCTTTCATGTATCGCCCTTGCTACAAATATCTTCCCTCGGAAAAGAATCTGATTCTGACCATCCTCTGACCACCCTTACGAAGAATTTCCTTGGTTAAACCAGTCACACATCAATTCACTTTCTATGTCTCCCCATTGAGACTCCTCTACCTGCTGCAATAGAAAACATTGCACTGTCATCTGATATAGGAATCCTCTACCACCAACCATCCTTACATCCAAGTGCAGGGAAGCCAACTCCTCCATTGCTTTCCAAGCATCTGCTGACTCTCAAACCGCACTCTTCTGTGACTTCCTGCTCATGGCATCATCCACCACATTCCATTTTCCATAGGTGTAGGAAAGTTGAAAGATGTAGTCCTAAAAGAATTTCATCCTCCTTCACATTTGTAAGTTTAGGTCCCGTTGGGAGAAGATATACTTCATGATTTTTTTGATCTGTGAAGACCACGAAGTGCTCCCCGATGAGGTAATGTCACCACAACATTAATGCTAACACAACCGCCACATGCCCCAGATTGTGGGTGGAATAATTATGATCATGGTGACATAACTGTCCAGACCCATAAGAGGTCACCCCTTGTCGTTGCATCAGCACTTACCTAAGGGATTGTCCTAATGCATCACAGAACACCTCATATGCTGCCCCCTCTTCTGGAAACCTTAGCACTAGGGCACTTACCAAATTCTCCTACAGATAGCTGAAGGCTACCTCTCACCGCCCATTCCATATGAAAGCCTAGCCTTTCTTGGTCAAAACTGTCAAAGGTGCTGCAACTCGAATGAAGTTGGGCACAAATCTCTGATAGTATCTTTCTAGTCCAAGGAAACTATGAAATTCTTCCATGTTATTGTGTGTTGCCCAAGAAACAACCGCCTCGAACATTGATGGATCAACCACTATTCCCTGCTCGGTCACCACGTCCCCAAGTAAGTGCACTTCTTTCATCGAGAACTTTCACTTGGACAACTTCCCATAGAGTTGGTGCTATTAGAGGACCTCCAAAACTGGTCTCTGGTGCTCAGCGTGATCCACCTCTGATCTTGAGTAGATCTGGATGTCGTCAATATATATGACAATAAATTGATCCAGGTATTCCTGGAAGATGGAGTTCATGAATCCCATGAACATAGATGGAGCGTTTGTGACGCTGAACAACATTACCACAATCTCAAAGTTCTCATATCTGCACCTGAAGGTAGTCTTCAAGATGTCACCCTCCTTCACCCCCAGTTGGTGGTATCCAGACCACAGATCAATCTTATCGAACCAACCTGGTCCCATGAACTGGTCAAAGAGTTCGTAAATCGTCATAAAAGGGTAGATATTCGTGACTGTCACCTGATTTAGTCTCGGGTAGTCTAATAATAGCCTGAGACCACCATCTGCTTTCTTTTCAAACAAGACTAGAGAACCCCATGGTGACACACTTGGTTGAACAAAACCATTCATAATCAGATTGTCAATCTGAATCTGCAACTCCGGTAACTCAGAACATGCTACCCAGTAGGGAGCCATTGAAATCGGACAGGCACCAGGTTTCAAGTCTATCCCAAACTCAACATCACATTGAGGGGGTAGAGTTCCCACCTCCTCAGGGAAGACATCGATAAACTAACTGATGAACCCTAGAACTTCCACCATTTCTGAATCCACCGACTCCACCGATTGCTCAACAATCAAGGAAAGGAGGGGATCCTCTCGCCTGCTACTTTTTTGGAAACCCCACTCACCGATGAAAGTTACACGTCGGCTGTCCAAATCTGTAAACATGACCCTTCCTCAGAAGCAGTAAATGATGGAACATACAGAGAACAACCATTCAATGCCAAGGATGATATCATAAGGTTGTATCTGAAACAATAGAATATCCCTGATATACTGATGTGTCCCTATCATCAGTTTACACCCTTGGAGGACATAAAAAAATTTGTTCTAACCTCCGGCTGGTGTACTCAATAGTAGGGGAACAAGAATTCTCTCATCATGTAAACCCAGAGCACGGGCTAGACAGGGCACAATAAAGGATTGAAAAGATTTTGTACCGAACAAGGAATATGAAAGAGTTCAAAACAAGCTAATCGTGCCTCTAACAACTTCTGGACCTGCTAGAACTTCTGCCACTATGGTGAGAAACTGCCCACGCCTAGCTCCTCTGCATCTCGTCTGGCAGCCACCTCCCCCACCACGCCCTGGTCGAGGTCCCTAAGGAGTGCCCTAAGGTCGGCCTTCTCCTACGACATCTGCCCTTAGAGGAGTGGGAGCTCACTATCCCTATGGAAGCTACTGAAAGGGCCTGGCTAGAAACAGCAGTGACCGGGGCGGGTGCTGCACCGGCCCACCCCCATTGTACTGTACTCGATCTGGGCACTAGTTCCGAAGGTACCCCTGACTTCCATAGATGAAGCATCTCAATCCTTGTCCTGAAATTAAAGGCCTAGGACATGTATATCAGAACTATAACTGCTAAGGCCTGGTCCCAACTTGCCAAAACCTAGAGGGACCTGACGCTGGAGGCCTGCTGCTGACGACTTTCCCCTTTGACGAGCCCGACTAGATTCCTTCTCGCAGTACACCTCCCAGCGTGTGCATTATTTCCACCACTCCAGCTTTTTTCTGGACCTCCATGTATGTCGGTAGGGTGAAGGGAGTAACAAAATACTCGAGAGAAGGCCGAAGTGCCTCCTCCAAACATCTTTCCCGAGACTCCTCATATGGGAAGAGGTTGAGAGAAAAGAGAAGGAGATCTTTGAACAGGATTCCCAACTCCCTCACTGACATAACCCCATGCTGGAGTGATAGTATTCCTACCTCTTATCATCCTTCATCGTGGAAGAGTGGAATTCCACCCAGAACTCCTTCTCGATGTTAGACTATGTGACCTCAGCCTCCCTCTTCTCACCAAAATAAAGCGTCCACCACTGACACACTGCTCCACACATTTGGCTCACAACCAGTAGAACCCAGTACTTTGTCGGAGCTCGGATCAAGCTGAAAGATATCACCATCTCCTTTAGACAGATCTTTGTCTCCATCTCTGAGATACTGCCCTTGTACTTCCAAAGGGTCTTCCACTAAAAGGCACGAAGCATGTTTTACCACTGATCATCCTCCCTCTCTCTGTCAGCCCTCTATCGATCATCCAAGTCAACCTCCTGGGCCTCGATCACCCGCACTACTCGTGGTCGTCTCCCAGGTGCCATAGCTACAAGGTAAACAAGGAATGCCTAAGCCTGAGTAGTGTAGAGTATTGTTCTTAAATTTTCTTAGACTTGTTATTCTTTTTAAATCCCCAAATACCCATGAAACACAAGAACACAAGTCCTTATGATGCATGTACCATCCCTAGGGTCTCTACCCTTCAATCATTATAGCCTTAATTGGACGTTCGGTAGTCCCAAAATCCTTACATAGGATCACGGGGGAGCCCTAAAATCACGCGCCCTAGCCAGTTTTCCCTAGCCTATCATATGCACCAAGATCACCCAACACTCTTGCCCTACCATCCCATACAATCCTCACTGTTCCTAACTCCATACTCCATCCTATCTCTCAACCATCACCTCTGATACCATTCTGTCATGACCCTCCTTCACCAAGATGAGAGAAGGGACAACAGATTTCCAGACCCTTCCTTCTTCGAGTTGATGTAGAGATAATGACCCCCAAGACCCTCCTTAAATTGGTCCCGGAGTGACGACTAGCACCAAGGGTATAGAATCACACACAATATGGAAGGAATTTCTTTTTTTATTTAATAGGATCAAGAGATAAGATATTAAATCCCAACAACACCAAAACTAGGGGTATAAAGTAAGCCACAGAAAACTGTTCCCATATGCATGTTACAAAAGTAAATTCCACAATGTACACGGAGACTACAAGGTAAAGTACAATGGAAAGAAAAAAACTGCAACTGCAACTATCCCAACGCATGAGCTAGTATGGCTCTGCATGATCCCTAAAGTCCTCTTGGAAACCAGAAAGCAGTTTTATATACGCAGGGTGAGCATACAAGTATACTTAGTAGGGAAAACCAAAGACTCTCATTCACATGTGTGGAGGAATTCTAATGCCCTTTAAAAAAAGAGATAACCAAAGAACCTAGAAAGGAAAACTATCCACCCAAGCCTCACCAAGCCCACTCCCAAAATAACGCAAGTCATGTAATGTATTGTAATAGCACATCAATATTTGGGTACCCTACGCCACTTTCCCACTGGTTATTGAAGACATCCTACGCATCGAACCTCTCCCTACATTCTCACCAGAGTCCCACTGCCACACCTTGCCCGCACACACCTGGGTCACAACCACACATCCTTCCCGCAAACACATGGGCCACAACCACCATACCACCCACAAACACCTGGGACATCACTACCACACATCCCACACGCAAACACATGGTCCAAAACGACCATGTGTAACCATGCCAGCAAACACCTGGTCCAGAACAACTACTTCCATGCCCGAAGACACCTGGGCCTCATCCTGAAGACACGTGGGAAACGAGAACCACGACTACCATTCTCGATAAATGTTGGGAAAAAATGGACCTTAGGCCATCAAAACTTACCCGAAGAGTCATGGGATATTCGGGAAAGGGAGAAGTGAAGGATCTAATTACCAGCCACTCATAAGAGTGTTGGGAAAAGACCCTCCCCCTTAGAATGGGGGTGTTCGGCACTAAGTGTCATCATGGGTGGGGTGCAAATAAGAAACATAAGAACTACAATAATATGTATATGTTTCAAACAGTCATCCCAACCAAGGGTTTCCAAATCTAACATAATCACAAACACCCTGTTACTATTCATTCATAAATGAAAGGAACAACACTCAAGGCCAAGTCAAAACTCATTTAAAAACCATTCCCCATTTCACTCATTCTTGTTTTCATGTTCAATTGATCCCATTTAGGTGAATTCTGCACTACTGGGAAACTAAAAGGCACAACCACAAGCTAGAGAAAGAGTAACATCCAAACAACAATTTAAGAATTCACACTCGGTTCTCTTGTGAAGTCACAAAAACAAAGTGATCAGTGAGATCCATCATAGTACTGGAACCAAACCAATCCTCATGATACATCCCCACATAACTTTAGATTCACAACCAACAACCATGCCACAACAATGGATCCCATACCCATCCACATCACCCCATAAGAATTAAGCAGAACAACACACCTACTACCAAAATAGAGTAGGGAAACTTCTAGCTTCAATCACATCATTCATTATGTTCTTCTTTCTGTTGGTTAATCAGGGTGACCACACAAGGATTTATGTGCACTGGGCATCCATTTAACCAACCGAGTTTAGGTGATTAACCAATTTCTATGTTACAGTCATTTAATCATCACATAAGACAAGGGTTCATTAGTGCACAAGAAAAGACCACTGACGGCCAGGATTTTCAGTGAGGACATGCCCATACAGTTCACAACATATAGCAATACAAAAGAATAAAACAGAATTGTCAAAATCACCCCATAATTATTTAATAGTATGTTTATTATCTTTTTTAAGGGTTGGTTTCATCCAGTCCCACATAATGAGTAGCGCACCCACCCCACATGATACACAGTAAGGAGAGATGAAGAAAAAATCCTAATTGGTTGATCAAGGATCGATGTTCTTCTCCACATGCCGAGAACTGGGGATGCATAACTTGCAGGGGAGGTACGTCGGGGACTCCATGGACAAGCAGAAAAACTCCATCACAGGCGCACCACAAGCCTCGATAAGGAGGAACTCCATGCACACTAGGGAGAAGAAATAAATCCAACCCAGAAGGGGAAGGAAGAAACTCTAGCATGATATAAAGATGAGATCATATTGTTACAAGATAAGTAATTTTGAACCCCTTTAAAGTCATATAATGGTTTTTTATGCGTTTTTGAGGATACACATGATGGGGTTAATCCTTATTTAATTATTCCCATCGGGGTGGTGGCATAAATGATGTGTGTTAAACCGTTTCTTTTAAACGGGGGAAAACATATAATGGGGATGGAACTGGAAGGTACAAGAAAAGGGTGTGACATAGAGGAAAAACCACACATTTTGGTAAGATTAAGTTTTTCCCAAATCTTTGAGTATTTTAGATACAATTTATGGGATTTAAATGGATTTGAAAGGGGGAATTAAATCATTTATAAGTCAAAATATATGTTACAAGAGTGGAATGGTCGGAAACTGGAAAAGAACACGGTGAGGACACGGTGCCACCGTCACCGGTGTCACCCTTATGGTGCCACCGTGACCGGTGTGAGACCATCACGTTTCCACTGTGACCGGTGTGCGACCATCACGGTGCCACTATGACCAGTGTTCCACCATCACAGTGCCACCGTGACCGGTGCCATTGTTTCGGTGGAGCCGTGTTTTGGAAAAGTCATGGTCCTAGTGGGTCTAGTCATTACAACTATAATAAAACCTTATACATGCAATAAATATTATAATCAATATATCATTGATAAAATATTCAAATGAAATATTTCTTAAATCCAAAAAATTGACACATTAATCATTCGTATTCTTATATTGACGTAGAAAAAGTAAGACCATTAGCCATTAGATTATATTGAGGTATATTCCATTAATTATTGTGAAAATGATATTCATATCCCCAAATCACCTTATAGTTGAATCATTTTCCATTGGAAACATTTTATAACCCTTGAAATCACAAGTATGGCGGCCTTTCTCTTCACAATTTCAAAAAATACCCAATCATTTTATATAAGTACCAGGGTGTTTCATTTCACAATTATCATAGCTAGGAATATAATTATTTCTATTATTTCTTTTATCTATATTTTCCATATCATATTCATCTAATAATTATTCCCTTTGATGTTACAATACATAGATAATTCATTTTTTATCTTGTAATTATATGATTTTGTGTCTTTATGTGATGATATTTTTTGGGTGATTTTTATTCAAAAAAATATACAATTAAAACCATCGTAGAAGTGAATATTATTACTTGAATTACATGAATTTATGTGCTTAATGTTCTTTCTTTCTTCACCAAATTTATAAATTATGAGAGATATTAAATTAATTCTTCCTTTTTGAAACATAATGTACAATCTCAAATTGATTAAAATACATTAAAAGGTTAAAAAAATTATCCCTAGTTAGTCTCATAAAAATAAACATTGTTTTTTTGAGGATATAATTATTTTCAAATCCTTATGAATGGTTTGTAATGAAAATATGAATTATCCTTTGAATGTTCCCCTAAAAGTTTCAAACTAAGTTTGGAGAAATGCGTCTTGTCGTGTAACAAGAAACGCTCGAGTCAATCTTGAAGTGTTTGTTTCAACGAAATTACACCATGATAAAATTTCAACCATATTCACATCCACTTTTTGAATCCATATATGGATTTATTTCAACGAAAACTCACATATTGTAAACCATTATAAAACATTAAACGGCCCTAATATACATATCCAAAAAAAATTATCATATGATTCTGTTCATTAATCTATTTTATTATAAATTAAATTTCTAACATTTCTAATAATCACTATTAGATACCAACATTCGTGAACCTGGCCCTCGAAGCCCAAATATGTTGTCTTTCTTCATTACATTATCATAAGATACAAGGAATATCATTCTGATGGACTGAGTTTTTTAGTAGTCTGGGAAAACTAGACACATGCATTAATATCACATTAAATTAGAATATAATACTTAGATTATAATTTTTATTGATAAAATCATTATATCATCTCTAATATCCATATTTATCATTCATAGTAAACTTCATTCGACGATAAATACTTTTTTATTATTATTTGAAGAAGCGCAGAAAAACAAAGGACCTCCCTTCAAGGTGGTTGAAAGTGGTGGAGTCCAAGGGAGTCTCCTTGCACCACAGTAAAGCACTCAAGGGGAAGGGAGTTCAAACTATCAAATATCAAAAGTGGCTCCTCCTGTCTACCCAAGCGGGCGAGGGTATCTGCTGCAAAGTTAGACTCTATCCAACTGTGGTGAATAACCTGGCCTTCATTAGTTTCTATCTTGTACCTTCGAATGAGATAAATCAAGTCCCACTGAATGCAATGGCCTCCCTGTAGAATCCTCGCTAGAGACTCAGAATCAGACTACACCTCTGATACTTGCATCCCTCTCCGCCTGCATACCAACAAGCCGGAAAGAAGTGCCCGAACCTCTGCACCTAAAGAATTCCCCAGACCATAAAAGGCACTAAACGCCAGTAGCACTGAACCCAAACAATCTCTTAGTATACCACCACCCCTCATAACCCCCCCCCCCCAAACAGGATCCATCAATGTTTAGCTTCAGACCCCGTTTCGGTGGCATCCACCTCACCCATCTCTCTGTTCCTCTACGTTGGGTGCATGGCCTATTGAGCAGGTTGCACACTACCACTGAAGACAGTCCTCCCTTGACGAGAGAGGCTAGCTCAATAGTAAGGGACTTCAGCTGGACCTGCATGGACACCAATGACCTTTTGCTCCCCAGTCGAAACTGGTTCCTCGCCTCCCAAAGCACCCAGCAGATGGCAACTAAGATGATAATTCTGACAACCCGCTCTATTTCCCCATTTTCACTACCTGGAAGCCAGATGGACAAGTAGTCCTGAATACAGCACGGCCCACCAACCGGGAAAGGGGAATGGTTGAAGAGAGACCAGAGATAGGATTCCCATTTTCCTTGAAAGAAAAGATGGGACACCATTTCTGAATTCGGCTGCTCACAACAGTAGCACCGGGAAACCATGCATACCCCTCTTCTCTGTATGTTATCCTCCATTGGTATCGCTCTATTTAAGACCCTCCACACCAGGAAATTCATTCTCCCCGGTATCTCCTTGCACCAAACAGCTGGCCACCTCTCCCCCGTAGCACTTTCTCCCTCGAGGGTTTCCCTGTAACCCCCGACGGTGTACCTACCATTGCTAGTTTTCATGAAACAACACAGTTACGGGTCCTCGCTCATCACTATGCTTCCAAACAGTTCAAGTTGGCTGGGATTACGGGTTGCATGTATAAACTCATACCTTCCACTTTCCTTGTTGAAAGATATCCTCGGTGAAGGGAAACCCGAATACCCCAGCCTCTCCCCGGCCCAGTTCTCCCCCTAAAAACTAATATCCCCCTACCAACAATCCACCTGACATTTCCAGATAGTCTCTCAATATGAGAAAACATGATCTTCGCTAAAACTGTCATGCCCTGTGTGCGAACCACCCCCGGCCAGCCATATCGCGCTCTGAAAAACATTGCCCAGAATGTCTCCCCAACAATCACTTCCCAGGCTAACCGTGCTTGCATTCCCATAATGGTAACCTCAACATCACGAAGACTGACTCCACCTTCATCCATAGGACGAGCCAGCCGCTTCCAGGATGCCCAGTGGAATCTTCCTTCTGCTTTCACATCCCAATGAAACGTGGAAAAGATACGTTTCATCCTCACCACCATGCCTTTCGGTGGTTTAACAACAGAAAAAACATGCATGGGAAGGAACAAGAGAACACTGTTAATAAAAATCACCCGACCTCCAAACGACAACATCTTGTTCTTCTAACTGAAGATCCTACCCCAAAGTCGGTCGAGGATCTCATTGAAATGATCCTTCTTGATTCACCCACAAGGCAGCAGAACCCCAAGGTACAATATAGGGAGACATTCTTGTTTGCACCCCAAAATCTCCTGGATCACCTTACACCTCCTCCCGGAACACCTGTCCGAGATAAAAACATGACTCTTCAAAGGGTTAACAGACTTTCCACTAAACCTCCCATACCTGACCAACATGTCACCAAGGTGCTTCAAGGATCTACTACCACCATTCAAAAATATCAGAATATCATCTGCAAACATCAAATGTGAGATGTAGCTAGCATTTCTTCTCCCATAGAATTGTTTCAACCTACCCTCCGAGAAGCCAATAAACAAATTTCTGGAAAATGCATCCTGTGCCAGAACAATGATTGTTGGGGAAAACGGGTCCCCCACCCGAACACCTTGGATAGATTTAAAGAAACCGAATCACTTTCCCATCAAGGATACCGATTTCCAAGGAGATGAGTAGCACCTGAAACAGAGGTCGCAGAACCCTTCCTGAAAGCCGAACGCCCTCATGACCCGAATGATAAAACTCTATTCTACTCTATCATATCCTTTGTTCATGTCAACTTGGTAAATAATGTTCGATCCCAGAGTACATTTATTAATATAATGAGCTAATTAACTTGCTTTGCCAACTGCCCCCCTGTATGCTTCGGCCCTGTATAAAACCATGATGCTCCACATAAACCATCCTAGGTATCAATCCAGACAGCCTCCTATTGATGACCATGGCCATAATTTTATATGATACACTGTAGACACAAATATGCCAGAAATGGTTCAAGAGGCTAGGGTCCTTGATCTTTGGAACCAACACCACCCGAGATGCAGAGACACCCTTTATCAGTGACCCACCACAAAAAAAAATCCTGATTTGCATGCACAACCTGTGGCCCCACTACATCCCATGCTGCACTGAAGAAGGAGGTCGGGAAGCCGTATGGTCCAGGAGCACACTCCTGTGGCATGCTTCTCAAAGCTTCCTAGAACTCTTCTTCATTAGGGATAGAGGATAGAGTAACATTATCCATTTCATTAACCAGCATGGGTATACAGTGCAAGAAGTCATGGTGATCCACCGCCTCCCTCTAAAAACTCGACGTATCCCTCCCATCTAGTAAGCCCTCGAAATGCTCCAATGCCAAATGCCCAACAATGTTCACATCAGACGTGTAAGACCCGTCCTCAAGATTTAGATAATCTTCATGCTTATCTTCTCCTTGATTAAGGGATGAAAGAAGGTTGTGTTTCGATTTCCCTCCCTTAAACAACGTACCTGAGACCTCTGCTTGTAGACTTTCTCCATTTCTACGAGTTTTTCAGCAAGAATTATCTTTTTATCACATAAAATAACAAATTCATTCTCATCCAAGGCCTCCTGTAGAGACTCCTCCAGTCTCCCCACCTCGACCTGTAAACCCGCCACTCCATTGGCAGGGCCCGGTTTCTTGGTTAGCCAATCCCTAACATCCTGTTTAAAGTGTTTGAGACGGTTCAAAATCCCTCCCCATGACCATTCCTCCTCCTCCTTCATCCAGGAAGCTTTCAACATTTGCATGAACTCCGGATCGTGATGCCATTCTCTAGAGTAATGAAAGGACCTACCCAGCACGTCTTCACGACGTACCTCGATCAAGAGAGGGGCATGATCAGAGAGTAAACATGGGAGGTGCGTTACTGAAGTGCTTGAGAATAGGTCCAGGCCATGATCATTTGGGAGACACATATCCAGCCTACTTTAGATGCGGTTATACCCTTGGCGATTATTGCACATTGTATATTTAGAACCCCTGAAGCCCAAATCTAACAACCTCGTGCGTGTAAAACACTCCTAGAACTCAAGAATGCTCTCCCGGTTCCACCCTGATCCACCCCTTTTCTCAGAGAATTCCTCAATGGTATTAAAATCCCCTCCCACAAACCACGGCATAGACCCAGCATGTAGAGCCTCCAGATGGCTCCATAACTCCCTTATTCCAGTCACCACCGTACTCACATAGACAAACGTGAAAAGGAGGGACGAACTACCTACAACAATCCTTGTATCAATAAACTGAGGCATAATGCTCCTGATTTCTACTGAGATGCTGCTTCTCCAACCGATCCAGATGTGCGAGTTGACAGCTCCATCAAGAAAGGAATTTAAAAACCCCATGCTCTTGGCCAACCCATCCAACTTACATGGGATCTGCTTTGGTTCTAAAATCACAAACAAGGATACCCCAGATTTCCTGCCTTCAGAGGCCAAATAAGCACGCTTAGATTGGGCTACAAAACCACGTGCGTTCCAAATAAAGAGTTATAACATTACCACGAGCCCTTCTGGGCCTTCTGCAATGGAGAGGGATATAAGAAGGGAAACACAACCAAGTCATTCCATTTAGCCTTGGAGCGCATCGTGGGACTAGAGCAACCATCCTCACCGAAACATCGCTTGTGTGAAAGATTAACCTTCTTTAAAGGACTCACCTCATCCTCCAACTGAAGCTTCCTTCCCGAAGGAAGGACATTTATCCTCTTGCCTCCAGGTTCCCAAGGCCCAAAGGATCCAACAGACGTCACTGAGGCGACATACGTATAACGACCCATACTTTACATACATTGTCAGTACTTCAAAAATTGATGCACACTTATTACAACATATAACAAAACCAGGAAAGGACCATATATGTATATAGTCTTTAGAAACTGGGAAACATAAACAACTGGTTCATAAAGCATCAACTTTTCCTCCCACTTATTTCATCATATCTAGAGTCCCTTTTTAGCATATCCTACTAAATAACCTTCTTACTAACTTGGGGAAATAAAACATATAAAATGGTGAGCTCAAATGCTCAGTAAGGGTAAACAAACGAAATATCAATCACATCATATACTTAAGAACATTACTTTTGGAAATATTAACCTGAAAAATAGATCGTAATTTCATAACATGGGATAAATCATAGTAGTGAAATGTAATCCCAATAATCAAAACATAAAACATGAAACTTTCTTCCATACACACATAATCATAGAGAATCATTTCTTATTAGTCAAGACTCATTGCCAAGACTATCTTAGTGGACAAAGTCCATTTCTGAATTGAGTTCACTCCTCATTTCAGTCCTGTTTCACTGAACCGGTTTAACCTGCCGTTCCAGCCATGTCTATCTCATGAGATATAAAATATTTACTCAATGAATTGGAGGGAGATATAGGTCCCACCCATCTCATAATGATACCATTCTTATGTGTGCCACAAAATCAGAAAACCATACTTCATAGCATAACCCATGTTATCAAAATGGGAATCTTAAACATCGTGACATCATAAAACAATTCATATTAGATAAAGGAGTCATAAAAATATAATTCCATAAGAACATAATCAAATAAATGTAATAATAGGGATAAAAACATAACCCTTTATTATCTTAGAAGGAAAATAATTTTGATAAAAAACTTGAACTCCATTCTTGAGAAAAATATCCTTTCTGCTTCAAAATCACTTTTCCTTTCTTAACATGTCGTACAAATATAAAATAAAATAAGTTGATTAAAAATAAACTTTAAAACCTTTAAAGGAAGCTTCTTGGAAATAATGTTTTAAAAATCCATTCATGCCGTATAAGTCAAAAAAACATTCTTCGTACTTTTGTCGGAAAAGTGAAAAAGTACCTTATACGAAAAACAACAAGAGATTCCTTTCATATCCTTTACTGAAAACTCACTGAAGGGTGAAATTGGATTTAAACAATTGTAGGTGGATGGAGGAAACATGGATGTGGAAGATAAAATACACCCCAGTAAATTCCAAAGTATAAACAATCTCAGATAAAAATGAGATTGTGATATTTCCCTTACCTTAGGTCTGATTTGCCTCGTAAGTGTCCGAAACTCCTGTATAATGATTTAAATAATGTTATTTACTTATTAATGAATCATAATTATTGTTTTGATATCATATATGGTCATATTCATAGCTTCTTATTTGTAATATTTCATTACAACTTGTTATTCAGGTGTTTATTTCTTTTTGTTCTTATGCGTGTTTTGTCGAATAAATTCTTATTCTTCTCTTTAGGTTATAGATACCTCATTTCCAGAATGTTATTAGTGTAATATATATCATATTAATTCATTCAATTCATTTATATAATCATTATTCAAGGAAGATCATGTAGAACGAGTCGCATCACATCGTGGAGACGGTATTCCGTACGTACACACGAGTGATGATATCGTTCCCATGATCATGGAATTGTATTGGAGTGTATGTATACTATTTCAGAATCAATATCATGTTACAATAATCATATATAGTCATTATTTACACCATTATACCCATCCAAGTAAGGTGGTGGTAGAAAGTAGATTACACCACGGCATGGAGATGGTATTCCGTACGTACGCACGCGCAGTGATTTCATTTTCCGTAGGATGGATAGATGGTGAAATAGGGTTGTTTCATACTTATAATAACATATCATTATATGAGTGATACTGATGTTATAACTCCATAATGTAAAAACTAACGAGGAATAAGGGGAAGAAAAAATAAAGATGAAAGAATCGGTAACGGACATTACCTCTTCTTTGAAGTGCTTATTTGAGACCTCCTTTTAGGGCACTAAAATTGGTGTTTGAAGAAGACCAGGACCTCTAGGATGTCTCTTGGGAAGTGGAGAGGAGAAAGTGGCAGGGTTTGGCCGAGCTTGAAGTCTCAATGTGGTTTGAGGAAGAGAGGGAGGAGGTGCCCATTTATAAGGGAGGAGAGGGGCACCTTTGGAATAACTAAAAATATTATTTTATTATAAAAAAAAATTCGGTTTTAAATAGCTCCAAATTGATTTATTTCGATGCTAAGGTGGGGATGGGTCGAAATAATCTAATCCAATAGAATTTGGACAAGTTTAGGTTCCAATTTTGACCTTATCATTTAGATTTAACATTAAGTTAAATAATTTTACTTTTACCGTGTCTTCTTGTGTTCTTACACTATAAGTTTAATAAACTAACTATAAAAATCCAAAAGAACCCCAAGTTGTTTTTTATTAATATATATAACCGTATCTAAGTCATTTGGCCGAACCTTAGATTTTTAGGAATAAAATAACAATGAATAATATAATATTTGTTTTAAAAATATTTTATGTCAATTTTGAAACTATTTAGTAATTGATTTTTTTGAAAATTATAAAAGAATGATTAGTTCAAAAAAAGTAAATTAAATCAATAATAACATGTCATATTAACCTATAAAATTAATGGAATTCATAAAAAGTCTCAAATTACATTTATTTGGGTATTTATAACATCAATTATGTCAATATTTCATTAATAAGATAATTACTGCATCATCTTTGTGTCATAAATAAATTAGATTATTTAATGTCTAAAATTTACAAATAAAATACCATTATGTAAGAAATATTTTTAGATTTCTAATGAATATTTATAGTCGAATTTATTATATATATAACCTTATATTAAAAAGTATTTACTTATTAAACTTTGATTTTTACTATTTTAACCCTTCTTTAAATAAATTAATAATAAATGTCCTAATCTAATCCATGTGGGCCTAAATGTTCATATTTTTTTCCTAAGTTTGTTTTTGGTCGAATTAAACTTATCCAATAGAATTAGTACATGTGTTAGGGTAATAATAATATCATTTTTACCCTTAATTACCCTATTTACTTTTAACCGTGGTAAATAAAAGTAGAAAGTTAATATTCACCAAAAATTATTTTCATCTCATTGAACCAAATTTTACCTACTAACATCAACCGTGTCTCCCGGATTTTTTAAATTCCACTCACAGAAGCGGTAAAATTACGTTTTATGAAAAATTCAGTTTTTCAACTACCACTTCGTGGTTTCACTATTCATAAAAAATTTAAATTTTTCAAAAAAATACCAAAATTTCACCCTAGGATAATTTCGATATTCTGAATACAAAAATGAAGCCCATTTTGAAAATTAAAATTTATAAAATTTCAAAAAGTAGTTATTACTATTCATAACGGCTAGTTTTAATAATATTTTATTAGCATATCATTGTTTAGTGAAACTCGGTATTGCGTACGACGCAAGCTATCGAGGAAGGTCGTGATTTCGTGTAAAGCAAGCCAAGCAAGTGTTGTGTGTAGAAAATGATTCCTTTGATGATTTATATAACATAAAAGTCTCGGGTGTTACAAGACAAGCGACCAAAAATTCCTTCTCCACACATCTCGTCTATCCAGACACCTCCCTATCTCCATTCGATGATAAGGCCGGCTTACTTACCAGGGATGATTGGATTACCTCCGGTGACAGCTGTGCAGAGATACAGAACAAAGAGGGTGGGAGAGACAGCGTTCTCAACGGGCTTCCTAACGAGGAAGCCAAGTGCACCTTCGAATCCGGCTGAGAGAGAAACCCCCTACTGTACGAGTGAGATAGTTTCTGAGCCGGCCCAGGAAACCAAGAAATGAGATCCAAAAACTCCTCTGCAGAAGTCGACCGCGAGCAGAGCATGTCAGAAACTTTTTCCCCTTCCGCTGTTTTTGTCACACGAGGTACGACAGGAAAATTTGAATTTGAAAGAAGCCGACGGTTAACGTTAGCCGCACCTGACTCCATGAAACCCGAGACAGGCGGGTCCTGACCTGACTCTGCCACCCTACCCCGCTGGGGTGCCTCCGCCACATCCCATCGCCTCTGGCAAGACGCCACCCTATGTCCATGCAAACCGCAACTGACACAAAACCGCGACCCCTGGAGATAGAAGATTCTCTTCTTCCAGGAAAAACCATCCTCCGACTCAACCAAAACCGAAGAAGGCCGATCTACAGACAAGTCCATCTCAGCACAGATACAGGGATTTGAGGCCGCCTGAAGACACCGTGTATCGACATCCGCACACAAAAAAGTACCGATTGCATTCCCCACAACCTTCAGCATCCCCGGGTTATGTAAGGGTAGAGGTAGGCCTGGAAGCGATAACCACACAGCATCCACAGGTGACTCCCGCCCGTAATGGAAATCCCAGGACCACCTCGTCAAGGAGAAGCGCCAAGAACCACACACCCTAGACCTCCTCATCCAAGCTTTAACAAAGTCTACCTTGGAAGCAAGGTGAATGCAGAACGCAACCCTGGAGAACTCCGACACCGCCGCCGGACAGGACAACCCCCACGAACCCACAAAGCTTCGGAAAAAACTCAAAGAGGGTTTATTTCGCCCAAAACGAGCCACCAGAGAAATATCATGAAAAGAAGCCACCTCTCGATGTTCCTGAGCCGAAAAGCTCACCACCAGGATCCCCTCCACTAGCCGAGAGGGCTGGCTCCACACCTCCACTGGTGGTATCTCTGGAACATACGCTCCAAAAATGAATCCACCCGCAGAGCCCTTGGTAACCGTTCCGCACAGAACATCCTTGAAAGAAGCCTTCAAAGCAGCCCCAGCCCCATCCTTAGCCCCACTGCCTCCTGAAAATAGACCTAAAGCTGGCACAGGTGCTCCATCCACAGGAACATTTCTGGGGATGATCAGTTCAAAGTTGTTAGTCTGGGTTATATATAATGATTGAATACTAAGGGCAATGAATTCCTTCTAAGGCCAATGGACATGTAATACTTATACCTACGGGGCTTGTAATGGTTCCACCTCACCGGTTGAAAGGTGGATTTTCAAAATAAATAAATAAAATGAAGGCCTTCGGGCAATTGGAGGAGAAGTATGGTGTACATTATCATAAATCTATAATAATAATCTATATTATTACGTATATAACCATCCAAATATGAAATTTAAATAAACATACATTCATGATAAGATTATGATGAATCAATATAGAGAGGTAAATAACTAATTACACAATCCATTTAATAAATACCATGAGAATAACTATTAAGACCTTCGGGCCACCCAGGTCTTCGGGTCAGTAAGGCCTTCAGGCCACCTCAAGGCCTCCGGGCCACTGTATGTGCAGATGCAAACCAGAAAACATACAAGGAACAAGATTCAGATGGAGGAGAAAGGAGATTTCACTATAGTAGAAGCTAAACAGATTGCATGAATGAGAGGGTATGGCACCTTCCATCTGGAAAAGCCTATGCATGCATGGGAAGGCCTAACCGAACAGCCATGCGAAGGTGGAGAGCTGATTTCACGATGATGATTCTGGGGATGATCGGTTCAAAGTTGTTAGTCTGGGTTATATATAATGATTGAATACTAAGGGCAATGAATTCCTTCTAAGGCCTATGGCCATGTAATACTTATACCCAGGGGGCTTGTAAGGGTTCCACCTCACCCGTTGAAAGGTGGATTTTCAAAATAAATAAATAAAATGAAGGCCTTCAGGCCATTGGAGGAGAAGTATGGTGTACGTTATCATAAATCAATAATAATAAACTATATTATTACATATATAACTATCCAAATAAGAAATTTAAATAGACGCACTTTCATGATAAGATTATGAGGAATCAATCTAGAGAGGTAAATAACTAATAACACATTCCATTTAATAAATACCTAGTGAGTGAAATGCATCTATAGATAATGATATAGTTAAATCTACTAGATAATGAAAATGAAAACCCGAATAATGAAAAATTATAATTATCAAACCCTGTGTTTCCCATGACTGTAAAAACATTACCAATAATATCGTTCACAAAATTTTTTTGTGTATTATATTCAAGTCCTTTCAAAAGATAGTTTAAAATATACTTGTTAGAAGAGCATAAATTTTTTCAACTGATTTAATCTCCCAAGAATATTGATGCATCAATGGGATTTCATTCACTAGTCCTTAACCAATTTATTACATTTAGAATGTATTAATCATTTAAAAAATATTCTATTGAACTCATAAAAAGTGTACCTTATAAAATCTCGGTATTGAGTAAATGATAAGAATTTATCATCTTTTTCCAACCTAATCCATAACTATCAAATTTACAATAGTACATAAAATTTCTAAATGATTCTTGAAATAAATTTATCTATGAAAAAAATATTCAAATTTATGAAAAATTTATGGTCCATAGGAAGGTGAATAATTGATGGTAATGTTAATGACAACTGAAATTGAATAAAGAAGTGAATGTTAGTACCTCGGTCAAAGTAAGCATAAACCATCCAGAGTAATATTAGAGATAATATCAACAAAATATCTACCCATTGGGGTAATAATAATGATTGTTTTTCATTTATGAATAGAAATACCATAAAACATCTTTAAAATATTTTTTTCAGGAAAAAGTCCTTTTCATTTTAAAAAAAATTTGAAAATACATTTCATTGAAATTGAATCTAAAAACAAAAAATTTCAGAAAAAGTATAAAAATATATATTTTTAAAAATAAAAATTGAGATATATGAATTAATTTTGAAAAAAAATAGTGTTCAATGGGGTTTCAAGTTCTGTTAATGTTGTACATGTTAAGATAATGTTTCCTTTCACATGTTTTGGTAAAAATAAGAAAAATTAAATGAAAAAAAAATATTCCTTTAAAATTATTATTTAATTAATAAAAATGGATAAATTTTCTTAAATATATCATTATTTAATGTTTATAAAAATAAAAACAATTTCATAAAAAGAAATTTAGAGGAAAATATATTTTTGACAAACTGATAAATAAAGTTAGATTTTCGTAAAAATATTTATAAAACATTTTAGGTAAATAAACTTTTAAAATGATACTACTAATTAAAATAATTAATTATTAACAATATAAGACTAAAATTAAATGGTTAATTAAGAACTATTCATGAAATTTCCTTCAACTGATATTTGTGAATAACTAATCTCTATTGAAATGAGATTGTGTAATAAACCATTGAAATTATCATGACATTGAAGTGAGAGATAAAAAATGAAATTACTATGAGTATCAAAATAATATCCACATAAAAAATAAGAAATATAACATAAAATAATAAAAATTCATTTCACACATAATCTTAGCATGACATAATCAATAAAGAATAAGTTTAACTCTATGAGTGGAAATTGAGTTATGAAATCCTTTAATTATATTTTGTTAAGGTTGAAAATGATATAAAATACATTATAATAGTTTTTTAAAAAATTATTAACCAAATATTGAACCATATAAATATTTATTAAATGATATATAATCCATTTGTATCATCTTATCAGCAGTTCATTAATCATGATTCACTATTTTATTATTTAGTGTGTTTTCCTCCTTATTTCTTCATGTGTGTTATGAATCGAAGATAATGTTCATTCAGGTATTATATAGTATAATAATCAATAAAATAGTAATAATGAAATAATTTTAGTATTTTGAAATCAATTATGATTATAATTCAATCATGAGTGATGGTAACAAAAAAAAGAAATTTGTTGTTTTCATGGGGATGGCATATCATATCTAAGCATGATTAACGTTTTATATTTTTCAATGATGAATAATGAATGGAGGTCGGTAATATTTTAAATTTTAATTACCATTATAATATAATTTTTAAAATTTTATATAATTATATATATCATTCATGTGGTGTGGTAAAAAAAGAGTCACATCGCATCATGAAGGAGATAATCCACATGTACACAAACAACATTATCATCTTTCCATATGTGAAAAAGTGAGAAAAGAATATAATATATTGTATTTATAGAATGAAAAAATATTAATTAATATCATAAATATTTAATTTATATAACATATAATATTTTTATCACTTTTCATGTGAAGAATTAGTGGAAGAAGAATCGCATCACTTTGTGAGGCAGTAGTGCGTTGTTCACACGAGTGACGTTATCTTGACTCCAATGGAATAAAAATTAATATGAAATGCGTTATAAAATCAAATAACTTTTATAATTATATAATATATATTTTATATATACTTTATATCCATTATAATACACAACCTTTTTAGGTAGTAATGGAAAATAAAATAACATTTGTTCATTAGGTAGCAGTCCTCTATAAACACAAACAATGATTTTGTAATCCATTTGAATGATGTGTTAAAGGTTTTATGTATAGATATTTTTATAATAACATAAAGATATATCAAATATACTATATTTATTATATTACTTTGGTTTAATAAATATTTATGGGGGGGATAAAGATGTAATTCAACACATTGAAGAACATTATATCTTTTTGTGGTATCTTTATTTGTTATAGACTGAACACTTCCTAGATAGGTTATACGACTAAAATAAGTACATTAGGATGAGTGATACCGAATATTTGAAATGCTTTTGGAAGGTTTTGGATGAGTATAATTTCTTTATTGGTGTGAATAATTTTGAGGAGTGAGTTCTCTTTTATTGTTAGTGAGGATTAGCCTTCTGGTAAAAACACAAATGTTTTAACTATTATGATGTCTACCATAACTCGTATGGGAAAATATTAATAAGAATGTATTTGAGGTTTTATTATGTCTTCAAACAACTTCTCCACTGAAAAAAATATTATTTTTATCATATTTTCCATAGTCATTATGGTTACTTAATCTTACCATTTTAATATTTTTGAAGGTAATAATTTTCTATCATAGGATATATATAAGTTAAGAATAAATAAAGGTGATATGTATTATAAAATAATTAAAAAAACTGTATAAATATAATATCTAAATTATTAATTAAAAATCCCATGATTTCTTTAAATTTTTTAACGAATCCTAGGAAAAATGAAACACACCTATTTAACACTAACCATTCTTACAAAGTTGTTATTGTTTATGGGTAAATAAGTTAATTATAAGATATTAATTTTCTAATTAATGGTAAATATTTGAAATTAATTTAAATATAAGAATAAATTTACATTATATACGATTTTTGTAATGTTTATGTCACATAATTAAATGAAATTTACTAGAAAATAACATTATTGTTAATTTATACATTATTTTGTTGTTTTTAATATATTATTTTCAAAACAATGATGGGATTTTAATATATTATTATACCTCTATTGTAAAATGACAAATTAATCTTCACAATTAATAGAATAAAATAATTAACTCAATTTATCCAATTTTTAATATGTTTATAATCATTTATTTTAGAAAATTATGAAAAAATAATTACAGCATTAGCATTTCATGATCATTTTAAATAATTGTTTCATCTCTTAAAATTAAAGATAAGTTATTATAGTTTCCAAACATAATTTATTTTTCAAAATAATCTAAATAATCAATCCAATATTCGTTTCTCCAATCGAAGTTCATTAAATATATTAAATGAATTGAAAGTATCTTTGTTTGTATTTTTTACTTAACTTCTTATATTCGTAACATTCGAGGAAAAGTGACCCTGAACCCATTAAAATTGAAAAAATATTCCAAATTTTATATTGATAGCCATCCAAAGGGTGTTTTAGATATTATGGGCCATTTATAAAACTTGTATTATAATTTAACCACTATTTCAATTCATATTTACCTTTATTACTATAATTAATTTTAACTATTTTAACTCATCATTGTGGTCAAAAAATTAAGTTAGATATACTAGATAATATCTATAATTGTAATTATTTATATAAAATCCATTTTTTTTAATTAACCAAAATAATTTCTGGCATATAATTTAAAATTAATCCTACACAAGTGACCAGAAAGATTGTTTTTAATGTAAAAATGGTCAGAATATTACAAAGTATTTATATCAAAATTAAATTTATAAATTATTCAATTTATATAAATTTGATTAATGTATTTATATTTTTTAATTACTACTTTAATACCAGTTTAATATATAACTTTCAATTTTAAATTATTTAAAAAAATGAAGTTTTCAATTATGATTCATTACTTTTCATCAATCATAAAAAAAGAAACTGTGAGAAAAATCCTAAAAATTTCATCTTAATATATATGTTTAAAATTAAAAATTAAAATTTTATTTTTATTATTTCATATGAAAATTTTAAAATTCATAAAAAATAATTTTAAAATCTATTTTTGGGGATTGAAACAACCATCCACTTGAAAAAATAATGTTTTCCATAAAATAATTCACTTTATATTAAATTATTATTATGATTTATAATAAATATGTTTCAAAAAAAAATTCTTAATTGAATATTTTTATAATTTAGTCAATCGTATTTATAGTACGGATTACAATAAATAAGAAATTACTACTATATTATGTAATAATATTAATTTTATATTGTAGTTCTATAAAACATGGTCTTGCGTGTACGGAAGGGTATCCAAGAAACTCTTAATTTCATGTGTGGTAAGACATTTAATAATTAAAAATTATTCAAAAATAAATATATTTTAATGTGGTGTGGGGTTATATTATCTTATAAGCTAGTGTATTCTTGTCATATACATTATTTAATAATATTTCATAATTTTCAAAATTTATGGTGTTATAAGCAATATTCTATAGCTAGAACCAAGAATAAATCTAATGAAGAACCCATCCACACAAAAACCAAAAAAGATATATTTTGTTATAAAAACATAGTATATTTTATAAATATCCTTCTGTCTAAGATAAATCACATTCCACAATAAATAATTCACTTAAAAGGTCACCCCCTTTCAAAATACTCATTAAAATTTCTCATAAAATATACGATTTTTTTTAAAAGTCATTACACAAATATTTTATGCTATCTAATTTTTTTTACACTAAAAACATTTCAAATTATAAATATTCCCCTAAATATATACATATTAACATTTCACAATCATAATATTCAGATATTTTCATGGAAATATGCCAAATTTCTATATAAATATATATACCCTTGATTATGAGAATAATTTAAAAACATCATAAAGGGAATCCATAAGAATGAGTTAAATAAATAAAACAAGGATAACCAAGGAAACATAATAATACTCATTATAAAATGTATCCTCAATTACTCAATCCATAATTTTTTATATATATTAAATTTAATAATCAGTTTCTAATAATTTGAGAACACCCAACTCCTTTAAAAATTATCTCAAGTGTATTTTGGTCAAAAATATAATTTCTTCCATGAATTAATAAAAAATAATATTATTATTAATAAAAACACCATTTTATAATCAATTAAAATTTACTAAAATTTTGAAAACAAGAAAATTAAAATACAATTAAATACAAATGGTACTTATAGTTTTAAATAAATAAAATTAGACTTCCATGAATATTTATAGAATTAATTAAATTATGAAGTGATTGAAACTCCAACATATATATTTTATAAATAATGTGAAAACCAAATCAATATAAATTTGAATTCTTTAATAACATATCACACATCTATAAATAAATAGCTATGAAAAAATAACACCCAAAATCCCTCTTATGGTTCATCAAAGGCACAACACAATGAGGGGAGATAAAAAAAGTCCTGACATATGCGAAGATTGGGGAGGATTACGGGAATTGGACTCACCCATATTGATTTTCTCATTAAATAACATAACAAATTACCATATTTCATAAGTTATAGGTGTCAGGATCATGATCCCTGGAGGCAGCTAATAACAATAGGTTTTGTGAGATCCAGGTAGGAAGAGGGTATGGGGAAATGGGTAAACTAATGTAATATAAGGGTATTTTTATATGGGTAATATTCCATTTAATTATGTTTTGGAGTTTTAAATGTTTTTTCAGATGTTTTACCGAAACATCGAACCATGCATTCACTGATTAAAATAAATTCTAGGACACCAATATAGTTAGATTACATTATAAGACTAAATTTTCACCAACCATGAAAAATAGATTTTACACATGACAAACCAAAAACACAGGGCCTCTAAATAGTTAGCCTTAATTATGTGTTAAATATTAGAAAATCAAAAATATATACAGAATTTAAAATTTTGAAAAGGAAGAGTTTCAAAAATACGTTGTATAATGATAAACGATAAATTTTTTTGTTAATAAATATGGAAATTAAAATCCATGGTTCACAATCACCCCAATCATAATATTTTATTCCCATATGAATCCATCAAACGTAAAGTGTTTTATAGAATACATTCAATCATATAAGAAGAATAATATATGAAATGATCTCTAGGATATAATGAATCAAATATATCCTAATTAAATAGAAGCATATCCAAATAATATTCATGAATATCTAAATCATTATGGAACATGTCACATCTAACCTCTTATCAGTAAATCATGATATATAGACACATTATGTGTGACCCCAAAATTTATAAACATCACAAAATGGGGGGTTAATCATGTTTAGGAACTCAAAAACATCACTACTGACCATGATGAAAATATAAAACCAATAGGACTCGAGTGTATTATGAATATCATAAAATAATAAATCCATCTCGACATTCAAATATCGAAATGGGATCAGCATAAAATGACTAAAAATAAAAACATAAAAAACAAGGAATAATGATAATTTGACATAGGGAGAAAGTGACAAATAAAATGTACAACATAACAAGAAATAAATGAAATAATAACATTAATATCAATACAAAAAATATAAAAAGGTCTACTTAGCCAACCATTATTCTATTATAATGAATCACAAATGTAATAAGGAATAAACAAACAATATTACTCTTCAATAAAATCATTTAAAACCATGGGTTGAAAAAAAATATGTGTTAACATGGGTCATCATAGTTAGATAAATGATCATGTTGATTCCACCATGTAAAATCTACACCATTCATAATATAAACAAACTCACTCATCATTTATCCAAGATACCAGTAGCACAGACAATGTCTCTCCATAAAAATCATGGAACTAAAACCAGGCCTCACTACCCCAAATTTATACTCAAAATCGTAATGAATTACCAAATTCCAAAAGGAATTACGGATGACACAATGTCCCAAAAATCACTTATAAAATCCATGTAAGAACCCCAAAAGACACAAAAAATTAATTAACTCAGATAATAAATGGTATATACAAATAAAATACATGATCACCAGAACTAGAAAATTGTTATGAAATTATATGGAGGAATACTTGAATTAATTTGTAAAACATAGTACCCAACCAATATCTCAAATAAAAAACCAAAATCATCTTCTAAAGTAAAATTTCATTTCCAAATAACCATTTTTTGGATAATGAAGATTGAAAAAACACCATAATATGTTACAACAATAATAAAACTTAATTTTCCACATTATAAACATTTCTAAACCAAAACATATTTTTTCATATTAACATTGCTGTATTAAAATTAGTTTTAAACACAAAACCAACTCCATTGAAAATATTCCTAATTTTCGAATATTGTAATTTATTTTAATTTACTTACACAACCTCCAAAATTAATTTGAAACCAATGAACAAATATAAAAACAATTTTTTCCAATAAAATATTTGAACAAATCATATAAAAAAAATATTTTCAAAATATAAAACATCATTTGAAAAATATAAATTCATCCCAGATATATAAAACCCATATTACCCAATTTAAATAGATTTTATGTCATATTTATTTTTAAACCACTTTTTTAAAACCATTCAAATTTGAAAACATATATTTTAAATCATTTCACACCACTTAACAAAATGTTTAACTAACACTAGTTTTATGAAATATTTGAATATCAAATGAAAAAAATTGAAAAAAATTCCTAAAATAATTTTATCACAAATAAACCAAAATAAACTTATTAACATCTGGAAAAAATACAATTAAAAACGCTCAGGTATCATACATGAACTGGATTAATGGATTTTTGCACTATTTCCGATATACTCAGTTGACACTTAGTGTAACAAATAATCTTGTATGTGGGATTTGTATGGGTTACCATGTCATGTGTGTACCATAATATAAACACCAGTTTCTTCTTAAAACTCATTTAATCCATTATACTATATAGAATATACCTAAACCCACAAACATATATTCACAACCTATTAGACCATGGGGACTCTAGGTTATGAAAAGAAAAGAGCTCATAGGTCACTTTCACCTCCTACCTCCAAAGTCCTAACAGTCATATCTTTATCTTCCAAACAGCCCCAAATAAGAAAGGGAAACTCTTGAGACTATTCTTTATTAAGATCCTAATCATTGATACAATATGTAACAATCATTCTTAGTATACTTCATAAACTAACACCCAACTTGGAATCCCACTTACCTGGGTGGTCCTCTTGATCCCGACTCACTAGAACAACATTCTGAGGTATTATCATACAATTAATTGGTTTCAATTTACCTAGAAAAAATACAAAAATATTTATATTAATTTATATAATTTATATAACAAAATTTCAATAAGTCAAATATTGATGAAAAAAATTATTAATTAAAATAAAAAATTACACTAATTTAGAACATATAAAATATGTAATAAAATAAATCAATGTTCCCACCCTCAAAACCCCTCACATAACCATATCTAATTGCAACTTCACACTCTATAGATTATATGCAACTTAAGTTAATCCAAAAATAATATAGAAAAAATTTATATTTGATATAAGAAATTTAATTACTAAAATAAAGTACAAATATAATAGATCATATCATCTCATGTGATTTGTAGTAACTCTTTATACCAAATTTGAATCCAATGAATGAAATCAATCTTGAAAATAAAATAATCCACTCGGAATATAAACACAATGTTGTGTGAGTTAGGTATGATATCAATTTCCTAGTATGTATGCAGTTAAGATTTCATTATTTTATTTTCATATATAAACAAAAAATTTAATATTTTGAAATAAATTGGGATAATAGAATTTTCCATTATAATAAAATCAAAAAAATAAAATTAATCACCTTCTTGAAATCAATTTCTTAGTTATAAAAATATCAATTGAAATAATTTTCCTACTCATGCCTTATTTAATAAAACAATTCATTTAGTATAATAATTTGAACACACATGGAGAGATCTGACCTCTATGTTCCCATGGTACTATGACTCTGTCACAAAACATAATTTCTGATTATATTTCCAAAAACATATTTCATTCATAATAAAATTGTGGAAAGGTCCAATCTAGAACCATACCTAAATCGTGGGTTGTACCCATCCAATCAGACACCTACATAAGGCCACATTTTTATAGAAACATTATTCATTATATATAAATTATTTTATACATATTCAATGAAATTCCGCAATCAATATAGAATATGGGTAATCAAGAATCCTTTTCAAAATATCCTTTGAATATTCACATTAAAAAAGAAAATTTCACTAAATATAATTTTATAAAAAAATTATTAGTTAAAAATATTTATTGTAATAAAAATAAAATAACAAACACACTTTAAAATATTTTGGAAATAAAAATTCAAAATTCATATTAAATTTTCCATAATTAATTCTATAATTTGTTAATCTTGTATAAAAAGTCATATATATATATATTAAATAAAAATATACCAATATTATCATGTTTATATTTTCACTTTTCTACATAAATATATGTACCCATTTATCTTTATATATGAAAAAAAAAGTTATTAGGGGAATCTATAACATTGCTTATAAATAAATAAAAAAAAAGAACTAATTAAACATAATAAAACTAATTTTAAAATAGATCCTCAAAAAATATCTAAATAAAATACATGTTTTTATTAATTAAATATTATAATTTGTTTCTAATAATTTAAAACCGTCAACTTCATTATAAAACTATCTCCAAGATCCTTTCAACCAAAAATATAATTTAATCATTGAAGGTAGCTAAAAATATAAGATAAATTTCAAAAATCCAAATTTAAAATCAATTTAAATTACATGAAAACAATGTGGAATAATAATATTTAATTTACTTTACATAAAAATGTATTTTATAATTTGAAATAAACAGTTTCTATATCCATGAACATGAAGAAAATTTCAAAAACACTAAAACCATCAAAAGAACAACCTATAGTGTGTGAAGAAGTTAAAAAATTTCTCATTTAGTAAGAAAATACATTATGGAACCCATCAGAAAACTATGATGTAATGATTAAAAAAATCCCTTTTAATTTTCATCCATTTCATGATATAATGAGGGGAATGCAAAAATCATGATATCTAAGAATAAGAAGGATGATGTGAGGAAGGGGAATCAGCTGGATGGATTTATTCTTTAAATTACAAAACAAATAACAATAAATGGTGTCCATATAAGAAGGAACCACACACCTTGTGGTGGATACCAACTATTTTTTGTCGCAAAAATAGTAATAGATTGTCTAATAGTAAAGCATTAATGTGATGTTAAATAAAGGGGAAAATAGTTTTCATAATTTTTCTCATCAATGCTTCTATAATTGTTACTATGTTAGAAAAATGATTATAGAAACCATATTCTACCATTAGTCCCTTCATTAGGCACACATGATAAACTATATAGTTGTCTCACATAATTAGACTAATTGCATGATAACCATGGAACAAGGATCAGCCATATGATAGACCTCAATCGTATAGTAACTACAAACATAGAAATAACCATGTGGTAGAGAAAATCATAAATATTATAAATAATGTAAGGAAAAATAAAAAAACTACCATGAAGATTCATAATTAATAAATTAGATTAACAAATAAATAAAAATATAGGTGTTATGTTAAATACATAACTTAGTTAAATTACTTCTTATAAAAATATGATTTAAATTTAATTCGAGTAGTCTCATTGGATTTCACATTATTATAATTATATAAATTCTGATCTTCTACTATTTTTGAAATTTTAACACCATTATCAATTATATATTGAATTTATTTTCCAAATTATAGAGCAAATTGAACCAATTTCTACTTTTATATACGAAATAGTTTCATATAATATATACGTATACTTTTGTTATTATAATTTATTTTACTCTCAATGAGTATAATATAATATAATATATATATATATATATTAACATTATAGAATAAACTCATATCCTCATGACTGGATGACTCTCATATATCAATAAAATATTCTCATTAGTGAGAAATAACTATTTTTTAATAAAAATTTATGTTTTTATGAAGATAATTGCAAGAATTCATAGAGGGTGGGTTATTGTTATCAGAAACATCTGTAACAAATAACATGTTTATAATGATTCAATTAGTGTCTACAATAATTTTAGAAAAAGATAATCCAGGATGAAATGATATTTTCATCATGATAGGATGACATATGAAACAAAATGTATTATTATAAGTATTACTAACTATTTTTTCATGTGAATATATACATATTAATATATATTTAATATCATATGCCATACATTCGTATCTTATTGTCTATAAAAAAATAGACGGCACAGTATAATTATGGTTATGATTCCCAAAGACTATAAAAGATAAAATAAAACTAATTTCACTCAATAAAAACTTATTATCCCCTTGAATTTCCCCCCCCCCATCCTCCATAAGTTCTTCATTTCAATGGACAGTGATTTCATTATTTCCATCAACCAAATATGACCATTTTGGTAACGTGAAAACCCCTAATAATAAATTTTTGGTTACCTTTTTTTTTGTTCTTAATTCATTAAAGTGAATATATAATTTTTATATTAGGCCTCTCAAACAATATTTTAGTAAACATAACAATTTATTGGTTTAATGTAGTCAAATTGTTATCCAAAAAACCATCTGGAAAATATTAATACATATTTAAATAAATAGATTGATTCCATATTTCTGCTCTTATATTTAACAGAAACAATTTCACATTTTTCATTATATAATAATGTGGTCTTTTGATCGATATCTAATGTTATTATTTCATGAGATTATTTTTTCAATTCTATGACAGAGTTTCATCATCCATGATGAAGGTTTTCAATGCATGATGAATATTAAGTTCAAATAATTATCTTTAATACAAATGAACAACTTTTTCTTTATCATAATTATTTATTCTATTCATACAATTACATAATCATAAAAAACATGACATATTTTTGTTATTATAGTGAACAAAGACTCCATAAAATTGCATAAGAAAATTTTGAAAAACAATAAAAAATATATATAAATTATTCTTCAGTGATGGGAATAATGATGTGTTTTTCCTTGTGTCCACTAATGAGAGTTGTACATCTTTTTCAAGAACCATTTATAACATCATGGTTCTATATCTCTGCTTATTCAAAATTATTTGTTCAAACATAGAACATAACATGATTTCCATCACACCATGTCATGGATTTTATTTCCCTTGAACTTATTAAATAATTTACAACCAATTCCACATCAAAAAATCCTAAAAAATCATGAGAATGTAGAAAATAAATATAAGGTAAGAATATTTTTACCTCTAATGAATCAACTACTCAGATTACTAGGTAATGGTATGCCCTAAAACTGAGAGTTATCTAAATTCTATATTACCATATAGTGTATTTTTTCATTATAATACTATAACATTAAGTTTAAATTGCCTTTTTATATTGCTAATGTCTCAATAAGGGTCAAGAAATTTACCTTTTTTTACACAATTCATTATGGATCTTTAGTTTTTTTCTATATGTTATTTACATTATTTCATGCACTTGGGATTATATCCAATGATATGTGAAAAAATATTTTCATTCCAAATACTATACTCATTTATTTAATATCTAGATTTCCTCAAAAATTATAAATATGATAAATTCCATAATAGATCAAATGTTATATTAAATTTGTTGAACCTATACACAGAAAATAATAATAGTTAATTTAAATAAATTTTATATGAGACGGGTCATTAACAAAGGCTAATTACATTTTGATGAATTTTTACGTAATTTTCATACTCTCTGGTCATGCAATTAGATTATAAATATTAGTTTCATAATTATTTCTTTATTAAAAAAAGTTTTAATATTATCTATATATGACATATATATATGATATATATATATATATGAACTCTTTAAAACACATATTTAAAACATATTTAAATAATAATTTTATTGAAAATATATATGCATAGGCAATATGGGCATATATATTTATAAATATAATGAACATAAAATATTCCTACACCCATACAATTAGCATTATAAATATACATATAAAAGTATATATTTTTATAAAAATATATATCTATGTATGAAAATAAAAATATATATAAACATAGATATTACTACCTGTATATTTATATTTATTATACTTTGTATATATATATATATTATATAAGTAATATGTATTAACTATACATATGTATGTATAAAATGTACAATAATTTTAATATATATATATATATATACAAAAAATATATTTATTATTTACATATAATCATTAAAATAAACTTTTACACAAGAATATTTAATAATATAAATGAATGTGTATATATATATGGTAATCTTATAGTTTCTCAATGAGGTTTTGTAACGTCTCGAACTGGACTCCACTAATTCGATTTTGCAAGTCGGTTCGTTATAAGAACTCATGCACTTTATTACACATCCCAAAGGCTATCGACTAAGAATAAGGGCCTAGGATGTGTTTTTGGAGTGACTATGCCATCGTATTAGAGTAAACAATGTGTAATGAACTAGATAACACCCAAAGTAGTAATAGACATGGTAATGAAGAAATAAATAGACTGATGTATAACATTTTATAGTAGTAAAAGAATATTCTATAAAATCCTATACAACAATTTCATATATAAAACACTAGACACCCCTTAGGTTGACCATAAATAATGGGGTACATAAAAATACTAAAAGCAATGTACAAGGATCCTAAACTAACTCTGAGGCAAACCACATACCCAATCTCTATAAAGTAATAAACATCACCATCCTGGTCATAATAAATGAACATGATCATATCTACTTGATCATGAATCCCTCTGCCTCATACCTATGCACTATAAAATATGTGCTCTACTTGAAAAGAGGACATATGATCTTCCAACACACCAATTTTCATGTAATGTGGATGTAAATAATCTTAGTAGTCTACCATAATATTGAACCTATAAATCTATTGTCATAATTCAAAGATTAGGAAATGTGCTCATCCTCTATGACACACAAATGATAAGATAAATAAAATAAATAAATAATGCCTACAATTCTTCAATTTATCCTCGGATCTATGACCCCGATCGTATGGATGTAGTGTCATAATATTTAATTACATATATGCATGTTCGTAGATATCCACATATATATATATATATATTAATGTCCTCATATACATACATACATAATCAAGTGATAAATAACATAATCCACCTAATCCATATTCAATCCCTAGATAACATATGGTTGTCATGAGCTCATATGACAAGGTATTTGTGTTAGACATCAAAACACACAAGCCATATATAATTCAGTAGATCTCTAGATCTATAATCCTAATTAACATTAACTTCTTTAACCGGTGTCAGTAATTAATCAATGAAATCTACACCACCATAGAGGTATACATGTCCAAACTAATGAAATATACATACTGAACTCTAATAACTATAAATTTAATAACTATCATTAAGAACGATAAATATTGTAGATTTAGTCACTGATATGGACATCATCATAATCATTCCATGAAACTTTAGTCTTATGTATGAGACTATGGTCCTATTCCATAGGCCATTATGACATTTGATCATGGATGAACCCTAAGTTCCTAACACATATTCCAACAATATGGATATCTCATATGTAAGAAATAATACCCACCACTCTCGATCTTTAATTAGGGAGAGAGTAATCCTTTCAATCACTTGAAACTGTGTAATTATCCATGGGTATCCAATTATGTGAAACTTCATATCCAAAACCATAGTTAACTAATCGATCATAGAGAGTGTAATAGACTATACTTTTTAGGAGAGGATAATCATCCATGAGTATAATCATCACAGACTATATGCCGATATTGAGGATAGAATAATCGTCCTCCAAATATTTTAAAATCGGGATTGTAATCATCCTCATCAGTTAAGATAATGTAATCATCAAAGAGTATCATTATTAAGAACATAATTCCCATATATCATAAACATTAATTCGAAAAATAGATTCCTCGAAGAACATCTGGAAGTACTATATTTAAATATAGTAGAAAAACATATATTTTCAAAAGAAAAATATTAGGTAGTACCTCTATATAGTCCAATCCAATTAATAATTACATGGAACAGAAGCCAAGTCTTGAGAAGAAATTATGAGAATCATAATTGTGAATAAATATACATTGTGTCATGGTTATCATCCAAAAACCTGAAATTGCCTCCAGTAATCATCACTTCAATTTTATAAAACATGTGAAATTCTAAAAAAGGGAGTTAATGTGGTTGAATGCCTCAACCCACCAAAATAACCAATGCATCTCTGGATCAGATTTTTGGAATGTGTTTTATGGTGACAGTCTCTAACGCCTATGCCCAAACACACAAAACTAGATGATTGTTGGTAGAACATCAAAGAACCCACTAGGTTGTAGAAGTCATAACACATGAGTGTAATCCTTCTTAGGACCCTCAAGATCTAAACAAAAGTAAAATATTCCTACTTAGTGTCTTCAATAATGGTGGAAAATAGGAGGAATCCTACATTGAATTCCTGAAATTAAGTAAATATACCTATCCAACATGGGATTTACTAAATGATAAAAAGGAATATTTCATCTAATATTGTAATCTCAACACATGTGTAATAAGTAGTGGCATAATATAGGTAATCATCATAAATATTTAACCACACTAAAATTGGTCCCGAAGGGAATATTTCATAAGGGAGACAAAGTCAATGAAAAAGAATATAATAGTTATTTATATTGGATAGATAATTTACCATCTCATATCATAGTAACACACTCTGGAGAAAATGGATTTGAATACCAGAGGAATAATCCTTCTGTTTATGGAAATACCTTAACCTAATATAAGATTACTAAAATAGAATAATGGGATTTACCATCAATATATATGGGGAAATATACTCGAAAAGTAGTAATCATCCGGTTGATTATGACTCTAGGGAATAAATATAAAAAAACACACAAAATTGAATCAATGGGGGCATTACACCACATATATACCCATTATATGTTCTATTATCCAAATTTCTCACCTAGGCATGTACCTCCACCAGAAATGGCATGTAAAATCACATGTACATTGTTTGTATGAAATTTAACTATCATATACACTACATGGGGTACCATCCCATGTACCTTATGAGGACTGACCATGTACATAGCCTAGGTGTGTACCCTTGCATGATATGCCACCCATGAGATATTTGAAAATTTATTTTACCAAACCATGTGTCATTACATTTGTTTTATGTCACTTAATCTACAACAAAATTGAATCTTGGTACATAGAATGTATATCAAATTCATGGTATATAAATATAAAATAGATAATTTCTTAAATACTAATGACACACTATTTGTGTTCGTGAACTACATCTCATGGTATATGGGTTTTCTAATATGAAACTTATCAAGTGATCCAAAATTACAGTTATTCACACAGAGGGTACAAATCAACCCATAACAGGTGTATAGAATTCATAATCATAGTTTAAAAAAATAAATCCTCAAATATACTAGCTTTATTGAAAATATCAAATGTATCCAACCTTTTTTTGAATATCCTGATTCTTTTTCAAGTTCCGTAGTCCTCAGATGTTGTGCGATGATTATTCTCATCCCAAGCTCAATGAAATCACCATCATATTTCTCTCTCTCTATCTCCCACACTTATTTTTTTTTCTCTCAACTGCATGAAGAAGGAATCCCATAGGTAGTGGCATAAAATATAATCAAAAAGAATAATAATGAAAAAAATGTAAACGTAAATGAAGAAAAAAGAAAAGGAAAAGAAATTTGAAACATGCACATCCCAAATGCCTATCCAGATTTTACACCCCACCTTAGAAAAAACTCAGTGTGAGTGGTTCAGCTAAGGAGAAACTATGTAAATATGATTATCTATTCAAAAGATATCAATGAACAAATATGTGCAAATAAATTAAGAGTCAATTAATTTAATATCAAATAGTAATTAGTATTCTAAAATTTAAACATATCTCTACTGTACCAAACCCTTATCATAGGGTAATCACCCATTTCTGGGAAAAATAGAGAAGCCAAGAAAAATTATATGAGTTCATCTATTAGAATAATATAACCATTTTACCCCATTAAAATAATCTAAAAGTGGTATTTGATATTTATACTCAAATTCAATTGACTAGAAAAATAATGGTCCATACAATCTCACCACTATAAATATTCTCAATCCTAAGATGCATTGGTGATAAAAACATGAATTCATGCTATCACACTCAGTATCTAAACCACTATACTATCTTGAACATATAATAACCAATATCTTAGAATCAATAAATATTCTATAATGTTAGACTTTGAATTATAACTGATCTTTCTCTCCCCACTATTGGAATACCCTTATAAACATTTCATAACAAATCTCTGGGAAAAATAGCTCATATAAAATAGAAAAATTCAACTTTAATGGTTTGAAAATTCCCTCGAACAGACAAATTTCCACTAAGAACCATATTTTTTCCTAAAAACTACTCTTTAAGAACAACCTCAATAGGTTCTATCACAAACCAGGAAATACATACAAAAAATAATCTTAAAGAAGAGCTAATTATCCCTCGACATACATGGGATAATTTCATGATTGATCATGATAATATATATCAAGAATCCTGCTAATATCCCTTTGATATATGAAATATCTCTCTTTTTAATTGATCCAAGTTTCCATTACACAATATACACTTAAATTTAACTAACTCCTGACACAAAATCCCTAGATAATGTTTCTCTAGGTGCAGCTATGATTCAACAAACTTCTGACACATTCTTTATTCCCAATGTATCCTCTACCATAGAGGAAAATTATTACGTTAATGAAAAATCTCCAATATCAATTCCCATGGAATTTCTATAAACTATTGATCAAGAGCTCTCATATTACTACTCACTATTGTATGATAAAATAGTATAATGCATAAATAAAATGTACCTTAATCACCCAACTCATAATTCATAGAGTCACCCATTACAATGCTAAGTTGACCATGCTATATGGAATTCTAGTTTTAATAACAAAAAATTTCCCTTTGAAATCCTCTTAAAATATATAACCTAACTTATTAAAATATTTAATCCATAATCATCATCTTCCAATTTCAATCCAGTAACTAGAATCTACTAGTGATCTAACAATTTTTACAATACTATATGAACTGGTTAATATAGATAGGAACATAACCTATCTTTTATACTAAATATATTATAAAAAATCAATATATGAAGGCACATAACCATGAATATTTTTCCAAACTCAATCACTAAACATGCATCATAGATAAATAAGCCTAAAATCTACCTCACATACAAAAAAATAACCCACAAACACATGAAAACCTAACTCACATGTTTTCCTAGATAAAAAAACATTGACCTATGAGGATCAGAGTAAAAACTAAGGTCTTATAGGTCTCACAACTACCCTTATTGATCAACTATGAATAATAGTAATCTGGGTCTAACCAACTAGCCCAATTGTATACCCTCTATAAGGGGGGTGAACATAAAATAGACATATGAGGGTCTAAAAATTCAATAATCATATACATGGACATTGATACACACAGATCCCCCTAATTACGGTATCTTCCTAAAATGAATACTAAACTGACACTCACCTGGAATACATATATGTTAATACTCCCTCAAGGTCATGTTCAAATGAACCACATGCTACCTATCTGTATTGTACTCCTTGATCCAACTATATATCCTAAAATAATGGTAAGTAAAGTATAATTTAATCCCCATCAATGATTGAAAACAATATTAAAATATTTACTGGAACATTATATAATTGAACCTAAGAAGAAAACCCAACAAGGGATATAAAATTTGGGAATAATGTTCCCTAACATTTTATTAGGTTCACTACATCTTATTTGAATGAGAAAACAATCATCCCACTCACCATCAAACGTCTCATCGTCGATCCACATCGATTTCTATCAGAAGGAATTATATATACATGTTGGCCCTATTCAGTAAATTTCAACCAAAAGTGAATACATAAATTAACATTTAGACTCCTTCTACACTTCAAACAATTGGCCTCGATCATTAGTAAAATCACACACTAGTAATCCTGAAAAATATGAATCATACATGAGAAATTTGATGAATGAGACACCTCCTAACTTTGTCTTCCAAGAGTCAAAATCTATATCTAGCCTCTTTCTAGAGTCCAAGATCCCAATATAAAAAATAATTCATAACATCCCCACAACAAGTACATCACTTCTATTAAACAACATATATAACTATTACATCACTGATAAGAAAAGATAAAAATATAATTAGAAACAAATACATATCACTATAATAGGTGTTGTTGACACACCCATCAAATATCCATCGTAGGTTTTGAATAATTTATAATACTCTTATATCCCATAATCCAAATATTAATACAATAGGAAAATAAATTTTTTTGAAACAACATTCTGATTTCCCAACGTAGATTCCTCAAATTTGGTTCTCTATGATGGTTCATTACAATTCTTCATGCGCGCCACCCAATACTCAATATGCATCCAACCCATCTGTGAGGACCTAGGGGTGTCCATGTAGATACTCTTCCCCTGAATCAGAGTGAATATGGTGAAAATAAATAGATACCAATAAAATAATTGAAACATGAGTGATTATATAATAAATAAACTGAAATTGAATATACATTAATGATAAAGTAAATTTTAATAAAAGAATAATTAACCATTTCATGGAAACAACACTAGTAACCCTCTAGGTTGACCATACATGTAATTGAACATAAACGAAAATGAAATAAAATTGAAAAAATCCACAAATAACGTCTATATGGACCAAATAATATGTATCAAGAACCTATAAAACCACACTGGTATAATCAAATGAAATCCACATGAGCGGATCTTCATGATCATGAATCAATGTGCCGCGTCCCTATCCATAATTTAATTTTTGATAATCATAACAGTGATATATATGGTCTACATGCACACTATGTTTCAGATACTGGGGTAAGAAATAATATTAGTGGGCCACCCAAATGACGAAAAAATTAATATTCTATTATAAGTTCCTTCTGATTCAACATTATCAGCCTAGCAGAGACACTACTGAAATGATAAATAAACCAATTAAAAAATGGGCAAGTCCACATCTGATCTATTGGTCTGTGATTCAGATTTTCTGGACACAGTTCCACTGTATATAATTATATCTATTCATATATATATATATCCTCAAATATATATATATGTTCTCATATAAAAACATATAGATAATGGATGAACTTACATTAAGTACTCAACACACAACCAATATATGGATAACCTCTAATCGACTGGACATCCAATAACTACGGATTTGAGAAAGTTGTACTACCTCTAAATACATGTATAATTATTAAAATATTTTTTTCTATAAACCCAATTAATAATACCAATATCAAATACTGTAGGAAATGTTTAAGGGGAAGCGAAAAAAACAATATGTAGATACACATCCTAACACTATGTTCACCCATAATCAACTCCAATCCCTATAAAATAAATAATTACATATAATATCTGAAAAACTATTAGATATGGACACTAATCTAGACATCATACCACACATTATATATTAATCCTATAAAATTTCTTATCCAAAGGTATCAATCCTTTGGCGGTCATGACATCGGAACTCAGATAAACCCTAAGGGTCTGACTATTACGCAAAATATCATGGTATCTCACCGGTTTGATTTCATGACCATCCATAGAGGTCTCTAATCAATGAGATCATAATTATATACATTAAATAGGAGAGTCTAAGAATTAAATATTATCCCAGTATGTGAAATTTCATTTCCAACAGTATAGTCAGTGGTCATTGAGGGAGAACATAATCATCCCTATCACTCAGGAGCGTGAAATCATCCATGGATATATTCACATTGGACTCCATGGAAATGTCCTGGAGATTTCAATGATCCAACTTTAACATCTTAATGAGGAGAACAATCATTATCATAACTTGGGATAGCATAATGATCAATGAGTATCATTATTAGGGACTATAAGACCATATATCTAAAAAAAGGATCAAATTCAAAAAATTTGGAAGCACCGAAGGAAGTCCTAAAAGAAAATATTATTTAATTTCATATCTGATCAATAGTAAAATCTTAGTAATTACCTATGTGTATGCCAATATATTAAATAATAACATGGATCTAAAACTAGGTCATTGGAAGAACATTTCAGAATCCCAAGGATCCTGAAATATGCATTGTCTAAGGCTTATTATCAAGATATTAGGAATCACCTCAGTTGTTAATTTATTTATCAATAGGAAATAAGTGAAAGATTAAATAATAAAGATAGTATAGATGAATACCAAAACCCAACATTACAACCACATGCACTCATGTTCACATGTTTGGTATATCTTCTAAAGTTAAACCCACGAAAATCTCTACCCAAATCTATAATACTATCATATGTCTTCTCAATCGTTGGGGCACCCACACTGTCCCTAAATTCATCACACAATGGATTGATCCTACGTATGATCTTATAGATCTACACATAATTAATAGAATAATACACATTATCCCTAGCAGTGAAGTTAAAATGATATATCCCACATGGGATCATTGGCTATTCATAAATAGTTGAATCTGACTATGGATCCACATAATGTTACATAATGATAATCCATCTAACATGGGACCCTCAATATAAGTGTAATAATTAGATGATTTTTATAAGGGGTCCCTAAAATCAACTAACATCACATCCTCCAATCTAGAATGAAACAACATTCCAGGGATATATCATAAAAGGAATAAAATATAAGAATTTTTCATGGGAGATAAGTCATGTCCCATCTAAAATCAATAATTCACTATAAAGATACAATTGGATTCAAATTCCAAAGGATGAATCGATCTGTTAAAGTAAATTATCCAATGTCACCTAGGATTACTCAAACAACATAATATGTTTTACCATTGTGATTTATGGGGAAACATATTTGAAATCGACTACTAATTGGTCCAATTATTACATCAACGTGTAAATATATGAAATCTACTAAATTAATATTAATCGACCATTACACGATGCATACACCTATTGTACGTTGTGTTCTCTAAATTCCTCTCCTAGGCACGTACTTCAACAAATAATGGAGTGTTAAATCTCTTCTACACGACGTTTAAGAAATTAAGATGACATGTACTCTACACTGGGAACCTGCGTATGTACCTCTCATGGAATATCCATTTACATAGAATATTCATCTACTTCTATACGCCATTAAACCCACAATAGGTTTGGATGTGTACTTTACATGGGAATTTTTTCTCTATACATGTCACCATGTTGGGTACTCAGCAACATGACTATGTTCTAGTACATGGAATGTATACATCATACATGTAGTTTACCAATATGACATCTTATTTCATTAAAAGGATGCTCTCAAAGAGTGTCTTCCTAAACTACACATCGTGTGATTGGGATTTCGGAATGGGAAACACCTCAAATCCCTGTAAACCTTGGGTTTCCCAAAAAAAAGGGGTAACAAGTAGACAAATATGGGTATAAAATATGAAAACTGAAAACCTATATGTTTATATTGAAAAACATAAAAACATCATACCTTTTGGTGGATCAATTGAAGCTACCCGAGTTTCCACTATCAATTGCCACCGCAAGACATTCTAGCTCATCATGTGTTATAATATGACAACACCCTTCTTCCATCTCTCTCTCTCTCTTCCTCTCATAATATTCCTTTTCCATATATATCATTAAAGGAAATCATCTCAAATGTGCATTAATACATGATAATAAAAATGAATTAATAATAAAATAAAAATCGATAATAATATGAAAAAAATGAATAAGTGGTATAAGCCAAGTCCCCACACGAAACCTTATTTTATGCCAAACATGTGAAAATTTCCACATTCCACACTCAATAGAGGAGACATAAGAATAATCTAATGTTCAATTAAAATGGTCATGGTGAACAAAGAGGTGTCTATAAATTATTATTTAATTAAATAAATATTAATTTTAAATATATTTCAAAAAATATAATTTCTCAAAAATTCTAAGAAACCTGTTTTATTGGCTAGACACACTATTATTAGAATAATAGTGTTGTTCGAAAAATTATAAGAGATCATAATCTAGCAAAAAATGACAATTCTACCACATTTAATCATCAGAAAGTGAAAATTTGAATTTATGATGATCATTTCTAGTCTGAAAAAATTACGGTCCACTCAGAATGGTTATTTATATTAGTAGATATTGTAATCCATTTTATTTTTTTATTTTTTATTTTATTAAAATAAATATATATACATTTAATTATTTTTAGTTATATAATAATGATGTAGTCCTATGGAATAGTATATTTATGTTAAAAGGGTAAAATCAATATTTAAACATTATTATAGTGTAAGATTGAGAAATATACTTCGAACATGAGTATACAATGGTCTATTCACATTGAGATGGTATTTAAAAAAATATTTATATTAATATTTTTGAATCTTTATTTTCATTTTAAAATAATTAAAATTAAAAACAACTATTAAAAATATTTTTTTTCTAATGATGGTCAAGATATTAATCATTTAAATGACATATTAGTGGAAATGTGGTTAAATTATTTATTCTCAAGGGTGTTCAAGAATGGAGTGAGTGGATAAATAGAAGAATACATAATCAATGTGATGACATTGTAATGTTTTCCCTAGGTATAGTGGAAGCCACCTTAGAGGGGGGGAGTAGTTCTGGTGGAATTTAATTTTTAAATTATTCTTTCACTAAAACAATTTTCCCATTACATATCCCTTTTAAAATCCAATATCATATTACCTATTAAGTAATAAATAAATACACTAGTAACTCACAAAAAAATTGACACTATAATGCAATGAAAAATTTCATGTGAAGAGTTAAAAATCTGTTTTTACAATGTTGGAACCCAATTATGAAAACTACTCTTTGGTGTATTAGGAAATTATATTAAGCAGAATATTCCCCCAATATATAATGTAGGATGTCACAATTGTGATGGTATTATCATTAAACCATAGTGCATCCTTCACTTATAAATCATCCCACTATGCTTCCCAGTATCTCACTAGATTTATATAATCTTATGTAATACAAAATACCCTTTAAATCAAAGTGAACAACTTATTATTATTGATCCATAATGTGACAACATCAACATTATAAGATATCCTCCCTCAAAAATGTCTCTGATGGACATGAAATCTTATACTAAACAAAAATAAAACTTATCATTATAAATTTCCACTCTTCTTGATGTTTTTATAGAGTCTAGTCATATTATTCTACAGGAATTTGAAAGATCGTTAGAAACTAATAGTTGAATATTAAAATTTTCTTCATGTCATATTTAATCTAAACTTCTTCATATATAATACTTTTTATTGTATTCATATTTTTGAATTATAGGTTTTGTTGGAATGTATCAAAAATCCAATTTCCCATTATTCATCTTTCCTCCAATTACTGAATATGATATATGGTATTTTCTTAGCTTTTTCTATTAATTTTTTTTTGATAATAAAATTTATATTCATTTTGTATATGTAAGTGTAATGTTATTCCCTTGTAAGTGTTACTTTTATCTCTATATTCTTATAATATTTAATAATACGAATCACCAAAATATATATTATATATTAAGAATATATAAAATTTATCAAACAATATTAGTTTCATGATATCATAAATTATTCTTCAACTTCCCCCACATTATTTTGTTCCCATGATCATTGAATATTATCTTATTAATAAGTAGTTCCCCTAAATTATTTTTAATGAATCCAGTTTTTCTTATTTTATCGAATTGAATTAAGATTTCATTTATTTATTCCCATGATTATAATGACTATTCTCATCAAAATAATTCCACAAACATAAAAAAATATTGAATCTTTATAACTATATGAAAAAATATATGAAAAATACAATTCTATGATAATTTTTCATAATAGTGTATTTATGAAACTGAGTTTTCCAAATTAATATTCATCTTGAAATTAATTCTTAGCCTTCATTTATTCATTCTCTTCCACTTAATCTCCATTAAATTCACTACATCATAATAATTCTCAAATTCTAGTTTCATTTTATTTTGTGTTTAATCCACTATATAAAAGTTTCAATGTTATCAAAATTTATATGTATAACATATATTAGTAAATGGGGAGATTATATTCTATGATTTAATTATTCGTCTCTAGTCCCCTACCACTTTTATTAATCTTTCAAATCATATTTAATTACTATGGTTTCATAAGTATCTACATGAGATTATATTCTTATTATTTATAAAATTAACATCTAATTTATTTTTCTACTACATTTTCAAATATTCCTTATAACAAAATATAATGTATGATGTCAATATATATATATATAAATGTAACATTATTTTCTTTTACATATATATAGTTCCTATACAAAATTTATTACACATCCCTCAAAAAACCGTAAGTATCAATAATTAGATTTTATATTCATTTCGTTATAATATTTCAATAATAAACATAGGTAATTTCTCACATATCAACTGATAAGATTAAACATATATAGAAACAATCTTCCCCTTTTGAAATTTTTCAGCCACAATTATCTAAGAGATATCTTATATATACAATATAGATGTAGGACATAGCCAATAAAATCCATTTAAACAATTAAATAATTATTTAATTGAGATGTTATTATATATTGATCAATTCTTGATATTTAAAATTTCATTAGAATTTATTAATATATAACAAATGATGTTGGGAATTTATCATGGGTATCAAAACCACTTCAGTTCAAAATAAAATTTTATTTTTCGTATTAAAACCCTAATTTCTTACCATTCCAATAAATGTGTACTTCCTTCTCAATTTTAGAACCACATTAGCACCCTTCAATCATATATTTAATATTTATTAAGTATTGAACATTGGATCCATCCTGCTTAACAAAACATTATAAGGTTTCTCTATACATCTGAAAATCATTCATTATTTTAATTATAGCTTCAAAATTTGTATATCTGTCAATATTTCAGCCACAATAAGTTATTATAGAAAATTTTCATGTATTTAACATAATGATTAATTTATTTTCTACAAATCACATATAAAATCATAGATTTAGGGGACGAAAATAAAATAGTAGATGTACCTTTCTTTAATGATCAATATATGGGAAATATGTTTGTCTTCTTCATTATGATTTTCTATTTTCATGAAACAGTACATGAAATATATGTTGAAATGATTATTTGAAACAAATACGACCAAGACAACCATATCTCTACTTAAATTTCACACTTGGAATTTTTATCTATACATTAAACATTTTCATATATTTTAGTGTCAATATTTTTTCAATAGTTTATAGAATATCTACCAATTTATTATAAATAAATCTTATTATGATTCTATGGAAGAATGTTCTAATAATCGATTACCTTATATTTTACTGGAAATGATATTATTCCCATTATCATAACCATATATTTATTTTCCACCATTACTTTGAGTTAACCCTTAAGAATAATATAAACTAATGTTTTATAAATTAAAGGGTGTAATCAAAATTCCCCTTGAAATAATTCATCAAAAAAACAACTATAAGTCCACATAAGCAGTTATTAATCATAAAAAAATAGGAGAGACTATTTGGATATATAAAAAATTGTACAAAAACAATGTATAATGTGATCATAACAGATATTCACATAATAATGTAACTTTGAATATATATTTAATTAAATTCATAACATCAACATAAAATTTGAAAGGGATATAAAATGTTAGAAATTAATAAAAAAATACAATATTCTAAATGTGGTAGAAGTTGGATAGCTCCTAATAAAGGTATTATTCCAATAAATATATTAATTCAATTATTTCATTTATGATGACAAATAATAATATCTTAATCAAAATATTACCTAATAATGATTGATATGTTTTAATTGATGTGTTTCAAGGATTGAAAAATAAAAATTCACCATAATTGATGAAACTTTATTTCAAAATATATCACAACATTCAATCTAATATAATTCTAATTTATCAAAATCATTTCCATGTTCCAGAAGTATAAATAAAATGATAATTCAGTAAAGTTTCGTTCCATAAATGCATGAATTAGGGAAATATGTATGTTAGTTGGAACTTCTGTTCGATACACTTATCTTCACTTTTATAAAATGGTGATAATGGATGATGATTGTTTCACACATTAATTTAGAGGATTTAAAATATATATGCTACATTGAATTCCAATTTCCAGTATTCCACTTAGCATGAAGAATCATTTTTATACATTATTTGAAAGTGAACATTATTTCTTTTATTATATATCTATTTAATTATTCATCGACAACATGGATGGTCGTATTGTGATACAATTTTTAGATAAATTATTACGCTGATCAATTTTAAAATCCTTTTCTTTCAGTAGTGTTATTTATTTTTAGATTCAATGGTGTTCATTCAATTTTTTCAATAAAACATCCTATCCAAGAATCTATTCCATAAAATGATTCATGATGCTGATGTTTCTAATATACTAAATAAATTCCATGTTTAGTGGAATGACAGAATAATTTGAATTATTCATGGATGTAATATGAAAAAAATTCATATTTGGTTTATTCAACAATTATATAATTTGTAGTTTTAAAATTTTCTTCTAAATATATTATACTATTCGTATTTTCACATATATATAAGATAATTGATGTGTACACTTTTACAAAGGCTATCCATCGCTGTGTCCAACTTTATTATAGGTCTCAAAAAGTATGAGAAAAATTATATTGATTATTTTATAATGATTTATGATTCTTCTAGGAAATATTATTCTCAAATGTAGATAATCACTAAAATTTAGTTTTTCTCACATTTAAATAATTTATTTCCTATTTTCCATATATTAACATACTTTAAAAATACTTTTTTTTTATTTTTTTCTCAGAAGGTTGGTTCTAATAGTACTAGAAGACATTGATGGGTAATATAAACATAGAATTTTATCAAGATCTATGATTTATAAAATAATTACATGATGATAAACACTAAAATCAACCAAAATGCATCAAATATGATATATAGTAAATAATATACTAACCCATGATTTTATAGAACGGAATTTCATTTTTTTGAAAAATATTTAATTCATTAAACAACGTACACTAATGACCATAATAATTTAATATTTTTTTGTGACTAGGTACTTAATATTATACTCTAGTGAAAGATCATAAATATCTATCTATTTTGTATTCATCACAAAAATACCCAACAAAAACATTTCTGCATAAGCTGGGAAAAGGATACATAATAAAGGATGACCACATATTCTTAGTAATGGAAAAAGGGAAATAGTTATACATATCCTGAAAATAAACATATGATAACATGATCGTGACATTGAAAAACCATACCCTACATATTAAACACCACAGTCTTGATTCATTGAATAAATATTGGTAGTTCATTAGACATGAATCATAACCAAATAAAATATCATGTTCTATGAGAGAAAAACATTATATGAGACATTAATTTTTATAGTTTGCATAAGATTATAATATATTATTTCCAGGATACCCACCAAGACATTCCTGACATTTCATACATGGGTTAATCACACATATTCCTACAAAATTAATGGAATGACCAAATGTATACCCTCATTGGAGAATGAGATAACCTCTAATGTTACCATTGTTCTCATACAATATTTAACAAAATCATGTTCATTGCAGAGATATATAATTCACACTCATCAGATAGTCCATATGTTTATTTTCTATAAGATTATAAAACATTAAACATTCCAGAACCCATGAAATGAAAAGGGTTTCATAGAAATGTCATCATATCATAGTATTTGAAAACAATAATGTTATCATATTCAATTCAGAAACTCATAAAAGCATAACCTGGTAAAATTGAAATGGGTTTATAACCATTTTATCTTGGTATAACTGATGGAATAGAGATTTATTATGTAAACATCATTTCATCATAAACCATTTAAATAATTAATAATAATGGTATTCGTCATTAATATCCTCAGTAACAAATTAGTTACATCTAACGATTTATTTTAGATAAGAAATGATTTTTTAAAATTAATACCTTGGAGAATTTCACTAAGAAGATAAATTTTCATTGAAAATATCATTTCAAAATATAAAACATTTTGTAAATATTTTACATTTAAAATTGACCGTAAAACATATAAAGGACGCCTGGAAAATAAATTAATAGTTTTATCGAGGAAATTACTTTTAAAATTTTTAAGATAGCGTTTAAAAAATTAATTTTTTTTAGATTAATTTCTTTTTAATATAACCATGAAAAAATATAAATTAAGCTTCAATGAATATAATGGTCCTGGTGGTGGGAGATTCCATTCATGTCATACATAAATTTTTATTTAAAATTTTTAGTAAAATCCAAATGTGAGTTTTTTTTAAAATGATATAAAAATTCCTTTTTATAAAAATTAAAACTATCACATGGTTGATCTTAAACATACTATATAAATTTTAAAGAAATTTATTTTTTTTATGAAAATAGGTTTTTGATTAAAAATGGTCTCTAACTAAAAGGATGCTTATTTTAAAAACACACGTTTTCCGATATTTAGTATATATGTAGTGGAAAATATAGGGATGCAATTTTCTATAATTAAATATTAATAGGATAATAAATTCCAACATTTTATTTAGATATCGATTATATTATTATATCATTCGAAATATAGTAATATATAATCCTGATAAATGATGGGGTTATAACTAAAACAGTTTACCAATTTTATCTCTTTGAAATGTTAAATCCATAAGATGATATCATTAAATATATCATAAAAAATAAGAACGAAAAATAAATTCATTATAGTACTTTTCAAATGTGATTTATATACACCAAGTCAACGAATATAGGTTTATAATAATGTTATATGTTTCAAATAAGGTAATCTGAAACAAAAATCCCTAACCTATTTGGTAACTTCTAATCATAAACTGCGTGAAATATATATATATATATATATCCAAAAATAGATATATAAATAAAACTAAATTTATTTAGTATCATAAAAAAATATATTAATGTTAATTATGTAGACTATATAAGGAAAACATGTGGTGAATATAAAAAGTGTCATAAAAAACATAATTTTCATATAAAAATCCCCAACGAATTTAGTAATCATTTAAATCATAATCCCTAATAAATAATAACATCATACAGAGCATTAAGTATAAATATCCAAATTTTAATAATTATATAAAATTTTTAATGGTCAGTATAAATTCTATAAAAACTAAATCAATGGTCAATTTTCATATGTCTCCTATAAGTAAATGAGAGACTAGAAATTTCTTACAATAGATTTTGAATTCCTTCATACTCGAAAAAACCCCGTATATAATAATGATTTGTTTATTAAAATTATATTTAAAAATAATATTTGATATATCATTCCATATATTTTTTTCATATGTCCCTATATTACACATTTATTAACGATTCCTTGTTAAATTAATGTTTTTCATAATAGCAACTTTTTTTTTCATATATGTTAGGATTTTTTATATTTTAAAATGATAATGGTTCCATAATATCAATAATAATATACCTGAAAAAAATGAAATACTTCTCAATAATTTATACTTTTAATACCAATCTTCAATGGTAGTTTTGAGAAATTAAGTTTGTTATAATCATGGAGATGGTAGGTCACATGCACATATTTTTAAAATTTCGATTTTCCAATGATCATTATTGAAATGTGGTAAGTAATATATTACCTTTATATTATAATACAAATATATTAAATAAAATATTATTTTTTTAAATATACTTATACATACCATTTCTATAGTGTGGTGATGAAATGATTGTTGCATCGCTTCTTAAATGCGGTAGTCCACATGTACATGAACAATGTTACCATCATTTAGTGAGTGAAATGTTATGAAAGAAAATAATATATTTACTTTTAATAATGAAAGAGATTTCATTTATATAAATTTTTTTATTTATATAATAAGTATTCCTTATGTATATTCTTATTGTCATTAATATAAAGTAATAGTGAAAATGAATCGCTTCACATTGTGGGGAGGTAGTTCATTATAAACATGAGAAATGTTATTCCATCATCTATAGAATGGAATGTAAAGAAGGTATATTTGATGTAATAACACTATAGGGATAAATATATTTAAAAATAATATAAATTTTTTTTTAGATAATTGTACAGAGCCTTGAGAAGAAGTAATAAAAAATTGATTGACATCAGTTCGTGGGGTGGTAGTCCTCCTTACACACAAATGATGAATTTGTAATCCATTTGATAGAATTGGAGATCGTTGTAAATAATGAAATTCAGTTAAAAATCAATATATGTGTAAAATACTTTTTTTATTAGATAAAACAATTTTTGTACATATAAGAAGAAATATAATAAAAATTCTTGTTGATGAATGTGTCCTCTTCTTTGGGTAAACTCCTTACGTTTTCACCAAAAGCCTTAGTATATTGGATTTATTCTATAAATAACACATATAGAATATTATGATTATATTTTTGAAGTTATTTCTTTGTTTATAATTGAAAAAATGGTTTGATGGTGTGTATAAGAGATGGGAGGTGGTGGCCTTTGATAGGTGAGGTGTGGGAAACAATTGAAATTTTTTAAAGGAAAAAATTGTACCCATGTTCTTTACATTGATCAATGTTATAAAATGTATTATTTTCAGTACATATAAATTATATTATAAAAATAGTGATGTACATTATATTATAGAAATGTTTTTAGGTAATTTTAACCCATATATATTTTCTTTAGACCCCTGATAAACCCATTTATAACTTAAATGCAGTAAAGAATTTTCACTATCATTACAAATCATTACAATGATTCATTAATTTAATTTTTTTTTTAAAAATAAACATTTATAATTCTAAATATATAATAAATATTTCCCAATTCCATTCATAGATTTGGATATTTTAATTTATAATTAATTCTGGAGATGTGGTGCGAAAATAGTTTCTCAAGTATAAAATGTGTAAAGTTTTACCATGTTCTTATATCAATGCACAATATTAAAATGTTTCCAATGAAATAAATTTAATTAATAGATATATAATTAAATAAATAATTTAAAACAAATTTTAAATATAATTTATCTTTATAAATAATATAAATGAAATTTCAGTTTTCAATTAAAATCCAATATTATCACTATTCATCAAAAAATAAATATTTTTAAAAAATTCTAAAAACTAACCCTAAAATATAAATGAAAATATTTTTAAAAAATGATGTTTAGTTTTTCAATTATAAATTAATAATTTTACAATCATTAATCTAAAAAAAGAGTAAAATAGAAGAAAATGTATCACTTTTCTAAAAAACACATAAGATAAATTCTAATGACTTTATTAGATATATATTATAAAATATTCATTATAATAATTCACTAATTGTTTTGTTTATATATTGGATGTAAAGTGTGTTTCTCATAAAATTATTCCATTTATGAAAAGCTTGGTTTTTTAGTTCATATAGAAATGTCCCTGAATAGAGAAAAAATGGGAAATCCTGGTGATACGGTCCAAAATAACTCATATATCATTGTCTCTATTTATATTTTTGGGTGACTAGTGGAAAACAACATAGTGATAGTTTCCTACTTCTATTCTGTAATGGTTACTAGTTGTAATACCCCTTTAGGAATTTTTTTTCATTCATTCACTTGTTAAAAAACAATGCACTTTATAGTGTAGTATACAATCCCCCTTTTCATGTTATCACACCAATAGTGATTTTAAAAGTCCCTAGACATTTTCATTAATCATGGATTTATTGAAAATTTATATATAAGGGATTCATCTATAGGTTCATTTGTTATTTTTATAATTTATTGAACATGTAGACTTGCATGAAATTTCATTACACCTTCTTGATCAATATTAATTTATAGAAACATTCCTACATTCACATCATCTATCTTATTTTTCGACAAAGGATTATTGTTTTAAGATTTAATGATATTTTATATTAATGATCTTTTATAATTTATTTGCTATAGGTTTGATGATGAATCTTCTTGTACAATTACCATTTCAAATTTAACTATTCATTTGATAAAAGGATCACTATGAATCTCATTATTTCCATAACAAATGTGTCATTTCTTCATAATTCATTAGCAAATTCATTTAATCTCTTGTGAGGATAATAAATTAAAATGGGTTAGATTTAATAAGTTACAACAATCTATTTTGTCTTGTGATCAATTGTTTTTTTCATGAAAATATAATGGTCTCTATATACATATATCACATTTCTCCCAATAAGAATTCTTCCACCTTAACAATAGGGAAAAAACAATGGATGCCAGGTTCATGTCATGTGTATGATAATTCTACCCATGAGGCTTTAACTTTTGGGATATACAATAAATCAACTTTTCATCTTGAATTAGAACTCACCCAATCTCTTTTAGAGATTCCTTACTGAATCAAAAAAGCCTCCCCTTATATAGGTATGAATTAACATGGGTGTAGTAACCAGTCTCTTCTTTCGCTCGTGGGAAATATCTTCACCCTCCAAAGTCCTGATGAACTAAGTCATTTTTCAAGTTAATTTGGTTAGTTAATTATAAATTCATGAAGATATTCCAACAAATCCCCTATAATATTCTGTTAATCAAAATAATCTATTAATATTAGTTACAATTATTGGATGAGAGCACTCCTCCCCTACCTATGACCTGATATTAAAAACTAAGAGTCCTTACTTGTTCATAATTATCTCCAAGAGTATAACATATTATTAAAACAATTCAAATTTTCTAAACATTCCAAATATCCACTCATTCATTATATTTTTTATTATAAGACAAACAAGATACTCATACCCCTCAAAAAAATTTGGAATATATTATAATTTCATCATGGATACCTACCACAATGTTATCAAGTCTTTCCTTAATTAATTTATTCAACATATAAATAAAAATGTCATAATAATTAGTTATGTAGAAGGGAATAACAACAAACTCTAAATTCCATTATCTTGATCAGAAGGTGATCATTTCAAAATATTTTTCCTCCACTCTCAATTGATGACAATAATATGAAATATCAATCATTGAGAAAAATTGATCCCCAATAACTTTGTCCTAAAAATTCATCAATTCTTGTAAAATGATACATGTACTTTATTTTGATTCCATTATGTTCTCTATAATCATTTTATAACAATATTGTTCAATCCATCATCATTGAAAAGGGAACATGTGATACCCAAGTAGACATACTTGACCAGATAAACCCCTTATCCAAAAGAACAGGGTGTTGTTTATTAAGATCCTCCATCTCTATATTTTCCATTCTATATGGGGTCATTGATGTCCACATGGATCTAGGAAAGAGTTCAATGGATATATGTACCACTCTTTATAGTGTATTTCTAGAAAATATTCATGAAATAAGTCAATATATTCTAGAATAATGGGGATTTTCAATATTCATATACTGTTATTTCCTTTTACATCATCATTGATCGTCTCAAGAAATAAGAATATGGGTATTAAAACTAGAAAAATATCTAGTGTTAATATCCATCCTTTGAAAAACACTATAGTTTTTCCATTCAAGACTGCTTAAATTTCCTTGCTTTTAAAGTTGATCTTAGTATTATACATTGATAGCCATTCTATCCCAAGTAAATTGTCAAATTCTAATATGGGAATGACTACTAGAGTAGCGATGTGTTTTTTCTCACCAATGTGAATACTAAAAATTCTATACACTATTTATTATTTGATAATAGCTCTATAAATCCTGAATGATAACTCTACTTCTAGAAGATAAGTTATTGAATCTATATTATTTGAAAACATGGAGGAAATAATGGAATGCGTAGAACCAGAATCAAAAAATTTACTTTCTAAATTTTAGAGAACTATGACAGTACCATCCACCAAATCAATTGGAGTTTCAACATCCTCTATCCTGATATAAAAAGAATGAACTTTATACCTTGTTCTATTCTAATGTTGATGGTGATTCTACTCCATTTTCTTTGGATTTAGATAGTGATTGGAAATGTGTTTAAGTTGTCCAAACATGAAGCATGGAAATTCTTGTAGGGCGTGCACCATCTATTCTTTTTTGATAGTGTTGATAAGTTGAGGATTCTCTTTAATATTCCGGTATCAAGAAAAATGGAAATGTCTTCTATAATTATTAGATTTCCCACTCTTGAAGAATGTAGTTTCATAAATGCTTCTTCTAAAAAATTATACATGTGGTAGTTGAACATGATTTCTACATATTCTGTGATCAAAGATCATACCATATTTTACTCCAAATTTCTCTTATTTTTATTTGATCTATCATAATATTTCACCTCTCAGAAATCTAAATCAACCTTCAAATCACTCCTCAATATCTCCTCATAGTTCTCATAGTTTCTAATGGATTGATTCTTCCCCAAATGGGTTCTTAGTCCACTATATAATTGTTTTATTTTCCATTAGGATTCATGAGGAAGCTTGAGGGGTTACATGAAATTCATGTGAAGTACATCTCATTGTTCCCAAAAAATTCATTTTCCTTAAACTTGAGCTCTAAAAATTTATTCTACATTTTATTTCACATTGAATGTAAGATATGTTTTTTGAAAATGGTTCTTCAAAACACATCTCATGCCATTGATTCAATATCTTATATTGGATTCGTTTTTTAACCAGTGTCCACCATTTATCAGATTCCCCCTCAATGTGGTACACCACAAGGGTGAATTTCTCTTATTCCAAACAAATGAGTATAGAAAATGTATTTTCTATATAGATAATGAATTATTCAGCAATTAGTGGGTTAATATATCCCCTAAATAAAGGTGGTCATTGATGTATAAAGGGCTCAATGAAATGTTGGTCCCTTCAAGGTGAATCTAGTTTCTCATTATTATTCATGTTATTTAATATAACACAAGTTAGATTATTCATCATTATCATGATGTTTTCCATTCCAGTTTCCATGGAAATGATTCCAGTGCCTAGTCCATCATACTAACAATTTATGTAGTTTCTACTAATTCCCAATACATTCTAATAGAACTAAAATCCATAGTGAGAAACAAAATTCATTTATAAGTCTTATAATTCTATGAAATATTTCGTAGAAACATCATGCTTAACGATTTAATTATTTTACAATTAAAATGTAGATAAGTAATTTATAATTGTTAATAAAAAACATGTGATTAACCAAATATATCTCCCAAGAGTGTCAGACTAGGAGTGAACTAAAGAACATTGTCATATACCAGGTAATGCTAAGTAAAGCTCGAGTCACCTTGCGGGAGTTATTACCCCTAGGTACATCTGTACTAGATCCACGACTACTTGTTTATATAGAGACATTTATTTTATTTCTCAAAAACCACTTACATAATATTTAACTGTGATATATGGATGATTTCCAATATTTAACCATTTTATTGGGGTTATTCCTAATGTTTTCAAACCCTAATTTTAATAAATATATAAATTATCTTTTCGTATAAACTATTGAATCCCACATTTTTAATACATAAAAATTCATTTACATTTTACAATATAGATGATGTTCTAAAGATATAATTTCAGAGAAGAATGCCACGTAATTCTAGAAAAAATTAAAAAAATATTATATTCCACATAAAATAAATCATAAAATGTTCATATGAAGTAAAATTAATTCCTCTCAAAACATAGGGCCATAGATTAAATTAATGGTTGATCATAAGGTCATGTATGTGGGAAATATTTAAATAGTATACATGTGATCTTGAGGAAATTAAATAAGAATATGATGAATAACATTAGGAAATAAAAAACAGAACATGTGGAACATCATAAATAAGGTAACATTAATCGTACCATGTACATTTTGATACATCATATATTTTATACATTCATACAAATATCACCATATTTTTTCGTGGATGTGTCACAAAAATTACCATGGTTATTCACCAAGGCATCATAAGACATGTCATCACTGCACATTAAAATCATTTTTAATAAATTGAAGCACTATTAGGGAAAACCCTTAATATGATTTTATTTACATTTCATAAAAATATATCATAATAAAAATCTCATAAAAACATATGGTTTAGTAAATAAATGGGTTTCATAATGAAATTGTGGCATTTTAAAAAGTGTTTAAAACCTGATCATTATTTCATTAATAACTCATGTAAAGTGAAAGAAGGTTTTATATATGAAAAATATAGAATAAAATAAATAATATTTATATCTTCTTAAATAACCCTAAAAAATAAATAATATTTGTTATTCACATAATTAAAATAAAATAATCTCTTGGGAAAAAAGGGTGAAATTTTTAGAATAAAATTCTTCAGCAGAACATGTACGAAACATGGCTGAGAAATACATAAAAAAGAGAGGGTAAAAGGTTATCCCATTCATATAATATTATTAATAATTTAAATATATTTAATAAAATTTACATAAGGATATAATATGAAAATTTTAAAAACATACCACATAAAAAAAGGAACATGAACGAAAAAGAGAAGTTTGGATTTCCCATACCTTGAAGAGTAACTCCAAAAGACTGATGATTGGGACCATAGGGGCTTGAAAAAATTTATAGGACTCCTTGGGAGGTAAAAATACAAAATTTGAGTGAGTATCAATTGGGAATTAAGTATAATTATTAAAGGAGTTGTTATTTATAGAAAGAAGGCAATATTTTTTTATTAATTTTTTTGGACACCTAGGTAGTGGGAAATTCAAAATCATGGGAAAATACATAGTGTTTTCCCATGTTATTGGATAATTGGGACAATTTTTTTTATTATAATAAAAAAGTGTCTATAATAAGTTTATATAACATATTACATAATTATTATATCATTAAACATAATGAAAATCTCAATTTATATTTATAATATTCACGAACAAGAAAAATATTTTAGAAAATTATCATAAATTTACCTTAACCTAATTTAAATGATTTTTTTGGGAATGGAGTTTATTTTATCATATTAATTATATAAGTATGGGAAATTTATATTAATAAATATAAAAATATTTATTTACTAAAAATATATCAAATAATAAATGAATAGAAAAATATCTGACAATTGTGAAAAAAATTTATCTTTTAAATTTAAACTACTGAGTTTTAACCTTCCAATTTGATTAAAATAATTATAATTCATAATATAATTGTTTAATATAAATATTTTTATTTTCTATGAATCTCAAAATTTGTATCCAAAAATTTAATTTATCATGTTTTTTGTGTTTTTAGGAAAAACTATTCTCCAAACGGTATTGATGGTATAAAAATTTTATTCATACAGAGGTATTACATATTTAGTAACTGAGTCCTTCACACATAAGTCATTTTAAGACTATCATAATATTTATGTATGAGAGGTTTGATGATGATAGGTTCTGGTGGATGCTTGGATAACATCTCTCGATTAGTAATTTACATTAACCTCAACATATCTCGAAGGTGATTTCATTAAAGATTCAAATGTTGAATCTCAACTTCGGCATGGTTAATAGACATACCTAGTGACACTTTTAACATCCCAGATTCTGAAAAATGGGTTTATTAGGGTTTGACTCTATTGGATGAGGTTGTCAATTTTTCATTCTATATTAATTTTCCACTATAATTGCATCTTATAGACAATAATTATAACATTAAAATCATTATTATGTGTATAGTATGCATCAATAATATTGAGGAATGGACATATATTAACAGAAAACTGATGGTTATATTTCAATATACACTCAAATAATTATTTAATATACATATAATTTTTTTGTACAAAATTATATAACACACATTTTCATGAAATATATATTACTTAAAAAGATTCGGTTGTTACACCATTCAACCTAATAAACAATATATATAATGATTTTCAGATGATATAGTGGTATTGTTGTAGAATAAAACTAATAAAAAACAATGTATAACCTCAACAATGTCATTTGATGTTGGTGTGTTATATGATCAACCCCATTGAATACCTGCGCGCCTCATTAGAAATCCATGTGAGCGACACTAAAACTATCGCCACTAGGTCAAGGGATAGGGACAAAGACAAATAATACATATCACACATATTAGACACCATAACCACAAAAATATTCACACATCCATGTGTCTTATAACTAATATATAATATAAAATAGTAGTCTTACAATGAACATTAATTTAACATACATGTGATATAAATTAAATACTCAAATAGTGAAATAATTATAACACAATCCAATAACGGGAAAATACTAGGTCCAACACCCTATAAAAATTTAAAAACATGAATAAAGTGGAGATTATAATCCATGTAATTGAAACTATAATACAATCAAAATTTAAAATAGTCACCTTCAATTTCCAATATGCTTCAGCTCCATCAATTCCATGAGCATTTAATTCACCATTGAGTGGTAGATCATTTTTATAAAAAAAATTAATAATTTTACAAGAGTCCCATGTATGAATAAGTAAAACATTTTAAATAATACCCCATGAAGAAAAAAATGAGGTGTAAACCTACATCCCAAATCAATAGAGGATAAATATAGATATCATTTAGATGTAAAGACAACCAAAGGTAGGGTGATACTTAATAATTCCAAAACATTTATATATAGATCCTACATTTAATAGAACTGAGAATACTAAGAATGTTTTCAGTCCTACAGAACATGAACTTCCCATCCTTTATCACTTCATAAATATCCCTTTATATTAGAAATTGTTTATCTTCACCTCACTAAATTGTACATGGAATCTATGTGGTTATTTATCCCTATCAAAGATCCATACCCCAATATAAAAGATATGATTTGGTGTAGGGTAACATACTTCCTATTAGAGGATTTTTAACCTATAATAAATTGGGGTTAATAACTCAATAATGTGTGTAGTGGAGAAACTCATTGATATCCTTAATTATCAGGTAGTTACTAATCATAACACCATGATAACAATCTTTTGCATGCTTTGAAATAATATTTATTAAACTATGTAACCCAATACACTCTATTCACATTATAAAATATCCTAGAATCGAAAATAGATTCACATAATTACATTTTTTGTGAAAATCACTCCAAAAGGTATATTTGTGTCTCTAATTTGGACCACTAATATCTAAAATATTAAAAATAATAATGATGACTTAGTGCATGATATATAATTCCCTACAAATTTATTGTGTCCCTTGAGTAGTAGATGAATGTATACTCACATAATCTATCCATGTTTACATGATGTGTATAGTAGGGTATATGAACAATGGGACCCATGAGAAACTAGGGATAATTTTGAAAGAGGCACCAATGTAGTATCTGTAAATCATGGTTTGTTTAATAAAATGTACAGCATGTGGGACTATGGAATTATATAAGCATGTACTATCTTATACATCTTGGAATTAGATATTATATGACATGTTAATTGATAGTTAACCACAAATATTTGGTCATTTTGTTCAATGCATAAAAAATTATCATCTTAATAGGAAAACATAATATGATCTATGTCCAATAGAATATAGGTTATATATTTGGGTAGAAATTATATTCATTCTTCTCACTGATTTTGTTGACCCAACTATTATTTTCATGAATTAACTACTTCTGACAGTTCTCACACCACAAATATTACCATTAACTAGGACTAATTCCACCAGATTCACCATCATACATAATTATATCATTCTTCTAATAAATTAGTTATATCTTTATCCATGGGTTGAACATATATTATTTTTATATATTCTTAATCAATTCTATTCACCAAAATCAATTCCATAAACCGATTTTTGTTCTTCTTCATTCAAAACAACTTTATAATATAACCTTGTGACCACTAAGATTCATTTCCCAATATTTTTTTACATATGTTTGAGATGATTTCATCCTCATCATTTATTAACAAATATGTTTCCTCAGTCATCCATGATAAACAATCATCAAATTTGAATGATGGTGGTTAACATACATTCGAAGAAGAGAAAACATTATATGAATAAATGGTAAAAATTAAAATGGTTTATTATCATCCATTATACATCATTCATATCTCATTGAGTTAAATAATCCTAATTTAGAGACTAATATAATAATATTTCAAGAAATATCAAAATTAAATACGAATAATCAATCAATGGTTTTTCATTATAAATATTCTATGAAAAATTCAAAAATTAAATTCAATTACTCCATTACAATATATTAGCTTATATTTTGACAAAAATTAAATAAATATTAAGAACGAGCCCTTGTAATCCACGAAGTAAAATAACAATAAAAACATTATCATAATTGTAAATATAATATTTCAATGTGATGATGAATGAATTAATCATAAGGATTATTGATTCTTGCACACATATAATGAGACTACAATATCATAAAGGGATTCCTTACTTCATAGAAACATTCATTGATTCTTCATGAATTATTCTCAAATATGAACTAAGATTTCAGTAATGAATCCTTCTCCTTTGTGAATAATTCTCAAAAAAACCATCTATAGTGTTCTTCAATGACAATATTGTCCAATTCCCCATTATATAATTTAAAATTACATATTTACAAGGTGTAACAATGTTTCAACTACTAAAACGTATGTAATCAAATTAAAACACAATAAATCATTGATGAAAACATGAAGAAAAGACATAAAAATAATACTTATCTCGAGAAAAACCTATCTTTTTTAACACAACCTGTGTAATCGAAATTTTATATAGCGACACGTTTATGAGATATTAATTATCATTATATTAATAAAAAATATAATATATATAATATATTATATTTTTGGAGAGACCTTAGTGGCTTTTAAAACTAACTATCATGGTTAATACCACAATTGATATTATAAAAAATATTTACATTGAAGAAATTAAAATTAATGCTTGATATATCCTCCCCACATTTAAAACCCTTAACCCTTTCAAATGTTGCTCACTCTTTAAATGTAGTTTTTGACCTCACAACTAGATTCTTCAATCTAAAAATCTCTCATGAAGGATCTCATGTCACAAAAATATGCACAATAAAAAAATAACTATCTAATAAACAATAATATCATGTTTTACATTAATAACTATTTCATATTAAATAATGGCTATAATATATTCCATTCCCAAATGACCCCACATACAAATACATGGTAGATTGTGAACATGGTGCATTATTTTTGAATTCTACCTGATGTTATATACATCATCCAAGTGTGAGGGAAACTATAAAAAATGAGAAACATTTTCTACCTTTATCATAACATAAAATAGCAAAATATAACATTTAGATGTATTGTTTCCCTAACCAAACCACCTCATGTCACATCATTGTCAATGTTTTAAGAAAATATGATCCTAAAACCCTGTAGGTTTTATCTTATATCATATATAATACTTTTTCATGACTCAAAAATATCATCATATTTTCTTGGATCAATAAAATACATAAATTCATTAGTGACACATACTTTTCATTTAAGATTATAGACTCAGATATCTCTATAGAAAATTGGAGTCCCGAATTCTGTCACATAAAATACCATAAAATATGTCGTATTGATAAAGGACTAATTAATTTTTTAGTAAAAATACAATAATTTTAGGTGGATATACAAATTCCAATCTAAATAAATCATTTAATCCCATTTCATATTCTATAGAATAAAAATGGTTTTACCAATATGATAGAATGTCAACGGTTTGAATTCCATTCTCGCACAGAGTGGGTTCTTAAATTCCTTCACTAACATCCTCTACTGTTGAGATATATAATAACTTCAAAATTATATATAATAATATAGGATAATCCATAGAATACTATTATATCATTGATATATAGAAATCCAAACTACAAAACCAACTTTTAATACTGAATATAAATAGAGTGAACCGACTTGGTTTATCATTCAAGGATCGCCTAAATAGTATCATTTTCCATCACTGTACATGGAGGGCTACACCCAAATAAATTTATATACTATCTAACAGTAACTATATATCCATGTGGGGTTGGTTTAAAACAATGCGAACTTAGAACTTAACATTCTTCCACCACCATGTGAGGAGACGTGATATGAACATGTATGTATTCAACGTCATTCCAATTATTTGGTCTAACACATAAAATTACGATACATATTAATAAATCATAAAGGAAGAGACAATGGGTCATTGTGAAACCCCCTTAGTACTTCTTCACGCAACACTATTGAAAGCATTGTCAACCCCTAGAATATGATGACATTATCTATATTTTCAATGAATATTATAGGTGAGTCACCATAGCATATATATCTAAATTAAATATAATAATTAATGTATTTAAATTGGTCTTCCCTTACACAGAGAATATGTTAGGGTCTTCTAAAATAAAATAAAAAAAGTAATCACCCCATTCTTCTACCAGAAATTTATTTGAATAAAAAATTTATTTTTTAAAAATTATATTATCATCAAAGCATAGGACGTCCTATAAAAGAAAACATCCAAATAAATATAATTAATTAGTGTAGATATTATCTAGAAACCATGGAATTATACGAACTCCATCAATTACATCTACCTTTGATTGAGATATTTCTATGTGAATACAAACTTGAGAAAAATAAAACTTTTAAAGTCCAAATACAACACTTTAACAAGATATAATCTCTAAAAATTCATGTAAATACCCATCATTACATATCTATTCCATGGGTAAAATAAATTAATTAAATAATATATATAATCTACATCTATAAAATAATAAATTAGTATTTCATCAATTAAAACTAATATAAATTTACTAAAAAATTATTATGTGATATTTGTGACAAAAGTACCTCATATGATTCCAAAGTTGTTACTCCACATGGCCCCATATACAATTTCCCACCACCATAATATATAATATAACATTGAGGTTTTAGAAAACATTGATTGGAGGTTACTTTTACCCCAGTTAAATTATATAAAGTATATAAGAAGATAGTTATAATTTAAATTCAATAAATTCCATATATTTGAAGAAAACATCCCATGAAGGATAGAAAAAATTGTTTTCATTCACACATTAAAAATTTTCAAACGTAGCCTCTTGTATTGAACATAAACCATGAGTTTAAATCCACATGTACTAAAAAAATTATGTTTAATAAGTAATAACAATGATGTTATTTAATATTACTTACAAGTTCTTTCCAAATAGACCATAATGTTTCTTATCCCATGGAGTGCACATATAGTCTCCGAGAATCAGAAACATAGTAGGAAAAGACCATGATCAAATCATAAATAAAAAACCATTAGTTTTTTTATTAAAATCAATCCACATAAAAACCTAAATATAATGACCAAAATTAAATAAAAATAATAAATATTAGCATGGATACTCCAAATCAGTAAAATAATAAATAAAATTGTATAAGAAAATAAATCTCCACATTATGAGGATATATAACTAAAATACTAACATCAAGGATGGTTCCAAAAATCTATCACATACTATTTTGGACAACCATGATTCTTTTCGTATTAATAAGAACTCTTATAACACACATTTACACATATGAACACACACATATGAGTAAATGTGTGTAAAATAATTCGAGTGTAACACATATCCCAATGGGGAAAGGGAATTTGAGATTGAGTTATGAAATCCTGGTTTCCCATTGAAAGAATTATTTTGGTATTCATCACCTATCAAATTTAATTAATCAGTGAGAACATATATATGTGGATTTATGACACTTAAACACCGTTAAACTATTTTATTTAAATGATCTAGGCACATGTGGGTACTAATTTATGATCCTTTATATATCGTGAACTTGTTCATCGATATAGAGTATATACATAACATATATATAGAATAAATAAAATATTACATGAACATTATTAATATATCTAATAATATTTTTCACCTATTATAGTGTAGTAATGAGATGAGATGGTAAACATGTAAGGGATGAAATAAAAAATTCATGTAGAAGAGTTTAATCCACATCCAATTATTATATAAATGAATCAAGTAAATGGAAATAAGGTCAAAAATACCACATGTATGGACATATAATACTAAACATAACCAAAATAATAAATCCATAAAATAATTATATCATTATATTGGTGTTGATTCAACACTCAATATTATACATCCAGAAAATAAATATTTATCTAATGGGTAGCCATTAGTGTACACATGTGATATCAATATGTGGAGTATAAGATTAGACACAACCAAAACATTCCCATATAACCCCATAGAATAAGTTCATCTGAGTTCCCTTTATCCTTGATAGACAAGTCATTATTTCTCATAGGGGTATTAGTTAGTTTCCATTAGTAATTACATTATTTTATATTGATTGTAGTATAGATCATTAATAATAAATACCCATATCATTGAATTTAGAGAGTTAAATGTGATTTCACTGTTAAGTGAAGGGAAACCATTTTAATATTGAATTATTTTTAAATGAAGTATTAATACATTCAATTATCTTTAAATAACATATAAATTTGGTTTTAAATATAATAAGTGTTTTTACATTTGGCCTTGTACTATAAAAATTTAATATTAAACATGTTTTTAAAGTATAAGGTGTTATGATATCAGGATATAATAATAATTGTTTCTATTAAATAACGAATAGACCAATATATTTTTGAATATATACAAGTGATGGGTTTTAAAAATTAAATAATAATTTAGAAAAACAATTGATAAAATAAATGGTGTTTATTTATCAAATCCTTATTTTCCACTAGGTACATCCCTAACTATAACATCCTCAATAAAGAATCATTTTACTAAAGAAAATGTTTGGATTCTTCAATTATAACACTTGTAGGATGAAGTAAAAAATAAATAATTTCATTATGAATAATAGTATAAATCCATAGAAGGGATGATTTTATCCAATGAATGGTTACACTACCCATTTATCTTAACATACAACAAAAATGATGTTATTTAATAATCATTATGGGTATAAAAATGTTCAAGGTAATAGATTGACATTATTTTTAAGAGTTTATACAAATCATAAAGTATTGTTATTCAATTTTGGAAAATGAATTTTTTCAAAATCCTTGTTTCAGACATGATATTATCTATTGGCCAATTAGATATTAATTGATTTTAAAACACCTGATAAATAACTTATAATATTGTCACAATTTGTACCCATTTTTCATCTTGGTTAGGATCCTAGTGATCTGAATTTATAATTAAAAAAAATCATCTCTCATGTTACGAAACATTTTTTCAACATTACCCTTATACAGAAAATAAAAAAATGTTAATAGAATAATCTATCAAACTCAATCATTCACAATAAATGATAAACAATAGAATTCAAATTGAATCAATATGTTATAAAACTAAATAAATTTGCCTCATTAAACTTTTTAATATATCCCAAAACATTGAAAACCAAATATTAAAATAAAACAAATAATTATGAAATTTATTCAAGGATTTGAATGATATACTTTTCAACAAAAAAAAATGTGATTAATTAAAAACTATGAGTTCCTAAAATTTAAAAAAAGTATTTTTTACTAGATTAAGAAAAAGTGTTTATGATGAATTGAAAATATACCCAAAGGATTTAATGTGGGTTAGAACCACCTTACATTTACATAGACATGATGATTAATTCCCCATATTCCAATGGAACTATAAATTACACTTTAATCACCAAACCAAATTTTATAAAATTTAACAAAAACTCATCCTTGTAATAAAAAAAACATATATAGAACTAAACTAATGAGGGACAAGGATTACAAAAAAATATTTCCGAATTACTTGTAACTATTATGTCATAAGAATACTTAAATTAATTATTGTTTAAAATCCCTAATATAATTATTTAAAGCAATAAAACCATAAATAAATATTCTTTAAAATGAATATTACTACTTTAAAATGTGCCACCCTAATAGGGGTTAAATCGATGTGTTTCCCATAATAAATTTTTTTTACTCATTATTATTCTCTTGTTATATTTCGCCCACATTTGTGTGGAAATTATTCAATCATATCAATATTAAAGGAAAATACACTCAAACATACATAGATATGTGGGACATTTGGTAAAAACAAAAACATAGATATTTTTCTTTGTTCACCACTAAGAGTTAGTCCTACGTTAATATTCACATTGTTCTAATAGTGTACTTGATTCCACTAATCATCACTAGTAATGTGGATACAATTTTTTGTCTCAATAACTATATACCAGAAGTACTTTATAATATTTATGGTTTAGTAAATTATCACTGAAGGGGAACACCATTTTCATAATCTATGTAAACAAAATTGAGAAAGATATTCCATATTATTTAGACTTTATGGTCTATTTAAAAAATAATTCACATAATTTTTTGTATTTTTATAGATAAAGTGTATAATTAAATTATGAAAAAATTAATGTTATTTTTATTTCCATCCCAATCCTCTATTGTTTTTTAAATTCAAATGAGATCAACTCAAAATAATGGGAGTTAAGTATTTTTATTCGATAAAATTAATACATCAATTCTTTTCCATTGGATAAGGATAATTTTGTGGTGAAATTATATTATTACATTCTATAATTTAAAATGAAAAAATGTAGAATGAATATACTTTGGGATTTTAGTCCTCATACTTTAATCCAATTAAGTTTTCATTTCATTGATAAATTAATCAATATCTATAATAGAAACTATAAATAGATACATAATAATTCCTTCAAAAAATTTCTTTGTGTATAAGTGTTATGTAATTTCCAATTCAATGTGTACTATGATTCACGAACTACCATGTGTCAAATTGAAGATTATTTATATATTGAATATTTTTAATCGTGAGCTATATTTTTCTTTTGAGAACTATATTCATGACACAAATTTCATCATAAACTAATTTGGTTCAATTACAACATTTATTAGTGAAAATATTTCCCTTTTAGAAATACATTTATTATAAAATGATCTACATCACAGACAAGTCTACTTTGCATCTGAATGGTCCTCTCAGACGACTATTTCATTGGGAACTTATAATATTTTCTAATTTTTATACTAATCTACATATCCTCATTAATTATTTTCTTCTCTTATATAATTATGTGAAATGTGGTGTATTTATGGGAGAACTCATTTGAGAATACCACTAATCTCAAAAAATGATTTCAACCCTTTATAAAATTATTTCATTTAACTGCATACTCCTCACCCTATTAAGCACATATACGTGAACCCCTTCATCTTCCCATGTAAAGATTATACATAATTCCTTCTATGGAATATAATATAGTTATCATTTTATCTATTTAAAGTACCAAAATATAATTTTTCCTAACTAAAAAAATGAGGTTACCCATGAACAATCTATATAATATTTCACACTTATTGTATAGATATAATTTCTTTTTCAAATATCCTACACATCAAGGTTTATTTACAAATGAACCCCCGTTATTATTTTCCATGAATCATCTTTTTATAATTGTAAATATTTACTTCCTATCCTAAATTACGAGGATAAAATATTCCCTTTCCCAAATTTCCTTTATCATGAACATTTTATATGGGTATATATACTCACTCTGGGGTTCAAAAAATAGCTATGTGGATTATATTTATTTTTAAAAATATATACTTCTAATAACATCAATTGTGGATCTCAAAAATGGTTCAAAGGTTTCAAATAATAGTGATTATATTATGTGTCTTCACATATGTGCTACAAGATCCACATAGCTATTTTATGAAAATACTCTTCTTCCAGAAAATGAGCTATGATAATCCACTAAAATTTCACATCCAATATTTTTTATGTTCTATATAACATTATTATTAAAAAATAACATTAATTCCTCAATTGGTATTTAATTTTTTAGTAAATTATCTCCTTTATCAATCATGGTCATATCATTATTTCATAACCCTCAACATAACATAAATTTTTTTGACATCAATTCCTCCCCCACCAATTATGACATGATTATGAGAGATCACAATAGACATAAATCTTTTCATCAGTAAACAATATGATTACTTTCAACAGGATAAATAATTAAATTCTTCACATTCCATATCTATGATATCATGGCATCTGTCTATGTATATTAATTTCACCTCACATCACCAAAAAACCATGTTCTTCATCACACGACCTTATTAACTAATGATTACATGACCACTTTGTATTGTCTAAAAATCAAATAGAAAATCATTTGGATGAAACATTTCTCACCTTTGTATTATTTTTACAATACACTATGAAATAAAATTTATTTAAAAAAACATAAACACACAAAAACTAATACTAGTTTTAGAGGAATCCCACTCCTCCACCCCCATTGATAAAAATATTAGATTGGCCCTATATATTAATATTTTTCATTCATTTCTCTCCTTATTGGGGTTCATTATTTCTGTCTTTACTCCCTCTTTAGCATGAACTCCAATGAACTATATATTCAATTATCTATATAGAGAGTCGAGTAAAACATATTCTCCTACAACTCTATAAATCAATATAATAAGATTTTATTCTCCACCATTCACATAGAATCTCACAGAGGAAACTCCTCTCATCTCTACTACTGCATGATGAGATTTTTCAAAGCCAACAAAACTTTTAGGGAAACATTTGTTTTGCTTCCAACTATTTCACTAATGTATACAATAAAAACTTTTTCTATTAAATTTTTTGGATTCCCACTTCACAATATACTACATGTCATTTTCCACAAATTTATATCTATCCTTAATGATTGAAAAATTTATATAATTTTAAAAAACATGACCTTTAGGTTCTACCATAATATTTATGAGTGATACATTAATTTTTATATCAATTTATTCCTATATAAATATATATATTCAATGTGTTAATTAACCCATTGGAATTTTCGTTTTCAAAATGTATTCTCATACAGCTAGTTCAGAACATGATGTGGGAATCAAGAGTCTATGTTAAAAAAATAATTTTAATCCACCTCACTCACTAACTTCAATAGATGATAGAAATATTTAATTTTCCTTTTCAATAACATTTCCATAAAGGAATTAATATATAAATGATTAAGTAAATGTGTGTGAGACATTCCATATATAGTATCATTTCATACCAGATCTATTATTGATAAAATAATTATACAACATGACGAACATGTAACAAATTCATAGGTAACTCACCTGTTATAAATCTAGGTTGAACAACCATTATGTTCACAATATTAACGCCACATTATTATGTTTTATATCTATCACCATATTTTAAATTAATTATTAGAATGGGTATTCACTTATGTAAATCCCATTTTCTTCTTGTGTATTATATATATTATAAAAATACATAGCTATCACCACAATGATAGAACATTAAAAAAAAGTAATCCTAAAAATATGTTTCTTTCTCACAAATATTTCTTCTCCTTATTCTAATAGACCTAAAACCCATGTGGAATAGACTACTTTATCGTATTTTGTTTCAATATCATAATAATAACACTAGTTTAATATCTTCAGTATGTAACAATACATCCTATAAAATTAGGATCTACATCATTTGAGCTCATTAATTTCAAATTATTAAATTAAAATTTAGAAAATAAAAAATAATGATCTTGTTCAACTCCACATTTCAAGACATATTTATTCTTAACACAATTTATTATGACTTGATCAGAAATCATGTTATTAGTAATGGGATGGTAAGAATAGATAATTTCTATTTTTTCTACTTTGATATTTTATTAAATCAACTTTCAACTCAATATAATGTAAATTATGTAAAACATATGCTCTTCATGGATTGTATCTACATCATAAAACTAAACTACTTCACAAAAATTGAAAAATAGATAAATTAATGGGGATATGGACTTCTCTAGAATCCTTAAGTTGAATATTGGGTTTATTTATTATCAACCAACAAATTTCTTCCATCATAACTGTACACATTCACTATAGTGCATCTCAAAAATGAACCACATTCCCCAATTTTATTTTTTATCCACCATATTAAATTCAATATTCTAGAAGAATGTATCATTACAATACAAGTAATTACACTTACAAACTTCTATGTTTCTTCCATTTTTCATAGCCAATTTCAGTTATCCCATCCATATGATTAAACAATATTTATGAATACGTTAAGGCTAATATTTATTTGTCTGATTTTTTTGTCTAGGTAATCCATTAATTCATCTATTTAACAGTATTTATATAGGTATGTTCCATTGAGTTAACAAATATACATATTTTTCATTGATTCTATCCCTAAGTACGAATTTCACCACAATTAAACCATTTATATTTCATTCTCCAAAGGTGGAAACTTTCTCTAACCATCACTTATATACATTTAAAATTACCTATGAAACTAGAATGAATTTATTCGTATATTTCTATTTTAACATATAGTACATCCACCATTATGATGCCCTAAAAATTTATGGTAAGAACTTTTTATTTAATAGTGGATATGACATGAAAAATAAAGAAGGTAAGGTAATATTATATCCCAAGGATTTATATTTTATTTAATATTTAAAATTTATTCTATATATTTCACTATTTTTATCATCGACATAGAGTGTGTTACATGCAAGAGTGTCCTTCCTCGATGGCTTTCATTACATGCAAGACAGAGTTTATCAAATAGTGTGATTTTATTAAAATATAATGAGATATAAACTAGGCATTAAATTAGTATTTATTAATATTAATTGTGACATATGAAAATTATTGTTCATAAAAAATCGAATGAATTAATTGGTTAAAAATTAAATAGAAATGAATATAATGCTCAATTTAATATATGGTAAATATTTCTATAAACAAAAATTTTATTGATAATTTTTTTATTACCCAAATAGATTATATTAAAAAAAATTAATTAAGTGATATTACAGTTATATATATATATATATATTATATAATCAATAAATTAATTAAATCCATCCTTTAGTTTCTATAGATTAAAGATAAAAAAATAAATTTTAAAATAAAAACCTATATTTTTATAAAGTCAATTTTACACCCTTATAATTGAGACCTGATTATAAATATTAATTTTGACAATATAATTTTTTTTATATGTCTAATGAAACTTTATATTTGAAATCTAAACATATGAATTAGCTTATGGTGAATTTTTTATATTTTTCTCATATATTTCTTTTTTTTAATAGTAAAAACACTAAATTTTAGTTAAAACTATTTTTTCATATAATATATTTCAAGGATAAATTATAATTTTAATTGGTTTTAATGTTTAATCAGATCATTTTTCTTAAATTTACACAATTTATTTCATTTTTATAAATTTTACTTTGAAATTGATTAAAAAACATAACAAACATTCGGACATTTTTCCTTTAAAAACATGCATTGTCGTCCCATGTGTGGAATTATAATTAAATAAATTTCATAAAATTATATGATTGGTATTTAGAAAACTATATTTAATATTTCTAATAATATAAATTTATATTGTAAAATAAGATAAAATTTTATTTTACCAAAATGATTTGTAAAAATAATTAAAATAAATTACAATTATTAGAGACAAAATCATCCTTACTAAAGAAATAAACTATTATATTAGGGACCAAAATGACATAAAACCTTATCCAAAAACCATTTTATAGAAATAATTGGACAATAAAAATACAATTATTTAATTTTTTTGTGACTTTTGTTAGGTAAAATCATGTGTACACTTATCTTGTTTTCAAAACAACCAAGTGATACCATTTCCTTCACTATAAAAGGCCATAAAATATCCCAATTACTTACATGTCTCAAGATACATAGGATAAGCCAAGGTTAGCAAAAATATATCCTAAATATCTCTCCATTAATACTAGAAGCATACCCTTATGATTAAATCAATCCAAATAATTATTTTTTTACAAACCTAAAGAAGTTTCCTAATTATGAGGCAATGACTTCTCTCAAGCTCTATCGTTTTATTTCCTTTCTCTATCCCATAAAAACATTTAATTATATTAATGTATATCCACACATGTATCCTATTATACTAGGATATTTTTATGATAATATATATACCTTAAAATACATAATATTGTTTCTTATGTGTAAGAAATATATTATTTCTATGTATGGAGAACTACTTCCTCATGAAATGATGATTGTTTAGTTTTTAATTTTCCACCTATCATGGTAGAAATAATGATGGAAACATTGCTTGTATATGATATAAATGATAATTATTATTTATATACACTTATAACATCATTTAATTACACATACCATTAATAATTTCCATTATTCTTTTACATGATAACATCATTTAAGAAAGTGTTGACTACATCCACCTCAAAGTGATATAATTCCATCAAATGATACATTTAATGTATAAAGTATGGTTTCTATTAAAAATAGTTTACCTAAAAAATCAATATGATATTCATTAAATAACTACCTTCATTCAAATATATCATATTCCATTTTCTTTATTACACTTTCACAAACATAAAAAGTAAGAACTTTATTCATGTACGTGTGGACTACCTCCTCTTCAACATGATGAGATTCATTATTCGTCACAATAATAATATATATAATAATATTTCATTAAATAAAATTTTATTAATGATATAATATTAAATCTGTAAAGATATGGCGCTACTTAACTTCTTCCAATAATGATCATTCAAAAAGAGGAATGTTACTCAAGAATATATACGGCCTATTGTCTCCATGATTGAAACATTGATTCATTTTTCATACCCGTGTGTACAGATTGTTTTTAAAAGTATAATTTTTTTATAAATATAATTATTATTTCAGGATTATTATTTTGGAGATGTTTTATGATGACCCCCTTTGACCATTAATTACCTACCAATGAAGTTTTTGAAACATAAAATTAAATTGGTCTGAACACCCATGTTAAACTTAATTGTATATATAGATGTAAAGAAGATAGTAATAATTTAATTAAATGTATTTTTTAACCTCATAATTCTTCTCAATACTGTATAAAATAAAAATAATCATATTATTAATTAATATAAATGATTTTCACCTGAAATAAAACAATAGGTATGGGACTTTCATCTCACATTTTAGTTTTGTGAGATAAATTTCATGTTCAACACATACATATTTAGTGTGGTGTATTAAATGGCCATTTTTATATATTATATTCTGAATTGTTTTATCCTAATTGTATTTAAAATATATTTTTATAATTATTCCTTCATGAGGTTTATTATTTAAAAATATTCATAATGGTATGGGAAATATAGGAATGATTAATGATAATTTTCCCCAATAATAACATTAATTATCATTCAATGTTATTTAAATTCAGTAAAATTATATGAAAAATGTTCAATAAAACCTTTAATTTTCCTTTACTATAGTTATCCATGACCAATTTAAATTATTAGTGAATATTTTATAATATTTGGTACTCAAAATGTTTTATAAAACATTTTTTACAAAACCCGATATTATTTTTCTCTTTAGTTGGAGAACGTTTTTTGTTCTAAAAAACATATTTTATTAAAATGTTTTCAAAAATAATATTCAAATTATTTTTAAAAATATTTTACACATTTCTTATTTTACCACTGTTTGCAAAGGAATATTTTTATATCATCTCTAGCATTGAATTTTTCAAACCATTTTACCATGTAAACATAATTTTCATTTACAACATAAGGAATGTATTGATTAACACCCCATTATTTATTTGAAGCTTCCATTGAATGTCTAAATTATTGTTTTTAAATAAATTAATTTAATATATGATTTTAAAATAAAATGATTTTCAAAATATATTAAAAAGGTTATTTTCAAGAGGAATTATTTTAAAATATATTTTTATGGTATTCATATTAATAAAAAACAACATTTTATTTTTAATCTATATGGGATTTATTGTACTGATACCATCATTATTCATCCTATGAATTGTTTATTATTGTATTGTTCAAGGATTTTTTCCACATTCACTTTCATTAATAATTTTTTATTCCATTTGAATTATTTAATATTCTATGAACATTTAACATTGAGTTTATCTCTAATTATCAATTTCATTTTTCATGTATATTATTATTCCCTAAACCAGATATCATATTATAAAAGGTGTTAAATTTGAGAATTATCTGATTATTTAGGATAGTATTAATAATTTTATATTCTTTATTCCATAACGATTTTTGATATGGAATATTATTTATTTCTATTATTTGTTATGTTGAATTATATAGAATGGTAATGATTAGGGGAGCCCGGAATTAATATAGATCCTCTATGCATTGATAGGTTATCATGATAAAAAACATTCCTAAATTAAATGGGTTTCTACTTGTTTCTTTAATCTGTCTTGTGGATATTCATGACTGTATATGTATTCTAGTTCTATAGAGATGAAGTCCATTACGAAATACTTTCCCAAACTCACATTTAGATATTATTAATATATGTGATTTTGCGTCGATGTATCTATGGCCATGTTTCATTTTTAGACAATTGATTACACAAAATGTGTATTTGTTTCTTTCTACGCCATGTTAAATTATCCTTATCCAGTTATTTGAATACAACATATTAAATGTTGTTACCTTTATACATTTAATATACACTACCCACTTAGTTTATTGATTATATAGATTGGGAGTTAATTTATTTATCATTTCATAATTATTGTTCTCATTGATTCGTTGTTTATACAACTATATTTTGTCATTATTGATCAATTTTCCCACCATTTTTGCATTAATTTTCCCTATAATATGGGTTTCATACTATGAAAGATATGTACAGATTTACTTGAAATATTAAAGTTATCCTTGATGTTATTTTATTTATAAATAAGAAATAATTTGTGATAAATTTAATGTATTAATTTTTAATACCAGACACATTTAGGTATCATATTTACCATGACTACAAAACTCTAGGTCCATAGGAGCTTGCTACCTTGCAATCATTCCAATCAAATTGATTGCATGAACCATCTTTAGGTTATCATTGGTCGGGTCACTACAGTTTGTATCCAATGATGTTTACAAGAAACCTTGGGAACTAGATTTTGGAAAAAAATATATTAGAGAACTTAACCCTAATGTATGATTTGACTATAAGAGTAGAATTAAATCATAAAATTTTGTTAAAGTCTAGATTATGTGGGAAATCATAGAAATACGTCCATGTTTGGATACTACATGTGTATGTGGTTATAGTGTAGAATTATGTTGGAGCAACGACTCTAACAAGGTGTTTTGGTCTTGACTCGGGGGTAATCTGGAACACGAAAATGGGCCTTAATATGCCCCTGGTTTAACACTCTTGGGAGAACTGATTAAGATAAGCTAGATTTCCATTACATACTATTATGATTTATTTTAATTGATAATTACAAACAATATCCTAAGTTAAACCTATGAGTTTTAAATTAAATATTAGGTTTCATGATATTTAGACTCTCATTTTTCATACATTATCAGTACATAACTTTTTTAGAAAACATAAAATGTTTTACTAAAATATCACTAAAGACCATATTTTTCAAGTCCCTTTGGAAACATATAAACATAAATATAGATTCATAAGAAATATAATTTATCTCCCACTAGGCTCTTTGTGACTAGAACACCCCTTAGACGCATAAAACATATTACATACCTTCATAACATAGTGAAGGAAACATAAAAAATGGGTGAGCTTAAATGCTTATTAAGGCTAAACAAAAGATATATAAGAACAATCATGAGAATAAGGTTATAATAACATGATCCTTAAAATAGAATATCATACCCTTAGTATCAATGATCGTATACCTAAATTTGGGCACAAAGCATGGCATTTTATAATACAAGATTCATACAAGGGAAAAAGAACACAATCAATGAAAGAATAACCTAGGAATAAAACATGTAATTGTTGAATACACATAAGAATATATAATATTATTCCCATACTAGACAAATCATCACTACCAATACCATCTTTAGATAATAGTTTAACTCCCAGCACCATCATGGTAGTCTTGGTTCACTCCCATTACCATCTTAGAAGAATGAGATCACTAATAATACAATATTGGTTGTCACGGTTCACTCCAATTTCCATATTAATATTCAAAGATCATTCAAAATACAATCATAGTCTATCTTATGAGATATAAATCTATACCTAATGAATTGGATGGAGATATAAGTCACAGGCCTCTTATAATGATATCATACACACCTATTCCACAAGAACGTAAATAATCATATCATAACCCTTGAAATGAAATAGGTAATATAAACATTTAATAATTTCATAACAGTTGGAGATATAAATGTTTTGAAATTATTTCATCATAATAATAACCAATGAAAACAAGCATGTTTTAGAACCATATAACACATAAAAGGGAAATAGGTTTCATCAAAATTATTCTGTCAAAACAAAACCAATTCAGAGACAAAATTTTGAATGGAAACAATGAATTATTTCCCCGAAATTTAATGAGTAACTACAATTGATTTTATATTATATAGTAAAAAAAATTAAAGATCGTTAAAAAATGTTTCATGATGAAAATATTCTTTCTACATTGAAAAATGGTTTTTAAGACATAAAACACTTTTGAAAACCATATTCATTGAAAATAAATTTGAAAATTTATAAGGTAATAATTGAATAAAATAATCTTTTTTAAAAATACTATTTCCTATAAAATGGCCTTATATGATATTTTTAAATCATTTTGGAAAATATTTTTCAAAACATATTTTTTTAATACTAATGATTTTTTACAGGAGAATGAGATGGTCATATTTTATATAAAAAAATAATCTTATTTACAAATTATTAGAATAATGGTAATAATACACGATGATATCATGAATAAGGGTAATATAAGGAGACTCATTAGTTTTTTTAAGATATGGATCTTAGTATTTCATCAAAGAATGCTTAAACAAAAAAATCTTGGAAAAGAGATGGAATTGTCTCAATAAATGCTTTTAACATGGTAACTTTGGATCACACTCTAAATGTATGAAAACAAAATTAAATGAAGAATAAAATATCATTAAAGAAAGGATATTAATTATAAAATGTGTAAAATTTATTTACATACACCTCAATAGATAATTTAGGTTTATAACAATACATGATTCCCAACGAAGGAAAATTGAAACAAAACTATTTTACTAATTTAGTAACTTTTTGAACATAAACCCCATGAAAGATAGATAATAAAATAGATTTGTAAATATCCATAAATTTACGTATATTATACATATAATAACATCATTTTTAGTAAATACACCACACATAATTAATGAGTGGAAAACCTAGAATGTATCTCACAGAAATAAAAAGTGAGATGGAATCTAGTTACCTTGTGTCTTGAGTCTCATCATACTCATTCAATCCACATGTATAACAAATATGAATTTATTATAAAATTTTCAATGACTAATTTTCTCATATCTTATATATTATATGGTCTTATTATGAAAATATATTTCACTATTGCTAACCACCCTATGTTAAGCTTTCTCATTGGGTAATATTCTCTTTTTTCATAGTGTTTGTCTTAATGTGTTATATTATTGATGCTTATAATTATATCATTCTTCAATAATTTAAAACATTACACTAATAAAATGATATTAATAACATTTATTTAATATATATTTTTATTATAATAACCTTTTTAATATATATGTATAATATGGATTACATCATTCAATGAGATGGTAAGTAATATGTACATATTAAAGATATTTCTGTTTTTGTTGTTTTATTGAAAGAAAAATGAAAAATGATACGTATAAATATATGTATATCATTATTATTAGATATTTTTTAAATATTATATATCATATATAATCAACAAAACTCATCTTTAATACATTCCATGTAATGTATGAATGAATCATATTGCTTTGAGGGGTGGTATTTCACACTTCCTCAAAAACATTATCTTATTAACACACCAGAATGTAAAGAGATATGTGTTATAAATGTAATATAAAATTTTAATGAAAATATAAATATAATATATAACATATATAAATATATTTTCCCTCATAATTTCTACCATGATATGGGGTATAAAAAATTGACAAATAATTTTTTAGTGAGTTGGTAGTTTGTCATGCATTTAAACAGTATGTTCATTATCCATTTGATGGAGATGTGTAACTATATGTTTTACCAATATCATAAAAATTACTATTATATTCAGGATACTTTTTTATACATCAATGTAAAAAATAAATTGGAATGGTGGAAAATTAAAATAAAATAAAGGGTTAGAGGGAAGAGATTACCTCGTAATCAGGTGGCTCTGTTTGGTTTGTGCTAAAATAATTCATTAGATAGCTTTATTCTCAATGATAGGATTCTAGGATAAAAGTTGGTATGTTGGAAAGTTGGTTGGGATGTTCTGGTATTAACTAAATTGGTTTTATTTGTGTGAAGGAGAGGGAGTGGTGGTGGCCTATTATATGGAAGGTGGAGTAGCACTCTTGTAAATATTTAAAGAGAAAATTTCACCCCAGGTGTATCATCATCCAATAGGATCCAATAATGAAAAAAACCAAAGAAAGGGTATTATAAGGTAAAAATATGTATATCCAATGGATTTTTGAAAAGTTTATATATTTTTAGGCCTTAAGGTCTTGGTTTAGTCCCTTATCATACTTAATTTAACCATAATCGATCTAATTAATTTTAATCACTTTCACTAATATTTTCAATCAATAATTAAGATCAAATTAATATAATATAAAAATATTCAGATTCCAAATATGGAATCCATTTCTAAAAATTAAAATAATATTTTTTGATGAAATTATTTTAATATTTATCCAACAGTCAGGTCAACAATGCGAGTTTTTAAAGTAAAATGATCACAATTTACAATGTTTCAAAATGGAATTTAATTGTGAAATTTGTAAAAATTACATAAATTTAATTAATAGATAAAAAATAATCTAATTAAATTTTTATACCAAATTAAAATACAATTTATCCTCAGAAATAAATTATATGAAAATGCAGTTTTGAATTAGAATCCAATGTTTTTCACAATTCATTCAAAAATAAATTTTCATAGAAAAATCCCAAAAATTCATGCAATGATAATTTTGGCATTATAAATTCATAAATTATATCTATTTTATAAAACTATAAGTCAAAATTTTCCAATGTAATTTTATTTATTGAATGTTTTTCATTCGAGAATATTGTATTTTTAAACATTTAATGACTTTACAAAAAATTACATCTTTCATTGTCAAGATATTTGATTTACATAAAACCATGATATAAATTATTTGGAAATTATTTATTACTATTTAAATTACTATATTCAATGGCTAGGTTATAATTATATTATATATATATAATTATGATAATAAAATATTGTTTTGTAGAAACCCTGGTGCTGTGTGTAATGTATACCATGTTGATATTCAATGTAATGTATGCCACATATCTGCCATTTGAAATAAATTTTTGACATATTTAAATGTAATAAATAAAATAAAATTTAATTTATTTGAAAAAAATTACACAAATACTCGGTTTGATACATTTTACACACTTTAAAATGGATTTTCCCTTGAAATTCGTCACTTCGGTAAAAAAATGAGGGTACTTCTACGTCAAAAAATCATCAAGTTCCCATGATTCTTCCTTTAACTGGTTAATTTTTTTAAAATGTTTTACTATGTGTTTGGTATTTTTTTGTATAACTACCTTTGTATGATCCATAATTTTAATAGGTTCCCATCATAAGAAAGACCCTACTCTAGCGATATGACCTCAGAGTTCCGTACATCATAGGGGTCAGAACTGTACTTCCATAGGAGAGATAAATAGAACACATCATGTAATTAATAATGATTTAGAGGAACTTCCATGTAATAGTATTCCATCTTGATATGATTAATAATCACAAAGGGACCAATATACATAGGCCTTAGTTTCCCTTTCTTCTCGAATCACATAAATTTCGTCCTATGTGATATTCATAGAAACCCATTTTAACCAAAATCCAATTATTGATCATGTTGGCGGTTATTAGAATATACTTTCTGCCAAAATTGAGATGATTTGATACACTGGTAAATGGTTCTAACCTTCTCGACAATTTCTCCAGAAATCTAAAGTCCCAATTTCTTTCTTTATTTAACTTCAACACAACATTTTTGGGCTCTATATTTCTTCCCATAAAGGGAATCATAATGTTTCATACCAATTAATTTATTATAGATATTTTAGTAAGAATAATGAACTATAGGAAGGTGTTCTTCCCAACAATGTTTGAAATACAAACACTAAGATCTAAAAATATCGTTAAATGTTTGAATTGTTATTTTGGAATGATCACCTGTCTGAGGATGATAAGCAGTGTTGAAGTGCAATTATATATCGAGTGATTTCTAAATAGTTTTTTAATAAATTTATTTACACCACAAATCCCAATCTGATACAATATAATTTTTTCTCTGTGGATCCTTAAAACATCCTCAGTCTATACCATGGAGAACAGATCGAGAGAGAAGTCTTCATTGATATATATGAAGTGTTCTGACTTAGTATGGTGATTCACTACAACCCATATAACATTAAACCCTTTATAGGTAATGGTTGGTCCGACGACAATATCTAAAGATATGTTCTTATTTTTTTCATTCCGTTATGTGTAATTTATGAAGCATCACCTTAGAATTTTGTCTTCCAGCCTTAACATTTGGGCATAACAATCATGAATATAAAAACTCTATGATATCTTCCTTCATTCCATCCCACCATAAGTATTATTTCAAATCCTTATATATCTCCATAATTCCATGATGAATTGAGAATGAAGAATTATGATAATACTTTAATATATCCTTCTTCAAATCATGTATGGAAGGAACACATACATGGTTCCTTAACCTTACAACTCAATCCTAATCAAGGTTATACATATGAACATTTCTTAATTAATTTTTTAGATATTTAACTCCCTTATGTGGCTCCTTATTCTTCTCTTGGATTGAAGGTTGAAAATGCTTTAGATAAAGATAATATGTTTCCCCTTCCTTCAATATTTCTAAATTTCTCCTTTGAAAATCATTCAATATTAGATCATTTGTGAGCCTCTTAATTGATAATCTCTCACAATTTTTCTAAATTAAAGCATTGTCCACCTTATTCACTTTCCCATGATATTAATTTATTGAGTATTAATAATCCATTGTCATCTCTAGCCATCTCTACTATCTCATATTCAACTATTTATTTGTGAATATATAGTTTAAACTTTTATTATTATTATATATATCTCACTTTTCTCCCTAAAGATAACTCGTACATATATTTAATAGAAAAATTATGTTCGCTAACACCAAATCATGAGTTGGGTAATATTTGGTATGAATATTAAAATTGGTGATACAAAATCATTAAATATGTTATTATTCCTAAAAACATAAACCAATCCTTTCATGGATGTATTGATATAGATTAAAAACTATTCTCAATTATAGGGTTATGTATGCATTGGATTACTAACTAACCTTCTCATCAGTTCCTCAAAATTTTTTATCACATTTATTTATCCATGTGAACATGAATCCCTTCCATGTTAACTTGTTTATATGATTAAAACGTCATGAAAAATTCTCCATAGGTGGTCAATAATATCCATATAAACCAATAAAGCTACAAATATCAGTCCTTGTGGTTTTTCAAGGCCAATTTTTAATATCCCCTCACATTAATGGAATTATTATTATACCATCTATTGAGATTATGTGACCTAAAAATGGAACCTTTTGTATTGAAAATTATGACTTTGTAAATTTTTCTTATATATTATCCTTCCATAGGGAATTTAGTGAAATTCTTAATTTATATTCATTCTCTTCCTTTCTCTTTAAAAAGATATAAATATCATCTATAAATACTGCTATTAACTTATATAGTAAATCTCTAAAGACCCTATTAATTATATCGATAATGTTAGTATAGGAATTAGTACGACCAAAATGAATCACTATATATTCACAATTTCCATAACATGTTCTGTATATCGTCTTGGATGTATCCTCTTTCTTATCCCACAATATGTGATATCAAGAAAAATGGTCAATCATGGAAAATATTGATCTCTATGCATTTGATCAAACAAGTCATCAATATAAGGAATGAGATACTTGTTCTTGATTGGGATCTTGTTGAACTATATATAATCAATGCATAGTATTGTGGATCCATCAATATTTTTACATGAATAATTGTTGTTCCATAATGTGACACACTTTTCCAAATGAATCATTTTCCATGGTTTTTTGGAGATGCTTCTTAAATTCTTATAACTTAATCAGAGCCATTCTATAAGGAGTCCTCGAAATTTGTGTGAAACCTGGTATAAGTTATATTGTGAACTGATATTTAATTTTTGGTGTAATACTAGGTAACTCTTCCATAAATACATCCATGAAATCACATACAACATCAATACAATCAATGTCAAATGTCTCCAGATCCATTTTAGATTACAACCCCTTTTGAATGGGTATTAAGACACATACACTAGGTATAATATCCACAAGAACTTCATAGATATCATCCAATGGATGATAATCATAAGTGGGTTTGAAATATCAAAATTAACATCCATATATTTATAATTTATGTGGGGTTCATGAAGATAAATAAAATACATTCTTAAGATAACATCAAATTCAACAAAAATAGAATGAAAAGATTTGTACAAAGTACATTCCCACAATCATCAATCATATGTGAATCATAGACATGATATGAATTCATCCTACATTAAGGGTTTTCACTTCTAATTAAATATCTAATTGTATTGGTGTAATGTTACCACCCAAAGAGAATTATTTAGATATTAATGAGGGGGCAGATTCGTAATAAAATATGTCATTATCAGTTCTAGAGTGGTTGGTATATGTACCTTTTATCACATCGTTATCCCACCCATCCTCACAAATAATGATTTAATGAAATTTCCCATTTTCCATTAGCCTAAGAGGTTTTTGTTATCGATAATAATCACCAGCCCATGGGTTTGGATATCATTAAGAATAATTAATGACTCATTACACTTTTATAACTGAATCACAGGAGGTGTATTATGTATCGCTAGTTCTCTATTCAAAACATTATCTATATTTTTCCAATCACATAGACAATAAAATTCATTATTTCCATTCATTCCACACACAAATCATTCGTTATAACCCTTAAGTAAATTTCATCCATGCTTCATCCTATACGTAGGGAATAAAGGGGAGATTATATTAATCAACTAATGGTGTTTATATTTTCTTTTAAACAATATCTTCATATTTTTGTAAATTACAAGAGGTAGATACGTGACTCCAACATCGATTCCACCTTGAATGGACATCACAAAATCTCTTAATAGATACATAATTCACTTATAGACAACACCCTTATGAAAGTTATTTTTAACCAACTAAAGAACCCGCTAAATTTATATTCAGATTGTATTATAATTTTTGAAGAGCACCTCTTGAGTGTCATAAAATTATCCTCATAGGTATTAATAGATTAATCATACATTTTATTTAAATCTATGAACACGTTCTCCAACATTTTATGAAGAGTCCAATTAAATTACTTATTAAAAAAATATGTTGTCGAATTCATCCCAATGCATGGATTTTGTTTCATTTCACTATCTTTTATTTCTGATAAGAGTCTTCCATTGGCCTTATTCACCTTATAACTGATATCTATCCATAATGAATTTATCAAACCCTGAACACTAGAGATTAGAGAATATCCATTAAGCAGTGCTGATCAATTGTTCAGAATGATGTGGATTAGAAGACCCTCAAAATGATTTTAGAAGTTTCCACTTGAAAGAGTTAACAAAATGTTATTTTCTTTATTGCTCATTTATATGTACCCCCATGATTAATTGGTTGAGAATGTTTTTTGAGAACATCCGCATGGTTTTTCATTTGATCACCAAAAGAATTTGGTTTCCATGGAGGACAATTGTTTCATTTTTTTTGCAATCACCAATATTGGGGTTTCTTCAGGTTCCATCTATTGACTAAGACCAAAAAAGATATATTAAGAAACAAATATCAAAATAAGGAACCAAATAATCATAGAATTTCTCCTATAGTAATTCCATGTCCTAAAAATTCTTTAATATATGACACCATAGGTTTATCATATGTTATTCATATAGAAAATACTTTTCAATACATCACGATGGTTATGAATATTTTGTTAATTCCCAACGAATATCTACTAGGGGTGGAAAACTAGGTGTGCAGTGAGGCCCATTTTTGTATACCACATTACCCAAAGTCAGTACTGGAACATCTTTTCATATTTTTTAACCCTAAGTACTTATATTTCAGATCCACATCAACTTGTACTAGCTGAATATGGAGGTATCTCTAGGACACTACTCACTCTATACTTTACCAAAATTCTTGTACATTTTCCAATATATTTCATTATGCTTATACTTATCGCTTTACATTTCCTTATAATTCTTATTATTGTTTTCTCTTCTTAGAATTCAAATTTTGACTGAACCTTCTCTCTGATACCAACTATAGACACCCACACATTTTTACACTAACATTACTGTAAATTTTTTTGAATAATTAAAAAATTATAGAAATAGATTCCCAATGACCGTACTAGTCTTATGCCTATATAAATATGGAAACAATAACAGTGATACATAAGCGAGCTAAAATATCTCCCATGAGGTTCTTCATTACTGTAACCCTTCTTAGAAGTATACAACATACTAAAAATCTTCATAACCTAGTGATGGAAACAATCAAAAAGGGTTAGCAAAAATTCTTAGTATGGGTAAACATGGGAGATATTTAAGCATAATCATGCATAGAAGGGTATGATAACATTATCATGAAAATAAAATATCATAAAATGCATATCAATGATCATACACATGAATCATGGAATAAATTTTTATTTTCAATAACAATAAATCAAAAGGATACAATGAACATAAGAAACGAAAGAGTAACATAGGAATAACACATGGACTTATGGAAAACACATATCCATATATAATATTATTTCTATAATAACCAAGGAATCACTTATAATATAATAATGGAAATATAGTTTCACTCCCAATACCATATTGGTAGTTATGGTTTAATCACATGGCCATCGTAGTAGAATGAGTTCAATCCTATTGAAATCATGTTAGTCATGTTTCACACCAATGGTCATCATAGTTGTCAAGGTTCATTCCTAATACAATCATAGCATATCTCATGAGATATAAATTTTTACTTATTATAATAGAGCGAGATATATGTCCCACCTATCTCATAATGAAATAACACAAACATGTTCTACAAGATCATAAATAATAATATGATAACCCATGAAATGAAATTGGTATTATTAACATGCAATCAAATAATAATCTATGAAAAAAGGACATTTTCATAATCATTTCATCATTAGCATAACCTACCAAAGGAAGAGGGTATTAAAATCATATAACTTATGAATGTGAAATAGGTTTCATCAAAATCATTCAATCAAAACATAATCCATTACAAGAAATAGTTTTGAATAGAGACATTTAATTATTTCCACATAAAGGCATGAATAACAAAAATTGATGATGTCATGTAAGGTAAATAATTTTGAAAGGTCTTTAAAATAATTACTTGATAAAAATATATTTTCATCATTAACAAATATATAAAACCAATTTGAAAAAAAAATTCTTCAAATATAGAATTGAAAAATTATAAGGGAAGAATACAAAACCATAAAAAGATACTGAAATCCATTTTCCATGAAGATAGACTTCAAAGATCTTTTGAAAACATTTTTGAATAATTTTTAATAACATTTATGATAAAATGGTATTTTTAAAACAATATATTTCCAACCATTGAATGATATGGTGAAATTTTACATTAAAACATTATAATAAGTACCAATGAGTGTAAAAATTGATCTAATACATCAAGATATTCTGAATATATATAGAGGAGAAAACTCGTGAGTGTTCTTGAGATATGCATCATAAAATTTCATCAACGGAATCATAAACATAATCCATTTTGAAAAAGCAATGAGATTTTCTCAATCAACTCCTATAACATGGTATCTTGGAATCATATTCTAAATGTAAGAAAAAGATATTAAATAAAGCCTAAAATATAATGTATGAAGGTTAATTGATAATATAAATTTTCAAATTAAATTATATACACCTTGAAAAAATAATTTTGGTGTATAATAAGATATGAGTCCCAATGATGGTGAATTGAGACAAAACTATTTTATGAATGTGGTAACATTTGAAAATTAAACCCCATGATATGAATATGATAAAATGTATGTGTTAATAAACATAAATTTAATAATAATATACATATAATGCAATAATGGTTAGTATATACACCAAACAAAATAAAATAGTGGAGAACACAACATGTATCTCACAGAAATAAAAAGTGAGATAAAATCCCCCTACCTTATGTCTTGTCTCTCATCATACTCATTAAAACGACATGTATAATAAATATAAATTTATTATAAATAATTTAACATAACCATATTTGAATAACTAAGATATTATTTGGTCTTATTATGAAATTATATAACTCTCTTGTTAACCATTCTTTGTTAAGATTTCACTTCGAATTATATTCTATTTGTTCTTTGCATGAGTCTTAATTTGTTATATAATTGGTCCTTAAAATTATAAAATGATTCAAGAATTTAGAACAATATATAAATTAAATATATATAAAGTATATTTATAATATAATAATATATTAATATATAATTATAAAATGGAGTAGACCGTTCCTAGAGATGGCATGGAATATGTATCCATGAACATTGTTTCTCTTTTTATTTTTGTCTTGAAAAAGGAAACCAAATTACGTATATGTATATATTTTTATCATTATAATATTATATTTATGATATAATACATATCCTAAATGATCACTAAATCCATATTTAAAAAATACCTTGTAGTGTATAAACAAACTATATCACATTGAAGGGGCGGTAGTCCACACTCCATCAAACGAAATTATCATATTAACACACAAGAGAATGTAAAGAAATATGTATTGATAATTAAATAAACATGATTACATAAATGATAAATATAATATATAATATACAAATATATATTCCAACATAATGATCACCATTATAGGCTGTGAAAAAAATTGAACAATCATCATTTAATGGAGCGGTAGTTCGCCTACACCTAAGAATTATGTTCGTTATCCACTATATGGAGGTGTGTGAAAGTGAAGGAAAAAACCATCTCATAAAATAATCCTAGTATATTTTAGATACTATTATATATACAATAATGAAAAAATTAGTTGGTGGTGGACAATTAAAATATAATAAGGGGCTTGAGAGAAGATGTTTCCTCTTAATATCACAACTCCATTTGGATTGTGCTAAAAGGATTCGTAGGAAATATTTATTCCATTGGGAATTATTCTATAATGAAGGGATTTATTTTGGTAAGTGGAATGGTCAGATATTAGAAAAAATAATGAGGTATGTTAGGTTTAAGGATGATGGTGGCCTTTTATAGGGAATGATGTGTGGAACCCTTGTCATTATTTAAATAGAGAATGTCAACCATGATTTTCATGTTGGTAGATGATCCAATAATGATCCAAACCCAATAAAAATTAGTATATAGTCTACATATGTTAATAAAATATATTTTAGGAAAGATTATAGGTCTTTTTAGGCCTTAAGGTTATGGTTTAGTCCCTTATCAAGCTTGATTTAACCTTAATCGATGTAATTAATTTTAATCAAATTCACTTATATTTTTTGAAAAAAACTACCTTGAAATTATTATAAAATATAATATTTTATGATAAAAAATATGGATTTTTTTATTCCAAATTGAAATCAGATAACTGGAAAGAAAATAGTTTAAAATAAATCTTTCATTTGGGTCAATATTGTGGGCTTTTAATGTAAAAATGCTCAAAGATTGCAATGTTTCTATATCATATTTAATTGTGAAATTAATTCCTATAACCCAAATTTTAATTGATTGATCAAAATATAATAGAATTAAAATTTTAAACTCATTTACAATAAAATTTATTCACATATTTAAATAAAATGAAAAAAAATTAAATTAAAATCTGGTATTTTTTACTATTCATTGATAAATAAATTTTCTCAAACAAATCCGCAAAATTTACACTAAGATACATCGATATTATAAAATTAAACATTAATTTTTTTATCAAAATATATTTCTAAATTTGTCTCAAATTAATTTAATTTTTAAAAGTGCTTCATTTGAGAAAAATATATTTTTAAACATAAAAGGACATTATGAAAAATTGAATCTTTCATAGTCAATATGTTTTATTCCTATAAAAACATTATAAAAATTATTTGAAATTTATTTATTACAATTAATATTATTTATTTTAATGTCTTTGTTATTATTATATTATTTAAATAATTATAAAAAAAATATGTTTTATAGAAATATCGATATTGTGTGTTACGTATGGCAAGTTGGTGGTCAGTGTAATGTTTTCCAAGTTCGTTCTATATGAAATGAATCTTTGACTTAGTTCACTGTAAGACATAAATGGAAATTCAATTTATTGAAAAAAGGTCCATACAATATTTTGTTGTTAGACATGATTTAAAAATCTTATGAAGGATATTATAGAAAAACCCAAGACCAAGGAAGCACCTTTGAGGAAATTAATGGATGAAGAATATATATATAAATGTTTTATGGAAAACTTTTTTTAAAATATATTTAGTAATTAAAATTATATCAATTATTACCGTTAGATTTATTTTGTAAATTATATTAATATTGTTTTTTAAAATGAAAACTTGTTTTTTGGATGAAAACCAATCATATCTGGAAAGGCTATGGGTCTTGAACTCCTAATAAAAGTAACATAAAGATTTCATGCCAACTACTTTCATATGAATTGTCTTGTTTAATTTTTCATTTTTTATTCATTTAAACAATATTAAGAATAAATTTTATTGATGAATTATTAGTGTCACTTTTAAGGATTAGATATTAATCTATTAAAAATATTTCTATTAGTAGATAGTTATTGAAAATATTTAAGACTTGTCACCATTATGGGGATTATAATCCTTAAAAATATTCTTTTAGTGCCTCGTGTAAATAAATTGAATATTGTTAATTGATTTCAAGGGCTAAAGGGGTAAATTATAATTTGATTGATGTATGAGAAAAAGATATCATGGCTTTCCTGAAATTTTAATGTATCCTGTGAGTAAACTACCTTATATTCATATGATATAAAATAATTACTCAACATTAGGAAGTGTACCTTCAAAAAAAATGTTGACCTACCCCCATATTTTTTGTTGAACTTATGTCCTCCTAAATAATAATATATTTATGGATTTGAGGCCATAAAAATTATATTTATAATTCACTTGATTTTGATTTATGACCTCAATCACACAATATTATTATTTATGCTTTTCACCAAATTACATATCTCTACATTCCAATGATGTTCTCTTACATAGAGACCTAGTTACATGGTAGTCCATGTGACCTTTGTACCTTCTATTTTCTATTTAATAAAGGATGAATTATGAACCCTTATCATGTTTTGGTATTTAAAACATAGTAAGTATAAAATACTCGGTCCCCATTATTGTGTTTGAAATTGTTAGGATGCAATTTAGATAAGGTGGGGAGAATGTGATACCCTGAAAACTTAAAGTAAGAACAATGTATTTGATAGTATGTATGGAATGGGACATGAAGCTAATAATGATATATAACATTGGGATTATTTATAATCTATTTAATATTTAAAATATATTATATATTATATATATTTCAATGCATGAAACACTGAGTTAGTGCATGTTATATTCATGAAATACGTTATTCGACGACTTACATTACACAGAACAATGTGTTTTATTTAACAATAAAATATTTATTAAAAATAGTGAGATATAAATAAGATATTAAATGAGTAGATATCAATAGCAATAACTAAAATATAAAAATTATTGTCTAAAAAAATATATAACGAATTATTTGGTTATAAATTAATTATAAATTAATATAAGAAGCAATTGAACATAAAGTGAAAATATTTATATAAAAGAATTTTTATGCTCAAAAAGGCGTTTCACACTAATAGATTAAACTAATTACAATTATTGACTGATATTAATGTTATATATATATATCATATATTCTATCAAAAACATTTATATGCATCCCTTAGGTTTAATACATATAATATAAATGAAAACTCTATTTCACTCCAAAAAACCTATATTTTTATAAAAGCATATTTCTACCTTTTAATCGAGAACCAATTTTATATATGAATATTATCACTTTAATTAATTTAATTTTTTAAAAAATACCTTATATATAATATAAAAACATAATAACTTTTTTTGGATAAATTTATAATTTTCTTTGAAACATTTCATTTTTTGATTAGTTCAAAATACTAAATTTTAGTTCAAAATTACATCCTCATATAATTTATTTATGAAGATAAATTATATTTTAATTAGTTTTAAGGTTTAATTATATCATAATTTTTTCAATGAATAAATATTATGTTATTGGAATAAATTTAATTTTTAATTTGATTATAACCACATAGAAAACTTTTGAATGTTCTAACTTTAAAACCCGGTATTGTCGTCCCACCTAGAGGATTAAAATTAAATCAGTTTTGGCGACTTATGTTATTATATTTTGTAATAATTTATTAAATATTTGAAATTAAATTAATTTATAATTTATTATAATAACAACCCTGTATTTTCTCAAAAATAATACTGAAAGTAATTAAAATTAATTATTATTATTGAAAAAAATTAAGCATAATAAAGGACTAAAAACATTAACATATGGGCCCAGATTACCTATACACTTAAAAATGCCCATTTTATTGCCATAAATTGTCCATTATTATTACATTGTTTACTATAGATTTTTTAATGACTTTTTTATTAAAAAATGATGGTATACCTAACTTGTTTCCAAAAATACCAAGTGAGTCATTTTCCCCCACTGTAAAAGGCCACCACTTCTCCCCATTTTTCATACCACTCAAGATATGTTGGATCAACCAATATTTAGAAAAATATTTCATAAAAATACCTCCCATAATCTTATAATAACCCCCTTGGGTAAAAATCAGTCCTAAAAATCTTTTTGGTACAATCCAAATGAACTTAACAAATTATGTGGTAAAATCTTATCTCGAGATCTCTAGTTTTATGTCCATTCTCCAACCCCTAAACACATCATATTATCATCATGTTTAAAAAAGTGTGTCCTAAATGTATTATTATGTTGTCACGCTAATGTTTTGACCTTCTAATACACAACATTCCATCTAATGCATAACAAAAATATTTTTTCAGTGTACTGTGAACTACTACCTCACAAGATGATGCTTGCTCATTTTTACATTACCACATCTTATGGTGGCCATTATAATTGAATAATTGATATTATTTTATATATATGAAATTTATTATTCATCACAATTATTTAATAATTTTATTACACTTACCATGGATACATTCCATTTTACATTAATAAGATAACATCATTTGAGGAAGTCTGGAGTACCACCCTATAAAATCCATTTGATTCATTCAAATGATAAATAGAATGCATAAAAGATAGTTTTTACTATAAATAGGTTAATTAAAAACTCTATAATATATTAGGGACATAATAAAATTTATTAAAAAATATTCCATTTATTTATTACCCTTTCACACACATAACGTGTAATAACTTTATTCGTGGACGTGTGGACTACCACCTCCTCCATGTTTTCTAATTCCTTTTTCATTAAAATTATTATATATATAAGTATATACAATTAATAAAAATTATAATTATGTTATAATGATCATTATGGAAGGATACAGTATTACATACCATCATTCCATAATGATCATTGAAAAATAAGAACGGTACTTATGCATATATATGTCCAACCGTCTCTATGAATGTAATGTCGATTGATTTTTCATAACCATATGTAATTATTATATTTAAAATTATTCTTTTCTTATAAATATGATAAATAATTCCTGATTAATTTTTTAATGATGTTATATAATGATCCCTTTGACCATATTTGACCAACTAAAGTCATTTTTTACACATAAATTGAATTTGGTCAAAACACAACACATAAACATAATTTTTTATATAGATGGTCAAAATATGGTAATAAGTGATATAAAATTAAGTATAAACATTAAAAAGGTTATAAAAATTTATAAAATTGAAATAATAATATTATTATAGAATTTAAAGGACATTCAATTGAGAGGAAATTAATGGTAAGGGGTTTTCATCACACTTTTTTCTTTTATGGGGAAAAGGTCATGTTCACCACTTACCTGTTTTCTATGGTGTATATACTGACCATTTTTTCTATTTTATATCATTACTTACATTATATTTATGGTATTTGAAACACACATTTAATATCATACCTTTATAAAGTTTAATATATAAAATGTTTCATAGTGGTATGCGACACATTGGAATTTCTAAGATTATTTTCCTTAATAATAGCTTTAATGATATTTAAATGGTATTTTAGTTTGATGAAATTATATGATAATTATTAACTGAAACCATTAATTTTCAGCTCCTTTGGTTATTCTTGACTATTTTCAATTATTATAATCATATTTAAGCTCTTTAGTACAAATAATTATTTAGAACATTTTTATCTGAAAACCCGACATTATTTCTCTCTTTAATCGGAGAAACTATTTTCTCCTAAAAAACAATTTTTAAAAATAATTAAAAATTATTTTCAATTAATTTGGTCAAAAAATAACTTTTTTTTCTATTACCAATGGTTTCATGGATGATTCTTTTCTCTATCTCAAAATTTCATTTCCAAGCCTTCTTATCATCCAAAATGAATGTTATTTTACCTTCTATAGAAAGTACGGATTTATCTATCATCATTTAATTAAAGATTCCTTTGCATTTCTAAGAAGAAAATTTCTAAAGAAAAATTATTCAGATGTAATTTTATATAAAATAGTTTTTCAAAATATTATTTCAATTAAAATAAAAAAAATTAGATTCATTTTATTATATATTCTTATTATATTTATAATCATAAATAACAATAACCCTTTTTTTACTCGATGTGATAATTGTTGTATTGATTCCCTCCTAATTCATCATATGGATGGTTTGTTATCGATTTGGTCAATGATACTAATAACATTCAATTTTTTGAATCATTTATTATTCCCTAAGAAATATTCAATCTCATATGATTTTTGAACATTAAATTTCACCCTAATTATCCATTTCAAATATCATGGATATTAATTTTTCCTAGAACATATACTCTTTTAGAATCAATATCTACTTTGATAGTTATTTTATTATTTGGGGAAATACTGATATTTCTATAATTTGTATTCAATATATGTATTTTATGATGAATATTATTTATTTTCATTATACAATAAAACGAACACATTGGACTTGTAATGATTGGTGGATCTATGAATTTATATAGCGCTTTGATGTATTTATAGGTTCTCATGAGACAAACAAGTTTTGAAAATTTAGTGGATTTTTTTCCATAGTTTTAAAATGTCTTATTAATGGTGTGATGATAGAGGTTTTCTTATCCCTTAGACATGAATTCCATTAAGAAATCATTTCCCTCATTTAGTTTCAGTAATTATTCAACCATTAGATTTTACATAAACATACCTATGGATAAATTACATTTTCATTTCACAGATATAATTTCATGGGTTATTGTGTCTTCCCTAGAATTTTTATTATCTATTGTCCAATTATTTCAATCTCATGTGTTCCTAGATATTAAATGTAAATATTTTTTATGTGTGTCCCCCTCAGTTTATTGATTATATGGCATGTGTGTTCTGTTATTTGCCTTTTCATAATTAATTTTTTCATTAATTCATTATGGATTTTGTAATATTTTCACTTATCAAGATTTTTTTCTCTCCCTAATTATGTTTCTTTGCCCAATAATCCAATAAGTATAATACAAAATATATTCAGTGATTTACTAGATGGATTAGAGTTATCCATGAAGTTATTTATTTAAATAGAATAAAATTTATGTTGTAATTATTGACTTAATTTGTAGTAAAAGGCCAATATATATATCTTATTTAACAAGACTACTATAGTCATAGTCAATTTGAGCTTGATTACTTTTAATAATTCCAATTTAATTGATAGAAATCACCAACGCCTGTAAATATACATTCGAGTCACAATATACTTGTACATTTAATATAATGGTGATTCTTCCTTCATGTGTGAAACCTTCTTACCAAAAAATTTGTCATCATTAAACTTTTTTCCTTTGAATTTTCAATATTTCTTTCCTATAATATTTTCTGAGAGTATGATATGGAAAATTTATGGTGTACCCCTTTTTGTGCTTTATAGTTTTCCTCCATCAATATAGAAATCATATTTTTTCTCCAGAATAATAGTTTCTATGATAGTATCCATTGTGTCATGTCATAGATTATGATAACCATCTTATGAATCATTTTCTTCCACACATTCTTCATACAAAATTGTATTTTCAAATGAATGAGTTTATAAAATACTTAATACTAAATGAAATTAATAACAATTCAGATCATCAATTTTTATATATTTATTTTGAAAAAATTTATCATCATTGGAATTGAAGTCTTCATGACAGGTTATCATGATGTTCCCCTATATTTTATAAGAATTTTATTTTATAACTACATTTATATGGAGGCCTTCATTTACAATATTTTCCATTAATTATTATTTATATTAATGTCTTAAATTTTATCTTACATGAATTTTCCATTATCATAATTCCACAAAGATAATATTCAGGTTCGATTTCTCATTTATGAAACTAGGTATTTTCTAAATTTCCATTATCTTATCATCATTATTCTTAAATTGATATTCCATTTCCTCTATTCTCAAATCCAGATTCATTTTCTTATTTTCTTTGGTATGTTCATTAAATAGGACACTTCATTATTTCAGTTTAGTACCCAACCACTTCATAAGTCCACAAAAACTCTTCTATGAAACTTGTTTAATATTTCAAGAACGTTAATGAAATCCTAGTATAAAACCAGTATAATCTATCATAAAACAATCCATTATATAAAGTACATAGTATTTTCTTATTCTCTATATAGTCTTTCATTGATTTGATGAGATGAGGTCATTTCCACTTCTTCTATGAAATCTTCACTTATTTTTTTCCCTAAAGAAAAATATCAATTCATTGATGTCTAAATATATACAATTAAATATCAGTAGAATTTTTTTAATTGATATAAATCATACTTACCTTAGGGGGCTGTCTCATTCATAGAAGTAAATGTTTTATCCTTCTTCATCTTATTTACCTTATTCATAAGTAATTATTTTTCATCTTTTCTCACTAGTTTCTCATCATGACCAATTTTGAGGACCTCTCTTGTGGTAAATAAAAAAGTTATTTTAATTGAGTGATGTTTCAATAAATATATTTTTGGTACATATATATAACAAAGTAAGTGGACCATTATAAATACTTCTAATAATCAAAATCCTATAATAAAATTTATAATATGTTTTCAGACACTATAATTCTAATTCATTCAATATTCATCATCAAATTTATATCATAATAATTTATTCCATAACCAAATTTCAATAAGTACGTAGGAACAAGATCTTTTCCAATTGAGAGATATTAAAATCTATTCTATTTATGACCAAAATACTCATTTGTAAATTTTATAGTTAATGAAATATAAAAATAGAATCTATTTTTGAACATAAATCATACGATTTAAGATCTAAAAACAGATGGAAACACAATACACCCTGGGAGGTGGGTGAATCTCGGTGTTACCACTTCAAACATTTATCTTACTCATTAATTTTTTATTAGTATCTAATGACCATGTTAGAAGAAATTTTCATCCACATCTCACTCATAATGATTCACACCTTGAAACAAATATATATATATATATAATAGTAAATAATTCAGGAAACGAAAATTTTAATTGGTTGACATCTAAGGTGTTTTCTAGGGAACATACTCACATAATTCTTCAAATGTACTAGAATCAAATAATCATCTCCAATGATATGGATACAAGAATTATTTATGGTTACCACAAAACATACTCTTTAACATTAGTATATTCTAGTTTTTACCAATCCACAACCATGTGGTACACCATCATGGGGAACTACACACACATCATAAATGAAATATCATTTTTTTATAGGAATTTTGGTCTCTTTAACTTATAGAGAACATATACATATTTTTATGATTTACATGGGACTCTTCATGCATCATAAATCAAAATTTAATGATATATTGTTCTTTTTTGTTTCTCTATTATTCATTAACCATGAATGAGATCAAATAAATCCATTATCATCCAAAATATAACTAAAAAATCATTTCTTTTCCAAATGGGGATAATTCCATACTAATATTATCTAATTCGTTTCCTCCTCTTCACATAACAGTTGTGACACAGAACATATTCATACATTAATCCCATTATAGAAAATATGTCTAGATAAAATCCATTGTCAATATAATAAACTCTATAAATTACATCATAAATTGTACTACATAAAAATTTCATCAAATATAAATCATATGTGATTTTCAATTCACTATATAGTGTAATTCTATAATATTCATGTGTTCTTCACATGATATATCACCCACCAAATACTAAATATCATGAGAAAAATATATCTATTGCAAACTATAATCCTCCAACATTAATATTCATGAATTGATATTTTTTACAAAAACCCTTTAATCATTAACTGATCAACTTCAAGTAAATTATTACAACCACAATCGATCAATTTCATCTATTAATCTCATTTGTGAAAAAAAAATTACCATGAAATGTCACACCTTATCTGATTTTATAACTATTATTTGGATCACTGGTTAAGAATTTATTCTATTACATAATTATGTGAACAATGTAGTAATTATAGGGAGATTCCACTTTCAATATTTGAAATGTAAAAATTATATTTCAACCCTTCATTAAACCAATTCGTCAAACAATGTATTGGTCAACCTACATAGTCTATATACGCAAACTTATTCCTTATACCACAAAAAATTTATCAATATTTGTTTTTTCAAAATATTATGTTATTTATGTACTGTTTATTTTGACTCCCCAAAAATATCTATCTTATAACAAATAATATTCAATTTTTACTCAAAACATTCTTTCCTCTACAACATACTTGTTATGAAAACATAGTTATTTTTCCAAATTTCCTCATCGACAATCATTCATCATGAATGGTCCTTATTTATGGACTTATCAGAATCTTCATCCTTATTTTACAAATAATATGTCCCCATAATTACCATTATATATCATTATATTCCCATTTTCATGTATCATTTCTGAGGAACTCATTGTTTGATCAGACATGGACTACTGAATCTAGTTCCATAAATACATAATTTCTATAATACTAGCTGCAAAATCCTTAATATAACAATAAATAATTACAATTTTAATAAAAACAATTACATATAAAGGATCATTTTAGTTAAATATCTTTAGATAATTAGACAACCTCATAAACTAATAAATCTCATATCTTTATCAAATAATGGACTTGTTTTCATTTTTTATAGAAAATTACTGAATTCATGATAAGTATTCAACATATCCCATTAATTAGTGCACATTTATTATTCCTAAAAACATTGCACATAAAATAATTTAGTTTATGAAATAGGAAGTGAAATAATAAGAACAATGTGGTATCAAATGCTATAAATCTAAACATATATGTTTTGAAATTATGGCATAAGAATATAATAAATATTATGGAAGGAATAGGTAAACAACATTAAGAAACAATAAAATTGAAATTGAGATCATGATATATCCATTACATAAAATAAAACAATGTATATCACTAATAATAATCCAATACTGATGAAATTTTTATTTCAAAACATCAAAATCCTTCAATAGATTCCATATTCCAAGGAACATTAATTGTCCATGATACCACCATCAAAACTTCTTACTATCAAAAACATGTTCCAAGACACTATCCTATAATGGGATGTTTGATTCCAAAAAACTTAACAAGTTTGGCCACATGAAACTAGTCAATACATCGAGGAGCTAAGTAATTTTAGGCCTCACCCATCACATAATTATATCCAATGCATTCACTATAGAAGTAATTAAGACCCTTCATACCATTCACTGAGGAGCCTCTTACTCAATAAAATATAACACTCAATAAAATAAAAAATTAAAAATCAAACACATATCCAACCTATGTGTATGGAAAATACTCATTCATAATGAAATTTCTATTCATCATGTTAATAAAAGGCATAACATGATCATTATTTATCCTTTGAATGATTATGTATGATAAAAAATACATAATAATGTTTTTAATAACTGTAAATATATTTAATTACAATATATGACATTCCAATACTTTTCCTCATGTTAATAAAATGGATAACATGATCACAAAATATCTAGATAGAGGATGTGGATTGTTAAAAAATACATATTCACCATTATTATAATCATCTTTGTTGAAATAAAAATATATAGAATTCATGTACATTTTCTAATGTCAGTAGAATAATATAAATTCTAGGTGAATATCATCCTATTTGAATTATGTAAAATTTTATTTTTATTTCATATATAGTGATTTATATATGAATATTTCAACACATGAATAAAATTATCATAATACAGTTATGGTAATGACATGGATGGTTTAAAAATAAGAAATCTCTAGTGTAACATGGGATGCCTATGTATGAATCCATGTTTTTTCAGACTATTTTTTGAGCAGAAATTTGAATTATTCATTAAGATGATCATGAGGTGTATAATGGTATTTCTAGATAAGAATATGATCTTGTATAATTTTTCTAACAACATCATTGGTCTTTTAATAGGTTTCTTACCCTTGGATAAGAGGTTAGTGGAAATCTTTGAAGATCGAATTTTAGCGGAATAATTTATATTTAATATAAATTAAATTAAATATTAAATTATTCTCATAGATTCATTTGGCCGTATCATTCAAAAAAAGTTTGGGATTGAGATTAAATCATATCCATTGCGTCTAGAATGGGGATTTTATCCTAGGTAACGCATAAAGTCATGTCGTTCGTCAGGGCCTAGTCAGACCCTTTTTTAATTTTCATTCTTTTCTTTTCTCCTTTCTTGTTTTTTCCTTCGCTTCATTCCTCCTCATCCTTGTGCACATCTTCATATCCTCTTCCTAAATCATGGCCAAAAGTGAATTGGGATAAGGATATTTAGAGGGATTTTAAAGGCATGACAGGTAATGCTGCAAATCCCTCAATGCATTGAGTCTGAGTACAACATCTGTTGTTGTTGAAATCAACTGAGGCATCATTGGTTTTCTCTTGAGGGAAATCTGGTTTAATTTTTTGCCATAGGTAACCTTTATACATGTTTTTTATGATCATAAATCCTTATAGCTCTTTCTTGGCACCTATTGAGGCCTAATATATTGTTTCTGGGGGAATAGGGGTTTCAGGAGATTTGAGGGTTCTCACGTTGGGTAACCCAGGTTACACAGCATGTGTTATAGGGGAACACACCACATGTTCTTACCATCCATGGAAGAACATGTTTTATTATGTACATGTCATTTCATCTTAGCACACATTTTTTAGTAGCATGGCCATGTGTCCAACTATTTGAGAAAGACCACAACTTTATGGTTTATAAATAGTACACGCTCTGAAATTTTACCAAGGTAGACACCATGTGTTTTGTCCATGTATATGTACACATTAAAGAGGAAAGATAAGAGTAAATTCCATGTACTCTTATTTACATGCCATGTACTTTTTTGAGCTTAGTATTTTTGGTATTTTTTTCCATCATAGTTAAAATTGTGTGTGTGAGCGGTCCATTTTGAGTGGTTTTCACATAAATATCAATGCTTGATTCCTATTGAAATTTAGAGGTTAGATAAATGATGTTTTGGGGTTTATATCTAAATGGATAGGTTCTTCTTTTATTTATCGAGTTCATTTGTCACCTGAGTCTAAGACAGTTCATGGATGATATGTTGGGTCTTTGGAGAAACCTATTTGAGAAATTTGATCTTTGTTGAGTCGTGAGATATCTCTCATAACATTTTATTTTTAGGACATTTCCCTTATGAGATGTTCTCTTTTGGACTATGGGTATGTGATATTGGATATTTATAATGAACCCATGAAGCATTCCTTTGTTTATGTGATGACCATTGGAGTCCCATGTAGGATCTCTCTCCCCTTTTCCTTAGAAAGGATCCATGTTATAGGATTCCTATGTTGTTATTCTTTTGAGAATCCCATTTTTGATTCCTCCATTATTATTATCTAAGGATCCTGTGTAGGATTCTTTTACTCGTCTTTACCCGGGGGATCACGAGTAGGATGCCTCATCAGTGTTTGTCTAGGAACCCTATGTGTTCCCATGGTTTTAACAACCCTGATCGGTTACATCATGTTTGTGTAGATATGGGGTTCGGGTGACACCTAGAACCCGTACCGAACTGGTTATCCCATGGCGTTATGGCTGAAGTGTTGGTTTGGATGTTTAGTCTACCCTTGGTCATTTTTTTATATCTGACTTGGTTTTTCGGAAACAGTAGTGGTTACAAGAGGCCCTTCCTAGTTGGATGCTATCAATCCGAACGAGAGGAATCTTTTTTATATTGGGATGTCAAGATGTTTTTCCTAGGATCTATGTTGCTTATTGGGTTTCTTATACATTCTTACATGAGATCTGGCTTCTGATCCTTATTATTTGTGATATTTGTTTTATCCCTAAAGGAACTACCTGGGACAAGCCTATTGATCCTAAATTTTTATATGTATATAACTTGATGGATATGTTTTTAGGTTGATGATAGGTGATACCTTGTATCTGTATGTTGAGACTTGCTTGATTGATTCAAAATAAACATGAGAGCCTTGGACCTAGAATACTATAAGGGCTTCTAGATTATTTACATAGGACTGTGAGATCCTTGGTGTAGATCACTGACCAGAGGAGTTCTGACTGTGAGATCTTCCTAGGTGGATCTATACTATGTTGGACACGGGGCGTATTGATTGTGATAGCTACCTAGAGGTTGTTTATAATTTATATGATGAAATGTTATACACAATGGGTGCTGACTGTGAGAGCTATCTGGATGTATTTAGAATTTACATTGTACTATGTTGGACCTAGGTGGTATTGACTATGAGAGATACATGGAGGTCTTTACTAATTATTCATATTCTATGTTAGACCCTAGGGGTTCAGACCATTTGAACTTCTTAAGTGGTTGTTTTCTATGTTAGACCAGAGTGGTTAAGAAAATGATATATTCCCATTTGGCGATGAGTGGAGGGGATGATTACGCTCTCCCCATACATTGATTGGAATGATTATGCTCTTCTAAATCAGTCGGGATTGACAATCAGTATATGATATCCTTCTTTATAGAATTGACTGTTAGTATACGGTATCCTTATTTATAGGTGTGACCGTCGGTATATGAAAATCTAGTGGTGATTGGAGGCATTTACGGGTGAAACCAGGTGTAGGATAAGTTTTCCCCAATGGTGACATAACTTTCTCAGAGATAAGATTCTCGGGATGGAGAAAGTATGTTTTGTGTCAATCGGGATTACAGACCCATGGATTGACCGTTTTGTGTATTCATATTGTTTTGATACACATATCCATGAATATTCATATAAATGTTAATATATATGTATAGTTACGGGACTGTACATGTGTGCATATATTGTTATGGACATCCAAGGTGGAACATTCCCAGTTGAAATGGATTATGTTCCTTGGGTTCTACTATGTATTAACGTTGGTTTTACTACATTTTGGTTTTGTATCATCAAGGTTGAGCATGTTTCTTTCTCATACTCTTTCACAGCACAGTTACAGGTTGCCTTTTGGGGTTTCCTAATAAGATTCTTTATCACCCATATATGTTCACCGTAGAGTATGTGTAGACCTTATATATGCTTTTCAGATTAAGAATGTGTTTCATGGTGGATAGGTATGAGGTCCAGTGCTGCATGATATAGAGGAACTACTCAAGTGGTTCTACTAATTGGGTTATGCGGTTCGACAATGTTGAGGGATCGAGTACATGGGTTGGCTTGGATTTAGTAGTAGAGATAGGTAATTTTACATTCAACTTCTTTTTCACATGTATCTGAATGGTTGGCCTAGTGGATGACTAGTTTTGTATTGTATTTCAATGTCTTCTGGGATTTTATGTCATTTTACTATTATAGCTTGTTCAATTTCATTTGTTTATTGACTCTGCACACATTCCACTTTCTAATATGTATGATACATGTCTATTTCTTATATTTTTATTACTCTAATATGATATCATAGTTTCACCCTTTTAGTTGAGATACTTTTTGGTGTGTTGTTTCTCAGGTCATGGTTATCTAGTCAAATTTCTATATAAGGCGTTTATGGATACCAAGAAATTTCTTATGAACAGACCCCTTAGGGGGTGTTACCGTATATGGAAACCTGAAAAGTGTCAGTTCAATTTCTCTTTAGTGTTGGTTGTGACCTATTGGGATCAATTCCTTCTGAGGATTCTCGGTGAGGGTTTGGGCCCTCTTAGGTTTTTATTTTAGTTTGAACTTTGTAAGCCATTCTGATATTACCTTATTATAAGAGGTTTGGAACTTTTGGGCTAGGTTGTTATACATTGTGACCTAGTTGTGAGGATTTTATGTAAGGATATTTGTAGGACCTAAAGAGCCTTGGTTTTAACTCGAACCCACGCAGTTCGATGTCTGTTCTATTCTAGGGAATCCTATGTGAGAGAGGTTGGACCTTGTTTTCCAATGCCTTTTTTTGGCTGGGATCATGGTTTTATGCTCATTTTTTGATCAAGGAGTAGCAGGTGTTCAAGATTACATTATAGATATGTTGATGTCATCATAATCTGATCGAGTCACCTCAAGTGCTTGATTTTCGAGACTAGCTCCATTGGTTAGTGATTTTCGGGCACCTGTCTAGGTCGACCAGGGTTTCTGCTATTGCTAATGTAGTCAGATAATTAGTAGAAATTCGTCACCAAAACAACATTGTGTGTATGTGTCGGCTGTTAAGGATACACGCTAGTTGTGTGTGGTATATTTTGTATCTAAATTGTTGAGTGTTTAAGTACGATCCAAGGACTAAGGTTTTAAGGATTCCTGTAGCATCCTAGGTAAATAAACACCATAACATTTTTATATTTATTAATATTTGGGAATTAAATATTAATTTTACATTAATGGGGATTCTATAATGGATGGAATACCTGAAACACAAAAATGGACTTTTCTAAAATCTCATGTCGCACACAAGGGTGAGTCATACATAAATATTATAATATTTTTTTTAAATGGTAGATAATGATTAGATGTCATACTGGTGGGAATGAACATAACAAAATAAAATATGATTATTCTTGTTTTTATGTGTCTTTATATTTATCCAATAAATTTTAGAATCTTAAAAGAATAATGGATCCAATTTTAAGCATGTAATACTCTAATATTCTTTCAAAGGACGATTTACCTCCTGTTGATGGAGAACCCTTTTAAATCAGGTTCTTGTCACATTTATATGTTTCATTTGACAAAATATACTTTCTCTTTTGAAAAGGGGCATTGAAATTTACATTTTGTAAATTCTTGGTAATTTTATGATATTGTTCATTTTTATGAATAGTGATAAATACTACACTTCAATTTAAAATTGCCTTTTAATATAATTTATTTATATATTTTTATTTTTATTTTTATATTTTTAAAAGTGTAATGGGATTTTATTTTTACCATTAAATCCAATTTTTTCACTGGAAGTTATTTCACATTCAAATTCGACATAAACCAATGTCAATCATTTGATAGTTATTATTTCTTAATAATACGTTTTTTGTTTTTGAAAACGGGAATTAATTTTAAATTATTTTTGACAACTTCTCTATTTTGAATTTGTAAATATAGATTCCATATTGGAATCATGTGGTTAAAAATTTGTAGATAGGTAACTATTATTTTTAGACATTATGAATAATAACTTCAGTAAATATTTGATTGACCATTGTAAAAATATTAATCTACTAAATAAGGGTATGAAGTAAAATTATAAAAAATATTAAATTACCCTAACACAATTCCTAAACCTATTTAATGATACATTTCCAACCATTGGTATCATTGGGTTAATATTGTGACCCCATGGAGCAACTTGTAAGTGAAAATGACAGTTTATAATAATTAATTCATTTTTCAGAAAAATATAACATAAGAAAATATATTTTAGTAAAACAATTTTTATATAAAGTTATATAAGTTATATTTTCGAAAATAAATAGTCATTTGAAATCTAAACAGGTTTTCTACATCATCATTGTTTTTTTATAATTTTTATACATGATATAAATAATTTTTTTTACATAATGGTGATGTAGTGATTACCTTATAAATGAAAATTTTATGTAAATGAGATTATAAATATAAAAATAATTTTATTTTCAAACTTTTAATGCCATCAACGAATTTTAGAGATAATTATCCCTTCATATATTCTTTTTAATGAAGGGTTTAAAAATTAATAAATGTGTTTTGAATTTTTAAAAATTTCATGATAAGAATATTATATAAACTAACATAAATGAGTTTTTAAAACAAATATTATTTTATTAATTGATAAAATAGTCCTAAAAATCTCATTTTTAGAAAAATGACATATATGATGTAAAAAATGGCATAAATTATCCATTGTTTGGTCTCTTATAATGTTTTAGTAAACATATTTTAAAGGCCTCTGAAATTCAAGGAAATTGTTTTCTTATTTTTGTTTGAAATTTTACAAGAACGCAGTTTCTGACGGCACCTGATTCTGAGGCCCGGTGTGCCCGGAATCATTTTCCGAAGTTTATCTCGTGTACGTTCAGTGAACGAACGAGCGGGTTTTTCTTACATTTGAACCGGTGCTAGAAATCAAATTCTGAGGGCACCAATGGAATCGTAGTGCCTGTATTTTCTTAGAAATGAATTTTCCATAGTTGTGTTTGCTCGGGTGTGGTTTTTCTTTTTGGTGTTAAGTTATGAAATAAAATAAAAAGGGGTACGACAATTTTATTTCATTTCACTCAAATCTGCTTAAACTAAGTTAAGCGGATGAGGTGGAACCCACAATATCCTACCCACTTGATAGGATATTTGTGAGGTGGGGCCCACACGAGCCCCACCATTTCTTCCCACCTAAGTAACGCTCCTGCAACTCTCTTTTTAATGAAAGTCAAACCTTACATTTTTCTGGCTAAGAAACGCCCCATTAAATTGGGCAGTTAAATCGTTACAATTAATTCTTTGAATTAATTCTTTGTTTCTTATCTTTTGATTTTCAAATTCGTATGTTGATAATAAAATAAGAGTAGGATTTATTTTATTATTGTTGGGGGGTTTGTGTTGTATTAAACCTTTGGGAGAAAAAGAGAAGATTCTTTGTTCTTCAACAAAGAACGCGAAGAACGCACCACCGCTGACGAAGAACGCCAACCTCCGTCGGCGAGAGACGCCTTCCTCAGAGATCACATAACGCCAACGGTTATCCTCTTCTTCCGTGGTGATCATCTTCTTCCGTGGTGACCCTCTTCTTCCATGATGGTTATTTCTGCGATGAACGGTCGTTCGATGACAGCATTGAGGTAGGGGTTTTATGCGTTTCACTTTTGTGTTTTCTTCCGTTGTTATCTTCCCTTCCTTGAACCACCTCTTATCGTGATAATGGTAGGAGGAAGGACCGCAAGAACACGACCGACACTCCTCCCCTTTTTTTGGTTGTTGATTATTGATGCGGCGAGCAAGGCAACACGGTGCCGAAGCACTGCGCAGACATTGTAAAAAGGGAGAGCAGAGGAGCGCGGCGCCGCCGAACCACGCCGTTGGAAGCAATAAATCTGTGGCGCCGTCGCACCACACCGTAGAAGATGAACAAGGGCACGGCACCATCACGCCGCACTAGAGGACCTTAGAAGCACCGCGGCTGAAGCGGGGCCGTGGCAGAAGGGCGCGGCGCCGTCGCACCGCACCGGACAAACCAATACCGCGGCCGGTTCCGAGCCGCGGTGATGCAGGGGAACCGACGGCCGGTACCGGGTCGCCGGCGTCGGTGCAAGGGGACCAGCCTTGCCCGTCCCATGGCGGCAGAAGCCGGAAGGCCAGAGCGAGCCGGGCGGACCATGGAGGTACCTGGGGTTCGAAAACCCTAGTCCGCGCTAGACGGGGCGGCCCCATAATGGGGTCGCGGTTGCTACACGCGGGGGCAGCGCCTCCAGCTCCCGAAACAGCTCGGACGTTCTGCTGAGCACCTGGCCAGTGCGCCGCGCGCCAGGCCGGCTGCCTGGCCGGTCCGCCAGGCCGGGTCGTGCTCAGGCCGGGCCAGACCCGGACCCAGTTTGGGTCGATCCGGTTCGGGCCAACCCTAGGGGTATCGTGCCGGGTCGGACCGGGCCTGAACCCCTTATTATCGAACCTTTTTTGGTCTGTTTCCCATAACATGATCTATGGGCATCCGATCGACGCACCGTCATTTGCGATGTGATCCTTGGATCAAGACCGTCATTTCGGTATATCGCACTCATGCTTTCGTAGCACCTTGGGTTCGGCCGGATTGGTTCGTATACGAAACCAACCGGGCCCTTAGAGCGGAAACGTTTATAACTTGAGTTCCGGAAGTCTAATTGACGTGTCTTCGACTTTGTTGGTTTCCTCCAATTGAGACAGAACTTTTGGCTTACTCCGCTCGAGGTTTGGTCACAGTTGGAGTATGGTCGGGTTGGTTTTGACTTAAAAACCAATCGGGCCCCTAGGACGAAAAGGCCATTAACTCTCAGACCGGGCGTCCGATTGATGCGCCATCTGTGGAGTTGAGTTCCTGTTGACAATATGGAACTTTTGGATACATCAACTATGGACTATGTCTCATTTGATGTATCAGCCTCTCTGCTCGTGGAGCGGACCCTCCCGAACGAGCTTGATGTGTGCGGGTACCCTAGAGTTGGCTGCGACTGCGACGATGACGACGACTATACAGAGATCCTCAGTGGATTCAACGGCAATGACTACAGAACTCAGTGATCCTACGTGGATCAGTGCTACCAATACTGTGTGGAACTGATCATGTGTGTGTCAACGATCAGCGGTCCTGTGTGGGCCAGCACCTACATATCATGTGTGGGTCTGATCCTGTGTGGTTCATTGCGGGGGTTTGTTACCTATCGATCTTGTGTGGGTCAGATCCTTTGTGGGTCATTGCGGGGGTTAGTTACCTATCGATCCTGTGTGGGTCATATCCTTTGTGGGTCATTTCGGGGGTTAGTACCTATCGATCCTTTGTGGGTCCAACGACTTAGATGAATCAGTGTCTATATCTGATCATCTCTATCATCATACGTAGAAGTATACCTGTGTGAGTTGAATCCTGTTTTTCTTTTCTATGTGGATTGAGTTGTAATATCTTGTGTTGATTAATATTTGCTTTCCTGTGTGGACTGGGTTGTGATTTCATGTGTGGGCTGGGTTGTACTTGGGCTCGGAGGCTGGAGAGAACTGGAATTGGTGACTTATGTATATGTATGGGCATATAACTAAGCAGTGTCGGATGTTACTTCGTGATTGAATCTTTCCATTGTGGGTTATCCTTTGTGGATTCTAGGTGACCTTCAGGGGTCTCGGGGTCCCTACTGAGTATCTTATACTCACCGCTACATGGGCTATGCCCGCACTACGTTGTGTTGGTTGCAAACGACGGATAGTGCTGATCGCGGTTGAGGCTTGCAGAGCAGGACGGTACCTAGAGGTGGACCACTGGGCGCGACGTACTCGGAGCGGACGGTTGGACCTGAGGAGCTATGGAGGCTTTCTGTACTCACCCTTCAGGTGGGACTTCCATTGGGCGGCTCGACGTTGCGGCTTTACTTTCAGTTGTCGTTTTTCCTTTCGAGTTGTACTTTACTTTCAATTTGCATTTTTATTCTGGCCCACTTTCTTTTTCCACACTTATTGTTGTACCCAGTTTTTACTTAGTGGTTACTTCTACTACTTGCTTGCTCTGTGGTGTTTGTTTACTTTACATAGGCAACACCTTCCCTTGTTATCGGAATTTACGCCTTGGTGCTAGTCGCCAGCCCCTGGCCTATGGAAGGTGGGCTTGGGTTAGTCACGGCACGGGCCCCGAGGACAGGTCGTGACAAATTGGTATCAAAGGAGTTTGGTTCTACCGCAGAACCTTCAACTCGGATGTTTCATCTATGTGAAGCAATAATGTTAAGCGTATTGGGTGTGGTTAATAGTCTAGGGAGTCCAGTGTTGGTGCGGCGGCTAACATAGCCGTACACCAGGACCTTGATTTCTGATTTCCGACTTAATGCACGAAAACATTGATTGAATGTGTGTTTCTGTTTTATTTGTGATTACATTGTGTCAGCTCACCAGGTATACTATTATGACCGTGTCGCACCTGTATCTTTTCAGAATGGCCCCAAGATGGCAGCCAGCTAGGGTTTCGAGAGTTGTGTGTGACGACAGCCTGCTGAGAGACGAGGCCTCGGTATAGGGCCCTTTGAAAGCAGAGGCACCAGCGGTACCGCTACCCATCGAGCCACCGATGCTACCAGACCCAGCCGCTGATGATGCACGTCGCCTTAGTGCACTGTAAAAGTTTCAGTGCCAGTGACCACCCAGGTTCCATGAGGAGACAGACCCCCAGGAAGCCAAGGATTGGCTGGAGGTAGTGGTATGAGTTTTTAGGTTAGTGAGGACACCAACAGACCTCATGGTGATCCTCGCAGCGAGCCTACTGCACGCGGCAGCAGGCATATGGTGGAGCTTGATACTCCAGGTGCACGATGAGGCATCTCTCCTCTGGACAGACTTTGAGAGCCTCTTCCGCTCGGAGTTCATCCCAGCCACCCTCCGTGCGGTGCGCATCCAGGAGCTTTTACAGCTACGACAGGGCAGCTTGACGGTCACCCAGTACTCGGCAAGATTTACCGATCTCTCGCGCTACTCGACAGACATGCTACGAGACCCATTCTTCAAGGCACGGACCTTTGACCAGGGATTGAGGCATGAGATCAGGGCATCGCTAATCTCCCTCATCATTCCGATTCAGGAAGGAGTACTGGAGCGAGCCCTTTTGATCGAAATCTTCCTTGCTGAGTCTACATCAGCAGAGAGACCTACTGAAGGGAGGCAGGTATCATAGACTTCTGCAGTAGGCAGTCGACGGATGAATCATTGGTCCAGGCAGACCAAACACTCAGGCAGATGACCTCAGGACACTGGCTCAGTAGTGTGGGGCACACAGCGTGGATCCAGTCTTCCGAGAGGCAGATAGTGCTATGCATGTGGTGGGCAGGGCCACATGGCTCGTGACTGACCGACCTGCCATGCCGAGGAGCAGCAGACGGTTGAGAGGCCACCCAGGCAGAGGCAGAGGGTCGACCGTGGTGGTCCGCAGGGAGCAGGCGGACGAGGCAGAGGAGCTGGCCGAGCAGCAGGTGGTGGGAGATGCATTGAGGCTCTACCACCACCACCACCAGGAGGTGCACCCCGACCACAGGGAGTTGGCGGGAAGAGACATGAATAGCTTCAGGAAATGAAGGCCTATGACCACGACACACCTGAGATGATTCGAGGTACTATCTATTTCTATTCCACCCTTGCTGCAGTTCTTATAGACACAAGGGCGAGTCATTCTTTCATAGTGGCTGCCCTTGTTCAGAGCTCAGAGATTCCGACAGAGCCGTTGGCTCGATCCTTACGGCTAGAGACTCCTACGGGAGCAGACTCGACGATTACGCACTGATGTCGACAGTGTGCGGTTACTCTAGGAGGCGAGATCTTTCGATGGGATCTTTTTTGTAGCGGCATCGAGGCCTTACGACGTCATCTTGGGCATGGATTGGTTATCTACAGTCCATGCTCAGATTGACTGTATTAGGCGCAAGGTGCAATGTGTACGCACCCACGGGAGCAGGTTCATCTTCACTGGTGAGAAGGGAGCCTTCGCAGCACAGGATGGACTCTCACAGAGTAGAGGACATCCCATCACTCATCAGTTGTCTAGCCTCATCCTAGGAGCAGTTGACGTGCAGAGTCCTGGTTTTCCTACAGTGGTGGATCAGTATGCAGACGTTTTTCCCGACGATGTTCCAGGACTACCTCATCGCAGAGAGGTAGACTTTTATATTAACTTGTACCATGAGACAACCTCGATATCGACTCTAGAATATCGGATGGCCCCCAAAGAGATTCGGGAGCTACATGTATAGTTGGAGGACTTGCAGGGAAAGGGATTCATCTGACCCAGTATTTTACCCTGGGCTTCCCAGATATTGTTCGCCAAGAAGGCGGACGAGATATTGCGACTTTTTGTTGACTATTGTTTCCTAAACCAGGTGACAGAGAGGAACAAGTATCTGCTACCAAGGATCGATGCCCTCTTTGATCATCTCATGGGAGCATAGTGGTTCTCGAAGATAGGCCTCAGGTCATGTTATCATTAGCTCAGAGTTCAGGACGAGGACGTGCAGAAGACGACCTTTAGATGTCGATATGGACACTATGAGTTCTTGGTTATGACCTTCGGCATAACCAATGCTCCTAAAATGTTCATGGGCCTCATGAAAAGGATCTTTCTGTCATACGTCGATCGATCTTCCATAGTCTTCATCGATGACATTTTGATATACTCAACGACTGAGGAGGAGCACGCCTACCACTTGCTGGTTTTTCTAGACACACTTAGAGAGCACCAGCTTTATGGTAAGCTCTCTAAGTGTTAGTTCTAGATACGTTAGGTCCACTTCTTGGGACACATCATCTCTAAGGCGGGAGTTGCGGTGGATCCCTCGAAGATCGAGGCAGTGCTAGCTTGGGAGCCACCCAAGAGCGTGAAAGAGGTTCGAAGTTTCTTGGGAATAGCTGGATACTACCAGAGAATTGTGCTAGACTTCTCCAGAGATGCGGCACTACTCTCAGCTCTTATGAAAAAGGGATAAAACCTTTGTGTGGTCATACAGATGTCAGTAGAGCTTTTAGGAGCTGAGACACAGATTGACCAGTGCACCTATCTTGAGGTTGCCAGAGGAGGGAGTAGGGTACTTAGTTTACTGCGATGCATCAGGGACCGGAATCGGATGTGTCCTGATGCATGAGCGGGCAGTGATCACCTATGGATCACATCAGTTGAGGCTACATGAGAATAACTACGCTACCCATGACCTAGAGTTAGAAGCAGTGGTCTTTGCTCTGAAGACATGGCGACACTATCTGATGGGCGAGAGCTTTATAGTCTATTCTGACCATCAGAGCCTCAGGTACATCTTTTCTCAGAAGTACCTGATCCTGAGACAGTAGATATGGCTCGAGTTCCTCTAGGACTATGTCATTGATATATTCTATACTCCTGGAAAGGGGAATGTGGTAGCCGATGCTCTCTACAGGAGGACCGGCATTCAGCTACTTGAGGAGGCAACTGAGCAGCTAGCCGCTTTAAAGATATCCTTCATGGATAGAGATGGAGCAGCCTTCCTTCAGTCACTCCTCCACTACTACAGTAGGTCAGAGTGGCATAGCGTTGGGACGCTGACTATGAGACGCGGCGTGCACAGATATCCTTAGGACAGGAACATGATGGATTCTCCATAGGAGGATAGCACGACGTCCTTTTTAGAGGATGTACCTTGGTACCAGTTGCATTGTGGGAGGAGGTGCTGAGAGAGTTTCACACTTCTCTTTTGTTGGTACATCCTGGAGTGGCGAAGATGTACCTGGATCTCAGACGATAGCACTGGTGGACGGGCATGAAGAAAGTTGTGGTAGAGTTCGTTTCTCGATGCCTCACCTGCCCGCAGGTGAAGGCAGAGCACCAGGTACCAGAAGGCTTTGTACAGCCCCTGGAGGTCCCAAAGTGGAAGTGGGACAGCATATATATGGACTTCGTGACTGGACTTCCACGCACCTCCAGAGGTCATGACTCTGTTTGGGTGATTTTCGATCGACTCACCAAGTCGGCTCACTTCTTACCCATCAGAGAGCAGGGATCAGTAGAGAGCATGGGACATCTCTATGTTCAGGAGTTTGTGCGGATTCATGGAGTTCCATCATCAATCATCTCCGATCAAGATGCTCTCTTTACTTCCCGGTTTTGGAAGGGGTTGCAGGAGGCGTTCAGGACGCAGCTACGTCTGAGCACCGCCTTTCACCCTCAGACGGATGGTCAGAAGGAGAGGACCATTCAGAATCTCAAGGACATGCTCCGCGCAAGTGTCCTTGACTTTGGATGCAACTGGGAGGACCACTTACCTTTGGTGGAGTTCGCGTAAAACAACAGCTACCACTCCACTATTGGGATGGCACCATACGAGGCGTTGTAAGGCCGACCTTGCAGATCTGCTCTATGCTGGACAGACCCTGGGGAGTCAGCACTTGTGAGACCAGAGATGGTCCAGGAAATGACAGAGAAGTTCCAGGTCATCCAGGAGCATATGAGGACAGCTCAATGCCGGAAGAAGTCTTATGCTGATAGGAGGCGAAGGCCAATAGAGTTCGAGGATGGCGACCACGTCTTCTTGAGGGTCTCACCACAATGTGGATTACGGAGATTTGGCAGAGGCGGCAAGTTGTCTCCACGCTTCATCGGACCATTCCAGGTCCTCAGTAGGATTGGCGAGGTGGCTTATCACCTGGATCTACCACCTCAGTTGCACCGAGTGGACGACGTCTTCCACGTATCTCAGCTGAGGAGATACGTGCACGACCTGAGGCATATCATTGACTATGGGGAGCTGGACGTTGATGATGGGGTGACTTTTGCGGAGGTCCCGGTGGAGATTTATGATTGAGAAAAGTGGGTCCTGCGTGGATGGTCGATTTCTCTAGTGCACATCAGATGGCAGCATGGGAACCTCCAGAAGAGCACTTGGGAGCGGGAGGCTCATATGCGTGCTCAGTATCCACTTTTGTTTCCCTAGTTTTTGATGTATCTTTACGGGGACATAAAGCCCTGAGGTGGGAGTAATGTAAACGCCCGTAAAATTCAAGGAAATTTTATTATTAATTTTCTATGGAATTTTACAAGAACACAGTTTCTGACGGCACCTGATCCCGAGACCCGGTGTGCCCGGAATCCTTCTCCAAAGTTTATCTCGGGAACGTTCAGTGAATGAACGAGCGGGTTATTCTAACATTTGAACTAGTGCTCGGAATCGAATTCTGAGGGCACCGATGGAATCGTAGTGCCGATAGTTTTTTAGAAACACTTTTTACGGAGTTGCGTTTGCTCAGGTGTGGGTTTTAATTTATGGGATTAAGTTATGAAATAAAATAAAAAGGGGTGCGCCAATTTTATTTTATTTCACTCAAAGCCGCTTAAGCTAAGTTAAGCGGATGAGGTGGAACCCAAAATATCCTACCCACTTGGAAGGATATTTGTGTGGTGGGGCCCGCACGATCCCCATAGTTTCTTCCCTCCTAAGTAACGCACATGCAACCCCCTTTTAATGAAAGTCAAACCTTACGTTTTTCTGGTTAAGAAACGCTCCATTAAATTCTGCAGTTAAATCGTTACAATTAATTCTTTGAATTTATTGTTCGTTTCTTATCTTTTGGTTTTCAAATTCTTATATTGATAATAAAATAAGAGGAGGACTTATTTTATTTTTGTTGGGGGGTTTGTTTTGTGTTAAACATTTTTGAGAAAAAGAGAAGATTATTCGTTCTTCGATGAAAAACGAGAAGAACGCACCACCGCCGACGAAGAACGCCATCCTCCGTCGGGGAGGGAAGCCTTCCTTGGAGATCACCTAATGCCAACGGCGATCATCTTCTTCCGCGGTGATCCTCTTCATCTGTGGCGACCCACTTCTTCTGCGATGGTTAATTCAGCGACGAACGCTCATTCGACAACAGCGTTGAGGTAGGGGTTTTATGCGTTTCTCTTTTGTGTTCTCTTCCGTCATTATCTTCCCTTCATTGAACCTCCTGTTATTGTGATAACGGGATGAGGTCGGACCTCATGAACACGGCCGACACTCCTCCCCTTTTTTGGTTGTTGATTTTTTATGTGGCGAGCAAGGTAACGCGGTGCCGAAGCACCGTGCGGACATTGTAAAAAGGGAGAGCTGAGGAGCACGGCGCCGCCGCACTGCACCGTTGAAAGCAATCAATTTGTGGTGTCGTCGCACCGCACCGGAGGACCTCAAAAGCACCACGGCCGAAGTGGGGCCGCAGAGCCGTCGCACCGCGCCGGACGAACCAAGGCTGCGGCCGGTTCCAGGCCACTACGATGTAGGGGAACCGGCAGCCGGTACCTGGCCGCCGGCGTCGGAGTGAGGGGACCGGCTTTGCCGGTCCCGTGGCGGAAGAAGCCGGCCGGACGGAGCGGGCCAGATGGAAAATGGAGGAACCGGGGGTTCGAAAACACCCAGCCGTGCCGGATGGAGCGGCCCCATAATTGGGTCGCGGTTGTTGCACGTGGGGGCAGCGCCCCCTACTCCCGAAACGGCTCGGCCGTTCGGCCGAGCCCCTGGCTAGCGCGCCGCGCGCTGGGCCGGCTGCCTGGCCGGTCCGCCAGGCCGGGCCGCCCCCAGGCCGGGCCGAGCCGCGCCAGCCTGGGCGGACCCGAACCTGGTGCGGGTCGACCCGGTTCGGGCCGACCCTGGGGGTATCGGGCCGGGTCCGACCGGGGCCGAACCCCTTATTACCGAAACGTTTTCGGTCCGTTGCCCATAATATGCGCTACGGGCCTCCGATCGATGAACCGTCAGTTGCGATGTGAGCCTTAGATCGAGATGGTCGTTTCGTTATATCGAACTTAAGGTTCCAGAACACCTTGGGTTCAGCCGGGTTGGTTCGTACACGAAACCAACCGGGCCCTCGGAGCGGAAACGCTTATAACATGAGCTCCGGACGTCCGATTGACGTGTCGTTTACTTTGTTGGTTTCCTCTAAGTGAGAAGGAAATTTTGGCTTATTCTTCTCGAGTTTTGGATGAAGTTGGAGTATGGTCGGGTTGGTTTTGACTTAAAAACCAACCGGGCCCCTGGGACGAAAAAGCCAATAACTCTCAGACCGGGCGTCCGATTGACGCACCGTCTGTGGCGTTGAGTTCTTGTTGACGAAACAGAACTTTTGGATACATCAACTATAGACTATGTGTCAGTTGATGTATCAGCTTCTCGTCTCGTTGAGTGGACCCTCCCGAACGAGCTTATTGTGTGCAGGAACCCTAGAGCTGGCTGCGACTGCGACGACGGTGACGGCTACAGCACTCCGCGATCCTGCGTGGATCAGTGCTACTGATCCTGTGTGGGTCCGATCCTGTGTGGGTCAGTGCTCAGCGGTCCTATGTGGGCCAATGCCTACAGATCCTGTGTGGGTCTGATCCTGTGTGGGTCATTTTGGGGGTTAGTTACTTATCGATCCTGTGTGGGTCAGATCCTTTGTGGGACATTGTGAGGGTTAGTGACCTATCGATCCTGTGTGGGTCAGATCCTTTTTAGGTCATTGCGGGGGTTTTGTACCTATCGATCCTTTGTGGGTCCGACGACTTAGATGAATCAGTGGCTATATATGATCATCTCTATCATCATACGAAGAAGTATACCTGTGTGAGCTGAATCATGTTTTTCTTTCTTATGTGGATTGAGTTGTGCTATCCTGTGTGGATTATGATTTTCTTTCCTATGGGTACTGGGTTGTGATTTCTTGTGTGGGATGGGTTGTTCTTGGGCTCGGAGGCTGGAGAAAACTGGAATTGGTGACTTAGGTATATGTATGGGCATATACTTAAGCAGTGTCGGATGTTACTTCATGATTGTATCTTTCCTTTGTGGGTTATCCTTTGTGGATCTGGGAGACCTTCGGGGATATCGACGTCCCTACTGAGTAGATTATACTCACCCCTGCACGGGCTATGCACGAACTACATTGTGTTAGTTGCAGACGACGGACATCGCTGATCGTGGTTGAGGCTTGTGGAGCATGACGGTACCTGGAGGTGGACCACTGGGCGGGATGTACTCGGAGCGGATGGTTGGACCCGAGGAGCTGTGGAGGCTATCTGTACTCACCCTTCATGTGGGACTTCCAGTGAGCGGGTCGACGTTGCGGCTTTATATTCAGTTGCTTTTTCCCTTTTGAGTTGTACTTTACTTTCAGTTTGGGTTTTTATTCTAGACCACTTACTTTTTCCACACTTACTGTTGTACCCAGTTTTTACTTAGTGTTTACTTCTAATGCTTGCTTGCTCTGTGGTGTTTGTTTACTTTACAAAGGCAATGCCTTCCCTTGTTACCGGAATTTACACCTTGGTGCTAGTCGCCATCCCCAGGCCAATGGAAGGTGGGCTTGGGGTAGTCACGGCATGGGCCCCGAGGACGGGTCGTGACATATATTATCCATATAGTATGAATATTCAAGAAGACATGGTAAAAGTTAAAAAAGTTAACAAATGGTTAAATAAAAAAGTTAATGATTAAAAAATATCCAAAACCTATAAAATAATTATTTGTTGATTTTATTTAGACTTATATTCATATTATATTTTAATTTAATTAGTTTTGGACTTTTATAAACAGATAATCATTTTATAATAAAATAATACATTAAATCATTACTAAAGAGCCCCTCCTCCCTCTTATAAAAGGCCACCACCTATAACCCATTATTCACACCTCTCAATCCCCTTATCCCGTCCATCCTATATTTAGATAAGCTCTAAACATACCTATATTCTATCTAGAATCCTTCTCTTTGGTATACGAAAATTCAAGAAATCTTTTTTGTTCAAACCAAAGGCAGCTACCCGATTTAAATGTAATGTCTTCCCTCAAGTTCTTTTATTTTATTTTCCTTCTCCAACCCCCTAAACACTCTTTATTAAATTATTTTATAACAATAAAAGTATCTTCAGTATACTAAAATTATTATGATATATATTAGAAAAATACTTCCACACACATCCATCTAATGGATACAAACATATTGTTTCTGTGGATGGTGAACTACAACCTCCTGAAAAAAGGATAATTGAATTATCCACTACAAAATATCATGTTGGTCATTATGATGCCACTATATTTATATTTTATTTATAATATATTTATATTATCTCTATGATTTGGTAATTTTTATTTATATCATACCTTTATGGTTTTCAAAATTAGTAAATACGATAATTTCAATTAAGGAAGTGCGGACTACCTCCCCCTCAAAGTGATATGACTCGTTCATGCCATACATGTAATTTATAAACGATGTAATTAATGAAATTATATATGATATTATATTGGAATTTCAATATAAATATTTAAAATTATTTTTTCATTCCCTAAAATTTGAAATATAAATGAAAGTTGTGTTCATGCGTACATATGGCTTACAGTCTCCATGAACGGTGCATTTCATTTCTTATCTCCAAATTTTATGTACTATTAAAAATACATATATAAATATATATACTAGATATATATGATATATATGATACCTAATTCATAAATATAATTTCGGTATAGTGTACTTTTTACCACATGGACAACATGTAATCATAACAAGTTCATTTTTTAATCATGTTCCGATCATCGACAAAATGTTCGATATGAACTAAAAAAATTAACTAATTGTTGTAGCTTGGTAATATGTGATATAAAATGAATAATAAAAATTAAAAAGGGTATGAATCAAGTATTAATTAATTATGATTATTATTCAGTAAGAATATGGAACAAATGTTACTTTTCAGACTCAAGGTAAGGGAAATTCTTAACCCAATTTCTATTATTTGGGTTAAACTTCTACATCTTGATTATTTCATGTTATAAATATTTGTGAATGGAATATGATTATTTTACACAATATATAAAATTATAATAGGTGTATTTATATTTTCCACACATAATTTTTTCATTGATTTATCCGTAATCTAATAGTACAATCATTGTAAAGGAATATGTCTCAATCTCCTTTCCTTGAAACATATCTTGATATTGTGCACGATTAGTATCCAATAAGGTGTATATCCAAACATTTTGAAAATTTATATGATGAATCTCTATATTCTCATGATATTTATAACATTTATTGATGTTATTATTTAATGATTTGTATTCAAGAGTTTCTCTTGTTGTAATAGATTCTTTAACTAAAACATCATTTTATATGTTTTAAAGATTTAATTTTCTAAATCTTTCCCTTTCGTGTACATGTTTTATAAATGATTTTAAGTATTTATTTATATGGACATGAGTTATTTAAAATATAAATTATTTTCAAAAGATTAAATGTGTTATGGGACCCTTTGATTAATGAATATCATTATTTAATTTTTTAAATATATTTAAAAATAATATTTTTTCTATGAAGCGTTTTACTAAACGACAAAAGAAATGTTTTTTAACGTATATGATGACAAAGAACATTCTTCCAACATGACCATTATTGGATATTTGGATTCCTTAAAAATTCATAGTTTTTAAAAAAGGAATATATATACCATATATAATTTTAATGTATTTTGGTATTGAAAATGGCTTTGGGAATGGATTGATTATGTCAATATATTTAAATATTTTATTATGATTTCAATGAGGAAATGAAATCTTTCCTTTATTATTGTTCATTTATTATTATTATGTTATGGTTCTTGGGCATTCATTACACATATGGGTGGTTCCGTGATATACCTAGGGTGGGCGAGCATGAGATAGCTCTCCAATGCATTGGGTAACATGACGAAGGTAAACATTAATGTTTCCCCAAATTGATTTAGGGAATATACATTGATGGGTTTTCCAAATGTAACTCCCTATGTAGATGTTAAAGCTACAATGTCTGTATGTTATGTATGGAACAAGTTACATTTATGGTTTATGATTTCTGTGTATTATTCATAAATCATAGGATTTCATTTGGTATGTTATTATTAAAAAGTATGGTTTCATTGATTTGTATTTATTGAGGGGATAATTTTTTCTTTCCATATTTTATAAACCTCACTATGCTTTTTTATACTCACCCCAAGAATTTGTAATTTTTTTCATATGGTATAATGTAGGTAAAGAGAAATAATGATTTTTTGAAGATTTATATCAAGAAAATAATTCTTGTTTTCTTTTAAGAGTTTTTTATGAAAATATGTATACTTTGTAGAAGCGTATACTTTATAATATTTAAAATGAAATGTAACAGTAATGGCCTAATTCTCTAAAACTCTAAACCTGAAAAGATCCTAAATGAAATTTGTTATCTTAATTAAAAATTTTGTAATGTCTAAGTCTGGTTCCTTACAGTTGGTATAAAAGGTCTTTTTAGACAACTTTCAGGATTATGAGTTTTTGATACACGTGTAGTTAGTCTCTATGGATACTCCTTAAGTTAAATCCTTATTTTGTAATTTTTTCTAATAATGGAATGGTTGTTACAAATTGAAGGAGGAGAATCTCAAACGAAATTGATATCTCTTCTTTATGACATACTGGCAATGATTATTGCCAAATCATGACAATGTGACTCTCAACCATTTTCTACCAAACAAATCACTTGCAAGAAAAAGTTTGAAATATCAAACACCACCTCAATACCTCGATACCATCATGGATAATGGTTTGTAGTAAATGAAATCCTATTTTGTCAATATTCTCATATTTTCAAGAATGGTAAATATTATCAATTCATTTTCAAATACTTTACCTTATCAAAATATTTTGAAGCATTATATAATTTTCAAAAAGGTGCCAAATAAGGAGACCCTTTCACAAACTATTTATATTTACTTTTAAATTATATTCTTTCAGCACATAATTTATATATTATAAAAAGACCATTTATTTAATGTTTCAACTCAAACTCTGTTTTACTAGTTTATAAAAAGCATGTTTTATTATATGTTTTTAAATTATATGTCATACATGATTATTTACTGAAACTATTTTTCTTTGAGCATCCATATAACCTAATTTGTACAAGATTTATCAGGGTAACTGAATCATATGATTTTGAAGGACCTCAAAATAATTTTTTCAATGAATGGATCATCAATGTACATAAACAAGATGATGATGAAACCAGGTGGACACCATGATCAATGAACAAAGATCTTTATTTGGGAATGGTATTATATTATGGAGGTAAAAAATGTTAATATATATAAGTCTTCATGGATTATAATATCATTGTCATAATGAGTTTGGATGAAAGTGAGAGGAATAATATAACCATTGAGGTAAAATCATGTTAGGGTTATTTTTCATTTTTATAAAAATTCACAACACGCAAGATGGGTGAAAACCAATCACATACAAAAAGGCCACAGAAATCGAACCCACAACCAAAGGGAAACAATGCGCACCACCTACCACTAGCCTATGTGAAGCTTCTAGTTAGTATGGCTTATTCTTTTTAGTTAAATTATTTTAATGATAAATAATAATATTTTTTGGCAACATATGTTTTATCAAATAAATATCATTATTATGGGAAAATCATTCGGTGATTAAGTGATAAAAGTTATTTTGGAAGACAGTCTACCTTTTTGGGAAACAATATATGCCTAAGGAAAAAAGAAAACTATGGTATTTCATTTGTATAGTATTGGTTGAAATTTAGTTTTTGATGGGTCTATGTTTTTGTTGTGGAAAAATAGAGATTTGGGTTATTTATATAAATGATTAACCTATCCTAGAAAATATGTGATTATCAATGTTATATTTCAGTATGAGTCCTTAAGAGTAGTCGATGTTATTGGGAGAAAAATGTTACGATTTACTATGGAAGACTATGTGATAAAATCCGTATTAGTTTTGGGTTTCAATATTAGTTGAATTATTTTGATGATTTATTTTCTGGAAAATTTTGTATTGAATAGTCTTTTTTTAACATTGGGTTCTATTTATTGAATTTTGTAGATTTATGATAGAAATTATTTTTATAAAGAATTTTTCTTTTTGGGGAATATCTGATCTTTTAATAACTATTTTGGTTTTGGTTATTGTCTAGAGATAGGGGAAATATATAGTTCATATTTTTTGGATTATGTGACTCTATAGAAGTTGATTCTAGCACATGAGGTGTGACTAATTCCTCTTGAATACTCATCGTTTGGGTAAAAAATGAGTTTGTGGTAAAATTTTATTTATGGATGACACTTTATATGACATGTATGTATGTTTCCTTATGATCTTTGTATAGGTACTCATAAAAAATTTTCAACTCCATAAAAATAATCTTAATGAAAAAATGTTTTAATATATCTTTTATAAAAAAACATTTACCCAAAAACAAAATTATGGTATTTTGGTGCTTAACGTTATGTGATAAAGTAATCTATCACACTTTTTTAGTCTATGAGAGTTAGTTTTTCTTTCATATCCATGTTTTCCTAAATGGAATCCTACTAAGGGTTATATGGGGTGACCTTTTTACTTCACTTTATATATTTTGAAGTGATAGTTTTATTGAGTCTTTTTTCGATGTGGGACTTTTAATGAAGATTCTGAGCCAAATTTTAAAATTGTGGGGACACAATTCCTAAAAGGGCAGAATGATGTAACATCCTGGGTAAATAAAAATTATTACATTTTCAAATTTATTAATACTTTTGAATTAAATCTTAATTTTAATTGAAAGGGGACGCTATGTTTGATAGCGTACCTAACACGCAATAACGAGTTTCACCATGATCTCATGTTTCACACAAGGATGAGTTGTACAAAAAAATAGTAATATAATATAAATTTAAAAGGTAGTTAATGCCTAGTCATTTTATTAGCGGGAACAAACATAGCTAAATATAATATTATTATACTTATTTGTTAAGTGTTTATACATGTATCCAATAAATTTTAGAGGCTTAAAAAAATATTGGATCCACTTTTAAGCATTAAATACTCTAATATTTTTTAAAAGGGTGATTTACCGCTTTTTGATGTCGAACACTTTATAGATATAGTTTTGGTCCCTTTTATAAGTTCCAATTGACAAAATAATCATATTCTTTAGAATAAGGTTATCACAATTTACTTTCGGTAAATTTTTTCATATTTTTATGATAAAGAACATTTTTTATGAAGAGTAAAAAAAAGAGAATTTTAATTCAAAACTTCTTTTTAATATAATTTATTTATATAGATTGATTGTTATTTTTTTAGGTTTTATGGTTTAATTGGATTATATTTTCACCATGTAATCCAATTTTGTATATTTAAAGTAATTTAACTTTTAAATTGGACATAAACAATTGTTAATCTTTTGAGAGATATTATTTCTTACAAACACGGTTTTTGGTTTTGAAAACATGAATTATTTTTAAATTAATTTATGTATCTTTTGTGTTTTGAATTAGGGAATCATGATTCCATATTTTGAATTAGGAGGTCCAAATTTTATAAATAGGTAAATTTTATTTTTAGAAATTATGAATTGTAATTCAATAATTATTTTATTTAACATGGTTAAAAGGTAAATCTCATAAATAAGGGTAAGAAATAAAATTATAATAATATTAAATTACCCCACATGTCTACTAACCCTATTTTTTATAAATTTCCTACCATGGGAACCCTTGGGACTATTTTGGGACCCCATGGAAAACATTTATGTGAAAATGACACTTTATAAATTTTAATTTATTGTTATAGAAAATATAACATTTTTTTGAGAAAAAAGAAAAATATAACATAAACATAAATCTTTTAGTAAAACAATTTTTATATTGGGTTATATAAGTTATATTTTTGACTATAAATTTTCATTAGAAACATAAAATTATTTCCTAAATCATGGTAGTTTATTTATAATTTCTATAAATAATATAAATAAATTTATTTATGACACAACGTAAATGTAGTGATTACCTTATTAATGAATGGTTTAAATAAATGAGATTATAAATATAAAAATAAATTTATTTTGAAATGATTTATAAAATAAAATAATTTTATAGATACTTATGAAATTTTATCATTGATTTAATGATGTATATTTGAAATAAAAATGTTTTTTTTATATTTAAAAATGTCCTGATATGAATAGTATGTAAATTGGAAAAAAATTTGTTTTTAAAACAATTATTGCTTTATTAATTGATAAAATAGTCCTAAAAATATAATATTAGTCAAAATGACATATATTATTTTTAAAATGTCATTAATGATTCATTTTGGGTCTTTTTTAATTTTATAATAAATTTATTAACCATATCGTATTAAAATACATGAAGACATGGTAAAAGTTAAATAAGTTAACAAAAGGTTAAATAAACAAGATAAGGATTAAAAAATATCCAAAACCTGTAAAATTCTTATTGGATGATTTTATTTAAACTTATATTCTTCTTATATTCAAATATAATGAGTTCTGGATTTTATAAACCAAAAATCATATTATAATAAAAAAATACTTTCAAACTTTTCGAGAGATCCCCTCCTCCATCTTATAAAAGGACACCACATGTAACCCATTACTCACACCTCTCAAGCCCCATGAATCGTCCAACATATAATAAAATAATCTCACAAAATACCTCTATTCCAAATATAATCCTTCCATTATTCATAAATAAACTCAATAAATATTTTTTGGTCAAACTAATGGGAGTTACCAGATTTCAAGGTAACGACTTCTCTCAAGTTATTTTCTCTTATTTTCATTCTCCATCCCCCTATAATATTTTTATTCAATTTTATTATAACAACACTAGTATATTATATATACAATTATGTTTTTATTGGGATTATTCAAAATAAAGGTCCACATACCAGAATCTAATGAATACGATCATACTATTTCTGTAGACAGCATACTACTGCCTCAAAAAATGATGATTGTTCAATTTTGTCCTACTACCTCTCATGCTAGTCATTATGATTGAACATTATATATATGTGATATATATAATATTAATATTGTCACTATTATTCTTTATTTTTCATTTATATCATACCTTTATCATTTCCATAATGGGTAAAAATGAAAAGTTTATCTTAGGAAGTGCGGACTACCGCCCCCACAAAGTGATATTACTCGTTCATGCCATATGTGAAATGTATAAATTATGGTGTAAATGAAATTATATATGATATTATAGTGGAATTATAATATAATGATGTATCATTATGTTTTAAATCAATTAAATATGAAGTAAAATGAACATAGTATTAATGAGTATGTACGACTTACCATCTCCATGAATGGGGCATTTTATTTCTTATCTAAAAATGTTATGTACTATTATAATTATATATATATAATTGATATATATGATATATATTATATCTAAATAATAAATATCATTCTAGAAATAATTTAATTTTGACCACATGGACAACTGATAATTATAACAAGTTCATTTTTTGATTCATGTTCCAAACATCGACATAATGTCCTATATGAACTCAAATAATTAACTAATTGGTATAGAAAGGTAATAAGTGGTATAAAAGGAATAATAAAAACTAAAAAGTCTATAAATCAAGTAGAAACTAACTTAGGTTTATTATTCATGAACAACAATGAATATATGTGACGAGTCAGTCTCAAGGTATAGGATATTGTTAACCCAATTTCAATTCCTTAGGTCAAACATCTACTTCTTGATTATATCGTGATATGAATATGTGTGAATGAACACTGATTGTTTTACACTTAATATCCTAATATATTAGGTTTATTTATATTTTTAACACGTAATTATTTCCTTTATTTATACTTAATATAGTGGTACATACTTCATAAGGGACTATGTTTCAATCTCCTTTCATTGTGGCATATCATGACATTGTGAACCATTATTATCATATAATGTACATACACAACCATTTTGACATTTTATATTATTAATTTATATATTAAAATTATATTTATATTATTCTTTGATGTTATTCTTTGATGATTTTTTTCAAGAGTTTCTCAGGTGGTAAATGATTCTCAATCTAAAACATCATTTTAAAGGTTTTAAAGATTTAATATTTTCAATCCTTCTCTTTCATGTCCATGTTTTAGAAATTATTTTATGTATTTATTTATATGACACAACTATTTTAAATTTTAAATTCCTTTAAAATGTTTCATAGTAATATGAGACACATTTATTCAAAAATATATTTATTAAATGTTTTAAATGGATTTCAAAAACATTATTTTTCTAATAATCCTTTTACTATACAATAAAATGAATGTTTTTTTAATATAGCAGTGACAACAAATGTTCTGCCTCTAAAAGGATTATTTGATATTTTACTTTCTTAACAAGTCATAGAGTTTTTTAACAAGAAAAATAAATACCATATACTATTTCTATGTATTTTTCTATAGAAAATGGTTTTGAGAATGGATTAATTATTTCAACATATTTAAATGTTATATTATGATTTCCATGTGGAAATATTATCATTAAATTATGATATTTTATGTATTATGATTATGTTATATTTCCAAGAATTTTTTATACATATGGAAGTTTTTTTAATAAAACTAGGGATGGTGAGCCGGAGATAAATCTCTAATAAATTGGGTAATGAGATGGAGGTAAAGGTTAATGTTTCTACTAAGATATTTTTAGAATATACAGTGATGGGTATTCAAAAAATAACTCCCTATGTAGCTGTGAAAGCTACAATGTAAGAATGTTATTTATGCCACATGTTACCATTAATATTTATGATTTCTGTTTTTTGTTCTTAGAGCTTAGGATTTCATTAGGTATGTTTTTATTAAAAATTATGGTTTCATTGCTTTGTATTTATTTATGGGATAATGTTTTATTTTTTTTATTTTATAACCCTTACTAAGTATTTTATGCCCAAACCATCTTTTTGTAATGTTTTTCACAACGTACAAGGAAGTGTATGATAAAATAAGAATTTGAGAAGATTTATATTAAGAAAATAATTATTTTTTCTTTTAAGAGTTTTTATTTTATGAAAAAATTGGATACTGAGTAAAAAAGTTTACATTATAATATTTGTAATGTAATGTAATAGTAATGGACTAATTCTCTAAAACCCTAAACCAAATACGATTTTCAATGTGAATTATTAACTTAATTCTAAATTATGTAATGTTTAAGGATGGAGCCTTACACTTATCGTGGGTTTGGACCCCGAATGATGTATTGAAATGAACCTTCATGGTGAAGGTGACATTGGAAAATAAGTTTGGTTCTATAAGACAATTGACCTATAGCTGAATCTTGGTCAGTTTTTTAAAAGAATAGTGATAGTGGTCTAGAAGGATTTGGTTGTACCTTTTTATAGACTCCCAATGTACTCCAATTAGAGATGATCAAGCAGTATCTTGATTTTTCTGGACTATTAAAATAGATCATCAGCCCTACATCGAGCTCCTTTTTCTTTCATAATTTTCTTCCCTATTGATGCTGGAACCTGTTGCTGTTACACTAAAGGAGTGGTGTAAGGTAAACCATATTTTGGGGAGTGAACCATTGGAAGTATGAGGGTGGTGGACCTCGTTTTCAGTTTCGGTTTTTTGTTTTTCATGGGATGTTGGGCTAAGAGGATTCTTGGGAATTGTAGATAATGGTATTCCAATGGTGGGGAGTACCAGATCGGTCATAGTTAAATGTCTTCCTTATAGATGACAGTGGTTGGTGTTATCAGACTGGTCGCTGGACAGTCCAGATAGATTGGTTGCACAGATTCTCCGGTTCGGAGAATAGTTGATTCTCCCTTCACTAGGCATCACAGGGATGAGAATGTTTATGTTGAGGTGTTTTTATAAACTTGTGTTTTTTTAAACTGTCTTATTGAGAAAAAATATTAATTTCTCCACTCAGATACTCATGACAAGGTAAAATGGTATTTTTACCCTAGAATATGATCTCAAATAATGTATATCAAATAATTAGTGGTTTATAAATATTAAATTTTTTTATGTATTAACCTTCAAAAACATTATTTATTTGAATAAAAATATTGGCAATGAATTTCTTACGGATTGAGAAGTATTTTTATCAAAACAAATTTCATGTTCAGTATATTTTTAACAGATTGTAATTTAAATAATGTAAATGATATTGATATTAAACCCCCATAAATATGGTAAAATACATTAATTAAGTATAAATAGAACAATATTATTTTTATCATGGTTCACATTTTGAAATATGCCTCATCAAATTAGATATGAGAAAAATACTCTGTACCATCAATCTTGATTATTCCAATGTGATCTGAACACTTATTATAAAAATATATGTCTATAATTTTATAATATTTAAAAACAATACTCTTATTCATTACCCTCAAATATTATTCAATTATTTTCCTTCACTATTAATCTATTATATAATTATAACTTATTTTCAACGTCAGTTTTTAGAACTTTTATTTTCTAAATCGTTCAAACCTAATAAAGATGGGAATGATTATAAATATTTGATTTGACGTTCATTATTACCAAATAACTCAATATAGAAAAATAATTATTTTTAAATTATTATTTATGTCATATATTCACTAGCTTAAATTCATCAATACAACTAGTAAAAATACAAAAAATGATGAAATATTTTTTGACCTATTTAATGATCAAAATTTGATATATTAATAAATATTTTAAATATTAAAAATATCATTTTTTTAATTATCAAAAAACATAAATCTATCATTACATAATGTTATTAACATTACATGACCTCAACTAATCATTTATGACATAATTTTTATAACATCATCTTTGTAGGATCTTAAATCGGCCAAGTAGTGTCATTTTTTTTATGACTTGATAAGAAGGGGTATTTTAAAAAAATGTAAAATTTATATTATCATATTCATGTAATAAAAAATATAACCTCATTAAATACATTTTAGGTACCATCTTGTATGGATAGGGATGGAATATGAATTTGATTTCTCACCGAGGTGGTAGTCTAATTGTACACATGAAAGACAATTTCATTTTCCTTAAGGGATGTGATAGATGAAAAGATAATGACAATACCATTAGTATAATAAATTTATATCTATAAATGATTCTAATATCATAAAAATAGTGTGTAAAGAATAAATTTGAATAAGGTTAATGAAGAAGAAAAACAATTTGGTCGATAATACTCACACCAAGGACGTGAATTTTCATTATAATTCTCCATGTAAATGATGGTCAATTGAAAAATAATGTTGAATATAATATTATGAATGAAGTAAGAGATTATAGGGGGATTAATTAACAGTATATTCATGAATAATATTTATAGGGATGTTATTCCTAATGTCGTGTTAGTTATTCCCTTTTGTAATTGAATTGACAGGTAGTTATGGATGTAAAAAATTAAATTTTCAATAATGAAATCCAAATATTCAAGTCTAAAGGTTTTAAAAATAGGAAAAATCAGAGACAATTTGTTATCTCATCAATATTAACCTTAACCACTCATTCTAGATATAAACCAGATTATTTTTACGCATTATCATTAAATTTTTTGACCTTTAATCAAATGTACCTTTACCTAGGTAATTAATTAGTTACATTGGTAAATAATAATAATGAAAAAATAATATTGTATTTTTAACCCAATAAAAATATTTTTATTAAACTTATTTAATATGTTTACCAAAAATATTTTTAATGGTTGAAAATGATAATTTTAAATTTTATTTTGAAAAAATATAAGCAAATTATGGTATAGAATGTTGTTATGTTCAAAAATTCATGAAAAAATAAAATTATCATATATAATTATTTTTGTTACAATAATTTAAATCAAATTTCAATTGTTTTAAATGTATTTAAATATTTAATTGTGCCATAATATTTTTAATTTGAAGAAATATACTAAATCAGTTTTTATAAATATACCATATTGATTTAGTTCAAGAAAGTTGAACGTAAAATTTATAAGATAAAAGAATTTATTTATTTTCACAATTTTATTCCATAAATAATTTTATCAACACTAATTTTTTTTCATATTTTGGGAAAGGCTTACTTAATCATAATATCCTAAAAATATGAATATTCATAAAAAGTTTTCTTTCAACTGAAAAAAAATTTGGAAAAAAATAATTAAAAAATATAATGAATATATTGAAATACAATATAAAAAATGAATTTATTTTTATTTAATTTGGACTATAACGTTTATAAATTTATATTTTGAATAAAAATTTAAAATATCAAAAAAAATTCATTTATTAAAAAAATTGTAATCCTTATGTCTTATTATTATTATTTATTATAAATTAATAATTTAAGTGATGTTAATATATTAGTTAATATATCGTAATAATTTAAAATTGGTTAATTGAATCTATTATGATGAAATATGAAATACATGAACAAATAGTTAATTGGAAAAAAAATATTACTTTCGTACTAAATATACTATAACAAATAGCATTAAAAATATATATTAAACATCAAAAATATTTTTCACAACTCCATTGATAATAAAATCATAATTTGAATTTTTTTCATATTATATATGAATAATAATACAAATATCTAAACATAATGGATAAATAGATATATTTTATATTTTACTATCATATTATTATTTCATTCTGAGTTTTATTATTTTAAATATTGTAATTATTAAAACACAACATTAGTATAAATATTAGATATATGAATAATAATAATTTATTCAACATAAATATTTGAAATAGATAAATATGGTTCCCATATATATAGTTAAAAAATCATTCATTCATTCCACTCTCACTTTATAATGACGAATTATATTTAAATGTTACAAATTTTTTATATTGTTTTGTCCTTTCATGGTGGTATTCATCATTAATGATTTTGTTTAGCTATTTCTGATCCACAAGGATGAAAATGATCTTGGCGATTTCCACTTCATGAATATTTTAATATATTCTATATGTTGTCCCTTATTAATTTATGAATGATTAATAACTATATTCTAACTATGGTGTGTAACAATACATGGTGTATAATACTTAGTTTTATATTATTTTATTGTAATTTCCATCATGTGAATGATTAAAATGTTGTAATTTTTAAATCATATCATATATAAATTATTCCACAAAAAATTTCAATTACTTCAAATAAATAATTAAATATATATATATAGTCTAGATTTATAAACATATATTTTCTAGAAATATTTTTCTTCCAAAATACATGATTAGTTACATTGTCTATACATAATATTGACATTTCTTGAAACATCACTCAACTAAAATAGTGTAGTAATGTAGTTAAATTAGAAACATTTTAAGTATTAAATAAATATTTCACATTGTATAATTGAATCCATATAACAATAATATAAAATGAAATCAATAAAATAGACATCAACTCAAAGATTCCATAAATCTAAGCATAATATACACTTCTTCTTTTTTTCTAGAGAGAGATGCTCTTATCAACTCTTAACCTTCGTGCAGAAAGTTTGAATGACTTGTTCAAGCTTTTCCTTTGGCAGACATACATAGTGGGACTCTGAATGTTGGTTATTACATTCGAGGGCTTCCGAGGATAGGAAAACAGAGGTTTCGACTTCTTTGATGTTCGAGGGATTCCTTGCTTAGGAAGACAGAGGATCTAACTACCTTGAGGTTGAGGGATTGTGGGGATAACAGGACAAAGACTCTGATATTTGTATCAAAGGATTACCCTGGTGTGGGTAAGATAGACTTTCTTAAAAGTATAAATAAAGATACCTTTATCCAAGGTTGTTGGATACCATTCTATTTTGGTTAAAATATTTATATCTTGTTAATTGTAATTTTACTAGTTTTTCTGCTACATATTGTATTACAAGGAATGAATAACCTTCTTATATTTCCTTACACTTGTACTCTAATTAATTTAGATTCTATACCCTATAAGGTAGAATCTCATATTTTAAACTTTGGTTATGTTTATATTTCCGGATCCATATTTCTGGAACCTGTTTTCGGAATCACTTTCTAGATTTAAGCAAGTGCATAGAACTAGAAATTTGTATCTTCATACTTTGTCCCAATCTTCATTGGTGATTAGTGGTGTTGTGAATTTTCTTGGTTTAACTTTGATAAACTTATTTCGTTCCTTGTTTAAGGAAATTTTAAAAATTGTACAATTCACCCCCCTCTTGTATATTAAGCATCTACATTTTTATTTCGATCCTAAAATTGGTATCAGAGGTTGGAAACCTCATACTCTATACCAATTTTTCATTTGGTATCAGAGAAGGTCTTTGAAGTACTTATACTCACATATAATTATTTATTTCTCAGTTTCACATTGTTCTATTTTTCCTTGCATAGAAATCTTTTCCTTGAATCCGAACTTTTGTTATTAACAAGTTTTTGTATCGAAATATTTTCTTAAAGGTGGTAGGTTTAATTGTTGGTTCCATCGACAAACTAAATCCTAAAAGACTGCCAATTTTTTATGGTAATGAGAATGATTATTAGAGAGATCATATGAATACTTTTGTTATCAATACTAGGTTAAATAATTTTTTTATGCATAATAATGGTTATAAAATTCATAATAAGGATGTTAGTGCTTTCACAAATGAAGAGAAGCACGATTATCAATTAAACTATAATTTACGCAATACTCTACTATTTTCAATGACTGGGAACATATATAGTCAAATTTATTTATGTTAAATAGCTAACTGTATATGGAATCAACTTGAAGTTACACATTTTGGTACATATAAATTGATTGAGACTAGAAGAGAAATATTGAGAGCTGAGTAACATGGTTTTAATTTTCCATATGGTGAACCCTTCTATAAAGTGAAACAAAAGTTTATAACTATCATGAATTGGATAAAATCTATGGGAGAGAAATGTCTGGATGATGAATCTCTTGTTGAAAAGATTATAGATATTATGTGTAATGAGTGGGAATCAAAGAGAACAACTATTGATGAGAACTGGAAGGTGACTCAAATTTTCATAGATGAACTATTTGGAACTCTTCTCCAACATGAAACAAGGATGAAGAGAGTTGCTGACATCATCAAGAAGAAGAATGGGAATGAGATAGTTTCTTTTACAACAACATCAAATCACATGAAAGCTAATAATCTTGAGAAAGTAACTAGATCCAAATATAAAAAGGTTATTATCCAATCCATATCTAGGGAGATTGGCGTCTCATAAAACGAGTTAGATAATCTTTTTTTGAAGGATGAACAAGATAGTTGGTCAAAGAAATTTCCAATCCAGGTATAAGAAGAAGGAGAGGAAAGATAAGAAATATTCAGAGGTCACATGTTATGAATGCAAGAGTAGTGGACATATACGACCTGATTACCCTATGCTTAAAAAGAAAGAAATAAAATAGAGGCATTTTGAAAGGAACATGAAGAAGCTCTACAGATCTAAAGCTAAGAAAAGTATGAATGCTAATACTAATTGGAGTGCTAGCTGTGGAGACTCTTCAGATTGTGAATCATCAGAATATGATTCATCAATTTAGAAGAATATGGGATTCATTGTTAATACTTATTTTCCACATACATGTCTTATGTCCAAGGTACTCTCTGCCGAGGATTTAAAAAATTTATCTTTTAATAAGAATTACTATTCCAAAAATAGTACTTCTAATGAAGATACTTCATCCTTAGAAAATTTAGAACCTTCATATGATGAAGTATCTAGATTTTCTAAGTTGCTTGAAACAAAAAATTCTAAAATTTATAAGAAATTAGACAAGGAAAATAATAGAGAAGAAGTTCTTACAAAAGAAATTTTAGATATTTATTTAGATATTAATGATAATGAAGATCTTTTAAAAATACTTTCTAAAGACCTTGAGAAAGAAAATTCTGATAAGGAAGAACTTTCTAGAGATATTAAGAATGCCATTTGAAAAATGAATTTTTTTGAGGAAAAATATAACTCTAAGGAAATGATTCTTGAGGATAAGAATTTATTTGTTAGACTAAAATCGAAAATGTTTTCTCTTAAGAAGCTTCTTGCAAAATTTACCACTGGGAAGGAAAATTTTGCCAAGATTTATTCTCAAATTAAACCTCACGGAAACACTACTGGAGTAGGTTATACTCACCAAAAACCAGTTTTCAAAAACCACTATTTTTTTCTTCTACAGACCCTTTTTGCACTAAGTGTCAAAGAGGTGGGAATTGGAAGAAAAAATGTTCTTTGAATAGAGTTCAATCTCTAGGGTTTCATAAATTATATTTCCTTAAATGAATGTGGATACCCAAAATTTTATTATCTGAAAATCTCGGATCCAAACATGTTTAGATTGTGAAAGTCTGATTCTTTTCTTATCTTCATGAAGATAAAGGAAGTACCAACAAGAATACATGGTACATGGATAGTGGATGTTCTCAGAACATGACTTGTAAAAAAACTATTTCATAAATATTATCAAGAATAAAGTAGGAAAAGTAACTTTTGGAGATAATTCTCAGGGATAAATTGTTGGTATATGTAATATTTTTCTTCTTGGTAAATCATTTATTTTAAATTTTTTGTTTGTTAAGGGTCTTAAGAACAACCTCATTAGCATAAGTAAGTTATGTGATGAATGATACCTTTTGAATTTTAGGAATGATAAGTGCTTAGTACACAATTCCAAGGAAGAGTTTATTCTTTCTTCCCACAGGCAAGAAAATATTTACACTTTTAACTTAGAAGACCTTAGGATCCAAGAAGTACCATGCCTTAATGCAATGGAATATCATTCTTGGTTATGTCATAGAAAGTTAAGTCACTGTAACCTTAGGAACTTATCAAAAAATTCTAAGATAGGTTTAGTTATGGATATATCGGAGCTTAGATTTGATTCTTCAAAAGTTTTTTATCCTTTTCAATATGGAAAGAAACATAAATCTAGTTTTAAATCAATCGGTGAAGTCTCAACAACAGATGCATTACAGTTGGTGCACATGGATCTTTTTGGTCCAACACAAGCTGGAAGAATTGGAGGAAAATACTATGTGTATGTTTTAGTTGATGATTATACTAGATTTTCATGGGTATATTTTCTAGAAAAGAAGTCTAAAGATTTTTCATATTTCAAAAGTTTTAGATCCCATGTTAAAAATGAGAAAAACCATCCACTAAAAACTATTCATAGTCATCATGGAGGAGAATTTCAAAATTCTGATTTAGAAACTTTTTGTAGTAGAAAAGGTATTACTCACAACTTTTCAGCACCTAGAACTCCTCAACAAAATGCTTTATTTGAAAGAAGAAATATAATTATTCATAAGATAACAAGAAACATGTTGAGTGAATATTTTATAGCTAGAAATTTTTGGGCTAAAGCTGTAAGTACTGAGTTTTACAATATAAATCGAGTTTTGATTGGACCTTTTCTTAATAAAAATCCTTAGGAGTTCTGGAATGGTAGAAAACATTGACTTTCCTACTTCAATGTTTTTGGTTGAAAGGTTTTCATTCTGAATACTAAAGAAAACTTACATAAATTCACACTAAAATTTGATGAAGGAATTTTCTTAGGATACTCCACAACTTCTAAGGCTTATAGTGTCTTCAAAAAAAACACATGTACTGTTGAGGAAACAGTACATGTAAATTTTGATGAGACTGATCCTTTTGTTTTTAAACCATCCCAACCTACATCCTCAAATGTGTTTTCAAAAACAGATTATCAACCTTTGATAGAAGATCCTTCTGATAATGAAAGTGTTCAAGAAGATACCACTCAAACATTTACCCTAGAAGACTTTCTACCCTATGTTGATGAACATATTTTACAAAACCTGAGATAGGTGTTTCTAAATAATCATCCCAGTGATAGTATCATTGGTGATGTAAATCAACCTGTAAGGACTAGATGTTCCTTAAGAAATGAAGTAGAAAATATAGAAATTTTTTTACCAATTTGAACCAAAAAGCACTGAGGAGCCTTTAGGTGATGATGATTGAATCAAATCCATGCAAGATGAACTAAATGAATATGAAAGGAATAAAGTCTGGAACTTGGTTGAAAGTCCTAAGGGAACTTCTGTTATTGGAGTAAAATGAGACTTCAGAAATAAGTGTGATGAAAATGGAGTCATTGTTAGAAATAAAGATAGACTAGTTTCTAAAGTCTATAATCAGTATGAGAGAATAAACTATGAAGAAACCTATGCTCCAGTATCTTGACTTGAATCTATTCGTATCTTACTTGACTTTGCAGCATTCTTCAATTTTAAACATTTTCCAATGGATGTAAAATGTGCTTTTCTTAACGGTTATGTTCAAGAGGATGTTTTTGTTGAACAACCTCCTAGCTTTGAAGATACAAAAAATCCAAATCATGTTTTTAGAGGTACCAAAGCCTTGTATGGCCTTAAACAATCCCCATGATCTTGGTATGATAGACTTACAGAATTTTTGCTCCATAATAACTATGATAAGGGAAATACAGATCCACGCCTTTTCATAAAGAAAGATGAGAAAAATGGTTGGATTGTTCAAATATATGTTGATGACATCATATTTGTTTCAACTTAGCAATATTTAACTGATTCCATTGCATGTCTAATGAAATCTGAGTTTGAAATGAGTATGATGGGTGAGTTAAATTTTTTCCTTGGATTTCAAATATCTCAAAAAACAGAAGGAATCTACATATCCAAACATAAGTATATTAAAGATATTCTTAAAAAGTATGTTTATGACAGCACTAAGAGTATAAGTACTCATATTGGTACCTCAAACACACATGATCTTGATGAAGCTAGGAAACCAGTAGATCAAACATCTTTTAGATTTATGATAGGAAGTCTACTTTACATGATAGCTAGTCGACCAAACATGATGTTTTTAGTATGCTTATGTGCAAGATATCAATCTATTCCTAAGGAATCTCATTTAAAGTCAATGAAAATAATCTTTTTCTACATAAAGGGAACCATGGATCTAGGATTATTTTATACTTTTGGAAATAATTTTGTTTTAATTTTTTTTTCAGATGCTGACTTTGGTGGATGTAGAAAGGATCGAAAAAGAACATCCGGAACTTGTAATTTATTAGGAGATTCATTAGTTTCTTGGTCCTGTAAGAAGCAACATTCTGTAGCACTCTCCACTAATAAATCTGAATATATAGCAGCTTGGATGTTGTTGTGCTCAAGTGTTGTGGACGCAACCCAAATCACATATTATGGATTGAGTTTTACTAAGACTCAATTTTTTTGTGATAACACAAGTGCCATTGACCTTAGTAAATATTCTTCACATCACTCTCGTGAAAAACACATAAATAAAAGGAATCACTTTCTTAGGGATCACACACTAAAAAAAGATATCATTCTTAAGTTTATTGGAACGCAAGATCAATTTGCTAATATTTTCACAAAATCATTACCCTCTGATAGATTTGAATACATTAAAAAGATGATAGGAATGATAACCGTAAGGTAATCCTTCTTCATTAAATTTTTTTTGAACAATTCTCCTTACAGCAATAAACGTTTTTTCATAGAGGAAGTACATTTGGTTTTGAGTTTTTCAAAAAAAATTTGTAAGGATTTTTAAAAAAAAATTCATATTATGTTTTTCAAAAATTTTCAAAATGATTTTTTCAAAATGTTTCATAATGATTTTTTCAAAATCTTTTGTAATGAAATTTTCAGAACTGAAACATTTGTAATGGAAATTTTCTGAACTAAAACTTTCGTAATGAAATTTTCGTACTAGATTTTTCATAATGATAATTTTCGTAATGAGAATATTCGTAAGGAGAATTTTCGTAATGATAATTTTCGTAATGGGAATTTTCGTAATGGAAAATTTTTTAATGAGAATTTTCATACTCATATTTTTCGTAGTGAGTTTTATTTTTCATAGTTTGTTTTTCTAGTCAAATTTTTCATCAAGAAGAATATTACCAGATACGAATAAGCTTCTTTGGAAATCCGAAAGGTACGATTTCATTACATATGTTTTCGTAGTCATATTTTTCTTCTGGGTATTTTCCTATCAGTTTTAAAAAATTTCGGATTCTAGTTTTCTTAAATCAGATTGTTTTTACTTAAAAATATCAAAATATCAGATTAAATATTTCCTTGTGGATATGTTTTCAACCGTCAGATCAGATCAAAGGGTTTTTCAACTATTAGATGGTTTTTGGAAGTTCAAAGTTCAACGTCATTGCCTATATAATGGGCACCACTGAGGGTCGTCCCATATCTATTTTTCAAAGCTCTCGTGTCTCGAATCTCTGCCTCTTTTCATAAGTCCATTCTAATCATTGTTAAAGACCTTTATAAATCTTCCAAAGTTCGTCATTCTGAATTTCTACTGAAAAAAACATCTCAGGATATTTCAACTATGAAGCCTATCTCAATATGGTTAGTTTACAGGGAGAGTTTAGTGCATCCGTGTTTCTACAAGTATGATTATCTTATATCTATGAATATAAAACTGAATGGCTGGGAGGATGTTTGATTATCGAATCTAGAGAAGCAGTATTCAGTTTATATAGATTTACTTATTGAAATCTATTAGTCTGTTTCCTTTCGTGAGGAACATGGCAGAGATTTTTTTTCTTTCAAGTCTTATGGGAAGACATACAAATTTTCTTACACCAAGGCTGCAAGCTATGTGGGTTTATCTTATGAAGGTGAAGCTGAGTTTTGTTAACATAAGATTCCGGATGAGAAAGGATGTTTCAACAATGTGATGGCATTGAAATGACTTAGACTTAAAGATGTCAAGACAGCTAAGATTTATCATCTCTCTTCGAACAATCTTATTCTACAGCTGTTGGTACATGGTTTTCTCATTCCAAGAATGGGTGACAAGGATAACCTCAAGAAGAGTGACATTTACATCCTAGATTTCATGGTAAATCTAAGGAAGATAAATTTGATGAGGAATGTTTTGATTACAGTTAAGAATATTAAATAAGGGAATTTGAAATCTCAGATCATATTGTATCCAGCCTTGCTTTCTATGCTTATCATCATGTGTCTCGATTTGTTTAAAGTTACTTGCACTTCCAAGAAAATAATTTTCAAGGTAATGCTGGTTAGTGATGATACATCAAAGAGGATGAAAATGGGTTTCTCTGTTGAATCCAGATAATTCTACCCTTTACCAGAGAAAGAGGCTGAAACCATTCTGGAAAATGTGAAGAAGGATGAACCAGTGAAGAAAGTGTCTAAAAAGAGGAAGCTAAAGTAAGTGGTTGTTGAGGACAAAACAACCAAGTCTATGGAAACTCAATCTGCACCACCCAAGACGAAGAAACAAAAAGCATTCCCAGATGAAGTGGCTGCTAAGTGGAGGGAGGAAAATGAGAAAAGAAAAGAAGGGGATCCATGGTTTGGATTGGACCATACTGAGGCTAAGGCCTTAAAAGTGAGAGCTGCTAATGAGTTAAAAAAGCAAGAAAATGAAAAGAAATTTAAGAAGAAGATGTCATAAGAAGCAATTTTTCAATCTCTTTGGAAATCAAAATATATGGATTCTGAAAAGATTCCCATTCCGGAAACCTTTGATGTCCAGCCATTACCAGAGACATCTAGGACGACTACTCCACTCCGGAAAATTATAAGGGTAAAGAGGTTGTTGAAGAACTAGAAAACGAAGCTGGTGAAAAAGTAGAGGAAGAGGTTGTTGAGGAAGAAGAGGATGAAGAAGGAATTGTTGATCTGGATGACTTGATCAAACAAGTAAAATATTATCATGAAACTGTTGAATCCGAAAAATTAGTAACTCTAGGAAAGGGAGTTGAGAAAGAAAGTTAGAGAGATGAAGTTGAGGAAGAACAGAAAGATAATTATTTATCTATTGATGAAGTAAGCTGTGAGAAACAATATCCTGATGAAGGAACAGAGAAGGAGAATATTGATGAAGAAAAAAAATTCAACTATCAAAGAGTGAGGAAGAATCTCCAGATGATCAATCCATTCAAAAAACTGAAAAAGGAAAGAAAGTTCTCACAGATACACCAACAAAAGATATCATCAGGAAGAAGGATGTTTGTGGTTCTTCTAAAAGATAGTTGGTGAAAATTGAAGAAGAACATTCCCCATAAAAGTTATCAGATTCAGAGTCATCAACACATGGTCATGACTTTGTTGACGAATCTTTGAAAAAGTTGGTGGACACCATTCTGATATTTCCAACTAGAGACTCCAGATGCCGGATGCTACAACATAGCTTGAATCAAAAGTCAGAATCCTTATCCATTGTGATGGAAAAGTGTGTGAAAATTGAATCTAACCATATAAATTTCCTTATCAATTATGATGTACATAGGATATCATGTAGAAGAATTACTTTTTTGTCTAATAAAGTTTAAGAAGACATGGGTCAGTTTGATAATCTTCAAAATGAGGTAAATGATTCTTTTGATACTGAGGATGAAAAGATCAATAATCTTTAGGAGGAGGTAATCATTGAGAAATGTTCTTGGAGTCTACATGTGAAGGACTTGAGTGATAAGGTTAACTCCCTTGCTCAAAATTTTAAAAGGGATAAATATCATCAGATTGAGCTCCAAGAAAAACTTGTAAAGTAAGATGATTAATTGAAGATACAAGAAGAGGCCATGAAGGCTCAATAAGAGGTGTTGAAAGCTCAACAAGAAAGGATCATAGCTTTGGAGAAGCAAGCTGAGGAAGATCATAACGACTTGAAGAATATGAAAATATTGTTAAAGAAGTTTATTTCGAAGGAAAAGGAGGACAAATAGACAAATCCGATATTTTCTTGTATTTGTTTTTCCTTGTATAATTTATTTCAACTCTAATGAAATTTTGGTTGGTTGTATCTTGTATTGTTATATACTAATGTTTCATGTACCGAATGTATTTTCCATTCCCTTAAATTCATTCTGAAAATCACAAAGGGGGAGAAGAAAAAATAATTACTCAAATGGGGAGAAAGAAAAATTTTAAATGGAGAAGGAAAAATTTCTATGTGATGATATCCTTAAAGTAAGGGGGAGTTTTTCATCATGAAGTTTTTCATTCCCATGAAAATGAAAACTCCATTTCAAAGTTCCAGAATACAATCCTTAGGGTTTCAATTCCTAAGGGAGAGTTAGTTGTATTCATAATTATTAATGGACAAAGGGAGATATGATTTAATATCAAAGTATAATGAAATTTTTCAAAGTCCTTATATTATTTTTCTTATGGATGCTTGTGATTTCAAAAAAGGGTGAGATTGTTGAGTCAATAAGGTTTTCCTTATGAATTTTCCATTTCTTCTTGTTTTGAAAATCACAAACACTCTATACATAAGAAAATCAACATTTTATTTATATAAGGAAAATTTCCTTATCAATGGAATTTTCCCCTACAATATATTAATTTTTCAAAAAAAATACTTAAACATAAAAATCAAATTCATAACAAAAACTTTGGAATCATATTATACGTAGATATGAAGCATTCTGTTTTAGGATCCAAATTCTGGATATGAACTGTAATAAAATTACACTCTGAATTACGGATATGAACTGTAGTGAATTTCCACTCCGAATTCTGGATATGAACTATAATGAAGTTCCACCTTGAATTCCAGATATGAGCTATAATGAAGTTCCACTCCGAATTTTTGATAAAAACTCTAAGGATGTTCCATTCTGAATTCAGGATACGAACTCCCATATAGTTTGACACTGAATTCTGGATACAAACTCTCATATAGTTCCATTCCGAATTCTGAATACAAATTCTAACAAAGTACGACTCCAAACTTTTACCAGTTCGACTCCGAACGTCTATGAGTTTGACTCTGAACTTTTACTTGTTCGACTCTAAACTTTTATGAGTTCGACTCTAAATTCTGTATGATCAGATTTTGAACTATGGTGAAACCAGACTCCAAATTTCCTTAGATATTTAGACTCTGTATTTCTACAGAATTCAGGTTCTGAATTCCTATAAAACAGAATCCGAATATCTATTTATTACAGACTCCAAATTTCATTTTTGGTTATACTCCGAACTTTTATTTTCTTACATTCTGAACTATAGTTTTTCTTATGGTTACACACATTTGATTATAAAATAATGTCATGCTTTTACTTACACATGATTTGTTATAAAATGATGTCATTCATTCTGTTTCAAACTAACTGTTGGTTTAGTGACACGTGTACAGGTCCCTCCGAAATTTAGGGAAATATGACCGTTGGAGGAGGTAGCTGGCAATTTTCACTATGCCTATAAATAGGATCTCATTTGAACGAGCTCAACACTAATCTTTGACATCAGTTCTTACATTATGTTGAAGGGATTTATAGAGAGAGAGAGAGTCTCTTATCAACTCTCAAGCTTCGTGCGGAAAGTTTGAACTACTAGTTCAAACATTTCCTTGTGCAGACTTGCTTAGTGCGACTCCGAATGTTTTTTATTACATTCGTGGGCTTCTGAGGATAGGAAGATAGAGGTTCCAACTTCCTTGAAGTTCAAGGGCTTCCTTGCTGAGGAAGACAGAGGTTCCAACTACATTGAAGTTGAGGTCTTGTGGGGATATCAAGACAGAGACTCTGATCATTGTATCGAGGGCTTACCCTAGTGTGGGTAAGACAAACTTTCTTGAAAGTATAAATCAAGGGACTTTTATCCAAGGTTGTTAGATACCCTTCTCTTTGGGTTAAAATATTTATATCTTGTTACTTGTAGTTTTACTACTTGTTTTTCCGCTGTATATTGTATTGTAAGGAAAGTATAACCTTCTTATATTTCCTTACACTTGTACTCTGATTAAGTTAGATTCTATACATTATAAGGTAGAATCTCATATTGTAAACTTTTTTTAAGTTTTAATTTCCAGATCCATATTTCTGGAACCTGTTTTCTAAATCGCAGTCTAGATTTAAGAAAGTGCATAAAACTAGAAGTTTGTAACTTCATACTTTGTCCAAATCTTCTTTGGTGATTGAGGAGTTGTGAATTTTCTTATTTTAACACTGTTAAACTTATATCATTCCTTGTTTAAGGAAATTTTACAAAGTGTACAATTCCCCCCCCCCCCCCTCTTGTATATTGATCATCTACATCATTATTTCGAACATACATGGATACCCATTATTGTACCTATGAGATTTAATGAAAAGAAATAGATATTTATACACAACCAACACATTCCCATGTAATCCCACATAAAGAATATATGATTTCACCCTATTAAAATGCCAAACAACATTCTAATTCATCTGTTGTTAGTAAATATAATCCATTAGTAGTTTCTTATTGGTATACAATCTATAGTTCCAATCATAGAATATATGTATATACACAATGTCTAAAAACTCATGCTTTATGTACATGGACATTACATTTCTTTTTCAGAATACTTAATATATTACACAAATATACAATAAAAATACCATAGTAGTTTAGTGTCATTTGAAAAACAGAACATAATCTTCTATCTTGTTGATTGATCTTCAACATATACTATATAGATCATCCCCATTTCTTTTCCTACATAAAACCATTCTTTATATATGGTGGAAAAGAAAACATAAAAATTCTGAGATAAAATTCCCAGTAAGGGTAAACATTTAGAACACAAAACAAACCATAAACATAACAACGTAAAAACATGAACATGATGTTTAAATATCAAGATCATGAGTCATAAAATAAATATTTATATTATGTAAGGAATAAATCATAAGGAAACATTAACCATGATTAGATAGAATTGGAATAAAACATGTAATTATGAAAAAAAAATAAGAACATAATATGATTTCCATAGTATCTAAGGCATTTCATCCAAGACCATCATAGTGGACAATGTCCAAAATAGAATCAGTTTTACATGACATTCTAGCATTGTATTACTGAACCATATTTACTTACCATTCTAGAACTGCATTAATACACTATATTTACTTGTCATTCTAGTCATGTTTATTTCACGAGATATAAATCTTTACCCAATGCATTTTAGGGAGACAAAGGTCCCACCCATATCATAATTAAATCATTCATACATGTGCCATAGAAACAAAAATCATTTATCATAGCAAAATCCAATAAATAAAAAAGGATTCTTAAACAACATTACATCATAACATAATCCATATAAAATATAATTCCATCATTAATAAAATCAAATCAAAGTAATAACAGGGTTAGAAACCTAACCCTATTTAATGAGCATAAACATTGATTGAAAATAAATTTAATATAACACTTGAACATAATTCCTGATGGAAATATCATTTATTCTACAAAAACGTTTTATTTTCACATAATTATTCTCAATTTTAAAAGGAAATAATTATATTAAAAATAAAATTGAAACTATGTTGATAAAGCTTCATAAAAATAAGGCATAATGAAAATATAAAAATATGTTCATGTCGTATAAGTTAAAAAAACATTATCCTCGTACTTTTGTTGGAAAAGTTAAAATATATTTCTTATGGTAAAAAAAATAAATATTCCTTTCAACCTATTTAGTACACGAAAAAGCGAGTAGAAATGAATTTAAACATACAAAGAATAATATTAAACATTTTCTGAAAACATTTTTAGAAATCATGTACATGGAAGACAAATATACCCCTAGTAAATACTTACGTATAAGCAATCCTAAATAAAAATGAGATTGAAAAATTATCCATCACCTTGGGTATGATATCCATAATATGTATCTGATCCTCCATTATAATGTTTAAAGTATTTCATTAAATTATTTTATAACCATATTCGTATTTATTATATCCTATAGGAGCCTAGTATATAATTTCGTTGATAATGTCTAAGTATTGCACTTATTTTTGGTTTTAACAAATTCAATTTCCCATTAATATTTTTCCATGTATGTTAAAATTGTTTTTCGTAGGTTTTATTTTATCCATGTATATAATTAAATGAAGTTCATAATTATAATTTTCACTCATCATATAAATTTTATAATCATTTTCAATGTGTTAATGTGGATAATTATTCTCATCGCGTCGGGGAAATAGTAGGTTGTATGTATGCATAAGAAATGATATAATTCAATTTGATTGTTAATTGGTATGGAATTAGATGGTATATTAATTATTAAAAATAATAATTATGTTATATTATTTATTTAAATCTATTATACCCAATATTATACCCATCAAAATAAAGTATTCTTGAATAACAGATAACTCCACTGCGTGGAGAAGGTATGTCATACATACAACACATGGTGATATTGTTATTCATATAATGGATAAAATAGGATATAAGGTTGTACCATAATTATAATAACATATCATAATGTATAATATTCTTTATTTATTACTTTAGTATGATAACAATATAATAATAATATGTAGAAGAAGAAAATAATTTTGGAATAGGTGTTAAAATAATTACCTCTTTTTTGGGTATCTCCTTTTGGTATGCACAAAAGAACTCTTTATGATGTCTTAGTACCAAATTTGGGTACTCTAGTATATATTTATTTACATTGGGAGGATTATTGGGATATATTTAGCTGATAATAATGGCTTTCTAGGAGTGACTAAAATATTAGGAGAGGTTTCCTTTTTTAAGAGATTGGTGGGGAAGCTTTCAAAAGTCATGAAATATTAATTTATTATAAATTAATTTTTGGTTTATAAGGATCCAAAAATTATTTATGTTGAAGATAATATGATTATGGGTCATAAAAATACTCTTCAGTAAAATTTAGTCATGTTTTCAGTTTATTTAAAACTTTATCATTTTGATTTATCCTTATTTAATCTATTTAATTTTATTTGTGGTAAATATATTCTAAATACTAAATAGTTATAAATATTAACTTATGTGTTATATGGTTTACATAATTGGATATTTTATAAAATTTTAGACCATATTATTTTCTACTTTTTATTTTAAAATAGATTTGTGATTTTAAAATAAATAAATAAAATGTAATTTTTTTAAAATATCAATAGTGTCATTTATAATTCTATATAATTATTTGACCTTAAATAAAATACACATAAAAGAAAAGTTCAAAAAATATATTTAATACACTCCTAAAATTTCATATTTGCATTGAAAACTCCTATATAAAATTAATTATTTCATACAATATTTATTTTATTTTATTCAAAATGATTTATTTGATATTTTTATTAATAAAATACTTCTCACATCAAATTTTTTTTATCATTAATGTTAATTATTTAATCTCCAAAAATTATATTTAAAATCACATGATGTATATAATTTAATCATATTTTTGGATACTATTTATGTTCTATGATATGTGAGGGTTATCGCTATTTTAAAATTAATATACTTATAAGATATAAGAGAGTGACATGTTTTCACTTTCTATTGTTTTAACTTTAATTATCTCACATTCAAGGAAAAATGGTACAGTAAATGAGTAAATTTTCACCCTTAGGTGATATGGGTTGAATGTGATTCATCAATCATGATTTTGGTACTTTTTAGGGAAATTTTTTTATCTTTATTATATATTTTGTTACTCTAATTTACTCAATTTTCCATTAACTATCGTAAAAAAAATTATTGTAGTTCCTATTCTTGACATCCAAAAAACATAAAAGTAACCTATTAACATACTTTTTGACCAACAGATTCTAAATATGGAATCCATTTTTCAAAATTCAAAACATTGATGTTGTATTAATTAATTTATAATTAATTCTTATTGTCAAAACCAGAATGCGTGTTTTTATGAAATAAAAACTATCAAAATATTAACATGTGTTTATGTCCAACTTAAATGTGAAATTAATTCCAATGAACAAAAATGGATTAAATTATAAAAATATAATCATACTAAACTATAAGAAGAATTAAAAATATAATATAAATATATAAATAAATTAATCAAAAATATAATTTTGAATTAAAATGCTGTATTTTTCACAATTTGATAAAAGACAAATTTTATCATAAAAATACCAAAAAAATCACCCAAACAAAATTTTTATGTCTCAAATACAAAAATATCATTTATTTGTTCAAATAAAATATATAAAAGTGTTAAAATATAGATTTAAAAGTGATGTCCCAACAAAAGGTGGTGAAACTACTTTTTCTAAAAATACTTCTTCTATTCAAAAAATTGATTTTATTTCTTATATAATGTTCTATAAAATAATTAATATGAATGTAGATATTATATTAAATTCAATAATTTGGTTAATACTATTAATAATGACTATTTTATATCTTTTAAAATAATAATAATTTAATTTTATATCATTATTTGGTGAAACTCGGTATTGCATACAATGCATGTTATTGAGGAAGGACGCTCATGCATTTAATGAAAGACAATAAATGGTTGTGTTTAGTGAAAGAAATTTTTTTTGTGTATATCATAATCCAAACATATTTCTTTGATACGTCAGAATAAACTATAATCAATGTTGCGTGAAATGATTTCTTTCAAAATACCATGAAATTTTGTGTAAACCACGCTATGTATAGTGTATCATTTAATGAAAGCTAATATGGAGTGGAATATAGTTAATGATCATCATGGTGTATTTTAAAACACAAGACATGTGGAAAATTAAAAGGAATTTGTCTCATAAAATCTTGAGGTGTTTAATTATACCACCCTTAAATTGATTTTCTCCCTCGAAATTCAATGAGGTTTTAAAAGGAATACTAATCGAATGATTCTTTCATAAAATCCAACATAATAAAATTAATAAAAAACATGATTATAAAAATGAATATTAAAGCTTAATTTTAAAAAAGAAATTTAGAAATAAAAAATTTACCCGAAGTAACTCGTTGTTGAGTTTTTACATAGGAGAACATTGTTGGGAAGTGAGAACATGTATATGTAAGAGAAATCTAACTATCATGTTATGATGGATAGTGATAGATAACATGGTTGTAGAATATTAACTACCATAAATCCATAAATGTTTTATGATTTAAATGACAATAAGATTCATTGGGTAAGATGTTTCTAGGATAACATTTTGTTTTTCAATATCCTGTTTCTAAAGTTGATGATTTTTTCATGAGAAGATATACATACATGATTTTTGAACAATCTCACCATTGGCCATTCCCTAAAAAATTTCTACTTTATCTATTATTAAATGAATTGATGTTAAATTATTCATTCATGATGGGTTAGAAGATAATGCGATAGAATGATAGGTTATTCCATTTATATCAAAAAAAGGTTAGAAAAGTTTATAAAATATGCATAAGTCCACCTATTGTGAGATAATACATTAATCAAACAATCATAAACTAAAATATAACTTATAATAGGCATAAATATTTAATGTTACAATGATTCAAAAAAAATATAAATCATTAGAAATAGGTGAACTAAATCAAATTAACATTTATCTCTCATATTGTATATGGTAGTTCATGGTTGTCACATTCCAAACATGTGAATACCTTAATCATGTATTCTCTTAGTGAAAAAAAGAATTTTATCAAAATACACTCATTCCACTCCAAAAATACCCAAAAATTAGTATACTCAAATCATGATAGAACTCTATCTATATATCATTCATGAGGTCATTAACACTATAATACATCTCGTTATCTTCTTATCAATTCATTATGCGCATAATATGTGCTTTCTGAAAAACATTAAATCACATTTCATGGTTACTATTACCATTTACTTATGTAAACCCCCAATATACCAATATATAGATATTTAAATATTCCTTAATACCATAAAAGAGATTCTAAAATACGATACTAGAATACCATTACATAAACACTTAATCATTCAACTACTTCATTGCCATACTCAACATCAACAATTGTGATCGCATGTGATTTTCCTTTATCATTTTCTTTAAGAGGGTTTTGAAAGCATTCATCATCATTAATCCTTTGATTTGGGAATTGGTTATCATAATTCCCCATTTCCTTGAATATGTAGAATTGAAGTGTCGGAGGTGTGTTTATATAGTCTTTTCCCTATTCACATCATTAACACCATTTTTTCAATGAATTCAATAGTCAAATGCTTGATGACCTTCTTTTCTACACATAAATCATTTGTTATTACCTTTAATACAAACCCATCAACAATTTTTTCCACAGTTTGATCATAATGAAAAATTCATCTTTTTTCACCATTGTTTTCAGATATTCCTTTGAACACCATAATGTGTTTCATGTCAAAACCATTAGATTGATTTGTAACACCAACATATATTTTTACCCTAATAGAAAAATTTACAATCTCTCCATTGATAATGATGTCTCTTAAAGAAAATTACATTTAAATACTTGGATTCATGCCACTAATGAATCGATCAACTTTACATTTAGAGTGGATGATAAATCCAGAGGCATATGATGAATGTCTTGAAACGTTTGCCACATATATACCCATGTATTCATCAACCTTTTCTTATTCACAAGGAACTCCCATTATATAATTTTTTGAAGAATATTATATATGCATTTATTTAATAATATGTTCTTGAACTCATCTCATTCCCTGGATTTAATTTCATCTTGTTTCCTTGTATTCATGATTACATTCCTCCACTATTCTACTTCACCTACTAAACGATAAAGAGACAAAATTATTTTTCCATGTTCTAAACAATTGTGCAAGGAAAATAACTTCTAAATAGTACTGATCCTTTGTTCGGAAAAAAATGTATCAGAAGTACCATAGAAAAAAGGTGGATATTTCCACATGAAGGACAAAAAAGAGTTTTGTTCCCTTCTCTTCTCATTTGTAATTACAAATTTTTTTCATATGGTTTGTAAGTATAGAGAAAAGATTTTTAATTCCATCTCTAATAACATTTGTTTGTTAAAAGGGAAAATAATTTCATTTCTTAGTGCATTGATCATTAACACAGTTTCTTTATGTTCCAGCCACTGTCTAAAACCCAAAAAGAATTGTGTGAGTGAAAAAAATAATACTAGGAAAAAAACATAATCAAGAGGGTGTACATTCAATCTATAACATATCAGGTTTAATACTTGGTTATTAATAATAAATACCATAATTCTAGGAATATAACCTGTAGTTTGACTTATACATAGGGACAGCCCTAGACATAGCGTAGAAATATCTCTAGGGATCTCGTTAAATTTTTCGCATCCTAGTTTCCAAAGGATAGCTAAACCTTCTATTTGATACCAACTCTAAAGACCCATGCATGATGCACATGGAAATTTAATTTATTTTTTTCAATACATAATATATTAAAATAATATACACTCAAACACTATAATAGTTTAATGTCTTTAGAATCTAATAACATAATCTTCTATCTAGGCTAAAGTTCTTAAACATCTCCCATAAATAACTCCCCATGTTGTATTCTAACTCAAAACTGTCTATATATCCAGGGGAAAAGAAAACATAAAAAGGGTTTTCTAAATGATCATTAATGGGAACCATTGAGAACATAAAACGAATCATTAAAATAATAATGTAAAATCATGAATATAATGTTCAAATATCAAAATCGCGAGTCATGAAATAAATATGGGTATTAAATAAGGCATAGTTCATAACGGAAAATTGACCATGAAAGAATTTAATTGGAATAAAACATGTAATTATGGAAACCAATTAAGTAAAGAATATGATATATAGAGTTTCCAAGGCATTGCTTCCAAACCATCGTAGTTGACAAAACACGTTAATGAACTGGGTTTATATGTCTTTCCAACCATGTATTACTGAACCATATTTACATGAGGTTCCAAACCATTATTACTGAACCATATTTACATTTCACTCTATTCATGTTTATCTCATGATATATCAATAATTACCCAATGCAATGGAAGGATATATAGGTACCAACCATCTCATAATGAAATAATTCTTACATATTCCATAGAAACATAAATCATTCAACATAGCATAACCCATGAAATAAAATGTGCTTCTTAACCATCATACTGTTTTAACAAAATCCATATAAATCATCAATCAGTAATTAATAAAAAGAACATATCATAATAATATGGATAATAAGAATTACCCATTAAAATAGAATCATCTTATATGGAAAATAATTTTGATAAAACACTTGATGTTAATTACTGATGAAAATATCCTTTCTTTTTCAAAAATTTATTTTTTTCTCAAAATACAATGCAATTTTAAATGAAAACAATTTAATTGAAAATAAACATGAAACCATGCATAGTAATTTTCATGGAAACAAGGAGTTATGAAAATTTAAAAATCTTTTCATGTCTTATAAGTTATGAAATAATTCTCCTCATTCTTTTTAGAGAAAATTCATAAAATACATCGAATGGTAAACAAAATCCACAAAATCCATTTAGTAAAAGTCAAAATGGGTAAAAATGACATTAAAAATAAATTTAAGAAGATTAAAAATTTTATGAAAACATTTTTAGGAAACTTGGATATGGATTATATATATACCCCCAGTAAATACTAACGTATAAATAATCTTAGATAAAAATGAGATTGAAATATTATCCCTTATAATTGTTTTGATATCCTTAATATGTATACAAACGTTGTATATTATTGTAAATTTATGTATTTAAATTATACCATATCCATATTAATATTTATGATATCATATATTATAATATTATATTATTTTGTTAATAGTGTTTCAACATTTTCGTTATTTCGGATGTTAACTACTTCATTTTCCCATTCTTGGTTTTCCATGTGAGTCATGTTTTTTATTAATTTGATGTATTTTATTTGTTTCCAGAATTAAATAATGTTCGTATTTATTATTGTTTCTCATCATATTAATTTTATAATTATTTTTTAATTGTTATAGTGGAGAATTAATCACACTGCATCGTGGATACGGTAGGTCGTACGTACGCACGAGTGATGATATCATTTCTTTGAATGGTTAAATGGTATGTAATTTGATAATATGTTAGCATTTCAGAATAATAATCTTGCTATATTCATTATTTAAATCTATTAAACCCATTATTATACCAATCCAAATAATGTATTGTTGACTAACATATTACACCACGACATGGAAACAGTAAGTCGTATATACGAACTAATGGTGATATTATTATTCATTGGATGGATAAAATTAGTATAATGTTATACCGTATTTATAATAACATCTCATAATGTATAATATAATTTATTTATTTATTTAGTAAGAGAAAAACATATTATTTTGAAGTCCAAGAAGAATAGAATTTTGGAATAGGTGATAAAACAATTCCCTATTTATCGGGTATCTCATTTTGGTATGCACAAAAGGACTCCTTAAGGTGTTTTTATTCCAAAAGGGTGGCCTCTTGGATGAAGTGACAGAAGTTGGGAGGATATTTGGGCAGGGGTTATCCCATCCAAAGGGAATTGGAGGTGTTATTAATAGATGGGGATAGGTTTACTTTTATAAGATATGGGAGGGAAACCTTTAGAAAGCCTTGAAATATAAAATTATTATAAAATTATTTTCATTTTATAATGATCCCAAACTGATTAATTTAAAATAACAGATGTGTATGGGTCTAAATACCCTCACCCTATCAAATTTAGTCATGTTTTTATTTTATTTCAAACCTTATTATATTGATTTTTCCTTATTAAATTCATAAAAATTTATTTTTGGTAATAATATTATAAATATTTAATTGTTAATAATATTTAATTATGACTTTTAAATTAACCATAATTTGATACTTTATGAAATTTTACAACAAATATTTTTCACTTTGTAATTTTTAAATATATTTTTTATTTTTAAATAATTAAATAGTATTTTATATTTATAAAATATCAATAGTTTCAATTTTAAAACTATTAAATTATTTGACATTAAATAAATTCCACACGTAAGATAAATTCAAAAAAAATTAATACACTCCAAACATGTCATAGTAACTTATAAAATTATTATATCTCATTAATTAGTTCATATGATATTTAAATTACTATTTTTGAAATTATTTATTTGATTTTTTTTTTCAAAAATATAATTTATACTTCACTATTTTGTCATCATCGATGGTAAATATTTAAGCTAAAAAAATTATAAATAATTTCACATGATATGGACACCTTCATTAGAATTCTGTAGAAAATTTATGTTCTATGTTTTATGATGTTTATCACAATATTAATATTATTATACTTATAATATATAATAGAGTGACATGTTGTAATGTTCTTTTGTTTTAATTATAATTACATCACATTCATGGAATAATGTTCATTAAATGAATAAATTCTGACCCTTATGTGATATTGGTCAACTTTAATTCATCCAATAATATTTTGGAATGTGTTAGGGAAATTTTATTATCATTATCATACTATTTGATACACTACTTTATAATCTTTACCTATATCTATGGTAAATAAAAATTAATGTTTTTAATATTCATAACATTAAAAATCACATAAAAGTAAACTATTAAAATATATTGACGCATTGATTCCAAATATGGAATCCAATTTTCATAATTCAAAATAGATAAATTTTATTAATTAATTTAAATTTAATTCTCGTTACCAAAACAATAATGAGGGTTTTTCACAAGTAAAAATTAACAAAATATTAACATTTGATTATGTCAAATATAAATTAAAAATTATTTAAAATAACCAATATTAGATTAAATGAAAAAAATATAATCCAATTAAACTTTTAAACTAATTAAAAATATAATATAACTATATAAATAATTAATATGAAAAAGCAGTTTTGAATTAAAATGCGGTATTTCCCAATATTCGTTAAAATATGAATTTTATTAGAGAAATACCAAAAACTCAACCAAAGTAAATTTTTATCTCCCTATTACAATAAATTAATTTATTTTGTCTGATATAATTTATAATACAATTAAAAACATGATTTAAATTTTTTACAACGTCAAACGGTGGCAAAACAACATTTTTTTTAAAAATACTTCTTTTATATGAAAAAATCTATTTTTTCTTATATTATATTATAGAAAATACATAAGTTGAATGTTAATTTTATATAAAATCCAAAATTTGGATAAAAACATTTATAATGACTTGTTTATATCCTATTAAATAATACTATTTTAATAATATATCATTTTATGTGAAACTTACTATTGTGTACAACCCAAGCTATCGAGGAAGGACCCTTTTGCATGTAATGCAAGAAAAATAAGTGGTGAATTTATTGAAAGCATCCATTACTGTTTCATATAACATAATCTAAACAAAAATCTTCTATAAATTGATAAAAAATCATTTCTAAATTGTCTGTGAAATGAATTCTATCAAAAAAACTTGAAATTGTGTGTAACACAAGCCAAGTATAGTTTTGTGTATACTGCAAGCTAATACGGTGATGAATATAGTGAAATATAATCATGGTGTAGCGTATAACACAGGACTTCAAAAAAAATAAATGGAATCTGTCTCATAAAATCTTGAGGAGTTACACAACAACAAAATGGAGAGTTATGGGTGATGTTAGTTCTAAAATTGTGATACCCAATTAAAAATAAAATGATATTTATTATAGGTATCCATACATTCATAAATTTTAATAAACACATGTACCTGGGATATATTATAAATAATAGTCTTACTATCATACTTATCCATTAAAAAATATAGAAAAAAGATCAATTTATTTTTTTAATAAATTGTGATATATTAAAAATAAATGTATAAAACAAGAATTGATCAAGGAAATTGTGAGAAGTATAAACTGTCAATTATTAAAATGATATATTAAATGTAAATTAGTACCAAATTAACAATATTCATCACGATTAAGCATGTCATCCTTCCCTTCCACAAGGTATAAAATTAGTTTTCACCACTATATCAATATAACTCTTAACCAGATTTGAGTTTAGATTGATGCGTTATGGCTATGGAAGGTTGAAATGGAGTGTAATGATTTAACTATGAATATTTGGTTATGTTATAATAAATGAAAATTTAATTTTTAAAAATTTCACTACCCATTTCTCATTAAATAACCCACCATGGAGTCTCTTTATATAATCATTATATGTTTATAAAGTATCAAGAGGATAACTTCAAGTAATTTGAATAGTCTATACCTATCATAGAGGATTATTAATCCACCACAAATAATTGAAATTTTAATACTATTATGTGCATAAGTCACACCACTTATAATCTAATTCAGGGTAAATTTCGGTTATGATGCCATATAATTTATTTTGAATAAAGATAATAAATATCGTCATTACACATAACAGTTAGGATCCATGTTATCACAAGTTAATCATGACTACAAAATTAATCATCCTAGGAATCATTTCAACTATTAAATTTTTAAAATTAAAAATAACAATGTAAATATAATAATTTCTAAACCATAAAAAATCATATTAAATAATTATTACTAACCTATAGGGTGCAATGTTTTCTCAATGTATCTAATCAAAATATAAATTTATAAAAAATCAAACTCTGATATATAATTAATTAAATTATACAATTAGTAATGTTCAAAGTCATACTAATAGACTCAGTGAATTAGATTGATTATATTTTACGAAACATGATTTGTTTGATTTATTTTAAAAAATAGACTCAAGAATTGATGAGATAATTTAATTTATTGAAATAAAAATGTATAAAATGAAAATTGATTATTTGTTTTGAAATAATATTTGGAAGTTTTCTAAGGATTTATACTTTTATAGTTCAAGGGAAATATTATTTTCATAATATAAATTTATTAATCCATGTTTGACTTCAAAGTCAATATGATTGAGATATAATGGTAATATAGTCCCATCCCTGACGTGGAAATCCCCATTTTTCCTTCATTAGAGTAATTTTGGGTTTTTTGAGAATAAATTTTTTCATAAGACAACTTTTAATCCTGATCACCATAAATGCGACAATGGTCATTCCTTGATTAAGGGTAAACAATTTCATAATTTAAATTTTTTTAGAATTTATTTACCAATAATTATGATAAAAGTAAAATAAAATATTTTAATTTTATTCAATAAACATTGATATTCAAAAATAAAATAATAAATAAAAATGAATAAATACAATGGAACCTATAAAAAGGTATTTTTATCAACTCATACGAGTAATGATAGAATAAAAATATGTAATATGAAACATAATGACTAATAAAAATCAAGATGAAACCGAGGAGGACCATGCATAGTGTATCTTGTCACTGCATGATTTGGTCTCTAGGATCTCCTCCACATCCGCTAGCTAGAAAACATTTTACAAGACCCAAATTGGCTCTTTCATTATTGAATGAAATTAATGATGGGCCAAATGTTGGTCGTAGGTGGGTCCCAGGTCATAAAACGGGTAAAATATTCAAGATAAGTTAAATAATTATAATTTTTTCCATCACAATCCTTACACGTAATGTAGTGATTACACGATGTGTAAATACTTCACAATGTGTATCAAACTAATGTTCTTCAATGATTATGGGAATACTATGTATGTTTCCTAGTATGACGCATATGTGCCGTGTCATGACACTAGTTAACTCCACTTTATGTTGACTTCCCCCACTTCATGCCTTGTAGCTCTTTCAAAACTATCATGGAAACACGAACTATAATGAATACAAAATTTGTATTTATTACATAATGTTTAATAATTACACAATATGTAATGTCATTTTTCTTCTCCATAAGCATTATTTTTCCTCAGTTCATTAATTACTTGACCTAGAAGTTCTCTATGATCTTCAAAAAATTTCAAAAACCTTTTTGGGATGGAATTATTTTTCCTTTTAGCCAATTTTTCTAATATTTCATAATTTTTATCATCCATATGAAGATGACAAAAACATTAGGTGCCTTGGCATACCTTATGAACTAAACCATCAAATTCACTTCATTTCAATATTAAAAATTTATAAAATAAATACACAAAAAAACCACCCACCCACCATGGACACGCAATAATTCATAATTTTCCACAATTATGGGGTCCTAACATAATAAAATAATAGCATACATTACCATGGTTTGAATTCAGCATTGACAAAAACAATTGATCAAATGGAGTGATAATTTTTTTTATCTCATGTAGAAAACTATTCAACACCACATTTTTCAAAGAATAAAAATCCACAAGGTATTTTAATTTTTCTATTTTTAAATATCCAATCCTCTTTTATTAATAAATTTCTATATTTCAATCTATTAATACTATTCATTCCATTTTTAATTTACCTCATAAAAAATTTGTCCACTCATCATCCGTGTATGCATGTAACTAGTCTGATTCACATACCTCAATAACATGTCACTTAACATAGGGATTCATTGAATCTATTATCTCTAAAAATTAAAGTCAAAATCACAAATAATCACCAGGGACTCTTAGTTTAGTATTAAATGAATCTGAGTCTTAGTATAGGTTGGTGAATGATGTAAATTATGTAAGGCTCAAAAAATATTTCTTCCTCTCAATTAAAAATCATTATAAAAAATAGTTGCTCAATGAAAATCTCCTCATCCTCAAGTATCTCAGCGTATGCTCAAAAATATATGTAACGAAAGAAATAAAACACCATATTTTGTTATTATATTTTTTTAAATGTTTTTCTTGGAAAAAATTCCCACAATCCGCACCTATAACCTAATGATTTTCTCACAACAATATTTATAATAGTTATAACAAGACCAGTCCTCTATAAATGGTAATTTTTTTATTTTCCCATGATTCAATGCCTTTTTCTGATATATTGTGATATAAATACAATGCTTTTTCCTTCCCAAAGTCACGAAAATCCAAACCACCCTTTTTCATTATAAAATATACATCCCTCCATCATTCTTCCTCTGCACCACTATTATTCTTTATAATTAGGAAAAATAGTTAGAGTAATGAAGGAAATGATAAGATAGGAATGTGACACGACACATTCCTAGCAATGATGTTCACTAATTATATAATTTTAAAAAAAGATTCATGTAAGTTGGTTATAAAGTTAATAGAAAAAAAGATATATTAATAAAATTAATTGTGATTCTATTCAGTCATATCATTTATTAGATGAAATGTATATTCTAGTATATAATATTCATGAGTTTCTCAAGAAGTATACTATATAAATAATGGGAAAAATTTGCTCAGAAGATGTATAGGTAATGGATGATTTTTTGAGAAATTCAAACATGGTAACAGATAAAAATAATTAATCTAATTAATGTAAATATAAAAAACTCAAAGAGTATAAAAATATCAAAAAAACATTTAAAAGTATTAACATGCCCCCCAAATTCATGATTCTTTTATTCATAATAAACATGATTATCTACAAATAATTTTTCCCATTTTTATAAATATAATATATTTACCAAGGAATTTAAATTCATTTCCTAGTAATTTTATAATGATGTTTATATATCATACATCAATTGATAAATGTTAGAATCATATATTTGAGCATGAAGTTGTATGTTAAATTATCTAATTAAATTTTTGTAATATAGTATAAAAATTATTAATTGAAATACATAATCCCATTTTTATGGTTTCATTGAAGTTGGTTGCAAATGTTTTTCATGCACCAATCCATGACGTGTATTGGACGTACTACAACTTCTTATGTTTTATGATGCCTACTATCTATTTTAGGCTTTTTGGTCTTGAAATTTAAAAATTTGTATGTTAAATCAAATCATATTATCAATTTATTTGGAAATATATTAAAAATATAAATCAAGAGAATCCATTCCAAAAAAATAAATAAAAAATATGTTTCCTCCTAGAAGGGAATTTTATTACCATCACTAGCTCAAACATACCGCTTTTATCTTAGTCTCACATGATTGATGATTTAAAATATTTTACAAAAACTGGGTCTATAAATGGTCTTAGTTGTGTCATATCTATGTAGTTCAGTCTATGACTTTCATATATAAATATCTTAATTTTACATGATGACAGTACTTTCTTAATAACTAATGGATTGATCAACCATGTCATCCTTAATCCTAAGTTACTAAATTTAAGGTAATTTACCATTCATAATATTTTTACTTTATCAAATGTGATATAATTGTTTGCTCCTCCAATTTTAGTGTCCTTGTTCCTCACATTCATTATTCTTTCAGTTGAGTATCCTCTTTCACAAGAGAAGCTATCTTTTGTACCACTCCATTTTCAGGGACACCATAAACCACGAGTTTTTTTCATCTCCAAACAAATTTTCCTCTCTCACATCATAGATCTTCTTTTCTAAAATGGATGTTGAAACATACAAGATCAAAGAAAATTCTCAAATAGATTTCTATACATTAGATGTTGATCCACAAATGTGTGATGCCTAAAAATAATCTACCCCAAAAGCACAGATTTTTTCCTTTAACATATCCAACATAAAAAATTTGATGGGAAAATGTAATTTTTTTACTCTAATTAGGACAACCTCAATTAGTCTTATTAGGCATTTTATTTTTTATGTTGTAACTAATGAAGTAATTTTTTGGTGTTCATTCCTTCCAAACACAAAATAATGAATATTGTGTATGAAATGATATTCACAATCTTACTATGTCGGAAAAATCATTTCCACATTCGATAATATAGATTTTTTTGGAATAAAAACAGTAACCAGATAATGTTTCATCTTCTCTAGGTCATTAGATACCACCATCAAACACACTCATTTGTGTGGATTGTTTCTAATTTATTTTTCCCTTTTCTAGTTGTTTACTATAATTTTTTAAATTTTTTCATATCATGGAATTCTCATGATATACTATGAAGAAATATATTGTTAAGGAATTTTTTTCCATATTCCAAAATATTTTTCTTTTTTTCATGTTGTTTTTTGAATACATCATTCATATAGAAAAATAAATCCATGGATTTATATTTGGTGGTACTTATTATGCTTCTTCAACTAACTATTCCATGGTACTTTTAACTTTATATCCATTTTCTCTAATATGTTGTTATCCAATTATTTCTATACCACAAACTTGTTTTTTCTTCCAACTACTAAGCAACAGAACCTGTAAATCTTCATTTGGGAGTACTTCAAGGCCTCCTGATATTACTCATTTTGGACTGTCTCTATTATGATCATCAATTTGTCCAACATTACACTAGATATTATAATATTTGGCATTTTATTTTATTGATTATTTTTTTATTTCTTTGAGTGATACCCTGGATGTGGCCGTGAATGTATCTAGTGTATCTTCCAATTTAGGAACATAGATCATCTGTGTAGACCCTTGGTGTGATTTTTGTTAGTAGCCTTATGGCCATTGCTGATACCATTTTCTATATTTTTTTTTGATGATTTTAGCTCTAAAAATGATTTCCCTGATTATATTAAAAATAAGTTCAATATCCTATAATGGTTCCATTTGTGTTTGGATGTTCAAAAATCATTATGTATAAATTTTTGTTTAATGTTTGTATCTATTCCCTGATTGATGTTGACTGTATGGACAAATTTTCTTTATATCTATGTTCAAAACAATAAGAAATAATAGTTATCCATTTAATAAAATTTGATTTTGATTTATTCATGTGACATCTTATTCAATGATGCTTTATCTACACCATCTATAATCAACATGTTTCACAATGTGAAGCCCTTATAAAATGTTTGGAATACCATCCATAGATCTATACCATGATGGGATAATATTAAAATCATATATTTATATCATTACTAGGAATAATATAGTTATTCAGCTTCAAATTTACATAAGATTAGATTATTTATTTGTATTTACATTTACATAGAAGGTTGAATGAAGCATGTAAGAACGTTCCTATCCAAATCATCACATGTTGTGATTGAATTTTATGGTAGGCTTTGGATCCCATCTCGAGCCCTCACAAATAATAAATATCAATGAATACAATGTCATAAAACATCTCTTGTAACATTTTGGAATTGTAATGTGTTATTGTATTTTAGCGTTAGACTATAAAAAGTGGTTATTAGCCGATATGGATCATGAACACCTTTGTAGAGGCTTCGGTCCGAAATATGAGAAATCACTTATCATGATGTCGATGTTCACTGAAGGACCTAAAATTTGTCAAAGAAAACTTATAAATGGAACCATTTTTGACTAGCATGTTGCGAATCATTATATCATGAAGGGTCTAATAAAAATACATATTTTTAAAAACTATAATTATTTTAATTATATAATTATAATTTATTATTAGGAATGCTTGAGGTGGAACTCATAGGAAAGGTGAAATATTTGAGTTGTCCATGTTCATGATAGAGTTTGAAATTATTCAAGGTATTTATAGTTATAGGGTTCAGGTGAAAATAAATTTTCATAAAAAAATTTAGTTGTCAATGTTTGGTTTTTGATTCGAGAAAATTGAGATCCAATGTTCATAATGTCCCCTCATTGATGTGTAAATATTTTATTTTTCATTCATGAGGATAATTTATGGATTTTTCCAAGTTAATTTCCACTCAATTTAATTTTTAAACCAGGTCTCCCAAAATGTGATAATGCATAATCTTTAATTTTCGGTAACCAATTGTGAAATTTATAATGCTTAGATAAAATTTAGATATCAATGTTCATGATAATTGTAAATTAAATATATTGAAAATTAATTCAATAAACAAAAATTGTCTGAATGTCATAAATAATGAAAATGTAATATATCTGATGACTCTTTCCCCTATCGGCTATGTGACCCAATAACAAGGATGTTTTACCTCCATCCTAGCAATGAATGAATAATAAATATATAAAAAAGAAAATAAAAATATAATGAAAACAAAGATGAAATAGGGGAGGACCCACCAAAACATATCTTCTGACGGAAATCATTGGTATCTGGGATCTACTACACAATAGTAGGTTATCCCTATACTTATAAACATTATACATGAATTTTCAACATTGAATAAAATTATTTATCAGACAAAATTTCTTTATAAGTGGTAATATTGTATTTAAATATGTATGATCATAAAGATACAACATATATGGGTGACCTTGGTTCTTCATGAACATTACACATCATGCAGTGATGAAATGGTGTGTAAACGTTTCACCATGTGTATCAAACTCATGTAATGTAGGGTTTCTATGGATACTTTACAAGATAAAAGGCATTACAAATATGATTCTTGCATTGAAACATGTCTACCACACTTTATAATGATTCCCTATACTCCACACAATGAATTTATTTTTCGACCTGCAACATTACATGACTTGAAATTATTACATAACATTAAATATCATTTTTCATCTCCAAAAACATCATTTTTTCCTTGTTTATTTAGTTTATTTCTATGGATGTTTTTTGTGATCATCATATATTATGAAACCTCTTATTTTGATGGAATTATTTTTCCTTCTAACTTCTTTTTACATCTCTCATAATTTATAGCATCCTATAATAATATAATGAAATCATTCGGTGCACAAAAATGCATTGAAAACTAAATTATCAAAATAAATAAATTTTAATATAAAAAATGTATTGAATAAGGTCACTAATCAATAGTCTTGTAAGAGTAAATAAAAAATTCAACATTTTATTAAACAATGATTTAAATAACCTCTTTGTATTTTTGAATAAATCAACACATATTTATAATTAAATTTGAAAATAAACTGGTAATTTTAAAATTTATTGAATCCTTCAAAGGATATACATATATAAATCAAAATCAAAATATATTATGCAATTTATTTTATAAAAATGACTTTATAATATTAGAAAAACATATTGAATTTTATTTATTTGATATTGAAAAAATAGATAGGATCAATTAAAGAATATATTAAAGGATTCCATATGGTTTAAAATTTTCTACCATTCACATAGTCTTGATTATTCTTTCCCCTTACTCAAACAAAACAATAAATTGCCCTTGTAAATATAAATTTTTATTTCATAAATATTCACATGAAATCACACAAATACAGAAAATCAAAATTATAAAAACCCAACTGAAACTATATATAACCTAGTTGATATATCATCTAAATTATAGAATCCATTTATATAAATGATTATTCAAATTATTTGGAAACAAGAATACATAAATAAAGTTTGGAAACCAAGAAAACAACAAATAAATCATTTCGTTATGGAATATTATCATAAATGATTAAATAACAAAAATAACTACTTTTATTATCCCTTAACACAAGAACAAAGGATCCCTAGATTCAGAAAGGATATCACCATGAATTGGGTGATTTAATAATTTAAAGAATATAAATTTAAAAATTAAAATAATTCATGAAATTATAATAAATAGAATATGGTAAGTGGCGATATTACCTTATATTATCCATGAATAACGTGAATGTTTTCACATAGGGTCAATGGTTTGAGATTAGTGGAAAAATAAATTTAGGAGGTGTCCTTTAGGAATAGATTAATTGGGAAGGACAAATAAATGTTTAAGGAGAGGAAAGAATTATAAATATATTTGTCTGAAAAAAACCTTAATGGGCTAATTATAAAGAATTATATTCATGGGAAATTGATCTTCCCACAAGGAGAATACATGTTACTTAGTTGTATATGAAATAGACCCCCTTACATCCTAGTCCAAGAAGTAACTAGTACACAACACCGAGTACCTAGTTCAAGTATTAGTATTCGTATTTTGTGTTGATCTACCAATTTATAACCAAAATCCCAAAAAATGTATATTAACCTCAAACCATATCCTAAAAATCCTTTAATTTCAAAATATTTAGTAATATTAAATGGTTGAAATCAAAAAAAAAATAAAAACGACTACCTCTTTAGGTGAAAATTTAATTTTTTAATAAATTCTATATATATACATTTCATAAAAACAAAATACAAAATGTTAAGGACATTATAGTTGAATGAACTTTTAGTTAATCTCATGAACACTATATTTGATTTCATTATTCTAAATAGCATCAATAACATCTTTTCATAACCATAGAGGCACCTAAATTTCATCCTGAATATGTTTTACCAATGAACCGAAGTCTAGTGATAACCATACTAGAGATCAATCTATGAAAACCACTATACTCATTTCAGAAGTTTGAGGAGATCATTGATCCTTAGAAATGGATATTAATTCTTTTCTTTCATTAAATTTGGGATGTGATAGTTGATGAAAATTATTAAACTCTCATCCTTTTTCTTGTATAGTGGGATATAAGATCCTTATGTTCATACATTTCATTTGATATATCCTTCTATAAAGGCCCCCAAAATTCTCTGTAAATTCCATTATCATAGTTGGGGTCATTTCATATTTTGTGGATGAACTCTTTACAGTCAATATTTTAAAAACCAACACTAAAATTGGCCTAAAAATGAGTAAGATACCAAATAATTTCCCCAAGGAAATAATACATAAATTTATTAACCACTATAAGTAATGGATAACCCATAGTTTAAAAAAAATACAAGACTATTATCACAAACTAAAGGATAATCATTTTTAACCATTTATGGTTTTTCCCAACTCATCTTTATCAAGGGAATCATGCAATCATAAAATTGAATCACGACCCATATTCTTGATGACATAACACCCTACAATAATATCAATTCACCTAGTCTGTTATTGTAGGTAAAAATTTCATAAAATTAATAAATATATGGGTCTTTGTCTTTATTGTTATGAGATAATAGGAAAACATTTTTTAGAGTAATCTTATAGTGATAGAAAATAAGTATGAGAAAAAATTTATAGTAGTAGAAATATATAGATGAAGAGGTTGAGATAGGGGATTTTTAGGAATCTATAATTCAGAAAAAAATGATAAAAATAATAACACAATGCCTAGTATAGGTAAGTATTAGTGAGGATAATATCCAAAGTAGATAATCCATATATCATTCCTCAACCCATTTCTATAATCACGTAATCAAAACCCTCCATCACTTATGTTTAGCCTCAACCATGTTCCCAAGTATATTTCTTTTAATGATATCCTCAAAAATGTATTTGTTGTTTTATTTGATCAAATAATTTACCATCCACAACATCACATGTTAAAACATTTCATTTGAATTATTTTCATCGAATAGGGACACTCTATCCTTCCTATGAATACCCCTAATCTATCCACTACTAATGTTAAAGAGTTCTGTCAAATGTTCCTCCCTATGTTCCTTCTTTATCCATCCATGGGAAAAACCATGATCTCAGTGTTTTCTTCTACCCAATAAATCATGACAATTGTCGTTGTGGGTTGTAACCATGTAATGTCGTTCTAAAATTTGTACAAAAGTCTAGTATTGATAATTTACCTACCTCCAATTTCACCGCATAATTGTTTTAAAAAAAAATTAGATACCAATGAGGATTCGACTTCTCAAAAATCCAATCCTACCTTCAATCTTGGATTTGAATAAAAAATCAATTGATCACCATATCATGCTAAAAACTAAAACATAGTCCAGGATGCACAAATGAAAAGTCCCTACCCATATCCCCCTCTGAATTCTTGATTAATTCATATGTAATGAAAAACACAATCATGATTCATAACTAGGGAGTACCTCATGAGGCCTATTAACATCAAATCATACTATGACATTGTCATGCTACCATTTGTTAAGTCCATCATCTTATAAACATGTCTGATCCTCCACATCGGGGAATATTTCTCTTCTCAAAAAAATCAAAAAACATCAATTTGGGTAATGTGGCCTTATCATGAGTCTGAGTGATCCTCATCCACAACATCAAACAATTTCATGATGAAGAATCGTTAAAATCATGAATGTTTATTAAGTCAGGGTCCCAAATAGAATCCAAATAATAGTAAATAAAGACATATAATCATCTTCTTTATAATAATATGTCTCACATATTATCATTAGTGGCTTTCAATGAAAAAACTCATGAAAAAAAATTGATTATATTTATTCTCAATTTTTCAAATGAGTACTACCACCATCTCTATTGGTGGGTATGTTCTATTCTCAATTGGTGAAAGATACACCATGTACATTATTTTTTTGAATAATCCAATTGATCATTTACTTTTGATGACATCACTAAACATAACTCAATAGTAATTTGAGGGTTAATAAATGTTATGTGATTATCTTAACTACCCGTGTATTTGAGTGTTCTACCTTCAGGATGGCATCTTAAATTTGAAAAAATTAACCAGTGATTATTAAATAAAATATGATTGATCTGACAGAAGGTCGATACAAATATAAACACAAAATGATATTTTTTATGATTCTGGTACCATACCATTATACACCATAACAGATTTCATAAATATCCAAATAAATTTAATATAATCATAGTCCTAGTAAATGGATATATCAACAAACCTCAACAATCACTATATTTCACGATTTGATAATCAAGATTGAGACACCCTAATGTCATTACTCAATGTTATAATAACCAATTCCAATATTTAAACTAACTCCAAACTCAAAACCTAAGACCCAAATTTATCTAAAACCATTTTAACAAGATCCACACCACTGGTACCCATCCTTGGATGATTTTAAGTTGTGTGTGCCACTATAAATCCACATTCATTATTATAGGGGATGGAAACTAGCCTAAATACTAAATTGTGCATATATTGGGGTTAATAAACTCACAATATTGTATATATATGTCTATCTAAGATAAAATTTATAATAAGAAAATATGTTTATATAAAAGTGATAATGTAAAAAATGTGGTACACACTAAATATCCTAATAGTGTAAGAATTAAAACATAATATAATAATGTAAATATGAATGGACGAATATAATGTAATAAAATCCAAATTTTTATGGTTGTGAAAGTGGAATCTAGATTACACCAAATCTAACATATGAACGATTGATAATGATCAAAATAGAACTCCACTAGTATAACACCTAACAAATTCACAACCAAATTATGTTCATCTATGTAGACACAACACATAAGGGAAAGAAGATCATTTATGGATGAGTATAAGAATTTGTAGTATGAAAACATAATAACATGAACGAGAGATAAAACAACATGTTAATAAAATAAATGATGAAACCTGGTATTTTTGAGTCTTGAAAATCAATGGTTTGGTTAATATAAATATTTCTAACAAATCTACATGGAGATCATACACTAAAGGGAACCTATATTGCCTAAAATGTTTGTAGACCAAACGATCTATAATTGTTCATATTTCATGACTTTTAAAACATCCATCTATAATTATAATTGAGAAATTGAATGTAAGAACCTGATTCTTCTTCATGAGGTACGAGTTTCTTCTTTACCTTTTAAATTATTGTTTTTACGAAAATAAGGAAAATGGGAAAAAATCCCATTTTTATGGGTACACGCTGTGTACTTTTCCACACACTGTATACTATAGCTGTGTAGAATGAGAATAATGGGCGTCTAGTATTGTTGGAGATTTAGGGTGTTAGAATCATCTACACGACGTGTACTTAATTATACACACTGTGTAATCAGTTGGTAGGTGAACATGAAGGTAGTGAGAGTAGCCTCCATCAAAAAGTTCGTATATGTCGTGTGGTTGGTAATACAGGTTGTGTAACCAAATTGACAGATGAATGGTGAGGTAGTGGAATGTGGCTGCCGGAAGAACAGTTAAAAAAATTGAATGTACACGCCGTGTACTTGAGAGTACACACTGTATAGTTATGTTTTCTGTTTAGAAAAAGGTAGTATCCTCCTCATTCGGTAGAGGAGGCATATAACTCAACAAGAGCCGTGGGATAGGAGGTCGGGACTTAGAGGATCTCCCGGTCGCACATCGTAACTCCAATTACTCCACCGACGATCTCATTTGAACCGCACGGGTGAGATATTCTCTCTTATTGAACCTCTCCTTCAAATTATTTCCCAATGGATGTTATTTGAGATTGAATGGGTAAATTTTTATCCCATATCTAATTCATTCTTGGTTTCTTTGGGAGGCGTCTTTCATGTATAGAGATCGGAGGAGATCGAGGTAGGTGGTCTAGTGTTTATTTCCAACTATTGAGTTGATTTTGTATACCGCAGTGTTACATGCCCATGTTTTTGGTGTTGTATGGCTGTGCCCTTGACTGTTGAGATAACTATAATTGAATAGGTAAATTAATGAAAAAGTATAAACTACTATTTGGGATTGTTTCCTTGATCCAAGGCCACCCCTTCGGTTCATTTTCCTTATATATCCGTTTGGCCAGGATACCAGTGGTATGTCGTGATTATAGCATTTTTTGATTTTTCTTGAGATGAAACATATTTAAATTTCTTAGTATGTCTTGGAATCAGCCTATTTCCTTGCTTTGTTTGGTTTAGACTAAGGGCATTGTTTGGTTTAGCCTGAGGGTAGTGTTATGTTTAGCCTGAGGGCAACGTTCTGTTTATCCTGAGGGAAATATTCTGTTTAGCCGGAGTGAAACTTTTCTTATTCCTGAGGGTAGTAGATTCCATGCCTGAGGGAAATATCACATATTTCTGAGTGAAATATTCATTATACCTGAGGACTGTCACCTGATGATTTCGATTCAGGTTTCTTGAGGTTAAGGATTTTCATGTCTGAGGACAAGGTTTACATTAAGTATTCATTGTTGTTAATTCTTAAGTTGTACCTAACAAGATAAATCACAACATTATAATTGTTAAATAATTATTAAAATGGCAATATAACTGGAAGGATTGTTTACTTTTGAGTACTTCCTAGTTTACTGCATTTCATTATTGCACACTGCTGTTGCACATTGTCACTGATAGTTGGTCACTGGCCTTTGGTGGTTGCCAACTGGGATTTATTTCTGACACCCAGTTTGTTTAATGTCTTGGGCCCAAACATATTATATTGTTGTAGGTATTGATAAGAGAAAGAGTCCTTATATATGTACTTCATTGTTGGGTTGGATTTGGAGAGCATGGGACTGAGATTAGGCTTCTGATGCTGCTAAGTTCCTGTTACACTATTTTGTTTTGGTTTGTTGTACTTTTGTACCTTGTGTTTTATTGTATTTGTTTGAAGTGTATCATGTTTTGGATACTTTCATAGAATTATTGGTACATTGCATCATTATATGTATATGACTGTTGGTTATCTTTTACTTCAGTTTTCCATTTCTGGATTATATTGTTTAGTGCTTCCGCTTTTTCATGCTTTTAATTTCATCCAATGTGCTACTCTTTCAGAAATGAGGGCATAGTTTCCCCACTATCATCCCTAGGCCCTCACTACAAGTCGGAAACCTATGGTGGTTGGGAAAATGAACTTGATGTCATGTGACCAATCGGGTGGTGGGCACACATTGTCTAGCACCTAGATATGCGATGTTACAATGCGATATCAGAGCATTTTCTTTTCTCTAAGATATTTAATATTTGGAGACAATACAAAGAGATAGATTGAAAAGGGGTTTGGAAATAAACTGTGCCCAAGAGTAGCTACCACATGTATAGGTAACAGTCAGATTGCCTCAAATTGAATTGTAATTTTCTATTTATAATTATTACAGTTGATTGGATTTCACCAATGGGTGACGCACATGTGATGGGCAGTTTAGATTTTATACTTGGGTTCTATTTAGTTGAAACCCGATGAGATGAGGGTATACCATCTAATTCATCATTTAGGAACTTGTTGGAATCATATGTTATGCATAGTATTCATTCCATGTAGGTGCATTAGAAATTTCATATTGTTGTGATAGATTTTTTTTTCAAGAAAACACATGTTGTTGTTATAGGTACCTTGATTAATATGCCTATTGTTGATAAAGTATTTTTTGTATGAGTTTCTGATTGAATGAATGACAAACTTTGGTTCTTGAGTTGTTATGGGCCATTGTTGACCTGAATTCGGTAGATCATTTATTTTTTCTACCATTTTTATAACATGTATAGGATGACAAGATTTGATTCACAGGGAGTATGGGCCCTCACAGATCGGGATTTGGCACTTAGGTGTTGGTTTTAGTGTTTTTATGGGATCCAGAGCAGTTTCTGAGGCTTACTATCTAGAAAACCCCAGAATACACACCCGGTAGTTTTGACTACTTTCCATGTGTTCTTATGTTTTGGGAAGAAAAAGTTTTTATTATGTACACGTTGTGTAGACCTTATAAAAACCGTGTAGTCTCTATCCTTGTCTTAGGCCATCTGGGTAGAGACACGGGATAGGGAAGTCCTTGTAGGAACAAACGGTGTACCTGTTGTACACGCCGTGTAGGGTTGACTATGTGTCCGCCATGTGACTAAAAATATGGATGGATAAATACTCTACTAAACACACCATGTCACTTCCGAACACGCCATGTAGTGTAATCTAGAAATTATGCAGTGTAACTAAAAACACAGGTCAGTGTTACCTTTCTAGTACATGTCGTGTACCTGTGGGACACACCGTGTAGTCTTGATCGGTGAGAGACAGTGTGGACTTCGCTGGGTGGCTAGGGAAATAGGGTGGTGTACATGTTGTGTGTGGGTGTAACACACCCTGTACCTAGGGTTGAGACCGCCTAGGCCAGCATCAGAACATGACCATTTAAGGGCATAAGAATACACGTCGTGTATACCGTATACATACCTTTTAGTCTTCTTTTGACGGTTCTTGTGGATCTTTCCCCTTTTTTTTGTCACTCATAACCAGAAAAAGGAAACATCTACAGTATATTAAACTAAGGTGTGTGTTTGACCTTGTAGAGTCATGCCGCCAAGACAACTAGGAGTTATTCTCTAGAAGTGTAAAGACGATTATACTCAAGAGTTAGTAGGTCATGGAATATCAATGGATCCTCCAGCAGTTCCAGATGCAGGGCTAGGCATTACACCGGACGCATGCACAGATGCACAGTTCCGTGGAGGCTTCATGTGGTCCATGAAGACCTTCCAGGGAGCACCGCTGGTTTCCACATATATGGAAAACCAGAAACGTATATTCCAGCACTAACATTTGCCTAAATTTTCAAAGGATGGATGACAGCAATATTTGGTGTCTTCGATAGATTCTATGCAGACGATCTTCGATCATCTATAGACACCTCCTAGGAGGAGGGTCAATCTCGCTACTTATATGCTACATGATTCCGCCAAGAGATGGTGGGACGTTACCACCCAGACTGAGCATCACCGAGACATGGAATTTGAAGATTTTTAGGAATTATTCTATGAAATTTTCTTTCCAAAGATGCTATGGGCAGATCAAGATCGTGTGTTCATGAATCTGCAGCAGGGCGCCATGTCAGCGATGGACTATTCTGCCCGCTTCACTGAGCTTCAGCGTTTTGCAACTCTTCTTGTGGTTGATGAAACATTTTGGGTTAAATGCTATAAGGATGGTCTTTTATATGAAATCTGAGTAATGGTGAATGTTTTTAGGTTTCCTACAGTGCATGCTATTGTGAACCACGCATTGATTATTGAGCAGAAACTATGGAAAGCTAATGGTGCGGACTAGGGAACTTCGACACCGGTTTCTGGTACTATTCCTAGTGGCAAGAGGAAGAGGCAGATGTATTTATCTCATGGTGGTAGTACGAGATAGAAGAATTATTCAGGTGGCATGGTAATGTTCTACCAGTGTGGGAAGAAAGGGTATAAGAGACCTCAGTGTCCACGTGACCCAGTGGAGTGCCGAGATTGGGGCAATATGGGTCATCTTAAGCATTTTTGCAGGGAGTTTCAACCAGTGACTAGTGAGAGGGGTTATGTGAAAACTCCTCATGCAGGAGCAGGTCCAGCTGCTTCATACAAGTCGATGAATTGGAATATGTTAGGACGTTCAGGACGAGGTGGCGGTCATGGTCATGGTAGCCAGACACCGGGATCACAGAGACAACAGCGTGGGTTAGCACAGGGTAGCCAGGCTATATCGCAGGTCTGCAGCACTGGGCACACATATGCAGTGCAACAAACCTAATAAAAGTATGATCTTAGACCTTCCACTATTAGAGGTACCATGCCATGCATGACATCTTCCGTGTATCTCTGCTGCGCCATTATCAATCAGTCATGTCTCACATTTTTCTTCCCGATGAGGTTGAACTTCCGGTTGATGCATCTTTTGAGGAGCTTCTAATTCGTATTGTTGATAAGAGCACGAAGGTTCTCCGAGGTCAGTCAGTTCCTCTCATATTGGTGTTATGTCCACATGTCTGAGTACAGGATGAATCCTGGGTGTAGTAGACTGATGTATGTGCTTAGTGGTAGAGTTGTTCTCATTATAATCTTCACCACCATTGGAATGTCAATTTAAGGATGAATTTCATTAATGGGGGAAGCTTGTAATAACAAAGTTCTTCATCTTGAGGTATGGGTTTCTTCTTTTCCTTTTCATTTAATGTTTTTGAGAAAATAAGGAAAATGGGGAAAAATATCAATTTTATGGGTATACGCTGTGTACTTTTCCACACTCCGGGTAGTTTGGCCGTGTGGGATGAGAATTCCGGGTGTGTAGGCTTGTCAGTGATTTATGGTATAAGAACTATCTACATGATGTGTATATGGTAATACACACCGTGTAATCAGTCAAAAGGTGAACAGTAAGGCGGTGAGAGTAGCCACCAGCGGAATGATAGTACATGCAGTGTACTTGGTAATACACACCCTGTAATTAAGTCGACAGATGAACAGTGAGGTGGTGGAAAGTACCCGCCAGAAGAAATGTTAAAAAAAGGAAAGTACATGTCGTGTACTTGAGAGTACACTCCATGTAGTTATTTTTATTGTTAAAAATAGGTTGTAGCCTCCTCATTCAGCATAGTAGGCAAGGAACTCGATAGGGGCCATGGGAGAAAAGTTCGGGACTTGGAGGAGAACCCGATCGCACACCAGGACTCTGATTTCTTCACCGATGATCTCGTTTGAACCGCGCGGGTGATATGTTCTCTCTTAAAGAACCTCTTCTTCCAATTATTTCACCAAGAGAAGATATTTTAGTTTGAATGGGTAAATGTTTATCTCGTATCTAAATCGTTCTATGTTGTTTTGGGAGGCTCCTTTCACGTATAGAGATTAGAGGAGATCAAAGTAGGTGGTTTGGTGTTTATATCCAACCGTCAAGTTGATTTTTTGTACCATAGTGATACATGCCCATGTTTGTGGTGTAGTATGGCTGTGGCCTTAACTTTTGAGATACCTATAATTTCATATGTAAATTAATGAACAAGTATAAAATACTATTTGGGATCGTTTCCTTGATCGAGGGCCACCCTGTGCGTGTGTTTCCCTTGTTTATCCATTTGTCTAGGATACCTGTGGATATGCCATGATTATAGCATGTTTTGAGTTTTCGTCAGAGGAAAAATATTTAAATTTCTTGTTATGTATTGGACTCGGCCCGGTTACTTAATATGTTTGGTTTAGCCTGAGGGAAGTGTTTGGTTTAGCCTGAGGGAAGTGTTGTGTTTAGCCTGAAGGCAATGTTCTATTTAACCAGAGGGAAATGTTCAGTTTATCTTGAGTGAAAATTTCATTATTCTTTAGGGAAATAAATTCTGTTCCTAAGAGAAATATCATGTATCCTTGAGAAAAATATTCGTTATGCCTGAGGGCAGTAACCTGAGGGTTTCGATTCTGATTACCTGAGGATAAGGATTTTCATGTTTGAGGACAAGGTTTACATTGAGTATTAACTGTGTTTATTTATTACGTTGTACCTTCCAAGATTAAGAACATGCTTGGAATTGTTAAATAATTATTAAAATGGCAATATAACTCATAGGAATGTATACTTTGGAGTAGTTCCTAGTTTACAACATTTCATTATTGCACACTGTTGTTTTACATTCTCACTCACAGTTGGGCATGGGCCTTGGGTGGTTTCATAATTGGATTTTTTTCTCACACCCTATTTGGGTCCTATCTTGGGCCCAAATAGAATATATTACTACAGGTGTTGATAAGAGAAAGAATCCCAATATAGGTACTTTATTATTTCATATGAGTAAGAGAGCATGGGACAGAGCATAGGCTTGCGATGCTGCTAAGATCATACTGCACTATTTTGTTTTAGTTTTTTGTACTTTTGTTCATTGTGTTGTATTTAATCTTTTTGAAGTGAATAATGTTTTGGATGCATTCTTAGAATTAATGACATATTTCACCATTATTTGTATATGAATGTTGGTTATCTTTTACTTCAGCTCTCAATTTCTGGTTTATATTACTTAATACTTCCTCTTTTTCCTATCTATATTTCTTATTCCAATGTGAAACACTTTGAAAAATGATGGAATAGTTTCCCCACTATCAAACCATGGCCCTCGCTTCTAGTCGGTAACCTTTGGTGTATGGGGAAATGTGCTTGAGGTCATGTAACCAACTGGGTTTGGGGAACCCTTTTGTGGCACACAGATCCAGAAATTTACATTGAACCTCACTGAAGTGTGAAATTTAATTCACAAAGTGAAAAACCCTATAGGGGGATTATAATACATTATGTCAAATTAGAATTGGTAATGAATTTCACTTTGATTATATGTGGAGGATCCATTATCTAAAATAAATGGGTTTACCAAATCCAATCATTGTACTGAGAACTCGCACAATTAAATAAATATAATACCACCAACCTTCGTTGTACTCCAACCATCTTGTACACTCTCTATCATCATCTCTATAAATACAAAAAACCAAATCTACTCAAACCCATCAATAAATATTAATTTATTTATGAATATATGCACACAATATCTTAATGAGGTCAAAAAAGCTAGAAGGTATTGTTCATCTATTTGATTTCCAAATTCATGTAAAAAAAATTAAAAAATGACAATAAAGTTATTATTTTAAAAAATTACTCATGGAAAATAAAAGAATCCTCAATAAATAGACTATATTATAATTTTGAATCCTAGTTATGTTGTGTAGTCATGAAAATCATGTCTAGTAAGGTAAAAATTGGTTGGGACTCAAGGACTACCAAATCATGATGTAATGGCCAATCCTATGCCGAACCATTAATTTTAAATTTTTGTATATAACGAGTATTTTGGGTGCCTTAAAGGAATGCGTGTATTGCTTTTTAGAGGTTGGGGATACATGAGTAATACCACAAGTGGTTTATAATATAAATCAGTTTCACGTCATGAATTGATGGTTCACTTCTTTTATAACTCGATTGTTTCATGAAATTTATGTGACATAGGGTGGTTAGATGAAACTAATTCATGTGGTGTATTGAAATTAGTCTAACATGACCTAATTTTTAGCATAAATGAATGATATTAGAATTCCATCGAATTAATGTAGTTAATGGAATTCGCGATGTGAAATGGTTAGGACTAGGTTGTAGACTTGTTTGATTTAATTATTCTATTTTATTTGGCTATATACCTCCTCATATCATTTTTGGAGAACCCCTGGTGATTTTGAATGATCGTCTATCCCAACTTATTTTTCCTTAATCAGTTGGATTTGGGGGAAGTTTGTTATTTATTGGTGGTAATTTAATCTCAATTTATAATAAATTTTATCATATTCTTCTCTCGAATATATTCGATAGTTGGATGGTTTTGGTTTTGGATAATAGTTGGGATATATTTTGATGATACATGGGTATGGAAAAGGTTTATCTGAGGTTTTTAATGTGTGGTTGTGGTTTTTATGAATTTCTTCTTCTACTTACAGTGTGAAACGACATAGAACATATTCATTTAGGGTCGATAAACCATCATTTGTAAATTTCTTTATTATGCTAGAGTAATTTACTCTTGTTTATAAATATGATATATTTTTTCTAATAAATATAAAAAAATTAATTGAAATTTATGGATAATGGGGATTTATTTTCATGATTTTACAACTGTCATATTATTTTAATGTTTTGATTGTATGGTTTAAACACCCCAATAGAAATAATTCCCATTTGGGGATTTATTTAGGTTATTTTTTTATATAGAGACCATATTTTTTTATTTCATTCTAAATGAAAATTTTCGGACAACATATATTTTCATAATAAAATCGATGTCATTAGATTTTTGATTCTATGATAATTCCCAAATTAGAATAAAAGTGGAATATTATAAAAAAGAAAGATTTCAAAATTTATAAAATGATTGTTGATGTATTGTGATATGTGGATTAGGGACTCTAAGGTTTATGGGTTCATGATTTTATGTTGTGTGGTGGTGAAGAGACGGTTTTATTTGGATGTGTTGTGGGCAATCAATTTTACAAGTTTCTTGGCCATGTATAGGGGTGGTGATGTGATGATTTATTTGGTCATCAACTGTGTAACTGATTTTAGGGTTTGGTTATACATGATGTGTGGAGGTGATGTGATAGTTTTGTCGACAATTTTTTTGGGTATCAGTGATGGAATGTTCTTTGTGATATGGATATAATATTATAGTTATATAGGGTTGGTTTGATAGGTAAGGATGATGTGATTTCTATTTGTTTTTGTGTTATAATGTATTGTTCTAGTTTCCCATGTAGTATTAAAATTGGTAAATAATGATTGAAATAGCTAGGTGTTAGTTTGGTTTGTTTGAAGGAAATAGGTAATGAATGAACTAATAATGGTTTGTGTGGTCAAACTTTTTCATTGATGATTAATGAATGAAATGAGGTGTTTAAATGAATTACGGATGGTAATGTGAATTATGGTTTGCGGCCTATTGTGTGAGTTTCTACATTTATAGGTGGAAGTGAAACTAGGAGGTATCATAGGCCGAGATATGTTGTGGCCTTGTTGTGGAGAAGCCTATGGTTGGGGTCCTTCATGGAATGAGGAGGGAAGTAGGTTAATTTTATTCATGTTCACCATACCCTGATACTATTTTTATGGTAGTGGCATGATGAACCAGTTCTATACAGGGGTGATGAGATGTGATGGGGTTTTTCGGTGGTGGCATAGGTGTCAGTGGGTGTGATGTGATGTGACCATGTTGTGGAGTAGTGGAATATGTTATATCATACAGATCTGATCTCTAAGATGTATGTTGTTGGGATGTCAGAGTGAATTTTTGGTTTGGGAAATTAGTTTAGTATACCATTTTATTAAAATGATTTTTATTATGTTATTATACATTGATATATTTTTTGTGATCATTCCATTGTGAGGATGGACATTTATAACCTATTTCGGTGTTGTTTGGTTCTGTTATTTTCTCACTTTAGAATTATTGTGCTTCTTTTATGTATGAATGAGGGACATTTTTTTCTATTGAGTATACATGTATTCTCACCATATGTATATAATAAAAATTCAGATTTTCATGAGGATAGTTTGAACTGTGTTGGACATTAATAGATCAAACTTTTGGGGTTTTGTTGTGTTGTTTCTTTAGATTTTAATTTTGATATTTATATTTGAGGTTATTTATACATTCATTTTGGGATGGTGTTTGGGATTCAATTATATTATATTTGGAATTTTCATATGGTTTAATAATCTTATATCTTAATCTTTTTCATTTAGATGGTAATACACCCCATTAAATGATATTTATATACCCTCATTAGTAGTCATCAACCCAAGGCCTACTTGAGGTGATACTCAATGGTAATTTACATTCTCCCTTATCTTTTGTGTCTTTGGTGGGAGGGTTCACAAAGTAGTTATATTACAGAATATTATTGAGGGATATGAAGGATTTTGGGGTTAGAATTTGTGAGGTTTGCGTGGATAAGTATTGAAAAAAATTCCATTTCACCCTGGTATGTGACATATGATAGAAATAATAGCAGTGGTGTGGGATTTTTGGGCTCTTTAAGATATGGTGCATAGACTAAGAGCTTATTTAATGAAATAGTGAGGTGAAACTATTTAAAGGGTAGAAACAAAGGGTTTGTACATGCATCCTGATTACATGTAACCTTGTCTAATTTGGGTGGTCCTGTAGAGTTAAAATAAATTATAATGAAAGAAAATAAATTAAAATTATCAAAATAATATTACATGATACTAAGTTTAGGAAATTATAATTGGTATTTAGGAATGATTCTATGTCTTTATTTGTGTATTGTCTAGTTAGTGGAGGGTCAGTAGGCTAATCAATTTGATCATTAAAATATTGATCCAGTTTTTCATAATGATCAATGGATGAGTTTGATTTAGCCTATTTAGAATTCAGTTTTTGGAAAGAATGATTGAAGTGTTTCTGATGTGTAGATAATGATTTATTTGGAGGAGTTTGAGATTTTATTTAGGTGACTAGATCCCCTCTATGTTAAAGTTTCCATTTTATGATTAGTCATATGTTTAGATATTTGCATCAGTGGTGGATGCTATATCTGGGTGAGAAGAATGGGGTGAATGTTTCATGGGTTTACATTTGGAATGAATTTTATGTAAAATGTCTCTCATCGAACATGACAGTAGTGAATATAAAATGGATTATTTATATTTATTTGGGAAGTACGTCATTGTGGGAGTTAGGAATTATGTTCAAAGACTCTCTAAATTTTTCTCTAAACTTATATATATATATAAGGAGTCTCTTGTGAGATTCCATTTGTAGGATCTCTATCTTATAATATAGTATATCATTACTCATTTTACATTTACAATGTATTTTTCGGTAGAGAATAATGAATAATTAATCGAAAAGATGAAATGATAAAGTGGTTGGATGCATGTGGAGAGCTAGCATGGTAACTTGAGGATAAGGGGTGTCATAGGTAGGTTATAGGCACCTCAACCTCTAAGAATTTGACTACTGGGGACTCGACATTAGTAACTTACATTCCAACATCATGGGGCTAGTGGGTTCCATTATTTTCCTCAAGAATTCAATCTATTTTGATTTATCTATAGATTTTATTTTCATAAAAAAAACCCTCGACTTACTGGTTCTTTGAGATCAATTTGGTGGAGTCGATCATGTTTATTGTCAGCATCAATTGTTGTTTCTATCATTGAAACTTATCTAGCATGGTTAATTGGCTTATACTCTAACAAGAGGGTGGTGTTATTAGAGGTAATCCTAAGGATGTTCCTTTACTTCAAGTGTATTTACCTGAGAATTATTGTGGAGATGGAAATCATTATAGTGATAGAGGTTTTGTGTGTGGTCAGTTTCAGGGGGAGGAGAATGTAAAAAAAAAAGCGGCCAAAGACAATTCAAGGTATACTCATCTTAACATCTTCCCTCTTTATTGTATTGTTTGATTAACGATATTCATACTAATTTTTTGTGCCTGCTAATCTTTTTTTCTCTGTGACGATATGTAGATAGGATTCCCATACCCCATGTTTTGACAAAGGAATTGGGATATCAGACCAACTTATTTCATTTTTCTCGAGGGTTTAGACTAATGATGGGGTTGTATAATTCCTATGGGAATAATTTCATGATTTATATTATGCAGGATGATGTCATCCACTACATCGACTGGATATATTCTATACATGATTTTGTCAACTTCTTCCAAATATTAATCATATTATTAGATGTGGATGGTGAACATGTGGTTTTCGATGGTGAGCATGGCTTACAGGTGGGAAGTAGGTAGGTGGAACCCTTTTTTCTATGATGGTATAGATTTTTATGGAATCATTGGACGTTGTGATGATTGAGGTTACTATTGTTCATTGGTATCTTTTTCATGTTTTTAGAAACAAATTTATGTTATAAGCTCAATGTGTTGATAATTTCAGGACGGACTTCCTGCGAGGTGCTTCCCTGATTGTGAAATAACCTTATATTGGGATCCTATAGAGTTTCATGAGTTAAGAATTTATATAGATCATCTAATGTAGAAGAGTTTCATTTGACCATGTTTTTACCATGGGGTTCTCCTATGATATTTCCAATGAAAAAGTATGGTAGTATACTATTTTTTATAGACTATTAGAGGTTGAATCAAGTGATAATGAAGACATGTTACCATATTCTAAAGATATATAATCTTCTAGACAATATAATCTAGAAAATTTTTTTGCAATGAATTACCTTTTGTTATGATATTATTAGTTGATGATAAAGTAGAAATATATCTCAAATAAATCCTTTAGATATACGTATGGGCTCTCAAAATATCATTTCATTCTGTGTCGTCAATGAAAAAACTATTCTCATGGGGATCATGAACACTTAATTCAATGAATTTCTAATCCATTCCATAATAACTTTCATTGAAGGAAAATTTATCTACTCGAAGTTAGAGATGGAGGTGGTGGATAAACATAGTTAAATATTGTTGTTTCTTTAATTCTACACACTCAATGGAAAATTGCCCAAGTGTATGTTTTGGACATGAGAGATTCATTTCATTGGGTGTATCATGTCTCGAAGGTCTAGGGATGTGGTCCCATCAAATGTGTAGGTAGTTGTTTCTTGGGAACCATCTATTAATTCTATAGTGGTTTGCAATTTTTTAGCACTCATGGGATATTAAAGGTGGGGTTTTTTCCTATTTCTATCGATTTGATCCTTGATGAAAACCTTGTATAGGATGTACAATGATATTTGTGGATATACATGTGTCATGAAGCCATTGGTTAGATAAATTTAAAGTTGTTTAGTGATTCATTTCCCCAGTTTCAAGGGGAGGGACTGATGTTTGAGGTTTTTTGTGACACTTCCCATCTAAGCATGTGATGCATCTTGATGCATCCAAGAGCATTAATATCATATGGGTCTATGAAGATATATATACCTGAGAATAACTACACCACATATGATATAGAGATATAAGTGGTTCTTTTTGTGCTTAATTTCTAGAGGCACTACTTCATTGTGGCTCATTTTTTGGTCATTATAGAACGCAATATCTTGGGGATTATATTTTTGGGCATGATCTAGATCTGTTGAAACTGAGGTGGATTGGGCTTATTTGAGATTACGACTTTTAGATCTTTATATAGTAGTAGATATTAATTTGTTGGCCAACACATTAAGTAAGAAGTTATGCAAGGATGTTTTTCAAGTGCCTGATGATTCATGGATAGAAATGTATTAGTTCTTAAAAACTAATTTAGATATAATGGTATCCAAAAAATGGGTTTATTTTTTTAAGATATCAATGTAGTCTTTTTTTAAATGTAGCTGGTGGAGGTGTCTCAGTGGAGAGACTCCAAGACAATGGTGATGCATGATCTTGTATGCTATGGAAGTGATCCATATGGATAGTAAAAGGATGATCGAAACTAAATTTTATTTCTGGGTGGTTGTTTTTTATGGTAGTAACTCATCAGGTGGTCCATTTCTAATTTAATATCTCAGATTTTTTGGTAAACCTGTGATTATCCAATCTATACAATGGATTTAAGACATAGATTTTATGTTATGGGATAAAAAAATAGTACCAGAGTGTTGGAGGAGGGTTTTGTTTTCCAGTATATAAAATTTTTACATCATGTCACGTATAGATTATTTTATTATTTGGATGTTACTGAGGAGACATAAGATAACATTGATATGGATTTAGTCAGAGGGTTACCTTAAGCTCTATAATATAGGGATGTTATCTTGGTAATCATAGACTAGATGAAAAACTCAACCCACTTCCTAGCGATCAAGGAGATGGGTACCATAGATATTTTCGGAAGGTGTTATAAAGATGATGTATTATTGTTTCATGTAGTTCCAATATATATTATCCTAGATTAGTAATAAAATTATTCCTTATGAGTTTGGATGGGATTATTTCATTATTTTGGAACTGATTTATTCCTCATCACTACAATGCAAGCTATGATGGATTTCCAGATAGAGAACATTATCTAGAAACTGGGGGATATGTTATGGGTGTGAATATTGGAGTTTAGTGGAACAATATTAGAACACTTTAATTTTTTTTGGGTATTTCTTATAAAAATATAATTCACCATTCTTTTATAATTATTCAATTTGAAGAGTCTTACAGGAGACCGTTTCATTCTCATTTTTGTTTGATGTATTTTGGGGAGGTAGCATCTCTTGGCTATGAAGTGGTGTAGAGAATAACAGAGACAATTCATCTTTTTCATGAGATGATGGAATCAGTACTGGACTGGTAGTTATCTTACATCGATTATAGAAGGATTCCCATAGAGTTCAAAGTTATAGAAAAAATGTTTTTGATAGTCTCCCCTAAATAAGGAATGATGTTGTTTGATAGAGGGAGTATTCCTTATCTAGGGTTTTTGGGCATGTCATGTTATTACTGTTAGATTTAGAGGTTCCATATCAGATGGAATTACCACCACAGCTAGAGAGGATCCACGATGTCCACCATGTGTCTCTACTTCATTGGAATCTTAAAGATAAATTCCACATCCATGACTTTGGAGAGTTGTATATCAAGGATGACATTAATTTCATAGACTATTCATTAGAAATTTCATATCATTGAGTGAAGGTGATGAATGGACAAACCCTTCCCTTGTATTTCATGTTATGGAGGCATGGGGTCTCGGATGAGACTGATTTGTAACATGATACTCATATGTGTTCCAAGTACTTTGATATATTTTTAGTTGTTTTAATTGTTTTTATGGATTTTGGGACCTTGATTTTTTATAAAAGGTGTCATTACTGAAATGTAGTGTTCAAATTGATGCATTATGTGTGGTAAAACTCAGATATATAAAAAAGGGCGGACCTAATTTTTATTCAAGATGCATTTTATTATGGTTTGATTAAACACAATCATCAAAGTTAGTGCTACATAGAGAGGATAGTGTCTTAACATAGAGAATAAAATTCTTTGATTTTTTAATTTAGGGAAATGAATGTTTTTTGTTATAGTGGTTGTTAGTTTATGATTTTTGGATGTTGAGATAGTTGTATAGTGGTTCTTTATAGATGTGGTGGTTTGTGGACTATACCGAATGATACCGTGTTGTGACCGATTAGAGATGGTAATGTGTTTCTATGGTGATACATGATTTTAGGATACTTCTAGTTGTTTCTGTTGGCGGCATAATTTTGTGGTAGTGTTTTTGGTATGATAGGATCCTTGGTATGTGTATTTTCGGGTTGTTTTTAGACCTCTTTTCCTTTTATGGGTTTTGATTTGATTCTTAATGATGTGATTTCTTTGAGTGGTATATACTGTAATGGAAAAATCCTTCCTAGTCCATTAATTTTCTAATTTTTTTGTTTAGATAATTTTTTTTTGTTCTTTTAGGGAATACCTAGAGGGTCTGGTAATATTTGGAGCTATAGGAGTGCTAAAGAAGACGGTCCATGATGTGAACCTTGTTCACATCTGATATTTATGTATAATAGATTTTATATCTAGATGGTTTTGATTATTATTTGTATTTGGAGGAATAATCAATGAATCATATTCAAATAATGAAATAAGTTCACAAGTTGGAATTAAATTAGACTGAGGTGACTTAGTTTTTGTTGGAAACTAAAAAATAGGAATTTCCCTAGAATTCTCATTTTGAATGGAATTAATGATATGAAAGTGGTGGAATATTGTTTGTACAAAGGGTTGATTGACTAATTATTTTTTATTCCGAAGTATCCCTCCTCGTCCCCTTTTAGGAGTAACCCTTGGAATTGTTTATGGATCCTATAACCCTCAGTCCCTTACCATTATTAACAGATTCCAGTGGATTTTCATTGATGATCTGTGCTAATTTAATACTGTTTTCATGGTGGTTTATCTTTTCATTTATACAAGATTATCTATAATGGTGTAATCATGGATTCTATTGTGATTTGGGTTGTGTTTTGATGATTCTTGTGTTAATTGTATCCTTACATATGGTTTCTTGTGTGTGGTTAGGGATTCTGGGCATTCCTTCTTCAATATATAATGTGAACCAAGTTATAAAAGAACTGTTTGAGGTAGAGAATCACTTTTTATCACTTTTTTAAACATATGGGAGGGTTTAAGTCTTTTTATTTTACATGATATTGTCTTTGATCACCTAATGAAGATAAATTGACATGTTTAATTGAAAATGAAAGGTAAAGGGATTTAGTACACATGATTTTACAGAACTTATTTTATTATGATGTCATGATTGTATTAGTTAAACACACACCTAAATATAGGGTCCATTAGAAGATTTTTTTTTTCTTAGTGGTTATTGAGATATGAAAACCGAGTTCTGTGTTGTCGAGGTATCGGTCTAAATAAAAAAATACCTCTAATATTTATCTAAAAAAATGTTTTCCCCTAGAATATAGATTTTTTGAGAATTCCCTAAATAATAATATGGAATGTGATCAATATTATAGTTTCAAAATCATTAAAATATTTTTGATGTGCAAAAATGTGTGGGTTATGTAATATGGAACTAAGAAGTCCATGTGGTCGTATTGTGGTACGTTGGGGATATTCATTTTTTGTCCCTATTTTGAGGAAATTTAGTGATGGTTTTTTTGATAGCATTTTGGGTTAGTCATGTGGTGGTTTGTTTGGTCGTGTTATGGGGTGGAGATGTGATGGTTTGTTTAGATGTGTTGTGTGGTGTTGGTGATGGAAGGTGGTTTTTGATGCGTCTGTGAGATGATGGTGATGTGGGGATGGTTTTCTATAAAATAATGTAGTGTTATCTCTTTGTGATATGTTGTGATATGTTATTCTAGTTTACCATGTAGTACTATAATTGTTATATAGTTATTATAATTGATTGGGTTTGGTTTTTTTAAATGAATTTAAATGGTAAATGATAGAATTGTTATATAGATACATGTTTGAATGTATTTTTTGATGAATAATGGAAGGAATGGTATGTTAAATATAAATTTGTATGGTAATGTAAAATGTGGATTTCATCATCTTGTTTTTTTTTCTACATTTTTATATGGCAGCAAAAGTGGAGATGTTGTTACTTGGTTGGTCTATTTTTGAGATCCCATAGATTGGTCTTGCCAATGTGGTTATATATATACCTTGAATGTTCCCTTAGATTTATATATACACCACATCTACATAAAACACTTTGTATTGACACCCATATATTCACATAGGTTTCCCTTTTCCCAACATCCCTCTGATGAGGATAGATAGAATGATAGTCACTATTTCATGCTTTCTCATCTAGGTGAGTACATATGCAAAGGTTGTGTTGGCTGTAGGTTTGATATTTCACTAAGTTATTGATCAAGTGTCTTAGAAGAGATTTCGTGATATCATATTTTTGTTGGATTAATATCGAGGGTCATGAATTCTAGGGGACGACGTGTTTTTTATGTCCTACTTGTTCATAATAACATGATATTGTAGTTATAGTTTTTGTGTGATCGCTGAGGTCCCTCTGGGGGAGATGATATTTGACCTTTCAATGGTGTGCATAACCAGGTATATGTTTGAATGATATGATGTTCCCATGTTTTTGGGTGGTTATATATGTTATAGTTAAGAGATGGTTGTGCCATAACATATATCTTTGGTGTGTGGCATTAGAAAATCAGTGGAAATGATGTTTGGGGTAACCATTTTTGATATTATTCTTATTATGTCACTATATTTTGATGTGTCATTTTGTGATCATTTCATAGTGTCAATTGTAATGGTTAGTGGACTTGTTTTGGTGTGTATTAGTTCTTTTTTTCTCATGGTTTCATTACAATACATTTTTCGAATGTGCATGATATACTTTGGTTTTCTGACTGAGTATACCTGTATGATCACCATATGTATATAAAATAATATTTATGTTTCAAAGAGTATTATGTGGACCATGTTTTACATTACTAGATCGAATATTTGGGATATTATTATGATTTTCATTTATCCTTTCTTTTGGGTATTTACTTAGGATACTATTATCTATATCAAATTATTTTTACATTCAATATGGTATGTTTTTTGGGAGTTCATTTATATTATATCAATGTCTATTTTATGGTTTATTCATCTAATATCCCAATATAGATTTCATTTAAATAGTAATAACTCCCATTTTATGATATTTTTATAACCTTGGTTCTAGTCCCCTACATGAGGCCTACATGCGGTGGGACTTGGCTAAGTATCCCCCTTCCTTCATTTTAGTATCTATCGAGGGTGTGGGTCTGGATAAATATCCAACAAAAGATATTCTGGTACAATTATCATAAATCATAGCCCATTTATTAACTGCATTCCATGTCATTCTAGGTTGTCCTTCAATATATCACTTAGGAACCTATTTAGGAATTTGTTTTGGATAACATTGTGTATGAAACGTAATCACGCATCATTTTAAATTTTCCTAAAAATACACATATTTTTATTTTATAAAAAAATGATAAATATGGTGTGGACACTAGAATTAATGTTGTGGAGTTGATAATTTTTACAGATCTGATCCTCTCACAAATTTCACCATCATCACCATTATTTATTCCCAAAAAACATTTCGTATGCATTGTGTGCACCTATTTACACATTGGATCTACCCAAATTATATTTGATTCACCAGCATACATCGATAGAGAATGGTTACTTCTATTCATCGTTATTGCATTAATTAGGAGACACTTCCCAATCAACCCAAGTATTCATGGTTTATGTCAAACATAAAATTTACTAGATAGAATTCATGCCATTTCTACACCATGGGAACCCCCTCCTCTACAACCCATCATTTCCACTTCCCTTTTTTCTCATATTACAGCTTCATATGGTTAAACATGTGTCATCCTAACCATTTCTTTTCTTTGAAACCCAAAAATATAATGTCACCCCATTAGGAAATTTTATTTTATATATTGATCATATCCTACAAAAAGTGGAGGGGAGATTTATGAAAGAGAAAAAAATAAAATTTTCAATGATTTTCCATTCCTTCTCATTTATCATACATCCACTCAAATATACATTATATAATAATGATATTGTAATTATTATAAAATAAAGAAGACATTAATCATCATAAAATAAAAAAATATTAATTAGAATAAATAATCGTTGAATAATTTATGAATAACATTTTTATAATTTATTCCATAATATCATTTAATTGTTTGAATAAATATAATTTTGTGATATTCATTATGGTATTGTAATTCAGGAATATAATTTATCCAAAACAAATAATCATAATCATGATTTTAATATTATCATACAGTGTTGAATAATTTTTTCATAAGTAATTTTTATTTATCAATGTCAATAATAAGGTTATTATAATATAAAAAAATTCCTTGCCTCATTTTGAAATTAGTCGAAGCTTTATTAGTTAAAAAATTCTTATAAAACTATCAGTATCATATTCTTCACCTTGAAGATAGCTTCTTCTCAGAACTCCACTGGGATTCTATAATATGTGTGGTATCGAATCCCCTTTGTGAGAGTTTTAGTACGCATTTATAATGGTAAAATGGTTGATGGTGATGAAAACTTGTGAAATAAATTAGAACCCAAAAACTCATTTTCCATGGCCCAATGTCAGAACCTTAAAATTATACCTCTCAAATAAAACAAATAATTTTGAATTCATCTATTTTCTCAATATTTTTAAATTTAAATATATGTAGAATGAACTATTTTGTCACGTAAATGACTAAAAACTATATATTATAGATGTTATATATTTTCAATGACTTGTGCCACTTCCAAAAATAAACCAGATGCCCAAGATCCTTTCTTAAAATTATTAATAATACACAAATTCATTTAAAAGGGAAGTTTAAAAATTATGAATGTGTAGTTTTATGGTAGTTTATTTGTCTTGATTGAATAATGTATTTCGATATTTTTTAGCAATGATATATGATTGTGGTTGTAGTTTAGAAAGAGAATATGTGGAATTATAGAGATCAGGTGTCTTTATGATACCTAGTTTCTATATTTTCTTAATCATAGGTGGGATTATGCTATATTTATATGTAGTGGTTATATTCCCAAGGAAATTTATATAAATTATGACTTATTTGTATGGATAAATAGATATTAGTGATCTAAATCGTTTTAAAATGCATGATAGTGTTATGGATGTTTTGGCTAATGATGTGGTAGTGTTTGAATGATGTGAAGATGATTATGGTCATGATGTGACTTTATATTGGATGATACTGATAACCACAACTGATATGTGATGTGAAGTTGAAATAATGGTGGTTTAGGAGAGGATATATCATAAGGATTGACACTAAATAATAAATTTATAGTACATGAGGGAGGGAAACTTCCAAATGGATGTATAATATATTTGGGAGCGTTCATGTGGGTTAATAGTAGAAACACCATTTACATATAGTGTGGTATTACATTGAACTAAAAAATAATTGGTTATATACTAGAGAGTTCCATGATGGAGGATAGAAAATTGGTGGAACTGATGAATAATTAGTTGGTTCCCAATAAATCAATGTATATGTAATGGAAATGATTAGGGATTGAAAATTTCTCATAGGTATTATAGATTAATGGAGAAGTTGACACTATAGTGAGGTCCCTATAAGTATAAAACATCATAGATATGGATTGATGATGATATTTTTATATATGTTACTATAATAATTAATATAAAAAGGATAAAATATAATTCGAAATGTGTAAATATATATTTTGTAATATAAGGGGTTAACTTATTGACATTATTAGATTCTTATGACTGTTTTTTTTCAGATTTAGATGCAACATATGATATATTCACACTAATCCATTAGAGTATTGGGGAGAAAACAACTATGTAATGGAACCAATTACATGGAATAAAATAGCATGTGGTAGATTAAAAAAAATTACACTGAATATATCATATGAAACCTTATTGGTAATAAAAGAAAAAAATTTATTATTTAGATTATGTGAAAATAACTTATGTATGATACAAAAAATTAATTGTTATGACATTAATTTTTTTAAAACTAATTATAGTCCTCTCAATATTAGAAATTTCATTATCAAAATAACTAATAGTTGATCAATATAGATCCACTATGTATACATAAAAAAAATTCTACATAATCATTCATCAATTCAAGTGTTCTATCACAGTTTAATGATGATATTTTTTATTTCTGTATGTTCAGGGGTGAATTTCTGGCTGATTCTAGAAATAAAATAAATCTTCTCTTATAATTACTTTCAGTTTCTCTCACAAGAACGTATGATAATGGAGAATATGTATATTGTATTGGGTTATTTAGTGGGTTTAATTTCATCAACCACTTTGAATTAATATATTTGGTGAGGGCGGAAACATTTATTTTTGTCTCTGAAACCTATTTATGAGATTTTGATTAACCCAATTCCTTTTTCAAAATGGTTTTTATAGGATTGAAAAGTACGATGTGGTTTTGGCTGTGGTTTGGATCTATAGGTCCATGAAAACATAATTTCATGAAAATGTAGAAAATGGAAAAAAAAAATTATCAAAATTTGTGGCCTCTTAGGAGTAACTGTATAGAACAACAAATGAATTGGAAATGGTACATCAAACATTGAAGTTGGGGGGTTGACATCCATCCATGCTCTCAATAATTTTTAATATAGGGAATGCACATGGTTTGTGTATGTTTTAGTAAACTGCACACCTAACTATTCAAGCTCTGGTTCTTAGATAATGATAACTGCACATTTAGCATTGGGTTAACCAAATTGTTCTAACAACCATATAGGTAATTTAAGGGAGTGAAATTTCTTTTTCCCCTATCCCATTCTTCTTTTAACCTCTCCCTTTATCCTTCATCTCACATGAACCAAAGTGGGTATCTCTCAATTTCTTCATCATATTCATGTATTTGAAGGATCTCTACTGTACAAGTTATGATTCGATCATTGACATTATAGTTAGAAGTGTGTTATTAAATCCTTTAATTCATTAGATAATATTTCTTATTTATCTCATCTAATGAAATTCTTAATATATGTGATAAATTTTGTCCTATTTTTAAGTAATTTATATAGAATTCTGATTTCTCTCATTTTTTCCCATATTGAAGTCCAATATTAGATATGCGGTCACATAAAAGAATATGTCTAGTTGTTCCTATAATTCTACATAATATTATAGGTGTTGGGGGTGTTCAATAAATGTAGACCCATGTGGGTAGATCTAGTGAGACCCCAAAGAAATAAATTATTCTTTTTAAATTAATTAATTGATGTTATGGGAAGATATAAATCATTCCCTAATCTATAATTACATTTTTCCAATCTGGTTAAGGGGATTTTGAAATAGGATAGTTAGGATAGTTTTTTATAATTAAAATAATTAAATTTTTTATATAGATATAATTGGTTCCATGGGAACATGATTGGAATGGATTGATGATTGATGAAATTTTGATCGCCTGGATTGAGTTGACATGGTCGCCATGTTATGGGTGTTGCCTAAGATACATGGGGTGATGATGATGACCTGGTTCAGTAAACATTTTTTTTCATATTGGGACAATGAGGTATTCACGATGAGGGCATGTCCAATGTGACATGAGATGGTTTGAACCATTAGGATTTAATAGATTATTCATAAGGGATTAAGGTCCAAGATAATGTGGATTAAAGATATTTGGTGATTCATGATCACCATTATTGTTCTACACCCCATTAGTGTCATGTGCACACATATAAGAAAATGTCAAGGTGGTTTTGACCACTTATTGTGGGTGGAGGACACTAGAGATTATGTGGATATGGGGATGGTGTTGACCATAGAATATGTTGTGGAGCTCACTATAGAAATATATGTGGATGGTGATGGACTATTGGGTGATATTTTTTAGACCATTGTTCAGGGATGAGGGTCAAAATTATACATAAGGCCAATGGTCTAGGATTATTAGAGGATATATATTTCCATATCATTAGACATTGGTTGTTGAGTCAGTGGTGATTTATATTGAAGGATTGAAAACGTTATCTCTAGATACATCACCTATTGATCCGGAGGGGATTTTCTATTCAGTGGCCTGAGGGACCAGGTACTTGATGGGTGTTACCCTTAGACGCAAATTATTTGATTTATGACACATGATATATTGGATGGTACGAGTTGATGGTAATTTAATGATGTTATGTACCTGAGGGATCAATATATATGATTCTATTCATCGTATTCCTTAGATACTAAGACATTGTTCCCTGTTACAGTATATATATAGACCTTTTGTATTAAAAACAAATATTTTGGGTTAGGTTTTCATAGATATAGTAGTGACAGTTAATGTAGGTGATCACTTCCGTGTGACTTATATGCATAAGGGAATCAGTTCATTTATTAAATTTTCATGTGCTTATTTTTATTTATATTTTTTAAAAACTCACATAATTATTTGTGTAATATAGGGACACATTGTTGGTGGACCACTTATTTGATGCTCACTCCCTACATGGACCCCATGGGATGTGTATATTTTTTTATGATTTTTAGATCATTTATGTTTTCAAGATCATGAGATGAACCATAGTTTTCACAGTCATATATTTTTCATTGGATGGAAAAAGTGGTCCATGTGTTTCTTCTACTAGGGTTCGAATTACCTTTTTAGTTTTTTCATTCTTTATAATGAATGTTCCTTTTGGATAGAAATGGGTGAATTTTTTTTATATTTTTATGACCTATTATGATGATTTTATCATCTAAAAATTTTATGTTTCCTTTGGAATATTGATTATTACTATAAATTTTAATTATTATTCTGTTGTTCTCTATTGTATCTTTTACTGTGTTATGGTCCTTCTTCAGATTTGTTAAATATATATGGACCATTATTATTACCACCAGCTGAGTGTATAGTCTCCCAAATATCAACTAATCATACCATCCCTACTAGATATATTCCTTTTTCATACAGTGAGGTGTTCATAATTCCAAATAGTCGACCATCCCAGAGCACTGTTCGAATGGAAAACCAGGTTTGATGTTGAAATTTCTATCAAAGATGGTTCTTGTTGGTGTTCTTTTATGACATCACATGGCCTGGTTATTAAATTGGTAATTTCTTTTAGCTTGTCCTAAATTGTTTTAATTATTATTTTTTCAATTTCATTTACTTTTAATGTGATTTCAGATAGAAGACTATAATATAGTTAGAACTATGTAAAGAGCTCGTGTTTGGGGGCATGCAGCACAATGAAGAGGGGATAGACCAAGTTTCTAGGGGTTGGAAATGGATTTTATTATTTTCACATTTACAATTGACTAATTTCAATTATGAGTATCCCATTTGGTTATATGTTTGTTGAATTATATAATTTTGATACTTGGCCAGGTTTGTAAACTAGGGATTGTTTATGCATTGTAACACCATAGAATGATAGATGGTTAAATGACCAAATGATATAAATAATGTCAACAAGGTGTATATTCCTTTTTTTGAGCCTACCTTATTAAAAGTCCAAAGTTAATCTTGTTTGACATGGAGTTGTCATCAGTATGGGTGATCTTTCGGGAAGTTTCCCAGGCTGTTAGTGAGTGAGGATAAAACACACTGGAAAGGACTTATGTTGGCATGTGGGGACTCTCATTAGTTAAAAGACCCGTTCAGGCATATTTTTGGGCCCCTGGGTGGGGACCAAATATCCATGGGGCCACTGGTGGTACCTGGCGTGCTAGGACGCAACAACCATGTTAATGGTGGGGTGTATGTGTTGTCACCGGGACCCAGTTGTCATATGAATCTTATTAGGAACATAGGGTGACATGATATATTTATCTTCCAATAATTATTTCTTTGACCCAAAAATTATCTAAGAGGGATGGGATATTTAATGTGTTAAATAATTATCTAAATGGTGTTTTCTTACATCACCTATTTTGGTGTCATTATAGTCAATCCACCTGGGCATGTGGTTCCTAGTGAGTTTGTGATGTGGTATATGTGCCTAAACCTAATAAGGAAATGCATAAATGATAAATAGTGGTGATTTGTCTAATGTGTTAATAAATAATCTATAGTGTTTTTTCCATCTCGGTATTATTAGTGGAATTATACTCAAATACCCTACATTTATATACAAGATATTAGATGCTTAACTATGCTACATGTAGGAAGGGGACATGATTCTATGTTATACATGATACGAGACTCTTTTATGAGTATGTTACGGGGAATGATTCCAAATTTAAGGTGACATGGTGCATTAAGGGCGTTTAAGTGTGGTGAGTTGAGAGAAATGTTAAAACATTAAAAATACATGAAATATATATGTATTATTATGAATTTTTTACCATGATATTTGAAATTTATCATGATCCCACCATTGTGGATTTTGCTGCAGCATCAGGAGGATGCTGACATAGTGTTGCATGAACATATATAGGATGAGGCCCTTGAATATTGAGAAGAGTCCCTAAAGGGTTTGGATAATCTATATCGATTTATACATACTCAAGAACATACATTTTATCTACATTATATTGAATAATTTGGCATATGTTTATATGGGAATCTAATGGTGAGCTTGGTTAAGAATATCTAAGGAATTAACCTAGTGGCTCAATGTGTTGATCCATCTATGACATATTTTACTTCTTAGTTTTAGTCTCATCACCTACCACTGATTCATAGTGAGGGTAGACAATATGTAGTAAAGAAATCGATCGATTCAATGTTGATTAACTATAATCATCTTGAGAAAACCCTAGGTCCATTGGTGTGGAAGGAAACATACAGAATCATATGAATGGAAAATTGTGTGTGGTATGAATAGGTATCTCCAAGAAGACATGAGGGGATAACATAGATGGATTTTGAGGATATCTTACTAGAGCGCATCTTTCTAGAGTTATTGAGGGTAGAAATTCCCAATTGTTATTGAATCTCTTATATGGTGACATATCCATTATAGAATATGTGTCTTGTATCACATAACTATCCCATTTTAAACATCTATAGTGGGTAATGATATAATAATGTATATATTTTAAAGAATTATTCCTAGCATTCCATTAGGATAAAGGTAAATATTTTATGACTAAAATCACTATTGCAGAAAACGTTTTTCTTGGTAGTTATTTTTTATTTTTTACATAGACTATTGGACATCGTTATTACAAGAGTCATTATAAGTTTTTTTTATGGAGGTTATTATAAAATCGACATAAAAACCAATAGTCTGAAGAGTTTTTCATGTCTGTTCACAAAAACTGAAGTGGAAAACATTTCGGAGTTGTGATTTATTATGGTATTTTTTAAATAACTGACTTGGTATCTACCTTTTCACATCTGTTATAGAATAACTGACGTAATAAAATGCACCTTCGAAGAGTTTATCAGGTCGGTTATGTTGAAAAACAAAGTTATAAACCAGTCTTCCAAGCATTTTTCATGTTGGTCAAATAATAACCAACTTGAAAATATATATACTATGTCGGTTATTAAATAACCGACACAAAAACCAATTTCATTCCATTTATTATGTTTTTTATTAAATAATCGATGAGAAAAAATATTTTAATTCCATTTATTATGTTTGTTATGAAATAAACGATGTAAAAACCCATTCTCATGCATTTGTTACGTCAATTTTCAAATAATTGATTCTAAAACCCATAAACACACATTTTTAATGGCTGTTATTTTATAAGTGATGTAAAAACCAAATTTTTAAATAAAACTATTCAACCACAACTATGTCCTACAAAAGAAAATGTAAAATTGACCAAAAACTGAAAAAAAAACAGGACCTAAAACATACCAAAAAGAACTCACCCCACAAGATATCTCTCCCACACCCATAGAACACCCCCCACACACCACTAGACACCCCCACACCCCGGGACCCCCCCCCCCACCCTCCTAGACAGCCCCTCCCTCCTACATACCCTCCCACAACTATGGACACCCCATTGTCACCCCCCACTCCCTGGGACAGCCCTCCCACTATCAGGGACACCCTCACAACCCCATGGACACCGTGGACAACCCACCCCACTGGACAGGCCTACTACACCCCTAGAAACCCCCACCCCACTAGACAAACCTACCAAAACCCTATCCCCCCCCCAACATGACACCCCCACAACCCTAGATACCCCCTGGGTAGCCCTGCCACCCCTCCTGGAAATCCCCCACTCCCTTGGACAGCCCTCCCATCCACCTAGACATCCTCCCACCCCATGGTAACCCTAGACACAATCACCACACTAGAAAGCCCTCCCACACCCCGGAACCCCCCCCCCCCACACACACCCCCTTGACACCTCCAGGATACCCCCCCACCATCCTAGACAGCCTCGACCCCATGGAAAGCCCTACCACCCTCTTGGACACCCTCCCATCCCCATGGACACCCCGAACACCCCCACCCCACTAGAAAACCCCCCCACACCCCTGACCCCCCCCCCCACTAGACAACCCAACAGCCGTGGATACCCCCTGGAAACCCACCCACCCCTCTTGGACAACCCTCACTCCCCTAGATAGCCCTCCCATCAATATGGAAACTCTCCCACCCCCATGGAAACCTTTCACGCACCCACCCCACTAGAAAGAACTCCCAATCCCCTAGAACATCCCCCCCCCCAATCCTAATGGAGTCCCCCCACACCCCTATAAATCCCCTGGATGTCCCCCAACCCACCTGGACTGCACCCACCCTCCTGTACGCCCACCCACCCCGAAGGAGACAACAACCCCCCCCCCCCACTGGAAAACCCTCCCCTACCCTCAGAATCCTCCAACCCCACTAGACACCCCCCACCTATGGATAACCCCTAGAAAGCCCCCCCCCCCCCCCACACCTCCTGGACATCCCCGTACTCCCCTGGATAGCGCTCTCAACCTCTGGGACACCCTCCCACCCACATGGACACCCCCACCCCACTGGACATCCCTCCCACACCCCTGAACCCCCCCTGGACACCTCCACACCCCTGGACATCCCCTGGACAGCCCCCCCCCCCCCCCCACCATTCTGGACCACCCCCACCCTCATGGACACCCTCCCACCCCTATGGAAACCCCTTACTAGACAACCCTTCCACACCCCTGGAAACCTCCCTCCCCCACCCACCCCACTAGACACCCCCACACCCCTGGGTCCCCCTGGACATCCCCCCCTACACCCCAGTTGGACAACCCCCACTCCCCAGGATAGCCCTCCCACACTCTTGGAGACCCTCCAACCCCCATGGACACGTCGGCCCGCCCCACCCCACTAGACAGCCCTCCCAAACCCCTGGAAACCCCCCACCCCACCTAACTATCCTGCTCCCCTCCCCACACCACCGGGACACCCAATGGATATCCCTTCACCCTCCTGTATATCCCCCACCCTCCCATCCCCATGTACCCCCCCCACACCCCCACTAGACAACCCTCCCATGCCCCTAGACACCCCAACCCCACTAGACACCCCCACACCCCTAGATACCCCTTGGAACCCCCCCCCCCCCTCCTAGATAGCCTCCCACTCACCTAGACAACCCTCCGACCCTCCTGGACACCCTCTCACCCCTGCATGGACACCTTAGACACCCCCACCCCATTGGACAACCCTCCAACACACCTGGACAGCCCTGACCTCCTGTATATCCCCCACCCCCTTGAAAACATTCCCACACTCTTAGACACCCTCCCACCCCATGGAAACACCAGAACCCCCCCCCCCCCCCCCCCCAACCCACTGGACACCCTCCCACACACCTAGAACCCCCCCCCCCCCCCACCACTAGACACCCCACACACCCATGGATACCGACGGGACAGAACCCACCCCCCAACACCCGGAAAATAGAACAACCCCTGGAACCCCCCCCCACCTTCCTGGACATCCCCCACCCTCATGTACACCCTCCCACACCCATGGACAACCCTGACACCCCCCACACTAGAAAAACCTCCCACTCCCATGGAAACCCCCACACCCATTGATACCCCATGGACCCCCCTCCCACTAACCCCCCCCCCCCCCCACACACACACACACACCCATAATGACCCCTAAGATATCCCCACACCCTCCAAGACAACCCCCACCCCCTAGACGGCATGCCCACCCTCCTATATACCCCTACCTCCATGGAAACCTTGGAAACCCCACCCAACTGGACAACCCTTGCACACACCTAGACCCCCACCACCTAAACACCCCCACCCCCTAGACACCCCCAAGATATCCCTCCCCCCGGCCACCCTCTTAGACAACCCCTACTCCCCTGGATACCCCTACCACCCTCCTGGACACCCTCTCACCCCCATGGACACCCTAGAAACCCCACCCCACTGGACATCCCTCCCACACCCTTGAACCCACCCCCACAACCCTCCACCCCACTAGTCACCCCCACACCCCTAGACATATCCTAGACAGCCCCCCACTCCCCTGGAAATCATTCCCACCCTCTTGGACACCATCCCGCCACCATGGACACCCTGTACAGCCCCACCCCACTGGACAACACCCCCAAACCCCTAGAATCCCCCACCCCACATGACACCCCCACACCGCTAGACACCCATGGACAACCCCCACTCCCCTGGATAGCTCTCCCACCATCTCGTACACCCTCCCTCCCCCATGGACACCATGGACTCCCCCCCTGGGAAACCCTCCCACCCCATGGAAACCCCAACCCCATTAGACACACCCACACCCCTAGATACCCCCTGGACACCCCCCCCCCCACCCACATAGACATCCCCCACTCCCTTGGAAAACCCTCCAACCCTACTGGACACCCTCCCACCCCCATGGACACCCCCAACCCACTGGACAAGCCACCCACACCCCTAGAAACTCCCACCCCAATTGACACTCCCACACCACTGAACACCCCCCATTGGACAACACCCACCCTCCTGGACACCCTCCCACCCCCATGGACACTATCGACACCCCCCCCCCCCCACAGACACATCCCTCGACTCCCCCCCCCCCCAAGACCAGAATAAATACCAGAAAAAACATCAGAACTAAACCAAAACAAGAAGTATACAAAAATAAAACATTCACATATATAACATTCAAAACATACAATGTCAACCAAAAAAACCTAAATCCAACCTAAATGACTACCAAATACACAATTATAATGTTAATATTCGATATTAAATTTTACAATACAAAAAAATTGTTTCAAACCTGTAATATTATTTGACCATATCACTTGTAAGTGATTGAAATCCTGGTCACAATAGTGTTAAGTGTCATCAAATAGCTAAAAAGTAAAAGTGTACTAGTTACCATGTATAATGAGTAAATCAAATGAAGTATTATAGGAAATTTTAAAAGGAAATCTAACTAGGGGAATGTGCAAAAGTGTTCGAGTTGTAATTATTTCATACATAAATCTTAACATATAATATCTGCATTCGATGACGCATTGTTGTTCATGAAAATTATATTTAAATGATTATAAACTCAAAATATTATTTTTATGTAAAACAACAAAAATTACTGATTATAAATGTATATTTACCTTGAAATTTACATATTTGATCATGGAACTCTTTTTCATTGTGTTTTTTCGAAATAAACCCATCCCCTATTAGAAAATAATAGGAATGGGATAAATTTAAAATTCATTATAATATATAAAACTATTAATAAATTGAAACATACTTTTCCAACATATTCTTCAAACTTTCTCACACATAACTTTCGACAGAGCATATCTAATATTGTGTTTTCTCCCTTGAGAAGATTACAACTGACATACAATGATCACTAATAAAAGAAAATTTAAGGTTATAGGTTTTTTATGATAAAAGATAGTGAAATATTTTCCAAAGATATGTTTCACACCTCTCACAAAAATGAATCATCCAACACGGTGTGATTATATTCTGTTCAAAACATTCAGTAACATAAATCATTATATGTTCCCCATCCAATGCATGTGCCTTATGGGAAATCAACTACGGGTCCATGAATCCATATCCATCTATTCTCTAATTCTTCACACACATGTTATAAAGATACCTAATACAAAATAGACATAAGTATAAATTTTTATTAAATATAACGTAGGAAAAATGTGTTAAGACTTATATGGAAAAAACATTCACCACGTTGATTCCCAAATTATCTCTAGTAATAAGCTCTATGAAATCCGTTTTCAGAATTCCTACATTTATTTCATTTCCTCAGACATAAGCTTCTATTGGATACTCTTAATGATCCTCCATCAAATTTGAATATATTGAAAATCTGTCAAGACTACTAGAAGTTTTATCTGATGTCATAGTCATTTGTCTTTGTTGTTTTCTATACATTATTTATTTAACTTTGGTGTATTCCTGTAAAAATAAATGGAAAATTTTATTAGTTTTCAAATTTTTAAACAACATTAATAAATAAAATAATATAAAAGAGATAACATATATACCTCTATGGTAATGAGTCGTAGAAGTCTCGATGGACAAATTAAAAAAATTGTCGATACTATGTCCAATTGTCATCACCTCATCTATAGGTAATGAACATCAAGCTGATCTATCTATAATATCATATAAAGTGACCTTATGATGCTCAACCTCTAACTGTTAATGATGAATTGTATTTCCTATACAATATACCCACCCAATATGCAACTATATAGTGTTGATGATCATCAACACACAACTCGAAATAAGTTTGAAGCAGCAGCTGAGGAGTGGGATAAAAAATGGGGTCTGGAGGCTGAGTTAGGGGAGTGGGAGCTACTGGTGGAGGCGGAGGATAAATAATGGGGTATCTAGGGGGAGGTGGAGGAGTGGGATCTGCAGTTTGTAATAGTCATTTCATGTCTAAAAACATAGACTATAATGATGCACTAATATTTTTCTCCATCGTCACATTAATATATTGAACTTCAGCCTCCAAGGATTCTATTTCTTAATAAACAACCTCGATGGAAGAAGTTGAAGAACGTGGAAACAATTTTATTACTGATACACCCATTGGATGTCCTCATACAAGACTAGGATGTTCGGGCTTTCCCAATGCTTCAGAGAATTAATTGTTCCTCCCAGAAGTTGTAAAGGCCCCTTGTGAACATTACTCTTCAAAAGAATCTTGTATTAATTAATTGATCATTTCTACAATGATTCAAATTATATAAAGAATATAGTTAATATAAGTATATAAAATAAATTTCTTACAACCATTTCAGCAACTATTCCCAAATCTTCCGAAAGATATTGCCCCTTTTACAAAAATGAGATATCTTCATGTATTCATGTCTAGATGGAGGGGATGGAGGATAAACCTCTCCAGAGCATGAAGACTCATCACTCAGTTTTTAAAATTTTTCTACCATTATTTGTTCATCAAATAATGTATACCTTCCCTGAGATAAACTATGAGGGTATACATTTTTGGAGGGGTTCTTTTGATGAGATTTCTTTGTTTTCTTTAAATTAAGAATAATAAATCATTAAAAAAACAATTATAAGATCATTTATATATGGATGAATATAAAATATTAAATTTCCCTTACATATAATGAATCTTTTCTTTTACATTTAACAAATAGTGTCCATGTCTCTTTATCTTTAAAAGGATATATATATATAATGTTTTCTCAGGACTACTATGACCAAAAATGAAATTAGATCTCTGGGATGATTTGAAATCCCTACATCTACTAGAATCCATTGATAAGATACTTTTCTTGAATCCTCTGGTGTCAGGAATATCAAATTTCATCTAATAAAGAATAGGTAAAACATATTATACTTGATACATTTAAAAAATAAAGAAACTGTAGTATAATATCATAACAAAATCGTCTACCATGGCTGAGATATTATCTCTTTGTCCATACTTATCCATTCATAATACAAAATGCATTCATTTATCTCCCCTGATTTGATATAAAACTCTTCAAATCTTTTTCATTTGGACCTATAGGATTATCATTCTCATGAAACTCAATGATTATCCTCCGGTCCTGCGTACGGGCAAGTGATAATTTTGGTAAATCTGTGCACACACATTTATCAACTCTTGAAGTATTCTTTTTTCCTTATGGTAGCACTAAAGGAAGATTGGGGAACATCAATAGGAGAATGTTAATGTTCTTCTCTTGTGGTATTATCATTATTCTCATCTCTATAATCATATGGTTGATCAACTGATTGATCAGTCATTACCCTTCAAATTAAAAAAACATTTGTTCACAAATATACAAATTCAAATACTAAAATACTAATTTAAACAGAAAATACAAAAGTGAACTAAGTTAAATAATAGTAAAATTATTTATATGGGAAATACTTATTTAACATAGTTTCTAATATAAATAGGCTTTTATACATGTGTTTAAATATTATATAACTTAGTTTCTAATGAAAATACTATAATATTAATGACATATATATTAATATAAATCCTTATATAACTTAGTTTCTAATGTAAATAGGTTTTTATACATGTTTTTAAAATATTTAAATTGATCGTTAGTCCTTAAAAATAGTTGACCTTAAAAATTAACACTTTAAATGAGAAACGTCTAAGTAAACTCAACCAACATGTCAGGGACATTTTATAATCAAGTTATGACAATATTAAATGTATCATATATTGAAATATAAAAAATTAACATGAATCATTGTTCTTGGATATGTTTAAGTAACTTTAGATGTAATACCCTGACCCTGAATCCCAGAGTCGGTGCATTAATTTAATACATTGGCTTGGATTCAAGGAATCAAGCCCTGAAAGAACAATCAGTTTAGCAGTATTGAAAAATATATTACATACATTAAAATTTCAAACATAAAATAAATCATAAATTGTTTTTTGAGAACTCCATTATTCACTTAGCTTAACCATGAAAATCAATCACAATACACTTCTTTTAATCCTGGGAAAATATAACATAAGAAATGGGTGAGCTCAAATTCTCAGTAAGGGTATATAATTTAGTGGAAGCAATAAACTCTTAAGGAGAAATGTGTAAAAAACAACAGCCTTTTTAAACATAATCTTGAATGTAATATGGAAAAATAAATCCAATATCATAGTAACAACATGCACATGGATGTCCTATTTGTCGAATAGTCACATGTAATAACTACTTTAATAATGAGGGAATGCCTAATGCCAAACATCAGTACCACATAGTCAAGGCCTTACATTACATAAACATTCATATTAAAATTGTCATACGAAATGTCAATACTTCAAATATAAACAATTAATGGTATAAAAAATAGCATATTCACAGTCAAACATAACATAACTCATTAAATACAATATTGAAGATTGTATTTATAAAAAAACAACTTAAATCAACTATAATTTATTAAAAGGATGTTGATATAGTTGAATATAATCAGTAAAACACTTTGAGAGAAATAACTATTCTTTAATTAACTCATTTAAAATTCTCAAAATTTATAAATGAGGTAGTTTAAAATATATTTTTTTAATCCAATTTTCTCATAACACTTTGAAACTTTAAAAAGAAAATAACATTTTATAATATTCACATCCATATAAATTAATCATTAAAACCATTTTGAAAACATGGACATTAATGAGAAGGATTTAGAAGAAAAAATATTTAAAAAATTTAAAATTATGTTTTAGTTAATGTGTAACTTAAAAGAATCATTTTTAAATGTATTTTAAGAATCCTGGACATTGACAATAAATATATCCCGAAAAATACTTACACATAAACAATCTCGAATAATAATGAGATTGAGGAATTCACCCTTACCTTGCACTTTCCGTTAGTCGAGGGTAAGTTTAACCTATTGTAAAATGAAAATAGTATGTTATTAAATTATACCAAAAACATATTTATATTCATTATATTATAAATTATTCATTTATGACTTTACACTACCCATTTAATAACGATTTCAATGTTAAATTAACATTTGAGGTAATAATCGCTTTCTTTATCAAAATGTTTTAACTTGTTATTCTTGATTGTATCATTTAGATCATGATTTACATACTTCTAGAATATAAAACATAATTTTTATATCATATATATTTAGAATATATATATGTATAAAAGATAGATATATGAAATGTAATTCACTGTTTATGGAGATCGTAGGTCGTACGTACGCATAAACATTGTTTCAGTTTCTATGTCCTATTGAATGAAAGTATGTGAATAAGATATATGTAAGTACATAAATATATATATCTCTCTCCAGTAGTATTATTATTTCATATATTACAAACTTATTAATAATATTTTTTTATAATCATCTTGTAATGGTGAATGTGGAAATAAATCTCATCGCGTCATGGAGACGGTAAGCCGTACGTACAAACGAGAGACGATATCATTTCCATAGAGATTAAAAGGGGAGTAATTGAATGGTATAATGATTTTACAGATACATTATCATGTTATTTTCATTATTTATATACACATTACTCATCATAATATCCATCCACATAACATAGTGTTGAATAAAAAATTACACCTAGGTGTGGAGATGGTAAGTCGTGCGTACGTACACATGGTGACATTATAATTCATTGGATGGTTGAAATAATGAATGTGTTTGAACCATATTTATAATAATATCATAGTAGGTTGATGGTTCTAAAGTTATTATTTTTTTATGGAAATAACAAAGAAAGATAAAGTGGATGAAGAAGCTAAATTTGAAAGAGGTGATGAAATGATTACCTCTTCTTCTGGTGATTCCTTTTGATTTGAACAAAAGGACTCTTTAGAATGGAATTTATTCCTAAGGGAAGGCCTCTAGGTTAAATTTAGGATAGTTGTAAGGATATTTTGGTAGGTTTTTTCTGAGCCAAATGGATTTGGATGTGTGAATTTGAGATAAGGGGAAGCGCGCTTTTATAAGATGGTTGAGGGGAAACATAAGAAAAACATGAAATACTATTTTATTATACAATTATATTCGGTTTATAATGGCTCTAAATGAATTTATTTCGACCATTAAGTTGTTATGGGTAAAAATACGTTCAAACAATAGGTTTTAACCAAGTTTAGGTTTGCATATTATCCTTGTTGTTTAGATTTAACTGTTAGATAAATATATCAATATTTACCTAGTTTCCTTGTATTTTTATATTATATGGTTAATAAAGTTAATATAAAATTCTAAGAGAACCCCAAGTGGTTAATTAATGACATATCTATTATTATATAAGTCCTTTATCCAAACCCTATATTTTTAGTATTATTAAATAATTTAATAATATAGTAATTTTTTAAAACATCATTTATGTCAATTTTGACACTATTTACTATTTGATTTCCGTTAAAGTCATATCAACATTATAAATTTGAAAAAAATTTATTTTATCAACCCTTACTTGTAATATTAACCAATAAATTTAGTGTAATGCATAAAAAATTCTGAATTATATTTATTTTAATATTTATAATATCATTTATTTGATTCCTTTATTAATAAGGTAATTACTGTATCATCATTATGTCTTAAATAAATATAGTTATTTAATGTATAAGAATTATTATTAAAATACCATGATGTAGGAAATTGTTTTCTTTCTAAGGAATATATATAGTCGAATTTATTTTATATATACACTTATATTAAAAATGGTTTAGTTATTAATCCTTTAATTTTACAATTTTAACTTTTCTTTAAATAAAATAATAATAATTTTCCGAGTATAGCCCATGTGGATCAAAAGGATCATATTTTATTCCTATGGTTGTTTTTGGTCGATAAAAATTTATCCAATATAATTAAGACTTGTGTGAGGATAATTATAATATCATTTTTACCTTGAATTACCCTATTAACTTTTAGCCATGGTAAATAAAAGTCAAACGTTACTATTCACCAAAAAATTATTTTAAATTACTGAACCACATTTTAATAACTGATGTAAACTGTGTCTCTCATATTTTTCAAATTCAATTAACAAAATAAAAAAAAATTACTTTTTATGAAAATTTTCAAATATGCATAGAAGGTGGGTAAAAGACGTTAAATAGTTCAATAAAATTTTATTCATCAAATTTTATTATAAATTGAATCCAATGAAATAAATTGAATGCATATAGGTATAATATATATAATTTTACTTAAAATAAATTTAAATAAAATAAATAATTATCTAAATAAAAATTCGGTTTTAATAAATAACGCAGTGTTTCTCACTATTCATCAAAAAATGAATGTTTTCAGAAAAATACCAAAAATTTACCCAATGCTAAATTTTGATACTCTGAATTCAGAAATGAAATCTATTTTATCAAACTCAAAGAATAGAAGTTTCATAATTTAATTTAAAATTATTTCTCATTGTCAAAACTAAAAATCATGTTTTTATAAAGTAAAAACAATCAAATGATTGACATGTGTTTATGTCAAATTTAAATATCAAATTACTTATATTGACTTAGAATGTATAAAATGATAAAAATATAATATAATTATACGTCAAACCCATTCAAATTCATAACATAACACTATAAATTATTTCGATTAAAAAAGTTGTTTTCTATTAAAACATAGTGTTTTTTACTATTCATTAAAATATGAAAGTTATCAAAAAAGTAAAAAAATTTATCAAAACTATATTTTTATGTTCTGATTTTAAAAAAGAAATTAATTAAATTAATTAAATATATAAAAGTGTAAAATATTGGTTTTAAATAGGTTTTTCCATTAAAAGGCGATAAAATTGTTTTTTTTAATATTTCTTTTATATAAAAAATGAATTTGTTCTTATATTATGTCTATGAATCAAATAATAAGGATTATAAAACTATATGGAGTATATAAAATTAAAAATTCAGTTAATGTTATTCAGAACCGTTATTTGGATGGCTAGTTTGGTAAGTCATGGTGTGCTTGAACATAGTGTTGCTTGTAGCGCAAGATATTGAATTACTTTAATGAGATAACATACTATGAAATCATGGGGTGGTACATCGTACGCTATTTCAATAAATTTCATCATCTCATTTTGAAATTGTTCTTTTGAAAATAAAATGTTAAACATAGAAAAATACTTTGGTGGAAAACCCACATCGAAAATTGGGTTAATTTAATTTAGTTGTAATAAGTGGGAATCAGAAAAAAAATCACAACCAAATTATGATCTGAATTAGAAAAAAAATTCAGAAATTAGAGACACATAATTGGAGGGAAACATTAATATTTATATGGAATGACTGAGGTCATCAATCAAAAATAAATGAAAAATTGAGGGCCAGAAATCTATCAATATATTATGATTTAAAATATCATCGGTTCAAAAAAAACATATGGTATTAAGATAATACATTTTTTTGTTTAAAGATCTGTACCCTAATGTCTAAGAATTAATTTATTCATAAAATAAGGAAAAAAATTTAGATTACATATAGAGATTCATCTTTCAAATAATTCCTACCCCAAACTCATCTTTCACACAAAAGATAATATAATTCAAAAAATTTCTATTTATCCTAACCATATAGGGTTCCAAAAATAATGAATTTATAATTCTTTTGTTAGAAAATTTAGAAAAACTACATTATAAAAACCAGTACATCACCTAGTCCAATGGTAGGTGATGCACCATCGTTGCCCTTCGGATACGGGTTCAAGTCTCATAGCCTTGAGAGGCGCGACGGGTTGTCGCTCGACCTCTGGGATTTTCTTTTTAGAACAATCCAAAAACTAATCTCAAAAAATTCTTTAACCTTAACAATTGTATCCAATATCCAAATTATTTCATTCCAACATTTAAAATTTTCCATAATACTATTTTCCAAACTCATAGTCCAATATTTATAATGAAGGTAAATACAATGAAGATCTTTTTGCGACGTAATAACATGTGGATATCTTCATCATGTATTATTTTAAAACACAGTAACACCCTGAATTACCAAAAAACATTATTGATTACATCCATGATCCCTTATTCATTTCAATATACTGGATATACTAATTATATCCAAAAAAATTTGTAACCACCAACAATAATTGAAAAAACAAACAATTAATTTGTTTAAAATTAGTCAAAAATATTGAATATAATTTATCCAAATCAATCCTATCATATTCCAAAATCACTACCTCAATATCATTACCATAATAAGGATTGTCTTTCCTTCAAACATGTATTTTCCAAAAAGTTTAACATCCCATTGAGTCAATTTTTCTAGAACCATATAATCTCAAATCCTCAATGAAATTGTATTGCAGTACAATCCTTATTTATTTTCATAACTCATATAACTAGTACATCTTTGATGAAAAACTCAAGTGAAATATGTTTTTAATAACAACATAAGAACACTAGTCATTCCTCTTTATCTGTGGTATTATCATAACTATATTATTTTCCAATTGCATCATTTTGGGAATACTCTGATGATTTAGACATTGATTCACATAGTGTCTCAACTCATTGCTGATGAAAAATTGTATATTTGAAACCTTTTTCTTACACTTGCAGTCAAGTACTTGGTGTCCTTTTTCTCCTCACTTATAAAAAACACTAACTACCTCCATGAATTTAGTAAGATGATTCTTTCCACAATTATCAAATATGGGAAAATCTTTCTTTCCCCTCTTCCATTTATTCATCTTTATCAATACCATCTATTTCTTCTCTTACTTCCCTTTGAATACATATAACATAGTTAATTATTTACATATCTTATTAACACATGATTTTATTTCTTCATATGATGAGAATACGTGGGAGAATATTTCCCTTCTAAATGTTGGTTTGATGCCATAAAAATTTGACCCTTTTTACCCTTTGGATCATGCGTATTGGTGGAGTTTTTATTCCTTCTACTGGGTTCCATTTCTAAAAAATGACATACACTAGGTTAGTTTATGAATCTCAATACATAATTCAAAATTGTAAAAATATATAATGTAAATTGAAAATTTTATGCGTATAATTCATCATAATTAATAAAAAATTAATGAAAAATTTACTCATTAATCCTTTAAAATTTTTGTGTAAATAAAATGTGAATTAACCTAAGCCTACCACTCGGGAGTGTTGTAACCAAGAGTTCATCATGGCCTATTATCGTGTACCAGGATAACCCAGGTCAATCCCAAAACTCCTTGTTAGATTTTTCACTTCTAGATATATCTATGCTAGATCCACCTCTACCTGCTTGTATCCACACAGAGATGTATTTCTTGTAAAACTCATAAAATCTCTACATTACCAAAATTATAGGTTGTTCTTCAATATTAATCCTCAATGTTTATCTTAGGGTAATGATCTCTAATAATAAATTTTCAAAATCTAGTTTCCAAGGCTAGTATTAATCTTTCTCTAATACAAACAATAACACCCCGCCCATAGAAGCCCAAAGCTAGTGCATTATTTTAATGCATTGGCTTGATTAAAAGGAATCAAGTCCCGAAAGACTGATCAGTTTAGAATTCATGAAAAATAGATTACATACATTAACATGACAATAGAATCTCAAACATAAAATAAAGAATAGATAGTTATTTGAGAATTCCATTATTCCCCTCGCATAACCCTATATATCAATCACAATACACATCTTGGAATCTTGGGTAAATAAAACACAAGAAAGGGGTGAGCTTAGATGCCCAGTAAGGGTAAATAATTTAGTATATGATATAAACTGTTAAGGAAAGATGTTTAATAAAAACAAAAGAGATTTTTAGCATAATCATAAAACTAATATGGAAAAAAATCAAACAACACCATAAAAACATGCACATGGATATTCAACAAGTCAAATAATCACATGTAATAACTATTTTCATAATGAGGGAATTCCTAACACAAGATATCATTACCACATAGTAACGACCTCATGCCAAGACTACAAATAAAATTTCTGTCAAGGCCTTGGGCCAAGACACTGATTTATCTCATGAGACCTTCTGATGCATCGAGAGGCTATAGAGGGCCTCGCCCGTCACGTACTATGTACACTGCATTCATCATATGAAAATGACAAAACATAACATAAACATTTGAATTAAAACCAGAATATAAAATTTCAATAGTTCAAACAAAAAAATGAAAGGTATAAAAATAGCACATTCATAGTCAAACAAATAATAACTCATTAAATATGATATTGAAGATTATATTTATAAAAAATAAACCTCAATTAACAATAATATCCAAAAATGATGTTGACATAGTTGAAAATAATCAGTAAAATACATAGAGAGAAATATCTTTTTCTTAATAAAATAATTTTAAAGTCTCAAATTTATAAAGGAAGATGTTTAAAATATATTTTAAAATCAATGTGTCCCATACATCATTGAAACTTTTAAAATAACTAACATTTTAAAACATTCATGTCTATATAAATAAATCCTTAAAAACATTATGAAAACACTGACATTAATGAGAAGGATTTATAAGAATAAATATTTAAAACATTTAACATGATGTTTTTTTAGGAGTAACTTAATAGAATCATTTTGAAAATCCTTTTAAGAAACATGAACATTGATAATAAATATGTCCCATAAAATACTTACACATAAAAAATCTTGGATAATAATGAGATTGACCAATTAACCCTTACCTTGCATGTACGTTTGGTCAAGGGTTCATTTAACTGCTTGTATAATGACTTTAGTATGTTATTAAATTATAATAGAACCATATTAATATTTATTATATTATACATGATTAATTTATGAATTTATACTACCCATTCAATAATGATTTCTATGTTAAATTAACATTTCGGGTAATAATCTCTTTCTTTATCATATGTGTTTTAACTTGTTATTATTGATCGCATTATTTAGATCATGATATAAATACTTACACAATATAAACCATGATTTATATATCATATATATTTAGAATATAAATATGTATAATTGATGGAAATATGAAATAGAAAGAACCTTTTATGTAGAACGTAGGCCTTACGTACGCAAAAACCATGTTTCTATTTTCATGTCATATTTAAAAAAACTAAGTGAATAAGATATATCTATGTAAATAGATATATATATCTATATATTAATATTATTATGTCATATATTACATAATTATTAATAATATTTTTTTATAATCATCATTGAATGGTGAATGTTGAAATGAATCTCATCGTGTCGTGGAGACGGTAAGTCATATGTACACACGAGCAATGATATCATTTCCTTAATGATTAAAAGGTGTGTAATTGGATAGTATATATATTTTACAGGGCATTATCATGTAATTTTCATTATTTATATACATATTACTCATTATTATATACATCCAAATAATATAGTGTTGAATAACAAATTACACCACGTCATGGAGACGGTAAGCCATACGTACGCATGAATGGTGACATTATCATTCATAGGATGGATAGAATAATGAATATTTTTAAAATTAAATTCACTGAAGTGGTGAAATTAAATTTTATGCAAATTTTCAAATGTCCCTAAGAGGTGGTTAAAAGGCGTTAAAAAGTTCAATTAAATTTTATACATCTTATTTTATTATAAAATGACACCAATTAATTACATTGAACTTATATAGATATTATATATCTATTTTTACATAAAATAAATTTAAATAAAACAAATAATTATTTAGATAAAAAGTCAGTTTAAATAATAACGTGGTGTTTTTCACTATTCATCAACAAATTGAATTCTTTCATAAAAATGCCAAACAAATAACCCTACGATATTTTTTATATTATGAATTCAAAAGTGAAATCTATTTTACCAAATTCAGAACATAGAAGTTACATTAATTAATTTAAAATTATTTCTCATTGTCATAACCAAAAAGAAGGTTTTAAAAAAGTTAAAACTATCAAAAGATTAATCTGTGATTATGTCAAATTTAAATGTGAAATTTCTTATAATGACCTAAATTTTATTAAATGATAAAAATATAATCTAATTATACTTAAAAACCATTCAAATTCATAACTTAACACAATATATTATTTTGAATAAAAAAGTTTTTTTCAATTAAAACATACTATTTTCACTAATCATCAAAATATAAAAGTTATCAGAATAGTAAAAAAAATTTATCCAAACTATAATTTGCTGTCATTATATTAAAGAGTAATTTAATATAACTAAATTGAATATATAAAATTGTCAAATATTGGTTTTAAAAAGGATTTTCCATTAAAAGGTGGTAAAATTGTAGTTTTTGAAAAATACTTTCTTATCTGAATAATGATTTTGTTCTTATATTATTTCTATGAAACAAATAATATTGATTCTAAAATTATATGGAGTATATAAAAATAATAATTCTGTTAATACTATTCATAACTGTTTTTTAACAGCTATTTTGGTAAGTCGTGGTGCACTCGAACTCGGTGTTGTGTGTGGCGCAAATTATTGAATTACATTAACGAGATATCATACTATAAAATCAGGGGGTGTTACATTCTCCCCTCCTTCAACAAATTACATCCCCGCAATTTGAAATTTTTCATTGAAAATAAAACACTAAAAATATAAAAAAACTATTGTTTAAAACCCACATCGAAGATTAGATTAATAAAATTTAGTCCTAATAAGTGATAAAGGGAAATAAAAAATTCAAAACAAAATATTGAAATAAATTAAATGAAAATTGGTGTAAATTTAGGACACGTAATTGGATGGAAAACATTAATATTTATAGGGAGCTTTTGAAGTCATCAATCACAATGAAATGTAAAATTGAGCTCCTCAAAGCCATCAATCAATGATGTTTTAAAATATCATCGTTTCAAGAAAAAAATGTATTAAGATAGAACAATTTTTTTTAAGATCCCTGCCATAATGTTTATGAATTAATTGATTCATTGAATAAGAGGAAAAAATATACATTACATGTAGAGTATCATCCTTCAACTAATTCATACCACAATCTCATTTTTCCCTCTAAAAGATAATAGATTTCAAAAATATTATATTTATCCTAATCGTTTAGGGTTCCAAAAATAATGAATTTTAAATTCATTTGTCAGACTATTTAAAAAACTAGATTATAAAAAAGAAAAAATCACATAGGCCAGTGGATAGTGATGGACCCTTGTCACCCTCTGGTTGTGGGTTCAAGTCTCACGACCTTGTGAGGTGCGACAGGTTGTCACCCGACCTCTGGGTTTTCCATTTTATAAAAATCCAAAAATAATCTTATGAAATGATTTAACCTTAACAATAGTATCCAATGTAAATCTTAATCAATTTTAACATTTAGACTTATCCAAAATACTTATGTCCAAACTCATAGTCCAAAATTTTGAAGGAAGGTAATCACAATGAAGATTTTGTTTTCCACGTAATAACGTGTGAATACCTACATCAAGTATTCTTTTGAAAAATTGTAATACCCTAAATTACAATAAAAATTTATATATTATATTATTTCGTCTTTATTATTTATATTATACGTGATATACTCATTATATCCTAAAATGTTGTCAACTCAAACAATAATGGAATAAATATTCAATTAATTAGTTTATATGTCATCAAGAATATCGAATATAATTAATCCAAATCCATTCTATCTTAATCAAAAATCACTACCTCAGTATTAGAACCATATTAAGGATTATAATTCCTTCAAACATGTATTTTCCAAAAAAGTTTATCTTTATATTGAGTCACTTTTCTTAGAGACATATAATCTCAATCCCTTAATGAAATAGTACCACAGTACAATCCTTATTTATTTCCATAATTCTTATAACCATTACATCGTTGATAAAATACTCAAATGAAATAATTCATTAATAACAACATAAGTACACTAGTCATTTATCTTCCTCTATGGTAGTATCATAACTTTATTATTATAGAAATAACATTATTTGGGGAATTCTATGATGATTTGGAAATTGATTTGTGTAATGTCCCAACTCATTGCAAATGAGGCTTTATACACTTAGACATTTTTCTTTCCCATTTAATCATGTACATGTTGTTCTTTTTCTCCACATTTATAATCAACTTCAATAACCTTTATTAATTTATCATGGTTATTATTTCCACAGTAATCACATATGAGAAAATCCTTTTTTCCCTTCTTCTATTTATCCATATTTCTCTCCACCGTCCTCTCCTTCTCTTACTTCCCTTAAAATCCAAAGGATGAAAAGAATTATTTACTTATCTTATTAACACATGATATTATTTATTTATATGATGATAATAAGTGGGAGAATATTTCTATTATAAATTTGGGGTTAATACCATGATAGATACGACCCTTATTACTATTTGGATCATGCATATTTTTGGAGTTCTCATTCCTTCTACTGGATTCCATTTTTAAACAATGGTATGCACTAGGTTAGTTTATGGATTGCAATGCATAATTTCAAACATGTGAAATACATAACATAAATTGAAATGTTTATGCATATAATCTGTAGTCATAAAAATGTTTTTTAGGAATTATTTACTCATAAATATTTTATAATTTTTATTTAAAGAAAATGTGAATTATCCTAAGCATATCCCGTAGGAGTGTCGTAACCATGAGTGCAGAAAGGCCCATTATTTTGTACCATGATACCCCAGGTCATGACCAAAACTCTTTTTTGGAGTTTTCACTCCTAGGTATATCTGTACTAGAGCCGCCTCTACATACTCATATCCACACTGTTGTGTATTTCTTGTAAAACTCACAAAATATCTACATTACAAAAATTCTAAAAAGTTCTTCTATACTAATGCGTAATGTTTATCATAGAGTAATGTTCTATAATCATGGATTTATCTAAATCTAGTTTCGACGTTTTTTACTAATGCTACTCTCATACCAACTATAATGCCCCGACTACAGAATCACAGAGCTGGTGCGTTATTTTAACACATTCGCATGATAACAAAGAATCAAGTCCTAAATGACCGATATGTTTAGTAGTCTTGGAAAATAGATTACATAAATTAACATGACATTACAATTTCAATCATAAAATAAATCATAGATAGTTTTTTGAGGATTCCAAAATTCACCTATGTTAACACTTCATATCAATCACAACAAACTTCTTGGAATCCTGGGAAAATAAAACATCAAAATGGGGTGAGCTCCGATGCTCAGTAAGGATAAAGAATTTAGCCGAAGTTATAAAATTTTATGAAATATGTGTAATAAAAGAAAGTCATTTTAAACATAATATTGAATATACTATGTAATAGATAAATCGAACATCACCATATAAACATTCACATGGATATTACACTAGTCTAATAATCACATTTTATATCTAATTTCAAAATGGGGGAATGCATAATTCCAGACATCATTACCAAATAGTCAAGGCCTTGTGCCCAGACTACAAATAAAATATCTTTCAAGGCCTTTGGCCAAGGCACTAGTTGGTCTCATGATACTTATTGATGCATCAAGGGCTATAGCGGGCCCCACCCATCAATTAATAAGTCCACTGCATTACTCATAAGAAAATGTTGAAACAAAAAATAAACATTTGTATTAAAACTAGAATATGAAATGCTAAATCTTATAATATATGTTAACATAGTTGAAAATAATTAGTAAAACACTTTGAGAGAAATATCATTTTTTTCATGAAATCATTTAAAAGTATCAAAATTTTTAAAGGAATTCATTTAAATGATATTTTTGAATGAAATTTTCCCATACAACAATGAAACTTTAAAAATTAATTATCATTTTAAAACATTTGTGTTCATATAAATAAATCCTTAAAACCATTTTTAATACATGGACATTAATGAAAAAGATTTAGAAGAATAAATATTTAAAACCTTCAAAATGATGTTTTAGTTAAAGTCTAACATAAAAGAATAATTTTAAAATTTCATTTTTGAAACATGGATATTGATTATAATATTTTCTGTAAAATACATTCCCATAAACATTCTCGGATAACAATGAGATTGAAGAAATTAACCCTTAACGTGAAGTTTACATTGGTCGAGGGTACGTTTAACCTCATGTATAATGACCGAAGTATGTTATTAAAGTATACCAGAACCATATTAATTTTTATTATATTATACATGATTTATTTATGACTTTATACTATCCATTAATAATTATTTCCATGTTAAATTAACTTTTCAGGTAATAATTTCTCTCGTTATTGTACGTGTTTTAACTTGTTATTCTTGGGTGTAACATTTAGAGAATGATTTAAATACATACAGAATATAAAACATTATTTATATATCATATTTGTTTTGAATATAAATATGTTTAATAGATATATATATGTGAAATGCAAGGCACCATTTATAGAGACAGTAGGCCGTACGTACGGATAAACATTGTTTCCATTTTCATGTCATATTGAACATAAGTAAGTGAATAATATATATGTAAGTACATAAATATATATACATAACTCAATTATTATTATTATTTCATATAATACATACTTCTTAATAATTTTTTTTTATATTCATCATTGAATTGTGACTATGGAAATTAATCTTATCGCTTTGGGGAGAAGGTAACCCATACGTACACATGAGCGACAATATCATATCTTTAATGATTAAAAAGAGTTGAATTGGATGGTATATTAATTTTAGAGAGACATTATCATGTTATTTTAATTATATATATACATATTAATCATCATCATATACATACAAATAAAATAGTGATGAATAACGAATTACACCACGACATTGAGATGGTAAGCCGTATGTACTCACACATGGTGACATTATCATTCATAGAATGGATATAATAATGGATATGTTTGAACCATATTTATAATAAAATCATATTATGTATATTTTCGTGTCGTTTTTATTCTGGTATGGTAATAACAAAGAAAGATAAATAGGATGAAGAAGATAACTTTGAAAGAGGTGATGAAATGATTATCTATTCTTCGGGTGCTTCCTTTTAATTTTAAAATTAGTGATTCTTTAAGAATGATTTCATCCCAAGGAAAGGCCTTTAGGTTGATGTGTAGATAGTTGGGAGGATATTTTGGTTGGGTTCGGCCCATCCAAATGGCATGGGATATGTGAATTTGAGATAAGGGGAAGCGCCATTTTATAAGGGGGGTGAGGGTACCTTAGGAAAAACATGAAATATTATTTTATTATACAATAATATTCAGTTTTAAATGGCTCCAAATGAATTTATCCTGAGCCTTATGTGGGTATGGGTCTAAATCCTTTCAAACAATATGTTTTTGACAAGTTTAGTTTACCATATTTACATTATCGTTTCGATTTTACTCTTAGTTAAATAGTTCAACAATTACCATGTCTCCTTGTAATTTTATATTATATAATTACTAAATTTACAATAAAAAGTCAAGAGAACCACATGTGGTTCATTAATGACATATATATTAATATATAAGTCCTTTGGACAAACCCTATCTTTTTAAGGCTATTATATAATTTAATTATATAGTATTTGTTTTAAAAACTCATTTATATCAATTTTGACACTATTTAGTATTTGATATTTTGTTAAAGTGATAGAAACTTTATCACTTCGAACAAAATTTATTTAATCATCCCTAACATACAATATTAACCAAAAAAATTAGTGGAATGAATTAAAACATTCAAATTATTTTTATTTTAATATTTATAATATAATTTATTTGATTAATTTTTTAATATGGTAATTACTACATCATCATTTTGTCATGAATATATTTAATTATTTAATATCTAAAAATTATAAATAAAATACCATGATTTATGTAATATTATCTTCTTTTTAACTAAAATATATAGTCGAATTTCTCTTTTGTATATCCTTATATTAAAAATGGTTATGTTATTTAACATTGAATTTTACACTTTTAACTCTTCTTTAAATAAAATAATAATAAATTTTATAATCTAGTCAAAGTGGATAAAAATGATAATACTTTATTAATAAGTTCTTTTCTAGTCAAAATACACTAATCCATTATAATTGGGACATGTGTTAGTGTAACTATAACATCATTTTTACCTTTAATTACCCTATTTACTTTTAACCATGGTATATAAAAGTCAAATGTTAATATTCACCAAAAATTATTTTCATCTTATTGAACCACATATTACATAATTATGTCAACCGTATCTTCTAGATTTTTGAAATTCAATTCACAGAAGTGGTAAAACAAAATTGTCTGCAAATTTGCAAATGTCCCTAGAAGGTCGGTAAAAGACGTCAAAAAGTATAAAAACATTTTATAAATCTAATTGTTTTATAAAATGACCCTAATGAATTAGATTAAACTAATATAGGTTTTATATATCTATTTTGACTTAAAATTATTTTAAATAAAATATATAATTATTTAAATAAAAAGTCAATATTAAATAATAACGTAGTGTTTTTCACTATTCATCAAAAAATTAAATGTTTTCAGAAAAACTATAAATAATTCACCATAAGTTAATTTTGATATAAAAAAATCATAAATTCACTCTATTTTACCAAATTCATAACATATATGTTTGATTAATTAATTTAAAATTAATTCTCATTGTCAAAACCAAAAAGTGATTTTTTAAAAAGTTAAAACTGTAAAAAGATTGACATGAGTTTATGCCAAATTTAAATTTTAAATTATGTATAATGACATAAATTGTTATAAATGATAAAAATATAATATTATTGTACTTAAAAACCATTAAAATTCAATATTTAACATTATAAATTATTTCAATTAAAAAAATTTATTTTCAATTAAAACATATTTTGTTTCAATATTCATCATAAAATGAAAGTTATCAGAAAAGTACCTATAATTTATCCAAAATATATTTTTAACTCCTACTTCTAAAGAATAATTTAATTTAATTAAATTGAATATATAAAAGTGTCAAATATTGGTTTTAAAAAGGGTTTTCTATTAAAAGGCGGTAAAATTGCATTTATTTAAAACAATTCTTTTATATGAAAAAATGAAGATGTTATCTTATTATGTCTAAGAAACAAATAATATCGATTCTAAAATTATATAGAGTATATAATATTCAAATTAAATTAATACTATTTATAAATTTTTTTGGAATGGATAGTTTGGTAAGTCGTGGTGTTCTCGAACTCGGTGTTGTGTGTAGAGAAATTTATTGGATTACATTGAAAAAATAACATACTTTGAAATATTAAAGAGTTAAATTTGATAAATAGTATTCAATTAGAAAACTATTATTCTCATATTCACTTGTAAACAAGAATAACATTTTAAATAAATCAGAAACACATTCAATTATTATTTTTGAAAACACAAATAACATAAATTTTAATATATTTATTAATTTATTTGTGAATGTTCACACTCATACGTTCATTTTCAAATGTATATGGGGCTCAAATCACCCAAAATTATTATTCATCCAAATTAGTGGAACATATATATATATATATATATATATATATATATATTATCTATAACCATTTAGGTCCTATTCTCTATAAAAGTGTGTCATACTCAAGAACCATGAGTATAATCAAGAAACACAAAATTCCCCTTAATAATATTAGCAAAATTTATGAGCACGATAACCACCTATAGACATATATTCAATAATATAATCTTATTTCCACAATATATATTATATATAAGGATACATAAAGTTGGTCAGCATAATGTATGGATAAATTTATAATTATTTAATTATATTTGATGTACTTGCATTCATCTACCATTTTAGTGGATTTATCCAAAGAAATAGTATCCCCAAAAATTCATATATTTATCACTCGCTCATATTTTGAGATTATAAATATTATCTGGATCATTATATGAAATTAATGGGACTAACAATTCACCCAACACAAGTCACCACACCATAAAAATAAATTTATAATGTTTTCATTATGAATCATTTTACATGATTAAATGAACAATGAGAATATTTCAGACCAACACATCAGTATCAAATAATAAATTTGTATAGTTTTATACAAATATCATAATACTTTCAACAAAATTATAATATTAAAAGTTTGGAATATTTTACTACTAGGGAAACATACTTCAAAAATCTATATAATAATAGTAATTAAAATGAAATCCATTATTTTGGACTACTTGTAATCCTATCACACACTCTTTATGACCTATGTTCACCTGGGGAAATAGAGAAACATAAGTAAAGAGTAAAATAAAATGTACATTGTGGGGTGTATTAATGAAAATTTTACTGTATGTCATAAAAATAATATAAAAGATCATGTTAGAAATATAATTGTAAATGGAGTAAGGTAATGAAATCATACTATGTGAAAATGAGGCAAGAGATTATAATCGTAATATTTTTTATAAATGGGGTGAGATTTTATATGAGCCAATAAACATTGCATGGAATCAATCATGGACTAAAAAAATAGTGTCATAATATAATGGTAATCATGAAAGCAATGGAATGGGTTAGAGACACTGATTATGTCTTTTTAAACATAAGCTTAGGCTTGTTGTCAAGAGAAAATTACATTTTGGTCAACCCCACACATATATTTTGGGAAAATATTACATCAACATTATGCATAACATGTTTACAATTCATTAATTTGTAAAACTTGTACATATCTAGAATCATGTTCACACTTGAAATTATATATGGGGATTAGTTCACATAGACAACCCATAGTGATATCCTGAAATATTAAGCATTAACCAATCAATTTGGAGGTAAGGTAACTATTATACCATGATTCAAATCGTATTACAACAAGAATATGTGTACCATATGAAAACAAAAAACAATCAAGAATCCATAAAATATCATAACATGATTACCTAGGGAATTAAAATTAGCATCCAAATAAATAATGTAACCCTCATAGTAAATAATTCTGAATCTATATAATTATGTATAAGGTATTTAAAACATATAAACCAAGATTTATATAGTGAATAAAATTATTTCCCTAAACCATTCAATGTGATGTTATCTATGTAAACACCCTAAAATAAAAAGAACTTAATATGGGTGTTCACAAGGGAAATTATTTATAAGAATGGTTATATAGATTATATTTCTATAATACCACACATTCATAAGAGCATGGGTGATTATTAGAGGTATTGTTTTGATATAGTTCCATTATTTGAGAAGGTTATTATTCATGAAAATACAACATTATAAATATATAAAAAATGCGGCATGGATAAGTATTATAATAAATCAAAATCATTCAATAAAAGATAATATATTTAGTAGGTTTCACTAAAACAACTTCATAGTATTTATAAAACATTAAAATGAATGGAAAATATTTACTTAAAATGGGGAATAAATATAAGAAAAATCATATAAAACAAAAATAGATAGTGAATAAAAATTGTACTATAAAAAATTGGTAAATAATATTGATAAAAATAGAGAGGATAATGGAAGAGAAATATTAAATTGTATTTCTATGACTCTTATAAGTGTTTTTTAAAACTTAAAAACAATTTAATTTTGAAAATAAATTTCAAAGGTGGATATAAGGCTTTTAAAATTTATTTTAATAGTAAATTTTTAAATTAATATATAAATTAAAAATAACACAGTGAAATGTAAATAAACATTGAGAATAACATAGTGACTAAAACATCTTCCCTTGAAAACATCATGTGGTTTGACATAAAAAATAATATAAACATAAACATATAGAAATGTATATACCTTGAATAAAATGGGATGAAAAGGGAATCATATAAAAAAGAAATAAATATTTAGATAAATTTATAAACTAGAATAGAGAGATATAGAGTAGAAGAGAAAATTACTTCTATGAATGAGAAAATATGCCAAATGAACTATTGTGAACAATGTAGTGTGTGAGAAAAAACCTCAAATTAGGTAATATGACCATAAATTCAATGTAAAATAATATTAAATAGTATGGTATTCATTTTAAGAAAAATAAGATGAATTATATAAGATTATACAAGAAATAAAAGAACAATACAAGAAAATATTAGAGACTGGGATTGAAAACCCCATACATTGGTCCTAATTTGTCCTACAATTTGAATTAAAATCCCTATATAGTCAATGTATTATTATTAATTTCATTATTAAATAAATTTTTTCATTATAATTAATTGGATATTATTCATTAAATTTTATGTATGATAATTTCATATTGAATTTTAGTCCATTCTCACCATCCCGAGGATGACCCACCCATTGTTCCATGGTCACATCAATTTATTAAAAAAATGTTTTAGTTATCCTAAAATGTAGATATGACACTATAAATAGGATGACATTGATTTTTGTTCCTTCAATAAGAAAAAATTATTTAAAATATAAAATTGTTTCTAAAATTAAAAAAAATTATAATAAAAAGTATCTTCATGTATTTTTTTATTGATTTAGGTGGTTCACCGACCATAAAAATAATTATTTTTATTTAGTTTTATGATTATTTACTGATTAAAGAGAATTATTTATATGATATTATCATAGTAACATTCATATTAAATAATAAAAAAGTTTATTATAGACATCTTGGAATGAGGTAATGGTTATATATATTCATGATCCTTATAGGTAATTGTATTAGTCATGAGTATATATTTGTTTTAAAGAAAAAATGTTGTGATTAATTTTTCTTTCAAAATTTCATGAATAAAAATATTAATAATGTAAAAACTTATTGATACATAAAATAAGCGTAAACCAACATCATATTAAAATCATCCACTAACACAGTGATGTAAAGGGGAATACACCCTCCATTTAGATAGTGAATTGTCTATAATATATGAAATAATTTCACTTATGAATGAAATAAAGGGTGTATGAATATTGATATTCCATTAATATAATAATTTTTTAGGAAAAAATTGATATCGGCATCAATATATCACTATGGATAGATATGAATTTGACAACTTATAAATGATGGAAACTCAAAAGTAAAAGCTATAGATAGTTGACATCTTCCTCCAAAAGTCCTCCTTAAACACACTGCTTGGGAATTAAGGAGTCATCTTCAATGAAGATAAAATCCTAATTAACATTTATAATAGATTTGGGGATTTATTTTTGAAACTTTTGGACAATATTATAGGATTATATAGTCACAATAAGATTGGTTGTTAACCATGGTATTTATAATGGATTGAGAGGTATGATTTAGAATAAAATATTTACTATTTTATAATTTTGTTCACTGACTAATAATATTATCATTTAACAATAAATATAATATTATTTTATTAAAAAGAATAAATATTATTTGGATATATAATCAAGATAAAACAAAATTTCAACTTATATGTACTTAATTAAATGAAAAATACCCAAAATTGGTTTTTAATAGAATAAAATATAACATATGTTCAAAATTTAAAATCATTGGTATATAAATTTAAGTTTTTTTAAATGAATCATTCCTCTCTTTAAGTACTTATTTTGTTGACAATAACATTTCATAAATATTTAAGTGATTCATATATTGGGATGATTTCAAAATAGTTATTATATTCATGATAATAGTATTACTAATATTCACTAAAAAATAGGCATTTTGACATAAAATTATTCATTCTAATAACTAATTTATAATTTTTTAACAAAAAAATTAATATTATTATTTTTAAATTTTATATAAGATAATTATTTATTAAAAAAAATTAATTTCAATGAGGTGATTGACTTACAAACCCAAATATTAATTAATAATTATTTTATTAAATTATATTATAAATTATTTTTTAATAAGTAGTTCTTTATTAAACCAGTTCATAAAGATAAAATATATTTTATATTTTTAAATTTATCATCAAAATATATTAAGGTGAAAATAAAAAATATATGTTTTTACCAAAAAAAATATTTTTTGTGTAAAAAATGAATTTTTCATATTTAAATAATTAATTTATATTTTTAATGATTAAAACTTCATATAATTTAATTCAATGTAATATTTTGAATTAAAATATTGAATATATTTTATTATTAATTTTATTTTCCATTGGTTTTTCACTATATAATATTACTAAATAGTACACTTTATTAATAAGAAGAATATTTCCTTGTACAAATTTATGGGTAATAATAATAAGAAATGACAATAACCTTAACCCAAGAGACCATTACCACAACAATATTTTACAATATATCATTAATTAAAATAAATCCAAGGTTAATGATAACTTGATCCACATGAAACAATGATTTCCAGGGAATTGTTACATATTATACGAATATTATAAAGAAAATTTATGAATAATATAAACTATTGTAAATAAAAATAAACAATTAATAATTAAAAAAAATATTATTAATAATATTGCAATTTTTAAGAGGTCATTTTTATTTTAAAGAAATTTATTGTAAATTTTTATTTTTTTAATGTTAACATTATAAATTTTATAATATAGATTTTCTAAAATTAACATCATTTTTTATATCATAATGTAAAATGTACATTAGGGTGAACTCTGGATATTTTTCTAACATAATTGACTTTTACGTGAATAGTGAAATAATACATATTCTTCTAATAACTTTACTTTTATGTAATTATCAAAATAAAAGAAGGAAAAAATTATTTCTTAAGAAAATGTATCCCTAAAATATATATTAATAAAGTAAAATAAATCATTTTAAAGTACTATTATTGATTTCTATAACCCTTTTTTAATGATTCAAAAATTTAAGTAATATTTAACAACAAAAAAATATAATTATCTTATAATAAAAAAAATTATTAAAAATTATTGAAGATAAATATAGGAAAATAGATTTAATATTTTAAATTAAATTATAAATATAATGAATAAATTATGCTTTTATTGTGTATAAATGTAAGATTTCTATGATAAAAGTTATTGATAAAGATAATGGTGAAAGGGTTATCTTCAATAAATTGTTTTATTATTATTGTGTAAGGTTAAACTAATAAAATAAATTTATATATTACATAGAGGAAATTTGATGTTATAATAAAATATATATATAAATATAATATCAATCATTTAATTCATAATTTAGGTTATATAATTTTAAGAACACATAATGGTGAAAAAAATATTTTTTTTCAAGTAAATTTTATTATATATAAAATGTTTTAATTTTAAATTTAATTTTATATATTTTATAAGTTGAATTATATTTTATCTGGTATTAATTTCATATCATAAGATAAATATTTTGTAATTATGGTTAACTTTTATTCTTTATAAAATAAAAATTACTTCGGTAATTACAGGTCACCAAGGACAAAACCAGAATAGTAAATGTAAAAATGTAAGGGTAAAATAAATAAATTATGTTTCAACCATGTATGAAAATTATTGAATGTTATTTTAAAAAATATATTTCATTACACAATACATTATTCCCCTCTTTTGGATCCATGTATCATTAACTATTGCCAATTCATCTGTTAAAATGTAATAGGTATTTATAAAATTTCCATTTTCATCTTTTATAATTGAATATCACTTAAACCAAATTTATCCACCCTTTAAAAAGCTTTATAATGACCAAAAAAATTTCCAACTATCTCATAAACTCTCTTATCGGGACTTATAAGCCATGTGGATGCCAAAATACACATCTATTGAGACATAAGGTGTTAGATAAGGGAGAATATATAAATGGAGAGATAATATTATATGTTGAGCTAGATTACTTATTTTCTTCTTCTACCACACAAAGATTATTATATTAATACATTATGAGAACCTATGTCTTAATAAAATTATTAAATAAAATTATACTTGTGGAATATATGTTTTTTACCCTCCAATTTACCTTTCAAAAAAGGAAAATGTTTCTTCTGTTTGGTGTGTTCAACTACAACCATAAGCAACATGACTTATTTTTCATAATTTCCTTATATGGTAGTTTCATTTAAGTCTATGTAAATACATAAATAGGGGTATATTTCCTTTTTACAAAATTTTTATAAATATGAACTTATAATATATCTTAATTAAATTTTTATTTCTATAAATATAAATTATAATAGTTGACCACATTGAAAATATAAATTTAAAAGAAAAATAAAAATATTTTGATAAAAGATTTCTTAAAAAATACAAAAAGGTATATCGACATCACATCCCATTATTAAATATGATAGGTCTTCATTGAAAACATTATTTTTAATAAATTTTTGAACAAACAAAAAACCAATTATTTTTACTTGTAATAGCAAGGACACTCTCTATAAGAATTATAACCATTGGTCTTTAGTTTTTGGTACTAATAAACCCAAATACATAGATTTATTTTATTTTTTGTGGATATAAACCCAAATCCCCATTACCTTTCAATATTCCAATAAAATAATATCTTCATTTAAAGATAGTTATCACATATCACATCACACTCAATGATAGTGAGAACATGAGGAAATAAAAAATGACATTCTTGCTATAATATTTACCTTTTTAATGCACTCACACATCCATATGAATGTATAATGAGAAAAGGATAAAAGAATGTGATGAAATTATAAGGGCACATAATGAAGAGAATTGTTTTTAAAATATGGATTTGAATTTGATATTTAAGGAAATTTATTCTTTCTAATATTTCATGGGGTGTATTTATTGCCTCTAATATGTTTAAAAATGTTTTATAGGTTTTGTGGGTCAAATATTGGTGTTATAAGATGAATTAAGACTTCTGGGACCGAGCAAAAATTGATATTTTTTATCATGATTTTATTAGATAACTAGTTTTCGTCACCAAACATCTAGTGGAACCTTAATAGAACCAAAGAAATATTTAGGTCCCGTTGATAGTTATCATAATCTACTATTGGAAGTCTCTAAAAAAGTCACCCACTTTATTTATGATCCATGTTCTTTGTCCAGTAATTTGTGGAAATATTTTTAAAATATAAATACATAAATCCCTCAAAATAGAATGTTATAAACACAAATTTTTTTGTGAACATAAAAACTACTATTGAGTGAGATGAACAATGTTCATCAATTTTTTGATAATCAAAAACACTTAATCTCTAATGACATGGCCTTATAAATCCCAGACCCAATGCACTAATTTATTACAATGGCATAGATACATGCTTCAAATCCCAAGGTGACAAACATTTAAGCAGATTTAGAAAACTATATTATATAAAGTATACATATAATGTTTTTGTAAATAGAAAATAAAACGTGATACATAATAGAATGAAATAAAAAAATGCTTGAAAACATGGTAAAATATTTCTTCTTCATACCCTAGGGAAAGGAAATAAAATAATGGTGAAATACTTTACTCAGTAGTGAAATTTAATGTATAAAAATATAGAATTTATTAGATCAAATAAACTTGGAAGGGTAAATAATTGATCACACATTCTAATCAAATAACCAAATAAAGAATAATCAATATCGCTATGTAATATACTAAAACACATTCCATTTACTCAATAAACTATGAATCAAATACATCACTAGATATATTGTCCCAAAAATCTAATGGATAATAATAATAAATGAATTCAAAATAGAGGTATTTCTTAATTATTAGACATATTTTTTTCTAAGAACATGATATATTTATCATCAAGACAAGACATATTAAACTATTCTAATTTTGTTAATTGATTAATATCATTAGACAACTGATGCATCGAGGATCTTGCATTAATTGATCCCAAAACAATACTGTTTACATTAAACAGTCCCCAACCTATTTATTTCATGAACAAAACATTCCAGATATATCATATAATCAATTTAGTTTAATGAAATGTGTCGAACCAAAATGTGTCGGTATTAAATAGAAGATAAGGATTTTTCAATAATTTCCCATTCAATAAAATAACTATCAACTTGAACACTGTACGTAAATAAGGTATATATTTCAGGAATTAATAATATCCATCACCCAAAAATGAGTATAATTAAGGAAATATTCAATGAAAAATGATTAAAATACTATGGTTGTCTCAGGATATGGTTAACAATCACAAAACAATGTAAGATTGAAAAAGTAAGTTTAACCACATGGAAATTTTCAATATAAACACATTGGTTTAGATAATTAAAATAAAAAACTAATAACATTAATTTTTAGTGAATAATAATATTAAATAAATACGGGGTTGAATATGCAACACAATAATTGTAATTTCTATATAGTAACATACAAATCTTAATTTGTTTTAAATTGAGATGAAAACCCTTATTGTGGGTCTGACTTGATTCATGTGTCATTATATTCTGGAATAATAAACATATAATAAATATTTATATTCCTCATAACTGTATTTATTTTAATAATTAATTTTATTTAACATATTTTTTAAATAACTACTTAATCAGTTAATTTTTTGTTGGGTATTTTGACCATATTCGGGTTGTATGTCAAAAATGGATTTGGTAGGTCAAGATGGGAAAAAGGGGGTAATTATTTAAACATATACAGAATTATAATAATTAAATAATTATAATATTTATAACTAAATTATAATTTTAACCCCAATCATAAAATATAATTATCAAAAATGTACAGACATTTCAATCATAGAGAAAGTAGGACACATGTACGCATGAGAAACGTTCCCATTTTTCAATGATTGATATAGATAGTAGGTACATAAAATGATAACATTAAAAAAATAACATTATTTGATAAATAAATTTTTATATAATCATATATAATTATATATATAAATCATGATATGTAAAATTAATCACATCGTGCCAAGGAGGTGATTTTCCAGATGTCCATTACGGACGTTATCACTTCTAGTGCATGACCACTGTAATAAGAAATGTTATATTATATTTCAAGAAAATAATTATTAAATTAATATAATAAATATATACTTCACTTGAAATATTTTTAATTAAAACCATTTTTATACATTCCATGTATCACATTAATAAATCACATCTTTTTGTGGAGTTAGTAGTCTACACTTTCATGAATGATGTAATTGTATTCCTACCAACTGAAAAGAATAAAGAAATGCACAAATTAAATTTTAAAGGGGAATAAAAAATTATAATTATCCTATATATTATATCTAAATACTTTTTTCATCATAATATTCCACCATGAAAGGTGGTAATGGAAAAACAAACGACATCATTACATTATGTGGTAGTTCACTGTACACACGAACTGTAACTTGGTTAACCCTTTGGTAGAAGTTTTTATATGTGTCGGTATAAGCCATAATATAAAAAAAATTAATATATTTATAATAAATAGGTTATTATTTAATCATGTAAGAAAAATATTTTATGGCATCTATAATGAAAATAAAAAAATAACTAAAGAATGTTTATTACTTCTTTCTTTGGGAAACTCATGTTGGTCTGCACTAAAGGGGTTTTTGAATATTTTTTCCAATGAGGGGATTATAGATTGAGAAAATGGATTCTGGGAGATTATTTTAGAATATTTTGGGTGCCAAAATGAGCTTTATATGTGTTAGTAATTGGACGGGGTGAGTTCAATTTTATAGTAGTGGAGGAGTGGGATTCGTGTAAAATTTTGGAAGGGGAAATCCGGCCTTGTTTTTTCCAAGTCAAATGGCTCCCATAAAAGACCCAATTTGATTCATGGGAGTATAGGGTCGTAATATGAACATTAAATGTATTTTGGATAATTTTATAGGTTATTTTTTGGACATAATTATATTGTTTAGTACCTTATTAACCTAAATTTACTCTTAATTTCTGAAATTAATTTAAATTAATTTGACCAATATTTTTGGTAAAAAAATAATTTTAACATACAAAATATTATAAATTATTATGATTTAATATGATTAATACAATTTCTTAATTCAAATAAATTATGTGGGAAAAAATAATTTAAAAATAATCCTACATACGGGATGATAATGTGGGTTATTGAATTAAAACGGTTCAAAAGATTCATATATTTTTATATCAAATTACGATGTTAAATATATTCCAATGATATAAATTTTATTAATATTTTTTTAATTGATATAAAATAAATTTAAATAAATCTAAAATATAATGAATTATTAAAATCAAGTTAGATGAAAAACTTGTTTTAAATTAGAATTCAATATTTTTTCACTATTTTTCAAAGAATTAAACTGCTTCGAAAAATACCAAAAAATAAACCTAAACTACTTTTTATGTTAAACATTCAGAAATTAATTTTATTTTGACATGTATATATATAAAATTCCCTAAATTATAATTTAATGTAGGTTCTTAATTAAAAGGCTATAAAATTGCATATATAAAAATATAGGATTCAATGTGTAATGTTGGGTTTGTTCTTTTCATATGATTATCATATATTTAAAATGAATGTAAAAAATATTTTGTTTAATAGATATTATATATTAAATTAATATTATTCACTCATATTAATTTATATAATATATTATGATAAAATAATTTTTTGAGGATAATTATTTTTATAATACATTCTTTTTATATTCAATTGGTTCTTATATTCATTAATAATTAATTTGTAACTAATTAAATCAACCATATATTTCCATAAATTGGTTAATCCTGTTCATAACCATAAATTTATTGGCTAGGTTTTCTCTTATTATAGTAAATAATAATATTTTTAATAATATTTTTTTAGTAAATCTTTGTCTTGCATCTTACGCCAACCATCAAGGAAATTTATTCTTCCATGTAATGTAAAATAATATTCATCATATGTTTAGAGAAAAATAAAATTAAGGTTTTGTGTAACATAATATTACCTTTTTGTTTTGAATAAATCAATCTAGAAATAAAAAATACTTTTATTCCATAATGAAGATATATGGGGTCTTACATTCTCATCGACTTAAATAAATTGCATCCTCACAATTCAAAATTGATCTCGGTAATCAAGGGATTGCTATTTGAAAATATATTATTATTAAAAACACCAAATCATGAATAGTTTTAATGACACCTCTTTTTGATAATATTTATATTTAATTACGATGTTCATGTAACAAGGTTCCCTTGTAGGATAACATGGGTGGGAAATGGAAATATGGATATAAAAGAAAAATCTAACAATCACGTTCTGACTGAGGGAGAAATTGAAGTGGTTCTATTGAAAGTTGGTAACCAATCATTGTTAAACCAATGTTATGAAATAGGACAATGATGCCATCAAAAAAATTATATTGTGATAGCATTTTTGTTTCAAGACCATTTTTCATATAGTTGAGGAATTATTTTACTCTATAAGAATATAATTAAATATCTGTTTGTATTTCAAAAACACAATATTACCCATTTGGTACGACCTTGAAATATTTCAACATCATTTGTTAGCATAGGATGCATCATATGGTTAAGTAACTCATTAACCTCTAAAACCTCATCCAAATATCAACTTAAACCATTATATAAATGGACAACTTTTCCAGAGTCATATAATACAACACTATATTAGGAAGGTAACCAAGTTTCAAAAATAAAATTATCATATAAAATCAATTTTATTTAATAATGACATACTAAAAATGTGAATATGTTAATATCATGAATTACTATTAAACCATATTGAAAACATTAATTGTTTATGTTCATTATATATAACAGAGATTATTTTATATATTCCTTAAATCCAAAAATTGATGTCAACTCCATCAATGATACAATAAACCACTTTTTCAATAAATCATTACTGAGTTCCACGATAATCTGAACATATCAAATTTACATTATCCAAACCAATCATTCATTTATACAAACATAATTTTCGTAATGTAGGGAACATATTAATGGTTATCTTTCCTAAGACCATGTATTTTCAAATATATTTTACATTCTACAGAATAAATTTTATGGGTACCATCCAACATAAGATCTCAAATACATAATGAAACTTACTCTCGTATAATCCTTATAAATTCCATAATTCTTGATAAAATAACAAAATGAATTTATTATTGAATTAAAACATAATGAATTTAATAATTAACTGTTATTTATTTTCATAGAAAAATCTAAAGCATTATACAGTAGCCTATTTTGTGTTATATTATTTTTATGCAAGAGAAATTGATATCTTTAGTCTCTCATCTCCATGCAATCGAACCATTCCCGTTATAATTTTTTTCATTCCATTTAATAGAAGAGTTTTGTTGAATTTTCTTTACACTAATAACAAAATCTATTTTATTTCAATAAAAAACATGGTTGTTTCTTCCACAATTTTCAAATGTGTTAAAATACTTTTTCCCTTCGTCCTGTTAAAAATATTTTGACCTACCATCTTATCCTTTTCATTCTATCTGGTGAAGCCTTAGGATGTGGATAATAATTCACCCATCTCTTCATCACATGATTCTATTTCTTCATATTATAAGAAACATTGGTAGATTATCTCCCTTTAAAATATTTTATTATGACCATAAATGATATGATGTTTATTACTATTTTGATCCTGTACATTGGTAAGATTCACCTTCATTATGTTAAACAAAATTTATAAATGACAACATACACTAAATTAGTTCATTTCAATATAAAACATAATTTTATAATCCCAAATTTAGTAAAATTATTAATGTATATTGAAAACAACACATATCTAATCTAATAATAATCAATATGGTTTATTTGGGGAAATTTATTACTTTTAAATTATTACTAATGGTTTGTAAAAAAATATTAATTATCATAAGAGTTTCTAATGGGATTATAAAACCTATTGTGTAGTAAGGAATGTTGTCATGTACCATGTTGTGCTCGAGTTAGGCCCGAAGCACCATGTAATATATGTTACCCACATGTACATAACTTCTATAACCATGACCAATTTTTTTATCTAGATAGGAATGTATTCCTTATAATACCCATATAATATGCACCTTTCCAAATTATAGTATCTAATAATATAATTATAGTAAAATTATTACATTGGGTTATTTTTTCTAATCTTTATTTTTTAAATATGGTTTCCAATGTTACACCTAAACTCACTCTAATATCAATTGTATTGGCCCAACCCCAAAAATATTGAAAACGATGTATTGCATTATTAGATTACCATAGATAAAATCATCAATTCCCCAGGAATAGAATATTTTATCATTTCTATAAAACCATTATACATAAAAGTTATCAATATTATATTATTAAATATAAAATAAAACAAGAAAAGAAATAAAAATATTTGAATAATATTGTTAATATATTCTTAAAATATTTATTTTTCACAACCTAGGGAAAGGAAATAAAATAAGGGTGATCACAAATGGTTAGTAAGGGAAAATAAAGTGTAATAAATAATGAATTTATGAGTGTTATTCAATGTGTAATGGTAAAAAACTAATAACACCTTCCAATCAAATATCTATATAATCTATGTTCACTTTAGAATGGTGATTGACAAAAACACACGTCATTTTTTAGTAAAATGGGAATAAAATGAATTCATATATATGTCGGTGAAATAATATTATGAATAATAAAAATAATTTTTGATTTATGAATAATTTAAATGCATAAATTTTAGAGTTCATGTTTCTAAGGAACATGATACCATTACCATCAACATAAGAGAGTTTAAAATATTCTTCTTTGGATGACTAATTCATCTAATGTGTCTAAAAATGCATTGATGGGAATGTATATACTTGTCCCTAAACCATAGGGCTTGAATTAAACATCCCCAATCCATTAATTTCAATTATAAATAATTCCTCATATAAAAAAATCTATTTAACTCAAAAAAGATTTCCTATAAAAATGTATTCATATTGAACTGAAGATACCAATTTATCAATAATTAGTTAGTTAATTGAATAACTACTAAATAGAACTTCGTAAATAATTATTGTGTATAGTTTAGTAAATAATAATATCCATCACACAAGAATTATTATATTTATTGAAATTTAAAATTAAAACTGATTGTGAGAAAGTGATTGTCTCAAGAGAATGTTTGTGAGCACAAAGGTAATTAAGATTGGAAAGGTAACTTTTACCAAATGTAAATTTTAATGATAAACCCCTTGGGTGAAATAATTCAAGGTAAAACATAAACAAAAATGAATTATAAGTGAATCATGATAATAAATTCTATTTTGGAAGTATATTCTCCACAATAATGTCAATTGGTGTGTAATAATAAATAAGTTTCAATATAATATAATTTGATATGAAAACCCTTAACTAGAGTCCAACATGTCATGTATAACATTATATTCTTGAAAAATAAACATATTGTATTTGATTAATTGATTCAAATACTTTTTAATGTATGTTCTACGATTTATTTCACTTATTAAAAATATTTTAAATATCTTCTTAATCAATTATGTTTACATCAGGTGTTTTAACCATATTTGGTTTCTATTTAAAAAACTATCTTTGGTATGACCAATATAGTAAAAGGCGTAATTATATAAACATTTGAAGATGAATAATCATGAAATATATTTCAAATTTATAAATAAATTATTAATTTAAAATAAATAATGAATTAAGGTTATAAAAACTCTACACACATTTCAATCATGGAGACGGTAGGTCATAAATACGCATGATTAACGTTCTCATTATTCAATGATCATTATTGAAAGAAGGTAAGTAACATTATATATCACCTAAATGATAATAATATCATAAATAACATTTTATTTAATAATATATAATTATATATACAATTCTTGGGATGTATAGGGAATAAAATATTATGGATTAGGCAGAAGTATACACATCCATAACAAATGTTATAACTTTTTAGTGTGTGAAAAGGGTAAAAAATATAATGATATTTTATATTTATATAATTTTAAATAGAATTATAATATCATATATATTAAATTAATAGAAAATAAATGTTTAATTAGTACTATAATTTACACATTACATGTATTGTGTGACTAAAGCATGCCACTCTTAGGAGAAGGTGGTCCACATTTCCAAAAACGATGTTATCTAATTCCCAAAAAATGGAATGCATAATGGTATATTGTATATACAATTAAAGAAGCATTATTGATTTATAAATATCATATATATATCATATATAAATATATTTTCCATAATAATTCCCAATTCTGAATTGGGGTAAAGGGAAAAAATGAAGGAAAACGTTTTATGAGGTGGTGGTTCACCATACACAATAACTATATGTTCGATACCCATTTTATGGAAGTGTGTGTAAATATAGGTTCAAACCCTAACATAAAAATAAATCAGTTTATTTAGTATTAATTGGTTATTATTTAATATTTTAATAACCATATTTTATTCAGTTTATAGTGAAATTAAAATAAAATAGTTTGAGCAAACATTTCACCACTTCTTTGGGTAAATCCTTTTGATTTAAACCAAATGCTTCCATTAATGGATGTATTAGAAAATTTAGGTTTATATGTTAAGAGGTGGGATTTTTGGAGCATTGTTTACTAGATTTTTGGTGATCCAAAGGTCTTGAGAGGTGTTATTAAGTGGGATGGGTGAGTGACTTTTTACAATAGAGGAGGAGCGGAAATAATGTAAATTTTCGGAAAGGAAATTAGACCCATGTTATTTCAATATCATGTGGCTTAAATAATAAAAAAATTATATTCATGGGATGATAGGGTATAAATAGTTACATTGAATTGATTTTGGACACGTATCTATATCATTTTGGGCATTATGTTTATAGTTTAGTTATTTTCAATTCAAATTTATTCTTAATTGTTGTAAATAATATTAATTAGTTTCGAAAAAAATAGATCTCGTTCACAATTTTAGAAATTATAGATTATTATTATTCCAAATATTGAATCTATTTTTCCAAATTTCAATCACATAAGTAGAAAAAATTAATTAAAAATTAATTTCTATATACATAATGCAAATGTAGGTTTTTAATGTTAAAACATTCAAATGTTTCGAATGTTTTCACATCCAATTTCAATGAGAGATTTATTCCTCATAAATAAATTGTATAAATTTTTTTCATAATTGATATAATTTATATATTAAAAAATAGGATTTATCCTTATAAAAAAAGATGAAAAAGTAGTATTGAATTAAAATTCAATATTTTTTACCATTCATTAAAAAATGAAACTTCTAGGAAAAATAAAAAAAATCCCAAGGAAAATTTTTATATTATGATTTTAAAAATAATTTTTATTTTTTCATATATATTTTATAAAATAATCATAATTCATATTTAATGTTTGTTCTCCACTAAGATTCTATAAAATTATATCTATTAATATATAGGTTTTGATGTATAATATTGGGTTTCTTTTTATATTAGGCAGATAAAATATATTTTGTGAATGTAAAAAATAATTTAATGAATATATAATATATATTACATTAATATCACTCAGTAATGGTAATTAATTTAATTTATTAGGATAAAACTACTTTTTGAGCCTAAAAATAGTTTTTTATATAAAATCTCTTGATATATTTAATATGTTCATATATTTATTTATAATTAATTCATAACTAATGAATATACCAATATATTATCATATGTTATTAATTTTTTTCCATAAAAATAAATTTAATGACTTGGTTTTATCTAATTATATTAAATTGTATTATTTTATGTAATATGTTTTAATTATGTAAAACTCAGTCTTTCATGTTATACAAGCCATCAAATACAGTCAGTATTGCAATTAATGCAAGATAACCTAAGTGTTTTGTTTATATAAATAAAAACATTGTGTTGTGTGGAACATAATTCTAACTTTGTGTTTTACATATATAAATCTAGGAACAAAATATAAATTTATTCTAAAATAAAAAATATTGTAAAGTATTTGGGAGGTACATAACAATTAATAATATATAGATAGGTTTTATTGATATTTTAATAATATAACTAAATATAATTCCAATATTTCATATCTGAAACAATCAAATAAAATAATTTTCAATTTTTTATATAGAATGATTTTATTTTAAAGAAAAACCATAAGATGATTTATTAATTAGAAAACAATCTTTTTATTTTCATTTTAAACCAATTAAATGTAATTTTTTATTCATGTTTAAGGATCCCCCATTATTTTTTTAAAGAGAAAAGTTATTTTATAAACATATTTGAAAATGACTTTTTAAAGTAAAAATTATTAAAGTACATTAAGTTAAGAAAAATATGAATCATACCTTTAATATCATTAATTTCCTCTCCCCCTTTGAGATAATCAAGATGACAATATAAAAGGGTAATAGAAATAAGTGCCAATGTATTCCTAAAAATATGCTTGAGAAAAAAATTAGATTAACTAGATATATAATTAATGTTTTTTAGAAAGAATTACCTATAATTAGTTTTGATATACCAAACCCTTCTTTCCTTGAAAGTATATTTTAAAAAAAAATTACAAATCATACATGATTTTATAAATTCAGTCTACATTATTGAAAATCAAGAACTACACACCACATTTTCTTTTTCTTCAAATTGTATCATTGAATTTTAAAAATATAAAATATTATTTGAAAATCATTCACTCTATATGAGCATTATATTTTTAAAAGGGATGTCCACTACAAAAAATATTGATACTTATAAAATTATAATGGGTAAAATGAATCTTCTAAATCATGTGTTAAATAAAAAACATTTCTAAAACATTGAAATTTGTTATTATTGAATTAATGATATAAGTTAAATAATATTTATAAATAAAACTCAAATAAATCTAAGAATTCAATAAATATCAATTTTAAAAATATAGGTATACCCATGTACTTGACAAATAAAAATAAATTAATCACTTGTTTTCTATTAATAACTCGACATTTTTGAATTCAAATCAATAAGTTGTAAGGGGTTTAGGGAATATATTAGTTAATTGAAAATTAATACAACAAAATCTAGCTTGATATCCACTTTATGAAAATGGTCTCTAAAATAATTGGGCATAAGGACAATGTGATTTATGTGGGAGGGTTGAATTTTATTTTTTAAAAATTAAATTTTACAATATTTGGCACACATAATTGGCATAAGTTATAATTGTTTACTCATGAAATGTATGTTACATCAAAATAATTTGGTATCAATGACTCTTTGTGATAATATAATCTTTTTCAATCATAGATAAAGAGAGAGAGATAAATAAATAATTTCATTTACCATTCTATGATATAATGTTTCTTCCATGTTAGTGGAATGTCGCACTTTTACTCTTTATACCTAGTTTCAACCTCCCAAAATCAAAATCAAAATATCATATATGGTAAAAATAGTTTCATATTGGATAAAAATCCTTCAATTTTAATTCCATTTTTATACATGATAATTAATTTCAGAGATATTATAACAACCATTAATTCTTATATATCGGTATTAAATATTTTTAGATGGATATTTATTAAATTACACAAGAACACACATAAAGGCTATAACAGTTTAGTGCCATTGGAAACATGGAACAAAATCTTCTAATATAGAGAAATATCATCATTTTTTTCAAAAATATCTTCCCATATAGTAAATATTATAGACATACCCTATATAAAACCATTCATCATAATCTGGGGAAAAAACATATAAAACGGTGCGCTCATATTTTAAGTAAGGGTAAATATAAATGTTATCAATCAATTATCAAGTTAAATAATAAGATAATTATAATGGTACATGTTAATGAACATAACATAATATTCCCATACCAAATATGTCATAGCCAATTATCATTAGTCATCAGAAAAATATTAAAATTTCATAAGTCATGAGTTATAGAGGAATCAATCAACATGATCCAAGAGATACTGACATTGGCATATGAAATATATATTTTCTACATTCTCATAATAATTAAAAATAATTACCATATAAGCATTCTACACCTCTAGTGTATGACCCTCCACCATACTTACTGTCATACCTATCCTTATAGTGGAATGGGTTCACTTCCCAATCCATCATTGAATCCACAGTTCTCTTCCAATGAAACAAAAGAAGACTAAGTCGGTTACTGAACCTAGTTCACTCTACATTTGAGTCATATCTATATTGGGTGATATGAATATTTACCCAATGAATAGTAGGGAGATATTGGCCCCACACATCATTGGTCATAGCCTAACCACCATACTTGGTTTAAAAATAATTATTATCCTTAGTATAATATTGCCACGATTTTATAATGTAAATTCAAATTATATATACCACATGATCATAAAAAACATTATACCATAAGCCATGAAATAAAAATTATTTCATAAAAATTTAAACATATCATAACTTATGTAAAATATATTGGTTTCATTATCATTTCACCATTTCATCATTGAATGAAAAATAAAAATGATGTAGGTTTCATAAGAATGTTGTCATGCTATAACCCATGGAAGAGAGAGAAGTTTACTAATATTTTGTTATAATTAAACATTTATAGAAATAATAATAATTGCATATTTGGTTCATATCCCTCTTAAATCTTATGAAACATAAATGGATTCCATTTTAGATGGAAAATAATTTTGAAACATCACATGTGACATTTCATCCGGGAATTTTCATTTCCTTGAAAATAAATATTTAAAACGTAAACATATTTGAAAATAATTCTCAATGAAAATAAAAAATGAAATATGATATTAGAATATATAAAATTCATTTAAAACATTTTTTTTTGGAAATTATCCTTTCAACATTGAAAATAACTTTTTAAAACATAAAATACTTTGAAATTTTATTTCACATTGAATTATTTTTGAAATCATCAAATTTACCAAATAATAAGGGAAAAATTTTTGAAAAAAAGTTTAAACAAGTAATTTGATCATGAAAACATTGAGATATCATAAAAATGGAAATTTTTTATTTATTTTTGGTATGTTTAAAATAATGATTCCGATTATATTTATGGTAAAATTTAGATAGGAATTGTTTAGAAATTGAAATGAATATTAACCTCAAAATATTTGATTGTAATAATTTAAATATGGGTAAAAATGTCTTTAAAAATCATACTATAATAATAAAATAATTTTTTTAAAATTATAAATCATTACTTTGGAAGAAACAGGATTTCCAAACAAAGGGAGAAATAAAGATGGTTTATCATCAAAATATTTTCTCAATTATTTTAAGTAACAAAAAATATAAAATTTGTAATATGAATTGAAATTATAATTTATAACTATTTGATAATAAATTTTATGATTTCATTCAGATATATATCATAATATTTCATCATTTAAAGAATATTAATAAATAATCTCAATAAATTATGATATTGTAATATGAAAAATTTACAACTTTGGTAACTTTAAATCAACATCCCCATTAAAAAATAACATAAAATTTAAAATAAATTATCATGATGATGCAAAAAGTCATAATGATACATTTGAAATTGGTTTTATATATACCTCATGAACGAATATTGTTTTATAACATAATATACGTCCCAAATAAGCAAAAATAAGAAAAAAATACCTTACTGATTATGTATCTTTTAAACCATAAACCCCACAAAACATATACAGAATATTGTATATTTAATAACCAATATTTTTTATAATAATAATAAAATATAATCATGGGCAGTATATACACCACATAAATTTAACTTTTGGTGAATATGGAATTTTTCTCACTGAAAATAAAAGTGATATTGAAATCTCTTACCATATGTATTAAATTTCATTTTCCATGTTACAACCCCTTAATTATAAATATAATTTTATAAAAAAATCTATTAAATGACCATATTCATATAAATAATAACATGTGTTATTTCATTATGACCTTTTATTACCTGTTAATTAAAAATTCTATGTTAATATCATGTTTCCAGAAATAACAAGTTTATTTTCCAAGGATGTTTTAACATCTTATTTCTTCATCCTCATAATTTGGTCATGGTAAAAGAATATAAGAAATTTACAATAAGATATAAATATCATATATTTTTATCAAATATTTATTCATAGTAATCAATAACATTTAGTGATAGAAAATGAAATACACCACTCATTGAGACGCTTGGTTATACATCCGCAGGAAAGCTATTTCTATTTTATTTTTAGATTTAATGAAGTAAAATAATGTTATACATATTAACTTTAAAAACAATATTTCCTATTTTTCAAATAATTTATTAAATTTATACTTAATACCTTACATGTAAGGATTAAATGAACCACATCACTTCTCGTGGTTTTGGTTCATTGTACACATGAGTGACCTAATCGTATTCCCACAAAATTGAGAGTATGAAGGTAATTGTGATAAAACAATTTTATAATATTTTAAAAATATAAATTATCTTATATATCATATATACATAATATATTCAGCATTAAGACTAGTATTTATATGAGATAATGGGAAAAAATTTCATTGGTTCATAAGGCGGTAGTCTGCCTTAAACACGAATGATGATTCAATAACCCTTTTTTAGATGCGGAGATGATTGTATATCATTTAAAATAAGATAAAATCATATCAATATATTAAAGAAAATATTTTTTATATAATATATATTTTATTATAATTAATGGTTGTTTATAATGAAATATAATAAAAGGGCTTGTTGATGAAATTTGCATCTTCTTCTAGTATCCACTTTAAGATTTCTATAAAAGACTTCCTCAGATGGATTTATGTTCAAAATAATGATTAAAGGGTTATTTGATGTAATTTTTGATGTAACTTTTCAAGGTATTCCCTTTAACAAAAGGATCATAAGCTGTGATTAAGAATGGGCATGGTGGGCCTTTATAAGTGGGGGAGAGGACACACTTAGTATTTTTGAAATGAATTGAGTGCTCCCGCATTTATAATGTGTTTAAAGGAAAACAAATTGACCAATATAATACATCATTGGGATAATAATATAAATATTATCAGCCAATAATTTTGAAATTATTAGATAGGGTATTTTTACCAATATCTATTTAGTTTAACCCAACAGTGAACTCGTTTTTACCTTAACCACATCAATTATGTTTTACAGCATTCACTATTCAATTTTCCGAAAAATTAAGATAATATTATTATATAATATATATTATTATCCTTGAAATTATGGAGTCCATTTTTTCAAAATTCTTTCAAATATTTGGAAATAGTTAGTTGAAAACTAACCCAACAAAAAATATCTAGAAAAAACGTCTTGAAGGAGAAATTTTTCAGATGTTTAACAAAATATCAAAATTAAATATGATATAATGAATGAACTAATTTAATTTAATGGTTGTATAACTGATCTAATGTAACATTATATCAAATATAAAATATAGGTTATCTTTATAACTGTGATAAATAAAAATTCACTTTTCAATTAAAATTTAGTATTTTCCACTATACATAAAAATGAAACATTCCTTAGAAAAAACCATCTATTGACACTAAGCTATTTATGAAATGATTATTTCAGTGATATGATTTTTTATTAAATTAATTTATTTAAATGTGTTCAAATATAATTTTAATATTAGTGATCCAAATGAGAGAAAACATTTTTATATAAAAATATAGAGTTAAGATTAAAAATTTTATTTATCAATATCTATTGACTATAAAACAAATAATATGGATGTTAAATATTTTATGGAATATATAATATATAAATTTCATAAAAAAAATTCACCAAATGTGATATGTTTTTTTTATAAGAGAAAATTCATTTATATTCAAAAAAATTATTCTTCAGAAAATTATTTCATTTATATTCAAAACATTTTAATTCTAATTTATAATTAATTGGTAACCAAATAATTTATTATGTGTGTGTGTGTAAACAAATTAATATCATAAATTAGTTAATCCTATTAATACCTAACATTAAAATAGATAGTTTATGAAAATCGTATTAAATAATAATATCTTAACACCAAAGAATGATATACTAGAGTTCAAATACCAAAAATGGTGACAACGTTAGATTTTTTGTTAAATTTACCAAATTCATCTTTGGTGTCAATTATACATTTCTTTTGACCAAAAACCTTATAGAAATGAACTTAAGTTAATTTACCATTCCAAATATCCAGAGGGTTCTTTTAAAAGTCGGTAATAAAAGTACATGATTAATGGTATATCATATGGTATTGACTGCATCAACCCAAAAAGAGTTAAGGAAATAAAATACATTTAAAAGTGTTTGAGAAATTTATTTACAAGTTCTATTATATCTAACAAAACCTCCATCTTTATTTTAGAGTTCTACATGAGTAAATAATAGTGATATCTTTTTGAAACGTATAAATAATCAAAGTGATTACTTTCAAACTCAACCCAATAATCACTACTAAGGAAAATGATCTTATAACCTCTTTCACTTTTTTACTTTTGTGGAATATTAATTGTGTAATTTAAACACCATAAATTTATATTTAAATAAAAAGACCCCTGTAAATCATTTATAGTCATAGATAATGATAAATGAGTAAGATTTACATAATATATTAGCCATTACGGTTAGTCTAAAATGATAAAGGTTTATAAGAACAGTGTACTTATTGGTAAACAATTCCTATTTAAATTTATAGGGTGATTTTTATACAATGTCGGATTAGTTCAAAGACAATGTCATTATCAGAATGAAATGTATATAAATCACATACTAAATTTCTCCTATTATGTTTTAAAAGTGTGTGTGTTCCATAATTTTTGTGGAGTTTAGTTCATAATAATGAATCATTATCTAGTTCACTAAAACATTTAATTTTTTTTCTTATAATTATTTATAAATAAATAATATGAACATTATGAAATATTTATGTGGAAAATAAAATTTTTCTACGAGAAATAGAAACATTGAGAACATCAGTTTCAACTTAAACATTAAAGACACTACAACATAATCGATTAATTCTATCAAAATAATGATTCAAAACATAAATATAAAAAAATATTTAATAAAATATGAGTTTGATATAAAAATGGATCTTATTCAGATTTTTATATTATTTATGTCATTTCTAATGTTGATCTACCCACCATCAATCTCCTCAATGTGGTTGAACTTGGTTTATCCCCCTCATGGATTTTATGACCACCAGATATTCATTTACCATGTAGCTCCTAGATAATTACACATCAACCATTTTGTTACCCAAACAATCTTGGGTATCGTAGTAACCCAACAACAAATCTAGCATTAACATATCCTGATGTTCATTCCTGATAGCCATGGTTTGGCGACTAGAACCTAACATCATACAAACTGAGAGAATGATGGTTTTTTTCTACTAAAAAAGCAGAAAAAATTATAGACAGTTTGAATTTCAAAAGAAAATATACCGCAAGTAATGTACCAAAATAAAACAAGGAAAAAACAAACCCATTGTACTACGACCGGAGTACTAAAATCGGGAAAATAGTCCAAGGTCCCTAAAGACAAGACTCTCTATAACCAAGGTTCAACCACTATATCCAACTCTAAGAGATCCATACCCCTTTCTCAAACAAAAAATAAGATAATCTATAAACAACCGAAGGAATTGGTAGTGATTGAGATAAAAATCCCAGTAGGTTCTCATAATAAATTCCATAAAATATGACAATGACATACTGACCAAATGAATGCTTATAATTTTAAGGTGAACTATTTTTTCCCATTAAATCATATTTAACATAAATCATGATATAAATTTAAAATTATTGAATATACATTAAGAACGTACATTACTTCATAATTTTGAGAATATTTCATAGACAATGGGTTGAATAAAAAATTTTACATAAAAATTATTATATAAATTTATAAGGTGCATGTAAAATAATAAAACAATATGATAATGCATTTTATATCTCAAATATAAACAAAATATAGAAACGTCACCATATTCCAAATACATACATATTTTTCAAGAAATATTACTTGAAATTATTATAGAGAGGTAAAATATTATCACATGTGATATTTTAATTGAAAATTTGATTGTTATCAGGGATGGATAAAATAACATCACACCTGAATTTTTACATCCATTTAAAATAAAATAAATGGAATTGGATCTAGGAAATATTGGGGAATATCGATTATTAGTGTGTTGATACGTAAGATAATATGCATGTGATGAGGTGTATTAAACAACACATGAAGTTTTATCAATGACAATGACATCAAATACCATGGGGTAGGTAGATCCATTTAAATTAGCCAAATTTATTAAAAATGAAATTATTGATTTATTTCAACTTTTTATTTAAACACAATTTCTCAAACATTCACTCAATTGATTGGATAACAGTCGATTCTAGGGAATTGGTAGATTTGGAAATTGTTTTGGAATAAAAAATGGGGAAAACCCCAATTTCATTAAATTTAGTTGGGCTTATTCTGTGAATTTAAATTTTTTAATATAAATATTGTTCTAATAGATATTATTTCAATTAATTTTATGAATTTAATTGTGGAAAATAAATTAAAATTTTATGGAGTTGATATTAAATGTATTTGAAACTTGTGAAAATGGATTAAAATAATTTTATATAAACCAGGTGGATTTATCATGTTAAAGAGGAATGTTTTTTTTGGTTTAAACCTATTTTGGATTGAAATAAAAAATTTCCATTTGAAATCGAGCAACACGATTTAATATTATTTTATGTTGTATTAAAATTAATAGTCCATTATTGAGTGTGTAAGAGAACATGAAAGACTTAGGATGCTTTTGAGTGATTTGGACACACTCTATGATTATTACAATGACTTAAAATATACAGGTATTTATTCACATCTGATAGGTGATGGTGATGAGTCCTATTTTACTAGTATCTAGAGGATGATTGTGTACACATATAGATGTGATCACAAAGAGAGTAAATATTCCTACAGCATAAAACATACATACCTATTTGGAAGATAGTCATGTTTCCCCTTTTTGTTTATATTTGAGATAAACAATTATACCAATATTATTAAACTATATTACATACCCACAATGAATTAATATAAAATGTTTTATTTAAAATATTTCATTAAATCATTTGTTTTAGAAATATTCCATCACCTATAATTTAAATCCTATCCCTAAATTATTTCCACTATCAGAACCGTAAATCCTGATTTTTTGAAAATTTGATTCTAAATGAGAAACTCATATACTTAAAAATTGGTAGTACTATTTGGGTTAATATTTCATTGGTATATATTATGGAATCATTTGTGAAACCTTTCTTGGATTTTTAGATCACACACTACTTTTTCCTTCAGGTGTTTTTATAAATTTTATATCGAGGTTCGAGAAAGGGGATAATTATTTTTAAGGTAGATCCACCTATTAAACCATGGCGCGGTGAGTTTTTTCCTTAGGGGCATGGTCATTTTATCTCTAATTTTGGTAGTTGGGATGTAGTAATTTGATCTTTTTATCGTGTTGGATTCTAGTAAACCACCCCCAACATAGTTTCTTTTGTTAGTCATACTCTCTTTCTTCTTTTTCATAAACAATGTTAGTGGGAAAATTGTTTCCACATCCAATAGGTATGATATCTTGTGCTAGCCATTGAACCATGGAGATCGGGATTTCCCTTCAAACGTTGTCATGAAAAATCCCAAGTACATTAGTTACCTAATAACTGATATGTACCTAACATATCTTGAGGGTATTTTTTGATACCCATGGGTCGGTGACAATCAATAGGATTCAAACATACTAGAAGTGGGAATGATTTTTCCACTAACAATGTGGACAAAACATAATCAAAATAGTATGCATAACAAAAGAAACTCTACTTGATGAGGTGTACCAGAATACATCAAGGCATACACAAATCCCATGATACTACAACCCAAGTACCGAAATAGTGGGGAAATATCCCATGTACTTAGGAAGAAAACTCACTATATCATGGTTCAACAGTTGGATATAACTCTAAGTGATCATATCCCAAAGCTCGAACCTGTAAGAATAAATTATATAAACATCTAAATACAATGTTAGTGTGAGATATAAATAACCTAGTAGGGTATCACCAAGGATTCCAAAACAAGTATCAATGAATGATTAACCAATAAAATGCTACCAATTTTAATGTAACAACTTATTGAATTTCAAAGAATATTTTAAATAAATTATGTTATATAGTTCAGAATATTGAAAATACTTTAAGAATATTCTTTACATTACACGTGGTAGAATATTCATAAAACAATTCCTTAAATAAAACATTTTATATAAAAAAAATTATATAAATTTAGAAGGGGAATGTAAAACAGATTAACAATAACAGGATAAATTTTATATATCAAATATAAACAAAAGAGAGTAACGTAGTCATATGAAAAATTTATACGTTTGTTTCAAGCTATTCAACTTGGAATTCTCTAAGTGATCATGGAAATATATTTACACATACATCCTCTAGAAATTTGTCAGAGAGGACTCATCACTATCAACTAAAAAAGTTACTTACTGTATATATATGTTTTATAAAACATTGTAGTAATAATAGAGTGTATCCAAATAACTCGTAATTTTCTTAAGGCTTTCTTGTGTTATGACACAATCAATGATGAGAAATTTATATTAAGACTTACTATAACATAATTAAAACCCATTACCCAATTTCAAATTACAATATTCTATTAAAAATAGGTTTTAATAAAATACTTGTCTCTTTAACAAGATAAAGATACTAGGTTTCTATCAATACATTTTAATCAATTTTCACAAGATTCAAATCTATTAAAATCCAATTCAATCAATTTCAAAATTATTTTTCACAATAAAATTTACTAGTTTAATAATTAATAATTTCTATAGATCATTTATTTATATTAAACAATTTATATTTTCCAATTTCCATAATCACATCCATATTTAATGGAATTGAGTGTTTTCTGAGTATTTTATAAAAAACTATATCTAAATATCTCAATTCACTATAATTGGGATTTATCATGTCAATTTAAATCATGTTTGAGCAATTGAATTTAAATCAACTATTTAACTAAATCATTAAATAAAATGTTAATCCATCTGTAAAATTAAGATGTGACCACCAATGTCATTTTCATCAATGCCAAATCAAATGATAATCAACAATGTGTGGTTCAATACACCATCTTACAAACATATTATGGTACATTTCAACATACCAGCAGATGATATTTTTCATTCTTTTCTAGAACCATTACCAACTAGTTTATTTTAAAAGGAAATAAAACATCACATATGATGATATTTTATCTCTCCCATGTAACCTTAAAATTATTTATTATAATATTACATGTGCTAATATTCTAACTATTCATAATTCCAGTTTGTATGATACCAGCTGCTAGTCATAAGCTCGTGGGGATTGGTAACACTCTTCGGGATATGTTAGGGCTGCTCAGATATTGGCTTATTAGGGTACCTTGAAAAGTTCATGACAAATTCGTATCAAAGAATAATTATTAATTTTATTAAATAAAAATTGTGAATTTATGAACAGATAATATTTATGAATTACTGAATGATAATTATAATTAATTATCAAATATCTATTTCTCGATAATATCAAATATATTTTTTACATATATTATCAATAGATCATTAATATAATTTTCAAATGATAATTTTGTGATTATGAAATGGTAATTATTAAGATTATTAAAAATATAATTCATTTGAATTTTCAATGGAAAATGATGTGAATTATCATCTGTAATGATCAAAAAACATTTAAAAGGTAATTACACCAAATCATAAAAGTTTATTTTATGGAACAAAATAGTCATAAATGATTTTGAAATGATAATTTTTAAGGAATAATTTTTAGAATATAAATATTAAATTTATTAAAACAAAATTTCTAATAGATTATATGTTTTTAAATGATAAACTGAAATTATAATTTTAAAATTGTCCAGAAAATATAATATATCATCGTAGGTGATAAATTTAGAATATGATTTAATAATTATTCAAGAGTGTGAAAATATCATCATATATGATATTATAATACATAATTTGAAAATTATCCACGAGAGATAAAATATAATCACATGTAATATTTTAAATGATAATTTGAAATTACCCTGGAGAATTAAAATATTATCGTTTGTAATATTTTAATCGATTTTTTAATGTTATCTGGGAGAGATAAAATATCAACACATGTGATATTTTATTTTATTTTTTTTAAAAAAAATATCTGGTATTGGTTTTAGAAACCCTTGAAAAATGTAAAAATTTTGTGTCTCTACACATACCATTAATAGGTTGTGGCTAGGTTGTATTGAAACAAAAATGGTGGTTTAATAGCATTACTAACTTAGATGACCTTGAGGTTTGTGGTTCCATCAAAATTACCCAAATTGATTAACCTTTTATTGCTTTATTTATTTATACAATAGATTTAAATTCAATTTCTCAAACATCCAATCACTTGATTTGATAAAACCCAATTAAAGTTAATTGGGAGATTTGGAAATGGATTTGGCATAAAAATTTGGGGAAACCACAAATTTCATTAAATTGGGTTATGTTTGTAGAAATTGTTTAAATTAAATTGTTTAATTTAAAATTTGGATTTATGGAATTGATTTCAATTAAATTGATGAATTTAATTGTAGAAAAGAATTTTAGAAGTGGTTTAATACTTTAAAAATGGATTATATTGTTTTAGTAGAAACATAGTGGTTTTATCTTCTTAAAGAGGAATGTTTTTTTATTAAAACCTATTTTATTATTAAATTTATAATTAGAATTTGAAATGGTGGAATGGGATTTAATTTTATTTAACGCAGTCTTGAAATAAAATTCCATTGATTTATTGTGTATCATTAAATGAAAATCTAATGTAGATTGTCAGTTATTTTGAAACACTCAAAGCTTGTTCCAATGTTCTAAAATATAAATTATGTAGGTTACATTTCTTAGGTGATGTTGATGATTCCTCTAAAACTACTGTTCAAGAGAAATATGCGCAAAAATATTTCTATGGTCACTTAGATAGTGTCAAGTCTTATAGATTGAAACATACATACCTTTTTGGAAGATGGCCATGTTGGTCAATTTTGTTTATATTTATGATATAAAATTTATTCTAATATTTTAAAAATATTTAACATTCCCCATCTAAATTTATATAACTAATTTACATAAAATTTATTATTTAAGCCATTTTTTTAGAAATATTCCATCAGTTGTAATATTAATCATGTGATTAAAGTATTTTCTATCATTATATATGTAGAGAATTATTATTATTTTAAATAATCTTTGACATTCTAAAACTATTTTATTAAAAAATTTAAAAATTCTCTTGGTTAATCATTCATTGGAATATATTATAGATTCCTTCCTGAGTCCCTACTCAGTTTTTAGCTCACACTCTACTTTTTCCTATCTGCATTTGTAGAATTTCTTCTTCCATATTTGAGTAAACGGATATGATCTCTTGGATGTAAATCTATCTATTGGGCCTTGGAATGGTGAGTCGTGTCCTTAGGGACTATGGTCTTGTTTATTCCTGGTTTTAATTTGGGACACCACTCACAATAGTGTTTTTTTGTTGTGTATTCTTTGTTTCTTCTTTTTCTTCTACATTCTTAGTGGAAAATCATTCCCACATTCAGTTTTTAAGATACCAAAGGTTATTCTCCAACTCATGTGGATTTATAACCCCATTTTTTCTATGTCATGGATAGTTTGGTTATCGGGTAACCAATCCTCAAATTAATATTTCCATGAAATTAGGAACCAAAAATAAAATTCATATTTTTTTCTACTTTCTTGAACTTCTATAAAAATTAACTCTTTAATTTTATTTTCTAACTTTTCCATGTTGTCATGATCCATTATATAAACCCTTTTTTCAATTACGTTTATCTAAATATGTTTTCAAACATCCATTTTTATTTAAAAATAAATTAAATCATCATTATTGATATTAATTATTTTTTGAAAAACAATGTTTTTTCAAATTTTCATCTATTAGTTTATCATTTTATTAATAAATAGTCTTTACGCTTAATAAAAATAATATATTTCTTTATATTAAATTTGAACATAGTAGTGTGATCTTAAAATCCATCATTAAATTTATCTCATAAATATATTTTATCATCATAATTAGAATAACTATATTATAATCAACACGTGAAGGAATTTTCCTCTTGTCATACCTCAATTCCAAATATATGGAAGTTGGAGCTATCGTTGCTTTATTCTAATATAGAGAGGGAGCTATCAAAATAAATAAATGTTACAATCTTGATGGAATTTTTTATTTCTCTATTCTCTATTGTATTATTTTCAATATAGGGATACTAAGTATTTATGTTACCCTTTTTATTACACACTTACCGTCTTCCATATGGTTTTCTTTATTGCTTTTCATTATCATCTCAGTGGTAGGAATTATTTTTCTTTAATAACCTGTTCATCATATTAGAAATCTAAGTAATCTCCTCTATCCTTTTAGAACATTCATAATCATTATAATTGAAGAAAATTGGGTTCTCCTCCTTTGCCACATCAGTTTCATTATCCAATTATATTTTTATAGTATTATCATAAGTCATGAGAGACCCTTTTATTTATAAACCAGTGTTTTTTGGATGTATTTTCCTTCGTTTATCATCACATTGGGTGCGTAAGAACATTGAATGATATAGAGTAGAATCTCGAGGAATAGAAAGAACTTAACGACTTCATTTAGTTACAAATATTAGTTAAATTACTAATAGTTTCATTTGTAGACTCATTAGGATGCATACTAAAGCTTTAAAAATATTGAAATACATATCAAGTTTACCATCATTTCATTTATTTCCACCCTGATGTGTAAATTATAATAATTTAATAATTTTAGAATAATTTTAAAAAATAGGAACCCTATATAATTCATTCATATAACACCCAAATTATATAAAATTTATGATTTTTATGTCATACTCAAAGTCCACTATATCATCAGGATTCTATTTTCCCCTGACCGTTTGGTGGTAGTATATCTGGTATAATTATTCTCTAACTTATATATCATTTTACTCTATGAAATGTAAAAATTATTTTCTTCTAACAATAGTAGTTGTATTCATCAATTTACTATGTTTTACCCACGACGTTTCCTTCTAGAGAACCATGTTCTTTTCAGGTAGAGTGTATATATTGATAGACCATTACTAAAAACCAGTTATGGTTATCAAATCAATGTGTGAATCTTTACTAATCGTTTTACTAAGTAAAAATATTTAAATAGATGTGAAATTAATTTAAAAAACATTAAAAATTAAAACACTTAGTAGATGATATGAAAACGATTAAATATAAACAAAAATATGTGTTACGTGTACTGGAAATAAAAATTTAAAATAAAAAAGCAGAATAAATTCATAAAGAAGTTTATAAATAATCCACCAAGGGATCCATATATCTCCTACCATTAATAACATTGAGTGTTTTCGGTATAATTATTTATTTTTATTGTTTTTAGGAAGAATCCTATACCACTTATTTTTAGCAGTTATATTGTTGAATCCTATTATAAGAAGTATGTCCTTTGGTTTTAGAGGTTAGTACTAATAACCCAAAATATATGACTTCCATTTTAGTGTTTCATGCTAGAAATAAAATCCCCATGACTTCTAAAGGTAGTAAGAACCTAATCACTCACTTTATAGGTAGTTTTCCTTTATCCCCTAACACTCAATGGTACTGAGAAACTGTGGAAAAAAAAAGAGACCTTTTATAGTAATTCCCTTTAAATACCATTCACACTTCTCAAGTATTATACAAAAAAAAAATCATGAGTGAACTTAAAAAAATTTAAATGGTAACAATAAAGAGAGTAATCTAACACAATTTTCCACTATAATTGATCCTTAGTGTAATAGCATCATTCCAAGAACCCTTAGAAAATATTTATAATATCCAATGGATTTCAAAAGGTCATGGAGGTGTTGGAGATCAAATATAATTATTAAGTGTAGTATTAAAGAATTTAGTATAGAAACTGATGTTTCTCATATATAGATATTACTTATTTTTAACTAAATATTCATTACCTTACACAATAACATGAATAAGTAAAAAATATTAGTCACTTTGGAAACATGGAATATAATAATCAAATTTTGTGAAATATCTTCAACATCTCCCAAAATATCTTCTCATATTATTCTTCTCCATGGAATACATTACCTAAACCATTTTTATAAACTTGTGAAGGAAAAATAAGAAAGGGTGGTCTCAAATCCTTAATAAGGGTTAAAATGATAGATATAAATTTATGAAAATATGAAATAAAAATAAAATCATAAGGGTATCTGATAATGAAAATTTCATATAAAGTTCATCCTGAACCATTCATGGATCATAATCATGGGTCATGGAATAAAGGATTTATCATTTTACAATAAAATGTTCTATAAGTGTGATAAATCCTCGCAACTCAATCATTAACCATAATATCATGTCATATAAGTATTGTAGAATTATAGATATAGAAATATATTTCATGTTTTCAATTTAACTACTCAGACCATTATTATTGTAGATCAGGATTCCATTTTTTCTATAGTAGATTAGGACACACTACTTTATCTTGGTGGACATGAACACAATTGTTTCAAACTATTGGTCATGATGTACCTATTTGGATTAATGGATATGGATGCACCCATTTTCCTTTGTGGATCGGGATAAAATAATTTCCCATTATGAACCAGGAATCCCCAAATTCCCATTATGGATCAAGAATGTAATATTTTTTATATTTTTATCCCATGTGGTATAAATCATTACCAAACCCATTGAAGAGATATCTATTCCACCCAATATTATATGTAGTAACGGGTTCAACTCATGCTATCTGGTCTACCACATAATATAATATGTAATGGGCTTACCAGGACCTATTAGTTACACCCTGTCATATAATTTGTAACATGCACACCTGATGGACTCTAGGAATACCCATAATATAAGCTGTAATAGGCCCACCTGTCATAATATGTACTTCCCCATCATAAAATATGAAACTCCTAGTGCTATTTAAGATTCCTCATCATATAAGATTTAATGGTCCCACCTAGTTCATTCTGCCCAACCCCATAAAATAATATTTACTGGGATCACCTGGCATTATCTCATCCTCCCAATCATTTAAGCTTTAATGGGATCACACCATGCTATATGGTCATACACATTGTATAAGTAGTTTCCCTGAAACAAAACATGAATAAAATATAAAGATCATTCATTTCATCAAAAACCTCATAAAAATTTACTAATACATTCATAACTTGGCTAAACCATGCAAAATAAATGTGTTTCACATTAGTTTCATTTAAAAATGATTAACCCAAGGAAAATAAATAGGAACTAGAATAATCCATTTAAAACAATGTTATCCCATGGAAACAAAATAGGTTTCATACTAATATCATCGAAAAAATATTAATCCTTCCCGAAAAATAATTAGGATGGTTCCATTCAAAAAATTTCTCATTGAGTAATAATTAAAAACAAGGTTAGTTTTCATTGACAAATTTAAATACCATTAAAATATAATTTAAAACATTTTTTTAGGAAAATGTTCTATCAATTTTTAAGAACACATTAAAAAAACACTTTTAATATGTTTTTCATTGAATATAAACCAGAAAACATATATGGTATTCAATTAAAATTAAAAAAAATTAATAAGGAAAATATCCATTCAAATTTGGAATATATTTTTAAAACATTATTGAAAACAATTTGCAAAACATAGTTTTGCATAAAAAATATTTTTCAGTCAAAAAGATTATTTTTATTAAAAACTTTGTTTGATAAATTGACTATATAAAATATTAAAAATAATGAAAAAATATAATCTCATGAAATAATCTTATGATAATACAATTAATTGCAATTTTATAGAGGAGGATCATGATATTTCAACATTTGAGACATAATCAGAATAAATCTCGATAAATGATGATATTGTAACCTAAAATCATTAAGAATTTTTTAATATTGAATCATTATCCCCATGAAGAAATAACATAAAATGGAATATAGAATAGCATAAAATTATATAAATTCTTGATATTAAAATTTAAAGTGGTTATATATGAACATCTTGAAATAATATTAGTGTCGAACTTAACTTAGGTTTCAAAAAAGGAAAATTAAGATAAATATTACTGAATGATTAAGTAACTATTGAGTAGTAAATACCATAAAAATAGATCATCAAATGAAGATGTGAATAAAAATAATTTTCATTGGAAGAACAAAAATATACATTGACATGTGTTATATACCCCATATAAAAAATAAGTGGTGAATGTGGCTTTTTCTCAAGGAGGTAAAAATGATAGATGGAAATCCCTTACATTAAATCATGAATTTTGTCATAACCATTAAATACACTTTTATGGTAAATAGAAATATTATATATATATATATATATATTAAATAATAATATTTATATACATAAAACCTTATATTATATTCTTATTACCCATTTATTACCATTTTATTGACAACTCCAATTTAAAATTATGTTTCAATTATAACTATTTTGTTTTTTCTATATGTTTTGAGTTTTAATTTTTTTTCCTCATACATAAATCATAGTTAAATCATATCAAGAATATGAATCATGATATAAATATCATATATAATAAGTATATATTTACTTATTTTAATCCACAAATATAGTGATATGAAATTGAATACACCTTTCATGGAAATGATAGGTCATAAGAAACTATGAACACTGCTTCATTTTTATAGGCGCATTGAAAGAATGAAATTAAAAATATATATTTATATATTATAGTTAAAATATAATTTTAATGTAATATATATCATATTTTTTTTAAACCATCCTTAATACATTCTATACAATGTGTGAATGAATCACATCACTTGGTGAGGGAGTACTCTGTCATACACACGAACGACATTATCATATTCTCACAAAATGGAAATCTTGAAGGTATTGTGCTATAATAATTCCAGAATCATAATAAAATCATAGATATCATCAATATCATATATAATCTAAAAATCCATCAACATGTATAACCATGATAAATATAAACGTTAAAATGAACACCATCAGTTCGTCAGGTGGTAGTCCACTCTACACATGAATGAAGATTTCATAAGACATTTATTTGAATTTTGTGTGGTTTTAGGTTGTACCCTTAACATAATGACATATCAATATATATAATATTCTAAATTTATTATATAATCATGGAATAATAATAATTAATGGAGTTGGAGAATGAAATAAAATAAAGACCCTCGTTGAAAAATATTTCCACTTATTTTTGTATCCTTTTCAAGATTACACTAAATCCTTCTTAGGATGGACTTACTCCCAAGAATAGTAATAAAGGATGAACATATGTAGTGTTTTAGAAATATTTTTAGGTTTTTGGCAAGTAATTTATTTTTGATGTTTGAATAAGTGAGGGCAGTGACAGACCATTTAAAATTGAGGAGGAGTGGTATTCTTATAATTACCCAATGGTATTGACTACTGGTAGGTCTCTTTTACCTCATGTGATCCAATATAGATAAAAAATTGAGAGTATATATGATTTTTTTAACACACAAATACACCACACAAAAATAAATATATTATTTTCATGTTGTTTCTCAGTCTTCATGTTTACTCAATAATACACTTTTGGTTTTGACCATGGTAACTTGTTTATTTTTGTTTATCAATGTGATTTGTCCTTTAAGAATAAAATTAAAATTATATTTATTTTATACTTTAGTTCCGCTAATTCTAAATATTAAATCCAATTTAATTAATTAAAATCCAATGGGTGTGTGAAATTTATTTTAATACAATCACTTGTAATGCATAAAACTAGGTTTTCACCATAATTGCAGTAAATAATTATAACAGTTTTAACTAGTACATATTATAAAAAATTAATTTGATCTAAATAGATAATATAAATTATGATTATTCCAAATATGCAACACATTTTTTCAAAAAATTGGCATAAATTAATTTATATTTTTCTCCACACAAATGACTAGAAATAAATTTTTAAAATGAAAATGATTAGAATTTTAAAAAGTTTTTATGTAAAAAAAGAATAGAAAATTTATTCCAATAACCTAAAATAGATTAATATATTTATAATTAAAATTATTAAACTTTAATAATATTAAAAAATAAAATTTAACTTTTTATATAATTTATGTCGAAACAATTTTCAATTGAAATTCAATATTTTCAATAATTTTTTGAAATATAAAACTATTCATAAAAACAAAAAAATAACCCTAAAATATATTATAATATGAATCCAATAATTATTTTTATTTTTAATATTGGTTTACTAAAAATGAAAAAAAAATTAAAAATGTGCCATTAAAATGTGAGAAAACTACTTTTTTGAAAAAATATGGTTTATATGACTAAAATTAAATTTATTCTTTTATTTTGCCTAATAAACACATTATATGAATTTAAAATAGTTGATTTAAAATATATTCTATACAAATATCATTAAAATAATTCCCCAAAACTTTTATGGACAATTTATTATTATAAAACACACTTTTTTGTTCAAAACCCTTTTTTTAAATATTCCTTTTATTTTCAAAAGGGTATTTTCACTTAAATTTAATAGGTAATCAAAGAATTTATTTTATAAAAAAATTTAAACCATAATTCCAAATTTTTTTAATATTATTCATAATTTAAATTCCAATATCTGGGTGAAAACTAACATATTAAATAATAATATTTTTTTGTTTCATTTAAACTCAGTGTTGGTGTAAAGAAAGATAATCTAAGTGTTTCATCTTAAATAATCCAAACTCAATATTTTTTCTAACACAATATAAACCTATTATTTCTTATAAATACTTATATAAAAAATAATTAAAAAATTAGAAAATATTCTAGTGTAACATTCTACCCCCTATAAAAGGAACTTCACTAATGAAATTTCATTCCATCATCAAAGGTTTATCAATTGAATGTCACAACATAGAATCTAACCTCATAAAATGTTTTAATAAAACATTATATTCTAAAGTTAAAGGGATGCGAAAAATTCATCTAAAATAAAACATAATAGTTTTCCAAATAAGAGAATATATGTGGGAAGTGAAAACATGGATATAGAAGAGAAAAATAACATTGAAATACATTTAAATAGTGACATATAACAAGTTTAGTATAATTACAATGATAAAAATACTTATTCCAAAATAATGATGAAAAGATCAATTATATCATCAAAAATGTTGATAATGGGAAAAAATTTTATTTTATGGACCATCTTCTCATGATGGTGAATTATTTTTCTAACTAGGTTAAGTACATATGAAAAGGAAAATACTTGATACATTTTTATTTGATAGGATAAATTTTATCTATTTTTTTGTTTGTTGATCAACATCCACTTCATCTCGTACTCCCATAATTTAAGGTGAATTTTTTATTCAGGAAGTGATAACAAACCATCATATCCATAAATAAAATGATAACCCATTATTTTTATCTTTACATATCATCATAATGAAATGGCTATAAATGTTCATCCAAAATGCATAAATCAAAATATGGTGAATTAATACATTCAATATTATACCCTGTCCAAAGCTCAACTACAACCATTTAATAAATGGTTGTCCTTATGACCCTTACAAAATTAAAAAAAAATTAATGAATGACACCAAAATTTCTCCAAATCATCATAATATTAAACCCCCTATGTTAAAATAGATATCATGATTTTCACATACCAAAACTGTGGATACCTATATCATGCATTCACATAAAACATGATAATGATATAAATTACCATAATACATGTAACATCCCACCCCATCCCACTGGCATTATAGGGTGGAGAAATGACACATCCCCTTAATAGACATTCAAAGTGCACCAAAGGCTGGAAATAAATGCTAAGGGATTCATGAGTAATTGGGGAAGGATTTTCCCATTGAATTAAACAACTAACCACACAATCCATTATTAAAAACAACGATATGATGCATGTCAATAAGAAACCCAAAACATAAATTTCCAAAATACAACAATGTTGTTCCATAACTTTTCCCAAATTCCAATACAACCCAACCAAATATCAGAGTACTGTGTGGAAGACTACACGACAATACTCCAATGAACAGGGACACAATCTATAGCTCCACACCAATCTCTATGCACCAAGATCCACAATACCTCCAAAACATCATGATGAATTATTTGAAAAATGAAATGCTTTTCTCTTACCTGTGTCCAAGAATACCTTTGAAAAAGTACCAAAGTTCCAAATAAGGGTGTGAGTAAAAATACTTAGTAGGATTCCCCCAAATTACTTCGTTAAACATTCCACTAGGATAAAACTATTATCACATTTTTATAAAATAGTTTTTCTATAACATTAAATACTGCAAAAACATAAGACAATCCAAAAACTCCCATACCAAGACTTTTCAAACAAGGAAAAGCCACAAATATTCCATAATCCATTTCACTATCACACATTATCCTAAAAAATTCTATCTTCCAAACCAACTCACAATAAGGAAACAAAAATAGTGGAACTTCTATCCAACCTATTCACTAAATTTCCAAGCACTGGTTCTTACTGAAAAATACCCATAACGGTGGCTCTTCCATAAACTATCCATCACCATTTATATTGATACTTCTCTCCCAATTGAAAATAATCTTCACAGTCTATAACACATATTCAACAAAAAAACATAAATCACCAACGCCACACAATAAGAACCTAACCACTTCTATCACATGCCAATTCACTTTACTAAATCACCCATTTATTGAAACAGCCTTATATCATTTTCCAGGCCACAAAATATTCCAATAAAACTAAATTTTATTGAAAACCATTTTCACAGCCCATATTCATAATCCAATCCAAACAACCAATTTTGAAATCATCATATTAAAATCACACAACCAAATCTGTATTTCGTTAATATCTCATTTCTCCTAAAATCATGAAATCATCACCCAACGTGTTTTCAACATGGTTTTTCATATCAAAATCCAAATTAATTTCTAAAAATAATTAATTAATTTCATCCAATTCCACTAATTATAACAAATTGGAGTTGAGAGAGAATCCACCTACCTTTCGAATTTTTTATGAAATCCACCCACAAGAAACCACACCATAAATCTTGAAAACTCTTCAACGAAACCCCTATTGATCTCCTTACCTATCATCCACAAGAAATAATAACAATATCCTCGGAAACAAAAATACTATATCTACATTCAACTGATGTAGATCTAGAAAACTGAGAGAGTGGAAAGATTATATATTTTCAAACCCAAAGAGAAACCAATAGAAGAGACTTACCAGGGAGAAAACACCTTCAAAACACGTCGAACACCCTTTGAATTGCTTCCAAAATGAGCAGCAAAGCCCCAATATCTCTTAATAATTAAAAATCCCATGTGAGGCTCGACTGGGAGAATGTTTTTAGTGTTTTAGTTCAATCTTGAATGTTCTTTTTTTTTAAAAAAATAAACATTAATGAGACGCACAGTTAGCATAGACGGTTTGACAAAATGTGCACTAACCTTGCAGATGGTACTTCCTCAAAGGAATACTGTATGGCCTCCACACATGGTTAGAAAAACAAAGCACAATTTGAACAGGACCCCACTACCATGGGCAGCATTATTTTCAAGGGATTATCACATTGTTTCCCCTAACCATGCTCTAATCATGAACCACAAAAAAGGAATAAAAACTCTTCCAAAACCATTCCAACACTCCTACCCTCTTAAAAACTAATCCCAACCAACTAAAACACATAAAACATCATAAAACAAGGCTACATACCTCAAACCATGGGTGTTACATTCTCCCCACCATTGGACTTTCCATCATTGGAATATAGAGAACCATCCCATTGCCGAATTAGATCAGGACATAGCTCAACCATATATTTCTCTCTCTCACATGTCTTCTCCTGAATTTTTCCATGCCACCATAAAACATAAACTTAACTAATTATTTTACCACACAAGTATTTCTCTTCTATATCCACAATATTTACTAGCACATGAACCAAAGAAGCATTTGGTTCTAACTCAACTTGATATCAATGAATCACATAGTCATGATTTGGATAATACTTTGTCAACACCAACATATGAAACACATTGTGAACCACACTAATCCATTGTGTAAAATCCATCTGATAAGCCACCTCTCTAATCTACCATTGTATCTCAAAGGGCCAAATATACCTTGTGAAAAACTTATCATACATTCCAAACTAATGATGTCTCAACCTAAGGGAGATCTTCAAAAACATATGGTCACCCACCGTGAATGACAACAATCATCGACGATGATCCATATATTATTTGTAATTACTTTGAGCTGTCTCCATCCAATTTCTGATCAACTTGATTTTCTCTATAGTCTCTTGGAAACGATAGGGTCCAATCATTAATGTCTACCCCTTTTCCAATCGGCATAGGGGATAATGACACAAATGACCATAAAAGCCTCAAACGGAGCAATATGTTTTGAATAGTGATAAATATTAATATAAGAGAACCCCATTAATGGAATGTGATCCTCCCATTAATCACTAACGTTTGTCACAAAATCCCATAGCCTATCCCCCATGGTTTTTATCGTCTTCATGGATTGGCCATCCATATAAGGATGATAGGTCGTGCTCGTTGTCTACTTTGTTCCATGGTCTTGCTATAAATATTTCAAAAAAAGATTTGAACCATGGATATCTATCTAAAATAATCGAAACTGTAACACCATGCCTTTTACCACTTCCCATATATAGATTTTGGATAAATATTCCACCATAGGAGATTCAGAGATCAAGATGAAATGGGCCAACTTTGTGAGAAGATCCACAATCACCCATATGGCATCAGCTTTCCTGACCATTCTTGGGAGACTCATAACTAGATACATTTCTATCTACTCCCTTTTTCACACTGGGATAAGTAAGGACTAAAAAATTCATACTGGCCACTAAATCTCTACCTTAAACTGCTAACAATTCATGAATCTCGAAACAAACTCATCCTATTTCCTTTTCATACTAGCCCCCAAAAACTATGCTTATAACACCTTATAAATATTCTGAATTCAATTATGGACAGACAACGTGAAAAAATGATAAGTCTTGATAAGTTCCTCTTCACAATCCACCGGTACCACCATCAAATTCCAAAAACAAAAGACTGAATTTCCATTTAGTTCCAAGCTCCTAATGGTCTCCCCACCATTAAGTTTTGACATCATCGCCAAACATTCAGAATAGATGTATGTGCCTCTTTAACCAAACCATCCAAATTAGGAACCAAGGAAACTGGATAGAAGTCTACTTTGGCACCCATTTCCTTACATTCAAACCACACATATATTATTATCGTCATCAACTTCTGCTGATCTAATGCATGTTTTACCATTTTAGCATATTATTATCTACTTAATGCATCTTCCATAGAGTTTCCCATACCTGGTGTATCCATAAGTCACACTTTGGAAATTTTAAAACAACCGATTATTCTTTTTGATCCCAAACACTATCACCAAATGCTGCTCATTCACTATCCTTATCCTCGAATAAACCAGTATATAATTAACAAAACCACCAAAAATAATATTGATTTCTTTGAAATATTTGATTCATAAATTCCATGATCCACACCTATTTATATTATAGAAAAAAAGGCATAACCACATACTCATAATGGCCATGTTTACTTCTAAAATCTATCTTGGGGATATCCACCTTCCTTACCCACAATTGATGATATTCTGACCTCTAGTAAATCTTGTCGAAACTCTTAGCTCCCCTAATCTGGTCCAACAGATCATCAATGTGAGGAAGTTGATATTCGTTCTTTATTATAAACTAATAAGGTATATGATAATCCACACAGATCTGCATATTTTCATCCACCTTTTAACAAACAAAACTAGTGTTTCCCATAGAGACATATTAGGCTAAATGAACCCTTTGTTCCCTAACTCTTCTATGGCCACATTTAATTCATGCAATTATTCTAGTGCTATAAATTAATATAGAACTAAGATTGGATGGTTCTATGGAATAATATCAATAGTAAACTCCACTTCTCTCACTGGTGGAAACACTATGAATTATTTGGGAAATACATCCAAAAACCGATCCACAACTGCAGGAAAAATACTATGCACAAGAACTTCCACTGATGAAAACAACATTTACAGTAAATAACATGATATGGTTCCAGTAGCTGGTGGAAAAAAATATATGTCACCAATTTTTTCCTCCTCCTCCTCTCTAAAAAGATATTCAATGCTATCCTCTAGCGTAAAAAAATTGTTCACACATAGTAATCGATGTGGGCCTTAAACATTTCCTGCCCAACCATTCCCAGGATTATACCACAAGCATCCAACTAGAGCACTGAGAAATCTCACATCTATTAAATTTCATCTACAACTAAAGAACACACTCTACATAAGAAGGATCAACACTCTCTTTCACCTATAGGTGACTGTATTATCAAAATATAAGGCATCGTTTCCACAGTCAAACCGAGTAAACTAACATCATGAAAAGAATGAAAAGAATTTAAAGTACCAATATCAAACTAATATTTCATTTACATAGATTCTAAAGAACCATACCTCACATCATTGATAGTATTGAGTTATCATCCATCACCACATGTTCATATCTGAACTATTTTTTTAAATCCTGACATTATTACTCTTCTAAGGTGTCATGGTATTACTAGAATCACCATGACCAAATATACTCTCCATTCAAGGGGTATACGGATTCTCCCATCCCATTGAGGCATGAGACCCCTACAAAACATGAGGAATGTTAGAGACACCCATCCTAAGATCATTATGACAATACCATTGAAGATACCCTATCTTATTACAATTATTACATGCACAAGGTTGTTTCATACAATCCCTCATGATGTGTTTCATAGAGTCACACTAAAAACACCTCGTCTTACTCTGAGGATTCATAGGAATATTCATCGATCCTGCCATCAGATTCTGAGTTGGACTCCCACCATGGAAATAAATGTCCCTCTTCCTCTAGAACACATCATTGGAGTTTCCACTATTCCCCATGGGTAGAAACATAATTCCCCCACCTGTATCCCCCAAAAGATCTTACTCAACCACCATAGATCTATTGACAATTTCTGTGTAATCATTTATACAGATCACTTCTATCATGGAAAAAATTTATTGCCACAACCCACCTTTAATAATTTGTGCATTTAATGATGTTCTACCTTCCACCTCAAAAGAATACCGAACAATTTTCCTAAACATAGAAACATAATCTATTGTAAAAATGTTCCCTTTCTTAAAACTGAATAAATTTAATGTATGTTGAACTCTAAATGTATAATGGTAGAATTTTTTATTAAACAATTCCTCAACTCCTTCCCATGTCACACCATGATCCTTCCCTACATGGACTACCATATCCCACCACTGAATGGAAAGATCATCCAAAATGTATGTGTTTAACTTCACTTTCATCTCTACCAATGTTCCCAATATGTCAAAAATTATATTCATTCTGTTCATCCACTCTTCGTCCCTTTCTGGATTTGAATCACCAAAAAACAAGAAAGTATTCTACCTCTGAAACTATATTGCATGATTTATATGCTTTGGTTCATCCACTTTATTCCCATATTCCACATATTGGTAAGCATGAACTATACTTTTCACTAGCTTCTGGTTCACCTAGGGCTTAGATGAAACCCATTTTCAGCAGCTACCACTAGTTGGTATTTACGCCGCCTACTCAGTACAATTTCTATCAATATAAAAACTACTATAAGTCTCCTCCCTAAACAAGAAACTATATAAAATTTTAAAATTCAAAACATCGCTACTGTAACAACCAGGAATTCCATATGTTCACATTTCACATGTTTCACTATTCTAAAAATTACACATTGTTTAAAAAATCGACCCATTTTCAAAATACCAAAATATTCCTTGTTTCAAATGCTTCTATTTTGAAACCCAATTCAGATTTTTCAAAATCCACACATTAATGTTACTCTATAAATAATTATACCTCAATGTAATATGCATCCAAGAGGGAAGTCATTTCTACCATGCATGAAATTATCATCCCATTGGGGACACCAATGACAATGATATTTCCATTTCATAAAAGTGTCTCTAAACACTTATATACCCAACTCCTTGGTAACTTAGAGTTCATCATAAGAGGGTTGTCTTTGTCCTTGTATGTTATAAAGTCCCTGTTTTGACAATCTTATTCTTTTCTACCATTATGGCTTAAGGAATAGTCCATGAACGAATGTTAAAACCAATACCAACAGTGAATTCCAATGGACCGAACAACTTCACTCTCATGAAATCCAAGGACCGAACAAACTGATACTACTTGTAACATCTCACCTCATCTCATTGGCTTGTGAGGGAGGAGGAATGATACTTTTCTTTAAGCGATGTTACCAGGGTGAAAAAGTCTAGAAATAAATGCAGAGGGATTCAAGAATAATTTGAGAACAATTTTCCCTTTGAATTGATTAACTAACCACATAATCCATTATCAAAAACAGTTATATGATGCATGTCAATAAGAAACCCAAACCATACATTTACAAAATATAACCTAGTTTATCCATTCCAATTCCCAAATACCAATAAAACCCAACCAAAAATTAGTGTGCCATGGGAAAGACTACACAAGATGACCCCAATTAACTAGGACTCCATCCATAGATCTTCAATTTGCTACAAGCACCAAGATCCACCATACTACAAAAACATTATAAACCAACCACTAGAATAATGAGATGTTATTCTCTTACCTGTGTCCAATAATACAACATCTGAAAATATATCAATGTTCTAAAAAGTCATGGGTGAGTAAAAATATATAGTTTCGTTACCCCAAATTACATTCCTACACATACCACTATGATAAAACTATTAAAAAAATCATCAACTAGTTTATATAATATATTAAATAGTGAAATAACCTAAAACAATTCAAACACTCCATTACCAAGACTTTTCAAACATGGGAAAGGCACAAATATAAAAAAATACATTTCACCCTGTAATATTTTCTAAACAAATTATATCTCTAAAAGCAACACACCTCAAGGAATCCAAAACAATTTCACTTCCATCCAACAAATTCAATAAATTTCCAACTAGTGGCACTTCCCGAAAACTACCCATAATAGAGGATCATTTGTCCATTATCCATCAAATTTTATAGTGAGACATATATCCCACTTCTGAAAAATCAATACAAGACATAAAACTTAATCATACAATAATCATAAAGCACCAAGATCATACAATAAACTCCCAACCACTTCCAACACATACCTATTCACTTCAATGAATCACTAGTTAATTGAAATGACCGTATACCATTTTCCATTCCACAACCCATATTAATAAAACCACATTTTTTTGAAAAACATGTAAAAACCCTTTTAGAAGTCCAAACCAAGTTTCCAGTTTTAAAATCTACATTTTAGAATCACACAACAAAACACCTCTTTCACCAATATCTCATTTCTCCCAAAAATCCCTAAATCTTCACCCAATGGGTTTCAAACAATATTTTTCACATAATAATCAAAATTAATTTCAATAAAATATATTAAGTTAAACCAAGTCCACTAGTTATATACAAGTGGAGTTTAGAGAGAATCCACATATCTTTCATGTTCTAACGGAATCGACCCACATGAAACGACACCACAAATCTAGAAAATACCCCACCGAAAATAATCTAGATCTTCTTCCCTATCATACACAATCCTTAATATCAACATTCAATGAATCAAAAACCCTGGATCTATATTCAAAAGATGTAGGTCTAGAAAAACAAGAGAGAGGGAAGATTATGTCTAGAGAAAACCCAAGAGAAACCAAGAGAATAGACTTACCTGAGAGAAACCACCATCAAACCACCTTGAAACCCATTCAAATCACTTTACAAATTAGTGGGGGAGACCCTCCAACTAATTAAAAAAGAAAATCCTAAGTGAGGATCAAGTGGAAAAACTTATGGAGTGTTTAGGTCAATCTCGAGTGTTCCCACTTTCAAAAAAACCTATTTAATGGGTTATATGGTTAGCAAGCATGGTCTGAAAAACTATGCGTTAACCTTATGGATGTTACTCTGTCGAAGGAATCTCACACAGGCTCCCTCATGTTTAGATAAACCATGCGCAAAACATGCAGTACCCCTCTAACTCGAGCCGCACGATTTTCTATGGATTCTCTCCCAGTTTACCCTAACTGTGCTCAAACTATGCACCCCTAAAAAGGCCTCCTAACTATTCAGAACTATTCTAAACTCTCCCAAACTCATCACAAATCATCCCACGCATGTTAAAGGCATAAAATGGAATAAACCATGGCTATATAGCAAAAATCAGGGTTCTACAATACCTTATTGAAAATGTACATTATTCCTCATTCCATACATAAAACATGTATTAATAGAGATATTATTTAAATAAAAAATAAATTAAATTCCATCAATTATAGTGTAATTATCATTTTCAAAAAGCTATTTATCATTCCCATTTTAATCAGTAATATCAACTTTACATTATTCATATCTGGAATCTCTTTATCCTAACATAATTATCTCAATATCTGAAAAATATTAAGTGTTATGTTCCATTAATCCAAATATGACTTTTGTAGTACATCAATAAAATTTAACACATTCATGGAAATTCATAATGAAAAAAAATACACAAAAAACAATATATATTCCATAGTTCATGATTTCAAATATTTAAACACTTTAATTATTCCACCAAATCCTCAATCCATTAAAAAAACATCATCTTATTCCATAATTCCACATTCCAGTTATATGTCATTTTTTGTCTCTTCATCATCAGAAATATAATTATTACTCATATAACCATTTTGATTTTCTTCAGTTTATTTAGCATTAGTAAATTTATTTTCATAATTCCCATACATTCCACACATAAAACATATAACTATTGAAAATTTAATTGGGAAAAAATATTCTTGACAATTGAAATGACTAAAATCTTTATTCTTTGAATCAATTACTTACTATGCCTCATTCTTCACCACACATAAGACATCTTCCTATTCCTTTAATTCATTACATTGACTGCTTCGTTAGAAATTCCTAAAATATATGAAATAGAATTATTATTTCAAAAAATTTTACACCATATGCATTCTCAGTTAACTATATCCTTCTCTTTTTTGGTGATTCTGATAGTTTCCTATGGTAGAAGTTATTAATAATTCATTTCATGACTTATTATGATAAATAAAAATATACATTATGCTAATAAAAATCCCATTTTACTACTTATCAAAAAAATTATCATCACATTCAATGTTAACCCAGTTTCTTCTTTTTCCCATTGTTTTATAAAATCATATTATGTAGGGTGAGTGGAACTACTCATATTGGGAAACAAAAAAAAATAATGAAATCACTTAAAGTATATCTAAATCAAGAATCCTTCCTTAATCTATGATACCTTATGTTTATAATAGGCCATTAATCATCATCATCAACTTTAATACTTCACGATTTTTTGTTATGAGTTTGTTAATTTCCAATGAATATCCCTTGGGAGTATAGTGTCCTCAAAGGCCCACTATCGTGGACATCCTACCAATAATGTCAATCTAAATATATTTTTATTATTGCATCCCCTTGGTACATAATTTCAGAATATTCATATAGTTTTACTTTCTGGTTAGTGATGTGTTTCTAGTAAATCACTCATTCTATAGTTTACCAAAACTTTTGTATATTTTTTCATACAATAACTCAAACTTATACTCATCCTTAGACACATATCTAGACATATCCTTATAAATAAAAATTGGGATCTAACTAATGTTTTTTCATATTTGTTTTCAATGGTAAAATAAAACCTTTTAATTGATAACTACTATAAGAAACCAAGCTTTCAATGAGTGAATATTACATGTATTTATATTAAGATTTATTAAATTACACTATCAAATTCCCGAGGACTGCAATAGTTTTGTATATTCGAAAATATTGTACATAATCATCTATTTTGGTGAGATATCATTAACATCTTCCACAAACATCTTCTCATATACTACTACTCTTATGTACACTCTTCATATAACATTCTTCCTAAACTAGTAAAGAAAAATAAGTGTGAGATAGGATTATTAGTATGGTTAAACAATAAAGATATCAACATATCATCCTATGAAATCAAAATTTTAATATATGGGTATGTGATCATGAATATAATATAATACTTTCTTACCCAACCTATCTTGGATCATAAACAAGATTCCCAGCTTGTAGACTTTTTCATTTTTGAAAAAATAGTACATAAGAGTGAGAAATAATAATAAATAAAACATGCACTATAATATAATGTCTTAAAAGTGTAGAATAATCATAAATATAGAAGACTATTTCATGTGATATGGTTAAATAACACGACTTTCAATATAGTGTCTTAGTATGAACCTTTTTCTCATAGTGGATCCGGATACACCTATTTCCTATTGGAGATCAGGATACACCCATTTACCATTATGGATTAGGATGCACTCATTCCCCATTATGTATCAGGATGAACCTATTTCCAATTATAGATTAGGATAAACCCATTGCCAATTCTGGATTAGTACACAACCATTTTCCATTATTTATTAAGAGTTTCTACTTGATTCCCATTATCATTTCATGAGATATAAGTCTTTGCACAATTCATAATAGTGTTATCTATGATTCCCCATAAAATAAGTTCTTAAAATCTCAATTTGGGCTATATGGGCCACCCCATTATATAATATATAACGGGCTCACCTCACAATACCTAGATCGCCTCATCTTATTAGTTATAACTGGATCACATATCGCTATCTGGGTAGCACCAATATAAAAGTTGTAAATGTCTCAACTAGTGTGATCTTGGATTCCCCCAAATATAAACATTAATGGAATCAGTAGAGTAAATCTATTTCGCCTAACATATAAGAAGTAATGGTCTCACCCAATCCTATTTGGACCGCCCCATCATATAAGTAGTATCTAAGAACGACAACATGAATAAATTACAAAGACCATTCTTTTTACCATAAAACTACAAAAATAATTAATCCACTTATAACTTTATTTAAACATGAAATTATGGGTTTAATGTTATAATCATGGAAAATTATTATCCATTGGAAAAAAATGGATCGAAAACAATTCCTTTGAAACATTGTTAAACCCTAGAATAAACAGGTTCCCTAAAAATTCCTTTGAAAATATCATAATCCATATTGATAAATAACAAGTATTATATAATTAAAAAATATCCTCATTGGATTATAAGTAAAAAATAAGGATCAGTGTCATTTATGAATTGAAATATCATTAAAATATCATTAAAAACATTTCATGATGATAATATCCATTCCATTTTGAAAAGTATATTATAAAACATAAATCATTTTTAAAATTATTTTCATTGGAAATAACTATGAAAATTATAAATGTATATTTAAAAACAATTTAAAATATTTCTTGAGTAAAATATCTTGTCAGATTTCAAATCCCTTTTTTAAAAATCATTGAAAATATATCAAGAAAATAAGGTTTTCAAAGAAAAAAGTTCTCAACATAAAAGATGAATTATAATAAATACATTCTTTTGAACTATTGAATACATAAAAATTGGAAAAGTAATAGAAAAGATTGTTTCTCATGAAATATTCATAGGATAAGAAAATTCTAATGAATTATAAAGAGGTGGAACGTGATATTTCAACAATGGAGAATCAATCATAAATAATCCTTGTAAATTATGTTGTTGAATCATTAAATCTATTCTAATTTTGATAAATTGAATCATATAACCCAAGAAGGAAAAACATAAAATTAAACTTAAAATATCATGAATATATATAAATTTAATATTTTAATTTTTTTATGGGATGTATATACACCTCATGGATTTATATAGGTGCCTAACATACCATACATCTTAAATGAGACAAATTGAAACAAAAATCCCTTAAAATTTACACAACATTTGAATTGTATATAACATGAATGATAGATAATAAATTGGGTATGTAAATTATAATATTTTAAATTAAAATAATCACAATATAAATTAATGGTTATTATATAAAACACATTAACTTAATATCTAGTGAATATGGCATGTGTCTCACTGAAGTAAAAAATGTGACATAAATCTATTACCATATGTCTTTATTTCCATCATACTCACTCTAACCAAATGTATAATAAATATATGTTTATTATAAATATATAAAAGAATAATAATTATATATATCGTAATATATATTATTTTAATTTTTACCTTTAATTGCAGTATTTTTAACAATTACATGTCATGGTTATAGCTCAGATAATAAAAGATTTTTTATATATTTCATGAATTTTAATTTTTGGTTTTCTAAAATAAATCATGGTTTCATCATAAACATAATTAGAAATATTATATAAATATTGTATATGTTAATTATATATGTATTTAGTTTAATCCATAAAATTTACTTATAGGACGTTAAATACACTATTCATAGGGATGGTAGGTCATTTGTACGCATGAATATTGTTTCCATTTTCTTATTGTAGTGAATGAAATAAATTAAATGATATATATATATATATTATCATCAAAATATAATTTTTTCATTTATATCTATTATTTTTATTGAACTCGTCCATAATACTTTCGACGCAATGCGTGAATGAATCACATCGTTAAGTAAGGATATAGACCATCGTACACATGAATTGCATTATCATGTACCCAAAAAATTAAGATTCTATTTTTGATATAACAATTATAGATTCCTAATAACATATTAAATATCATAAATATAGTATATAAAGTATAAATACATCATTATGTCCAACCATTAGAGGTCGTAATGGGAAAAAAAGAATGACATCAGTTTACATGGTAGTACTCTGCCTTACACATGAATGATGATATATAAAATAACTTATTGTATGTGTGGTAAATATAATATAATTAACTTAACATAAAATATATAATTATATATAATATACTAATTTTATTACCTATTCATTATATAATAATAATTTAAGGAGGTGGAGAATGATATAAATTAAAGATGTTAATTGAAAAAACATTAAAACTTATTTGGGTATCCTCTATAGGTGTTTCAAAAAAAATTAATAAATAGGTTTTATGCCAAAAATAATGCTTCTTGGATTATTTTTTTTAAAAATGGTTGGTATTCATTTTCAATTTATAATTTGGGAGGTGTGGCCTTCCTATAACTACAAAGAATTAGTCACTATTGTGAGGTCTTCCAAACCACATGTGCATCAAAAATAGATCTATAATGAATGATAGGGTTTATGTGGTCTAAAAACACATCCAACATAGAAAAATAAATATTTTTCTATAATATTTTTCTTTATTCATTAAGTTCACTCAATTTTACCGTTTTATTTTTTACCATGGTAACTTTTTTTTATTTTCCAATGTAATTTATCCTTTAAGACGAAAACTAAAATGAAATATATTAGATAATTTATATATAATTATTATATATATTAAATCAAATTTATTAAATAATAGTCAAATGTGTTTTTAAAATTAATTTCAGTAAAATGCATGTAATGTGCAAAACCTCTTTTAATGCTTAAATAGAGTAATTAATTCAAATTTTTTCACTAAAAATTTTATTAAAAATTTATCTTAACTATATTAGATACAATAAATTATTATGATAAAAACAATCCAATAAAATTTTCAAATTTATTACCATATAAGTGTCATTATTGTCTTCTAAAATAGTTTTCCATAAGTTATGAGTATGCGGGTTTTTCTATTGAAAATATTCAACAGCTTTCAATGTTATTTTATCAACTGTCAATAATAAATTTATTGGTACTAAATCAATTGTATTTATATATGTATAATTTATATAATTATGATTTAAAAATATGCCTAAAATATAATTTTATATTGTAAATAATTTATTCAAAAAATTTCTTTGTAATTAAAATTTTATATTTTTCACTATTCATAAAAACTGAAACCATATAGAAAAGACAACAAAATTAATGCTAATTTAATTTTGATACTTAAATTTAAAAATTTATAGTTGTTTTTTAATATTAATTTTCAAAATATTTTAAAAAATTAAAATAAGTTCTCCATAAAAAGAAAAAAAAAACTGGTTTCTAGAAAAAAATACCGTTTCTATGAATGAAAATTGATTTAATCTTATTTTATACCTATAAAACAAATAAGATTAACAGAAAATATTATATTTGATATATATATATATAATATAATTTTACTTTGAATAAATACACAACTTTTTTTGTTAATTTGTTGATATTAAACACACTAGACCACATGAAAAATATTTTTTAGAGAAATGCTTGTCTTTATTTTCAAAAGGGTTTCATTTTAATTTATAATTAACCAATCACCAAAAAAATAATTTTATTTAAATTTGTAAACCATTTTAATAATTTTTTTATTCATATTCATAACCATTATTTTAAAATCTAGGTGAATGCTATCATATTAGATAATAATATTTTAATAATTGGCCACATTTCATTTTAACTTAGTGTTATGTGTTAATCATGATATGTATTGTGTTTCATGTAACACAATGAAAATTCAATAATTAATTTTAATAAATTTAATGTTAGTGTTTAAAGTAAATATGAAATTTAAAAATCATAACAAATATAATATTTCAAAAAAAATTGGGGTGTTACTTGTGGGGTTATCCACCAACAATTATAATTTTTTATGTCTGGATGCCACTAGAAAGTAGTTGGGTGTCCCAATCCAACCAATGATATCCCAAAATATATCCATTATATTTTCATAATGTAAGTCCCTAAAAAACATGCATTCCATCTTTTATACAATCATTCGGACCGGAACTGTCATGAAATTTTTTTAAAAATATAAACATTGAAATCTACTAAAGGATATTGTTATAAAAACAAATTTACATTTGTGATAAGTAAAACTCTATGAGGGGGTGAGGTGTAAAACAAGTAAAAGGGTTTATTTAATGAATTAATATAATATTAAAAACATTATTCTTAAAATATTACTAAATTCCTACCACATTTACATTATATGTAAACGAATGAGTCATCCATTAATACTTGTGGATTTGAGCTTCCATGGAAGTGACGTACTTAAATTTTCATCTATTATTATTTTCAAAAAAAACTATCTTAAAATATTATTCACTAATTTATAAATATATAAGAATGTAATAATTTTTCTATAATAATTATATTATTCTACATGAATTACTTTTGTAACAATACCCACCCATATATTATTTCTTGTACTTATTTATGTATGTTTAACCATGAACTTCAAAATGATTTAAATTTATAAAATTAATGAATATTGAAACATAAATACAATTTTTATTATAATATAGTGAGAAGATAATTTCTTTAAGAGTTATAAAATGTTTATAGTTATATTTATCTAATTATTATCACCACACTTTATTCATTTAAAGTATCACAAAATAATCTTTACACCAACTTCTTCATCATGTATCATAATGATAATACCTTTGAAATGAAATTATAATGTCCAAAATAATTATAATGTCACAAATAATTATAAATAATATATTAAATTAAAACAACCAATTAATCAATGATAATATGAATATAAATAAATAAATGACATTGTCATTAAGAAACTAGTGCTAAAAATTTTAAAACTAATAATATTCAGTTATGAAAAAAATAAAAATAACTAATATAATCTTAATAACTAAATTAAAATTAATATTATAATTGGTAATATATATCAATATTGTTATAAAATATGTGATTAAGATATTTAATTTATTTATACAGTTGTTTTGTGAATGATTTGATAAGAGGAAACCAATGTAAGGGTATTTGTATCTCAATTTTACTTCATTAAGATATGATGAATATTCCCAAATTAGTTGTTTTTTGGTATATATATATTCCATTTATTTTAATTATCATGATTTTCTATAAAATATATGTGACCTTTAAAACCTTTTCATGTTCATTATTTCATTAGTTAAAAATGTCTTAAAGGTGTTTCATCTCAATTTCCTTTCTTTGAGACAATTTTTTCCATGAAACTAATTTCATTTGAGTGGTTTTTATACTACCAATTGGAAATATAAAATCATAAATTACCATTTATTAATAGTACTTGACTTTAAATTTAAATCTTTATCATTAAATTGTTTATAATAAATCATTTTGTAATAGGTAAGGGGTTTTTATTGGCTAAAATTATATTCTTGATTCATAAATATTCCTCCTTGAATATGTTTTTATGATATATTCCCACCTATTAAATTATGGTATTCTAATTCCTTTCCACCTGAATTTAAATATCTTTATATTGACATATTTCATTATTTATAAAAGTTGATGTTGTTGAGAATAATTATCATCCTCCCAAAATAATATATTTTATTCGATATCTTAACATTCTCTTCCTTACAATGTTCTCCATCATATTTGGAAACCCAATTTTCAGATATATCTTATTTCATTTCTATTTTATGATATTATTTTTTTAAATAATTATTTAGTACATATTTTAACACGTGTGATTTGGAAAATTTATATTTTAAAATATTTGGATGTTTTCATTATATGATCATTAGATGTGTCTTCATCTTTGCATTCCAAATTTATATCATTTATTTCATTTTTAAGGTGTATTTTTTAATATTATTTTTAAATTTAGAATTTCTCAAAATGAATTAACATCATATTTTCAAAACCTTTGTGTCTTTTTCAAGATTCTAATATTGATGATTATTTAAAAAATAATTATATTTCAATATGTTTTTACTTCAACATATTGAAATCATAGTTTCTTGTTCACAGATCCACTATATAATATTATTAGTATTGTAAATCATATAATTCCATTTCACTTCCCCACTTAAATAATTATTTCTTTTATGTAATCTATTAGTTATAATTTTATGATGATTTCAAAAAAAATATTAAAAATCATTTTCTTCTTCAATATAATTTTCCTATTTTCCCAAAAGAATTTCATTCCATTTTATTTTTAAGAATCACCCATTTAATTTTCATAAAAAATACTACTTATAAATCCTTGAATATTTCTTATCAAAAATTAACATTCTTATATTAAATTATTGAGAACCATCAAGAAATGATATGAAATCCATTTCCCTTTTCATCGATTCATTAAGAAGTAATGAATTACTGTTTTTATGATAACAAATATATGTATATGATTGATGGTTTGGATTTTATATCACTCTATTGTGTATCAGTTAAGTTTTTTTCAACTCTTAGTAAATTAATTTATCTGTGTGTGTGTGTGTTTTCAGATAATTTATGCTCACAAGATTTTTTAAGGGTGTAATTTTGGTTAATCATTGCTCTTCTTGTATTTTTTGGATGTTATTTTATTAAATGAACACTAAAAAGATTGTTTATGGGTAAAATATTGAATTATATATTCTCATCCTATAGTGCGTTGTTGTAATTGTGGTTTTGTTATGCTCAAAAGTCTGTGTTTGTAGATAATTATAAAAAAAATCTATTTTTATGGTGCTAATATTTTTAATGATTGTATTTTTGCCATGATTAATTTTATGTTTTTTAATATACCTTACACATTCCTTGGTCATGCTATAATTATTATGTATCATAGATCTTGTTTCATATCTTACACACTTATTCCATGACACTTGTTATTTACTTTGAGAATAAAAGTCCTTATATCATGATTCTAGAAAAACTATTATAGTTCTATGTTCATTTTAATAATATACGTATCCATCGTATGTGTATTATTATATGATTACGATCTTACACAACATGGAATATCGTCCACCGTTCTTCAATTTTTATTTTCTTCACCCCTCTTTTATCTTTACATTCCTCATGTAATGGTGATTATTGTTACCTATAATGAGTCTATAAGACATTCTACTGAGGCTCAATTATCGAGAAATTTTTACAATAATCATAAAATAATATTCTCATATAGTTTATCTTCAAATACATTGACCTTTTAATGATATTTTTTTATTTATCATGATATATGATGTGAAAAATAATGAAATACATGTGTTTATAGTTCAGAACAAATCCCTTATATTAAAATATTGTTGTAAAAATATGTGTTTTTAGTGATAGATCTGGGAGAATAGGTCTGAGAAACCATAACTAGAAAAAAAACATAGATTATTAGTTTTTTACTTTATTTTAGATATTTATTGGGAATTTTAAAAATGAAAAATGGTGAAAAAATATAAATATTTATAATTACTATAAAACATACTAATGGTATAGTTAATCATAGATTGTGTGGGTCCTATAAATTATATCCCTATATTGATATTGGAATATTGATGTGTACATGGTATAGATTCACCTAGGGGTAATCATTCTAATAAAATCAGTTTATTATCAACTCGATCATAACTCAGTGCATGATGAGTGGGCCAACGTCTACACACCTAAGTAGTAACTCCTATGGGATTTGATTTTGTTCATCACAGGCTCATTATTAATGATTATAAAGTATTTTGGAATATATTTGTTGTTGGTTAGATATGATAAAAGAAATATGATCATAGAAAACCAATGGTAAACTAAATGAGTTATTGGTTGATCTAATTATGATATTGTTGAGATGAAACTATAATAGGTTGAAATGATGTTTTAATTAGAGAAAATATCCTATGATTATGTATCAATAATCATAAAATCATTTATTATAATATTATTAGATACAATGGTAAACATTTTATTTATTTATTTGGATGGTAATAAGATAAGGAAAACTTAGTCATGAATGTTTTCTCTCTAAAAACTCATAAAGAGACACACTTTATTTAAATTATTTCTTACTCATAACTAATATATATATGTTTATAAAAAATTAGAAATAAATTCTCAATTAATGTATATCTAATAGATAACATTAAATATTTTCATTAGTTAGTGGCTTTAAAATTGTGAGGATTGAATTTATTTATTATATATAATATTACACCCCATGATTTTAAAATAAATATTTCAATTAAACAAGTCTAATTCAGTCAATATATTTCTTCAGATGAAAAAAAATATATTAACATTGAAAATTTAGATAAATAATATTAATAACATTTAATAACAATAAAACTAATAGAAAATAAAAAAATCTTAATCAATTATAAATCTGTATAAATATATGATTAAGAACACATAAGGTTTGAAAATCACATGTCTAAAAAAAGAGTTTTTTCTTTATATTTTTGATTTTTATTTTATAGAAATTATTTATAATTTTAAAATTTTAATTATTTTAAATAAACATAATTTATTTATTAAGAATGTAAATATTATCAAGGGTTAAGTGTTTGAGAATTTTCGAAAATTATTTATTTTTAGGTGATTAGTGAAAAGGTTCCTCTTTTCCAAGTACCATCACTTTTGTATGATTTTTACAGTACTACAATGACATAAAATTTTATGAAACAATTTTTTATATAATATATATTTATAATTTTAGATTAATAATTACCAAATTTTATTTTTAATTTATAAAACTAAATTTTATTATTTTGGAAACATTAATATTATTTCACTCTAAAAAGTAATTTTCTCACATAAATTTAATTAGTTCACAAAAAAATAAAAATTAAATGTAAAAAAAATGTATTTTAAATATTTAATCAATATTTTTATATTATTTAAGAAGTCCTTATTTTTGTAATCATAAAATAATTCTTACTAATATTAAATGTAATAAACATGATAATGGTGCAATGGTAATTTTTATTTTATTATATTATTAATGTATTTTAATTTATTAATAATAAATTAAATATATCCATTTTATATAATGAATTTGATATTTTTACACTTATATAAAAATTTATTAGCACACATTTAATTGGTAATAAATATTATTAAATATTTAGAGCACTAGTTGGTGAAAATAACATTATTCATCAAAATATTTTTCATATATATTAAATGTTTCAATTTAATATATAATTAAATATAATTAATAAGTTGAATTAGGATATACAGATCATAAATTTAGGTTGAGAATGTTAATTTTTTGAAATATTAGAAACTCTATATTATAATAAATATATAAATTACTTATAAAAATTTAGTTACCAGGGTAAAAAAATGAAAAAAATAAAAATCTAGAGGTAAATGACTTGAAATACAATTAAAATGTGTGGATAATAATGATATACTATTATCTACAATATCTCAACAAAAATAATTTATTGTTTCCAATAATTGAATCCATTAAACCTTGAATTGTTGAATCTCATCAATGATTAGGAAACATGTATTTAAAAAATATAATTTTCATCACTTGTAAGAGGAAACCACCTCTACCACATTGCATCACATATTAAAAATCAATAGATGGACCAAAAGTGTACCCTATTACTTCCTGAAATATGTTCTATATCCTCTGATGTTTTTCCTTTCCAAAATACCAATCTATGTAAACTTAATGTTTTACCTAAAGAAGAACATCTAAATAGAGAGGTAATGTTTCAATAGTACTCCCTTAATTGTTTTATTTGTCAACAACATAAAATCAATTATATCTCCAAAATAATGATAACAATAGTATTTAAATATAATCTAATTTTATTAAATTAATTTATTATCCATTTTCTACCCTACGTTGTTGATCAGTGAAATAATAGCTTATTGGGGTGATTTGTTTTTGAAAACTAAAAAATAAATAAAAAATGAAATTTAAAATACAAATGATTTTGATTTGACAAATTGATATATTTGTATCTATATTATAAGATAATATATAAGTTAATTAATCTAGTAATAATATTTTAAGGGATATTTATATAATTTATTCACTTTAGGTATATCGAGATCTGATGATATAATGAGTAAATTAAAAGATACAACGCATGAGGTTTGATAAAGGATTTCATCAATAACTTGGATTGAGCCACTACACCCCCTTGATTTGATAGGATTATATCATTACAAAAATTTAAATGGTTTTGAATGGATAAAAATACTTTCCTTCATTTTTTATAAAGGTATAAAAAAACTAAGCCACCCATTCCTTTTGATAGAAATATAAGAAAAACCTAACAACATTGTTATTATGTATATATAATGAAACAAAAGTTATTTGGCAGGATGAGAAGAGAATATTTCTTGGAACATTAAAATTTAAATTCCAGTCACTTATATCTATAGAATAATTTAGAAAAATTATAGGGAGATAAATAAAAATGTAATACTATTCGAGATAAATAAAATATTATATCTCTTTTTAAGGAGGTCTTAGATACTAAGAAGAAATTATCTAGAGATATATCATTGAGGCGTTAATAGATTTTGTGTTTTTACTCTAAACCTTCAAACACCTCTATTTATAGCCTTTATTGTTTAGATAAACATTTTGGAATATATATTGCATATTAATCATTATCAATGAAAAATAAAGGGGAGTCCATCCCATGAAATAAAGAATTCATGGATAACTAGATTGTGACCATTGGTTGGCGGACAGATTCCACAAGCTAGTGGGTAAGCTTGTTAGGTATAACTAGGAACTGTCTACTTCCAAAGTTTATCCAGTACTACTCTAATGGGGGATGGTGGGATTATTAATGTAATGGATTTGTTTTCTTACACCATATTCAATCTGGTGACACTACAGTAGTAATCCGGTTATTCATATTATATCCAACATTACAAGGTTTTACCCACACATCCTTCAAAGGTATTCTAGATGTAATTAAACATTCTTCTGTGAATTTACCCACCTTTTTATGACAAAAAAATAATTTTAATGCATCTTCAAAGACATCAACTTATTTATAAAGGATGCTTAATTTTCTATTAAATATAAACAAAAACTGTATAAATGAAATCATAACATACGTGGGTGAGTTATTGTAATCCTAAAACAAATGAAAGGGAGTTAAAAAAATATTTATTTTCTTATTGATTTGAAAAAATTAACATACCATTATAAATTATGTTCAAATGAATTTTGAACCTTTTATGGAATATAAATCAAGACATTAATTATAAATATTTTCAGCAATATGAATAGATAAACAATTCAAGTTTAACCAACTTATCAACATTTGATATAAAACATTCATATCAAAATAAAAAAAATCCCCCCTTTTAACCCAAATTCCGTCAATCATTTTATTATCAAAACAATTTAATAGCGGAAATAGAAATTTAATAAATCATAAATTAAACAAAGAAATAATTTACCAATAAATTATATTCATGGGATAATTAAAATTAGAAGAGATCAAAAAACATGTTCCCAGTATGATCATCCCAAAAATTACCAAAATATAAAAAACCTGTATTCCCACTAAAATGGATCATTTAGCATTAAGTCCATTTGGCCATTAATATACCAATTATTTCTAGATTTTATAACAATTTTATCAAGAATCCACTATATGATATGAAAATTATGTGAAGTGGTGTAAGCATATATTTTTCAAATGATATTTATTTTTTATACATAGATTATGGGTCTAGTAAGATGAGAACTAAATTATTTTAGAGTCCGAAACAATATTTTTTAATTAATATTGGATAATAATGATTTAGGAACCAAAAAACAATTTATTATGACATATACATTGACTTATATGAGGAGAAATATGAATTGATTTAGGTCTTATAAATTTATTGTTTTTTGAAACATACATATATGTTACATATCCATATTATCCACATTATTTTAAAAAAAATATAGGTTAATAAATTAGAAAAACATAGTAGTTTTGGATGAACATTCATTTTTTAAAAATCCAAAATGATGATGATTTGTTCCATGATATTAATAACCCAGAATAGTATCAACATATTGACCAGCATAGGATAATTGAGCGAAAATAATTTTAATCTCTTTTATTTGAGATTATAAACACTAAATATTTGGTTGATTATTCAAATTTTAAAAACAAAAAACCATTTTTATATAACTATAATCCTTTTCAATATAAGGTTTATTTTTCTCCCAATGAACATATTTAAAAAATTTATTAAGATATTTATATTTTGAAATGGGTTCATTACAAAATATGCATTATAATTTTTTATTACGAGAATAAAAATAAAATGATGAATAATAGGAAGAAGTGGACTAAGTTGAAGATTCTTAAATAAGATAACAAACCCCATCACCTTCCTAAATATGTTACATAAGGAATTTATAAAGTTCCTAACTATATTATTATGATACAATGATTCGATGTTAGAAATCCATGTTGATAATTTAATATAATTCTTACATTTTATATTTTCATTTAATTCTTTTCAGATGGGTAATTCTAAAAAATTATGTCCCTTATTGTTGAATTCATATAACCATACTTTTGGAAACACAAAATGCAATTTGGAATGATGTGTTTTTTTTTCTAATTATTGATAAATAAAGTAAATATCATTATCATGCATTAAATATTGAATTAATTATTGGCTGAATCTCAAATATCAACCATTTTATGGAATTTATTATTTATTGACTCATTGGATTGAATTGATTCTTTATATTCTTTATTTCATTTTCCATTCATATTTATTTCATGCTACATAAAAAATATAATAATTTAACATATAATCATTTTTATTATCGGCCTTTCTAATTTTATATTTGTTATCATTGGTTACTAAGAGCATATAAAGAACAAAATAATATTAATAAATAATGTTCTTATTGAAAAATAATCCCCAAGAGACATAAGTAATATACAATTTCATAAAAAATGGTAAAAATATTAATATTCGGTTCAGTTAAATATATATAAATTCATTCAATGTTTATTCTACACATATAAAATAATGATTATTTATCTTTACTCAATTATTCATCTCTGACATCAATGAGTTTCAATATTTCAGGGGTGGTTTTCGGAGATTTCCTGAGGATTATATTAATCTATTGATTATATATCTAGAGTGTATCCATGAATAACCACTTTCCAAAGAGTGTAACCAATGCCACTGAGAAAATTAGACATTTCATTTTTCAAGTGAGGGATATTTAATCCATTAAATAAAGGGAATAACCCCAAAAAAATATTTTAGAGGTCATTTAAAAATAATATTCTATTTAAAAAGGATCAGACTTCAAAATTGGGTATGATTTTTAGAGAAAAAATAAAATATAGAAAACATTATTTTTTTTATAAAACAAAAACCTCTCTCCTATTTAAATGACTTTATCTAATAAGTGAAAATTCTAAGAGGGGTGAAATTTATTTTGAAAATTAAAATAATAAATTTAAATGAGAATTTAAAATAAAAATTATTTCGATATAACAAATTGGTAGAGAAATAAATTTTAAATTTTTTAATTTATAATATCAAAGCTAATTAGAAATATTAATATAGTGTAAAAAATATATATTAATTTTGTACACATAATGAATATTGACATTATGTGATTAAATATGTATATTAAAATACATAAACAATTGGTTTCATAAAGGGGATCAGAGAGCTTGGTGTGAGGTTCACTGTATCCTCCCCTCAGATTGAGGGGTTGTTCCAATTACCTAAATTTTTATGGATACGAACAAACCAAAGTCCTCTCATTTATAATAAATAAGATAAAAATAAAACATGTCTCTATTATTTATTGATATAATTATCAAGATAATATCCGCCTTTATTTTTTATAGAGATTGAAATAATGAAAAGTTATAAGTTAATATGGGAATAGAATATTTCATTGGCAGAAATTTATTGTAATTTCAGCCTCGTAAAATCCTATAATTATAGAAAAAGATGATAGAGGGAGATATATATATATATATATATATATATATTGATAAACATATGATATCCAATAATATTTTTAAAGGAATATGTCTCTTCGAGAGTGGGGACTTAGAGATTTAGAAAGAACTGATAGAGAACCATTGTTGAGGAATTTAGATCATTGTTTTTTCAAAGACAATAAATAGCACTATTTATAACACTAATAGATAAAGTAATATTTTGAAACCCATCCCTATAATTTAGAATTTTTATTGAAGCATTAATAGTATTGGGACCCATAAAATAAATGCCTTCTAACTCATTGGATAATAACCAAGAACTAGTCACCTGATTCCCTAAACAAGCTAGTAGGAATTATATATCTTATTGGTTACTCTCTAATTTCATTAGATGGTTGGTTCTCCTCCACCGACTAGCCGGTGGACTTCCAAAGTTCAGGGATTTTTGTCCAATGGAACTAGGTATCTGGAATCACTACAATAGATTACCATTTCTAATACATCCTTCTTCAAAAAGATCATCCTCTAAATCCATAAAAGTAATTTTAGATTCAATTTTACATCATTCCATCTCTTTACCAAGTCCAATAAGACTTTAACAAGACCTTTAGGGATTATTCAAATAATATAATTAATTTATCAAGGATTCGTTGATTTTCAAAAAATAGAAACCAAAATCACATAAAAATATTTTTAGATATAGAGCCGAGTGTTTTTACCATGAAAACACTATGATTAAGATAGAGGCACAATACCCCAAACCATTTCAAAAATGAAAATATCGCTTGTATTATAACCGGACTACCACCTCCATAGGAAACATGATCCAATTCCTATAACTAAATAAAAATTATTCTTCAAAGTTTATATTTATTGATAAAATATTATAATTAAATGATTATTCATTTTATATGAATATAATCCAATTACTTTTAAATTTATTTTCTATTTAAAGAAACATGACATTCATTCGTATGTGCATAATACATCCACCACTAAAGTGATGTATATCATTTTTCATATAACCTATTTTAATTTTATAAGATCAAATAAAATATTTTTAAACAAATTATAAATTTATAAATAAAAACATTATAATTATTTAAATAAGATATTATGGAAAAACTCATTTTAAGACTATACACACCCATAGATTATAGTTTGTTCGTCTTTATGATGGTTTAAACTCCTACTTGAAAAATGATATAAATTTATATGATGGTTGACACTAGAAACATAATTAATGGTGTTAATATAAATTAATTTTCAAATAATATTTTTTAGTTTTTTGAAATATCATATTTAATTTTTACTAATACAAATATTTTTTAATAAAAATTTACCAAAACAAACTCTTCCTTAACATTATCTTCATGAATAGTAAACAAAATACTTGATAAATGAAATTATAAAATTATAAATAATTAAAATATATATATTCCAACACCTATAATTATCTTGGTCTAAATTAATATTAATTTATAAAAAAAATCAACACCACCATTACAAAACTAGCAGTGAATAGATAATATAATCTAATGACATTCTATTATGAAAATAAAATATAACTAACTGATTTATTTATCATAAATGATTATAAATTAATTATATAAAATTTAATTATTATTAATAAGGTTCTAAAATAGGTTATTTATAAAGATAATTTCAATACATGATCCTAGAGAATGATCAGCTAAGCGGTGTTAAAGGAATGGTTTTGTGATCTAAATTTTTCATAATTGAGATGTAATGTGTATTCATAACTTATTTAATTTCATTTAGGTAAATATTTAAAATCTATTTGTTATATAATAACATTTAATAAAATATAATTTATCTAAAAATATAAATCATTTTCTAATATTCTTACGTAAACAATGTCATAATGGTGTTTCAACTCAATTTCATTTTCATTGAGACATGTTATGTTTATGGACCAAACAACATTTAAGTGATGTGTATACTTAATATTAGATATTGAATTTCAATTATTATATTCTATTCATGATAATTTAATTTTAATTTCAATATTTCACATTCAAATTGTTTCCATTAAAATGCTTCTTCATATGTATGGGTTTTTTTTGTTAACTCAAGTAATTTTCTTGAGTCATAAATATTATTCTATACATATAGTTTTTTGATATATTTTTCTAATTATATGATGTAATTATAATTACTTTCCCCTTAAATTTATAGGGATTTAAATTTATGTTTTTATTTATTTATAAAATGTTATATATTTTATTGTAATTCACAGCCTCTAAAAATTAGATAATTTTTTTTAATGTCTCGATTTTCAATTCTTTCCATTTTTTTAATTTATATATAGAGACCAAATTATGTTTTATCACATGTTTAATTCACATTTTCATTATCATATTTAAATAAAATTATTTCATTACCATTTTTTGATGTGGTTTTTTAATAAATTTAAATTAAAATAATAAAATAGTTATTCTTTGATAAATATTTTTTATCTTTTACCGAACATTATTTTCTAATAACGTTATATATTTTCAAATATCCTCTATTAGATATTATTTTTAAATATAAAATTTTCAAAAAATAATTATTTCACCTTTTTTAACCATAGTTTCTCTTAAAATTATCCATTAGTGATGATTTGTTTTAAAAAATAAAAAATTTCAAGATGTTTTCACATCAAATTTTTGTAATATTTTCAAAATTTTCATGGGTACACTATTAATGTTTTTTAAGTAATTGATCTTAAAACTTTTCATTTAAAATAGTAAAAAATATCTTTTTAATGTCATTTTGAATGTCAAATTATAAAAAAATTAATAAATTATAAAATGTCATTTATGTTTTGATTCCATTTCCCTATTTATCTCTAAAGGTATTATTTTCTTAGAGATAATTATACATGAATTACTCTCAAAATGTTATTATAAAATAACATTTTGATGTGATTGAATTTTCGGTATCAACAATTAACATTATTCCCACCAATTATTTTAATATCATCCATAAATGTTACCAAATCCATTTATCTTTTTACGAGTTCCTTATAATGTGATGAAGAAGGGTGAGGACGGCGGCAGAACCCTAGGATGCTCTCCTTCCCTCGGTGATGACAGCAGACCCCGCGTTAGCCCCTCCCCCCTTGGTGGGGGAGGGATCCCCATTGCCAATCAAGAGAACAGGGCCAAAATTTCTCCCCTTTTCCAATCCGGATTTCCTCCCTCCATTTCTGAAAGCTACTATAAGCCCTAATGTTTTGGATCTCGTTGATGGCATCCCTAATCTTTAGATTTTGACCTCGGAATTCACTGAAACCTCTACCCTCCTAAATCTCACATTGGTTTCCTGCTTCATGAAGAAGAGACCTTCGATTGATGCATTTGACATGTTTATCTTTGGCTCATGGGATATCCAAGAAAGGACAACCGTTGGTTTTCTTGATAGTTGACACATTATGATTCGATTTGAATCTGAATCAGACCTCGTCAAGGCTTGGTCAAACGGTCCGCGCAGCGTCAATGGGTCTCGATTCATCCTCCTACAATTGTCATTCGACTTTCATATGAATCTTGATTCTCCATCTACAGTAGTATGGATATGTTTTCCCAACCTCCCATTTCCATTCTATAACACTTCTGTTATTCGCAAGCTAGGTAATCTTGTTGGTAGATTTTTGTGCTCAGACAGTTGCACCGACGCTGTGTGTCACCCGGTTAACCAAAGGGTCTGTGTTGAATTTGATGCATCTCGAATTCCTTTTGATTACTATTGGATTAAGATTGGCGAGTATTATGGGTGCTGGAAACGGGTTATCTATGAGAGATGGACAGATTTTTGCTCCTTATTCAGTCATTTGGTTCATGATTCGTAGGTTTTTCGGAAGGGTATCCTACCCCATGATGTCCATCATTGGGAAACTCAGTATCCATCAAGGTGGGAGGTTAGTAGGAAGGGTAAAGCGCCTGAATTTAGATTTCAAGCTGGACCGACGCAGATGAAAATAGGTGAATTTAGTGTTAGGGAATTTCATTCACAGTGACTACTGGAGAAGGATCAACTGAAAGGTTACTATAACAGTGTTGTTGAGGGAACTCAGAGGATGGAATTGGGCAGGCACGTTATGTCTCCCTAGGTCGAAATGACTGGATCATGCAGACCTGAGGGGAGCTCACCGCAACAGGCGGAGGATCATAAATAGACCCAGGGGATGGGGAGTAAGGATACAGTGGATTATGAGGTGGTCGGTCTGGACTACCCTGCTGAGGATTCTGGTTCGGATAGTGTTGTCTTGAGGAGGGGAATAGAATAGGAAAAGGATCGCATTCATTCAAGTGATGGGTAATTTTATCTGGGTGAATACGCTAGGAGTGTTGGTAGACAAGATGTGGGTGAGACCCAAGTGGCATGTGTTGATGAGGATCTTAAAAAAGCCTTTTGTGGGGAGGTGGCCAAGGGTAGCAAGGACCTACAAAAGAAAAGGCATGGATCTTCACTGAATATGGAGGTCCAGAACCAAACAGGAACGAAATGGATTTATGATGCAGGGAACCAATATGTTATTCTCGTGAAGAATAGCATTGATGGTATTGATTCAACTGGGGAGTTCATGGAGGGGAACAGTGAAGCCAGTAGGAGTGATTCTGCTGGGGAAATCAGCCCAAGGAGGAATAAGAGTAATAGGGGAGGAAAGGTAAGAAGGAATACTCATCCTTGCCTCTTCCTTTGAAGACTATGTCAGCTAAAAAGAAATAGGATGAGAATATGGAATGTGAAACCATGTGTGAGAAATCATTTGGCCAACATGAACTTTACATGGACATGATCTAGAGTTTGATGGATGAGGTGACAGAGGAGGTGCTTCTCATAAATGCATCGAAAGAGGAAGCATCCATGATGGTGGGTCAAGAAATTGAAATCAATCTCACTGGGGAGCAATACTCTTGGGTTGAAAAACAAGACATGATATTGGTTATGGGTTTAAATAAGGGGCTGATCCGGCTCGAAGAGTATATAGAGGTCTGGGATAAACTAACCTACTCATTTTTGGTCCTACTAAATGAATAGAAGCAATTCACATTTTTCTCAATCTCCTAAAATCTATTTAGGGATATGGATTCTGGAAGAATTTTTTTTTCTTTAATGATGCTGCTTTATCCTTTGATAATTAATATTTGGTTTCTCACTCTCACTTTTTGGAGGTGGGGTTGTATCTCAGTTGGTGCTGCTGGAGGGATTTTGGGTGGTTCTTTCCCTTAATTTTTCTATCCTATTTCAGATGGGATTCAAAGCATCAGGATGCAACTTTTCCATGCCACATGTAGTGAATGACTAAGAGGGTATGGACTAGCCATTGGTTTTGTGCCTGTGCATCCTCGCACAGGACTTGTTGCCGAGTGCTCATTCTTGTTGGGGGCCTAAACATGATGTAGCTGTTGGGGTAAAGCAGAACATGTTTTGTTTGGGATCTTCTATGTTGTTACATTGGTTATTTTTATGGACTCCAGGCTTCTCACTTTTCTTTTAAAAGTGATTTTAGAATAAAATAAAAAATAATTTTCTGTCAGTTATGATGTGATGGATGATTTTTATCCATTAGCACACATATGTATGGATCATTGTTGGGTGAGGTCCTATATAACCCTATATTTAATTTGATATGGTTTTTTGTAGTGATATAATGAATTTAAAACTGTGTGTTACTTTGGACAATATATTCTCGTAATATTTTGTGTGGTTTGATTTTGTTGTGTTATGCACACAACATTGTGTATGGGTGTAATTAATGTTAAACTATACTCAAAAGATTAATCATGGGTTTAATTTCAATTAAGATGCAGTCACAAATTTAAAATTGGTTGTAATTGTGGTTGAGTTGTGATCACAATTCTATGTGTGGAAATAATGATGGATAAGCTATGTTCACAGTAATTTTTTTCATTTGATAATGATAACCCATCACTAAGAAGTTATATATCATCTATATCAATTATTTATGAGTGATCTATACTATAGTAAATAAGATTTTGATTAATATCAAATTACCTAATATAATGTGTATATCTTATAACTACTATAAACTATTTTTATAAAAAATAATATAAGTATTACACATTGTAATTGATATACACAAAGTCATTAAAACTGTTATGATAAAAAAACAAATAATTCATATCTCTTTTTTTACATGATATTGGAATCAAAACATACAAGACAATATTAATATATGGGACCCACTCTCATAGAAATCCCAATTTCAATGTATTCAACATACTAAACACAAACCAATTTTCTTTTACGTTATATTCATTCTTACACTGAAGATATTGTTCATTCTAACTGGAATCCACATATTACATTGAGGATACTCTATATTCAATGACTTCATATCTTTGATAGATATAACTTTTAATATATATACATTTCCCACTACCATTAATGTGGATCATTAAATGAAGTACTTCCATAGTAATGTTATCAAAAGTATGAAAATAGAGATATTATGACACAATCTAGAATGACTAAACGATGTAGAAAAAAACACATTAAACTGATTCTTTTCCTATATTAGAAGTTGAGATATATTTTTTTCTTGAAGAATCATCTAACAGTATATATAATGATAATATATTTATAATTTATATATATTAACATCATTATCAGATTAAATTGATCTATAATATGGGTAATTTTCATGTCCCCTTGAAAATTATTTCCCTTTCATCTCCATGTTTCATGGTCTTATCATTTGTACATTCATTCTTATTACTAGATAGTTTTTACTAATTAATAATATAATTCTCTTTGATTCATTTTATATATTCCCACCATGAATTTTGCATAAAAATATCTAATATAATTAAAAATCATGGGATATATTTTTTTAGAGGGGATGTCTTTTCCAAATTGTCCTATAAAAAATTATTGGAAAAAGGGGCTACATAAGTCTAATAGAGGGGATTTAATTATAATCATTCTCAAAAAGGAAAATTAGTTCATATTTTATTTTATCTAACAAGGTAACATCATTATTAATTCAATTGTGGGAAAGATTGTCTTCCTCTATGTACGATTCATAGTAAACTGGGTTTATTGATAAGTTGATCTTAAAAAACAATGAGATATATTCCATTCATCTATCTATGAGTTTCCATGATAAGTTGATTGTGCCATTTTGTATTTCTTGAAAAACAGTTGTAAAGTTTCTTTCAAGACAATGATCTTTACATTCTTTTGAATTAAAAAATAATCCAAATTTATATTGATGATCATTACGTCCTCCCTAGGCAAGGACATACCAAAAGCATCATAGAAACATACTACAGACCTTAGATTATTTCATGAAAAATAGAACCACACCTTGTAGGACCCTGATTAAATTTTTATGCACGATGAATATTTAGTTTTTTCTATCCATGAATAGGAACAATTTAGAAAGCCTCAATGAAGCTAGATATCTTATTGTAGTTTTCTAAAAATCTTCATCTCGGTAGAACAATAATTTTTATTACATTGTTGTTGTAGTGTCCATATTTGAAAATGTTTGATTCTTTGGTGGTAGTGATGAGTCTCATTAAGGAATACTAAATTAAAATGTATTTTTCTTGTGCATGATGATTTTTTTACATAAAAAATGATATATAGTGTTTTATCAGTACAAACAATATATGGGTTCTTTATTTCAGGGACAATATGAGTAGAGGTTCATTAATGTGGTAGGGAATCACTACTGGATACCTCTAGTAACAAAACATCAAAAATGTCTTTATGTTCTCTCAAAATTTCAAAGAGAGTGGAATAAGATAGGAAATGATGAGCTCAATCTTCTCTTTGATGATTGCTTAGTCTAGAACTATAACATATAGAAATTTAAAATTATTTCAATAAATCATCATTAATACTTATTTTGTGGGAAGGCCTCCAAATCAAGGTAAATTTTGATGGCCTGGTCTAATTTATATCAAAATATTTAATTAAGAAAAAAATTCAGAGCCTAAATATTATCATAATAAATATTATTTGAGTAAAAAATTCCATTACAAAAAGGTTCTCATATCAAAATGTCCCTATTATTAGAAAAAAACAAGATTATTCGGCAAGATATGATATCCATCTGACATCTCTATGTTAGGAATATCCTTGATATCGTGTATTGAGATACAAGGTTCAAAAGGGAGTTATAGAGAATATATTAGAGAAATAATTGGAGTTCCAATTCAAAATTCAAGAAAAAAATTATCGGAAGATTACCTACTAGAAATCCATCTTGAATATGAAATGATATTAGAAAAGGTGGAATTAAATTATGGAAGAAGAAAAGAATATCCCTTATAATATATGCTACCTCTTTTAAATTTGTTAGTAAATATTGCTTTAAAAAATCTGAGATCCATCAAGTCTCTACTGATAAGATTACATGTGAACCTATATTGTAATGATTCCTTAAATAACTAGATGTTTTTTATACACAAACCAATATTTTCAAGTGGATTATAATGATGATCTAATGAACGGTGACCAATTTCCATTGAAGGGTACTACTAATCCAAAAAAAATTCATCATACAGGCATTAAAATGTTTAAAGATAGATATAGGTCATTTATAAATCATAAAATAATTAAAAAAATTGATATAATGGTAAATTTAATGAGGAAGGTCCTGTGATATATTTATAGGGACATCCCTTTTCCAATATGAAATTTTTTCCTGATTTTATTAGAAATATGTAAAAAATAACTAGCATTATGGATCCCCAAAAATAATGGAATCCCAAGATAAATAATTGGAATTATACCATCTTTTATTCCCATGTCCAATAAGTAATGAGATATTTTAGAAGTTGGAATTACCTTCCCAGAATAAATTATATTCTTATTCTAATTGATAGCCTAGCCTGAAACATCCTCATATTGAGAGAGGGAGACCTTGAGACATTGAATATTTATTTTACTCCCTTAAAAAAGGATAGTAATTTCAAGGATATGGATGTGCGAATGAGAATATTCTCTTTTTATTCCCCCAGGTAAGTGAGATGTATTCTTAGATAATCCTCAGCTGTAGAGAAAAGTATGTAAGAACATGGGTATCCATGTTTAATTCAGGATGAAAATTTAATATACTCATTTGGACGGCCACTAAAAAAACTAAAACATGGAAAAACATACAAAAATATATTAACTCGCATAACAAAAATATCATTGAAGCCAAATTCTTGAAGCACCTTGTAAATAGAACAAAAATCTACAATATGAATGTATTTTCTTAAGTTCGGATTTAGGTAAATACTACCACCCCTATTTTCTTTCTTAATGATATTGACACATTCAGATTCCTTCATAATGTGATCATGGACAGTTATACATTTTACAAATCAAATCTTATTTTAAGATACAATTTTTATTATAGTTTTGGTAGGTCTATTGGAAAATAGGTCGGTAAAAAAATTGGATGGTTTGTTTGAGGGAAATATGTCTAAAGAGGTTTATCTCAGAAGAATTTTCAACTTTGGTAATATGGGTGAGTAATAGAACATTAATACGACAAGTTAGGATACCTATAGAAAAAAATATTTAACCGATCTACAAAAAACTGAGTGGATGACATCCCAAATTCTCTGGAAAAAAATACTTGTTGAAACCTGTGGAGCCATGTGGGAGAATTAGTTGAACTTATATTTTGATAATCCCAACTATGCTTGATTATATTATGATAACACCAACTATGCTTGTCTATATAACGATAATCCCAACTATGCTAAATCATATTTTAACTATTCTCAATAATATTTTAACTATGCTCAATCATATTTTAATTATGCTCAATTATATTTTTGATAATATCAATTATGTTCAAGTTCCTATATTAATTAATTATTAATTACTTATTTCATTATTTATGTACACCATGGACATATTCATATATTACGAAATTTATATTATCTTCAGAGAATTAAGTTACTAAATGGATATATATTCTAACTTGAACCATTCTGGCAATAGAATGCTTAAACAGACAAGCGGTCACCGTTACAGAACAAAGCTACCGATACAAAAAGGCTACTGATACGAAAAGGCTACTGATACGAAAAGGATACTGATACGTGAAGGTCACCGTTATGCAAATCCTACCGATATCTGAAAGTCACCAAGACAGACAAGTCACCGGTACAACAAGTATACTTTTATAGAAGCCTGCTGGTACATCAAGTCTACCGATACAGACAGGCCTACCGTTACAAACAAGTTACCGAATGAAGTCTACCATTACATGAAAGGTCACTGGTACATTAAGACTACCGACAGACATGAAGTCTACCGATAAGTAGGCTACCATTTCACAAGAGTCTACTGATACAAAGCCTACCGTTACTCAAGGCTATCGATATCAAAATCTACCGTTCTAGAGAATCTGAAGCTGCCTTAATATCATAATCTTTATTTAATCTAACCAACAATTATATTAGGTATATTTTAATGCTCTGTCATTTAATTAATGAAGGTTGTTGGATGTCAGGGAACTGTACCTCGTACCTAAAAAAAGAAATCACTTATTTTACCGGAGCTCATTCCATAAATAGAAGAAGTCCTTGTTGCTACAAAGACGATGTTCTATACACATATGCAGAATACACGAGGAATATACACAAGATAGAAGAAAACACAACGAACAACAAACAAGAAGAGCTCAAGGAGATATACATGCATGATCAAGAAGACACAGAAGCTCATACAGAGTCACGAGGATGTTCGAAAAGCTTCATCGACTACATTTTACTATCTCTGAACCTGGATGTCAAGCAGACGACACTCTGTTTTTTAGACAAAAACTAGAAGAAGACTCAGAACCACTTCTGATCAAATTCGAAGGAGTCCAGAGCTACACTGCAATCACTAGAACCATTCTAAACTCTATATCTTGCTCAGTGATTTATTATTTACATTACGAGCTGTGTGTATCATCTATTTTAATTTTTACACACACTGTCTCATGAACCATAACTATAGGATCTATAAATCCTCATTCAAACTCCTTACAGTTTCTATTTTCCCACTGTGTACAGTGGTAGAGGTCGTGTGTGACCTGGACAGCTTTTTTTGCTGTTGTTTTGTTTCCCACGTAGAACTGTGGTAGAGGTCTTTGACCTGGACAGTTGTAAACTGTTGTGAACCCTGATCTAGTTTGTGAATCCAATTTATATAAATTGTTGAGAGGACTAAGTCTCAGATTGATACTGAACCTCTTGGTCATATCTACTGTTCTTTATTTAGTTTTATCTAAAACCTTTTATTCCGATGCCAAGTGCTTTAAAACATAAACTGTTTTCAAAGCTACTCTGATATTTGAAGTAGAAAGTGTTTCCATTAGTTGTAAATCATTAGGTTAGTTTCAAAAGATAATCTGATCTTCTGATTAGATTAACTGGGAATTAATCAATCCCTTGAGAACCTAATTGAAAGTTTTCTTTAATTCAAATTCACTACAATTCAATTTGTATATTAAATTGGGGGATTATAGTGATTGATTTTTAAAAAGAAATTTTAATTGAAACTCAATTCACCCCCTCTTGAGTATCCACTCCAACCAACATTTGGTATCAGAGGTATTTTAAAATATATTCTGAAGTACTCTGTTTTTCAACTGTGATTTTGGTTTTATTTTAAAGTTCTAAAAATTTCTGTCATTTGTAAATTTTTTTCTCTTTAAAAATTTTATTTTATCCTAGTTATCATGGATAATAGACTTGAATGTGTTGATACTAATAGACCACCATTTTTCAATGGAAACAACTATGCTTAGTGGAAGACTAAGATGAAAATTCATTTAGAGAGCATGGGTTTTGATATTTGGACTGCCATAGAATCAGAATATAAAATTCCTACTACTGTTAAATCTACTTGGAATGAAGCTACTAAGACAACTTACAGTAATAATTACAATGATATGAATGATCTTTATTGTGCTTTAGGTGATGAGGAATTTAATAGAATATCTTCTTGTAAGACTGCATATGAAATTTGGGATACCTTAAGTGTTTCTCATGAAGGAACATCTACCGTTAAGGAAATGAGATTGAACACCTATACTATTAAATATGATAATTTTAAGATGATGCCTGATGAACCCATTTCTGATATGTATCTCAGGTTTAACAAAATTTTCAATACAATGATCTCACTAGGAAAGGATGTTCCATAAAAGGAGAAAATCATGAGAATTTTGAGATGCCTACCTGAAAGATGGAGGGGTACTTCTGTTTCAATCCGAGAATATTGTGATATTGGTCAACTACCAGTCATGGAACTTATCGGTAAGTTGATGATGTATGATGAATAACTTATGGTAAACAAAGAAGAATAAGATGAACAAAAAAGGATGTTATTTGCCTTCAAGACATCTACTTCAATGAATAAGGATAAGGGGAAACTTAAAGCTATATGTGATAGCTCAAGCTGTGAAGAAAGTGAAGGTGCATCTGATTGGGATGTAGAAATGGCTCACATAGCCAGAATATTTAAGAAGTTTTATACGAAAAAGATGTTTTTTAGAAATTCAAATTAAAATGCTAAGTATGACAACAAGGGACACTGGAAATAGGACTATAAAAAATCTGACAAATCTGATGAAGTTTTCTGCTATGAATGCAAAAGAAAAGGACATATAAAAGCAGACTTTATAAATCTTAAATACAAAAAGAAGTATGAGTATAAGGATAATAAGTATAAGAAATCCATGAAGGCTACTTGGAGTGCCTATGAGGATAGTTCCAGTGAACTTGAAGCTTCTGACACTGAAAACAGAAATAAGGAAAACATGTGTTTTATGACAAACACTTCTGAGGTAACATCTGAAACTCCTGATTTAAATTCTTATTATTCTGGAGATGATTCTGAATCTGAAAATATGCCAAAATCTGAACTGTTTGAATACTATGATATGTTGGAAGAAACCATTAATGAGCTGAAATACAAATACAAAGGTTTAATGAAATAGTATGCTATAACTGTTAAACATAAAGATGATCTTGACATAGAAATAGAAAAGATTTCTAAGTTACTTAAAGAAAACACTGAACTAAAATTTTCAAATGAGAAACTTAGGAAGGATTTAGAAAGGTTCCCAAATTGAAAAGATACTCTTACTCAAATTCTATGTAAGCAGATTTCTCTTAAATATACAACTAGTATAGGATACCAACCTGGACAATGAAAAATTACTAAAACTAAATTTATTCCTAAATCTGGACATAATGTGGTTAGTTATAGTTCTGGAAGCATATATGCTTCAACCAGTTTTATTCATAGTTAAAGATCTAATAAAGTTTAACTTTCAAATTATTTTGATTCTACAAACCTTATGAAACCCATAAGACAAATTTGGGTACCTAAAGTTTTATTGGCTAACCTGTCGGGACCCAAGAAAATCTGGGTACCAAAATCATTTCCTATCTAAATCTATTTTGTAGGGAACTTGCTTAAAGAGATCTTGTAGGAAGACTTGGTACATGGATAGTGGATGCTCAAAACATATTTCAGGAGACTTATCATTCTTTAAAAGCATAGTCAGAGTTGATGGAGGTTTTGTAACTTTTGGTGATAATTCTAAAGGGAAAATCATCAGCTTAGTCCAGATTGGTAACACTGAATCAGTATTAATTTCTAAAGTTCTTCGTGGTGATGGACTTAAAAATATTTTACTAAGTATTTCTCAGTTATGTGATGATGGTTTTAATTTTAAATTTGAAAATGATTCCAACAACGTTTTTAACTCTAAAAATGATTTAGTATTTTCTGCCTCACGAAATGAAAATGCCTATGGTGTTGATTTAAATTATTTATCTATGCAAAATATTAATTGTTTAAATGCTTTTCATAAAGACTCTTGGCTTTGGAATAGAATATTAGGACACTGTAATGTAAATTCACTTAGAAAACTTACTAGGAAGAACTTGGTTAGAGACCTACCAAAACTTTAATTCCCAGTAGATAAAGTTTGTAATCCCTTTCAAAAAGAAAAGCAACATAATGTTTCATTCAAATCAAAGAAATAAGTGTCATCTTCTCAACCTCTCGAGTTGGTTTACAAGGATTTTTTTGGACCCTCTACAATTTCTAGTTTAAATGGGAAGCATTGTGTCTATGTTCTAGTAGAAGACTATTCTCGGTATACTTGGGTATATTTTCTAGCTCACAAAAGTGAAGCTTGTTCTTACTTTGTCAAATATTTCAAGTCTGTAGAGAACTTTAGTGGACTTATAATAAAAACCATGAGAATTGATCATGGTCGTGATTTTAAAAATCATGAGTTTGAATCCTACTACTCACACAATGGCTATGGTCACAATTTCACTACCCCTAGGACACCTCAGAAAAATGGTGTAGTGGAAAGGAGGAATAGAACCCTGCAAGAAATTTCCAGAACCAAGCTCAATGAGTATGACCTACCTGTTTATTTTTGGGCTGAAGTTATCAATACAGCTTGTTATATTATCAATAGAGTCTTGATCAGACCTGTTTTTAAGAAGACCCCTTATGAGTTGTGGAACCATAGGAAACCTAAGGTTAACTACTTCAGAGTTTTTGGTTTCAAAGTATTTATTCATAATACTAAATATAATCTTGAAAAGTTTTCATTCAAGAGTGATGAAGGAATTTTCCTAGGTTATTCTATTTCTAGTAAAGCCTATAGAGTTTTCAATTAGAGAACCCAATCTGTGGAGGAATATATTCACATCAAATTTGATGAAAACGATCCACATGAACCTAAGACATGTCTTGAAAATCTTGAAGATGGTCTCTTTGTTTTGAACCTTAATGATAAATACAGTGGACCTATAGTCAAAAAATATAGTTATAGAAATTTTCCATAACCTGCTTCTATTGACTCCCAACCTGATGATGATCCTAAAGTCTCTAGCCCTACCTTTTCAAGACCAACTATGATTCTGAATAACTATCCCTTAGATGTTGTTGTAGGTAATCTAGATAGAGGAACACATACTAGAGATTCTCTAAGAAATCAGGTTGAACATCAAGATTTTCTTTCACAGTTAGAACCTAAAAATATCAATGATGCTATCAATGATGAATTTTTGGTAATAGATATGCTAGAAGAACTAAATCAATTTGAAAGAAATAAAGTTTGGGAATTAGTAGAAAGGCCTAACGACACTTTAACAATAGGCACAAAGTGGGTGTTTAGAAACAAAGTTGATGAATCTAGAAAAATCATTAGAAACAAATCTATACTTGTTTCAAATGGTTACAATCAAGAAGAAGGAATTGACTATGAGGAAACCTTTGCACCTGTAGCTAAGTTAGAGGCAATTAGGATCTTACTTGACTTTTCATCACATCTGAATTTCATGTTATATCAAATGGATGTAAAAAGTGCTTTTCTAAATTGTTTTATTATTGAAGATGTTTTTGTAGAACGACCACCTGGTTTTTCAAATCCTCACTTTCAAAATCATGTTTTTAAACTTTCTAAAGCTTTATATGGTTTAAAACAAGCTCGAAGAGCTTGGTATGAAAGACTTACAAATTTTCTTATTTCAAAAGGATTTACAAAAGGAATTTTTTATCCCACTATTTTTATACAAATAATTTCAAAAGATGTTTTAATAGTACAAATCTATGTTGATGATATTATTTTTGGATCTTCTAAAAATTCTTTCTGTACTGATTTCTCAAAGGTTATGCAAAATGAGTTTAAAATGAGCTTAATGGGAGAGCTTAAGTACTTTCTTTGATTTCAAATCATTCAAACTAAAGATGGTACTATTTTGAATCAGAGTAAATATACTAAGAATTTATTAAAACGTTTTGGTTTGGATAGTATTAAGGGAAGTGATACACCTATGAGTACCACCTGTAAATTAGACATTGATGAAACTAGGAAACCAGTAGATCAAACTAATTAAAGAGGTATGATTGGGAGTTTACTTTATCTTACTTCTAGTCGACCTAATATTATGTTTAGTGTTTGTATGTGTGCTAGATTTCAAGCTAACCCTAAAGAGTCACACTTACATGCTGTTAAAAGGATTTTCAAATATCTTAAAAATACTACTAATTTGGGACTATTTACCCAAAAGGACAATCATTTGATTTAATAAGTTATTCAGATGCTGAATTTGCAGGATTCACGTTAGATAGAAAGAGCACATCGTGAACTTGTCATTTACATGGAAAGTAGCTAGTACCATGGTGTAGTAAGAAACAGAATTCAGTTACATTATCTATTGCTGAAGCAGAGTATATAGCTGCTGGTAGTTGTTGTGTGCAGATTCTGTGGATGAAACACACTTTATTGGACTATGGATTTGATTTTAAAACATTTTTCATTTAACTGTGACAATACTAGTGCGATCAACATCTCAAATAACCCTATGTCTCACTCTAGAACCAAATACATTGATGTTAGACACCACTTTCTAAGAGATCATTATCAAAGAGGTGATTTAACTTTTGAATTTATAGGCATTGAACTCCAATTAGATGATATTTTCACTAAGACATTAAATTCAGAAAGATTAAGTTTCATTAGTAACGAAATAGGAATGATAACTTACTCTTAAAAACCATTAGGATGAACCTCACCGTTAGGATGAACCTCACCGTTAGGATGAACATCACCGTTAGGATGAACCACACAGTTAGGATGAACCTCACCATTAGGATGAACCTCACCGTTAGATAAACCTCAATTTTAGGATGAACCTCACCGTTAGGATGAACCTAACCATTAGATAAACCTCACCTTTAGACCTCACTATTTAAGGACACCTCACCTGTACATCACTCACACTATTTTAAATTTTCGTATTAAGGCTGAGACTTTTCATTTCTTTTTAATATGAGATTTATTTTATATGTGATTCCTAAATGATATTAAACCTGACTCTAGACATCATTAAATCACCACGAACCCATCTGTTTGAATCCCTCCTACATAAACCTCTCAAGATTGCAAAACCCTAAGCCTCAGAATCGGAAATGGCCTGTATGAAGCGACCCTCAGTAGATGAAGGGAGTGATGTTCCGCAAGCTAAGTAGAAGAAAGTAACCAATGCTGGTACTAGTGGAAGCAGTAGAGATACTGTTCAAAGGAATCCCGTGAATCCACATTTATCTAGGTGAGAAATTGTAGTGGACAATGAATTATGTGCGTATTGGTTACGGGAAAGCAAGACATTGATTCTGAAGGTTCTACAAGAACAATGATGGCTCGAATGCTTCATGAACAATAATGGACCATACTATACATCACTGGTAAAAGTGTTTTATGAGTTTGTCTGTTTTGAGACATCAGAAGAGGAGAATAAGTTAATTTTCTTTGTGAATGGTCAAACTTTTTTGTTTTCATTAGTTTAATGGGCTGAGAACCTTAAATTCCTTATAGTGGTGATTATTGAATTTATTTAAAATCCATACCTACATCTGGTGACTTTTTCGAATATGAGGATGCCTTGTTGGAATTAATAGGAAATGGAACTCCTAGAAAGGTCATTGCTGCAGAGATGGTAGGGGAAGAAAAACTAATTCTCAAGTTCATTCCGCATGTGATTTGTCCAAGGAGAGGAGATTTTTCTATCCTCGGATTTCAAGACATTTATTTGTTGTATTTGTTAAAGCATGGAGTAAAGGTGAATTTAAGAAGACTGTTAATGATTCAGATTGAAGAGATGACAAGACCGAAGTCTAAGTCCAATGCACTTTTCATTTCTAAGTTAATTTCTATTATTTTGAAATCAAAGAAGGTAGTTGGACCTCAAGATGATACTGTTGTAGTTAAGGATAAATTTTTCCTCACCAAGACTATTTGTATGTATTTGAATGTCAGCTAGAACCCATGGAAGAAATCATGGGTTAATGATGATGGAAAAACCTATGACAAGTACACTCTTGTGGATCATCCTTCTAGACCAAAAGATGTGAGGGATCCTGGTCTTGGACTAGATGAGCCAGAACCGGTCTATAGTGATGATGAAGCTGAGGAGGAAGAGACATTAGTTGAGGAAGGAGGAGTCCCTGATTTACCTCCTAGTCTTATGCCACAAAACATTTCCTATGGAGCAGCTAGTCCTCCAAAAGAACTACCAAGGAGAGAAACTATTCTAAAGGACAATGACACTGAGACTACAGATGAAGATGAAGAAGCATATCATATTGTTGTCAAAGACACCTCTAAAGAGGATGAGGCAACCGAGTCAGATCAGATTGCTCATGAAGAGAAGGACGCAGCTGGTGAAGCAGATGATGAGGAAAATGAAGAAGAAGATCTCAGTTTGAGCCCTATGATAGACAGTATAGTCATGATAGTGTCTGATCAGGAAGCAGAAGTAGCATCTGTTGATGAGAGAGTCCTTGAGCCATCAAAGAAAATGGCTATTGAATCTGTTGCAGTTGTAGAAGAAGTTGTAGAATTACATCGAGCTGAACAGTTGGAGGAGTTTCCTCAGGAGAATGTTCTAAGTGAGGGGTGCATCGTGGTTCAGTATCAGTGTTGTATTACATTGAAGGTTGTACATCAGATCTAGGATATATGGTTCATGGACTTAACTACAATGATTCTGATGAGGAAGACCACCCCCAAAGAGAATCAGTTATCCTACCTGCTGTAGCTGAGAATTTGGAAACCATGGAGGACCTTGAGTCATTAAAGGATGAAATGAAAGAAACACTGAGAGAATCAGGGGCAGATTTGAAGAAAAGCCTGGTTGATGAAATGAGAAGTGTGGAGAAATCTCTAGAGCTATCTCTGGGATGTGCTGTTTCTAGTCCAGTGAAAGGAATGATGGATGATGTTAAGGTGTTCCATACTCAAATTGAGAGTTGGACAAGAGCTGTAGTTTCTCTCAGACAATCCATTGCTCCGTTGACTTCCATGAACAGTTCTCAAACCCAAGTTCTTATTAATATCAGATATATCAAAGATTTAGTCAAGCAGGTTGTGGATGTCTTTGAGGATTTTACGAAATCAGTCAAAGAACATTTGAACAGCCAAGATGAACTTGTTCAGAAGGTGGTTAATAATCTGACACAATCATTCAAGGATACAGTATCTTTCTCAATTAAACCCCTTCCCTCATCCAGCTCCACTGTGAACCTTGACCAGATCAGAACTATTATCCAGGAAGTGTTGGCTAAGGTCAGTACCAGTGGAACCTCGGTTAATCAGATCCTAGATACCACTAGAGAAGTTAGTAGTTTTGTTCGTGATCACCTATTGCTAGCTACTGCTTTTCAAGAGGCAATCAAAAATTAGGTGGATGCATATTTTGAGAAGGACTATACCAAGCATCAAATGACCAACCCTTTAAAACTCTTGATGGAAAATATGAAGTTTCCTCCAGTGACTCAAGCTTTCAGAGAACAGGTTAGTAATCTCAGGGAGCTTACTCCTGCCTTGGAAAAATTCATTGAAAATAGAGATTATTTTGTGTCAGCAATGGAGAGATGAGGTAGTATTATTATGGATTTCAGGAACCTGTTGTTACAATTCTTGCATGTGGATGCCAAACCTGTGATTGTACCTCCTACTCTTCCTACCTCTGCCTCAGGGAGTACACCTCAGTTGACTCCAGTTCAGGCTATTAAAAGCTTGAAACCTATGATCTCACATAAGAGCATAGATTTTAGATCCGGTACAGTTTCAGTGGCTAACCCTCCAGTTGTTCTTTCAGCTATTCCCAAGCCATCAACTCAATCTTAACCTACACCCTCTTCTGATCCTAAGGGGTAGACTCCTGTTCAAGAAGATGATTGAGTGTTTCTGGGTGTTTTTGATAAGATTCACTTGTATATTTGTAATCCTGACTTTCTCAGTTTGTACCTTTTGTACGTTAATGGAAATTTACTCTTATATTCTCCACTTTCCAGTGTTTATGTTTCCTTGCATTCTGATATTTCTCTAAATCTACCCTTCGTTTTGTTAATCACAAACAGGGAGAAAAATGAAAAATGGGGGAGAAAATGAGAACTGGAAGTGCAATTGACAAGGGGAGAACAATAAGAACTATGTTTTATAGTTTTTTAAAAATAGAACTTTGTTTCAATGTTTTTTAGGAAATTTTTCCCTTGACACTATCTTAATTTTCTTAAGACTTTGGCATAAGTTGTGATAAGTTGTTATTATCAAAAATGGGGAGATTGTTGAGCCCACTAGGAGAATTACTTGAACATATATTTTGATAATCCCAACTATGATCAATTATATTATGATAATCCCAACTATGCTCGATTATATTATGATAATCCCAACTATGCTAAATCATATTTTAACTATGGTCAATCATATTTTAACTATGCTCAATCATATTTTAATTATGTTCAATTATATTTTTGATAATCTCAATTATGTTCAAGTTCCTATATTAATTAATGATTAATTACTTATTTCATTATTTATGTACACCATGCACATATTCATATATTACAATATTTATATTATCTTTAGAGAATTCGGTTACTAAATAGATATATATTCTAACTTGACCCATTATGCAAATAGAATGCTTTAACAGACAAGTTTTCACCACTACAGAACAATGCTACCGAAACGAAAAGGCTACCGATACGTGAAGGTCACCATTATGCAAAGCCTACAGATATCTGAAAGTCACCGATAAAGACAAGTCACCGGTACAATAATTCTACTGTTATGCAAGCCTTCTGGTACATCAAGTCTACCGATAGAGACAATCCTACCATTACAGACAAGTTACCAAAGGAATTCTACCATTACAAGAAAGGTCACCGGTACATTAAGTCTACTGGCGGACTTAAAGTCTACCGATAGAAAGGCTACAGTTACACAAGAGTCTACTGATACAAAGCCTACTGTTACTCAAGGCTACCATATCCAAAGCTATCGTACTAGAGAATCTGACGCTGCCTTAATTTCTTTATCTTTATTTAATCTAACCAATGGTCATATTAGGTATATTTTAATGTTATGTCTTTTATTTAATGAAGGTTGCTGGAAGTCAGGGAACCGTACCTCGTACCTGAAAAAGGAAATCATTTCTTTTTTCAGAGCTCGTGCCATAAATAGAAGAGGTCACTGTTGCTACAAAGACGTCGTTCTATACACACATGCAGAATACATGAGGAATATAAACAAGGTAGAAGAAAACACGAAGAAGAACATACAAGAAGAGCTCAGAGAGATATACATGCACGATCAAGAAGACACAGAAGCTCATACACATTCATGAGGATTTTTGAAGAGCTTCATCGACTAAATTTCACTTTCTCTAAACCTAGATGTCAAGCAGACGACACTCTGTTTTTCAGAAAAAAACCAGATGAAGACTCAGGACCACCTCTGATTAAATTCAAAGGAGTCCAGAGCTACACGGCAATCACTATAGCCATTCTAAACTCTATATCTTGCTCAGTGATTTATTATTTACATTACGAGCAGTGTGTATCATCTATTTTAATTTCTACACACATTGTCTCCTAAACCATAACTGGAGGATCTGTAAATCCTCATTCAAACTCCTTACATTTTCTATTTTCCCACTGTGGATAGTGGTAGAGGTCGTGTGTGTCCTGGATAGCTGTATTTGCTGTTGTTTTGTTTCCCACATAGAACTGTGGTAGAGGTATTTGACCTGGACAGTTGTAAACTATTGTGAACCCCGATCGAGGGTGTGGATCCAATTTATATAAATTTTTGAGAGGACTAAGTCCTGACATGAGACTGAACATCTTGGTCATATCTGGTGTGCTTTATTTAGTTTTATCTAAAACCTTTTATTCCGCTGCCATGTTCTTTAAAAATTAAACTGTTTTCAATGCTACTCTGATAATTTAATTAGAAAGTGTTTGCATTAGTTGTAAATCATTAGGTTAGTTTAAAAAGCTAATCTGGTCTTCTGATTAGATTAATTGGGAATTAATCAATCCCTTGAGAACCTAACTAAAAGTTTTCTTTAATTAAAATTCACTAAAATTCAATTTGTATATTAAATTGGGGGATTTTAGTGAAATATTTTTAAACAGAAATATTAATTGCAACTCAATTCACCCCCCTCTTGAGTATCCACTCTGACTAACAAAACCATCAGATCCGAGTGCACTATTAGGGTTAATAATAAATATTGATTCTTTTATCTCAAAATAATGTGGGATTATGGTAAGACATTTATTTTCTTAATACTTATAAATGGATGGAATGATTCCACTAAGAAGGTTTTTATTAAGATCAATCCCATTAATAAGATTCACAAAGTAATTGACAATATGATAAAAAAGGACTCTTCATTATCAATAACCTCGTCACAATCTTTTAGGAGGGTGACAGGTCTATAATAATTCATATCTCATTAAAGAATACTATGAAATTTATAATTTATATCCCCATTCATCATTCACATGACCTTGAAACTCTCATTTTTATGTTTTTAGTTTAAGTAGAAAAGGTAATTCATCTTAAAATAAATTTCATGTTCTTATTGAATATCCACCTCAAAATCAGAATTAGTATACACATACTGAATCCGATTAATGATGACATTAAGGGAAGAAATATCATTATCCAATTATAATGTTTCCTTAAACCAACCATTTATAATATACCTAAAAATATTTATCTTTGTGATATAAGAAAAATCATCATTAAGAACAATTATTAGTAATACAAAGATCAGTGACATGTCTTCCTGAATCACGATGTGAAGCAATAGGATTATTAAATCTAAAAGGAATACGTGTCTTGTAATTTATAGTAATAAGGATAAAAATATTTTAATGATAAAAAGAGTTGATCATGGGAAGGTTAATACTTGATATATATTCCCATTTAACAATGGCATGTTCATTTGTCAAATCTGGGTTATTTTTTAGCAACCATTCTATAATTGTTCCTTTCATGCTAGGTGTAATTTGGAGTTAATCTAACTTTCATTTTTATAGAGACCCAAGCTTATCATATATAGATATTACATATTTTTTTATGAATATTCATCATGTTTCACACACCCAGACTCAAGAAAAATAAAATATTAGTGCCTTTGAAAACTGGGAATGAAATATTCTAATCTGGATAATTATCTTATATGTTCCCCAAAAAGATCATCCAATTTAATACACTTCATAGAAAACCCCTACCTGAAACCTTTTTTCATAACCCCTTGAAAAGAAAAATAATAAAGGGTGATCTTAGATACACATAGGGGGTAAAAATAAAATATATAAATCTATGATCATATGAAATAATAAGATACATATAAGGTATGTGATGGTGAACATAACTAATACAGTTCATATCCAACCTATCCTAGATTATAAGCATTATTAATGGAATAATGATTAATATTTCAATATACATGAATTGTAAGGGACAGATAAAAATTGTTTCATTAAAGAATAAAATTTTCAGATGATTTTTTTTTTGGAAAACACATAAGAATAGAAAATATTATTTCACGGTTAGCCCCAAAGAAATTCATAACATTACAGGCTTGGGTAAAATGCATATGTAACTTCTTTGAGCTATGACTAACCACCTTTATACATTTCTTTTACACAGCTACACATTCTAGGTATTACATACCATCATACCCATTATAATTCCTTACATCATAGTATAATAGGATAAATCCTCAAACAATCATGTTAATCAAGGTTCCCTCCCATGGGAATCATATTATACAATGTCCCTTACATAATATAGTACACACCCATTCTTATCTTTTCAATCTCATGAGATATAAATATTTACCTAATTAATTAGGGGAGATATAGGTCCCACCACTCTTTCATTAAAATGTAACCACCCTTCACAAAATTAAAATAATACATATGTATTATATAATATCATTAAACATTTACAATATCATAACCCATGAAATGAAAAGGGTTTCAAAATTATTTCATCATATCATAAACTATAAAAATGAAACAGGTTTCATAATAATTAAATCATTTCATCATATAATAACCTAGTAAAAGAAATAAGTGTAAACATAGTTCAGTCATGGTGTAACCCATGAAAATAATCTGGTTTCATAAATATATTTTCATGAGAAACCATTAAAATAAAAACACGAATGGTGTCCTTAGATCAAATCCCGAGAAAGGAATAAATAATATCAATGGATACCTTCATAGATGGAAAATAATTTCGAATAATCATTTTAAACATTTCTTGAGGATAATAACTTTTCCTACAAAACACTTTTTAAAGAATAAATCTATTTTTAAAATCTATTTCATTTAAAATCATCATCAATTCTTATAAAAGAATCTATAAAAGTAATTTTAATCATTTCATGAGAAAAATATCATTTACCTTTTGAAGAAATCCTCTTTAATCATAATATATTTTTAAATTAATTTATTTTAATTTTTTTTGAAAATATATAGTGGAATATTCAAACAAAAATAATGGTCTTATCGACGGTCATTCATATGATATAGGTTATAATAAAGATTTCATCTATATTTTTAATAAAATCCAAATAAGAATTATTTAGAAAATTAAATCAACATTTCTTTAGGTAGTATTTTTTAAAAATTATAATATGGGTATAAAATATTTTAAATATCATTGGATAATAAAAAAACATTTTATAATTTTTTTTAGAAAACATGGTCATGTAAGAAAAAGGGTTTTTGACAAAAAAGGGAAATAAATTTGGGTTTCCATTAAAAAAATATCAATTATATTATTTATTAAAAATTTTAAAAATTGTAATATTACATGAAAACAAACTCAATAACCATTGAATAAGAAAATTAATTTGTTTCATTAGAGTTGGATAGAAATATTTTTTCTTTGAAACATAATCATAAACAATCCCTATAAGTGATCATATTATAACATAAACCTCTTACCAGATTAATAAAAAATCATAAGACCCATGAAGAAGTAAGATAAATGTCACAAAAAATATCTTTAGGACAAGTAAATTAATCATATTACATTTCCAAATGTTTTTATACATAACAAAGTAAATAATACTGTAGAATAACATAACGTACATCTCAAATAAGGGAAATTGAGTCATAAATATTGTACTACATGAGTAACTTTGATGTCACAATCCCTTGGACATAGTAACATAAATAAAAAAAATAGTTTTAATAAAATGAGGTAGATTCATGATATTTAATGTCATAGGGTAGTATATACACCACAAAAAAGAAAAAAACTGTGAATATGGTATAAGTCTCTCAAAAATTAATGCGTGGTAAGAACTCCACTTAACAAAAGTCACAAATTTTTTTCACTCATTTAAACCACTTTTTAAAAAAATATAATTTAATTGTAAATTTACTATAGAAAAATAATTATATATATAACCATATATATTTCATTTTTATGTTTTTTATTACCTATTTATTATTTTTTCTATGATAATGTCATTTTTCATGTAATAACCACATTTTTTTTATATTTTTTAATTTATTATTTACAGTCATATTAATTTAATGATGGTTCCATAACTTAAAAATTAATAATTATCATATTTATACCTCAAATATACTCTAAATACTAGTAAATAAATATGGTTTTTATAATTAAAGTATGTTACGATCATGGAGGCATTAGGTGGTATGTATGCATTAGTTTGACCATCATTATGAAAATGAGGTAAGTAATATACTATCCTTATATAATGATAAAATATTTATTAATAAAATATTATTTATTTGAAATTATGTATACATATCATACATGTGGTCTGGTGATAAAAATATGGAGTCACATCACTTTGTGAAGGTAGTAGTCTTCACGTACTCATACAATATCATCATCTTTAAGTGACTAAAAAATAAAATGATATATTATCCTTAAAGAATGACAAATAGTTAATTCATATTATAATTATTTCATATATATCAAAAATAATAATTAAAATTATCCTTATCACCTTCTATTTTGTTCGTTGGTTAAAGATAAATCACATCACTTTGCGAGGTTATAGTATGTTGTATACATGACTGATCTTATCCTATCATATATAAAACGGAATGTAAAAAACAATATATATAATATAATAACTAAATAAGTATAATCATATTTAGAGACAATGTATATGAACTTTATATTCATCATTATACCCAACCATGAATGGTGGTAATGAAAAGGAAATAACATTGGATGAAAAGTCAGTAGTCCCCCACACACTAGAACAATGATTTCATAACCCATTTAATGGTAGTTGAGAAGGTTTTATGTCATTAAGTTATTATAAAGAGATATCATAATGTTGAATATTAATATTTTTTTATATTATAATTATTTAATAATAATTTAAGGAAGTGAAGAGTGTAATATTAAAAATATGCTCATTGAAGAACATTACATCTTCTTTTCGTATCCTCTTTGGGTTCACAAAAAATCCTTTATAGGTTGGATTTATACCCAAACATAAGATTGTATTATGAGATGATGGAAGCTATAGAGTTATTTAGTATGGTTTATGACTATTAAAATAAGATAAATTGTGTGAATAAGAGAGTAGTGGGTGGCCTTTTATATATGGGGGAGAGGACAAGCTTTGTATTTTTTGAAATAAATTAGTGTTCTCATGTTTTTATAGGTCAAAATAGTCTATCTTAGGATATTGATAAACCATAAATGTTTAATTTAAAAACACTTCTACAAAATATATTTGATATATTTTTATATTTCATTTTTACCTTTATCGTTTTAGTTTATCCCTTCATTAAATCGATTTTTACCTTAACTATGGTAATTAATTTTTACTACATTTACTATTAATTTTGGTTAAAAATTAATTTGAACGTATTAAAAGTAATAAATTATTATGATTAATTATGTAGACCTAATTTTTTAAATTTCCAATACCATAATAGGTACAAGGTAATATAAAATTAATCACATGGACACGATGAGAAATTAGGTTTTTAAAGTGAAAAAGATCAAAAGTTTACAGATTTATATATCAAAATTCAATATGAAATTGGTTCCAAATATCTAAATTGGATTAATTTATGTATAATTGAAATGAATTTTGTTTTAAAACATTTCTAAAATGAATATTAACTTTATAAAAAAACTAAATTAAAATGATGCATTCAAATAAAATTCTGTATTTTTCCCTATTCCTAAAAAATATAACTTTTCCAAAAAATTCCAAAAATTCACCGTAATAGATTTTCAAAATTATGAAAAAAAAATTTATATCTAAAATTATTTTTTCTAATGTGGCCAAAAATTAATTTTAATATAATTTTGAAAAGGTGAAAAACTTCATTTTAAAAAAATTAATTTTTAAACGTACAATTACATTTATTAATATTTCTTATATATGAAATAGATAAGATGAATTTTTTAAAAAATCAGAATATATAATATAAAAATTTCATTAAAATGATAAAAAAATTATTTGTTTAATTTATTGTTATTAAACACACTTGTGCCCATAAAAACTAGAATGTGGGAGAAATATTCCCATTTATTTTCAATGTGTTTTATTTTCTTTTATGATTTATTTTCCACAAAATAATTTGCTTTATTAAAATGTCTGAAAATATTTCCATAATATAGTAAATCATATTTCTAATTAGATTTCTATGGGATAGGTGATAACTATCATATTAAATATAAATAGATTAATAGTATATCATAATTTATTTACACCTAGGGTTGTGCGTATCACAAAATAAACTCTGTATTATTTTTAACACAAGACAAACATAATGTTTAATTCAATTCAAGATAAAATCATTTTTTCTATAACACAAGAGAAACTCATGTATTTCATCTAATTAATGCTAAATTGTGTGATTCATGAAATGAAAATATCAAAAATATTAGTTAATTCGAGAAAAATAATCCAACAAATATAAAGGTGTCACAATCAACCCCAATTAAAATGAATTTCTCCCTGGGTATTCATATAATTCATAAATGGATTATCATTTAATAATTCATTAATAAAAACCCACATGATAAAAATAAATATTAAAACATCCTATAAAAATATTAATTTGGAAACATAAATTCTACCCAAAGTAAGTAATATTTCGGTTAACATAGATAATCAAATGGATGGGAATTGAAAAAATGTATATATAAGAAAAAATATAACTCCAAAATAATAATTTATACTGATAAAAAAAATTAATCAGAAGAAAGATTGCGATTTAGAGATGGTAAATGCCTGCAACACATATACCCCATAATATTGAAAATTTTCATTGATATAATCGAAAATGATGATAATAGGAAAATATTTTATTCTAATATCCTTTTCATAAATATGAATAATTTTCATAAGAATTTACACTTAATTTATTTCATTCTATTTAGGAAGCACAACCTCAAACATTTCATTTGCTCAGATCTATTTCCAACTCATCTCTTAATCTATGAAATATTTTTTAACATGAATAACCTAATGCACTAATGGATCATAAGATCTATATATTGAATTTTAATTCAATTAGTACATCCTTAGTTATGATCATAACAAATTTGCAAGAACGTGTTATACAATCTTGATAAATCTTCAATTGGTAAAGTAATAAATTGATTTTTAAAGCCTCATCCAAAGTTCAACATCAAAAACCTTGTAAATTGTTAACTTTATCAATATTATAAAGGATTAATATAAAAAAATTGAAATAATTACCTTAGATTCCTAAAATTAACATATCATTATTCTTTCAAACACAATAAATAACAACTTTATTTCCTTAAACCAATCAGGTGAATACCATCACCATGTATTAACTTGAAAATGATAATATGGTGAATTACCATAAATCCTTCTTTAAATAATTAAATATTCCTCATTACTCCAATAAAACCACATGTAATTGAATTTATTCTACATATCCAACAATTTTGTAAACATAATCAATGATATCAAAAACCACTTTTTCAATAAATCATTTATCATTTATGAGGAAATCATTAATATCCAATTTATGTTATCCATATAAGTCATATCATTAAACAAGATAAACTCCATTTTTCTCATCATCGGGAGAATATTAGTGGTTACAATCATATAATAATTTTTTTTCCAAAAAACCATTAATTCAATCAATTTTCTTGGTCACATATACCACTCAACAAATACTTGAAAATCATTAACAAGAAACATATACAAAAAATACTTATATATTAAATAAATCATGAATTCAAAAATGGAAACACTCCATTTACTCCGCCTCATACTTAGTCTATTACCCAAGATTTATCATCTTGTTCTCCAATACCTCTTTCCTATCACATGTCATTCATATTCTCTTCATCATCAGTTGTTTATCCATTACTCATACCACGTTACTAATTCTCTTCACAAAATTTCCCCCCCTATGAAATAAAAATAAAAATTACAATACATTACATATTTATATCATTAAATAGTAAATGGTATCTTAGATAATTCATTTTATCATATGTTACATCAATCAAAATTTTTATTCTTTTCCTCTAAAGTTACTTTCTTTGTTTCCTTATTTTAAAAACTCATTACACCTGCATATCCTTCGATGATTTTCATTTGGTTGCTACATCCCTCATTGTTGACATATATAAAATAGAATCATCCTTACCCTATGGTCTCCACTACTCAAACTCTCACGAGACAGTATAAGATTATTCCTTGGTGCTTTTGAGAGACTGTTAAGGTAAACATTTTTAATTAGGGTCCATAATAACTGATTAGTCATAGTAATAATTTCATAAAGCCCAATCATCAACCGATTTGTCTTCTCATCAGAAAATTATCCTTCACATTCAATTTTAAACATGTTCATTTAGGATTACCTCCATTTAATAAAACTATAAGCATAGTGTGAGCAACACTAATCATAGTGGAGAACCTCATAATCATGAAAAATTAAATGAAGGATATCTAAATCATTAAACCTTATTTTAAATCTATTAAACCTTATGATAAAATTAAGTTTCACGTGGTCATCATCTTTTTAAATCATTAATGATGTTTTATAAGGTTTTTTGGAATTTCCTATGAATATCCTGTAGGAGATTCAAACAAAGTGTGAAATAAAGAATATTATTGGGCACCAGGTGAAAATTGAGTTTATCGCAATTCAATAATTTCATATTTATTACCCCAAGTTACTTATATTCTAGAGCCATATCCATTTGTTATATATAGAGAGATAAGTAAATTCATGAAAAACACTCACTCTAACATATTCAAAATTTCCAGTACATTCTTTTATACATTGAACTATCCTTTAAATAGTCCATAGAGATATCCCTAAGAATATCCGTAGAAATATCCCTGGGAATCTCACTAAAATTTTATCATCTTAGATTCGAAGGGTTAATTAATCCTTTCCATTATAACCAAATATAGTGAACCAGACTTCTCATACATAGATATTACATATTTTTATATAAATATTCTTTATATTACTCAAACACATGTCTGAGGATAGTAATATTTTAGCGCCTTTGGAAAAATGAAAAAAAATTACTCTAATGTTGTGAGTGATATTAAATACTTCCCATAAATATCTTCCTATATAGTTCTCTTCTTAGACACACCCTATATAAAACCATTCTTAATAACATGGGGAAAGGAAACATAAGAAAGGGTGAGATTAAATGCTTAGTAAGGGTAAGTAATAGATACCAATATATGATCATATGAAATAATAATATAAATATAAGGGTTTTTGATAGTAAACATAACTTCTGCAGTTCATAACCAATCTATCATAGGTCACAAACATGAGTAATTTCATAAATATTGATAGTTAATATGACATAAATCAAAAATAATTCAAAGAACATGAGTCATGAGAGAATAAAATTTGAATAATACATAGTTTTCTTTCATATAAATAATCATAGAAAACATTATATCATGGATACCAACCAATACATTCCTAACATCATAGGCTAGGGATACCTACCCAAATACTAGCTTTGGGATTGAGCTAACCACCCCAGTACCCTCATTTTATGTGGATGTACTTCTAGTTTGGGACAAGACACCATCGCCACTGGTATCTCTATCCTCATAGTGGAATGTTTTCAGTCTCCGAACCATCATGTCATTCAAGGTCCACTCACAATACTATCACAATGGACAAATCCTCTTACTGAACCATGTTTACCAATCATTTCATTCTTATCAATATCTTGAGACATTAATCTTTACCCAATGTAATTTCTGAGATCATAGGTCCCATTCATATTTGGTAAAAACATCATCACAGTCACATTGTTACATTATACATATGTTCCCCATAATATCATAAAACATTTACAATATCCAAACACATGAAATGAAATTGGTTTCTTTAGAATTTCATCATATATTAAGTAGGGTAAAAATGGATTCATAATCATTTCATCATTTCATAACTCCTGAAAATAAATGAGTTCCATGAGAGTTATATTATAGTATAACCCATGAACGTATGTGGGTTTCATAAATTTATCTTCAGGATAAACCATTCAATTAAATAATAAGAATGGTATACTTGGATCATATACCCAGTAAGTCATAGGTAACATCAATTGATGTCATCTTATATGAAAATTATTTTGATAGATCATTTAAAAATCTTCGTAAGGAATAAACATTACTTAAATAATCTTTCTAAAAAGAATTTTTTTTTGAAAGTGAAATTCTGTTTAAAATTATTCTTGGATTATTATAATGGGTGAATTAAAATTAATTATAAACAATTCTAAAAGAAAATATACTTTCCTATTTGAAAAAAACCCTTATTGAAAACAAAACATTTTGAAAATTAATATTTTTAAATAAAATTCAAAACATAAATTCTAATTCAAATAAAATAATATTCCTAAAAATGGTAATTTTATTTTATGGTGTACATGTTAAAACAAATATTCCATTCACATTTTTAGTAAATTTTAAATCGTAATTATTTGGAAAAATATGAATATTTTTTTAAAAATAATTAAAATGCCAAACATGGGTAAATATGTACCCTAAAATCAAAGTATAATAATAATTAGAATTTATAACTATTTTTAGAAAACATGGTTTTGGAAGGAAATGTGTTTTTGACCAAAAAAATAAATAAAGTCGTTGTTTTAAAATAAATATTCTGAATTAAATTATGTACTAAATAGTGGGATAATAGGGTTATCACTTCAAAAAAAATTAATATACATAGGAGAACAAAACTAATGAATTTATTGATATATGGTTCATATTAGTTTTCCATTGGAAGAATAATAATAAATAATCCTGAAAAAAAATTAGATTGTAACATAAAAATATTATCACTTTGGTAAACTTGACTCATAATCCCCAAGATGTTTTAACATAAAAAAGAATATAGAATTATATTTTGGATAATTAAATTCATTATATTAATGAAAATTGTGTTATATATACACCACATAAAAGAATATATTGGAATTACATAACGTACATCTCAAAGAAGTTAAATTGAAAAAACATACCTTACTACTTAAGTAACATTGTATTAATTGTCCTTGTGAAAAAATAAAATAAATGAAAAAATTAATTATCATGAAATGTTTTATTATAATGATATATAATTTTATTATATAGTATATACACCACAAAAAATAAGGCTCTGGTGATTATGGCATATGTCTCCCATAAATAAAAGGGATATAAGAAATCCCCAGACAGAAAATCTCGAAGACCTTCACACTAAATAGAAAAAACTATATAATAAATATAGGTTTATTATTATTATTTTATATGACTATAATTGTTTATATATTTCAGTTTATTATTTAATTATTTCCTTTAATTTCTTGTTTATTAATAATTCTATATTAAAGTCACATTTTGGATAATAATTTCTTTTTTTTATGTGTTCTCATTTGTTCATTTGGTCCTGGTAATTTGATCATGGATGCATAACATTAAAAGTAATAATAATAAAATAATTAAAAATAATAAACCTAAAATATATTTATAATACATATCATGAAATATGGTTTTCATAAATGAAATATATTTTGATCAGGGAGATGGTAGGTCGTACGTAGGCATGATTAAGGTTTCCATTTTCAATGAGCATTAGGGAAAGGTGGTAAGTCATATATTATCATTAAAAATGATAATAATATAATAAATATAATATTATTTATTTAGATATTATTTTCCATATCATACATGTTGTGTGGTGTTGAAAAAGAGAGAGTCACATCGCTTCGTAAAGGTGGTAGTCCACATTTACATGAATGATGCTTTCATCTTTATGTTAGTGAAAATGAAAATGATATATTATAATTAAATATTGATATATATGTAATTATTATAATAACTATACCAATTATATCACATATTACCATTAACTTTATTCTTTTCACCTTCTATGTTTTTTGTTCCTGAAAGACCAGTCACATCTCTTCACGAGGTGGAAGTTCATCGTACACCTGAGTGATATTATCGTATCACATATAGAATGGAAAGTAAATAATATATATATTATTATGTTACCCAATAGTTATAATTATGTTAAAAATAACATATATATGCTTTATATTTATAATCATTCAAATCCATCAGTGGGGTAATGGAAAAAAAGACATCAATTTGTTTTGCGGTAGTCCTTCGTACACATGAATGATGACTTTATAACCCATTTGATAGAAGTGGAGAATGTTGTGTGTAATTATATAAAAATAAAAACAAAAAATATATATAATATGGTGAGATTATTATATTATAACTTTTTAATAATTACTTTAGGATGTGGAAAAATAAATAAAATAAAGACGCTCATTGAAGAGAATTTACTCTTCTTCAGGTATCCTCCTTAGGCTTGCACTAAATCATTCCTAGTTTGAATTTATGTCCAAAATAATTATTCTTTGCTAAAATTTTGTTTTTTTAATTGATACGTATAGGTATTGGATGAACGAAATATGATTTAAGGTTTTATGGTATGAGTGGGGATAACCTTTTATATGTGGGGAAGAGGACACAATTGATATTTTTTAAATAAAATAAGCACTCCATCATTTTCTCTGTGTCACAATGGTCGAACTTATGAAATTATATAAACTTATAAATTTAATAGTATAAATATTTTCATAAAATATAATTTGTACAAGTTTATAGACCATTTTTAATGTTGTTTGTTTAGTTTATTCACCATGTAAACCCATTTCTAATTTAACAAGAGTAATTAATTATTACTAAATTCATTATTAATTTTGGTCAAAAATAAATGGAACTCAATATAATGTATAAATTTTTTGAATACAAATATTTAATCCATATTTCTAATTGATGGATAGATATAAAGATATATATGCATATTAGATGGAACAATATAAGAGGGCGTGAATTGTAGCTTTTAAAACATTGTGTTTAAACACATAAGAAATTAGATTAAGTGAACATAAACTAATACAATTCACAAAAAATACAAAAACCCACAATTGACTTGGATTTAAAAGATATGATACGATGTAATACAATAGGTAATGAAAATCAATTGTATTCAAATGAATACAATAATCAGAGTAATACAATAGTGAAAGATTCTACCATAGATCGTATAGAATCTATCGATATAGAATGTAAAAGTATGATTATAATTGAAACAATTGCAAATGAATATGAAATAAAGAAAGGAAACAAAACAATTCCCTTTCTAATACAAACAGCTGTGGAAATGTAAAAGTATTACAATTATTTTATCCCAAAGATAAGGGTATCATTTCACCTAGGATAAGAGGTGTTTCTTACCACCACCTTGGTAAGCCCTTGATTCGATGATCGGTACGTCAGTCTTGCTATCCCCAAAAGCCCTCAATTTTGTAGTTAATCAGCACCTCTATCTTACAAACACTTGAAATACCTCGATACAAAGATCAGTATCACCGTCTGCCTATCCTCAGTAGTCCTCGATCGTTATCACCTGATCGGTTGAACAAATCATAACAAATCACTTATTGAAATACAGAAACTAAGAATGATCCATTCGCATTTTGTAATCTTAAGGCTCTCATACTAAGAAAGAGAGAAGTCACAGTGTATCTCTATAAAACTTGATATATTCAAAGAATGATCAACGTCTCTCAGTTATTCTTCACAGCTTCAAATAACCTCCTATTTATAGTCCTCAAGTTCCAACGGTCATATTTCCTCCAACGGTCATATTTCTTTAGAAAACTCAGAGGGACTTCGACACATGGCATTATAATGGTCATATTGAAACAGAAAACATGACATCATTTTTATTAGGTTATAACTAACTCCACATCATCTTTTTAGTTAAAAAATATATATGAAAATGATAATCATAAGTAAGATTTATATAAATCATGTCCTTAGATAAAGGATAAAAACATGCTTGTGATAAAATTAAAATATGATTACTATAAGTATTACATAGTGCAATATATTGATATGATGGAAAAAATTCAGTATGATTGATAGGGTCAGTACGACTGACAGAGTCAGTATGATTGACATGGTCAGTACGATTGATAGAGTCAGTACTATTGACAGCATCAGTACGATTGATAGGGTAAGTATGATTGATAGAGTCTGTACCATTGATAGAGTTGGTATGATTGACAGAGTCATTATGTTTGATTGGGTCAGTATGATAAGAATCATCAGTATGACAAACATAGTTAGTATGATAAACATAGATATTACGATAAACATAGTCAGTATGATAAACATAGTCAGTACGATAAACATTGTCAGTATGAAACAAAAATTATGAATAGATTTCTGATTTGCAAAACATGACATAAAATTCAAAATAGGAATCATCCTAGTGATAATATCATTGGAGATGTAAATCAACCTGTAAGAACCAGAAATTCCTTGAGAAATGAAATAGAACACCTTGTCTTTCTTTCCAAATTCGAACCTAAAATTACAATTGAGGCCTTAGGTGATGAAGATTGGATTAAAGCAATGCATGATGAATGAAATGAATTTGAAAGGAATCAAGTCTAGACTTTAGTTGAAAGACCTAACGAGAAAACTATAATTAGTGAAAAATGATTTTTTAGAAATAAATGTCCTGAAAATGGAATCATTGTATGAAATAAAGAAAGGCTTGTTGCTAATGGATATAATCAATAGTAGGTAATATACTATGAAGAAAAAATATGCTTCAGTAGATAGACTTGAATCTGTTCGTATTATATTATTCTTTGTAGAATACATTAATTTCAAATTATATCACATGGATGTTAAATGTGCTTTTATAAATGTTTTTGTTCATGATGAAGTTTTATTTGAACAACCACCTGGTTTTATAGATTCAAAATATTGTAATCATGTTTCTAAACATACCAAAGCTTTATATAGTCTTAAATAAGACCCTATAGCATGGTATGATAGACTTATAGGATTTAGTTTACAAAAAAATTATGAAAACGTTATAGTAGACCCATCACTTTTTATTAAAATGAAAAATAAAATTTTTTTGATTGTTCAAATTTATGTTGATGACATAATATTTGGATCAACTCAGTAGTCTTTAACTGATTCTTTTGAAAATTTAATGAAATATAAGTTCGAAATGAGTATGATGGGTGGGTCAACATTCTTTTAAGCTATTGAAATTCTACAAATACCAGAAGGAACCTATATATCTCAACATATGTATATCAAATACATACTAAAAAATTATGGGTACAAAAATACTAAAAGTATTATCACTCCAATTGGTACCTCAAATACACTTGATCTTGATGAAACTGGGAAACTAATAGATCAAACAAATTCTAGATGTATGATAGGAATTTTGTTATACTTGACATATAGTCGACCATAATTAATGTTTTCTGCATGCTTATGTGTGAGATACCAATTAAATCCAAAAGTGTTTCATTAAAAAGATGTGAAAATAATCTCTTAGTATTTAAAAGTGAATTTGGATTTAGGTGTTTTCTATTCTTCTGGAAATGACTTTGTTTTAAAATGTTTTTCAGATGCTGACATTGGAGGTTGTATAATGGATAGAAAGAGTACATCTAGAACATGTCACTTCCTAAAAGATTCATTGGTTTCTTGGTCATGTAAGAAACAACACTCAGTAGCACATTCCACTGCTGAAGATGTCTATATAGCAGCTGGAAGTTGTTGTGCGCAAGTGTTGTGGATGCAACACACACTCACTGACTATGGATTGAGATTTTCCAAAACTAAAATTCTATGTGATAACACTAATTCCATACCTCTTAGTAAAAACCCATCACATCACTCTCATTCAAAACACATATATATTAGGAATCTCTTTCTTAGTGATGACTCACAGAAAGGAGATATTATTTTAAAATTCATCGAAATGGAAGAACAACATGATAACATTTTTACAAAACTATTATCTTTTGATAGATTTGAGTTTATGAAACAGAAGTGAGGAATGATTACATTAAAATAATCATTCATTTCTACTAAATGTTTTTGTACTTCTACTTACATTAAATAAACTCCTCTTAAAAAGTGGGATAAAATTTTAATTAATGTGTTTTTTTAATTAAGATCTTTATCTGTTTATTATTTTTATTGTTATTTTATCTTTATCTATTTATTATTTTTGATTGTTATTTTCTTGTCTTGATTGTCCGATTATAGTTTTAACCTTTTGTTTTTCATCCTGTCTACCTGGTTACCATATTGATTCCTTGTCCATCGGCACATCAGCCTACGGTCACAACTATGTTTTCCATCAACGCGTCAACCTATTGTAACAAATTTTTTTTCCATCGGCACATCAACCTATGGTAAAAACTTTGTTTTCCATGTGCACGTTAACCTATGGTAACAAATTTTTTTCCATCAGCACATCAGCCTATGGAATAAACTTTGTTTTCCATCAGCACATCAACCTATGGTAACAACTTTGTTTTCCATCAGCATGTCATACTATGGTAACCGCTTTGTTTTCTATCAGCACATCAACTTATAGTAACACCTTTGTTTTCCATTGGCACATCATCTTATGGTAACAACTTTTTTTCCATCGGCACGTCATCCAATGGTAATGACTTTGTTTTCCATCGGCATGTCATCATATGGTAATGACTTTGTTTTCCATCAGTTTGACAACCAATGGTAATGACTTTGTTTTTCATCGGCATGTCAACCTATGGTAATGACTTTGTTTTAAATCGATTTGACATCCAATGGTAATGACTTTGTTTTCCATCGGCATGTCATCCTATAATAATGACATTTTTTCCATTAGCATGTCAACCTATGGTAATGTCTTTGTTTTTCATCAGTCTCACAACCAATCTTATTTTTTTCCTTCCATGTACACTTGTATTTTCTTTTTGTTATTGTATTATATTATGATTAAACCAATAATTTCCATAGATTCTCTGATATGTATATTCTTTCTTTCTTTCTTTTTTTGTTTTTCTATCATTTTATTGTTTATCGTTTTTTAAGCACTTTTAAATACCCACCGTTGGATTTTTTGATCTTATAAACACCACCGTAGTATGCCAATGATCGTCTTTCCCCGCCTATAAATAGAGCTCTCCCTCCCCAATCCCACATCAGTTTTTCAGCTTTCATGGCGAAGCTCTTCCTCTTTGTTTTAAGAGTCCATACGATGTTTCCCTCGCTTCACATATAAGTCTCAGTCCTCTAACAACACTCCTACCAAAATGTGTTCAAGGACGTATTCAGTGAAATACTTTTTTAGAGAAAGGTTAGTTTCTCGGGACATCATTGATACATATGATTCTACAATCAAGAGGATTAATCTGTTCCAAGGATGGGAACATATTTGTGCTTAGAAACCTGTATCCCAAGATATTTTTCTTATTGAAGAGTTTAGTCAGTTCTAAAAAACTATATCTTTTGACAAGAACATGACAATCAACTTTGCTATGTACGATAGAAAATTATCAATGTCTATGAAACAAGCAGCTCATGTTCTCAATGTTTCAACAGAAGGTGATTCTTTTTTTCCGTCTCATAATCTACCAGAGGAAGTTGGTACGTTTTACAGAGAAAGAACTGAGAAGTTGTTGTTTCTGACAAATGAAGAGAAGATAATGGTATCTCATTTATCTCAAGATAACATGTTTGTTGTGCTTTTAATGCAAGGCTTTCTTATCCCAATGAATGGGGATAGAGAAACTCTTAAGGTTTCTGATATCTTCATGATAGACAACCATGTAAACATAAGAAAGGTAAATATCATGGGATACATCTTCAAAACAATCAAGAATGTTAAGTGAGGAGAAATCAAGTCTTATTTGATCATTTATATTTCTATTCTTATTAAGTTCATTCTTGAAAGCCGGATTTTCTCTAATATTCCTCTCAAAGGAAAATTGAAATAACTGAAGCCTTCCTGGATTAGTAAGAGTATGCTGAAAAAGTTACTAGTTTGTTTTGCTGAATATTCAAAAAATTTATTAAGGATGTTGAAGCTGAATCGGCCCCAAATCTATCATCACCTATTCCCATTTATGTAAATACAACTGTTTTTTCTCCTCAGAAGCCAGATCCCCAAATCTGTTTGAAGCCAAAGAGGAAAACAAAATACAGCAAGGAGGTTGTGTTCAAGTGGAGAAAGGAAAGTGAAAAAATAAAAGAAAGTGATCCTAATATTGGTCTCGGTCTATTAGAAGACTTTACTAAGAGGTTAAGGGTAGAGGATACTCTTTAGGATGAAAATAAAAATAATTCTCTTTTGAAAGGAAAATCTCAAGACTTTTATGTTTCTAAAATCATGAAATTGGTTGTGGTGGCCAGTGATCAAATAATGGACGAATTGTGTCAAGAACCTAACCTACAGAGTATTCTAGAGAAAGATAAAGGAAAGCAAGTTTCGGAAGATGTTCAAGATGTTGAAGAAGAGAAAAGAGATTTTCTTTTGCAATTTCTTCAGTGTTCAAAAAAAATTAGAGAAAATTATTTTCAAAAGAAAAGTGAAGGAATTCAATAAACTTCTCATGTCGATCAAGAACCAGCCGATTCTCTTGAAACCCATTCAAAAATATTTCCTTCTCAAGGTAATCATGGTGATCAATCTTCTAAGACCAAAAAAGTAATTTTTATTAGTGAAAAAGTGGAAAAAGAAAGAAACGAAAAGGAAAAATAAAAAAGAAAACAGCCAGTTGAAGACAGAAGACGATCAAATGAACCGGATTCATACAATGAGGATAATGATTCAGAATGTACAATTTCTCTTAATAAAAGTGATTACATTGTTCATATATTAAAAATAATAGAGAATATTATACCTTATTTTCTAATAATTGAAGGAAAAATTGATTTCATCAATAAAAATCAAAGGAAGAAGTTTGGTTTTGTATGTTAACACAGAAAGAGAGTTTTGTCAATAGAGGCTGATTTAAAAGTGATGTCTAAAAGTTTACTTCTCATAATAAAGCATGCAATAGGATGACTAAGTGGTCATACAAAATAGAAATCAAAGTGAATTATCATGAAATATCAATTGAAGACTTAATAAGTCTTTCAAATGATCTTGATACTACTTTCAATAAGCTTGATAATGAAATTATTGAAAGGCTGAATCAGATGTCAAAAACTCATGGAGGCGACATCCCTTCAATAAAAGAGCTTCCAGAGAGAATGAATGCCTTTCAGTCAGAGTATTAAAAAAAAATTTCTTTCAAAGATGAAATAGTACTATTGAAGAAGATAAATTTCATCTTATCTCAAGATAATAAGATATTTCAAAACAGAATTGATACTCTTGAAGAAGTGATCAAAGTTCAAGAAGAGACTATCAAGAATCAGGATCATCTTTTTGCCAATCAACAATAGATTCTCATATCCTAGGTTGATTCTATCTCCAAAGACATGAAAGAAATCAAAAATATGAATGTTGTTCTTTATGGGATGATCAAGAAAGAAAAACAAAGAGAAATTAAATCAATGTTTATTTCTGTATCTTTCATTATTCACTTTTCAAATTCTATAGTCTTTTGTTATGTCAATGAGGATTATGTTCTCATTCACATTGGATTGAATTTTCATTTTATTTCTCTCTAACATTTTCAGGCAACTCAAGATTACTCCATTCTTTTTGTAAATCACAAAGTGGGAGAATGTTTTAAAAACGGGGATAATGTTTTATAATTGGAGGAATGTTTTAATCAAATACTTATAAATAAAGGAATTTTTACGAATACAATCCTTAGGAATGTACATACCTAAGGGGGAGTTAGTTGTATTTAATTTCATATTTAGAAGAGTTTTGAATAACTCAGGGGGAGATAAGTATTTATTTTTGTTGTTACTTTGTGTTGTGTGGTTTCCAAAAAGAGGGAGATTGTTGAGTGAAAAGTCCCCTTTTGACTTTTATGTATTGTTTTAGAAATCACAAATCTATTCATAATTGTTTTTTGTACTTAATATGTTTATCATAATAACTATGATTATCATACTGACTATGTCTATCATACTGAATATGTTTATCGTATTGACTATGTTTATCGTACTGGCCCTGTCAATCATACTAACCTAGTCAATCAAACTAACTCTGTTAATCATACTGACTCTGTCAATCTTATTTACCATGTCAATCGTACTGACTCTATCAATTATACTGACTCTTTCAATCGTACCAACCCTTTCAAAGGTACTGACTTGTGTGAATCATACTAACTTTTCATCATATCAATATATTGCACTAAGTAATACTAATAGTACTCAAATTTTACTTTTATCACATGCATGTTTTCATCCTTTATCAAATTACATGTTTATATCAATCGTACTTATGATTATCATTTTCATATATATTTTTTCATAACCAAAACTATGTCATAGAGTTATTTATAAACTAAAAAAATTGATGTTGTGTTTTCTGTTTCAATATGACCGTTATAATGCCAGGTGTCCAAGTCCCTCTGAGTTTTCTAGAGAAATATGACCGTTGGAGGAAATATGGCCATTGGAACCTGAGGCTTATAAATAGGAGGTCATTTGAAGCTGGGAAGAATAACTGAGAGACTTTGATCATTATTTGCATCTATCAAGTTCAATAGAGAGACACTGTAAACTTCACTTTTTCTTCGTAAGAAATCCTTGAGATTAAAAAATGTGAATGGATCATTCTTAGTCTTTGTATTTCATTAAGTTCGTTGTTTTTCTTTGTGCAACCAATCAGGTAATAACGATCGGGGGCTGCTGAGGATAGGAAGACGGTGATACCTATCTTTGTATCGAGGGATTTGAAGTGTTTGAAAGACAGAGTTTTTGATTACCTACAAAATTGAGGGCTTGTGGGGATAGAAAAATAGACGTACCGATCATCGTATCGAGGGCTTGTGGGGATAGCCAGACAGACTTATCGATCATCGTATCGAGGGCTTTCCAAGGTGGTGGTAAGACAGACCTCTTATCCTAGGTGAAAGGAAACCCTTCTTTTTTGGATAAAATAATTGTAATAATTTTACATTTCCGCTACTGTTAGTGTTAGAAAGGTAATTATTTTGTTTACTTTCTTTATTTCATATTCAATTGAAATTGTTTGAATTAAAATAATACTTTTACATATGGTATCGATAGATTCTAAACGATCTATAGTAGAATCATTCACAATTATATTACTCTTATTATTGTATTCATTTGAATACAATTGATTTAATTTAATTATTGTATTAAATCGTATCATATCTTTTAAATCCAAGACAATTGTGGTTATTTGTATTTGTTGTGAATTGCATTAGTTTATGTTCATTTAAACAGATTTCTTAAGTGTTTAATCACAAAGTTTTTAAACCTACAATTCACCCCCCTCCCTCTTGTATTTTTCCATCTAATACAAATATATATCTATATATCGATCCAACACTAAATACTAATCATAGAAAAGGAAAATTTTAATTTAAAATCAATCCTATATATAAAATGAGAAATATGGTTTTCAAATAAACAAGGTTCAAAAGATTAAAATGTTTTTATATATAAATTCAACATGAAATTGATTCTATTCTCCTAAATTGGATTAATTTATGTATAATTTATGTATTTTTACAATAAACCAATTTATATATAATTTAACTATTTAAGTATATTAAACAAAAAAGCATTTTCAAATTAATATACAGTGTTGTTTATTATTCATGAAAAAAAGAAAATAGTTAGAAAAATCATGATTATTCAACCTAATAAATTGTGACACTATGATATCTAACATGAATTATATTTTATGAAAATAATTATATAAAGATATCAAAAATTACATTCATTACAAGGGAAAAAAGGAAACAAAACTGTTTTTTTGAAAAATATATTTTTTAGGCACAAAATTGTATTTTGTTTCTTATTTGTTTAATATAAAACACAATAGATAAATGCTAAACAATTTTTATAATAAATTATATATATATTTCATTAAAATTATTTACCAAAAGTTATTTTGTTTATTTATTGATAGAAATGTCATGTATTCAAATAAAACAATTTATAGAAATATTTTCATTTTTGGAAGTATTTAATTTTCATTTACAATATATTAGTCACCAAATAATTAATTTTATAAACACCTGAAAACCATAATTTAATAATTTTTTTAGTCTTATCCATAGTCCCTATTTCAAAAGAGATGTGATTACTATAATATTAAATAATAATATTTTAATAGTTTGTCTTGTTTTATTACTCTATATTTCTTATAATGCAAGCTAGACTCGGTATTGGGAGTAAAAAAGGAAAAATTAATGTTGTGTATAACTCAAGCTATAAACATTTTTCATTTTACATGATCCAAACTCAGTTTTTTTAAGTAAATCTTGCTAAATTCATTTTTTCATGAAATTAAAAATATAGGAAAGCTTAAATTAATTTTAAATATCATTTCAGAGAATATCGAGGCATTAAAATAGTTTTCAACACCATGTGAATTTATATAAATTAAATTCATTTAAGAAAACATGTAGATCAATGTAGTTATATATTTTTCACTAGAATTTGGTTTTTCACATTATCTCATATATAGAGAAATATTATAACTTAATCTTAAGTAACTGTAAGACTATGAAATATTTTTCATTTTTATTAATATATTTTGAAAGGAAAAATATTTTCTTCCAACTAAAATCATATAATATCAAAAAAAATAATTATATTATGACTAAATATCTAATCTGATGAAAAAAGATGTCAAGGAAAATTTATATAATAATGATTCCATGAAACATGTCACAATCTTAATTAAAAATGATTTTAACATCTTTTTAGTGAAAATGTCCTTTCATGGTCAAAGAATTAACTACACTAATCTTTTACCATAATATACTATTTTAAAGACACTATATTTACTAAAAATTTATATCTCTCACAGTAACACATTAATATTTTAATACATAACTATGTTCTATAGTTTAAAAACATGCCACACCGAGTCCAAATGATACCTAGTATAAAAAACCATTATAACCTATATGTAAAATTTGTGGTTGTAAATAAGAATAAAATAATTATGGAAAATATTTGATTTACGAATTTATAAAATTAATTCATTGGTTATCAATGAATGTGATATATAAATAAAAATAATTTTCAAAGTAAAAGATGTAATTTTCTAAAATACTATTTTTCTGCGTGCAATTTATTTATCTTAATAAATTAAATTATACATTACTGGTGAATTATTTTAACAAATTATATATATTTTATATTTAATAAAAAATTATAAATCATATAAATTTTATTAGGAATTAGAAATGTACAAAAAAATTTCATACATAAAAAATATATTTTTATAAAAAGTGGTTGTTGTTGGGTTTTTCATGATTTTTTTAAAATTAATTTATAAAATTTATATAAATTGAATTTCAAAAATAATGGATTCTATATTTAGAATAATTTGTTTCAAATTTCGTAAACATGACCTTCTATTTTATTATGAATATGAATAGTTATCATGGAACCTTTATCATCTCAGTAAAGGGTAAATCAAGATAATATAGTTTAAAACAAAGCGATAAGATCATAAAATTTCAAATTAAATTGTACTGGATGAATTATATTCAACACTTAAAACCTTATAATTGAATTTTATTTTTTAAAATAAAATATATATGGAAAATTATTTTATGAAAGAATACAAATATCTATTTTGAGATTAATGAAATTATTTCTCGGATGTTAATTTGTTTAATTTTTTTTGAAATAATATAATATCCAAAAATCATTAAAAAACACTCATGGTGTGTGTCATTATTTAATAGAAAAACATAATAAATTATATTTAAAATATTTAATGTAATTAAATTTCATTTACTTATTGTGTTATAAAAAATTAATTTATTTAAATTATATATTATTTTTTGTTAAGATTTTTTATTTTAATTTCCACTTTTTATTTATTTTAATTCTGTAAAACTAAATGAATAGTGTCAAATTTGAAATTAATGATATTTTATCAAATTAATATTTTCTAACAATATTTATAAAGAATAAAAAAGATGAAAGAGGGTAAGGAGGATAATATATGTTAATAAAATCCATCTCTTGGCCATTTAAGAAACAATTTACACCTCACTTATAAAATTTTAACTATTTAGGATTGAAAAAACATTGAAGTGGTTGTTTTTGAAATACACTAATTAATGGGTTAAAAAAAATATAAGGTTTAAAAAACCCTGTAAATTTATCCAAATTATATTATTTTATTATATAAAAACCCCATCCAACCTTATCTTCTAATATCTAAACATTTGGAATTATTTTTTTATAGAAAGAATTTCTTGTATATTAATTATTAAGGAATTCAAAAGTGTTTATTACATCTATGATGAAATTTCAAATCCTTCGTCTATTTTCTAAAATAAAATTGAAAAACCAATATTGACCAATCTCTACCCACTTCACTTTTAAAAATTCTTACACAATTTATAGTGGTTCTAGTATTCAAAAATTTCAACCCTAGGTTTTAAAGAATATATCAAAGGGTTATTTCTCAAAGATAAGTTAGTAATTTTTATAACTATTTTAAATTAATTTATTCTTTTATGTCCCCATAATATTTTTCACCCATAATATATTAATATAACCATTAAAATCAATATAATATCATTTTATTATGATTATATTTTGATTAATTACCATCATGTTTTCATCCTATGAAAACTAAAAACATTTCTCATGCGTATGTACAACTTATCATTTCCATGTAGTGCTGTTATTTTTTTCATCACCACATTAAATGGATAGTTTTAAATATTAAACTAATTAAGACATAAAAAAGTTATAAAATAATTATGCATTATAAGTTATAGTATCATACGAACCTTCTTACCTTCCAATCTATTGGAAAAAAGGTAGCATTATTCATGCATAATTGTGGGTCGCCACCTCCATGAAGAGATGTGATTTTTTAATTTTTGTTTTACTCTGATATTAATAAATAAATATTTAATGAATATATATTATATACATGGTATAATAATGATTATTTAATTGTAAATTATTATTTTTATTTATCTAATTTCATTTGTAAAAAATTAAAATAGTGTTTATGCATATAGATGGCATATCATCTCCATGAATGGTGTAATTCATTTTTCCTTATATAAGTTATATATATATATATAAATTTAAATATATTTGTTATATAATTATATTAATACCATTAATATATTTCTAGAGATTATACAACCCTGATCAATGTACAAGGACTAAAAAACCAAAACATGACATAAATGAAAAATGATGTACTCGTCACCTAAAACAGTGATTTTAATAATGAATTGTTAATAAAAAGGTGAAAATTGTTATAATTAAATAGTATTTCATATTATATATAATTATGAATCTTTAATAGATTTATTTTAACTATATATTAATTATATTCTAGGGTCAGACACATACAAAGGCAGTCAAACCTGTGCTAAGGGATTTCGTCTCAATTTCCATTCATTGAGTAATATTTGAATGTTATGAACCTAATTTGATTTTTCATGTTGTAGATACTATAATTAATATTTTTTATGTAATATCATGAACAAATCATAATTAATTTCATCTGGAATTTCAATTATAATCATTTCATCCAATTGTATTTGACTAGAAAATTATCGAGTGGTAAGGGTTTCATAACACAGTTTCTATTAATTTGGTTATACTTCTACTACATTGACTGATTTCTACAAAGAATTTAGTTTCGGAATAAACTATGATTCCATAGTTTTTTATTTCTAATTTTAATTGGATTTATAGTTTTTTTACATAACCACATTGATGATTAATTATCACATTAATGATACAATATTTATAAGGGTTTCTCGTCAAACATTTTATTCTATGAGATATATTCCATACTCACCAGTTATTTCTTTTCTATAATTTATTTAATTCACTTTTATATGTTATATCATTCATCAGTTTATATTCATGGTATTTAATATTTTAATTAATGTTATTATTTATTATGGATTATGATTCAGAATTAACTAGAGTGGTTAGGGTAAATTTTACAATCTCACCATTATTCATGATTGTTTATTTTTAACACACCACTAGAGTAACTATTTAATATTTATATCATAAACATATTCAATTACATTCTCTAAATTTTATTTCTATAAATTAAAAAATTTCCATCATTTTATTCTTTTTAGGTAAACAGGATATCAAAATAATTTTTTAAATTAAAACAAACCTTATTTTTATACGCAGTCAATAATCATTCAATTCCATGTCCATATATTTCTTAAAAATTATAAAATTATTCTTTTAATATATATACTATTGTTTATTATAGAAATTTTTTTCCATGTTTTACTATTTTCAAAATAATTTTAATGAAATAATATTTTCATTCTTTAATGGTGGTAAGTTTTACTTTTCATATAAGATTTTGAAAAGAATATTTTTTAACGTAGACTAAATTAATTAAATTATACAACATTGTGACTGATAAATGATTTAATGATTCATGTATAGGTTTACAATATTATTTTCAATGAAAATTTATTCTTTAATATTGTGATATTTTTGTTTTTCAAAATCATGTATCAAAAAAATTATTTAACACATGTTATAAATGACATTTTTATGGTACATTTACTTATTAACTATACCATCATTATTATTTCAATATATGATTTATGTAATGGAATGTTCCTTCTTTCCCAATTACTTTTCATTTTTTTTGGTCATAGGTTGTTTTGGAGCCTTTCTCGATTGTTCCTCAAGGTTTCCATCTTACGCCCAACTATTTGTTAATTCAGTTGATTTTCTTGGTTAGCTATATATTCATTAAGATTGTAGTTTATTCATTTGGTAAGCTGGTATAGTCAGTTGTTTATTCTCACTACCAGTTGAATCGTCTATGTAGATCGATTAGTTATGTGAATCGACTAAGTGGTTGGATTGGCTACGTGAATTGGTTATATGGAATAATTTGATACATGAATTTAATATGTGTCTAGATTTATACATGAATCAGCTATGTGGTTGGATGAAATATGTGAATCATCAATGAATATGGATCAACTATTTGAATTATCTATGTGAGTGGTCAACTACATAAATTGGCAACCTATGTAATAAGTTATATTAATCGGCTATGTTATCAATTAGTTATATCAATCGACTAAGTGGGTGAATAGGATACAAGGCGATGTTGGAAACATAATAATTGTTTTTTGGTGTTTTTGGATTTGTGTGGCCAGCATACATGGGATTAGCTATATGGGATCTTCAACAATGATTTTTCTACCAGTTATATAAAATATCCATCGGATCATTCTACGGCTATAATATGGGGAAATTAAAGATCATTTACAAATGATAATTATATCTTTGATTTTATAAGATGACTATTTCTATAAATGAATAATTCTATATATATTTTAATAAGATCCAAAATAATTATATAATTAAATCTTTTACAAGTTGACATCTTGATCATCTTATATTTATTGACACATGACACAATAAAACTTCCCATAGTTATTTTCATCATAGCTTTCATTAATACTAGAGGTCCTTAATCCCTTGGATTCATAGAACTCTTATATCTTCTGTTCAAGTTTCTTTGAGTTTCAATTCATCCTATATCAAAATCACTATTTTTATGCAGTGAATCATATAATGATTCTTTCATCCAGATAGGGAATCCCTTATTTCTCACTTTTTTGTATCACGTGGGTGATTTTTTATCTCTTTCATTAGTGTTGGGGGGTTTTCGTAAATAATGATAAATATTGGATAAGAAAAATTCAATATGAGAAATATGAATTATTTTAATTATTTTACATCTTTGACATTATTGTTATATTAGGGGTTTATGGGTTGTATTTCCTTCTAAAAATATTGGTCATTCAGTGCTATGTTTATTCTATTTTGGTATGTGTTGTAGTGACCTTATTTTGTGGTTTTGATGATATGACCTTAAATAGAAACTGAAATACCACATATATTTCATTAATAAAAAAATTTCCCCTATATTTATAGATTTTATCATAACACCCTTAAAAATGTGAAATGTGATAAATCCCAGTTTTTAATTCATTAAAATAGTTTTGATGTGATTTGAGGTGTGTTCATTTTGTGGGGTGGATATGGGTTGTTGAAATGCAGTTTGGCGTGATGTGTGGTTTTTTGGTCATGCATTTTGTGCTATGAGGTGATTGATTTTTTGGTTGTTGTTTTATTGTAGGGAGGTGATTGTTTGTTTGTCTATGCTTGTGGAAAAGGGAGGTGGTGGATTGATCATAATGATTAGATTATTTTTACTTTTGGTTTATTTGTGATTTATACCCTGATAGTGAAGATTAACTGGATACTAATGAAATAAATAGACAAGATAATGGGATTGCTTAGAAATGTATACTATGGTGTGTTGTTTTTGTGGTGTATTGCATTTATATGTTGAAGTGATAGTGGTGAATTTTTGAGTTAGTGTTTTGTTGTAAACCCATAGGTCAAGATTTTTTGTGACTTAAATATATACCGGTATATTCCTTGTTATTTCTTTACAAACGCCACATGTGTCATATACAATGTTTGGGCACCCTTATTTTCTTATACATGGTTTTTCCAATTAGCATCGTGACAAGGATTGATGGATGGTTACCCACTCTTCCCCACTATCTCTTCCCAATGAGTAGATATGTATATGTTCTAATATTAAGAGGTATTTTAGTGAACTATGTGATGGACTTTTTGTTTTCATTAAGAATTGTTTTTGACAATGTAGTTGGAGGCTTGTGGTTGGGGTCATGCAATGTAGGAGGAGAAACCATGGTGGATGACCTCCAGTTTTATGATACCCTACTACTCTGTATATGGTTGTGATTTGATGGACTAGGTGTTTCTGTGTGATAAGATATGTGACAATTCTATGGGGTGGTGGCCCTATTTATATGGTTGTAGTGTGATGTGACTCTGCTATGGGAGTGTGGTTATGTTATTCATAATAAATTAGAGCTCTAGGACATATGATGTCGGGGTGTAAGAGTAAAAAATTGTTATAGATTAGTGAGGTGTCCCCAATATTAATATGTATCTTATTATATTATTATACATGGATTGAATTAATGGATATGTATACCCTTGCGAGATTGGCATAGATAGTTTACTAATATAGGTGTTATTAGTTCAGCTGGTTTCTTAGGGGTTCATTAGTTTGCCTCTTTCACATGTGTATGAGAGACATGTAATTTTATTCTGATTATATATATACTAAACCTATGCATATAAACTGATTTTTTGTTTTATAGTAGGATTAAAAATTTCATACTAGATAATACTAGTTCATACAATTTTAGATAGTTGTTAGGATTCTTCATTAGCTTTTCTTATGGTTGTTTACTTTTAGCGACTTTTAACAATATCAATTTTATTTATCAATCCATTGTTGGATGTTTGTTTCCCTTTAATTTATGTTATGATGTTTCTTGTGGTTCATTCATCTGATCTACTGGTTTTTTTATTTTAAAGATGGTAATTCTTACTACATATGGGATTTTTATACTCATGGTGGTTTTCACTAATTGTCGGCCTACTGGATGTGGGACTAAGGGGTCATTATCTCCCTCTCCTCATTAGGATATCTTTGTCAGGAGGGTTCATGATAGAGTGGAATGTAACATTATGGTTGAGAGATAAGATGGATTTTTGAATTTGTAATTGTTATCAATGAATGGGTTGTTATGGTAACAACACTAGTTTACCTTAGTGTAAGAAACATGCCATGAAGACTGAATAAGACAATTGATTTTTGGACCCTCCGTGATACAATGCATGGACTCTTATATTTTTTATCAACCAAGTTAGGTTTACTTGTTTCTAATGTAGAGCCGTAGGAGAGGTGCATTAATCATGATGACTTTAGTTTCTAGTTTAGTTTTGTTATTTTGGGATTGTTGAAAGGAATAATATGAATTTAAACTAATTTAAAAAAATTACATACTATGAGTATTAGGAAATTATTATTTTCTTTTCATCAATGGCTCATGTAAATCATCTGACTGTGGATCAGGTAGATGAAATTCAATATAATGATATAGTTGATCACCATATAGTCGATCTGGAATAGGAAGATGAAGATTCAAAGAGAGCTTTACATTATTTTTAGTGGTAGCCATTGCGGAATTATGAAGGTAGTGTTTCATCTCTACAGATAGGGAGATGGCTAGAAGATATCGAGATTGATTTCATTTTAATTCGGCCCCTAGTGGGATGCTAGGTTAGTTTGGAAGTTATTTAGGTGTGGGTAGATATATGTTTATAGTGGATTATATATTAGAGTGAGTGGAAGGAGGGAGATGTTTCAGGAGTTGACTTTTAGAAAGATTTTCAGACACGCTTTTTTTCAATCCTGAAGGCAATGAAGGGGTGGGAGCTTCATTCTCTTCCTCAAGGGAGTATGTCATTACAAGATTTGGTATTCAAGTTCAATGACCTTCTTCTAATTTCACCATATACTTTTCTAGATGAGGATTATTGTTAGATAATTCATTAGTTGGAACTCCATCCATCTAAAGATTATGTAATTACTCATTTTACATTGGAAATGTTTCTAGAGGTTCAAAATATGGTGGGAGTGATTGAGAATATTCAATTATGAGGATGCTCACCAGGAGTGGGTAATATAAAGGTTTCTTCAATGATCAGAGTTCTTTGTTGAAGGTCTCATACTTTTTGACCTTTGAGGTTTTAAAAAATGGAGATTCATCCTCAAAAGATTCCCTTACGACCTTTTAGGGGAAGTGGTTTTTACTCCATTCATAGATATATCTAGTCAATTGTTTATTTCTATGGTATTTTTGTCCATCTCCAAAACCAACACCCTGTGTTCATTCAATATCATTTTGGTTATGGTAGACAGGTTCAATGACACCCTCAATAATAATTGGAAGTGATACCATTCAAGCAATATGTGAATTATAATTTCCCACCAACGAGGGTAATTAGAGAGGGTAGAGGCCAATCTTCAGATATTCCTCAATATCAAGGACCTTGGCGTTGTCATGGTCGTGGTGGTTTCCAACTGTGGAGAGATATTAGATATGTGTTTGTTCTATTTCATGTATTGTGGGTAGAAGCACTAGAGGTTCTACATATCATTCTAGGAATTCTTACCTTGAAATATAATATTTTATCCCTAGTTTGATTCAAGATATATCCACTCCATTCATTCACTAGATCTATTATTTTTTATGGGACTAGATATCGTGAGTATTCTTTTACCTCTGATGTTTACTATGTCATTCCAAGGCCAGAAAATCTTGTTTGATGTGTGATAGCAATGTATACTAATGATGGGGCCACATTAACCCCATCAGGATCATTTCTTGCAGTAAATGCATTCATGCAATGTCATCCTAGGAATATATTGGTTTTATATATACATGTTGTTATTGAAAATACTCAAATGATAGTTATGATCTTGAATTTGGATGTTCAATGTGTATTTTTCATTGGGGAAAAGGGTTGTTGGGTTAGAAGTAGGAGTGTGGAGACACTTATCACATTTATGGTTGAGTATTATATGGAATTAGAAGAGTCTGGGATGGTGGAGTTTACCATGGTTGTAAGAAATTTTCTGAATGTTTTCCCCAGTGGAGTTTGAGATGATTCCCCTTTTATGTGATGTTACGTTCAGGAGTTAAATTCATCATAATGATTCACAAATATTGTGGGGTATTTATATAATGGAACCTTTTGATTTGTGGGTTTTGATGATTTAGAAAGATGTTCTGATGCAGAATGTTTTTATCCAAAAAATGTGTTTTCATATGGTGCTTCATTTTTTTCACCGAGAAGAAGGTTGGTAGTATGATATTTTGTATATACTACCTGAGGTTGAATTATGTAATGGTAAAGAACCACTACACTTTTCTTGAGGATTGATTATTTGTTAGATAAGTTGAGAGTGGAATTTTTTTTCTAAGATTGATCTACAGTCTTGATATCACCAATTGGGGATTAAGGATGCAAATATCCCAAATAAATCCATAAGATGAATGAATGGGCCCTTGTAGTTTGCATTCATATAGTTCGGTGTCACAAAAGCACTAGTTTCTTTCATTGATCTTGTTAAACCTATCTTCATTGAATTCTTGGACTCAATAATTGTCTGGTTTATCAATGATATATTGACCTAATATAATTCATAGGAAGAGCATGTTGATCATCTCAAATCCATTTTCATGTTCATCCACACTACCATATCTTTGTAAATTCATTTGAGTGTATGTTTTAAATTAAATAGGTGCAATTACTGTTGTATGTGGTGTATTATCATGTTGTGGAAGTTGACCCATATAAAATTGAGGTCAGTGCCTCTTGTGAAGTCACTATAAAAAATTGTAGATTAATGAAAGATTTTGGGAGGGGTTATTAAAAAACCCTATAAATTCATTTTGATTACAAATTAGAGGGGGGTCTACACAATCCCTACAAATCAACGAATTTACAGGGTGTTCACAGCCCCCTCTAAATCATATATCACTGTTTTGTTAATGTTTTGTTGGATTTTAGAGGCGATTATATCAAAACATCCACTAATTTAATAGTTAGTGGTACTATATATTCCGTTAGATGTGTTATATATATACATGGAATTATATTTTTTATAGAAAATAATAGGGGTTCAACCCCCCCCCCCCACCCCCACCAATTTAAGAGATCAGAGTGGTTTTCAACCACCACAATATTCTTAAATATAATATAATATTATAATATATATATATATATAAATAAAACAAAATGTATAAATGTATTTTAATATAATATAATTATTATATAAATAATTTATATGATTGTATTTAATCATATTTATATGAATGCATAAATATAATTGTAGAATCTGTATATAAGGTAATATTTATTTTTTTGTATAAATTTTAATTTTACATAAGATTACTTATTATATAAATGAATATAGATATATATTATATAGATATTTACATAAAGGTATTTTATTTAAATAATCATATAAAAAATATTTATGTTTTTATCATAATAATAATAACATATTATAAAAATATATACTTACACTCATATGCATATAATTTGAGGGGGCTTTCAACCCTCACTAATTTAAGAAATTAGATATAGTTTATAACTTCCAAATACTAGAGGTTATAGCCTTCTATAGTATTTTTTAGTCTTTAATAAAATCACATTATAAAATGTCTGTGTATGTTTCCTAGAAACACATTACATAAATTTATTTACGTACATTATAATCATATTATATAAATACAAAAAATATATTAAAACATATATCAAAACATATATGTAAGTATATACACCTAGTTATGTAAATATATATATATATATTATATTACAAATATGTTATATATATGTTATTATTAAATATATTAATACAATATATATATATATACATTCACAAATAAATAAATTTATATTAATATAGAGATAAATATTCAGGAATGATATTATATATATATATATACATGATATAACTATATAAATATTTGTATGGATATATAAATATTCATAAACTTTTACCTATATATAAATATTATATTTTATTATATGTATATAGATAATATAAATATTATAATATAGATATATATATATATACTCATACATATAAATGTATTTGTAAAATATATAATACATTATACTCAAATAAATATGTAATATATATAAATATATAAATTATTTTTAACTGTGTATTTATAAATAGAATATATATATATTTTCATTATATATTTGGGTAATATAAAAATATATATACATGTAATATATATTTCTATGAAAATAATTATAAATATTTTCAAATAAATATATAAATAGCCATTTTTGTTTATGTGTGTTTGTTTGATATAAATGTATTTATAAATACATACATACATAATTTTATTTAAATATTTGTAAATATATAGTTTTCTTAGGAATGTAGAATATATATATACATGTATTTTACAATTATATATGTATATTTATAATATATATATGTGTGTGTGTGTGTGTGTGTTTTTTAAATAAATATAACAATACAAATGTAAACATATACTTTGTATAAATGTATATATAAGTTAGTTGTTTAATTTTTTTAAATATATTATGAATATAATATTTATTTTAATAAATATATAAATATATATAAATACAAAAATATGCATAATATAAGTAGAAAATAAGTGACCATAGTTTTTTATGATCATGATAAATGTCAGGGGAACCCTGTATCAAATCTAGTGGGGTTAATATTTTTCAACGGACTCGTTGTGTTGGGAACTAGATTCATGGGACAATGGGTTTTTATCACCGCATAGACATGGTATATGATTGTTTTGGATGGTGCACAAACACTTGAGGAAACTGTAGGGGGTTAGGCACTAGAGGACATCGGTTGGGGGATAAGATGGATAAGAGGAGGTGCCCTAGGAAACAGAAAAAAGGGTGGGGGAGGGAAGGGTTTCCCGCACACGGGGAGGATAAAATGCATTAAATTTAACACCCCATGATTTCATAGTATGTTATCTCATTAAAGTAATTCAATAGCTTAAGCTACACTCAACATCGGTGTCGAGTGCACCACGACTTAACAAACTAGCTGTAAAAAAGCAGTTATGAATAGTATTAACTGAATTTTGAATTTTATATACTCAATATAATTTTATAATTCATATTTTGTGTCTCTTAGACATAATATAAGGAAAAATTCGATTTTATGATAAAAAATATTATTTCTCAAAAATAATCAATTATACTACTTATTTTATGGAGAATCCTTTTTAAAACAAATATTTGACACTTTTATATACTCAAATTAATGGAATTAATTTCTTTTTTATAATAAAAACAGAAAAAAAATTAGTTTGGATAAATTTTTGGTACTTTTCTGAAAACTTTCATTTTCTGATGAATAGTGAAAAATACTAAATTTTAATTGAAAACTACTTTTTTAATCGAAATAATTTATAGTGATAAATTATGCATTTGAATTTTTTGAAAGTATAATTAGATTATATTTTTATAATTTAATACAATGTTGGTCATTATAAGTAATTTTACATTTAAATTAGACATATACACATGTCAATCTTTTGATAGTTTTTACTTTTTAAAACCCGATTTTTGGTTTTGACAAAAGGAACTAATTTTAAATTAATAAATGAAACATATATGTTTTTATTTTGATAAAATAGACTTAATTTTTGAATTTGGAATATCAAAATTATCTTAGGGTAAATTTTTGGTATTTTTTTGAAAACTTTTAATTTTTGATGAATAGTAAAAAACATGGCATTATTTGTTAAAACAAGAATTTTTATTTTAAAAAATAGTTATTTTATTTTAATTTATTTTAGATCAAAATAGATACATAATACCTATATATTTTCAATGTAATTCATTGGATTCATTTTATAATTAGTTTAGATATATACAACTTTATCGAACATTTTACCATCGTTAACCCACCTTCTAGTGGCAATTGCAAATTTGTATAAAACATAATTTTACAACTTCTATGAGTTCAATTTCAAAAATCCGAGAGACACGGTTAATTTCAGTAGGTAAAATTGGGTTCAATAATATGAAAATAATTTTTGGTGAATAAAAACTTTTTACTTTTATTTACCACGGTAAAAAGTAAATAGGGTAATTAAGGGTTAAAATAATATCATAATTACCCAAACACATGTCTTAATTATTTTGGATAAGTATAATTAGACCAAAAAAACCTTATTAATAAAATATGATCCCCTTTTGTCCATATTAATTAAATTATGACATTTATTATTAATTTATTTAAAGAAGTCATAAAAGAGTTAAATTTAATGATTAATAACTAAACAATTTTTAATATAGGGTTATAGATAATATAAATTAGACTATAGATTTTCATTATAAATCTAAAATTATTATATACTTAATGATATTTTATTTATAATTTTCAGACAATATATAATTTAATTTTGTTTTCACACAATAATTACGTTGTAATTACCTTAATAAATAATTATTAAAATAATTGATATTCTAAATATCCAAATAAAGGTAATTACATACTTTTGATGAATTAAAATAATTTTTTAGATTAATATGACTTGTTATGATTGAACATATGATTTTAGTTTGTTTTAATAATGTTTTCAGGACTTTAAGAAAAATCATTTATTAAATAATGTCAAAATGGACATAATTGAGTTTTTAAAACAAATACTATATTATTGTTTGATATAATATTCCTAATAATCAAAGGTTCATCCAAAGGTCTTTAATAATATTATAAATGTCATTAAAGAACATATTTGGGTTCTCTTGGAAGTTTATAGTATGTTTATTTACCATATAATATAAAAATACAAAGAGACATGGTAAATGACAAACTATTTTACTAACAGTTAAATATATAAAATAAGGTTATTATGATGACCTATACGTGTATAAACCCATTGGTTGATAGTGTTTTTGACCCATACCCACCTTATCTATTAAATAATTCATTTTTGAGCCATTATAAACCGAAAATTATTTTATTGAAAAATAATATTCTAAACTTTTCCTAAAGTGACCCTAACCTCTCATATAAAAGGGAACATCCCCTTCTCTTAATTTTACACCTCTAGATCATTTGGCTCAGCCAACCTCCACCCAAATATCCTCCAAAATTTCCTCCCTTCATTCTAAAGGAATTCATTTAGTCATAAATCCATCCTATTGAGCCCTTTTAATCAAATCAAAAGGAAGAACACGATGAAAAGGTAAATATTTCATCATCTTTTTCAAGTTATTTTCTTCTTCCACTTCCTCTTTCTTGGGTGTATCCATTATAAAATAATAAATCCAGTTAATCTATATATTGTTATGTTACTATAAAAATGGTACAACTATATTCATTATCCTATCCATCCTATAAATGACAAAGTCACCATACGTGCATATGAACGGATTACCGTCTCCACGTCGTGGTGAAGTTTGTTATTCAAACACTTCATTATTTGTGTTAGGGCCAATAGGGGCCTATATACCCTGAGAGGGGGGGTGAATCAGGGTATGGATATTCTTTTTCAAAGTTCTTTCTGCCCCACTGGATCTTGACCTCTTTGTTACAAGGGTCACTTTGTTTGCACTTGTGTGGTTACTATGATCACTTGTCTCATTTACCCGATGATGATGCTTTGAATGCAATGCAGGAAAGTAAGCAGGCAGACACAGAGATTTTTACTTGGTTCACCGCTAAGGGCTACGTCCAAGGAGCATACGCCGACAAGTTGTCGGTTCGTACCAAATTCCACTAGGCTTCACTAGCTGTGGATTACAATGTTCGGGCTAGATCACTTCTATGCCCAGGCTCACTGCCTATACAAGGTTTAGGGTCAGCTCACTGCTTTCCCAAGGGTCACTCCCTGTTTCTCTCTCTCTGGCTCACTGCCGGTGGAGAGGATCACCTTCTTCCTCTTCCTAAGCTCACTGCTCTTGGAAGGGATTCACTCACAGTTTATAGACCTGTAGGTCTCTTCATTTCCATTAAGGAATGCATCTTTCTCTGTATGTAGATGCTCTGTTGATGTTCAACTTTCACCCGTAGATGAATACCTCTTTGCCTCTAAACACTGGGCAAACAACCTTTGGAAAGACCTTCGCAAAGCACCCTACAATGCGAGGCTCCCAATTTCGCGAAGCTCAAACTAGCCTTCGCGAAGCTCCTGCCTTTTCGCGAAGCTCACTCGCGAAGCTCCTTCGCGAAGCACTCTCGCGATGCTCAAGTCGTCGCAAAGCAACGACCATCGCGAAGCTAAGTAAGCCAACGCGGAGCTCGCAGGTTTCGCGGAGCTATAATAGCCGCCGCGAAGCACCTCTTTCGCGAAGCACACTGGCTCCGCGAACCACCTTCGCAAATCGAGAGCAAAGTGTTTTCTCTGAAAATTCTCTCTTCTCCGGTTGAAGGGGTCGGCCTCTATTTATAGGCGATTCCACCGACCCTCGTCCCTTCCACGCGAAGTCAACGCCACGTCATCTCAAATCGCGAAGCTCCAAAGTTTCAGCCGGAATTCTGTCCAAATCGCGAAGCTCCACGGCAATCTTCCGTTCGCGGAGCTTGACGTAGTCGCGATGAATCACCGTCAACTTACCTTCGCGGCTCGCGCCTTCGCCGCGAAGCTCTCTCACAAAGCCCTTCTCTGCCGCGATGCGCTTCAGCCTCTGCCGTTCGCGAAGCATGACGTAATCGCGAAGCATCACCGCCTCCATTCTTCTGGTCTTCGCGATCTCCAAACCATGCATGCTATCTTCGCGAAATTCATGCCTTTACCATATGAAATCATGCTCTTCATGGAAATCCACATTTCGCGATGCTCACCAAACACCAAATTTTGGACCCCAAAAATTTGGCAAACACTGGAAAACGGCGCCACCTTGTACTGCTCTTTTGTACCGCCTCCAGATCGCCTTTTCCTTTGTCATCGTTCTTTGTCAACATGGATTGTCAACAACTTCTCGGGAACTCGACAAATATCCATGAGAACCTGCTTTGTCAACAAACACAACCAACCCAAAAATACTTCAATGTTACCTTGAGGGATTTTTGCCCAACAATCTCCCCCTTTGGGTTTGTTGACAACTCTTCACAATTTTGCTCAGGATGATTTTCTGCACTGTGATACCTCACTGAGTCTTCTTCCAGCTGCTACCACCATTCGCCTCTTGCGATTGTGATAGTGTTCAAGAATTCACATAACACGTACTCTAAGCCCACATGAGCAATGCTCGGCGTGAGAAACAAGAGTAGTATGAAAAGTTCATCAATGAATCACTTCATGACAGACCCCAATTGTTGATTCCACCTTGATACCAATTACTAAAATAAAACTAGTTGTAGAACCACACTGATACCAATTGGTGAATTCTTTTGTTGATACCAATTGTTGATAGCTGGACACCGTCTCACACCATTCCAACACCACTGTTCTGCTTTTATCACGATCCTCAGCTGTCGTGATTTCTATGATTTGATCGATCACGTCTAGCATCGTCAGATTTAAAAAACTCTCCCCCTTTCTCATTGCTCCCCCATTCTGGCTGCTCCACCTGTCAGCTTCTCCCCGTATCAATTATGATTTATCAAATCTCCGCACTATTTTCTCTCTTGAACTAACACTTTTCTCCCCCTTTGTCAAGCACTTGTCAAGCACTTTTCTCCCCCTTTGTCAAGCACTTGTCAAGCACTTTTCTCCCCCTTTGTCAACGAACCCAAAGGTCACGCCTTTGTAGTCTGTAACATAGTAGAGAACACATATCAGCGCATTAGGGAAAAACACACCATACCTCGGGGAGAGGGGGGGGTCCCATATCCACACTATTTCAAGTGCGGGGAGTCGACTGAACTCCCAGATCCAGTCGATGCCTCTCAAATGCTGCCTTGGGTAAGGCCTTTGTCAGAATGTCTGCAACCTGCAGCTCTGTAGGCACATACTCCAGCTTCACGATCCCCTGCTCAACCTTCTCCTTGATAAAGTGATACTTAATCTCAATGTGCTTTGTCCTTGAGTGACGGACGGGATTTTTGCTGAGATTGATAGCACATGATTTATCGCACTGGATTCCGATCGGAGACTTCACTTCAACTCTCATATCTTCAAGCTGCTGCTTCATCCACAATAACTGTGTGCATGCTTGAGTGGCTGCAATAGACTCATCTTCTGCGGTGCTTAATGAAATGCAATCCTGCTTCTTGCTTAACCAAGCAATACATAGTCCGCCAAGATAAAATGCACCACCTGACGTTGATTTTCTATCATCTGCTGAACCGGCCCTGTCTGCATCAGTATATCCCAATAACTCTGTCTGAGATTTGTCGTTGTAGGTCAAGCCGAAGTCCACCGTGCCCTTGATATACCGAATTATTCTTTTCACTACGAGCATGTGACTCTCCTTGGGATTACTCTGATATCTCGCTGCTTGGCATGTGGCGAAAACAATATCAGGCCTTGTTGCGGTTAAGTACAATAGACTTCCAATGATTTGCCTGTACTCTGTGATATTAACTGCCTTTCCATCCTCATCTTTTGATAATTCCATCCGGGTAGCCACCGGAGTCTTCATCTCCTTGGAATTTTCCATTCCAAACCTTCTCAGGACCTCCTTGGCATATTTAGATTGAGAAATGAATGTTCCATTCCCTCCTTGTGTTACCTGTAGACCAAGGAAAAATGTTAGCTCTCCAATCATTGACATTTCAAACCCATTTTTCATGAATTCAGAAAACTGTCTGCACTGAGCTTCATCTGATCTTCCAAATATTATGTCTTCTTCCTTGACCAGCCTCACCATCCTTTGATTACTATTGTTGTTGAAATAAAGATTGTAATCAAATCCCCCACACTGAAAACCAATCTTCTTCAAATACTGATATAGCCTTCAGTACCATTCTCTTGGGGTGTATGCTTTGCACACCAGTCGTGCTTTGTTTCGAATCATTGTACCATCTTCGTTCATCTTGTCTAAATAGACCCATTTTTTCCTGATGACATTTTTATCATCTAACCTCGAAACAATCTCCCACGTCTGATTCTTCGCAAGTCTGATCTATCTCTTCATCCATGGCATGATCCCAGTTTTCATCTTCAGCTGCATCAGCAAAGCATTTCGACTCAACCTGAGATAGTAATGATGTCTGCTGTAGTGATTTCATTCTCTTTGTCTTAACTGGATCTCACTGATCACTGATGATAGTCTGCCTGTCAATTTCAGCTCGATTCTTTGTATTTTGTGCAGATAAGGATTTTACATCCTTGTACTCATCATCAGTATCTTATTCTGAGTCACCCTCAGCCACTTCTTCTCCCCCTGTGTTGCTTTCTTCCTCAACACTTTCGTCAGGAAATTGTTCACTGACTCATTTTTCAGTGGCTTCATTTCTTTCAGCTACTTTTCGCAGCTTCTTGGTATCCTGAAAAACAGTCAGCTGATACCACAATGTTAGATCAAATTAAATAAGCATGAAATGCTTGATCACTGCTGCTTCTCTCATAGTATGTCTTCTCTCGATGGACAACTCTTGAGCTGGGTCATCCAATTATTTCCTTGATGGATCTGGCATCTGATTTTGTTGTTGAATGCTCCCCCTGTGTTATGCAACTCTTCCAGTTGTTAGGCCCAATAGTTTAGACCCATAACCCGTCTTTTCCTCCTGCATCATTTGTTCTCATCTTCCACTCAAATTTGAGCCATTAACAAAATCTCTAAGCCTACTGAGTTGGAACTCGGTGTAGGAAACAAGAGATAAAGCTAATAACACAATCACTTTTAATTGTGCTCAGTTGCATCTTTTCTTCTTCATCCCTAGTTCCTGATTTGAATCAATTGAACCTGTAGAGCATATCAGATCTCCACTTCGCATCCTTAGATGCCACTTCCCCTTGGATCGTATCTCCCTAAAACCTGAAACACATCAATCATCAGTTAATAGCATTTATATACATAGGGAGAGGGGTTTCTTCTAGAATCCTCAACATGAGGAGGATGGTTGATCCTGATGGGTCATCCCTTTGATTCTTTCTTGGAGCGCATCACACTCCTTTCTTGCTTCCTCCAACTGCCTGACCAACTTCAACTGTTCTGGCCATATGACTAGGCATTCTTTGCTCACATTCTGAGCCTTTTTCTGATATGAAGATTCTGCAGACTTGGCCTTTCTCACAATCTGGGGTTTAGACCAACTGGTACACATTTCGATCTTTGATGTTCTACCGAAATTCCATTTCCCTTGATTGTTTCTCGGTGCAGGAATCTCCTTTCTTGTCATCTTCCCTGTCTTCTTTGTCCATTGTAGGGATCTTCCTTTTTCTTCCACTTCTCGTTGCAAAACACGACATGTGGATTTTTCGATGCATTCTTTGCTTATCTGCCTTTTATCAGATTTATGAGTCACCGCCCTATTTTTTATTGGTGGTGGGTCCTCCATTGAACGTCCATTCTTCTTTATCACCACTGGAGTAGATCTACCCTTAATCTTCCAGGTTTTCTCACATTCTCCCCTTGAGAGCTGCTGTGAGTATGACATAGGAGGTGACTGATACACCTTTCGTTCAGCTCCAAGTGATTTCCCTGAGGCTCGAAGCCTATTCTTCTCCTTACCACTTTGTCTCCCAGTACAGGCTTCTTTCTTGTACACTTCCTGTGGTGGAGATCTCTTTTCTTGTTCCTTTCCCTTTCCTGCTTTCTTCTTACTGCAATGTCTCGCCATGTGCCCATAGTGAGAACATATAAAACATTTTCCCTCAAAGGCATACCTCATTTCATCATCTCTCTGCTGAGATGTTGATGCACCTTGAGTTCTTCCTCTGATATTGTTCTCCTGAGCTTCCTGACACATGCTCATGGTGTGTCCCATTCTTCCGCAGTAATAACATCTAATATATGCTTTCCTCTGAGAAACTCTTCTTTCTAATTTCTCATGATGCTTCTTCCTGTTCTCAGATTTATTAATGTCTCTCTTTTCACAGCCTGAAATGTACTCCAGAGCCTCTGTACAGAAGCTTGATGTGTGGCCATGAACTCCGCAGAAATAGCACACATCATCACTCCTTGAAACTCTCCTCATAGGCCTATCTCCAGCACCTACAGGATTTTTCTTACCTTTGTAAATTTTCACTGCATTTTTCTTATCATCCATATGAGTGGAATTATCATATCCAATGCCAGCATTTCCAAAACTTGCTGGTCTTTGAGCTGAGAAAATATTTTGTTGTTTCTCTTCAGAAACAGCATATCTGTTCTTCATTTTATCATCACTTGAAGAAGGATGATCAAATAGCAAGTGCAGTGCATCCTTCAACTTGGGCTTATCTTTGGATTTAGACTTCTCTATTTCCTGCTTGACTGATTCGAGCTCTTCTACCAACTTTTGAATCTTCATATCCCTTGATTCAAGTTGGACATCATGTTTTTCCTTGAGAAGCTTCCCTCTACTTACCTCATCTTCCAGTTCATGCTTCAGCTTATCAACCATGTCATTTTTCTCCTTTACCTTCAATTTTTCTTGAGCGACAGAGTCAGAGCAACATGCATTCTCTTGTTGTAGCCTTTGATTTTTCTGAACTTCTGCAGACAACTGTGTTGCTAGATCATTATTTATGGCTTTAAGATTCTGTCCTTCATCTGACATTTGACTCTCTTCATAATCACCAGCCTTTTGTTTTCCTTTCATTCTGGCCATCTTCTGCAGCTCTTCAGCACGTGAATCATTCTTCTCTGTTAGGTCAGTAACTATATCAATAAGCCTTTGATTTAAACATTTTAGCTTGTTGACCTCAATCTCCAATCCCTTGATCCGGATATCTTTAGATTTGGCTTCTTCAGTGTTTCCAACGTCACTTGGAATATTCAGTTCTTCGATGCTTTTGAATTGATTTTTCACTTTTCTATTCAAGCCATCGATCTCCCTTTTCTGTTCTTCAATCTTAAGCTTATACTCACTAACTGATTCTGAGTTCTCTGGTGCTGATAACTTGAGTTTATCAATTTTATTTATCAACTCAGACTTCTCTTCTTCCTGCTGCTACATATAGAGTTTGGCATCGCGAACAACTTTGTTAGCATTCTTGGTTTTGGCTCTCCAAACATCTATCTCTTCAAGAGCAGCCTCTAACTCAGCTCGCATATCTATTCTTCCTTCAATTTCTTCTTCTGTTTCAGTATCACTCTGATGCTCATGTACTTTACTCATTCCAACATCATGATTGAGTGAATCAATCTTTTCCCTTTCTGATTCATCCAAGCCTTCCTTCAGCAAGTTGTTTGATTCCTTTAGTTGAATCACACATTTTCCATATACACTTCCACACTGAGGAGTACCACCTGACTTCTGCTTGTTCTTGGATGTTTTTCCCTTTGCCATGGCTGATTGAGATAAGAGAAGACTGATTCTTTATGCACACAGATCGACTACACCAAGTTGGAGCAAACAAATCTGATAGCAACAACCTTCCCTCTGATACCAATTGTTAGGGCCAATAGGGGCCTATATACCCTGAGAGGGGGGGTGAATCAGGGTATGGATATTCTTTTTCAAAGTTCTTTCTGCCCCACTGGATCTTGACCTCTTTGTTACAAGGGTCACTTTGTTTGCACTTGTGTGGTTACTATGATCACTTGTCTCATTTACCTGATGATGATGCTTTGAATGCAATGCAGGAAAGTAAGCAGGCAGACACGGAGATTTTTACTTGGTTCACCGCTAAGGGCTACGTCCAAGGAGCATACGCCGACAAGTTGTCGGTTCGTACCAAATTCCACTAGGCTTCACTAGCTGTGGATTACAATGTTCGGGCTAGATCACTTCTATGCCCAGGCTCACTGCCTATACAAGGTTTAGGGTCAGCTCACTGCTTTCCCAAGGGTCACTCCCTGTTTCTCTCTCTCTGGCTCACTGCCGGTGGAGAGGATCACCTTCTTCCTCTTCCTAAGCTCACTGCTCTTGGAAGGGATTCACTCACAGTTTATAGACCTGTAGGTCTCTTCATTTCCATTAAGGAATGCATCTTTCTCTGTATGTAGATGCTCTGTTGATGTTCAACTTTCACCCGTAGATGAATACCTCTTTGCCTCTAAACACTGGGCAAACAACCTTTGGAAAGACCTTCGCAAAGCACCCTACAATGCGAGGCTCCCAATTTCGCGAAGCTCAAACTAGCCTTCGCGAAGCTCCTGCCTTTTCGCGAAGCTCACTCGCGAAGCTCCTTCGCGAAGCACTCTCGCGATGCTCAAGCCGTCGCAAAGCAACGACCATCGCGAAGCTAAGTAAGCCAACGCGGAGCTCGCAGGTTTCGCGGAGCTATAATAGCCGCCGCGAAGCACCTCTTTCGCGAAGCACACTGGCTCCGCGAACCACCTTCGCAAATCGAGAGCAAAGTGTTTTCTCTGAAAATTCTCTCTTCTCCGGTTGAAGGGGTCGGCCTCTATTTATAGGCGATTCCACCGACCCTCGTCCCTTCCACGCGAAGTCAACGCCACGTCATCTCAAATCGCGAAGCTCCAAAGTTTCAGCCGGAATTCTGTCCAAATCGCGAAGCTCCACGGCAATCTTCCGTTCGCGGAGCTTGACGTAGTCGCGATGAATCACCGTCAACTTACCTTCGCGGCTCGCGCCTTCGCCGCGAAGCTCTCTCGCAAAGCCCTTCTCCGCCGCGATGCGCTTCAGCCTCTGCCGTTCGCGAAGCATGACGTAATCGCGAAGCATCACCGCCTCCATTCTTCTGGTCTTCGCGATCTCCAAACCATGCATGCTATCTTCGCGAAATTCATGCCTTTACCATATGAAATCATGCTCTTCATGGAAATCCACATTTCGCGATGCTCACCAAACTCCAAATTTTGGACCCCAAAAATTTGGCAAACACTGGAAAACGGCGCCACCTTGTACTGCTCTTTTGTACCGCCTCCAGATCGCCTTTTCCTTTGTCATCGTTCTTTGTCAACATGGATTGTCAACAACTTCTCGGGAACTCGACAAATATCCATGAGAACCTGCTTTGTCAACAAACACAACCAACCCAAAAATACTTCAATGTTACCTTGAGGGATTTTTGCCCAACAATTTGTATGTGTACAGTAATGAGTATAACTGATTTAATAATAAATATAACATGTTCATGATTCTGTATATATTATATACCATCAAATTACATACGATTTCTCCATCGATATAATGATATTGTCTCTCTTGCAACGAACGGATTACCATCTCCATGACGTGACGATATTCATTTCCACATTCACAATTCAACGATGATTATAAAATATATATCATTAATAAATATTTCATATATGACATAATAATTCTACTGGATATATATATATATATACTTACATATATATTATTCACTTGGTTTTGTTCAATACGATATGAAAACAGAAAGGGAAGTTATGCCTACATACGGCCCACCGTCTCTATAAACAGTGTTTTCCATTTCATATATACGTCTATTATACATATTTATATTCTAAATATATGTGATATATAAATCGTTTTTTATATTCTTGAAGTATTTAAATCATGATCTAAGTGATACAATCAAGAGTTACAAGTTAAAACACGTAAGATAAAGAAATCAATTATTACCCGAAATGTGAATTTAACATCTAAATTATTATTAAATGGGTTGTATAAAGTCATTAATGAATCGTGTATGATATCATAAATATTAATATGGTTCTGTTATAATTTAATAACATAATAAGGTCTTTATATATGAGGTTAAACGTACCCTCAAGTAAAGGAAAGTGCAAGGTAAGGGTAAATTCCTCAATCTCATTAGTGTTCGAGATTTTTTATGGGTAATTTTTAACTGGGACATATTTATTTTCAATGTTTATGTTTCATAAAATGTTTTCAAAGATATCCTTTTTAAGGGACACTTTTACTAAAACATCATTATAAATTTTTTAATGATGTATTCTTCTAATCCTTTCTCATTAATGTTCATACTTTCAAAATGTTTTTAAGGATTTATTTATATGGAATGAATGTTTTTAAAATGTTAATACCTTTAAATAGTTTCAAAGTGGTATGGGACACTTAGATTCAAAAATGTCTTTAAATTTCTTCTTTCTAAATAGTTTTGCTCTTAAATGGTTTCAAAATAGAAAGAGATATTTATTTCAAATGGTTTTGATTTATTCTATATCAACATCCTTTGATAAATTTTACACTTGTTTAAAGTTGATTTATTAGGATTAAAATATTTCATATTTTATTTATGGTTTTGTGATATGTTTGACTGTGGAAGAGGTATTTTTATTCCATTCATGGTTTATAGATAAAGTATTTAAATTTAATTTTCTAGTTTTAATACGAATGTTAATGTTATATTTCAACCTCTTCTTAAGATGAATTTGTTGTATTGATATGTTCTGGGTTGGGGCCGTTAAAAGTAAGCCCTCTAGGTTGGGTTCTAGTTATATCAGAACCTTCGGGTCAGAGTTCGGTTAGAGAGGCTCTCTGGGTTGGAGTCCGTTTATAGAGGCTCTCAGGATTGGAGTCCCATTACAGAGGCTCTCCAGGTTGTAGTCCGGTTGGAGAGGCTCTCCGTTTTGGAGTCTGATTACCTAGGATCTTTGGGTTGTAGTCCGATTATAGAGGATCTTCTAGTTAGGGTCTGGTTATAGTTAGCCCCTATGTCCTCACATGAGGCCTTGACACAAAAATTAATGTTCGGAATTATGCATTCCATTATTATGAAAGTGTCTATTGATATTAAATGTGATTATTAGACTAGTAGAATATCCATGTAAATAAGTAAATGGAATTATTTGATTTTATTTTTTCCATATAATATAGAAGTTTAATTTTAAAATGATTTTGTTTTATTCTAATACATTGTCCTATATATTTATGATTATTTACAAATTTTTCCGCTATATTTTTATCCTTACTGAGCATATGAGATCACCCCTTTCTATGTTTTATTTTTCCTAGAATTTGAAAATGTATTTTATTATTGATAATCAAGGTTAAGGGAAGGTATTAATGGAATTCTCAAAGGATCATTTAAGTTATTTTTTCATTTTCTAATGTAAATGTAATGTTCATGTATGTAATCTATTTTCCAAGACTGCAAAACTGATCCATCTTTCAGGACTAGATTCCATCAAATCATTCCAATGTATTAAAACAATGCACCGACTCCCATAACTGGGGTCGGGGCATTACAGTTGGTATCAAAGGAAGTTTGGAAATAATCGTGAAAACTAGATTTATATAAACCCTAATTAGATCAAATTACCCTAATATTCCCTTTTATGATTAGTATAGAATAACTTCCTATAATTTTGGTAATGTAAAGATTTGGTGATTTTTTCAATAAATACATCCATGTCTGGATATGGGAAGGTAAAGGCAGCTCTGGCACAGATGTACCTATGGGTAAAAACCCAAAAACACCACTTTGAGCTCGAATCGAATGGGAAATGTTACATATAAACGGTCCTTTCTTCACTCTTGGTTACGACACTCTCGGGGGATATGCTTAGGAAAATTATTTTTTTCTTTACAAACAACTATAAAGGATTTATGAGTATATACATCCTTAAAAAACATGTTTATGATTATGGATAATATCCATGAACTATTCAATTTATGTTAACTATTTTACAAGTTTGGAATTATGAATTGTGATTCATAAACTGGCCTATTGTATTCCATTATTTAGAAATTGCACCCAGTAGAATGAATGAGAACTCCAGTAATACATACGATCCTAAAAGTAAGAACGGACATATCTTTCATGATATTATGCCAACATTTATAAGGAAAATAGTCTCCCACATATTCTCAACATATGAAGAAATAGTATCATGTGTTAATATGATAAGTAAATAATTCTTTGAGTCCTAAGGCATTGAAGGTATGTAATAGAAGAAAAGGATGGTATAATGAAAGATGAATAAATTGAATAAGGGAAAGAAGGATTTTTTTCATATGTGATAATGGTGGAAAGAATCAAATTGGTAAAAGTTTTAAGGGAATGGGAGTCTGTTATATGTGTGGAGAAAAAGGACACCAAGTATGAGATTTAAACGGTAAGAAAAATGTTTCAAATGTGCAATGCTTTACCTGCAAGTATTTGGGACACTACGTGAATTAATGTCCCAATCATCAGAGTATACCCCAAATGTTTCTATTGGATAATAATCAAGTAATGATACTACCGAAGATTAAGATGAATGATTAAGAGTTATTATGTTTTTATTAACGTATTGTGTCATTTTATAATTGTATTAATGATGTACATGTTATAAGAATTATAGATTATATAAGGATTGTACTACAGTACTATTTCATTACTTTCAATGGCCTGAGGGCCTTCATTTTTTTAATTGATTTTTGATAATCCATCTTTCAAGGGGTGAGGTGGAACCCTTACAAGGCCCATAGGCATATGTATTACATGTCCCGTGGGCCTTAGAGGATTTCATTTCCCATAGGTTTCAAACATTACATGAAACCCATACTCACTACATGGAACTTCTCCCCCCATCATCTTCATCGTGAAATCAGCTCTCCACCTTTGCATGGCTGATCGGCTAGGCTTTCCCGTGCATGCACGGGCTTGTCCTGATTGCAGGTGTCATACCCCTTCATTCTTGAAATCCGTTTAGCTTATGCTATGGTGAAAGCTCCTTACCCCTCCTCCTTCTAAAGCTTGTTCCTTGTAGATTTCCTAGTTTCCATCTGCAGTTGAGGTGGTCTGAAGGCCTTGAGGTGGCCCGAATACCTTACTAACCTAAAGGCCTAGGTGGCCCAAAGGCCTTAAAGGACCCAGGGACCAAATCAGTAGCCCGATGGCCCAAAAGGGGGAATATTCCTGGCTGCTACAGTGCCAGATAGTGCCTGCTACAGTCTTACATAGTTCCTGCCACAGTACATGCTACAGTACATGCTATAGTACATGCTATTGTCCCTGCTACATTTCCCGAAAATTAGCCTCCATATGGATTTGATCCCAGGACTCTTGGATTCACTTAAAGTGTCCTCACAAACTGTACTGAGTCTCATGTGCTATAGTTCTATTTCATTAAGGACTTGATATTTGTATAACCAAGACAAGTTACTCAATAGCAAGTTAAACTTCTTGGAAAATACATGGTTAATGGAAAGAAAAAACGTTAATATAGTCCTGATACTAATGTATTAATTTTGGAATAAGAGATGATTGATTTGGATAAATTATATCGAATATTATTGAAATCCATGGAACTGGTTAATGGTTTTTTTATTCTATCATTGTTGGAGTTTACAACATTTTTTGATATAAAGAGTATATCTAGTAATCTATAAGAAATAAGTGATAATTAATGTAATCAATATAGTTATATGATAATTCAGGGTGTTACCGTGTCTTAAAAAATTACATGACGAAGAAATTCAAATGTTATTACATGGAAAAAAGGATATTCACTATGTTTACATTACTTATATATTTTTCACTGTGAGTTTGGACAGAAGTATTTTGGATATGTGTAAAGGTTCTAATAGATTAATTTTGACGTTGGATACTATTTTTAAGGTTAAATAATTTCTTGATATTACCGTTGGATTATCATAAAAAGGATAACCCAGAGGTCGGACGACAACCCGTCGTATCTGGCAAGGCTGTGAGACATGAACCCTCAACTGAAGGGTGACAATAGTGAATCACCTACCAATAGCCTACGTGATGTCCTAGTTTATATAGTGTAGTTTTTTTAATATTGTGATAAATGAATAATAAATTCATTATTTGTTTTGACCCTATACGATTATGATAAATAGAGTATTTTTGAATTCTATTATCATTTGGAGTGAAAGATGGGTTTGTGGTAGGAATTAGTTGAAAGATTAAACTCTACTTGTCATGTATTTGTATATACTTTCCTGTTATTCTAAGAACAAATTCATTCATAAAATATAGGGAAGGGATATTTAAACCAAAAATATGATACCCAAATACCATATGTTTTGTCGAACCGATGATATTTTACATCATCTTAGATTGATGGCTTTGAGACCCTGAATTATACACTTGTTTGTGATTGATGACCTCAATATCTCCCTATAAATATTTATTTTTTCCCTCCAATTATATGTCTTTAATTTCCACCAATGTTCTCTTAATTGAGATCATAATTTGGTGGCGACTTTTTTATTTCCCTTTTCCTCTTATTTAGAGTAATTTTTATTAAACCAAATTCTGATGTCATATTTCTACAAAGTTATTTTTCTATTTTTAAACTTTTATTTTCAAAGAACAATTTCAAATTGCTAAAACACGATTTGTTGAAAGACGGGAGAATGTATCACCCCATGATTTCATAGTATGTTATCTCATTAAAGTAATTCAATAGCTTCTGTTACACGGAACACCAAGATTGGGCACACCACGACATAACAAACTAGTCGTAAAAAATAGTTATGATTAATATTAACGGAATTTTGAATTTTATATAATCAATATAATTTTATAATTCATATATTGTGTATTTTAGCCATAATATAAGGACAAACATGATTTTTCATAAAAAATATATTTTTTTTAAAAAAAGAAATTATAATGCTTATTCAATGGAGAATTTGTTTTAAAACAAATATTTGACACGTTTATATACTAAATTTAATGGAATGAAATTATTTTTTAGAATCTGGACATATAAATATTTATTTTGGATAATTTTTTGGTACTTTTATGATAACATTCATATTTTGACGAATAGTGAAAATGCACATTTATAATTGAAAACAACATTTTTAATCGATATACTTTATAGTAATAAATTATGTATTTAAATGTTTTTGAAGTATAATTATATTATAATTTTTTCATTTAATACAATTTTGGTCATTATAAGTAATTTCACTTTTAAATTTGACATAAACACATGTCAATCTTTTGATAGTTTTTACTTTTAAAAAAACACTTTTTGGTTTAGAAAATGGGAATAAATTTTAAATGAATAAATGAATCATCTATGATTTTAATTTGGTAAAATAGACCCCATTTTTGAATTCTTAATATCAGAATTTTCTTCGGGTAAATTTTTCGTATTTTTCTAAAACCATTCAATTTTTGATGAATAGTGAAATAACACTGCGTTATTGGTTAAAACTGAATTCTTTTTATATAACATGTTATTTTATTTTAATTTATTTTAGGTAGAAATAGATAAATAACACCTATATATTTTCAATGTAAATCATTAGAGTCATTTTATAATATGTTTAGATATATAAAATTTTATCGAACATTTTATCGTCTTTTACCCACCTTCTTAGAGCATTTGTAAATTTGTATAAAACTTAATTTCACCTCTTCTGAGAGTTTAATTTCAAAAATCTGAGAATAAAAGTTAATATCAGTAAGTAAAATTTGGTTTAATAAGATGAGAATAATTTTTGGTCAATAGTAACTTTTGACTTTTATTTAACACCGTTAAAAGTAAATAGGGTAATTAAGGGTAAAAATGATATCATAATTACCCTAACACATGTTTTAATTCTTTTGGATAATAATTATTCAACAAACAACAACCATATAAATAAAATACGACCCCTTTGGTCCACTTGGAAAAGATTAGGCCATTTATTATTAATTTATTTATAGAAGAGTTAAAAGAGTTAAATTCAATGCTTAATATCTAAAATATTTTTAATATAGGGTTATAAATGATATAAATTTGACAATAAATATTCATTATAAATCTAATAATATTTCTACATAATTATATTTTATTTATAATTTTTTTACATTAAATAATTTAATTTATTTAAGACATAATGATGATGTAGTAATTACCGTAATAATGAAATATTAAAAAAATTGATATTATAAATACACAAATAAATGTAATTTGAGACTTTTGATAAATTATACCAATTTTAAAGGATAATATTACATATTAGGATTGAAAATATGAGTTTTTTTTTGAAGTAATAAAGTTTTCAATACTTTAACAAAAATAATTTATTCAATAATGTCGAAATTGACATAATTGAGTTTTTAAAAAAATACTATAATATTGGTTGATATAATATTCCTAAAAATATAGGGTTCAGCCAATAGTCCTTAATAATACTATATATGTCATTAATTAACTTCTTGGAGTTCTCTTGGATGTTTATAGTATTTTTCATAACCATATAATATAAAAAATACAAAGAGACATGGTAAATGTCAATCTATTTAACTAAGAGTTAAATCTAAAATATAAGGTTAATATGATGACCAAAAACTTTATAAAACCAATTTGTTGAGAGTTTTTTGACTCATAACCACATTACCCTTTAAATAATTCATTTTTATCCATTAATAACCTAAATTTATCTTATTACAAAATAATATTTCAAGCTTTTCATAATGTGACCCTCACCTCTCTTATAAAAGGTCACTTCACCTTCTCTTAATTTAACACTTCCAAAGCCTTTTTTATAGGACATCCTCTACCCAAATATCCTCCCAATATTCCTACATTTATTCTAGAGGCATTTTTTGGTCATAAATCTATCATAAAAAGACCTTTTAATTAAATCAAAAGGAAGCCCCTGAAGAAGAGATAAAAATATTTCATCATCTCTTTCATGTTCTTTTCTTCATCTAGTTCCTCTTTCTTTGTTGTTTACTTTCTAAAATAATAATTCCAGTATCTTCTATATATTTTGATGTTATTATAAAAATGGTAAAACCATATTATCTATTCTATCCATCGTATAAATGAAAAAGTCACTATACGTGCGTACGTACGGATTACCGTCTCCACGTCGTGGTGTAGTGTCTTATTCAAACACTTCATTATTTGGATTGTATAATAATGAGTATAAATTATTTAAATAATAAATCTAACATTTTAATTAATATTTATATATGATATTCCATCCAATTTCAAATGATTTATTCATCAATATAACCATATTGTCACTCGTGCGTAAGTATGGATTACCGTCTACACGACGCGATGAGATTATTTTCTACATTTACCAATAAATGATGATTATAAAATATATATAGTTAATAAGTATGTAATATATGACATAAATATTCTACAATATATATATATATATGTTTTCTCTTACATATATCTTATTCACTTAGTTATGTTTGGTACGATATGAAAACAGAAATATCGTTTATGCGTACATACGGCCGACCGTCTCCATAAATAGTGTTTTTCATTTCATATGTACATCTATTATACATATATATATTAATTGTATATCTAAAATATCAATAATTTTTTATATTATTGATGTATTTAAATCATGATCTAAGTGATACAATCATGTGTAACAAGTTCAAACACGTACAATATAGAAAGTGATTATTACCTGATATGTTAATTTTACATAGAAATTATTATTAAATGGGTAGTATAAAGTCATAAATGAATCATGTATGGTATCATTAATATTAATTTTTTTCTCTTATAATTTAATAACATACTACGGTATTTATATAGGTGGTTAAATGTACCCTCAACAAAAGGAAAGTGCAAGGTAAGCGTTAATTCCTCAATCTCATTATTATTCAAGATTTTTTATGGGTAAGTTTTTACTATGACATATTTATTATCCACGTCCATGTTTCATAAACGAGTTTTCAAAGATATAATTTTTATGGGACACTTTTACTAATACATCAATTTAAATGTCTTAAAGTTTTATTCTTCTAAACCATTCTCATTACTGTCCATACATTCAAAATGTTTTTAAGGATTTATTTATATGCACATGAATGTTTTTAAAATGTTAATTCTTTTCAAAAGATTCAAAGTGGTATGGGAAACTTTTATTAAAAAATGTCTTTAAATTTCTTCCTTTCTAAATAGTATGAATCTTAAATTATTTCAAAATAAAAAGAGCTATTTCTCTCATATAGTTTTGATTTTATCTATGTCAACATCATTTGATAAAATTTACACTTGTTTGAAGTTGATTTGTTATGATAAAAATAATTCAAATTATATTTATGTTTTTGGGATATGATTGACTGTGGATGAGTTATTTTTATTCCATTCATGGTTTATGGTAAAAGTATTGACATTTCATATGCTAGTTTTAATATGAATGTTTATGTTATATTTCAACCTCTTTTTACGATGAATGTGTTTGAATAGTATGTTCTGTGTTGGGGAACAGTAAAAGTAAGCCCTTTGGGATGGGGTCCGGTTACAGTAGACCCTCCGGGTTAGATTTCAGTTACAGAGGCTCCCCAAGTTAGAGTTCTGTTATAGATGCTCTCCTAGATGGAGTCTGGTGTAGTGGCTCTCTGGTTTTGAGTCCGGTTACATAGGCTCTCCAGGATGGAGTCCAGTAATAGAGGATCTCTGGTTTGGAGTCCAGTTACAGAGGCTCTCTAGGTTGGGGTCCAATTACAGTCAGCCCCGAGGTCTTGTAACGAATCTTTGACACTGATATTAAAGTCCAGCATTATGCATTCCATCATTATGAAAGTGGCTATTGATATTTCATGCTATTATTCGATTAATAGAATATCCATTTGAATAAGTAAATGGACTTATTTTATTTTATATTTTCCATATTATGCTGATGTTCAAGTTTGAAAATCTTTTGTTTTATTCTAATAAATTGCCTAAAATGTTTATGCCTATTTATGAAGGTTTATTCTATATTGTTATCCTTACTGGGCATCTGATCTCACCCCATTCTATGTTTTATTTTTCCCAGGATGTGAAGAAATATTTTATGATTGATAGTAAGGATTAAGCTAAGGGATTAATGTAGTTCTCAAAGGATCATTTTTTTTGTTTTATTTGTTAATGTCAATGTAATATTCTTGTATGTAATCTATTTTCGAAGACTGCTAAACTAATCCGTCTTTCGGGACATGATTCCTTGTAATTCAACCAATGTGTTCAAATAATGCACTAACATCCAAAACTGGGGTCACGGAATTAAATTAAAAATAAAGAGGGAACATTTAGGGGAGGTTTTCACAACTTCCCCAAAAAACACCATTTTGGGATGTTTCAAATAGACTTCAAATTGAGTAGATATATTAGGGGTAGTTCCAAGCACCCATATTTCATATGTTTTTGGGAAAACCATTAATAAATTTATAGGGGGTTCAAACCCCATATAATTTAGCCACTTATAATTTATCCATGACATTATCAGTAGTTCCTCAAAACTTCTCCCAACAACCTAGGGAAGTCACGTTTGCAGCCATCCCTTATAGTTGTTGCTAATCTTTTTAGATGGTTGTAAAATACTCTTAATATGGGAATTTCTCAAGAGTGTTAACCCAATTTCATGGTAGAGTATTGTTGTTTCCCTGGTCTTGCAAGCTATTATTGGAGTGTTGTTCCTGATTTCTATAGAGTATTCTCCCAATTGACATCATGGACTATAAAGTACCAAGACATTGTAAGGAAAAATGAGTGTCTATTAGTGTTTGGTGATATGAAGGGGATCATGGTTAGTGATCTAGTTATCTGGTTTCCAGATGATTTGGTAATGTCTGGGGTGTTTTTTGACACTTTTGGTCTGGGATTCGGATGTGTGCTGATGTAGTAGAGGATAGTTATTTCTTATAGATATATGTATTTACATCTCCATGAGACTACCAATCCCACCCATGATCTAGATCTAGTAGTAGTTTCTTTTTCACTAAATTTATAGTGTCATTTCCTCATTGTGGTGTTCATTGTGGATTTACTAATCACAATAGGTTGAGGTATATATTATCTTAGTGTGATCATAATTTTTTATAGTGGTGGTGGATGGAGACTCTTTTGGATTATGATTTTTAGTTCTCTTACACCTTAGTAATGTTGAGTGTTTTGATTGGAACCACGATATATATTTCATAGAAGTATTTTGTTTAGGAGTATGGATTTATTGGAAAAGAATAAAGTAGTTATAAGCCTTCCAATTAGATGCAATGGTGGGTGATGGTACATTATATTTATATCATATAATGTTGTATTCTTCTCTGATGTGGTAGGTTGATGGGTTTCAGTGGGGAGACTCAAAGGATGAGAAGATTCATGATCATGTTGGCATGGGTGATGCACCATAGAGATGATCATAGGGTACTCTAATTTTGATTCTGTTTTAGGGGAGATGGTTTTTTGAATCAATGATGCACGACTGTATCCGTCATGATTTTAATACCTCAGCATTGGAGGTACACCATGTAATATCCATGATGTATCATGGATGGAGGAAGTATCTTGGGTAGCCTAGAATAAAATTGATGGTGGTGGAGTTTGTGGGAAGGGGTTTAGTTTTTCAGTAGGTAATGGTCGATTATCTTGTTCATGGAAGTTTGTTGCAACCTTTTTATCTTATACAGTCAAAATGGGATTAAATCTAAGAATATTTCATAATATAGATAACCAATTTTTACGTTTGTTGAGATGTAATCAATATGATCATATATTGGTTGGTGAAAGCATCCCACTTCATATAAATCACTTATTCGAGTGTATTAGATGACATTGAAAATAGGTATATGGTGGACGTGGTGCAGTTTCAGGGGGGTGACTATGTATATTTTCCTAGATCAAGATGAAATTTTTTACATCGGGAGTATGGAGGAGAATTAAAAATACTTTTGGAACATAGTTAAACCCCCAACATTTCTTTCTTCCCACATACAGATCGGCAAATGGAGTGGACTATCCAGATGCTGGAGGATATTTTTTGTTCATGAATATTGGACTTTTTTTGAGATTTTGGGTAACACCCTGATATTTTATGAGATATATTCCTTTTAATTTCGTTGTTTTCTTTTGGTTTATGCTACTCAAAATTATCATGCACTGACTTTTAACACCGTATAAGCTTTCAGTATACACAACACTATATTTGACTTTTGTTAAACACAATTTGATGTCCTCCAGATAGAATTAAATTCATGTAACACCGGTAATATTATTTTTCAATTTATTAAAGAACTATATTTGGATTACATTATATGCAACATCAAAGTATGCATCCACTAAACACAACACTGACTTTTCATGTATTACACGTAAGAGAAACCTTATTCGATATCTTGCATCATGCAAAATACTGAGTTCTATTAAACAATAATATATAATTAAAACCTTATTATTTAATTGAATAAAAAATATCTATTATAAATAGTATTATACACATTGTGAATTTTATATTATATTAAAATTCATCTTATTTGTTTTCTATAACATGATATAAGAACAAATTTAATTTTTTGAATAAAATATGTATTTTTTAAAAAATATTGTTTTTCCCCCTTTTGATGGGGTACTAATTTTAAATCTAGTTTTTAACACATTAATATATTATATTTGAAAAAAAAAATATCTTATTTAGATTCAGGGCATCAAAATTTACTTTGGGTGAATTTTTGGTGTTTTTCTGATAAAATTCCCATTTTAATGAATAATGAAAAACGAATCATTTTTATTAAAAACTGCCTTTTCATCTAATTTATTTATGTTGCTAAGATATCTTATTAATTGGTTTTAATGTGTAAATGGATTATTTATTAATAATTTAATAACAACCATTTCATTGGAATTAATTTTACAATTAAGTTGGACATAAACACATGACAATCTTTAGATAAGTGTTTACTTCTTAAAAACCCCCTTTTTGGTTTTGACAACGGGATTTAATTATAAATTAATTTCTTCAAATTTTGTGTTTCAAATTATGAAAAATGGATTCCATATTTGGAAATATTGGGTCCAAATTATGTTAATAAGTTTATTTTATTTTGTTGGATATTATGAAGAGTAACAACGGTAATTTTTATTTACCTTAGTTAAAGATTAATCGCGAAAAGTAGGGTAACAAACAATATAATGAAGATAATATAAATAAATGTAACTCAAAAAAAATAATATTGGATGTTTAAATTTTGAAAAATATCACCTATTGGTTGGATTTGATTCATATAATGTATATTTCTTTCCATGAAAGTGATGTAATTATAATTAAACCAAATGAAGGTGACAACTTTCCACTCTCATATATCTTATAAGTTTTGATACGATTAATATAGCGATAAATTGGTTTACAAATTGAACATAATTTGTATGAAAGAATATTATAAAATTATCTACATCATTGGAATTTATTTTTAATTTTTAACGATTAAATAATTATCGTTAATTATGAGACAATAGTAATGTATAAATTATTTTACTGGTAGATATATTAAATAAATGAAATTAAAAATATTAAAATAAATATAATATGAACTAATTAATGAGATAGCCCAATTTAATAGGTTACTATAACATGTTACGAGTATATTAAATATTTTTTTTGGAATTTTTCTTCGGTTTTTATTTTATTTAAAGTGAAATGAATGAATAGTTTTAAAATTGACACAATTGATATTTTATTAAAATAACATAACATCAAATTATTTAATGATCACAAAAATGTTTAAAAATTAAAAATCAAAAATTATATGGTCTAATGTTTTATAAAGTATCCAATTATGTACAATTTAAAACACATATGTAAATATTTATAACCATTAAATATTTTGAATATTTTTACCATAAAAAAATACATTAAATAAAGATAAATAAAAATGATATTGTTTAATATAAAATAAAAACATGTCTAAATTTTATTATCTTAGAGTATTTATTCTCATACCCATCTTATATTATAAATAAATGAATTTGGGATCATTATAGACCGAAAATAAATTTATAATATAATAATATTTCAAGACATTCCAAATGTTCCCCTCCCCTATCTTATAAAAGTGCACCTCTCCTTCTCTTTTAATCGCACCTTCAAAGCCCTTTAGATTGGCCAAAACCAACCCAACTCTCCTAGAAACTTCCCTAAATTCATATTAGAATCCACCCTTTTGGATGAAATCCATCTTATGGAGTCCTTTTGTGCATACAAAAAGAGATACCTGAAAAGAAGTAATAGTTTTATCACCTTGTTCAAAATTGTTTTCTTTTTCTATATCATCTTCATATGTTGATTCCATTATAAATTAATAATTACAATATATTATAAATGATTAGATGTTTTTATAATTATTCTAATAACATGTACCTCTTTTTATCTATCTGAAAAATAACAATATCCCCATGCATGTATATGTACAGCTTACTGTCTCCACTTCATGGTGTAATTTATTTTTCAAAAATAATTAATTTGGATGGGTATAATGACGAGTATAATAGATTTAAATAATGAATATAACATTATAATTATTTTTTATAATTAATAAACCATTCAATTCTATACTGTTTAACCATTAATTGAATGATATAGTCGCTCATGTGTATGTACGGCCTACCGTCTCCACGATGTGTTTAGATTCATTCTCCATTTTAACCATTCAAGAATTATTATTAAGTACATATAATAAATAATAATGATATATATGACATAGTAACTCTATTAGATATATTTATATGTTTCATTTATCTTATTTCATTCAATTAAAAAAGGAAACAAAACATTGTTCACTCATACGTATGACCTACCATCGACATGAATGGTGTATTCTATTTCATTTATCTATCTATTATATATATTTATATACTGAATATATATGATATATAAATCATGTTTTACATTCTGGATGTAAATAAATCATGATCTACGAAATAAGATAAAAAATATCATGTCAAAAAACATTTTAAAAATAAAACGATTATTATCGAAAACATTGCTTTAACATGGAATTGATAAATAAATGGGTAATATAAAGTCATACGTGAATCATATATGATATCATAGATATTATTTTGTGTATATTAGAAGTTAATAATATGTTTAACCCCATTATATAATATTTACTAACACATACATAAGAAATCGGACCTAAGGTAAGTGATAATTTTTCAATCTCGTTTTTATCTATGATTGTTTATACGTATGAATTTACTCGGTGTATATTTATCACACATGTCCATGTTTTATAAAAAAATTACTAAAATGTTTACAATTATTATATACATTTTTAAATTCATTTTTACCCTTTTATTAATTTTACATCATGGTTTGGGAGGAATCTTTCTATTGTTTACCATAGGATGTCCATTTTGACTTTTCCGTAAAAAATTACGCAGATAATGTTTATTTAAATTATACAGAATGAATGGATTTTTAATGGATTCATGAAAAAATATTTCCATGAATATTCCTATAAACTATTTCTTGTTTTTTTTATTAATTTGTTTTCTTTTAAACATGCAAGGAATCTTGACAAAAAAACATTTTTGAAGAAGATAAAATATTTTCTTCAAAAAATAAGTTCATGTGTTTTATCAAAATTATTTTCTATCTAAGATTAAACTCTTTAAATAAGGTTATGTTTTTATCACTATTGTTACTATGATTTTATTGTGTTAATGAATGAATGATATTTTATATGTATTTGTTTGTGATAGATTGATGGTTAAGAAACCCATTTTATATCATCGGTTTTTCTAGGATAAATGATTTATGTTTTTGTCACACATGTAATAATGATTTAATTATGTGATGGGTGGGACCTATATCTCCCTCCAATTAATTGAATATATATTTATATATAATGATATATACGTAACATTAATGGAATATAAATCTAATTTAGTAATATAGTGCTGGAATGGAAAGTAAATCTAGTTCAGTAATACATGGGTGGTACGTCAAGTAAACCCCATTTAATAATGGAATTTGTCCAATATGATTATCTTGGAAGCAATGTCTTGGCTACTATTGAAATCTTATTATTTGATTATTTGTCTTCCAAAATCACATGTTTTTTTAAAAATTCTATTCTATCATAGTTAATGTTCCATTATGATCTATTCCTTACGTACTGCCAATATTTATTTCATGACCCACGATTTTGATATTCAAAATTTATGTTCATGTTTTCAAATTCTTACATTTATGTTTTGGATTATGTTATTCATGTTTACCCTTAGTGATCATTTGAGATCACCCATTCTTTTTATTTTCCCTAGGATATAAATAAAAGATTTATGTTGGAAAACTAAATATGAAGATCATTATTAGAGATGTTGAAAATCCTTCACCATATTTGAAGATTATATTCAATGTTTCCAAAGATACTAAGAAAATACACAATTTAGGGGTATATTTGTGTAACGTATTATGTATTCCCAAAAAGATTTTTTATTTGCATATACATAAATCTTAGGTCATTAGAGATGGTATCAGAGAGAAGGTTTGGTCAAGATTTTCAAAATAGGATGCGAAAACATTAGTGATATCACTAGAGATATTTCTAGGAAATTTCTAGTGATATCGCTAAGTTTAAGTCTAACTTTAGGTTGCAGACCTCAAATTATGGTAAGGATAATGAATAAACTATTATTAAAACAGTGATGTTAGAGATTTAATGTAATCCCCATTTATTATATTTTATTCCTAGTTTTATTTTTTCCACTCACACTATTATTTTTGGATTTTATAAAAATTTTGGAAACCGGAAAATTCATGTTAATGAAGTATATGATGGAAAATAGAATGATATTAATTAAGAGATACCAAATGAAATGGGAGTTGTAAGGGGAATAATCATTAATATCACTAATCACAAATATCATATTATGATCAATAATTTCATCTTTGGTGAGTTTCTTGACCCAGATTATATGAGAAAGACAGAGTTTTATGGTGATCATAGTGGAAATGATGTTCAATTTTCCTTCTGTAAATAAAGTGGAATGAGGAATCAAGGAGAATGATTCAATGGAACCAGAATATTCTTTGAGTGTGGAAAATGAATACATAGACCCATTAATTGAAAAGGAAAATGTACAATTAACACACTGGACAAGGATAATGAAATTGTTAAGACATCATCGATGGTTAAATGTTTTAAATGTGGAATTTATGAGCATAATGAAAATTTATTCCCTAAGGGAAAATCTCATGAAGAGAATAAGAATGGTCTTATTGTTAGTATTTATGTTGCTGACAATGATGATACTACAAATGATATATGAGATGAAAGTTGTGTTAATGAATAAAATGATGATGCTCGGCCAATGGTTTAAGTAGGTACTAGAATGATTGCATGTTTATCAAGAATAATGTTGTATAAGTAATTTTACGGTAATATGGAATAAAAAACATCTAGCATTTGTTACAATGTTGTTTTCCCATAAGTATTTGAAATTATATGTTGAATGGTACCAGTAACCATGAAATGTTATTCCTATATTTTTGGAAAACACGTGGTATGTGAATAATGATGGGATAAAGAGATATTGATTTTTTTGATAGTATTAATGACCTCATTACTGATATAAGGATAAAGAGATATCATGGTTTGAGTAAATATAATTCTTTGTACTTTTTGGGGATTGGAAAGAGTTAATTTTTACAAAACGTTTGTTTTCACTAATTTTCTATGGTCATTCATGTTATTATAATGTTTCAACAGAATACATGATTAATGTATTCACCTGTTTGGAATACAGAAACAAAGAACCATCTTATGAGATAAGAGAGATAAATTTTATGTTGATTTATTCACCACATTCAAATGTTTTATATTTTTTAAATCATGGAAGGATTTTAATGTTTTCCATTTAGGGATAGTATAAATTATATTTGATTTTCAGTTTGTCAGATTAATGTATTGTATAACTATAGGTGGACTTATTAATATTTAATAACTTTTTCAAACATTTTTATTGAGACAAAATTAATAACCTATCATTCTATATCATGATCTTCTAACACATTAAGAATGAGTAATTAAACTTCATTTCATTAAATATGGGATAAAGTGAAAATTGTTCAGGGAATGACCAACGATGAGATTGCACTAAAATCAAGTAAGTATTTCTTCTCATGAAAAATCCATCAACTTTAAGAAAATGATATTGAAACCAAAAAGATTATATTGGTACCTTCTTATCTAATGTATCATATGGCCCCTTAAATCATCACAGATTTTTGGATTTTTATTTATTAACAATCTCAAACCTTGTTCTCTATCACTATCCATCAACACTTATGGTTAGATTTCTCTTCCATATCCATGTTTTCACTTCCACATATATTATCATATGGGAAAAACCAATGATGAGTTACTTTGGGTAACCATTATGTTTCAAAAATTTCCATTAAAAATAATGATTTATTATACCTTTTTACAATGTGGCTTTCTATGAAAGAAACATTCATGTTGTAACCATTTCCTAACCCTGAAAAATTTTGAGGGTGAAATTTATTTTAATGGGTATATAATTTAACACCCCAAAATTTTATGAGATAGATTTATTTTTATTTCATTTATTTCTTGTGTTTTACAATACACCGACATTATCTTGCATTATATACAACATCGTATTAGCTTGCAGTATATGCAACACTATACTTTCCTTGTGTTACACACAATTTAATGTTTCTTTGATAGAATTCATTTCACACAAAACTGATTATAGATTTATTTCCATGTATGAAAGAATAATGTTTCGATTATGTTATATACAATACCAAATTAATCTTTCACTAAGTGAAATAATGAATTCTCTAGCATTACACACAAGAAAAACATTCTTCAATGGATTGTGGTGTACGTAATACCATGTTTCACTAAACAATAATATTTTATTAAAATATAATTATTTAATGGGATATAAAAACTATTTTATTAATAATATTAACCAATTTTTTAATTTAATATAACATTAAAAATCATCATATGTATTTTCTAGAACATGATTTAAGAAAAAATTTAAATTTTCAGATAAAAGATATATTTTTCAAAAAATGTTGTTTTTTTGCCTTTTGATGGTGCTCCAATATAAATAACTTTTTTAAGACTTTTATATATTATATTTAAAAATTAAAATTTCTTATTTTTAAAGGGGATATAAAGAATTACTTTGGATGAATTCTTGTATTTTTCTAATAAAAATCAACTTTTAATGAATAGAAAAAAAAGTATTTTAATTCAAAATTACCTTTCCATCTAATTTATTTATATAGATAGGTTAACTTTATAATTAGTTCTAATGTATAATTTAATTATTATTTTATAATTTAATCCAATATTATTCATTTAACATAATTCCAAATTTAAATTCTACCTAAACACCTGATAATATTTTTATATGTTTTTATTTCTTAAAAACCAGCTTTTTTGTTTTGACAATAGGAATTAATTTTACATTAATATATACCTATTCAGTGTTTAGAATTTTTAAAAAGGGATCTATATTTTGAATCAGTGTATCAAAACTATGTTATTAGTTTACTTTTATTTTTTCGATAGTATAAATAGTATCTACTGTAATTTTTATTTACCTTAGTTAAATGGAAATAGGGTAAATTATTGTAAAAAATAATATGATAAAGATAATATAATTACCCTAACAACTTAAAAAATCCTTTTCTATGAATGACACTCTAAAAATATCACCTATGGGTAAGAATTTATTTATTTAATAGACATATTTATATGAATGTGATATAATTATAATTAAAACAAAAGAATGTGACAACTGGTCACTCTCATATATCTTATAAGTATAATAATTTTAATTTTGGGATAAACATGATAAAACATAAAAAATAAATATTTCCAAGAAATATAATTTAATTATATACATCATGTGATTTTATTGATAATTTTTAAATATTAAAGAATTTCCATTAATAATTACACAAATGTGATGTACAAATTATTTTATTGATTGAAATATCATGTAATTGGTTTTAAAAATATTAAAATAAATATCATATGAACTAAATAATTTTCCCCAAGAATTTTATGAGTATATATGAAATATTTTGAATATATTGTATATTTTGGTTCGAATTTATCATATTTTTTTTTATTTAAAGTCAAATAATTGAATAGTTTTATAATTGACACAATTGATATTTTATTAAAATAACATATTATTAGTTTTATAAAATTCAAATAAATATTTAAAAATTACAAAGAGGATATTATATGATCTAAAATTTCATAAATTATCTAATTATGTACAATTTACAACACATAAGTTAATATTTCTAACCATTAGATATTTATAATATAATTACCTCAAATAAATTTAAATAGGTTGAAGAAGTATAAATCAAAATTATAAAGTTAAAAATAAAATAAAAACATGTATAATGTTTATTAGATAAGACGATTTCGACACATATTCATCTTATCCTTGAAATAATTGAGTTCAGGAGAATTATAAACATAAATGAATAAATAATAAATTACTATTGTAAGACATTTAAAAGATGTCTCTCCCCTCTCTTATAAAAGGGCACCTCTCCTTCTATTTTAATCACACCTCCAAATCTCTTGGGCTCTTCCAAAAAATGACCAAATATCCTCCCAACATCACTAACTTAATCCTAGAGGCTATAATTTGGCCATAAATCCATCTTAAGGAGTCCTTTTGTGCATACCAAAAGAAGATACTCTGAAGTGGTAATTGTTTTATCACATCGTTCAAAATTATTTTCTTCTTTTACTTCCACATATTATATTGTTTCCATACTGAAGTAATAAATATAGTATAATATACATTCTTATAAGATATAATAATTATGGTACAACCATATACCTTAATTTATCTATCCTAAAAAAGAAAATATCACCATCCGTGCCTATGTACGGCTTACCGTCTCTACGTTGTGGTGTAATTTGTTGTGCAACAATAATTAATTTGGATATGTATAATTAGGAGTATAATGGATTTAAATGATTAATATAACATGATAATTATTCTTTATAATTAATATACCACCCAATTCTATATTTTTTAACCATTAATTGAATGATATTATCGCTCATGCTTACATACGGCCTACCCTCTCCACAAAGCGATTAGATTCATTCTCCACATTAACCATTAAATAATGATTAAAAAGTATATATAATAAATAAGAATGAAATATATGACATAGTGATTCTAATATATATATATATATCATTTACTTTCTTTCATTCAATTCAATAAGGAAACAGAAAGAGTGTTCATGTGTTCTTAAGGCATACCGTCTCCATGAACGGTGTATTTAATTTCATTTATCTATCTATAATATATATTTATATACTAAATCTATATGACATATAAATAATTTTTTACATTTTTGAATTATTTAAATCAAGAACTATTTAATAATATCCAGAATATCAATTCAAAACACATACCATAAATAAAACGATTATTACCAAAAACGTTGCTTTAACATGGGATTGATACATATTCGGGTAATATAAAGTCATAAGTTTATAATATATATTGTAATAGATATTTTTTTGTTTTTTAAAATATAATTAAAGGTTTAAACCCACAATACATGAGTTTAAGATATATATGCAAGAAATTATACCTTTGGTAAGGGATAATGCTTTAAACTCATCTTTATCTGATATTTTCTATATGTAATTATTTACTGGGGGTATATTTATCATATATATCCATGTTTTCAAAAAAAAGGTTTTGGTAAAATTTTTAGTATTTTTATATATATACTTAAATACATTTTTACCCATTTTTTACTTTTACTACATGGGTGTGAAGGAATCTTTTTTTTAACATATGAGGTACTTTATGAATTTTATGGAAAAAGTATGGGGAGAATGTTTTTTATCTTATATGGCTTGAATAGATTTTTTAATGTTTCATGATTCCGTATTTCCATGATTCTTCATCCACGCTATTTCATGTTTATTTTTAAATACATTATGTTCTTTTAAAAATTCATATAATTTTTAGAAAGGAAATATTTTTTGAAGAAGGAAACAAATTTTCATCAAGAATTAAGTTCAAGGGTATTATAAAAATTATTTTTCACCTAATATGACACTCATTAAATATAGTTATGTTTCTATCCCACTTATTACTATGATTTTATTGGGTTAATAACCTAATCATATTTTATATGGATTATTTTATGATAGAATTATGTTTACAAAAACCCATTTTATTTCAAGGTTTATGCTATGATGAAGGATTTTTGTTTTTGTGGAATTTTTAAAAATGATTTAATTATAAGATGTGTGGGACCCATATATCAAAAAAATTCATTCAGTAAATATTTACATATCATTATATAGACGTGACTGGCATGGGAATTAAATCCAGTTTAGTAATACAGATATTGAATTAAAAGTAAATATGGTTAAGTAATACATGGCTATAACGCCAAGTAAACCCAGTTCAGTAATGGAATATGTCCCCTATAATAGTCTTGGAGATAATGCCTAGGATACTACGGAAATCAAGTTCTGTGCTTATTTTTTTCAAAATCGCATGTTTTATTCCAATGGTATTTTATCGTGGATAATATTCCTTTAAAATCTATGCCTTACATTCTACCATGATTTTTTTCATGACTCATGATTTTGATATTCAAAATTTATGTTCTTTTTTTCAAATTCATATGTTTAAGTTTTGTATTATGTTATTTATGTTTTCCCTTAATGTGCATTTGTGCTCATCATTTTTCTATTTTCTTTTCCCCAAGATATAATGAATGTTTTTATGAAGGAAAACTAAAGGGGAGATATTTATGGGAGATGATGAAGACCATTCACCGGGTTAGAAGATTCTATTTCATGATTTCCAAACACACTAAACTAATATGTTATTTAGGTGGATATTTGGCTAAGGTATTCATTATTCCACAAAATAAGTGTAATTTCCATGTACATCAAGCTCGGGTCATTATATTTTGTGTGATATTTTCCTTTAGTTCGATTTTTTTATAACAATATCAATAAATTATCCATCAACATGGATTATTTTTATGATTTGTATGATATTCCAAGTCGTTCAACGTTTTTATAGAGAATTTTGGATGGTTAATGTTCTTGGTTTTGATGTGGTGTAAAGCACAATAGAAAAGGTATAGTTTGATTGAGAGAGGATGAACGTGTCACAAGATCGGAAAAAGTATTGTACAGATTATTGGGGGAGTCCATTGGAGTTTAAGGCTTGATACCATGTGTTACTAAAAGTTTCCCCTCATTATTTAAGAGGATGTTTGGTTGTGGGAATAGGCATTATCCCATAATTTTTTTCTATTTAAAGTGTCATGGTAAGTTAGGGAGGTGAAATCTCTTTTGGAATTTTCACTATGTATGGAGATGATCAACAATGTAATCCAAGCCTGTCAACTTCTTAAGAATAATGAAAATAACTCCATTTTCATTAACTATAGATAGTTAGATATTAATGAGGACATAATGTTCATGGAGCGGCCAGTATAGATCTTGAATCACAAATAGAAGGCACTTCCTGGATGTACCATTCCATGGTTATCATGTTGTAGAGGTGTGTTGGCCAAGAGGAGAGTAATTTGGAGCAAGAGACATAGATGTATTCTTACTACCCAGAACTATTAATTCACATTGTTTTTGTTTGTGATGTGAGGTTTTGATCAGGATGTTTTAAATGAGTTTTTTTTCATTGATGATTTGTTTTCATTGATGTGTGATGTGTAGTGTGACAACAATATTTTAAAATGGAATCATCATATTCCTAATCAGGGTTCATTAATCTATAATGTGACTAAGCCCATGCATCCCATTTAGTACTATCCGGAGAATATAACATCTTAACATGGAATATGGTTTTCTCTAATTAATTTGTTCAAGGTACATTGGTTTGTTTGTTTGGTTATTGGGGAGATTCATATGGATTTTTGAATGTTTTGGGGTGTGTGATGTCTTTTGGTCATTACTCGAGGTCGTGGCATTGTGCCCAGTGAGATTTGGTAATGGGGTTATGTAAATTAATGTAATTGTGTGGGAATTAAAGGGTGTCTGGGTTGGGTGTGTTTGCCTAATGGTAGTGTTTGAGGTGAAAATTTATCCCTAAGATGTATATTGTGTGGTGTTTGTTTATACACCTTTTCATTACCTATGATTATTTTTTTATTCTCAAGGATGAGAATCATTTAAGAGGTATGTGATGTAACAGGTTGTACCTTTCATGCCTATTATTTTTCCAATTTTCTTGGTTAGAGGAGTTTTTTTATTATTTTCGCTTATTTACTTTTGATATCCATTTTTTCAGTCATCTGTTCATTTAAACAGTCGGTAACTTTCTCACATGGTTAGTTGTAATGGTTAGTTGTTTTTTCTCATGAGTATTTCAATTGGATAAATGGAAGGATCAAATCGTCCAATTGGCTATGTGGATCCATTTACTATATGAATTGGCTATGTGGACGTATCAACTATATGAATCTGGCTATGTGGATGAATAGACTATCGTGATTGGCTATATGCTAGAGCCTACTATGAGAATCTATAACATTGATAGATCAGCTGCATGAATCCACTATGTGAGTGATCGATAAAATGAATTAGAAACCTAAGATAATAGATATATAAATTATCAAGGTGAGTGATTGGCTATGTGATTCAGATATGTGGATAAATCAGCTCTGTGGTTTATTTAGATATGTGAAAATAGTCTCATGGTGATTTTGGATATGTAGGGATTTTTGCAACATGGCATCGACCACATGGATGTTTCAATCAATTATGTAAAATGTCCATGTGATTCTTTCAGTTTCTTGAATCATAGAAATTTGAAGGAAGTTTCCCTAAGAATAAATATATCATTCAATTTCTTTAATTAATAAGTATTTAAAAAAGTTCTTCTGTATGGATTTTAATGAAATCTGGAATAATGGGTAAATTAAACCAGTTTTTATCTAAAATCCCAATCAACTAGTATATGTTGTCTCTAAAACTGAGGAAAATCTCTTAAGATATTTTTTACTCTATTTCCTTCATTAATAGAGGTCTTTAAGCCCTCCCCTTATACTCATGGAACATTACAATCATTGGTTTTAGTTTCTTCCAGTGAAGATTCCATCATGGGTGAATCCTCTATATTTTTCTGTGAATCGTGTGAAGTTTTTTTCTTCTGGATAATAAATCCATCATTTCTCACTTTTTTTATCATATGTTATTTTTTATTTTTTATTTATAGGGTATTATTTTTCAGGAATAATCAACTATAAATTATTGGATAATTTTATGTGAATGGGCAAAGGGATAATGATTCAAATGCTTTTATAGTTTCACATTATTATCATATTGTAATTTTAGGGGTAGAATACCCTGATGAAATATTTGTTCATCGGGGGATTTTTTGTGTTGGTTTGTTATCTGTTTTAGATACCTTTTTGTGATGTTTTTGTGATATCACCCAGAATGGAAATTTTGTAACCACTTATATTAGGTTAATAAAATGGTTTCACCATGATTTATTGCTTTTCGGATAACTCCACTAAAATAAATTCAAATGTTAGATGAGCCCCTTTATTAAAATATAAAATTATATTTAATGTGTTGGGTTGTGATCTAAATGTTATAGAGAGGTTATGTTTGTTCAAAATGTGGTGTGGGGTGACATGTTGTGGTTTGTCCATGTTTTTTTGGTGGAAAGATGATGGTTTTTTGGTTGTTATATTAGTGTGGTGAGGTGATGGTCTGTTTGCTCATGTTTTTGGTGCAGTGAGGTGATCTTTCTATAGAAATGAGGAGCTTCTTGTGATGTGTGGTTTATTTGTTTTAAATTATTATTTAATGATTGAATAACTTAAAAATTATGATATGGAGGATCAGTATAATGGGATTGGTTGGAACTTAAAAAACATGTCTTGTGGTTTGTGAGGTGTTATTAATTTTGAGATGGCAATGAAAGTGGTGTTGTTATAAGTTGGATTGTATTTTTTTGTGAAGTCATTGGTAAGGATTTTGTGTAATTTATATATATATATATCTGTGTGGGTGTGTGTGTTTGTGCTTATATACCTATATATTACTTGTGGTTTCTATACACATCCCCCTCTCATCACACATTGTGTTCCAACACCCATAGTTTTATATAGAGTGTGTTTTTTTCAAATATCTTGGTGATGAGGATGGAAGTATGGCTACTCTCCCTTCCTTGATTTCTATTCCAGGAAATTATATATGAACAATATTTGATGGTTAGAAATTTTTTAGTGCACTATTTGATGGCCCAAATGTCTTTGGGAATGATGTGATATGATCGTTCTATGGTGCATATTATGGTGGGGTTCTTTTGTGGAGAGAGGAGGGAATGAGTTTAATGTCCATCATTTTTTTGATACCCTACCACTATATTCACAACCCACACCATGGGGCTCCTGTCATGACTACCCAAATACCACTATCCATAGGCCAGGTGCTGGTGACTAGCATTGGAAAAGCATAACCCAAAAAATAAAGGCATTGCCTTTAAACATGTACACACAGAGATTGGGAATTATACAAAAAGAACACCACAATGTAAATAAAGTAGTACAACCACAAAAAAGTATCACTACTGGGAGTAAACTATGTAGGATGAAATTAAATGGGCCAAAATACAATCCCAACTGAAAGGAATGTAATGAACAAAAAGTATGTCTCTGGAGGTTGTCCACCAAATATCCTTCCAGAAGTGTAGGTATACCTCTCTCTCGGATGTCACTCATGCACACCACATCTATAGATCGACCTCAGGGCACCGTCTAGTCCTAGCTACCCAAAGCCCCAGTCATGCCTATTAGTCGCCTACGTAAGACAAAACATGCTCTAGCGAAGCCCATGCAGGGGTTGAGTATTACAATATTCAGTATGGACCCTGAGACCCCCGAAGGTCTCTTAGTAATCAATCTAGTAAAAACACCTCAAATGAAGATACTACATAGGTAATAACACCAAGCAATATATCAAACACATAACACAAATTAAATGACGCAGCTCACACAAGATATTACTTAAGTATAGAATAAAATAAGATTAGTCTTAAATCTAGCTCATCTTATTCTTGTCGGGAGCCTCTGGTATTGATCCCCATAGGGTCCCTAGGCGCTGACCCATAGAGGATTTCTATATGCTGACCCAAGGTGGATCTATAGGTGCTAACCCATATTGGATCGCTATGTTCTGACCCATAGAGAATTGTTAGGTGCTGGCCCACATTGTATATCTTGGTGTTGACCAATATAGGATCGATTCGTTCTAACCGACATAGGATGTCAATTATTTATTCACGTCACAACTAGCCACTGGATTCCCACACTTATCCTGCTTTATTTCCAAGGGATCTTCTCCAAAATCCATTTGTTGTATTTATACTTCCATAAAGACCCACATATATGTAAGCAAAAGTTCCATTAGGTTGTAAGGGTTCCAACGCAACATACGCTGTGTCGATCGGACGTTTGGACTATAAGTAATGGGCCTTTTAGTAAAAAGGGTATAGGTAGATTCAAGTCTGATCCACCCCATCCATAAACCAATATAATCTAAACCTCATATGAATTATATCAATAGTATAAATTCCTCTCAAGGGTCCACTCACCGCAGACAGTGGGTCAATCTAACGTTTGGTCTGCAAGTTATGAGCCTTTTACTGAAATAGGCTCGGTCAGGTATGGGTCTGATCCGACCCTGTCCAACTGAGCCGACCCAACCCTATCTGAGTGTCTTATGTGGGTCACGAATGTGTACAACCTAGATAGACCATTGGTCTCATGATTTAGGCTTTGTAAGATGGGTCCGGCCTAGTGGTAGGTCCAGCCCAACATTGCGGTTCGGGCCCGGCGGCGTGGGTCCGACCTAGCGGTGTGGGTCTGGCCCGTGGAGACACTGGTTCATCCTGTTGACCTATGGGTCTGGCCTACAAGGTGGTTTTGGCCAGGTGGAATGGGTCGGGCCTGGCGGTGCGGTTTGGCTAGCTGAGCCGCGGGTTCTGCCAACTAGGTGGGTCTGACACACTGGTCGACATGGTCTACCATAGGTGGACTAATCCACCCAGCCAGGACATGACAGACAACCAATTCTGGCCTCTCTTCCACCACGCATTCGATGTGGGGTGGCCTCCTTACCATGGTCAATCAACCATGGTGTCTCCATGCAGCCAGATAGGTTGTTCGGCCATTTTGCTGGCACGCAGACTAGGTCTGCCTGCCTCCATTGTGCCCGAGAATTTTGTGCTTCCACGCAGCGCTGACAGTCGCCACGCCACCTCACCAACGTGGATATCCACTTATGGCTTCCTTCGACCATGATGTTCTGCCATATTCTCCACGTGGTCACCGCTGGTGGTCACCACTAACCACTATCATCATTGGCATCGGTTAGTAAGTGGTGCCTTTGACTAGCCACTATAGTCACTTTGTTGTTCCATTTCTCGAGCCACCTGCATCTACAGAATTTATATTCCTTACCTTTTTGTTTGATGACCTCAAACGTTCTTTTCCACCATTTCTAGAAATAATCCATGAAGATCACATAATAATGAACCATAGAGGAAGGTCTTGTCCTTGTTTGGGTCAGCCCATTCTCTCCACAATAGAGTTTAATCCTGGGGATAACAAGAGGATAATCACACATCTTGAAAACCCCCAAGTAATACCCCACATAATATCCATCCACCAGAAATAGAGATTCACGGATCAACCTGTGAGTCAGTTGATCTGGATTAGTCACTAATTTTCAATAATGTGGAATAAATCATCAAATACATAGAATATGTAAACCCCAACCTTGTTGACCTTTGATTTCAAACTGTTTTTATTTGAGGTTTCATGATGTTGACTTCACATCCACCTCTGTTCTTCATGGAACATCAAAGATGATGAAGTCTTTCTGACATTCTTTATTCTTCATTAAAGTGGAAAACTATAGGCAGTTCAACAACAAATCCCCACAGTTTAATTACACATTCTCCCATGTGCTGGTTTAATAAAAAGAATCATGTCGCAGCGTTTCTATTATGCTATGACGTCGCATCGTTATGGTGTTTCATTCATTAAATGGTGTTTCATTTATGGTTACATTTTTTCATTGGTACGCTGCATGATATGGACCATTAATGAGTCTCATTAATGTTCCTCTTCACCACCTGCTTCCTACACTTCATTGTCGCGATTCACCACCCAATAGTGAGTAAGGAAATAAAAAAAACCGAATTTTTCTTATTAATTTTCATGAAATGATTGAAAAATAATGTTTCCACTCATACCTTTCTGGCCGAAGTTTAGTCACATATAGAAGAATATGAATTCTTTGAATTCAACAGTGCCCTCAAATTTACGATCCAAGCAACAGTTCAAAAGATTGAAAATGTTTCTCGCACATTTACAGACTATACCTTAAAAAAAGCTCAAAAATCTGTTTCAGGCTCACTGGGACTTGGAATCACAAGTCGTCAGAATGTACAGTCTCAAAATAATTCCATATAATTAGAAAAATAAATAAAAATTATGAGACATTACATTCCCCTCATCGTATGGATTTCTTCCCCCATAGCGAAAATAAATCTTAAAAACAATTGGGGGTATTGAGCACAAATCTGAGCCTCCCTATCCCATGTTCTCTCTTGGAGTTTCCTTTTCTACAACCGAACATGTACTAGAGGAATCAACCACCCATGCAGGACCCTCTTCTATCAACCCACTGACTCTATCTGGAACTCTAAAAACATCTCCCAATTGTCAATTACTTGATCGCCCAGTCGATGACATGCGATGGATCATGCACGTACCTCCTCAACTGTGACACATGGAAAACATCATTCACCCAGTGCATATATGGGGTAATATATAGGAAGTATGCCAACTCAACAAATCTTTTTATGATTTGAAAAGTTCTTATGAATCTCGTATAGATCTTGTTGCCCTGGCCAAATCTCCATAATCCTCATCGGGGTTAGACTTGAAGGAATACATGATCTCCCTCCTCAAAGTCCAAGTTCATCCATCTCTTGTAGACATAAGACTTATCCATGATTTTTGGATTCCTCATCCTATCTTGGATGATATACACCTTCTTGGTGGTATCCAGTACCAACTCTGGCCCCATGAGTGCCGACGCCCCAAGGTCTGTCCAGCATAGGGGTGATCTACAAGGTCACCCATACAAGGCCTCAAATGGTAACATGCCAATTGTTGGGAGATATCCTTTTTTATATGAAAACTCCACTAGTGGTAGGTGGTCCTCCCAATTATGACCAAATTCTAGGACATAGGCATGTAGCATGTCCTCCTGGGTTTGTATGGTCTATTCTGTCTGACCATCTGTATGGGGATGAAATGGTGTGCACAAGAACAGCGAAGTCCCGAACACCTCATGTAATCCCCTCCATAATTGGAATGCAATGAAAGCATCACAATATGATATGATCATCGAAGGAACCTTGTGGAGTCTCACTATCTCTTGGATGTTGAGGAGTCTAAAGCCCTCTACCAGTCTCTGCTCTCGAATGGGTAGAAAGTGAGCCAACATGGTGAGTCAGTCAACAATCACCCAGATTGAATCATGGACCCTAGATTTATGTGGTAACCCCATCAAAAATTCTGTCGAGATAACATCCCATTTCCACTATGATACCTCTAGTGGCTTGGCCAGGTCTTCTAGAACCAGATTTTCGACTTTCAATTGCGTACAAGTGTGGCAACGTTAAACCAACTTGACCACTATTCTCTTTATCCTTGGCCACTAGTACTAACATCGGAGGTCCTGGTATATCTTCTCCACTTCAAGATGTACCTCCAACAGGGATATATGGAACTCCCTCAAAACCTCCACTCGTAATGTCACAGATACTATAGTGTTCCCTATGAAAAGGTTGATGTTCTCCCCACCTATCAAAAATCCATCAAGAGCTCGCCATAAGGACAATTGAGCATGTCAGGCCTCGTAGTCATCATCTCCAAGTTGTACCTTACTAACTCTCTATAAGAGTGGGGGAGTGACAGCTATATATTGGAGGTATGTTTCCCCATCAATATCCATGAAGGGTATCTACATCTCGGCTAGCTTCATCGTCGCATCACTCAGAAACTGCAAACCAGACCTCCGGCTGAGTGTCTCTGCCACCAGGTTCCCCTTCAAAGAAGTATAGACTATATCAAATTCATAGTCTTGTAGTAACTCTAGACATTGATGATGTCTCATGTTAAGGAACCTTTGTGAGAAGATGTATCTCAAACTCTTGTGGTTAGATCAGGTGGTAAATATTTCTCCCATCAAGTGGTGTTGCCACATCTTCAAGGAAAATACCATTGTTTCTAACTATAGGTCATGGTCCGTTTAGTTCTTCTCATGCTTCCACAACTAATGTGACACTTTAGTAATCACTGCTCACTCGTGCATTAAGAAACAAACTAGTCTTGTCCCTGATTCCTCAGAGTCAAATACATACCCAACCCCCTCTTCAGGTTGCCTCATGATGGGGGCACTCTTTAGTCTCTGCCTCAGCTTTTGGAAACATTTTTGGCATCTCTCCAACCATATGAAGGGTTTTCACCTATTTTTCTAAAGATGAAAATGGTACTTCTACTTTGGAAAACTCAGGTATAAATCTCCGGTAGTACGCAGCCAACCCCAAGAAGCTCTACACCTTGTTCACACATCGGGGTGGCTTCCAAGAAATCATTGCCTCTATCTTCACCAGATCCACTAAAACTCTAGCCTCTAAGATACTTTTTCTTAGAAAGTGGACCACTCATATCTATAACTAGAACTTCATGATCTTTCCATTAAATGGGTGCTCTTAGTGTTCATCTTGGACTATCTGTAGTTTTATAGTGCGCTCCTCCTCTGATGTCGAGTACACCATGATTTAATAAATGAAGAATACCCTGAAATGATTGAGGTATGGATGGATGGTCCTATTAATGAGTCTCATTAACACTATTAGGAAAGTGGTCACACCAAAAGGCATCACAAAGAACATTTATTGGTCATAACGGCACCTGATGGTTGTCTTCGGAATATTCTAATCCCATACATGAAGCTGGTGATAGCCTGATCTAATGTCTATCTTCGAGAACCACCTCTCTCCATTCAACTGGTAGAAGAGGTCATCAACCCTTGGTAGTAGATATGTTTTCTTCACAGTCTCCTTTTTCAAGCATCGTAAGTTGACACATAGCCTTAATCTCTCATCTTCATTACCGCAAAGCAACCCAAGGGCTACCCATGGAGAAATGTAGGGCCTTACAAACCCCTTCCTCTGTAAGTCCTCCAGTTGTACCCTTATCTCATGAAACTCTATGGGATCCATCTGATACATAGGGGTAGATATAAGTTCCATCCCTAGGTAAAAGTGAATAAAAAAGGCTACCTTTTTATGAGATGGTAGTTCTGGTATTTCTTCTGGATTGACATCCTCATACTCATCCCCTAGGAAATCCTGAAATCCCCTTGTCCAATGAAGTAAGGGTGAGGCATGCCAACGAGTGACTGATCGGCAGCACCCTCCACTGAGAAAGTCCATCATTTACTGAAAAGGTTCCCTTCTCACCCATGATGAAAAACCCGGTCCAATATTCAAGGAAACGTAATATATTGCACCTAAAATTGTCAATATGAGAATGAAATGTGGATAACAAGTCTATAACCATGATGAAGACATAAGGCATCGATGCAACTACTAGGAGATCCTAGTAAAAACTCTTGCCTCCAAGAGTAATCTCACACTGTTGGAACCAGTTTGTAATCATCGAATCCCCTTTTATAAGAGTCTCTAATAGTAAGGATCGACCCAATGAATCCACTGGAATTTTTGAGATTTGAACGGGAGTTGTGACAAAGAAATAATGCCTAGAAAATATTTCTATAATAACTCTAGCTACGGTTAAGTAGGAACGGATCATACCTCTAATCATAAATGGAGCATCGTTGACATAGGCCTCTATTTCTTGAAGATGATCCCACCCCTATCATCCAACTCCTGGAGCATGGGATGTTCTTTCAGGGGTTGGTGGGGGCAGTAACTCGAACCATCATCCACCGCCTGCCACTCGACCTGCTCCCCCGCCACATTTGCCGCTCTACTAACCTCCCCGCTCTATCCTCTATTGTTATCTCAGTTGTCCCTCAAATTCATTTGGGTCATCAATTTTGGGATTCATATAGTCATGATCCACGTTCCCATATCCACCACAATTCTAACAAACTCCAGTCCTAAGATGACCTCCTCTACCACAACTGCTTCACACCTCTGGCCCTGAATCTTGGGGTCATCCTCCAATAGGACTTACCTATTTGGGTCTTTGTGTCATATGTTTACTGTTTACTACAGATGACCCTGCCACTAGTCATCTGGTGGTGCCTCTCACCATTGGTGCCTGCTTGGATATGAAGAACTCCACCAATAGGGCTCTCTCAAGCACTCTAGCATGCATCGGGATAATGAGTGACATCATCGATACACTAATCTCCCATCAGAGTCCTTTATCAACAGTTCAGATCCCTAAAAAAGTTTTTTTACAATGTCATTGGAATAGTGGGAGAGGTCGGTAAACATCACTCAGTATTGGGCCCTAGTCAGGCTGCCCTATTGTAAGTGTAGTTACTCCTGAATAAACACTGAGCTTAGTGTCACTAGTATGAACTCCTCCCTAAAGAGGCTCTTGAAGTCCATCCCAAGAAGGTTCTCCTCCTCATGTGTTGGGATCTTCAAGAACCACCACCTCCATGACATTCCCTAAAAAAGGCTAATGACTAGAACTACCATTTGGTCTGTCGATGTCTCTACTAGGTGAAAAACCTTAGTAACTACCTCTAGCCAATCCTCTTCTGCCTGAGGATATTTCTCGCCTCAATCCCTCAAAGGCCTCTTCATATAGAACTCATTCAGCATTCTCAAATTGTGTGCACTGTCCACTGGTGGGGCTAGTAGAACTACTACTCCCTGAGTGGTGGTGGTGGTGCTAGTACACCACACGAAGGTGCTATCACAGTAACTGGTCCTTGCACAAACTCCTCATCTCTTGGTGGACAATCATTGTGATCTCTCACTATAATCCTAGATTATTGACTTCATGGAGGGATCCTGTAGAGAAACATATGCACCACGGTCAATAAGTTATAAATTTCTTGATGACTCAAAAGAGATCAATAGAAAAACATTTCAAAACACATGCAAATTTTCTTTTCATGTACAGAGTCAATAAAAAAAATTTAGGGAACTAGTGTAATGATTCGTCAGCCACCGCACATATACTGGACTCCCTGGACTCAAATCCAAACTCAATACACTTAAAACTATTTCCCCCATTGAAAATACAAACTCTTAGTTATTCGGGTAGAACCGACCACGATCGGATACCACTTTATCACAACTCCTCCCCCAAGGCCCATGTCGTGACTACCACAATCCCCCCATCCATACTCTAGTAGCTGGTGACTAGCACTAGAAATGAATAAACAGAAAAGGGCATGCATTTCTTTTAAACCTGTACACACACAGATAAGGAATATAACAAAAAAGAAACCCTAAATGAAAAAAAGTATTAAAACCACCACAAAGTATCTCTTCTGAGAGTAAAGTGTGTATGCGAAAAGTAAATGTTCCAGAATACAATCCCAACAGAAAGGAAAGTACAGAAAAAATGTGTATATCCATATGTCATCCACCAATGATACTACCTGAAGGGTTGGTACAACACTCTATTGGATAACACTGAAGCAAACCATGTCTATTGATCCACCTCCAAGCAACATCTAGTCTTGGCTCTGCCAAGTCCTGGTCAAGGTTGTCCGTCATCTGCACAAGACACAATAAGGACAGGAGAAGTCTGGGCAAGGGTGAGTATAACAATACTCAGTAGGGACCTGAAGACTATCAGAGGTCTATCAGTAATCCACGAATTAAAAACACCACAATGGAATATACTATAGAGGTAATACCCCCAAGAAAGATCACAAACACATAGTAAAAACTAAAAGACACGGCTCACACTAGGAATAACATAAGTACAGAAGAAAATATGATTATTCTTAAAGCTAGACCAAATTATTCTGTTGAGAAGCTCTACTACTGATCCGTATAGGGTTACTATGTTTTGACACAGAGAGGATAGATAAGTTCTGACCCACATAGGATTGTTAGGTGTTTACCCACATAGGATCTATATTCATTCTTTACGTCACTGTCAGCCACTGAATTCCCACACATAGCACGCTTGAATTATGGAGAATTTGATCCACAATACATTGGTTGTAACTCAACCACCATGAAGTCCTACATAGAGGTAACCCAAAAGAATGTACTTTTCTAAGGGTTCCAATGCAATAAGTGATTAATTTATCGAATTCCCAGTCTATAAGTTATGAGATTTTAGTAAAAATGGTTCGGTTGGATTCGAGTCCAATCCAACCCGGCTGTACTCCAACTTCTGCCAAAACACAAATGGAGTTAATCAGATGGACCGCCTTGTCCAACTATCCTCATTACATAGAGAGTTCATCAATTCAATGCCCATTTTACGTGTTTTTATCTTTTTAGTGAAATGGGGCTAGTCTGGTCCGGGTATGGTCTGACCCGATCAGATTGACCGGACCTGACCTTATACGGGGGGTCTTTCCGGGGACTCGCATGATTTCGTCTTATCCAGGAAATTAGTATAGATGTTATCTCTTTGTAGGATTGGTCCGGCCTAGTGGCGGGTCCGGCCTAGTGGTAGGTATGGCCCAACGTCGTGGCTCCGACTCGAAAGTGCGGGTCTGGACCACTAGATGTATCTGACCTCCCTCCCACCCCACAGTCAATGCAGAGTGTCCTCTTTACTGCCTTCATGCCACTTCAGTGGCTCTACATGGCATGTGAGGTTGGCTGACCATTTTGCACACATGCAGACCAGGTCTTCATGCCACCAACATGCTCAAGAGGGACGCTCCTCCACACAGCGTTGAACGGTGTGTCATCATCCTCCCCCAAATCCCCAACTACAGATCACCACAGACCATTGCCACAGGTCACCACCGGCCGCTGTCATGGGCCACCACTGGCCCCCACCGTTGACAACTCTAGAGTACCGACGATACCTACGAATAGCCCCCAGAGTCGCTCTGGTGGTCCATTTCTCGAGCCAACTATGACTAAAAAATTGTTAGACTGTCACCTTTACAAAAACTTCATAAAACTCACATTGACACCATTTTGAGAAATCATCAACAAAGAACACACACAAAAACCATGGAGGAGGGTCTGGGCCTTGTTCGGGTTGGCCTGTACCCTCCACGTTAGAGTTTAATCATGTGGATAACATTAAGATAATCACAAAGAATGAAAAACCACAAATCAAACCTCACATAATATCAACCTACAAGAATCAGTGATTCACGGATCAACCCTCTAGTGGTTGATCAGTGTTTTTCATTAATATTCAAGAACTATGAAGAAATCATCAAATACATAGAACAGATAAACCCCTACCTTGTTGACGCTCAATGAGGAAGCGTTCATCCTCGAGGTTTCATGATGTTGACATCGGTTCTAGCTCTATTCTTTGAGGCACATCAATGATGATGAAGTCTCGTTCACATGTGTCATTCTACATTAGAGAGGGAATCTTTCGGTGGTTCGTCAGAGAATGCCCATAGTTTAATTCCCTATTCTCCCACGTCTTGGCCAAATAAAAAGAATCATGTCTCAGTGTTTCTATAAGGTTGTGACATCATGTCATTACACTATTTCATTTATGAAATAGTGCCATTGTTAATCTTACATTATTTCATTGTTAAGATGTGTGATATGGGCCATTAAATAGCCTCACTAATGAGCCTCATTGTCACCTAGTCGATGCACTATAACATCATCATCTTCCACCCAACAGTTATTAAAGACATAAAATAATTATTTAAAATAATTTTAATATTTTTCACAAAAAATACAATAAATAACATTTCTGATTGGCCCATACCGGCTGTAGTTAGGTCATTTCTATGTGAATCTTGGCATTCTGAGTTCAACGATGTCCTTAGATTTAATAACTGAGAACTAGTTCAAAATATATAAAATCTCGATCACATGTTTGCTGAACATACCTTAAAAAGTTCAAAAATACATTCTGGGCTCACTGGGCCTCAGAATCATGTGTCCTTAGAGCGTGTGGTCTCTAAATAATTCTATACAATTAGAAAAAGATCACATAAATTTCTAGACATTACAACACTGATTATGGTTGTGATGGGTTCACTCATGTATCATTGATTCAGATTATATGTGTCTGTTCTATGGGTTGTGTCCTATGGGTCTTTGGGAATGATCTCATCTGATTGTGTTGTGGGGAAGTGGTATAATTTATTAAAAAGATATGGGAGTACCATTACATATGAAATTGGGGTGTGAGAGTGTAAAATTAATGGGAGGTCCTTTTGGAATAGCCCTTATTGATATGGTTTATTTATGTTAGTATTTATTACTTGTGTTATTTGATGAGCAAGCCCTGGTGAGTTTCTGATTTCTTTTTGACCTATTTAGGTGTTGTTGGTTCTATTGTTTTCTCATATGTGAATCAATATTCTTCCTTCACTTGAGATTAAAATACATTATTTTTTCTTATTTGTAAAACATTATATCAACTGAACTATAAAAATAGTTATTCAGGTTTCCAAAAGGGTTATGTGGTTAGTTCTACATAGTACAAGCTCGAACCATTTTGGAATATAGTTGTCTCACTTCTTTAATGATCATCTTGAGTGGAGTTTCATATTTAGGGTCATGAGGATCAGGGTATTCTATAATTGTTCCATTTACATACAGTTTCAGTGTTTTGGCTCACTGTGGTTCTATATTGTGTTTCTAGAGATGCAATGTGGGTTTCTAAATCTGGAATGGGGGTTTAGACAAGGGGAACCCCTCTCCCGTGTATCTTCATCATGGTCCATGATTCTCAGTGAATACATGTATCCTCTTGTATTTCGCAATGTTCCAATCATTCATATTATTGTGAAGGCCACATCTCAGGGGTGTCAAATATTCTAGTTTCTAGTGATTTCATATTTTTTATTAACATCCATTTCTCTTTAGAAATAGGCTTCAACAACATTATAGGAGAATACACTAGATGATGTGGGAAAATAAAGAACCAAGAAAAAAAATCCATTTTTTCATTCCATATTCTAACTCAGACATGTAAAAGAACAACATTGAATACATATTAGTAATCCACAGAGATAGATTCCCTATGGATTATTTTGGTGAAACAATTTCATTTGGAAGAGTTTGATTTAGACACTTTTAAGGAATGGAGAACAAAATTACCAACCATACCAGAAACTGGAAGAATTAGTTTCTCTCGATTAATTGGATAATTTCCATTGTAAATCGTGTGATTTCATCGATACCCATGCACATTCTTTTATTACTCAAAGTGACCATTTCATTCATTAAGGATATTGAGATCCTCTTAGCCTATTATGTTTTGGTTTCTCGGGTAGTGGGAAAATGCCACTGAACCTCCTACAACAGACATTCTAAACTAGTGGAGAATGTGGGAATAAATCTAAATAACATGGGGGTGGCTATTCACATTCAATAGGGTAGGTTGGAATGGAATTTCATGGACGGTCATTCACATTCATGGTGGTCCTTTATAAGAAAATATAGATATGGTATTATAGTTATTAGAGGGAACCCATCCTTTTTATGGAACTCACTATTTGGTCACATCCTAGTGCTTCAAAACCATTCTTGGTGGATCTTGGGTCATTGAGACATAAACTTCTGGTTGTGGAACAAGGTGGGTGTGGTCATGGGGTTTTCATAATGTCCCATGCCTGTCTTATCCTTCAAACGGGCCATCTTGCACCGCCACATTCATACGGGTTACTCTCAACCCCACACATCAATGTTATTTTGATGATATTAGTCTAGATCATAACCTTGATTTGGGTATCGTTATGATATCTCCATGAATTAGGTTCACGAATAAGGCCTACTGAAAGAGAATGCACATAGAGCCTTCAAGAAACCTCTGAGGAAGAATCATATGCAACATTTCCATCCTATTTAATTTGATTTTTTGTTGGATAATTCGAAATATTTATATACCTATGGATGTGGATTTGAAGAGAAAATGGGTCAATTAATCTTCTATGTTCTTAGGATGCTTGGCTCCCAAGGAGGAGATAATGATGGTCTTGTTTTTCAAAAGAGACTGGTGGGGTATTTATGGAAGGTGATGGGGTAGATAAAAGAATTTATAGGTGTGGATGATTCCATTGGGTATTTCTTTCATTACTGGTTCATTGAGATGAACCAAAATATTCATTAAGAGAACTCTCATAGGATCTTACATGTTGCGTCTTGCTAGTCCATTTGGCTGGCATGAAATCAATCTCACCACACCAGCCCCACCCCACATGGAACTGATTTGTTGGTTAGATATATATTTTATTTTTATAATATTTCATGTATTTTGATGAACCATTTGGATGCCCCATATATTATATGATACATTTTTAGAATACTCCCTCTTAGTCACCCATACTATAGCAGCACTGGAGTTGGGTGTGGTGGTCCCCCCTGGACATTGAACTTATCACTGATGGAGTGTGCAACAAGTTAGATATACATGGAAGGAGTGGTTTTTGACTCAACTAGTCCAATGTTATTTTATTTTATTGATTTATATTTTGAATTATATTCCATTAAGTCATATGTTATGGCCATTCTCAATGGCCTTGATTTATACCACTTAGGATACATCTCTTTTATTAGAGTGGAGACAGAATCTAAAATTATCTGGAGCTCCCAAAAAGTACTTTTTTCTACTCCTTGGTTCATCATCAACTTATATGTAATTTCAAATTCCTTCTCTCGAATGTTTCATAAATTCTCCATACATGGTTTAAATGTAATCATGTTTGTGACTTCCTCCCATTGAAGGCTTCTCAGGACCTCCCCCTTATAGTTTTTTCAATGCTTGCCCCCCCCCCTCACATTATAATTGTAGATTTCTTTCTATATCATTTTTAGGCCCCCTTAATATCTTTTTACCTATCCCACACCCTTAACATGAAAAAACATTAACATATTGATTGGTTATTCCACTGATTTAGCTTTTATTTTGGTTATTTAATTTTTGGTGACTTTTACCTATATTAGTTTTAATTATTTAAGTGTTGATTAATGGTTTTGGTTTCATTTTATTTTATTTTATGGAGTTTATTTTGGTTGATTCATCTTATCATCCCTTGTTTTTTATATTATATGGTGGGATGCCTCCCATTTATTAAATTTTAAAACCACCGGTTCTTGTCACAAACACGGGGTCGACTAAAGGTCGGACTCAAGGGGTTCATTGTCACTCCACCTCATTGTGATATCTTTTTCGGGTGGGGGTCCTAAAATACTATGATCTGTTTGAATAGGTAAATATTTACATTTATTAATATATATTTTCACTATCAATGTATTTTTTGATTTTTTGGTGAATTTTTATTCTCCCCTTACATATGATGAATGAACTAGACATAGAAAGTGATCAGTAGGAGGCTGCTCTACCCCCTTGATTCATAGGTAGGTCTCATGATACAAAGTATATTGGGTTTTTTAAAGGGGTTTCACATTTATAGAGATTTCTTTGGGACAGACCTTTATTTTTGTTTCAGATGTCTAAAACCATAGCCTTAACAGTATGTTTTAGGTGTATATCATTATGCATTCCATTATTATTAAATCAGATATTTAGTTCCATGTGAATATTTTATTTGTTATGATATCCATGGATATTTTCATATCTCATGTTATTATTTATATAGAATTATTGGATCATAATTCATTCTTTATATATTATTCTTTCTTTATTATTTTTCAATGTATACTTACCCATTATGAGTTTCAAAGATCACACCTTTCTTATTTTCCCTTATCCTATAATTCCAGGAATTGTATTATCATTTTATTTCCAGATTATGCTAAAGGGGGTAATTATGATATCAAATGAAATACTAGGACGTATTTTATGTTTCTAAAGATAATGTGAGAATCAAATAAGTGTCTAGTTTTTCAAGTATACTAAAAATTTAGGCCCCTTGTATTGTGATTACTTCTATCTGGTTCCATTGAAATAAAGTTTCAACCAAATCTGGAATACTGGGTCTAGGTTTTTATAGTTAGTATTAAATAATGTTTATTAAAAACAATGGGAACCTTATTTTTTAAAACATATATTAGGGAAAATAACACCATGAATAACATTGAGGATAAATCTATGTTTGGGATGCAAACCAAAAAATTTGGTATTGAAGATATTATATGGTTTTCCCCCCATGATTATAATTTCCCACACTATGATTTTTCTATTTTTTCCATGTATTAAACTATAGAGGAATCTATTTAACACTAGATGTGATTGACTATGTAGTGATTATGATCAACCAAATAGGATGATCAATGGAGTGAATGATATTATGTCTATAAATAATCTGCTATCATGATATTTTATTAACAACTTTAAATTTAACGAATTCATGGGTTCATGAAAAAATATAATGATATATTTAATTGTAAATTTTTCTGGTGGGGGCCATGGATAAAGGAAATATTAATTTTCAACTTCTTATAAATGAGGAAATATAAACCCCATTGTATCTACCAAATGGTAAAACGTTTTATTTGTGGAAAATGAGGTCGAAATAAAAAAAATCAAGTAATGTGTTGATTTATATAGAGGTATGTGATGTCCATATAATGTTACAATTTTTAGATCAATGTCTTATGTGTTTGTAATTTGGTAACAATCTAATCCAATTCCAAAATCCGTGGGTTAGCACCTAGACTAAATAAGATATTATGCTAATAAAATCCTTTAAGAGTGATAATTGATGTTTTTATGCATTATGATATGGCAATTACATTTTATAATTGGAATTAAAAAATTTTAATATGGAATCTAATTAATTTTTTTTAGTACATAATTTTCATTGATATCAAAAAATATAATGGATGGTACCAATGATGAATAAAATTATACTAGTGGTAATATCATCATTGAAATTGATGGGATTATTTTAATTACTTCGATGCATACAGATTTAATGTAAAAGTCGTTTAGGTCATTTTGATGAGTTTTATTGTATTCATGGAAATAGTCAATGATTTTATTTGAGGAATAGGTATTCTGTTGTATATTAAATCACAAATGACTTTCTGTGGGGTTAATATAAGAGCTATGGATACCATTATGTGTTTTTTTGTTTATTCTATTCATTAGTTGAAATTCTTAGACACCCATTTTTTTGTTTATGTTATGAGATTATATGGTGACCATTAATATTACTAGGAGAAATGTTATTAGATTAATGTATATGTAATACTTATGTTTAATGTGAAGGATGATTTTAGAATAATTACATAAATATTTGAATATGTTTATAGCAATTTTGGGAATTTCACAGGGATTATATAAATATTTTTTTAGTAAAAGGAAAACATGTATATTGTGTGATAACTAATCAAACATAAAATAGCCATGGGGGTTCAACCATCAACTAGATGGAGACACGAGTAAAATTCCTACCACTGGTCTAATTATTTCTATATTAGTTTATCATTTTTACTAAAATGATATGATATATAACAATTAATTTCATTTTTTACATCTATTTTATCATATTGGTATCCATAATATTTAAAAGTGAATTAGTTGTTATATGATTGATGATATTTCAAAAAAAATACCCAATTTATTAAACTTATATGATTAAGGTAAACATGATATTATTTTATTCAATTAGATGAATAAATATTTGATTAAATTTTGGAATAATATATGATTTTAATGTGGGTTTATGGTGATAAATGTTATTATGGGAAATAATTATCATATATCGTAGATTATATGATTAGGGAGTATGATTGTTTTGGAATATGACTTCCTGAGTGACTAATGATGATTGGAAATAAATGTAAAATTAATCACATAAGAATATCTGACCAAATCCTTATGATTTTTTGGTTTCATACTTAGTTGATAATAAATTATTGAATTTTGAGTTTATTTATATATCATATGATCTATTTTGTATTATGGGTATTATTGTGGAGGATTTGGATATTAATATTTTGTTTATTTATATGAAGGTTAATTATTTTGGGGAAATTTCATTCATTATGCAAAAACAGTTGGATTTGGTAAATGTATAAAGATAGGAAGATTATCTTGTTATCCTTTGTGGATTATTTGAACTATTATAAGTTAATTTTTTTTCTATGGACATAATTTTTTTTGGGTACTCATTTATTCAAGTAAGAGATGAAGTATAAATTGATTGAAGAAAAATAGAAGGACGAAATTATTCTTTTGAAATAGAAGAATGTCAAATAATTATATTTAATTATGTTCATATAGTTGTTTTAAATTAATTCCTCTAATCTAGGAATATGTTCTTGAAAAAAAAATATATATCATACTAAATTAATTTTTAATGTATTTATGGATTTTTCACCGATTAATGATGTATGGATTTATGGTTTCTAATTGTATTTTTTTCATGTTATCTATCACTCTATATTAGTCAATGTACTTTAATTTTCTCTTCAATTTCCATATTTTCACTTGTCATTAATGTTAACCAATTCTGAAACCTAGTTTTGTGTAGTTCCTCCTGACCTCTGTATTACACTTTCTATTTTTTATGGAATTATTTTACCACTTTAAATTATGTGGGAATTCCAAAAAGTAAATGTCAAATTTCAAACCAATAAAAATTTCAAATTTTGATCCAATAAAAAAGAAGGGGGTGGAATGTAAAAATCTATGATTTTAAAAAGAACACTATTTTTTATAGCATAAACAACATGAAACCCTGAGTTTAAATGAACTGTAATATAGTAAACCAACATAACCAAGTTGTTAAAATGATGGGTATAAATGGAATTAACTAAATTGTTAAAATATATGGTCTAAATGTTTCTAAAATAAATTCATTAGTTAAAAATTAACTTTAAATAAAAATAAAAAATCCTTATAATGTAAAATAAATCAAAAATGTATATTTTTATTAACAAAAAAGGATTCTATATTAATAAATTAAATTAGTCACTGATGTTGAATGATTTTGACTATATTTATATATTATATATTCAATGAAATTTATTAACATTAATATAATATTTTTTATGAATGTAATAAGAATAAATCTAATTCTATACTTGAAACTATATTTCTTTAAAAAAAGTTTTCATCACATTCTGCACATTTATATTAAAATTAATTTATGCCACTAATAGAAATTATATTTTATAAAACAGATTATATATTTTTAATCAGAAGGATCAATTTTGGTAAATATTATGCTCTAATTTATTATCAATATGCATAGTAACTACATTAACAATTAACACCATGATACATGGAGAATCGGGTTATCCTTGGTTAAAATAATTTATACATTCATAATATTTTATATAAATTCTTATTATATTAATTAAATGTGACCCATATAACCTCATTCTTGGAATTAAATTATTTAATGGAACCTATCTATAAAAATTATCAATATAATATTTATCCCAAATAATGTTACTAAATTTCACATAATTGATTTTAAATATATATTATGTGTTAACATTAATAGAAAAGAAAGTTACCAATGAATATGAAATATTGGTACCATGTTAACAATATTATTTTCATGATGGAAATTTATTACTATTTTTTAGTATATATATTATTACCTTTAATTATTAGGTAAAACTGATAGAGTAATTCTAAAATTAGTAATGAAATATAATAAATGATTTTAAAATATTAAAAGTAATATAATAGGAAGGATTTATATTGTCTCAAAAAATTCATATATTAATATGACATATTATTGTTGCATTAAATGATTATATTCTGCTGTCAAATTTTTATTGGTGTTATTTATGTCAAATTAAATGAAATTTTTCTAAATTAATGTTAATGATATTTTATAAAATTAATATTTTAATAAATTGTTTAAAAATAATATAAAAATATAATGATAAAAATTATGGTAATATATAGTCTAATATACCATACCTTTTCAATTTATGATCCAATTCTCACCTTATAAGTAAAACTTTAAATATTAAATTGTTATATAGAAATTGTCGTAGTTAATATTAAAATTGGTTTTGTAAGGGGTTAAACCAAAAATAAGGATTAAAACAGTACTTAAACAAGCCCAAATTTTTGGATGATCAGATTTCAACACCATTATTACTTTTCATTTAATCTATATCTATTTGGAATAATTTTTTGAGAAAGTGGAACAATTATATTTTTATTTTTTAAGAAATTCCAAAATTGAACCTCACCTAAATTATAATCGAATTTTCTTATAATTTTCTCTATGAGTTTCTTTTTGAATTTTTTTAAATATACAGGGAAAATGAGGTTTTTCGTAAATATACAACATGAAAATAATTTATTAACATCATGAAAACTCAATGCATTGAACTTTACTTTACAATTTTATATGATGATTTTCAAATAAACTTTTTCACTAATATTCTGGAGATTTTTAGTAAATAACATGGAAATAAAAATAAAAAAGTTACATTCCCCAATAATGTTTAAATGATATTTTTATTGTATTTATACTCATCAAAAATAATAACCATTTATTCTGATTAAACTTCACAAGGGATATGTTTCAATAATACAAATCTTATTCATTCTATAGATGGTTTATTATTATTTTGGTTTGGTAAATATTATCATTTGATATGTCACTTTATCAATATTAAAATTTATATTGATTAATTATTGAATTTTTATTCTCCTCTTTCATTTGATGAATGAATTTGATTTAGTGATTTATGGTGATGGAATCTTGCTGCTCTTTTATGCATTGTTATGTCTTGTGAGATAAACTAGCTTGGGTTTTTAAAGATATCTTACCCAATTATATATATTTCATATCATAATTCCTTCATAGTATTTTTCAAATATCTTGTAATAATAACTAGATGATAAGTTTTATATGTATAGAATATTAGATTCCTTCATTATGAAATAAATAATTTATATCGATGCGATTAATTTATTTTTTTGATAATCATTGATATATTTCGAGCTCATCATATTATTTATATTGAATTATTTGATCATAATTATTTCCTTAAAATAATTCTTTCTTTATTTTCCTTCACTTTTTGATTATCCTTAATTAGAATTTAATCACAAACATTTCATATGATACCTTTTCCTCAAATTCTTGGAAGTGTGTTATGATTTTTATTCAGGTATATACTAAAGGGAATGACGGTTTTATATATATATATATATAATATTTTGTATTTTAATTTGATAAATGTAATATAAGATCCAATTATGTATCTGGAATTCCAAGAATAAAAAAATATTTGGTTCATTCGGATGCACTTACTTGTATCTAGATCCAATGTAATAAAGTAACCACTAAATCTGTGTTTCTAGCCTTAGTGTCTTTACATATCTCTTGACTACCCTTTTTCACCCACTGTGTATTACTTTAAATTGATACACTATAAAAATATCATATTGATTATAGTACACAAAATCAATTTTCAAATTTAAATCTACATTCCATTTTGCAATATTACTTTACATTTACATCTTACTTATATAATTAGGATTTAATATTCTCAATGATTTATATGCCAACTAAGTTAGTGATAATAAAAACAATCTTTCAATAATTTATTATTTTAAATAGTATATGTGACCCTAGAATATTATTTTCCATGGTATCTTATGAAACCTATTCATATGAAAAATACTAGTGAATCTTTACCTTTGAATATATCCAAGTCTATAATAATCCAACTATCTCAAAAAGACATGTGAACCCTCTTATAGAAATTTATAATTTTATTTCACTGCTACCACTTAGTCCTTAATATTTATATAATATCTTTATTAACCATTAGGATAATTATCCGATGTGTAATTTTTGTTTTCTAAGAGGAGGTATTGTTTCTTAATTTATACTTAACAAAATCATTACATTTAAACATGAGAATAAATTACATAATATATATATTTCATATTAAATGTCTTATGATATCTCATTTTTTATAATAGAAGGAATAGGGATAAATCTAAACAATAAAATGTGTAAATATTCTATATAAGGGAATAATGGAATACTTTTAAAACTTATAGGACTCATAACCAATCTAATCTAGTTTAAAAAGTTTTAACTCCTCCATTTACTAACATCCTAACTTTATTTGTATAAGTAAATGTGAGTTTAAGAATTATATATACTCTATATTTGTTAATTAATGAATACATGGTTAAGAAATTCTTTAGCATCCCAACGTGAATCACCTTTTACCTTATTACAAATAATTTCTACATAAGTAAGTTTACCTCTAACTTCTACTTAAAATAGTTTAGATATATCCTGATAAACTAATTCTAAAAATATTTTTTTTATCCCCATTAATGCATAATGTTTTTCTTATCATGAAAAAATATTATAATGTGTGTTAAATACATATTCGTTTATCTTAAATAAGTACAAAGAACATTCTTAATATATCACTGACATTGTATACTAGTTTTAAATGGTCATTTTTTTGTCTCAATAAACCTAGGTATTAATAGTGTCTTATATTTTATATTTATTATTATTTATCGTTATTGGATATATATCTAAAAGCAACATGCATCAACCAAATATACAGAAAACAAGTTATAATTAAGATGGCCTAAAGGGAATTCATGATCCCCATGGGATAGAGATAGGTGTTTGTGCATCAATAACTTCCTTTGGGAACATTTTTTCCAAAAAGAAACATAAACAATGATGACATAAATAAAGATAGTATTGGTATTTCAATAGAAGTGAATAGTATAAGAGAGGATGTAGTATAGAAAATATAGGTGTAAAAAATCACAAAACTAAATCTAGGTATATAATTATAGTAAAAACCCAAATCCGCATTTAATTTAATCCCTACAAAACTTCAAGAGCATACTAAAAAACAATCCTATAGCTACCCCCTAGAGATATCCTCTACCTATATCAGATAAAAAATCAATATACACCATAGTGTGTATGCATGGTTTGAGTAAAACAACCCTAATATAATCCCACCAAGTGTTCTATAAGCATTATTTATAAAATATACCAATTATGCACTAATAATTAAATACAAGACATAAAAAACAATTAACTCAATTTATATCAAAACAGGGAAATTAACCCTTTTGACAAACCTATAAAATTTGTTAAAATAATCTTGTTAACAAATATTTTACATAGTAATTAGTTTATAAAAACAATGCAATATAAGAAATTTTAGAATGTATACAAAATAAATATTTTAAGAGAAATAAAATGTCGGTTTGGGTTAGTGAGGACCCTATTTAAATTTTTATATTAAAAGGCCTCCTTGTACACATAGTAACATAGAATAATATACTTAAGTATAGTTGAAAAATCCAAAGAGTGTCTCCCTACCATAGCAACCTCGAACCACCTAGTGTGCACATTTACCTAGAATAATGGGCCTATGGAGTTATTGTTCATTTTAGGGAGTGGAACCATACATAAAAAATTAAAACACTTTTATCATTATTCGTACAACTAAAATTATTGAATTTAACATATACATATTCAAAAAACCATTCTAATAGAATAAAACGTTTTTTAAAACATTTTCCATCAACACATCTAATTTGTAAATCCATTTTATAGTCATAACTAAAATCATATTTCAAAGAGCATACCTCTATAACTATTTTATATCCATTTTCAAGATAAATCAATAATAATTCTTTACAAAAAAATTGGAAAAAAATTATACCAATTTTTTAAAAAATAAATATATTATGAATTAACACCATTTATAAAAAAATTATATGATAAATAATTTAGGGGATGAATAATAATGGATTTACCTAAAATTACCTATCTCTAAATACTTATAATTTCAACCATCACTAGTGATCCATTTAATTGATAGAGAGAAAAGTCCTAAAGAAGAAGGATTAAGACACCTAGAACCATAATTCCCAATAAAAAGACTATATCTAATGAATTCTTAAGGTTTTCCATGCCAATATTTAGAAATAAATAGGAATAATACAAATAATATGATGATCAAAAACAAATAAAATTTATAATTACCGATAGTGGATCATGGAATTAGTAAACACTTCAATAAAACAAATTTTCAAGTTGGGAGAGACAAATACATCCAAATAGGGTTTCTAGTTTGTACGGCTTGAGACAATATTTAGGGAAAAGTTATAAGAAATAAAACACAATATTTATATAAAAATTACATCATATTCCTTAAATTTATAATGAAAATAGGTTTCAATGGATACTATGTGGATCCCATCATCTAGTTGGTGGTTTTATCATCAAGGCGATGCTGACCATCAAGAAACCAAATTATTACAGGTGGATTGATTGTATCCTATAATTTACACCATATTTTTGGTGTCTAGTCACACACTAGATGACGGTTTTAGGAATAATTCATACACCCTATAAACATATAATGGAACATTGATGACTAGTTAATAACTAATTGGTATACCTCATGTAGCCTGGCTAATCCAATTTCAATTCACAGGTAGATCAGTTGTCCTTGCTACTTATACGGTTCATCTCATATAGCTTTTCCCACTAAATGTATAGGTCAAAATATATGATAACACTCAAGCATAACTCCCCCACCCCAATCCCCTCTATTTTTAAAAAACAACAAGAAATGTTAAAGATAAATAAGAAAATAGAGAAAACAACTCATGTAGATGGTAGTACATAAAAAATAGAGGGACATAAGGACTCTCCCCTTTATAATTATTTCTTCTAAAATAATGATATATTGAATAAGATCGATTAGAAAAGATATGAGGCCATTGTAGCCACATCAAATACTCTAACTCTCAAGTCTCAAGGGTATGTGATCCATGCTACTATAAAACTCAAACCAATGGTATACACTACCAATATAGAAAATTTACTTTATAATCAATAAATGTGATAGTTTCATAGTAACAAAACTCTAGTAATATTGAAATTTATTGATTTGAAACACTTAGAATACAATATATAATTAATTCATCTAATTTGTTAATTCCAAGCAGTATTATACCCTTCTAGTATTTTTAATTACGTCCGGAGGTCCCACATGTATAATAGATAGCTTCACTTAATTTCATATTTGTTAATGACCCAATTGAAGAAAGAATTTTAAGAACACCTAGCCAACAAAAAAAAATATAAAGGACAATGATGATGATATGAATAATATTTTCACTATATTTTAGAAATAAATATATTTTTTTGAATAATCCAAACGAACATCTTTTTTTCTTGAACAATAATTTTTCTAATAAATGTAGCTTCACCCACCTCTATCTAACACAATAGTGAGTTACAAGATCATTTATATGATGCTTTAATAGGCCCCAAATTTTTGGAATATTAATATTTATTATTATACGGGAACTCAAATAGATCCAAATTTTCATCCCAAGAACTTCAAATTCCGAATAAATGGGTCTGGAGAATATATTTTATATTTTTATTTGCCCATTCTTTTTTCCTTCAATCTAAAGGAATAATGATCTGATCAACCTCACTAATAATCTCATCATCTCTTGGAAACCTTCAAAAAATCAAGAAAAAAACTAGGATATATAAATACAAGATAACATTCATTGGTGTCACCTTAAAAATTATGTTCACATACACAGATAAATTTCATAGGTCCTCCAATTTGGTAGTTTCATGAATCTATTTTAAATAAGACATCTTTGTGAGCTATTCAATCCCCACAAAAAAGAGTTATTAATATAGGGATTCAGAGGTAATTCAGAAATTAAATTCACTAATATCTCACTTTATTTCCATGTTGGTGTGGGGAGATGCTAATGAAAACATGATGGGTTTGAGTTCTCAACCTTAACCATATAGAAAGTGTACCATCGATATATGAACTCATATATGTGTCATTTTACACAGGCCTCTATAACTGATACATCATGTCATAAAATATGTTTTTAGTTCCAAAAAAGAAAATCCAAAAAAATATTGAAAATATTCTAACATGACCTTTCTCATGGTCGAAGAGAGTACACACAGAATACTCATGAAAAATATACCTTCTATATATATAGTCTGATAAATTATTCTCTACACACCATATATGTAAACTAAGATATTTTAGACATTATACTATTAATTCTCTTCTATGATCAACGTAATAATATATTATGTGAACTGAACACTTTCTAAAATAATATCGAACTCTTCTACCCTGACTCTCAAGTATATCTATTAAAGGAGTCTCATCCAGTTAAATTGATCCTTCACATACTTTATATCTTGTTTGGGTAACTTCGTAATAATAGCACAACAAACTCATTACCCTTTCCTAGAGAATAGTAATTTTCCAAATAAAATGTATAAGTGGGTTTCAACCATCGTCTTTGATGAAGATTCAATGATTTTTGGGAAAATATATAACCCACCATCATATAATTAGAGGGAATGATGAACTTCTCCCCATAATGATATTGTCACAAACTCTTAGGGGCATACACAATAGCAATGAGTTACAAATCAGGTGTTAGATAATTCCTCTATTGAGATCTAATATTCCATGATCCATAATCCACAAGATGATTTCCATGTATAAGGATGCATCCCGAACCTACTCCTGAAGCATCACAATATACCACATAGCTCTATTCATCCTCTAGTAGTGTTTGATTTGGTTATTAGGTCACATGTTACATTCTTTCATCAAATTATATCTGGATCTTTGAACCCTACAAGTACATCTCCCCCTTTTATGTGAGAGTAGTCAAAGGTGATGTGTGTTTCAAGAAATACTTCCTGAAGTATTAATGGTATCCAACCCATCCTATGACGTTATTATTCTTAAAGACGCTACATGGTTCCTACCATGACAATACATTCATTACTTTATCAAGATCAACTAATATATCATGTTCTATGATCACATTACCAAGAACATAATTAATAAGATCCATAGTTGGAAATTTTATAATCTAATATATATGTAATGATCCCTTCAGATTCTAAAAACAAGTCTTAGGGGATTCACATGATCTTATTCAATCATTGTTTCCACAATAATTATTTCCATGTCTTCCATGAAAAATGATTCTACATACTAGTGAAATATTTCATTCATCATCTATATAATGACAATAGGATTGTTAGTCGTGCCAAATAGAATCAAAATGTACTCAAAATGGATATACCTACTCCTTAAGTTGGTCTTCAGAATATAACAAATTCTAATTCTAATCTGGTTATATCCTGACTATAGATGAAATTTTGAGAGCCAATTTCCCATATTCAACTAATAAAACAAATTTAGAATGCGGGGAAAAGGTTATTTTGACACCTCGGACTTGCACTCAAAGATTTGGTTCCATAAAAGCATACATTAACAATATTCCATGATAATATCAGAAAAATCCTAGATATAACCATTCATAATTAAAAAAAATATTACTCAATATATTATATCTGAAGAGTTTACTTTGATTTATAGATTTAGAAAACTAGAACACAACCTAAACTGATATATTCAATGTTATTACTATCTAATGGATACTTTTTCCATAATATATGGAACTGCATAATTTATGACAAGTCATCCATATCACCAAAAAATTATTTCAATTGTGTAATCCTTTAAAACATGTCACATCTATAACTTTTCCCCATAACTTATTAAAATGGGGAAATATGAATAGGTGATCTTAAACACTTAGTAAGAGAATCATGTAATTAAATCAATCATGGAAATATATGGAATTAATATTATGGTAGGAATAGTTTACAAACAATAATTTATAATAATATTAAAACTGGGATAAATCAATAATTGTTAAAATAAATTAAAAAATGGATATAAAATTATTGATCTCATATTTATGGAATGCATAATATAAGACATCAAAACCTATTCTCATAGCCTTGTTCCAAGACACTATACTTTTCATTGAGACCAGGGTCAATAAATCTTGTTGATTGGGTATGCGTATACCAATTACCAAAATCTATTTTATTTAAAGTGATATGACAATGAATAAAATGGATAAATAACTTCATCCTCAACCTATCACATTTTTATGTTCAATGAATTTACTATAAGAGTCAACAATATTTATCATACCATTCCCTAAGGAACATTCATTTATATAAAACATGGTTATCCATATAATGTGAATTAAGGAAATCAATGTCATATTAGAGATAAAAATAATACTAAATAATCATAGAAAATCAAAATAATTTTCCCCATATCAATAAAATGGATAACATAAACATAACCCATCCAGAGAAAGAAGGTGAATGTCTAAACAATACACAGTAAATAATCCAATAATCACCCATATTGGAAAAAAACATTTGACGGACCAATGATTTCCCCCATGTTAATATAATAAAATTTATAAAGGTGAACATAATGTTGTCTATATTATATAAAATGAGTTGTTCACACCATATAGACAAATGAGTAAATTGATAAGTCAATATTGGAAAAACATGATCATAATCCAAAAATATAAAGAAGGTGGATAGTTTCAAAATAAAATTAATCAAGAAGTAATTAATATTCATCAAATGATTTCTGAGGGATGAATTTATATCCTCGAAAAAATAACTAATACTACCAAATATTATAATCAACAAGATATATGAAACTGACTTATATAAAGTGAGTTTAAAGAATGATCATAACTCAATGAGTAGAAATTTGGTTACCAAAAATCCTCACTATTAGAAAAGAATTGAACAAATATTCTATTGAATAAGGGTAAATTATTTTTCAATTGAATACCATGAAATAAAATGAGTATTTTTTAATTATATCCAAGCTCGATTAATATACCATTCAAATAAAATACAGTGAAAATGTATGATGTCACACAAAAAAAAGAATCAAGACCAATAAAACCATTACAAATTTAGAAACATTCGAATTAAAAACTCATTGAAAGATAGGAATGCCAATTTAAGATAAAATTTAAAGACTAAAATATAATTCATGATATTATATATCAAATATTAATTATATATATGACAAAAAATAAATTAGGTGAATAATTCTGAACATCCCCGAAAGAGAGGAATTAGAGAAAAAACCCCTTACCTCTTATTTCTAAATCCAATGATCATAATTTACCTTTATATATAAACAACATATAAAAATTAGTAATTTAATTTACAACCTTACAAAAATCTATTTTCATTTATACTATTCATAAATAATCATTCTCTATATGATTTATACCAATTGTCCTCATTAGGTGTTTATTATATTTATCGTTTGTACTAATTTCATAATTGTGATGTTTTTGATAAATATTAATTAAATTTTAATCATTACCATGTAGATAATAAAAAATTTATTGGTTATTTATAATTATTTATTATCGTTTAAACTCCTTTCATAGTTTTTTTTATTCTCTGACATTGAATATGAAATCGATAACAAGTATTATTTTTTGATTCTTAAAGATTATTGTTTTTTTATAAATTAATGTTTTAAAAATTGATATATAATATCCAAAACATAATAGTAATTATTTAAGATTTTATATCATATAATTATACTAATTATTTTTCTATATTATTTCATAATATATATTCATTGCATGGTTCATGTATGCTGTTAAACCAACCCAAACAATAACATACCCGAATTTAATGAATGGTCGTTGAGTGGTTTTTTTTATAATTTCATTATGGAAGAAACATGATGATATTAATTATTTTTTATTAGTGTTATATATTATAATATTATGGAATTAGAATAATAATCAATGGATAAAAAAATATTATAAAATTTTTATAAAAGATTATCCTCTTAATACGATGATTTTAAACGATTAACAAAGATCAACTATTGATCGAATAATTTCTGTCATGTATAATTTTATATACCTAAAATATAATGATATCCTAAAAATAATATTTATCCTTTTAAACCATCCTTATATCAAACATGTTAAAATGGTGATGAAAAATAGAAAAACATTATGTCATGGAGGTGGTAGTCCACTCAATGCATGAATAAGGATTTTCTTTTACTAAATGGGTGGGGTATAAAAATTAATAAGGATAATACACATGATATGTTAACATTAAAGTATATAATTAACCAATTTATCATTGTAATTGTTTTATGAGAAAAAATTTAAATTAATATATTCAAGAAGAAAATAAAGTACTTGATAATATTCACGTTAGAGATAATAATTTTCCTTGGAGGTCTCCTCATATTTGAATGGATTGGGATATTAATAAGTGAATAAGGGATTATATAAGTTGGATAGTGTTGTATGTAGAGTAAAATGTAATATATTAAATGGTAAATTATAATGAGAGTTTATAATTGAAATGGTAAAGATGATACCCTTTTATAAATGAAGATAAGAGTGGTTTTGGGAGTAACTCGTGCATTTTCAATAATGTAAGGTTACTATTTCTATTCCAAAGGCCAAAAATATGAACAAAAATATAGGGTATAACCGAATTGGTCTATCAAAAGCTCAAAAATTAAATACATGGAATGTTTTTTAATTTATGTGGAGATTAAAACTATGTAAAACTTAATTTACACATTTTACATGTATTGTGATGACTAATTTTTAACATTTGTAATTTAATATAATGAAAATGATTAAGATTGAATTTTTAACTAAATTTATTTCTATAGTATTAAATTTAAAAATTATTTAATAAGAAAAAAAATTTAAATTAATGAAAATCTCGTTTTAAAATAAATACACTTAATCATGCAAAAATAGTTTTTAGAGAAATAATATTTTCAAGCATAAAACTATATATTATGAAAAATTATCATTGATTCTGGTTTAAATGAAAAAGTAATTTATTTATTATTAAACAAGAATAAGTTATTAGGCTTTCAAGGAATTCAAAAACCAAATCCCCATTAAAAATACTTGATTTAATTAAAATAATAATGAATATTTTTATATTAAACTCACATTTTAATTAGTAATAAAAATATTTTTCATAGGTTTTTTATGATCCATGAATATAATAAAATGAATAATATTATTCCCTAAATTAATATTTGATTAAATAAATGGAATTATAATTTATTAAGTCATTCACATATAATCCAAAAGTCATACATGTTATAATATTCATGTAAAACGTATTTTTTTAATTAAATCATATATTTAAAAAATGATTAAAATTTTATACTGAGTCAATTTTTATATCAAGAATTCAAAAATGTAGTTCATTTTTATTAACATAAAATTCAAAAATTTATAAAATCATTTTTCTGATATAATCATAAAATATAAACAAAAATTATTTTAAGGAGAAAAGAAAATTTTTATATATTAACAAATAATATTATAATTTCATATCATTTACAAACTAGATTAGTGATAATAAATTTTTGATATCAAATATAATTTATCATTTATTGTTTTCTATTGAAATTATAATTTGTGTCACATTAAAGAATATTTTATATAAAAATAAATTTCTTATAAATGATAATTTTATTTTTTTTATATACCAATTGAAATTTATTCATATTAATATTAGATTTTTTTATACATAGATAAATTTTATAAAACATTTAATCCTATTAAATCACACTAATTGAAATGTTGGGTTTTAAATTTCATACATAAACAATTATATTATATTTAAATATATCATGGTTCTACTCAAGTTTATAGTTATGGGAAGACCATGTTGTCAAAAAATTGAATAAATTAAAGGTAAAAATATATTATAATTTTAGGGTGTTACAGAACGTTTTTTTATACATTTACTATTTTAGAATCCAATATTCAAGGAATAAAAAGATATTTCGATATTCCTTTTTTGAAATGAGCTTAGGTACAATACTTGATGGCACACATGGGCATATAAATCACTTGTCTCTTAAATCATCCAACTAAATATTCAACACATTCATTATATCTATATCTATTTGTTAATATGTTAGTGATATCATATATGTTTCTACCACTATATAAATCTATATCTCCAATTCCCTATCTGATTTAAAGCCCTAAAATTTATCTAGAACTACCTCTAAAAATTTATAAACTACAAAAATTTCTCACCAATGAAGTATTTGTATCCAATTTCAACCAAAAACAATGATTTCAACTTACCAAGATCTAGAAGAAGAAGCCCCACTCCACTAGAATTTAGGTCCCATTATTTATAGAAGATATAGGAGAACTCATTAGGGTGGTATATGATATAACTGAAAATAATAGTCTATTTTAAATTTATACCAAATCAACGAATAATCATAAAAATGAAATCATGGATGCTCAAATAACAACATCATATGTAATGAAATATAATGAGGTAATTAAAAATTTATTTATTTTTGTTTCCTAAATGATCCATCACCTCCATATAAAATTTAATTAGTTTTAGTGAAATTTATTAATGTTCCATAATATTTTTTTCATAAAAGAGTCTGAGGAACCTATATAAAATAAATATGTTTCTAAAGATGAAGCAATAGAAATGGTACCTCCCTTAGCTACAGGATTTTCATTCACTTCCATTGAACAATCTCCTATAATATGTAACTACTTCATTCTAGGGGATTTTGGCAGGAACACAATTGTGCATGATGCATATGACTATATAAAGGATCCTCTCAGTGATGACAATCTCATATCATAGAACGGAAAATAAATATTCAAATATTATTTTTTATATGACCATAGGAGCCACATGAGATTCAATGATTTTCATGTAAAATGAAATAACATTTCACATGCCTTGTATTTCCACAACAGTAACAATTCAAGACACTAACAAATGTTGATTATAAATAAGAATAATTCTTTGAAACATATACTCAGTTTCCTCTATGAATTTCACACTGATTCAATTTCCCGATAAAAGAACCGGTAAATCTATTACCATAGGTTTGAGAAACACCACTCATCCTTAATTTATTACTTGTTCAATATCATCGATAAATTTTCTATCCACCTAATTATACAACATAAAATGTTTTAGCATGAAAAATGAGGCTTGATTTTAGATTAAAGACCCATGTAATACCATTGATCCTTCAACTTCTAACTCAAAATATCCCATGTTGAAAATAGAGTTTGATCAGTGAAATTATTGAAGAATTCAATCATTGTCTCATTCCTTTTTTCAAGGGAGAATAAATATATATATTTCACCATGTTTATAGATTTCATGTATAATTATTTGTTAAATATGGCCTTGAAGTATTTCCACTCAAATAACTCAATTTCTTTTCAAAAAAATTTTAATCCCACAAATTCTAATAGAATCTTAATTCATGACCACAAAATGACTTACATTGATGGAATCTATAGTCACTAATAATTAAAAGAGTCTCTCAAAATTCCCTAACCAATAATCCACATCTTGATGATTATTATTCCCCTTGAATGATAATAAACTGTAATAAAGAATCTTTTGGTCTTCATTATTATCTATATCCTTTTTAGTTTGATACCTTTATAGACAATATAGTGGTAGATTATGTACCTCAGTATATAGCTCAAACTATAAAAATAAATACTTTGGTGAAATTTTAATAAAAAAAAGAGGTGCTCAACCACCCAAGGAATCTCCTGAAGTGTTTTAGGGTGTTTGTAAATAAAATTCAGACAAAAAGGCATCATAACAAGAGAAAAAAGAAGCATTTATAAATTAAAATAAAAAATTTCTACTGGAATCATATAGAGACATGTAAACATGGATATTGGATTAAATCAAAAATTATCCCTGGAGGACTATTTTATGGCCAACCATCGTATCTTAAGTCTCTCTGTAATGAGGGATGGCCAAGAACTCACTCACAAACTACCCATTCCATACCAAAATTGAAACCTCTTATATACCATGAAATCCCAAGATTCATAATAGTAATGAGAACTGAAATAACCAACCTTTCATGATAATTTTTAATGAACCTTCCTAGATCTATATACTATCCAGAACCAATTTTGTCTTGACATGGCCCATAGGGTGTTCCCAATTCCCAAATAATGGAGACCAATTCTAAATAATCGAGAACTAAAATTGGAAAATGATTATATATAAAAGCGAATAAACAAAATTGATATAAATAAAGAAAATATCTGTATGTTAATATATGTCAACATTGGAAAAGAGACTATAATGAGGAAGATAAAGGTTCCACAAACCTAAAACTAAATCACAGTACACATATATATTAAGAACCCAAATCCAAATGATATGTAGTCACTAGTAGACTTCAACACCCATTAAATGGAAAATCCCACCACCACCCAATGGTTCTTCTCCTATTATTGTATTAGAGAATGAAAAATCTACATACCCCAATAATTTTATGTTTGGTTTGATAAAAACAAGCATTGTAGGGCCCAACCAAATTTATCAGGAGAAACCATTATAATATAGACCAATTATTCTCAAATAAATAATGATAAGGAATGAAACTCCATTTCAATAATTTATATCAAAACAAAAAATGATGTCTTTTTTAGTAACCAAAATGAGAAAAATCACCTTGGTCCATCATTTGGAATCGTTGTCGTAGGCCAAAAAACCACAGAAATAGCTTGTTACTATAGTTTTAAAAACTTTTGTTGCTAGCGTTATTAAAATAGGCCTTCCTTATTTCCACAACTTTATCCATGTAAATAGGTAATGTAAAAACGGGGTTTAAACTGTTCATATTTCTTATTATAGCCATGGTTTAACATTAGAAATTTGAGTCTGAGTATGTGGTTTAAACTGTGGATGTTGGTATTCAATAGCAATACATTAAAACATGTTAATCCCTTTCTACCACCATTTTTAACCCTGAAAATTAGACCCAAAAACCATGGTTAAAACTAGAGGAGTAGGTCATATATAACTAAGGTTTTATCCATGGATATTTCATGATAGAACAACTATTTAACTATGGATACTTGGAGATACTATCATGGTGAAAAATAGTCTTATATTCTCTTTATTCTATGAAAAATTGTTCATCTAAATCTCCAGTTTCCTAATCTGCTAATTAATACAAGTATCACCAATCATATCAATAAGCTAATATAAAAAACCCATTTATAATTTCATTTATTTTAAAACCATTATAGATAATATTAATGAATTTTAAATAATTTTAAATTATCGTATGATAAAAAATGTACGAAATGGAATTATTCAATGCAATATCATGTATTTTATGTCATTCCATAATTTCAAGATAATTGTTTTGCAATGTCACAACCTCGCACTATTATTCAAATTGAAATTAAAAATTAAAATCTACAACCTCACAAAATCATTTCAAACAACAAAATTCCATTTAATAATTTACAATTTCACACTATCATGATATTATATAATTTACAATCGAAAAAAACATTTTTTCTGGTGAGATTCATTTTACTGTTGCACACAATTAGTTTCTAGGGTGTAGTGTATTTACTTGAACACTATAATTTACAACTGTACAATTTTACATTATTAAGGTATTATATCATTTACATATAAAACATATTCAAAATGAATTGGAAATATTAAAATATTATTTTAATCGCATAATGATTTGAAATTATTATGTAATATTGTGCAGTTACACACTATTATGACTACACTAAATGATATGCAAGAGTATATAATAGGGTGAAGTTAAAAACTATTATGGATCATGGTGAAAAATAATGCATTTAATGGATATAGTTATAATTTTGGAATTATATCATGTGATCTAGTTTGTTCTAAATTTGATATAACTTATATGTGGGTTATTAATAATTAAATTAATTACTATTATTAAATATAGTTCATTTTATATGCATCTGGTATAAATGTATATAAAATAGTGTGTAGTAAAATATTTACTACTATGTAAAGAAACATCTCTGGTCTATTTAAGAAGTAAATTGTCCATGAACATAAATTATAAAAAAACCAATTGTGAGGAAATAAATGGAAAATAAGTGAGATTTCATTTATTATAAAATAGTTATACATTTACACTGCCAATAACCATTAAAATTTGTGTCTCTGGTATCTAATACCTGAATAATTTATATTACCACTATGATATTACTATATGAGTATATTTTAAATGGATCCACTAAAACCTTCATTGAAACTTCCAAATAGACCATTACATCATATTTTTTGTAATTTATGGAATCAGATTATATTTTCAAAAGATATGTCCATTCCTTTGGGAAGTCCAATGTTCATTATCATGGAAAAGAGCTACATTGATGTCATATTAAGGCACAATTTTTTAAAAAATCATAGTAACCATCCAATTTATAGTGATGATACTATTTATTTATAAAACTACCTTCTTATTTTATGTTTTAGTTATGTATCATTCTCTATTGTTGAGTTTGTTATATTATATTGTTTAAAATATTCTAACTGAGAGTTATACCATTTTGGATAAAACATAAAAAATATTGATATATCATATCATACTATTTAGTTTGGAAACTAACATTTATATAGCTAATTATAATTACCCCATCCTCACATTAATAGATAATGAATATATAAGTTTTTTTATTAAGTTAATAATAATATTTCTTACAAAAAACCTAGGAGTCTAATTATAACCATATTGGAATGTTATATTTTTTATATATGCATAGAATTCAACTAGTCTAGAAAAAAACTAGACATTCATGATAAATTCTACATCCAACAGTAAAGGAACCTTATTTGTAATTTACCTTTATAGATCTTTACAAAGACACTAAATATTCGTACTATTAAACCATGAAACAATAATAATAACTATTTATAGTGATCTACATGTTATTAATTTTAAAAAATATACATATATATGCATTATAACTCAATCAAAAATTTTGTATAGATGTACCATTAAAGATATTCAATCCCAATTTATAGTAATATTCTTTAATTTTTTTACTAAGAATAATTTTCCCAACTATACATTTATTGAATGTAATATTGGGATATCATTTTAGGTGAGGAGTATTACATCCATATACAGCCTTGAAAATAAATAACATTATTGATGAACTATATCTTGTTAATGTTCATCATGGAATAAGTTGAATGAATAAATAGAAACATTATGTTATTGTTTAATTATGATAGAGTTTACACTTTGAGTCTGATCTACACTATATAAATTAACATGGAATTAGAACATATTGATTATTCATAATTGTAATGATATTTCATTTTAATATTGTAACATCCCAAGTAAATAAATAATATTACATTCTAAGGATTATCAATATTTGTGAATAAAATGTTAATATTAATTTAAATGGAACGCTATGCCCAATGGCATACCCAATAAGAAACAACGAGTTTCTTGGAAATCTTACATCGGACTCTAATAATAAAATAATATTATTTTAAATGGTAGTATATGCCTGGCCATTGTAATGGAGGAAATAAATAGAACTAACTAAAAAATGATTACGTATTTTTGTTAAATATTAATACTTTTATCCAATTAAGGTTAGAGGCTTAACATCAAATGAATCCAATTTTAAGAATAAATACTCTAATATTTTTAAAAGATTATTATACCGCCTTTTTATGGTGAACCTTTTTTTTAAATAAAAATTTTGACAATTTTATAATTTCTATTTGTTAAAATAATCTTATTCTTTATTATTGGGACATTGAAATTTACTTTGGATACTTATTTTGTATTTTTCTGACAATGTACATTTTTTTAATGAATAGTGAAATATAATGCATTTTACATCAAAACTACTTTGTTATCTAATTTAATTATATGGTCAGATTATCTTTTTAATTTGTTTTAATGTTTAATTAGAATATATTTTTACCATTTAATCCAATGGTGGTCATTATAATTAATTTTACTTTGGAATTGGTCATAAACAAGTGCCAATATTTTCAGAGATATTGTTTCAAAAAAACCCACTATTTGTTTTGACAATGGGAATTATTTTTTAAAATTAATTATTTAAATTCATGTGATTGGAATTAAATAAAATGGATTAAATATTTGGAATCATAAGGTCTAAATTATTTAATTAAGACTCTTTTGTTTTTGGACATTATTAATAGTAACGAAAGTAATTATCTTTAATTGTCTTGATTATTTAGTAATCGGGTAGTTAAGGAAAATAAAATAAATCATAATAAAAACAATGACCCCTAAATATTTCCTAATTCTAATTTTTGTGTCATGGCCGACAATGGTATTCCTTGTACCAAACTTTGGGACCCCATGGAATCAGTTTTCGGTGAAAGTGACACTTTATCTTTTTATTTTTAAATAAAGAAGAATATCACAAAATAATGTATCACACGAGTAAAACATTTTTAATTTTTTCTACTTAAATTATATCTTGGTCTATGAATATTCATTATAAATTTAAAAATATTTCCTACAACATATTATTTTTTATAATATTTAGACATTAAATAAATTAAATTATTTATGACATCATGTTGATGCATCGATTACCTCATTAATGAAATATTTAAATAAAATGAAAAGATAATGTTAAATATAATACTGAAACTTGTAAAAGTCTTATTTTATGAGTATATTTCGGACCCTTATCACCTTATCCTCTAAATATATCAATTTGGGTCCTTTAAAATCCGAATCTCATTTAATATAAAGTAACATTTTATAACTTTCCAAGAGTGACCCTCATCTCCACTTATAAAAGGCCCCCACCTATACCTCATTACACACATCTCCCAAGACATTCCCTCGGCCATGATCTGCTCATTTTATCTCTCCTCATCCATATCTCCATCCTAGAAGCCTTACCTTAAGAATAAATCTCTTCAATAAACCCTTTTGGTTCAAACCAAGAGGAGTTACCCAATTTAAAGGTAAAGACTTCTCTAATGTTCTTTTGTTTTATTTTTCTTCTCCAAACCCCTAAACTCTTTTTATTCATTTCTTTTGTAAAAAAATAGTATCTTAAATATACTAGTACGTTTTAATAAGAAATATTCTAGCTACACTTACACACACCTTCATCTAATGGTTAAAAACATACTATTTCTGTGGATGGCGAATTACTGCCTCACGAAACGATGATTGTTCTATCTTCTCCTACCACCTCTCATGGTGGCCATTATACTGGAACTATTTTTTATATGATATATAATATATTTATTTCTAATATATTCTTCTATATTTTATATTTAAAACATACCTTTATGCTTTGCATGTTGTGAAAATGCGATAATTTCATATGGAGAAGTGTGCACTACCTCCCCCTCAAGTGATGTGACTCGTTCATGCAATACATGGAATGTATAAAGAATTCAATTAATAAAATTATATGTTCTATATAACATATATATTATACTGGAATTATAATATATATATATCTCTCAATTAATTTTAATTCCCTTAATATGACAAAGAAATGAAAGTAGCGTCCATGCCTACGTACAACCTACTTTCTCCATGAATGGTGCATTTCATTTATTTTTATCTCCAAATGTTATGGAATAGTATTAAATAAACATTTACTAGATATATATGATATTTAAATCATTAATACTATTCTGGAGATGATGTACTTAAAACTAGAGGGAAAATTCTTTTCAAACAAGTTCATTTTTGATTCATGTACCAAACATTGACAAAAACATCTGATATGAACTCACATAATTAAGTAATTATTATAAAATTATAATATGTAATATGAATTAAATAATAAACATTAAATTATGTTATTAAGAAATTATAAATTGAAAAAAATTTATTATACAAGAATGTAATGAAATGAACAAGACAAGTCGGACTTGCGGTAAGGGATCCTACCTCTCTCTTTCTTTTTAAGTACTTTTTTATGTAACTTACATTAAGCTCCTATTTCTTATGTTTTGGGATGTTATTTTATATTAATATTGCTGTAAATTTTAGTATAATATGATGAGATACCCTATTTGATCTCAGCAATCCATTTTTGGATGTTTTATGTGGCGCCGTTAGGCTGCCAAATTTTAATAAGGGGACTTTCATCTCACTTGTTATTCCTGTGAAATTCATGCTACCTTTGCCACTGTTTATTTTTGTGTAGCATTTTTACTTCCCATTATTTTACTATTTGTAAAATATACTCTCACTTATGGGTATTTACATATTCATTGTATGACCCTTCTTTAGTGTGGTGTACATTTCGAATGTTTCCCCAATCGGTAGGGGAACCTTTCACACTCCTCTTTTTAAAAGACTTATTTTGTTATGTCTTTTAATTTACATATTTTTAGGTTGGGATATGTTCTTATATATCCTTATTGATGTAAATTTTATTTCCATGTTATGAGATACCATTTTCTCTCTCATAAACTAATTTTATGAATTTTAAACTGATGTTGTTAGGCTGTCGAATTTTACCAAGGGAAATCTTAACCCAATTTTGATTTCTTTGGGTTCAACATGTAGTTATTGAATATTTCATCCTTTGAATATGTGTGAATTACCTTTGATTTTTTGACACTTAATATCCACTTATATTTGGTGTATTTATATTTTCCACACATAACTATGAGATTGATTTATCCTTAATTTTAGGATACATTCTTTATAATGGATTTCATCTCATTTTACATTTTTATTGAGACTTCATTGTTGTTATTCACTAGTTCACTCTTATATAGTGTATATAATGTCCTTCGGAATATTATATAATGAATCCATTTATTATCATGATATTCTGATTATTTTATTAAAGTGTCTATCATTTTTATAAAAACCCATTAACTAAAATATCATTTTAAATGTTTTAATAATTTATTCTTATAAATATTTCTCATTTATATCCATGTTTTCAAAATGGTATTAAGGATTTATTTATATGGATATTAATTTTTTAAAATGTTAAAAGATTCAAACTATTATGGGACACTTTTATTCAAAAACTTCCTTATTAAATGATTTAAATGGTTTTGAAAATGGTTTTTAGAATGGATTCATTATTTCAATATCTTAAAATGTTATATTGTTATTGCAATGTGGGAATGTTGTCTTTACTTTATTCTTAAGTTATGTTCTATGATTATGTTATGGTTCTTGGGCATTGTTTATGAAGATGGGTGGTTCCGTGACAATGTAAGGGTGGGTGAGCCCGATATAGCTCCCCAATGCATTGGGTAACGTGAAAGGGTTAAACGTTAAGGTTTCTCCGAAGCGATTTAGGAAATATACTATGATGGGTATTCAAAAAGTAACCATGATGTTAACTCCCTATGTAAGAATGTTATAAATTCTTCAAGTTACATTTATGTATTATGATTTATATGATTTATTCATGATTTCATGAGGTATGTTAAAATGATTATGTTTTATGAGTAAGGTATGATTTCATACATGGACTAGTGTTTTCATTTCGTACTTTTATATACCTTACTGAGATTTTTATGCTCATCTCATGTTTTTGAAATTTTTTTCACAGGTCAAGGGAAAGGTACATGATGTGATGATAATTTCAAGGAAGTTTCTAGAAATAATCCATGTTTTGGTTTAAAAATGTTTTTGTTAATGGGAAAAATGAGTACTATCTTTTATGTTACCACTTTGTTTAAATGTGGAATGTAATGCATGATTTATGATCTAATTATCTAAAACTCTAAAACTGATAATATTTTCAATGTGTATTCTTGAAATAACTCATTATTAAGTAACGTTTAAGGCTGGGGCCTTATAGTTCGTATCAGAAGTTGGTTTAGATAACTTTAGAGGTTAGAGCGTTGTTTAAGAAAAAGTGAAAAGTTGTGTATAACCACAATGGTTAGTATATTAGATGGAGTCATTGTTTTTTTTTTGAAAGTTAGAATGAGTGTGAGATAACTTGGATTAGTATATATTGGTTTTTAACTTACTCTTTATTATATGATGATTTTATTGATATACTTTCACTGACCTTTTTGGTTTTATTAAATGGCTGGATTTAGAAGGCACAAAAGTAACAGTGGATTTGTAGAAAACTGTGACAGTTTTAATAAAGAACAACTGGATGATATGGGAGTTGCAATGAGAACTCTTGTGGTTATCCTCAACCAACTATCTGAAGTCATTATTGACCACCTAAACCTTAGTTATTTTTATAAGGCATCGTATATGAAAGAAACAAATCACTACAGAATTTTAGGTAATAATCATAAAGGTAAGTATGATCAAAAACCTATTTGTCAAAGATGTGGAAAGAAACACATAGTAAAATGTTTCAAAGGGACAGAAATATTCTATATATGTGGAAATGAAGGTCATAAAGAAAGAACCTTCCATGGAAAAAGGAAGCATCTAGTTGACTCTAGAAAAGGGAAAGAAGTTATTTCTGAAGGATCAATTGAATGTTTAAAATGTGGTGTGCATGGTCATTATGAAAAAACATGTCCTACAAAGAAGTTTCGGGAATGGGGTCACCAAGATTGTACAAATATTCATTTACCAATACATAATTTCATTCTGATTGAGGATGAACAAAGTGACAATTACCAATGAAGGGGATAGAATATTTCTTAACATATGTTTTCCGATTAATGGAATCTTAGGATATGATTCATGATTTTGTTTTTAGGAAAGAATTATTTCAAAATAAGTTGAAAAGGAATGCTTAATGGATCATGAAAAATGTTGAATGAGTAAGAAGTCAACATATAGAAGATTCAAGAGTTATGGTATATTTTAGGATGGTAAAATTCTTAAATTGTATTAAGTCTATTTTGATGATGGGGTTACATTAGAAGACTTTGTATAGTATATGAAACCCTGATGTTTGATATATGAAAATTTTATTCAAGGAATAATTATTCTTTCTGTTATGGATATAGTTATAAAGAACTATTTGGGTTTATATGATCCTTGAATTTGAGGCAATTACTGGTTAATACATTTTGGGTTGTAAAATGAAGGTTATTAGATAACCTTTGTGGTTAAAATTTTTTATGGTTATTTTTGAAGATTTTATCTCTTTTTTGGGGAAATTTTTAAGAATTATATAGTTTTGGAAAAAGGAAAATACGCAGACCGTGTGAAAACCCATCGTGTCGGATGACTGTAGGAATCGAACCCACAACCAAAGTGCAACTGGTATTTATCGCCTACCACTGGACTACATGAAGTCCCTGGTTAGTTTTAATGATTCTTTTTAGTTATATTATTTTATGAATTAAGAGTAAGTTTATTTTTGGTTATCTATGGAAATTATTATCCTATCATGGAGGATATGTGATTAGGTTAATTACTTTTCAATATTAGACTTTAAGAGCAACTGATGTTATTTGGAGATAAATGTTAATTTTACCTTGGAAGACTATGTGATTAAATACTTTAGAGATTTGGGTTTCAATATTATTTTGGTTTACTTTGATGAATTTATGGATAGATTTTTTATTGAATGGTCTTTGTTGAACTTTGGGTTTTGTTTGACAAATTTTGGAGATTAGGAGTAGTTTTTTTTAAAAAAAATTATCCTTTTTTGGTATTATCTGATCTCGTACTAAATTTTTGGTTTGGTTTTGGTTAAGGTATAAAGACATGGGAAATATATATTTCCCTTTTTTAGATTATTTGATTTTCAAGAAGTTGATTATAGTACTCTTAATGCGAACAAGTCTTCCTAAATACTCATCTTTTGGAGAAAATATGAGTTTGAGTAAGGAATCTAGTAAAAGTTGAAAGTCTACATGACAAGTAAGTATGTTTCATTATGATTTAGTTAAGCTCAAAAATGAATTCCTCAATGAAAAGTGACTTAAAACTAAAATGTTGTTTGTTAACGTTTCCTACGGGGAAATCGAATACCGTTTAACCCATCATAAGATTGTGATTTTCTTGTGCTTAACTTTCTCCTAGATATGTTTACTATCACTCTCCATCAAAACCTAAAACTTTTTTTTCTCCTCCATATCCATGTTTTCATGGAATCATAGTATGGGTTAACCCAGGTGACCTTTTTACTTCTCTATATTTCTTTTAAAGTGATATTTTTACTGACTCTTGTTCCGATGTGGGACTTTCAATGATGTTTTCATGCCCAATTTTGAAATTGTGAGGACGCAATTCCCAAAAGTGGGGAAGGATGTAACATCCCAAGTAAATAAATAATATTAAATTCTAATGATTATCAATATTTTTGAATAAAATTTTAATATTATTTTAAATGTAATGCTATGCTCGCTGGCATACCTAATACGCAACAACATGTTTCTTGGAAATCTTATGTTGCACTCTAATAATAAAATAATATTATTTTAAATGGTAGTTAACACCTGGCCATTGTAATGGTGGGAATGAGAAGAACTAACTAAAAAATGATTACATATGTTTGTTAAATATTTTTTCATTTTATCTAATAAATTTTAGGGGTTAAAATCAAATAAATCCAATTTTAGGAATAAGTACTCTAATTTTTTTAAAAGATTATTTTATCGCCTTTTGATGGTGATCCGTTGTTTAAATCAAACTTTTTCCAATTTTAAAAGTTCTATTTTTCAAAATGAACTTATTCTTTATTATTGGGACATTGAAATTTATATTGGATAATTTTTTGGTATTTTTCTGACAATGTTCATTTTTTAATGAATAGTGAAAAATACTGCATTTTACATCAAAACTGCTTTTTCATCTAATTTAATTATATGGATAGATTATCTTTTTAATTGGTTTTAAAGTTTAATTAGAATATATTTTTATCATTTAATCCAAATGTTGTAATTATAATTAATTTCACTTTGGAATTGGTCATAAACAAGTGCCAAACTTTTCATAGATATTGTTTCAAAAAAACCCGCTATTTGTTTTGACAACAGGAATTATTTTTTAAATTAATTATTTCAATTTATGAGTTTAGAATTTGATAAATTGTATTACATATTTTGAATCAGATGGTACATTATATTTAATTAAGACTCTTTTTTTGGACATTTTGAATACTAAAGACAATAATTATCTTTAATTGTCTTGATTATTTAGTAATCGGGTAGTCAAGGATAATAAAATAATATCATACTAATAACAAATTACCCCAACATGTGTCCTAATGATACTTTTTGTGTCATTACCGACCATGGAATGTCGTTTTCCAAACTTTGGGACCCCATGGAATCACTTTTGGGTGAAAGTGACACTTTATCTTTTTATTTTTAAATAAAGCAGAATATCACAAAATAATGTATCACCCGAGTAAAAAAAATTTAATTTTGTCTACATAATTTCTATCATATTCTATAAAAGTAATTGGAATTATAATAATATTTCCTATATCATAGTATTTTTTTATAATTTTTAGACATTAAATAAATTAAATTAATTATGACATCATGATGATTCAGCGATTACCTCATTAATGAACGATTTAAATAAAATGAAAAGATAATGTAAAATCTAAGACTGAAACTTATCAAAGTCCTATTGGATGAGTATATTTCGAACCCTTATAACCTTATCCTCAAAATATTTCAATGTGGGTCCTTTAAAATCTGAAACGCATTTTAATATAAAGTAACATATTATAACCTTACAAGAGTGCCCCTCCTCTCATCTTATAAAAGGCCCCCATCTATTCCTCTCTACACACACCTACTAAGCCGTTGTATCATCCAAGTTCTACTCAATGTATCTCTCCTCATCCATCTCTTCATCCTAGAAGCCTTACCTTAGGCATAAATCTCTTCAAGAAACCCTTTTGGTTCAAACCAAGAGGAGTTACCCAATTTAAAGGTAAAGACTTCTCTAATGCTCTTTTGTTTCATTTTTCTTCTCCAACCCCCTAAACTCTTTTTATTCATTTCATTTTTAACAGAAATATTATCTTAAAAATACTTGAATTTTTTTATGATAAGGATTCTAGATTCACTTACACACACCTCCGTCAAATGGTTAAATAACATATTGTTTCTGTGGATGGTGAATTACTGCCTCACGAAACGATGATGGTTCTATCATGTCCTACCTCCTCTCATGGTGTCCATTATGATGGAAATATTTTTTTATATGATATATATTATATTTATTTCCTCTATATTCTTCTTTATTTTATATTTAAAACATACCTTTATGCTTTACATGTTGTGAAAATGCGATAATATCATATGAGGAAGTGTGGACTACCGCCCCTCAAGTGATGTGACTCGTTCATGTAATACATGGAATGTATAAAGAATTAAATTAATGAACTTATGTGTCCTATATAACATATATATTATACTGGAATTATAATATATATATATCTCAATTATTTTTAATTCCATTAATATGAAAAAGAAATGAAAGTAGCGTTCATGCGTACGTACGGCCTACTGTCTCCATAAACTGTGCATTTCATTTCTTTTTATCTACAAATGTTATGTAATAGTATAAAATTAATATGTACTGAATATATATAATATTTAAATCATTAATACTATTCTCGAGATGATGAACTTATAACTACATGGAAAATTCTTTTCAAACAAGTTCATTTTTGACTCATGTACCAAACATTGACAAAAACATCTGATATGAACTCACATAATTAAATAACTACTATAACATTATAATATGGGATATTAATTTAATAAAAAACTTTAAAGGAGGTACTTTAGAAATTATAAATTGAAAAAAGTTTATTATTGAGGAATACAAAGAAACGAACAAGACAAGTCGGACTTGAGGTAAGGGATCCTACCTCTCTCTTTCTTTTTAAGTACTCTTTTTATGTAACATACTTAAACTCCTCTTTCTTATGTGGGGGGGTGTTATTTTATATTCATATTACTGTAAATTTTATTTTAATATGATGAGAGACCCTATTTTATCTCATCAATTCATTTTTGGATGTTTTATGTGGCGCTGTTAGGAAGCCAAATTTAAATAAGGGGACTTTCATCTCACTTGTTATTCCTATGAGATTCATGATACATTTACCACTATCTCTTTATGTGTGTCATATTTACTTCCAATTATTTTACTATTTTTATAATATAATCTCATTTATGGTTATTTACATCTTCATTGTAGGACGCTTATTTCATGTGGTGTATGTTTCGAAAGTTTCCCAAATCGGTAAGGGAACATTTCACACTCCTCTTTTAAAAAGGCTTATTTTGTTATGTCTTTTAATTTACATATTTTTATTTTGGGATGTGTTATTATATATCTTTATTGATGTAAATTTTATGTCCAAGTGATGATATACCATTTTCTCTCTAATCAACTAATTTTATGAATTTTAAAGTGACGTCATTAGGCTGTCGAATTTTACCAAGCGAACTTCTTAACCGAATTTCGATTTCATTGGGTTCAACATGTAGTTATTGAATATTTCATAGTTTGAATATGTGTGAATGACCTTTTATTGTTTTACACTTAATATCCACTTATATTGGGTGTATTTATATTTTTCTCACATAATTATGAGATTGATTTATCTTTAATGTAAGGATACCTTCTTTATAATGGATTTCATGTCATTTTACATTTCTATTGAGACTTCATTTTTGTTATGAACCAGTTCACTCTTATATGGTTTATATACTGTCCTTTGGAATATTATATAATTAATACCTTTATTCTCATCATATTCTGATTATTTTATTCATGTGTCTCTCATTTTGTTAAAAACCCTTTAACTAAAATGTCGTTTTATATGTTTTAATGATTTATTCTTATAAATATTTCTCATTAATATCCATGTTTTCAAAATGGTTTTCAGGATTTATTTATATGGATATTAGTGGTTTAAAATGTTAAAAGCATAAAATTGGTATGGGACACTTTGATTCAAAAATCCCCTTATTAAATGTTTTAAATGGTTTTGAAAATGGTTTTTAGAATGGATTCATTATTTCTATATCTTAAAATGTTATATTTTTATTGCAATGTAGGAATGTTATCTTTCCTTTATTCTTAAGTTATGTGCTATGATTTTGTTATGGTTCTTGGGAATTGTTTATGAAGATGGGTGGTTCCGTGATAAACTAAGGGCGGGTGAGCTCGATATATCTCTCTAATGCATTGGGTAACACGAAGGGTTTAAATGTTAAGGTTTCTCCGAAGAGATTTTGGAAATATACTGTTATGGGTATTCCAAACGTAACCATGAGGGTTACTCCCTGCGTAGAAATGTTATAAATGCCTCAAGTTACCTTTATGTCTTATTATTTCTATTATTTATTCATGATTTGATGGGGTATATTAAAATGATTTTGTTTTATGAGTAAAGTATGATTTCGTACATGGACTAATGTTTTCATTTCGTACTTTTAAATCCCTTACTAAGATTTTTATTCTCATCCCATTTTTTTGAAATGTTTTTCACAGGTCAAGGGAAAGGTACATGATGTGATGATAGTGTCAAGGAAGTGTCAAGAAAGAATCCATGTTTTATTTTAAATATTTTTTCGTTAATGGGAAAAATGAGTACTATATTTTATGTAACCACTTTGTTAATGTGGATTGTAATGCATGATTTATGATCTAATTCACTAAAACTCTAATACTGAAAAGATCCTCAACGTGTATTCTTAAAATAACTCAAGATTATGTAACATTTAAGGCTGGGTCTTATACATATAGTGTTTCACTTGTTCTTTTTGGATGTAGAGATTCTATTCAATTTGTGAAGGCATTTATTAAGTAATATTATGGTCAATTTCCATCGAATAATAGTGTTCTTGAAGATTTTTTGAGTTCAACTTGTTGAAAATGTACTACATTTGGGAATCTATAGAGATTATAATGAATATAATTCAATTAAGGATCCAAATATATAATGATTATTTGTAATAATCATGGATCTTTTATATATTATAAGAGATAAAATTAAGTATGATGTTTCTGCAAGCCATAAATTCTATAGCAGTAGTTTGAAAATACAATGGATGTATTAAGTTTTTAGAGAGTCATAGAGGTTGATCTAAATTTTAATTAAATATAATGAAATGTGGTGATAGTTGTAAAAAATAATATTCGGAACAAGGAAATAATTTATAGGGAAACAATCTCTATATAAATTAAATATGGAGAAATAATGTTGTGAAAAGTATGGAACATAAAAATGTAATGGGATTCCTATTAAACTATGAAATAATAAAAAAGTTATGTAACAAAGGATATTAAACTTCCAATAATTGAAATTTCGTTTATTTTAACCTAAAGAGACAAAAGTATCAATAACTTAATCCTTAAGAAATAATTTCTTAGATTGATCCTCTTCGATCGAAGATATTAAAATTTCAATCACTTACCTTAGGGTTTCATAAATAAAAACACTAGAAGATAAGGATATTTCCCAGAGATATTATTTTAAAATAGATATGAATAATAATCCCATACCAAAAAAATCACTAATTAAAAGGGGTAAGAATAATTAAAATGATTACAATAGAAATATAATAACAATTTTGCAAAAACTCACAAATGTGGTGGTGAGCATATCCCTTTGAGAATCAATTGTATAACATATCTGATTGATAAACAAAGTATGATTTTTCAATTCATTTAATATAATGGTAACATCATTATAATTAAACATGATTTTTATAAATGGATATTACATGTTTTTTTATTAATATTCATTACATTACATAAACATAATCCTTTGTACCATAATAGTTTAGTTCCTTTGGAAACCTGTAAAACAATCTTATAGTCTTGTGAAATATTTTCAACATATCCCATAATGATATTCCCCTTCCTTATTCATACATATATTCTTTATTTATATCATGGGAAAACAAAACATATGAAAAGAGTGATATTAGATGTTTAGTAAGGGTAAACAAGGACGATATCAATTATAACATACTCATAATGCATAAGTACAAACACAAGAAATTTTAAAATCATATCATGTGTATTGATGAACATGATGTCCTGTCATGAAATAAATCATATAAGTATATATAAAAAATTAAATAAAATATTACATGAGATAATAACATAAGACATTATATTATGTCATAAAAATAATCATATAAAATCATTTCTATATTATTCATCCATAATTTCCAATACTATCATGGTGCAAAAATTCATTTACTGAACCAGGTTCACTCCCAGTTCCAACCCTATGTTACTAAAATAGGGTTTACGTTCTATTCTAGATATGAATTAATAAATTATTTTCCCTCCTTATTCTATTCCTATTTATCTGACGAGATATAATTCATTACCCAATGTATTTGAGAGAGATATAGGTTCCACTCAATACATAATGAAATCCATACATATTTGTAATCTAATAACATAAATCATTCATTATTGTAGAACCCGTGGAATGAAATGGGTTTCATAAACATAATGTATTCATAACATAGAACATGTAGAAGAAATGTGTTTTATAAATATCATTCAATCGAATAAATAAACCAACCATATAACAATAGTGATAAAATCCTAAAAAAATATCCACATAAAAGAATAACTAACATAAAGAATGCTATCATAAATGGAAAACAATTTTGAGAGATCACATGAGAATAATTATTGAAAAAAATAACAATTATTCTTTGACAACATTTAATTTTCCAAAAATTCAGTAAAATTTGAAAAAAAAACATTTTATTTGAAAATGTGAGGTATCGGTTAGAGAGGTTACCTCTTCCTCAAAATAGAACCTTCAGATCTTTTCTAAAGGACACTAGAGTTTTCCTTTTGGGAAGATCTTAACCACTATAATGCGGATAGATAATTATATATGATGGTTATTTTGAGTTTAATAGATATATAAGACAAAATATTATATAAATATTTGAGGGAGGAGGTGCCCTTTTATAATTGAGGTGAGGGAAAGTTTTTGGAATTTCAAAAAATATTAATTTACAATAAATTCAATCTCAATCAAAATTCCTCATAAAGTACATGTATTATAATATAATATGATATAAATTATTAATCTCATCGTCTAATATATTTTAGGCATGTTTTATTGTTATTGTAATCATTATCATTTTCATTAACCCTTAATAACCCATTTACTAACTATAGTAACAAATTAATTAATATTAAAACAATGTAGTTTTTACTTATATTTTTGTAAGTTTCCCATAAATATGACATTTATACAATATTATAACTTATTAAAGCAATTTTTTAAAATATTTTTATTATTTTAAAATTAGTTAGTAATATATTATTTTCATAAAATGTTATTAATTTCAAATTTGACACTATTTATACGTTAAATATATGAAAATATAAAAATAAAGTTAACATAGAAAAAAATCATTTAATACACCCATAATATGTAATAGTCACATAGTAAATTCTTGTATAAGCTTGACTAATTAAAATTATATTTATTTTAATATTTTTATTATCTTTTATTTTATTTTTCAACTAGTTGAATAATTACTCTATCATAATTGTGTAATTATTTTATATAATTATTTATTCTCTAAATTTTTTAAATAAATTACAATGATTAATATAAATCATTTATATTTCTAAATAATATTTATAATAAAATCTATATTATATAAAATCTAATATGAAAAATCTTATAATTATTAGAAACATGAATGTGAAAACATTGACATTATTTTAAATAAAATAATATAAATATCTTAATCTATTATATGTGGATCTAAAAGTAAATTGGTTAAAAATTTATCTGATTATGTAAATATATATTAAAAAAAATTTATTCAAATTTTATGGTCTTATATTTTTTCTTGTCATTTTAATTAAAAAATTTATTGAGTTATCACCTACTTGCACATGCACTCCATCAGTGTTTCATAAGCATTAAAGGTAATTATTTCATATATAAAATTGAAAAATAAATCACTATCATATAAAAATAGGTTAATATTAATATAATTATTTATATTTATCAATAACCTATATTTTCCCCTATTTGAACAAATAAGATATATTTAAGACAAGGAAAGTGATATTTTGTGTCTTTCCTTAATTTATATATTATACAAGTCATTTTCATTGAAGAATATACATTAAAAAACTTAATTTTGATCTATATATATTAAGGGATGAATTAAATTCATCAAATAAAATTTAGGGATGTTTTAGTTTCATTTTATAGTCATTATTATTTTATTTTTAATAAAATTATCCAATTTACCCTTTATCGTGTTGACAAAATTTACCATGGTTACTATAAATAATGTCCAAAAATAAAAGGAAAATATTTACTAATTTTAATTTTTAAATAATTATTTATCACTTTTTTAAAAATTCAGAAAACAAAATTTGAAAATTTTATTTTGAAATGAAAACGTTAAATGCTATGAAAAACAGATTTTGGAAAAAACCATTTTAAAACATAATTTGTTTTTAATAAATTGATGTTTTACATTCTTTTCAAAAACCATAATTATATTATTTTAAATTAAAATTAACTAATTAAAAATAATTCCAAATTATAATTTTTTCTTTTAATTACATTAAAAAAATATATTTTTCAATAAAAATCAGAAATTTCGCTAATCGTCAAATTATGAAACTTTTCAGAAAAATTCAAATAATTTACCCTATGCTTTTTTGACTTTTTAATTCAAAAATAGATTTAATTTTTTTTCAAATAGAATTTATTAGTGTTCTAGAAAATAGGTCTAATATAGTTTCACAATTATAAGCAATTAAAAAACCTTTAGAAAAATATATCCTTTTACATAAATTAGATCTATTCTTATCATATATATATCAAATACACTGGATGAATGTCAAAAAAATTAAATAAATAAATAAATATGAGTTTCATTATGTTATTAATACTATTCATAAAAACTAATTAAATGGATAGGTTATATTTTTCATGTTTACATAATTAAAATAAAATACAGTTTCGTAGAAACCTAGTGTTATGTGTAACACAAGATAATATGGAGTAGCATGTAATGAAAGACTAAAATGGTGTAGCATGCAATGAAATATATTAATGAAATATATTTCATAAAAATTTCATGGTGTTATATTCTACCCCCCTTAAAATTAATTTCACCCTCGAAATTAGTCGGGTTCATCAATGGTTTAATACATGAAATATCCATTCATAGAAACACACATCCTAAAAATGAATAATAAAATTACCATTAAAAATTGAATATTTGAAACAAAATGGTTACCCAATATAATTCATAAATAGGTTAACACGTAGGAAAACATACGTGGAAAGTTAAAACATGGACACAGAGGAGAAATTTAACTATAAATGTCTAGTGAAGAGTGATAGAGAACAGGGTCCTGAGAAAAATAACAATCACAAAGCTATATTTATATGATTATTTAAGGGACCATTTTATTAATCAGAAAGTAAGGGATTAGCTCAACATTTTTCTTTTCACGATCCCTTCCTTAGAGTTGAAGAATTTTAATATGAATAAATACTTACATTATTTCATTACATTTCATAATTACAATCTCATACTTTCTTTATACTTTGATCAATTTCCACTTCATCTATTATACCATTAAATGAATGTGAATTTTCATTCATAAATCATTAGAAAAACATGTGGTCCATAAATAGAAAGATAGTTCACTCTATCTATATTTAGTTAACATCACAAAAAAATGGTTACATAAGTTTTATCATATGAATAAATCCCAATATGATGAGATAATACATTAATCTCAAAAACCTCATCCAAATTACAATGTAAAATATTTAATAAATTATTAACATTATGATCCATCAAAAATATTTAAATCCAAAACATTTGAAATAAGGTCAATAAATATCCCAAATATACTTATCCTTAATCCCTCAAAGTACTTGATATAGCACATAATTTCCAAATTCCAAAAATGTGAAGACAATTATCATAATATGTCTTGAAATATGGTAATAACATAGATTACAACAAAACATTAGTGAACAAATGCATGATTTTATGAATTAAATCTTTCCTCGTATAATAAATTCTAAAATTCTATAAAATCAATCCATGATAACTTAAACTAAATTATCATGTTATGATCCCCAATGTTATCAATACTATCCCATTTATTTTATCATAAACAATCATCTTTGTATTTAATTATTCCAACATAATGCACAAATTAAGGGTTGTCCTTCCCTTCATCATGTGTTTTCTAATAAGTTCACCATATCATGTCAATTAATTTTCATGGTTACCAGTAAGATTTTGAATATACTCCTAACCCCTTATGTAAAAACTATAGTGGACAAATACATATATATTTCATTATTTTATAATAATATAAAAGAAATTCTAAAACATTATTCTTAAATTCCATTACATAAATATTTAGTTGTTCCACCACTTCATTTGGAACATCCCAAGTTAATAAATAAAAAATAAATTTTCTTTTTATTTAATATTTTGTGAATTAAATCTTAATTTCACATTAAAGGGGTTGCTATATCGATGGCATACCAGATATGCAACAACAGATTTCATTGAAATCTTACGTTGCACAAAAATAATATAATATTATTATCTTAAATGGTATTTAACGCGTAAATTTAAAATTGGAAAGAATGAATAGAACTAACTAAAATTTATTTATACATGTTTGTTAAATGTTTTTTTCATTTACCCAATAAATTTTATAGGCTAAAAATATGAATAAATCTAATTTTGAGCATAAATACTCTAATATTCTTTTAAAGGTTAATTTACTGCCTTTTGATGGAGAACCCACGTTAAATATATGTTTGGTCACTTTAATATGTTCTATTTGACAAAATAAAGTTCTTTTTTAGACTTGGGACATCAAAATTTTCTTTGGGTAAATTTTTGCTATTTTTGTGATAAAATCCATTTTTTATGAATTGTGAAAAATACTGTATTTTAATTCAAAAGTATCTTTTAATATAATTTTTTATAAGGATATATTATATTTTAATTATTTTTAAATTTTAATTAGATTATATTATTACCCTTTTATCCAATGTTAGTAATTTAATTAATTTCACATTGAAATTGTACATAAACAAGTGTCAATCTTTTGATAGTTATTGTTTCCTAAAAACACGTTAATTGTTTGGACAATGGAAATTAATTTTAAATTAATTAATCCAACTTATACTTTAATAATTTGGTAAAATAGATAAAAAAAATTAATTTGAAATATCAAATATATCTTAGGCTTAATTTTTTGTATTTTTCTAAAAAAACATTAATTTTTGATGAATAGTGAATAAACTTAGTTGTAGTTAAAAAAACTGAACTTTTTATTTAAATAAAAGTTTACGGCTTCTGTGAATTGAATTTCAACAATCCTACATACATGGTTTTTAGTAGTATGTATAATTTGATTCAATAAAACAAAAATAATATTTGGTGAATAGTAACTTTTGCCTTTTATTTATCGTGGTTAATGGTAAATTAGGTAAATCAAGGTAAAAAGAATATTATAATAATGTAAATTACCTTAACACTTGTCCTCAAATTTTTTAATGAGCCATGGCTGACCATGTGAATCCTTGGATCAATCTTGGGACTACATGGTTCCACATAAGAGTGATAATGAGACTTTATTTTAATCAACTTAAAGTAAAGGAAAATGACATAAACAAATATCTTTTAGTAAATTAATATTTACATAGGGTGAAAAAAGTTATCATTTCGACTATAAATATTATTTGGAAAGATAAAAAGAGTTCCTACATCATGGTATTTTTAAAAAAAAGTTAGACATCAAATATATTAAATTATTTATGACACAATAATGATGTAGTATTTACCTCTTTAATAAATGATTTGAATAAATAAGATCATAAATATTAAAATAACATCCAATATCTATCCAATTCTTATTGTATGAAATTATCTCTCCTATGAGTCATCTTATATTTGACTTTAATTTTTTTTGGACCTTTAGAAATCGAATATCATTATATAATAAAATAATATTTTCACACTTTTCTAAAGATCCCCTCCTCCCCCTTATAAAATGCCCTCAATTCTAACTCATTATTCACACCACTAAAGCCTCTTGGTTTGTCCAAACCTAGCCCACATAATCTCTTAATATCTTAATCTTCCACATAGAAGCCTTGCCTTTGGCAGAAGTCACTTCATAAAGTCCTTTTGGTTCAAACAAAAGAGAGTTACCCAAATAATAGGTTACGGTTTCTCTTAAGTTATTTTATTTTATTTTAATTCTCCAAACCCTAAAATCCTTTTATTTATTTCAATTATAATAGTACTAATATCCTCAATCTACTATAATGTTTTTATGAGAAGTATTTAAACTACACTTACACACACCTTCTTATAATGGGTAAAAAACATATTGTTTCTGTGGATGGAAAACTAATGCCTCACAAAACGATGATTGTTCGATTATTTCCTACCACCTCTCATGATGGCCATTAATATGGAACTGTATTTATATACGATATATATTATTTTTCTGTTTCTGTTTTTTCCATTTATAGCATACCTTTATGGTTTCCATTATGGGTAAACATGATAATTTCATTTGAGGAAGTACAGACTACCGCCCCTCAAAGTGATATGACTCATAAATTCCATATGTGGGATGTATAATGGATTTAGTTAATGATATTATATATAATATAATACTAGAATTATATTACACCTATGTATCATTACGTTTTCATTCCATTAAAATACGAAATAGATATAAAAGTAGCGTTCATCCATAGGTATGGCTTACCATCTCCACAAACGGTGCATTTCATTTCTTTTCTACAAATGATATGAACTATTATAAATACATATATATACTGGATATATATAATATATATGATATATAAATAATTAATATCATTCAAGAGATAATGGACTATTGACTACACGGATAACTTGTAAATATAAGGTCTTCATCTTTTACTCAAGTTCCAAATATCGACAAAACCACTATTATTAACTTAAATGATTTCATAATGTTTATAACATGGTAATAATTCATATAAAAGAAATAATAAACTTGAAAAAGATTCTTAAGTAAGTAAAAATTAAATTTACTTTTTTATTGACGATATTGAAGGACAAATAGGTCATGTCGGACACACGGTAACAGACTTCATCTCAATCTCCCTTCATTAAGGCATATTTTGTTTTAATAGACGAATTTATTTTATACGCTGTATAAACACCTTTTAATTTTCAATTCATTCAAAGGGAATCTTTTTCTATGAGTCATTTAATTAAACGAAAAAAAATAATGTTTCTTTTTAACATAAGCAATGACAACGACCTTTCCTCTACCGCGAGTATTATTTGATCTTTGGATCTCGTAACAAGTCGTAGTGTTTTTTGAAGGAAAATAAATATTATATACCCTTTTTACGTGTTTTGGTATTGAAAATTATTTTGAGAAGGTATTTATTATTTCAATGTCTTGAAATGATATATTGTGATTGAAATGTGGAAATGTTATCTTTTCATTATGATTGTTTTATGTGTTATGGTTCTTGGTCATTGTTTTCGTATACGGGTGGTTCCATGATAAAACTAGGGTGGGTGATCTCAAGATAGCTCTCCAATGCATTGGGTAACATGATAGAGGAAAATGTAAATGTTTCTCCTAAGAGATTTAGGGAATATACAGTGATGGGTATTCCAAATTAAACTCCCTACGTAGCTGTGATAGCTACAATGTAAGTATGATATTGATTCCACAATTTAGATTTATGATTGATGTTTTATATTAGTGATTCATAAGTCTTATGATTTCATGAGGTACATTAAATAGATTATGTTATGTGTGTATTTATGAAGTAAGGTTTTCTTTCTTTGTTTTATAACCCTTACTGAACTTTTTATACTCATCCCAAGTTTTGAAATGTTTTTCACATGACCTAAATATGAATAGAGTCAAAGATGGGATCAAGGGAAAGTCATGTTGTCTAAAACATGGAACTGTACATATCTCTTTATTTCAAGAGTTTTTATTTTATAAAAAATGGAAACTGAGTAGAAGTGTCTACTTTGAAATTTTTTAGATGTAATGTAATAGTTATGGCATAAATCCCTAAAACTATAAACTTGAAAATATCCTCAGTGTGAATTATTCATTTAATTAAATATAATGTAATTTTTTATGGCCGGGTTCTTATAGTTGGTATCATAGATTAGTTTAGAAAACTATAAAATTTACAATATAGTTAAATTAATATCTATAAATTGTTTTTAGTTTATGTTATGATTGAAATGATATAGCATTTACAGATTACCATGTTGCTTCACCTAAGATATTTCTATGTTCAGAATGGTTTTCCGCAGAGGGAACAGGGAAGCTATGTTGGGACGACATTAGGAGGAAGACAACCTTCCAAATTAGCAAACTGAGATGGTCAGAATCGGAACTAAACAGATTGTTGTAGTGATGGAATAGTCTCCGGGCTATAAATGATGGTGGTATCCATGCACGAGATCAGCCATATCAACTTCATAGGTACATGTCACTAGTGGACCATCTCGTGAGGCAACATCCCCCATCATTCAGAGGATCATCTGACCATGGGCTAGTAGAAGGGGGGATTAATGCACTGGAGAAAAACATTCATGTCATGGGGTGTTCATAACATCAAAAGGTTAGTCTTTTTGTTTACCATATTGAAGGAAAAGTTGATCAGTGGTGGACAATGGTGACAAATATCGGGGATAGTTAGTAGATTGATGCTATTGATTGGGATAAATTCAATGGTATGTTTCTTGAAATAATATTTTCCTAAAGTGGTTCATCTTAGGATGGAAAAACAATTCCTGTAATTGATCCAGGAGGATGACTCAGTGGCTACTTATGAAGAAAAATTCACTCGACAGGAAGGATATTTGACAAATTTCATACAAGATCCCGATAGTGAAATCAACCATTTTTACTCTGGATTAAATCTAAAGTATCAAATGGATTATCTTCTTGTGAGTCCAAATGTTATTAAAAACATGTTTTTTGTGCGGAGATGGTGCAAATAGAGTTTCTTTCTGATCATGTGTTCTTTAAAAAAACAAAAAAAAATAAGAGGTTGAGGTTATAGGATAAATGGAAGAACTCTTCCAAAAAAATTAATGGTAAGAAACGTAACTTTTCAGTCATTGAAAATTGTTGTAAAAATCATGTTGGGGAATGAATTTTGAATTCTGTAAGTGTTACCAATTTTATAAAATGGGACATAACACTCATAATTGCACTAAAAAAGATCAAGGTAAAGATAAGGAAAAATACGATTTACAGTCAGTAAAATGTTTTAAGGGCAATGAAATGGGTCATTATGAAAATGAGCTTCCAACGAATAACTAAACAGAGGGAAAGTAGCCAAACTACAAGAATAAAGGGGGGTGAAATCTTTTTCAACTACTTCAGTAGATTTTGGTCCATCACAAGAAGTAGTATTAGGTACACTATTTGTTTGATCAGATTATGCCAATGTGTTGTTTGATTCAGGGTATACACACTCTTTCACTTCTGAGAAGTTTTCTAATAAATTGATAATTCCATCTCAAAATATAAATACAGAACATATGGTAAAAACACTTGGAGGAAATGTTGAGACAAAGAGAAAACATAAGAACTTCTTGTCCCTATGTGTAGGAAGAATCTACCTGAAAACATTATTGTTTTTCCTCTAGTAGAGTTTTATGTTATTTTGGGTGTGGATTGGATTTCTATTTAGGATTCTAAGACTTAATGCAGAGCTAAATAGGTTTCTTTTCAAAAATATTTTCAGTTTTTGTACATGAATAGACCCTTTCTTTTGATCATATATCAGAAATATGAGAAACTACTAAAAATGGAAACAAATGTTACCATTCACATATTGTTGAAAATTAAAGAACTGTTGATATTAATGATGTTCCAGGGGTAAATGGGTACCTTTATGTTTTTCTTGATGATTTCTCTAGTATTATACCTAATCAGGAAGTTGAATTTACTATTGACTTAATTCATGATGCTAAGCCAATTTCAGAACCCCCTTTGCCTCATATCGATGATTTGTTGGATCAGATCAAGTGAGCTCAGTATTTTACAAAGAATAATTTGAGGTTGGGGTACCATAAGTTGAATGTAAAGGAATCAGATATTCCTAAGACCGCGTTTCATGCTAGATATGGCCATTATTAATTTGTAGTTTTTCCTTTTGGGTAAACCAATGCACCTACATTATTCATGGATCTTATGAATTGAATTTTATATGAGTTTCTGAGTAAGTTTATGGTTGTGTTCATTTGGTTTTATTCTAAATGTAAAAAGGAGTATGAAATTCATTTAAGGGTTGTCTTACAAAACATAAAATAAAAAAACTATTTGGTAAATTCAGAAAGTTTGAGTTTTGGTTACAAGAAATTTATTTCCTTGGTCACATTGTTTCAAAAATGGAATAAATTTTGATCCTTCTAAAAGAAAAGTTGTTGAAGAATGGACAACACCTACAAATAAAACTGAGATCCGTAGTTTTCTTGGTTTGGCATGTTATTACCGGAGGAATGTTGAAATTTTTTCATTGTTTTCTATCCCATTAACTATGTTAACTCGAAAAGGACTTAAGTTAATTTGGAAAAAATAATGTGATGGTTTCTTTTAGTAATTGAAAAGAATATTGGTGAATGATCCAGTTTTGGAACTGCCTTCTAGAATTGGTGAGTTTATTATCTACAATGATCCTTCATTGAAATGACTTGGTTGTGTCCTTATGAATAATGATCAAGTAATTGCATATTCTTTATGTCAGTTGAATCCTCTTGAGTTAAATTACCCTACACTTGATTTGGAATTAGCTACTATTTTTTTTGACGTAAAAATTTTGAGGCATTATTTGAATGGAATAAAATGTGAAATATATACTGACCATAATGTTTTAACGTGCATATTCACTCAGAAAGAATTGAACATGAGACAGAGGACATGGTAGAAATTAATCAAATATTATGATTTCACAATCCTTTACCATCTGGGAAAAGGAAATAAAGTGGCTGATGCTATGATTTGGAATGTAATGTTACATTAACCATGTTACGTTTTGAATGATATCCATTGGTTTTTGATTTGATAAACTTTGTCATAGAAGTTCCTGGTGAAAGAAATTATTCTTTTTTATTTCAGGTGTCAGTGAAATCATCTCTCTCAAAAATAATTATGCAAGAATAGAAGAAATATAGTGATTTACAGAAAAAGGTATAGTTGGTTTGAAGGGTACGTTTTGAAATATTAATGTTGATAATGATATTGTTTTAAGGTTTGGTGAAATATTATGTGTACCTTGTGATTCAAAGTTGAAGAATGAGTTGTTATGTGAAACTCATAGTTCCTTTTTTTCAGTTCATCCTGGCAGTACTAATATGTACAATGATCTTCGAAAGTATTACTAGTGGGATGGAAAAAAATGATTTTTCTGATTTTACTATGAATTGTTTGACTTGTTAGCAGGTTAGAGCAGAGCGATAGTTACCAAAAGAGGTGCTTCATTCGATACTGGTGCCAGAGTGGAAATGGGAAAAAATATCCATGGACTTCGTTGTGGGAATACTAAAGACATCACGAGGTAATAATGCAATCTAGGTTATTGTTGATCGATTGACTAAATCTGCTCATATCCATCCAATTCAAGATACTTTGTCTCTAGATCAACATTCTCGGTTGTATGTTAATGATATAGTCAGGTTACAAGGAGTTCCCCTTTACATTTTATCTGATCATGATCCTAGGTTTACTTCGTACTTTCGGAAATCCCTTTAGAAGTCGTTGGGTACTGAATTAAATCTTAGTATATCTTTTCATCCTCAATCAGATGGGAAGTCAGAACGAACAATTCTGAGCATAGAGAATATGCTACGTGTGTTTTCACTCAATTACCAGGGAAGTTGGGACTAACATTATTCTTTGGATGAATTTTCATATAATAATAGTTTTCATTCTAGTATAAAGATGGCTCCATTTGTGGCATTATATGGAAAGCATTGTCGAACTACATCTTTTTGGGACGAATTATGTAACAGGAAGCTAGTGAGACCATAATTGGTAGAAGAGATGGTAGAAAAGGTTTAGTTGATTTAGATAAACATGAGAACAGATCAGAGTTGGAAGATATGTTTTGTGGATAACTTGAGTAAGGATCTATCTTTTGAGGTAGGTGATCATGTCTTTCTCAAATATTTTCCATGGAAAAGTGTGATGTGTTCTAGTAAGAAGAGAAGGTTGAGTCTGAGGTTCATTAGACCTTACGAAATCCTGGACAAAATTCAATCAGTTGTGTACAGAGTGGCTTTACCTCCATTTTTATCCTAGGAACACAAAGATTTTCATGTTTTGATTTCGAGTAAGTATATACCAGATCAATCTCATGTTTTGAGCCCAGAGGTAGTTCAGTAGGAAGAGAATATATCTTAAGAAGAACATCCAGTACTAAATTCTGACTATAGTGAGAATGTGTTGGGGAATAAGTTAATTCACTAGGTAATGGTTTTGTGAAAAATCCATATGGTTGAAGAGGCATCGTAGGAATCTGAAAATGATATGATGGAAAAATTCACCCACATTTTTTTATAAGTGAATAAAATTGCTAGAACGCAATTTCCAAAAGGGGGAAGGATGTAACATCTTAGGTAAATAAAGAATAATACATTTTAATTTTAATTATTATTTTATGAATTAAATATTAATTTTACTTGAAATGGTTTTCTATATTTAATGGCATACTCGATACGTAACAACTGGTTTCTTTGAAATCATACGGTGCACACTAATAATATAATATTATTATTTTAAATGGTAGTTAACTTCAATCTATTGTATTGGAAGGAATGAATAGAACTAACTTCAATATGCTTATACATTTTCTCTTAATGTGTCTATATTTTTCCAATAAATGTTAGAGGCTTAAAATTTTAATGAATCTAATTTTATACATAAATACTCTAATATTCTTTAAAAGGACGATTTACCACTTTTAAAGGAGAACCCTTTTTAAATATATTTTTTCACTTATATATGTTTTAATTGACAAAATAAAATTCCTTTTTAGATTCGGGACATCAAAATTTACTTTGGGTAAATTTTTGGTATTTTTCTGATAAAATTCATTTTTTATGAATAATGAAAAATACTGTATTTTAATTAAAAAGTGCCTTTTGATCTAATTTATTTATATCTATGGAATATATTTTAAATTGGTTTTATATTGTATTTATATTATATTTTTATAATTTCTTCCAATTTTGGTCATTTGAATTAATTTCACATTGAAATTGTATATAAATAAGTGTCAACTTTTTGATAGTTATTGTTTCTAAAAAACACGCTTTTTGTTTGGAAAATGGGAATTAATTTTAAATTAATTAAACCAACTTATATGTTTTAAATTTGGTAAAATAAACATCATTTTTTAATTATAAATTTCAAATATAGTTTAGGATTAATTTTTGGTATTTTTCTAATAAACATCAATTTTTGATGAATAGTGAAACCACATAGTAGTGGTTAAAAAACTGACCTTTTCATTTAAAGAAAATTTTACCACTTTTTTGAATTGAATTTAAAAAATCTGACATACATGGCTATTATTAGTATGTAAAATTTGGTTCAATAAGATGTAAATAATTTTTGGTGAGCAGTAACTTTTGACTTTTATTTATCGAGGTTAAAGGTAAATAGGGTAATTCAAGGTAAAAAGAATATTATAATAATACAAAATTACCTTTACACTTTTCCTAAACTTATTTTATGAGTCATGGCCGACCATGGTCATCCTTGGGTAAATTTTGGGATCACATGGATCCACATAAGAGTGATAATGACACATTATTTTAATTAACATAAAGTTAAGGGAGATATGACATAAAGAAATATCTATTAGTAAATTAATTTTTACATAGAGTTATGTAAGTTATTTTTTTTGGATTTAAATATTCTATAGAAATATAAAACTATTTACTACATCATGGTATTTTTTATAATTTTTATATATCAAATAAATTAAATTATTTATGACCCAATTATGATGCAATATTTTCCTCAGTAATAAATTATTTAAATAAATAAGATCCTAAATATTAAAATAAAATCCAAAACCTATCTAATTATTATTAAGTGAATTTATTTTTACCATGAGTCATCTTATCTTAGACTCTAATTAGTTTTGGACCTTTAGAAACTGAATATTATTATATAATACAATAATATTTTAACACATTCCTAAAGAGCCCCTTCTCCCACTTATAAAAATCACTCACATCTAACTCATTCCTCGTACCTCTCAAGAACATTGGATCATCTAACCCCTGTCCAAATAATCTTTTAAGACCCCTCCTTTCCACTTAAAATCCTGACTTTAGGCAGATGTCACTTCAAGAAGTGCTTTTTGTTCAAACCAAAGGGAGTTACCCAAATTAAAGGTAACAGTTTCTCTTAACTTTTTTTTAGTTAATTCTCCAACCCATAAACTCTTATTATTACTTTATTTTATAACAGAACCAGTATCCTAAATATACTAGTAAGTTTTATGATAAGTATTATAACTAAACTTACACACACCTCCATCTAATGGGTTAAGAACATATTGTTTCAGTGGATGGCAAACTAACGCCTCACGAAACGATGATTGTTCGATTATCTCCTACCTCCTCTCATGGTGGCCATTAATATGGAACAGTATTGTTATATGATCTATATTATGTTTATTTTTTTATGCTTTAATATTTTACATTTATATAATACCATTATGGTTTCCATTATGGGTAAACGTGATAATTTCATTTGATAATGTGTGGACTACCTCCCCATCAAAGTGATATGACTCGTTAATGCCATATGTGGGATGTATAAAGGATGTATTAAATGATATTATATATAATATTATACTGAAATTATAATACACCTATGTATCATTATGTTTTCATTCCATTAAAATATGAAATAAAAATGAAAGTAGCATTCATCTATACGTACGTCTTACCGTCTCCATAAACAGTGAATTTCCTTTCTTATATCCAAATGATATGCACAATTATAAATAAATATATATACTATATATAAATATATAATATATATGATATCTAAATAATAAATATCATTAGGGAGATAATGGACTATTGACCACATGGACAACTTGTAAATATAAGGTGTTCATTTTTTACTCTAGTACCAAATATCGAGAAAACGATCGTTATTGACTTCAATGATAGAATAATGTTTCTAACAAGGAAATAACTGATATAAAAGGAATAATAAACTTTATATTGGTTCATAAGGAAGTATAAATTAACTTTAGTTTATTATTCAAGAGATTAAAGAACAAATAGGTCAAGTCGGACATGGGGTAAGGGACTTAGTCTCTATCTCATTTCATTGAGGCATGTTTTTTTAATGCACGAAATTCTTTTATACACTGTATAAACACCTTTGAACTTTCAATTCATTCAATGGGAATATAATTCTATGATGGGTTTTACTAAATGACAAAAAATAATGTTTCTTTTAAACGTAAGCAGTGACAATAACCTTTCTTCCAACGTGAGTATTAAATGATTTTTGGATTCCTTAACAATCTGTAGTGTTTTTTAAAAGAAAAATAAATACTATATACCCTTTTTACATTTTTTGGTATTGAAAATGGTTTTGATAAGGAATTTATTTTTTCCTTATCTTGGATGGATATATTTTGATTAAAATGTCGAATTGTTATCCTTCCACTATGCGTGTTTTATGTGTTATGGTTATTGGGTATTGTTTATGTATATGGGTAGTTCTGTGATAAACCTAGTGTGGGTGAGCCCAAGATTTCTCTCCAATGCATTGGGTAACGAGACAGAGGTAAACATGAGTGTTTCTCCTAATAGATTTATGGAATATACTATGTTGGGAATTCCAATTGTAACTCCATAGGTAGTTGTGACAACTACAACGTAAGAATGATATGGATACCAAAAGATACATTTATGATTTATGTTCTCTATGTGTGATTCATAAATCTTATGACTTCATGAGGTATTTTAAAGAGATTATGATTTTTATGTATTTATGAACTAATTTTTTCTTTCTCTGTTTTATAACACTTAGTGAGATTTTTATGCTCATCCCATGTTTTGAAATATTTTTCGCAAGACCTAAAGTTGAATAGTATCAAGAATGGGATCAAGGAAAGTTCAATATATCTAAAACAAGGAACTGGATATGAAACTTTTTTCAGGATCATTTATTTTATAAAAAAGGTAAACTGAGTAGAATGGTCTATTTTGAAATTTTTGAGATATAATGTAATAGTTATGTCATAACTCTTTAAAACTCTAAACCTGAAAATATCCTCATTCTGAATTATTCATTTAGTTCAACATTGTGTAATGTATTATGCTCAGGTCCTTATATCATTATTATACTCCACATCACTAATAGTGATCACATGAGATTTCCTTTTTCATTTCCTTTAAGATGACGTCGACCAAAATAATCACTATTAACCCTTGGATTTTGGAATTGATTAGAATAATTTCCATATTCCCTGGACATGAAACATGGAATTGTGGGAGGTACATTCTTGTGTGACTTTTTCCATATTTTCATCATTATCTATCTTTATCCCTTCACATTAGTAGTCAATTTCTCAATGACATTCTCTATCAACTTAAAATATCAGTCAACCTCCTTTAGTGAATTCCCTCTATGTTTCATTCAACAAATTGAGCATAAAGAAATTCTCATATCCTTTTCTCAGTGGTTTTTATATTTTTATTTCAGTATAAATCTTATTTTACTTGTTAAAACCAGGATATTTATATGTAACTATAACCTCCATTCCAACATTTATAGAACAACACACAATATCTTCATAGTTAATGATGTCTCTTATGGATAACACCTTTCAAATACTTGGTTTTGAGCTAATAATGAATTCATCAACATTAATTTCTTTTTGGATGATAATAAAAAACTTGTAAATTTAATGTATTTTATAATAATACTTCTAGGTACCAATAGATTCATCTTGATTTTATTTAATTTCAAATAACCCCTTTTACAAATTCATATGAAGAATATAAGAAAACTACATATTTCAAAATATTTTCTTGAACTCATTCCATACCAAGGATTTAATTTTAGATGGGTGCCTTGTATTCTGGATTAAAGTTCATAAATTATTTTCTTCACCATCTAAATGATCGATATCCAAAATTAATATCTCATTTTCTAAGCATTGGATAACAAAAATATCTCTTTAGTGGTATTGATATATTTCTCATCGACTAGGGAATCGAAAACACACTGAAATAATGTTCATGCTACCTCATGAAGGACTTAACCCAATATTCTTCTCTACTTTTTTATTTCGAGGAATTAAATGATTAGTTGCTTGAAAATGTTATGTGATCATAGCCTAAAAACTTTTTATTCATATGCACAAAACATTCATTTCCATAGGAGTAAAATAATTTCATTTCCCATTTCATTCTTCATTATCATGTTTCTATTTAGTTATAGGGATTGACTAAAACCAGAAGGGATAGTGTGAGAAACACTAATAATATTTTCAAAATCTCATAAAAAAGGGTTATTTTTTATAATATTTCAATCTGTAGATCCATAGGTTTAATCCTAGGATATTTATAACTAATAAAAAACACTAATATTGTAACCTAAACTTAGACTTATCTTTATAGATATTCATAGATATATCCTTATAAATTTATCTTTGGATCTCTCTAATGTTTTCTCATATTAGTTTATAAATCTTGATAAACCTTTTCTCAGATACCAACTATAATGAACCAGTCTTATCATACATGGATATTGCATCTATTTAGATGAATATTCACTACATTAAAATAAACAAAATACTAATGATTATAATATTTTAGTGCCATTGGGAAACATAGAACACAATCTTCTGCTCTTTATAAAGATCTTAAATATCGCTCATGATGATCTTCCCCTTTAGTATTCAAACCTATAATCATTATTTATAACCTTGGGAAAAGAATCATATTAAAAGGGTCATATAAGATGATCAACAAGTGTAAATATGTGATATATCTATCCTGACGTAATCCAAATGTATATTCAAATAAAAAACATTTTTAAATCTTATACATTGTATCAAATATTGTGATATCATGTCATGGAATAAATCATTTACATCCAAATAAAAAAATCTAAGAACTCATTCTAGGATATGATAACATCAGAGAAGAAATTATGGCATACACATAAGCAAAAAAAATTCCATATTGGCCAAAGAATAATTATATAACCATCAGAGAGGAAATTTTCCTTTAATGAATTGTGTTCAGTCCACGTTATTTCCCTATGTTTTTGAACCAGGTATACTTCTCGTTTCATTCCAGTATTACTGAAATAAATTCACTCTTCATTCGAATCGTATTTATCTCATTATATATAAAACATTACCAAATTAATTTGAAGGATATATAGGTTACTCCAATCACATAATTACAAACATTCATATATATTTTAAAATAACATAAATAATTCATCATATCAGAACCATTATAATTAAATAGGTTTAATAAACATGATTTAATCATAACAAAACCCATAGAAAAGAAATGGGTTTCATAAATATCATTCCATCGTAAACATAAACCGAATATAGAAACAGTACAGATGGAATACTACAAAAATATAACCGTTAAAGCAAAATTAACATCTAAAAATATTATTATATATTGAAAATAAGTTTTACAGTTCACTTAAAAATCATTCTTGAAGAAAATATCATTTATTCTTTGAAAATGTTTTTATTTTTTCAAATCCCAAGAAATTTTTAAAAGAAAACATATTTTTGAAAATAACATTGCATGATTGGATGGAAATATTAAATGAATTAATACATCATGAAAGAAGAAAAATATGTTCATGTTGTATAGGATAAATAATATTCTTCTCATACTTTTGTTAGAAAAGTCACAAAGTACCTCGTTAGGGAAATGACAATAATTTTACATTCAAACCATTTTATAAAAGATTTACATGCGTAAAACAATATTTAAAAAATTTATAATAATAGTAACAAAACTGATTTTTTTTTAAAAATGGACTTGAAAGATAGATATTCCTCAATAAAGACTTACAAATAAACAGTCTAAAATAATAATGAGATTGTGAAAATATTCTTTACAGATTTATAAGTAGTATAATCATATTCCCCATGAAAGAAAGAAAATAATATTTAAATTAAAATTCCATAATACTTTTTGTAAGACTCATAAAATATAGTCATAGGTAGTATATACACCAAGAAGAATAAATTGGTAGTGTATAGGGCCAGTGTCTCGTAGAAATAAAAGTGAAACAAAAAAATCTTACCTTCAGTATCGACATCCTTCATTTAAATTATTACCTCATTTATAATAAATATATGTTTATAAAAATTTAAGAATAAACTGTATTCATATGTATAATTCCTTATTTTATTTACTGATGACTTTATATTACTCTCTTATTAACAATTTCTTGTTAATTATTTGCTTCAAGTAATAACCACTTTGTGTTTCATTCATATTATAACTTGTTGTCTATGGGACTCTTACAAATATTATGATTTAGATATCTAAAAAATGATATTAATCATATAAATATCATATATATATATATATATGTGTGTGTGTGTGTGGGTTCTGTATATATTAATTTATGGTGATTTAAAAAAGATATATATATATATATAAGATAAAATACATTATTTTGGGATACGTTAGTCCATATGTATGGATAAATTCTATTTTCGGATTATTTTTATGATAAATGATTGAAAATATATGATATTTTCATTAAAGAATAATTTTTATGATTTAAATTTATATATCATATATATTCATAAATTTTGTCATTATTACCTTCTTTTTGAAATATAGATGAAAAACGAATCAAATCACATTGGAGAGGTGGTAGGCCATATATACGCACGAGCGTCGTTGTCATTTCCCAAAGGATTGGGTGGTAAAAAGGATCATTTGATATTATCATTCAACATTTATAATTATTTCATAAATATAATATATGACCACTAAACTCATAAAAATTCTAAATCATAAAATATGGTGATGGAAATGACTCCTTTAGAAGAGTATAAAAATAGAGGGATTGCTTAGAGCGATTACATCTTCCTTTGAAATGACTCCTTTTTATCTCTTCTAAATGACTCTGGAGATTGTTTTATGGGAAATAGAAAAATATATAATGTGTATAAAGAATTTTATAGGAGAATTTGGTAGTGTTTTTTTGATATAGAAGGTTCAAAATGATATTAATAAGTGGGTGAGGAAGTTCCCTTTTATTACTGAAGAGAGGGGCACATTTATAATTTCTAAATATTTTAATTTATAATAATTTCATCTAAAATTGAAATACCTACAAAAGTATATCGATTTGAATATAATATTAGATTAATTTTTAATAACATCAATAAAAATATTTTAGACATTATTTAGTATTATTCTAACTTTTATCATTTTGATTAACCCTTATTTAACATATTTCATATTTATCTATGATAACACATTTGGTAATATTAAAACATTAAAATATTTACATTTATAGTTTCAATTAATCAAAGATATTAAATTTTTGAAATATTAGAACATAAAATAATAAATTTTTGTGTTTTAAAAATTTCTATGATTGTGTAATAATATAATAAACTGTTATAATCAAAAAATATCACTAGCATCAATATTGACACTATTCAATACAACAAATTTATGAAAATATAAACAAAAACATAACTTCAAAACACAAAAATTAATACACCCCAAATTGTATAATAGTTACATGTACAATTCTTCTATCCCCATAACTAATTAATATTATATTTATGTTCTTATTTTTTATTTCATTTAATTGTTTTTTTATTAGTTGAATAATTATTGTATCGTAATTGTGTAATTATTTATGATAATTATTTATTCACTAAAAATTGTAACGAAATTACTATAATTAATATAAATATTTTATGTTTCAATTAATACTCATAATAAAATATATATTTAGTATAACCTTATGTTAAAAATTTTATTATTATTAATGACATTAATGTGACAACTTTTACATTACATTAAATAAAATATTATAAATTACATAATATTTTAAATGTGGCACCAAACTGTCATTAATTCAAACCTTGGATTTATATTGTTGAAATAAAAACAACCAATTAAATTTTGGCATGTTTTTGTGTTATTAATGATTTATATCATTGTAATTAATATTAGTTTATTAATTTTTCATGTGCTTTCACATGAACTGCATTAGTATTTCATAATCATTAAAGGTAATGATTTCACATATAAGAATTAAAAAAAATATAAATTATAAAAATAAATATATTAATATTAATATAACCTTTTATATTCTTCCATAATCAGATTATCTCTTTATGTTCACACAATATAGATATTTAAGATAAGAAAGTGACATTTTTGTGTCTTTCTTTGATTTTAATATTATATAAGTCATTTACATTGAAAAGTTTCCATTAAAATAATTAACATCAATAATTATGTTTTAGGGATCTATTTATCTTTATAAAATAAAATCCTTCCATGCGTTGGAGTGATTTTATATTCTTTAGCATTTTATTTTTATCCTAAATTATCTAATTTACTCTTTTCCGTGGAAACAAAATTTATCATACTTATTATTCATATTGGAAAAAAATAAAAGGGTATTATTAAATAAATTTTGTTAACTTCAATCTAAATTTGAAATAAAATATTCAAAATTAAAAACACAAAAGTTGATAAATTCAATTTAAAATAAAATTAGAAAAACACCGTGAAGAACAAAATTATAGAAAAAATTCCAATTTAAATCATAAAAAGTTTTTTTTTAAATATTCATGTATATTAGAATATAAAAAAACAAAAATTTTAATATTTTAAATTAAAATTAACTAATTAAAACTAATACAAAATATAATTTCACATATTAAATATATTAAAATAAAATAAAATTTTTAATTAAAATCAATATATTCAGAAATTAGAAAAACATTAAACATTTCAAAAAATACCAAAAACATATCAAGAGAAAATTTTGACATTTTTATTTCCAAAAAAAATCAATTTTCACATATATAATTTATGAAAGTACAACAATTTTCTCTAAAATAGGTTCTCTATTAAATAGTGATAAAACAACCTTTAGAAAATTATAACTTTTTATGTATAAAATTGGATTCATTATTATCTTATATATATATAATATTTGGGATTTATCTTAAAAAAAATTATTTAATATATATATATTAATTTTAGTTTTTTCAAATATTATTCATTCTTATAAATTTAATGTTTTCATTTTAATTTTATGATTTAAAAAAATAGAATAAAAGTTTGTTTCATAGAAACTCACTATTTCTTGTAACGCAAGATAATTCAGTATCGCATGTAATGAATGCTTAACATGGTGTAGCATGAAATGAAATATAATAAAGAAACATATTTAATAAAAATATTAGGTTGTCACAATCATCACATAACACTGATTTTTATTTATATGACATATGTTTTCTTGAATATGCATGATTGAAAGGACACACATTTGAAATCCATTGATAATTCGTAATCACTTATGGTATTCCCTCAATGTCTTCTTGAATTTCTTTTCCATAATCCACTTTTCCACTTAAGAGAGGAAAATGCCTTCATTTTATACTGTTTGAATTTTTACAATGACTAGGATTAAATAAGCACTATATTTGATGCCCATAGTTCATGATCTCACATAAAGATTATGAAGGTATTGGTTAGAAGTGTAAAAAACATCTTATTTATGAATGAAATTCATGTGAAGACATTTAAATATTTGAATTATTGTTCAATAACATTATATTTACCATATAGTTGAATGGATTTATTTTTAGAGAATTTTTTATATTTTTCTAAATTTTATCTAATAAAATGTAGTCATTTATTATACATTTCCAATGATGCTTGATGGGTGTAATTGAAGGATTTTAAAATAGGTTGCATATTTTAATTAATTATTAATTTAATTTTAATTTGTTAATTATATATACATGGAGACTAATATCAGAAAAACAAATGTTTTATAGAAATATTATATGTAATTTAAACATAATAGGTTACAAATAATAGGTTAATTAGGCATCAAAAAACAAAAATTATGAAATAGTAAACAAAGATTAATAGATAAACCTTAATATGTAAATAATTTAATATATATCTTGATAGTAAAACAATGTGGTGTATAATGTTCCAGATATAATTTAAAACAGAAGATTTAAATGAAATAGTTATAATGGTAGTCATTCCATTTTGAATCTCGCATATATTAAAAGTGTAGAATAAAACTAATTCAAAAGAGTATATTAGCAGAAAACGTATAGTATAACCTTATTAATCATTTATGAAGTCTCTCTCCCTTGGAAGTAGAATGGAAATTAATATTCTTTTTTAATATATTTATAATTATTTGATAGGGATTACATCATAATCATGAGATTCTTTGATGTCGATATATAATATATTGTGAAATAACATAAATGAAAAGTGTTTTAAATATTAATTTTTAACTCTAACTAATATTTCATTACTCATAATCATTTATCATAAAATTTAGAAAACAGTTTATAGCATACCAATCATACACTTTTGTAAAACATAGTCCCAATATCCCATATTTCATGTCAAGGATAATTTCTCAAACATTACCTAATTAATTTTTTAATTATAACCATTTCAGAACTCATTTGCAGCTTTTTAACATATTAATTCATCATGCAACTCACACTTTAACAAACTTTATTAATGAACATCAACTAACATTCTTTTTTAACATGGATTATAAATTATATCCCTGAAAAACTCTAATCCTATTAATAATTTGTTATAGAATTTATAAAACTATTTAAAGTACAAAAATATTACACATTGGTAAGCTCAACCATATTACCAACACCCTAGGCACTCAATGTGATTTATATAATTTTATTCTCAATTTAAAATATTATTCCTAGATTTATATAATTAATAGATTATATCCTAATAATGCATATAAATATATCAATCTTGGAGTTATTTCACTAAATTAGGCTTTTGTTATTATCCCCTTTAAACACATATTTCCACATTCATAAATTTACATTTTAGAAATAGGGTGTTGTCCACAATTTCATAAATATTAGAAACATTTCCATAGTGTTAAAACAAAGATACTATTTGAAAATAAAAATGATCTAGAATATTACCAATATGTAAAAACGGAAGAAAAATTATGAATATTGGTTAAATAAATTACAAAATTCAATATTGATAATAAAATTTATAATGTAAACACTATGAGGATTGTGTATGATCACACTTCAATATCAAAAAAATAAACAAAGGAAATATTCAACATGAACATTAATAAAATTACATTATAAATATCTTTCATTAAGAAGAATATATATTTCACTATTTAAACAGCATTATATTATCATTAAATGCATCCTATCAGTAAAAAAGTTGCCAATATAGAGATTATTTCAATAATTATTCTTAAAATTTTATTCATAATTTGAGCATTAGTAAAAAAAGAAACATCTTTAAAGATGAGTTGATAAAACCCTTACCAATACCTAGGTCGAGAAAGCATCACAAAAAGTATCACCCACTATAGTTTCACACCATATATTCCATATCGAGTGGAGTATTTGGAAATGATCTTGGAAGCATAATATCAATATTAGAAGCACATTTTTATATATATTAATTTTGAGGTTGTCCTCATTCAATTCATGTAAGATAATAGATTAAAGAATAAATTTAATCCTGAAATTGAAGAAAAATACATCCTAATTGGATGTTTGTAAGTGTTTGGCCAATAATAATTTCATGGGTCATTCACTAATCATAGTGACCCAAAAAAATATAATAGAGTGAGTCTTTTAGGTTAAAATCAAAAAAATTCACATGAATAATATAAATAAAAGAACAATTTTATTTTTAAAGAATGGATAATAAAACTATATGTAATAGTATCATCTATATACATTACCAATATTGTATTAAAGTAGATGTAGTAAATTAAACCAAAACATAAGTATTTTTCAAAAAAACCAGTATTTAAATAGCCAAAACAATTAAGAAAAACATTAATTTAATTTAACATTGAATCATAATAGAAGATTTTGTAAAATTTTAAAAAAATTATGGTTGATGAGGGATTGTGAAGAAGAAGTACTATAAAAAATAACACATGAAACCCTATGAAAAATTCAACTGTATCTAAATTGTAATTGTTAAATAATTTTAAAATATATATACATGTAGTAAATATTTTAGCAGTCATTCAATTTATATCTAAAAGTGTACATGGATGTTTTCATTGAAATATCATATTAATATTTTTGTATGCATAAAAATATCATGTAAATATCTTCTTACATCATGCATAACAAAAAAAAACTAGAAACACAATGCTTATTTCTATCGGTAAATCTGTGTAATTTTTAAATTTTTGAGATAAAAATGTTTTTAAAAAACAATAATTGAAATACAAAATTTGAAACATGTTGAAAACTACCCCCAAAAGAATTGTATTCCTCTAAACTCAGCCATTTAATTTCACCCTTCTCACAGGAAGAAACTAATGTGGTTAACACCATTAATTTTTCATAAAAAATATTAGGTGAAATATTAAAATCAATAATTATTTTAAATTTAAAAAAAATCAGAACATAAATGAAAAATTTATATAGCGATGTCTCAAAATTATTCACGGGATAAGATGTAATAATAATATTCCATGTTGAATCCATTTCTACACATCCTTTTAAAATTATTTCAATTCTAAGGCTCTAAAATTTTTCATAAATGTTTCCATCCATTTTCACATCTATAAAATATAACTAAAGCAAAAAAACTAATCAATTTCAAAATGAAACTTTTGTAAAAACCCATTTAAAGCTTCAATACATGCATAACTATTCTAAAAAATTATAAATTTATAATTATAAAAAACATGTTCATGTTAATAGTGAAATTTAAAAATTATTTTCAATAAAATATATTTATCATTATCATAAACATCATAGTGTAAAAATACATTTCAAAACCAGTAACCCAGATGTTTATTTATAACAATTTAAACTCAATAAAATTTATATCAGTTAAATCATAGACAAAAAAATGAATATTAGTAAGTAGTACTATGACTACACAAACCCATTTCAATTTAAAAGAATAACTCCCTTATGATAAAAGTGTGTTATCCTATGAATTAATATAAAAATTACAACTTTCCTATTGATAAATCAATCATATTGAATAAATACAATCTTCTTGACATCGTTATAATTTATCCTTAAACCCAATAAATATAAATTTAATTAATTTCTGATCAAGGTTTAACTAGATAAAAATGTAAAGAAGATAGATTCTCCAAGACCGAATATGGTGATTTTTGGAGATTCCAAAAGTCTATTGGGTGTAATAATAGGAGGGGATAATGTTTCTCAATGATAGGAGATTTAATCATGTGAAAAAAATTAATAGATTTTTCAAAGAGATAATATTGTAAAAAAATTAATTTAGTATAAATATTTTATAAATATTGAGCCCCAAAAAACAAAAAAAGAATCCAAAGAGGGATATAATTTCATGTCATCGTTAAAAATCATGATTATATCCAAAAAACACAGTTTAATATGCAATCATCTCCCTTTACTATAAAAACCTACTTAAATCAACAGAAAATGGATATCTACAAGTATATAGGTAGGTATCATATAGTTTGTAAGGATGTAACCAATCAGTATTCAGAAAAACATACAATAAAAAATATTGAACTAAGCATGTCATAGTTACAACAGTATGCATTTAAAATCATCCCTCAATTTGTGTTAAAAATAGGAAATTATATTTTCAATAACCAGTTAAATAAAATTTATCAAAATTAACAAAATAATTATATAATTTATCAAATTAATAATACATAATAATCATGATTGTGACAAAAATAAATCATATAGAAGTATTTTTTCAACAACTACCAACATGTAAAGGATATACTAGAATCCATGAACCAAAAATATCTAATTTCATTATAGAATAAAATTTGTAAACAAAATAAATATTTTAATTAAAAAATATATTTGTAAAACTATCGCATCGATAAATAATAATGGAATATTTTAAATAAATAATGGGTTTATTATATAATGTTATTACACAATAACATGTGTAAATGAAAGCTGTTTCTATAAGCCAAACCACATTTAACATTATAAATTAAACTATTTTTTATATAAAGGAATAGAAATTTAAATATGTTTTTACAATATTAATAAAATGAAATTGAATTATAAATATAATTAGAAATAGTAAATTAATTAAAGGTGGTATAATATTATAATATGAATAAAAAATTAATGATGATATATAATAGTCTTTATTATGTGGAGAAAAACACAGTAAAACCTTCTCATTGAAGTTTTAGTTGATAATTTTTTTTTATTATTAAATAATCCATGATATAAAAATAATAATGAAAACAAAAATATATAGATCTAATAAAATAAACCTAAATCTAACATTTTTTAAATGGAAAACACCAAATTATGTTTTGTATTAAAATGATCCCCACATTATATTTCTTTAGAGCACCCCATACTTTAAAACTATCAATTAGTTCATAGTAATTAATTACTTGAACATTGTCACTCAAAACTATCATGTAAATTATAGAATACTAAAACCTTATAAGTTTAATGTTTACTGCTTTTCAAATAAATAAATTTCAACAGATCACAAAAATCATTGTCAGCATTGAATTAATTTAATCACAATATTTTACCATGATAATATTCCCTTATTTTATATCCTGAATTTTGATCTTACACCATTAATAAAATTCAATAAAATAAAAAATAAATTTCATAAAACTATGAAAGTGAAAATTTAATGAAAATTATAAAACAAAACATGTCTTTATTAAATAATGGAAACTACCTAGATTAAAATGATCAATCATAGACCAATTTTTTCCAACATTCCACTACTCAACAAATAGTTTGCACCAAATCTTTCTTAAACATTTTTCTTTCATGATTGATTTTTTCACTAAAAAACACTCTCTAAAATATGATTATAACATGATTTTTTTAAAACCATATTTATATTGAGAATGTTGAATATAAAAAAATTCAAAGAACCTCTATTGGATTCAAATGATTTATATCTAACAATTTATGAAGTAGAATTGGAGTCTAAGGTAATAATGAACATATTTTATTCCATAAGCTGTTATATATATATAATAAATCAAACTTCTGTGTTGATGTTTTCTTAGTGTAGAACTTGAAAAACAAATGCAACTAAAGTATTTGTATGATAGTGTATTCAGATATGTAATAGTAGTGATTAGTTAGAAACTACACTCAAAGATGAATTGAGTTCTTATTGAATATAAATTACATTTTAGAATTTTATACTATACATAAATAAATATATTATTAAATTTTCCTTGTTAAATATTGGGATATTGAATTCATATGGAGTTTATTTATTAGGGAAGTAAGTAATTTTAAACATTATATTGTATATAAGTTGGAATGTTATATACAATTTATTAATAATAGTGAATTGTAAAAATAGTGAATTATATAAAAAATTTGTTTTGAAGTAGGAAATGATGGAATGGATTGAAATGAGGTGTATTATATAAGTATTACGATCAACAATAAGAATAAATAATGTTTTGAAAAAAAATTAAAATGAAGTATAATATAATATCATTGAGTGCATTATAGATATAGAAAACATTACTATACTAAATAATATATACATAATAATAATATAGAATATAAATAGTGAAGTAGGGTATGAATACACACATAGTAAAAGGGACAGAGTAAATGCTATATACACCTTAATAATGTCATATTATGAAGTATAAATATAAATCGTTAGTATAAAAAACAAAAAAAAACTATTATGAGATGGAAAACATATATAGATAATAAGAAACACACTTTCTATTTTATATTATTATATTAGGATATAAAAAATGAATATTTTTATTTAATAGTGATGTAAGACTTTATTTGGAAATATAAAATGTTATAAACCACTGATATTCGTAGTTTTTAATATGATTAATGTATTGAGTAATAGGATTTTTAAATCAGGGTCTCACAAATTTATATTGGGAGATTGCATATTGCAAAGGAGTATCCCCAAGGAGATATATAGGGATTAAAATTTTATTCTACATCACCGGCATAATATATTGGAGATGAAAACTAGGGATGATGGGTTGCCATGGTCATAAATCATTCACTTTATATGGAGGAAGGGTTCTTGGCATGATAAAATCCGAATGGAGATTTATTGAATGAGTATAATAAAATATCAGGGGTTCCGTAGATTGAAGAGAGAATCCAATAAGTTTTACTAGTGTGTAAAGATATGTGGGATGTGGGGAGGCCTTGTTAGAGATATATCAGTGTATCATCGGTATTGAGGTGGGCTGGATACATTGGACCTTTGTCAGAGGAGGTGGATTTCTATAGGTAGATATGAAAATGTATATGTCCTCATTGGGAAGAATCAAACCACATGAAGAGTATAAGGGAACCGATTAAAGAGGGGATGAGGGATCTTATTTGTGATGAGGAGAGTTTCCATGGTTTTAATAATATCAGGGCACCAAATTTGTAATTTCCACAATTTCAAAAAATGGTAGAAATAAATTATCAGACGTAGGATTTTTTTCTAGTTTTGACCATATAAAACATATCTAAATAATTCAATTTTCAATTAATTTTTATAATAAATAGTTTATAAAAAGTTTTCAACATAAAAAAATTAAAATCAATCCAAAATAGAATTCAAATGAAATTAAAAAGTATGTATAGTTTAGTGAGAATTCTCTAATAATATTCTAAATAAAATACCACCATGTATTCACATTACCCTAGAACAATATTCCAAAATGAATGGAGAAAGATCCAAAGAGTTCCTTCCCATCACAACAACCTCATAATAGTTGGTGTGCTCATTACCCAGGAATAATGGGCCAAGGGGGTGTGATTCTAATACTATTAATACTTCCCTATCTCAAAAATAGATTCTCTTGGATTTCCTTTTTCACAGATAAAATAATTAAATGGTAATTTCACATGCACATAAACAAGAAAACATTGAAACATAATTGAACTTTAATTTAAATAACTTTTCATTAATACATATTATGGTTAAATCCATTTCATAAATATTTCCAAAATAATTTTATATCACAAAGAATACCTTTAATTCCATTTCAAACCAGTTCTAAGATAATATATATTGAATATTTAGAAAAAATTAGAAACAAATTTTAAATAAATTTTCAACGTAAATCCAAAAACCATTATTTCCATCTACTTTATAGACTAATTTAGAAGATAAGGTTTATAAGGTCAAGATATTAAAAAAATTCCTCACACTACTCACCTCAAATCACATGGAATTTCGGCTACTAGTAGGGATCTACAGTCCATAGAGGAAGAGATAATGATTAAATAACATATAAGAGGATTCCGAAAACCACAATTCCTAATTATAAATAGGATCTAATTAATTACCATAGTTTTCATGGAAAGAAAATTGAGAAACTAGAAGAATACAATGATGGAGAGGATTCAAGAACAAATCAGAGCTAGAATTTCCAAAAGGGGGTCATATAATTGATTTGAACTTTGATCTAAAAAGGATAAAATTTGGGAGAGGAAAACACATACAAAGAAGGATCCTAGGTTCACAACTTTCAAAAAAAATGCTAATGGGGAACTAAATATAAATAAAATACAATGTTGATAGAAAAATTATCAAAAACCCCTTAGTTACCTTGACTAGATCAGTATCACTGATGTCTTGTTGGATCCCACTAGCTGGCTAGTGACTTTATTGACGAGCTGGTGGGTCCATTAGGTGTGCTGGTGGTTACAAAATAGTGCCTAAAACCCCATAACTGTTATCAAATACATATGGTAGGTCACAAATAGAATTGCGGATGTCTTATAGCCTATGTTTCAAAGATCATTTAAATAGCTAGTTGGTGTACCGCTAGTTACTTCTCCAACAAAAGGATGAGGTCCAAACTTACACTATCTCTCATGTATACCCCATATTATCCCTCATGTATTAAATAACAATAGGAACAACTTGAAATCGTCCTGAAAATATAAAAAACATTGTAAGTTGATTTAATTACCCTAAAATAATAGTGCGATGTGACAATAACACTTATTAATGTATAATTAAAATGTTTATCATTTTTTATATACCATAAAAATTATTATTTAAGAAAAGAAACAAAATATAACTATTTATAAAGTATTCATTGATCTTATCTCAGAGTAAAAAATAATACATAATAAAATTTTCAAATAAAATAATCATTATACATGAATATATGATGTTATAATCTTCTCAAGCTAATTTAGGTGTAAATATCTACAATAAATTTGAAAATATACATCATTAATTTATTATTTCTGAACATTCTTGGTTCATGTATTTGGAAAAATAATTATGAGTATGAAATTTTTTCTAATACCCAGTATGTTAAATAAAAATACTACATGAAGTGATGATTATACCAGATGTTGAAGCTCCTTGTTTATTATAATTTCATTAATTGAATTTCTTCATTTATTGGACTTTCATCCAATGTGAAAATAAAATGGCCACTTTTTATATACTCATGGTATTTATATTTAGTTTCTTAAAAGTTTGTTCTGAAAGTGACTTTGGCTTTATTGATCGCATTTGATTTTTTTCCTTTCCAATAGTGTTTTTTATGAAACAAAATTGAATATTTACCTTTATTTATGTTTTTATTAACTAAGTAAACTTATCCAAAATATATTGAAGTGATTTCCCAATGAATTTAATTTTATATATCTCAATGTAATTGGATTAAATCGGTGATAGGGTTTAGATATTGTGATATATTTAAATATCATTATTCAACTAGAATCTCAACCCTAAAAATCAATCAAATTACTCATTCATTTTGATAACATTAAAACCATCCTAGATTACATCTTCCAACATACACATTTTTATTGTAATTATAATATCATATGATTATTGATTCACTTTATAATTATAAGAATCATAGATAGAAGGTAAAAAAATAAAAGCATACTTGTCCCCATGTTGGTTTTGTAACTCAAAGAAAATTTATGATAACATTATGATATAAACATAAATTTCATCAACAATTTGTCTCATATAATCTTCATTCCCACCCTCAATTTCTTTATAATGTATCTCATTATGTTATGGGGACTCCAACACCTAAACATTACTTTCACATCATAGTATCATGAACATGTTTTTAAAAAATTCTTATAAATTATTTTCCACTGTATATATGATTATTATATTATATTAATCATATATATTTGGTGGAATTTTCTATCATTTACACAAAATGATACTCAATATATTAATAATTTTATAATGATTAAAAATTGGTTTTAAGTCATTGATTTTATAATCATAATTATTTCAAATAAATTTATTCATATCTTAGGGACCACAAACGACTAAATCTGTTATATACAGTTTCCATAAAATTCTTTTGTCAGGGATCCTAAAAAATGAACTTCTTAGTCCACAAAATGGCTATGTTAATACTTAAAGAGTATAGATGTCTGATTTTGGATAGTAAAAAAAATAAACTAATGACTTTTTGATCTTTTCAGATTTATCTTATCATTTATAAATCATAGACTTAAATTTTTCAACACATGAATCCAATATTTAATAAAAAAATCTGTGGATAATTATTTGAATAAAATTATGGTTATCTTTCACCTATAATAATGGTTTCATTTAAATTTAAATGAATGAGGTCATGACAAAAAATAATAATACTTTGAAGGATTCAGTTTTCTACAATACATTGTGAATGAAATCCAATTTTATTTGCACTTATTTATAGGTTAACTGTGTGATTTATTTCCTATAATATAGAATTCATAAAAACATTATTCTTTTAAAAATATATATATATATATAATTTGATATGTGGATACTTTTCAATGATCCTTTGTGACCAAGTTTCATCCACACATTCACATAACAACATTATTAAAAAATTTAGATATAATAAATCGCTTGGTCAAGATATATATACCAATAGTAAATTTATTGATTGAATGATATATCAAATTATACCATAAGGAAACTCTTTACATCGTGTACAAACTAATTTTGTATCTCTCTCTATTCTCTCTTCTATCTCTCGGATTTGGGTTCACACCAGTTGTACCTTATAACTACCAAGTATGGAGGGCCACCCTCTTTAACAATATATTCTCACATGAGGTTGAGGGTAACTCATGAAAGGGGATTATATATAATTATATAAAATATAAAAACCCATTTCCTTATACGTTTTTATAAGGGTATTATGATTAAAATATCTCCATGGATTTTTTTAATAATATAATTGTTCCTATCCATGTATAAATAAAATAATTCAATTAAATAAATATGTAAAGAAATCAAACATAGGGTCGGTCTCAAATCATTATCAGTACACATGAATAAAATTATATAATAATGGATCAAATAACAAAAATTCATATTGAGTGTATTTTTTATGAATTAATGTATAATTAAAATATTTTTAAATCATCAAGGATATAATTTGTATCTCTTAAACCATTTTAATAAATTCTATATTTTATATCTTTCAATTTTATATATTTTTTCAATTGTGTTTATATCTAAAATGGTCTCCAAAGTATTAAAATTGTTTTAGGAATTATCCAAAGGGTTGGGAATATCACAACCCCACCGAACCCAGGTTAGTATGAGCTAACTAGAAGCTAGGTACATTAGATATTGTGAGGGTTATCTTCCTCGGTACACAAGTCAAGACTACTGGGTGAGGTCATCAAATTACATATTCATAAAAATTATTATAAAAAAATTATAATGTAAAATGATCATATAGAATATGATTTTTATTCCCTCTATCACTCCAACCCAATGTTGTGGTGGGGAAATCGCGGAAAGTGGTGATGATGGCTCACCCCAATAAACATACATTGATTATTTCACCCCCCCCCCACCATGATAAAGGTATGCATTGGTTATTTTACATTTCAAAAAAAATCCCAATAAAATTTTGATCATAAAATGACCATAATTAAACTATAAAACCTCTAATTAATATTTTTTTACAGTTTTGGGATCATTTCATCTCCCTATACTCAGATATTAGTTAATTTATATAACATATAAACATTAAATTATACTTGGGAGCTTTGATACCTCCAGTTTGAACAATTAACATGGAAAAAAGATGATAATAGTTAATTTATAAAAAATACAATTGAATATATCATAACACACCATACTTATAATAAAAGTACCCAATTAATTATATGAATAATGTGAAAATATTTTATATATATTTCCACAAAAAAAATTATAATATAATGGGATCTTGGCATAGTCTTCTCAATAATGTAATTTTATAACTCCATGAAAACAAGATAATATTCCTAAGAATCATATACGCGTTTAGTTTTATGCTCCGTTATTTTCATTATACAATTCCACTTTTCTAGAAAAAAATTTCCCTATAACACTCATTCAACCATTGTAAGAATGGGTGATCGATTTTTAAATTGAAATCAATCTGATCATTCTGTTAATTGTAGGTTCACTATCTATAAGTTGATAGAATGAAGAGGACGAGAGATTTTTCAGGGATTCCACTATCATTTTTTAGTGTAAAAAAGTTTTTACAATGCGATTTAAATTATTTAATTATAACTTTCTTCCAAAAAAGAGATAACCTTAAAATTATATATTTTATTTCATGAAGGACATAGTAAACTCATATTAAATGTCAAAAACATTTAAAACCCACATAAAAAACACTATAAAAATGTGGTGAATTATAAACCATTAAATCACCTTGTTCTTTATGAATACATTTAACAACACTTGAATAACTAATAAAAAATAAAAAACAATTTCTCCTATATTCACATTTATAAAAAAATAACTAGTGTATACCATGAGAATAAATTAAATTGATTATATTATAAACTCATCTGAAATATAATTTCATTTATTTATAGATTAACATAATAGAGATCTAACTCTAACACTCACCATTGCAGGAACACTGGGTTTTCTATATCCCAAACGTCAATTAATTCGAATCGATGGACTGTTTTTCTAAATATTTTTTCTAAACATTTGTGATGTTATTCAATAGTAGTGATTTATATTCATAAATCATGATAGATTTATAGAAACCTATCAAATCTAATAAGGATATAAGGATATGTTATACCTGTGTAAACCTCCCACAAACATGAAAATTATTATATAATCTCAATTCCTTGAGATATATTATAAGTTAGGAAGAATAATTTTTGTTACCATCCCTTAATGATTCATTTATCATTATTTCAAAATATTGGTGGTTCGTTCTTTCATATATAAAGGACATGGATTTAGTCAAGGCACTACCTTCTAATTAAAATAGCCAAATATTTTCCTTTCATATATTTAGAAGTGATATATCTTTTCCAGTCATATTAATAAATTACATTCCAAAATTAACTAAACAAAATAAATATATTTCTCAAAAAATATAAACTATCATGAGTTTCATCATTTATAAAGATTGTTTTCAAATGATTCATGTTGAAAATAAATAAAATTAAAGAAACAATATATATTCTTATAGATAGAAATATCCAATGACACCCAAATAATGTGATGTTCTATTTGAAAATCCAGTCATCGTGATATTAATTTCATGTATTCACCAATTGATGACTTTATTAGAAGAATTATCAATTTTATTAAGTTCCCAATACTTGATAGTGGGAAAACAATCCCTCATAATTATTCCATATATACACTATTGTAAATATGTTTATGATTATAATTATAGTATTTTAGTATTCTTATTATATCTGGGAACTGTAGGAATTATTTTATATAACAAATAATCCAATAAATAATAATGAAAATAGTATAAGAAGATGAAATAACACTATAATTTTAAGAAATGATATTATATAACTATCTGAATATATGATATGGTAAATAATTTTTTAAAAATTTGGGAAGAGGGGACCTACTATCACATTAATTAATTAATTTATTTTCACACCCATTCTTTATATAAACTATTAATTAAATTATCACTATTGAAATGGTGGTTCTTGTTTCAGGTGACCAGATCTTAAGAAATTAGAGGCTTATTGGTGGTAATGTATAAATTATACCACATGTGAGGTGTATTGGATATCATAGGTGGGTTGTTTTTATTCCATTTTCAACCTGGACTATATGACATGAAAATTATTTATATACACTATTTATATAGCCTAGGTAGTAAATTCATTATTTTATTTCTTGTGATGTTATGTTTAATTTTTATAATTGGTAATATCATCCATATATTTATACTAATATACACACAGTTCATGTTTTCAACTCATGTAATATTGAATGAAGGATACATGGGTCACGTTAAAAATAATTTCTAGCTTAGTTGATCCCCTATCATGGATTCTTCCTCACGTTATTTCCAAATTTTGGTGAAACATTCATGAATATAGAATCTCCAACTTCAAACCTCAAAGGTAATCAATGATTCTTAATATGATAATTATTTAATCTATGGGATTCATTCAAAAACAGTTAAATAATATTACTAATCATATATATCCCATGAACAAAACTAGGCCCCATAAGTGACCTCTCAGTAGTCGTTGGCCAATATAATGGAATCTGACGTGGTCATCCATAATATAATGAACCAAACATAACCATCCCATAATTTCATTTTTATTAAACAATTGTAACTTTCTAAATACTATTAAGATTGGGGTTTTATATGATTTTTGAATCTATTATGTAACAAAATTCATACTTTTCCACTCATTGTACATTTTTTACACACACAAAATGTTCCTTGAATGATACACTTTATATATTCTAAACTAATCACTAAAACACAAAATTTTGCCTTCATTATTTTTTGATCATCCTTAAATTACTAAAAATCATTATACAATTTTGTATGATCATATAAATCATATAAAATGGTTTATAAATGAAAGAAAAATAATTAATTCATATAAATACAGGATGTATCATGAAAATTAATATTAAAATTTACAGTCATGCTTTATATTTGTTCTCAAAATATACTTCTTTACTAATATAATTAAAACCAATGACTTATATAAAATAGACTTTTAAGAAGTCACAAATGTTTTCATGTGAAATTATATTCATATAACCTATATTCACTCATAATCACCCATAATCAAAAGTAGTGGAATAACCTTCTTAGTTAATTCAAATATAACTTATCGATACAACAAATCATTTCCCAATGAATTGAGGGGAAATATCTAAGACTCACAAACCATTTACAATAAAATCTAAGAGATATATTTTGATTAATAATCATAGGTTATTTCATTTTTAACTGATAAACATTAGAATCAATGTTAACACAAGAAATTATATTTAAGGAAAAATAGAATTGTCTAACAAAAATATTGGATTAGAAGAAAATAAAAAAGAAAAATAGAATATATATATATATATATAATAATATTATCAGGAAATATTAGATAAGGGTTGATAGAAAATGAAACATCAAAATAATAGAGGAAAAATTTTAAAAGAACCCCCACACTTTTTTCCAAGAAATAACTACATGAATTTTCCAATGTAAAAATAAATTGTAAGATTTTATATATTATTATAAAATTAATATAATTTTATTCTCTATTTATATATGGTTTATTTAATTACTTTAATATATTATTTGAATCCAATATGATGTTCCATGTCCATATTTTTTGGTTGTTGAAAATCACAGATCTTTGGAAATATATCCCTATGATATTTGGTTTTATGATCACTTAAGGATTCAAAAATTATTTTGATATAATTTTTATGGATTTTTAATATTAATATCAATTTTTTATTTTATTTATTTTCTAAATATAAATGATAATATATTTTTTAATAATAAAGGATTAATATTATAATTTCTATATTGTTAATGATATACATGTATTTAGTATATGTCTAATTATGGTTATAGTACTAAGAATTAAAGAACATACACTTACACACATGACAAAATTTACAATCTCGATTTATTTACATCCAATTTGGATAGATTTTATTGAATATAAAAAAACAGAAACTAATTGGTCTATAATGTTCAAACTAGACATGATCGACCCATTATTATATATAGTTACAAAAAAATATATACAAAATAGGAAATAATTTGGATACCTTATTAATATAAAATAAATGAAAAATTATATTAATTTCTCATTAATGAATGTAAGAGCCCTATCAGAAGATGATTAAAAATAATGTTAATAAAAATATGAAATTGAATGAAAAATAGAGCATAAATTGATATAAAACTAAAAGTTATATGTAAGAGTTTCTATTTATGTGTATTATCCTTTGAGTATAAAAATAAAAGGATTAAACCAAATTTTTGTACATAATTTAAATTCCAAAAAAAATTATCTTATTTGAATTAATATAATATAATTATGTGTACAATTTGAAAATGAAAAGTAAATCATTCTTTACAGTATCATTGAAATAGTTACTTTATTCGAGTAGTTTGGTTCACAAATGACTTTTCAAAAGAGTAATAAATAAAATGATAAAATTAAGAAGTATATAGATATAATAAATGTGAAAATTTAGTTCATAAATTTAATATCTAGAGAATAAACTATAAAATTCTTCTGTATAGATGAGACTCCCTCAAATTTTAACAAATATTCATTCCAGAATGGTTGAGAATATGATATAATTGTAGAAAATAACACTCAAATTATTTATATAATAGATTTCTAATCTTCCATTTTTTACACCAAATTCAAGGTAATGTAGTACTAATTTGTTTAAATTCATTAATCATTTTAACCAAAATATCATTAATATTTATTTTCAGCATTATTCATGTTATTTTTAGATTATAATTATCAAGGAAATTTTGTAACACAAGTTATAAGATTTATATCACTTACTAATCATAATATTTATCTCTTAATGTTTATAAATTAATTAACCATTCCCAATGTTATCATTACCCTCCTATTGTTGACTTTTCCAATGCAACAAATGCATTGTGTCATCATTATACTATTTTTCCTAATAATTCTGATGTAAAAAAAATTATTATTTAATTAATATTTATAATATATTTTAAGTATATTATAATTTAACATCTGATACAAATTATTTTTATAATTTTTTAAATCATGTTAGGTATAAATATAATACTAGGTAATATGATTCTATTTGAACCCAAACTCTTACTTAAATATAATTAATCTTTTTACTCAGTTTTTACTCAATTCTTCTATTGACAGAACAAATTAATGATTTATGCACATTAATTATTTTTCAAGAAAAACTGCCATCAAATAAATGGCCCTTTATTCATGTATTATGATCTTATATAAGGTTCAATTGAATTTTTTGGAGGTTTCAATGGGTTTTGGCTAGTTTTTCAAGATTCTTTGGAGGTTCACAGTTTGTTCACATTTAGTCGAAAACACGCATAATCTCTAGGAAACTATGCATGGAGATACAATGGGAACTAAATAGGCACACAATTGGAGCATGATTTTACCATACCATTTAAATGTCTAGGAGAAACCATGCATCTTAAAACAGAGGAAAATACATAGTTGGTACATATTTTGTCTAACCATGTGAGACAACTATGTGAGGTATGGCCTTCAGACTGTAGCGTAACATATTTGTCTTGTGGATTACCACACCATGTTTCCTAACCACACAACATATATTTTTTCCTCTATAAAAATTGTATCTAAACTTAATTATCTCTTTCAAACCTAATTTTTCTATTAATTCTCCCATAACATGAATTAATTTCATTCCCAATGTGTGAGAGGCATTCCCCTTTATTCAAAGTGCATTAAAGACTAAAATTCTCAATTAAGTGATCATTATTCCTACTTCTTCTAAAATCCAAGGCACTTCGATCTCTTAAAACTATATAACTAGTCTCTTATGGATAGACATATGTGTTACAAATGATTTCATGATGATTTGTTGTTAGATCTAATGAATAGAATGTGTGTTGTGATTAGATCAAGATGTTTTGTGGTGAAATTATTCATTTTATCTTACCATTGTGGGGTAGGTGTATTCTCTCACAAATCTAATTGATATATATCATGAAGCTATAGTTTTAACTGAATTATTTTCTTTAAATGATTTTCAAATATTTATGTGACATTTGATGTAAATGTTATTTTGGTTATGGCTTGGAAATTATAGAAAGTTTATTGGGTTTTGGAAAAGTCATTGTTTATAATTTTAAAATGATTTTTTAAATTTAAGATTTTCTTTACACGTGTAAGGTTGTTTTTTATATTCTTTAAAAGAACGAAATTATTTTATGTGAAATAATTATCATGGAAATTGGTTTTTTGTAAATTACTAGGATTGATGATGGAAAAAAGGTTGTGTTTTAGTTGAGTTGGATTTATAATGGTCATAAAGTACCACAATCAATGGGATGGTGTATAGACAATAAATTCCACCGTCAATTGTAATAACAATCTTGAGATTATGTGTGTGGTTGTTCGTTTAAACATGGAACCAAAGACTGCAAATCAAATGAGAAATGGTTTAAATACTTTTTTATGCATTCATTGGATGAAACATTTTATAATTTAGATATAAAATCTATCAACAACTATTACATGGTTTTATAAAATATTCTAACATGTTTCTTCTTAGTTATATGTTTGTGGAAGACATTGGGAAGAACATAATGTTTTTAAACTCACAATTAACCTGTGATAAATTTTGAATTTTAAGATTTTATCTATAGATACAGAGTTGGAGGCATGTTATCTACGATCATTATTAATTTTTCTTGACAATACTACCTCAGTGTATACATTTGGAGCATGGAAAAGATTGGGTGTTGATGGTTGATATTACTTTAGAGTTTCTTAGTCTTGTGGAATTTTTATTCCTCTTGATTAAGCCTGTTGGTTTCCATGTGTACATAGATATGGTCTGTTTTTTTTTTATTCTTGAGATTCATTTTTTACACATGCATCATATATTGTTTTTTATTATTTGTTTCGTGGTTTGTATGTTCTATACATCAATGAGAACATCATCACCAAAATGTTACCATGAACCTTGGAGTTTATTACTAGCCTAAGGATTCATGGTGATGTCACCTATGGCCAAGTATCTCTCTCATCACTCCTAATGCCAATTATGAAGGGAATGATGTTACATATAGTATATGTTTTTTTTTTTGATCCTGGATATAACAAATAGGATCTCCTTGTTCAATCCAAGACATAATAAATGGTATCTTGTTCTTCAGTCCAAAACCAATTTGAGACAAATGGTATCACCATTATATGGTCTTTGATATATGAAATTAAACCTCAAGATACTAAGGAGTTTGGATACATGAGTGCTTTAAGAAACTTATTGTCAAGTTGTCACCTCATCAGCATGGGTACGGCCGATGAGTTTTTCATGACATAATTTTTTTGTAAGACTTGTCAATATTAATTTTTTATTCATTCTAAGTTGTTTTTTTATGAGAAGGGAAAATGTTCTGATTTCTTTAAATATTGAAAATGTGATTTTGGAAAAGTATGGTTGTAGTTTTTTGAAATATTGTTGAAATTTTTAAAATGGTTGAATTGTGGAAACCTATGTGTTGATACATGTCAATATGGTAAATTTGAGTTATTAATCCATCATTTGTTAATGATTTAAAATAAATAGTGTATTATTATATTTTTAGTGAATTGAACTAAATAGGAATCATACAAACTATTTAGGAAATGATATTGAGAGTTTGGGTGCACCTCAACTATAGGTGAACCAACATTTCGTTCAAATCATTTTTCAGGGTTTCCATGTAGAGGATAAAATTAATTATAATGATGAACCATGGAATTTGGTACATTAGGGCTAGTTCTAAATAGAGAAACTAAACATTTTTAGCCGGATTCTGAGATGGGAAAATAATAATTATGGTTGAATAAGATGAATCAAAATTTTAATTTTTTTTTATACACAACCAAAGATGAATTTGATGCTCAAAACATATATGCCGGAGGATTTGGAATGATAATGGTGAGAAGTATAATTTCAAGAAAAAGTGGTCCAAGCCATGACATCGAAGAATTTTGAAGAACTACTTCTCATGTTATTATATCCTCACACATTTCATATTTCTAGAATAATGGAATTCCTCGTTTTAATATAAGATAATCTCTTGGTGATAGATTATGCAGCTAAATATATGAATTTTTTTTGTTTTTTTTTTCAAGAAGTTTCTATAAGTCCATCCTTGAAGGAACATGTTTTTTATTCGATATTATGAATAGGTTTTTTCTAAATGATTTTGAATCATTGTGTAATGGCATATATAGAGAATAAAAATGGATTCATTGTGAAGAAAAAGAAGATATCAAGAAATATAGTTGGAGGGATAATTTTTATTCCTACAGAAACATTTGGGAACTATAACAATGGTAATATGGGAAAGTGTACAAATCTACATCCAATGTGGTGGGACACCATAGAATCGTACCATCAGATAATTTAGTCTTCCTCATTCACCCATAAGTAATAATGGATGTTTTTAGTGTGGTTCATTGGACCACTTCAAAAGTGATTGTACGTAATTACCCAAATAATGTAACAAATACAAAAATATGGGAATATTTAGAGGTATTGTCACATTTCTTCATGGTTGGATGATAAAGACACATCTCATGCTTCTTAGTAATCATATGAATTGATAGGATTTGTGTAGTATAATACTTATCATCATCACAATAGATATAGCTAATTTGATTCTACTCCATGGCTACTCAACCAATTCTATCTCAACAATATAACAAATAGAAAATGAAGTAAGCTATAAATTGTATGGAGATTATATAATGATCATGGATGATCAATCTGCTCCTTTGATAATGATAGGTAACATTCATTATAATTCACCGATATACAATCATTTTTTGATATGGGTGCAACCCATTTGTTTGTCTCCCCTCCCATTGTTTATAATATGGTTTTTTCTAATGAGATTATTCCATTTATTTTAAAACTAAAAAATACTCTTATCCAAATTGTGTGGAGATCCTATATATTTAAATCATGTTCCATAAATTCCATTAGGGCTAGGATTCTTTAGAATTTCGCTATGCAAGAGATGGATTTTTATGACAATATTATGGGTTGGTATTGGATGACAACATTTAAATTTCACATCGAATATTATTCCTAAATAGATAGTTTCACATCTCAATATAGCCTTGGGAATATCTCTATAGGAGAATTGGGTAAAAAGGATAGTAAATAAAGAATTTTAGAACCAATGGTTGGAACCATCTCTTATCACATATAATCTCTCACCATGGGATCTATTGATAATATTGGAAATAGACATTTTCTAACTATTGTTGATATATATCGCAAAATTTTACCAAAAAAATTATCAGAATTTACACCCAAAGAAAAGTGGAGTTTATAATTGATCACTTATCATCAAATAGTCATTTCTATCTTTTTTTTATTTTATAGAAACAAAAAAAATCAAGTAATTTTTATTTTCGTTAAAAATAGTAAAGTAAAGGTTTCATTTAACCAATTATATCTCTATATGAATCATAGGTTCTAATTGTTGATAATTTGTATGTATCACTTATAATGTTTTAGGATTATCATAATATTAACCATGTAACAGTAAAGAACATGTTTCCTCTTCTATGCATTGAGGATATTTTTGATCAATTAGGGGTGTTATTTCTTAAAAATTAAATTATGTTTGAGGTGTCACCAATTGTGAGCTCATGAGTAGGATATTCTGAAGATGTCTTTTAAAAATATATATATCCACTATGTATATGCAGTTATTCCCTTGGTCTTTGGAATTCACCATCTATATTTGTGGAATTGATGAATCAAATCTTTTATAGGAATCTGGATTCCTTGGTTGTCTTTTTTTATTGTATATTGGTGTATTATATGATAAAATAGGATAAATATAAACACTTATATTTAGTATTTGTTATCGTGTGGGAACATCATCAGGATGCCAATTTATTAATGTTTTATTTCTTAATAAAAGAGTAATGTTTTTTTATGTAGTTTTTCAAAAAATGTATTTCTTTAGATTTAAAAAAGATAGAAGATATTACTTCATGGAATCCTCTAAATAATTTCTTTGAGATATGTTGTTTCCCTAGATTATATTGATACTATAGATTCATTGTACATCTCTTCCACACTGGGAATCACCAATGAATGATTTGATGTGGAATAGTGTTCCTTTCCAATGAAACAACAAAAGTCATAAATCCTTTAAAAACATAATTATATACTTACATCAGAACATATCCTCATCTTTCTACAGTATCAACAAGGCAATATATTCTATTTTTATGCATCATGATCAGGTTTCATATGTTTTCTCATGAAGGGTTATGTTTTTGTTGCTTATGTCTCACAGTAGTAATGGTTTCATGGGAAGAACTACTCAATACACGACTTAGAACCAGTTGTTATCATCCATGATTTATAGATATTTATACATTAAATATTTTAAAAAAAATAATTTTTCAAGGATCACAAGGATGGGGAAAATAATTCTCATAAATAGATAGAAATTTAAGACATCGCATATGGATAGTGTATCTGCAGATGTTTGACTTTGACTTAATGTATACACTTGGAAATGTGAACACTATGACTACTACACTAATAATGAAAAAATTAACCCAATTGGTTAAAAATGCTTCAAAATAGTGGTAAATAATTTCAGTAATATAAGATATACATCTCTAATTCTCATAAAAATGGAGTGTTTAATTTTTCTTTCTATTATTTTTTTCCAATATTTTTGTGGAGTTGGTTAATTTTTCTCAGACATATGATCCTTATTAGGTAGTTATGAGTTCAAAACATAATGTTGGGGAGACTGGTTATAGATTTAAGATAGATATGAATTAATTATTTCAGTTTGGATATAATATGGTAATACCTTTGGCATTTTATGAAAAAATTGTTAATTCTCACCAATATTAGAGATGGAAAATTCACCCAAGTATTGAGAAAATGGATATTGTGTTGAAAATTTTATTTTTATGGGTTGGAATGAAAATATCTATAGTAGGGTGTGTATTTAGATTCATCACCTATTAGTAGTTAAAAATAGATCATAGATGAATAATAGTTATGTTGTTTTATTTACTGATTATCATGTGGATGTAGGAGCAGATATCCCTGGATTTTGTAATATTTCTACCATGTATGGACAGGAAACAAAAATCTATATGAATTATAGTAGATCAGTGCAAAAAAATAACCTCACTTCATCCCTATTCATGAAACTAAATCAATAGAAGAAATATACAAATTTATATTTATGAAGTTGTAAAGATATATTATATTACAGTATTCATTTTATTGGATAGTGACCTCATGTTTAAGTATTATTTTAGGATATCCTTGTATTAATCCCTTGGTGAAAAATTGTAAACGAGTAGAGCATGTCACCCCCAAATAGATGGAAATATTAAATAGATAATACAAATAATTGAGAATATACACAGGGCTTGTGTATGGATTTTGGTACCCATAGGAAGAACATTTAACATTATTTGAGTTCTCTTACAATAAATGATACCATACCATCATAAATATAGATTCTTTTGAAACATTGCACAGACTTCATTTTTTCACAAAATTTCTTGGTGTAAATAGGTGAGACTTAATTAATTTCAGCATGTCTTGTGGAAGATATAATAGAAAAAGATTATGTTGTTCTGAAAGAGAATATAAAATAGTCAAAGTCATCAGATATCATATGTAGATTAGGATCGATGACCGTTGTTATTTGAGGTGAGTTTTCATGTGTTATTGATAGTCTCTCCAACACTTGGTAATCATAATTTTGGTATATAGGTAATGTTATCTTCATCATTCATACATCATTTTGAGATACTTTAACATGTTTTTTAGTTAACATACTACTTGTCTTTTCTACCAAATCTCAGTTCAGTGCACAATGTATTGCATGTGCCTCAGTTTATGAAGTACCAACCAGATTCTGACCATGTGATTCAGTGAGATAATTTTGACCTATATCTAGATAATATATTTATTCATGTGGAGGTATGAATTTTTTATAGGGAGTAGAATATATTTCATGGTAAAATAATCGTTATAGTTTTAGTTTTATGGAAACATAATCTAATTCCGGAATAATTATAGGATGGAGATAAGTAAATGGTTGTGATATGGCCTTGAAATAATTATTAAAACAATGGATTTATACTTTTATAGGATGGAATTAAAAATGATGGTGATAATTTAGCAGACCATGTTTTTGTTACATAACCATTTACTTATGTATTTTGATTCTATATAATTTATGGTTGATGTCTCAGGAGGTTATAAATTATTTTGGAATGTTTTGGAGGGTTTTATAAATGTGTGAGTTTGTTCATGGTTAGTAGAACCCATGTAGAATATCTACGAAACCATTAATGTGGAGACAACTAGCATTGGGTAGGGACATAGTTGGTACATGGTTGGCCAAATCATGAAAAAGTCTGATAGAAACTATTTATAATGAAACAAAGGGAAATATATGTTTGAATAATGGTTTATCTAACCATGTAAGAAAACTGTGTGAGGTATGGCCTTTTGAAAGTAGCACTACACGGTTGGTGCGTGGTTTACCAAACATTTTATCCTGATCGTGAAATGTATAATTATCCCTCTTTAAAAAGTGAATATAATTCCAATTATCCCCATTAGCCATATTTTTTCCATTAATTCTCCCATAACTCGATTTTTTCTCCCAAGGACTTGGATCCAAGAGTGATCATCATGTGAATAAATTCAAGTTAGAGGCTCATAGTTTTCATTAAGTGATCCTTATTACTCATTATTCTTGGATTCAAGGTTCTTTTCTCCCTCATAACCAAATGTCTAATCTTTTATGGATAAATCTAGGTTTTATGAATGATTATATGATGAGATATTTTTGTATATAGTGAATGGAACATGATTTTGGATTCTTTCTTCATGTTTTTTTTGATATTCTTCTTTTTCTCTAATCATTTTGAGCTAGTTGGATTCTCTCTTAACTCGACTAGATTCATAACTTGAAGACTAATTTTTAATTGAATGGATCTCTTATAATGATTATGAAATTATTGGGTGACCCTTGATGGAAATATTAATTTCATTATGGATAGAAAATTGTGTAAATTTAATGGGTTTTTGGAAAACCCCTTATTTATATTTTTAAAATGGTGTTTTAATATTATGGTAAGGTTTTCTTGCATATATAGTGGTTGTTGAATTGATTTAAAATAATGAAATATTCTAATGTGAGAAAGTTTAGTTGGAAATTTCATTTCAATCAATGAAATCCAATTATTTTAGTGTTAAAGGTTATGAGTGATTGTAATGGGATGTATTGTAATAACCCATGCTTTCATGGTACGTTTCCCTTTAAATAATATAATGGCTTGTGTTGTATGCAACTTCGAGATTCTAACACACCACGACCAATAAAACTAGCCATTATGAATTGTAATACCGACTTTTTAAAATTTTATAAATATTATTTTTCAAAATGGACATCATTTTTGGATTCAGAATATCCAAATTATCTTAAGGTGAATTTTTGGTATTTTTCTGAAAACTTTCAATTTTTGATGAATAGTGAAAACACTGATTTATAATTTAAAACCAAATTTTTTTTTCAATATTTTTTTATTTTTTTAAAATTTATGATTAGGTCAAAATAGATAAATAATACCCATATAAGTTCAATGTAATTCATTATAGTCAGTTTATAATAATTCTAGATATATAAAAATTTTAATGAACTTTTTACCGTCTTTTACCCACCTCCTAGGAGCATTTTCAAATTTACATAAAACATAATTTTACCACTTTTTTTAGTTGAATTTCAAAAATCCGAGAGATTTGGTTGATATCAGTAAGTAAAATTTGCTTCACTGAGATAAAAATAAGTTTTGGTGAATAGTAACTCTTGACTTTTATTTACTGCGGTTAAAAGTAAATAGGGTAATCAAAGGTTAAAATGATATTATAATTACCCTAACACATGTCCAAATTATATTGGATAAGTGTAATTCGACCAAAAACAACCATAGGAATAAAATATGATCATTTAGGTCCACTTTGATTACATTAGGACATTTATTATTATTTAATTAAAAAGATAGTTAAAAGTGTTAAAATCAATGTTTAATAACTAAAAAATTTCTAATATAGGGTTATACATAAGATAAATTCAACTATATATATTTATTAAAAATCAAAAAATATTTCCTACATAATGGTATTTTATTTATAATTTTTCTACATTAAATAATTTAATTTATTTATGACATAATGATGATGTAGTAATTACCTTATTAATGAAATATTAAAATAGATGATATTATAAATACCCAAATAAATTTAATTTGAGAGTTTTGTGAATTAAACTAATTTTATAGGTTAATAAGACATATAAGGGTTGATTATATTAATTTTTTTCTATGTAATAATGTTTTAATGATTTTTGAAAAAACAAAATACCAAATAGTGTAAAATTGACATAAAAGAGTTTTTAAAACGAATATTAAATTATTAATTGTTATTCTATTACTAAAAATCTAAGGTTTGGAAAAGGGATTACTGACTATTATATAAGTCCTTAATGAACATCTTGGGGTTCTTTTGGAAGTTTATAGTAAGTTTATTAACCATATAATATAAAAATACTAAGATACATTGTAAATGTCAAACTATTTAACTAAGTGTTAAGTATAAAAGATAAGGTTAATATAGTGACCCAAACCAGTCTAAAACCTATTGGCTGAGTGGTTTCGACCCATCCCCACCATAGACATTAAATAATTCATTTTGGAACCATTATAAATCGAACATGATATTATTATAAAATAATATTTCAATCATTTCCTAAGGTTCCACTCACCCCTCTTATAAAAGGGCACGTCCCCTTCTCTCAAATGCACACCTTAAATGATATTTGGTTCATCATGTAAGAACCCCGGTTTTGATCCTGTTAGAAATTGAATTTCTCTTGATATGATTCTAGAGCAGGGTGTTCTGACGTCGTACGAAACTGAGCCCCGGTGTGGACGGAATTAGTTTTGGCGTGCGTTCACACAGGGCGGGCTAAATAAATATAATAAATCCCGAATGGTAGCTCGGACAAGAAAACTGAGGGCGTCGTTGAGTCCAGTACGTGACATTTACGCTAAGAGGGGTATGATTTTCGCTGGCGCGGACCAACTGTGAAAAACGCCTCCAGGGGAATTTTCGTAATTTGGCGATCGCGGGCGTCGAATTTTATAACTCAAGAATGAAGGCTCAGATTAAAATTTTGATGAGGCCATTGTGTTCAAGGAATGGCGTTTTCCCTAAGGGAGGATTAATCCCGGCCCCGACGAATGTTCGAGAACGGGTCGATGAGCGGGTGATTAAGTGTGTTTTCCTATTTAAACACACTAACCACCCTCTTCACCCTCCATGGACATTCCTCCCTAGCACAAGGTCTCTCAACAAGCTTCCACCCACCCCTCCATTACTCTGCCAAGAAAAGGCGGCTTCGGCATCCCGATCGTGATGGGTCGGGCAAACCCCTCGAGGTAGGCACATGTTTTATCTTTTCCATTCTTGCAAATTTCTTCAATTTAGTTTTCATCTCGTCGAATTGTTGTCTTATCATCGAGCGAGGCCCCTAGTTTCGTAGGGATCAAGCTTCTCCTCACAACGATCCTTTCAGAACAATTTTTGGAGTCCCAGGGTGCCTAGGGTGACCTCGGGAAGTCTTCCGGCCAAATACGCCACTTTTTCCGGTGGATCCAGGGTGGTCCGGCAACCCGGGCGACGGTACGGAGCGTTCCAGCGGCGGCGGCGATCTCTGGCATGGAAGCTCACAGGTGCCGGCTCCGGTTCCAGGCGGAGGTGCGGCCAACAGGCGGTGGCTCTGGCTCAAGGCGGCGGAGCGGCGTACGCGCGGCGGCGCCGAGCTTCGAGCAGGCGGTGGGGGTGGTCGTCCGGGTAAACAGGGGTCACGGTGCGACCCCTCGAAGGGAACCGAGACCCCCTTCCAGCGGGTCTCCTCATAGACCAAAGACCAGACTCGGGGCTGGTCGGCTGATGCGGGGACCGCGAGGGGACCGAAGAGCCGCGGGTCGGCCCAGGCCGGTCTAGCCCAAGGGCTTGTCCCTTCCGGCTTCTGACACCCGTAAATATCGCTACGGGTGTCTTTTTTACATGTCATCTATGGAAGAACGATCCTCGTCTCGAAGAGTATATTCTGGGGTGGCTTTGGGGAATTTTAATCCCCAGAATAGGAGCTCAGTGGCGCGTCACGCGACTTAAGTGCTATGACGGAATTCTTGTTTGGGTTGGCTCAGACTCATCCAATGTCCGATTTGAGCACCGTCAGTGACGGTATGACCTTGGCATAGAGGTGAAGGTTTCTAGTATGTTTTTGAGCATTGAAGTGGGAATTGAGTCATGGGACCCATGATCCATCTTTGAGTTGTGTGCAACGTTTTGCGGCTTTTTCAACAGATGTCTGTTCTGGGCACATGAGTAGTCGATTCTGCGTATCTTTCGGAGAGCATCGCGACGGCGCAGTTCGCCTGACGAGTATCGGAGCTGGGGTGTATGCCCTCATGGTCCTACTATGGTGACTAGTACCATATCCACTGGTTGTCCGTATCGGGCGAGTAAGTAGCCTATTACGCATGTTTTTCTGCGATAACTGCAACAGTACAACCCGTTGGAGCATGTGGAACCTCCTTTGAGATCGTATTAATCTGAAGTGGAGAACATCTTTTACGCACTCTGAACCAATGCATGGTGGAATTGTTAGTGTCACCTAGTGATGTCAGTAGTAGTGCAGAGCTATCAGAATGATTTAGGGTCTACCCTCTAGCAGGGCTGGGCAGTGGGTCACCCGACGACACCATAGGGTCTACCCTCCAGCGGGGCTGGGAAGTGGGTCACCCGTCGTTTGATTCCAGGTCTGCCCTCCAGCAGGGATGGGCAGTGGGTTACCTGTCGATGTGTTCCGGTTCTACCCTCCAGCGGGGCTGGGCAGTGGGTCACCTGTAGATTTATTCCAGGTCTACCCTCCAGTCGGGCTGGGCAGTGGGTCACCTATCGACGTGTTCCGGGTTTACCCACCAGCGGGCTTGGGCAGTGGGTCACCCATCGATTTATTCCAGGTCTACCCTCCAGTGGGGCTGGGCAGTGGGTCGTCGGATGATGTATTAGGGTTTACCCTCCAGTAGGGCTGGGCAGTGGGTCACCCGTTGACGTTTTGGACTTAGTCATTCTCATGAGGCTAGTCGGTGACTTTTTCCCTCCGTGATTATCAGATCAGGACCTTGATTGTGCGGATCAGTGTTGTGACAGTTCTAACATTACCTAACGACCCAGGAAGAATAGGGTTACTTTTTTTCCCACTGAGACGTGTCCTTGAGATGCAACCTAAAACCATGCGGGCGAGTCAGTTCCGCCCAAAGCGGATAGTATTTAAGTGTGGTGATTGAGCCCCTCTGACTTGGGTTTCCTAGGTGGACAGGACAAGAAGCTGGGTTGAGGATGGAATCATTTGGAGCTGATGGCGACTTACCCTGGGTTGAGCTTGGAGGCGGATATCCCCTTATGCACTCGTTTGGGTTTCTTGTTGAGAATATATATATATACAAATTTGTACCTACTTCCATCCCCGCCCTCTGGGGTCCGTGCTTACATATTTTTTGTTGGGTTGAGCTGCACTCTCCTTACTAAACTTTTCTTCTGTTCATGATTATTTTACTGCTCACCTCTTTAGTGCCTTTTTTGTTTCTCCCTCGAGCTTTCGGGGCATCCTACTGAGTATCATTATACTCACCCCTACTTGGGATTTGCCCATACCTAGTGTGCCCTTATAGACGGCAGACAAGTCAATCGTGACTACGGAGGAGTGTAGAGGTCGCAGCAGTTGGAGCAGCGGACTGTGGTCTTGCTAGAGTATTCATGTGGGAGTCTATCCAGTTTTCTTCTTTTTTTCACCTGTTGTCGGGTTGTGGTGTATTTTGGTGTGGGCGCGTGTTTTCCCTATTTACTTTTCAGATTACTTTTCATTACTTCCATCACTTTACTTATTCTTTTTAGTTGTTGTTGTATGACTGTGGTTGGGATTTAGTTGCCTGTCTTTTGGTTTCCTTTCTACTCTGTACTATTATGTCTTGTGGGTTGTGTATGCGTGAGCACATGTACTTAGGCGAAGGCCTCCCCGAGATTGTTACGCCTTCGTCACTAGTCGCCAGCCTCTAGCCTATGGAGGCAGGTTTGAGGTAGATGTGGCTCGGGACCGGTAGGGTCAAGTCGTGACAAAGGGGTATCAAAGGTAGTTCATTCCTTGGAGCATTGTTTGGACGTCCCTAAAAAGGAACTGGTTGGGTTTTTTTAGGGAAATGATGTTGACGTGTCTCGAGAGCGACTCTCAGACCAGGGAGTCCAGTAATGGTACGGGCGTCCAACGTATCCATTTACCAGGACCCTGATAACCTGCTTGTCGACTCGGCATGCTGAGACTTCTTTCAAGGAATTTTTGAAACATGCATCACGTAGGAATGAGTCTTTGACCATCCTTTGTTTGAGTCAGCTCCCCTTTATTATTACTATTATGTATATATATATATATATATGCTTCTCTGATCGTGGTATCCCTTGATAATTTTGAGGATGCCCCCACGACGGCAGCAATCCAGGTTACCCACTCCAGCTTTTGATGACGGTCTGGCGATTGACGAGGTATCGGTTCAAGGAACCTCACATGATCCCCTCCCCCCCAGCGCTTCAGCAGTAGCCCCTACACCTGAGGAGCGGCAGATAGTACCGGCAGTTCTGGCCGAAGTTGCACGCATACTGAGCGCGCTTCGCAATTTCCAGCGTCAGAGGCCACCGAGTATCTATGGGGACCCGAATCCCCAGGGGGCAGTGGATTGGAATAAGTCAGTGGCATGACTCTTCAGGCTGGTACAGACCCCAGCAGACCAGATGGTGGCCCTAGCCACCAGTCTTTTCCTTGGGATAACCGGGTGATGGTGGGATCTGGTGACGTAGACCCATGACGAGTCGTCCCTCACATGGGATGGTTTCTAGAATCTTTTTTGGGAGGAGTAATCCCCCTCGTGTTTGCGCTCCATTTGGATCTAGGAGATTATGGAGCTGAATCAGGGAGGGATTTCTATGTCCCAGTACTCGGCCCGGTTCACTGATCTTACGTTCTACTCACATGACATGATCTGCGACAGCTACTTCCGAGCGCGGAAGTCCGAGCAGGGTCTTTGTAGGGAGATCGGAGATAGCGTGGTGCCCTTGAGCATCCCCACTTACGTCGGGGTGTTGGAGAGGGTGCTTGTGACCGAGAGTTTCTTGGCCGAGGGGCCCCAGATAGAAGGACCTAGCAGTGGCCGTTTTAGAGCAGAGTCTTCAACAGGTATATGACAGAGGGTTGGGCCTCAGCCAAGGAGGCCCTTCCGTGAGCAGACCCAGGGACAGGTTTTAACACCACAGTGGCGCCGTAGGGCGCCGGGGTAGATAGGGGAGTTCTGATGCTATGCTTGTGACGGACTAGGTCACCTAGCATGGGATTGCCCGACCAGTCGTACAGATCAGCTGTGGCAGGCAGCGGGCGCACCGTAGAGATAGATGCAGCGCCGTGACTAGGGGTCACCTAGGCGGGGACCCGGTGGTCCTCAGGGTGGTGGCGCAGGCAAAGTGGTAGGGCCAGGTGGTGGGGGATGGCGTTTCAAGATCCCCCACCACCACCATTGGGCGGCCCACGCCAGGCTCAGGGAGCTGGCAGTAAGGGCCACGGGCAGCTTCAGGCCATGGGAGATCGAGATCCTCCAGCGCACGAGATGGTCCGAGGTACGCTTTTTGTTTACTCCACCCTTGCTTCAGTGCTAGTAGACTCGGGCGTCAACCATTCCTTTTTATCTCTACGGTTGGTACTAGAGTTGGGGATTCCAGTAGAGGCGTTGTCACCTGCACTTAGCCTTGAGGTTCTTATGGGAAGTGCCTCGTTGGTGACTTTTATCTTCAGAGAGTGCGGAATATCATTCGGGGGAAGGAGTTTCACATGGGACATGCTCGTCATCATAGTGGAACGTTACGACGTCATCCTGGGCATGGATTGGCTTTCTATGGTTCACGCTCAGATTGACTGTCGTCACAGACGAGTCAGAGGTGAGTTTTCTGATGGGACGAGGTTTACCATCCTTGGTGAACGAGACCTCGTGGCAGAGCAGATGGGTACTCTGAGCAGGAGACCCTGACCTTTTTCACACCGGCTGGCGAGCATGGCTCTCGGAGTAGCGGACGCTACAGGCACTTGGATCCCTACCGTGGTAGAGGATTACATGGACGTCTTTCCCGAAGATATCTGGGGACTACCTCTGAGGCGGGAGATAGAGTTCTGCATTGACTTTCAGCCGGGGACTGCTCCAATATCTTGTGTAGCATATCGAATGGCACCCATAGAGCCTCGGGAGCTATGACTTCAGTTGGATGTCCTTCATGAGAAGGGATTCATCAGGCCTAGTGTGTTCCCCTGGGCAGCTCCAGTTCTGTTTGTAAAAAAGGCAGATGGGAGTCTACAGCTTTGGAGGATTATCGTCACCGGAATCAGTCCACGATAAAGAAAAAGTACACTTTTCCGAGGATCTATGACCTCTTTGACCAGTTGCGATGTGTGAAGTGGTTCTCGAAGATCGATATTCGATCGGGCTACCATCAGTTTCGGGTTCATGAGGCTGATATTCCTAAGCTGGCCTTCTGTTCCCGATATGGGCGCTACGAGTTTCTGGTGATGACCATTGGTGTGAAAAATTCCCCTTCCATCTTCATGGTTTTGATGAACTATATTTTCCAGCCGTATTTGGACCGGTTTGTGGTTGTCTTTATTGATGACATACTCATTTACTCAGCAACAGAGGAGGAGCACGTAGAGCATTTGAGGATGGTCCTATACTTACTTCGAGAGCACCAGCTGTACGGGAAGCTCTCTAAGTGCCAGTTCTGTATTCATGAGGTTCACTTTTTGGGGCACATCATTACAGAACATGGATTGGATATGGATCCCGCAAAGATAGAAGCGGTGCTTGCTTGGGAGCCACCCAAGAACGCGTCTGAGGTGCGGAGTTTCCTTGGGTTGGAAGGGTACTACCGAAGGTTTGTGGAGGACTTCTCCAGGATTGCTGCCCCTTTGACCACATTGACATGGAAGGGGCGACTGTTTACCTGGATTGATCAGTGCCAACAAACATTTGAAGTGTTGAGGCAGAGACTGACTAGTGCACCAGTGTTGAGGCTGCCAGAGGAGGCTGTTGTGTTCGTCGTATATTACGACGCTTCAGGAGCTGGGCTCGGGTGTGTGCTGATGCAGCAGCGGGCAGTAATTGTATATGATTCGAGGCAGTTGAGGCCCCACAAGCAGAATTATGTGACTCACGATTTGGATCTGGAAGCGGTAGTCTTCACCTTGAGGCTATGGAGACACTACCTTTTGGGTGAGCATTTTGTAGTCTACTCAGATCACCAGAGCCTCAAGTATATCTTCACTCAAGGGGATTTGAACCTGAGGCAGAGGCGATGGCAAGAGTTTCTATAGGACTATGACTTTGAGATAGTCTACACTCTAGGGAAGGGCAATGTATTAGTAGATTCCCTTAGCAGGAAGTCCCTGTCTCACCTAGTGCAGGAAGCTTCAGAGCAGTTGGCTTCCCTTCAGCTGACCATGGTAGAGCAGGAGGGTACATCTTTTCTACAGTCGATAGTGTTGACTCCTTCACTCCTTGAGCGTGTGAGAGAGTCACAACTGGGAGGTGTTGATAGCGAGGTACTGCATGATCAGATATCCACAGGCAATGCACCTGATGGGTATTCTGAAGGAAGGAATCACGAGATCCTGTTTCAGGGGCGAGTAGTAGTATCAGTGGAGATGCGAGAAGAGGTGATGCGAGAGTTCCACACTTATCCCTTGGCCATACATCCCGGTGTGGGGAAGATTTACAGAGAACATCAGTGGCAGTTTTGGTGGTCTGGGATGAGGTGGAGCGTAGTTGAGTTCGTTTCTCAGTGTCTTACCTGTCAACAGGTGAGGGCAGAGCACCAGGTTCTGGCAGGGTTGTTGCAGCCCCTTGATATCCCAGAGTAGAAGTGGGATGGCGTATCTATGGATTTCGTCACAGGGCTTCCGCACACAGTGAAGGACCATGAAACCATTTGGGTGAGAGTGGATCGACTCACAAAGTCAGTGCACTTCCTTGCTATCAGGGAGCAGAGCTCTGTGGAGTGTCTGGGACAGTTATATGTTCGGGATATCGTCCGTCTTCATGGAGTACCCTCGACGATCGTCTCCGACCGCGACACACGGTTTATGTCACGGTTATAGCGAGGCTTGCAAGAGGCGTTCGAGACTCAGTTGCGGATGAGTACAGCTTTTCACCCCCAGACTGATGGGCAGACCGAGGGCACAATCCAGGTGTTGGAGAATATGCTTAGGGCATGCGTGTTAGACTTCGGCCGGAGCTGGGAGGGTCACCTGCCCTTGGTAGAGTTTGCCTATAACAATAGCTACCACTCTACTATTGGCATGGCACCTTTTTAGGCCCTCTACGGGAGACCCTACTGGTCACCCTTGTGCTGGACGGAGGTTGCGGGACCTCCCTCGTCGGCCCAGAGTTAGTGCAGGAGACGACAGAGAAGGTGCAGGTCATTCGTGAGTGGATGAGGATGGATCAGAGCAGACAGAAGTCCTATGCAGACCGACGTCGTAAGCCCGTGGAGTTTGAGAAGGGATACCATGTCTTTTCGAGAGTCTCCCCATGGCGTAGAATACGGAGGTTCGACCGGGGAGTCAAGCTATCCCCGAGGTTCATTGGGCCCTTTGAGATCATGCACCGGGTTGGTGAGGTCGCCTACCGTCTCGCTCTACCCCCGCAGCTAGAGAGAGTGCATGACGTCTTCCACGTGTCGCAGCTGAGGAAATACGTGCACGACCCCACGCATGTCATCGACTGGGGAGATCTGTACATTGAGTACAGATCCACCTTTGCGGAGCACCCGGTGGAGACTGAGGACCGGCAGGAGCGGACTCTACACGGATGGGCCATTCCTCTAGTCCATGTGTTTTGGCAGCATGGGAGGGTGCAGGAGAACACATGGGAGCGGGAGAGCTAGATGCGAGCCCAGTACCATGATCTGTTTTTGTAGTTTTGTTTTTCAGGGATGAAAACTGTGAAGGAGTGAATGATGTAAGAACTCCGGTTTTGTGCCTGTGAGGCTTTGAAATTCTCTTGATATGATTCTAGAGTAGGGCGTTCTGACGGCGTATGAAACTGAGCCTTGGTGTGGCCAGAATTAGTTTTGGCGTGCGTTCACACTGGGCGAGTTAAATAGATATAATAAATCCTAAACGGTAGCTCGGACGGGAAAACTGAGGGCGCTGTTGAGTCCATAACGTGCCGTTTACCCAATGAGGGGTATGATTTTCGTGGGACGGACCAACTGTGAAAAACGCCCCCAGGTGCATTTTCATAATTTGGCGGTCATGGGCATCGAATTTTATAACACTTGAACAAAGGCTCATATTAAAATTTTGATGACGCCATTGCGTTCAGGGCATGGTGTTTTCCCTAAGGGAGGCATAATCCCAGCCCCAATGAAAGTTCGGGAATGGGCAGATGAGAGGGTGATTAAGTGTGTTTTTCTATTTAAACACACTAACCACCCTCTTCACCCTCCTTGGATATTCCTCTATGACACAAGGGCTCTCAATAATCTTTCACCCTCCCCACCATCACTCCGTCAAGGCAAGTTGGCTCCGGCATCCTGATCGTGAAGCGTCGGGCAAAGCCCTTGAGGTAGGCTCGTGTTTTATCTTTTCCATTCTCACAAAATTCATCAATTTAGTTTTCTTCACATCGAATTGTTGTTCGATCATCGAGCTATGCCCCTAGTTTTGTAGGACTCGAGTTTCTCTTCGCAATGATCCTTTCGGATCAATTTTTGGAGTCCCGGGGCGCCCAGGGTGGCCCCGGGAAGTCTTCCGGCCAAATACCCCAATTTTTCCAGTGGATCGAGGGTTGTCCGGCAACCCGGGCGGCGGTTCGGTGCGTTCCAGCGGCGGCGGCGAACTCCGGCACGACGGCTCCAGTTCCTGGAGAAGGCGCGGCTAGCAAGTGGCAGACCCGGCTCCAGGCGGCGATGCGGCGTTCTGGCGGCGGTGCGGCGCTTCGAGCGGGCGGCGTGGCGTGGTCATCCGGGTAAACAGGGGTCGCGGCGCGACCCCACGAAGGGAACCGAGACCCGCTTCTAGCGGGTCTCCTCGTAGACCGAAGTCTGGCCTCACGGCCGGTTGGCTGAAGTGGGGACGTTGGATCCACGACCGGCCCGCGCGGCAAAGCCGTGGTCCGGCGCAGCGATCTGGGCCGGCGCAGCGAGTCGGGCCGGCCGGCACGGGCCAGCCCAGGCCGGGTGGACCGGCGAGCTAGGCCGGTCCATCCCAATAGCTTGTCCCTTCCGGCTTCGGACACCCGTAAATATCGCTACGGGTGTCCTTTTTTCACGCCATCTACGGCAGTATGATCCTCGTCTCGAGGAATATATTATGGGTTGGCTTCGGGGAATTTTATTTCCCAGAACATGAGCTCGATGGCGCGTCACGCGCGTTAAGTGCTATGCCAGAATTCTTTTTTGGGTTGGCTCAGAAACATCCAATGTCCGATTTGAGTGTCGTCAGTGGCGATGCGACCCTGGCGTTGAGGCGGAGGTTTCCAGTATTTTTTCAGGCATTGAAGTGGGAATTGAGACAGGGACCCCACGAGCCATCTTTGAGCTGCGTGCAGCGTTTTGCGGCTTTTTCACCAGATGTCCATTCAGGGCACATGAGTAATCGATTCTGCATATCTTTCTGAGAGCATCGCAATGGCGCAGTTCGCCTGATGAGTATCGGAGCTGCGGTGCAGGCTCTCACAGGCCGACTACGGTGAATAGTACCATATCCACCGGTTGTCCGTATCGGGCGAGTAAGTAGTCTATTTCGCGTTTTTTTTTTTCGCGATAACTGCAATGGTGAAACCTGTTGGAGCATGTGGAACCTCCTTTGAGATCGCATTAATGTGAAGTGGGGATCTTATTTTACATGATCCAAACCAATTCATGGTGGCGTTGTTAGTGTCACCTGGTGATGTCAGTAGTAGTGCCGAGCTATCAGAATGATTTGGGGTCTACCCTCTAGCAGGGCTAGAAGTGGGTCACCTGACGACACCTTAGGGTCTACCCTCCAGCGGGGCTGGGCAGTGGGTCATCCGTCGTTTGATTCCAGGTCTACCCTCCAACAGATCTGGGCAGTGGGTTACCTATCGATGTGTTCCAGTTCTACCCTCTAGTGGGGCTGGGCAGTGGGTCACCCTTTGATTTATTCCAGGTCTACCCTCCAGCAGGGCTGGGCAGTGGGTCACCTGTCGACATGTTCCGAGTTTACCGTCCAGTGGAGCTGGGCAGTGGGTCACCTATAGATTTATTCTAGGTCTACCCTCCAGCGGGGCTGGGAAGTGGGTCACCAGATGATGTATTAGGGTTTAACCTCCAGCAGGGCTAGGCAGTGGGTCACCCATTGACGTGTCGGACTTATTCCTTCTCACGAGGCTAGTCGGTGACTTTTTCCCTCCGTGATTATCAGTGTCGGACCCTGATTGTGCGTATTAGTGGTGTGACAGTTCTAATGTTACCTAAGGACCCACGAGGAAGAGGGGTACTTTTTTCCAACTGAGAAGCATCCTTGAGACTCACCCTAAAACCGTGTGGGCGAGTCAGTGCCGCCCAAAGAGGATAGTATTGAAGTGTTGTAATTGATCCCCTCTGACTTAGGTTTCCTAGGTAGATGGGACGAGATGATGGGTTGAGGATGGAATCATTTGGAGCTGATGGCGACTTACCCTGGGCTGAGCTTGGAGGTGGAGATCCCATTACGCACTCATTTGGGTTTCTTATTGAGCATATATATATATATATACAAATTTTTCCCTACATCCGTCCTCACCCTCTACGGTCTGTGCCTACATATTTTCTGTTGGGTTGAGCTGCACTCCCTTTACTAAACTTTTCTTATGTTCTTGATTCGTTTACTGTTCACCTCTTTAGTGCCTTCTTTGTTGCTCCCTCGCGCTTTTGGGGCATCCTACTGAGTATCCTTATACTCACCCCTGCTTGGGCTTTACCCGTACCTAGGGTGCCCTTGTAGACGATGGACAGGTCGATCGTGACTAAGAAGGAGCGTAGAGGTCACAACAGTTGGAGCAGCACACTGCAGTCATGCTATAGTATTCAGGTGGGAGTCTATCCAGTTGTCCTCTTTTGTTCACCTATTGCCGTGTTGTGGCATCTTTGTGTTTGGGCGTGTTTTTTCCCTGTTTACTTTTCAGATTACTTGTCAGTACTTCCAGCACTTTACTTCCTCTTTTTAGATTTTGTTGTATGACTGTGGTTGGGATTTAGTTTCTTGTCATTTGGTTTCCTTTCTAATCTTCACTATTGCATCATGTGGGTTGTGTATGGGTGAGCACATGTACTTAGGCAAAGGCCTCCCCGAGATTGTTACGCCTTCGGCACTGGTCGCCAGCCTCTAGCCTATGGAGGCGGGCTTGAGGTAGTTGCGGCTCAGGACCAGTAGGGTCGGGTCGTGACAGATCAAACCCCAGCCCAAATATCATATCTACTATCCTACTTTCATCTTAGAGGCCTTAGTTTGATCATAAATCTTACCTAGGAGCCCGTTTGACCAAATCAAAAGGAAGAACCCGAAGAAAAGGAGAATATCTCACCACTTCTTTCAAGTTAATTTTTTCTTCCACTTCCTATTTTTTTGTTGTTTCCATTATAAAATAATAACACCAGTATATTTTATATACTGTGATGTTATTATAAAAATGGTAAAAACATATTCATTATGCTATCCATCCTATGAATTACATGTCACCATATGTGTGTACGTATAACTTACCATCTCCACGTCGAAGTGTAGTTTTTATTCAATACATTATTATTTAAATGGGTATAATAATGATATATAATTGATGTAAATTATAGTTATAAAATTTTAATGATTCTGTATATATTATATACCATCCATTTACTTATTTTTTTAATTAAAAAAATGATATTGTCACTCATGCGTACATACGGATTACCGTCTCCACGAACGCGATGAGATTCATTCCCCATCGTAATCATTCAAGAATAATTCTCATGTGATGATTAAAAATAATTTTTAAATAACTTAATATCATTCTGGATATGAATCAAATACACTCTATCCATAACAATCATGGCTTGTGTAACTTTTCATATAAAGGAAAATGAATAAGTTAACAACTGAAATGATGATACTACTAAAAATTCATTAACAAATCAATATTGGAAGATCATATATGATATCATTTTAATTTTATGGTTATTGTATAATTTAATAACAATTATTTAACCATTATACAAGAGGTTACCTTACCTTCAATGATGGAAAAGAACAATGTAAGGGTTAATTCTCCTATCTCTTTATTATCCAATGTTGTTTTTACGTGAGTATCTACTGGGACAACTTTATCATCCACATCCACGTTTTCTAAAATAAGTATTCCAAAAAAAATTTACTACTTACTAGTATATGGGTTAAAGTTATTTATACCCTTATTTGACCTTATTAGTTTTTAGAGGAATCTTTCTGTCATTTTCCAAAAAAGTTACTTTGTGACATTTTCGACAAAATTAAGGTAAGAATGTTTTTTTTAACTTAAATGGAGGGTGCGGATATTTTTCTTCATTAGAAAATCGTCGAAGTTTCCTTTAGAACCTTATATTAATATTTTAAAAATAAATGTTTTATTTTATAATTATATTAATTTTAAATGATTTCAAAAAATAATGAGACATTTCTCTAAAAAAAAGTAATGATTTCATCTATGTCAACATCCTTTGATGGATTTGAAGTTTATTTAATGTTGATTTATTATGATACAAAACTTTCATATTGTATTGAAGGATTTTTTATATGTTTGACTATAGATGTGTTATTTTCAAACCATTCATGGTTTATGGATAAAGTATTTACATTTCTTATGCTAGTTTTTATATGAATTGATTTTTTAGGTTTAAACCTTTTCATATGAAGAATTAATTGGACTTAGTAAGTGATGGGTGGAGCCTATTATATCTTCACGATGAATCTATAGGTATTATGAGACAAACTAGTGTCTTGGAATAAGGCCTTGAAAAAATCTTATTTGTAGTCTTGGAACAAGGACTTGACTTTGTGGTTATGAAGTCTGGCATTATGCATTCCATCATTATGAAAGGGGCTATTGATATTGCATGTGATTATTCGACTTGTAGAATATCCATTTGAGTAAGTAAATGGAATTATTTTGATTTATATTTTCGATATTATGATGAATATTGTGTTAAATAGGCTTTTTTTTGTTCTATACATTGCCTTAAATTTTTATGCTTATTTATAAAAGTTTCCGCTATATTGTTATCCTTACTGAGCATCTGATCTCACCCTTATCTATGTTTTATTTTTTCCAGAATGTGAAGAAGTATATTATGACTGAATTGTAGGGATAGTATATGGTATCTCAGTGTTTTCTATGGAAACAATGTTGTTTTAGTTTTCCATTTTATGATGTCATGTAAACCTTATGAATGTATCTAGTACTTCCAATGCTACTAAACTAACAGGTCTTTCGAGACTTTATCTTTTGTGATCATGCCAATGATACGTAATAATGCACAAACTCTGGGCTTCTGGGGTTGGGGCGTTACATGGATAATGGAAATTATGTAACACCATGAATTGGATGGATTGTGGAAATGAATTTACACTACTAATGGTGACACTAATGTTGAGTGTGTGAGTTTGTGTGGTTATGTGTGTGAACATGGAAAATAAGATGCTAAATAAAATTAATAATGGATTAAATGATTTTTATTGTTTTACAGTGAAAAAATTATTTATTGTTTTGATATGAGTTGTGTAAAATACTTTTAAAATCTTTTATAAAATGTAAAAACAAATTTTGTCTCTGTGGCATGAGTTTGGAAGTCATTGGGGAAACCCTTCTTAGTTTAGACCCCCCCACCCCCTTCCTGGTCACTGTTATGTTTTTTCAAATGACATATATTGAGACATAGGTAAAGTAAAGGTATCTCATCTTTTTAGAAATAATTTTTGATATTGTGGTCTTGGCATATGGTGTTGGAGCTATGATTGGGTAGGGTGTTACTAGTTGATGTCACTTTATAGATTTCATTTCTTGTCCATTTTTTATCCTCTTAGGTATGACTTTTTTTTTCTATTTGTACTATGATGTGGTTTTAATTTTGGGTTATACTTGAGTTGAATTCCCTTTTAATTCATCATATATAGGTTTTTTTGGTTTTATGGATTTTTTATCATTCAAAAGTAAAATCATCCCCCATATTTTCTTGAAGTAGTCGACATTTATTTCTAACTATTACATTCTTGGTCATGTCACCTAAGTCTTAGTATCTCCCTCATCACATCTCAATCCCATGAGGGTGGGTGGGATGTTACAAATTTTTTATGTCATATAATTTTTTTTCTCTTATATTATTTTCTAGACACATCATTAATAACGGGTTTTAAAGTTTAATTCAAATTTTAACACTTATTCAATTATAAAAATATTTAAAAATTAGAACACTTCCACTAATCAAAAAGATTATGACCATTTAACTGTTAAATAATATTGATTTATCTACAAAATTTCATTACATATTCCATATATATCTTGATTATTACTAAAAACTACATATACTTATAAATTTAAAAGTATTTAAATTTAACATTAATTTGAACTCTTATTTTTAAATGGAATCAAAATTCAAATTTATAAATCAAAATATAACCACAAATAAATTTTACATATACTTTCTAAATAAATCATTTAATTATTTAAAAACATAAACATAACTAAAAAAATATTATTTATATTATTTTATCATGATTATTTTATGAAACTGTGATTATACATCACATAACTACTTACTACATATCTTGTTATTTTTACATTTGTTTCACAAAATACCATAATACTAAATTTTAAAAAATCCTTAAAATTCACAATTTATTTTTTTGAAATCAATATTTTACTTAAAAATAGTTAACTCTTATATAATCCCCACATTACATTATAATATATATATATATATATATATTAGAATAATACTAATTTATTTTTAATCGAAAATCATTGTCTTGTTTCATACCAAACCATAATATTACTCTAGGATATCTAAAATAAATTGTATCATTTGAAATTAATAAAATTTATATAAAAAATATATATATAAATTATAAAATAATTAATAAAAAATAATAAATATTTTTTTCCTTTGATTTGTTAATTTTTTATTTTATCAAAAAAATATTTGTGATTGATAATTCAAACAAGAATATGTGCATAAAATATTTTTTATAAAAACAAAAGATAAATAAATTATTTAGATGCTACATTATACCCTCCTTAAATAAATTGAAACCTCATAATTATTAATCTTTTTTAATTAAGTGCGAGTATTGTTATTTCACATCTTTTTTGGGTTCCCAGGTTGCTTCATTAAATATCTGATTTTCTCAAAAAAACATTAAACAAAAAAGTGACCTTATTTCACAACAACTATTATCTAGGGTAAATAATAAGAAAAAGTATTACCTTATAAAAACATTTTTACAAAATTTAAAAAACATCATGTTTTCATATATGAGAGGCATTAAATATATTTTTAATAAAAAGAAAACCTGAAAAATATTATATGTATAAGATAAAATTTGAGGTAAGGATACTTGATAATCGATTGAAAACATTTTCTAAAGAAAATCATATATATTCTAATAAATAATAGGATTTATTTGTTTTGTAGAAATGATCCACACATCTATATATAAATAATCTGAGATAATCATAATCTGATACCATAAAAGAACACCTTCTTATATTATCTCTATATATTTTTCCTACTTTGAGATTCTTTCATAATATGTCGGATCAATTTCAATTTTTCAACTATCTTATCAACAAAGGTAGTTAAAATGAAATTTCCCTCATGAACTTCATCCTATTTGCCTAATGTTCAACACTGTTTTCCATGCAATTATTCCAAACGATCGATCTATACATTTTATTGAAGATTTCTACTATAAGAAAATTCACCAAGAGAATGGGGTTATTTCTATAATATTTTTAATCCTATGAACGAGCCAAAATAATATCATCCAGTGTTTCAAATTTCCTACTCAAACTATGAACCCATTTGAGTAAGAAAAGTGGTTCTAAAATTTTATTCACTACCAAATTCATTTTCATATCCCCTGAAAAAATACAATTAAACCTTGGATGATGAATAAACAATTATAAAATTAGTACCACCACTAATACTTTACAATGTATTAATGATAGAGTTGAGAAATATAATCCAACATATATTATCTCTAATGGGAATATAATTAGAAGAGTTATTCAAACAATCATGAATAGCACATGTTTCATATCTACCATTAGTTTCATTTTTCCATTACCATGAAAAAGGCATGGATAAATTTTCTTTTAGTGGCTACATAATTAATAATGATTAAATAATTCTTTTCAATTGTTTATATTCTACATTATCATGTTTAAAAATAAAAAACAATATAGTAAAATAAGTAATAACTTTCTCTATTTCATCAAAAAAATATTTTAAATGACTTATATATGTGTTAATGATATCGTGATTAAAATAATATTTAGATATATGAGCCTCATTAAATAATTACTATTTCATCTGAGATATATTCAGTAATCATATCTTATTTCCACATATTATAACAAATTTAAATCGATATTAATACCATGTAACATTCCTTCTAATGTTAATTTTGTCTTATATTTCAATATAATATATTGTTTCAAAGAATAAACAAATATATGTAAAAAGGATGAGTGTGTCATTAATTATTCCAAAAGATAAAGGGTCTTAACCATAACAATTTAAATTCCAGTTTTCATTCAATCATTTACCAATGGAACTTGATCCAATCATTGCATGCTTAATTTTTTTCCAACCATACAACTAATATCATCTTCTACCTATATGTCTATCCATGGATGATAATGTACAATACAGTCATAATCTTTAATAAATTCTAACCATAATCATGACCTCATTCTAAATTATGTTTTGAGTGAATATATACATAAAACATTTATAATTCATATGTATATATATCACATTTCTCCCTATAAAAATAATGACTAAAAATTTTTATATCAAAAATTAATAATTCAATCGCATGGTTATGTGTAAGATAATTTTATTCATCATATTTCAACTATTAGATTTCATAAGATATCACCCAGTGGTTTTTCATTAAAACTCGACCATGGCCCTTTGTTAAAGCATCACTGTAAAAAACCACATTTCATAATGGAATGTATCATAAAAAAAATCTTTTATTTCATTAAAACATTATGAACCTTATGTTATCTAAATGAATATATCTAATTTTAGATTTAACTCAGTTAATGTGACAGTTAATAAAGTATAATAACCAATAAACTATCATTAATTTATGAATAATATAAGAAAACTACAATTCTATGTGATATTATTTCTTTTAGCCACTCCTCAATCACATAAATTTTAGCCAGATCCACTGTTATAAAATTTTTAATAACAATATTACTATGGAATAAAATATTTGTAATAAAAACTCACATTTAAACAATTTTACACATCATTCCTTTTCTCTTCAAATCTGGATAATAATCTGAAACTTTTGATCATGATCCTAAAAATGATTATAATACACTACAATATCATCAGTAAATATAAAGACAATATTTTCCATATATTATATATTTATATATTTATTAATAATATTTATAAATATTTCAGGTGTGTTTATCATCCCAAATTAAATAACTACAAACTCATCACGGTCATACCATGTTCAAAACACCATCATATAAATATCTTCTTCATTTACCTTAAACTAATGATATTCAGACTTAAATAAAAATTTTTAATTTTACTAATCTCCAATGACATAACCAAAAAAGTCATCAATATAATAAAAATAAACTTATTAAAAATTAGTATGTTAGTGAGTGCTCTTTAATAAATAAAAATACTCATTGAACACTCTTTCATACTAAAAAACTAGGGCACCCCACGATGAAGTGTTAGGATGAATGAAACCCTTATCAAGAAAGTTTTATAACTTTATTTACATTTTCAATATCTTATCAAAAAATAATTGATAAGGGGGTTTCAAAATTAAATTTCTATTAAGAAATAAGTAAACCATGAATTTAAAAAATAGATCATGAATAACACTACCAAAATAATAAGTAAATATTTTTAAATATCTATTTACCATTTTCACATTATTCTTTTTTGACCTATTCAGTTTTTAAAATTATTTTGAGAGAAATAACATATACCTTTATCCTTTATTAGATTTTAAACATTATGATATTTTACTATTTAAATTAATTCATTCTTAAATTAAAACGTAAAATCATTAAAAAAAATTAATCCAAATACCTTTTTCAAAAATATGTCTTATCATGATATCATGAAATCCAAATCATACCTAAAATTTTATCTAACTCCAATATATGAATGAAAATCATATTTTTAGGAAAAACAACACCTCATTCGAATATAGGAAGAATTTTTTAAATTTTAATTTCTTTAATACCACTATAAATATTTTCAGAAAATGATTTGACTTTATCACATGAGGTGAAATATTATTATAACTAAAAAATATCATTGAAATAAATTAACATGAAAATTAAATATTAAGAAATACTATATTATGAATAAAAATTAAGGTACCTATTACTGCATTCCTAATTGATGAACATACATGTTTTTTATAATAAGTTAATTTTACATGCCTCAATGTTTACAATAAATATGATTCCCACCTTGACAATTTTATGTCAAAAACATATTTTCATAATGAGTTATATTAATACAATTAAAACATTACACTATCGAATAACCACCTTAATAAAATATTGGTTCGATATTTTATCTATTATTCTTTAAATTATTACACATTAAATTTAAATTAATATCTACTAATAAATATTTACAACACTAATAACACTTCATATATTTTATAACTCTATGTCCAAAATTATTTTTAATATTTTTTTGAAAAAACTGAAAAGAATTTTCCTACAATAAGACTACATTTTTATAGTTTCCTCATTTGTTTCCACCTTGGTATCTCATTATTCATAATGTTTTCAGAACGTATAAGTCAAAAAAGATTATTTTTACATTATCAACCATAAAAATAATTCCTCATGTGGCTCTATTTCAAGGGTAATCAAATACATTCTTAAACATCATTTCAAACATGTTTAAGATCTGTCAATTTCACTTTCATGGTATAGAATTAAATTTGGTGAATATCATTTTAATCTAGAAAAATATTCTTCAAAATAATAAACTAACTCCTTTTACTTTCTCGATAACACTGTTAATTTTTCATTTGATTCTGTTTACATTCAATTTAAGAAAATATATATTAATTAAATATATCATTAAATACCTTTAATTTCAGTGTATCATTCTCAATATTCTACTTAGTATTCTTAATTAGATACCACCATTGATAAATTTCACCTTCATAAAGATAAATTGTAAGAGTGTACATATAATGGTCTTGAAAACCTAGAACATCAAATATTTTCTCTAAACAATATATCAATCCTTCAGCAATCATAAGATATAAATTTCTACTAAATGCTAGAGGACATAAATTCCTGCAATGCTTCATGATGGACATATTCCTTAATAGACAATTTTTGCCTCCCATACATTACATCCACCATTTAAAGTCATTTTTTATTATGTTAACAGAGCCCAAATTTCTCAACTCTTACTCCAAATCATATTTGGTTACTAATTTTGAAGGGTATTATCCTTTTGTTTCTTCCTATATCACTCACCCAGTTACTTCAATAAAAAAATTATAAAATAGAAAGATATGAGATGAAATAATTGAGTAAAAATTATCATATTCAAAAACAATCTTATTCTAATATAAACCATTTTAACATCTCTAATTTTATATTCATTTGATTCCTTAAAAACAAAAAAAACCCTGATTCTATTTAATCACTACTCTAAGACTAACAATGATTATCCAAATGTGACCATCTAATATTTTAATATTGTTAAACAAATATGAAAAATCATAGATTCCCAAAAATTGTAGGCTTATATTTTTATAGGATTCTTATATAAATTAAATAAAAACACATATATGTCTCACCTTAATGTACTTTTTTCCAAAGAAAACATGTTCTTTCTATAATTCACATGATTCTTTTAAAAATTATCATCAAACATGAATTTTGACTTCTTTATTATTATTAATCATACTAAAACCCAAAAAAATAACTATTAAATGATGGGTATGAATATAAAGATTAATACGGGGTATAAAATAGGAATAACACAAATTTTATTATCAAAATACATGAAAACATTCAAAAAATATTATAAAAATTTATACTGATACAATATATTAAATAATAAAATTAAAATATTTTTTCATATAATGAAAACTAAAGAGTTACATAAGACAAACTCCGAAGAAATCATAAATTCAACTGAATAGTTTGGAAGTCTTATTAAGATAAAATATTCATATCACCTATAATAACATTTAACCACTAGTAATAGAATAACATAGTTTTGTAATTAAAACATTAGTTCTCTATATAAAAATCATTACCCAATACATTGGGGTGATATATCATGTCTGATAGATTGAGTATTTGGATGAAAAAATTTGTGCCTAAAAGTGCCCAAATCATTTTTTATTTTTGGTATTTCTTGTGTATGATGGGTCAGAGAATGATCAAATATTGGTTTTTGGGTATTTTTTACCATAAGACATCTTTACATGAAGGTTGATCGAATTAGATTCCCAGTGGATGGTATTGGATAGCTAGTTTACTATGAAGAAGAGAAACAAACACCTAAGAAAAAACCGAGTGATCAGTGGCCCCATGGTAAGTATCCTATGGCTATATGGTACCCATTTCTAGGGTATTGGGTACCCAGTTCCCTTATATCGCTTTCAATTTTATTTTTTAAAATTTAAATTATTATTTTCTTATTTAATTTCAAATACGAGAACTCCTCATTTGATCAATTCGAATATAGATCTCTTAAAACACCCAACCTTTAATTCATATTTTTTAAAAGGATAGATTTACTCTATTTGTAATCCATTCTTCATTAGGTGTGAGGTAGGGGTCACTAAGTGTTACATGGAACATCTCATTTCATTGTTTTTATAGTATATTTTGGAAAAAAAATATCAATTTTAGCGATATTTTCATAGATTCTCAATCAATTTCGGTTCAATTCAAATCATGTTATAATATTAAATGTTCATACCTAAAATATTTTCATCTCAATAAAACATGGATATTTCCTCATTTATATGTGTTTTTATATGATGTGTCATTATTGAATGTGTATAGGGTCATTTGTGGGACTGAGAATAAAAATACTTTATTTTTTCATTTTACATTAGAGATTCCTAGGTGTGGACTTATTTGAGTAATGTAAAGCTAGATCATCTATAGGTTGTTCATGGATTAAGTGGATTAAAAAATTTCTCAAAAATTTAACTTTTATGGAAAATTTATTACACTTGTGATGATTTTATTAATATTCTACCATGGATACATAGTGGTATTGGATTTTTTGGGAATATGGAGATGTGTTTTCATTAATATACATGGGTGGTGATGACCCTGAACATGGGTGTGGAAAAAATATATTTATTAGAGTTTTTTCTTATGTATTTAGTGATATCCAATCATCATGGGGGATGGCCATTAGAGTCATCTGCATATAAGAAAGGTCCAATGAGGTAGTATTGAATATTATTTTTTTGATTGTATACTATAAATATGAGATTATTAGGAAGATGGTGTTGAGTATTGTTTTATATTAGGGATATATTATTGGAGGAAACTAAAACATATAGGTGATTGAACTCACAATATAAGAGATGGATTCTCTCCATATATGTAACTTTTTTGGGTTATTGAGTGAGAAATTTAGTTTTTAGTCTTTGGGTGTAGTTATTTATTCATCATACACCAATTGTCCATCACGCTCCAGATGTATTATTTCAAGGTTATGGAATAATGGGTCATTCATTTTTCTCCCAAAAATTGTGTTTAGACTATGGGTGAATAATATCACTCTATAAATTACAATAGAAACTAATGTACGCATCCATGTCTTAATTATCATGGTGTGTATCATGTTGTCTTATTTTATTTCCATATCACCTATTTCACATTATGTGCACTCATATATATATATGGATATTTTATAGGGTCACCATTATTGGTTACCTATAGAGTTTATACTCAATCCTTTTATGGGTCCTCTAAAATTCATATAGTCTATATACATTATTATGAAGAAAATACTATGGTGCATTAAACTAGTTTAACATGGGGTAGAGGTGCAATAGAAAAAAAAGGAATGTTTTCTATGGTTTCAGAACTGTAAAAATTATATCAGCATTATCAATCTAAGTTTCCTTTTCTCCCTATTAGATCTGTTTATTTATGATCATCGTATAATCAATCAAGTTTAATTTTTTACGATTTTAAAGAAATTTTTGATTTATTTTTCATTCGATGTGATATGTTATTTCTAAATATATGATTATATATTTATTTCCATACCTTAACATTTCACTATATTATAACTAAATCTTTAGTATCATTATTATCACCTACTAGATCTCAATTCTAGTTATCTAACTCTAGATTAGAGGGAGGAAAACCATAGGTAAGTAACACTATATCTTGTATTTTAATCCGGAAACCCATGTCAAAGATGGTATGAAGTGGTATTAGAGAAACATATATGTCTCTAAGGGAACTGTGTTAATATAGAGTATAAGTGTGGGATAAATACTATGTCTCTAAGGGAACTGTTTTTTCTATTTTGGTTGTTATGATATTAGTTGATATGATTGATCTGGATCGATATTTTTTTTCTTGATTTATGGTTCTGAATCTTGGACCCATGAGGAAAGAGGTTATATTAACACATTACACTATGTGTGATGGAATTAGGTGATATATGTTTGAATGAGTTTTATTACTATTACAATTTTTAAATGATGGTTTCCCATTTCTGTGTTAATGTAAACCTATATGGTGTTTATTATATTTCAATTTGCAGTCCTTATTCTCATCTAAATTCAATATAATGGTTCTTATGTCATTTTTTATAAGTATCTTTCACGTGTAGATGATTTTTGATACCTAAACCTTCAAATGGGTAGGTGAGGCACTAAGGAAGGATTATATCGGACATGGGTGGGGGTAGGAAGTTTTATGGGATAGTATGATGTTATACTTATTGAATATCTACCTATTAATGATATATATCCTATTATATATATATATATATATATTAAAAATTGTATTTTGTTTTTAGTGATATTACCCCTTGATTCCCTCTATTAGAGAATGAAGAGGGTGGGGATGTAGTGCCACTAAGGCATGTAGAAAATTGGACCCTAGATTAAAGAGATGAAAATGATCCATAAGCAGAGGTTATGAAGATGAAAGGTCTTTAAAAGTATATATAGAAGTTAGGGTAGTAGTTTTACAATAATATATATGTGGTTCTTGTATGTGTTAAATATAGCATTAACTAGGGGATTAAGGAGATGAATCATCCCTGGAATATTTGACCATGGTGTTCTGGTCATTTCCTGATATTTTGATAATTTTTTCCATGAAACACTTAGTAAAGAGCCATACCATGAGTTTAGTTACTAGACACAGGAGAGGTATTAATCATTGGCTATGCTTCACGGTTCATGTATTGTTTATGATTTCCATCATCACAATAGAGGTTTTAGATCACTATGGTATGGAGTTTTAATGATATATTTCAATATTCTATAAGGGTATAAGTAAATATATTAAAGATAAACTCATTATCTAATGTATTGAACTAGATGATGGATATAAATAATATTTTGAAGAATAAAAATATACCTAGATGGAAATACATAGAAAGAGGGTGTATTAGTGGAGATTTGGGTAGATGGAAGTGAAGGCGTGGGGAGACACAACAGAGTGCTCAAAGGTAAAGATCATCATTTCCATTTTTTGACTGAGTAATCATTAGGATTCTATCAATGAATTTTGATAAAGAATGTTCTATCCCAATTTAATCAACTGAAAAAGGAGTGGTGAGACTACAAAAAAATTGGATATATAGATGGGTTTTTCTATATCATTTCAAAAATCAATATATATTCAAGGATAGTAAAGAATATGGAATCTTTAGTTGGAAAAATACAAGTTCTTAGAAGAAATATATTGATTTTTTTTGCACATACAATGATGGAATAGGAAAGGGTGACAAGCTATAGTGGAAATGGTTGACAAAGATTGTGAATCTATAGGGTAGTTAGGAACCAAGGTGTTGGGATTTATGGTAGTTGCACATGACTAAGCCAATGTGTTTTATTAGGGTCATTTAGTCACTAACATTAATAAGTACTCTATAATCATGTTGGTTTTGATTTTATATGATGGGAACTAGTGGAAAGTGTGTTTCATTTTGAAGTGGAATGAACAACTATTTGGTGATGTATGGTTATTATGTATTTTTTGTGAATATGTTTCATTGTATGGTAGATTCATGATGGGTTCATACCAATGTTTGGTAGGTGAAAGATTCATAGTGATTCTCATGTAGCATGATTATGATGTGAGAGGGTAGGTGATTCCAACATGGTAGAGTTCACACAGTTGAAGTCGGTTTCCTAATTTCTTTTTTTAGGGTATCATTTTAATTAAATATGATGGTCATTGTCTCATTGTCTAATAGGTGTTGTGAGTTTAATTTTTATGTTTTGGTAGTGGTTGTTCAATGTGTGTCCAGAAAAAATTCATTGATGATCATTAATATTGTGAGAAATTTAAAGGGTATGGATATTATAGTCTTGAAATTTGGGGAAGAGTGTGACAAAACCATGTTTTATTGGGTGTCCTTGATGTGCCAAAATGATTCGGGAGGGTTCAGGGGTTATTTTGGAGTATCAAATTTAGTGCAAGAAAAATATCCTTGAATACACATGGAATTGGGTACATGGAGGTCTAGTAACAAGTACATGGTGGTATAGTACCATCTACCCAAAGGTCCTATTAAAAGGATAAAGAAACCCATTGGTACCAATGGGTGGCTAGTAATCCTAGGGTAGCTGCGCAATGGTAAGTAGGTACTCATTTGAAAGTGTTTAGATATCCAGTTTTAATCTAACAATATTTTTTTAATTTAAAAAATAATTTATTAATTATTTAAATTAGTTTATATGAAGGAACCCTATATTTTAGCCCATTAAAACATATATCGCTCATAAATCCCTCCATTCATTCTCCCTTACTCTAAATGTGTTATTCTTGTTGTTTTTAATCTTTTCTTTGACTATCATAAGGTGGGGGTGTCTCTTGGAAGGTCTCATATATCTTTATCATCTATTTTTTATTTTATCATCATTATATAATGATTTAACAAAATAATTTCTTAGGATAATATTTATATTTTTTTGATCTCTTCCTTCTCATGATGAATATAGTTGTGGGATTCAATGTTCAAGACTCTACTAGTATCAGGTAAGTGTTCCCTGGATATTTGATTTATCACACATATGATTATTTGATCTCTAATTTATTATTGTTGGTGGGTTTGTGACTATGATCAGGAATGGAACCACTTCTAGTTTATTTTTTCCTTGTGAGATGATTAATGTTAGTCTCATTTGAGTAATGGTTATATAGAGAGTGTATGGGTTCTTTTTGTCTTGTTTGGATTAAAATAATTCTTATAAATTCTCAACATATAGAAATTCGATGATTTTTTTTATGATTTTTTTGATATGGTTCTTTGGAGAAATGATGTCCTGTGATTTTATTCTCATGGGGAGACGAGGAATATCATGTATGGAATTGGTATTGAAGACCACTGACATAGGTCTCCATGAAGACATGGAGGTGATTAAGTTCCCCAAATCGTAGGGGGGTAATCATAAAATATTGAACTATTTAGACCACTTGAGCATGTAATTTGGTGGTGGGACAATATGATATTGTTTTTGATGCATTGATAACTACCTAACAATGGAAATGGAAATTTTTTCATTAGTTAGATTTTGAATAAGGAGTTAGGCATCATTCAAATAACGGGTGTGTTAAGATCGTGCTTGATTCTTCCCACTCAGGAGCTAGAAAAAATTGGTAAATTAATCACAAATGTATTAATGAAGATAATAAATATTTGTATATATTTAGATTATATTTTTTTCACATTTAATATACATTTATACATATTGATATTATATAAGGAAAATTGGTGGTAGCCTATTATTCTTATAGTCTCACCTAACGTAGGACTCCCATGACTTGCCCATACTTTATTATCTAGGTTTAATGAAATGGTATGGAACCTATTATCAGTGATTAGTAGAGTGACAGTATAATATTTTCTTTGGTAGGTTTGAAATGGTATTAGAGAAGAATTAAATGATTCCTCAGTATTTAGTTGGGTTTTCTTTTAACTATTTTTTATGTGTTGGAATATGATAATCCTACAAGAAATCTATTTAACTTTTGTTATAATTTAATGAAATTATATATTTATTTAGTATACCATGTGAAATATTTTATCCTAATATGTGGATTTTTTTTGAATTTTTCCATTTTTAATTTACATTTTTATTATTAATGGAATATTATCCTTATCATCAAATTATAGACCCTCTATTAAAGTTGACATGATCTAGAAAACAAAGAGGTATGATTTATGTCAATTTTGCACTAGATTAGGTTCTATTGGGATAATATAGGTCAATATTTATATATCATTGACCAACTTATCATCATTTATTACATTCAAAAACTATAATAAAAAACATAGAATCCTTCCTTTTTGTACTACAATCATCAAAATAAAATTTTCCCCATGAAAATATAACAAAGTAAAAAATAGAACACCCAAATAAATTCTTGTTTCATTGGAAAAAAATTATAATTTAATAACTATGAATAATGATAAATAAATATAGAAACATAGGGTTACATAAACACATGCTCGAGTACTATACTAGTTTAGTGTCTTTGAAATCCTACAAATTAGACCAATTGGTCCATTGGGCAACTACATCATCCTACTCTATGGTCTTTATAAATATAACCTTTCATAGATATATCATACATAACATAATTATTCATAACCTGGGGAAAGGGAATAAAATAAAGGGTGAGCTCATATGATCACTAAGGGTAAACAAGATATTTATGTAATCATAACATGAACTTAATGGTTTGAGAACATGAGAATAATTATTGAAAAACATACCCTAAAATTCAAAGATCATTATTTTTGGTCCGGGAATACATATTTCCAGTTCATAAGAGATTAATCATAAGGGAATCAAAGAACCTGATCCATTAGATAATAACATTGGAATGGTTCTATAATTTTTATTATACACTGAATCATATAATATTGTTTCTATAGTATTAAAGGATCATTTCCAAGTCTATAATTGTGGAATGGGTTCACTCATCAGACCAGCATAGTATCCAAGGTTTACTCCCAAGATAATCATAGCATAAAATTTTCCAAATGAAACTGTCTTCACTCCTTGTTCCAGTACTATCTATATCCTTAGATATAAATCTTTACCCAATTAATTGGTGAGAGATATAGATCCCCACCAATCATATAAATAAATTAATATATATATGTCACATAATATCATAAGGCATTCATCATATCCTAACCCATTATGTGAAATTATTTTCATAAATATTAAATTATATCATAACCTGTGGATAATAAATAAGTTTCATGATAATTTTATAATTTTAAAATAGCATAAACTATTGATGAAAAGTGTGTTTCATATTAATTTTATCATGGTATAACCCATAAAAGTGAAATGGATTTCATAAAAATCATGCCATCATAAAAATAAACGATTTAAAAAAATAATTAGAATGATATCCTTGGATTATATCTCTTTTAATATATAGGTAAAATTAATGGCTTTCAACTTATATAGAAAATTATTTTTATCGATCATTTATTTCATTTTTTGCTAAAAATACCCTTGTAGCTCTAAAAAATTAAACATAAAAAAATTTCAAAAAATTATTCTATGAAAATAACCCAGAATAATTATAAAGGAATATTAAAAGAAAATATTCATGATAGTGGTATGTTTCATTTATTTTATTCCTGTTAAAATAATTCTCCCATTCAGATTTCTAGAAAAATATAAATGAACATTATAATTAAAAAAATGAAATGATAATTATCATAAAGAAAAATTGAAAAGTAAAACATGGATAGAAATTTCTTTTAAATATTATTTAATAATAATCAAAGATATTTGAATCAGAAAATTATAAAACATGGTTCTTGACGAAAATGTATTTTTGAACGAAGAGAGAAATAAAGTATGATTTAAAAAACATTCTTCTCAGTTATTTTATCTATCGAATAGTGTTAAAATTGTTCTATTACCTGAAAATATCATGAATAACCATAGGATAATATATTTTATGTGTTTCATGGAATATGTATCATAATATTATTTCATTAGAAACATTATCAAAAATAATATCGATAAACGATGGGATTGTAAAAGAAAATAATTACCACTTCGGTAACATTGAACTACATTCCCCATGAAGGAATAACATAAAATGGAACGTAAAATATCATGATGATAAATAAATTAATTATATTACATGTTAAAATTTATCCATATTATCCTCTTTAATTAATATAAGGTTATAACAAAACATATGTCTTATTACACATTTATTAACTATTCTTGGTTACAGTTATATTTCGTGTAATAACCACTTTGTTTTTCATATATGTTTTGGTTTTTTATTTTTCAACCTATTATGTTGATCATGACTTCATAATATCTATAATTTTAACCGTGATATAAATATCATAAATATTTATTATATATGTATATAGAGTAATCCATTTAATTTAGTGATAATAACTAAAATATAGAGTTTATGGAGATGAAAGGTCGTGCATCGGTAGAAACATTGTTTACATTTTTTATTAGATTGAATGAAATAAATGTAAATGATATATCATATTTATAGAATAATTTTTATGTAATATATATCTTTTATTTTCATTATACCTATATATTCCAAGTCTTTTTATATATATATAACATCTTTTTAGATGAATATTTAATACCTTTTAGAAACTCACGCCTGAGGACTGTAATGGTTTTATGCCTTCAGAAAGATTGAATATAGTCTTATAAATTTGGTGAAAGATCATTAATTTATCTCATAAATATCTTCCCCATTAGTAAACTATATAAACATACCCATATTAACTCTTTATTCATAACATGGGCAAAACCAAATAAAGGGTGAGCTGAGACACTCAATGAGGGTAAACAAGGAAGATTCATAAGCATAACTAAAACATAAGGGCATTAAAACATTAGTATAACATATGAAGACAATATCCTGAATATAAGGGATCATAATAATGATTCATGAAAAATTATTGTCAATTCATAAGAAATGAATCAAAAGAAAATTGAAGAGCGTGATCCATGACAATAAAACATTGGTATAAGTCCTAGATTTATAGAATACACATAATAATTGAAAATATAATATCAGGACTACCCACCAAGACATAAATTACATGTCAGTATTAGGTTAACCACCCATGTACTGACTTCAGGCTTTGGCTAAACACCAATGTACCCTTCTTTTCAATGGATGAACATCCCAGTCAGGACACACTACCATCTCTACTAGTAGCACTTTATTAATACTGGTATGGGTTAGCACAAAAATAATCATGTTAGTCAAGGTTCTCTCACATTTCCATTCTAGTGGAAAAAATTCCAACATGAACTAATTTCACTCTCCATTCTATTCATATACATATTATAAGATATGAATCCTTATCCAATTAAGTAGTGGAAGATATAGCCTCACTAGTCCCATAATGAAAATCATACACAATATTATAAAACATTCATCATATAATAACCCATGAAATGAAATGGATTAAAAAAATATTTCATATTATTATAAATAATGGAAAAGAGGCAATTTTTATAATAATGTCATCATTTCATCATAACATAACCCGTGGAAAAATAAACGGGTTCCATAAGAATGTTATAATGGAATAACCCATGGAATTGAAAAAAGTTTCATAAAAATCTTGTCATTATAAACATCATCCATTCAAATAATGAATAAAAAAGTAACCCTTGGTTTAACTCCCCAATAAAAAATATGTTACATCAAATGATTTCATCTAAAATGTAAAATGATTTTGAGAAATAAATCAGTTAGAACATTTCATGAGAAGGATAATTTTTTTGGGAAAATGAAATTTTAAAAGATATAAAAAATTTCTAAATTAGTTTCTTTATAAATAACCTATAAAACATATAAAGGATTATTTAAAAACAATTTAAAACATTTCTTTAGTAATGTATCATTTTTTATTTTAAAAACAAGGTTTAAAACATAAAATATTTTAAAACTATTTTTTTTTCAAATCATTTATTTAAAATATAAATATTTAAAAAATATTAAGGAAAACATGTTCGTTGAAAATATCATTGAAAATATATTTGAAATTTTTTTTATCAATCAGGAAATCATTTAAAATTCATTTCATCATCAAATAATGTTCCTATTATGTAGAAAAAACAAGGATTCTTCTCGCAATTACTGTAAAATCCCAGTGGGCATTTTTTAGGAAAAAAAATAAATATTCCATCTAAAAATGTTAATTGAAAATTGAATAATAGTAAATATTTGTTTTATAAATAATTTTAAAGTATTTAAAATGCTGAAAATTGTTATAGAAAACATTTTTGTGAATAAAAAGAGTTTTCAACAAAAAAGGCGATTTTTCATATAAAAATTGTTTAGATATCTTGAGTGCATAGAAGAGTAAAATGAATGGAACCAAAAAATTCCAATTCGATAACATGTGTATAATAAAATTAATGATTTATTTGGGTTATAGGTCATAATATTTCATTATTTTAAGTATAATCATAAACAACCCTCAAGATAAATTTTATTATAACATAAAACTCTCACCACTTTGTTGAATTTCAATTGTAAGTATCATTAAATAATAATATTAAATGAAACATAAAATATCATTAAAATAATTCTATTTATTATATAACTTTTCAAAGTGGATGTATATTTAACTCATAAAAATATATTGGGTCATAACATAACTTATGTCCCAAAGAATACAAATTGAGACTAAAAATTCCATATCAATTTGTTAACTTTCGAACTGTAAACCCCAAAAAAATATAGATAATAAAATATATGTCTAAATTACCATAATATTAGTGATATGAATCATAAAATAAATTCATGGGAACTATATACACTATAAAAATAAATAGTTGGTGAAAATGGATTCTATCATACAGAAGTAAAAAGTGAGACGAAAATCCCTCACCGTGAGTCTCGATAAATTTTTTACTGTCTCCATATTCCTATATAATAAATAAATATTTATAATAATTATATTAAACATTAATAAAATAAATTATATAATAGAATATATTATTTACTTAGGATATTTTATTACACATTGTTTAACAATTCGTTGTTAAAACCATATTTTGGGTAATAATCTCTTTGCTTTTCGCATATGTTTTAACTTATTATTTATTGGTAATATTAATTATATCATGGATTAATCATATAAAAACCATAAAACATTATATATATATTAATTATATATTTATTAATATTAATTCATAAAATTTAGTGATAGAAAATCAAATACACCATTCATGGAGATGGTAGGCCTTACATAAGCATGAACACTGTTTTAATATTCTTGTCGGGTTAAATGACTCAAAAGTAATTGAAATATATTATAATTATATCATACTTTATAGTTTTTATATATGACATATTTTTACCAAAAACATTTTTTATGCCATTGTCATAAATCATGAATTAATCACATCACCGCACAGGGTGATAGCCCGCCATACACACGAGCGGCGTTATCATATTCCCACAAATTTGAGAGTATGAATGTATGTGTGATATAACAATGATATAATCATAATAGATTTAAATTAATATAATATATCACATATAAAATATATATTTATCATTAAAACTATCCTTGAGAGTTGGTAATGGAAAAAATAGCAGTAGTTCGAGAGGTGTAGTCAGCCATAGACATAAACATTGATTTCATAACACATTTGATGGAAGTTGAGATAGTTATAGGTCATTACCTTATAATAAAAAATATTATTATATGTATGATAAAAATTTTATTATATTTTCTTGATATTAAAAATAATTTATTTGGTGGGTGAAGAAATAAAACAAAAATGATTGTTGGTTGACATTACCACTTTTATAGGAATCATCATTTTTTGAAATAAAATAATTTTTAGGATACATTTATGCACAGAATAAGGCTTATATGATGAGGTAATATAAGTTTTAAAGTAATTTGGTAATTTCTTTACCCAAAAAAATAGTTCATATTTTTTATGATTAGCGGAGAGGTGTGGCATTTTAGAAGTGGGGTAGAGGACACACTTAGTATTTTTTTAAAGGAATTGAGTTCTCCAAAGTTTTTCATGTTATAAAAATGGGAAATATGACATTTTAAGACATTAGATGTGTAATCAACTAAATATTTCCATATAATATTTTTTTTAAAAATCATTAGTACATTTATACACACATCATTTTAGTTTAACCCTAAGAAAGCTCATTTTTACCTTAACCGCAGTAATTAATTTTTAATGAATTCTCTTTTTATTTTTGTAAATAACTAAGTTTATATTATTAAATAATATAAATCATAATTTATCTATTTATGGAATCCATTTTTTCAACTTCCATTCAAAGATTTTGTAAAATTTAATTTAAAACTAATCATGTGAATGCAACGAAAAATACGGTTTTTAAATAAAATATTTTAAAAAAATTAAAATGTTTATATGTAATAATTGAAAATATAATTGATTAAAATGACATAAATTGAATTATTGTATGTATAATTGTACAAATTTCACATTAAAAAATTAAAATATTATTTTAGTTTATAAATAAATTAAATAATTTTTTTTTCAATTTAAATTCTGAATTTTCACTACTCATAAAAAATAATTTTTTTGAGAAAATCCAAAATATTCACCTGATGATAATTTTGATTTTTATATTTCAAAAATTAATATATTTTTCTAAAATAAATTATTTAAAATTTCATAAATTTAATTCTATAATAAGTGTTCCAAATATGAAAAACTACTTTCTAAGAGAAAAAATTGTTTTAAGTGTATTGTATGATTTATTCTTATATATTATCTAGAAAAGACAAAACAAGAATGTTAAATATTTTATTTAATACATAATATATATCCATTTAATTAAATTCATTCAATAAAACTGATTTATTTAATTTATTTAGGTAAAACTTGTGTATATGTATAAAAATAGTTTTTAAGAAAATAATTTCTTTTAATTAAAAATGTTTTTTATCTTCATTTATAATTAATTTATCCCAAATAAATTAATTATATATGCATTTGTAAATAATATATTTTCATAATTTATTAATCTTATTCATATCCTCCATTATAATATCTATTTGATAACTATCATATTAAATAATAACTTTTTAATTATATGACTTGTTTCATTAAAACTAGGTATAACATATAATGAAAGATAAATGTATTATTATCTATAAAATAATACAAACTCAATGCTTCATGTAAGAGAAGATAAATTCATAATTTTTTTGTAACCCAAAAAAATTAGTGTTTTTATATGGAATTTTTAACCCATTGTTGTATGTCCTGAAAAGTAACAAAAATAATAAATTCATTAGAAATACATATACTTTATAAAATATTAGGATGTTGCATTATACCCCCATTAAAATAAATTTCACCCTCTATATTATAATTATTCATAATATATTAATCATTTTGAAGTTCATTCATATAAACAGAAATTATTTAAATGAATAATATAACATCATAAAAAATTTTAATGTTAGAAACATACCAGTAATACAAGGTAAATAATAACTAGGTTTCCACAAAGGAGAAAATGGATGGGAAATAAATATTGATAAATTGTTAAAACCAAAAATAATTATACAATGTGATAAGGATCACTGATCATAAGATGTTGGGTAGTCCAGATAAAGTTAATGAAAAAATACCAAAAACCTAATAGGTGTGAAAAAGTTATTTGTATCATGAAAAATGATGATAATAGAACCAAATTTTATTTCAATAACCTCTTAAAAAAGATGTATCATTTTTCTAGAAGATATAATTACTTGATTTCATTCAATTTTATAATAGCATTCTCAACCTATGGCTATTCCTTGATCAATGTCCCCTTCATCACTTACTCCAATAAATGACGAAGAACTTTTCATTCCTAAAGAAAAAAAGATCATAGGATCCATAAATATAATGATAATTATTTATTTATATCTTTAGTTATCATAAAAATAATATGTTTAGTATAGGATTCCAATATGCATGAATAATCATAGAGTTAAGTAATACATTAATCTCAAAAACCTAAACCAAAGATCAACATAATCCATTTGATAAATAATTATCATTATTGAAATTCCGAAATTTAAAATATTGAAATATATTCACTAAATTTCCTACAATCAACTTAACATTTATCCCTCTTATATCATAAAATAGCTCTTTATTTTTACATATGATACATTTGAATACTTTCATGATATATTCTCTTCAAACATGGTACCAAAATGAATTAACATAAACCCTCAATGAAAATAGGAAAACTTCTCCATTCCTTTAATAAATCAATAGAATATAGAATATATCACATAGAGCCTATAATGTTTTCAGATTTATCAATGTTAACATGAAAAACTTATTCATAAAATACATTATCATTTCTAAGTTCATCAATACTATAAAATTTACGTCATCTATATCTATCATGTCTTTATCTAATCTAAACATTATTTTACCAACATCCAGAACATATTAAGGGGTACCTTCCGATAATAAAAAATCACATCTCTAATAAATCATGACTCTAGTCCATCTTAATAAATCAACATATTCTTTGAAATTATTAACAAAAAACATATAATAAAAAATACTTATATATTTAATCATTAATAAATAATATTCTTTTATTTCTAATACATAAATTATTCTTTCACCCCCCTTATTTCTCAAACCATTAACTATGCTTCATCATCTTATTATTTAATACCTATTTCTTTTCATATGTTATATATATTCTATTCTTCATTAGTAATATTTCCACTATGCATACAAATTTAATGATTTTGATGACAATATTTCCCCTTAAAACATTGATTTTCATAATGTTATTATTTTCAAAATTTAAATAATTCAACGGTTGATGATATCTTAAAGATACCATTATTAATATCCATTATGTTAACTAAAATTTTTATTTTTCCTTTGTAGTATCATTATTTGTCTCATTCATTTCTATGGTCAAAAAACATATCAATCCTCTATGAAATCCACTTCAACGTTTCTTCCCATATTCTCAACTCATTGGAAACTGAATCTTTTTTCGTTCATGGTCTCTACTACCCAAACTCTCAATGGACTCGTTATTTATCTTCTTCAGTGATTAATAGGTTTGCTTAAGGTATATATTATTAATCATTATCAAAGAAATATAATTAGAAACATTCCCAACATCCTTCAATTCAATAATCATTCCATCTGAATTATCATTTGAAAATTTTCCAACCCATTCAATATTCACACAATTTTTTTATGTTCCTAACATTTACTAAAACAAAAATACATAGTGTGGAAAAAAATAATCATAGAGGATAACAACATAACCATGAAACAAATTACTTATAAGATGTATAAATCTCAAAATCATCTTCAATCTAAGACAAATTAGGTTTATCCTAGTTCATTTATAATCATATTCCATTTAAATCATTTATGATGGTTCATAAAGAGGTTAGGAATTTATAAATCATATAAAAAAGGATAAGAAAAACAAAATGTTTAGAAAGGCCCCTTTTCATTCAAAATTTCCCAATCAGATCTAGAATAAAATTATTTTTTAATGGTTGTTAACCTTTGGTATATCAATTCAAGATAAAAATAAACTAGTATTATAAATATATGGATGTAATTTATTTGAAACCACATTCTCTATCCTTTATAAAAAATCATGTACATATTCCAACACTTTGACTCATCCATATACATATACTTAGAGACATCCCTAGGCAAGTCCTTACAAATATCCCTAGTGGTTCCACTAAAGTTTTATCATACTAGTTTTCAAATAATAACTAAACCTTTCCTTTGATACCATCTATAGAATCCAATAACTTTTATGCATAGATATTACATAATTTTTTATGAATATTCAATACATTACCCAAACACATTCATGAGGATAATAGTAGTTTAGTGACTTGGGAAACATTTAGCAAAATAAATCTAAATTTATTGAAATATCTCCAATTTCTACCAACAATATCTTTCCCTAAAGTATTCTTCTCAAAAATTCCCTACATAAACCATTCTTTATAACTGGGGAAAGGAAAAATATGCAAGGGTGGGTTTTGATGATAATTAAGGGTAATTTAGTGAGATATATATGAATAACATGAAAATACGGGTATGAGATCATGATTGTAACATATTAATAACATGCCCTTAATATCATAGATCATTTTCATGAGTCATGGAATAATGATTGGGGGTTCATACGACATGAATCGTAAGGAAATAAAAGAACATGATCTATGAGAACATTATATTGTAATAAGACATATATTTCTAGAATTCTCATAATTATAGAAAATATTATGTCCAGGCAACCCACCAAGTTGTTTGTAAGATGTTAAGCATTGTATAACCAACCATGTAGCTACTTCAGGCTTGAGATAACACCCTGTTTACCCTCCTATTTGGAATCTTCACTTCTTGGGTGTGAAACACTACCCAACAAAGTGGAATACTATTCCTCATAGTGGATTGGTTTCACTCCTCAAACCATCATGTTAGTTAAGGTTGACTCTCAATATCATTATAATGGAAAAATTACCTTACTAGTCTGAGATCACATTTCATTATAGTACTATACATATCAAGATATATAAATATATCCCAAATAAATTAGAGAAAAATATTTATGACTTCCTTCAGAAAATTGAAATCATGCACATGTGTTTCACAATATCACAACACATTCATTATGTCATAACCCAGGAAATTAAATGGATTTCATAAGTATTTCAACTTATCAAGACCTATGGAAAAGATAGAGGTTTCATAATCACTTACCCATTTCACCGTAGAATAACCAATAAAAATTTTAGTGTTTTTCCTAATAATTTTATCATGCCATTCACCATGTAAGAGAAACAAGTTTCCTAAACATAATATCATCATAAATATAAACCATTTAGAAAAAGAAAAAAAATTATCATTTGTCAATATCCCTTAAAAAATTAAATCAATATATATCATATATGTTGTAAAATGATATTTAGAGGTAAATCACGTGGATCATTTTTTTGGAAGATATATTTTCATTAAAAAATAATTTTTAAAACTAAAATAATTTTATGTAATGACCCAGACTTTTTTAATAAATTATGTTTTTTAAAAATGTGTGTAATATTATTTTCATCACAACAAAACCATTTATATTTTTAATGAAGTGAATATCAAGGGAAATATAACCATCTGGTTTTGACTGTTACGTGGTTGTTGGTCAGTAAGACCATTGTAAACTCTACTCATGGTAATAATTTTACCATTATCAATATAGTTTATAAGTAAAATTCTGAAAAATTAAAATTGTAATAGAAAGAATAGTAGATGGCCTCAACCAGTACTCATTATACTTGAATCCCATTGTTCATAAAATGGGATGTTGTTTTCATTAGTGATATTTTCTATTAACTAAGATGAATCTCAGATTCAATAATTGAATCGTGGACGAAATCGACTATAGTATAAGTTCAAGTTATTGAAAATTACCACTCACTTAATGTTAGCTAAGTCACACCAAGAAAGTACGACCATCAAGAATCCTAATATTATGGAATATATGGGTCTAATAAAGGTTTTGTCTGACCATAGTGTGCAATTACATTGTATGAAAAAAATATTATTATTCCATCATTTCTATTTTAAGGATAATTTTTCATAATAAAATAGAGATGGAATTTGATGATTTGATTTTTCATTCTAAAATTTTACTTTCGAGAAAACAATTAATTATTATAATAAACTAAGATACAGTTAATATATTTTATTTCAATGAAATATTTTGATTAAAACAATCTTATTTAAAATTAAATGATAAAATAATAAAAATTCCAAGTGTCATAAATTTTACTATGCGATATACATTGAATTTTATATCCACTACTTTAAAAAAAATAGATTTTTTATATTTTAAAGTTGAATTTCTCATACATAAAAAATTATTATGGAAAAATAAATATCATTTTTTAAAACATAACATCAAAATTATGTTAGGGTTAATTTATTGTAGTATTCTAAAATATTTTGTTTTTCTATGAAGAGTAAAACTTTATTTTTTCATTTTTGGTATGTGAAATGAATTAATAAGTATTTAATAAGAAATATAATATTTTGTTAGAATATTTTGGATTTAAATATCATAATAGGTGTCCCAAGTTAGCAATACCAATGGAAAATAATAAGGTAAAACTAATTGTTTTTCAGTTACAACTACCTAGGTTTCCAATAAAATTAATGAGAAAACCCTTGTCTTTTGATATAAATACCAAATCATTTATTTATAACCCTTAATTAAAAATAATTAATAAATAAAGTTATATTCTTTTACCTCACAAGGATTCATCAATCCAACAATGTACCTATCTTCAAATTTTATGTGTTACTCTTTATGGTAAGGGAAATCCCAACTTCTCTTTTCCTTTGAAGTTCACTTTTTATGGAGTATGTATATCAACAATGATAAATATTTTATTATATCCTTCTAATTATTTAAGATTTTTTATTAATAAAAACCATTTCCCACTCCATTTTTTCCATTTTCTAAAACCATTTTCTTTGTCATTATACTTCTGAATTTTCTTCTTAAACATTCTCTCTTTTTCTTAAAAAAGATAATTTATTTTCATTATGTGAATACATAAAAAACTGTATTTTAAAGGTGTGTTTTACTATTTTTAAAAATGAAAAAATTAATTCAGGGATAAACATACATGATACCTTGGTTCCCTTCCTGTGGCGTTAAAAAGGCATAATGAACTTGTCTTTAATAACTTATTAAAAACATCCTCATATTAATATGAAACATGTTTCTTTAATTCCCCGTAGGTTATATGTGAAATTAATTCCTTTGATCCATGTGAAAAAATTAATTAAAACATATAAAGGTTGTTCCCTGATAGTTCCCTAATTCATTGGGTAAAAAATTTAATCTCTAGAGATTACTTATTTTATGATACATCGGTGAATAAATTTGGTAATTTTTAAGACACCTTAGGGACAAGCAATGGCGATATTTTTATGAATGACTCCAATAAATGTTGAAGTCACATTTTCATGTTATGATTCATGTTATTTTACTATTATATTTTTCTTTTTTCTTTTTTCAATCCTTTATGATATTCTTCATGTTCTTGTAGATCACATTAAAATTGATTCTTTTGTTTTCCCGTATTCATCTTTATGCTCACTCTTTCCATTAATGTATGTTCCCAGGTTATGATATGTAGTAAAATTAATTATTATTAATCACTTAATAGTCCTTTCACTTTTTTATAATAATTTTTTATGTTTTTATTTATTATTTATCTTGTTTCCATGAAACTAAAATTTAAAATATTCTGTATTTTATACAATGTAATAAAAAAATTGTAATAAAAACGTTAAATACAACATTTTAAAAATAATTTTATGGGTAGATAGAATTTAAAACATATAAATAGAGATTAAAAAATCATTTTAAAACATTTATTGATGAAAATATCATTTTCCCTTTGAACAAAATTTTTTAAAACATTAAAAATTGTCAATATTCTTATCATTTTGAATTCATTTATCTAACATCTAAAATTTACTAAATATTAAAGAATTTTTTTAAAATATATCCGAAGGAATGTAATTCATTCTTTAAATCATTTAATTTTCAGGAATGTGGGAAATATTTTTCGTGTCATGCATGTCAAAAGAAAATATACTTTTTAAATTTAAGGAAAAATCCAAATGATATTTTTTGGAAAATATGTGAATATTCCATTCAAAAAATTAAAAATTAAGACATGGTTAATATTTTCTTTCAAAAATAATTGAAAAATGCTAGAATAATTTTTAAAAATATTTTAATAATGTACAATTTTGGAATAAAATGAGTATTCAATTGAAAATATGATTTTTCATATAAAAATAATTTTGATATCATGAGTAAATAAAAAAATCAAAATTAAGGGAAAACACTTATTCTTAAAAAATATCTAAAGGATAATAATATTTACCTTTGTCAGTTGGATAAATATGTTACTGGCATTGATCATCATCATGAACATTTGAAATTTTTCATTGGTTAGTATAATACATTTAATTCCCCAATTTGAAACCATGTAGTGTGGTTGTTTCATTATATGGATATTTATACCTATTCATATTTTAAGGTAACATATTCAAATTAGTTCAATAATTAATTAACCTATGACCTTCCCTTCAACAATTAAAACATTTACATGTCCCCATAAGAAAATTTTTATGATACTTTATTCCTCAAATTTATAATAAAGTAAATAGCATCTTCTTCTCTCTATGGTTCTTATATTTTCCTTTGAATTCATTTTTTATATTATCATCAAAACATTGAGACTAAAAGGTAACTCCAATCCCCATTTAAACAACGATTTCACATAAAAAAATCTATTCATATCATATAATATCTCTTGTGGATAACTCCCTTCAGAGACTTAGTTTTAGTCTATTAAAAAAACAATAAATCTTACGTTTAGGTCAGATGATATTACCATAATTATACATTTCAAGTCTTGTAAAATTTATCTCATAGGTACCAATGGTATCATAATAATTTGGATTCCGATCAAGTAACTCCATCTCCATATTTGTAAGAATAATATGATGAAATTAATTATATAGATATATGTTCATGAACAGATACTAATCCATGGATTTAATTTTCTCCTGCCTCCTTTTATTCATGATATGAGTTGACCATTGATGATCTTTACCTTCCAAATGGTTAATTTAAAAAATAACATTCCATGTTCTGAATACTATATAAGAAAATATATCTTTTCAAGGGTTACTCGTCCATTATTCCTCAATTATTAGATCAAAAGTCCTACTAAAATATGGTCTATTTTTTCTTAGGAAGTAATTAATAGAATATTGTCCCCCCATTATTCCTTTGGAAATCCAACATGATTCATATCTTGGTAATATTGTCTGATAATACCAAAAAATCCATTCCATATCCCATAACATTTGGATCCTTAGGAAAATAATCATTGAATTTTCAATCACACATAAAATTAACACATTTTCTTTTAGGTTTCATCTATTTACTAAAACCAAAAAACATAGTGTAAGAAACAATAATTATGATCATGAACCACATAATCCTGAAAAAACACACTTATATGATGTCTAAATATTGACACCTTATTTAATATATAACAAATTAGGTGAATCCTAGGTAATTTATATCCATCATCTATTTTAATATTTCATGATGGTTCGTAACTAGTTTTTGAATTTCCAAAGAGAGTCTCATGGAAGTTTCAAACAAGGTGAGCAGCAATTATCATTATCGTTGTCCAATTCTCAATCAAGTCTTGCCCAATGTGAAATTTTCTGAGTTGTTACCCCTATGTACCTTTATTTCATATCCACATATTTTTATTTTACCTAGACAAGGAATTAATTTCCTGGAAACCAATTACATTATCATTCATCTTAATTTAAATACATTTAATAATACATTGAATAAACCTTAGACTTATCTTTATCCATGTCCATAAGGATCTCTCAAATGTTTTCCCATCGTAGTTATACAATTTTTAAATAAGACCTATTATATTATTCTCAAAATTGTAACCTAGTATTATCAAACATAGATAATACATCATGTTTATTGAATACTAATTTCATTACACAAACACGCTATTGAGAACCATAAGAGCTTAGTGTCTTTAGAAACATTTAAAAAACTGGTCCATATGTAAACTATATTATCTCCCACTATGATCTTCATAACTATCACCCTTCTTAGATATATCTTACGTAATACAATTCTTCAAAACCTAGGTAAAGGAAACATAATAAAGAGTGAAATAATATTCCTAGTAAGGTTAATGAGGGATCTATGTAAGTATAAAAATCATAAGCTTATGAGAACATGAGAATATCTCTTAAAACACATGCCCCCTTTATCAAATACAATAATCATGATTCATGGAAAAAAGTTTTTTAGTTCATAAGATCTGAATCAAAATGGAATCAAATAATATGATTTATGAGAGCATAACATTGGAATCAGACAAAAATTTATGTAATATATATATAATTAGAAATTGGTTTTGATAGTAGTTAACTATCACTTACAAGATTATTATCGTGGAATGTGATAACTACCCTGACTATCATAGGTCTAAAGGGTTACTCGCAATATAACAATTAAAGAAAAATTCCATTAATAAACTGGGTTTACTTAATGTTTTAGTCCAATCTATCTCAAGAGGCAAAAATTATTACCTAATACATTATAGGGGTACATAGATCTCACCCATATCATTATTAAAATCATATGAAAATGTGTTCCATAATATTATAAAAAATTTATCATATCATTAACCATGAATTGAAATTGTTTTCATAAAAAATTCAGCATATCATACCCTTTGGAGAAGAGATATGATTCATAATAATTTAATAATTTCATAATATCATAACCCATGGAAAAAATAAATAGGTTTCGTAATAATATTATCTTGGCATAACCCGTAGAAGAGAAATGTGTTTCATAAACATCATGTGATCACAAAGATAAACCATTTTTAGAATGAATAATAGTGATATCCTTGGAAAATATCCCCATTAATTCATAGGTAACATAAATATATTTCATCTTAGATGGAAAATTATTTTACTTGATCATTTGATGTATTTCTTGATGAAAATATACTTTTTGCATTGAAAGAAACCTAAAAAAATTGTAAATATTTTTCTTTTAAAATAATCATGAAAACCTTCAATTGAGTCATCAAATAAAATAATTTTCATGATAATGGTATGTTTAATTCATTTTATACATGTTAAAAAAATATTCTTATTACATTTTTTATAAAATACAAATGCCAATACTGTGGAAATTGCATGAAGATTGTAACTCTCGGATGTTTTTATGAATTATTTTCTTAAAATAAATTTAATGCGTCAGTATAATATATTGCACACAATATTGAGTTTAAACAAACTGTTAGATTTACCTTTTTATAAATTTACTTTTATAGCCTAGCCATTAGGTTAGCGGGAATATGTGTAACAAACTTATGAAAATGCATTGTCAATTCATTAGCTATCTATTATTTATGAAAAATATAAATCAATTAGATATTTCTATTGTTAGGTGATTTACTATTTGTAATTAAATTAATTAACTATATATTATATATATTTAATAAAATATTTTTAATATTTATTCAATGGATATTTCAGTCATAGGGTATGAATAAACCCTATTCCGTGTAATAAAACGTATAATTTTTAAAAGGTTAATTTTACACCTTTGAAAGGTGGATCCCTTTTAATTTAATATTTTTACATATTAATAATTTTAATATGAAAACACAAACATTATATTTTTAATTGGGATATAAAAATTTACTTTGGATGAATTTCTGATATTTTTATGATAACTTTAACGTTTTGATGAATACGATATTTATACTAAATTTTATTTGAAAAAAATGTTTTTAATAAAATTAATTTATAAATTAAATTTATAGTATTTAGTGGATCTAAAGCATAAATATAATATATTTACATTATTCCATATAATTAATGTCATTAGTATTAATTTTACAATGAATTGAGATGAAACAATATTTCAATCTTTTGCAATGTTTTAGATTTTAAAACAAGTAATCTCTTTCTGAAAATGGGATTAATTTTAAATTAATTATTGAAAATTATGTGTCTTATATTTTTAAAAATTAAAACCATATATATAATTAGTAGATCCAAATTATGTAAATATATTTATTTTATTTTTGGGACTTGTGAATAGTAACATTGGTAATTATTATTAATATGGTAAGAATGTTATTAAAAAATATCACTATAACTTGTATTTATATCATTTGATGAGTGTTTTTCGACCTAAATAATCCTTAGGTCTAAATGGTATACATTTTAACACACATGTATAATATTATGACATTTAATATATTTTATTTAATAAAAAAGTTCAATATGTCTCCCTCAAATTTTAATAAAAATCATTTTTGGTATAAGGATATACTAAAGATAATTTCTTTTATAAATAATCATTTTAAAGTTAAATTTTTCTTAATTTTTCATGGTAATTTATTTGTAATTTTTATGAAATACATAATTACTTTAATAGATTATACATTAATTCTGTAGAAATTATTTAATTGATGAAAAATAAATAATATATTTTTAATTAAAATAATAACACCCATAAAGAAATCCAAACACTTGAAAAAATAGTATTAGTTGAGTATATATCGACCATAGTAATCCAAAGGTCGAGTTATGGACCATTTGGAGCCTTATTAAAGGGATTATGACACTTGTATAATATTATTTAAAGTGATGTTAAAGTTGTCACCTTCATAATTTAATAAGTATAACATTTTAAATATTTGATTTTCCAGAATATAAATTTGACTAAAAGTATTATTCTAAAATCTAGTAGATTTATCTTCATCATAGTACTCAATTATTAATTTTATTCAAAATATAAGCATAATAAATAATTGCACAAAATTGTTGTAGTAATTATTTTATTAAGATAAATATCAAATAAATGTTATTAAAACAATTAAAGTAAATATAATTTGGGATAATTAACATGTATAATTAAATTTATGGATTACATTGACCTCCTAGTAATATAATATAATTTTTCTTTATAACTTATCTTTTTATATAAATATTATAAAAATTTCTAAATTGAGTAGTGTGAAAGTTGATACTATTGATTATTTATCAAAATAATATATTAATAAATTCATTGAAAATAATTAATAACTTGTTAAAAATATATAATAATTATTATATGGTATAAAATTATCTAATATATTTATTTATGGTGAATTTTATATCAAATAAGTAAATATTTGTTTCTTTTATGTAGATTCTAAAAGTACCCCCACCTCAATTATAAAAGGGAACTAATCCCTTTCCTCTTAAATTTACATAGATATTTAAAGATGTGAAATCCCCTTAAATATTTATTTCTAAATATACTTATTTATATTATAGAGGTTTTTTTCATCTTTATTGACTAACAGTAGTGCTATGAGAAGAAATGTCTAGGAGGCATGTCAAGGAAGAGCTAATCTCTTCTACCGATTTTTTCAAACTTATTTCTTCTTCTACTTCCACTTCATTATTTTTTCATTATAAAGTAATAAAATAATTATCACTGGTTCACTTATATGTTATCATAATTATGAAACAACCATATTCAGCATTCTATCCATCGTATGAAAAACAAAATCACCACATGTGGGAACATTCGGCTTACCATCTCCATATTCTGGTGTAATCTATATTTCACCACCATAATACTAGTATGGGTATAATGATGTAAATAATAAATATATTTTATTATTATTACAATATACTGATTCTTAAATATTATACACCATCTAGTTCAATATCATTCAAAAAATTTGGGAATGATATCGACACTCGTGAGAATATACGGCCTACCGTCTCCACAATGAGATGTGATTCATTCAACATATTCTTCATTATAACATCATTATATAAATGAATCTTTTTAATAAATGTGACTTATACTATAATAATATCATTTTTTAGATGATATAACTATATCTAATGAAATGGAACATGAACTTATCTAACAAAACATTCATAAGAATATAAAGTTGTTAATATCTTAATAACGAGTCACAATGAAATGTTACTAAAAATGGATGATAACATGATCATATATAATATCATAAAAATGAAAAATTTTCTAGAATAATTCTATAACATTATTTAAATAGTTATATAAGATGTTTAGATACGTATGAAGGATATCATACCTAAGGTAATGTATAATTTTACAATTTCAATATTATCTAATATTTCTTATATGTAATTATTTAATAGGGTACATTTTTCATCCATGTCCATATTTTCTAAAAATTCTTTCATTAAATTTTTAAAATTATCCTTTGTACGTTTATTGTCATTTTTACTATTTTTTTAAAATTACTACATGTTTTTCAAGGAATCTTTATTTCATTTTTTATATGAGCTACTTTTTGACTTTTCCTACAAAAGTAACAGGATAATGTGTTTTAAACTTATACAGCATGAGCATATTTTTAAATATTCATAACATATTATTTCTATGAAAAAAAATTTAGAAATAAATTCTTTTCTTTTTTATTTCAGTGACATTTTGAGAAAATAAACTGCTTTCAAAAAAAGGATATTTTTTCTCAAGAATTAATATAAAGTGTTTTATAAATAATATTTTCCATATAAGGTGACATTTTTTAATAGGGTTATATTTATATAACTATTATTACTATTGTTTTTTTTTGAGTTTATTATGGAATGATATTTATGAGTTTCATTTGTTTTATATGGATTATGATGTAATGATGTTTAATAACCACATTTTATTCCTTGGGTTATGCTATGATGAATGGTTTATGTTTTTGTGTAACACATAATAATGATTTCATTATGAGATCAGCGGGACCTATATCTCCCTAAAATTCATTTGGAAATGATTTATATATCATGAGATACACCTTATTATAATAGAAAGTAAATCTAGTTTTATAATATTGTGTTGGAATGGTAAGTAAACCCATTTCATTAATGAATATTTTTCTCTATGATGGTCTTATCAAGGAGCCTTGACTAATATGAAATGAATTTCTATGAATATGTGTATACCGAAAAACTTTATGTCTTGTGGTAGGACATTTAGTATTACAACCACTAATTCTTATATACTTTTATCCTTTGAAATGATACCATGATCTTTAATGTGTAGAATGAGGCTTTCAAATGTTATGTTCTTATGTATTATGAATATGATATGATTCATGTTTCCATTTTTTACCCATACTGAGAAATTGATCTCACCCTTTAATATGTTTCTTTTTTCCAGGTCATGAAGAAGGGTTTTAGTATTATTTCTTAAAAAGGAGTCTACTTATAAAGAATTAAGTGGGGGATAATGTTGATGTTTTATGAACCAGTTTATTATGATTCCCAACTTATAAAGACACTATACTAATATAGTCCTTTTGTGGATTTATTAAATTTTCTAATGAATATACATAAATTTTTAATTATTTTCGATGTTTGTAAATTATTGTGAGTAATATTTGTTATTAGAAGAAAGTTATATGTATCATTTAGAAACTAGGATGAAAAGGCCTTCGTAAGAACCCTATCTATATGTTTTAATATAGGGTCCAATCCTAGTTATTTAGAAGTGACCATCAATAACTTAAGATAAAACCTAAATTATCCTAATTTGAAATTTTATTCTTGTTTATGTGTTTTTCCTATTATGATTAATGTTTCGCACACAATGCTTTTTGGTTTTATTCAATGGCTGGAACCTGAAGGAACAACATCATTTTTGAATGTGACAGGCAATGCAATGATTTTACAAATGAGAAACCAAATGTTATGGGAGATAGAAGGAAAAATATTGTAGCCATGATCACAAAAAATTCTCAAGATATGAATCATGTATGGCTTCCTAACGAGAAAAGAAGGGCGCAAATTTTTGTTGAGTCCTTTATGGGAAAGCGTCCAACTTTTTTCAATAGTTCTTCTCATACATTAGTGGATGAACAATAGATCAATTACAATGAAAAGATATCTTCAGTTCTACAATGTTCTAAACCTGATAAATTCATCATAACAGTATATTGTTTAGAATTTTAAGATGATCAATGGAGTAATATTATCAAGAATATGTGGCAAATAGATTAAATTGAGTCTATGGAATATGACGATTTCAGGATCTTATTTTTCAATATGTACATTCCTCTTATTCTTTGAACAAAGATGGAGAAGGAGTTACCGGAACATAAGCAAAAGGAGGATAAATTGGATGGTACCTACAAAGAAACTTTTACCCTACTTGCATGGTACACATCTTGAATTATTATCCAACCTTAGTGTAAAATTGATTGATTCTTCAGTGGCATAAAACCATATCTCTAAAGGGTATTAGACATAATAGACTTTAATAGATAGAAATAAATAGTATGATGTGCTATCAAGGATGAGATGGATATTGGAGTAACCAATCTGTCCTATGGGTTTGATAAGAAGTGAAAAAAATAATAATTCAAAGGAAAATCTAAAGGCCACACTAAAATAAAGATTATTTTTCCCTTATGCTCAAAGTTTGGAAAGAAACATGGATGAATTATCTTAAAGTGAAAATTAAATGTGGTGTGGAAAAAAAGTTCAATGGGTTGTTGAATGCCAAAGTGATGGGAAAAAGATTTCTAATGTTACAAACAAAGAAAAGGCTACATATAATTAACCACCTATGCTTTAATCAACATGGGAAAGTAAATGGGTAGTTATTCCAATCAATACATTAATCCAAGGGTTATTGAGGATGGTCGACATCAGAATACTCACATGAAAACACTATCGGCGATGTGGACTATAATAATGAAGTTTTGAAAGGTACACATACAATCCACTCTAAAGTAGAAAATTTATTATTTGATTATAGACCAACCCACACTTTTATTTTGGAACAATTCTCTAAGGGTATCGTCATACTGCCTCAACAATTAAATTTTGAGTTAGTTGTGACAAATCTTAACGGCACAATGGATTCATTAAAAATTTATAGGACTTTTCTAGTTTATGTTTGTGGGAAAGTGATTCTTTAAAATCATGTGATCCTTCCTATAGTGAAATTTGATGTGAATTCTAGAATAGATTGGTTTTTTCTATATTGATCTTATATCAATTTTCAAAGATGGGAACTCTCATATCATATTCCAGATCTATCTAGGATCTTCTATCAATGCATGTATGAATATAACCTTAAAATAAAAATTTCTTATGTCTTATGGGTATTTCTTTTTATAAATGAAGGTTATTTATCTCAAATAGTTGGGGAGAAACTCATGATTAAGAATACACCCATTGTACAACAGTTTTATGATTTGTTTTATAAGGAATTTATAGGTCGTCTACCAAATCATGACATTTATTTTTCAATTGAACTCATACTAGGTGTTATTCCTGTTTCAAAGACACCTTATAAAATCATCCCGATTGAATTTGCAGAAATTGAAGAAGAAAATACAAGTGAATCTTAATAATGGATCCATGTTCCCTAGTTTATCACTTTAGTGAGAAATTACTCTGTGTATTAATAATAAATATGGATCAATGAGACTCTAAATTGATTATTGATAACATAATAAGATAGCCATGAAGAGAAAATATCATCTTCCTCGCATTTATGACTTATTCAAGCAACTATGTGTAGGTCAATAATTTTCCAAGATTTTTCATAATTCAGGATATCATCAATTAAGGGTTAATAATCAGGATATTCCAAAGATGAAATTCTATAAAAGTTATGGTTACTATGAATTTATAGAGATTCTGTTGGGTCTTAAAAATTCCCCTCTTTACTTTATAGATAAAATTAATTGTGTCTTTAGAGACTATCTTGAGCAGTTTTTGGAATTATTTATAGATTATATTCTTCTCAATTTGAAGATTGAGGAAGAATATGTAGACCACATTATAATTGAACTGATGGCAATGAGAAAGAAGAATATCTATGTAAAAAATTACAGAGCATGAATTTTGGCTTTAGAAAGTTTCATATTTGGGTTACACAATATCACAATATGGGATATCATTGGATAATTCAAATATAGAAGTTGTTAAAAGTTGATTGAGACCAAAAATGTAACTATGATCCAATGTTTTCTTGGTTTTTCTGGATATTATAAATATTTTGGGGGTGATTTTTCAATAATATCTAATCTACTCACGAAGTTGACATTGAAAAGAAGTTAATTTCATATAGACTAAGGAATGAGAAGATAATTTCAAAGAGCTAAAAATAAGGAATGTTAGTTCACATGTGCTCACACTCCCTTGCAGTAGAGAAAGGTTTGTGATCTACAATAGTGCATCCAAGAAGGGTATGGGATGTTTTTTCATGCAAAATGATATGGTTATAGCTTATGCCTCACAGCAACTAAATATACCAGAGGAAAATTAACCAACTCTTGAATTTGAGTTATCTACATTAATCTTTTAATTAAATATATGATGGCATTATCATAACGGTGAATGGTGTGATATTTATAAAGTTAGTTATTTATTAAAGAATATTTTCATACATAAGGAGTTGAATATGAACTAAAAAAGGGTTGGAGTTGATTAAGGATTACGAATTCTCAATACATTACCACCATGGTAAAGAAAGAAAGGTCTCATATGATTTGAGTCAAAAAGACCATGTTATCCTATTCATGGTGAGGATAAAAAAAGATACAATATTTATTGAATTTCAATGGGTGGATCTTGAAATGTTAAAGGAAGGGGAGAAATCATATCTTTCTCAAATGAATGTTCAACCATATATAAAAGTGATGATTAAGGAGGCACAAAATAAAGATGTAGAGATATAAAAGAAGGTGAGAAATGTTCCTAAATTCAACTTTTATTGTGATGGAATAATAATGTTCTAGAATCGGGGTTTTATTCAGAACATATCATAATTAAAGAAGGATATATTGGATGAGGCTCACAGTTCTTCATTATATATTCTCCCTGGGAGCAGAATGACGTATAGGGACCTGATAGATTATTTATAGTGGGATGGTATGAAAATAGGTGTTTTCAAATATGTCTCTTGATTATTGGTTAGTCAAGAAGTTAAACCGGAGAGACAGAAGTCTACACAGATGTTTCAACCATTACCCATACTTGAAGGAAAATTGGAAAACATCACTATGTAATATTTCATTAGACTTACCAAGACATCCAATGGAAATAATTCTATCTAAGTTATTTTTGACAACCTTATAAATTTGGCACGTTTCATTACCATTAGAGAGGATTTATCTCTTGATAATATTTCTAGGATATATGTAATAGATGTTTTAAGATTTTATAGAGTACCGTTGTTCATTATATCTGATAAGGAACTGAGGATTACCTCAATTTTCTTGGTGAGGTCTTTAGCATGCTCTCAATATGGAGTTACGTTTTAGAACTACTTAATATACTCAGATATATGGTTAGTATAATAGGATAATTCAAACACTTGAAGACATTTTGAGAGCTTTCACTATGGATTTTAAAGGGTGTTTGAATCAAAACCTACATTGGGTGTAATTTTCATAAAACAATAGCTTTAACTCTAATATTCAAATGGATCCTTATGAAGATGACTATGCAATGAAGTGTATAACTCCAACTTGCTGGGTTGAAGTTTGGGAGATAAATCTATTAGAGCCCGACCTTGCTGATTAAATGGAAGAGAGGGTAATATCAATTCAAACACTCATAAGATAAGCTCAGAGTAAACAAAAATGTAATGATATCAACTGAAGAAAAGACCAAGAGTTTTAATTGGGTGATAAGGTGTTTCTACAAATATCTCCTGTGAATAGAGTAATGAGATTTTGAAAGAAGGGACAGTAGAGCTTAAGGTATATCAATCCTTCTGAAATTCAGGACCGTGTTGGGAATGTTGCTTAAAGATTGGTGTATGCACTAAATCTCTCTCATGTCCAAAATGTGTTCTGTGTATCTAAACTAGGAATGTACATACATAATCCTTCACATCTAATAAACAAAGAATTCATACCATTGGAGCAAGATTATTCTTATGAATAATAACTGATATAGAGTCCAGATTATAGCAAAAAAGTTCTACGAAACAAGACCACTGACTTGGTTAATGTTTCCTGGAGAAACCACCAATTTGAGAAGATATGTGGGAACTTGATGATATGATGAGGGAGAGGTATCCACATCTGTTTTTTTTAAATGATGAATTTTGAGGTTGAAATTCTATTTAAGGGGTGTAGAATTTAACACACTGACATTTTTATGAAATACTTTCTTTATATAATTTTATTTATTCTGTAGAATGAATTGAATATAATCATGAGTTTAAACTATTTGTGAGACATGATTAGTATAAAATTACAATTATATCCTATAAGTTAGGTGAGTAGTAATAAGTATAAGTAACATATGAAATGCATTGTGTATTCATTGAAAATCAATTATTTAGGAGAAATATAAATCAATTAGATATTTTTATTTTTGAGTGAGTTTATATTGGTATTATAATTAATGATATTTATATGTTATATACTAAATATGATATTTTTTACATTCATCTAATAGATATTTTAGTCATAGGGTATGAATAAACATTATTTTATGTATAAAAACAAATATTTTTTAAAAGGGTAATTTTACTCATATAAATGGTGAGACCCATTTAAATTAAGATTTTGAAACATTAATAACTATAATATTATAATATTAAAGTTTTATTTTGACGTGGGATATAAAAATATACTTTGGAAGAATTTCTGATTTTTTTCTGATAACTTTCAAGTTTCCATGAATAAAAAAAATACACATACTTTTATGTGAAAACAACTATTTTCATTGAAATAAGATATATCATTATGTTAAAATATTTAATGGTTTTAAAGTATAAATATCATATATTTTTATCATTCAATATAATTTATTAATTTTCATTAATTTTAAATTGAATTCACATGTAAAAACATATTAATCTTTTGCAAAGTTTTAGCATTTAAAACTCTTTATCTCATTCCAAAGATGATGTTAATTTTAAATTATTTACTGCAACTTAAGTGTTTTGAATTTTTAAAATTGAACTCAATATTTATTAATTAGTTTTTAAAAACTATGTAAATAAAATTATTTTATTTTTGGGCATTAGGAATAGTGAATTTGGTAATTTAAATTAATACTGTAAAAAGGTAAACCTGGTAATTAAGCTTATGAAAACTATTATAAAATTACTTTAACACTTGTATTAATATCATTGGATGAGTGTTTTAGGCCTAAATCTTCCATGGGTGGAAATTGTTTCCATTTGAATCCACTTGGATGATATTTGGATATTTATTTTATTTTATTTAATGAAAAGTTAAATATGTCCCGCTCAAATTTTAATAACTAAATAATTTTTAATATAAGGATCTCAAAATATAATTTATATTTAAAATAATCATTTTAAATATAACATGTTTTAAATAATCATCATAATTTATTCGTAATAATTAGGAAATAAATCATTACCTTAATCAATTATACATTAATGATGCAAAAATAATTTAATTAACAAAAAATAAATAATATAGTTAATATTAAAATAATAATCCCCATAAAAATTACAAGAAAAATAACAAATATTATTCCTTGAGTATATCTCAACCATCATCATCCATGAATCATTTTATGGATCATTTGAACCTTATAGAAGGGATTAGGACACAAATATTATTTTATTTAATGTGATGTTGAAGTTGTCACCTTCATAATTTAATAAATATCACATTTTAAATATTTTATTTTAAATAATTTAAATTTAAAAAATTGTATTCTTATGAAATATTTTTTATTTCTCTTTATCATAGTATTTTTTTTAAATTTTTATTCTGCAGATAAAAATATTAAATAAGTACACAAAACTATTGTGGCAATTATCTTAATATGAGAAATATCAAAAAATTGTTAGTAAACAAATTAAAGTAAATATAATTTTTTATATTTAACTTGTATAATCAATTTTTTATAATCATATGACCTCCAAGAGATATAAAAAAAATTTGTTTCGAAGTTATCTTTTTATTTTTATTTTTTAAAAAATCAATGAATTTAATAGTGTCAAAATTGATAATATTGATTATTTATCAAAATAATGTTTTAATAATTATTTTAAAAATCCTTATATATTCTTAAAAATATATATATAATATTTATTATATGGTATAAAATTAACTAATTTATTTATTTATGGTCCATTTTACATCAAATAAGTAAATATTTAACCTTTTAATATCGAATTATTTGTTACCCTAGTTAAAATTTGAATATAATACTTAAGTGTTAACGAAAAAGGTAAGGTTGAAATTGATATAAATACTTGTCCTAAATATATTGGTTTATTATATTAAAACCATATTTAATCTTTTATTCTAAATTGTGGTATTTTGGAGGTTTTTGGGTAGGGATTGATTTTATTATAAATTATTAATTATAAAGATTCCAAAAGTGCTCCTTAGCACAATTATAAAAGGGAACTTATCTCACCACTTCACTTCACATTGAGCCATAAATCATGGCCATACTCTACCCCTTTTTCTTCTAAACGTCTCTGTTCACATTCTTAATCTTTTTTTCATCTTGAACGACCAACTCTAGTGCTCTAAGAAGACATTTTGAGGTAGTACTTTGAGGAAGAGGTAATCTATTCTACCAATTCTTTCAAACTCATTTCTTCTTTTACATCCTCTTTTTTAGTTGTTTCATTATTATGTAACAAACTAGGTATCAATAATAAACTTATATGTTATTATAATGATAAAAATCAACTTCCACATTCTATCCATCATATGAAAAATGAAATCACCATGTGTGAAAACGTACGGTATACCGACTCCATGTCATGGTGTATTATATTTTTCACCACTATTATTTATGGATGGGTATAATGATGGAAAAAATATCTATATATTATTATTATAGCATTATTATGATTATGAAATAATATAAACCATCCACTTAAATTTCATTCCATAATTATGGGAATGATATTGTTTCTCGTGCGTACGTACGGTCTACCATCTCCACGATACGATGTGATTCATTCTACATCATCATCATTAAACCGTCACTATATAAATAAATTTAATGAATAAATATGATCTATATTAAAATAATATATTTATTTAAATTAAATAACTATAACCTAAAAAGTGTAACATGGTCTTATCTGAAAAAACATGCATAAGAACATAAAGCAGTTAATATCTGAATAAAGAGTGACAATGAAATGTTACTAACAAATTAATAATAACATGATTATATATAGAATCATAAAAATAAATATGATTATTAATTAAGTAAAAACATTTTTTAAATAATTATATATGAGTATTAAATGCCAATTAATTATATCATACCTAAGGAAATGGATAATTTCACAATCTCATTATTATTCGAGATTTTTTCTACGCAATTATTTACTGGGGTATATTTATAATCCATGGCCATGTTTTTTTAAAAAAAATCATAAATTGACTAATATAATCATAATTATTTTTGAATTATTCATTACCCTTTTGACGTTTACTATGTGGTTATCATGTAATATTTCTTTTATTTTCAATGTAAGATACTTTTTGACTTTTCTGAAAAAAGTCCGAGGATAATGTTTTTTATCTTATATAGAATGAACAGATTTTTACATCTTTATAATGCATTATTTCCATGAATCCTACTCTACATGATTTCAAGTTTATTTTCAAATAAATTCTATTCTTATAAAATAGTTTGACTTTTTGAAAAAAATAAAAAAACCTGAAGAAGAAAGGATATTTTCCACATGAATTAATATCAGGTATTTTATCAAAATTATTTTCCAGATAATTTGATATTATTTAATAGGGATATTTTTCTATCCCTATTTTTACTATGTTTTAATTGGGTTTATTGTGGAATGATATTTATGAGAACCATTTGTTTTAAATATATTATGATTGAATGTTGTTTAAGAAACCCATTTCATTCCTTAGGTTATGCTATGATTAATGATTTATATTTTTGTAGAACATGTAAGAATGATTTCATTAAGAGATGGGTGCGACATATATCTTCATATAATGAATTACGTAAAGATGTATATCTCATTATAGATACATGAATGGAATGGAATGTAAATTTAGTTTAGTAATACAGGGCTAGAAAGGCAAGTCACCCCAGTTCAGTAATGGACATCGTCTACTATGATGGTATTGGAAATGAGCCTTGAATAATATGAAATGATTTTATATGACTATGTCTATGCCAGAAAACCTTCAGTCTTATGTTATGAATTTTTAGATTATTACCATTTATTCTTATGAACTTATATCCCATGACATGATATCATGATCTTTCATGTGCAGGTTGATACTTTCAAATGTTATGTTTATATGTCTTATGATTATGATACGATTGATATCTACCTTGTTATCCATTACTGATTATTTGATCTTACCCATTCATATGTTTCATTTCCTCAGGTCATGAAGACTATAATTAAGTAAGATATGTCAAAAAGGACTCCAGTTATGAAGAAATAATCTATAGAAAATGTAGATTTTTTATGGACTAGTTTTTTATGTTTCGGATTTTCTAATGACATTATACCTATACGGTCATGTCTTAGATTTATTATTTTTTATTAAATATACATTAATTTTTAAGTAATATAAATGGTTGTAAAGTATAGGGCATTATAAATATTCCAATAAAAACATTTTTTTATAATTTAAAAATGGGGAAAAATAACTTTTTTAAATAATATGATTATAATAAAACATTTTAGCGACCTTTTTTAGAAAACATGATTTTGAAAAAAAATAGATTTCTAAACAAAAACTGGAATAATGTTATATTGTCTTAAAAATCACAATTATTTTAGGTGAAAAATAGTTGTAAATTGGTGATAATACTTTAAAATATCATGACTAACTAGTGGATAATATTATTTAAAAGATTTTAGAGATATGAATTGTAATATTTTACCATTTCAAGCATAATCATAAGTTGTCCGGATAAAAGAAGAGATTGTAACATAAAATCATTGCCACTTTGTTAAATTTAAATTATAAGGAATGTGAATGAATATCATAAAATGGAACATAAAATATCACGATATTAAATATATTCACATAATTACTTCTAAAATGGAATTTATATACACCACATGAAAAAATAATGGTTTATAACATAATATATGTCTCAAAGAAGACAAATTAGGACAAAAATTCCTTACTAATATGGTATATTTTAAACTGTAAACCCTCTAAAATACATATTCTCAAATTGATATGAAAATAAAAACAATTTTCTACATAATAATCACAAAATACCTTTACAGGTAGTATATAGACAATATAAATGAAATATGTGGTGAATGTGACATGTGTCTCGTAGATGTAAAAAGTAAAATGAAAATATCTTACTTTAAGTCGTCACTTCCATCATACATGTTCAAACCTCCTATATAATATAGATAATATTTTTATAAATTTATTCCATAAAAAATTTACATATATCATATCATATATTATTTTTAATGGACTTTTATTACTTGTTTATTGACAATTCCTTCTTAAAGTTACATTTCGGGTAATAATCACTTTTTCACTTATATGTTTTGATTTTATATTTTTCGTATTCTCAATTTTACCCTGATTTTATCATCTCTAGAATTTTAACCATGATATAAATATAATATATCTTCAGTATGTATTTATTTAAATTAATCTGAAAATTTAAGTGATAAAAAATGAAATATATCATTCGTGGAGATGGTAGGTCGTACGTACGCATGAATGTTGTTTAAATTATTTTATTAGATTAAAATAAATAATGTTAAATGATATATTATAATTAAATAATACATTTTATGTAATATAAATAACATAATTTCATTATTCCCACCATTATTAACATTTATGTAAATTGTGAATGAATCACATCACTTCGGGAGGCGGTAGTCCAATATACCCACTGGATACGTAATTTTGTTAACACAAAATAGTCAGTATGATAGTATGTATAATATAATAATTCCAAAATAATAATAACAACATAAATATAAAATATAAATAATAAATCAATGATTATTTTCAACCTTGAGTGTTGGTAATTTGAAAATAAATGACATTGGTTCGTGAGCCTCTAGTCTGTCATACGCATGAATGATTATGTTGTAATCCATTTGATGGAAGTGGATATGGTAGTACGTCAATAAATTAACATAAAAACATATAACCATATAGAATATTATAAGGTTATTTTATAATCATGGTATAATAATAATTAAATTAGTTTGATAAATAAATAAAATAAAAACACTCATTGATGAACATTACCTCTTCTTTGGGTATCCTCTTTAGTTTTTCCCCAAAATCCTTCCAATGAGGGATTTCTATACAATATATTGACTATAGGATGAGATGATGGAATTTGAGAAGTTATTTTTTCAGTTATTTTTTAAACCAAAATGGATTTAATGTGTAAAGAAGATATGATATCGGTGTCCCTTTATAAGTGATGTTAGTGGCATGCCTTTAATTTTTAGAAATAATGAATTCCAACCACATTTTTTATGTTAGTGGCATGATTTTTTTCCCATATTTTGGGTTAGTTTAAGAACTTATCAATTCAGTTTAACTCCGTAGTAAAACCATTTTTACCATAACCATGGAAAATAATTTTTACTCTATCTTCTATTAGTTCTGGTAAAAAATTAATTTGAAATATTAGAAAATATAAATTATTATATATCGAAATTTTGAATCCATTTTTCCACTTTCAATTCACATAAGTGGAAAATTTTAAATTAAAATTCATTAAACAAACGTGATGAGAACTTGAATTTTTAAAGTGAAAATATTCAAAATTTTATAATGCTTTTATTCCAAAATTAAAAATGAAATTTATTCAAAAAACCTAAATTTCATTAGAGGATATATAGTGAAAACAATTTTACATTCAAACCAAATTAAATTATAATTTAACTTTATAAATAAAATATATGAAAAGATAGTTTTTAATTATAATTCATTATTTTTCACAATTCATCAAAAAATGAAAATTTTCTGAAAAATCCAATATATTATCTCTAATATAATTTTGATAATATGATTTAAAAAAATTATTTTCCAAATTAATTTTATAAAAGTGTGAAAAAAAATATTAATGCTCAAAAAATAATAATAAATCATTTTTTAGGAAAATATTATTTTCAAAGCATATGAAATTAATGCTCACTAATCATTAAATTAGTGGAAGATTAACATGGTGTTGAAAAAAATTAATTATTAACATGGTATTCCACATAACACAAGATATCAATGATATTTATTTTATTTCAAAAATAATAATTAGTAAAGACTAGGGGTACTACAATTAAATTATATGGAAAAATATTCATTCATAGCATTTAGAGAAAGAATTAATAGAAAAAACCATCTATATAATAAAGAAGGGTTTTAAATAAAAACCACAAAATTCCTTCTAAGATTAATATCTATGACATTTCCTATATAAAGATAATTTAAATGGTGTTATAATTTATTATAAATTTCAAATAATTTTAATACCTAATTCCATAACTTAATTCATTTATTAATATATTTGAATTATATTTGATGTCCCATGTCCACAATATTTTGTTATTGATAGTCATGGTAATTATGAATTAAATCCTTATAAATTTTGTAATTATCTTCAAAAATGATCCAAATACATAAATATATGTTTATAATTTTAAACAAAATTCTTAAATTCCTCATTTATTATAAAACATTATATTGATGATGAAATTATACAATTAAATAAAAAAAATATGCTTATTGATACAATAACACTAAAATATGAGTCATCAGTATATTTTAAAACCATTAAGAGATGATACCATATCATTTTATAATGATTTCATTCTAAACTATTTTCACTATTAATAGACCTATACTATAGAAATAAAAAAACGAATTTGAATCAAATGTGATATTAAATAAATTAAATTAACCATATATATTAGAAAATAAATTTATATTAATGTTATAAAAAAATTTAACACCTCATAATTTCATTTAATATTGTAATAGTCGTAGTTCAGAATCATTTAAGGAAACATTGGGTTTCTCTAAAAACCACTCCTTTATTATTTTGAAGTTTTTTCTCACAACTATTTGTCTCATTATCTCTCTAATGGTATATATAAATTTTACTTTTTTCTTTTTATTAATATTTATTCGTTTGTACTTTATACTTCTATTTAATTTCATTATAATACAAAATTTAGTTTTCCCATTCTATTTTTCCATCACTGTCATTTCTTATGTTAACATTGTTTCTAATTTTTAACACTTGAAAATGTGAGATTCAATATGTTTTACTCATGATTTTGTTCTTATAAAATATTTATAATTATGGGTGGGTTCAAGATATAACCCATCAATGCTTTGGGGAAAAATGTTTTCTCTTGATTAGGTATATCATATTCAAATAATTAGGTATTCAATATATAGTTCATTAAGGGGTATTATAGTTGATATCAATATAATGTCCCAAGATTCCTTCATATTTATACAATTTCATTTATTATTTCATGTGTTTATTATTTAGTAAACTATTTAGTTTTAATTGTATGAGAATATATTATTATTTAAATATTGAATATAATGTATGAGTATGGTTTTTTATAATATTTTTCAATAATTTTCATGTTTCCCCATGACCTAATCAGTTACTTTCACTTTATATACCTCTTAATGAGATATATATGTTCATCTGATGTTTTTAGACGGTTTTTATGGGATTATGGATGAATAGGGGGAATAATTAATTCCAAATTCATATTTTGGTGATCAGTTATGAATGAATAAATTTTATCAGTTAAGAAACATGTGTGAGTATAAAATAAATATATCTATTATTTATTTGATTTCCTAATACTATAATAATATAAACCTAAATGTATTGGTAATGTAAGTATTGTAATATTTATTAAATCTCAAGATATTATTGGATGGTTATGGTTGGTCATTTACATATACTATTCCTTGAATTGTTCTATACGAACTGGTGACTAATATATGTTATTATAAAATAATTCAACCAATGAAAAAAGAATATCCCAAGATCTTTCAAAATCAACCACACATGGAAAGATAATATGATATAAAAATTGAATAATACTATATATATGTGCGTACGTATTTTTATGATATTACATTCTCAAATTATAATGCATCTCTAAAATATTTTGATGTCAACCATAGAATATTTATTTAAGTAGAGGATATACAACCAAGAAGAATGACTTTAGGACTCCATCAAATCAGAAAATATCCTTTTCAAAAATAACTAATATATAATCTATCCAAAAGTGCTTCTTTTATAGAAAAGAAATGAAATTATCTCGTTAACTTGACCATTATCAAGAATAAACCCTCGTATTTCAATTGTGACCATGTAAACCTAATCAAAAAGTCTATATACATATTGTCCCATTACCATCTTGAAACTTAGAAATGTTTCAACAAACCCACTTTTCATAGGGTGTTTATATTTATCTTCTAATATACTAGACATCTATAAATAAAATCATAAATTCCTCACTTCATTACTAATCATAAGAATTTTGACATAATATTATGATATATCTTGGTAACTCTAACACTAACTAACTTGGTTAGTAAAATTATCCAAGAACATACTTCATGATCTAACTAAGAACCATTATCCATCCTCTAATACAAAAAACAATTTCTTTGACACCATATATCCCATGAAATTATAACATATATTGCTGGTTTCCCTCATCCTTTTAAATTCATAATCAAAAAACATCCCCACACTCGCCTCCTCAATAATTATTAATGTCACATTGAAGCTAGAATGTACCACATAGTGTCTCATATATGTCACATAATGTTTAATATCTATCAATAAGCACATCAACTACTAATACCCCCCCCCCCCCCCGCACTTCCATCAAAATGCGTGTTATAATTATTCTTTTTAGGGAATCTTCCACCAAATTCATTTTTATTACTCTATGAATAATCCTAAAATAAAATATATAATGGTATTCTACCCACCTATTTTTTATAATAATGAGATAACACAATGAGAAAATATTTTTTAGTATCTTATGATCTTTATAAAATTATAATTTTTCAACAAAGATGTAATGCCTCCATCTTTTCAAATCATTAATGAATGTGGCGATCTATAAATAATAGGTTGGTTAATTATATTCATGATTCCTTAGATTCATAGACCCATATTTCTTAACTTCACATTTATTTTATTAGACACATCCAAAACTATATACTAATACAGCATGATATACAACATAACCAACTCCTGATTTAGGGAGAATAAAATATACTCTTGAATTTTGTTTCCTTTTTAAAAATTCGCAAGTGTATCCTAAAACTTCCACTACCTTCTATTATAAATCAACATTGTCATCAGTGAATATAATTTTGTATATTTTTGAATATATATATGATAATATTCATCCAAACATAAGAAACTATTAATCTTAAACACATTATTTAGTCATTCCATATACATAACCACATAATCATTATAAGCCCCACAATGGTCCATTTATCATAAAAAATGACTAGGGAACCTCTCCAAATAAATCAAAATGAGGCCATTATATAATTTTGAATAAATTTTATTCTCAAAAAAATCTTGAAATCTAATTTGAGATGATTCTAGTGTTATTTATCAATATAAGAATAAATAAATAATTCTTATAGGTATACCCCGAAAAGAGAGTCCATATATCTATAAATTTCCATGTTAATCAATGATATGAAATCCAAAGATTCATTAGTACCAACAAAATTAATGAACAAAAACTCAAAATATCTAAATCAATAATGAAAATAATTTTTTGGAATATCCTCTCTTTCCACTCATAACTAATTGTTACTAGGACAAAGTTTGATTTTGCTGAAAAAATAAACTTCATCTAACAGGACAAATAAACCATAGTTTTTGGGTAAGTGTTATTTATTCTTAGAAAAAAAAATTGATTATGCATATGATGGTAATTTTAAAACATTAATCTACCATAAAAATAGTGTTTCCAAAGTGAAAAACTCAATAAAATGAATATTTTATGTTTAAGATCATCTAATTGCATCTTTAATTATCAAATGTATTCTAATTTTAATGATATGATTCTAACCATGTAGTTTTCAGTCCTTGAACATAAATCAATAAGAAAATATGAATCCTTCCTAGGTGGTATTCTAGAAAAAAAATTCAAGAAAAAAAATTTAATACTAATACACAACCGTTATAAGTATATGTAGGTTCATATTTTCAACAGACCTTGTCACTAAACTTATTTACTAATAATAAAAAAATACAACATCATCCACCATTGAAATCATTATATTTTTTTACTATCCCACTCACACCTAAAAGTGATGATGCCCTGTTCAGTACTTCCAAAATAAATAATCAGCCATTATAGTTTATTTTTCATTTTAATATAATTATAAAATTAATTCATGATCAATTTGTATATATTCATATCAAAAATGATAATGTCCCATGAGATTTCAAAATTATTGAAAAGGATTTCTCAATATGCACACATAACCTTGTATTTAGATATCTTATCAAGTGGAGTTACAATCTTGCTTGTATGAGGAATAAAAACCATATATAGTATTAATAAATAAACTAATGTTTTTTTAGAAAATCAAGTAGCAAGGCTTCATAAATCAAAATAAAGGAAACCTGGGTTAAAAATTCTAAAGGAAGGAAATTTACATTTCTCTCGGTAAAAATGATAGGTGAAAGTGGCACTAGAGGCCCCCATGTTTGCAAAGAAATCAGCAAGTTGGTTAGATTCATGGTAGACATGTGTAATGATATAATCCATTGAAGCAATTATATCAACTCACTTAATCCATTTTGATGTTAGTTTCTAATTGAGGTGAATTTGACCCATTATAACTGCTTGAACAATTGGTATAGAGTAAATTTCAAACCATATTTTCCACCAATTCTTTCTATGTGGAAAATCAAATTCTTTGATGAGAGTCATCATCTCTACTTCAAGAGTTGTGGCCAGTACACACGAAACATGAACCCATAAACCATATATGGCCATGCATCAAACCTAACCTCCTTGTTTTACAAATATATATAAAAGTGTTTATCATTAATCCTCTAGGGTGTTGACCAATAATTAAATAAATTATTATTATACTAACATTATTTCATGTCTCACTCTTCCCCAATTCACTAACTTATGTATTTAATATATGTACTAAGTTGGATATAACATCATTGATCTATTGTGATAACCACACAAAATATATTCTTAAATGTCCAATTCTTCACACTAAAGTAATGTTCCTTGTGAATTTTCGAGCATACAATTCAAGTGTCCCTACTTCCTATATTAGAAGTACTCTAGTAATAAAATTCCCTAAAATACCTAATAAGAATCTTTTGTTGAAATCCCATGGAAATACTTGTTTTTATATTCTTCCTACAAAAAAATAAACCCTCTACATTTTTAATAAAAAATAAACTTACCTCCCATGTGTCAACTATATATACCTCCACTGATTCCAAAAATATAGCCACCTATGTTTAAGTAACCAGCTATAAAATAATTATCATTGAGTGAATCACTTAATACAAAATCATTTTGAATCTTTTTTCAATGATCATTTCATTCATCAAAATAATATTTTCATACATAACCATCTCGCTAATCATCATGAATATTCCATCATATAAAAAAATCCAAACTAAAAATACATGAAATATAAGACCTTCACAAAAATTAAATCTTTTAGGGTGTATTTTTAATTTAATATCTTATATAATCAATTTCATTTAGGATATTTTCTTCCCATGCAACATAGAGGGATTCCCACCACTCCATGTTTTTTCCTTAAAATATATAAGAACCAAAATAACCTTTTAGGCCTCTTGGGTTTGAAAAATTTTAAATATTCTTTTTATTTTCTCTAACCACTCTATAATATTCACTAGTCCCACATCCTATAAAGACCCAATCCGTACTCAACCAATAATTTAGTTTTTTATGAAAAAATTATTATCTTCTATTACCAATTACCTTTACAAATTTAAAGTTATAGATAATTAATACATAACTCTTACATAAAAAATCCAGTAATTATAATATATACACTTCTAATTCATGTTACCTTTTTCACAATACAAAAAACTAAAATTAAACACATTTTCTTTTTCTAAAAACACTTCATGAATTTAAAATTAACTTCATTGATATTCTTACTCATCCTTAGAGCCTATGAAAGACATTTGAAAGAATTCTATGAGTAATAAAATATAATTAACGTTTATATAAAAATAAGATAAGAAACTTGTTAGTCCGTTTCAAACCTTGGAGACCATATAAGAGAGTTTGATTTTTCAAAATAAATTTTCAGATAAAATATTTATCCACTTTCGCATGAAATCATTTTAACAACCCGATATTTTTCATAAAAAATATTTAACAAAATAAAAATTATAAATCATAATCATGAGGTTTTTATAGAAAACATGATAATCCATAAAAAATATATTCCCCCAAACATTTTTTTACCATGCAATGGAATAATCCTTTAAATAAAATTTCATTAGTTTACCTTATGAAATGATAATATTTCCTTGAAAATACATTTTCAAGAACACAAAATTCATATAGATTTTTTGGGAAAAATATTAATAGAAATATTACATGTACCTCTATATGAACCCATCTAAATGGAATATCCTACTGAGTTAATTCCATTAAAATTGTGTAGAGAACATAACTATTTCTTAATGCATTTGAGGGTATATATAGATAACACATCATCATGAACAATTTACAAAGAACATAAAATACAAAAAATATATCAAATTGTGAATTTAAATCAATAAATCACATAAAATATTCCATTTATCAAATAATCATAAACACTTTTGTTCTTTGTATAAAAATAATCCTAAAAATCCTTTTTCTAAGAAACCAATGTAAAATATTCCCAAAAGGATAAGAAGTGGTATATTCTTTGGAAAACAATTTATAATATAATTTTAATCTTATTAATGAATAAATTTCATGATGGATTTAAATTCCACTCTTGTTATATGGGAGAAAAACTATTACTTCCATGTTTTTTTAAAAATAACAAAAAATAACCTGTAAAGAAAACTTTTAAAAGTATTCTTTAATTTCCATCCTTGAGAAATTGAGACATGGTTTAAAATGAATTTTAACATTAAATTTCTTATATTAATATTTTAGATGAAAAAATTAAAATAATATATAATTTTAAAAAAAAAATAGAAACATTCCAAATATTAAAATAGGGTTTTATATAAAAAACCACTTACCTTGAATCTGACTAGTCATGTACGTTGTTTGTCATTCTTAATAACAAATATATACTTATTATTTTCATGATAAAAAATATTTTTATAGTTTTTTATGTTTTTATTATTACTTAATTTTATCGTATTTCCATGTTAGGATTAAACACTTAATTTATTGAGTTTACTTCAGATGTTTTGAGGCTATCTGGATCAAAAGTATAAAATAGATAAATTTAGGTTGACTATGCTCAAATGGGTGATGATTATATAATTTAAAGTTTAATAACAATGTTATGAAATCATTTTTCATAAGTAAATAATAGTTTTATAACCAAACATGAACTTAGATTATAAAAAATGAATAATGCTGCAACATGGAGAGGGTAGATCATATGTTCGTTAGAGGAACTTTTTTGTTCTTCAATGAACAAGAGGGAAAGAAATTATTTATTTTTTAAAACTTTATAGAAAGATAGAAATTATTTTAAATATCATTTTATTTATTTAAATATAATTATATCAACCAACCATGTGAGGCATTGATGAAAAATAAAATATGGATATTAGTGGTGCGGTAGTCCGCACATACACTGGAGCAATGTTTCTATTTTCATTGAATTTTAAATAAATAATTTGAATATTTATTCACCATAAAATATAAAATTTATTTCATATATAACTTATAATTTCATTTGGATCTATAATTATAACCTTCTATAAGATTAAATGATAGAAAATGAAATACATCATCATTGTGTTGAGGTAGTCTGGTTTTATGCATGAATTATGTTTTCATTTTCTATTATATGGATAAGTTGATTAAAAATGGTTATCCATAAACATAGTAACATTTTAATGTATTTTATATACTAATTTTATTATATCATGATTATTAGGAGATATTTCAAGGATATCAATGTGGAAATAAAAATAAAACACTATGTTAAAAACTCTACCTATTCGTTAGAAGACATCCTTAGGTTTATACCTTAATCCTTCTTAGAATATTATTATGATAAAACGAGGACTACAAGGAAGTGGTGGGAGAGTATAGGAATGTATATGGAAAAGTGTTCTCTAATATAATAGGCTCTTTATGCGTGATTAATATAGAATGATTGTGTCCTTTATAAGTGAGGGATACAACACACATAAATTTTAAAATTATAAAAGTATATTAATGTTTTATTTAAGAAAAATGGCTCCAAAATGACTCATATCAAACCTTTGAGGATAAATGTTTTATAAATGACCCTACAGTAGGATTTAAAATAAATTAAGAAAATTTAACACATACAATTTTTATTTTAACACATTTAACCTGTTTAACCCTTTTAAACTCTTACCATGTTAACAAGATTTCTTACCGAAGATACTATGAATAGTTTCAAAAAATAATGTGAATTAATTACAAATTTTTTACCTAATAATTTAAAATATAATATCCATTACTAAATAATAGATCCTTATATGTATTAAATATTACTTTTAAAATCATAACACGTAACAAAATTAAAAATTACATTCCAGATTAATTCAATTTTTAAGTATAACATTTTTCCCAGATTTGTATATAATTTTGGTAAAAATAAAATTAATTTAATTATGTATAAATAAAAATAACTAATATGATTTTAAAAATAATATAAAAAATGATACTTTAAAAATATTTGAACCAAGAAAATTGATTTTCTTAAAATTGGAATTTTATAATATTCACACTGGAATCAAATTTTTTAGAAAATTTCAAAAAAAATATCTAATTCTTATTGTGAATAGTTGATTTAAAAAATTATTTCCATTTTTCAAAATAAAATTTTTAATTGTGGAAAAAAATATTTATAATATTAAAAAATAGAATCTATTAAAAACCCTTTTATAAGAAAATATTTTTTTTAAATTATAAAATTACATTATTCTCTTTCCATGCATAAAAACTATAATTAAATTACTAACAATTCATTATATTGGAAATATAGTATACATATATCATTAAAATAGTTTATATATAGAGATAAATTTAATCTATTGGGATTAAAATACCTTTCGGATAAAAAAAATATTTTTATGGAAAATATATCTATTGCCTTCAAAACATTTTATCTTTATTTATAAAAAATATATATTTAATTATTAATTGATTATTACTTTTTATAAATTAAACATTTTCTACATATAATCTATAAGGACTGTGATTTATATTTATATGTTCAAACCAATGGTTTGGTTATAGTGGTTATATTCAGAAAATATTTTATTGCGGGTTGTTTAATCAAGGAAGTGTAAAAACCACATGCTATTGAATATATTGTTTACAAAAAATAAATTCAAAAAAATTGGGTATTACATGTTATCCTCATTCTTAGAAAGTTTTTCCTCTATGTATTCTTTTATTTCTAATAGAAAGAAAAAAATTCACAATCGCTTTAAAGGAATGGAGGATAAAATATTTGATTATGATATAAAAACCATTTCAATATTTAAAGATAATTTTCTTGAAAACCATAATCATATAAAGTGGTAATAAAAAATATTTCTCAAAGAGGATAATAGAAATATAATGGTTTCCTTGAATAATTCATTATCAGGTTCCCAAATAATAATATCACTGGAAATAAGTGAAAATATGAACATGAAGAGAGTAAACATAACATCAATGGAATAATGAAGTGTGATAAAGATCACAATCATGAGAAATTTTGAGAACATAGAACCATAAATTAGTAAGTGATAAATAAGATTATAAATTCATCATAAATTACTTTAAAAGGATATTATTTTTATTTCAAGATAATTTTTAGAGATTTATGGGATTCTTTTTCAATCAATATGTCGAACAAAAGAAAATACCCTTCCTTGTTTTCTCTTTTATTTTATAGTCAAAATTTGTTCAATTGGTTTTTCTTTCATCAATTACTACTTAAATAACATTTCTTACAACAAGAAAGGAATATTACCAATTAATTTTTCATTCCTGAAGCACTATAATTAACAATTAGTGGATCCCATGATCCACAAAGGTATACAAATATATTTTTCAAACATTTATAAATTAATCAAAATCCAAAATATTTTATCACAAGTTAATATAATTATAAATATATTTAAACCATTAAATTAATAAATACTACATTAGTAACTAAAACCTCAATAATAACATCAAAATATTATGTTAAATAATTACATAAATATTTATCCTTATATCTTTTCGAAACAAGGCTAGCCAAGTTCAAAACTCAAAAAAAAATATTTGATCATACATTCTTCCTAGATAAACATAACATTTATACATAAACAAAATTAATAACTCCAAATGTTACACAACAAAAATATATATTCCCTATTAATATAATCTCTAAAATATGATAATATTTTCTATCCTGGATCAATATAAATACATAATAAAATCATATATGCCTCTAAAAGCAAATTCACCATTTATTTCTCAAGTACAATCCAATACTATCCAAATAAAATTTACATAATATAATTTCCCCAATATTATGAACTTATTGAAACATTATAGCATCCCAACTCGGGTGCAACACACTACTTCCCTGAGATAGTTTTCTACGTGAAATTGGGTGCACCTCCCCATATGCTAGAGACTTTCGACTAATTACTAGGTTATAATATCAATCATGGGGATATTATACCATCATTATCATAGTAATACACCAGTTGAAATAAATAAAAAACAACCAAATGATATAACCATAACAATACCCAATATAACAATATGAAAAATGGGGAAATATAATATCAAAAGTGTACAATAAGTATTTCATGGTAATGTTTGTGTCAAGTAGAAATATCGGACACCGAAAACTAATAAAGACACTTAAAACTCCCAAGAGGGTCACAAATCATGTTTGGTTCTCTCATCCTTGGTCCACCCCAAAACATCCCTCTAAGAAAGTGCATTTTCCCTTATCTCATCCTTCAAACAACACGTCTATTCAAATACCGATTAGGACTCTTGAGCAGGGTGAGGGTACAACTCAATAATCCACCACCAATGGTGCCTAAAACAATATTCATTAAATAACAGTGTATAAATCTCTAGAAAGGATAAATTCTAGGAATAATTTTAATAGTATACATTTATTTGATTACAATTTCTTTACGACATTGACCCCCCAGGTTATCGAAGACACCCAAACTCTCTATACCAGATTCTTACCAAAGTCGGTGTCTGAAGTATAGAACATAATCAAGTCAAAATTCATTTCATTTCACATTATATCATGGTAAATTGGAACCATGGACCAATGCGAACTCTTGGTAATATAACATTTTATCTAACACCCCATGGGTATATGGATCCTATGTCCCTATCCCACGACACGATAATCACTACGGAATTTTAAAACAAAAGTCTTTGTCCTACATTATTTTATCACTTTGTTATTTTTATGCAACAAACCATGTCTCACACACATATATCAATATTTATCACCAGAGGATTTTTATGCAGTAGAAAATTTCCCACAGACAAATATCAAAAAATTACATGTATCGCAATATCACATGTGTCATAATATCACATCAATTATAGACAAATAACATTAAGTCTCTTTCACATTTCACAATCACTAAAATTCAATTAATTAACTCACAAATTAAATAATTCACAAATTAATTAATTCAATTTAACCCATTAAATATTTATAAAAATTCCCATTAATTAATTAAATAATTAATTAATCCAATTTAATCACTTCCATAAACACAAAAATGTATTAATTAATTCAAAAAATAATTATTTCAATCCCATAATAATAATAATTAATTAATTAAATCAATAATTAATTGATCTCATTCAATTAGTTGCAAAAATAGAACAATATCCATTAATTTAGTCAAAAATTATATAATCCATTCTAAATCCCAATATCAAATTCAATTCAACCATCGTGAAAAACCACAGTAATTGAGGAATTAAAAAATTCAATTGACCAAATACATAAACCCATTAAACAATCAATTCCACAATTACTTAATTTATTAATTAACCAAAATAATTAATTCTATTTAGGAAAAACATTTGTTAAATGTACATTGTCAATTATTTCATTACATACATGTAATTTAAATCAAGACTTTGGGATTTCAATAATAGGCCCCCTCGAATCGTTAACTAGATATTTCCCAATGGAAATTCCCAAAATTGAAATACATAGGTCAAACCCACGATGAAAAATGACATATCGATTCAAATCCTAGAAACAAGATCAAGCAGATCATCATCCATCCAACCTATATCTAGATATAATACCAAATGGGAAAAACACACCTTTAAATCTTGGGATAAGTATGAGAGAATGATGGGAAACCAATAAAGATGAAATAATCTTACCATGAGGGGTGAATATCATCAATATGGGCATAGAATAATCAAGAAGATAGAAAATATGCCCTAGGAAATCATTGTAGATCATCCCAAAATGATAGAAATAAATTATGGTTGAGATAGAATGTATTTTTTGTTAATTAGTGGTTTCTAGAAATTTTAAATCTAATTTTACGGTTAATTAAAACTACGCTCATTGTTTCATAGGAAGGTAAATATTGTTTGTCAACTAGTGTGTGTAAAAGTGTGCCTATTCTAGGGGGTGATGTATTATTTCTAAGAGAGTGAAAGGTGTGAGAACTCAGGTGCCACCTATGAGAATCCCCATTATATGGATTCCCATGGTTTTCTAGAATAGTTGTATGGTTTGGGAATATTGTGTGCTAACCATGTATATCCACTATTCTATCATATTTTCTCAATATTTCTCTCAAATTCACCAAAATTAAAACCCGTTGAAAAATTAATCAAAAATGTGAAAAAGCACATATAAATGTTCTTGATACATCCATATAAAAATCCAGGATCTTTCAATCTCCCCACCTTATAAATGTTCATCCCCATATTGTACTCACAAGCATTTTTAAGATTTTTGAGATTGAAATATTGGGTAATTGATCACTTTTATCTTCTTCCCTCTCCCAAGTTGCATCATACATATGATATGTGAACTATAATAATGTTCTTTCCTGGCAACAATTTCTCACTGTGATCCAACATATGTATTGAATGCTTCTCATAGGACACATCGATCTCAAACTCAATATCATTCTCTTAGATCAATCGAGAAGGGTTAGGGTGATACCACCAAAGTTATTACATATGAAAACCATGAATCATAAGGGTGAACCATTAAGGAAGAGAAAATCAATACGACATGGGCTCGATTCTCTCCAAAACCTCAAATGGTCGAACAATCATGGGCTCTATCTTTCCCTGCCTCTATATTTTATGTTAACCTAACCTAGGAAACACTATATTGAAAACAAGATCACTATTTATATAATCTATAGTTCATTGATATCTATCAGTATATGAATTTGGCATACTCTAATCCATAGCCATATGATTCTAAATCCGCAAAAACTTCTCTGATGTCTCTTATACAAGACTCAATCTCAACAACTCTAACTCACCTTCCTATATCTAGTATAGTGGTGATTTTCATGCCCTACCATAGAGGGACTTGTATGATTCCAAACATATAGTTTCTTGATAACTATTTTTATAGGAAAACCCTCCAAAATCTAGGATATTCTCCCATAACCCCCCAAATTCTAGGACACATTCCCATAGTATATCCTCAACCACTTGAATAGTACATTGTAAAAGTCTATATGTATGTAGGTAGAATTTTGTACTAAGTAAATCCTGTATTCCATGACTATCTATAAGCCCTTCTAGAATCACAATGTAAAAATTGATTCATGGTTTGAAAATATAATATATGGAACTCCATGCATATGGACTATCTTCTGATCAAACTTGTATCCCAACTATTCTACTCATAATGTCTCCTGTACTAGTAAAAAATGGGATACCTTCATTATCCTATCTACAATTTCCTAAATTGAATCATTATTCTGAGGCTTCCTCATGATACCCACAACCAATTTTATGGAAACATTTTTCTACATCCATTCTAGAATGGTAAATGGTTGTAGTAAACCATCAGGTCGCTAAAGATTCAACTTCACCCATTAAAAATTGTATCATCATTACAAAAACACAGATATCTCCTTTTTTTCTAATAACCAAAACTATCAATATAAGTCACAGTAAATTTTATTAAACCTAGACGCACTGACCACTTTGAGGTATAAAATTCATTCATCAGATTCTACCATATGCTCAAAGGAACAACAAACAGATCCCTAACATAGATCTTCTCATCTTTATTTATGGTCCATTCAAAAGGTGTCTCCCCACCTTAAAGGTTGTCCCTCAAGGAAATACATTCCATATCCTCACACTACCAATCCATGGTCTATCTCAAAATTAAACACTCCACTAAAACTAATAAGATATTCAGCTACTTTATAATATTCTAAATCACAAGAATATATCTCAAAAATTAAAGTCATCATCTTCCAATCAGCTGGAAGAGTTCAACTAGTAATGTCATTTTCTTCCATATCTCCCTTAGATTGTATCCCTAGGAAGTATTTAGTAAACATATACTATAAATTGGTAATATACATATAGAAAAATATCTTAGTTTACCCCACTTTCATCTGGGAACAATCTAGAAATCTCAAAGGTATGGTTCCCATGTTATAGGCAAACTAGTCTTGCATATCCTTCCTTAATATCCCATTCTGGATACTAAATATACCTATCACCCTCAAGACATATAGCAGTCACTATCATTTGGTAAAAATATATGTGGTCTTGGTATTCTACTAACTAGTACAAACCCATAATTATTTAAAAGCTTAACATATTGACGATATAAGGATCTCAAATAAAACGATACTCTTCAACCTCAATAGAACACCATTCTCACAACCAGATGTATGTCGAAAATAATCCTAGAGGGGTATCTTACATCATGACCCTACTCAAGAACTCCACCACCATTATCAAACCATTCACAAGTTTTGAGGAAAAAAATAATGAGATGCATGAGTATCAAATAAGGAACAAGATAGTGTAGAAGCTATAATAATAGTACATATAACTGAAGATGTCTTAGACTCATTATCCACCAAGGTTGTCTGAACAACATGAAATTATCTTTCCTCGATTCCCTATGATATAGTTTGACTCCCCTAAGCTAAAAAACACTACTAATATAGACACTCTTTCTATGAAATACCATTTCCACTACCTATGCCTCGCAATTTGTGGAACTACAAATGCATAATGGATGTGGTATCGATGTTCCACTTCACACACTCCGGTTTTTCCTCGATACTCCATCACCACCCATATATCATGTTCTCCTATAAATCCTTAGTAGATTCCACAATATTCCAAGGCCTTTTTACTATATCATTGGTCAATGTAAATGCCTACGCAAGTGGAACGACCTACCACACTGGTCACAAGTCTCTCAGTTAATATCTTGTGTTACTATCCCATCCCCCTAGTCACTCTTCTTTCTATCATCTTTGTTATATTTCTCACAATGATTCTTTTTACTATCAAAATATGTACCCCTTTATCATCTATAAGGAACAAATTGTTTTATTCTAGAAGATTCCTTCTATTTCCTCTTAGATATGAGATTATACTCCACCAATTCAGAAAAATTATTCATTCAAAATATATAATCTTGATTAATAATCTAAAATTTATGGTCATCCTAGAAAATCCCTTTCCATAGTTCACTCATCTCCTTCTTGTGTTGGATCTAAGTGTTGCAAGTCAATAAAGTAACAAGCATAGTTCATTACGGTCATATTCCCCTAAGTTATTCTCATGAACCCAACTACTCTATCATATTTCAAATTCTCAAGTTAAAATTTTTCCAAGAACTTCTATGAATATTCCATCAATATGAATCCCTAAGACTACCTAGTCTGATCTTGAACATCTAACCAGTGCATTGATAATCCTTGTAAAATTTCATCATCCAACTTGACCATCATCTCAGTCGGATTCTCCAAATGGGCATGTATTTTCTGGATGGACTCAATAGTGATCTCAAAATCCCCATGTCCACCATCTGTAGTAAAATTTTGAGGATGATGAAGCTTAAAATATCATTTCAGGTTAGACATACATTTAACTAACCACTCTTGGTCTCTCTCAATAGAGTGAACAATATAAGAAATCTTTGAACAGAACTACACTTTGGCTCCTTCACCTGACATTATCGGTGCCCAAAGTTTTAATCCTGGTGGATCATTCCCAGACATAATATCTTGTTGTCCTATCAACAGCAGTCACCATGGATGAATATTTATATAATTTCAAACCCACTTTTTGTAAATATAAAACAACATTAACACAAGTACAGTTATTCACACAGAACCACAAAAATTCATTCCCCCAAACCCCACCACATAGTCAAAATGATGGCGCAATCACTACCCTTAACCATCCTATAGCTAGGTCATGGTTAAAAAAGGGTAATCACATTATCTATAAAAACCCATTTAGTCACATTTTTTATCAATAAAAATTTTTCAATTTCATATTAACAACCTTTTTATTTTAATTAAATAAATTACGAAAAACTTTTCAATCTCAACAACTTACCATAAACTCATTTAATCCTTCATGCCTAAAATTATGCATGTCACAAAAATAATCCTAAGATTCTAGAATGATGTATGCATACTCAACCCTCATGTCATACCATTACATGTTTCAAATCAAAATAAATCATAGAAACAATAAACACATCACACCATAAGTATATCACCCATGGTGAAATAATATCCAATTTTACCAAAAAAACATCAATAACAATAATCCCAGCCCATGTACTTGGGTTTTACCCCAGGAATGGGATAAATACTCCAATTCATGAGATCATTAGTAAGGCCCAACTATTACTATTCTACTATCTACCTTTCCCAAATAGTTAAGAAAAATAAAAAAATTAAAACTAGGCTTTAATACCACTTTGTAACATCACGACCCTGGTGTCACACACCGGTTCCCCAAGCCAGTTCGTTACATGACCTCGGGTGAACCTCCCCATATACTAGAGGCTTCCAATAATAAATCAGGGTCAAACATCGATAATGGGTAGACAATACCCACATTATCTGAGTAATACAATAGAGTAAATGAAAAATAAATGAAAAATTTTTATAAACCAAACCAAAACCAATATCATAATATGACCAAATAAAAAATAAAATATCCAAACAAAATATTAGATATCACATACCAATGTACGTGTCAAGTGTCAACATGAAAACCCCAAAATAAATAAAGACACTAAAAAGTCCTAAGAAATTCATGAATAATGTCTAGAGCCCTCATCCATGCTCAATCCCAACTCTGACATCTAACACACGGCCTTTTCTCTTATCTTGTTCTATAAACATGAAGTCTGATTGGGTAGCAATTAGGTATCCCGGGTTGGGTGTCAGAAAAACTCAGTAGGCCCCCACCAATGCAATCCAAAACAATATCCATTCAATAATAGTGTATGTGGTTGTATAAATAATAAATAAATGTAATATTGTAAACAACTTATATTTATACAATTACACTTTATTTAAACACATAAGCCCCCAGATTCCTAAGGAGACCCAAAATCTCAATACATACTTCGATTAATTCCAGAGTCTAAACCATATCACATAATCAAGTCAGAAGTAATTTCATTTCAAACTATATCATATACAATTGATACCATGGTCCAATTCCAACTCATTGGTGTAGAACGTCATGTATAACACCATGTGGGTATTTAGAGCCTTAATCCTTATTCCAAACCGTGATAATCAAAATGGGATTTTGAAACAAAATTATATGTATATAATCATTTATCACTATGGTATTTTGATGTAGTAAATTGTGTACCACAAATGTAAATTATATCATCCCTCGCCATATGAAACTCAATAGTTCCCCGAGACGGTGGCTACAAGAGCTCAAGTGAATCTCCACAAATTTCATAGGATTTCGACTAGTAGTGAGGGCATAGGGTGTGTCTATGGGGATATTATGACCTCATAGATCCATGTGTTCACACTAGTAAACAATAAATAATTGATTTATAAATTATTATAATAAAAAGGAAGTAGAGAAAGTATAGAATTGTACCAATAATAATAAATAACCAAACAAAACATGGATAACAAAAATTCATACAATATATGATTTTGGTTTTATTTGTCTAAATAGAATGTCAGTATGGGTGTAACAGGGGATAAAAAACATATATAGCATGTTACCAAAAAGTGAAAAAAAATCAGAAACTACTACAACTACATCTCAATCATAGGATCAGTTCTCTATCCCCAAACTCCATCCAAATGCAGTAATAAAATCAGTCATCATTATCAATATTCTTCCCTTTATCCATTCCTATGATCATAAGGTATACTCGAGTACAAAACAGAACCCAACCATGTGTGATATATAATCCTAGTAGGTCGGAACACATCATGTCTCTACCGATCAATTTCATGTAGTAAATAATGAAAGTGTTTCACATTTAGATAAAGGTGAAGCATTAAATAAATAAAACATGTAATCCTTTCTTTAGGTTCTAAAATGTAAACTTTTCACATACCGCTTACTTTAGCCTAATTCGAATGTCTAAAAGAAGTAACTTTGAAAGACATAATATGTATACAAGGAACAAAGTAAACAAGGAAACACAAAAGTCATATCCCTAAGATTGTGCTTTATCATGGGGATAATTTTACATGTCATCATGTAAGTGCTCATAATAATTATGATTATAATAGATTCATCACATATGAAATGGGAAAATCAAAAAAAATCCATCAACTCCCGATATAGATTCTAAGCCCCTCCAAGGAAATCTAAACATTATCCAAAGGGTGACTATGTAACATCCAATATAACCAATTACATTGAGTCTATCCAAGGAAACCCATAATTTGTCCCTTGTATAACCCATTTCATGGTGACTCTAGGTCTGTATCAATTATCTCACAAAAGGGACCAGGTATCTCCCATGGAAAGGTGTAGCAATCTTGATAATGGATTCGTCCTCGGTATAAACCTTAGGGAAACAACATCAATCATGAGTATAATTAAAACCGCTTGGAGATCCCATACTTGGAAATACAAAATATCTCTCCCAATGCATCAAAAGTATCCAACTGGGCTTGGATATTCCATCACTGGAATCCTTAACTCAGGACTCTTGTTCTCTCACATCCCATATCAAGTGATCCATATCAATCAAGGCACATATCACAAGGAAAAGAATATATATAATCATATTCTATCAAGTATACATCTCAATACCTCATTCTTACCATGCTATCCAACTATAGAATTAAATAAAAAATAATGGAACTAGTGTATGGAAAGGGAAAAGGCATTAAATAAGAGAAAAGAAAGGGGATGAGGCATAAAAAATTGGGATAAAATATTCATAATCACACTCCATTAATAGCATCTCCACATCACAGAATAATAATATTTCCCAAGCATAGTATTTAATTTAAGATAATTTTTATGGAATAAATGAAAGAAAGGTCCCACTCAATGAATCTTAGGCACGAGAAAACCTTCATAAGCAATTTAATGATAAGGAAATAACTATATTCATTTGACCAAAGAATTAATAGTTAATCATATCCAAGTGAGGCATCAAGCATAAGAAATTTAAATTAGATGTGAGGCATAAATATCAAGGGTTAACCTCATGGATATCCATTTAACTCAATTAAACTTTTAATTTAAGGGATTAAATTAATGTTAAACTTGCAAACATAGGTTGTTACCAAAAATTAGTGCAATGAGAAAAGGTCATTCAAGAGGGAACACCCAATGGGGAGAATGATGATTCGGAGAATTACCATCGGATGGGATTTATTGTAAGCTAAGGTCACTATGTACATAGAAAACCATTCTAATTATTTTAATATGAACGTAAAAAGTGTTTTTGGAATGGTCCCTAGAGTGACATAATGGTGTATTAACTAAGAAGACATAAAATGAGGAGAAAAGGCATAAACCCCCTACTTCGATGTAGCAGTGCTCCACTTTTCCACAATTGAGTATAGATTCAACCTAACAATAAAGATATCAGAGGATATTCCAAACTCCCCAAAAATAAGGAAAAATCAATTGCACCAAAAGAGCACAAAGGATTGAAGAGGAAACAATAAATTGAATCATAGAGGAAAGAGATCATAACAAGGGATTTACTTTTCTTTTGACAAAAATAGTATCATACTTTGTTTGCTGTAGGTAGAAATAAACCTAGTAGAGGGGGTTTTGAAAGAGGTACACATGTGGGAGGAAGGTAAAATCCCACTATACTGAGTGGAGGAAGTAAAATAATGGATTAAAATCATTTAAGAGTGGAAATCTATATATTTTACCCATTTTACACAGCACCAAGTTTGGCCCCACAGTTTACAATTTGTACACCCAGTTTTACACCAATGAGAAAATCGTATGAGATAGTCACCTTTTATGACTAACCATATTAAAACTATTTGTTTAGCCTTTGTCTATTAACCGGTAGCACTCATATGGTCATGAACCCTGGGTCGCACAGTTTCAAACAAACTATGCAGCCTAGTCGTCCTCCTCCCATTTCGAACCCCAAGCTTTGAAAGAGCCCTGGATGCACCTGTAACATCAATTAACCTATTTGGAATCATTATATGGTTTGTTTGTGGAATTAAACCAAATATTAAATGGATCAAACCACTTGATAAATTCATCATGTTATAACCTCCACTCCTTGTGATAACTCATCCCGAGGATTCTTTTTTGAGTGTAGAATTATTTCTTCTAAACATATTTCAATCCATTGTACATGAACATCAACCTCCTTCCTCCAGGTCTCATCATGTATTCTTTTTTTGTATCCATATATACAAGAACAAAAGAACTGAAATTCCTAGGATACCCATCATGTTATAATCAAATATGCATATTAGATGCTCCTAGAATGATGCATACTCCTCTAGATAGATATCCTTGGGATAAAATGAATGATATGGGTCTTGAGGATACAGTTGATGATGAGATATATGAAAGAAATCATGCATGGTATGGTAACTCTAAGGTAAGAGAAACTTATTGGATACCACAAAAACCCGTTATCTCTAAAGTCCAAATATACAGAGGTGATAACTTAATAGGTATCTTGATTCATCTATGACCCAAATGAGAGGATAATTGTTGAAGGATATGATGTCTCACCTAAAATCCTAGAGGTCTATGGTGATGATCAATATAATAACTCTACCTACACTAATTTGTAGTCATATGATTATAAATTAGATGGAGTTTCTCTGAAATCTCAAGTAAAATATAAGGACCCAGTCAAGCTACCTCACTTGCCTCAACTTGGTATAAAGGTGAATGGAACGGTCTACAATTGATAGCCTCGTACATTTATATTTGAATATCACACTAAAATATATTATTTTATGAAAACTCAACCAGATGAATACTTTTTTACCACAAGCCTCTCAAGTCAAGGATATAGGCTCATAACATATCCTCTGACACTCGAATCATTATCTTAGATTTCCCATCGGTTTGAGGGTGATATGTCATAATCAAGATCACCTAGGAATCAAGTTCCTTTTTCAACCCTTTCTAGATATATAAAGTAAACAAGGTGTCTTATTCTAAAATGATTGGATGGGGTACTCCATGAACTCTAACTATCTCCAAAATGTAAATCCTTCCAAACACATCAATAAATAAGTTCTCCTGGGTTGATAAGTAGTCCTAGACCTTGTTAATCCTATAAATGATCACCCATAAGGAATTTCTTCCACAATTATATCTTAGGAATCCCATCATAAAATCCATTCTTATATCATTCCATGTCCACTCCAAAATAGAGAGAGGCAGTAGAGGTCTAGGAGGTCACTTATGATCTACCTTCACCTGCTGTCAAGTGGAGCATCGAGTGATGAAGCATGATATATTTTTATCCACACATGGCCGATAGTATTGACAACATATATCTCTTTATATATTGTAATTTTTAGTTTTAACTGATCAAATAGATGCATGTGATCCCCTATTCAACTCTTTATGTATATTTGAAGGCACCAAAACACACCCACGATAGTGCAGGGTCTCACTTCCATCAACAACCTAAATACGAGATGTATTCTCCTCTATGATGATCTCCATCAGAATTTGGCCTTCTGAGTCTAATAACTGATTCATATAAACCCATTCTAGAATAGAAGGTGTCACTTCTATAGCTGCTTAGACCAGTTACACATACTCCTCTAGAACCTCCATATACAACTCACAAAATATATCCATCATTATATACTCCCTATTAGATACCATGATGGATTGAATATAGGTTTTCTATCTCAATGTATTAGCTACAACATTTTTCTTACTGTGTGTTAATTCTAGATCAATGTCAAATTACTGCAGGTAATCTACCCACCTAAACTACCTCAAATTCATGTCTCACTGAGTGGAGAAAAAATTTAAACTATTTTTACCCTTATAAACAGTGAATGGTTATCACAAAGAATTCATACAACATCATAGATCATGAACCATGAAATCTATATCAATGTCATGTCTAGGATAGTTCTTCTCATGAGGCCTCAGATGGCGATATCCATTGGCCATAACTCGATCACCATGCATCAGAACAACAACTAGACCGATTCTCAGAGCATCATTATAAACTATATAAATTTTACCCATATTAGAAAGAATCAGGATTGAAGATGAAGTGATTCTCCCCATTAACTCCAAAAAAATAATTTTCATAAGATCCAAATGGGAGGAACTACACACCCTTCTGAGTAAGGGTCGTAAGATGTGCTACTAAACAGGAGAAGTTGTGGATCTGTCTTCTATAATATCCTTCTATACCAAATAAGATGTTTATATCAATAATATTCTTGATATTATCCCATAAATACACTATCCTCAACTTCTAGGGGTCAATATATATTCCCACCTCTGATATGATATTACCCAAGTAGTTTTCCATACAGATTAAAATTGGAATTTACTAAGATTTATATATAGCTAGTGCTCTCTTAATGTATTCAACATGATCTCTTGATGATTCGCATAGTCATTTCTAGTGCATGAGTATGCAAAGATATTTTATATGAAAATACCCCAAAGTATTCAAGATATGGGTGGAATCCTGATTCATCAAATCTATGAAGACTACTAGTGCATTGGTCAGACCGAATGGCATAACCAAATACTCATACAAGTCGTACATGCTTGAGAACATTAAAAATTGTATATCAAATGGAATCACATGAACCTAATGATATACGGACCTCACATACATATTATAGATAATAGATTCTCTTCAGAGATGGTCAAAGAGGTCTTATATATGAGGTAATGGATAATGTTTCCTTACTATGAGCTGGTTCAACTGTCAATAATACAAGCACAATTTATGATATCCATCCTCCTTATTTTTGAAAAAGATAGGTGAACCCCAAGGATATCTGATAGGTCTAATAAAACAATTATACTCTAGGTCTTCAAGCTACCTATTGAGTTCCAGGAACTCGGTAGGTGTCATCCTATATAGAGAAATAGAACATGGTAAACACTTAAAACTAGCTCCATGGTAAACTTGACCTCTCTCTCTAGAGTTAATCCATGGAATTCATTAGGGAATAAATCCCTAAAATTATCCAAAATTGGAGTGATTTATACTATTTACATCCCTACATCACTAATACTGAGACTCTCTAACTGAGTTATCACTCTTCTAAGCCCAGTTCACTTGGTCCCTTCTTGATCTTCATGGATATCCAGTTCATCCTTCTTTATATACGTACTACCATCAAGGGATGTGAACGACACCTAATAGTGATAGGTTTCCACATGGTCACATTAAGGAACAAGGTAGTCTATACCAAGAATGGAATAATGTCTGGTCATCTCAAGGATGAGGAAACTCTAGAAGAAATGGAACACGCCTATCTCAAGTAGTAACCACTAAAACTAATGAATAACTTCTCTTCTGAACTCTAACTATGTCTTGAGGTATATGATTCCATATAAGTACTCAATTTTTAAGCCAAGACTCTCACTAATAGTAGTATATTTAAAGGAGTGTGAAGCACCTATATCAAAAAGAGAATAAACTAAATTAGAGGCTACCAGAATAGTACCTATAGTTATAGATGGACATGGACTCTTATCCTATAGCACTATATGTACTACATACATATGGCATGAACCATTCTCCGAGACGCTTCCTAACTATCTGAAGAAGATACACACCGCTGTTGTTGAAGTTCTGAGGCCTGACTAACTTGACCACAACCATTACCCCATCATCCTAAATGACCACTAGAAAACCAAATTCCAACCTAACATGGAGTCATTGTTCTTGTACCTAATAGAGGTGCTGGTATAGATCCCCTACAACTAGATTATGGGGGAAAGGAATGAAAGAAGAACAAGATATGACTAATCATGTCACATGATAGGTATTAAATTACGTTCACTATGCATTGGGGCTTCTTAACGCCTAGACTGCCACACTTTTGACACACTATATCATTGCTAGTTTGTGACACACGGCTAGAATCACCCACACTTGAACCCTCAAAATAGCGCTTTTGACTGCCATAAGAACTGTCACCCTGATGTGGAATGAGACTATCTTAGCTCAATTTTTCAGATTCTATGAGATTCAATTCCATAATTAGGTCATGGTTTACTATCTCTATATTGATCCTCAAACAAATGAAATTCACCATTTATCGAATATCTTGACGAATATTTTCCCCAAATCATCTCACAGTCATCAATTCATCACTAGTTAGAGAAGGAGTAAAATTCGAGAGCTCGATGAAACAAGGTGAATGATCGAGCACATTCATAGATCCCTAATAAATATTTATGAACTACCTAGCATAATCCTCTCTAAAATTATAAGGAATGAAGTGATCAAATAAAGGTATTTGGAATTATACCAAGGCCATACCTATTTAATTCTATGACTAAGATATGACATCCCACCAATATTTGGTGAAGTCACATAACATGTAGGTAGAAAGATTGACACTCATGTCTGAAGGTGTCCCAATATGGTCCTAAATCGACAACATGTCTTCTATGAAATACTTTGTATTATGATTTTGGAGATCCCAGATAAGGTGGGAGGTTACTGTTGCTAAAAATCTTGTGTCAGCTTTTCCATAGTTGGCACAAGTCGGGGAGCACCCAAAATAAACTACATAAACCACAGGAACCACTCAGGGAAATGAGCTTTAGTGCCTAGAAGAGGTTCATAAGGTGTCATTATAAGAGATACTATAGCTGGATCGGGACACAACTTCTATAGAGAGTTATCATAACCACTCTCTTCACATACATCATTAAGAAATCATGGTGTAATAGATCTAAAATTTTTAATCACGCACTCCTGGGATCGAATTTATAATAGATAGAAAAATTCGAAAAATAAAGTGATAATAAGGATAGGTATAAGGCCCACCGATAAGTATATCACTACTGAAAACCTTATCCTAGATCTAGTCTCTAATAATAAGGAAAGACCTTTGATGGACCACAAGATTAATGGCATGATCCCATTTCGATGGTAAGGTCAAGGTCAAGGTATCATATTTCATACATAAGGTTTCCATTTCTTTTAAAAAGTTTTTAATCATTTTAATTTATGATTACATTTAATTCCTATTTTAATTTGGATTAATTATGTGGATTTTCATTCCAATTCATAAGGGATCAAACACCTCATGAGCTGAAATTGGCATCCACTAAATCAATAACCATAACATATCACTACACATCACATTGTAACACTTAAATTATTATAACAAAATAGGCACTAAATTTTATAACATGTTAAGTCACAATAGCAATCACATGAAAAACAGGTAATGTACACTAAAAACTAGAAATAGAATGGCATAATGCTTTCCATTTTCAATTTATATAGTTCCTATTATGATAAATACATTCAATATTACACCATATCATTAGGATAAACAATATAAATCATCATTCTAATCATATAAATATTAACAATACCAAGAAAATATTTCACTCAACTCTGAATTCGTATCAATTTTATGTTGCATAATCAACAACTACAATTTCCATATTAGGTAATTTTGGTTTCCCCTATGCATGGGTTACCTACATCCAAGCATAAGTTTATTTCAAAACCCTTTGTCAAAGTTTTTTTTCTAACCCAAATAGTAACAAAACTGGAAAATAAGATCTCTAATACAAAATTGTAGCATACCACCTCCGATGACACTCAGCAGTGCCCCCAAGATAGTGGCTACAAGACCTCAAACACATCTTCCTAAATGCGAGAGTCTACCGAATAGTAATTAGTGTCTATCGTGTCTATGTGGGGAGACTATAAACTCATAGATTCGAGTATGAATAGTGGTAAACAATAAATAATACATAGATGAAGCATAATGACAAGAAGAAAGTAGCCTAAGTATGGAAATAAACTAAAAAAATAACCACACAAAATCTTTATAATAATAATGGATACAAAAGATGATCATGGTGTCATTAGTCTATATAAAATGTGGGTACTGGTGGGATTGGGGATTCAAATCATATACTAAATACTATAAAAAAATGAAAAAAAAAATCCACAAACATCTACAACAGCATCTCGATCATAGGCTCAGCCCTCTTCCCCAAAAATCCATCATAAGGAATAAGGAAATTAAATCATCAGAAGAATCACACCTCCCTTTACCCATTATTGTGATCGTATGGTCTACATGGGTACCAAAAATCTCTCAAGTAGGGTGTGAGATATAATCTCAGTATGCCGGCACCAATGGTGTCTATGATGTTCCATTTCATGTAGTAAATAATGATAGTATGAATTATATAGAAAAAAGATGAGTATTAAAAAAATAAAACATATAACCCATTTTCTGAGTTCCTAAATGGAAACCCACCCTATACCACCTAGTTTGGCCTAATCTACAAGTCTAAAAAGAAGTGCAAGTGCATGTTATAATATGATTACAATAGAAAAAGTAAACAAGGAAACCCCAAAAAAGCATACCCTTGATCTTGTGCTTTGTCTTGGGGTCTAGTTTTCATGTCATCATAAAAGTTCTAATAATAATGATAAATACAAAAGGTGTATCACATTTGAAATGGAAAAATCAAACAATACATGAATTACATTTGGGGACTTTGAGCCCCACTATGGTGATTTAAAAAGAATCCCAAGGGTCACTATAGAATATCCAATATAACCAATGACATAGAGTCCATATAAATAAACCCATAAGGCATCCCTTATATCACTAAAGACATGGTGACTCTATGTTCATACCAATAATCTCACATTGGGGACCACACATCACCCATGGAATGGCGTAGCCATCATGATAACAGTTTTGTCCTCATTTTCTCCTCTTAGAAACTAACAACACTCACAATTATAAGTATAATCGCACAGTGATCCCGTATATGGAAATAAAAAATATCGCTCCTATTGTGTCAAAAGTATCCAACCAAGCACAGTGATTTTGTCCATGGAATCCTTTACTCAGGACACATGTTATCTCCTGTACCATAGAAATTTATCCATATCAATCAAGGCACATATCACTAAGAAATATATATATATATATATATATATATATATATATATTTATATAATCACATTCCATCAAGTATCCATCTCAATACCACATTCTTACCAAGATAACCAACTATACAATTTAATCCAAAAACTTTGGAAAAGTGCATGTAAAGGAAGAATTCATTAAATAAGAGAAAATAATGGGAATGAGGCATAAGAAATAAGGTGTAGCATATTTATAATCACGTGCCTTCAATGGAATCTCCACATAAGTAGATAACAAGCTTTCCCAAGAGTAACATTTAATTCAAGTTAAATATTTATGTCACAAAGGAAATCAATGGCCTATTCCAGGAATCATAGGCCCTAGAAAACATCAAAAAGAAATTTAAATATAATGAAATAACCATTGGCATCCGACCAATTCATATAAAAATAAGGTTAGCCAAGTGAATCATCAAGCATGACAATGTTAAATAGTATTTTAGGAATGAGGCTCAAGGGTTTCTCCCCTATATAACAATTTATCTCAATTTAACATCTAATTTAAGTAATTTAAATTAATTTCAAATTACACACATAGGTTTCTATAAAAAATTAGACCAATGGGAAAATACCATTTAAGAGGTAATACCCAAACCAAAGGCAATCAGTTATCTTAATGACACTCGTATGGGTTTTTTTGTAAGATAAAGTCCATACGGACAAGAAAACACATCATAATTAAATTAATTTTCAAGAAAAATGAATATTTGTAATGGTTTCAAAAGCGGCATAATGAAGTTTCAAATAAAAAATCATGAATCATGTGGAAAATACGTAAACCTACTATCCCAATATAGTAGTGCTCCACACATCAACTATTGAGTCTTGACTCAACAAAAATGAATAAAATTAGATGATTTATCAAAATATTGTGAATATGGAAGAAGTTGTTACACCCAAAATAGCATAATGGATGATAGAGAAAACTATATTTAGAGGAATTTATGATAGATATCATATCGAGAGATTTTTGTTGCAGTTGACGATAAAGAAATCTGACTTCTTTTGAAAGAGGTAGCACAAAACTTAAGAGAGTGGAATATGGAGGAGATCTATATGTGGGAGGAAGGGAAAATAATACATAAAGAATGGAAAGAAATAAAGTATTGTCTTAAAAATAATTTAAGAGGGGAAATACAAACATTTCACCCATTTTTATCATGTGCACAGTTTGGTCGCATGGTCAAAAAACCTGCACCAATTGTGTGTCCAATTCTACTTCATGGGGTATCTTGCACAGGCTGGAAACACGATTTGACTAACCTTGTAAAATCTATTCCTTTGGAATATTTCCCAGAAAATGTAGTATTCACAAGGCCATGTGCCTAGGGTTGCATGATTACAGTCAAACTATGAGGCCCTGTCTATCACCTCGAATTTTATGATTTGGGCTTCAAAGGAGCATCAGACACACCTAGAATATTCAATATCCTCTTAGGCATCATTACATGTGTCATTTTATAGAATTAATCCAAAAAATTTAATTTTATGTACCTTTTGATACATTGATGATTTTACATATATAAATATTTATCACTATGGGGTTTTGATGAAGAACCCATTTCCCATAGATGAATATCACACAATAACAGGTATCACAATATCATGTGTATCACAATATAACCTAAATCAATATAAAATAGCATTAATCCTATTTCACACTTCCCAATAAAAATTATTCCACTAATTAATTAAAAAATAATAATCCAATTATACCCATTCAATATTCACAACAATTACCTTTATTAATTAAACAATTTATTAATCAAATTTAATCAATTTCATAATCACAGCAATATATTAATTAATTCATCTACTAATTATTCTAATCGCACAATCACAATAATCCATTAATTAATTTAAAAATTAATTAATCTTATTTATTCAATTACATAAATATTATAATCTTCATTAATTAATTCAATAATTAATTATCACATTCATAATACCAATATCGAATTCAATTCCACCATTACAACAATCCATATTAATTTTCCAATTATAACAATACCTTAATTTAACAATAGCGTAACCCCACTAATATATCAATTTAACAATTCTATAAATAATTAATTAACCAAATTAATTAATTCAACTTAGGAAAAAACTTCTAAAAATTCATTATAAATTATAAAATTACACATACATAATTGAAATAAACACTTTTGGATTTGAATAATATACCACCTATCTCAAATCATTGATGACTGATTTTCTAATGGAAATTATACAAATAAAAATGGAAAGGTCTAATCCATGATAAAGAAATATATCTTGAAAAAAATTCATGAAATAAGATAAAATGGATCATGATTCATCAAACCTATATCTAGATCAAATCCCAATAGGTAAAAACATCTCTTTAAAGGTTGGGAGAAGAAAGGGAGAAGGCCATAAAACAAATCCAGATGAGAGAATCCTACCAAAAGACGTGACAATCATTGATCTATGCACAGAATTGTAAGAAACATATGTCATTATATTTAGGAATTCATTTGGGAGCCTCAAAAATGATTAAAACTATTTATTATCATGTTATGGTCAAGTTAGTTTTCAAAAGGGAGTTCTGGATGTTTTAAATCCAATTTTCAAGTTAATTAAAACCAAACGAATAATTTTGTAGTCAAGGGTTCATAGTTTGTAAAACCATGTTCCTCTACTAAGGCCCTCTTCCATGGGGTTCATGGTTACTCTTAATAAGGTGAATTTTTTGGAAACTCATTCCCCAATAATTTATAACTCCTCTTCTTCCATATTTTCTTTAATTTTCACCCAAACGTTCCCATGGTAAACCCCAAAAACTACTCAAAAGAAGGTAAAATAGTACTAATAAATGTGCTCGAGATGTCCCCAGAATATTTTGGGATATTAGATAATTAAATTTAATCACTAAGTTACAAAATCACTCTTATATCTCAGGGTTTTATACATGATAACTCCAATATCCCATATAAAATGACCCTTTTATCCAAATTAATTATAACTACCTCGAAAGAAAATATCATGTGGACTATAATGGTTTTCAATACCTTTCAGATTAATCTCAAAAAATTTAAAATAATTCTTCTCCAAGTGGAATTTAAATAAAGATGATGTCGATATTAAGTGTTACATATGCCTCAAACATCTATTAAGACTCAATAAATTTCTCTAATGTACTCACATCACATAAAACATCAATAGAGTATTAATGCCTTTAAATTTAGGTCCATGCATAATTTTTTCACAACATCATAACTCTTGAATACCTATAAGTATAAAAGGAAATAATTCAACATTTTCAATACTCCATTTAACATGATTTTCCATCTTATTCATTAATAATTCTTCTCTATAATAAAAAATATGAATCATATCCTAATATTAATCAATATCGAAACATGATTAAAAATATAATACATACATTTTATATTTCATTCAAAAAATATGGAGACTCAGTCATCTCATATATGTATATTACACCTATTTAGATGAATATTCAATATATTATAAAAATACATGTCCTGGGACTCGAGTATTTCAGTTCATTTGGAATCCTAGAAAAATATTTTTATTTGGTGAGATTTCTTCAATGTTTCCCCCAAAGATCACATCATTTATCACTCTTCACATACATACCTTTCATAATACCTTTCTTTATATCTTAGTGAAAGGGAAAGTAAGAAAGCATGTGCTAACATGCATAATAAGGTAGAATGCCAAAGAAGTCAATCTATAATCATATAAAAACATAAGATAATAATAAGGATACATGATAATTATCATAACTTATGAAGTTCATACCCAACATTTCATATATGATAAACAGAAGTCATGAAATAAATATTGGTGGCTCATAAGACATGAATCATGAAAAAATCAAAGAACATGATCCATGGAAGCATAAAATTGGCATAAGAAATAGATTTCTGGCATACAAATAATCATAGAAAATATTACTTTAGGTAAAACAAATTATAAATTAATAACATGTTGAGATTTGGATTAAAAATAGCGTACCTCCATGAGGCTTCAGAAGACCTCCCATGTACCCTCTTTAGATCTTTGGTTGACCACTCATGTACCCTTCTTTTAGGTCACTTCACCACCTAGGTGGGATATACCCCCATCCCTACTGGAACCCATTCCTTAGAGTAGAATGGATTTACTCCTAAATCCATAATAGTATACATATTCCTATAATAAACTAAGTTTACACCATGTTTTATCCCTTTCTTACTGAACTTGGTATACTTTCTATTATAGTCAAGTCTATCTCATGAGATATAAATACTTACCCAATGCAATGGAAGGAGATATAGGTCATACCCAAATTTGGTTATATCCTAACTACGGATATATAATGAATATAATACATATGGGTTACATTAGATCAAAAAAAATCATCATATCAGAAACGATGAAAATAAATGGGTTTCACAAGGAATTAATCATAAACTATAGAAAAGAGACATGTTTCATAATCAATTCATTATTCATCATATCATGAACCATGAAATGAATTAGGTTTTATAGTGATTCTCTCTTGGTATTACTCATCGCAGAGAAATAGGTTTCATAAACACCATGTCATCAAAAACAGAGTCCATTTAGTAAAATAATAAGAATAGTATCCTTGGATCATATCCCCTATAAAGAATTAGTAACCTAAGAATATATTGTCTTAGATGTAGAATAATTATTAAATATCACCTAAAACATTTCATAAAGTTAATAAAATTTCTTTTGAAATCCAATTTTAAAATATTAAACATTTTCTTATTTTTTTTCTTTGTAAATAATATTTGAAACATATGAAGGAATCTTATAAAAATATTTTATTGAGGAAAATATACTTTCATCATTGAAAAAATTAAACCATAACAAAAATTAAAAATCTTTTTCTCCAATGAAATATTAAAAACTTGTAAAGTAATATTTAAAAAATATTTTAAATCATTTCTTAAAGAAAATTTCATTTCATAATTAAAAAACACCTTCTACCACATAAAAGTTTTTTTAAAAAATATTTTTTAGTAAAATTGATAACATATAACGGAATATTTAAAAACATTTTAAAAAATTCATGACTAAAATATATTATTCTTATTTAAAAAAAACTAAACATTTCTGAAGAAATTTATAGAAAAAATTGTTTTTGGTTGAAAAATATTTTCTGAATGAAAAAGTTGTTTTTCATAAAAAAATTATTTTGAACTATGGAATATAAAAAAGCAACAAAAATGGATGAAAATGTGCATTATCATGGAATACCCAACGAAAATGAATTTCCTGAAATTTATTGACATTTACATATTCAAATATCAACATTGGAGGCTTAATTGTAAACAATCATGATAAATGATGAGATTTAAACATAAAACAATTACCAATTTGGTAACCTCAAATTATAATCCCCATGAAATAATGAAATTAACGACTTCGTTTTTTATATATGTTTTAATTTTTTATTTTTTTGTCCCTGTTATATTGATCATGGATCCATAATATTCATAATTACAACCCTCACATAAATTTAATATATATAGTATGAATGTAGTTATATTATTCCATAAAATTTAATGATATTAAATACATTGTTTATAGACATAGTAGGTCATAAATTTTCATAAATCATATTTTTATTTTAGATATATCACAAATATTTATTAAACTCATCCTTAATATATTTTATTCAAAGCGTGAATAAATCACATTGCTTTGCAACGTGGTAGTCTTCCGTACACACAAAGGATGTTATCGTGATCCAAAAAAAAGATAGTATGATGGTATGTGTGATATAATAATTAAATAATTTAAATAGCATTTATATACTATGAATTATATATATATATAATATAAATCCAACATTGTGTGCAATCATGAGAGTTTGTAATGTAAAAAATAAATGACATCAGTTCATGAGGCGGTAGTCCAGTGTAAACACAAATTACAATTTCATAACTCATTTGATGGGAGTGGAGATGGTTTTTAGTAGTTACCTTAACATAACAACATCAAAGTATATTTAAGGTACTGATTTTATATATAATTATGATATAATAAGAATTTAAGGTGTTGGAAGAAGAAATAAAACTAAAACACTAATTGATGAATGTTACCTCTTCTTCAGGTGTCCTCTTTTGTTTTGCACTGAAACCTTACTAGGTTGGATTTATTACCAAATCGATGATTGTAGGATGACTTTAGGGATGTTGGAAATATATTTTTTAGGTTTTTTTATCTAAATGGATTGGGAAGTGTGTATATGGGGAAAGAGTGGGTTCACTTTTATAATTGGGGAGAAGTGAATTTCTTGTAAATACCCAAACTTATTCACAACTGGGAGGTATCCCAGTCCTCATATGCCTAAAAATATACAAATAATGTAGTTTATAGTATTTTTGGTCTATAAACACCTCCACTACACAAAAATGAAGATATTTTTATCATTATATTCTTATGTCTTTATGTTTACTCAATTCTACCCATTTTTTTCAACATAGTAATGTTTATCATTATATTTAAAAAGGCAATTTATCCATTAAGAATATGATTAAAAAAATTATTACATAATTTATAATTAATTATTCTAAAAATTAAATCTAATTTATTAAATAAATAACTTTTGTTTGTTTCGTTTTAATACAAATTCATGTAATGCACAAAACACTATTTTTTACCGTGATTATGGTAGTTAATTTTAAATATTTTTACTTATCATTATGGTGAAATACTAATTTATCAACATCATATCAGAAAATTAATGATTATTCCAAACATGAAATCTATTTTTTCAAATTCCATTAATAGCTGTATCATAATTTAATTTCAAAACAATCTCAAATATGTGATAAGAAATATGGTTTTTAATGTGAAAATGATAAAAATTTTAAAATGTTTATATATACAATTTCAATATTAAATTTATTTAAATGGCCAATATTGGATTATTGGATGTATAATTAAAGCACCTGAGCCTTAGCTCAGTTGGTAAGGACTCTATAAGTGCATCTGAGAGACCTGGGATCAAATCCAAGTAGAGACATTATTTCTGGATACTGTAGCAGTACTATAGCGGTACTGTAGCAGGTGCTGTAGTAGGAACCATAGCGGGAATTGTGTAGTACTATAGCAAATACTGTAACGGGAACTGTAGCAGGTACTGTTGGGCACTGTATTAGCCAGGAATATGCTGCCGTTTGGGCCTTCAGGCCACTGATTTGGTCCCTGAGTCCTTTAAGGCCTTCGGGCCGCCCAGGATTTCAGGTCAGCAAGGCCTTCATGCCACCTCAAGTCCTTCGGGCCACCTTAAGTGCATATGAAAATTAGACTACCTACAAGGAAAACATTCTACAAGGAGGATGAGAAAAGAGGATTCACCACAACAGAAGCTAAACGAATTGCAAGAATGAGAGGGTATGCCACCTGCCATCAGGAAAAGCCTGTGCACGCACAGGAATGCCTATCCAAATAGTCATGCGAAGGTGGAGAGCTGATTTCACGACGAAGATGATGGGGAGGAGTAGTTCCAAGTAGTTTTTCTGGGTTGTTTGTAATGTTTGAAGCCTATGAGTAATTGAATTTCTCTAAGGTCTATGGGCCATGTAATACCTATTCCTACGAGCCTTGTAAGTGTTCCACCTCACCCCTTAAAAGGTGCATTATCAAAATCAATAAAAATGAAGGCCTTCGGGCTATTGGAGGAGGATGTATAATTAAGAAATTTATAATTTAAAACGAATTTAAAATATAATTTAACACTATAAAATAAATAAATAAAAACGTGGGTTTTAATTAAAGTTCATCATTTTTTAGTATTCATCAAAAAAAGATAAAATTAGGAAAAATCAAAAAGTTTACCATTAGATAATTTTCAAATTGTAAATTAAAAAAAATATTTTATTAAATTAATTTTATTAAATTTATAAAATTTAATTTTATTATAAAAATAATTTTTTAGAAAATGGCATTTTAAAAACATACATATATATATATATTGCTAAAAATTATGCTCCTTTTTTGATCAATATGTTTCCATTATATATAACAATTATATAAATATTTAGAAAAATATATATTATTACTGATATCTCTTCCTTCAATTTCTAGGTTATAATATTTATGATTGAATAACTATATTGGTAATATATCACGGTTTCGTTAAAACATCATGTCGCAAGTAACACAAGCTAAGCCAGTGTTGCGTATAGCGCAAGATTAACATGTTTTTATTTATAATTATAGTCATAGAAAAGATTTAATTAAACCAAAAAAATCATAAAAACCATGGTTGTAACATTATAACCCCATTAAAATAACTTTTACCCTATAAATTCATCATTATGACACAAAAAATGACGATAATTCTGCCTTATCATATCCTTAATTTCCCACAGAGCATCCTCAAACCGTTGGCTTCAAGAAAAAAAATACTAGATGAGTGGATTTATTTTGTAGAACATTCTGAGTATGATAAGGAATCTATTCCAATTATTCCTCATAGGAATTATAATGATCCAGTAGTAAGACCTATGAATTCAGTACATTTGATTGTTTAGGTATATACTTTCTCAATAGAGATAACCAGAACAAATTGTAGGCCAGATAGATTTTTGGCAGAAGCCTCAACAGATAATCTACTATCCTTATATGATAAAGTATTATAATTGGATTGATATAACAAGTTCTTAGTTCTCCCTTTTTTCATCCAAGGAATAATTAATATAAGGTGCTTTCCACCAACATCAAATTCTAGATATTGTCTATGATTATGATTATAACATTTCTATCTAATTTTTTTAGTCCTTACATATTGTTCTGTGTTTATAACCACCTCAATCATATCATTAGATTTATCAAGTCCCAATAGATTTCTATCTGCAACATCATTCAAATAAATTGGAATTCTACAATACCTTCCATATAGGGCTTCATAATGTGTCATCTGAATTATCAAGTGAAAGTTATCATTGTTAGAAAACTCACCTTGATGAATATTTTCATCCCAACCACCATTTAAATCCTTCGTAAATGATCTTAGAGTAACCATTAATCATATTTCAACAAATTTTAAAGGAATTACCCATTAAATATCTTGGTCACTATTGAAAACCAAATACTTTTATTTCCATAAATGTCTCTTAAAATATCTTTAATCTGGATAAATCTACTCTCATAAAACATCAAACAGGGTGTCAATAATAGTGAATTTATGATCCACCTTGAAATCATAAACTCATAAAGGTATCCATAAATATTATTTTAATCCCATATGAAGACATATATACTTTTGAAATATAACTCATGCTTTATTCATTGAATAAGAACTTCTCTTATAGGATTTCATTTTCAATTAAGTATTGGGTTCCACTATGTAACTATAAAATATAAAATGTTATTTGCTTTTTTTATAATTAACGTAAATGTATATAAAAACATTAAATTTCACTTATGGATGAACAATAATATTTTCATAGGGCTCATTCATGAAATGCTAAACTTGGAATCCCAAACAAAGGAGGGTTGGATTAGTGTTACCAAATTATCATAATTCACTTCAACCGTTGTGATTGCATAAGCTTTCCCTTTTTCCCTTTTTCTTTTGAGGTTATTGGTAATGATCACCATTATTAACCCTCAGATTCTAGAACTTATGATCATAATGACAAAACCTTTTTCAATTGAACACTGATGTTTGGGAGGTTATTTCAGGGGGATTTCTCAATATTTTCATTATTTTATAAATTTTCCCCATCACTTTGGCATTCATCTATTCGGTGACCTTCCATTCCACACCTAAAACATTTAATAGCCTCGTTAATAATATTTCTTCCATGTTTCTTCCCCCGCAATGAGCATAATGTAAATATCATATTCTTCTCTCTAAGATTGTAATATTTTCCATTGAATTCCATTTTTATCTTCTTATCAAAATAACGAGATCAATACATAAATCAAAATTTCATTTACACTTTTATAGCACATCGAACAATCTGCTTGTAGCATCCAAAGTCCCTTATGAATGACAACCTTTAGATTTTTTATTTTAAGACACTAGAGAATATTTAACTATACATTCAAGATGGATGATAATTCCCAAAGTGTACCTTTCAAGTCTTGTAAAATTTTATTCTTAGTCACCAACATATCCATAATCCTTATTCTTATGATCTTGGAATTCCTTATCCATCCTCATATGAATAATATGAGGAAACTACTAAATGAGGCATAATTTATTGAACTCGTCCCAATCCATGAATTCAATCTCATTTTCACCCCATATTATAGATAATATTCCTCCAATGATCCACCTCCCCGTATATATGATAGACAAGAAAAGTGAATTTATCATGTTCTAAACACTGGAGAGTGAAAAATATCATTTCAAGGGTGTAGATCCAATTATCAACAACTAACGGATCCATGTGACAACTAAAATAATGTGTAAGTTTCCTCATTAATGAATAAACATAACATTATACCATCAATTTCTCATATGAATGTTCAAAATGATTCCTAACATTATAAAGTTTTGTTAGAATACCAACAAGATTTTTCATTACATCTCCCAAAAGATTCATTTTATAAAGAGTAAAATAATTACCTTTTCCCTTGCATTCTTCATTAACATGGTTCCTACAGGTTCCAACCATCAATTAAAACCAAAAACAAAATTTTCAACAACACTAATAATAATGGGGAACCACATAATCATGAAAAATAACATATAGTATTTCAAAATCATAAAACCATCCTCATTAATCTATGACACCTTTGGTTTATCCTAGGTTACTCATATTCATATTTTATTTAAATCCTTAATGACAATTTTTAATGAGTTTGTGAATCTCTAAATTATATGACCCGAGATTATAAACAATGTATACAATAAGACCCGTTGTCATCTATTAGTTCCTAATCGGGTCTAGCTCAATACCATGTCTTTTAGGTTACTGCCACTAGGTAAATATGTGTCAGAGCCATATCCACATTTAGTATCCATATATGGATGTAATTTCTTGAAAACCACTTGAAATCTCCTTTACTAGAATTCTAGGAAATTTCATAAACATTGACTCATCCTTATAATTATCATTAGTGACATCCCAAGACATATCCTTACAAATATCCCTAATGATCACACTAATTGTTTTTTTCTAATTATAGTTTCCAAAGGATAACAAAATCATTTCTAGGATACCAACTATAGTGATTCATACATATCATAAATGGATATTACATCATTTTGTGTGAAAACCCATTACATTATAAAAAAAATACTTAGGACCTAAATAGTTTAGTGTCCTTGAAAACATGGAAAAAAATCTTCTATACTAGAAAAGGATCATTAATGTTCCCCACAAAGATCTTATCATTTATTACTCCTCATATACATACCCTATATAAAACATTTTTTCCCAACCTGAGGAAAGTAAACATAGGAAATGGTGAGATCATATTATCAGTAAGGTTAATTTCAAGAGATATCATTTAATGATCATATAAAATCATAACATAACATTAAGGGTATATGATAATGATCAATATTTATGAATTTCATACCCAACCTATCATATATCATAAAATGAGGAATGACACAAATATTGTACGTTCATAACATATGAATCATAAGGAAATAAAACAACATGACCCATGAGAGCACAACATTTACATAAGAATTAGATTTCTAGATTACACATAATCATATAATAAATTATTTAAATGCTACCCACTAAGAAATTTATAACATCCTAGGTATGGTCTAACCAACTATATACCTACTTCAGGGTAGGCATGACCTCTTGTGTACCCTCTTTTTGGCTTCGCATGACCAACAGTGTGCCCTTATTTTAAGTAACTTAAATTCCTGGGTGGGTAACACCACTATCCATATAAGAAGACCATTATTTATAGTGGAATGGGTTTACTTCACAATCTATCATTGTGGAAAAATTCCCTTCCTTAACTAAGTAAACTATTTATTCTGTACTTTTCTTATTGAACATGGTTCGGTTCTCATTACAATGTTATTTATTTCATGTGATAAAAATTTGTACCCAATGAATTGAAGGAGGGTGTAGGTCCAACCTATCTTTGGGAATAAAATAACCACTATCATATAATGAAAACCATACATATGTCTTCCATAAGATCAAAAAACATTCATCATATCAGAACACCTGAAATAAAATGGGTTTTATAAACATTTCATCATATCTCATAGAAAAGCGACAGGTTTCAAAATCATTTCTCCATTTATCAAAGAATATCTATTTATGGTAAGTGGGTTCAATAATATTTCTATCATCGTATAAACCATGGAATAGAAATGGGTTTCATAAAACTCATAAAATCATATACATAAACCATTTAGAGAAAGAATAATAATGGAATTCTAGGATCATATTCCCAGAAAATCATGAGTACTTTAAATTATATTACGTTAAATAGTGAAGGTTTTTAAATACCTCATAGAAAATGTTTTACAACAAAAAACCTTAATTTAAAAATAAATTTTTTAAAAATAAAAAATTTTAAAAATTCTTTTATTTACAAATAAAATTCAAAACATTTTAATGAATATTTTAAAAGTCATTTAAATAAATTTTTGAGAAAAATATCCATTTCATATTTTGAAACATAGTTTCCACAATAAAACATTTAAACCGCCATTTTTCTTGAAAATAATCTTGAAATATTATAAATTAATCTTTAAAAATTATTTAAATCATTTCTTGAGGAAAATATCCTTTCGGATTTGAAAAACACTTTTTAAAACATAAAACATTTGAAAAACTATTTCTTTAAATATAACAATGAAAATTAAAAAATGAAGATTTAAAAATAATTTAAAACATTTATTTATAAAAATATACTTTTCATCTTTGAAAAACATTTTTTAAAACAATTTTTAAAATAATTAAAAATAATGGTTTTCGAAGAAAATGTGTTTTCGATAGAATTGTTGATTTTCCCTAAAAATATTATTTTGAATGAATGAGTACATAAAGAGAAAAAAATGAAATTAAAATAGGTATTATCATTTAAATCATAGGATAACTAAATTAATTAGAATTCATGAGAGGTAGGTCTTGTGATATCAACATTAGTGTCTTAACCATAAACAATCTTGATAAATAATGAGATTAGTAAATAAAACTTTTACCACTTTATTAACCATGACTATTATCCCCATGAAAAAATAAAATGAAGTAAAAAATATCTTTAAAATAATTATATTCATTATGTGACATGTAAAAGGTGTGGTATATAAACCTCATGGAATATGATTGGTGAATAGTATAACTTATGTCCCAAAGAAATAATATGGAGATAAATATCCATTATCGATTTGTTAAATTTATTAACTGTAAAATCATGTGAAATAAGGATACTAAAATAGATATGTAAATATCAATAATTTTAAGTATAATCATCATAATATACCTTCATTTTTAGTACATACACCATATAAAAGAATTCTGTGGTGAATATGAAATATGTCTTACAAAAGTAAAAAGTGAGACGATAATCCATTACCTTATGTATTGACTTCCTCCCAAAACATTAAATCCTCCTATATAATATGTATAATTTTATTACACTTATATTAAATATCCATTAAAATCATATATCATAACATATGACATTTACAAGTGTCATTTTATTACCCTTATATTAACAATCCCATGGTAAAGTCATGTTTCTTGTAATGATAACTTTGTTTTAATTATATGTTTAGATTATTCATATTTTATTTTCTTTTTAATTGATCATGGTTCCATAATCTCTATAGTTATAAGAATTATATAAATATATTATATAATCAGTATATATTTTTTTATAGTAATCCATAATATTTAATGATATAAATTACATTGTTTATGGAGACGGTAGGTCATACATATACATCAATACTGTTTTTCATTTTCTTATTAGGTTGAAATAAAGAAATGTAAAAGTTATATATTATCATTCCATAATAAATTTCATATAATATATTTCACAAATATTTATTAATCCCATATTGAATAAACAACATGTAAATTTTGAATGAATCACATTGCTTCATCAGTCGGTAGTTTTCTGTACACACGAACAATGTTATCATATTCCTAGAAAAATAAAAACTATGAATTTATGATATAAAAATTCCAAACCCATAATTACATCATAAATATCAAAAAAAATATATAAACTATAAATTCACAATCATTTCCAATCTCCATTACTGTTAATGGAAAAATGAATAACATTAGTCCACGATGGTGTATTTTTTTGTACACAGAAGCGATGATTTTATAATCCATTTGATGGAAGTAGAGATGTTTTTTGTTAAATTATATTACAAAAAAAATCTTATATTTAGAATTTTTTTATTACATACTGATTATATAATAAGAATTTATGGTCTTGGAGTAATAATTAAAACTAAAATGATCATTGATGAATGTTACCTCTTCTTTGGATATCCTCCTTAGGTTTACACTAAAACATTACTAGGTTAGATTTATGCATAAAATAAGGATTATAATGTTATTTTAGGTAAGTTTTGATGTTATTTTTTTCATTTTCATTTTATCCAAATTCCTTTATATGTGTGATCTAGGGGGATATTGAGTGCCCTTTTATTATTGGTTGGGAGTGTCATTCTTGTAAACACATAGAATTATTCAATATTGGGAGGTATCCCAAACCTAATGTGCCTATATATTAGATCAATAATGTGTTTGAGACACACATCCACTACAAAAAAATATTTTTTTCATGTCATTCCACAGTCTTTATGTTTACACAATTCGACCCCTTTTTGTTTTCACCATGGCAACTTGTATCTTTATATTTACCAAAAAATTGATAATTTAAGAATAAGATTAATAAGATATTTATTTTGGAATTTATACTTATTAGTTATAAAAATTAAATAATTTTTATTAAAGTATAATTTTAGGTCTGTGTAAAATTAGTTTTTATTCAAACCCATGTAATCCGCAAAACTCTTTTTAATATAAATGATGAAAATTAATATTAACTATTTTTACTAATAATAATGGTCAAAAATTAATTTTACCTTATTATAGAATATATAATATAATTATTGATAATATAAAATCCATTTTTACTCATTACATTCACATAATTAGAAAATTTTAATTTTATATAAATCCTACAGATGTGATGAAAAAAGATGGTTGTTAAGGAAAAAATGATCAAAAGTTTACCATTTTTATATATCCAATTTCAATATAAATTTTTTTCCAATGACCTAAACAATACTAATATATTTATAATTATACTACATATACTTTGAAACCAATTAAAAATATAATTTTAACTTCTAACAAAATTAAACGAAAAGGTTGTTTTCAATTAAAATTATTTTTTTTATTATTCATAAAATATAAAACTATTCAGAAAAATTCAAAAATTCACTATCACAAACCAACCTGGGTTGTCCCTGAACCGGTCACCCGAGTTGGCCAGCGACATGGCTCGAGAGGCGTTCTCGATCCTCCCAGGCTGGCGACAAGCGTCAGGGCATAAAAGAGAGCAAGAGGGAATGATTTCGCCCAAAGAAAATAAATAGAGCAGGAGAAAGAAAATAGAACAACACAAAGTAAGAAAATAACACAAAAATAACGAACGAACCACAACAAATAACCTTAAAACGACCAAAATCCCTTGTGACTTAGAGAGTCACTCACCAGTCCACAACCATATATTACCCGCAATGAGAGAGCTCAAGTCAACCTGCAACAGAAACTTAAAACAGGAAAACACTATAGGCATGGGTATTAAAACTTCGTAGGTAGGCCCGATTAATTCTATTCCCAATGCACATACCATTAAATAAATAATTTATCAATTCCAGGTTTCAACTAAATTATATAAAATATTGGTTTTCATACACACTTTTATTTCTAAAACAATTAACAGTTTGTTTCCTTTTTTAATTTAAGAACAAGTTTAGCGTTTGGAAGAAATAGATGTCTTCCATTTTAAAACTATTTTTAGAACAATTTAGGAATCCAAATTTTTTTTGTTTGTCAAATGGAAATCCACACACAACACACAACACACACTAAGGTCAATGGAAAAAAGTGGCACATGGGGCCAGAAACCAAACTAGACCTCTCAATCATCTGCCACATACAAATAAACACTAAAAGAAACATGGGTTGAACCTAAGAGATCGTGAAAAATCTAGAACATATTATACATCTGACTCATCGTGAAAAAATTCCCTAACTCGATGACGTCATAACTCCCATACTACTCATCGGTATAGCCCTGTGTGGCCTAATCGAAAGGCCCAATCCTCATAGAAGCAATAACTCAGTATTCCCCTACTATGGGGACACTAGCCAGTGCATGTTCTAAACTAGTGCATCAATCATTCTCAGAAGATTCACTCACTATGTCAGGTTCCCATGTCAACACATACAATAAAAAGGGGTGCGTCCACAATTTAAATCAATCAGTCATGATGCACAAACATCACATACAACTCACGTAATCAACGCACACCAAAGATCACCCCTGAATGGGTTTTCCAAAATAATTTATTTTATTAAAGTGCCAAAAGGTCCTTCACAAATTTTAAAGAAAAAACTCATTTCTTGATAAATCTCAAAACCCTTGTTCAGAATAAATCATATATCTTTAAAACTAGAACTACATTTGAAATTCTGTGAATTGTGTTTAGAGTCCAAACGGGCATTCTTTCAATACTGGGTGTCCGCTCGTTAAGAAAATGTTTCAAGGGTTCGGTATAAAATAAACGGCTCTTTTCGCACCAAATAATCATATAAAAATTAATTATAATATATTATTTCCAATTTATTAAAATTAATGAAACATCAAGAAATTAAAAAATTCCAGATCTAAAGGTAAGTGTAGTGGGGGACCTACCTTGGCTCGCAGTCCAAACACAAAGGCGAAACATGCCTCGCGCAGGCGTACAAGAAAGCGCAAGCTGATGACAGCAATATCATGGGGTTACCTTGAAAACACGCTGCAACAAACGTACAATAACTAAAATAAGACAAAGACGGACTTAAAACAATACAAACAAGCAATCAACGTGAAAGAACCACCTCGACACGTTTTCAAAACACAACTCGCACAAGGGTCATCTACCATAAAACTTGTCAAATCAGATAAATGGGTGAAACAATTTATCCAAACAAAGTAAAACCAGTGATTTCCACATGATATAATTAATTTAACAACAAAAACACATAACCAACAACTTAATAGGGTCAAACATCAAGTGATCAAAGTAAACATAATTTAATGTGGCATGAGAAATGAGATCAAACCTCACGAACAATGAAACTTTCGGATTTCCAGTGTGAAACATCAAACACACAATGTTTGCAACCCAAGGATGTTAAGATAAACCCTAAATAGTATTACAAAAACGAAACTTATGATTCACCCCTAAACATTGAAACCATATAAACATAATAACATAAAATGAGGAGGGAGAAAAAATAATTACCGAAAGGGGGATTTTCCACAAAAAGATAAGTCGGCAGGGGGAGAGGGTCGTTGGCAGGGTGAGGTCATCCATAGGGATGGTCAGAGGAGGTTGTTCCAAAGATGATCGCTAGAGGGAAGAGTGGCATGGCCTAGAAAAGGGGGTCACCGGACCGGGGGTGCGTCTGAAAGGTGGTACGGTGGCCAGACGACGTGCGGACAGCGAGTGTGTGGCGGCTGAAGGGTGTGGAGCAGCCTGATGGTGTAGGGTGGTTGGTGCGCAGCCAGTTGGAGGGTGTGTGACGAAGCAATGGGATGTACAGTTGGGTTTCAGTGACATAGAGGGTAGATGCCAACAAACCGGGTAGGGGAAGGAAAACTAGATAGTGGGGGTTTGAGTATGAGGATCTGGAGAAGGGGGGAAAAGATTGATGGCTGGGCACGTGGTGTGGGGACGCTACCCGGAGGTCGGAAGTTGCCTGGATGGGCGTGGATAGTCAGGTGAGGGGATTCCATGGGGAGAACAACACGTTGGAGAATGGTAGGTGCAGGAGCGATATGTTCCAAGGGAAGGGGGTTTCACGGAGGACATGCACGCAGTAAAGGGGGGACCTCTCTGTGGGTCTGTTCAAAGGAAATTGAGTATCCAGACAGGAAGTCTAGGAAGTGCACATAGAACAGGGGAATCGAGGGGGCTACAGGTCATCCGTACAAGATGAGTGTGCCAGCGAGAGGGTGTTCTGGTCGAGTAGTCGTTTCAACGTAGGGAAGGGGTGCAGAAAGTGGATAAGGAGGCGTGCAGCTGGCCTACTCGGAGGGAAATGGAGGAAGACGGGTGGCTGACAACGGGGGGACAGGGGGTGTGGGATGGTGCGGTGTTGCGGCTGAAGTAGTGGAAGCCTGGGGTGCAGCACTGTAGGAGGAGGAGTGGCTAGACGGGAGGCCGATTCAGCCAAGCATGAGGTTGCTCTAGCTGGTGTGGGGGAAAGCAAACCATGGGTTCAAGGTAGGTGTAGTAGAGGGCTACCACTATGCAGGAGAAGAGTTCCGGGGAGGGAGAGGTCATGCGGGAAAAATATGTAGGGAGAGGGCAGCAGAGTAGCTGGGGTCGCGGGCCGGTAGAAGGAGGGTCGGGTGTCGGCCACGGAGACGGGAAGAGCGGCAATGAGGGCAGGTCGTGCGGGATGTTTCTGAGGAAGAAGAGCCGAGGGAGAAGAGGGAATACAGAGGGGTGGCGGCATAGAAAGGAGCCAAAGGGAAGAAAAAAATGGGGCGTAGGATTAGGGTTAGTAGAAAATAAAATACAACCAAAACTAATAATTGAAAGAAAAAATTATCAACAAAAATAACTCATAAAAATAATAATAATGACACTAATAAAATATAATAATGATAAAACAATTCTTTTAACAATAAAAATTCTTTAATAAAAATAATAATAATTGAGATAATAATAATAATAATAATAATAATAAAATATTTACCATTTCATATTTAATAATAATTATAAAATTATTACCAACAATAAAAAAAATGTAAAACAACACAATAAATCCCAAACAACACTCATTTTAAAATTTCAAAAGGCCGGTGGATCGTGCCAATGTCTAAGCGGTGCCGCGCGGGGTATCCAAAATGTGCTCTGCTCGGGTGCTCAGTACTGTCAACTCAAAATGCACCATGCCCGGGCGCTCAGTGATGTCAGCTGAAAAACGTGCACTTTTTAACATGACTCAAAAAAATTTCATCCGAGACTCAACCCGAACCCCAAAAAAAATTTAAAAATTCAATGAAAAATATAAAATAAAATAAAATATGGAGCAGGTGTGACAATTCTCCCAACCATAACGCTTTCCACCCTCAAAAAGCCAAAACAATATCAAGACCCAAATATGAAACTCTTTAAGTGTCATTCACCCCCAAAAGTTTAATCTCCTCCAGTTGATCGATCCATAAATACACTGAAAATCCATGACACACAACTCATCTATAAAACAAGATCACCTTAATTGTCACCAAGATAAACTCAAATCATCTATTTCAACCAAGGAATGAATGAACTTAAATCACCTCCAAGACTTATCCCTATAATCTTAGTCCAATGATATCGTTGGGTGTACTCCAATATAAATGTTCACTCGAGAGGACGAACTCAATATTAGGTGGTTCCACACGAGACCACCTACCAGAAAACGATACATGAAAAGAAACTCTGATACTGACATGAGGAGGCCCAAACGGACTCCCAACCATAAGGATCAGGCTAACCCTAAATTAATTTCAGTGTAACTCTGCAAGACCCACTGTGGGTCTCCACACCATAAGAACTGATGATATTAAACAAACCTAAAAACATTCCACATGGACCAGAAACCCCCACTATGAGGGGGGAGAAAAGGGAATGGCCCGACTGATAGAGCATCAAAACTATTATTGTATCCCCATCAACAATGTCGCACCCTCAGAAACACACATACCATGCCACACTATAGACTGAGATTAAACCAAGGCCCTTCTTCACCGATGGGATTCTCCTGAATACGTGCTAGCTTCACTCCGAAGCCTATGGCTGGAGCATTGATGATTGAAGCATCTCCTTCCTCGCAGTCAGGCTTCATAAATTCCCGACCATAACACACGAATCAGAATTTTACCAAGCACACTTCCTTTTAAAACAGAGGTTTCAAAGATATTCAACCACAACCATTTTTTCAACTGAATGAAAAGGAACACCGAAAAACGCTACAAGAGACGATTACTACACCCAAGAAACACTAAAAATAGAAAACCTCAAACCAGTCCCAAAACATCACCCTACTCTTGCTGATGGGATGTGGTGACCTTTGACGAGTCATGTCTAGCTTCAGCGCGCTTCTTGGAAACACCGAGGAAGAATGAATGTAAGTGACCCCAATGTCCATAGGTGTGGCAGGGCCTCGGAGCACTCAGGCACATCAGCCTCTTATGCCACCACTTACCGCACTAGTGATAGATCAAGGCATCGCGCTGTGAGGAAGATGACTGAAGGTCTGAAGGTCTCTTGATTCCTCTACCAGCACCAATAGCACTAGGTCGCTTCTCATTCTTTTTATCACCATCCTCTGCACTGCTTCCCAAAGCTGGAGGATTCTCCACCTCAAGTCCTCCTCTTTACCCAACTTCAGCCAAAAGGGCTTGCCCCATAACAACCAAGAAGGTGGTTAGGTTGAGCTCTTCCACTTTCTATCGTAGCACAAGTTGGAGTCCAGAATCAAATTTTCGAACCTTCCTGGGATCATTTGCAAAAAACCATTGGTCGTACGGAACTAGGTCTATGAGATATCGATAGAATTACAGGACCGATTCAACGCCATGGTGAAGACAACACAACTCCATCCTCTTCCTCAGCTTCATCAACTCGAAGAAGTATTGTTGGATGAACTATGACTTGAAAAACTACCATGTGATATCTTCTCAAGGGTTTCTTCGAGACACAAACTTCCACCATTTTCAGGTTGGACCTTCAAGCATAAAGGTAGCCAACTTCACCTTCAATGACTCAGGCAACCCAACAAAACTGAACTTCCTCTCAATCTTCTGCAACCACTCCTCTGCCTCAAGAGGATCTTCTTGACCATAAAAGAGTGGAGGACTCAACTTTCAGAAATCCAGAACATAGTCTATAGGTTGATCAACTGGAGTATTTTCTAATGATTCACCACCCGAAGATGCACCTTGGGCATCCATCAAACCTTTGTGGGGGGGTGAACACTAAGGAACAAGGCAACAAATAACATAATTAAAACATGACCATTGACATTTAAAATTATATTTTCCACAAATTCCAAAATAAAACATTACAAATAAATTCTTAGAAGTAAAGAATACCTAGACAATCCACATAGAGAAAATAGTGTCGATGGGTGACTCAGACATATGGTTGTCGGCCATACGCCAATCACGCCACCGTCACGAAGAGCACTCTAGGGTAATGTCCTTGGCTCCTCATGGCTTTCCAGGCCCTACGAGATCACAGAGGGCACTTTACCAGCTCCCATTTCATATCCCAATACAAAACTAACCATATCGAAAACCAAAAGACACCAATAACCCGAACATTCAATGGTAACCCAAGGTTCGGAATGAGCAAGGGTTCATGACGTCCTTCTCGTCCGTCTGCCCAGAGTCCCCAAAATTCTACTCCTTATACCATGAAAACCCTAAATAACAATGGCCCCTATGAAAAACAAGGCCTGCTCAGGATCCAACCTAACTCTGATACCATTTTGTCATGAACCAACCCGAGTCGACCCTGATCCTGTCACCCGAGTCGGCATGCGACATGGCCCGAGAGGTGTTCCCGATCCTCCTAGGCTGGCGACAAGAGCCAGGGCATCAAAGAGATAAAGAGGAAACAATTTCTCTCAAAGAAAATAAATAGAGAAGCAGAAAGAAAATATAACAACATAAATTAAATAAGGAACACAAAAAGAAAGAACGACCAACAACAACAACTAACCAGACCATGACCAAAATTCCTTGTGACTTTGAGAGTCTCTCACGAGTCCACAACCAAATCTTGCCCACAACGAGAGAGCTCAAGTCAACATGCAACAGAAACTAAAAACAGTAAAACACTATAGGTGTGAGTATTAAAACATAGTAGGTAGGCCCGACTAATTCTATTCCCAATGCACATACCATTAAACAAAGAATTTATAAATTCCAGTTTTAAACTAAATTATATAAAATATTGGTTTTAAAACACACTTTCATTTCTAAAACAAGTAACAATCCATTGCCCTTTTTAATTTAAGAACAAGTTTAGTGTTTAGAAGAAACAGATGCATTGAATTTTAAAACACTTTTGAGAACAATTTAGAAATCCAAATTTTTTTTGTTGGTCAAATGGAAAACCACACACAACACACACTAAGGGCAATGGAAAAAAAGTTTCACATGGGGCCAGCAATTGAACTAGACCTCTCAATCATCTGCCACATACAAATAAACAATAAAGAAAAATGGGTCGAACCTAGGAGATCATGAACAATTCAGAACCTACTATACATCTTACTCATCTTGAAGGCATACCCAACTCGATGACATCATAACGCCCATACTACTACCCGATATAGCCCTTCATGTCCTAACCGAGGGGCCCAATCCCCATAGTAGTAATAACTCAGTATTCCCATGCTATGGGGCTACTAGCCAGTGCGTTTTCTAAACTAGTGCAGCAATCGTTCTCAGAAGATTCACTCACTATGTCAGGTTACCATGTCTACACATACAATAAAAAGGGGTGCGTCCACAATGTAAATCAATCAGTCATGACGCACAAACATCACATACAACTCACGTAATCAACGCATGCCAAATATCACCCCTGAATGGGTTTTCCAAAATAATTTATTTTATTAAAGTGCCAAACGGGCCTTTACAAATTTTAAAGCAAAACCTCATTTCTCGAGAAAGCTCAAAACCCTTGTTCAGAATAAATCATATATATTTAAAACTAGAAGTACATTTTAAATTCTGTGAATTATGTTTAAAGGCCAAACGGGAATTCTTTCAATACTAGGTTTCCTCTCATCCTGAAAATGTTTCAAGTGTCCGGTATAAAATAAACGGCTCTTTTCGCACCAAATAATCATATAAAAATTAATTATATTATATTATTTCCAATTTATTAAAATTAATGAAACATCAAGAAATTAATAAATTCCAATTCTAAAGGTAAGTGCAGTGGGGGACCTACCTCAGCTCGTAGTCCAAACACAAAGGCACAACTTGCCTCGCGCAGACGTACAAGTAAGCGCAAGCTGATGACAACAATATCGTGGGGTTACCTTGAAAATGCACTATAACAAATGCAAAATAACTAAAATCACACAAAGACAGACTTAAAATAATCCTAATGAGAAAAAAACGCGAAAGAACCACCTCAACACGTTTTCAAAACACAACTTGCAAAAGGCTCATCTACCATAAAACATGTAAAATCAATTAAACGGGTGAAACAATTTATCCAAACAAAGTAAAACCAATGATTTCCACATGATATAATTAATTTAACAACAAAAACACATAAGCAACCACTTAATAGGTGAGAACATCAAGTGATCAATGTAAACTTAATATAAAGAGGCATGAGCAAGGAGATCCAACCTCATTAACAATGAAACGTTCGGATTTCTAGTGTGAAACTCTAACACACAACATTCCCACCCCAAGGATGTTAAGATCAACCCTAAAAAGTATTATTAAAATGAAACTTAGGATTCACACCTAAACATTGAAACTATAGAAACATAATAACATAAAAAGGGGAGATAGATAAAATAACTACCGAAAGGGGGATTTACTGCGAAAAGAGAGGTCGGTAGGGGGAGAGGGTCGTTGGCAGGGTGAGGTCGGTCGTAGGGTTGGTCAGAGGAGGCTGTTCCAAAGCTGGTCGTGAGTGGGAAGAGTGGTCTGGCCAAGCAGGGGGGTCACCGGACCTGGGGGTGCGTCCGAAAGGTGGTAAGGTGGCCGGATGATGTGCGGACAGCGAGTGTGTGGTGGCTAAAGTGTGTGGAGTAGCCTGACGGTGTAGGGTGGTTAGTGCGCAGCCGTTTGGAGGGTGTGCACCGAAGCAATGGGATGTCCAATAGGGTTGCAGCTACAAGGAGGGGAGATACCAACAAACCAAGTAGGGGGGAAGGAAAAATAGATAGTGGGGGTTTGAGTATGAGGATCTGAAGAAGGGGGGAAAAGATCGATGGTTGGCCATGTGGTGTGGGGAAGCTACCCAGAGGTCGGTAGTGGCCGGGATGGGCGCGGCCTGTCAGGTGAGGGGAGTCCACCGGGAGAACAGCACATTTGAGAAGGGTATGTGCAGAAGCGGTCTGTTCAAAGGGCAGGGGGTTGCATGGAGGAGTTGCACACAACAAAGGTGGGAGCTCTCCGTGGGTCTGCTCAAAGGAAATGGAGTAGGCGGACTGGAAGTCTGGGCAGTCCTCACAAAACAGGGGCATCAAGGGGGTTGCAGGTCGGCCAAACAAGATGAGTGTGCTGGAGAGAGGGCGGTCTAGTCGAGTAGTCCATGCAACGTAGGGAAGGGGCGTGGAAAGTGGACAGGGAGGCATGTAGCTGCCCTACTTTAAGGGAAAGGGAGGGGAAAGGGGGTGTGGGTTGGTGCGGTGTTGTAGTTGAAGTAGGGGCCGCCTGAGGTGCAGCGCTGTAGGAGGAGGAGTGGATGGACGGGAGGCCGAGATGGCCAAGCATGAGGTTTCTCCTGCTGGTGTGGGGGAAAGAAAACCATGGGTTCAAGGTAGGAGGAGAGGAGGGATACCACTATGCAGGAGAAGAGTTCAGGGAAGGGAGAGGTCCTGCGGTGAAAAGACGCAGGGAGAGGGCAGCGGAGTAGCTGGGGTCGCGGTTCGGTAGCTGGAGGGTCGAGCGTCGGCCATGGTGACAGGCAGAGCGGCAAGGATGGCAGGTCGCGCTGGATGTTTCCTAGGAAGAAGAGCTGAGGGAGAAGAGGGCATACAGAGGGGTGGTGGCACAGCATGGAGCCAAAGGGAAGAAAAAAAGAGTAGTAGGATTAGGGTAAGTAGAAAATAAAATAAAACCAAAACTAATAATTTAAAAAAACATTTATCTATAAAAATAACTCATAAAAATAATAAGAATAACTCTAATAAAATATAATAATGATAAAACAATTATTTTAATAATAAAAATTACTTAATAATAAAAATAATAATTGAGATAATTATAACAATAATAATAATAATTATAATAAATAAAATATTTACCATTTCATATTTAGTATTAATTATAAAATTATTACCAATCATAAAAAAATGTTAAACAACACAATAAATCACAAACATCACTCATTTTAAAATTTTTGAAGGCAGGAGGATCGTGCCAATGTCTAAGAGGTGTCGCGTGGGGTATCCAAAATGTTCTATGCCCGGGAGCTCAGTACTGTCAACTCAAAACGCGCCCTTCCTGGAAACTCAATGATGTTAGCTGAAAAACGTTCACTTTTTAACATGAAACAAAAAAATTTCGTCTGGGACTCAACCCGAACCCCAGCAAAATTTTAAAAAGTCAATGAAAACAATAAAATAAAATAAAAGATGGAGTGGGTGTGACATTCACCCTAATCCTTTTTTGGTATCTTAATTTCAAAATTTAAATTCATTTCTTCTAATTTTATTTTTGAAAGTGTTAAAAAATAATATTATTATGAAAATAATTTTTTGAGAAAATAGTATTTTCGAAACATATAATGATTTTACAAAAAAACAAGTTCCTTTTTCATAAACATGTTTCCTTTATATAAAAAAATTTTAATTAATATTTAAAAATTATTTATTGTTACTCATAAATCTATGTTTAATTTATATTTAATAATGTTTAAATTTAAATAATTATATTTTTAATATATCATGGTTTCTTGAAAAATCAGTGTTGTGTGTCATGAAAGCTCATCTAATATTGTGTATAGTGAAAAATTAACTTGGTTTTATGTATAACACAGTCAAAGAAATATAACATAATACAAAAAAAATGAATTTAAAAAACATTTTTTTTAAACAGACACATCATATTCAACTATAATGGCCCAACCTAATACTAACCCATCATCTTTATGTTTTGTTAATCCCCTTCATAATATTTCCCCATAATATATCAATTTTCAAAATGACTATAATCCCCATATTTAAAATATTAAATTATTACCTTGGGAATAAATTTATTCACCTTCATGGTTCTAACTAATACTTTTTCTTTTCCTTGTAATTTTATTGTTATATACCCCCTTTTACCAGATATAAAACATCATCACATTCCTTTAAGACATTTCCCTATGTGTTACCTCCCACATTCCTAACACAACTAACATTGAATATTTTTACATTATTAATATATCTAACATAAACATATATGGAACTACATTTATCTCTTATTTGGGTTATGAAACTCACCAAAGTTAATATTTTTAATCCTTACACCTAGTAGATGGTAATGAATAATAAAAAGTAGTTTCTATACCACTCTTTTTCCATTTGGTTTCTGATTCAAGAAACCACAATATATTCCTTCACCTAAATTTTAATTTGGTTCATGTTGGTTTAATTCATTTACTAAAAAAATGTTTTTCATGAGTATATTACATAAAAATATAATAATAAAAAATATTATCAATATTATAAACACTTTGAAATTTTTTACCATGACTTCTTCTATTAAAATAATTCGATTTATCCAAAAATAACTCTAATTATTTATAACATACTAACCCTTGGGGTTATAAATGACTTTTATCATATGATTAAACAATATCCTTAAATATAACATTGTTTAAACCTTTACTCTAATAACAACAAAAATGATATAATCCTCATTCAACCCATAATTTAAATTTTTATTAAGTATTCTTTTTAGTGAATTCCTAAAAATATTTATAGGTTTAGAGGTTTATAAAGTTAGGTTAAAAATCATAAATATCAATATGATGCATTATAAATTTCACACATTCACTCAATTTCCATTTTTTATAGAAAAATTTTATGTAATGAAATATGTTTTCTTTTATGGACAAGTATTCATTATTTTTAACTTAAATTTATCCTTGTTCTTATCATTCTTAAACCCTATGAGAAAAATTGGAAATGATATATGATCATAAAAATATCAGTAATGAATATATATATATATATATATAATTAAATAAACGTGTTATTCCATTTGAAAACTATGAGATCATATAAGAGAGTTTTCCTCCAATATAATAAAATTTACTCTTAGGTAATCATTTAATTTAACATAAAATCATATTTAATTCCTAAATTATTTCTTGTAAAATGTTTTAAGAAAACATGAGGGTAAAATCATAATCATGGGGGATTTTTAGAAGACCCGAGATACCATGAAAACCATTTTTTAAACACATACCTTTTTCTCTTAATAGAAATAATAATTCATTTAAACAAAAGATCATTATCTTATCATATATAATAATACAAATTTAATGAAAATAAATTTTGAATAATATAGATGTCATGTAGGTGTCTTGGTATATCATCTTCATATAACCCTTAAAATAAACCTTACAAATGGAATAACTTACTCAGTTAATTCCATCATAATCCGTTGAAAAATATAATATTTACCCAATTTATTGAAGATATATACTATGCTCTCGTATCACCGCAAATAATTTATATGGGACATAACATACATTAAAAACATAGAATCAATCATATCCATGATGAAATATTATGTTTACCACATATGATTAAACACTATTGGGCCTCACATAAAAATAAGTATAAAATTAATTTTTTTTCCGAGAACACATTTAAAAAATTCCTAGAGAAATAAAAATGATTTATTATTTTGAAAAAACATTAAATCCTAAAGATTAATACTCATAAATAATAAATTTTACTTCATTAAGAAATTCATATCATGTTGTTTACATTAAAAAAATATTGATTCTCATTTTTTTAAGAATGTAAAAAATAATATGTTTGGAAAACGTTTAAATGAATTCCTTTGAAACCATAAAAAAGATACCAAAACATGGTTTAAAATGAATTTAAAAATATATTTTATTATAAAAATAACATAATTTAAACATTTCAAAGAACATTTTTATGATGGAAAAATAACAACTTTTCAACATTTAAAATATGTTTTTAATGATTAAATATTTGAACTCGAGTCTAACGGGTCATGTGCATTCTTTATATTCATGAATAATAAGGTAATAATGATTATTTACATTATTAATAATATTTTTCATTTTTATTAACATTTTATTATTATTTTGTTTCACTTATTAATATTTCTTACTTAGTCACATAATTGTTTAAGTTTACATTACACGTTTTAAGGATGGTTGGTTCAAATGTCCAAAATAACCTTAGTAGATTGACTATGGTCAAATAGAGTATGATTATATATTTTTAATAATCCCAAAAATGTTATATTTAATATTTCATTATAGTATTATAATATTATAACCAACAATGTAAGTTATTTTTGAAAAATAAATTACATTATAACATGGAGACGGTAGGTCGTACATACACATGAGTAACATTTTGATTTTTTCAACAAACACGAGGTAAATAAGTTAAATTTTATTTTAAATTTAAATAGATATAATTATATAATAAATATAATATTATTTAATTAAATCCACTTATACATACCATTCAGTTTAGGTGGTCATGAAAAATAAAATGCATCAGTTCGTTAGGCAATTGTCATTACGTACGCATGAGCGATGTTTTTATTTTTCACTTAAGGGATATGAAAGAATAATAATATTTATATTCCATAAAGAATAAAATTAATATCCTATTTATAAAATTATTTCTTCTAGATCCATCATTACTACCAGGCATAAGAGGGGGTGATAAAAAAAGATATACATCATCTTCAAGAGGTTGTAGTCTGCACGTACGCATGAATGTTTTTTTTCATTTTCTATTAGACTAATAAGTAGATGGAAAATGGTTATAGAATAAAAATAATATTATTAATAATATTTTAGATACTGAGGTTATTATATTATAATCTTTATGATATATTTGGAGGATATAAAGAAATAAATATGAAGAAAACACTTGGTTAAGAACTATACCTCTTCTTCAGACAACCTCCTTAGTTTTACACCTAAATCCTTCATAAGATAGTTTTTTATAAATACAAGAACTATATTACATGTGAAGGAATTATAGGATAGTATTTTGGTAGGTATTAGTATACATAAGAGTCTATCTAATTTTGTAGAGGATGTGAGAGGTGGTGTACTTTTATAAATGTGGTAGATCACACACGTGGAAGATTTTAAAATATTAAAATATAGTAATTTATTAATCAAGAAAAATGGCCGCAAAATGACTCATTATTGAATATTAGACGATATAGGATCCAAATATTAATATTATATATTATTTATACAAATATTTATGTTCTTTTAACCCCTATTATTTTAGTTTTAATCATTTTTATTATGTTTTGACGCATACCACAATAACTAACTATTTTTAGAAATTATTATTCTTCATCAAAAAATAAAATTTCCGATCATTAAATAATTTTTAAATCCTAATTAAAAATATAAAATAAATTTTTAAAGATTAAATCATTAAAGGTTGTAAATTTTACTTTTAAAAACAAAACATGTAATGTGATGAAAATATGTTTTCTGGACCAATTACTTATTTTTTATAAAAACAATATATAAAAAATCATGTATAATATTGCTATTAATTAAATTAAATATAATTTCAATGATGTAATTTGAAAAATAATATGAAATAAGATTATACTTTTTATATTATTGAAAAGAAAAAATTTTGTTTTCCTAAAAATATGTATTTTATATTATTCACCCAAAAACAGCATTTTAAAAAACTTACCAAAAAATAATCCAAATATTGTTTTGAAATAATTATTTCCAAAATTATTTCCTCGTTTTTTCATAAAATTTATAAATTTTTTATAAATTAATAACAATATTCATCAGGTAAATGAAATAAAACACATTTTTTATGAAAATGTATTTTTAAAGAATAACATTACTTTATTCTCATTCCAAACCACATATACATAAATAAATTAATGTTAATACATTAAATTATATATGTATTCAAAGTATTTAATTATAATAATTTACCAAAAATGATGAATTAAATATATTAAAATTAAAATAAATGACACACAAAAAAATAGTTTTATAGTAAATATATATTTTCCTTTCAAAATATTCTCTCTTAATTTCTAACCAATTGAAAATAATTTCATAATTGATTATTTTTTTATTATAGAAAACAATTCTAAATATATTTCATAATATTTTTTTCATGTTCATACATTCCAAACTAAAGTCCAAGTCATAGAAGTCATATTTTAAAAATAGAGTAACATTGTTCGTTTAAGCTTGGTAGTGTGTATATCACATGTTATCAAATAATTTATTTTCAGAAAGTAATTTTTAAATAATATGGTTTTACACAAACACTCTTAATAAAGGATAATTGTTTCCATGAACTCTAAATCCCTGAATTCTTATCTTAGCCTCCCATGATTAAAACCCCTACATATAATCAAATATGGACAACATTATAATATTTAATAACATAGGGTCAATATAATAATACTAAACATCCCATAACCCTCACCCACACACAAAGTGAACTCTCCTAGGTAAAAAATTATAAAATATAAAATATAACTTCCATTGAAAAAAAATTTTCCCAAACATTCACATCATAACAATCTATATTTCAAACCAATATTAGGTGGTATTCTATTCCTTTTTCTAATTTTATTCCAAAAAAATCACAATAGATGGGTTACATTTCAAAATTATTGAATACAGTCCATATCCAAAAATAATTTCAAAACCCACTTTATAAGATCAAAACCACAGTGTAAAAGATAATTAATTATCATATAATAAAACCATTTTTACCAATTAAAGTTGATGAAATATATACAATGATATTATTTATTCATGGAATTTTATTGATTTAAACAAAAAAGGAGTTAAAACAACATAAAAATATATATAATGATCCTCATAAACCTCTAATTTATATAAATATATTAGAGAATCAAAGTTACATATAAAAAGTTATAAGAATATTTTATTTTATATTTTTTGAATCAAAACAATCTTGTTCTTCATGCCTTTCTAAATTCAAAATATTTTACACAACACCCCCCATGTTGATATAATTTAGTAACATTAGGACCCTATAGCTAGAATCATGAGACCAAATTAAAGATTCTACAATTCCTCAAGCATGTATCTCAACCTATAGAAGCTACCAAAAAGTAGTGAGGGATAAAATGTTAAACATATGTAATTATTTTATCTCCTACAAAGAAGAAAATAAAATGATCAAATAGAATCCAATTATACAATCCATTTATAATTAGATTTAAATAGTAGTAATTGATTTTTTTTACAATATAAATTCAATCTATAGAATGTTGATACAACAGATTAAAACACGAACAATGAGAATCCACCACCTCTACCATAATTCAAACATGGAACTATGGCTAACCACTGGTGAAGAATTGTTTCTTACCTTTACCTATTTCATAAATAATCATAAATATATATCAACCAAGGTGAATATTTATCGGTGAATATTAATACAGTAATACTTACTCAAGACTCAAATGAATTCACATAACTAACTTCCCAAAATTTTTGAATTATTTTTCAAATAATTTCATAGTTTAATTAGACATTTTATTCTATACATAGTTACCATTTATTTAGTGAATACACATATTCAAATTAAAAATTAATTTTGCAGAGAACACCATTTTCCAAAGTCATGAAAAAATAAATATTCCAGATTAAATAATGATAAATTCTTTATTTTTAATTAAGAATAATGGGAATATATTATATTCCACTAATCCATTGGAAGCAGCCCATTTCAAAAAAATACGATATATATTTCCACTTTTCAATACAAATTCTATTTACCATGTTAAACATTTACTTAGATTAATCTAATCGAATTTCCCTATTTTCAGTCATCTCTACTAGTTATCATCAATACGTTATAAATGTTTTTCTCATACCCAAACATATATCATAGTGACTATTTCTTTTCATCATATATTTATCCAAACTATGTGTTTTTCTTAACATTTACTCTCTAAACCACTATTTATTTTCAATGTAATAACAATATCATCCATGAATGAAACAAATATATTTCAAAAAATATATCTCACTAAAAAAATTTAACGCACACAAACCAAGTTAAATAAATCTAACAAACTATGTTTAAATCCATGCATTTTAATCCATTTAAATTTTAAGGTCAATCAATGAAAATTAAATTAACACAATGTTAATCAATTTGAATAAAAATAAAACAACCATGATATAAATAATTTTCTAATTGAAAAAGTATGTTTATAATTCTAAAAAAATAAACCTATTAAATTTAAATTTCCCCATTTCAAATTTCAAAATTCTTCCTAAATAACAATGATAAATTAGGACATCAAATTAATGTCAAAATTGATTTTGAAAAAACAAATACTATAAATAAATTCAATTTTTAATAATAATTAAGTCAAATTATAACTAAATTTATCAAAATCAATCAACAACACATAATAAAATATCTAAATCGTTAAAGATATTGAAACCACCAACCCATTTATGACATTTATGAAAATTTTCCAATTATAAAATCCAAATATAATTCCAAATTAGAGAATTTAATACATCCCAAAAAAGATGAACCACAAACCTCAATCAATAATAGTATATTTTAGGATTCAATATCCACATTTATGGATTCAAAATAGAGGGGGTGTGTGAGAGAGATAGTGAGAGGAAAAAAGAGATTGTAAATCAACGTTTTATAGAAAAATAATTATATGATACAATAATCATACCTTTAGTCTATTGATAAGATAATGTGATATCTTTAAAATAACCCTAAAATATCCCAAGGATGTTTTGGTGGGGGAATGGGTTTTCATAGGGAATTTTTTAGTACAAAATCACTGATTTAGATCAAATTAACCCAATTAAATAGTCAGTATGCATGGTACCTTTTATGGTTAAGGCCTCCCCATATCAAAAATATAGTGCATTGCCTCTTGGACCATTATATGACTATAATGGACCTTCAACGCCTCTCTACCAAAGAAATATCAGGTTCTACAGTGTCCAAGTAAATTATAGGACTGTATTAGGGACCATGTATCCCTAAAACCATTTCTAGACTTCTACATAAACATATTATTCACAAAAAACATAGTATCTATGCCAAACACTCTTTTTCGAATCTAATGGATTTGTCAAAAGTCAATTTTGGGAGAATTAGTTGGAGTTGGCGGCCTAGAAATAACTACTTTTTACATTATGATAAACTTGTATTAATAAATACATTATCACATCATGATTGTTCATCTGAATTAAAATTCATGTTATAATTTCCTATGTATTTTTATTATACTAAATGGTTATAGCGTATCCCTATTTTTATGATAACTTAGAAGTTCCACTATACTATTCATGATTATATTTTTTATGGTCAGATGATGTTATTTGAGGGGAACAAATAATAGAGGAAATTAGGGATGAGGACAAATAAAACATTGAGGCACCTTCTCATGGTGTGCACCCTTGGTAACATCCAGGAAGATATTATGAGAACGAGACCCACTAGTAGTAAATCCAGATTTCATAGTGTCATTATATGTTTCAATATTCGGGCATGCCTGTTGGTCCTTAGATTTTAAGATTATTATTAATGGATATTACAACCTATAAAATTAGATGTATTGATGAAAAATTTGTTGTCACACAGTTTTTTGTGAGGTAGGATAGTTTGGGTGTGTCCTGAGCAATATTGTATTAATAAATAATGCAAGAAATGATTTTCCCTTCTGTTCTATAATAGAAGTAGATATCTGAGGCCCTTTGATAGAATTAATATATCAGAAATAAATCCATAGAAATGGTAAAAAATGGGAATGTTCAATTCTGAGAAGTAAAATAATGAATAATTGAGTGTATGTGTTGATGGCACTAGCATGAAACTCACTTGATTAGCGATATCATGATAAAGGGGTTACATTACAAAATAAGCATTCATCGGAGGTGACACATCATTGTGGCATTAACTTCTTTATCTATGGGTGTCTTGGCATGTTTCTATACAATAACCTTTTACTTTATTCAAGCTACACCTAATTCCACTAAGCAAGAGGCATCGAGGGTTACACACTAAGTGTATCCAAGTATCTCAATTAAATATTCACTCAACAAGTTGAATAATGATTATTAATTATTGTGGTTTAATAATTATTCAAGGATTCCTGATTGTATTTATTTCGACAATATTTATTTGAGAGAATATAATGTGGGTGAAATAAGATATATTTATTAGCGAGTTATAGAGTGATATTTATTTGAGTAATAAATAATCATTATTCAAGGTCTAATAAATGTGGTGGTGGAAATAAAGAAAATGTAAAAACAAAATTACACATCATTTAGTTTTTAATTAGGATTTGTTCGAAACAATATTATTTATTTAAATAAATAACATTTGGTTTAATTCATTGGGTGCATGTAAAGTAATAATAATAGTCAAATATTATTACTAGAAATGGAGTTGTGGAATGAATTAAATGAAATGAATAAATTCTTTCTAGTAATTAATTCATTCTATTTTTCTATATAATAGAATCCCACTAACATTATTCTCATGAGCCCAGAAATTCTTTGTGGTTGTGCCCAACAGATCTGGAGAAAACTCTCAAGATAAGAAATAATTCTTTTCAACCATGAACTCTCTCATATTACGAGAAAGATCCTCCTCTACCGAGTCAAGGAGAACACTTCGGAAGCGGATCTCAGGGCTATCGAAGCCATACATCGTAATCAGAGCCTCTTCCATGATAGAACCTCATGATCCCTTCTTTGACATCCATAGGTACGTGGAGCACATGTGGAACATTTCTAGAGGTATCCTACACTTTGCTTCTACAATTCAATGACAGATCACATTGGATTGTGACTAGAAACATAAATGAAGAGAGGGATATATCATGGTAAGTATTTTCCATTTAATTAAATTAATTATAAGTGACATATGATGATCCTCTATGTGGTTATGAGACTTTGATATTTTCCTTCACTCTTCATTCTATTCTAAATATTCGGTGTTTTATTATCATGATGGATCTCGTATTGATTGTTGTTAACTGGAAAATCAAAGTTGGGTACACCCATCTACGCGATTTCGCTGCACTTGGAACCTACAGGTGGTATCAGAGTAGTCCTATGGTGGATTATTATTATTTAAATTTTCATTCATGATTTAAGGATTTAATAATATAGTTGTTTCAAATAAGGTTAATCATTTCGAAAATATATATCTTAAGATCCTTTCCTCCTCTTTCGTTTCTCATTCACCTTATAGAAACAATAATTTATATTAATTTTGAATAAAATAAAATAGAGGATATCATCTGGAGGAGAAAAAGATTCATGTTCATACAACACCAGAACACATGACATTTATTCGTTTGTACACGCCACATAGTCATGGTTCAATTAATCGGGACTGGTCCACCAAACCAGGCTTTGTGTTGGAGTCTATCTAAGTCTTAAATGAATCTGGGAGTTGACTAGGAATAGGTGTCATGTAGTTTCTGGATTATAGGTCATGTGGCTCACATGACATAGTGTGTAGTCCCTTCAGGTTATGGTTGGACCATATACCCTGTACACAGCTTTCCTGGCAGGATACCATGAAATGCGTATTCTACATGGTGTGTGGCCCACTAGACACACTGTGTACTCTAAAGATTTCTGAAGTACACTCACACTCCTTATCCTCATGTGTGTACTTCAGATGGATGGTAAACAATAGTACACGCTATGTAGATGAAAATACACATCATTTACTCATCCAAATTATGTATATTTATTAAAATTTGTTATTATTTTATACAAACCCTTGGTACGTGTACCATAGTACGCGTCTAAAGCTGAGGCACAAAATGTGAGAGGTTTTTTATATATATTTTTTAAATTTAACATCTGTGTAATGTTCATTTTTTCTTATTGGGTTATTTTGAGCGGGAATTCACAGGGTTTCCTCTAAGGTAAAAGTCTCAAACAAAGATAATTTTTAATGAGTTTATTTATTTAAAATTCAGATGGATGAGAATCTCAAGACAATTTAGAAAAGGGTTTTAAGTTAAAAAGATTGATTAATTATAGAAAATTAATTTATTCGATTGGGATTTATCATAAACATGAATGATTACAAAATTTAACGCTAGTTATAATTATGTATAAATATCTTTGCATGCATGGATGATCATGAGCTATACTAGGACCTTTGTATGTGGATGTTTCTTTTAATTTATTTATTTAAATTAAATTTCATGGCATGCAGGCCTTATCTTAATTAATATGTATAGCCTACATTACCAAAGTATATTTTATGTAAACCCCCATTTTATCACTCACCAATGAGTAAGATAAAATCATATGTAATGGATGGAGCTCCCAAGCTATTGGAGATGCCTCATGTTAGGAGACAATGTGAAACCAATCCAAAGAGATACAAAGGTGGATAGGTGGAAAGTGGTAAAAATGAACCCAAAAGGTTCAAGGTGTTTTTATCCTAGTTTTTGGGTTAGTTTATCAACCTATACAAAAAATAACCAATAGAAAAATCTCATGATCATTCCATTTATGTTATTTCTGTTAGTTTCATGGTTTATTTATTATGTGTGGGTTATCATGATCAAACAACTAATAAATTAAACAAGCATGCAAGATATAAAGAAAATAATAATGGATTATGAATAAATATTATCTTAGACATGGTTAATCTCCTAATTATATCCCACATTATATTAAAAATCACGTAATCAATGATAATAAAATTAAAATTGTGTATAAGGATAAAATCCCTCAAATAAATATTAAACTGGTATAGCCTTATATAATCTTGGATAGAATTGAACCATAGTTCATAGTAATTGACCAACTCTATTTGGGGTGATTTCAATTATTGGGGAATTATAATTCAAGGTTTTGGTTTGACTTGAGTTTGTTCACATCAAGGGTTTACTTCCACAGCATGACATGGTTTGACCAAGAGGTAGAGGTTGAGGAAATCCAAAATAAATGGATTTTAGGATTGAGGTGTCCACTTAGCGGATCAAGGAATTTCAAGTTTATACAGTTGGAATTTGTAATTCCTACCTAAAACCCTTTAAGTTTATTGACCAACCCTAGTTGGGTAATTAAAAGGTCAATATGGGTCCTTTCCACTATAATATTTAGTCAAGAGAATATTCTGAACTTAATGGTGGGGGCTATTGCATTTCAATAAAATAGTGGTAGGATAATAAGTATTAATTTATTTATTTTCTCAATTTTATCATGATAAAGTGATAAATCTATTCTGATCATAATTTGTATAAATTTAAAGAAAAATGACCTCAAAAATATCATTTTAAACCATACTTGAGAAGGAAACTCTTCTCACTATCACCGATTTCTATGTGTGGTAGAGGCGTTCACACATCATCCTTCACCACGAGAGGAAATTCTATGTGATATAGGATCCTATTCTCGTTGCACTTGGAAAAGAGGCTTATGAAGAGGAATTATCTCTCTATATGAAACAAATGGATGATGCCACATATTTCCAATGTTTTGTACTATTGGACATGTCTAACGATATCCTGAACCAACATAAAAACATGGATGTGTATAGCATGATATCTCGCCTTAAGGATCTTTATCAAGATAAGGTGAGACAGGGGAGATATGATATCTCCAATGCATTGTTCACAACTAATCTTGGAGATTATGCACCTTCTAGGCCTCATGTAGTTCAGATTGTGGGCAACATTGAGCACTGGGACATCACATTGATTATGTTCCTGAATGAGTTTCATACAGATCTCATCCTATCATCACTTCCCAAGACCTTCTCTAGCTTCATTGTCAACTACAATGTGATAAATAATGAGAAGTGTCTATTAGAACTTATAACATTAGTTTTTCCTGTAGATAAGGACATGGGGTTTGACAAACCTGCAGTCCATGTGGTGAATAAGACGAGTAAGGATAAGTAAAAGGGGACAAGGATTTATAAATAGTCTAAATTCCTTGAGAAACGTCCCACCAAGAAGGGGAAGATCCAGAGGCAGGGTAAAAAATGGGAGGTGGTGTGTTTTTTAGGTAGCAATTCGGTCCACTGGAAGAGGAACTGCACCTAGAAAAATGGAGACACTAAAAGTGCTTTCATTATTGAGTGTAACATTAACATTTATAAACATTGGGTGTTATATATATCTTTTGGTGATCACATATATGTTGAATGTAGGAACCAAGTAGATTTAGAAATATTTCATGAGGAGAGGTGGATCTTCGTGCTTCCAATGGTGTCACGGTGGCTGTGTTGTCCATTGCTGGTTACCATCTCTCACTGCCAACTAGAATGCTTTCGGTTTTATATAATTGTTATTATGTTACCTAGAAATTAATTTTCATATCATTTTTGGATATGGATGGATTTATTTTCAAGTTTGGAAATAAGGTTTGTTTCTTTTATAAGAACAACGTATATTATGGTAGGATGCATTAAAATAATGGTTGGTATGTATTAAATTACCAAAACAAAGTATTGGAAATCAATAATGAAACAAACTCACATGACTCATACAAAACCTAATTGAGGTATCAGAATCTTGATCATGTAAACTAGAAGCACTTGACAAAGCTCTACCAAGATGGTAATTTAGACTCTACTAATATAAAACCACTTGATAGATGTCACACTTGTTTACAAAGTGAAATGACTAAGTTGCCTTTTGGTGAATAGGGTGAAAGTTCCATAGAGATTTTAGGATTGGTGCACATGGATGTGTGTGGACCATATCTAGTATAGTCTAGAGGTCGATATTCTTACTTAATTACATTAATAGATGATTTGAGTAGATATGGCTATATCAACTTGACAAGGTATATGTCAGAGTCCTTAGAGAAATTTAAGGAATTCAGGAATGAAGTAGAGAATCATCTTGGTAACAAAATAAAGAATATTTGACCAGATTGAGGTTGAAAATATCTGAACCTAGAGTTCATCGACCTTATATGGGAGTCAGTGATTCTATCTCAACTCACACCTGATTATACACCACAGTTAAATGGTGTTAGTTAAAGGAGGAATTGTACATTATTGTACATGGTGAGTTAGATGATGAGTCGTGCATATCTTCTTTTATCCTTTTAGGGTTATACATTACAAACTATAGCAGACAAATTAAACCGAGTACAAACTATGGTAGAAAATGGAATTCACTCCGAGTTATGGAATGGAAAGAAACTCATTTTGTGGAACACACATGTATGAGGATTTGAGGAATTTTTTAAGGCCTTATCAGGAAACAAAGTAGAACCCCGGGGGATGAAGTGAATATTTATAGTATATCCCAAGGAAAAGAAATGATATTACCTATATAACCCTTCAGACAAGAAAGTGACTATTGCAAGACAAGCCTCCTTTCATGAGAGGGAGCACATCCTCAAAATGGATAGTGGGAGCAATATTGACTTTGAAAAAGTTGATGGTCAAGATATACAATAGTTAGTATAGGAACAAGTTAAATGGGTCAATGTGGAAGAGGTTCTAGAAACAAAAGTACTACGTAGGATCTCAAAAGAGGTAAGAGAACTAGATAGATTTGGTTTCATAGTCACTGAGGTTGGTGAATCATTATTATCGGATAATGATGAGAATATCTCCTACAATGATGTAGTAGAGAGCTCATAAGCTGCAATATGGATAGAATCTATGAAATCTAAGATAGAATCCATGTATCATAACCAAGTTTGTGTCTTGTTCAATGAGCCAGTTGATGTGAATCATGTTAGATGCAAATGGGTTTTCAAGAGAATTATGGACATGGAAAATCATGTTAGCACCTATAAAGCACATCCAGTGGATAAAAGATTCAAATAACAGTAAGGAATTCACTATGATAAAACCATCAGGCCAGTTTCTTTGTTTAAATCTATAAGAATCAAACCTTCCATCACAGCTTACCATGAACATGAGATTTGGAAAAAGGACGTCAAAACAACATTCCTGAATGAGAATCTTTTGGAAGATGTCTATATGACAAAACCATAAGGGTTTTAAACACAAAGCGAATCCAAATATTTTTTAAGTTGTAGAAATATATTTATGGATTTAAGAAATCATATAGGACAAGGAAAATTCTATTTGATGAATCCATAAAGGAATTTGGTTTCATTCAAAATGAATATGATCCATGTTTTTATAAATGGTTTAGTGTAACTATGTTTGTTATCCTAGGAGTACATGTTGATGACAGTTTACTTATTTTAAATGATGTACTATTGTTTTAGTTAGTTAAATACTAGTTGAACAAGTTTTTTCCCATGAAAGGATTAGGTAAATATTCCTACATTGTAGGGATCAAGATCATTTCTGATAGATCCAAGATTATTCTTGGACTAATTTAGGGCACATAAATTGACCAAATACTAAATATATTTTCTATGGAAAACTCCAAGAGTGGATTGGTTCAATTTCGCATGGCCTACATCTTTCTATGAAAATGTGTACTTGGACACAACAGGAGAAAGAGAGAATGAGTAAGATCTCGTACGCTTAAGCAATAGGATCCATAATGTATGTTATGTTATGTAAGATGCTTGATGTTGCCTATGCACTGATCATCTTAGGCATATATCAAGCAAATCCTGGATAACATTATTGGACTGTTTTTAAGACTATCCTTAAGTATCTGAGAAGAACTAAGGATGTGTTCTTGGTGTATAGAAGAGATGATGATCATTTCATCATAGGGTATACTGATGATGGTTTTAATACAGATCAAAATGAGATGGAAAAGTTCATATCATCCCATTTTCACTAATTCTATAGCGGAGTACAAATATATAAGGGCTTGTGATGAAGCTAAAAGAGCTGTATGGATTCAAAACTTTTTCCAGGAGCCTTCTGTGGTACATAGTAGTAAAGATCCTATCACATTGTATTGTGATAATACTACAGTGGTTGCTCATCAAAAAGAACCAAGGTCACATAAATCGACAAAATACATTCTCCAGAAGTATCACCTCTTGAGGGATTTCAATCAAAGGGATGAGTTTTCAATTAGCGGAGTTTCCATGGAGGAGAACTTGGTGGAACCTGTGACTAAAGGCCTGTCTCGAAAAAATCATGAATATCTTGTGAGATCTAACAAGTTAAAGGTTGTTAAGAGTTTCCTCTAGTCCAAGTTGGTGTCTATTGGAGTGGGTGGTCTAAAACTAACTACTTTGAACTTCATTACAAACTTGTGTTAATAAATACCATATCAAATTTTGATTGTTATTAGGCGTGAAAATAAATGTCATAATTTCTTAAGAATTTATTTTGCACTAAAGGTTTATAGATGATCCATGATATAATGAAAACCCAGAAGTTTCATAACACTATTCTTGAATATATGTTCTATGGATGTATGATGTTATTTGAAGGGGAAGAATAATATAGGCCATTAGGGTTGAGGAATTATAAAACATTGAGTCGCCTTCTCATGGTGTACGCCCTTGGTAATATCCAGATGGATATTATGAGAACAAGACCCGCTAGTAGGAAATCCACATTTCATAGTTTAATTAGATGTTCCTATCTATGGACATGTGTATTGGTCCATAAACTTTAAGATTATTATTAATGGGTATCACAACTCACACCCTTAGATGTATTGACAAATACTGCGATGACACACTATTCACAGCGAGGTAGGATATTTTGGGTGCATCACGAGTAATATTGCATTAATAGATATTGCAAGAAAGTATTTGTCCCTTATTTTCTATAAAGGAAGTAGATATCTCAGGACCTTTTTATAGAATTGATATAGGCTAAATAAATCCATGTCCATGGTAAGGAATGTGAAAGTTCAATTTCATGAAGTAAAAGAAAGAATAATTAAGCACATGGGTTGATGGAACTAGAATACAACCCGCTTGATTCGTGATATCATAACAAATGGATTATATTACACGATAAGTGTTCGTAAGAGGTGACACTTCAATGAAGTGTTAAATTTTTTCTCTATGGGTGTCTTGGTGTGTTGTTAGACGCTAACCTAGGTCTTTTGGCAGGACTTTCTTAATTCCACTGAGAATGATGCCCAGAGGGTCACACACTATGTGTATCCAAGTATCTTAGATAAGTATTCATTTAACAAGTTGAATAAATATTATTCCATATTGTGGTTTAATAATTATTCAAGGATGTCTGATCGTATTTATTTCGGCACTAGTTATTCGAGAAAATATATTTTGGGAGAAATAATATATATTTATTAGTGACTAATGAAGTGATATTTATTTAAGAATTAAATATTCATTATTCAAGGTCTAATTAATGTGGTGGAGGAAATAAAAAGTAGAAGAACAAAATACACGTCGTGTATATTAATATACACACCGTGTAATTTTTCTTGGGATTTGTGAGAAGTAATATTATTTATTTTACTAAAAAATATTAGATGTAATTCGTTGGGTACATGTAAAGTAATAATAATAGTCAAATGTTGTTATTATATATGGGTTTTTTCTACGAATTAAATGAATTAAATAGATTTTTTGGGTAATTAATTCATTTTATTATTAAATGTAAAAAAATACCAATTTCATTATTCTCATGATCCTAGCCATTCTTTTTTTTTGTGAAAAATAGATCTAGAGAAATCTCTCAAGCTAAGAGATAATTATTTTCCTATAATAACGCACTCATGTTATGAGAGAGATCCTCATCTACTGGATCAAGGATAACACTTTGGAAGCGGCTCTCAAGGCGATTGAAGATAGACATTGAAAGCAGAGGCTCTTCCACGCTAGCACCCATAGATCCCTTCAGCAAAGTCTATAGATACATGGAGCTTGTGTGGATAGCAGGAGAGGAATCCTACACTTGGATTCTATGATGAAATGACATATCACATAGGATCTTGACTAGAAATATCAACAATGAGGTAATTCCATCAAGGTAATTCTTTTCCTTTTAATTAAAATAATTATAACCAACATATGATGATCCTCTCTATGGTTCCGGGACTCCCATCTTTTCTTTATCTCTTTGTTCTATTCTAAATATCCATCATTTTATTATTGTGATTGATCTTGGATTGATCATTATTAATGGAAAAATCAATGTTGGTCACACTCATCCACGCGCTTCCGCTGCACCAAGAACCTACAACATCTTGGAATAAATTTCATAAAAGTAATGAAGAAAAAAAATATGAATAACATACTAAAGTATCATGATGTCCTTACACATGTAAATAATGAATCAGTACACATTGGTGTTGTTGGAAACATCATTAGTCATTTTTAGTAATTTTCAATACATTAAAATAATTTTATTAATTAATTATAACTAAATGAATGTGAAGTGATTATTTTTAATACATAGATAGTGAATTATTATTATTTTAATTTGAATATAATATTTTCAATGATTAATGAGATTAAAATCGTAATTATTATATCATTTATAATCACATTTATTAATATATTGAAGGAGAATTGATTATCTACGTATTGGTAATTATTTTAAAATAAATTTTTAACTTAAATGTTATATTATAGAAGGATCTAATTAGAGTTAATTTTAATGTGTGTGTGTTCATGTATGAAATTTATTATAACAAATAAATTAAAAAAATGGATAGTTTTAGGAAAGATGATATATATAGGTTGTTTTGTGAGGTAACAATGGAAATCACATAATAATCCTATTGATGATTATAGAATTCCCACTAAATGATAAATTCCTTTGTTGATGGATTTTTAATTCTATAATATATGTCTCAATGTTTATGCGAATATAATTATTATTTATAAGTTAAATAATCTTTAAATAATTTGTTGGGAAATTTCTGATAAAGGTTATCATGAACTATGAAAACATGGAAAACATATATACAATAAACTGAACCATTTTAGAAGTGGTGGATGAAGCACTTAAGGAAGATATTGATATTAGTAAGTTATGAAATTATTTAAGTGGTCATCTTAATTATACAATGATGCATAAAAATTTACAATCACTTTCTCTTTTAATACTTGTTTGTATTTTGGGAATTCAAGGGTTGAACCACAGTGAATGGTTTTACATAGCTGAAGAATGTGAAAAAATATTTTGTAATTAGTTTCAATCACAAATGTCTATTCAAATAAAGAGAGAAATAGAAATTTAAAGAGTTTATAATTACCTAAATAAGGGAAAAATTAAGGCTTTGAATATCACTCAATGTCTTAATTATTTAGGTATTATAATAATGATTTGATTATCACTAATAAATTTTCTATTTTAGGTGTTAATAGAGAAAAAATGGGTTGATTCTCAGTATAATAATGATCTTTGATCACCCTAACTCAATTTTTTAGTATTTAATAGGTTCCAATTTTTAGAATTTAAATAATATAGAATGAATTAGAGGAAATTATTTATATGAAAAAATAAATTTATACTCACTCTAAAATTGAAAAAAAAAATAATGTGTATATTTTACTTATCATCCTTTTAAAATAAAATAATCAATTTTTATCCAAGCCATGACATTGATGGCTTAGTTTTCCATCAATGTGTGTTCGAGTAGATTTATACAAAAGAAATAAAAACACCTAACCTGATTAAATATGTTGATATATTAATGGTTGGATATCAAGTGTGGTGCACACCACCTCTAATAAATGATTTAAGTCATGGGGGATTGATAATGTGTATTCTTTTGATTTTTTTAAAATAATTAATTATGTGATGTTTTTTAAAAGTTTTAAATTAATTATAATTGATTTATAATTAATTCAACTATTTTCTAATGGAGTTATTTTTGTGTTTATGGGTGATGACTAATTGATCTTAGACAATATTGGATAGTCTTAACCATGCTAGATTTAAAATGAAATCCCCTAAATGAAATAGGTTGTCACAAAACATCACGGGAACGTTTATGTATTTTGATATGTGCATGTGATATGTAGTCTCTTTATGTTCATTCAATATAGAATAAAATGAAAAATTAATTGTTTCATTAAAATTCCAATTACTAAAACTAAATAGGATGTTTCATGGATTTTCAGGGACCCTTGAGTTCTAGCTTGATGTCCTAATAGTTAATGTTCATAAATCATGTTATCAATATAAAATACATGTAATTTTAAACTAATATAATTATTAATGGAATGTATAGAATATTTTGGACATGGGGATTAGTTCCCTTAGATACATAGGCATATGGGAATGTGCTAGTATGAAAATGATTTTCAAATTGAAGGACTACATGAATTATTAGGATATTTATCTTATATAGATGAACAGGGTTAAGGGTGTGTGTTCCACATCCATCGATATTTATGTGGGTGTAGTGGGGATATATTGTAAAGGGTTTATGTATAGGTATGGTGAGTGGACTTGCCTATCTTAAATTCTAAATATTGAGGGGATTTATACCATCTCTCTTAGGTGATTTGTACACTATGTCGTTGGTGTTCCACATTAGACAATTCCGTGAGAATGGTCATGTTGAGATATGTTATCCCATAGAGAGATGTGAATGACCTTGGAGTTGAAAATGTGATACACGAACAAGTGTGGGGTTTCAAATTCATGATGTGACTTAGGGTACTATCATGGATGCCCTAGTTTTTTTCATTCTAGAGGGGTCTTGTTTTTTGTGGATAATATGTTGTATCCTATAATGAGTGTGGTTATGGGAATAGGTTCTGAGGCTGAAAATGAAACCTAGGAAATATGTTTTGGTTTTTGGAAGGTGGCCAACCAATTTATATATAATATGATAGTTTTTGGTAGAGGATATGACCCCATGTATCTATATTATATGAGTTTATTGGAAGAGAGTATAACCTTGGTTTATGATATATGAGGCTCTAAGAAGAAGGTATGCTACTGATTGTGTGGTGTGATATTTCAGTCTAAGTAGGGTTGATATTCCCCCTGAAGAGATATGAGATTCCATAGAGATATGGGATTCTCCCCTAATATTATATATGATCTTAGAGAGTGGAACAAAACCCCATGATGTGATATTATATTACATAGAGAGAATCCATTTCCAAAAATGATATATATGATTCTTGAGAGTGGATCCATGTCCTATTAGGATATATGTGATTTTAAGGTGGCGTGTTTTCTACCATCGATATGAGATATCATTATATTATGGGGTGTGTCTACCCTTTCATAATGAAATTGTTATGTAATATATAATGGTATTATGGGATGGTTTGAATCAGAACTTTTATTTGGTTGTATGACTTTCTAAGAAAAATTTGGCACTAATTAAAGCAAGTATAGTCATCCCTGGGTGTAAACTTTTAACCAAAGGGTCTTTGGTGATTATTTTACTACACTTCAACATTGTATTTGATTATTATTAATCAGTAACATAGTATTTAATATAATCAGAAACTAATTATGAAGTAATAGGAATGTTTTACTCAAGTGAACTATATGATCATTGTTGAGGGTAGGTAGAAGACCTATTGTTAAATGGTTGATTTGGATAGCTTAGATAGAACCATAATATTGGATTAGGATAAGACTTAGGACTATTTTTATGTGTAAATTATTTTATTTTGAGTTGATTTGTATATGATTAATGAATGAAGGGTCTTGTGATATCTTCTTAATTCAAATAACGTGGTAAATATCTCATTTTTCATAGCATATGGTTTTTTATTTATTTCTACCGGAACTGGAAATGAATTTTATTTATTAATACTTATTTTGATTAGGATTTATATTATTTCCACTAATATTTAAAACATTAATAAGAATATATTGTCTCCCCTCAATAACACCATTGACCCTCAGTGTTGGTTATAGGCCTCTAATGTTTGGAAAATAAGAGTAACCAACTAGTCATGTTCTTATATATTTATTGAGGTCAGGTATAATATAAAGTGTTATCATACCATTATTTATTTCCTTACTATTTTGGATATGGAAAAAAGTGATTGGGATGGTCAGAACTGGGGATGGATGTTATGTAGAGGGGTTGGCTTGTCCCGGTATCATCTGAAGTCCATATTGTTGTATATTTGTGACATTTTTTCTTTTTTTCCATTATTATTGTAGATTTTATTCTTATTCAAAATGATGTTATAGGTTTATTAATTTATTAGACTTTTCTATATTCCATAAGTATAAATACTTATGTGTTGAATCATATTCACCTGAAATGTGCCTGATTAGGTGTCTCGGGACCTCAATTATAATAAAAAAATCGAGTTTAGCAATATAAATTTTCTCCAATTACTTATGTAGTATTATATCATATAGAATTACGATGGAATTATATATAATAGAACCAAAACATATTGTTATAATTTTCTCCATGGGAATCATCATAGTATATTGTCGTTATATGCACATAGATGTGATTGTGGACCTCAAATCAAGTTGACTAGTATCTAAATGATCAGTAAAGATTAATACCATAGATTTTTTAAATTGATAATGAGATAATTGATGTATATGTATATGATAACCCTATGTGGGAATATTGGCACATGGATTTCTGTATGATTTTTTATGTGGTATCATGGATGTTACACTTTGTTTTATGACCTATGTGAGATATAATTATTTTATAATTGGAAGAGGCTAGTAATTTTAATGTGACTCAACATATTTTTGATTTGGTTTTTTTGATTGAGTATCATGTAACATTCCTATTATTTTTATAAATTAGTTTTGATATGAATGGGTATCCTAAGAGAGGGGTGTTGGACACAAGCCTATTATTTGATGGTAATGTAGTTTGGTTTGTGTTCGTTTTTAATCTAAAATGGGTTGATAATAGAATTTTCAAGACAAGTCATCTTACAGTACAAGATGACAACAATGCTCATCGACCCCTAAGTGAGGTACGCAAGGCAGTGGGGAAAATGGAAAGTCATGATTTCTGCATAGTGGAACATTGCAGACCATGAAGCAAGGTATGAGGAAAGCATAGGGGAAACGGTTAATTGGATGAAAATGGTTCTTGGTATGTCGACAGTTCATGGGGGGAAAATAGTTCATAGCAATGCACATCATTCTTGAATGTAAGGCGGTGATTTTTAGAACTATGAAGGGATCGTTTTGTGGAAGAGATTGGATACCAAAAAGGAAGAGTGACAGTATGTGGATTGAATAGGGATAATGTTTCACAAAAGGAGTAGTATGTGGTGGAGGTTGTAATGCATTGAATGTTTATGTAAATCCGAATACAAATTTTTTTGATATTTTTTCCAATATATGGAGCATTAATCCCCTCATTACTTAGAGAAACTTTAATTAGAAATCCTTGAGGAATTCAGTGAAGTCCAAAGTGGTTCATGGGAAGAAAACCACTCTAAGGAGAAGAGGTTCACAAGGAGGATTCCAGGAAAGGATAAGTGTTTCCAGAAGAATGTTCTGGGAAGGGATTTGGTGAGGCACTATAACCATGATAGAAAAATGGATTGTGGAGAAAGGTCGGTATGCAGACGAGGTACATGGAGGTAGTACACGGAAATAGTATGTTAAGATAGGTTGTGAAAGAAGGGATAGTTTGCAAAGGAGTTACGATCTCCATTAGTTAAGGATATATGTGGATAATAAGAGTTCCATGAAGTGCACACTCTATATGGTGCAGTGAAATTCATGGAGGAAGTAACAATGTTTGTTGAGGAACAGTTCGTGAACTATAACTACATAGAAATGTGTAGAAGAGGTAATTTAACAGAGCATATTTCTATAGTTGAGGATGTGTGATTTAATTAATATTAAGATACCTACATATCCATAAACTATTTTTGTATTCGTCCCAATGCAGCGAGCTAGGGGGAGTCTAAGGAAGTGCTCTCAGGGACGTAGTGAGCTATCCCTAAAATATTGAAATGGAAATGTTCCTGGAACATAGTGACTGTCTCTAAACTCTTGAACTCCACAACTAGTGAATATTACTGCATTTAGGTATTCCCAACACACTTTTCAAATATGATCTATGGATTATCCCTTAGTGGTGAAACAAGTAAAATTGATGTATTGACTCTTGCATGTGATTGTTTATTTACTCTTCATTCTCATAATACTAGATTAACTAGTTCCTACCAACATTAGAAAAAGATCCATCATTTTTGAAGAAAATGTTGACACCCTGATTCACTCTACCCCTCTCAAGTAGTTTTGGGGTCCTTTAAGGGGTTAGCCTAGACATTAAGTACCTTTATATATAAGAATAATGGGTTGATTATTTATTTTTTATAATGATACAAATGAGGAAGTATAAAATATAATGCATCGAAATGGAGATTATCTAGATATTATGAATATTAAATCATAGTTAATTTTTAAGTATTTATCGGTATGAAAATAAGGGGAAACGTGGTTTGTTAATAAAATAGGTATGTGAGCCTAGGATTTTTGATACTTTCATGTGTGTCAAGTTTAATAATAATAAATATTTTTATAAATTGTTTCCAATTGAAATGGATCATAAAAATAGGGATTTGAAGATGGTTTGGTATTCTCAAAATTTGATCCAAGCGAGGATAAGGTTTTGAAATTGGGTCTCTTGTGTCTTCTCAAAATGGAACAAATTTTTTAGGGATTAATGGACTGGAAACAGTATGAATTTGGTTTTTTGATTTGGTTAAAAAACCCTCGATTTTAAGGGATACATTTGAAACACATGTAGTATTTGGTGTGTGTATAATGTTTGATATGGTATGAGAAATAAATAGGGGCATGTGTAGACAGGGTTCATTTATTATATTTTTTTTGATTTATTGAGAAGGACCTTGGTTGTTGAGTGATGAAAATTGGTTTTTTGGACAAATTCCTTATTAGGTATAAAAAAATATAAAAATATCATGTATAATTTTGATACTAATTAAATTAAAAATAATTTAAATAAGGTAATTTTAAAAATAATATAAAATGAAATAATACTTTTTAGATACTTGAATAAAAAAAATCGTTTCCTAGAAATCATTATTTTATATTATTCAACAAAAAACAACTTTTTAAGAAAATTACAAAAAATAATCCAATGGTTATTATGAAATAATTATTTAAATATTTATTTCCAATTTATTATATGAAATTCATAAATTTTATATATATCAATTATAAAAATCATCAGGTAAATGAAATAAAACCCATTTTTTTAATAAAATGTATTTTTGAAGCATGACATGACTTTATTCTCATTCTAAGCCACATATCTATAATTAAATGAATATTAATATAAGAAATTTAATATGTAATCTAAGTGTTTCATTATAATAATTTACTAATCATGATGAGTTTAATATATTAAAATTAAAATACATGACACACATAAATATAGTTTTATAATAATAATATATTTTTCCTTCAAAATATTTTCTCTTAATTTCTAACAAATTGAAAATAATTTCATAATTGATTATTTTTTTATAATATAAAAAAATTAAATATATTTCATAATATTTTTTTTATATTTATACCTTCCAAAAAAAGATTCAATTCAAAGTATTCATATTTTAATAGTAGTGTAACATTGTTCGTTTAAGCTTGATAGTGTGTATATAACATGTTGTCCAATAATCTTTTTTAGAAAGTAATTTCTAAAATATTTTTGTTTTCCACAAACACTCTAAGTTAAGGATAACTTTTCCCATGAACACTAAATCCCTACATTCTTATCATAGACAACCATGGTTAAAACCCCTACATATAAACTTGATGGACAACATTATAATTTTTAATAACATAGGGCCAACAGGATAATGCTAAACCACCCATAACCCTAATCCACACACAAATTGAACTCTCCTAGGTAAAATATTATAAAATATAAAAAAATAACTTCCACTGAAGAAAATATTTTCTCAAACATTCACATCATAACAAACTATATTTCAAACCACTGTTAACTGGTATTCTATTTCATTTTCTAATTTTATACCAAAAAAATCACTATAGATGGGTTACATTTCTAAATTATTGAATACAGTCCACGTCTAAAAATAATTTCAAATACCACTTTATAAGATCAAAACCACTGAGTAAAAGATAAATCATCTTCATATAATAAAACTATTTTCAGTAAAACCAATTAAATTTGATGTAATATATTCAATGATTATATGGATTCATGGACTTTTATTGATTTAAACTAAAAAAATGTTAACACATCATAAAAATATATATAAAGATCATCGTAAACCTCTAATTTATATAAATATATTAATGAATAAAAGATACATTTATAAATATATAAATATATTTTATTTTCTATTTTTTGAATTAAACCATCTGGTTCTTTAGGACTATCAAAATTAAAAATATTTGACATGACACCCCCTGCCAATTAACATAATTTAGTAACATCTATACCATATGGCCTGAATCATGAGACCTAAGTATTAAGGGACAAAACATAAAACATATGGAATTTTTTATCTCAAATAATGAACAAAATGAAATGATAAAACAGAATCCAATTATACAAACCATTTATAATGAGATTTAAATTGTAGGAATTGATTATTTTTGAAAAAGAAATTCAATATATAGAATAGAATTTTGATACTATGGATTTAAACATGAAAAATAAGAATCCACCTTCTCTACTATAAATCTAACATGGAACTATGGCTAACCACTAGTGAAGAACAATTTCTTACATTTACTTATTTCATAGATAATCCCAAATATATATCTATAATGGTGGACCAATATGGGTGAATATAAATATAGTAATATTTACTCAAGTATCAATTTAATTCATGTTACTATCATCCCAATTTTTTTGAATTATTTTACAAATATTTTCATAGTTTACCCAGACATTGGATTCAAGACATAGATCCCATTGATTTAGTGAATACACATATTCAAATTAAAAATTAATTTTCCAAAAGACACTATTTTCCCAAGGCACCAAAAAAAGTCTATTCCATATAAAACAATGAAATTTTTTTTATTTTTCATGAATAATATTGATAACATATTATATTTCAAAAATCCATTGAAAGCATTTCATTTTAGGAAAAAATAGGATGAATATTAAGACGTATCAAAAAAATCCATTTACCATGCTACGTATTTTCTTAGATTAATCCAATAAAATTTCCATGTTTTCTATCATCTATACTAGCTAGAATACATCAGTTATAAAATATTTTCTCATACCAAAAATATATCATAGTGACTATTTCTTTTCAACATCTATTTATCCAATCTATGTGTTTTCTTTAACACGTACTCTCTAAACAACTAATTATCTTCAATGTAAGAACTATATCTTCTATGGGTAAAAAATATATATTTCAAAAAATATAGCTCACTTAAAAAAATTTAGCACACATGAACCAAGTGAAATAAATCTAAAAAACAACGTTTAAATCCATTCATTTTAATCCATTAAAATTTTAAGGTCAATAAATGAAAATTAATTTAACACAAAATTAATCAAATTTAATCGAAATCAAACCACCATGAAATCAATAAATTTCTAATTAAAAATAATGTTTCTAATTATAATCAAGTCAATCCATTTAAATTTATATTTCCCTTTTTAAAATTTCCAAATTATTTCTAAATAACAATGATAAATTAAAACATATAATTTATGTCAAAAAAAAGTTTGAAAAATTATTTATTGTATATAAATTAAATATTTCATAATAATTAAGTCAGATTATTACTAAATTTATCACAATCAATCCAAAAAACATAATAAAATATCCAAATCATCAATGATAAGGAAACCCCAAACCCAGTTATGACATTCATGAAAATTTACCAATTCCACATTCCAAATATAATTCCAAATTGGAGAATTTAATACATCCCAAAAAAGATGAACCACAGACCTCTATGAATAATATTAGATTTTATTATTCAATATCCACATTTATGGATTAAAAAGATAGGGGGTGTGAGAGAGATAGTGGGAGGAAAAAAGAGAAATTGAATAAATTTTTTAACGAAATCTCAATATATGATCCAATAATCATATCTTTAGTCTATTAATAGGAGGATTTGATATCATTAAAATAACCTTGATATCGCAATGTTTTCTTTCTGGGGTAATGGGTTTTATTGGGGGATTTTTTAGTATAAAATCACAAATTTATATAAAATAAACTCCATTAAATAGTCAGTATGCATGGTACCTTTTATTGTTAAGGCCTCTTCATCTCAAAAATATAGTGCATAGCCTCTTGGACCATTATATGACCAAAATGGACCTTGAACATCTCTCTACCAAAGAAATATCAGGATCTATAGTCTCATAGTAAATTATAGGACTGCATGGGGTTCCATGTATCCCAAAAAATATTATCCAATCTTCTAAAAAATCCTATGATTCACAAAAAAACTTGGCCTCTATTCCAAACAGTCTATGTTGAATCCAATGGATTTGTCAAAAGTCAATTTTAGGAGAATCAGTTTGAGTTGGTGGCCTATAACCAACTACCTTTTACATCATGTTAAAATTGTATTAATTAATACATTATCACATCTTTATTGTTCATCAGCATGAAAATGAATATGATGATGTCCTAAGGATGGAAATTGCACTAAAAGGTCATAGTGGGTCCCTACAATGATGAGAACCAAGAAGTTTCATAACACTATTCTTGATTATATTTTTTATGGCTGGATGAGGTTATTTTAGGGGAACAAATAATAAAGTCCATTAGGGGTGAGGACTTATAAAAAATTGATACACCTTCTCATGGTGTGCACCCTTGGTAATATCTAGGAGGATATTATGAGAACGAGAACCGCCATTTAGAAATCCACATTTCGTAGTTTCATTGTTTATTTCTATCTGTGGACATGTGTATTGGTCCTTAGATATTAAGATTGTTATTAATGGTTATTACAACTTGCAAACTTAAATGTATTGATTAATACTTTGATGACACACATTTTTTTGTGAGGTAGAATACATTGGTTGTGTCATGAGAAATACACCATTAATAGATAATGTGAGAATGAATTTTTCCCTTCTTTTCCATAACAGAAGTAGATATCTCATGACCCTTGATGAAATTGATATTGCATATATAAATCCATCGACATGGTAAATAATGGGAAAGTTCAATTCCGAGAAGTCAAAGAAAGAATAATTGAGTACATGGGTTGATGGCTCTGGCATGCAACCCACTTGATTCGAGATATCATGACAAAGGGATTACATTACACTGTAAGCATTCATCAAAGGTGACACGTCATTACAGAATTAATGTCTTTATCTATGGGTTCCTTGGTGTGTTTCTAGACACTAACCTTGGACTTTAGTCAGGTGCCACCTAATTCCATAGAGAAAGAGGCCACAAGGGTCACACACTAAGTGTGCCCAAGTGTCTTAGTTAAATATTCATTCAAAAATTTTAATAAATATTATTCTTGATTTGGTTTAATAATTATTTGAGTATTTCTGATCGTATTTATTTCGACACTAGTTATTCGAGAGAATATAATGTGGGAGAAAAAAAATATATTTATTAGTGAGTAATTCAGTTATATTTGTTTTAGTAATAAATTTCCATCAGTCAAGGTCTAATAAATGTGGTGGAGGAAATAAAGAAAATCGAAAAGAAAAAGTACATTTCATTTAGTTTTTTATTGGGATTTTTTCGAAATAATATTATTCATTTAATTAAATAATATTAGGTGTCATTTTCAAGATTTATTTTACATAATAATAATAGTCAACTGTTATTATTAGACAAGGGGTTTTTCTAAAAATAAAATGAAATGAATAAATGATTTGGGAAATTAATTCAATTTATTACTTTAAGTAATAAAATCCCAAATAAATTATTCTCATGAGTATAAACATTATTTTTGGTTGTGCACAATAGATCTAAAGAAATCTCTCAAGCCAAAAGATAATTATTTTCCTCCATGAACACTCTCAAGTTATGAGCATGATACTCCTCAACTGGATCAAGGAGAACTCTCCAAAAGTGGCTCTCAAGGCTATTGAAGGAAGACATCGTAAATGCAGGCTCTTCCCCCCTAGAACCCAGAGATCCCTTCGGTGACTTCAGGATCACAAGGATTAGAAAACCCTCCTCAAAGATCCAATATTTCTCTGATTGGTTGTTCTTAACCCTTTTGAATCAATATCATGTTCAATCAGAGATATCACATTTAATTTTGAAGGACCGTGAATGTTTTGTTTGCAACATGAGGTGCTCGAGACATGAGGTGTGATTTATGAATTTAGGTGCTTCAAAAGACGGTGAAAGCACCCTATACTATGGATGATCGGGGTAAGGCTCTTTTGGTACATTGATAAGGTATGAATAATGGGTAATGATATGGATATTTTAACATCATTTAGTGGGAAGTATTTATATCTATAAAATTAACCATCATGTGGAAAGGATGTTTTCCATGTAGTTTATCATCAAGCAGCAAGGACATTTGGCATGTAGCTTATCTTCATGCTATAAATATGTGGTAATCATCATGAAAATGTTTCCATGATATATCATATGAACATGCATTTATACAATGATCTAACTCTTATTTTGGTAAAATGATCTTACATGGATCATCACCTATGTAGTTGGTGTGAATTTTTTTTATAGGTTGTTTTAGTTGGGCCCAGGATTATAGATTCAGGTGTCACGACATATCTCTTGATGATAGAAATCAAGCCACTTATAGTTATTGAATGGGAAACACTCTACACAGGTATGGCCCATAAGTAGAGGATTGAATTCTTTCTTTTTATTATTGTATATGGGAACATGATTTGGGATCTGGGAGTCATTATTTATCCTATGATGATAGGAATAAAGCCACACATAGTTCTTGAGGAACAATCCATTTTAACATCATGAATCGAGGAATTTGGCTTCCTGATGTCAAATTGGGTATTGCTCCTGGACCGATGAATTGAAATATGGGAATCACTATGTATTCAATGGTAATAAGAATCAAGCCATATGTAGTTCTTGAGGAAAGACATTTCTGCACTATTCTATCCTATACTGAGAGAGGGGATATTTTTATATTTGTTTCAACATGACCCAAAATTGAAGATCCGGGGGACACTATATATCCTATGATTCCAATAATCACGTCAAATGTAGTTCTTAAATTATAAACACTCTATCCAGGACTTTCCCATATGTAGAGATGAAATTATTTCCATTGATTATTGTATCTAGTCTCGGGATTGGAGATCCATGTGTCACTATGTATCATGTGATAACGTGAATAAAGAAACATCTATTTCTTGAGAAATGGAGGTGTGGTAAGAAAATAATCACCAACTATAGTGGTCCTTGATGCACGCCTGTCGGGGGGCGTGGACAAAAACAATTATATTTTTCCTAGTGCAGTATAGTGGCTGACCAGGGTCGTCTCTCTTGAGGATCCTTTCAATTTGGTTCACTTACTTTATCCTAATTCACCTAAACTACTTGTTTTTTTCTATTTAAATGAAATTGATAAAAATATTTTTTTTTTATTTAAAAATACGAACTATCATGCAAAGCAAACAAAATGAGTTGATGAAGAAAGAACTTGGTTTTGGGGTCCATTCTTTGATTCAATCATTATTTTCCTTTATGTGTTTTATTTTAGTTTGCTAATCCAAACATGAAATCTCGTGTTTGAATCACTACTCTTTTCCATAATAGAAATATTTTATGTTACATTTCATTTGGGGCCATCACCCAATCGGGGACATTCACCTCACCAACGCATGCAACTCAAATCTACCAGAAACATAAAATAAACTTTAACGAAAATTCAAGAACACCTTGACCTCCCCCTAAATCCAAGTCTCGAGTTGGCCTCCCATTTTCGAGAGTATGAGATTAATTTGTCGATTGGGTGTAGGAATATAGAGAGATTTAGATAGAGAGAGAGAAAGAGAAAAAGAAATGTGGATGGAGAAACACAAAGTCATGGATTGATTAAACTAGAATTTAAATTACAAATAAAAATAAAACTGAAATAAAACTAAAAAGAAAATAAAATAAAAAGAAGAAATGAGGGGGGAAGAGAGGATCAGTAGTGTCATGTGGCCTAGTGGGATCCCTCCTTGGCTTTGGGTGTCGAGCTGATGTTTTGGAAGGAGGAGAGGACCTCCTTTTAGAGGTAGATTTCCGTCCCCTAGAACCTTGTGCATTTTTTGGACCCATAAATGGCTTATTTACTTGTGGACCCTTCTTCAATATTATTCATGAATGTGGTGGCCGTTCACCCTCCAAATTGAAGTGCATTTGGGCCTCGGATGAAGGAGTTATGAATTTTTCATTGAAGGATTCTTTTTTGGACAAAGATTCTAGGAAGGTTACTCCAAAAGTATGTCATTAAATGGCCGCCTAAATGACTTTAAAACTCCACAAAATTTAGTTTAGCATCTTTCTTATATGTCCTCGTTCTATCCTTGGTAGAAACACCTAATTTAGATGTGTGTAGGCCACGGTTGTGTTCTGTTACATTGGTGGTGTCCATGTTGTCCTCCCGGAACAATGTCTGACTTCAAAGAGTTTTTAGACCCTCTAGATGGCCGTTTCAGCTCTCAGTCCAGAATACAAAAATGAAGGAAATAAAATAGATATTCTAATAAAATTTGAATCAAAAATTTGAAATTATATTTTTCAGTAAATGATCAAAATACCCTTGACTTAAAAATCTTTCAAAAATCCAGAATTAGTCATTTTTCACAATTTTTCTCCTTTTCATTCTAAAACTCGAATTACCCATTATTTTTATAAAACAATGAAATAAATGGGTTTATCATTGGAAAACAGTAACAAAACTCATTTTTTGATAAAAAAATGCATGTAAATTTCCTCTGTCAAATACCCCCACACTTAAACCATGCTTGTCCTCAAGCATAAAATCTCAACATGGAAATCAGAGGACACCAATGTTACCAATATTAAAATTTCAATACAATAAAATAAAACAATTTTCAATATAAAATCAAACTTTCAAAAATCTGCATAAAATATCAATTTAAGTTCCCATTTTTCAAAGAAACAAATAATTCACTTATTTTACTTTTCCATTTTGAAAATTGATGGAACTTATCCTTTTATTAATTCAAGCTCCTTGATTCATCATTATTAAACATTCCATGTCATGATTTGCCTCATTTTTTTCTCTCATCACTCATGATACAATTCAAGTAGAGTTATACTCATACCATGATAACATGCTCCTTATCCATAGGCTTGTAAATAAACTATTGTCTCCACTTTGTAAAGAGAAAGAAACATAAAATCATGAGGACTTGCAATAAAGGTTAAAATGACTCTGAGGCTTAAGGTTAGTAGGATTTGATTCTTTAAAAATTAAGGCTCGGGGAGGGGGCTAATCTCTGAAGTATAATGCAAGATATTAAAAGTAAAAGTGTAATGAAATTCTCCCCTTCCAAAATAGCAACATCCACTTCCCAAAACTCAATGAAAAATTTATGATCAAGTAAGCATAATGGATGATTTGTGCACCCACTTGATTTTTTTATTTTATCCTTTTTTTCATTTTTCGAAAGTTATGATTAGATCAAACCTCACATCCATCACCTAACCACATACTATCATAAGATCGCCAGTCTGTAAAATGGTGATTTTTGGATTTCAAAAATTAGAACCCATTTTTCTATATATTTTTTTCTTTTTGTCATTTATTTCATTTTTTTAATTCAAGAGGGGAAAACAATAGAGTATAATGAATGATTTCACAACCTTTTACAATTCCCACAATAACATCGCCACACTTCTTCCTCACAATGTGTTTCATCACGTCCACCATTATTCCCTTTACCCCAACAATTCAACTTGAAAATATAATGCAAATACCCATAGTAGGGTAGGAATGGATAAAAATGGCTTGAAACATGGCTCATCCCTATAAAGGTCATTCAGGGTCTCTATGGGCTAAAAGAAGGATTGATGTAAAGGTTGTATTTTAAGGATAAGTGGATTTTCAAAGGATGCTTAAATCATTTTAAATGTGTTTGTGTACATTCATAGATTTCACAAGTTTCAATACAAGTTCTGGTCAGTTACATGTCCCAAGATCACTCAAGAAATATGCTCATGAATAAATAGGAAATACATGGTCTAGAAATCCTCTCAGGAATGAGAAATAAAACATTGGACAATCACTCATGGAATGAATAATAATAATAAATCAATTTACATAAATTTCAGAAATTTAAATCATGAATGATGGTTGAGAAATTTCATTTACATGAATTAATTAATTCCTTCAAATCACGAGTCATCATTTCAATATCTATTCTTCATATTTAAAAATTCAATTCTTTATTTCAATAATTTAATCCTATAGACATTGAAATCTAAAACATGGAATCACTGGGTTCCTTAGAAACTCATGCCTCCTAGATAATCCGAGTAAAACATTAATTCAAGTGTGGGCATGCAATTTTATCTTTAAAGCTCAAAACATGTTGTGGACTAAAATGTGGAGAGTTTAAAATATAAAACACTAAAATTGAACTCCCTTTTCCATGAAAATTGGTCCTTCCCCATCATTTTATGGGGAAACCATCCACCATTATGAACGTATAAAAGAAAACAACTCAAATAAGCATAAGGATCATGTCATTTAAGCACAAAACAAATAGAAGGGAGGGGGATGCATGTTGCACTACATCTCGGAAAAGAAAAGAAATTGAAATCGAAATTCCTAGAAATAATTTAAAGATAAATCTTGGTATGATCCCCCAAGTGGGACGTGAATTTTTACTGCCTCCAGAGGGCAGTACCAGCTGTTATCCAAAGTCCGATGGAGGATTAATCTTTTTTGATTTGGACCACCACATGTGGCTTTTCTAGGCTTGTGCTTCATCCTTATTCTTGAGGAATGATCCATGGATAGAGTAAACCATATCCTACTCCATCACATTGTGGTATATCATGAATGGTGGGGGTAGGATGAAGTATGAATCATCATCCATATTGGTTGGTACTTGTGCAACCTCTTCTTCTTTGTCCAGTGGTTCCTCAAGGTATGCTACATCAAAAGAATAGACATTGGGAAATTCAGAATTTAATTATATTTGAATAAAATTAAAACATGAAGTATAAAGATCAAATTCTTCCCCATCAAAGTAAGTATCTTTTGTCAAGGTCTCCTTAGGGAAATCTACTAGCATCTCTTCATGAGCTTCATTCAATAAATATTCAAATTGTCTAGAGAGCTCCATATATTCGTCATCAGGTGCACATATAGCTTTATCTTCTTCCTCCAAGTCATAGTAGAGTTTTTCTGATTCTGTATAATAAAAATCAAGAGGACTGATGTAGAATACAGATTCAATAAAACTAAAAGATATAGAGTCAAAGAATGGTTCAACTCCCTGAGTCAGTTTAGCTTCAATCTCTGCCTCAGTGGTAAGTGCCTCTTGGAGTAGACTCTTTGAGGATGGAGGAAGGTAGTCGGGCTCCTCCATATTAACTTCAAATTCCACCACAGGGGTGGTGTCTTCCTTCTATGGTGCTCTCTCTTCTTCCTTGTATTGTATGGTAAGATCAGAAAGTTCCTCAACTTTAATCAATAATTCATCCAATCTTTTTTGATCTCCCACATGTAGCTCAGCAGGCATGTCTTCCTCCTTTGCCACCTCAAGTTCTTGATCCTTCTCAGGGTTTGGTTGCTCCATTAATGCACGAACATAGTCAAATGCTCTTTCATATTTTCTTGTCAATTATTCAATGATTTATCTATGTTCTTGCACCCGAGCACATCTAAAATATTCTTTTTCTTCTTTTTATTGATGCACATGTGAGTAATTGTCAGTCCATGCATAATAACAATCATTTAAATTCATCATGGAAAGAATTTTTTTTGTTTTTTTAATTTTATAAAAAGAAATGAAATCTAACAAAGATGTGAAAATAGAAAAAGTAAATGAATAACTGATTGGATCCCCGGAAACGGCGCTAGTTTTGACGCACGCCTATCACGGGACGTGGACAAAAACAATAAAATTTTTCTAAGTGCAGCATAGTGGCTGACCAGAGTCGTCTCTCTAGAGGAGCCTTTCAATTTGGTTCACTTACTTTATCCTAATTCACCTAAACTACTTGTTTTTGTTGTTTTCTATTTAAATGAAATCGATAATAATATTTTTTTTATTATTTAAAAATACGAACTATCATGTCATGCAAACAAAATTATTTGATGAAGAAAGAACTTGGTTTGGGGGTTCAGTCTTGGATTCAATCATTATTTTCCTTTTATGTGTTTGATTTTAGTTTGATAATACAAACATGAAATCTCATGTGTGAATCAATACACTTTTCCAGAATAGAAATAGTTTAAGTTACATTTCATTGGGGGTCATCACCCAATAAAGGATATTCTCCTCACCAATGCATGCAACTCAAATCTACCACAAACATAAAATAAACTTTAAATAAAATTCAAGAACACCGTGACCTCCCCCCAATCCAAGTCTCGAGTTAGCCTCTCATTTCCGAGTGTATGAGATTACTTTTTGGATTGGGTGTAGGAAGACAGAGAGATTGAGAGAGAGAGAGAGAGAAAGAAAAGAAGAAATGTGGATGGAGAAACACAAAGGCATGGATTGATTAAAATAGAAATTTAATTACAAATGAAAATAAAACTGAAATGAAACTAAAAAAAATAAAATAAAAAAGAAGAAATGAGGGGGGGAATTAGGATCAGTAATGGCCTGTGTCCCGGTGGGATCCCTCCTTGGCTATGGGTGTTGAGCTGATGATTTGGAAGGAGGAGAGGGCCTCCTTTTATAGGAAGATTTCCATCCCCTAAAAGTTTGTGCTCTATTGGACCCATAAATGGCCGATTCACACATGGAACCCTTATTAAATATTGTTCATGAATTTGTTTTCTATTCACCCTACATATTCCAGCACATTTGGACACCGGATGTAGGAGTTATGAATTTTTCAATGAAGGCTTCTTTTTCTGGATGAATCTTTCAGGAAGGTTCTTGCAAAAGTATGTCATTCAATGGCCACCTTAATGACTTCAAAACTCCACAAAAAATGGTTTAGAATCATTAATATATTTCCTAGTTCTATTAGAGGTGGAAACACCTCATTTTAATGTGTGTAGGACGTGTTTGGGTTCCATTACATTTGTGGTGTCCAAGCTATCCTCCCAGAAAAACGTCCAAATTAAAAGAGTTTTTAGACCCTTTAGATGGCCGAATCGGCTCCTGGTCCAGAAGACAAAAATGAAAGAAATAAAATACCGATTCTAAAAAAATTTGAATCAGAAAATTAGAAATTATATTTTTCAGAAAATGACCAAAATACCATTGACTTAAAAATCTGTCAAAAATCTAGAATTATTCATTTTTCACAAGTTTTTCTCCTTTTCATTCTAAAACGCAAATTACCCATTATTTTTATAAAATAATGAAATTAATGGGTTTCATCATTAAGAAACAGTAACAAATACTCATTATTTGAAAAAAAAATCATTTAAATTATCTCTGTCAGTCCTATCAGGTGATTTACACAAGAATTTGTAGTTTTATGTCTTACAAGGGTCATCAATCATGTATTTTAATGTCATGAGGTGAAGACGCATGGTATTACTTTTAAATTATTTCATTCATGACAATGATGAACCTATTATGAGCTATTATGCCTTGTTAGTTTGTAAAATCCCTTACATAAATTCCTAAGCTCATGTGATCCATGCTCAAAGTGAAAAAATGGGATGGAAAGGGTTAATATCACTATGTAGAAGATATTAATGATAGGAAGAGGAATTTTTCATTGTGTGATGGTTAGATCGAGATAAAGGATCAATATGTACATATTTATCTCATTGAAAATGAAAATCTATTCATATATAGTGGTAGAAACCCATGTAGTTTAATTATGTGTGTTAAGGAAATTATCTGTATGGTTTAATGTAATTCGGTATAGAAGAGGAACACCCAACATGAAATAAAAGGAATATTATGAAATCCATACAGTTTAGCATCGTGTGGTGATGATGTAATTCATATTTTTTAGCATAAAGTGTTCAAAACAAATTTGTTTATTTCAACATCACATGACTGGGACACTTATGAAAACACCATATAGTTTCATTTCATGTGGTTAGGACGTGAGATAGTATGAAGTTTAAAGTTTTAATTTCAGAACTAGAGATGATGTGCAGTTTAACAACTTTCTTCTTGGAAGATATTGTGTAGTTTAATATCATGTAATCAGAGCGATGTTCACTATATCATAATTATAGAAATAATTTCATGAGAAACCATTCATTTTGGGGGGTCGTGACATGTTCACCTTACATTATGACCAGTGACAAAGCTCTATTTTGATAGACCGTATGTATGATGTAAAGCCCTTCTGATTTGGGTTCTAACTTCCAAGGTTTCTTACCTTGTATCATTGGGGTCCTAAGAGCCAACACCAGTTATCCTTATAAGAATTAATAGAGGATAACCACTATATTAAAATCTTCTATGGAATGATTCTAATTTATTTCAATGTTGTGTATTGTACACAACATTTTCTCATTCAGTCGCTTCATTTCATCTTTCCAATTTTTTGATTTATCATCATTTGAGATTTTTCCACCAATGAATATTTGGATCAAAGGAATATGGAATTATATGGGAAATAGTACCATAGTTCTATACACCAATGATTATGGTGATTCTTATGTAGTAGTATGTGTAGTGTAATGATAGGCCCATAATGAATTGATGATCTTGTAAATCCATGAATTCTTATCCCTTTTCACCATCTTTTTTAGTATATTTCACAATGTCTTTTTAAAGGCCATAATATTTCCATTTTCTACATCATGATAGTGATATGAGTGATTGGATTTGATATTGAACTCTTGGTACAATTTCATCAACTCCATAGAATAGATGTTAGAGTTGCTTTCTATAAATATTGTGTGAGGGTCCCAAAACCTAGTGATAATATGTGATTTTAGGAAGTTGATGATGTTCTTCATCCTGAATTTTTTGAGTTGTATCACCTCATCCCATTTGGAAAAGAAATCAGTAATGATAAGGATATACTTGAACTGGTTAGATATGGTTGGGGGATATTTCCCCCAAAAATCCATTCTCCATACGAAAATGGCTATGAATAGTTATCTATATTTAGCAATTATAGGGGATGAAGGATGAAGTTTGTATAGATATTGAATTCATTACATTTCCTATGGAATTACACATAGTATTATATCCTGGATTTATAGAACCTCGGGATTTGGTGGGAGAGCCTACTCCTTGACTGATGAGCATTACATGAACCTTTAATGACTTCCTCTATGACATAAAAAATATCTTCTTCTGTTATGCATCTGAGGATGATTCCATTAAATCCACACTTATATAAGGACTTCTACCCATTTGTACCACCCTGAAGGGTAAAGTTCATTGCACATCCCTTAATCTATTCCCTTCCAACTTGATCTGTCAAGAGATTCCTGTTTTGGAGATAACTGATTATGGGCTCCATCTATACAGGGGTGGATTATGGTTCATCACACTCTAGGGAGATGTTAACCAAATGGATTTATTTTATATCATATAATATGACTGATGATAGAATTATTTAGTGTTTGATATAGAATATTTCATCCTCCTGATCAGGGTCGGCCAAGACTATGGCTATATTTGCCAATGCATTGGTGAGATAATTTTTTAATCAGGGAACATGATGTAAAATTGTATAAAAATGAAACTCTAACATTTTTCTACTAGCATAGCTAGTGAGAGGGGGAAATTATCCCTTTTTGATGTAATATTCTTTATTGATATGTTTTATCACTATTTATGAATCCCCTTTCATATTCAGGTAGAATATCTACAATTTTACTAATATTTCCAAGCTGGTGCTAACGGTGGGTTATTTCACCTCATTATTCGTACAACCCTCGGATAGTGAGAAAGGGTAATGAAAGAGTGATTTTTTCAGATATACAAATAGAAACCATAATCCAACCTAGTTGATTTTTTTGTATTTTACCCTTTTTCTTATGGGAATTCAGGAGGCACCATCAAAATAAATCTCCCATGTCTGGAGATTGTTGTGGGCATAGAATACCCCCTCACCTGAGAGCTCGGTTTCCATTTATGTATTTTATGGGGTGGAATATGTTGTGAGGAAATCATCCATGGATTTCTCATTCACCCCCTTTTGTGACGCAAACTAGATTTCATATTGTTTTAGAATGATCACCCATCTGTCTAAATTCCCAGTTAGAATAGTGCGGCCAAGGATATACTTGAGATAATAAATACGAGAGACCATATAGACTGTATGGTGCAGAAATTAATGCCTCATCTTATTCGATGCAATGATAAGTGTGAGGTTGTTCTTCTTTAGAATCTATGTATCGAGTCTCAATTTTGAGAATTTTTTATTTAAGGTAATAGAGGTTGTTCTAGGTATTTGTAACATTTTACTACGCGAGGAGGGTGCCCAGCGTGCATTTCATAGAATCCACATATAAGATGAGTGGTATCCCTTTCACTAGAGGCATCCAAACCAGTGGGTATAATATATACTTCTGGATAATTTTGAATTCTTCTTTAAATTCCCCAACCCATTAGTAGGTGCTTCCCTTCTTAATTAATCTTGTTCAGGGGAGAGCTTTTTCAACCAAGTTGGATATGAAATGAAGAATGTAGGCAAGATTCCCTTGGAGTCCCCTTAGCCCTTTGATTTTTATTGGGGGTAAAATTCATAAAATATCACTAGTATTCTTTGGGTATACCTTGATATCATGTTAAGATACCAAAAATCCAAGGAACTTCATTGATGTTACCCTGAAGTCGCATTTCTACAATTTCATCTTCAAACTGTGTTATCATAGTTGTTCGAAGATTCTTTGAAGATGTGTGAAGTGATAAAATCACTGTTAGGATTGAACAGCCCTATATTCAACCTAGTATTTAGAAATTCATCCTAAAATTTATTAAATATATTATGCATGGAACATTGATAATTGTGGTCAACATTACATTATCCAAGGGTAATTACCTGATCACAAAATATCCTCTAAGGAGATCTGAAGGTAGTGGGTTCCTAGTATTTAGGGGTCATCTTTAATTTCATTGTACGTTAAATACACATCCAGTATGGAAAGGTCTTGAAATCCACTAGTTTCAATTATCACAATTTATGTCATCAGAAATGGGAAATCATCCTTTTGGAAGTGACGATTAAGGTCTTTGAAACTGATACAAACCCAAATCATCCCATTCTTTTTCTTAAGGAGGAAAATATTGGAAATTTATTTTGGGTATTACAATTCTTGGAAAAAGTTTTCTTTAATAAATTTTTAAACTTACACATCTATATTGGTTGCATGAGAGAGGTGCATCTTCTGGGATGCCTACTTGAAGCCTTGCTGGTCATCAAGCAATACAAGATGGGGTGTATCCACATAAAGATTCAGTGTGGGAATTTCTATATAGTTCTAACAAAAACACATATGGGTATTGATTTATAATTATAATGTACATCTATTTCTCATTAAGGGGAATAGAGGCACTAATTAGTGTAGGGCGTGGGTCTTAATTTATTCCCAAATTTACCTACATGAGCCCATCGATGTTGGTGGATACACCTTTCTCAAAGGAATGGAATTCGTGATGTCATCCACTTCTTCTTCATCCTCTATGTCTTGGAGGAATTATTGGATAGCGATTGTAATCTAGGGTCATCATTATCTATGTAGAGGTGAGAGAGGCCATAATAAGATACATAATCCTCCCATATTTCATGATTAGTTGTAGAGAGATGTCAGAACTGATTGTATTTTATATTATAACTAGGGATAAGATGTGATTGGGCCTATGGGACCAGGTCTATCACCTGAACTATATTTATGGGGATCATATAGTTGTTGGAGATCATACACTAGGTATTTTTAGGTGAAGTCCCCAAGCCATTATGGGTCACAAACTGCATATCATCATCCATAACTGGTTGTTTTCATTCCATTTTGTAGAACCCAACTTTGTCATATGTGGCTCTAAAAGTATCTAAGATAGATCTATCACCATTTAGTATTCCTATATTCCCATTAATGAGTTATTTTAATCAATAATTTAATGTTGAAGGTACATCCATGTGGTTTTGAAGATATGGCCTCCTATTATGATAGTATATACATTGTCGTACTGGATAACCATAAACTCAAAATTAGATTTGAGATCATCAAAATTTGTTTTGAGTTGATCTTCCTAAGAGTACTTTACGCGTGCTTATCATACCCTTGAATGATTCTATTTGTGGGAGAAAAATCCCCTTATCTATATCCAAAACAATAGAGGGTTCAATCTTGGAAAAGTTGATCTTAGAGCCATTTTCAATCAGATCCCTTTGTATGTTGATGTTTTCGAGCATTTCAGAAACATAAAGGGGTCTGATGTGTCCCCATATGACCTCTTCTAGATCATGTGTTCTGAACGAGATAGTGATATAAAATTATGTTGACAAGGTCTCCATTCTATAGACCTCAGATGCAATGACTTCTATCTCAAACCACTCTGGGCTCTAGAGGGTTTCCAAAAGGTTATCCCTAAGGTATTTTGAAACATGGTGTGCATAGAGGATTAAAATATTTTCTTGGATAACCACCACCTATTTCATAATGTTTTACTTTTCTACCATAGTGAAGTGCTTTCTGAGGTTGGGTTGCTCATTATTGATACCCGAAAAACAACCATCAACTAAATAAAAAGGCAATAAATGCCTAAACATGGTTATTACCATCCCCAAAGAATTAATGGAAGTTGAAATTAACCAAGGATTTCAGATCACATGAACTTCTAAGGGTCTTGCGATCATGTGAACATTTCAAGGTCATGTTAACAGTCTATGAGCAGTGCCTAACATTCAGTGAATCATGAAGATTCTCCCCTTTAACAAGCCTTATTTATCATATGAAGGATCTCCAAACATCTAGTTATTGCGTTGTGACAACCAAATGAGTCACCATATGCCACATAATTTTTAATTGGAATGTTCCTGACAAACCATCAGGCATTCATCCAAAAATAAGGATGAATGATATCCAAAGGGAGATACCCCTAGTGATCATATGGCTCGTGCACCATATCATCATTCTAAAGGATAAATTTACTTGATTATATTTAATTAAAATTGGAAGACCCCCAAAACATTGTAAAATAAAACAAAGGTGATAGGGGGAGTAGGTGAGAGGAGATCATGGTCACTAAAAGACATGTACTGTGGCCAAATCCATCTGTGAGGCACCACGAGTCCCTAGAAACATGTCTTCCTAATCTTGTAAATTCCCTTTGTCTTGTAATACTTACCGCATAGAAGTCCTCAGGTATGCCTAGGAAACTTGAAGCTTCCCCTTCAATGCTCTAATAAAAAATGGATAGATTTTTCAAGCACATGTTCTCACATCCTCAGATGACCCATACTGTTCATGTGAAGAATCATCAAAAAATTGAGTAAATAACCTAGACATTACCCATGAAAACTTTCATAATCCCTAACCAATATAAAATATAACAATTAGGAAATGAGGAAGGAGGACCGATCTCTTGCGGTCAATGAGATACATGTGACATGCTAAAAACTATGTATCATGGTCTTACGAGACCTCTAGAAAAACCACACTTGCCATACAAAATATCCTAGGAAATTCATTGAACAATCACGAATGACCTTGGTCATGTCCATATGAAAATATAAAAATTACTTTGACATACCCTTATGATCAAAAAAGATTCATTAATTTTTAATAGTAAAATAAAGGTAATGCTGATAGGAGAGACTCGTGAAAACTTAAAATCAGGCGACACAATCTAAATGACCCCTGAAAAAGACTCATGAAGTTGTGTGGCACCAGAGCCCTTCTCCAAATCCAGCCTAGAATCAGAATAGTTATGCTGCAAAAAGCACCGAACAATTGGCGGGTGATTCTGAAAAATTTTACACCCTAACATGAAAAAAAGGTTGGACTCACAGTGGTTGGATGATTTAACTCAGGATGATTTGACTCTCGACCTCTACGGACTTCTTGGAGTAGCTGATCTCATGACCAAAAAGACTTTCATAAGGTAATATACCAGTGAAGAGCTAGAGAAATCATGGTCCATGCATAAGGTTCATCTCATGATCACTCATATATCAAGAGAAGGACTTCTTATGATACGTGCTAAGAACATACTGCATGTATTCCAGATCACACAAGACTCAAATAAACTGGTATTGAATAAATATAAGGCCTTCGTAATTTAAAGATTAGAACCAAGATTAAAGGTGGAATACTTAAATAAAAAAATGATCATTGGACCTTATAAACTTTATTTTATTCATCAAAAGATATTTGATAGATCCAGGATATTTCACCTTGACTTCATGTCCCTCCTTCAAAATTATATTCAGGACATGAAAAATCCTTGAGTCAAGTCCGAACGTGTCATACAGTTCCCTCAGGGACACCACTATGATCTGGTGAAGCCCTCTAAGTCTATCACTAAAGCCTTGATTTTTCCTTCAGATACATCGCTTCACTCATATAATGGTGTTCATTCATACCATTACAGTCTCAAGATTGCATCTGAGAATGACATCCAATCTCTCGTGACACCCTATCGGAGTGTCAGCAAATACCCGCGGCACCCACCAGACATGTCATCTGGGTCATGTGATATCTTCCAAGGATGTTAGAAAAGATTTTTTATATCCTTCAATTCATTCCATTATGACTCTGGTGACATCCTCTATATGTGTCAAGCCAACTCTTTTGAATGACACAAAGGTATGTCATCTGGATCAACCGCCATTCCCATGAACAAGGAGACTAGTTCATGCGATGGAATTCAGTACAGGCCGACTGGGACATGATACAACATTCCAGAAAAGAAGTCCATATTAATAGGTAATTCCATGATTTGATAGTATTATCCATCCTCAGTGTGTAATACATAAATTCGAGGGAGACCTTGGATCGTAATTCCCAAATATAAGGAAATCTGCAAAGTGTAATCTCTAATCAATAGGGAAACATCAAAGTGGTAGACATGATCAATAGGGAAACCTCAGAGTGTAAACCCCAATAAATAGGGAAACCTTAGTGTGTAAGCCCTGGTCAATAGGTTATCATTAGTGTATAAACAAAAATGTAATTGGAACATTGACGACTCTGATTCCAACCATATTCTGGATACGTAGGCCACCTCTTCAAGGTTCAAGCTCTATATTGATCATCAAGGGTGATCTTAGTGATTAAGACCTTATCCAAAGAAATGTAATTGATAACATTCTAATCCTTTTTTCTCACAAATATCATAGATCATGTGGTATTATGGATTTTCACTAATAATTGCATTTGTATAATACACCCTTGGGTTATAAGGGAATCCGTACTGTGTAAGCCCTAATTATCGACATCATATAGTATGTACCTGATCAATAGGGTGTCTATCTTGGTATAATCCCCTATAATTACTAAGACCTTAAGGATGGTCATAATGTCTCTAAGTGTGATCATCCACCTTATCCTATCAATATGTTAAGGGGTAAGTGAACTAGAACAACCATGGTTCCTTCTATACTCAGGATACGTAGGATTCAATCCCAATTCCAGATCTCTATATCAAACACCCCATGTATTTTCCAGGTATATAAGTCCCAAGTCTACATGGCATGAGACCGATCATCTACCCCCTCTTGTTTCTCACACTAATTGTAGAACATGTGGGATTAGGGACATTCAATTAACACATCATTAGGAATCAGGAATCTCCACTCACGAAGGAAACCCCAGTATGTAAGCCCCGATGAGTGGCATGGTATGAACAACCCTTATCTAAGGTTATATACCTTGGTTCCATTCTAAAGGTTGTGATTGAACTATAATTACTATAATTCCCATCATAACGAGGATACATAGGATGTATTCCTATGACATGAGCTCAATCATTTAGTGTCTTAGTACCCAAACATTGTTCCTCTCTCTATGATGCTAAACTAAAGGGGATTAATGAACTATGTAGGTTTTGATTCCTATAATAACTAGGATACGTAGAAAACCTCATAATGGATCAATCCCCACCTTGAGATATTAATCAAGTTCTCACATGGAAGGACATTCCAAAGCTTCTGGTCATACAACTTCATCACATAAAGCGATTATTCACTATTAATGAAGTGGATGAAGATCCTCTAATTCATACAGATGGATTCATTAAAGAGTACCCCTTTATTTTTTTAACTATATAATTAACCATTGAATCATTTTTTCAGGGTAATTGGTACCATATTAAGATTAGTAAGATATTCATAAAAATATCTTAAATCTATGAGAGAGTCCTGAAGTAGGAAATAGTTCACCCCAAAATGGTTCGATGAGCCCAACCACCCAACCACTTGACCAATGCAAGTCCCCCAGAGCCGCAGGGCCTAAAAAATCATATGACCATTGTCCTTTGGAAATAACATCTGAACCAAGATACAGCTTTGGGAACCATTGATAGTGTCTAGGAAAACTGACAATGGTAGCTCGACAAGTGAAACCCATTCCACTCCTCAAAAAATCAATGAAACAAAAATGTTGAAACTGATGTGAATACAACCAAACTACAAAACATCTATAGTGAGATAAAAATAATATATTTTCTATCCTCCATATGACCTTTTTATTCTAGTAATAATATCAAAAATCTGAGGAAACAATAATAGTGAACCCAACATGAATGATCCGAAAATGTTTCACATCTATAGTGAGATAAAAAAGATATATTTTCCAGCCCCTCTCAGACCATTTTATTATGTGTATCATATGAAAAAAATAAATGAATCAAAAATGGTGAACATGAAATGAATATCACAATGAAAAAAATGATATGTTATTATCTGTCATGCCATTTAATTTTCCCTTATATGAAAAAAATGGTAAAACCAACACGAATCTTTGTAACAACAGAACGATTGGGTTAGAATGGGTCAATACAGTTTGTTTTGAAAAACCTATTCAAAAAAATATGTAGGACATGTATGATCTTATATATGAACCCATTTAACTAGGTTTCTCATGAAATAAGTCCATCTTTATTTTGAAAAGTCCAAAAGAGCCTAATGGAGGAATCATGAAATATCAGGATAATTGTGTTAACCATGCATATCTAATAGAGCACATTATGCCTACAAAATTACACTAATTGGTAAACTTATTTCTTGTTGTTTGCGTGACTATAGATATTAAAAACATCCTGATTCAACAAAATGTCTTCATCATCTTGAATTCACTCTGGAAAATCATCTACGACGGGAACATATGTGGATCACAAGATAATATCACCAGTATGACTACTCCAATGACAATTCAAGAATATGATGGTCTGGGAGTATCATCTACATGGTAAAATTATGACAATAGAAGCTTCTTGTGATGTTCTCTAAGAATGAATACCATTGAGTTCACAACGCTTGGGATAGGCTACTGCTAAGATTATGGATCTCGGCACCATGACCAGTAGCTTCGGGAGCTTATCCTCAAAGTGTAGTAGCCTTCATCTTTCATATCTAAAGAAGGAGGGTTAGGATGGAAAATTTGGATCCCTTTTGGATAAGTATCCACTGAGGAGGGAACCTGTCAACCACTATCACCAACACCATCTAGCTAGTACCCATCATTCACCAACTGAGGGTACTATTCGACACAAAACCACCTCAGAAACCCATGCACAGGCTTTAAATAAGATTCATTGGTGGATGATGTAATTGGGTATTTAGGAGAGGGATCATACCCTCAATCCTAATGATGATGACTTCCATCATATTCAGGAAGGAACCTGAAAGTTGGAACATACCCATGCTCATTTGGATCATGTCTATAGGCATATCCCTTAAGGCTTGGGGAGGCTAGTAATCCTACCCCCATACATGAAACCCATTAGAATATGCGGGTGGTACAAGGAGGATAGAAGTTGGAACATATACCTACTTCAATTGAATACATATTTTAGTTTATCATGGGTATAGAAATTGTGCAGGCTCATATCCCTACAAACACTTTCCTGAAATGACAACATATTTTTGCAAAAACTGAATAACTCTTCCAGCATCTTCTGGTACTCTTTCACATTAAGGGATAGGAACATACTTCTATCCCTATTGCCTGGATATCTCAACACTCTAATCATCATTATTAAGGGGTGGTACTGTAGAAAATTCATATTATTTCTCCCGCCTGGGAGGATTATTGTAATATTTTTTATGAAGGGTTAGGAATCGCACTAGGATCATATTCACATTCCAACTGGGGATCACCATGTAAGAGTGGAACATTCCTCGGGAACGGGGAACATGCCTGTCGAAGAACTCTATTGGAATATTTTGAAGGTCCAACATCAGGCTTATATCCACATTATAGACGGGGCTCACAACATTAGAGGGGAACATGCCTTAGGATAGTCTCGTATTCATGTTGAAGAATTCCATCAACAAAATCCAAAGTTATAGGATCATGAACATATCCCCATTTTGGTTGGGGGTAACCAAGTGAGGATGGAATAAGGATTGGGGTAGGCTCACATTCTAATCAATGAATCTGACAATCATATTCTATCATATCATGGATGTTAGGTTCATATTACCACTTCTACCAATGAATGATTATGCAGGAATCATTCCAAGGAAACACAAAAGAAGGATCACATTCCTTCTCCTATTCTAAAGGTCCATCATTATATTCTAATGGGGAATGTATATTTGGACCGAGCTCATATACCTGGTCCAACTAAGGCCCCCAAGTGAGAGAGGCACATGCCTTGGGGAAGGCTCATATTCCTACCAAGACAGATCAGCAGTATATTCCAAAGGCTCATGATTGGTCACATGTCCACATCGTAACTAAGGCACACCAAGTGGTAATGGAACATGCCTCAGGATAGTCTCACATACCAATCAATAACGATACATATCATCAACTTATTTTTTATGTTTCTCAGTAGTAGTCTCATACTCATGCAACACAATATGGTTGTATAAAAGTTCTTCCAATCATCATATACCATGATCATACCCCTAAAGAATCCCAAAAGGTAGGTCAGCATATTCTTACCATGATATAGAACGTGGTTCATGTGCCTAATTTCATCAATGCCAGTATCCTTAAGGTCATTCAAGACACATTCTCAACACCACATGGCTTTTTTGACTCTTCTATTCAAGTGGAACTAGAATACATTCATTACCAATAGAGTCCTCCATGTGGTAGTGTGGAGATGGATCGTAGAAACCTTACTCATGACATCCACCATGGTCAACCTCCACACAGAGATTTCTCCCAAGGGCAACACAGTCATACCTTTTTTCAAACACCTCCATATAGAGAGGTGAAATAAACTCTGACACCATAGAATTGATAGGTGCTCTAACTATTGGAGTCAACTGTATATGGTACAACATAAACTTCTAGTACCACCCCACACTCGCAATCAGGTGACCATTAGATCCATCTTTTATGGTCTGAATGGATGGAGGCATGTATGTCTCGTAAAAACGGGTATGAAATTAAAATATGGAGAGTGTTGTCTAGAAAAAAACTATATGTCTTATTCTAGACACTCGCTACTAATGACTATGAGATCCTAGATGAGCTAGAAAAGGATTAAATTCCTTAGCTATGATAGAATATGTAGGATACTCATTAGTGAATGAAGGATAAACATCTCCCTTAACTAGGATATGAGTTTCACCTTTAGATAAACAATATTCTCTATTTTTAGTTAGACCTGGCTACTATCTTCATGGCATGAGATCCTAAAATGGAAATGAGCAGTGTAAATCAACAACACACTTTCCACCATTTCCTCACACCTCTTTATCATATGATCTATTAATACATGTCATGCATTTAAATTCGAGGATGGGGACGGTATGGACTGTTAAACTATTTTTCACCCTTGGAACAGCAAAGCCCCTCAGGTATGGTATCCTGCAATGTCACATTCTTCCGCAAAATCCGGGGGACAGAGTAAGTCTCAGTTCAGTTGGTCACTAAAACATAATCCCCTGCTCTAACGATTCTTAGACACCATGAACGGGGAGAGAGGATAGCCAAAATTATTTAAAAATGGATCCCTTAATACAATATTAGTGCATTACAAACATAGATACTGATGTTTCGATAACCTATACAACTTACCAAAATTAATGGTTCTCGCTATGGGATTCCATCAAACCCATCTCCCATACGATCATAGATGTTCCCAATCACCCTGACCATAGTATCTCCTTACATAGCAATTTTATAGGACAAGACATATCCCCCTTGAGCTAAGAGAAAAACTACCACCACCTCCACCCCTTAGATCATCAATTCTACAGAGGATTTAGGACATACCATTGGTAGCTGCAGGTGAACTCCAGACCACCGCTTTGGGGGAATTTATATCTCAATCATCATCATGAGGTTCATTTTTACATTATAATAACTTCGAGACATTAGGGATGATCTCAGGATAACCCACCCCACTGGGCTGGGGCCATTTAGATCTTCATGTATGCCTAAGGAATCAGGAATTCTACGATTAGAGCCATTTGATCCTCAATAGATGGACCATCCATGCCAATTCTTTTTCAAAATGACCCCCACCCCATAGGGGATTGGGGAATTTTCATTATCATCACCACCACAAAGAGAATAATTATTCTCCTAGTTGGGATGAATATATCAACAATTAGAACTTCACTAACTCCTCTTATCACAAGACAAACCCTTTTTGGTTGGGGCATGTCTGGAAACCATGGCCAGAAACTCCCTTATAGTCATTTTTCATTGTCCAACATGGGAGAAACATATAGTGAAGAAAATTATACCTCACTACGTCCACAAGCCAAAAATGGCCTAATATGGCCAAGGGGTTGTATAATGACCCTAAAGAAGATAGTGTAGAATCAACATATTACATCAAAATTATTGTAACAACAAACATTACCTGATATGCCTCTATAAATTTCATCACTCGTAACATGGAATATATGGATCAAGACACTATTTTAGAAGTCCATGGCTTGGAAAACATACCCCATGAGGAGGGTGACATTGATGCACCAAATGAGGTTGCATGCTCCAGGAACCAAAGACCACTCAAAAACATTGTTCCTCAAAATATTGAGCTTCCACCTTCATTTAGAAATATTAATAAGGGGAAGGGTACAAATGCATCCTGATCACCTTCAATAATAATTTTGGTTCCTTACATAAATTAATGATTTTTGAAATACAAGAAGGAAATACAAACTCTCCAACAACTCAATTAGGAGCTACTCATAGTCCATATTCCCACTAGGAATTGTCCTCAGATAGTGATGAATCTTATCCCTCCCATGGTTGATTAGCTAGAAAGAGTAGTATCTAAGCATGAAGTTGGATCTTTAACTAGACATATAGTCCACATAAATGAGGAAGTTGAAACTAATCATGACTTCCCTTCGTTGTTGCCACAAACTCTCCCTCACCAATACAACCATTTAATTTTTAGAAAAATCGAAAATCACTATGAGAAAAAATTGGGTCCACCTATTCAACCCCCATTAGCTCCCTATGTACAGGTCATGGATCACGAAATAGTGTCTCCAAAGCTCTTTAATGTCATCGAGTTCCTAGTACACTAATAGAATCCATGGAAGGACAATGTACACATGCTTAGCTTGAGAGGAAGTTTTATACTGATTGGGTGGAAGAAACATTGCCTCCAGCCAATTTTGGAAATCCCACCTTCTCTAGATTTGATTGTGTGGGTTACCCCGAACAACATCTTTAACACTTAATGTTATGATGAGGGATGATGATGGGCCCTCAAGATTAGTATTTGGAAATAAATATCTGGTGTTTGGTATAAACTATGACAGGGCCATCTTTTATTTGGTATAGAAGTCTTCTAGTAGGATCTATATCTTGATGGGAACACCTTAGTTTTCAGTTCTTTTATCAATTCAGTTCTATACTAAGGAATACAATGAGAATTGACTTGAAGAACTTCAAACAATGTAAAAATGAGAGGTTTTCTGACTTCATATCAAGGTGGAATGGTTTAAACTACCCACTCGGCATTCCTATCTCACAAGAAAAACCACTAGAACCTTATGCCAAAAATATTAGGGATTAGTTACAGAAGCCTTTGATTACAATGAAATATTCATGTGGATTCCACAAGTCTTATGAAATAGACAAATATTTTTAAGATTCCATCCAATGGACCTGATCCAAAAACTCCACTCATGCCCATAGTAGAGGGGAATATGATAGCTAGAGAAGAAACTGTAGTTATCACTCTCAAGCTAGTAGATGTGCTTGTCTAAATACCTAGGTAGGCCCCAAACAACCCAACACTTCCTATTGAGTAGAAAAAACCACCAAACCGCCCTCGTCCAGAAGCATAGATAAATGGAATTCATCTGAGATGTAGAGAATAGATGAATAAGGAATACTCCTTCTGGAATAAAAAAAGTACCTTCATATTTCTTAGCAGCAATGGAAAATAACTTTCACGCACTTCCACAACCCAGGAAGCCTGATGAGGTCAACATCACCAACTGTCCTGATTACTTCCCATTCTATAGAAGATTGTGTCATAATATCCAAAACTACATTTTCTTCAAATATATCCTTCAAGGAATGATCTTTTTTTGGAAATTGGTGCTAGATATCTCTCTAGAGTTGGTGGCTTGCATAACCATCATCCAATTAGACGAATAGGGAGATTGGAAGAAGGTCACGGCTAGACGTGCCTGAAAATTAGTCAACTAGATGACTCTAAAGATAGTTGATCGATCCATTCCACTCTAAAATCTTAGTTGCATAGACTCACAATAGGTTCACCACCCAAGAAAAAGGTAACATAGAATATATCCCCCAAAGGTGGGGATGACCAATGAAAGTAGGATGAAACAGAATAGGAATAGACATATTTACCTCCAAATAAACCATTAACTCTCACTGATTACTTCCCTGCATCATCTGAGATATAGGAACCACCCTAAAAAATGGAACCATAATCAGATGAAGAACTCGTATTTGGTTATTTCATCATGACACACTTTCTATACCCATTCTCCTATGATGTGTTTTCCCCAAATCATGATCTTCTCACACATAACTAGGAAATGGGAGGCTGTATGTGTAGGAACTGAGGATATAGAGGACAACACGGGTGTGGTCGAATCCAATATTACCATCATGTCCCTATGGAAAATACATATGCAGCTAAGACTCATGTTCAATCACTCCAGTGATCCAAACATGGGTAGGGAGGCGTCCCACAACACCCCACTAGCTTTTTATACCAAATTTCCTTGCATGACCATATTGTACGGGTCCAACCCAATCAGACCAAATAAAAGGGGAGGATAGGATGATCTACTCCCTAGGTAGTAGATTCTCCCATGAACCTTGCACAAGCACTATGTTTTTCAACCCCAAATGCCTAGGATGTTCGTCCTCTAGCCTAGAAGAAACCCCATATCGGTAAACTCTGACCTCTAGCACAAAAGTACAACATTATAAAATAGATGGCAATAGTACTGACTAAGATACTATTCTTCTATGCACTCCATATTTCAAAAGAACTCGGGTGGCATATTTCTTAAAGTCTTATAAAGACCATAAGAATTTGAGACATATGTCGCTGTAGCTGAGGTATATTGAGTGGAGACCATGTCATCAAAATGTTACATCACCATATCTTTCATTGATCAATATAAAGAAGTAGTCCTGGAAGGGTACATCTGACCCCTATATGTCTTGCATAGACTAAATAATGTCAATGTAAAAATGTATCTAAATGGTAATTGTTATGAGATCAATCTAATACTAGTTCTAACCCTGTGAATTTAGAGATATGGTGAAGGGGATATTTCTCCCACTAAGTTAACCATCCAATGGTATTATAAGCATCAGCAATGACCTATTGGTAAAATAAAGCTCAAATCCCAGTTTGGGGATCTTACATCAGAAACTAAGTTTATGGTAATCCAGCAAGACACCACGTATAACGTTCTTCTCAGAAGGCCCAAGAACCATAGCCATCTTGAGATACATTCTACATCCCCCCAGTGTATGAAGTATCCCATTAACGGAAAATTCAGCATACTACATGGTGATATTTCTCCCTTAAAGACCTATGGATCCACATGTGCTAAAGTATTTTTTTATAAAAATGGATGAAAAAATCAATGTTGGATGTTGATATATAGGTTTCTATCCCCAATGTCTTGGTAACTACCACTCTGAATCCATGGAGTATGCTCAACGGTGACTATGTGATCCCCATAAACCTAGTCGAGGTCATTGATATAATTCCAGAGGTCCAAGACCCCCATTTTCGCTAGTGACAGCATTGAAGAATATCATCTTAGACATATCTCTACAATGATTGTGTCTAAAAGGGATGATAATGTCTCTTCTCTTGGCCTCCCTCCCCTAATGATGAGAGTGGATCCCCCATATTTCTATATCCTTCTAAAAATTTCTCCATAGACTCAGATATTGATGAAGATGAGTGTGGCCTTAGGAACACCCCTTTAGCATTTGAGGAATGTGTCTCCATTACCACTGATGAACTCAGGAAAATAAATCAAAGAATAGTGGTAGACCCACAGCATAAACTGATTGGTGCCACCATTCCCCTCGATGATAAATAGATGTACATTGAATTTATGAAGAACCACTAATATATTTTCCCATGGAAATACATAAAAATACCTATAATGAACCCATATGTGTCTATGCACCATCTTGAGATATTAAATGAAAATCAAGGATTCAAGAATGGATGAAGGAGGGAACACCCCCCATATACCTCCAAAATAGAGGTAGCGGGAAACATGTAGATTGAAGACAACATTGTATAAGATGTGAAATACCTGAGATGTCTTTCCAACATCATCCCTGTTAAGAACAATAATGGTCATATTTGGGTCTGCATTGATTTTAGAGTTTTAAACTGTAATTTCCCAAAGGATGATTTCCCATTGCCAATCATAGAGCACTTGATCGATGAAAATGATGGTTTCCAAGAACTTTCTTTCATGGATGGGTACTCGAGGTATAATCAGGCAAAGATGGGACCTAAGGATGAAGAATAAATTGGATTTAAAGTTCCTTAGAGAATCGTTTGCTACCATTTCATGCCCTTTGGCTTTAAAAATGTTTCCACCACATATCAATGTACCATGTATTGTATCATTAGGTTATTATTGGAAATATATGTGAACGCTGTGTTGAGGACCTGGTGGTTAAATCCCAATAGTGGTGTGATCACTTCATGGTCCTTCAAACAATTTTCCACAATCTATGACAATAGAGTCTAAAATGAATCTGGTAAAATTAATTTTTAGGGTAATGTCATGGAAATTACTTAGTTTTGTGGTATGCCACCATGACATTGAGGTTGACTCAGATAAGACAAGTGTTATATAAGCAATATCACGCCCCATAAACCTCAAATAATTGAGGGGGTCCAAAGGAACCTTACATACATTCGGCAGTTAATTACCAACTAGGTTGACAAATCTTTCCCATTCCCTAGGAAAATTAATAAGAGAACCACCTACCAATGGGATTATTATTTAAAAAAATATTCAAATGTCTCAATCAATACATGCTTCACCCACCGGTTATCATTCTTGTAGTGGAAGGGAGGCTACTCATCTTATATGTGTCCACCATAGAACACTCATTGGGCGCCCTCCTTCCACAAAAGAATAATCTAGGAAGAAAAAATAGCCTTTATTACCTCATCCAGACTATGATAGTTATTGTGAACTGATACTCTAATGTTCATAATAACTACCTTTTGCTCATCTTTGCATTAAAAAAGATGAGGCATTACATGAATCCCCACAAAGTCCAATAGGACTATCATATAGATCCACTCAATTACATCCCTAGTTGTCTGATACAGACTGGGAACATGGTCTGATGGGTGGTCATTCATTAACAATATGACATTTTGTTTTTTTCATAGAATCCATTGAAATAAAATTCCTTAGATGATTTACTCACAACACATCATACCCCAACAAAATATACCAAAATATACTGAGCTTTCAGATGAAGTGGTATTTTATGCCCATGAAACTCTCTATACATGGGGATGTATTTTGATGGTGCCTCATGAAGTCAAATCAAAACAAGGATGTATAAACCAAATCCCAACTGGGTTGGCCAATGGATTTTACTTTTCACTCCTCACAAAATAGTTTTTTCAAAACTCTTTATCACTATCTAGAGGCTGTACAAATAATAAGAAATAATACCTATCCCACATCTCTATCTTGGAATTATCCCAATAGTTTCTAATATCTTACAAGAACATCAAAGGGGATTCAGATTTAGAGATAAAAAAGTTCAATGGTGAATATACCATCAAAAAGGAATAATTTCCCCCACTCACTAGATATGTTTGGGGACTATTGGCATAGTTTCCTTTCAAATCCATGTTGCATCATGTTCCCTGATCCTTTAATGCGTTTACTAATGCATTTTCTAATTAATCCAACATCTCACTAGTAGAAAAACTATTTTTATGTCTTCTTTTTCACGTTGGTTATTTATAAAGGATATCAAAATTTGTGAATATTACTTTTTCATGTCAGATTTTATAAAACCGACCTAAAAAGGTACATATTTTTCTCTCTTTCACATCAGTTCTACAATATAACCAATGTTAAAGAGTGGGTTTTTATGTCAGTTATACTATTACTAATGTAAAAAACCATGAATATGCATTTTTTATGTTGGTTATAATATAACAGATGTAAAAAACCTTTTAAAAATTTATGTATCAATCGATGGTTTCATTATGGGGCTACATGTTTTGCAACAAAATCTTTCTTTTCACTCTCACCAAAGCCCTAACATTCTGGTTTTATGAATTTTGTGGTCAAAATGTCACCTTAAAATATAAATTCGACCATAGGGTTTCATCATCTTCAGGTTATGCATCTCAAGTAAGCCTCAAACAATTTGGTTTCCCTTTTTTCTATCTTTATTTGGATTTGAATATCTAACTGTCTGTTGTTCAATGATGTTTTCTTCATTCTCGCATCACCATCTTCATACATTCATGTTTTTTAATATTTATCATTGTGTGTTCTATTATAGATCTACTCGTATCCAACTAGCTCACCTGAAGGTTTGAATTTTGAATTTGATATACATTTTTCTAGGTTATTTAGGTATTTTTGTTTAGATATATGGTGTTTGATAAAAATTATGTTATATAAAAAACATTTCAGTTTTCATGAGTTTTGGGATGAAAATAGGGGATGAATTAGAGGATATTTTTAGCTTATACGGTCTAATAAACCATACAGAGTCCAGAAAAATAAATTTACAAATATTTCATAGGCTATAATATTATTCAACATGATCTATGAAACTATGTGGCTAATACATTCACTTTTATTCATCCCTATTTTGTTTGTTCATTATCATCCTTTTACTATCAACTTGATCCTAATTTTTTTTATCCTTCATTTATGTGAATTAAATATTGTTTTCATAATGTGTTGATGATATTATCCTGAATTTTGTTTGATTTTTCGGTATGTAGTTGTTTACTTGGTCATTATCAAAAATAATTTTTTATTAAAAGTGGGTTTTGTAAAATGTTATTGGATGTATAAGTATACCTTATGGTTTTTTAATAATTATCTTGACTTTGTGTGAGTGTATCTGATTTTATATGTATATATAGTTAGTGTTTCCAAATAATAGATGGTCATTGATTTTGAAAATATATTTGGGTGCTTTTACTGTCTATTGATTTGATTAAAAAAATTTCCAATATTTTTACTCATTCATTTTTGGAATCAAACAAGATAATGCATTTTAAATAAATCTAGGTGAAAAATTCTATTCCTGGTTTGGGATTAGAATCTTTTGATTCATGATGGCATTAAAGTTTTAGTAAAGTAGTGTATCCCATAAATTGTTGAAAGTGTAATATAAATTATATTTTAATTTATAATTCCCTTTATCTTAGTTGATTTATTCAATTATATTAAATAAACATTATAATGAAGTAACATAATAATAAAATCAAATTTGGTAGATATTTTTTAGGTTTCTAGTTTGTTAGAACAAGTTAAAGTCATATTCTCAGTGCATGCCTTAGATGATTGACACCATATATCCTACTTCTGATGTTATAATGTTTCAATTAGTTCTTGATTTTTTTTATTGTGAGATTATTTTATACTTAGAAAAAATTTATAATTATATTATATTGTTAATTACAATATAGAATATTTTTTTATAAATAATAAATCATGATTTAGTTTTTTGAATTTTATATATTTTTTATAGATATTGTTTTATGGATATTTTTGTATATGTTTTTTAATAATCCCATAATGTTATATTCATTTATTTTTACATAAGATGCTTTTTAAATGAATCTATTTTGTAATGACTTCGGCATGAATGAATTTTCTCATCAAAAGTTTCTATTTTCTTTTCAATGTTTTCATTATTCGATTTCGATATTTTTCGATGACATTTATAATCTCAATAATTTATAAATTATTGCCATTGTTTTTTATATTTACTTTTGATATTTGTTTTATAAAATTAATTAATGATAGATTAATTCACCTTGAATAGGTTCTAAATATGTGGAAGGTGTAGATGCTTTTTTTGGAATTTTCTAAATGAAATGTTTCAAAAAACGACATGTTTTCTATCCTTCTCTGAAATGTTAAAATTTGAAGAAATTAAAATAAAGATAGGTCACAGATCATTAAATTATTTATGGTTTTAATTTGAGTTTCATGCCTTTTATTTATCCTGTTGAAACTAGACACAATTCCATATCTATTTATGATGATGCTTTTCAAGATGATAAATCTGATAGATGAAATGAATCGTGATATTAAAGTAGAGAAAATTAAGAAACAACCAAAAAATTGGGTGCTTATATGGTGATTCGGTAAAACCATTGAATCCAAGTTATATGGAATATACTATTTTATCGAAAATGTTATTATTTATAAAACTAAATAAAAACATAGATAGAGTGATAATAGTTTTACAAAGCTGCTACAATTTTTGATAGAAATCCTTCCTAAAGACAATGATCGTCCAAATTGACATTATAAGTCCAAGAAAAAATATGCCCGCTGGGATTGGGGTACAAGAAAATGCATGTCCTTACAAATAAATTTGTGTTATATTGGAATGAATATGAATTTCTATCAAAGTGTCATAAATGTGGTACATCATGGTTTATGTTGAAAGAAAAATCATAAGATGATTCAGAAGTTTCGGATACCCCTTCCAAAGCATTTTAGTATCTTCATATAATTCATTCTGTTAGAATTTTATTTTCTAGTTCATATGATACAAAAATGTTAAGATGGCATGTTTATGAGCAGATATGTGATGGGAAAATACATCATCCAGCTGATTGTACAGAATAGAATAACATTGATCACCAGTTTCCTATATTAGGAAATGAAGTTCAAAATCTCATACTTGGAATGTGCACATATAGAATGATTAAATATCAAATCCTTAGTAGCACGCAAAGTTCATAGCCTATTAATTGATAATTTACAACTTAACTTCTGAATTTTGTATGAAGTGAACTTGTATCATGTTGAGTTTAATGATCAGTGGACCATAACAGCCCGAAAATTATATCGACATTTTTTTGTCACCATTAATTTATTATTTTAAAACCATTATGGATAGAATTTATACGGGTCTATCATTCTTATAAAATGGAATATTTTCAATTTCATGCAATGATTATGATCACTATAAATTACTTCCCATCATATGGAAATTTTTCTAGATATTGTGTTAATGTCTATAAATCTTGTCCAATTTTTGTACAAGAGACTTCATATTGTCAACTACATCATGGGAGAAAAACATTATACATGGGGAATATAATGTTTTTTCTTGTGAATCACTATTAAAAAAGATTGAAAATGATTTAAATGGGTCACTGAAATTTGATATTAGTCTAAAACCATTATCTACTGATCAATATTTGGAGAGGGTAAAAAACATTGATATGACATTTAGAAAGACAAATAAATCAATAAATGATAGAAATATTCTGAAGAAACGATCAATTTTTATTTGAGCTACCATATTGGGAATATCATGAGGTGAAATATAACATTGATGTCATGAATATGGAGATGAATATTTATGAATGTTTTATTGGAACATTGTTAGATATAAAAGAAATGACTAAATATGGGTTTAATGAAGAATAGATTTACTCTCAATGGGAATATATTTGGATTTGGTTCCCACTACTCATGGAAGAAGAACATTCCTATCCCCACATTGTCATACATTATCCAAGAGGGAGAAAACAAGCATTTTTCAATGTCTTCATGATATCAAAGTGCCACATGGTTATTTTTAAAATGTAAAAAAAATAATTTCTTTAAAGGATTTAAAATTTTCATGTATTAAATCACATTACTCTCATGTTATGATGTAGAAACTCCTACCAGTTTTCATTGCATTAAATATTACCCACCCGTGTCAGAATGACTATCATGAAGGTGTTTTATTTTTTTAATTACATTTTGAATCAGTATATTGATTCAAATTCTTTGAAAATTTTGGGGAATTAAGTGGTTTATATACACATTTAATTAGAAATGTATTTTCTTCCATACCTTTTTTATATCATGGTTTATTTAATTGATCATTTAGGGTAAGAAATAAATATTTGCGGACATGTATATCGATGTAGGATATATCAATTTGAAATGTATATGAATATATTGAAGGGGTATGTTAAGAATCCATATCAACCTGAAGAAACCATTATCATGAAGTATATTTCTGGGGATTTCTTTTTGTTTTGTACAATCTATTTGTCTGACATGGAGTACATCTGTTTGCCAACATCTCACCATGAATGAGTTAATTTTCAGGGAAATGGGATTTTTGGTTTGAAAGTAAAATCTTTGATAGGTGAACACATAAAGAAAGTTTAATTATACATCGTGAATAATATATATTATGCTCAAACATATTAAACATTTCATATCAATGAGTTTAAACAAAGTTATCCAATGAAAAAAAAAGATATTGAGATTTTAAATGAGCTTAAAAAAAATTCCATAGTTTAAGGATATTGTGAAACTAGATGCATCAGAAACATTGAGATGGTTTGTGGGTGGTCCAAGTTGAAATTTGATATCAAGGTCTGAGTATGAAATTAATTGATATACTTTTCATATGAAAGATTGGGAAGAAAGATGTGTGGTTCCGAATAATAGTGTGTCAGTGTTCGAAGAAGTAATGAATTTTTCAAGTTCCAATGAAAAAAACCCAATCTCCACAACAAATTCCTATTATAAAGTCATTGAATAAATATGGGAGGTTTATTATATTAAATATCATGTTATAGTGATTAATTGTAAGTAGTATATTAGTAAAAATAGTGTCTAGAAATATGAATTTGGAATGACACTAGTTAATCTGAATAAATTGGATTACACTATTGATCCTTTTATCAAGGTAACACATGAAAAAAAATTATGTTCTTTATCAATATGATATTCTGTGGGATATTGTTTTAAAAGGAAAAAACAGTATTTTTGTGATGATAAACTAAAGAAGATTCTAATTTATGTGAGATACCTATATACCTAGAATGATTAACAAATAATATTGATGAACACGTCGAAGACATGGTTTCTTCCATACGAAATGATCATGACAAAGGAATTTGTAGAAATAGTCTCCACTATATTCCTAATATTATAGGTAACATATGTTTAATTATGGTTTTATTTTTTAAATTTCATAAATTAAATATTTTAATTTGAATTTATTTGTTAAAACATGTATTATAAATTTAATTTTTTTTATATTAGTTTAGTTTTGTCTAGTTTTCCATATTTACCATTCAGAAACTTATCTATTTGTTGATTTTGCATAAAACCTATTATTTTAAATATAAAATTTAAAATAAAAAAAAAGTTATTGTTTTTAATTACATTATAATGGAATTATTTTAGTTCTAAAAATTATTTATCAGGTTTGTGAATTTTTAATATTCATTCTATCTCTCATGAATATTGTGCAGTTTTCATTCACTTATGTCATTTCATCTGTTGTTAATATTGTTATCATTATAGTTAATTTTAAAATATATTAATAAAAATGTGTTGTATTTGGTTTAATTTTCTTTATATTTGATAATTGTTAATTTTTTATTTACATTTGAATATAATATTTGTATTTGTATATTTTTTTACTAATTGATGTTGATTTTATTAGTTGGATAATTAATGATCAATCCTCTAATCCACCACATGTCTCTAGAGATAACATACTCGTACCTCTAGGAAGGAACTTACACATGATCTTATTGATGAGCCTCCTCATTCTTCTTTACATGAGACATGTACTTCCATTGGGGGGAAAGAGTTTGAGGTTTGGTAAAAGTGGCACCACACATTTACTAAAATTTTCAGTTGTCCATAGCCAAGAACAAAGGTTAAAAAATAGCCTTTGATGATAATTAAATTCTAATAAGTCCAATAGAAAAATATTTCATGAATTTTTTATCATTTCATGAAAAAAAGAAAAGTTGGTAATTTGTTTGAAAATTGGAGAAATGTTGATAAACGATGATATCACTATTATGGGAGACCATTTTAGTACGCTTGTTTGTAATTATTTTACATATCTTGAAATGTTTATAGTAATATATGGTTTTCCCCATCTTATCAGATGATATATGATATATCTAACATTAGAGGAGTGAAGAGGAAACCTATAACATTAGCAGCTAGAAGATGGGAGATTTTAAATCATCCCTCACATCACAGATCATTTTTTAGAATAGACAACATGAAAATATATGTGATATAAATCTATTTATAGATGAAGATACAGGGAAACAATTTTTTGAAAGTAGATGATGAGAATACTTTATATTAAGTTAAATGTTACATTCTTATATATTTTTTTAATATTCATGACCATGATAATGATATAGTTATTCTTAATTCTTAATTTACATCAATCGAGGAGATCTCAGCAGGATATTGAAGCTAGAAATATATACCCTCATACATTTTCTCCGAGAGGGTATACATTACTAGAAGAAAACATGATAGAAGAAAAACTTCAGAAGTTGAGAGCTGAGTCATTGGGATTTGTAATGGTCCTTCCCATTAGACATTAATAATGGAAGAGAGATCGAATGGGAAAAAGGATAATATCTTACAAAAGAGTTAAGATTTATAGTTCATATGATTATAATATGTTTATTTATTTATTAACGTTAAACCAACTCATTATATATTGTGATAAATTACAGATTATTTCAAATATTCCATACAGGATTCTCTTGAGGAACGAAGCACATAGGGGGTCTTTATTGCTGAGGGTAGATAGGATATTTGAGATGCAGCATTGGAAAAGCCTGAACACCTAGATCATGGGTGAGGATACCCGACAGGTGTATCGATAAGAAATGTGTTTCAATATTCACAAGATTCTTCAAAGGACCATGTTTATAAAAAACATATAATCTTTGGAACCCAAAGTTCTGGATATTTAAGAGATGATGGATGAAAAGATCAGAGCATCAGTAGAGGTGATGTTTATAGACATGAGAGGATAGTTCTGGCCTACCGATATGACTCCTCAACCTCCATCACCATATCCCACTACTTTATATCCTACTCACAAATATGCATCTCTAGACCCCACTCCTTCTTATACTAGCCGAACACCCACTCCTTCACAACTTCAAAGTTACAGTGAGTTATTTTTTGATAATCCTCGTCATATTATTTCATATGGGATGATATCTTATATCCGGGATAACATTCATCACTACCAAATTGAGATAGAGAATCTTAAGATCATTGTATAGGATATTATAGATATATTAACAATAATACGATGTCATATTAATGAAGTGAGTATTTTTGAACAAAGTATTGGTCATTTTTTGGTTTGTCCATATAGACTACTTTGACATATTACCATAAGGGTATGTAAATATGTTATATTTAATTTCATTTTTTTATTAAATTTTTTATCTCATTATAATGTTTATATATTTATCTAATATTTTCAAGAATACATTAAAGGTAATGAAATATTGTATAGACAACACAAAATTCAATGTGCCATTACTTTATATATAGATATTAGTCTTGATTGATTGTAAACATACAAAAAAATTTATATGGAGTATATGAAATTCCATTTGATGTTGCTATATGGGGGTGTACAATGACTATGAGCCATCTGAAAAATGATATCAGGGATATTATTTCTAGAGTTCAATTGGGATCAACACGGCATAATTTTTCCATGTAAGTCAATTAACAAAATTATTTTTGTTCCTTTAATTTATTTAAAATTCCTAATTATGTATTCTTTTTATTAGGTATCTATATAAAATTTATCCAGAGCATGACAAGATGGATGTATATGGATTTATGGACCCACAATTTATTTATCCTATAGCTTTGATAAAGACTACTGCTGAAAGGATAATTTATATAGTTGAAAGACTTCATAATAGTGTCATCATTCAGTGTTGAATGTTTCCTTAACTTGAATGTTATGAAATATTTTTTCTAATAAAGTATTATATATCACATAAAATAATAATAAAATTATTAAATTTTTTTATATCAGTGGTCATTGGATGTTGGGTGTTTTTTCAAGAGAGAATAAATAGTGTTGGTTATTCTCTATTCATGGTGAAGTGAAAGAAAATTTCCCAAATTTATTGAACATGTAATAATTATTATTTAAATAATTATTAGTATTAAAATTAATACAATTTATTTTATTCATATTATTTTAAAATGGGAAATAGGATTTCTTTAGAGAGATGACAAGAAAGAAGAGCAGCAAGAGGGACAATATCAAATATGTAAATGCTAAGGTGAATTGTCATTTAGAATTACAATATTTTGGATATGTTAATTAAAAATGATATTCAAAAATAAAATATATTTAATATAGTGTCGTAAACAACAAGGTGGAACAAAATGTGGATATTTGTTTTGAGATTTATGTATGAAATAATTACAACTGGGATAATTACAAAGTTTCTTAAGGTTATATGTCTTTATAATGAATTCTGTAATATTTAAAATGTTTTATTAAAAATTAAAGTCAATTGATTTATACATTATTTTTATACATATTTTATGATGGATAGTCATATAATGCATATGATTTGATGAATTTACAAATTTAATGGGATAAAAATTTTACAGGTTTGATTGGTTTCTGGTTTATTTGAAAGTATGATGTATTGTGTATTGTGATGGATTTTAGTTTGCCTATTACATTTCATCTTGTACTATTTTTGGGTGTTGTACATGGAAAAGATGAATTAATGTACATTTCTGTATTTTACTGAATGTTTTCTTTCCATCTGATGCTACTTTCTACTGCCAATTGTGTTGTTTTCTCTCTTTTTTTTTGGCTTCTGCTAGTGGGGGAGATGATTCGTTGTACATTTTTTTTTTAAAATACTACTTTTCATGTAGATTATTTGATAATCAATTTTAAAAATACATGGGTGCTATTTTCACTTCGTTTATCCTATATCTAATGTGAAAACTGTTTATCAAGTCCGTTATTTTAAATAACCAACGTGATAAACAGTTTGTAATTGGTTTTCTGCATCAGTTATTGGATAACTAATGTGAAAAAAATATTACATGGCTATTTTCATGTAATTCATTAAAAAAATGATGTGAAAACCCATTTATCACATTCTTTATTTAAAATAACTAATGTGATAAATGGTTTTTAATTGGTTTTCATGTGTGTTATTGGATAAACGACATCAAAAACTATGCATAAATTATTTATTAACACCAATTATAAGTAAATTATGTGAAAAAAGCTTATTTATTATTCCCCCTATAACCATGTTTCCTATAAACCGACATAAAAATCATAAAAATACGATGTGAAAAACCCTATATCAACCAGAATATTGGTTGATCCTGGTTAGAAAGAAACAATATTCTACATCACACATCGGAGAATGGTATCAACAATCATTGTCTGTGATATTGAAGTCATCAACTAGGTCAACACCATCATATAAAATGATGCACTAATAATCATCGTTAGATGGATAGATCCCATAATCAATTATCATTACAATGGAACTCTCCCAGTGGATAGAGTTGAAAGATAATAGATACAAAATCATGCATTGAACTTTACTCTATGTGATATCCTGAATGAGAAGGGAACCCTCTATAATCATGGAATTTATGGGATCCTCCTTAGATTCATAGTAGATGCAGAGTTTTCTACCATCATGGAAGAAGTCCATGAAAGATCTTACAGAACCCATCAATCAAGGACTACACTCTCCCACCAGATTATGATGTTATGATATTACTATAAAATCATGATATAGGGCTGCATATAATTCACCATGAAATTTCATTCATGCCAAATACTTGAAAAAATCATCCACCAACATCCATAATTGCTACATACAGCTAAATATTTCTGTCTGTTTGGCATTTGGGTGATGGATGTCGTGAGGCCATATCCCCCAGCCACAACTAAGTAGTTCAAGTACATCCCTACTGCTAACGACTTCCTTTACAAATGGTGTTAGGTGATACCCCTCAAAGAATTTTGGATGAGGAACATCATTAACTTTGTAAAGTCCCATATCATCACCATGTTTGGTGTCCCTCGCACAATATTGATTGAAAACAGAACTAATTTTTTTTCCACATAGTTGAATAAGTTGTACAAGCAGTACAAAATTGATTCCAATCACTTATATATCTATCATGTAGTTGTAAATGGAAATATATAGGCCTTCAATAAGACTCTACCAAATATAATGTAGAATATAGTGAACAGTAATAAGAATTCTTGGCCAGACAAACTCCTAAATTTTTATGGGCCTACCATACTACCACGTGTATTGCTACATAAGAAACACCATACTCATTGGTTTATGGGACTGAGGTAGTGTTACCCATGGAAGTACAACTTCCCTCTCTCCAAGTATCCATCTACAAGAAACTCTCATATGGTGAGAAATCACAAAAGAGACTAGATGAATTGGAATTTCTTGATGAGAATAGGTTGTGCACACCAAACAACCTTGAGGTACACTAGAATCGGATTTCATGAGTATTCAATAAAAGTATTCACCACTTCCCATTCCTCCATGAGGGAATGGGTGTTAGTCTTTAGAAAACCATTGATACTAGGAAAGAATCCCTAGAATAAATAACCCAAATTGGAGGGACCTTATATAGTACATAAGTTTTACATTAATAGGGATTACTCATTTCCCACAATGGATGGGGAGCATGTCACACCTCCCACCAATTAAATATTTCTCAAGAAATACTTTGCATATATATCAGCACAATGGAATCCACATCATTGTAAGTCATGTCATTCATCCAAACCACATAAAGTTAAACTATATGGAAATATTCCTAACCATATGAAATTAAAATCTATGGAACCCATCTTAGTTACAAGACATTAAATTGTACAAGTTCATCCCATCAACAAGATGTTAAAATGCACGACATCCCTCATCCTGGCAGCAAGATGATGAACTACATGAAATTTCTTATCCTTTTCATGATATGTTAAACTGCATGGCCAATTTCTATACATCATGACATAAAACTACACAAATTTTTGATATCTACCTCTATTCATGTCAAGTCACTTAATTCTTTCCCAAATGAAATTAAACTTCATGGTTCTTCTAGAACTATGTATGGCTTGATTATCATCTTTATATGGTATGTAGGGACTCCTTGATCCTATTTCATGGTAGATCCACTACATGATACAATATTCTCTTATTGTACCCTCAACATTCTCTACATTATAACGAAACCCTTGTCACTCCTTTTTTCTCATAACATGTATAGATCATACAAGATTTGGAATTGCAGCGTGGGGTTACCCTCATAAGAAAGAAATAAAGGTACACAATAGGTCCATTAAGGTCGTGAATGCATGACCATAAAAGGCATACCAAGAGTCCTCACCACATGATGTTAAACATCACCGTCAATATTATTTCCACATGACTTTAAACTGCAAGGTTCTTCATAACTATGTGTGGTTTTATTCACATTCTAATGAGATACATAGTTATTCCCAAGCATACGCCCTTGGGCCCAACCAAAATATTCCCATTAACTCACATTTATTCTCCACTTTCCTCGCCGCATGATGTTAAACATCATGGGATTTCAAAGAACTATGTATGGATGGATTCTCATTTTTTCTAAGATATATAGAAATTTCCAAATATACATATTTGGGCCCGACTACAACATTTTTATTTATTCATGTTAGTTCACCTCTATTCTCACCGCATGAGTTTAAACTATATGGAATAGAAACAAATACATAGAGCTTGATTCCTATCAAAACAAGATATATAATAATACCTAGATATCCAATCCTAGGCCCAACTGCAACAGTCAAAAAAATAATTCATCCCTCTAAATATGTTTCAGATTTATGTAGATTATTTCTCATTCTAGGAAAATGCGTGACTCTATTCGTGACCTTTTTAGATATGTAGTGACATATGAATTTCTAAATCTAGTCCCAATCACAACAAACAAATATAAAAAAGAACATCTCCTTGTGTATGGTCCAGATCGGTGCAGGACACCTCATTTAGAATTATGTGTGGCTTGATTATCAACCTCATGAGATGTGTAGTGACACTCGAGTATCCATCATTAGGTCGAGCCATAACATTTCCACACATTCAAGTCGATGCCCACATCTTTATCGCATGATGCTGAACTTTACTGAAGTATGTCCTTACTGCATGATGTTAAACTACATGGATTTACATCCTTACAACATGACATTAAAATTCATGAAGTAAAGTCCATCCCCACTACATAATGTTAAAGTAGGAAAACCATAACCTATCATCATTCTTTATGAGGGGAATATAAAATACATACACTAGTTGACTAGAGTATGGGGTGATTCCACTGTCTTTTCAACAACCTCAATCTATAACCCACACTTAATTCCTCAGGTGTCTTGAATCATCGAAATCATTTATGGACCTCGGAAAGAATATTTGGCTTTAGGGACTATTTTATTCACTATTCATACATGAACATGGCTCCTGCGTATGTTCCTATGGTCATCAACAAAATCAATCACTCTGAAAAAAGGAAATTTTGATCTTTTTAATCACTAACATCATTGTGGAATAACTCAATACCTTAGTTTATTTGAACTAATCCCAGTCTGACTATCCTATATCATCAGTTGTGACCTGAGAACAATGATCCATGATTTACAACACTTTCTCCTCTCAAATATAAGGATTCTGGAGTACTCTTGACCCTAGAAATCCTAATTAGGATCTTGTGTAACATTTCCCACATTACGTCCATGTGAGTTATGACCATAAATTTCTTATACATTGTCCTAGACTATACGACCTTGAAAATCTGGCCTACAATAGTTCAAATCACAAGACCTTAAATTGATAATGAAAGAGACACAAAACATGTCAGGTCGGAAACCTGCAAAGGGTAACCTGAGAAAAAGTTGAGTCGCCAATCGCTAAACTCCTCATTCTCAATGTTTAGGAAACAATTATGGCACAAATATATAAGGTATAAATGTAATGGCGTCTACTCTATAACTCTAGTAAAATCCAAGTTATAGTCTCTAGAACCCCTAATCTAGGAAAATGTTAGAGTAACGGTTTTTCATATCTCCCCATTATAATAACATGTTCATTAGGCAGTGTCACAACTATTAGGGTTCTCACACCCGTCTTTGATTTTACACTTTCCATATGTCATACATCATGAGTTAGGGTAACTCGGAACATCATAACCTTCCACAGCCATTGGAAAGGATATCCATCTTCAAGGGCCCATTTCTTGACTATGCATACATCCTCCTGGCTCCTACATATGTTCCTATTATTGTCAACCAAATGAATGAATTTGAAAAATGACTTTCCAATACTCATGATCCTTGAAATCATTATGGAAACACTCTACACCTCATTGTGTCTGAACTAATTCTTGTATGACTGTCCCATATCATCCTCTTAACCCAAGCACTCTAGATCATGATTTATAATCCCCAGACCAAGCTATCCAATCAGATTCAATATCCTCAATGTTATGTCACTTTGTTTCATACCCTTTCACAAGGATGGAATGTGACACTACATTCCATAACCTTCAATATCCCACTCCTTGTGATTACATAAATAGGTAGTAGGGTCTGAAATTCATGATTTAAGGGATAATTTCTCTAGGGTTCCAAAAACATTAATGGATATACTTATTTCCATACCCAACATTGTCTTTGGGATGCTTGATCCTTCACAAACCTTTCACGTCAATTCGAGAGAGTTGGAGATCATATTTCACTTAGTATTCTACTAATACATTAGGGCTTTAACCCACCAACTAAAAGAATATTCTCCTTTCCAGAAAATAGCTTTAATTCATGTGAGTCGTAGAAACACCATGGTAGATCCTAGTATTTCTGAATTTCATGGGACATACACGGCAGGTTTGTACCATCTCATATTCCTAGACACAAACAATTGGCTTATGATTTAAATCACCCACACTCCAACAATATGGGTGGACCTTGCTTTTCCAATGTTTTTTCCTTAAAAATATTAACTCCATAAATTATCCATAGCCCCAAGAAAAGATACCATGATTAAGGACCATTTTCATGACTATTCATACAGGCCTATGGATATTATATATGCACTTATGGTCTTTATCCCGAGTTTTTCACTCTAAAAAAAGGAATTTCTGATCCTTGTGAGCCTCTGTAACACCATGGTAGAACCTATCACCTCAGAGGGTTTTAGGACAGTTTGGGAATGTTCACACCATATCCCATGATCATATAGATGGTTAGATATAAAAGACCACAAACTAAAGTAATAGAAGGTCCAAGCTAAAATAAATTATACTAAATCCATATTAGGTATGCTCTAAAATACCATAAACAAAATCCATATTAGGTCTGAGATAAAAGACCATAATATAAATCCATATTAGTTCTATGCTAAAAGACCTTAAACTAAATCCATATTAGGTCTGAGATAAAAAAAATAAACTAAATCCATATTAGGTCTTAGATAAAATAATTTAAACTAAAGATATATGAAGACTGAGATAAAACACTATAAACTAATGAAATATAAGGTCGTAGCTAAAAGACCTTAAAATAAAGAATAGTGGAAATATAGTCTAAAAGAGATTACAAGTCTCTCAATATAGCCTTAACAAAATCAATATATTCTCACCAAGCCTATCGGATTTGAAAAATAATAGATAACTCTACCTCTGAGACATATATTCTACAAGATAACTGGAATAGATTAATTAATAAGGGATGGAATGTTATTGGGAATTTCTGAGAGTTTCCTGAAACAAATCTCAAAATACATACATTCATATTTTCTTGATTTTACACAAAGGATGGGTATAGCAAGACATTCACATAAAATCAGAATAATAGGATGATAGGAATATCATATACAAAGTGAAGTCATACAAAAAATGAATATTTCACAAGGTCTACTTGTATTGTGCGAAACCGAGAGAGAAATCTCCACATTTAAGATTCTATCTAAATATTCAAACAAAATTGGATGCATTCAAAAATTAAAACTATTAAAAAGGATGATTGACAACACTGGGAAGGTCATATAGACTCTAATAATTAGAATCTATAGAACATTGGAGTACTGCTCACTCTACTTCTTCAACATCCAATCCAGGATGAAGAGTCTCCCCCAAGGTAGTTATCTCATCAACAATATTTTCTGTAGCATTCAATGAGGTTGAAGATGTTGAAAGAACAGACTTCAAACAAGATATGATTTCTTATTACCTCTATGTTTGTATTGTCCCCACATCTATCTAAGTCTATAATTATGATATCAGCTGACAAACCATATCCAATGACTATGGCGCCTCCCTCATCTTCCTAGAAAGGGGAGGCACATACACAAAATTATGAAGTTTTCATTCACTCATGGCTATATCTCACTGAATCAAAACATTTTGCTCGATAATTTCATAGAGAGTCTGATGGCCAAAACCATCAATCCTCCAGTCATGAAATAACTGGTGAAGGTGTTCCAATTGGTAATGGAATGATTTTAAGGGGGTTTTAGTGATCAAGGAATGAATCTATTACCAGGTTAGTCTATATCTCCCCTAATTCCTTGAAACTGAATGACTGGGTATGATAGATAGAGGGATAATAAACAAAACCAATTCTAAATTAAGAGAAGTCTTCTCATAAGATCTTCCCTCAATAGGTGTATCATCTGTAGCTTCTATATAATCTCATCTCTTAGTAGGCGTATTGTTTGTGGTTTGTACTGGAGGACTGATTTACTCAACATAATCTCATTCCACTATTAAAACAACCATTATCGGAGCGATGTAACTTCCTTTATTCCCCACCTTGGTCTTAAATCAATTCCATCAGTTCCATAGATAAATTAGTTGGCAATGAAAAAGGCTAGTCCACGTGACAGACCAGCTTTCCTAACACACCATTGGGATAAGTTATTACCCAAGCCTGGGAATAAACCTAGGTAAGCAATGTGGAAGAATTTGATGTTGTAAGTATGATCTCATCCCCAGTATCTCCACATGACAATATCTTCCAAAATTAATGAATGAATCCTAGATGTCGCTCTCCTCAAACATTGACCAAAGGAATGGGGGAAACTATTTGAATTCATCCAAATTGTTGTGTGATTCGATATGGTGTGTACAGATCATATATGATCAACTCATCCACCATATCCATGAGAACCCGATTATGGAGGGAGATCATATTTCATCAAGGGAATGCCTACCATTATTAAAAATAAGACCACCCGATGCACAAAAAGTAGAAAAGTCAGATTTATCAGATTGACGTAGTGCAACTTCGACCTTAGTAGGGTTTAGAGACATAGGCTCATCCTGATAAATGTTAAACAATATAGTAATGGATGGGGTGTCTATGGTCCTAGAATCATTTTAGTACTCATAAATATGGAAATGATCACCTACCATCCAAATAGGAACTAGATAGGGCCCTAATACTGTAAAAAGGTTTGCCTCATTAGATATGGCCTAGAACATAGTGGAGACACGCAAGGACAGGTACTGTGAGGTTAAGGTGATTACCTTCCACAAGTCATTCCTCCATCACCAGTGTGTAAACATGAATTTATGATCACGCATCCCCATCCAAAAAAATCCACATGTTCATGAACCCAATCTAAGGTCTAAAGAAACCTATGGGTTCACCCGATATGTAACACCCCATGCATCCACGGTACCCTTCTCTTTGAATAATACAATAGCGTGAGTTGTACGCAACTTCGAGTTCTAAAACACCACAACCAATCAAACTAGCCATTATGAATAGTAATACCCACTTTTTGAAATATTATAAGTTTTATCTTTCAAATGGACATCATTTTTTAGATTTAGAGTATCAAAATTATCTTAGGGTGAATTCATGGTATTTTTCTGAAAACATCCAATTTTTGATGAATAGTGAAAAACACTGAGTTATAGTTTAAAACCGAATTTTTATTTAAATAATTATTTATTTTATTTAAATTCATTTTAGGTCAAAATAGAAACATAATACCTATATAATTTCAATTTGCTTAAATGGATCCAGTTTATAATAATTTTAAATATATAAAAAATTTATTGAACTTTTTACAGTCTTTTACCCACCTCCAAGGAGAATTTACAAATTCACATAAAACCTAATTTTACTGATTCTATGAAAGGAATTTTAAAAATATGAGGGTCATGGTTGATATCTGTAGACGCCGGAAAAGTCCGTTGTTCCCAAACGAAGCTCCAGATGCGGAAAGCGAAGTGATATTTGGAGTCAGAGGCACGTTCCGGAGGGCCCGGAGGACTTGCGCGAAATTTCAGAGGCCCGCGCGCAAAGTTGAGTCGCGGCGCGCAATCCTCCCGGGATGCGCGCAATGCGCTGGGCCGGCGCGTTATTTTTCGCGCCCGTGGCCTGCGCGGCTCCCTTGCGCGCCGTGTCCTGATTCCGCGCCCGCGAAGGGAATTCCGCGCCCGAGACCGGATTCCGCGCCCGGGGTTGCCTATAAATATAAGGCGACCCCCGACGTTTTGAAGGTTGCCAGAATCCGAAGCGTCGCTCGTTCGCGCAATCCAACCCCTTCCGCGCGCAATGTCGATCTTCAGGTAACCTCCTTTCTTTCGCGCAATAGAGCCTTGGGGTTCGCCTTCGCGTGCAATCCCCTTGGCTCCTTTCCTTTGAATAATCCTTAACCCGAAGGCCTTTGCGCGCAAAAGAAGCCTCTTGCGCGCAATTGCCCCCGGGTGCGCGCAATCCAGCCCGATTGCGCGCACCCCCCATTTTCAAAGTGGCCATTCGTTAGAGAATGAGTCGTTGCCCCCGCGTTCTATCCGAAGCCCGGTGCGCGCAATCTCAATCATCCGCGCGCAAAGGGCTGGCCCGATTGCGCGCCAGCCCGCCATTTTGCGCGCCGGCCTGCTGTTTTGCGCGCAAAGCTCCTTTTTTGCGCGCAATCCGCCAGGGTCGCCCCCCTTGACCCCCTGAGGGTACCCGCCTACGTGGCGCCCGATGATCTTCATCCTGGGTGCCCGCACCGTGCGTTGTCTTTCCGTGCGGCCCTCCAGGCTCGCGCGAAGTGACACGGACCCATCGACGGCAACCAACGTCCAGCATGACGTTAAACTGCACATTCGTCCCGCATGACGCTAAACTGCATCCGTCCAACATGACGTTAAACTGTACTACGTCCAAGCTGCACGACGCTAAACTGCCTAGCCCCTATCGTCCGTGTTGCAAGACGTTAAACTGCCAAGCACCTTCGTCCTCAGCACACGACGTTAAACTGTACTTCGTCCGGCAAGACCTTAAACCGTCCACTTCGTCCTCAACACACGATGTTAAACTGTACTTCGTCTGGCAAGACGCTAAACCGTCCGCATCACCCGATCCCGTTCCTCACACGCAGGGTCCCCCCCCCCGGTTTGGATGTGGCCCCCACCCGCTCGTCTCTGCAGGGATGTCGGGATTGCCCCTCTTTAGGGACGATTTAATGGGAGCGGCTTTTCCCTACGGGGGTAGGGTATTACAAACCCCTAGTTTCTTGTGGGGGGCTGCACATGTGTATCTCCATTGCGCTCCCCCACTGCCGAAGCCAGTATAGGGTGTGACTGGGATCGAGGTGTCTCCTACTTTCGGTCCAAGTCCCTTCCAACTGAGTTTTGCCGCATCCGGGCTGCCTCAAGTGCGTAAGTCCTGACAGAATGAACTACGTGGACTTTGATCCCTGTCTTCTAAACAGGGTACGTAGGAAACCTCCCTGAGGTTCAAGCCCACCACCTGGTCGTCCCGGTCATATTCACGTCGGTTCGTCCATCAGTGGACCCCTCCAGGGTTCACGCTTGCGTCGATTCACCTATGAATCTGCCCCTGTGGGAGACTGCCCGTGTGTATCTCCACTGTGCCTCCCCACAGCCCCTTTTTCCATTTCTCCTTTTATCGTCCAGCATGACGTGAAACTGTGATCCACCCGGCCGTTCCATCCCCCTCCGTGCAAGGTGGTTCGGTTCAATCCTCCGCCCGGCGGCCTCGACCCCTTCGTGAGTCGGCTTGCCGACGTCCAGCATGACGTTAAACTGTATACCCGAACTACGTTGACTTTGATCTGTGCCAACGCGCGGTACGTAGGAAGCCCCTACGGGGTCCAAGCTCTTCACTCCATCATCCATCCTGATCCTTACCCGGGCCGCCACATCCCGGTGGGATCATGCCACTTCTCTCCACTCCACATCACTTGGGAAGCCGCCCATGCGCTGGCCCCAGCGTCGGAGGTTCCCCGCAAGGGGTTCTGTCATATGATCCACTTTTCGTGTTGATCGGTCCGATGCCGTCCCCGCTGGACGTTAAACTCGCGGCGTACCCCGTGTTAAACATGGGAAGCTGAGGAAAACCTCAGGGGACATAGTTCCCCGCACCTAGTGCGGGATGCCTCAGGCCATCATGCCTTCGAGAAGCCCTATTAGGGACGGAAGACAGACGTGCAGAGCCGCAGTGTTACGACACGCCCCCAGCACCCAGAGCCACCCGGCCTCCTCACCGCAGGTTGCTGCCCCGACCAGACTCCTTGGAGCGTCCGGGCGGAAGCAGCGTAATTAACCGGTGTCCATGAAGATATGGCGCCGGGAAGGAGATTCACGAGCATGTCTTAAATCTATGAGGGAGACCCGGATTAGGCGACGAGTTCCGAGGAGACGTCCAAGGAAGGAGGAGCCGACATCCCATCATCCCGGTTTCGATCAAGGAGTAGACGCCCCTGAATAAGGGACGGATGCTGCCCGCCTTTGGAAAGCAGGACTGCGGGACCACAAGCCGCGCGCCCATCCCCTCGGGTTGACGGGTGCACGCGTGAACGCGTCCTGGCGGAACAGCGTAACCTGACGCACATCCGCACCGAAACAGAAAAATGGTGAACCCGACGTGAATCTCTTCTCCTCGATACGAGGACCGATGGCTTTCAGAGGTGTTGGAAGACCGGCATGTTGCCCGGCCAAGCATTCAGTCTTACCCGCCAGGGGATGGGGAAGGGACATCGGGCTCTCCGTCTCGCAACGTCGAGGGCCTGGGTTCCCCCCACGGAAGGCGTCGTGGCGCTAATGGTTGGTTGTCGATTCCTTTTTCCTGTCAGTGTTAATGGGTCCTTCTCCCTGCTTTCAGAAATCAGGTCGCCCGATCCAGTGCCCGATCGCCACCCGCCCACTGGCGCAGAGGTAGGGGAAACACCGACGCGGCTACTCCGTGCGGTCCCGCCCGTTCCACAGCCGTCCCAGCAGCCGCAATTGCGGGACGACCACGCCCTCTCTCCCCCTCGGAGGTCATCCAGAGAAGGGTGATCAACACCCTGGTGCGGAGATATGAGGAAGAGGGAGTCATCCCCACTAGGGAAATGGCTCGCCTAGACCTGGAGGAGGCTGCACCTCGCCACCACCGCCGCCCCCGAGGGCCGCGCAGGGAGGCACCGCTGCCTACCTCAACGTCCAACCGCTTCGGGAGCTTATCCCCGGAGCGCTCTGACAGTTCCCTTCCCTATGCGGATGAGGTGGAAGATGCCCGGGATCACCCTATCCGGGATTCGCTCCAGGGATCTACGGTAAGGACTCCCGCCAGGCCACGGCGACACCGCCGCCAGGCCTCTCAAGTCGAAGAGCGGGCTCTCCACCTGCCAGCGCCGCTCATCCCGACTCGTCTGTCCCGACGCCAACGTCGGGAACGAGCGGAAGAGGATTCCCACCTTGGGGCCCTAGCAACAGCGGCCGCATTGGCCCAAGCCACTGTTGGCTCCAGTCGCCTGGCCCCTGCGCATCCTGAGCAGGGGAACTTCTATGCCCGACCTGGATCGAGGCCTCGACCGCCCCAAAGGCAGGTTGGGTCGACTCTCCCGGTTGCTGGTGCAGGCAGTAGCCACCGCGGACCACCTCGCGGTAGCACTATTCATGAGCGGGATCTACTCCGTGTGGCCGATCCAGGAGGCATGGGTCATCCCACCTTCCGATCCCGGCCCGGAGGCCTGCCCGGAATCATCTCTCCCCGCGTCCCCTTTGATATCTGTCCCGATGCCCCTCGCACCTTGGTTTCCAGTCCTCTTGGCCCCAACACCAGTGCGGCCGGAGGACGCCAGGACAGAGATCAGCCCTGCCCCGAAGAACCACCCAGGGGCAGGAAGGCAAGGCGTCGACGCCAAGGGAAGAATGTTACGGAATTCCGGACAGAGATCCGACCGGTTCGCTTCTCTGATTCAGAGGCGGATTACGATTCGGCGACAGAGCCCTTTCCCCAATCCCGCCAGTCAAGGGCAGGGGTAGGAATGCGGCACGTCAGCCTCGTGCTCCCCGAGAGCGAGATCGATGTGATCCCCGCTTCTCTCCGAAGGTATATCCGGAGTAACGAGGGCCTGGTAGACCCCCAAGGATCAAGCTTGCGGTTGGTACCGGCCCCTCCGGAAGTGCCTTCCGTCTCGGTCGGAGAAGCCGGAGACTTTTTCTGGGGACCGACGGTCGGACCACGATCTGGTGCACCCTCGGCGAGCACCGATGCTACGGCAGGATGTTCGCTCGCCGGCCCTTCCTATCGTGATGTGGTAGCCAGGGCACCGCCACCCTCAGAGGGCGGCCCGGGATATGGAGGCCAATCGGCCTGTTCGCCGTATTCACCGCCGGCCAGCCCGTCAGCCCGGCGGCCCGCCTCGGCACCAGTGCCGGTTCCCCGTCTGTTCCCAGCCATTGAAGAGGACCAAGGAGATCTGGGTCCCGAGTTTGAGTCGTGGAGCTTCTGGACCGTCCTTGCAGAGGGCCACTTCCCTGAGAAGTTTTGGCCAGTCGCAGGACCGGGCTTTGATGCACCCGAATCGCTCACCCCGGATGAGTTCGAATGCTTCCGCAGAACTCTCCGGGAGACTCGCTCCTGTCTTCACCGCCTACAAATGCCATACCCCGGGAGTCAAGTGCACCTGGAGGATATTGGTGAGCAGTGCCGTCAAATTGACCTGGCCATGCTCCCCGCGGTTCGGCACCCCGGGTCATTTGAGCACCACGAGGCCCTCCAACAACGATGCGTTGAGTGTTTTCAAGTACTCCGCAAAGTTATCGAGGAAGCCACTCCCCACGTGTATATCCGTGGATGGGGGCAGTACACTGCCCTACGCTTCAGTGTGATTCGCCGACAGCCTGATTCGCTGGGTGGCCCTGAGGGTACATCCCCAGGGATAGAAACGGTCAATATGGCTGACCTGTCGGGAGAGGGGAACGACTTGGAACTTCTCGACGGGGGCTTCCCCCCCGAAGACAAGCCGTCGTCAGAGCCATCGGTGAGAGTCACTCGTCATCAGAGGAACCTCCTGGGGCTCCCCGCACCCACTGAATCACTGACGTTGAGCCGAAACGTCAGCAAAGGAAAAGAGCACAGCGAGGCTATAAAGCCCGCCGACCCATCTGCCTCCATGCAGAGGGCAGAGGAGGATCCCGAGAAGGCTACGCTACGTCAGCAGCTCGCCGAACAGAAGAAGCTGGTTGACCAGCTCCTCGCCGAGCGCGCTGCAGAACGGCGGCCTGACTACGGTGATCCTAGGCCAGGACAGCAGGGACCGGAACAACCGCTCCTCGACGAGACTCTCCCGGGCAACCGTGATTACGCCGTGTTCGCCGATAGGAGAGAAGCCATTGCCTACGGAAAGAGGGCGCGGTATGTTTCGGCACACCCTCCCGAGCGGCGTGACTACCTGAGAGACCCCGCTCGGATTCCTCCCGCTGCCCCAAGGGCCGCTCCGCCCGCCATCCCACGAGCTGCCGAGTTCGACGACCCGGTCGACGACCCGATTGAAGGGCCATGCAATGCGCTCGTGGTTAGAGATCCTCGCCAGGACTGGAACCCATGTCCGGACGATCCGATGGCGGCACTCATTGCCCGCTTGGAGGCCTTGGAGACTCGGCAGGTGGCGATCCCACCGGACGGCAAGCCCTACCCAGCATGGGTGGATGACATGCCGGCGCCTCCGGGATTCGGGAATCTCACTTTCGCTCCCTTCAACGGGACTGGAGATCCGACACAGCATTTAGCCCACTTCAACTCGAGGTGCGGGCCTATGTTGGGGACTCCGGCGCAGCAAGAGGCCGCTAAGCTTCGCTGCTTTGTTCAGACACTGGAAGGGCCAGCATTTGTCTGGTACAGCCAGCTCCCCGTCGGGTCGGTAACCAGCTGGGAGGACCTCCGTAGACAGTTCCTCTACCAGTTCAGTTCCACGACCCGGAAGACAAGTATCGCAGACCTCTTCAAGTGCAAGCAGAGGCCTGATGAGCGAGTCGCGGACTTCGTCACCCGATGGAAGGGTCTCACGTATTCCCTTGACATGCCATTGACTCAGGAGCAATTGCTGACAATGTGCGTCGGGAACGTCAAGACCGAGTTGGTCCCTTCCCTGATCACTCAGAATTACCCCGGAGGGTTCAGGGACTTCTCAGAAAAATCTCAACGTCTTGAGGAAGCCCTGCAACAGGCCAGCCAGGCACACCCGCTGCCTCCTATGATTTCTGCAAGGAGAGTCAGCAGGGCTGAGCCCGCTGCTGTCGCCCAGATAGAGGCCCCCAGGCCGTTGGAGCTGCTGTCGGCGAGGCCAGCTCCACAGCCTCACAGGAACCCGCCTCCACGGGCTCAGTTCCCGGCCCAGCAGCGGCAGCCTCAGAACCGGCCGGCCCCTCCGCGTAATGTACCGCCGCAACCCAGGCGAGATAATCAGGGTCCACCTCCTCGGCCGGCCCCTCCAGCCCCTCGTCAAGACCACGCTCCCAGGGGCCCGCGACACCTGACTTACTCATTCCACGAGGATCAGGTCCCCGGTTATTTCCGGAGCGCCCTGGAGCAGAGGATTGTGTGACTGCCTGAGTGTTGGAGGCCAGAGGAGGCACATCTTACGAATAACCCCCGCTACTGCCCCTACCATCGGGCCCTGGGGCACACCATCCAGTGGTGCTATGTGTTTAAGGATTGGCTCCAAGACCAGATTAACAACAATGTAATCAGGTTGGGCCCAGCTCCAGCACAAGTGGCGGGCGTGTTCGTGGGATCAGATGACGATAGTGGCAACGAGGACGAATGGCAGCTGGTCTCCAACCGCGGATCCCAGAAGTATAATAACTGGATGGCCCGCAAGACGACCATTCGCGTCCATGGAATCATCCGTGCGCGCTTGAATCAGCCTGAGCCCCCAGAATCTGCGGGTGCTGCTTCGGCATCGTCGTCCCAGCCTGCCTCTTCCAAGAGGAGCAAACGACGGCAGCGCAAGAAGGAAGAGCGCGCCCCGCCGGTTCCGCCACTATCCCGCACTCTCGGCGATTTCATGCCCCCGGAGATGGGGATCCCTCCTCGGATCCGCCCGGTGATGAATGATTCGTCCGATGACAGTATTGGGTACGCTTCGGTTAACACCGTCGAGCTGGTAAATCCCTTTTCGGTTCCCGACGTTGAAGAACACCAGGTGGACCTCCCTAGTGTCCCCGGTCGTCGCCACCGTCGGAAGAACCGCAGCAGCAGGAGTCGCTGGGGCACAGCCGCTGGTACCTCCAGCCAGGCCGTGCATGCCACTGAGACTAGGCAGCAGGCTCAAAACCGAGCACAACGTGCGCCGCCCCCCCATTCGGGGATGACGGATTCGCCTCCGCCGCTGTTTGTGGTGTGGGACCAGGCAGAACCGCCTCAGCCGCGTCACGACCAGCTCCGCCCTGCCACGGGTCCATCCCGGCCTCCTGACCCCAGTACGGTGACCATTTCCCGGACTACAGCCAGTGAACAGCGAGATGCGCCAAGTACCAGTCGGCCGCCGATCCAACCGGCAAGGCCCATCATGCCGCCGACCGCAGAGCAACCTCCTGCAACCAGGGGCTCGCGCTTGGCCAAAAAGTATGATGTCCTGAAGCACTTGGCTGACATCCCAGTAAGGCTCTCCATCCTTGAGGCTCTGCGCATGTCATCTGAGATGCGCGAGGCACTTGCTGAAGCCCTGAAAAGCCCCCTCCAGTTTGAGACAGAGGTTGCGGCTGCAGAGGCCTTTCACGCCGAAACGATCGAGGACGCCGAATGTCAGGCAGTTATCTCGTTCTCTGGTAAGGATGAAGACCCTCCTATACAGGGACACATTCGTCCGCTGTATGTCACTGGCCAGTTCAATGGCCTTGAAGTCTGGCGCTGTCTTGTCGACACGGGGTCCGGGATTAACCTGATTCCAACTCGGACGCTCCGGAGATTGGGGTTGTCTGAGGATGACTTGATTCCCTCCGACCTCAGGATCCAGGGGTACGACCGCACCGAGAAAACCCCGGTCGGCAAGATACGTTTGAAGACCTAGTTCGGTGACTTGGTTGCCAACACCGAATTCATGGTAGTCTCTCAGGACACTGCGTACAACGCATTGATGGGCAGGCCATGGCTCCACCTTCACGCGGCGGTTCCCTCGTCATACCACCAATGCCTCAAATACTCCCTTAATGGTCGAGTAGGCGTGCTTCAAGGAGATGCCTCTCCTTTTGCCTCATGTGAAGCCCGCTATCTGGACGCGGACTATTACAAGAGCAAGGATAAGCAGATCCTGGCAGGTGAGGTTGAGCCTGTCGCTGTTGCAAGTGATCCCTGGGCAAGTCTGGATGACGCTTACATCCTCCCGATTCACCGGTTGGACGTCGCCATGGTCTCGACGGCCCGCGAGTCTCCTGATGAGATGACCGCGACCGCCCGCGCCAGCACCAGTGGCCCAGCAGGATCTGGTAGCCCCATTGCAGTTTCCAACGCAGTCTCTCCCGTGGACGATCCCTCCCCGAGTGGAGAGGACGTGGAAGATGCACCCCCAGCCTTTGAGGAGGGCGTCCCCGCCACGGTCGATGAGTTAATACAGGTGAACCATGGAACCGAGGTCGATCCAAGACCCACATTGGTCAGTGCCGCCATGCCCTCTAAGGAGCGGCAGCAGTACGTGGACTTTCTCAGGCAGCACCGTGATGTGTTCGCTTGGGGCTATGACGAGATGCCAGGGCTAGATCCTCAGGTAGCCGTCCACCGCCTTGGTCTCCCGGCGAACCATCGCGGGTTCAAGCAGCCTCCCAGGAAGATGCACCCATCCCACGGTGCCATGGTTGAGGCCGAAGTTGACAAGCTTATCAAAGCCAACTTCATGAGGGAAGTTCAGTACCCCAAATGGCTGGCCAACATTGTGTCGGTCCGGAAGAAGAACGGGCAGATCAGAGTCTGCATCGACTTCCGCGATCTCAACCGCCATTGTCCGAAGGATGATTTTCCCCTTCCAGTGATAGAGCTGTTGATTGACGCCACGGCGGGGTTCCAAGCCCTCTCCTTCATGGATGGATACTCCGGATACAACCAAATTCGGATGGCCCCTGAGGATGAGGAGTTCACTGCCTTCAGGGCCCCCCAATGTACCTTTTGCTACCGGGTCATGCCCTTCGTCCTGAAGAATGCAGGTGCCACCTATCAACGGGCGATGCACCGCATATTCAAGCCAATCCTCGGCACACTGGTGGAATGCTACGTCGACGACTTGGTGGTCAAATCGCGCCAGCGTCAGGACCATCTCAAAGATCTTGAGAAAGTGTTCGGCTTCCTCCGGTCTCGCTGCCTGAAGATGAACCCGTTGAAGTGTGCCTTTGGGGTCACCTCCGGAAAGTTCCTTGGATTTGTGGTAAGATACCGGGGTATTGAGATCGACCCAGAGAAAATCAGGGCGATTAGCCAGATGCCTCCCCCAGGTACCATCCGGGAACTGCAAGGGTTCCAAGGCCACTTAGCCTATATACGCCGATTCATCGCGAATCTGGCCGGCAAGTGTAAGCCCTTTTCTCGGATCATGAAGAAAGGTTCCACCTATGTATGGGATAAAGAGTGTCAGACCGCTTTCGAGGAAATCAAGCAGTACCTGCTTCAACCTCCGGTTCTGATGCCGCCTGTATCCGGGAAGCCGCTGGTCCTCTATGTGACCGCCCTGGAACGGTCCCTGGGTGCCCTTCTCACCCAGAAGAACAACGAGGGAATGGAGAATAGCCTCTATTACCTCAGTCGCATGCTCCTCGATGCGGAAGTTAGGTATTCCCCCATCGAGAAGAGCTGCCTGGCGCTCGTATTTGCCATACAGAAATTACGGCACTACTTGCAGCACCATGAGGTACAGTTGGTTTCTCGGGTAGACCCGTTGAAATATATCCTGAGCCGGCCTATGTTGACTGGCCGTCTAGCACGGTGGGCTGTGATTCTCCAGCAGTTCGACATCAGGTATGTGTCTCAGAAGGCCATCAAAGGGCAAGCATTGGCAGACTTTCTGGCAGCTCACCCGACCTCCGCGGATCAGCCGCTGGATCTAGGCTTTCCTGATGAGACCATTCTCTCGGTTGATCGAGCCGATCCATGCTGGCAGATGCACTTTGACGGTGCCTCCCGGAGCCCCACCGGTAGAAGACTCGATAATCCTAAGCTCAACAGAGTGGGCTTGGGTATCGTCTTCATTACCCCGGAGCAAGCCGTACTGCCATACTCTTTCCTGTTGTCAGAGGGCTGTACCATCAATGGGGCGGAATACCATGCCCTCATCACCGGCCTCGAGTTAGCTCTCGAGATCAAAGTGCCCCGTCTGTGCGTGAAAGGGGACTCCGAGCTGGTCATTAAGCAGATCAGTGGCGACTATGTTGTCAGGAATCCGGAACTTGTGCCATTGTTGGAGTGCACCCTCCTTCTGATGGCCCGGTTCCCTTCTCGGCCGAAAATTTTCCATATTCCCCGGTCGCAGAACGGTCGAGCAGATGCTTTGGCCAGCCTTGCTGCGTCACTTGCGGAGCCTGAACAGGACAACCTGATCGTCCGCGTGACGCGCCGCAGGCTCATCGCTCCCGTTATCCCGGAAGAAGATCGCGGCCCGTTGGTAAGTAATCTCACCACGGTTGCCCCTATGCCCGGAGCCCCGAGTACCCCAGATATGACAGTCGGATCAGCCCCTGATTGGAGGACGCCTTTGGTTGAGTACCTCCAACATGGCATTCTTCCATCGGATCGGGCCGAGCGCGAGCGAGTTCGACGCCGCGCATCGCAGTTTGTCCTCTAGAGAAGCCCCGTCCTGGAGCAGATCCTCTACAAACGCGGATTTGATGGTGTTCTCCTCCGTTGCCTTCAGGGATTTGAGATCCCACGAGTCATGCAAGAGGTTCATGCTGGTTCATGTGGCGCCCACCAGACTGGGCCGAAGCTGTCCCACCAGATTCGGAGGTTGGGATACTTCTGGCCCTCCATGATCCATGACTGCATCGAGTATGCCAGGAGGTGCCATGCGTTCCAGGTTCATGCGAACTTTGTGCATCGGCCGCCGGAGCCTCTCCATACCACTAAGTATTCCTGGCCCTTTGCAGTCTGGGGTCTGGACGTTGTGGGACCTTACCCACCGGCGACAGCTCGCCAGTGCCGGTTCATTCTGACCGCCACGGACTTCTTCTCCAAATGGGCAGAGGCGATTCCGCTTAGAGAGGTCAAATCCTGTTCGATCGCTGACTTCGTGACCTCCAACATCATCTATCGATTTGGAGTGCCTCACGCTATCCTCACGGATAACGGAACCAATTTCCGAGCAGCCGAGTTGAAGAAGTTGTACGCCAAGTATAACATTCGCTCGAACCATACATCTCGCTATCATGCGCAGGCGAATGGACAGATCGAGGCGTTTAACAAAACCCTCTCTAACATTCTGCAAATGATGGTTGGTCAGAACAAGAAGAGTTGGTCGGACAAGCTCCCCAACTCCCTCTGGGCTTATCGGACGACGACTCGCAATTCCACCCAGATGACCCCTTATTCCCTAGTGTATGGAGCTGAGGCCGTCCTGCCCATCGAGATCCAGTTACCGTCCTTGCGCACTGCGGTCTATGACCAGAAAGCGCCGGACAGAGTTTCTGAAGCCCGTCTAGTCGAGTTGGAAGCACTGGATGAGAATAGACTTCGCGCTTTGCACAACTTGGAGAGGCATCAAAGCAGAATGGCTCGAGCTTTCAATAAGAAGGTTCGCCTCCGCTCCTTCCTGCAGGGTGATCTAGTGCTAGCCCTAAGAGCACCGATGATCCCCGGCAGGAAGCCGCCCAAGTTGGAGCCCAAGTGGGAGGGACCTTTTGTTGTCCACAAGGTCTATCCCAATGGCGCGTACTCCCTAGCGACTATGGATGGTGAGCGTGTCACTCCTCCCACCAACGCTAGGTTTCTCAAGCAGTACTTTGCCTGAGTACACTACGTCCTGCACAACGTTAAACTGCATACGTCCGCGCGGCAAGACGTTAAACTGCCAAGCATCATTCGTCCAAGCTACAAGACGTTAAACTGTTCAGCATACGTCCTGCACGACGTTAAACTGCATTCGTCCAGGCTACAAGACGTTAAACTGTTCAGCACTCGTCCGCGCTGCAAGACGTTAAACTGCCAAGTGCCTCGTCCTGCATGATGCTAAACTGCACCACGTCCAAGCTGCATGACGTTAAACTGCCCAGCGTATCGTCCTGCATGACGTTAAACTGCCTCTCAAGAACTACGTATGGCTTGATTCCCATCCTTATGGGATACGTAGGACCGTCTGGACATTCATGTTTCAGGCCCAGCCCCATCCTTTGGGAATTTCCATCCCATCTCGGGCCCTTCGCCCAGTTTCCTCCGGGTGTGCGGCGTATGGTGTGAACGCGGGGCTATGCCCTCATTCACGTCGGTTTTCTCGCCATGCTGTACGCCCCCCACGTTTGGGGATGCCTTCTGCTCCCCCCTTCTTTTATCGTCCTGCATGACGTTAAACTGCACTTCAAGAACTACGTGCGGCTTGATTCCCATCCTTATGGGATACGTAGGACCGCCTGAACATTCATGTTTGAGGCCCAGCCCCATTTCCCGGGAATCTCTATCCCGCGTCGGGCCTCTGGCCCAAGTTCCCCTCCTTTTTGTGCGAGGCGTATCGCGTGAGCGGGGGATTATGTCCTTATTCGCGTTGGTCTACTGGCCGCGCCGTACGCCTCCCCCCGTGTGTGGGACCACCTCACACCTCTCATCGTCCTGCATGACGTTAAACTGCCTCTCAAGAACTACGTATGCCTTGATTCCCATCCTTATGGGATACGTAGGACCGCCTGGACGCTTGTGTTTCAGGTCCAGCCCCGTCTCTTGGTTGATCACGGGGATCTGCCCTCTTTTGGTTTCTCTCAGGGTGAGTCCTCCGACCCTTCCCGGTAATCTGTTAACATGTTTTGGGTACTTCGGTCTATGACTCGTAGTGTCAGATTCAATCCCGACAAGTCCTGTGTTGCTTGTCAGTCCTCGCGCTTCCTCTTGTTCGAGCCTTCACTCAAAGGGATCCTCGTTAGCGGTTTGGGTACGATGCCTCAGTGCTCTCCTACCGCTCCGGGTCGATTTACCGGCGGGTCTTGGGCCGCAAATCGATATGAATCCTGCGATTGAGCGGTCGATGCTCGTTTGCTTGCCCCGTCTTAGGCTGACGCGATCGGATGTTGTGTTGCGAATATGGTCAGCAACGTCCTTGATCGCCATGTCGGCTCTTTCAGGCTCTGAACATTGGTTGCGCAGTCCTCATCACACTCCGCCTTTGTGCGTTGTAGTGGAATCTCGACACTCTTTTCATACTGACCTTCGGTACACCTCTACACGTTAGGCAGACCGACCAGGGTAATGATGTCGTTCGAGGCTCCCATGATCTGAGCACCAAGGATATATGCGGATATCCTCCCTAAGGGCCGTGCGTAGCTGGACCCTCGTCCCCATAAGGAGGAAGGAGTCTCCCGAACAATCGCGTTCTGGGCCCAGTATATCTGGAGGCTAGCATCTCTGCCCCTCAGGTGATGGACATACGCAGACCCCTATCCCAAGACTCTTCTCATGGAATCGTGCGTGACCGCAGGGCTGGGTATGTTCCCACCTCTGCCGTGTCCGCCGTACCGCGATAAGCGGATTCCTCCATGGTCCGAACCACACGACCTTAAACTGTGTTGTCTGGTCCTACCACACGACCGTAAACTGTGATCGTCTTGGCCGCCCGACGAGAAACGGCACTGCATCGTGATGTTCTCCACAGGGGACACTCATGTTGGGCGCTGGTTAATAACCACGCCATTCATCAATGCCTTCCGTGGCTTGATTATTGTGGCGACGCCAGAGATTTCTCAATCACAGGCATGTCGCCGCACAAAGAAAAACCATTCATCTTTAAGGACAAACAAGAAATATCAAATGCCGCTCCTTCTGTGTGCGAGGGTCAGACCCGCACTCTTCCCCGCACTGGTGCCCGATTGTGTTGCGCCGCGCTTCAAGAACTACGTGTGGCTTGATTCCCATCCTTATGGGATACGTAGGAACGCCCGAATGTTTGAAACTTCGGGTCCAGCCCCCCACCTCTTAGAGATTCCCCCTTCTCTGGGGAATCCGCCGCCTTCAGGTCACCCTCAAGGCGTGTTCCCCGACCCCTTGCAGTGGTCCACCGGTGTCAAGAGTACTCTGGTTTATTGCCAGGAGGGTCAGGACCCTCTTGGTTAGGTTTCCTCCACTTTTCAGGCTTCGTGCTCCCTTTCATTCGGACCCATCGTCTACGCCCTGGGTGGAGCCCCCGTGAACGGTTCGGACACAATGCCTCAGTGCTCTCCCACCGACTCGGGCCGGTACCCCCAATGGCCTCGGGCAGAAAATCGATATGAATCCTGCGATTGAGCGGTCGATGCTCGTTTGCTGCCTCATTCCACCAACGGTTAGTGCGATATTGATGCTGCTTTTCCGCCACGGTCGGCAGTACTCCCATATCGTTACTCTGGTGCCCCCAGTCCTTGAGTGAATGGCCGCATGATTCACATTTTCCACCTCCCATCCTGACCAGGCGAAACCTCGACACTCTTGACACTATCCCTCAGTGCATCTTCGCATATCCAGGGGATATGACCACGATGTGGCATACTTTGAGGTCCTTATGGTCCGAGCTCTAAGACCTTAAACTAAGATCTCCCCTTATGGTCCGAGCTCTAAGACCTTAAACTAAGATCTCCCCTTATGGTTCGAGCTCTAAGACCTTAAACTAAGATCTCTCCTTATGGTCCGAGCTCTAAGACCTTAAACTAAGATCTCTCCTTATGGTCCGAGCTCTAAGACCTTAAACTAAGATCTACCCCTATGGTCCGAGCTCTATGACCCTAAACTAAGATATCCCCTAAACGGGATTCTACGTCCTGCATGACGTTAAACTGCACTCTCAGAACTACGTGTGGCTTGATCTCCAGCCTGATGGAGTACGTAGGAACGCCCGGGCATCTCAACTCGGGTCCAGCCTCAGGGATCGTTAAGTCCCGCCCCTCCTCGTCGCCGGCCGTCTGGCCTGGCTTCTGGTAGAGTGGTGCAGTTGTGATATTCTCCCCGATTCAGCTCGGGATGCCCCACTACAATGGTGGGAAGCGACGGTTTCCTCGTCAAAGAGGTGCTATCTGAGAATTGGGGTGACTCACAGCCATATTAGTGCATCCGCCTAATACGCTTTCCCCACAGTGGCGCAATTTTGAGAGCGTTGGATTCTGTCCGAACAAATCGTCACTTCGCCCCACGCTTTGCATGCCCTGTTGATCTGAATTTCCACCCTTGTGTCTGAAGGAACCCCCAAAGCGGTATTCATGATGACATGTGGTCCGCCTCCTGCAATATGAATGATGACCTTCGGTCCGTCTATTGCAGTTGTTATGGTCGATCCACTGTCCGCCTACCGTCTTGGGCATTTCCTGGAAGGCCGACCGTTGTGGATGTCTGGATTCGGGACACGCGATTCACCCTTTCTCATTTCCCTATGTTCGGATAAAATCTCAACGCCCCTAGCATTGTCTCGCTCGTGTGTTGGAACAAGTTGGGGGGATGATACATTGATTAGGCTTGAGGTCTCCTTTCCTAGGAATGACCTCCCTCTTTTCTCCAGCAATCCAGGCCCAATTATGGATGCCTGATGCTTGGTTAACACTCCCGCAAGACAACGAATTGTGGATGAGCATGTTAAGCCAAAAGATGCAGATAAATATATTGGTTCATACAAATGGATCAAGGTAGCAGAAGCAAAATGTTCTGGGAGTGGCAAAACAAAGCCCCTAGGGATTAGCGTGCTGAATGAGTCTCTCTAATGCTGCTACCCTTTGGCTGGCGGCCTCCAGGGCTGCTTCTCGCTCTCTACGTGCCCTCTCCTCATCGGCGGTCGCAGCACGCAGTTCGTCGATTCTGGCCTGTGCACGCTCCCGCTCGACCTGAATTGTGACCATCTGTTGGCCCGCCTCCGTCAGCTGTACCTGGGCGTCAACCAGCTGGGCTGCTAGTTGCTCCACAAGCTCGGTACACGTTGCGACGAAGGCCTCCTTCTCTGCCGCCTGCCCTTCGAGACGCCGGACTTCCTGCTCCGCCGCGAGGAGCGCCCGCGTGCTCTCCGACATGTCCCGACTTTGTGTGACGTCGGCACGCCGGCAGCTCTCGCGCATCTTTTCGGCCATGAAATCACGGACCGTCAGATGGAGGCGTTGAGCATCAGCTCCCCCGGCACACAGGAAGCGCAGCCAGGTTTGAAGTGATCCCATGCGCCCCAGCCACTCCGATGGGTCTCGCTTGAGGAAGCGCTGGATGCACTTCCACCCCCTGCGGCGCGTTATCCGGCTCTCCTCGACCGCCTCCGCGTCCGAGTCGTCCATCTCCTCGGGGTCGGCAGGCCGGTAGGCAGGGAAGGCAGCCAGCAGGTCTGCTGCAGGGTCCGCCCCTGGGAGGTCCTCATGAGGGATAGGTTCCCCAACATCTGGGCAACCTTCTTCTCTCTCCCCAGCGGCGCTGACACCCTCGTCAGCCCCCGACCTCTCTCCGATGTCAGCACCGCCGGCGTCCGCAACCCCCTGATCAGCAGTTGGTGGGGCCGGCTCGGTTTGGGAAGTCTGTTCCGGAGCAGGCGGCATGTCCACCACTGGTCCACTCGTAGATGGCCCGGGTTCGGCAACCCGACGAGCCTCCAGTGTTGAGATCACTGCGCGGGGCATGCCATGGTTAGTCACGGATCGTCAATGGCGAGCACCAGCAGTAAAGCAAGGAGAAGCAAGGAGACTTACGGGAGGTCAGAGCGTCATCTTACGCTATCCCGGCCGCCGCAGGAACAGTTGCAGCAGGGGGCCCTTCCGCGCTTGTCAATTCGATAATGGGTGCCTGGCCCCCGCCTTGTCCTGCTGGCACCCCTCCTACTCCCGCTGAGGACGCCTGACCAACATCCGTGCGCTCCTGAGAAAGGTGGAGAAATGGGTTAGATGCTGCATAAGGGAATGGATGAAGCAGATTGAGTAGGGAAAGAAGCGGACCTCGAGGAGCTCAGTGACATCAACATTGTCAGAGCCGGCCACCTTGCCGCTCTCCCGCGGACTCCCCTGATGGGATCTTCCCTCGGAGCCTTCATCCTCCCCCATCTCCTCCTCTTCCTCGGAGTCGTTGCTACTGTCGTCTTCTTCCGGCGGCATCTGTTCTGGAGCGGGCTCTAGACCGAGCATCACCTTCACCAGAAGGGATGGCTCTGCACGCTGACCACGTTGGCGTGCGTAATCGTCCATGGCCGTCAGATACGCATACTGCCGGTTGAAGTCCACCCTGTCGGCAATATGGAGGCGCCCAACCTCTGGCAGATGGATTCCTTCTCTGAGAATCTTTCGCCAGATGGCGTCGGTCCCCAGTGACTGCCGCAGGGTCATCCAGGCCGACCACAGCGCCGGGAAGACTGCATCGTGGGAGGGTTCGAGCAGACGTCTCACCTGCTTCCCGGGCCGCTCTTCGACCACCGCGCGTGCCCCCTCTCTGGGCGCCGAGGTCGTAGAGGCAGCTCGCGATGTGCCCGCCGCCGAAGTCCCTGCCCGCGCCGGCTCCGCTGCTTGGCGCGCCTCCGTTCTCCCCCATGTGGCGGCGCCTCGCCTCCTTCCTTGACGCCCAGTCTCCGCACGGGTAACCTCAAGCCACCGAACTGGCTTCCGTAGAAGCCCCTAGGGGTACGCGATGGCCCAGTGTTCGGTGTACTCGGTTGCCAAGCCTGCGTCAACCCCGGTAGGAGGGAGAGTGATGACGTCGCCGGAGCCGAAAGCGGCAAACATCAGCCACATCTGGCGAAGGACGCAAGGGTTCGTCTCCTCCCGGACAGCAGTGAATACCCTCTTCGGCATCCGCTGAAGGCACCCGAACTGCCTGGCGAACCGGGTTGGCACGTAAGGCTCGCAGATCACCTTCCCGTCGATCCGAGCCACGAGCACCCCACCCCGCATGTTCAGGAAGTATTCATGCTGCTCCAGCGGACCCTGCCCATTGTCGATCATCTGGCCGACGGGAGTGGGGAACGGACTGAAGTTGAAATTGGCATGATTTCCAATCCGAATCCTCACGCCCTCCTCACTTAGGGTCATCGGAGCGACCCCCGCAATGTTCAGCAGGGAGGGTCGCAGGCCGTTGCCCGGAGGAATGATGGCGTTCGGAAACGTGTACCCACTGAGGTGAGCAGCCACCCAGCCGTGGAAGAACTGAAAGGGCCCACAGATCCTTCGTGGCGACCCCCCTCGTGAGATGCGTCCCAGGATGGCATACAGCCTCACCAGCACTGGGACCCCGAGGTTGTATCTTTTGTTGGCGGCCATAGCGCCCGCCACCGCCAGTGTCGCCGGGCGAACGCCCATTCTCGCGTCCCGCACTGGCAGGAGCCACCCACTCAGAAAGGCGGCCAGGAACGCCGCGTACCGGACATTTGGATCCCGGGCCTCGATGACGCGGTACCCCCATGAGCGGTAGTCGCCCGTCTCCAGGACCCGCCAGTACGACCCGTTCCGGCTCCTCTGAGCCGCGGTCGGGCACCGCTTCCCCCTGCCTGGCATCTTGACCGCCGGGTCATGCTCCAAGAACTGGTCGAACCACTCCTTGTAGGCTATGTCCTTCTGGAAGCCCTTGATCCCGAGCCGCTGCGTAGCCAGGTCAAGCAGATGCCAGGTCAGAATGGGAGTCTGTGACCTGTCTTCCCAGGTGTTCTTCGGTGGCAGGAACTCATCGTACTGGTAACCCTCCAGCGGGATACCTCCGATGCAGTGGATGTCCCAGAGACCGATGTCGACCTCCCCATGGTGAAGATGGAAGGTGTTGGTATCCGGAGACCAGCGGGTGAACAGCTCCGGCCCGAGCTCGGACTGCTGGTAGAAGTGGAACTGCGACGTCCACACCGCCTCAAATAGGCCGATGTACCGCAGCTCCTCTGCGAAGTGATCGCAAGTGTGGCATACCCAGAACGCCCAGGCCCACTCGCTGGTGAAATTGCCCCCAGACCGCAAGTCCCAGTCCTTCAGCCAGCCCTTGGTGTCGTCAGTGACACTCTGGCGATATGTGCTCGAGTAGAGGGCTGGAGAATTCTCCGCAGTAGGCTCACCCCCGTCAATGGTTCGCGTCCTTGGGTTCAGGACATAGACGTCCAAGTGCCTGGTCTCCCTGGCAGGATGCCCATTGTTGGTGATGTTATAGCGGGGAAGCTCTTCCTCCCGAGTCACCCAGGTCCGTGGCGCATCAACCTCGAACCCTGGCACCGGAACCTCATCTAGGATGCCGAAGTTCCAGAGCGGCAGGTTGTCCGACAGTGGATATGTCTTCTGGGCCGGCGTCAGCAAGTCGAACAGGGATTGATTGTTGGAAACAATCTCCTTGGCTCCGTAAACCTCCTCGTTCGCCGCCATCTCTGCTCTGCGAATGGCGGCATCCCCCTCATTTCCTTGATGCACGGCCATCTCAGAAGTTTCGGGAGTCGTGCGGGTTAAGGGATGAAGCGTGCGGGATCGGACGAGGCTGGTAGAGAAGTTTAAAGGTTGGCGCGCAATCCAAGTGGACGGCGCGCAATTGGGAAGAATGTCGCGCAAAGTTCCGGGTTTTCGCGCAAAGACAGGCGAATTCCGGATGGTTTTGCGCGCCGATCAGGCGAATTTCGCGACCGGAAAAGGCAATTTCGCGCACGAGAGCGTTGAAGCTTATCGTGCGGAAGGCCTGTGTACGGAACGCGGAACCCTGGACCCCTATTTATAGACGAGGCCAGGATTCCGCGCCACGCGGAATGCTCGATTGCGCGACCGCGGCTGCGAATTGCGCGCCCGGCACCCCTTTTTGCGCGCCTAAGTCCCGCGCAGCCCAGGACTTCGGCATTCCGGCGTCTCGCTTGGAACCCGATCGTTGCGACCTCTCGCCGATCCGATTCCGAGGGGGGGCTTTTGTAGACGCCGGAAAAGTCCGTTGTTCCCAAACGAAGCTCTGGATGCGGAAAGCGAAGTGATATTTGGAGTCAGAGGCACGTTCCGGAGGGCCCGGAGGACTTGCGCGAAATTTCAGAGGCCCGCGCGCAAAGTTGAGTCGCGGCGCGCAATCCTCCCGGGATGCGCGCAATGCGCTGGGCCGGAGCGTTATTTTTCGCGCCCGTGGCCTGCGCGTCTCCCTTGCGCGCCGGGTCCTGATTCCGCGCCCGCGAAGGGAATTCCGCGCCCGAGACCGGATTCCGCGCCCGGGGTTGCCTATAAATATAAGGCGACCCCCGACGTTTTGAAGGTTTCCAGAATCCGAAGCGTCGCTCGTTCGCGCAATCTAACCCCTTCCGCGCGCAATGTCGATCTTCAGGTAACCTCCTTTCTTTCGCGCAATAGAGCCTTGGGGTTCGCCTTCGTGCGCAATCCCCTTGGCTCCTTTCCTTTGAATAATCCTTAACCCAAAGGCCTTTGCGCGCAAAAGAAGCCTCTTACGCGCAATTGCCCCCGGGTGCGCGCAATCCAGCCCGATTGCGCGTACCCCCCATTTTCAAAGTGGCCATTCGTTAGAGAATGAGCTGTTGCCCCCGCGTGCTATCCGAAGCCCGGTGCGCGCAATCTCAATCATCCGCGCGCAAAGGGCTGGCCCGATTGCGCGCCAGCCCGCCATTTTGCGCGCCGACCTGCTGTTTTGCGCGCAAAGCTCCTTTTTTGCGCGCAATCCGCCAGGGTCGCCCCCCTTGACCCCCTGAGGGTACCCGCCTGCGTGGCGCCCGATGATCTTCATCCTGGGTGCCCGCACCGTGCGTTGTCTTTCCGTGCGGCCCTCCAGGCTCGCGCGAAGTGACACGGACCCATCGGCGGCAACCAACGTCCAGCATGACGTTAAACTGCACATTCGTCCCGCATGACGCTAAACTGCATCCGTCCAACATGACGTTAAACTGTACTACGTCCAAGATGCACGACGCTAAACTGCCTAGCCCCTATCGTCCGTGTTGCAAGACATTAAACTGCCAAGCACCTTCGTCCTCAGCACACGACGTTAAACTGTACTTTGTCCGGCAAGACGTTAAACCGTCCGCTTCATCCTCAACACACGACGTTAAACTGTACTTCGTCTGGCAAGATGCTAAACTGTCCGCATCACCCGATCCCGTGCCTCGCATGCAGGGTCCCCCCCCGGTTTGGATGTGGCCCCCACCCGCTCGTCTCTGCAGGGATGTCGGGATTGCCCCTCTTTAGGGACGATTTAATGGGAGCGGCTTTTCCCTACGGGGGTAGGGTATTACAAACCCCTAGTTTCTTGTGGGGGGATGCACATGTGTATCTCCATTGCGCTCCCCCACTGCCGAAGCCAGTAGAGGGTGTGACTGGGATCGAGGTGTCTCCTACTTTCGGTCCAAGTCCCTTCCAACTGAGTTTTGCCGCATCCGGGCTGCCTCAAGTGCGTAAGTCCTGACAGAATGAACTACGTGGACTTTGATCCCTGTCTTCTAAACAGGGTACGTAGGAAACCTCCCTGAGGTTCAAGCCCACCACCTGGTCGTCCCGGTCGTATTCACGTCGGTTCTTCCATCAGTGGACCCCTCCAGGGTTCACGCTTGCGTCGATTCACCTATGAATCCGCCCCTGTGGGAGACTGCCCGTGTGTATCTCCACTGTGCCTCCCCACAGCCCCTTTTTCCATTTCTCCTTATATCGTCCAGCATGACGTGAAATTGTGATCCACCCGGCCGTTCCATCCCCCTCTGTGCGAGGCGGTTCGGTTCAATCCTCCGCCCGGCGGCCTCGACCCCTTCGTGAGTCGGCTTGCCGACGTCCAGCATGACGTTAAACTGTATACCCGAACTACGTTGACTTTGATCCGTGCCAACGCGCGGTACGTAGGAAGCCCCTACGGGGTCCAAGCTCTTCACTCCATCATCCATCCTGATCCTTACCCGGGCCGCCACATCCCGGTGGGATCATGCCACTTCTCTCCACTCCACATCACTTGGGAAGCCGCCCATGCGCTGGCCCCAGCGTCGGAGGTTCCCCGCAAGGGGTTCTGTCATCTGATCCACTTTTCGTGTTGATCGGTCCGATGCCGTCCCCGCTGGACGTTAAACTCGCGGCGTACCCCGTGTTAAACATGGGAAGCTGAGGAAAACCTCAGGGGACACAGTTCCCCGCACCCAGTGCGGGATGCCTCAGGCCATCATGCCTTCGAGAAGCCCTATTAGGGAAGGAAGACAGACGTGCAGAGCCGCAGTGTTACGACACGCCCCCAGCACCCAGAGCCACTCGGCCTCCTCACCGCAGGTTGCTGCCCCGACCAGACTCCTTGGAGCGTCCGGGCGGAAGCAGCGTAATTAACCGGTGTCCATGAAGATATGGCGCCGGGAACGAGATTCACGAGCATGTCTTAAATCTATGAGGGAGACCCGGATTAGGCGACGAGTTTCGAGGAGACGTCCAAGGAAGGAGGAGCTGACATCCCATCATCCCGGTTTCGATCAAGGAGTAGACGCCCCTGAATAAGGGACGGATGCCGCCCGCCTTTGGAAAGCGGGACTGCGGGACCACAAGCCGCGCGCCCATCCCCTCGGGTTGACGGGTGCACGCGCGAACGCGTCCTGGCGGAACAGCGTAACCTGACGCACATCTGCACCGAAACAATATCAGTAAGTAAAATGTGTTTCAATACAAAAAATAGTTTTTGGTGAATAGTAACTTTTAACTTTTGTTTACCACAGTTTAAAGTAAATAGGGTAATTAAGGGTAAAAATGATATTATTATTACCCTAACTCATGTCCTAATTCTATTGGATAAGTATAATTATACCAAAAACAACCTTAAGAATATAATATTAACCTCTTTGTCCAACTTGGATTAGATTTGGACACTTATTATTATTTTATTTAAAGAAGAGTTAAAAGAGTTAAAATCAAAGTTTAATAACTAAATAATTTTTGATATAGGGTAATACATAATATAAATTCAACTATAAATATTCATTAGAAATATAAAAGTGTTTTCCTACATAATGGTATTTTATTTATATTTTTTAGACATTAAATATTTTAATTTATTTATGACACAGTGATGATGCAGTAATTACATAATTAATGAAATATTAAAATAATGGATACTATAAATATCCAAATAAATATAATTTTAGACTTTTTATGAATTAAAATAATTTTATAGGTAAATATGACATGTTATGGTTGGTTATATTAATTTTGTTTCAGTTTTAATACTTTTATGAATTTAGAATAAACAAAATACTAAATAGTGTCAAAAATGACATAAAAGAGTTTTTAAAACAAATATCATATTATTAATTGTTATTATATTATAAAAAATATAAGTCTCTGCCAAAGGACCTATATAATTATAGGTGTATCATTAATTAACCACTTTGGGTTTTATTGGAAGTATATAGTAAGTTTATTAACCATATAATATAAAAATACAAAGAGACATGGTAAATGTCAAACTATTTAAATACGAGTTAAATAAAAAAGATAAAGTTAATATAGTTACCCAAAACAATATAAAACCTATTGGTTGAGTGTATTTAGATCCATACCTACCTAAAACATTAAATAATCCACTTTTTAGCCATTAGAAACCGAAAATTATTTTATTATAAAATAATATTTCTAGCTTTTCCTAAGGTGCCCCTCACCCCTCTTATAAAATGGCATTCCCTCTTCTCTCTAATTCACACCTTCAAAGACATTTGGCTCGGCCAACCCCTGACCAAGTACCCTTTCAAATATCCTCCCTTCATCATAGATTACTTCCTTTAGTCATAAAGCCAACCTAAGGAGCCCTATTGATCAAATCAAAAGGAAGAACCCGAAGAAGAGGTAAATATCTCACCACCTCTTTCAAGTTCCTTTCTTCTTCCACTACCTTTTTCTTGGTTGTTTACATTCTAAAATAATAACTCCAGTATATTATATATACTATGATGTTATTATAAATATGGTACAACCAAAATTATTACTCTATCCATCCTTTGAAATACATGTCACCATACGTGCGTACTTATGGCTTACCGTCTCCGCGCCGTGGTGTAATTGTTATTCAATACATTATTATTTGGATGGGTATAATAATGATGTTTAATTGATGTAAATAATAAATATAACGTGATAATTATTTTTTATATATGATATTCCATCCAATTATTTATTAATTTAATATCAAAAAATGATATTGTCGCTCGTGCATGCGTATAAATTATCATTTCCACAAATGCGATGAGATTCATTCCCTGTCGTATCCATTCAAGACTAAATTTCATTATATGATTAAAAATAATGTTTAAATACTTGATATCATTCTGTATGTGAATAAGACACATCTCATTCATAACAAATATGACTAACATAACAAAGAATATAATGTAAAACGAATCTGTTAACACCCGAAACAATAATAATACTAAGATATTATTAACAAAGCAATGTTAAAAGATCATATATGATATCATATTAATGTATATGATTCTTGTATAATTTAATAAAAATTATTTCAACATTAAACTGGAGTATAACCTAACCTCAACAAAGGAAAATTACAATGTAAGAATTAATTCTACAATCGCTTCATTATCCGAGGTTGTTTATACGTAATTATCTACTGGGGCCTCTTTATCATCCACATCCATGTTTCTTAAAAATGTATTTCAAAACATTCTTGAAATTTACTAGACTATGAGTTAAATTCATCTATAACCTTGTTTGACTATTATAAGATGTTTATAAAGGAATATTTCCATCATTTTCCAAACAAGTTCCTTTATAACCTTTTCTACAAAATTAAGGTAAGAATGTATTTTTCTTAACTTATACAATGGGTGCAGCTAATTTCCGCCGTTATAACATCATCAAAGATTACCATACCAGATTATGAGAATATTTTCAAATATAAATGTTTTCCTTTATAATTACGGGACTTTTAAATGATTTTAAAATGGAAAGATATATTTCTCTAAAAAGGTTTTGATCTCATCTATGTCAACATCGTTTGATGGATTTTATGTTTATTTGACATTTATTTATTATGATACAAAACATCGATATTTTATTGAAGGTTTTGTGATATATTTGACTATGGATGTGTTATTTCATACCATTCATAGTTTATGGATAAAGTATTGACATTTTTTATGCCAATTTTAATACGAATGTTTATTTTATGTTTAAACCTTTTCATATGAGGAAGGAATTGGACTTAGTAAGTGACGGGTGGAGACCGATATAGCTCAATGATGCATCGGTAGGTCTCAAGAGACAAACTAGTTTCTTGGTGCAAGGCCATGACAAGATCTTATTTTTAGTCTGGGCAGATGGTCTTGACTATGTGGTTATGAAAGTCTGACATTATGCATTCCATCATTTTTAAAGTGGCTATTGATATTGCATGTGATTATTCAACTAGTAGAATATCCATGTGAGTAAGTAAATTTCATTATTCTGATTTTATATTTTCCATATTATTCTTAAATTTAAGTTTAAAAGTCTTTTGTTTTAGTTTTATACATTGCCTTAAACATTTGTGCTTATTTATGAAAGTTTTCTCTATATTGTTATCCTTACTGAGCATCTGAGCTCACCCCTTTCCATGTTTGATTTTTCCCAGGATGCGAAAAAGTATATTATGACTGACCTATAGGGATAGTATATGGGATCTCAGTGTTGTCTATGGAAACAATTTTTTTGTAGTTTTCCATTTATGATGTAATGTAAACCTTATGATTGTATCTTTTATTTCCAAGGCCACTAAACTAATCGGTCTTTCAAGACATGATCTTTTGTGATCATGACAATGTTATGTAGTAATTCACTGACTTTGGATAACTAGGGTCGGGGTGTTACAGTTGGTATTAGAGGAAGTTTAGTACAATCCTTGGAATATAGATTTAGATAATCTCTGATTAGAGCACATTACCCTAAGATAGACTTTGAGGATTAGTATAGAAGAACTTACTAAAATTTTGGTATTGTACAGATTTTGTGAGTTTTCCAAGAAATACATCCCTATCTGGATATGACCAGGTAGAGGTGACTCTAGCATAGATGTACCTAGGGGTAAAACCCAAAAACACCGCTTTGAGCTAGAATCGAACGGGAACTGCTGCATGACAACGGGTCTTACTGCACTCTTGGTTATGACACTCTCGGGGGATATGCTTAGGATAATTATCATTTTCTTTAAAACCCATTATGAAGAGTTTATGAGTACATACTTTCTCAATTAAAACATTTTTATGATTATGTATTATGTCCATAAATTATTCAATTTATGTTAAGAATTTTACAAGTTCAGAATTATGTATTTCGATTCACAAACTAATCTAGTTTATTCCATTGTTTAGAAATAGTGCCTAGTTGAAGGAATATAAACCATATCAATGCATGCACTTCATATAGGTATTACCCTCCTATTCATGATAATTATAGTGTAGGTGGTGATACAATTAGTGTTGATCAGCTAATCACTATACTGGGACAACTCACTCAGGTTATTAATAATAACATTACCCGTATGGAGCACCCTGATACATAGTGTGGAGGATCAGTGTTAGATCACTTCATGAGGCAACAACCACCAACATTCAATAGGGGTAAAAATCCATTATTATTTGAGCAATGGATAAATTCCATAGAGAAAATATTCCATACCTTGGGGTGTAGTGAAAGGGAAAAAGTTTTCATGGAAGTTTACCACCTCACTGGTAATGCTGATCAATGGTGGTCATTGATTCAAAACACAAAAAAAGAAGATGAAGTATAAAATATGGAATGGGGGGACTTTAAAGAAATTTTCTTAGAAAAATACTTTTCTCATGACCATAAAGTGGATATGCAGAGACAATTTTTAAGTCTGAGGCAAAAGGAGTATGGGAATGTCGCAAAGTATGAAGCTAACTTTAAAAGGTTAGCGAGGCATGCTTCAGATTATTTACATAACCCAAGAAGTAAGATTGATCATTTCATTGATGGGTTAAAACCATTTCTCCATCGAGCATTAGTCTCACAATCCTTCTCTTCGTACGAATTTGTTGTCTCATGTGCTATCAAGATATAAAAATAATTCTATAAGTCTTACGACTTTAAAGAAAAGAAAGAGAAGAAGAGATCTATTTAACACAATAGAAATGGAAATAAGGGGAATAAGGGAAAATTTGAATATCCATCCTACAGTAAATGTGGGAAGAAACACCCTAGTACTTGCCTAAATGGAATGGGAGTCTGTTACAAGTGTGGTGAAAAAGGCCACCAAGATCGTGATTGCAAGGGGAAGAAAGAGAATGTTGATGTTGAATGCTAAAATTTTAGATAAAGTGGGCATTATGAGAATGAATGTCTTAAGAGTCAGGGGAACTTACCTCATAAAAGGCCAAGGGATTAAGGCAAAGCTTATGTTATCACTACTGATGAGGTTGAAGCTCTGAAATACATGGTGGTATGTAATTTAATGTTATTCTCAAGTTTGAAAAATGCTTTATTTGATTCTGGATCATCGCATTGTTTCATATCTTCCCAGTTTTTTATGAAAATAAGATATTTTCAATTTGACTTAATAAGGTATTTGTCAGTCAAAACACCTAAGGGAAGTATCATCGCAACAAAGTATTTTGAATCAGTTCCCATTATAGCATATAAATGTTCTTTATCTACTGATCTCATCGTCATACTCATGATTGAATTTGATATAATCCTTAGTATGGATTGGCTTTCAGACCATAATGTGAAAATTTACTGTAAGAATAAGGAGGTTACAATTTTTTATGATGAAAAGTATTACCTTATCTTTAGAGTAGAAACATCACCTCCTAATTCTTATCTAGATCAACCCCCAGTAGATCAACTAAATTCAATTATTGGGGTGGAAGAGAATGAAATAAATATGGGTGAGGAAAGGAATGTTAAAATATATTATATACATATTGTGAAAGAATATATTGATGTGCTTCCATAAGATTTACATGGACATCTTCCAAAATGATAAATTGAGTTTTCCAATGATTTAATTCCTGGATCAAGTCCCATATCGAAGACCCCTTATAGAATGGCCACTAGGGAATTAGTGGAACTAAAGAAACAACTAGATGAATTGATTAATAAGGGATTTATTCTCCCTAGTGTTTCCCCATGGGGAGCCCCGGTCATTTTTGTTAAAAAGAAAGATGGATCTCTAAGGTTGTGCATTGACTATAGAGAGATCAATGCTATAACAATAAAGAACAAGTGTCCCATACCTCACATTGATGACTTATTTGAAAAACTTCATGGAGCTCAATACTTTTCAAAGATTGATCTTCATTCTGGATATCATCAGTTGTGTGTGATGAAGGAATACATTCTGAAAACAGCATTTTGAACTAGGTATGGGCATTACAAGTGTATAGTAATGCCTTTTTGGATTGACTAATGCACCCTCTGTCTTCATAGATCTAATTAATAGAGTTTTCAAGTAATATATTGATGACTTTGTAGTGGTATTTATTGATGATATATTGTTATACTCCAAAAGCTATGAAGATCATGAAAATCACATGCGCATTGTCCTCAAGACTATAAGAAGACATGAATTATATGGGCAGTTTAGCAAGTGTGAATTATGGCTTCAAGAGATTTCTTTTCTCAACCATATTGTCTTTAAGGATGGAATATTTTTTGATCCTTCAAAGACCATGGATATCCAAGAATGGAAGGCACTGAAGAGTATAACTAAGGTACACAGTTTTATTAGTTTGGCTGATTATTATCGACATTTCGTCCATAATTTTTCCGGGTTGGCTAACCCATTAACGAAGATCAAATTAAAAGGGGTTAAATTTGTATCAACAAAAGTGTGTGAAGAATGTTTTCAATAACTTAATATAAGGGTAATCAATGATACTATATTGAATATACCATAAAGGAATAATGGGTTTGTTATTTATAGTGATGCTTCCAAGAAAGGACTTGGTTGTGTCCTTATGTAGAATGATCGGGTTATTGCCTATGTATCACGACAGCTAAAAATTCATGAGAAAAACTATCATACTCATGATCTTGAGTTTTCAGCTATAATCATTACTTTGAAGATATGCAGACACTATCTATATGGTGAAAAATTTTGGATTTATTCTGATCACTAGAGTTTAAAGTATATTTTCTCACAAAACGAACTCAACATGAGGAAAATACTATGGTTTGAACTACTCAAGGATTATGATTTCACTATACACTACCACCTGGGGAAGGAAAATAAGGTCGTAGATGCTTTGAGTAGAAAGGATCATGGAGTTTTGAACAAGATGAGAGTTGAAAAGGATCCTATATACATGGATCTAGAAAAGATGGATATGGGAATAAACATGGAAGGTGAAACATCAATAATTTTTCAAATGGTTTCCAAACCATATTTACTAGAAAGGATAAAGAGTTCTCAGACAGGTGATGAATAGTTTCAAAAGAAGAATAAAGTTGTGAATGATGGGAGATTGAGTGACTTTGTGTATGAAGATGGAACTTTGAAATTTGGGAAGAGACATTGTGTTTCTGATATACCTAATCTAAAAATGGAATTGTTGGATAATGCTCATAGTTCCAATTTCTCAATACACCCTGGTAGAACTATGATATATAGAGATTTGAAGGAACATTTTTAGTGGGACAACATGAAGAGGGAGATTGCTGATTTTGTGTCAAGATGTATGGTTTGTCAACAAGTGAAAGTTGGAAGGCAACATCCTGGAGGAGTCATGCAACCTCTTCCCATACCTAAGTGGAAACGAGATAATATTATGATGGACTTTGTTGTGGGACTACCAAAGACTCCTATAAGGAATGATCTAATATGGTTCATTGTTGATTGTCTTACCAATTCAGCACATTTTCTTGCTATAATAGAAGATTTACCACTTGAACATTTAGAAAGATTATATAATAATGAAGTTGTTAGACTTCATGGAGTACCACTGTATATTATTTCTGACCATGATCCCCTTTTTACATCAAGATTCTGGAAAAGCCTTGAAAAAGCCCTGGATACTGAACTTCGTTTGAGCAATGCCTACCACCCCCAAACTGATGGACAATAATAACGGACTATTGAAACCATTGAATACATTTTGAGATCTTTATCCCTTGACTTTCAAGGAATATGGGATCAATATTTACCTCTGGTAGAATTTTCCTATAACAATAGCTTCCATTCAAGTATTCAAATGGAATCATATGAAGCGTTGTACGGAAAGAGATGTTGCACACTAACATTTTGGGATGATGTTGGTGAACGTAAACTCATAGTCCTAGAACATGTGGAGGAAATAATGGAAAATGTGAAGGTAATCCAAAACCACATCGAAGCAGATCAAAGTAGGTAGAAGAGCAATGCCGATAACCGAAGGAAGAATTTAGAATTTCAGGTCAGAGATCATGTTTTCTTGAAGGTATCTCCATGGAAGGGTGTTATATGTTTTGGTAAGAAGGGTAAATTGAGTCCCATGTACATCTGACCTTTTGAAATTCTAGAATGAATTGGGGTTGTTGCTTACCATTTGGAAATGTCGCCAAGTCTCTCCGAAGTTCATGATGTATTCCACGTATCACTTTTTAGAAAATGCATGTCTGACCCAACGCATGTACTCACCTATGAGTAATTAGAACTGGAACCTGATTTATCTTATTGCAAAGAGCTTGTCAAGGTTCTTGATACAAGAGAACAAGTGCTGAGAAACTGGACGACTCATCTGGTAAAAATTCTATGTAGAAACCATAAGATGGAAGAGGCAATGTGGGAACCTGAGGAACTTATGAAAGAGAACCACCTAAGACTTTTTATGCATTAATATTCTAGAAATTTCAAGGACAAAATTATTTGAAGGAGGGGAGAATATAACACCTCAAGTTTCCATGGTACGCTTCTCTTTGAATAATACAATAGCATGTGTTGTACGCAACTTCGAGTTCTAACACACCACAACCAATCAAACTAGCTGTTATGAATAGTAATACCCACTTTTTGAATTATTATAAATTTTATCTTTCAAATGGACTTCATTTTTGGATTTGGAATATCGAAATTAGCCTTGGGTGAATTCTTGGTATTTTTCTGAAAACATTCAATTTTTTATGAGTAGTGGAAAACACTGAGTTAAAGTTTAAAACCAAATTTTTATTTCAATAATTATTTATTTTATTTAAATTCATTTTAGGTCAAAATAGATACATAATACCTATATAAGTTCAATTTAATTCATTGGATCCAGTTTCTAATAATTTTAGATATATAAAAATTTTATTGAACTTTTTACCGTCTTTTACCCACCTCCAAAGAGAATTTCCAAATTCACATCAAACATAATTTTACTACTTCTATGAGTGGAATTCCAAAAATAAAAGAGACATGGTTGATATCAGTAAGTAAAATTTGGTTCAATAAGATAAAAATAGTTTTTTTGTGAATAGTAACGTTTTACTTTTATTTACCACGGTTAAAAGTAAATAGGGTAATTAAGGGTAAAAATGATATTACTATTACAATAACACATGTCCTAATTCTATTGGATAAGTATAATTCGACCAAAAACAACCTTAGGAATATAATATGAACCTCTTTGGTCCACTTGGATTAGATTAGGACACTTATTATTATTTTATTTAAAGAAGAGTTAAAAGAGTTAAAATCAAAGTTTAATATCTAAAATATTTTTAATATAAGGCTATACATAAGATAAATTCAACTATAAATATTCATTAGAAATATAAAGAGATTTAATACATAATGGTATTTTATTTATATTTTTTAGACAATAAATAATTTAATTTTATTATCACACAATGATGATGCAGTAATTACATAAATAATTAAATATTAAAATAATTGATATTATAAATATCGAAATAAATTTAATTTGAGACTTTTTATGAATTAACTAATTTTATAGGTTAATATGACATGTTAGGGTTGTTTAGTTGAATTTATTTCGAAGTAATATTTCTGTTATGAATTTAGAAAAAACAAAATACCAAATAGTGTCAAAATTGACATAAAAGAGTTTTTAAAACTAATATTATAATATTAATTGATATTCTATTCCTAAAATATATAAGGTTCTTCCAAAAGACTTATATAATTATATTTGTATCATTAATTAACCACTTGGGGTTCTCTTGGAAGTATATAGTATGTTTATTAACCATATAATATAAAAATACAAAGAGACATGGTAAATGTAAAACTATTTAACTAAGAGTTAAATCTAAAAGATAAAATTAATATAGTGACAAAAACTAGTCTAAAACCTATTTTTAGAGTTTTTATTTGACCCATCCCCACCGTATCCTTTAAGGAATCTACTTTGGAGCTATTAGAAACCAAAAATGATTTTATTATAAAATAATATTTCTAGCTTTTCCAAAGGTGCCCCTCACCCATCTTATAAAATGGCAATCCCCCTTCTCTCTAATTCACACCTTCAAAGCCATTTGTCTTGGACAACACCTACCCAAATACCCTCTAAACTATAATCCCTTTATCCTAGATTCCTTAATTTAGTCATAAATCCAACCTATGGATCCCTTTTGATCAAATAAGAAGGAAGAACCTGAAGAACAGGTAAATATCTCACCACCTATTTCAAGTTCCTTTCTTCTTCCACTTCCTTTTTCTTTGTTGTTTCCATTCTAAAATAATAACTACAGTTTATTCTTTATACTATGATTTTATTATAAATATGGTACAACAAAAGTCATTATTCTATCCATCCTTTGAATGACATGTCACCATACGTGTGTACGCACGTCTTACCATCTCCATGTCGTGGTGTAATTGTTATTCAATACATTATTATTTGGATGGGTATAATAATGATGTGTAATTGATGTAAATAATAAATATGACATGTTAATTATTCTTTATATATGATATACCATCCAATTATATATTATTTAAATATAAAAATAATGATATTGTCGCTCGTGCGTACGTACGGATTACCATCTCCACGAACGCAATGATATTCATTCCCCATCGTATCCATTCAAGACTAACATTCATTAGATGATTAAAAATAATGTTTAAAGACGTGATATCATTATGGATATGAATAATATACATCCCATACAAAATAAATATGACTCACAAAAGAATGTATATAAAGGAAAATGAATCTGTTAACACACAAAAGAACGATAATACTAAGATATTGTTAACAAAGGAATGATAAAACATCATCTATGATATCATGTTAATGTATATGATTCTTGTATAATTTAATAACTATTATTTCACCATTATATGAGATTTTAACCTACCCTTGACCAAGAAAAAGTACAAGGTAAGGGTTAATTCTATAATCTCTTCATTATATGAGGTTGTTTATACGTAATTATCTACTGGGACCTCTTTATCATCCACATCCATGTTTCATAAAAATGTATTTCAAAACATTCTTACATTTTACTAGACTGTGGGTTAAATTCATTTATACTCTTGTTTTACTTTTATAAGATTTTTATATAGTAATATTTCCGTCTTTTTCCAAACAAGGTCCTTTATAACCCTTTCGACAAAATTAAGGTAAGAATGTCTTTTTTTTAACTTATATGGCGGGTGAGGCTATTTTCCACCATTATAACATCGTCGAATATTCCTTTAAAAGATCATAAGAGTATTTTCAAATATAAATGTTATATTTTATAATTATGTGACTTTTAATTGATTTCAAAATAGAAAGATATATTTCTCTAAAAAGGTTTTGATTTCATCTATGTCAACATCCTTTGATGGATTTTAAGTTTATTTGAAGTTCATTTATTATGATACAAAACATCCATATTGTATTGAAGGTTTTTTGATATGTTTGATCATGGATGGGTTATTTCAAACCATTCATGGTTTATGGATAATTATTTACATTTTTATGCTATTTTTAATACGAATGTTTATGTTATGTTTAAACCTTTTCATATGAGGAATGCATTGGACTTAGTAAGTTATGGGTGGATCCCGCTATAGCTCCTCGATGAATTGGTACGTCTCATGAGAAAAATAGTGTCTTGGGAGAAGGCCTTAACAAAATCTTATTTTTATTCTTGGCACAAGGCCTTGACTATGTGGTTATGAAAGTCTAGCATTGTGCATTCCATCATTATGAAAGTGGCTACTGATATTGCATGTGATTATTTGATTAGTAGATTATCCATTCGAGTAAGTAAATGGAATTATTATAATTTTATCATCAACATATTATGCTGAATTTGAAGTTTAAAAGGATTTTTTTTAGTTTTATACATTGCCTTAAATTTTTATGCTTATTTATGAATGTTTCTGCTATATTTTTATCCTTACTGAGCATTTCAGATCACCCCTTTGTATGTTTTATTTTTTCCCAGATGTGAAGAAGTATATTATGATTGAATTTCTGGGATAGTCTATGGGATCTCAGTGTTTTATATAGAAATAATGTTGTTTTAGTTTTCTATTTATGATGTAATGTAAACCTTATGAATGTTTCTAGTATTTCCAATTCTAATAAACTAATCTATCTTTCAAGACCTGATCTTTTGTGATTATGCCAATGTTATGTAATAATGCACCGAATCTTGGTAACTGGGGTCAAGGAGTTACATGATAGGCCCATGATGTGTAGTCCCCAACATCCAAAATGTACCAATACTGGCCAGCACTTCTTCAAAATTGTTGGTAAGGGCACCAATATGGATGAATAATAGTTGGTCTAGCCCTACAACTACATAAAAAACATTGATCCGATCTGTGAAAGAAATAATTGAGTGCACCATCATCTATCTCTTTAGTTTCCCCTTAACAATAATAAGCGTCCCCCTCACCAAAACTAGGGTATACAAAGGATCATCCTAGACATCCATAGTAGGAAGGAATTAATCATACATCTCTCCAAGAGGAATAATATCTCCCAGTTGATGAATATCCCATAAGATGATACCCACCTTGTTGTGAGTAAAATGAAACGAGTTAGTATCAGGACACCAACAGTTAATATTTTCCTCTATAATTTTAGTATGGAGGTAAATAATGAATTAACCAGTCCACATGGCTTAATAAAGATGAACCTTATACAGATCATCAATAAACTCCCACCAGCTTTGCCTCAGCCAAAACGGCCATGCCCATTTGTCAGAAACGTTGATTCCAGGATGAAGATTCAATTTATAATACTATATTCCAATAGAAGTGTATAGATAAGAGGTGAGTATACTTGAATATCATTGAGCAATTGGTTGTTGAAATAATTCATGACCATCCATACTCAGAGGAGAGTTGGCCAGAGGATAATATAAACCCTGGGATTGAGCTATAACCTGCTAATCGTCTTCATTAATTGTTGTCTGAGCACAGTCAGGATAATTGGATGCCCAACAATATGGAAAATTAAATTCTTCGGGAGGTATGGCAGAATCATCTATCAAACCAAACACATATTGAGGGATTTTTTGAGACAAGGGGTAGTCTTGAATCCCATGTAAGAGGAAGCCTTTTAGAATCTCATTAGTAATATACACATGATATAAAGAATTGACATTATTATTTATGGAAATTAGGGCCCTTTAATTGGACACCACTGAGGGGCCATGATTAGAACCGGAAGACATCTTTGAATTAGTATGTGGCACATGTTAGATGAATAAAATAATTATTGTCAAATCATGACAGCGACAAGTGGCATCAAGTGCATCACCTGACCCAAAAAGGCCTCCGTAAACCACATTGGGAGTTCATGGATCACCTGACCCCTAGAGTAATCTAAAAATTGATAACCCTCATAGGGAATCACGTGAACCACAAGACAACCTTTGAGATACAAGACTGTGTGACCTAAATATGGTCACCAAGTCACAATCAATCAAATTACCGGGCAATTAGATCTCATGAATCCTCAAGACAACCACAACACTCATAGTTGAAGTCCAAGAAATTAAAAGAGTATAATTTAATATTAGATAGGAAAAGTTCCAATGTATCAGACAGTCATGTGTGATAGCTCTCACAAAATGAACTTATGGCACAAACTCATGAATGAGGATTGCGATCAAGGTTCACGACATAGTCTAATGAACAACTAGTGCAACAAAGTCAAAGGAGAGTGTGCTCTATAGAGGTGGTGATGAGTAGAATTCATTTCCCTCCACCCCCTATATATAGGAGATTTCTTAGAATACCAAACATCACCTAGTAGAACAAACATCACCTAAGACACCGGTTCACAACACTAAAAAAGATTATGTTGGGCATTAGTTTACATCATAATTGAGCCCCTTTTCCGCGTAGACATCACTCCGGAGGGGGGCATCTGTTGATTCCCCCGAAATAAGCATCAGAAAAATTGTAAATGAAGAAATACATGAACACATGTATAACCTTTTCCATAGATGTAAGGTAAGGATAATGTAACCAAGGATTACATATCACATGAAACTCTTAGGAAATTGTGATCACATTACCATTTCAAGGTCATGTGAACAATCCATTCACAACACATAACCTTTAGTGAATTCTATGGAGTCACCCCTTCAACAAACCTTATCTCAATTATAAAGAATCTCCATACAACCAGTGTTCATGTGGTGAAAATGAAATGAGACCCCATAGTAAACATAATTATTTATTGGAAGGTTCCAAAAAAACCATCTGAAATTCCTCCAAAAATAAAACGGAATGATATCAAAAGGGAGAGGCCCTCAGTGATTGTAAGGATCATGCACCATATCAGTGTTTTAAAAGATAAATTTCTCTGATTATATCCACATAAAATCACGATACCACAAAACCTTTGTAATATAAAACAAAGAAGATAAAGGGGAGGAGATGAGAGGTGCTCACTACGCAGTCGCTAAAAGATATGTGGTGCACCACCGACAATCCTCAAGGAAACAAGAGTCCCTGGAAACATCTCTACCTCATCTCTCAAAATCCCTTTTTCTTTTCAGCCTCTCACAAATAATTCCTAAAGTATATCCACTAAACTCCATGATTCCACTTTAGAGATCTAAAGAAAAATAGATAGATTTTTTCCCACATTCTCGCACATCCTTATATGACCCATATTGGTCATTCAAGGCATCATCAAAAAATTAATTTAATAAACTATACATTACTCATGAAAAATATATAATTTTATACCTTTGTAAAATAAATCAAATGGTAAAATTAGGAAGGAGGTGAGAGCTCTCGTGGTCACTGATAGACATGCGACGTGCTAAGAAATCTGCAGCATGGTCTCATTAGACCCCTAGATAAACCAAACATTCCTTGAAAAATATACCAGGAAATGCATTGAGATATCACGAAGGACATTGGTAATGTCCATAAAAAAATTCATTTAACATACCCACATGATCAAACAGGTCTTCATTAATTGAAAATAATCCAATAAAGGGAGTGTTGATGGAAGAGACTCTCGATCACTGAAAATTAGGTAATGCACTTGGAATGACCCCTAACTAAGACTCTTGAAGCTGTGTGTCCTCAGATCCCTTCTTCAACTCCATCCTGCACTCATAATAGATACACCACACAAAGAAACGAACAATCGAGGTGGTTATTCTTATAAATCCCCCACCCTAACAAGAAAAAATGGTTGGACTTGAAATGTTTGGATGATTATACGTATGAATATTCGACTCTCTACCTCCACAGAATTCTCAGAGAGGTTGATCTCATGACAGGTAATCCATTCATCATGTAATATATTGGGGAAAAGCTTGAGCAATCATGCATCATACACAAGTTACCTCATGTGATCACTCATACCTCATGTGAAGGACTTCGGATGAGATGTGAGAAAAAGTACTACATTTCTTCCAGATCATGCAAGACTACAAGAAATTAATACTGAATAAATATAATTCCTTCACAACACAAAGGTTAGAACCAAGATTAATGGTGGAAGACTTAAATGGAAAATATGATCTTTTCCCTCATGTGCTTCACGTGATTCATCCAAAGAAATGTGACAGATCCATGACATGATGCCTAGACTTTGTGACCCTCTATAAACACTTTATTCAGGACATAATAAATCCTCCAGACAAGTTAGAACAAGACATACGGTTCCCCCTAGGACACCACTTTGATGTCATGAATCCATATTGGTCTATTAATTGAGCCTTGTGAAATCCTTTGGATACATTGCATGTATCATATAATGGTGTTTTCCCATACCATTTAAGTATCACGATTTCATCTGGGCATGATAATCAAGCTCTCACAACACCATTTGAGTAAGTCAGTTGAGACCCATGATGCCCTTCATACGTGTAGGCCACGTCTCATGATACCTTCTAGGGATGTTATATAAGATATGATATATCCCTCAATTCATACCATGACGACTCTAGAGACAACCTCTATATGTGTCAATCCAACTCATACAAATGACACCAAGGCATTTCAGTTGGACCATACGACTCCCCCTTAAACAAGGTTTCTATGTCAATCGATGGATTTCAGGATATGCCAACTAGGTCATGCATCACCCTCCAAAAAAGGCCAAATCAATAGGGAATACCAGGACTTGATATCCTTATATATCCCCAATTTGTAATCCTAAAATACAAGGGAAAACTTAGAGTGTAAGCCCTGAGTAGAAAGGTAACCTCATTTTGTAAGAAAAAATAATTGGGAAACCATAGATTGTAAGCCATGATCAATATGAAAACCTCAGAGTGTAATCCCTGATCAATAGGGAAACCATAGAGAGTAATCATTGATCCATAGTTCAACCTTAGTGTGTAAACCCAATATAAAAGGAACTATGGTGAATTTGAATACTTCCATAATCAAGATACGTAGACTACCTCTTCATGTTTTGATCCCAATATTGATCATCCAGTAAGATCCCAGTGTCTAAGCCCATATCCAAATAAATTAAATTGATCACTTGTTAACCCTTGTTTCTCACAACATGCATTGCTCACATGTGATTAGGGAGTTTCACTGGTCATGTCATATGTATTATAATCCCTGGGGTTATAAGGGAAACCTCAGTGTGTAAGCTGCAATTAAAGACATCATAGAGTATATCCCTCATCAATAGGGAATCTATCTTGGTATAAGCCCCAAGAAATTCTGAGACCTCAACGAAGGTCATAATGTCTCTGAGAGTGATCATCAACTTTATCATTTCTGTATATTAAGTGGTAAGTGAATTATAAGAACACTGATTCTTGCAATACTTCGGATACGTAGGATGCCCTCTCACTGATCAAGCTCTATAACAAACACCCCAAGGATTGTCCAAGTACATAAGTCCCATGTCTACCTTCCATGAGGCTAATCATCTATTCCCCCTTATTTCTTAGGATGATCATAGCTCATGTGGGGTTATAGAGATATTATGAACACCTAATTAGGCATCATGAATCTCTACTCACCATGGAAATCACAGTATGTACACCCCGGTGAGTTCTATAGTATAAGAACACCTCATGTAAGGGTATATACCAAGGATCCAGTCCTAAGGGTGTGATTAAACTATGATGACTCTGATTCCATCCATAACTAGGATACATAGGATGTATCCCTAAGACCCAAGCTCAAACATTTAGTGTCTCCGTACCCACACTTATTTAATCTCTGTATGAATCTAAACAACATAGGATTAATGAACTATATGGGTTTGGATTCCTGTAATGACCATGATATGTAAGAATCCTTATACTAGCTCGATCCCCTCCTCTAGATTTTAATATACTCCTCACATGGAATCACAATCGGAAGAATTTGGTCGTAAAACATCTACACATAAAGTGGTTATTCACCATTAATGAAGTGGATGAAAAACCTTGGATACATATAGATGGATTCACTAATAAGACTCCCCTTCTTCTGTTAATGAGAGAATTAATTGATGAATTATTTTTTCTGTGTAACTAGTCACATATCAAAACTAAGAAGAGATTCACGAATATATTATAATTCTATAAAAGATTCTTGGAGTAGGAAACAGTTCCCCCAAAAGGGTTCTATAAGCCCCAACTCCCATACTCTCGACCAATACGAGTCCCCAAGAGTTGTTGGGCTTGAAAACCCAGATGACTGACAACCTTCTGAAATCTAGCGTATACCCAGCTATAGATGGAGGAAGCATTAGGAGCTTATAGGAAAAGTGAAAATGTAATCCCAATGAGAGGATACCATTTCATGACTAGAAAACATGATGAAACAACAATGGTGAACCCGACGTGAATGAGCCAAAATTGTGGCACGTCCATAGTGAGATAAAAAGGATATACTATCCATCCCATGTTGGACCATTTTGTTTAGGTTATAATATCAAAAACCCAATGAAACAAAATGGTAAGCCCTACATGAATGATCCCAAACTATGGTATTCCCATTGGGATAAAAAGGATATATTGTCTAGCCCCCATCAAAACATTTTATTCCAAGTATAATATCAAAAACCCAACCAAACACCCATGCACATGTGGGTTAGGAGAGGAGACACTCATGGTGGATGGCCCTGGTACCTATGAAGATATAGAGGGGGAATCATTTTCTAATGGAATATGTCATGTTGGCCTTATATGTTTTCTAGGATGATCAGAAAATCACAAACTCTCTAGGAGGTTGTGTAAGAAAATTGGGAATGGATGAGTATAAGAGGGTTCTAGGACACCTCCAAACCTCTTTTATCCTATTGGAGAACTCTTGCATGGATCTTAGCTACATATATGTATTATTTGGGACATGACTAAAATATTGGGTCTAAAAATACCTATGTTGTCCCATGTATCCTTGGTTCCAAATATGCATCCTCTAGTTCCCAAATTATCTATGGGAAAATCATATTCTAAGGTGTATTCATCATTGAATAAGGGATCTATAAACTGTGTCATATGGAAAGAACATATCAGGGGATCTTTTTTCAATAATGGTTATGTTTGGTGGAGTATTTCCTACTCTACAGATATTGTACTAAAGAAATATGCAATGGTAAGAGCTTGTGTTGGAGAAGAATTTGAATCCCCCTCTTCTATTTCCTCTTACTTCCAATGGTCATGTCCATCATTAGGAGGAATATCATATGCTTACCCCCTTGGTGTATGAGCTATCATAGGTTTGAAAAACTATTATCTTATGGTTGAATGATCTCAATAAACTATTTTTGGAGTCATACAGTTATTCAACTTCCTATGGCACCTTGTCTGTAATTTTTTCTAATCACATTTTTCTTTTTATAGGGCAACAATTATGCAACCCACCTTCCCTAAAGATTTATCTAATACCACATGTATATTTTTGGCCAAGCCTTGAATGACTTCTTTGAAGATGAATCGTTCCTGGATATTATGACTCAACCATCTATGGATAGGTAAGTATTCAGTATAGTTTGTGAGGCTGACCTAATTGGGATTCCATGGCGATCAAAACTTGAGCAGGTTATTGTCAATTGATTCCAAGAAATAACTAGGGACTAGTTCATTTCAAAAGGAGTATTCTATAGTCATATGTTCGAAAAATTCCTAGTGACATTGATTTCATTGTGATTCTTGTCAAGAGTGATTTTGTTGTTGTTTTCATTAGATAGGAGGTGTTGGGTGGTTCAGAAACTTCATGGTTTCTTCAATTGGCATTGTAATTAGATTGAGAGTTCTAACTGCAACTTCTGGTTTACTGATAATTTTAAACTATTTTGAAGGAACAAGTTGAGATTTGTTCTAGTTCACTAAATGGAATCTTAAAAAAAATCATTCCATTTATATGAACTCACAGAACCCACCTAGATACTTTATTTGGATCAGAGGTTTTAGCAAAATGTATTGGATATTTTCATCATCGAGTTCATTAGTTTCTCTTATGAGAAAGAAATTTTGAGCGAACAGGTTAAAACTTTCCATCTATCTATGAATATAATACAACATCTCATTTTCATGTTTTTCAAATTTCATCGGGTCAATGATTTTCATTTTCCTTAATGTGTTGTTGAAATGATAAAGGAATTGATGAAAAATGTCATCACGTCCTACAATGAATCCTTCTGTCTGATTTTTTTACCAAACAATGGTCAACCCTATTAGAGTATGTACAAAATGCATCATATTTTTATCCTCATGTTCATATCAAGAGCTCATCATTGGCCCACATCATAATTCAATTTGTGTGATATGTTGTTTGGGGTTTCCCGCACCGTTAATGTAATAGAATGTAGGACTGCTAAAATTGGGTGGGGCAAAAGTACATCCACCCACTCGGGATACAGCTTCCTCTTAGGCTGCACATGTGAGAGTCGTCCTTCCATGGATTCCCTTAATGTAGCCAAGGACATGATTATATTAAGAATCTTTGGGAGCAATAATGTATTAGAATCCTCTCATTTATAAGGAGATGGTGGGGCTTGATGAGGTGTCCATTCATTTTTCTCCTACTAATTCTCAATTTTTCCTAGGACTAAATGATTTCCTTGATGAGGGAGAGGAATTTTCCATAAATAAAGTAATCCATGTTCATTATTGACTTCCCCATTTAGGCAGACTAGTTTCCTAGATCTGAATCTAGTATGTAACTCAAATACTACTCTTTTTAGATGATCGAATCTTTTTGGATGAGGAATATTCACCTTAGCATAAAGATAATGCCATGTATAATTATTAACGCATTAGTATCTCCTAATTTATTTGTCTGAGAGATTCTATCTCATTCTCATATTATAGAAAATGTACCTTTATAGAAGTAACTTCCAATTTTTTGGGAAGTGACTGAGATATGGCCAACCCTTTACCTCATAATTTGGTAGTGTTTCTTCAGAATGGTGGAAACTTGACATTCATAAGTGCCATATTTTGGAGCCTACTTTAGTTCTGGTTATGTAAAAACTTTGTTGGTGCATCCAAATCACCCTCCTATTGGGGTATGTTTTCAATGTTGTGTACCAATACATTTTCATCTTGATCCACCATATCTAATGTGTTGATAGTGATGAAATCCATAGATTCATTTTAGAAAATGGTGGTTTTACCATTACTTTTGACGCAACATGATGAGTCTGCACTGCCTTATTCATGAAAATTCTTCGATCCCTTGGCCATATTGGGACATTTTTCTTGAGACCCCGACAGAGTGTGTTTGCCTTTTTCATACGCTCCTCCTAAATTGGATTGTGATTAATGACCTTGACTAAGTTTTCGTTTATGATTACTTAATGGTCCATGAATAACATAGGTTTTTTCAATGGAAAGAGGAATAAATGTAAAACTGACAATCTATATTTACCTACCAACCTAGAGAAAATTGATTCTCTATATGGTGATGATGATGAAAAACATTTGCCTACCCTATGGGATATGGGTTATTCGGGGCCACAATTTCCATTGATTGATCATGTTTTTGAGAATCCAATAACTCCATTTGGGGATTTTATGACACCTAGGGTGGACTTTGAGATATAAATTCTTGCATACAAGAGATATGGGTGGAATATGGAATCACTGTTGATTTTCAAAGGACCCGCTCAGGGGATGACGATCCCAGTGATAGTGATTGACATATAAATGTCCCTAACCTAGTTGGATGGGGTGTTTTTGTAGCTAATTTTGATATATAATGAATTATCTTGGTAATTGATGATCTGAGGGGTGGTGGTTGTGTTAAATATTCTCCCAACCCAGTGGTCTAGGTTCCCTCCTGGATGGTTTCCATGGTAGCTACTATTACGGCCTATTTGATGTGGTGAAACTATGATAGTTTTGGAGATGGTTTTAATGGAATCCCATGATGGGAATCATTATTTACATGAATATTTTAGATTTATCACAACTTTGTCCTCTTTTCTAAAATTTATTCCCATTTATTTGAGGGACTAGGTTCAATGATATTTCAGCTCTCTTATCACTATTTTCTTGATGTCTATGAATTGTTGAAGCTGGGGAATTCTATTGTAGTGACCTACTAGATCACGGGTTACCTAGACCCATGATTTCATCTAGGGATATGACATTAAAGGAGTTCATAACTAAATGTATCTGTTGTTATGGGAATATAGTGTTGTGAAATACTCAATATTGCTCCCAAAACCCGGATACCAATGTCTGGATATTCTTTTTAAAATACTAATTGTAGGGTAGTCGTGAAGAAGAGACAAATGATACAAAGGAATTGTTCATGCTCTTCCACTCTTGGGTTCTAGACCCTAGAAAAGGTGGCCAAATCTAACTAAAAACAAAATGAATTAATAATAACAAGGTGATACTCATATCCTGTATATGGGAGATGTCTGTCCTTCAGTCATTGATGAGTATCCCACATATTTTGGCATATGTAACGACCCAAACTTTTTGAATAGTATATTAACTTGCTCTTAATGATTTAATAGAGATGTTAATGGTTAATGCAGAAAGAGGATTCGATGGCTTCATCCAGTAGACTTGAACCTTATGAAGACCACTTATTAGAGCGTGGGAAGGAGGTGGCATCTTTGGGCTTTGCTTTGGACCAAGCCCAAGACGAACTCCAGCGTGTCAAGCTTGAATGGAGACGCCTGCGGGACAAGTTCAAGTTAGTAGAGATTACTACAAGGGCAATGTTATCTGAGCCTCCCTCAGATTCTCTCACCATAGAACACCTTACACTTAGGTCATATGCTGGTGTTATAAGTGGGCTATATGACAAGACCATAGCTTCTTTGTTTAATCCTTTGGGATGAATAAATTGAGATTTCCTCCTTTAGTGAAGTTTGTGAAATTTCAAATGTCTGGATAATTTTAGGATGTATTTTATTGATGAATTTTGAAAAAAAGGATATTTTAAAAAATTTATGTAAACCTTAAATAATTAATGAAGTGTAATGATTTTCAAAAAATGGTCTTCTGCAAAAGTGTTCAATAAGGAATTTGGAGTCTAATAAGAACAAATTAATTTTTGATGAATAGTAATTTATAAATAGTAATTTTATGCTTAGGATTAGTAATGTGACCAAATGGATTAGTAATCTCACTTAAATAAAGTTTAAATATAATTTATACACCTTGATTAAGTAATGTGATTCAATAAAATTGTTAAATAACAGTTTCATAAATTATTAATCAAGTATTTTTTTTTTCAGGTGAATAGTGTTTTTTATTTAAAAATTTAATTAAAAATATTTAGAAAATTATTTTTATGAAATTTAATTTATTTTTGAACTTAGAGCATCGATATTATGTTATGGTAATTTTTGGGGATTTTTATGAAAAATGAATTTACGATGAATAGTGAAAATTCAGTTTTTAAGTTACGGGTGTTTAAAAACATCATTAAATTATGTATTAAGTATTTAATCAATATGGTCGAATTATGAATAGTAATATAAGTTATGAGGTTTCCCAATTGGCCAATACAATGGGCAAATACCATGGGCAAGCCCATGGTTTTGCTAAAACCACCAATGAGGTGTCCCTTGTCCATTAATGCCTTGTCCCCTCACTTTCCCTTTAAATACCAAGACATCCTTTCATCCATTCGACTCCAAAATCATCCTCAACAATGTTATGGTCTCCTTAACTCCCAAGTAGTCCTCCCAAGGTTCCCTCAATCCTCTCAAGGTCCCAACCTTTGAGTTTTAAGAGTTACATTTAATGTAAGGGATCCGACCTCTCTCTTTCTTTTCAAGTAATCTCTTTTATGTCATTTATTTTATGATCCATGTTCTTATGTTGTAGGATGTTCTTTTATATAAATATTACTTCCCTTTTCATGTTCAAATGATTAGAGACCCCCACTTTCTCTCCTCAATTCGTTTTAAGAATGTTTAAGTGGTGCTGTTAGGCTGCTGAATTTTTAAGGGATTCTTTCACCCTTCTCATTTTTCAAAGTTCTACTTTCTTGTCAAGTTTTTCAAGTTCCTTTTTATTATGTTGGGTTATTATCTCTATATATATCATACTGAACTTTTATGTTCATATTTTGATAGACCCTATTTGATCTCATCAATTCATATTTTTTATGTTTAAGTGACGTTGTTAGGCTGCTGAATTTTCATAAGAGAAATCTAATTTTTGTTTTCCTTCCATGTTTTTCATTCCAAATGGTATGTCCTTAAACTTTCATTACCATGTTCTTATATCCTTCATATTTTGTCTTTCTACTGTTTTATGGGTAATTTATGAATGTTTGACCCATGTCCCCTCTCTTTTCAATGTTTTCTAAAACCCCGAAACATAGCCGTTATGCTGCAGAATTTCCGTCTCAAAATGCCTCTCTCTTTTTCTAGAGTTATTTTATTTTATTAAGTGAATACTCAATGCTCTCTCTTCTATAAGGGTATTCACATATATACCAAGTTTTTATATTTAAATTCTGGTATTTACATACATGAGACTCTCTTTCCCTTTCCGTGGGTTTAAAGTGACATAAATGTCATGTCTTTAATGCAGTTTTAAAACGTTATGATTATGAAATGAAACCCATTTATTTTATGCTATATTGATTGTTTATGAAATGATTTATTATGATATATGTGGCTCACATGATAATAAATAAATTTCAAAGGTGTTCCCAAATAGTGCTCCAATGCATTGGGTAAAGACTTGATCTCTAGAGATGACTATTTTTAACGACGCCTTGGTGAATAACCTTGGTAATTTTTAATGACACCTTAGGGATGGACCTTGGTGAAACAGAAATGATTTTCAATATTAAATGTTGTAGACACATATTCAAGTTATGAAAAACGTTATTTTTATTATTATATGCCTCATTATTTCTTTCTCATGCCTTAAAGTTCTTTTCATGACCTTATTGAAGTATCTCAAGTTCAAATGTAAAATGTTTCTCTTGTTTCCCTTACTAGGCATTCTGCTCACCCTTTATTTTGATGTATGTCACTAGGTTATGAGATGCAGTAATGAACCTAGGATGAACTTAAGTAGAAGCCTTTCAAGTGTTTAAGAATAATTTTTTATGTTGTTTTCATGTATTATGTTCCTAGTTTCCAAGACACTAAACCTTAAAGATCCTCAGTTTTGTGTAATGTAATGAAAGTTTATATTATAAAAAGGCAGAATGCCACAGTTGGTATCAAAGGATGATTTAGTTATTTGTGGAAATTAGGATATAAAAACGTTTGGAAGAACCCAATAGAATAGTTTAAATTTAGGAAAACTTCCTGGTATTTTGGTAAGTATTGAGTAAGTGGTTTATCAAACTAATACATCCCTGCCTGGATACGACCAGGTAGAGGTGGATCTGGCACAGATGTACATAGGGGTAAAACCCGAAAACACCGCTTTGAGCTAGACTCGAATGGGAACTGGTGCATGATAACGGGTCTTGCTGCACTCTTGGTTACGACACTCCCGGGGGATATGTTTGGTTAATCACAATCATTTTATGAATCATTTTGACGGAATTATAGAGAAATGTAATTGTCGAAGCCTGACGTCTTAGTTAAAAGATTAATAAATGAAATAAGTTTCTCACTAAGTTTTTATCCTTTTAGAAAATGGCGGGAAATAGGAGGAACCGTGTAGATGGTGACCGCAATGCACCATGTGCTAACGGCCCTCCGATGAAATACGGAATGGAAAAATTCATGTGAATCATGAACCAACTGACTCAAGTTATGAGTAATAACCTGAATCAAGCTGAGAGGTCGATCTCACCATGAAGGGAACAACACTCTGTTGAGTCCTACATGCGTCAACGACTAACAACATTTAGTGGATCTGCTGACCCATTGGTTGGGGAACAATGTATAAGCTCCATTGAAAAGATATTTTCTATACTCCTTTGTTCGGAACAAGAAAAAGTCACCCTGGCTGTTTACCGCCTAGAGGTAGAAGCTGATCAGTGGTGGTCACTGGTTAAAAACATGAATCCTAGAGGAGAGATGGAATCTATGGATTGGGAAGAGTTTTCCGGAATATTCTTTAATAAGTATTTCCCTCATTCCATGAGAACGAGAATGGAGAAAGAGTTTCTCGAGCTGAAGCAGAAGGAGAACGAATCTGTCGGAATCTATGAGATGAACTTCACCCGACTTTCATGATATACCTCAAGATTTTTCATGGATCCAAGTGGGAAGGTTGATAGATTTTTCGGTGGACTGAAACCTCATCTGCGGAAGAATTTAGCCAACCCGGACTATGATAGCTACAAGGAGATCGTGCGGAGTGAAATGAAAGTCGAGCTAGTGATTTGTGGGACACAGTGGTCTCATAAATCAAATGACAAGAAGATATCATTGGAGCCCAGTTTATGGAATACTTTTGATCAGGGAAAAGGTGAAAAGAAAATGCAACTTACCACATGCAATAAATGTGTGAAGAAGTATCTGGTGAACTGCTTGATCGGAAGTGGAATGTTCTATAAGTGTGGAAGAGGAGTCCATATTGCTCGGAATTGTCATAGTGAGGTGAAGCCTCAACTCCCCAACACTAACGACAGAGGAAAGATGGTTATGGCCCTACCCGAAGTCCATTTCTTCAAGTGTGAACAGCTTGGTCACTTTGCTAATCGCTGTCTAAATCCAAGGGCAGTGGAGGGGAATCACCATCAACCTCAGTAAAGTAAAGGGGAGAAAGTTCATGCCTTTTCTATCACAACAACTGAAGTTGAAGCTCCGAATGATGTGGTAGAAGGTACCCTTGTTGTCCTCTCAAAAATAGCAACTACTTTGTTTGATTCTGGTTCTAATAATTCCTTTATTTCCTCCAAGTTTGTAAAGAATATAGAATCAATCCCCGAACATCTTGAGGTAGAGTTGTCAGTCAAGACTCCAAGTGGGATTATCCATGCATCAATAGTGTTTAGAGTCACTACTGTTTACTTTAGTGAGCACAATCTTATCACAAATCTAGTAGTCATTACCATGTTGGAATTTGACGTTATAATAGGGATGGACTAACTCTTAAAGTATAATGCTAAGATCAAATGAAGAAGTAAGGAAATCTCAGTAGTCTTGAATGAAAGACCTACAATTATCTTCCTAGGAGAGATATCCCGAACTGATCCCTATCTATAAACACCTCCTATAGCTTTCTTTATGGAGTTAATCGATGATGTTGAAGAATGAAAAGGGAGTATACAAATAGAAGATGTTCTGATTGTTCAAGAATACATGGATGTATTTCCTGAGGAGTTACCTGGACCTCCCCCAGAAAGAGAGGTAGAGTTCTCCATTGAACTCGTACCTGGATTTCAACTGATATGAAAGACCCCATATAGAACGGAAAATGTGCATCTAGAAGAGTTAAAGAAGAAACTCCAAGACTTGTTGGAGAAGGGGTTTATCCTAACAAGTGTGTCTCCCTGGGGAGCACCAATTCTCTTTGTGAAGAAGAAGGATTGATCAATGCAGCTATGAATTGATTATGGAGAACTGAACGGGATCATAGTGAAGAACTGATACCCTCTTCCAAGAATTGATGATTTATTTGACCAACTTAGTGGGGCTCAATTCTTCTCTAATATTAACCTTCGATCTGGTTATCATCAACTGAGGGTGAAGAAGGAACATATCCCAAAGACTGCCTTCCGATTCAGACATGGGCATTATGAGTTTACTTTTATTCCCTTTGGCTTGACTAATACTCCTTCTATTTTCATGGATTTGATGTATAGAGTCTTTAAGGACTACCTAGATAACTTTGTGGTAGTTTTTATTGATGATATGTTGATATATTCAAAAAGTCGTGAGGAGCATGAAGATCATTTGAGGGTTATTTTGAAAACTCTGCCGAAGGAGAGGCTCTTTGGAAAGTCTATTAAGTGTGAGTTTTGGTTACAACAAGTGGCTTTTTTGGGGAACATCATAACCAATGAAGGAATATCGGTTGACCCTGCAAAGACAATGGTTGTGGAGGAGTGGCCTCAACCCACTACAATAACTGAGATTTGTATTTTCCTTGGTTTAGCAGGATATTATCGGAGGTTTGTGAAAAAACATTTCACGGCTTTCTAATCCACTATCCAAGTTGACTCGAAATGGGGTTAAGTTCATCTGGACAAAGGAATGTGAGGAAAGTTTCCAAGAACTGAAGAAGAGATTGGTTACTGCACCTGTGTTAACACTACCCTCTATCGGAGAAGGATTCGTTATTTTTAATGATGCATCTCTGAAATGGCTTGGGTGCATCCTCATGAAAAATGACAAGTTAATTGCTTATGCATATCGACAATTAAAGATTCATGAGAAGAATTATCCTACGCGTGACCTAGAGCTAGAAGCGGTTGTTTTTGCTCTCAAGATATGGAGGCACTATATTTATGGGGATAAATGTGATATATACACTGACCACCAAAGTTTAAAGTATATTTTCACACAGAAATAATTCAACATGAGAAAAAGGAGATGGTTGGATCTTATTAAAGACTATGATTGTTCAATTCATTATCACCATGGAAGAGCAAACAATGTCATGGATGCATTAAGTAGGAAAGACCCTGTTGTTCTGGAAACAATGAGGATCCTAGGAGATCCCTTAATTAAAGACCTAGTAAAACTGGACATGGGAATTGTAAAGGAAGGGACATCATCAACCTTATCCCAAATGATTTCTCAAACTTCATTACTAGAGAAGATCAAGAAGGATAAAAAAGAAGATCCTTTGCTGCAGGAGAAGTTTGAGGCCATAAAGGATGGGAAGTTCCCTGATTTCAATATTGATCAAGAAGGTGTATTAAAATTTCGTACAAGACTGTGTGTTCCATCTATTCCTGAGATAAAGAATGAACTGATGGTTTAAGCTCATAGCTCTACATTCTCTATACATCCGGGAAGCACTAAAATATATAGAGACCTTCATGATCATTATTGGTGGGATAACATGAAGAGGGAGATTGCTGATTACAATACAAGGTGCCTAGTGTGTCAACATGTAAAAGCAGAATGACAACTTTCTAAGGGGGGTATTACAACCGCTACCCATACCAGTATAGAAGTGGGATAATATCACTATGGACTTTGTAACTGGTCTCCTAAAAACATCCAAAGGAAACAATGCGATATGGGTTATTGTGGACCGTCTCACCAAGGCCACCCATTTTATCTCTATTCGGGAAGATTTCTATCTGAATCAACTTGCCAAGATATACATAAAGGAAGTGGTAAGGCTGCATGGGGTACCACTATCCAGCGTGTCTGATCGTGATCCAAGATTTACATCAAAATTCTGGAGAAGTCTTCAACATGCTCTGGATACTAAATTGAATTTTAGTACGGCCTATCATCCTCAAACTGATGGCCAATCTGAAAGGACTATTCATAAACTCGAAGACATGCTGAGATTATGCTCAATGGAATTTAAAGGTTGATGGGATCAACACCTCTCATTAGTTGAGTTCTCCTATAACAACAGCTTCCATTCGAGTATTCAGATGGCACCCTATGAAGCTCTGTATGGAAAGTGATGTACAACTCCTACTTGTTGGGATGAAACGGGTGAGATAAAGCTTTTTGGGCCTGATCTTGTGCAAGAGATGACAGAACAAGTTCATTCCATCCAACAACACATAAAGGCTGCTCAGATTCGGCAGAAGAGCTATGCTGACAACCGTCGAAGGGACTTGGAGTTTTGTGTTGGCGACAAAGTCTTCTTTCGAATTTCTTTATGGAAGAGATTCATGCGGTTTGGGAAGAAAGGGAAGCTCAGACCTAGGTACATTGGCCCCTACGAAATCCTTGATCGCATAGAATCAGTGGCCTATCGACTAGCACTTACACCGAACCTAGCTCAAGTTCACGATGTCTTACATGTACCTCTCTTGAGGAAGTACATACCCAACCCTTCGCATGTACTAAACCCAGAGGTGGTACAACTGGAACATGACCTCTCTTATGAGGAGCATCTAGTGGAGATCTTAGACTGTAGATACAAGGTTCTACGGAACAAGACTACCCACCTTGTGAATGTTTTGTGGAGGAATCATAAGTATGAAGAAGCGACTTGGGAGCCTGAGGAAACAATGAAGCAAAAGTACCCTCACCTTTTTTACTAGGCCTCAAGTATAAAATTTCAGGAACGAAATTTCTTAAGGGGGGGAGAACGTAATGACCCAAACTTTTTGAATAGTATATTAACTTTCTCTTAATGATTTAATAGATATGTTAATAGTTAATGCAGAAAGAGGAGTCGATGGATTCATCTAGTAGACTCGAACCTTATGAAGCCCACTTATCAAAGCTTGGGAAGGAGGTGGCATCTTTGGTCTTTGCTTTGGACCAAGCCCAAGCCAAACTCCAGCGTGTCAAGCTTGAACGGAGACGCTTGCGGGAGAAGTTCAAGTTAGTATAGATTACTACTAGGGCAATGTTATCTGAGCCTCCCTCAGATTCTCTCACCATAGCACACCTTACACTTAGTTCATATGCTGGTGTTATAAGGGTCTATGTGACGAGATCGTAGCTTCTTTGTGTAATCCTTTAGGTTGAATAAATTGAGATTTCCTCCTTTAGTGATGTTTGTGAAATTTCAAATGTATGGATAATTTTAGGATGTATTTTATTAATGAATTTTGAAAAAAAAAATGATATTTTAAAATATTTATGCAAACCTTAAAAAATTAATGATGTGTAATGATTTTCAAAAAATGATCTTCTATAAAAGTGTCCAGTATGGAATTTGGAGTCTAATAAGATCAACTTAATTTTTGATGAATAGTAAATTAGAAATAGTGATTTTACGCTTAGGATTAGTAATGTGACCAAATAGATTTGTAACCTCACTTAAAGAAAGTTTTAATATAATTTAGACACCTTGGTTAAGTAATTTGATTCAATAAAATTGTTAAATAATAGTTTCATAAATTATTAATCAAGTATTACTTTTTCAGGTGAATAGTGTTTTTTATTTAAAAATTTAATTAAAAATATTTATAAAATTATTTTTATAAAATGGAATTTATTTTTGAACTCAAAGCATCAATATTATGTTATGGTAATTTTTGGGGATTTTTCTGAAAAAAAATGAATTTTCGATGAATAGTGAAAATATAGTTTTTAAGTTACAGGTGTTTAATGACATCATTAAATGATATATTAAGTATGTAATCAATATGTTCGACTTATTAATAGTAAGATAAGGTATGAGGTGTCCCATGTGGCCAATACCATGGGCAAATACCATGGGCAATCCCATGGTTTTGCCAAAACCACCAATGAGGTGTCCCTTGGCCATTAATGCTTTGTCCCCTCACTTTCCCTATAAATACCAAGCCATCCTCTCATCCATTCGACTCCAAAATCATCCTCAACGATTTTATGGTCTCCTTACCTCCCAAGGAGTCCTCCCAAGGTGCCCTCAAGCCTCTCAAGGTCCCAACATTTGAGTTTTAAGATTCACGTTTAAGGTAAGGGATCCGACCTCTCTCTTTCTTTTCAAGTAATATCTTTTATGTCATTTATTTTATGCTCCAGGTTCTTATGTTGGAGTATGTTATTTTATATTAATCTTACTGAACTTTTCATGTTCATATGATTAGAGACCCACTCTTGCTCTCATCAATTCATTTTAATAATGTTTAAGTGGCGATGTTAGGCTGCCGAATTTTTAAGGGATTCTTTCACCCATCTCATTTTTCAAAGTTCTACTTTCATGTCAAGTCTTCCAAGTTTCTTTTTATTATGTTGGGGTATGATCTCTATATCTATAATACTTAAATTTTATTTTCATATGATTAGAGACCCTATTTAATCTCGTCAATTCATTTTTGTTGAAGTTTAAGTGACGCCGTTAGGCTGCTGAATTTTCATAAGAGAAATCTAATTTTTTTCTTCCTTCCATGTTTTTCATTTCAAATGGTATGTCCTTAAAATTTAATTACCATGTTCATATATCCTTCATATTCGATCCCTCTACTATTTTATGTGTCATTTATTAATTTTTTACCCATGTCCCCTCTCTTTTCAATGTTTTCTAAAACCCCAAAACATAGTCGTTATGCTGTAGAATTTCTGTCTCAAAATGTATCTCTCTTTTTCTAAAGTTATTTTATTTTATTAAGTTAATACTAAAATCTCTCTCTTCTATAGGGGTATTCACATATATACCAACTTTTTCTATTTTAAATTCTGGGATTTACATACATGATACCTGCTTTCCATTTCTGTGCATTTAAAGTGACATAAAGATAATCTCTTTAAATCAATTTTAAAACATTATGATTATGAAATGAAACCAATTTATTTTATGGTATATGGGTTGTTTATGAAATGATTGATGATGATATATGTGGCTCACACGATAATAAATACATTTCAAGGGTTTTCCCTGATAGCGCTCCAATGTATTGGGTAAAGACTTAATCTCTAGAGATGATTATTTTTAACGACGCGTTGGTGAATAACCTTGGTAATTTTTAATGAAACCTTGGGGATGGACTTTGGTGAAACAGAAATGATTGTAAATATTAAATGTTGTAGCCACATATTCAAGTTATAAAAAATGTTATTTTTATTATGATATGCCTCATGATTTCTTTCGCAGGCCTTAATGTTCTTTTCATGACCTTATTGATGTATCTCAAGTTCACATGTAAAATGTTTCTCTTATTTCCCTTACTGGGCCTTCTGCTCAACCTTTCGTTTGATGTATATCCCCGGGTTATGAGATACAGTAATAAACATAAAATGAACTTAAGGAGAAGCCTTTCAAGTGTTTAAGAAGAATGTTTTCTGTTGTTTTCATGTATTATGTTCCTGGTTTCCAAGACACTAAACCTTAAAGATCCTCATTTTTGTGTAATGTAATGAAAGTTTATGTTATAAAAAGTGTGGATTCCACATAATAAATAATTCATTCACTCCTTTTATATCTCATATCAGACCCCATAGTGAGATTTATAGATGGGCCATAACATTATGGGGAGGTTTTTATAGATATCTCTCTCCATATATCAATATTCCCTTATTATTCATCGGACTTACACACCACCATCCAATCATACCATAAATGATGATTCTTTGGGTCTCCTACTAACTATAGAAAATTGCTGCTAGAATTTAATGTAGAATAATATGTGGTTGACTCCAATGTTTCTAGATCCTCTTTATATGAAGGTATATGAGTTTTGAAAACCTCTCTAAATGATTGTGTCTATGCAAGGGGAGGATTTCCTTATATGTGGGAGAGATCACCATGAGGAGTTTGACCATGGAAGATTTCATGATAAGGGTTCATGTGATACATATCCACACTACCATGAGGAGGAATATCATGTTAATTATTGTATTCTTCTTTAGTTAATGTGTCGATATACCCATGGGGTGTTGATAATGTATCTTGAATGACTTCAAGGACATTTTCATTGAGGATATTAGGGATATGATCCTCATTTTTCATCATGGATAGAATATGATAACCAACCTTTTATAATTGTGTTGGGATATGAGCCTCTTGTATGATGGTTGATGGCACTTATTGATAACCATATAGTTCTTAAAAAGTATTAGTCCACTTCTAAGATGCTTCTAGAATATGCCTATTATCTTCCACATTATTGATAGGAATAGGATCATGTCTCGAGGCATGTTTCATTCTCACCTATTGAGCCTTAGTCATGATTGGAATATAATCTTGATCCTAATATTTTAGAATATTAATGTTTTCATTCTTGGCTGGAATGCAAGCCTTCCCTGAGGCATGTTCCACTCTCACACAGTGATCATCTTTTGGAATGGGAATATGATCCCATTTTGAATATGAATTCTCTTTCAGAATATTCCTACGAACCTCCGAAATTGGATAAGGGATATGAGAATCATCCAGTATTACCTCTGAAGGTTACTAGTAAATTTATTCATTTGTTGAAGTAGAAGTATGTTCATGTCTTATGTGATTTGGTAAAATATGCATGAAAGATTCACATACATGAATATGAGACTATCATGTGGCATTCTCCATTATTACATGGTGTTTCCAAACTAGAAAATGGATATGATCTTGATCCTATGTAGTTGGTGTATTTATTGGGTCTTCTTTGACTAGAATATTATCGTATCCCAAGAATTTTTTCCCTCCCACATAATGATATGTAGATAGAAAGGGGATATGATCCATATCCTAGGCCATTGGGATATGCCACAGGACTTTTTTAACAGGCGGGTGCCTCTGTCCCAAGGTATGTCTTGCTCTTACCTGATGATCCACTGTTGTAATGAGAATATGATCTTGGTATGATGCCTCATCCTTTATATGAATCTACTAATAATATTCCTAGATGGGATAAAGAACATTTTCTTGCTCCAGAGCAACCACATGTTCATAATGATCAAAGTGTTGAGCTTACTTTGCTAATGAGACGGGAATTTTTACCTTTCCCTGTATATGTACCAGTGTCAGAAATATGCCAGAGGAGTTCTTCAGTTCTTTCTGATATATAATGAAATTTTAGAAAAGAGTGTGTTTTAATACAAGATCGTAAATTTTCTATCTCCAATATATACTGGTAGATTTCTTTAATTAAAGTGGGGATATGAGCCCACTTTTTTCCTCTTTACACTACTAGAGTATTTTTATGGAATTCATGCTTGAGGGCTGGGATATATGCCTCGCCAATACCTGCTATAGTAATATGTCCACATAATTGTTCTGAGTGAGTAGGGTTATAAACCTTCTCGCTGATTACTATAGGAATACACTGGAAGACATCATCAGTGGAAGTGGGTATATAAGGCTACTCTGGGATATTCAGCACATTCCTCACCCAATGTGTCTTCCGTTTTCCTCATGCACGGGAACTAGAAGTAGAAATGTGTTGGGTGTTACCCTTATTATAATATTGATGAGTATAAGTTAGATGGTGTTTGTGAAGGAAATTAACAAGAGCCTTCTTCAGAGGAATATAACCCAAAAGGGAGCTGTATTTGACTCCATGTTCCCCCTTCATATGATTCTGAAGGTGTTGATTGTCACTCTCCGTGGATAAGATCCCAAAGTGGTTGGTCATAGAGAAAAGGTATATTGGATTAGTTTCATTGGATTATGAATACCTATACCCTTCATTACTAGGAGGCCCTCATAGGAGGCTAAGAGGGTTGGGATTGTACCACCTAGATGGTACTCCCATACCATTTTTTTTACAACATGATGTTGAATTTGTTAGGATGTTGAGGTCATTTTGCGATCAAAGGGGGTTGTCACCACAACTGACTTTCTAGAACAATTGATAGATGATTCCATTATCTAGGATCTATGTACTTTTAATGAGAGAAGTATTTGTAGTCATGAAGACAACATGGAACAAGGTCACCAGTTAGTGTAATATCAAAGTCAATATGTGAAATCAATCAGATATGCATGGTTGACATAATTATCCTTTTAATCTTTATCTATTCATTCCTCTTTCATGGACTTGTCAAAGTGGGTATGGACTTCTTCATCATAACCCTAGTTACAGAGGATCAGTTTTAATATTTCTATCATTTTTATCATCTTTGTTTATGTAAAATATAAAAAGAAAAGTTTCATGATTCACGATTAACCGCTCAATATGTTATTTGATATATTAAAAATGAGTTTACCATTTTGTTTTCAATGGAAAAGAGGCAACCGAGAACCCTCATTAGAAGAATAAAATGGTTCTATGAGAACAGGTAAGTCTGTCCTTTTTATGTTATGATGGAGATTTAGTGATTCATGTTGGGTTTCCCATTTTTTGATTCAATGAAAAAGGCTACGACATAGGTGAATTCAGTTGTTTAGATGTTTGATTGCGAGGGGTTCATTTTCTTACACAATCATTGATGTCGAGTAACCATTATTGTTCTTAATAAAAACAAGCAATGGTTCCCACATCTATAACTGGTTAAATACCTTCTTTCCAAAGGATAGTGGTGAGTTGGGGATTCAAGCCTAATGACACTTAGGAACTCACATTGGTTGATAGGATGCGAGGTCGGTCTCATCACACCATTTTAGGTGGAATTGTTTTATACTATGGGAATCTCTTATATATTGATGATATATTTAGGAATATCTTTATAATCCTAATATAATACTTTTTACCCTAAAAAATGATCATAGGTTAGGCCCTTTTATGTGTAGAAGAATGGGATCTCATTTGGTGGATCTATTTGTATGTATATATGGTTTTTCAACCATTTCCTAGTAATGAATATTTTTTTATATCATGAATCTTCATAACCAAGCACTTCATAATTTTCTACCATTCAAAGAGATGGTTAATATTATGAAGATGATATTGATCCATTATGTGAAATCCTATGTATAATTTTTATTGTAGGAATAAAAACCCACAATGTTTGTTAAAAATGTGCAATTTAAATTCATGTTGAAAGGAAATATAGTCAATAATTTAAGCACTAAATATTTGAGATTGAGTCTCATGGATACATCCTATATACCCATGTTATAGTAGGAATCCTAGTTATTATAGTTCGATCATGCCATTGGGAATGGCCCTATGGAAGATACCCTTATATGGGGGTGTTTGTGTCATGACACTAGTCAAGGTTTACATACTAAGACTTCCCAAGATGGTGTATTCATGATTTGAATGATTTGACTATTGAACCTTACCAAGACTAAGTGATATATGCTCAGTGTGAGAAACAAGGGATAAAAATAACTCAGCCTCGTTGTATGTGGAAGTGAGGATTATGTGTTGGGACTTCCCTTGGGATGTTTTAATATAGATATTAGGCCTTAAGAATTCATCCTAAATATCTTGGTAATGGAAGGAATTAGATTCATCATAGTTTATCCAGCTTCTCAATCTACTAATTGATGAGGTAGAATGACCAGCCTATGGGAATGATTGGGTCCTGATGGTTGAAATGATGAAGAAATGAGCGGATTTCCCCCAAATGGGTTCCCATTTTAGTTTGGTCTAGAACCTTTATAATGTTTCCTATGTATCCTAGTTAAGGTAAGAATTAGAGTATTCATATTTTAGTGAGATGGTACTTACACACTGAGGCTACCCTCTTATGTAGGACATATCATTTTATTCCACTGATTAGGGATTACACATTGTCGTTTCCCAATATGAATGATATTATCATTGAAACTATCAAAGAACATGTGAGATATGATCGGTGTAGAAATAAAGGTACAGAAAATAATCATCATCGTTACTTTTTGAATGAGGGACTAATGCATTGGGACAACCCTTTAGAAGCATAATGTGGAGATCGGGCCTCATGGAGGAATTCAACAAATCCTGGTTATGGATGCAATCATATTTATAATAGTTTCCTTGATTAGGGATTACCCAGTAATGTTTCCTTTTGGATTAGGGATTACACACTAAGGATGGAAAAGGTTGTCATGTAATAGGTTTTTCTATACACCCATAATACTTTCCTTCCTCATATGCATTGATTGTATGCTTGGCATGCCTTTATTGTCATATTGATATATCTGGGGGATGTTTACCTAACTTTCCAAAAGACAATCACATGATCCATTTGACTTGTTTTAGGTACATCACATAGCCAAGATGACTTATCTAAAGGTTTTCACATGATCAAGGATAACTTTTCTGAAGGACACTGTAAGACCCAACCATCTTGTCCTAGAAGCCATCACATGATCCTGACTGACATGCTTAGAGGGTGTCACATGATCCAGGTGAATTTCCTTAGTGTCATCATGAAATATTGATGAAACATTTGGAGGGAATCACGAGAGTCATTTTGACATGTCATAGAGGGTGTCGTATATCCTGGATGACATATCTGGTTGTCATTGTCAAAGCAAATTGACATGTCTATGGGACGTCGCAAGACCCAGTTTACATACCAGAAGGGCATCACAAGGTCTGGAAGACTTTTCCAGAGGATGTTGTGAGAGCCAATTGATATGAAACAGTTATATCATGAGCTTATCTGACATGTATATATGTAACCATATGATCCGAGTTACACGTCTATATGAAATTACAGGGACATGATGGAGAGCCTTGAGGATTTCATGAGACTTCAGTGTAATGCCTGTGGGTCACCGTGTGACTTTATTGAACATGTCCAAGGGACTTCACATGATCTAAATATTATATCAAAGGAGAATTCTGTGACATGGGTGACATGTTTTGGTGTTTTCCCATGACATGGATAGTTTATTTAAAGCATTCAATGATAAATGTATGTGTCCTCTTCACAATTATCCTATATTTTTTTTAATTTTTTCTTGAATTTTATTGCATATTCCTTAGATTTTTTCACTATTAGCTTATTTTGAGTCAATCATGTTTGAGTAGACAAGCGAGAATTTCTTCACGTGACCCACTAAAATTCCTTCATGTGATCTATGAGTGATTATATGATACTTATGGATATTTTATGACCACATCAATTGTTTTCCATACCATAATTTATGGGAATACTTTCTGATAGCAAGATTAGATACTCTGAGAATTCTCCTCTGGTGAACGGGTGTGCTAGTGTGAGATTCCAAGGAAACTTACATCTATGTGTAGCTGTATTTTTCATGCTAGGGGGATTTTATAAGCCTCTCTACCCCAACTATGTGATAGTTTGTGTAGTGTGTATCCTGAAAATATAGGTTGGAGTTAGTGGAGGGTTTTACTTCATGAGTTTTCATGAGGTATTTCTATAGGTTATTCCTAGGGAATCTCGTGATTTTCAGTGACCATGATATCATCCCTTCTATTCCCCATTTATTAGTTCATATCCAATTAAAGGGGACCTTTTAAATCATATGGACTTTCTGAGGAATTTTTGTATTATTGGGTCGACATGCCTATGAAATTTCATGAGATCATGATTTATACCGAAAGTATTTCGTGTGATCTTTGATGCCTTATCTGGGATATTCCATGTGACATGGAAATCTTCCCATATGGCCTTTTTTAAATCAACCCGACTTGTCAGGGGGTCTTGGGAGACTCTTTCGGTGTGCCACATGAGTTTTGAGACCACCAGAGGCTCCAACCATTTCTCTTTTATTTTCTTATATTTTTTTAAAGGATTTGGTAAGATGTGTGTTTTCACTAGTGTTTTCAAATATAGTCACTTTCCCTATTGGTGATGTACTGCATGACCAAAAAATGATCTAGTGGTGATGAGAGATCACTTTATGGATAAAACCCTATAATTATTTTTTGTGCCAAATGGGGAGTGTGAGACTTCCTTGACATGTAAAAATACTTTCACACATTAGGGGTGTCATGCCAGTGGGATCTTTCACAATCAGAAGGACATATCATTAGGGATTTCATGGTGTCTGATGAACCACATGGGTATGTCACGTGAGTTTTACGACTAGAAGGGGATCTAGTCTTTCCTCTTTTTATTTCATTTTTTTTATTTTACAAAATTCAGGGATATCCTGAAGTTGTATAAGTGTTGTTATAGAAAATAACTCTACCTATAATTGATGTGTCACGTGATATTTATGGCCATAGGAGACTCCCAAAATTTGGATATTTACTCTTATTTTCTATGTATTTATATATGGATTTTTAATATCCTACTACCTGAAAATTTGTGTTACCTGGGTGTACTAGTATGGCTTCCTCCATGTGATCTTTGTGTGTCTGGGATGACTCCACAAAAAACAAAGGGGGTTTATTGAAGGGGATTCATAGGATCTTATTCAGGCTATGTGATGTACGTGACCATCCTCTTGACCTTCCACAGGTTATATGATTGCATGTGATCCATAGGTTCATGTGATCTGCATGATCATGTCCGCCTTCTTATTCCTTTGTTTTTCATGGAAAATAATCCCCATATTTAGGTATTACTTCATATGTGAATATTTTATTCTCATTTAGTGGGCATCAATAGAATTTTTTCTTTACAGTCTAACCATTATAAGCTTTAAACTATTTACAACCTTTTGGTCATAACTCTACAACCATAAACAAGAACCCTAATCCCCATAATCATGAATTTAAATTGTGTGAAACTCACACTGGGATTGTTTTATGTGGAATCAGGCCTCTTTTTCCCCCAATTCATGTCGACTTTCCACTCTTTCATGATACACATGTTCTTTTAAGAAAACCACCCTTCGGTATGAACTCTACATCCTTAAACTAGAAGGTGAGGTCTAAGCATCATGAACATATACTCTGTGAAAAATGTCTATGAAATTTTCTATATGGAAGGGCCACCTAGGATCCTCAATCACCTCATGTTACCTCACCCATATTCCAAACACATCCCTTTCAGACAAAAAAATCATATGTTATAATAATAACAACCTTAAACTATATGATACTTACTGAAATTATTTTTATTGGTACATGGCCTCTAAGGAACGCCATTTATATCATTTTTTAACACTAGGGTTTCATAAGAACCATTCTCTGGGATCCCTTTAGGTACAACCATTAAATACTTAAATTATTAATAGCACCATAGTCCAAGAATTATGACCTTTAAGTAGGATTCATGGTCTAATCATTATGACCCTAAACTATTTTAAACCATATAGTCTAATCATTATTACCATTACTATTTGTAACTTATTGGTCCAACTGTATGAATATAAAATAAAAGTTCAAAGAGGCATAAACATTAGTCATGTTGAGAAACTATAGGGAAAACTTGGGAAAGATTCATACTCCCCCCACTTGTCCATTCTCATGGATTATGAACAAATATAGGGATTAAAAAGAAAGAGGTATAATTACAGTAGGGACCCACTATAGACCCGAAAACCCCAGGTTTTTTGCATTGAACCCATCAGTTCAAGAAAAAATTTAGAGTTTTATATTTATCTCCCTTTAACTCACAATCCCCTCTAGGGGATACCCCAATTGTGTGACCCTATTACACCCCCTCTACCATGGATGGTAGGGTATTATATAAATAATTTCACACATCCTTTTCCCAAGAATCTTAAATGTGTTCTTAATTCCCAAATCACACAATGTTAAACTGTGTGATACATCATCCGTGTTGTATAATTTTAAATTTCATGTACATCATAATAATAATATGATGTTGAAATATGTGTCCACCATCCTCATTGTATGATGTAAAACTATGAAGAATCTTAGGCCCTCACCAAAAAATCCTCTTTCCCTTATTAGTGTCAATCACCTACCAGATCGTTCATGTTCTTCAATAGTTTCTCGACATCCAAGATGATGCATTCCTTGGAAGATATCTCTAACCTATTTTTAGATCTATACACCTAACAAATTTAATCAAATACATGGTGGCGTAATTTCTAGATTATTGAACTCCATTTTAACATTACATTAGTTCTTCCCAACACTTTGTGTCCTCCTTTGATCGGCTCCCCATCATATTTCACATCTTAATGGCCCTCCGAAAAGCAATGGTTCTTAGACAAAATGGATACCCTACCACCCAAGGAACATGACCTAAAATAATTTTAATGATTTTTTTATATAGGTCACGCATTTTGAACATGATCAGCAGTCAACCCAATTTTTTTCTTTAATCTTGATAAAACTATAATAGATTCAATTTTTCAAACATATTCAGTAGTTATCCTCCATCGTCAAAATACCCACTTTTTATTATAGATCATGGGAGACTTTATTCATGATCTTTATCCCCTCCCCCTTTATTTGTGTACAATTAAATTCCCCTAGAGTTACCTTATTAATTCACTATATATTTTGATAAAGCAAGATAGATATATAGAGAGTATTGTGATTCCTCCAAAACATTCTCATTCAATACACTCCCCCCTGATTATTCAACCCTTGTCTGGTACTTTCATATAAATGTGGAATCATCTATTTGTCCCATGTTTCCTACACTGATCATGACTCACATAGGCTTAGGGATTCATCATTGTTTGACTTGTTAATATGATTAGAGATTTAGTAAAAAAATAAAACTTCTTAATTAAAATATGGTATTAAAATAAAGCCTTCCATGGTTTAGGAGTGTCAACAACATATTGGAGCCTCCACTTTATTTCAGGATAAGATAAATTTACCTTGGTCTCAACACCAGTGAAAAAAAAACTTTATCTCATCCAACCACTATTTAGTATCCCCTATAGTATGTTGTTTCTCCACAAGATTAGTCGCCTCTTACTCAGTGACAGTGTGAAATTCTTCAGCCTTGATCACACCAGATCCTGCTCAGCTTGGTAGCCGGCCACCAAATATTTTTTCTCTACTTCATTGTCCTAATTCCCCGCAAAATAATCCAGAATTTAGACAATGATCACTACTTGATCAGTAATGATGGATGTGTGCACTTTTTCATGCTCCTCCAGATGGAAAATCTCTTCCCCATCTTCTGGAAGTACCTGGGTACCCTCACCCTTCTTATTTTTATGGGGAAATAAAAATCCTTAAACTCAACATAATCCTTCAAATTGAAGAAGTATCAGGATTGTGTGTGAAGGATTCTAGACTCCATCCCACTAGTCTCAAAGATTATTATCCAATTGTTAAAAGGTTCATCCGAGTTTGGCTGATCAACCAATGGAGTGTAGGTGATTAAATTATACATACACCTCCACACCATACATTAGGAAACTTATTTCTCCTTTTTAATTTATGATCAAGAATCCTAAAATTCCTTAGTAATTGTATGATCAAACATAGGGAGGATCCAAAAAACATCAGTTTTCAATCATCTTTAGGTGGATCCTTGGGAGGGATTCTCCATATGTCCATGGAAAATGCATCCTCACTAAATCCTTAACCTACCACATGAGCCCCATATACATCTTGTGGAACCTGTGAGGTAGGATCATCCATAAATGCATCCTTACCTTAATTTAGGCCTTCTCTCTAGTAACCACCACCAATAGCGCTTCAGGGATAAGTATGGTCATCCTAGCCTCCTTGATCATCTTGGTTTTCAGAATGATTTATGGCTATTTCATTGAGGCTTTGACTCTAGAATAAAACTCATGTGGAACTAATGAAGTAGGATCAACCACTAAAACCTATTTATCCACCTTTATAAGGAATATTCTAATCCTATGATACTTCACCAGGCTCGAACATCACCACAACTAGATAAGATATAAACATAGTGTGAACAACCATTTAATGCATAGGGTTATTCAATTGTGACTTATAAAAGGTAAAAAATAAGTAAAATATTAATAGTTGAAAAGAATTAGAAAAATGTAAAAACATTTTGAATAGCTTAAAAATATCCATAGGTAATGCCTATGGAAATGGTGCTTTTCCAATAGTCATCATCTTGGTTGTAGGCACCAAATCAAATGACGGTTGGCCTCTTGTGACCGCAAAAATTGGGAAAGGATTCATGCTCACCACTTAAAGGATTTGGGATCCCCAATCTTCTATTATAGGTTCATAACAAACATACCCATAATCTAAGCTTACATATTACAAAATAAGTAAAAAAGGAGTTGCGTAGTAGTTATAAAGGTAGAGTAAAATCTAAGGCATGTAAGATCATAAATTTTACCAGATTAATCATAGTATTTTAATCCATAGAGGATACCGAATATAAATCATGTCATCAAGACTCCTTTCATCATTTTACCTCAACCAAACAAGTTGTCTTTTGGTCTATAAAAATATCCAAAGAATAATTCATTCATAGCAGCACCTTTACCCGACAAGTCAGAGGGCATGCTACACTATGAGAGTGAATTAGTTTCTTTATCTGTAGGTGATATAGATTCACCTATTCGTGGGAAGAGATGAAGTATTATTTGAAATGATACAAAAATAGGATGATAATTACATAAATGTGAAAACATTGACACAAATCTCAGAGGGAGTGGATATATCTGTGGATCCCCTACCTTTAACATGCATCAAGAAAGACTACATCATTGGGGATGTCTGAGCAACATAGTTGCTTCCCCAGACCTTAGAAATAAAACCTTGGGACTGCGCTATAAGTTTCTACTTCATAAATAACCATATTAAAATAGAGTTTTGATCCTATTACAACTCCCCTCCCTATAGTTACCAATAGATAATTTCTAGGAATTACCAACTTTCCAGCTGCCACTCCACCCACTAGACCAAATCTACCTATGTGGCATACCCTAAAACCTTCCCTTCCTTGACCTTGAATCCTTGGAATAAATTATTCATCTTATCCTAGGTGATTCTCCACCTCTTCATTTCCCCCGGATACTTGATGTCCCAACTCAGAACATAATCATGTGTGATCACACAAGCAGTAGTGGAATGTGGAAACTCATTTCCCCCCTCTTTTTATTCATGAACATTCATGAACCATACTTTTTTTAGGATCTAGGGTTTAAGTTTGATACATACTATCATTAACACTCGGGTGGTCAACCACTCAAGTAATTTAAATTTCCTCATGAAGTGATGTGGGTTGTATAGATCACATATCTCCATGTAGTCCACCTTCGCCACCAGTACCCCACCTTAAAAGGCCATGAGGTATGACGATTTCTCCATGGTCCCCATACCATCCTCGGTCACCCTTCTTGTGATAAGTTTAATTGGATGGAAGATAGATTGGTTGTCCATCCCTATCTTTTATAGAATGATCACCAAGCCCAATATGAGATGGTGAATCCTTGTGATGTTCATAATCAATAATAAGAATCTTATGTTAGGAGGATATGGGGTTTAGATACCCTTATCCCTCCATTATTTTTTAAACCTAACCATACAAGAAGTAGAAGGTCCTAGACACTCAAAGGGGGGTTCCATTGATGATGTGACATAACACCTTGTATAACTTTTCTATTTTTGAAACAGCTAGGTTGGCATGTTTCCCCATCTCTAGAACTATTGAAATGATGAATGTGGTATATCCCACAACCATATTAATTCTCCAAAAAAGGAGAATCCATACATATATTTTCATTCAAATGAATCCCTCCATTCTGACAATAAGGTAATCATGATTCATGTTGTATCCCCCCAACATCCATTATCTTTCCTCTAGATTCATCCAATATGAGTTCTACTTTCCTTTCAGTTTAACCTTGGTACAATGATGCAGCCCCTTGGGAAGCTTATCCCTTGGTTAATTCAAAAATTACATTATTAATTTCCTATAGGTGTGCCCTTCATCTATGGTTTCTGGTTACTTTTCCCCTACACTAATAATAGAAACACACTATCTATAGTTAGAAGCTACTCCTAATTCTACAAGACATTATCTAATGGGAGGAATTCATCATACATGGCCCCTTGGATTAGGATCCTGTTAATCTAGTAAATTCCCCACAGGATGATGTTGAACTCCCCATGGAGAAGATGGAATGTGTTTTCTTCTAGTGAATACCTGATCAATAACTCTAGAAAAATGTTTAGGTGATGATATATGTGCAAATTTGAGAACCATGCCTCCTCATAGAGCCCAACCCACTCCAACTAAACCTAGACTTAATGATTAGATAGGCATACACAGTTTCCCCATGCCTATTTCCCTATAAATTGTCTACCCTATAATAGGTCCAATTCGTTGGTCCAACCTTTGATATGGTTCATCAAATCCACCATTAGAATATTCTCATACTAATTGGGAGACACCTTCACCTATAACACCTACTTTTTATCATTATTCAAGTTGTTTCATAAGGCGTGTGTAGTATGAGATGAATGGTCCTTTATGATGTGGCCTCCAATAGCCTTGTGTCATTGGTGTTATTCATACGTGCTTCTAAAAAAGTAAAAAACATCATATTGATCAGCACTAGGTATGAATACATCATCTCTCATCTTGAAACCATATAGTGGAATCCAATTTCTTAGATAGTATTCATATTGAACCCTCTCGGCAGTGCGGTTAGTGTGTCATGATTTGACTTGGTCTGGAAGCTCTCCCCGGTCATGAGGTTGTTGGCTATCTCCCTTAGATGATTAGAAAAAACCACAACACCTTTAGTAGAAATTATTCAAGACTTTGAATCTTTTTAAAATTTGGTTCACATAAATTAGTTCATTAAGTTTGGTTTTTGAAGTTCCATTTCATAGAGGTTCCAAACTCATGAATGTCAGTTCACAGAATAGTGGTTCAAAAAATTGGGTGAGTTATATGAGTGGTGTGGATCTAAATTTCAAAACACCCTCAAGGGCCTCAGGTTTTAGGAAAATAGAGTACTAACCAATTATCACAAAAATACCTTTGTCCCATAATATACCCCCAACCCTATTTATAAAAGTATTTTCAGTTAGAGTTTTAAAAATAGGGCTTCCCAATTGCCAATTTTTATTGTTTTTTCATTATAATTTGACCTTGCTCTCCCTCATCAGATTCAATTCTGAGGTTGGGAATTTTTTGAAACCAAAATATGTTTGTAAAGGGATAGTGAAGGAAGAAAAGGTATTTCTGAAGCAAATTCATGCCGAAATAGATTAAAAATAATATTAAGGGATGTATTCATGAGAATTAATCCTTCAAAAATGGAATTTTCTCATGAAAGTCCTTGACCATGTGAATATTGAGGCAGTAACCATCACATTTTCTAACTCCAATTCATATAATTTCACAATTGAATCAATCTTGAGGTGGTAACCTTTGTATAGCATAACTCTGGTTATTGAAAACCCATTTGTTCAAAAATATCCTAATATTCCATGAAATAAACCATCGTTCACAAAACAAATTCTCTTGCCTCCATTTGGCCTATAAATACATCCCAATTCCTAGAATTGAAGAGGATTAAACCTTTCATATTCAAAATCAAATCTATAAATTTGTGAAACTCATAATCATCTAGAGTGAAAGAGCAGATGGGCTTACAAATGTATTCATCTTTCATGAAACCACCTATAATTGGTTTTTGAGAACCTTAACCCATGTCGGAGATACCTTTCATGATGATCTATGGAATTCATGTAAGAATAAATACCTTTTTGAATCTTTGGGTATTACAAGATAATTATCTTTCATGAAACCAACCCCATAGGAACCAAGACGTCACTCTGAGACAGGGTCACTCTATTTCAAAAAACATGTTATTTTATGAGACCCATGATCTCTGTGAGACCCAAGGATTTCAAAAATTCCCAAACATCCATGAAAACCAAACTTTCATAAACCCCATCCTCCAAGCCTCCTTATAGTGTCTCCATTTATTGAGAGTTTGGTTCCCTCATTCCAATTCATGACTCATTCAACCACACCACAAGTACACATACAACTGGTACCACATACCCTTTTCCCCCCCACTTTAATTTAGTGAATATTGTTCCATTACCCTAATGAATTGTTTTATTAATCATAGGAACCCAAACATTATCCCTTTATATTCCTACTCCTCCACAATATTTTTTGTTTCATGACTTTCCCAGAGGTGTATGAACATTAAATAGTAATCCCTAAAGGTTGATCACCAAGGAAAAAAGGCTTACCTATCTCAATAGAGAGTCCATTTTTCTATATCTTTCTCTCACCTTTATAGATTCTACATCAGGGTGTACACCCCATCCACATATGAGCTACAAGACACAAAACTGTTGAGATCGAATTCCTAATCGTATGACATTAAACTACAAGACAGTTTCCCCATCATATGATGTTAAACAATGGCCTTTCCCTATGTGATAAGCATTGGATACCCAATATATGATCATCATGGGATGATACTCCTACCCTTCAATGGGATGTCACCATTCATCCAGTATCCTAATGAAACATCTATGTGTAATCCCCACACTTGATTCCATTTCTCAGACACGACAGTCCTTACCGCATGGCATTAAACTGCATGTACTGGTATTTTTACACAACCTTAAATTATGGAAACAAAATACATGGGTTTTTATCCATATTTAATGATAGAGTATATAAGACCCCTATTTTAGGTTCAATCCAAAAAAATCCAATGTTTGAAATCATCCCCCCTCCCCCTCGGGAAACAAATCACTAAATCGCAGTAGTGAAATCGACCCCATTGGGGACACATGTAACCACCCAAATATCCCAAAAAGATATTAAATTTGGGTTTTAATCTTGAATCACTACCCCATATTATTACCATGAGATTTCATAGGTAAAACACCTAAGATGTATTATTTCCTATGCATCAACAACCTCATGGCCATCATGGGATGCCTTGGGTTCTACACCTAAGATGTCTCACACATAAGATTCCCTCCAAAAGAGAAAGATTTTATAGGATTCAAACCTATCCCATAACAAAATATGTTTAGATATTTCCAACGTTACCACATCTTTTGAATTAGAGGCGCTTCCCTTTCGATATAAAATAATCATAATTAACTAGTACTCACATTGATATGATAACAAAAATGAGATTCAAAAACATGATTTAAATCTACGAGGGAGACCCATAATGTGAAAATTTATGAGGATCCCACTTAAGAAGGAACCTAAATATCATCATCCCACTTAAATCAGTGGGCCAACATAACAAATTATTTTGATAGAAGACGCCCACCTTTGGAAAGTGGAAATGCATTCCAGAAGAACGTGTTGTGTAAGGCCCTAACAAAAAGTGTCTAAAACAAAGACTTTACATGTAATCAATAAAAAAATACCCAAAAGAGCCTAATAATTCTGATTATAATGGAAATTACATACTAAAACAGACAAAATTAACCAAGCATAAATATTTGAAAATGTAAGATAAAAAAGATATCCATAACCTCATGCAAAAATATGGTTTCTAAATCACCATAACATAGTTATAGTCTATCATGAGCATAAGTAACCAACACCACCAACAAATCCAACGTTAAACCTATTCACTATCTGATGGACTATGATCAACACTATCTCAATCTTCATCTCTACTCCCTACTACCATCACATGTATGAAAATTTTCTTAAAATTTAAATAGTGTTGTGTATTAAAATTTTACCTTAAAAATAAGGAAATTTCGTCTACTAAATGATTATGAAATTGTGTAATTTACCCACTCACTCAACCCAAACATCAATTAAATATCACCGGGGAAACATACAGTCATATTTTCATATAATTCAAACAATTATTTTTTCAAAGAAACAACCTTTCTGTCCTTCTATATATAAACTCCCTATTTCATGATTGTTCTCCCCTGTTTCTAAATTTTTTTTTAATTACAATAAAATTCATTTGAAAATATTGAGTTATATAGTTATTAAAGATAGGAGTAGATGATTTTTTAATCACTGCTGACCTGCCAATGACCTTAGATGGTAATGATCATAAACCCATCCAATGCATGAAACCAAGATGCTCGTTCCCAATAACCTGAATAATTGGATCGTCTTGGGAGACTCAGAATGACTATGACGGATTTGAATCCCATTGTTATTTTATTTTTACATATAAATAAAATATATTTCAAATTAAAACCATTACATATTAACAAAATGAAAACCAATAACATGTTATTGCAATAAAAAACGAATTCTTACCCTAACTTCTTTGGCATGATCATTCACATAACTCTGATGAAATTTTGTATGAATATCCAAACAAAGTAACATATGAGAGACTTGGTGGCATAAATTATTTGTTTATATTAAAAAATATATAAATAAAAAAATTTATACATCAAATATATAAAGTTATCATATAAATTTTTGATCTAATGAAAATATTACCATAGTCCATCTATTTCTTGGAAAAATATTTGAACTAGTAATGTGTGGAATGATTTATTTCAATAGACTTTATAAATTTATTATTTAAATTTCTGGGAATAAAAAAGTAATTTAATAATAATTTATGAAATTTCATATCTTTGTCATTTGAATTTATAAATGTAAAATTTGATTAATATAATAATAAATTTTTTAGTTTCATGTGATTCTCATAATAATGGTTATCAAAAAACCACTTACACTGCTCTCCATGTACCCATTAGTGTACCATGTCATATTCTTAGTGATTAATAAATAATTTATCATTTTATTCAATACATAATATCCATTTAAAATTTTTCCTTTTATTGCCCAAGTTTTTTGATGTCTACTTTCATGTGATAAGATAAATAGTGTAAAAGTATAAAAACATCATTATAAACAAATTATTTTTATAATATTATAATTTAATTAAATAATGGAATTCAATTGAGCCATAATTTATTAAAATCACCTTCATCTAGGAAACAAATACATTATTCTTCAAATATTGATGAATATGCCTCCAATCATAATATTTAATAAAAATGGTGACCGGATCATCCACCAACTATCCTAGATTCTGGACAAATAATCATGCCGCATCATCTATAGGGGTCCCAAAATAATCATTGGTGAAAATTATATTCAATCCATTCTGATTGTAGACATCTAAACTATTAATATCTGTCTCAATAGTAACATCTTTTTATATTTTATAAAAAAATAGTTATCAGTATAAAAATTTAAAATAAATTTATTCATATTAAAAAATTGACCTATAATTGTAACCCTCCAATATCTTTATAATGATACAAGCGTGAACACATGTTACCTCATTGTTGAGTCTTCATGTGTTAAACCTGCTGAATTGGAAGGTATTATTCCATATTCAGATGGGAGAGAGATAGAGGGTGTACTAAATGTTGAAGGGATTAAGACAGATAGTGTGGAAGACAAATGGGGAGAATATAGAGGGTGTCTTAGATTATTTGGGTATGTAGCCTGAAGGATCATCAGGTAATACTGATGATGTATGTACGGTTGTATGATTGTAAACAAGGAGTCAACTATCATCAGTGAAATACTTCTTCCTTGGATTTCATGTAATATAAATAAGTAAAAAATGAAATTCATGATATTAATTAATAAATATTTATATAGAAAAAGAAATTTATAACTGATATGAGATCTACAATATTTAAAAATATAATAGACATAGTTAAAATAATGAATGACTATGCATAAAAACAAATATAACATTTAATTTTCCAAAATTAAAAAACTCATGCATAAAAATCAATTTAAATATGATAAAAAATATAGAGTACTAGAAATGAATAACATATAAAATAGAGAGTTTAAAATTTAATGGATAACTACATATATAATCATTTTTTTCTTAAATCATGTCATTATTCTACTCCTTAATTACATTATATACTCCGTACACCCTTGCAAGACAAATATTTTCAATATCAGAATGGAAAAATAAGTAAATTTATTATTATTGATGGGATTCAATGTAAAAGCTAAAATCTTCCACTTCATAACCCATATCATACAACTATCTCTATTTTATGTGAATAACTACACACCACCCCTCTTCCATGACATCTTCCATATAATATACCATTTCCACTTTCGGTGTGAAGATATATGGATCATGTAACTCATGATCACTAACATCCATAAAGCAAGATAAGTTTAAAAAATAAAATTTCACAGAATATCTTTTACACCCCTGGTAATATTAAACCACTTTTATTTTAATAAAACAACTAAAAAATGACTTTTGTAGTTTAATATGATAATATCAACCAACTTTACATAGTATCCCAATTTAGAAACTGTAAATATACCACTATTATATGTTTTTATACCCTCTTTACAATTGAATATATGAAATACAATTCCATTCAAATTTTATTCATCAAACATTTTATCTAGTTTTAGAGGACCCCGAGAAAGAAACATCAAATCTTCTGAAAACTCATCTCGAGTATCAGTAATCATGATTGAAAAAAGTAATAAAAATTATTATATTTAAAAATTATGTTTCTTGACCAAATATTTAGGTTTATTGTAATATTTATAAACATACATGATTTTTAAACCATTCTAAAACCTCCTTACATAAATTTTTTTTATATTGTTTTTATTTCATGTTGAGCTTCTCATGCATCTCTTTCTTTGTATCCTAAGATATTCAATAGATGGATTTGAAATTTCACTATTTAGAAGAAAATATCTTCTCAGATGTAATAATTCCAATTTTATCAGTGTAATATTTGAGATCCTCTTAATTTAATGGGTAATAGTGTGAAATATTTTTAATTTCCTTCACACTTAAGATTGATTTGATATGTCTCCAATACATAAAAATTGATCAAATCTTCTCTCAATGTCATCCTAGTATCCAAAACAAAAGTTAATAAACTCCTCTTACATATAGAATTATTAAATAGAGCCTTCAGGTTGATATTTATTTTTCATATACGATTTCAAGTGACCAAATTATCTATAAAATAAAATAAATAAAACATAGTTACATATTTAATTAAGTGTCAAGAATGTTTTAAATAAGATGAAAAATAGATAAATAATGAACTTATCAATTGGATACTTTCATTGATAATGTATAGGACACTTAACATAGTTTCCTTTACCAAATAAATAGTTAAATACCTTATAACAATAAAAAAGTTAGGAGGAAATGTCATCACCATTGAATAATGTTCTTGTACAAATCTATCCTGAAGGGTTTCACGCTTAGTTAGTTATAGATTTTCCACACATAGTTGTCTGAAAAATGTGAAGAATTTTAGTACAACTATATTACCCTTATAAATAATATTGTACTCAATTACAATAGTAGAAACTTCTATAACAAAATATATGAACCATGGATTTTCAATCCATGTAACCTATTATGATTGAAGTCGACACACCTTGAGATGTTATTTAAATACCCATCAAATATTTTTACATGTTTCAAAATTTGAAAGAGTATATATTTATTCCAATTTTCCATTTAGAAAATGTCCATAGAATACTTTCCATCCACATATGTTCATCTATCATGCTTTATATTAATTGCATCAACCCAACCCTAGAGAGCTCGGAGTCAGTGTTTGGTATTAATTACATTTGAATAAGATACAATCAAATCAATTCCCAAAGGACTTAAGAGTGTATTAGTCGTGGTAAACAAGATACATACTTTATTCTTGTAATATAATTTAATACAAAAATTAAAACCTAACTTTTTTCTCCTTTTTAGGATAATAACATTTTTCTACCTATCATATCATTCAATATCTTTCTTGATACACTTTTTCTATTGCTGGAGAAAGGAAACAAAATAAGGTTGATCTCAAATGACTAGTAAGGTTAAAGTATATAGGAAGCAATAAGGAATCAATTAGAATAATAAAATGGTTAGGTAAATATATTGAAACAAATTTCATTCAAATAACTAGATAAGTAAAAATGAATAAAAAAGGTAAGAAACTAAAGACACATTTCATGTAATCAATAAACTAAAAATGAAATTCAAGAATAGATTTTGTTATATGAAAACCTCATTGATAATAACAATGATAACTAAAATTAATATGAATTAAATGCTTTATTATTTGAATTCATGTCCATGGAACATGAAAACATCTACTGTCAAGATCTATCAATCGGACAGTTCAAAACAATGAGTAGAAACCAATATATTCTACTTGTAAAAAAAACTAAAGGGGTTCTTCTCTAACTAATTCCATCTAATAATACTATTGATACCTTGAGGGTATTTAATTAACCATCCCACAACTGGTAGGGAATTATTAAAATGGTCCTCAACCTATGACATTCATGTCCAAATCATTCCTAATATCGAATATACAATATACCGTATCAAAAATCTGTTTTGAATAAAGGATACTTATTTATTAAAATTTCCCTAAATAATAAAATAAATTTCACTATAAAATCCTTATTAAAAATAGTATATGGTTCAAGAAATAATCATATCCAAGAAAAATTAGAAGGATATTAAGGTGAAATTAAATGTCAAATGATTATAGAATAATTGAATATTTAAAGAGGAAAAGGAATAAAAGAAGTGAATGTGAATATTTTCCTTTGAATAATAAATCATAAACCATGTAGAGGAATATTTAGTATGGTATAAATACAAAATATCCCAAGTGGAGTATAAATAAATAGTCTTTGTTATTTATGAATAGAAATACTCTATTTTAAAAATATTCTTGAAGAAAATATCATTATTATTTTGAAAATAATTTTGATATTAACTTTCCAAAAAAAAATTGTTTAGAAATTTATATTTTAATCATGAATATAAATATTCAATGAAATGAGATAAGTTAAATCCATACATTCCATACGATGTAAAAAAGAACATTCCTTTTTCCTGGTAAATTTCTATAAAAATTCATTGTTCATGAAATGGAAATAAAATTCTTTGGAAAAAAAAGGTAAAAGCAAGAAATGGTTAAAAATTAATTTACTAAATAATTTTCAAAATTTTCAAATCATTTATGAAAAAATTTTAAAACAAAATGTTCTTTTTTTAAAAAAATTGGTTCCTTAACTAATGAGAGAAATGAAATCGGGATTTCATAAAAAAATCTAAAACATTTAGAGAACCAAAAATTAAAATAAATGTTACTATTACTTGAAAATGCCAATAATTTCTAGATGATAGTAAAATTAAAGGTATTATATATAAATTATCATATAATTTCATTGAATGGAAATAAAATGTCATTAAAATTGTTCTTGAGGAAAATAATCTTTAAACATTGAAAAGTGTCACATGCCATAATAAAACATTTGAATCATAATATACATGGAGGAGTAACATAAAATAAACATATAATATCATTAGAAAAAATATATTCATTATATAAAATGTAAATGGGAAGTATATATATCATATAAAATATACTAGGTGCATAACAACAAATAAGTCTCGATGAAATGTAAATTGAGAAAAAATCATTTACCTTGTGTCTTCTTTTGGGTGAACATCCATTAACATGTTTTATAAGGGGTTTAAACATATTAATTAAATATAAAATAACCATAATAATATTTATTATATCATATATATTCTTATTTTAATTTTATATTACCCATTTTAATAACATTTCATTAGTTTGACTATTTCGTGTGTTAATTGCCTAGTTTATTGAGTAAGTTGTGACTTGTTATTTGTTGTTCCTTTTAATTAGATCTGGGTTTCATCATGTTCAGAATGTAAACCATTATTTAAATATCATATATATCTATTATATATGTATTTATAATAATCCACTATATTTAGAGAAAATAAATGTAACGCACCGTTCATGGAGATGGTAGGTCGTACGCATGCATAGTGCTACTTTCATTTCATTGTCATATTAAAAGAATGAAAAGTAAATTGTATATAGGTATATTTATATTATAATTACAATATCATATTTATATAATATATGGTATTTAGTTATATTAAAACAATTTTTTATACATTCTATGTATGGTGTGAATGAATCACATCGCTTTGTGGAGGCAGTAGTCCACACTTCCACAAACGATGTTTTCAAATTTACACAAAATGGAAAGTATAATGATATATGTTATAAAAAAATAAAGTCATAATAAATATCATATATAAAATATATAAATATATTTTAAATCATAATTTCCAAGCATGGGATACGGTAAAGTAAAAAATGATCAACTTCATTTCATGAGGCGTTAGTTCACCGTACGCATAAATTGTAAGTTTGTTACCCATTAGATAGAAGTGTGTGTAAGTGAAGGTAGAAAAATTAAAATAATAACATACTCATATATTTATGATAATATTTCTTTTATTTAATCAAGGAATGAAAATATTTTATTGGGTGAATAAAGAGAATGAATCTAAAGGGATTGGGAAATGATGTTACATCTAATTTGGGTAACTCCATTTGGTTTTCACCGAAGGGATTCTTTGGATGACTTTTTCCCAAGGTGAGGATTATAAGAAGATATTAGGGATTATTAGGAGATATTGATGTAGATATTGTTTTATCCAAACTATCTTTAGAGATGTAAGGAATTGTGATGAGAGGAGGCCTTTTTAAAGTGGAGGAGGAGTGGCACTCTTGTAAATTTTGGAAGAGGGAATTCCACCAATGTTTTTTCCATTTAAAGTGGATCCCATAATTTTCCAAATTAAAATAATGTTATTATAGGGTCTAAATATGTCATTAAAATGACCTTTTTACAATTTTATTGATCATTTGGCCTCTTAATTGTATGTTTTATTCCTATTTAAGTTTAATTTTACCTTAATTGTAGTAATTGTTTTTAATCACTTTCTCTAATATTTCATGTCAAAAACTAAGTTTACATTTATACACATTAAAATTTATTCTTATTCCAAATATTTATTCAATTTTTTCAAATTCTAATCTTAAAAGTGGTGGGAATTAATTTAAATTTAATCCAACTGACTAGATGACTATGCGGTGTTTTATTGTAAAAACATTCAAATGTTTGAAATGTTTTTTAATTCAATTTCAAAGTGAAATTGATTAAAATGAACAGAATTATATTAATTGACACAAAATTTATAAAATTTAAATTTAAAACTAAGTTGAAATATTATTTAACCTTAAAAATAAATTACATGAAAAATTATTTTTGAACTGAAATTCAATATTTTTCAGTATTCATTAAAAAATAAAGCATCACATAAAAATACTAAAAATTCACCCTAACCAAATTTTAACATTTCAATTTAAAATATTAAGTTTATTTTTATGTATAAGATTTATAAAAGTTCCAAAAAATATACTTAAAATAGGTTCTATAATAAAAGGAGGTAAAATTGCCTTTATGAAATTATTAATTTTAATGAGAAATATTGGGTTTGTTCTTATCATATGTCTATTGAATATATTGGATGAATATAAAAAAATATTTTAATGAATATATATATAATACATATATATATATAACATTAATATCCCTAACTAATTATAATTAATTTAATTTATTAAGATAAGACATCTTTGTGACCAGAAATGGTTTTCTATAAAAATATTCCCTTTATATTCAACCAGTTTTTATATTCATTTATAATAAATTAGTAACCAATGAATTCATATAATATTTGTGGAAACCATATATTTCATTATGTTAGTTAACACTATTCATAACCCTTAATTTAATGGCTATGTTATATCTTAATATATTAAAGAAAAATATTTTAATAATATATTGTTGTTTGATGAAACTCAGGCTTGCATGTAACGCAAGACATGAAAGAAACTCGTTATTTTATTCAACATATGATAACTCAGTTTCAAGTTCATTTAAATCTATAAAATATAATTAATTTATTTAAAATATTAAATATATTATACATTCTTGAGATATTATATTCTCTTCCGTGCTTAATGTTGTGTGTCAAAGATAATATCGAATGAAATGTTCCTACTTTAGATTTTTGGGGTGTTGTATTCTATCAACCTTAATTAAATTGTATCCTTACAATTTAAACTTTACCATTTTAATATATTGGTTGATATTTCCTATGTTGAAATCCCACATCAAGATAAGGTATCATAATAAATCCTCCAGAAAAGAGAAAATGGGGAGTACAAAGGTTACATGGAATAACATATAACTAGGTCTCTTAGTAAGGGATCATAAGTGGTAAGTAGATATATGTACTTTCATCAATTTAAATTTGAGGGTTGCAAATCCATAAATCTGTAATGATTTGGAAGACCATTGGTTCAGCCAAAATTAAGGGATTAGGACAACATTTTTTATCATTTTCCTAGCACTGAGTAATTATTATAAAGCCTAATAATAGAAGGAAATACCCATACTTAACATATTTCTATAAATATAATTTTTATATTTTGTTTATTCTTTGATCAAATTCTAATTAATCCATTAATTAAAGAAACAGATATCCAAAAATAAACTTTTTATTCCTCAATCACTATAATAAACATTTAATGGATCTTAAGGCCCACTAAATAATGGAAAGTATGACTATTTTCTTCTAACCATTATCCAACATTAATATAGTAAATACATTTATCTATAAACCCTAAAATTTTCACTAATTGTGCATCATTAATATTTATTAATCAATTTTCCTAACTAAAAAAATGACATGTTAACAAGGAAATTGCTTAATTTAGTGATAGGCATGAAACTTTACCATCCATTAGTCATGGGCTCAAGATTCGCATCCTTTCTGGACATGATTGGATGTCACCGGGTATATAGGTTTTCCTTTTCTAAAACCATATTAACATAATTTCCAAAATAAATATTAATGACATCCTTGAAATAAGGTTAATATCAAAATAATATTTTAACTAAGGTTTTCAATACATAAATACTTCATCCACTTATTTCCACATAGATACTTCTTTGGTCTAGAGTTTATCCTTTAGAAGAGGAAATTCAATTGGGTAATGTCCATGTTACCCACATTTATAGAAACGAACTATAAAAGATTTCTTAAGATGATTTTCATTTCCTTCCATCATTCTTTTCATTTTTATTCAAAAATTATTTTCATTATTTCTTTCTTTCCCACACATAAATTATTTTCCCTCTTAATTGATACACTTTCCTGGGTGTCTCCTTCTACATTCATTTCATGAGGGAAATATAACCTTATTCTCTCTATGAGCTTCACCACTTGAGATCTTAGAAAACACCATGATCTTCTTCTTTCATGAGTTTGGGAGTTGGTCCTGGTATATGTTTCTAATATTATTTAAAATAAATAAATTTTTCATAAACATGATATATTTAATTCCTATAAACACCTCATTTGGTTTTTCATTTTCACAACTTTGTTCTTCATTTTCAATGTTAACATGACTCTTTCGGGTACCGTTTATTGACTAAAACAAAAAATCAAAGTGTGAGTTACAATAGTCATAGAAAAACATATATTAATTTATAGGATATCTAAATCAGTACACATTGTCTTCAATTTAAAACATCCTAGGTTTAACCTAGGTTATTCATTGTCAAAATCCATTATAATGGTGTGTAAAAATAATTTAAATTAGATTAATAATATCTCTTAGGAGTGTCAAACTATGTTCATAGTAAGGTATGTTGTTGTGTACTAGGTTATTCTAAGTTAGTCTTGACACACCTTGTTAGATGTTTCACCCCAAGGTATATTTCTACCAGTACCAGGTCCACTTCTAATCTCTAAATGTGGATGTATTACTATAAATTCAAATAAAATATCTATTGTACCATAACTATATAATGTTCTTATATACTTATCCATAATGTATAACTGAAGGTTATGTTCTATAATCAATGCTTTCCAAAATCTAGTTCCCAAGGTTTCAGCTAAACTATTTCTGATACGAACAGTAGGAACCTGAACCAGAGAGCTAGGATTCAGTGTCTTCTATCAATTAAATTAATATAAGATAGATTTAAATTGACTCCCAGAGAGAAAAAAAGTTTAGTTTTCTTTTTAAACCAAATACATACATGATTCTTGTATTATAAATTAGTACACTATTTATAACATAATTTTTTTCTTCTTTTGAGGATAATAACATTATTCCATCAACCGTATCCTTGTATATATTTCTTAGTAAACTTCTTGTATTCCTATAGAAAGGGAAACAAAATAAAGGTTAGCTCAAATTCTCAGTAAGTTTATAGTACAACGGAAGAAATAATTAATCAATTGCAATAATAAAATAAAAATTTAAAAAAATGGAAACACATTCCATTTAAATAACTATATAACGAAAAATAAATTTCGAAAGTTAAGAAACTGGAGACACATTCCATTTCATCTATAAAATGAGAATTAAATTCATCCATAGATTTTATCATATGAAAATCTCATGAATAATAACAATGATTACTGAAATTTCTATGAAGGAAATTTTTAATTATTTGAAATCATGCCTAAAGAACATGAAAACCTCAACTGGAAAGATTTATCCTTCAAAGAGTTTAAAACTAATGTTTGAACCTCATATATTCTATTTGGAAACAAACTCTAATGTTTTTTTTCTAATTAATTTTATATCATGAGACTAATGACACATAGAGGCTCATACATTAACCAATACGCAACCTATTGGGAATTCCTTAAATGTTCCCCACCCCATGTAGTTAATGTCCTAAACATTCCTTATATCAAATAAACAATATGCCTTATCAAATAAACATTTTAAATAAAGGATATGTATTTATCAATATTTCCCCACATAATCTAATTACTTTCAAATTAAACATCATACTAAAAATGGTATATGTTTCAGGTAATAATCATATCCACAAAAAATGATATGGATATTTAGGGGAAATTCAGTGTCTATTGATCATAAAAATTTTAATATTTCAAGGGGTTAAAACGAATCAAAGAAGTGAATGTGAATACTATCCTTGGAATAATATATCATAAACCATATATAGGATTATTAAGGATGGTATCAATAATCATATCTATTTTAGAGTATAAATAAATGGTTTTTTTCTTTCATAAATTGAAAAACTATATTTTAAAAACATTATCAAGAAAAATATCTTTTTTGTTTTCAAAAAAATTTTGAAAATAATTTTCATTGCAAATAACTTTTAATTTTTTTTAAAAAAAATTATCCTTCTAAACATGAAATTAATTATTCTAATAAATGAGGGTGTGTAAATTTTTACATGTCATGTGATATAAAAATAACATTCCTTTTCCATAGTAAAAGGTTATACAAAATATCTTCTTCAGAATGAGAAAACTAGATTCTTTTGAAAACATTTTTAAAAGGAATAAATGGTGAAAATTAATTTACAAAATCATTTAAAAAATAATAAAATCATTTTTGAAAATTTTATAATAAAATATTGTCTCTATAAAAAAATTGTTCTCTTGCTAAAGAGAATAATGAATTTGGGTTTTCATAAAAATATTTTCTAAAACATTTAGAGTACTAAAGATTGGGAAAATGGTACTTTTACAAGAAAAAGGTCATAAATAACCAAAGTATAGAAAACTAAATGGATTATGGAACAATGTTCATAAAAATTTCTTTAATTTAAATGAAATATCATTAAAATTATTCTTGAGGAAAATAATCTTCAAACATTCCGAAGTGTCACATACCACATTGAAAAATTTAAATAACAATCTCCATGAATTAATAACCTTAAATGAAACTCATAATATCATTAGAATAAATAGAATCATGATAAAACATGTAAATAATAATTATATACACCATATAAAGTAGATTAGGTTCATAACAACAAATAAGTCTCAATTGAATGTAAATTTAGACGAAATCTCTTAGATTGCATTTCCTTTTGGGTAAACATCCTTTAACATACTATATAAAAAGTTTAAACTTGTAAATATATTATAATAAAACCATAATTATATTTATAATATCATATATAATCTTATTTTAATATCTTATTAACCATTTGTTAATAATATTTCATTATTTTAACTATTTTGTGGGTTAATTGCCTAGTTTCTTGAGTATGCTTTGACTGATTATTTGTTGCTCCTTTTAATTAGATCATGGTCTCATCATCTCCAGAATGTAAACCATGATTTAATATCATATATATCTAGAATATATTTATTTATATTAATCCATAATATTTTGAGATAAAAATGAAATGCATTGTTCATGGGGAGAGTAGGTCGTACGTACGCATTAGTAATGCTTTTGTTTCTTTTTCGTATTAAAATAAAGAAAAGTAAATCATACTTATGTATTTGGGTATTATAATTATAGTATAATATATATATCTTATATTTTACATAGGTTTATTAAAACCATCCTTTATGTATTTCATGAATGGTGTGAATGAATAACATATCTTTGAGGAGGTGGTAGTGCAATATTCCACAAATGATGTCATCGTATTCACACAAAATGAAAATTATAATGGTATGTGTTATTAAATAATTAAATAATGATAAACAAATAAAAAAAATAATATATAAAAAATATAAATATAGTGTCTATCATAATTCCCCACTTTGAGATGTGGTAATATAAATATAAACAACTTCATTTCATGAGGCGGCAGTTCACCATACACATAAACGGTAAGTTCATTACCGAGACAATAGATTTGTGTGAAAGATTAGGTGAAACCATTAACAAAAAAACAAAATAGTATATTGATTATTCTAGTGTTGTTATATAATAATGGAATAATAAGATTTTATGGGTTCATTAAAGGGAATAAAACTAAAGAGCTTGAGGAAAGATGTTAAGTCTTCTTTGGGTAACTCCTATTGGTTTGAATAAAATGGATTCTTTGGATGAATTTAGGAACAAGGTAAGGATTATAATATGATAGGATGTATTCTGAATATCTATTTGGGTAGGCATATTTCAATCCAAAGTGTCTTGAGAGGTTAGAGTAAGTGAGGGGATAAGAGGCCTTTTTACAGTGGAGGAGGAGTGGCACTCTTGTAAATTTTGGAAAACGGAATTCCACCAAAATTTTCACATTTAATGTGGATAAAATAATAGTAAAAAATCTATCAAAGTGTGTATAGGATCAAAATATGGCCATAAAATGGATTTTGGACAATTTTCTAGGTTATTTTTGGCCATTAAGTGTAAGGTTTAGTCCCTTGTAATGCTTAATTTCAACTTAATCATTGTAATTAATTTTAATTAAACTGATAATATTTTTGGACAAAAACTATGCTGAACTTATTATAAATTATAAATTTTTCTTATTCTGATAACAGAATCCATTTTTTCAAATTCAAATCACATAAGTGGGAGAAATTATTTTAAATTTAATCCCACAGACGGGACGACTATACAGTTTTTTAAAATAAACACATTCAAAAGGTTTCTATGTTTTTATATCCAATTACAAATTGAAATTGATTCAAATGCAGAGAAAATAATTATTTAATATAAAATTATTTAATTTAACATTAAAACCAATTTAAAATATGATTAAACTTTATAAATAGATTACAAGAAAAAGTATCACTATTCATTAAAAATGAAACTTCAAAAAAATACCAAAAATTCACCCTAACCTAATTTATATATTTTGATTTATAATAATAATTTTATTTTTATATATAAGATTTATAACTTTTCCAAAAAAAAATATTTTAAATAGGTTCTCCATTAATAGGTATTAAAGGTACCTTTATGAAAATATTTAATTTTATGAAAAATATTGTAGTTGTTCTTATCTTATATCTATCAATTATATTAGATTAATATAAAAAAATTGAATATATTATATATATTAAATTAATATCAGTTATTATTTTAATTCATTTTAATTATTAAGATAAAATAGCTTTGTGAGATTAAAAATAATTTTCTATAAAAACATTCACATTATATTAAATTTATTCTGATTTTCAATTATAATTAATTAGTAACCAATGAATTCATTTCATATTTGTGTAAACCATATATTTTCAAAAAGTTATTTAATCCTAATCATAAACACTAATTTAATGGTCAGGTTATTTATTATTATATTAAATAATAATATTTAAATAATATATTATTGTTTGGTGAAACATAGTATTGCATGTAATACATTCCATCAAAGAAACTCATTGTTGTGTGTGACGTATTCTAACTCAGTGTTGCATGAATTGGAAGCTGTAAAATATATTTAATTTATTTGTATTGTTAAAAATATTATAAATTCTAATGATACTATATTCCCTTACATGCTTGGTTTTGTGTTTCATACACGTTATTGAATACAATGTTCCTAATTCAGATTTTTGGGGTGTTACACTAATTATTTGAATTTACATTCGAGAAGTGGGATGTTCCTTCCATTTACCAAGATCATTTAGTAATGTGAAGATACATTTTTCACAAAAATTCTTCCCAATATGAATATCATCAAGATTAGGATGTAAGAAATCAAATTCCCAACTCGGATGTTTGAAAAATATTATTTTTTCACTATTTCAATCCAATTTCAAATTTTAAGGAACTTAAAACTTGTTTCCCACAATCATTAAAATGATTCATATTCCTAAAATGTGACTCAAAATTTTCTAGTTGTACCAATACATCAAAACATGTCAACATCTTTAGAGGTATTCTATGATCAATATACCCATTAGAGAACCATGCATTTTGAACATTTTTCTAGATTATACATCATATCTCTCAACAATTTTTCTCTATAATTCCTAATATTATTCAATCAGAGGCTACAAGTATACATCAACATCATTTCTAATAATTTGTTTTTCCATGAATAATCAACTAAATAATGAAATACTTTTGTTTTATACACATCCATGGAGGTAGATTGTAATGTATCAAAACAACCGTCCAAATTCTATAACTGGTAGTCAAACTCCCAAAAGGTTTGAATCCATTAACAGCCAATCCCAAACACACATTACTTAGATTCGATGATATTTCTGGTTATAATTAATAAAATGAATTCAATGATTTTGAATCTATTGGATTTCGTGTTAACATATCAATTTTATTATTTATAGTTTTCCCATTCATGTTCTTGGTGGTTTTTTTAGGACATAGATAATATTTTCAATCAATTTTTTAAAGCTATGCATCACTAAAAAAAATCAGGTGTGGTCATTTTCTTCTTCATCATAGTAATATAGTGATTCAAACTTACAAAATCACCAATTATCTAATTTGGACTAATATTGTTAACAAATTATTCATATTAGAAAAAGACAAAAGGATCTTAACTTAAGGAAATAATTCATTCAAAAATTACAATATAAAGTACATCACCTTATTTTTAGTACTGAATATGAATTTGATATGGTACAACCTTAGCAGAAAATAAAGTTTTAAATATTTCAAGCATCCACCTTACGTCTCTTGATTACCATTATCGAAGAAATAATGAAAGGTATGTGTATACTTAGTGAATGTATATATTAAATTAGTCTCTAAAACATCAAGAAAATGATCAAATGATATGTTATGATCTTTATTTAGTTCTCATGTATTTCCAAAAATATCATTTTTCAAGTTACTAATTATATAACCCACAATTCGATGTCCTGATATGTTTTGATGCTGGCATTGTTTCTTTGTAACTCCAAAATCATCATTAATATGGTTTTTCATTTCATTTTCCATTTTTGATGAAGTTTGGAGCTTAATATGTCAACTGACATAAGTGCTCAAAATAAGCACAATCTTCGATTTTCTATTCCAAATATGAAAAAAAATTGACCAGGTAATTTCTTCAATATCAAGTATACAAGAACATAAACTCTCTTTAATAATATTCTATTTTTACATTTGTGGAATGAATATATTTTTATCCTATCAAAGGATGGATTGTAAATTGAAAAATATAAAAACTCATCCAATCCCCTAGCATACTGATGTAGTGACCAAGATCCTAATAGCCTAGAACTAGTGTCTACATTATTACATTTTGAAACAATACAAGTAATCTCATACTAAAGGAAATAATAGTTTATAAGTCGTAGTAAACTAAATACATATATGATAATAATATTAATTTATAATACACAAATTAAAACATATTTTTTGACTTTATCATTATTCATGTAATGACCCAATGTTTTGTCAAAGGAAAATCTCTTCTTATAATTATGTCATATAATCACATGATTTCACAATATAATGAACTAATAATTAATATTTTACCTTTAAACATAATATTTTCACTTCTGTTATTTGAATTTCAAAAATCAAAAATACACGGATGCGATTAGTAAGATGTTTGGAGTTCGATAAGAAAAACTTAATTTTTCATGAATAGTAACCCCCACTTATGAAAAGTAACCTATCCTTATGAATATTAATATGAACCTTGTGAATATTAAATCATCCAAAATAATAGTAACCACACGCTTGAATGTATAAATAAAATTAAGCATTATATAAGTGATAATATGACCATAGTAAAAGTATTAGTATTTTTGTAAGTCATAAATAATTATTTATAAATAATTATTTAATTAAAAATAAAATATATATTCCTAAAAGGTTTTCATAATTTAATTATTTTATTTCTTATGGTTTTAAGATAATTTTATAAGGCCTTTTTAAATTTTTGAAAGCATTATAAAATCAGTTATTTTTTTAAAATCTGTATTTTTCAAGTAAATTATGATTTTAATTAAAAATTAAATTAATCATATTTAGAAAATTATATTTGTAAAATTTATTTTATTTTTTTATTCTACACATCAAAAAATGGCGAAGGTGAATTTTTTATATTTTCCAAAAATACTTGAATTTTTTATGAATAGTAAAATACGATAATTCAAAATAAATGCTAAAATCTGAATTTCTGCATCATACTTGTTTCGTGGATGATGCAAATGGTTTTTGGTTAGAACTAATATACACATATTACTGTTTTTTTACATTAATTATTTCTATTTCTTTTTTAATGGAAAAATAATAAACTAATGATTAAAATATTATAAAAACCATCCCCCCCTGCACTATAAAAATGACACACATTCTCCTCTTCTCTTAACTCCTCTCAAGCCTTTTTTCTTTCCTAAATTATTCCCTAATATCTCACCAGTATCCTACCCCACTTCTATTAGCCATTGGTATACTCAAAAGTCCAAATATTCTCTATCTAAGAGGCTCTCAAAGGAGATAATCTAATGAGGTAAATTCCTCTTTTAAATTATTTTATTTTCTTTCAAGTTATTTTCTATTTTATTTCCTCACCTACCTTCACCCAAATGGTATGATAAATCTAGTAACATACATTTAATTGAATTATATTATTATAATGGGATATTTTATCAAAATCTCTCCTTCCACCACGTTTTTTACTATAAATGAAAACATCGTCTGATATGTGTTGATTTATCACATTAAAGGACGATGGGTAGTCAATTTGTATTTCCATATTCTAGAATGGTCATGGAAAGATTTTAATGGTTTAACAAGATCATAATATATTGGTTTTATCTTGTTTAAAGTTCTATAATCTTTATAAATTCATCATGTAAAATAATAATACAAAACTAGTTAATTATGAACAAAATCGCCAAGTTAATCCAAGTGTTTAACATTAATGTATTATTTAATAATTGACCTTAACTCTAAATAAACAAATAAAATTTATAACCAAGTAATCATATGTATGATAAAAAATGTCATATTAATTCATTTTTGGAAAACCACTCTCATCAGACGTGTGTTTCAAAACATGAATATAAGTGAAATGATCCTTAAAAACCAAGAAAGCAAATAGACCTTAACAATGAAATTGAACAAATTAACCCATAAAAAATGTTATGAATGAAATAAAAAAGGTTATAATAAATCAGTTATATATAAAATAGGTTCTTTAATTATTGATTAATGAACCTAATTTTATTATTCAGAACATTAATATCAAATGGAGAACACCATTGTAATTAATGTAAGGGATTCTCTCTTTCTCACATTTATTCAAGAATCTATTCTATGTTATACCCTTTTACAAATAATTCAAAATGATGGGTTATGATTTCTCACATTCTACATTATTCCCTCATGATTTATAAAAGATGATAATTCCATTTATATCCCATTAATACCTACTAAGTACACCCAATACCCTACTGCTATTTCGTAAGGGATTCTACCGGAACATCCTTCATTACATTGGGTTTATCTATCATTCGTTTTACCCAAATGAAGTTGTCATTTATTTTTACTTAAAACTTCTTAATACTATATATATTATCCAAACTCATGTTTCACGATCCATACCTCAATGTCTTTCAGTTATATACATGTTTTTAAGTGATTCCTCCTTGATACTTCCTAATAAGCAAACTCATCTTAAGGGAACTTAACAAATTTTTACCCAATTTCAAGTCCACTATATCATTTTTTTAAGCCACTATTATTTTTATAAAATCAGTCTTTTTAATATTAAATCCTTATAGATCTCTTTAGTATTTTCCTTAATACCACACTACAATGTTTTAATGCTAAGAATTTCCTAAATAATATTCTTACATGTTGTCACTTAGGTATGATATCACATACCATGCTATATACCAATTTTAGTTTTTTAATGTCCATGTATATTTCATTTCCTTTATCTCATGGACACTTATATGATACGCCCATTCATTATGCATTATGACATGAATGTGATGCCCATTTCTCTCCATGGGTTCTCTTATATTTATGTATGATTGATTTTAGTATGGTTATTTATGTGGCAAGAATATTCATGAACATGTAAACGTGGGTGTGCCTAGATAACGCTCCAATGATATGGGTATTGTTTAGTCTCATGAGACGTTATGTGCAACAGTATTGGCAGTTTTCCTTGACACATGCTACCATGTGAAATGGTGTTTAATGTTAACCATGACATGTGATCCTCTATGTGAAATGAGCCTTGAATAATGTTAAAGTCTTGATTTATGTTGCTTCCACATTACTTTGAATTCGTGTTTATATGATCCCATGTTTATATATTACGATTCTATATTCCATTTAATATATTTATTTCATAATATCTAACCCTTGTTCTAAAGCCTTATTCTTATGTTTATTTCCTTTCTGGGCTTTTAGCTCGTCCCTTTATTTATGTGATCCCCAGGGTAACCTATATAGATGTACGGGCTAAAAAATAGTTATGATATCTTTATGAAGATTCTTTAAAGAAGTGTTTTTTAGTCCCATTTATTAATTTTTATGTACCTAGTCTTGAATGACACTAGACCTCATGTTCCTTGGTTTGTATTCTAATGTTTAATTATTCTTAAAATCATGTAATGTTATGTGTAAAAGGTTAGGGTCACTATAGTTGGTATCGGAGGATGGTCTAGTTTTTTTTAGAGATTAGGTTTGTAGAACTTTAGTAATAACATTATGGATGAGTCTAAGTATACGAAAAGGGACCTAAATTATCATAAGTATATAGTAAGTGTTTTATCAATAAAATACATCCCTTTCTGGATACAAATAGGTAGATGTGGATCTGGAATATATGTGTCTAGGGGTAAAAGCTAAAAACACCGCTTTGAGCTAGACTTGAATGGGAATTGGAGCACAACAATGGGCCTTGCTGCACTCTTTCTTTGACACTCTCGGTGGATATTCATTGGTAAATTCATGATCTTGGTAAAACCATTATTAAGGGAATTAAACAAATCCCATGAGAATATAAGTTAATAAATATATCAAGGATAACCAAGATTGAAACATAGGGAATCAGAAGTTAGGATATAATTCTCCTTTACATGTTTATCCTCTTATGTTCAAAGATTCCTGTTTATTCTCAATATCTATGTATTAATGTCCTCGTATTTTTCGTTCTTTTTCATAGTTGATGGGGGGAAATAGAAGAATACTTGCCAACAATCAATGTGATTGGGAATGTAAATATTTCTCTAATGATAAGCCTGATATTATGGGAATGGGTTCTCAAAACATCATGATAGTACATTCTCAGCTGTCTTAAGTAATGAATAATATATTAAATCTTGTGGAATGCCCACTTCCTCTGAAGAAACAACAAGTTATCATTTAATCCTTTGTGTGGAAAATTCCTCCCATGTTTAGTGGATCATCTTATCCCCTCCTTCTAGAATAGTGTATTGACTCCATTGAGAAGATATTCTCTGTCCTCTAGTGATCATAAGAAGATAAAACCTTTCTGGCGGTCTATCATTTTGAAGGGGAAGCTGATCATTGGTGGACGCTGATCAAGAATACAAATACCCAAGAGGAAATTGATTCCATGGTTTGGGAGGAATTCAAGAGAATGTTTTTGAATAAATATTTTTCCTGAACCCTCCATCTCAATATGGAAAGATAGTTCCTCAAACTCAAGTAGAATGAACAATAGTCTATTGAGGTGTATGAAGAAAACTTCACAAGGCTTGAAAGGTACACCTATGGCATTGTCCTGAACACCAAAATCAAGGTGAATCATTTCTTTAGTTGACTAATGTTGAGTATACGAATATCATTGTTTATTAGTGACATCGACAGTTATGAGGAGATTTTACATTGTTCCATGAAGGTTGAAATGGATATCATAGACTCTTATTGGTATCATGGGCCCGATGACAAGAACAGGAAAATGGAATATAATGTGGGTGGTCCCTCAAATAAATTCCATGGTGGAATAATGCTAGATCATCCCACATGAGAAATATTTTGTAAGAAGCGTCCTGGGAACTGTCTAAATGGAAATAGGAATTGCTTCAAATGCTGGAAGCTGGGACATATGGAAAAAAACTTCGGAAGAGATATGAAAAATCATGCTAATGTGGAAGAATAAAGGAAGGTTTAGATAAACACTCAGCTAGTGGTGCAATGTTATTACTGAAAGAACAATGGCATTATGCGAACAATTTTTTGAAGCAGAGGGTTATCAAAGGGTATCAAAAACAACCTCCAAGGAAACAATTAAGGGCTTATATTGTCACTACTGTTGAGGTGGAGCCGGACAATGATGTATTAATAGGTATTCTAATTATTCATTCAAGAATAGAAAACGTACTATTTGATTCTGGTTCTACACATTCTATCATATCATGAAAGTTTAGTAAAACTATTCAAACACCACCTCATAATTTGGAGGATACATTATCTTCAAGAATAGAAAATGGGGAAATTATTCCATCCATGGTTTATAACTCCCCCTGGTTAACCATTGTGGGTATAACCTCCCAAAAAATCTTGTCATACATACTTTATTGGATTTTGACGCTATCTTGGGCATAGATTGGCTATCTTTATAAAAAGACAACATCAACTTTTGGGAAAGGTAGATAACTCATCCCATCCTCAAGCATCCTCTGATTATTTATATGTGTAAGGAGGAAGATGAATCTCCTTTAGAATTATCATCTCAATTGTGGATATTCTTGCCTTATGAACAGCCATATCAAGCTCAAATGATTGAGACAAAGAGGAGGATCAGGATTGAATACATTACCATCATGAGAGATTACCCTAATCTATTTCCCGAAGAGTTTCCTGGTCTTCCTCATGACTGATAGGTTGAGTTTTGAAATGAATTTATTTCTTGGATCTCTTCCTATATCAAAGAAAACTTATAAAATGGCCACTGTTGAGATGGAAGAGATGAAGAATCAGTTATAGGAGACTCTGGTTAAGGGTTTTACATGCCTGAGGGATTCAACATATGATGTTATAGTTCTCTCCATCAAGAATATGGATGGATCAATGTGACTTTTAATTGATTATCATGATATCAATAAATCATGATAAAGAACATTTATCCCTTCCATGGATAGATGACATATTTGATCAGCTTTGTTGGGATAGTTATTTCTCTAAGGTGGACCGTTGGTTGGGATATCACCAATTAAAGGTGAGGATGGAAGATATTCCCAAGACTACCCTTTGAACGAGCTATGGAAACTATGATTTCATAATGATACCCTATAGACTCACTAATTCTCTATAAAGTTTCATGGATATAATGAATATATTCTTTTGAGATTACCTCAACAAATATGTGGTTGTCTATATCACAGATATTTTAATATATTTCAAGATCATGGAGGAATATGAGGAGCATCTGAATACTCTGTTAAAGTCTTAATGAAGGGTGATTTATTTTCAAAATACAGTAAATGTGATTTCTAGAAGGATGAAATATCATTCTTGGGGCATGTTATCACTAGAAAAGGGATATATGTGGACCCTTCTAAGAAAATAGTGTTTGAAGAGTGGCCCAAACTAGCATCTATAACGGATATCCATAGCTTTATAGGTCTACCTGGGTATAATCAACAAATTTTTGATAAAAAAATCATGATTTTGAAACAAAATGAACAAGATGACACGGAAGGGAGTAACATTTTTCTGGACTAAGGATAGTGAAAATTATCTTAAGTAATTGAAAAAAAGGCTAATCACTATGCTAGTACTCACACTCCCAATAAGTGGAGAAATATTTGTTGTGTACAGTGATTATTCAAATAAGTTATTAGGTATTGTGCTGATGAAAAATTATAAATTGATAGCCTACGCCTCGAAGAAACTAACAATCCATGAGCAAAACTATCCTACGCATGATCTAGAGTTGGTGGTTGTGATCTTTTCATGAAAAATCGGACGACATTATCTCTATGGGGATAAGTGTGAGATATATACTGATCACAAGAGTCTCAAATATATTTTCACACAAAAAGAGCTTAATATGTACCAGAATAGATGGATAGAGCTCATCAAGGATTATGACTGCTCAATCCATTACCATCTCGGTATGGAAAATAAGGTTGCAGATGTTCTAAGTAGAAAGGATCTTGCATATTTATCAATGATGATAATTGGAAAGGATCCAATATTATTAGATTTTTCATGGATGGACATGAGAAGCATTAAGGGAGGAACATCATAAATACTTTCTCAAATGATTTCTCAACTATCCCTCATAAATAAAATAAAGGATGCCCAAATAAAAGATGTTGAAATTCAAAAAAAGGTGGAACCCATTAAAAACGGGAAATCCCTTGAGTTCATGATTGGTGAGGAAGGATTTGTAATATTTGGGTTATAATTATGCGTACCATTCGATCTAGAGATAAGGAAGGATATTTTGAATGACATACATAGGTCAACTTTTCTTATTCACCCAGGGAGCACAAAGATGTGTCGAGATCTCCGAGAATACTTTTGGTGAGACAATATAAAGAAAGAGATTAATGAATATACATAAAAGTTCCAAGTATGTCAAAAAGTGAAGGATAAAAGACATAAGTATAAAGTGATGATATAACCACTACCTATATCAACATGATAGTGTTAGAACATCACAATTAACTTTTTCATAGGACTTCTAAGGACATCGAGAGGAAATAATGCTATATGGGTCATTGTGGTTCATCTTACAAAGATAGCTCAATTTATCGTAATTCGAGAGGACTTCTCATAGGATCAAATTTCATGGATATATATAAAATTGGTTGTAATGATGCATTGAATACCACAATCTATTGTATCTAATAGAGATCTGAGATTCACCTTGATGTTCTGGAAAATTCCCCAACATGATCAAAGAAATAAACTGAACTTCAGTACGGCCTATCATCCTCAAACTGATGGCCAATAAATGAATACTATTTTGAAACTAGAATATAAATGCAAAGCCTATTCTATAAACTTAAAAGGAGTATGGGACCAACATCTTCCACTGGTTGAATTCTCCTACAACAATAGTTTCCACTCAAGCATCTTAATGGCACCATACAGAGCCCTTTATGGGAAAAGATGTAGAACACCGGCGTGTTGGAATGAAGTTAGTGAGTGTAAGATGTTAGGACGAGAAATTTCCAAATAAATGGTGGTGAAGTTGAAAACCATTCAGCAGCACATCAATGAATACAAAATTTGAGAAAAGAGTTATATAGACAATCGTCGACGAGACCATGAGTTCAAATTTGGACGCATGGTATTTCTCCGCATATATCCATGGAATAAGGTCATGATATTTGGGAAGAAAGGAAAGATAAGTACTAGGTATATAGACACATTCGATGTAGAGACCCAATATTTACATAAATGGACATTACACTACTTTTGAAGAATACTTAATACATAACAAAAACAGATACCAAAGGACCGTAATAGTTTAGTGTCTTTGGAAACTTGGAACATAATCTTCTAATCTTGGTGAAAGATCTTCAACATCTTCCATAAAGATCTTCCCCTTTTTTTCTTACCTAAAACCTTTCATTATATCATGGGGAACATAAAATAAGTGAGCTAAAATTCTCAGTAAGGGTAAACATAGAGAACAAAAAACAATCAATAAACATTTGAAATTAAAAACATGAACATGATATAAATCTTAGCAGTACATAAGGCATAGATCATAAAGGAACATCAATCGTGATAAAATAGCATGGGACTAAAACATGTAATTGTGACAAACCATTAAGCACATGATATGATTTCCATAGTATCCAAGGCATTGCTGTCAAGACCATCTTAGTGGACAATGTCCCTTTCGGAATCGAGTTCACTCCTCAATCCAGTCCTGTATCACTGAACCGGATTAACTTACCGTTCTAGCCATGCCCATCTCATGAGATATAAATCTTTACCCAATTAATTTGAGGGATATATAGGTCCCACCCATCTCATAATGAAATTATTCTTACTTGTGACACAACATAAACATAAATTATTCATCATAACCCAAATAATAAAATGGGTTTCATAAACATCATCTAATCAAAACATAATCCATATAAAACTAATGGATATCATTGCATCATAAGAAAATTGAAACAATGTAAATCACAGAGACATTATACTTGAAACATACACATATGAAATAATTTCATCTTGGATGGAAAATGATTTTGATAAAATGCTTGAAATGAATTCTTGAGGAAAATATCCTTTCTTCTTCAAAATAATTTTCTTTTCACAAAATGCCATGCAATTTTAAAAGATAAAGATTTTTTGAAAATAGTCATGAAATATTGTAGAGGAATATTCATAAAAATTAGGAATTATGGATCCATAAAAATATGTTCATGCTATATAAGTTAAAAAAACATTCTCCGGGGACTTTTTCTAGAAAAGCCAAAAAGTACCCTGTATGGTAAACAAAAAAAGATTCTTTCCATACCTTATGGTAAAAGTCAAAAAAGGGTAAAATGACTTTAAAAATACATTTAATTATAATAAAAACATTATAAAACCATTTATATAAAACATGTACATGGATGATAAATATAACCCCAGTAAATACTTACATATAAGCAATCTCGAATAAAAATGAGATCTGCAAAATTGTCCCTTACCTTAGGTCTGATATACTTCGTACGTATCTGAAACTCCTATATAATGATTTAAAAAATGTCATTTACTTATTATAGAATCATATTCATTGTGATGATATCATATATGGTTCACTTATGACTTTATATTACCCATTCTTTTGTAAATCCCATGTTAAAGCAGCGTTTTGGGTAAAATCGTTTTATTTATTATACGTGTTTGGAATTTTTGTTCTTGATATTATTATTACTTATATAATTATTTACTTACTTCTTGAATGTAAATAATGATTTATATATCATATATATTCAGTATATAAATATAAATAATAGATAGATGAATGAAATTAAAATACACCGTTCATGGAGACGGTAGGTCGTACGTACGCATGAACGCTGTTTTCTTTTCCTTATTGACTTCAATGGAAGTAAGTATATGATATATATATATATATATATAAATAAATCCAGTAGAATTATTATTTCATATATATCATTATTATTTATGATATATACTTTATAATTATTCTTAAATGGTTAACATGGAGAATGAATCTCATCGCGTCGGGGAGACGGTAATCTGTAGGTACGCACGAGCAGTGATATCATTCCCATAATTATTGAATGGAAATGGAGTAGATTTTATAATATCTCAGAATAATTATGATGTTATAATAACCATATATTTTTATTATTTACACCATTATACCCATCCAAGTAAGGTGGTGGTGGAAAAACAGATTACACCACGGTGTGGAGACGGTATTCCGTACGTACGCATACTCAGTGATTTCGTTTTCCGTAGGATGGATAGAAGGTGAAATGGGTTTTTTTCATATTTATAATAAAATATTATTATATTATTGATACTGATGTTATAATTTATAATGAAATAACTAAATAATAAGAAGTTTAAGAAAAGAAATAAACTTGAAAGAATCGGTAGAAGAGATTACCTCTTCTTTGACACACCTCATTTAAGCTTCCTCTTAAGGAACTAGAGGTGGTCTTTTGAGAAGAAAAAAACCTCTAGAATGTTTCTAGGTATGTGAAGAAGAGAAATTGGTAGGGGTTTTCCGAGTTTGAAGGCTCAATGTTGTGTAAAGAGGAGAGGGAGGAGGTGCCCTTTTATAAGGGAGGAGAGGGGAACCTTTGGAAATCAGAAAAATATTAATTTATAATAAACCAAACATCACATAAAAACCTCCAAGAATGACTCATATTAGAAGATTAGATGATATATGGTTGTGATCTCATCAAACAATAAAATTTAGACATGTTGGAAATTTTTTTTAAATCATATCAACTTAATTTATCTTTATTTAATCTATTTATTTTTATTTGTGGTAATAAGATTCTAAATTTTAAATTTTTATGAATAATTACTTATGTGTTGTGAATTTTAGATAATTGGATAATTTATAACATTTTAGACCATATATAATTTAATTTATAATTTTTAAATATTTTTGTGATTTTTAAACAATTTTATATTATGTTATATTTATAAAATAACAATAGTGTCAATTTTGACACAATTAATTTATTTGAATTTAGATAAACTCGTTACAGAATATATGTTCAAAAAAAGATTTAATAGATTCAAAAAATGTCATATGTATCTAGAAAATTAGTTTAGAACATTAAATAGTTCATATAATATTTATTTTAATATTTTTAAAACCATTTATTTGATATTTCAATCAATAAAATAATTTCAAAATCACTATTGTGTCACCTTTAATGATAATTATTTAATCCCTAAAATTTCTAAATAAATTTACATGAGGTAGATAATTTTATTAGATTTCTGTAGACTATTCATGTTCAAAGATTCATTAATTTTATCACTAAATTAAAATTATTATACTTATAATATTTAAGAGAGTGGCATGTTGTCACTTTCTTTTGTTTTATTAATAATTACATCATTTTCATGGTCAAACTTCCATGAAATGAATATATTAAGACCCTTAAGTGATATGGGTAGAATTTTATTAATCCAATATAATTTTGTAAAGTGTTAGGTTAATTTTACAATCTTATTTTTACCCTTAATTACCCGATTTACCTATAACTGTAGTAAATAAAAATTACCGTAGATACTATTCATAATATCAAAAAAATTAAAGTAAACTATTAACATAATTTGGAACCGCTAAATCCAAATATAGAATCCATTTTTCAAAATTCAAAACATAGAATTTGCAGTAATTAATTTAAAATTAATCCTGTTGTTAAGAAAATGGGTTTGAAAAGTTAAAACATTGTCAAAGATTGAAATGTTTTTACCTATGCATTAAATATAAAATTAATGTTGATGCATTATATTAAATGGTAAAAATATATTCTACTTAAAATTTAAAACCATTAAATATTATAATTTAACCATATAAATTATCTCGATGAAAAAAGTTGTTTTTAATTAAAATTTAGCGTTTTTTACTATTCATCAAAATAAGAAACTTATGAGAAAAATATCAAAAATTTATCCAAAGTAAATTTTTATATCATGATTCCAAAGAATAATTTTATATTTTTAATTTGAACTTATAAACATGTCAAAAACTATATTTAAAGAGGGTGTGCCATCAAAAGGTGGCCAAACTGCATTGTTTTTAAAATACATATTTTAACCGAAAATTTTAATTTGTTCTCATACCATGTTATAGAAAATGTGTAAAAGGAATTATAATATTATAAAATTCAAAATTTAGTTTATAATATTCATAAAAACTAGTTCATAATTATATTATAACCATATTTCGTTGTTTAGTGAAACCTGGTATTGCGTACAACACACTCTATCGAGGAAGGCCGTGATTGCGTGTAATGCAAGCCAAGTCAGGGTTGCGTGTTGTGCAAGACTCCTTCATTGTTTTGTATAACAAAATCCAACCATATTTCATTTATACATTGAATATATATATATACACACTAAATGTCGTGTAGAATAACTACTATAAAAAAAACGTGAAATTGTGTGTAACATGATCCAAGAATAGTGTTGTGTATACTGCAAGATAATACAGTGTTGCGTATAGCACAAGATAATCTTGGTGTAGCGTACAACAGAAGATATCAAAAAAAATAATATATATCATAAAATATTGTGGTGTTACATTTGATATCCATGATCTGGTTGGCACTATGTTCTATCGACTAGAACATCCACCTACCATGGCCAAAGTACAAGATGTCTTTCATCTATCCCTCCTAGGAAAGTACATAACAGATCCTTCACATGTACTCTCTTCAGAGGTGGTACAATTGGTGGATGAACTTTCTTACGATGAGTAGCTAGTGAAGATCGTGGATCATAGAGATAATTTTTTATGTAACAAGACTACTCACCAGGTCAAAGTACTGTGGTGGAACCACAAGTACAACAAGGCCACATGGGAACAGGATGAGGAAATAAATGAAAATTACCCACACCTATTTATGTCCTAGAATGTAAAATGAAATTTAGATTGTGAAATTTAATAAGGGGAGAATAATGAAAAGACCCAATGTTTTATCAATGGAAATTAACTTATTATAATTATGTTATATAATCACATGGAATCATAACATAATTAAATAATAAGTTCTATGTGAAGTTTAAACATAATATTGGAACTTCTATTATTTGAATTTTCAAAATATGACATATACGGTTGCGATCAGTAAGATGTTCGGAGTCTGATAAGAAAAAAAAATTATATTTAGTGAATAGTAACCTAACAATATGAATTGTAACCCACCCTTATAAATATTAATATGACCCTTGTGAATTGTAAATTTTTCAAAAGAATAGTAACATCACCTTTGAATATATAAGTAAAATTTAGGCATCTTATAAGTGATAATATGACCATAGTAAAAGTATTGATATTTTTATAAGTCAAATAATTAATTTTAATTAATTAATTAATTTAAATGAAAATATATTTTCTTAAAAAAATTTCATAAATTGATAATTTTATTTTTGGTTTTAAGATAATTTTATAAGGAGTTATTTAATTTTTGAAAGCATTATAAAATCAGTTATAGTTTTAAAATCTGTATTTTTCAAGTAAATTATGATTTTAATTACAAATTAAATAAATCATATTTTGAAAATAATTTCTAAAAAATATATTAAATTTTTTTGATTAAATAGGTCCAAAAATTTCTAGGGTAAATTTATAGAATTTTTCTAAAATACTTGAATTTTATATGAATAGTAAAATATGAAAATTCACAATAAATTCTAAAACCTGAATGTTTTCATCATGCATGAGTCATGGATGATATAAATGGCCATTGGTTCGAACTCACATGCACATATTATTGTTTTTGGTTAAATGAATCATTAATATTTATTGTATTATTGAAAAATAATAAACTAATTATTAAAATATTAAGAAAACCCTCATCCCATCTACAATAAAAAACCACCCACACTCCCCCTTCTATTCACTCCTCTCTTGCCTTATGTATTTAAAATATTCTCTCCAAATATCTTCCCAAGATCCTCCCCCACGTCCAAGAAGCCCTTATTATCCTAAAAATACAAAATCCTCTCCCCTTAAGTGGATTTGAATGGTGATGATCTCAATAGGTAAATTCCTCTTGTCAATTCTTTTATTTTCTTTCAAGTTCTTTTCTTTTCTTTTTTCTTTCCCCAAATCCCTTCGCCTAAATTGTATGACCACTCCAGTAACATACATGTACTAATATTATGTTATTCTAGTGGGATATTTTATCATAATCTCCCCTTCCCTCTTTTTTTAGTATAAATGAAAACATCATCCAAGATGTGTTGATTTATCACATTCAAGGATGACGGGTTCACCATTTGTATTATTGTATTCTACACTATTCCAGAAACTATTTTAATGGTTTAAAAAATCATAATATATGTATTTTATCTTATTTAATGTTCTGTAATCCTCTTAAATTCATGATGTAAAAAAATAATACAAAACAAGTTAATTATGAACCAAATATCCTCGTTATTCCATGCGTTTAACATTTATGTTTTATATAATGATTCATCTTTACTTTAAATAAACAATTAAATTTTATAACCATGTAATATTCTAGATGATAAATATTTTAATATAATGTTAATTTTGTAAAACCACTCTCATCATACATGTGTGTCCAAACATGAATATAAGTGAACCGATCATTAAAATACAAGAAAACAAACAGACCCCGACAATGAAATTGAACCACTTAACTCATAAAAAAGGTTATAAATGAACTCAAAAGGTTATACAACATCATTTACATATAAAATATTTTATGTAAATATTGATTAATGAACCTAATTTTATTATTCCGATCATTAATATTAAGCTGAGAACACCATCGGACTTAAGTTAAGGGATTCTCTCTTTCAAACATTTATTAGAGAATCACCTCTATGTTATACCCTTTTACATATAATTCCAAATGCTGGGGTATTATTTTTAAAATTTCCCATACTACCATAATTATTTATAAATGTTGATAAATACCTTTGTCTCTCATTAATACCTCCTAATTACTCCCGATACAATGTTGATATTCGGTAAGGGATTCTATCCTTTATTCCATCAGGTTGTTATGTATTTCCTTTTACCCAAATGAAGTTGTGTTTTATTTTTTATGTATAACTTCTAAATACTATTTATATTCTCAAAACACATTTTACAAGATCTATACCTCAATCTATTTAGGGTATATACATTTTTTTAATTGATTCACTCCTCGATACTTCCCAATAAGAAAACTCGTTTTAAGGAAACATCCCAAATTTTTACACAATTTTAAGTGTAGTCTACCATTTGTTTTAAGACACCATTTTTTAATAAAATAATTCCTTTTATTATGAAAATCATATTTTTCACTTCATGTTTTATATAAAAGATTATTACCTTTGTGATTTTAAATGCTCTTTAGTATTTTCCATAAAATCGCACTAAAATGTTTTAATGCTAAGAATTTACTAAATACTCTTCTCACATGTTGTCACTCCTATTTGACATCCCTTACCATGCTATATAACTATTTTACCTTATTAATTTCCATGTTGATTTTAATTCATTTCTCTCATGGATACTTTTATGATACTCCCAATCATTATTCATTGTTAAATTAATGTGATACTCATTTCTCTCTATGGGTTCCTTTATGTTTATGTATGATTGATTATGTACGATTATTTATGTGGAAAGAATTTCCATGAACATGTTATGATTGGTGCACCCAGACAACACTTCAATTCATTGGGTAAATTTTAGTATCAGGAGACGTTATGTTCCACGGTCTTGGAGGTTAGCCTTGACTCGTTCTACCATGTGAAACGATCTTGGTGGTTAACCTTAACTTGTGCTTCTCTATGTGAAATGAGCCTTGAATCTTGCTAAATTCTTAATTTATGTTGCGGACACCTTACTAGGAATTCATGTTTATACGATCCCATGTTTTTTTGTTATGATTATTTATTCCATTTTAAATCATTTTGTCTTGATCTCTAACACTTGTGCTAAATCCATATTCTAATGTTTATTCCCTTGATGGGATTTTATCTCATACCTTTGTTCATGTGAACCCCAAGGTACCCTCTAAGGATGTAAGGACTAAAAAGAAGTTAGGATCTCTTTATGAAGATTAAATGAAGAAGTTTTTTTTAGTCCCATGTTTTAAGTTTTATGTACATAGTCTTAAAAGTCACTAGACTTCACAATCCTCTGGTAGTACACTGATGTTTGATTATGCTTAAAATCATGTAATGTTATGTGTAAAAGGATGGAGTCTCTATATTTGGTATCATAGGATGTACAAGTTATTTTTAAATATTATGATTAGAGTACTTTTACTATGTAACTTAAGGATGAGACTAAGTATAATAAAACACCCCTAAATGATAGTAAGTATAGAGTAAGTGGTTTATCAAGAAAAAACATCCTTATCAAGATCAAAATAGGTAGAGGTGGATCTGGAACAGATATATCTAGTGGTAAAATCCAAAAAACCCACATTTAGCTAAACTCCAATGGGAACTGTTGCATGAAAATGGGCCTCATTATACTCCTGGTTTGACAGTACCTGGGGGGTATGATTTTGTAAATTCATGAGCTTGGTATAACCATTATTAAGGGAATGAAAAAAAGCCAATAAGAATATATGTTCTGAAATAGATCAAGGATTATCTAATTTGAAACATATATAATCACAAGTTATGATATACTTATTTCTTACATGTTTATCCTCTTACATTAAAAGTTTCCTTTTTATGCTCAAATGCTAAGTATTCAAGCCCTATAATTTTACTCTCTTTTTCTAAGTTGATTGTAGGAAATATAAGAATATGTGCCAATAATCAATGTGATAGGTAATGTGAATATTTTCTTAATGATAGGCCTGAAATGATAGGAACGGGTGCTAAAAACATCATGACAGTACTTGCTCAGCTGGATGACGTTATGAATAATAAGTTGAATCATTTGGAACACCCTCCTCCATGGATAGAAAAAGTGTTCATTGAATCGTTCATGTGGAAAAGACCTCCCATGTTTAGTGGATCATATAATCCCCTCCTCATGAAATAATGGATTAACTCCATTGAAAATATAATCTCTATCATCCAGTGCTCAGAATAACAGAATGTCATATTGGCATTCTATCATTTTGAAGGGGAAGCTGATTAGTGGTGGACACTAATCAATAATACAAATCCCTGAGAGGAAATTGATTCCACGGTTTTGGAGGAATTCAAGAGAAAGTTTTTCAATAAATATTTTCCCCAAACACTCTCACTCAAGATAGAAAGAGAGTTCCTCAGACCCAAGTAGATGTAAGATGAGTTCATTGGGGCATATAAAGAAAACTTCACAATGCTTTCAAGGTATGCATCTGTCTTTATCTTGACCATCGAAAGAAAGGAGGATTACTTTATTAGAATACTAAAGATGATTCTATAAAAAAAATTGGTGATTTGGGACATTGAAAGTTTTTAGGTGATTGTATGTTTTTCTATCAGGGATGAAATAGAGATCACATACTCTTAGTGGTATCGTGGTCTTGGTGAAAAGAAGGGGAAATGGAATCTAATTTGGGTGGTCCTGCAAATGAATTTCATGATGGAAAGAATATCGATCATCCCACATATAAAAATTTTATGAAGCATCCTCGAAACTATCTTAAGGGAAACAAGAATTTCTTCTAATGTGGGAAGCAGGGACATCTAGCTAGAAACTGCTGAAGAGATATGAAAATCCTGCTAATTTAGAATAATAAAAGAAGGTTCATATAAATGCTTATCTATTGGTGAAATGTTACAACTACAATGAACAAGGTCATTATGAAAACAATTTACCTATTCTGAGGGTTGTCATAGGATATAAACAACAACCTCTGAGGAAACAAATAAGGGATTAAGTATTCACTACTGCTGAGGTGGAGTCGGACAATGATGTGGTGACAGGAACACTAGTTATTTATTCAATAATAGTGAATATTCAATTTGATTCTAGTTATATGCATTATTCTATATCTTGAAAGTTTATTATAACTATTCAAACACCACCTCAATGTTTGTAGAATAAGTTATCTTTGAGAAAATCGAATGAGGAAATTATTTCATCCATGGTTTATAACTCCTCCCCGGTTAACGTTTTTGGACTGAACCTCCTATCAAATCTAGTCATACTTCCTTTAGTAGAGGTTGATGCTATCTTGAACATGGATTGGATATCTTTATACAAATCCAACATCAACTGTTAGGAATTTGAGATCACTCTTCACATCCTGAGGCATCCTCCAATTTATTACAAGTGTAAGGATGAAGGTGAATCTCATTTACAATCATCTGATCACCTGTGGATATTTTTGCCTGATGGGAAAACATATCTAGCTCAAATGATTGAGAAAAAATGATAGAATCATTCTTGAAGGAATTCCCATCTTGAGGGATTACATTGATGTATTTCAAAAATATTTGACTGGTCTTCCTCTTGACTGATAGGTTGAGTTCTCAATTGAAGTTATTGATGCATCTCTACCAACATAAATGACACATTATATAATGGCCAACGTAGATCTAGAAGAGCTAAAGAATCAGATACCAGAGAATCTATATAAGGGTTTTATACACCAGAGTGTTTCACCATAGGGTGTGCAAGTCCTCTTTTTCAAGAAGAAGGATGGATCAGTGTGACTATGTTTTGGTTATCATGATCTCAATAAAATAACGATAAAGAAAAAGTATCCCCTTCCACAGATATATGAATTGTTCGATCTACTTCGTGGGGCCATTTATTTCTCTAAGGTGGACCTTAGGTTGGAATATCACCAATTAAAGGTGATTAGAGAATATATTACTAGGATTTCCTTTCGAACGAGTTATAAACACAATGAGTTCATAGTGATGCACTTAAAAGTCACTATTACTCCAGAAATTTTCATGGATTTAATGAATTCAGTCTTTATATATTACCTCAACAAATTTGTGGTATTCTTTACCGATGATATTTTGATATACTCCAAGAGAAAGGGGAAACATGAGAAGAATTTGGATACTATGTTAAAGACTTTGTGAAGGGAGAAGATGTATGAAATGTACAGTAAATGTGAGTTATAGATGAAGGAAGTATCATTCAGGGGGAACGTTATCACTAGAAAAGGGGTATCTGTGGACCCTTCCAAGAAAAAGAAGATTGAAGAGTATCCCAGGACAACATATGTAATAGAGATCCTTAGATTTATAGGTTTAGCTCAGTATTATCAATGATTTGTGAGGAACTTTTCACAATTTTCAAAAACAGCGACCAAGATGACACGGATGGGAGTAAAGTTTTTCTGGACTCAGTAATATGAAAAATGTATTAAGGAGTTGAAAATGAGGCTAATCATTGTGCCAGTACTCACACTTCATAAACTGGAGAACTCTTTTTGGTGTATAGTGATGCATCAAAGAATGTCTTAGTTTATGTGCTGATACAAAATTATAAAAATAGCCTACACCTCAAGGAAACTGAAAATCCATGAGAAAAAACTATCCTACGTATGATCTTAAGTTGGTGGTTGTGATATTTTTGTTAAAAATCATGTGGCATTATCTATATGGGGAGAAGTGTGAGATACATACTGATAACAAGAGTATCAAATATATTTTCACAAACAATAGATTAATATGCTCCCATGAAGATGGATAGAGATAATAAAGGGTTATGACTACTTAATCCACTATCATCCCAGTAAGGAAAATAATGTTTTGGATGCTCTAAGTTGAAAGGATCTTGAATTTTTATCAATGATGAGAATTGGAATGGATCCAAACTTTTAAGATTTTTTTAGGATGGATATGGGAATCATTAAGTGAGGAACATCATCAATCCTTTCTCAATTTTTTGATCAACCATCCCTCATGGAAAAATTAAAAGATGCTAAAAGAAAAGGTGTGGAAATTATTAAAATGGAGGAATCCATTAAAATTGGAAAATATTGTGAATTCATGATTTATGAGGAAGGAGTTGTAATATTTGGTTCAAAACTATGTGTGCCATCTGATCGAGAGATTAAAATGAGCATTTGAATGACGCACATAACGGAACCTTCTCTATTCACCTAGGGAGTAGAAATATGTATCGAGATCTCCAAGAGAAATTTTGGTGGGACAATATGAAGAAGGAGATTACTAAATATACATCAAAGTGTCTGTTATGTCAAAAAAGTGAAGGCTGAATGAAAAAAGACTAATGGGTTGTTGCAAACACTACTCATACCAACATGGAAGTGGAAGAACATCACCATGGACTTTATCACTAGACTTACAAGGAAATCCAGAATAAACAATGTTATATGGGTCAGTGTGGATTATACTACAAAGACACATCGGTTTATTGAAATTTGAGAGTACATCTCATTGGATCAACTTTCAAGGATATATATTAAATAGGGGGTAAAGCTGCATGGATTACCACTATCTATTATATCTGATAAAGATATGAGATTCACCTCTATGTTCTGGAAAGGTTTCCAACATGCTCTAACCACTAAACTAAACTTCAGTATGGCCTATCATCCTCAAACTAATCAAAAATCTTGGTGAACTATTCATAGACTAGAATATATCTTGAGAGCGTGTTCTATGCACTTTAAAGGAGGATGGGACCAACATCTTCCACCAGTTGAATTCTCCTACAAAAATAGTTTCCACTCGAGCATCTGAATGAAACCATAGAAATCCCTTTATGGGAAAAGGTTAAGAACGCCAGCGTTTTGGGATGAAGTTGGTAAGACTAAGCTACTAATACCAGAAATGTTTGATTAAATGGTGGAGAATGTGAAAAAAATTCACCAGAACATCAAGAAATCCCAAATTCGACAAAAGATTTATGGATGAAATCATCAATGAGACCTTGAGTTCAATGTTGGAGACATGTTATATATCTATATATATCCATTGAAAAAGTTCCTCAAATATGGGAAGAAAGGAAAGCTAAGTCCTAGGAACATCAACCTCTTCGAGATCCTTGATCAAGTCAGAGATCTGGCCTATCGACTGAAACTTCCACCTACCACATCCAAATTACATGATGTCTTTCATGTATCCCTCTTATGTAATTACATACCATATATTTCACACTAACTCTCTTCAGAGGTGGTAAAGTTGGAGGATGATATTTCTTATAAATAGCATCCAGTGTAGATCTTGGATCGTAGAGATAATTTTCTATGTAACAAGACTACTCACCAGGTCAGAGTACTGTGGAGGAACCATAAGTATGAAGAGGAAATATGGGAAATGTAGGAAGTAATGAAGGAAAAGTGTCGGTACCTATTTATGGCTTAGAATGTAAAGAGAAATTTCTAGGGAAAAATTTTATAAGGAGGGAATAATGTAACGGACCAATGTTTTATCAATAGAAATTACCTTTTTATAATTATGTCATATATTCACATGAAATCACAACATAATGAACTACTAAGTAATATGTGACCTTTAAACATAATATTTTCACTTCTATTATTAGAATTTTTAAAATATAACATACACTTTTGCGAGTAGTAAGATGTTTGGAGTCCAATGTGACGAACTTAATTTTTTGAGAATAGTAACTTACCCTTAGGAATAGTAACATACCCTTATGAATATTAATATGACCCATGTGAATAGTAAATCATCCAAAATAATATTAACCTCACCCTTTAATGTATAAATAAAATTTAGGCATCTTCTATTTGAAAATATGACCATAGTAAAAGTATTGGTATTTTTTTAAGTCATAAATAATTAATTACATTTTATTAATTAGTTTAAAATAAATTATATTTTCCTAAAATGTGTTCATAAATTAATAATTTTATTTCATCTGGTTTTAATATAACTTTATAAGGCCTTATGTAATTTCTAAAACCATCATCAACTCAGTTATATTTTTAAAATCTGTATTTTTCAGGTAAATTATAATTTTAATTAAAAATTAAATTAGTCATATATAAAAAATTATTTTTTAAAAATTAATTTCATTTTTGGATTATACCAGTCAAAAAATTTATAGGGTGAATTTTTCGAATTCATCTAAAATTCATAAATTTTATATGAACAGTAATATACGATAATTCACAATAAATGCTAAAACCAGAATTTATGCCACATGCTTGAGTCATGGATGATGTAAATTTCCATTTCTTCTGACTACCATGAAAATATTACTATTTTTTGACACAAGAATCATTACTATTTCTTATCTTATGAAAAAATAACAAACTAATGATTAAAATATTAAGAAAACTCTCCCCCCTCAACAATAAAAACCACCCACACTCTCCACTTCTATTCACTCATCTCAAGCCTTGTAACATCCATAAATTCTACCCAAATATCTCTTCAAGATTCTCCCCCATGTCCAAAATCCCTTAGTCTCCTCATAATAACAATTCCTCTCTCTTTAATATTCTCTCAAATGAGAAAATCTCAAGAGGTAAATTCATCTTTAATTCATTTATTTCCTTTCAAGTTCTTTACTTTTATTTTTTGTATCCTCACCTTCCTTCACCCAAATAGTATGATAACTCCAATAAAGTACATGTACTAGAATAATATTATTCTAATAGTATATTCTATCATAATATCTCATCCCCCCTCCTTGTTTACTATAAATGAAAACACCGTCTGAGATGTGTTGATTTATCACATTGAAGGATGAAAAGTTTTAAATCTGTTTTACTATATTCTAGAATGGCCATGAAACAGTTTTAATGGTTGAACCAGATCATAATATACGTATTTTATCTTATTTAATGTTTTTTAATCCATATAAATTCATTATGTAAAATAATAATACAAAAAAAGTTAATTACGAACGCAATTTTCAAGTTAATCCAAAAACTTAACATTGATGTTTTATATAATTTTTCACCATCACTCCAAATAAAAAAATGAATTTTATAACCATGAAATATGTTTTATGATAAATAATTTTTTATAAATTCCATTATGTTCAACCACTCTCATCATACATGTGTGTACAAAAATGAATATAAGTGAATCGATCATTAAAACCAAGGAAAACAAACAAAACCAAACAATGAGATTGAACCACGTAACCCATCAAAAAGGTTATTAATTAACTCAAAAATTTATACTAAAACATTTAAATATAAAATAGGTTCATTAATTACTGATTAATGAACCTAATTTGATTATTCATTTCATTAATATCAAGTAGGAAACACCATCGTACTTAAGGTAAGGGATTATCTCTCACACCCATTTATTGAAGAATCTCCTCTTTGTTATAGACTTTTTCACATAATTTTTAATGAGGGGGTATGATTTTACACCTTCCCCATACTTTACTCATGATGTATAAAATATGAGAAGTACCTTTCACTCTCATTAATACCTCCTATGTATACCTGATACCATGTCGATATTTTGTAAGGGATCCTTCCTAAACCACCTTTACTCATTCGGGTTGCTTTATCTTTCTTTTTACCCAAATGAAGTTTCCTTTTCTTTTTATGTAAAACTTCTACATATAATTTATATTCTCCAAACTCGTGTTTCAATATCCATCCCCAACCTCTTTTGGGCTATTAATGTTTTTAATTTATTCCATCTTCAATACTTCCGAATTAGCAAACTCGTTTTAAGGGAACTTCTTATATTTTTACCCAATTTCAAGTAAACTCTACCATTTTCTTAAGACACCATTGCTTTTATAAAATCAATATTTTTATTATGATTTTTTTTTCTTCACTCTTGGTTTTATTAAAATATTATTCCCTTTTCTATTTTAAATTCTCTTTATTATTTTCCATAAAACCGCAATAAAATGTTTTAATGCTATGAATTTCCTAAATACTTTTCTTATATGTTGTCACTTCTGTTTGAAATCACTTACCATGATATATGCATTTTTAGCTTATTAATGTATATTTATGTTTTAATTAATTTCACTCATAGACACTATTATGATACGTCCACTCATTATAATTTATGAAATGAATATGACACTCATTTATCTTAATGAGTTCTCCTATGTTTATGTATTATTAATTTTGTATGATTATTTATGTGGAAAACATATTCATGAACAATTTAATATGGGTGATCCAAGATAGTGCTCCAATGCATTGGGTAAAGTTTAGTCTCATGAGACGTTATGTGCAACGATATTAGCGGTTAACCTTGACTCATGCTACCATGTGCAATGGTCTTGGTTGTTAACCTTGACTTGTGCTACTTTACATGAAACAAGCCCTGACCCATGTTAATGTCACAATTTATGTTGCTTCCATATTACTATGAATTAATATTTATATTATCCCATGTTTATATGTTATGATTCTATATTCCATTTTATATCATTATGTCATCGTCTCTAACCCTTATGTTGAAGCTTTATTCTTATGTTTATTCACTTTCTAGACTTTTAGCTCATACATATGTTCATGTGATCCCAAGGGTACCATATGAAAATATAAGGGATCCAAGGAAGTTAAAATATATTTATGAATATTAAATAAAGAATTATTTTTTTTAGTTCCATATTTTAGGTTTTATGTTTTGAGTATTTAAAAAAGATAGACTTCACGGTCCTCTTCTTGTACTCTGATGTTTAATTATGATTAAAATCATGTAATATTATGTGTAAAAGGATAGGGTTTCTATAATTCCATCTATAATATCCTTTTATATAATTCAGAGTACACTTTTTGGATTCTTGGGAAAGGGAACCAAATATGTGTGAGGCCAAATGCATAGTACGGGAGAAGTACAGTGGAAGATATCATGAATAAATAAGAATAATAAATATATAAAATTACATAAATCAATAAAAATCCATTTAAATAATTTTAATATCATTATTAAACAAGTAATAATATATATAATAAGTTAAATAACTAAAAACACGTGTCATTTAATCAATAAACTAATAATCAATTTCCTCTAGAGATAATATAATTTTAAAAATTTCATGAAAAATAAAAAATGAAAAGAAATTGAGTTATGAAATTCTTAACCACTTGTTAATTTTCAATTCAAATTCCTTGGGATTAAATAATTCAAATTCAAACATAAAATTCCATTTATTATAAATTATTCATGATATTATTCATAACATTACAATATAACTCAATGAAGGGAAATTGAGATAAAGTCCCTTACATATAACTTCTATTTGGTTGAAAATGATTTAACCTCCTACGTAATGGTTTTTATCAAGATATTAATGTGTATTAGAACTATATTCATATTTATAATTTTATATATGTCCATTTCATAACATTTTACCACCTATTTATTAATAATATTTCATTATATTAATTATTTCATGTGTTAATTGCCTTGTTTTATCATTCGTGTTTTATTCTAAATGTTTTAGTTCTTGTGAATATTATACTTAAATCATATCCAGAATTATATTAATGTTATAAATACTATTTTTACACATTATATATGTATTTAAAATCATTATTTACTGTTGTACGTGGAAATTGTATCGCATCACTTTATGGAGAGAGTAATTCTCACATATGCCCGAGCAATAACCGCATTCCATTAATGAGTGAAAGGGTAAATAAGTGGAATATATATTAATTTTATATTATCAATATCATGTCACATATAATCAATAATTTTATTCTTATTACTTTCCATAAAAATTTTAAATGAAAAACAAGTAACATCGCTTCACAATGTGATAGTCCTCCGTACACACGAGAGACGTTATCATATTTTAAACAGAATGAAATGTCATAAATTGTAATTTATCTTAAAATTACATAAGTTTAATAGTATCATTAATAACATATAAATGTTTTAAAACCAACCTTACATGCATCCAAGAATGGTGGTGATGGAAAATTAATTACTTCGGTTCACAAGGCAATAGTCTGTTGTACACAAGATTAATGGTTTCATTTCCTATTTGATGTAAATAGATAAATATATAGGTCATTAACTTAACATAATAAAATTTCAGTACATTTAGGATATTGAATTTATTATATAATCTTGGTTCAATGAAATTTTAATGAGTTGGAAGAACAAACAAAATAAAAATGCTTTTTTAAGAATGTTACCTCTTCTTTAGGGTTTATGATCAAAAAATAGATCTATGATTGTTTTTATATAAGTAAGAAAGTAATTTTGGCATGTAATTTATGAGAAAAAAATGGATTTGGGAGTATGAAAAGGGGAGGAGAGTGTGTGACCTTTTATAAGTGGGGGAGAGGACACACATGGAAATTTGGAAAAGAGTCAATTAAACCATTGTATTTATCTTTATAAAAGCCACCAAAATGACTAATTAGAGAACCTTAGAGTTTATAAGGTCAAAATATGGGCATAAAATGGGTTTTGAATAAGTTTTAGTTCATTTTAAACCCATATATTCTTAGTTTACCCCCATAGTAAACATGTTTTTACCTTAACCACGGAAATAAATTTTTACTATATTCACTATTTATTATGTTTAACTATTAAAATGGAATTATTAGGAATATAAATTACACATAATATAAGACACAATGAAAAATATGGTTTCCAATGAGAAAATTATTATAAGTATTTAATTTTTTAATATCGAAATTCAATATGAAATTTATTAAAATGACCTAAATTAGTTAATTATTAATATTATTGAACTAATATTACTTTAAAATTAATTTAAATTATTATTTATCCTTTTAAATTAGTTAAACTAAATGTAAGCTATTGATTAAAATCAATATTTTTCATTATTCAACAAAAAAGTAAACTCTTCAAAAACATACAAAAAACAACTATAAGATAATTATTATATGATAAAATAAAAAAAATATGTTAATTTTTTCAAATAAATTGTCAATAAGTGAAAAAATAACTTTAAATTAAGAACGCAAAGTGTGACTAGATAACTTTTTGAAAAAATATGTTTTTTACCAAAAAGTTTGTTTTTCTTTCAAATGAGGTTTATACTCATTTACAATCAATAGATAACTAGTGAACATTTATAAACAATATATTTCTATAAATTAGTTAGTGTTATTTACACCTAACAACATAATAACTATATTATAATGGTAACATTTTAAATAATATTGTTTTAGTAGAGTATTGTGTTTCATTTAAACATGGTGTTGTGTGAATCAAAAACATTAAAATTGAATGAATTTATTTAAAAAGAAATATATTATAATGTCTTAGGGCGTAACATTATCATGTAATATCGATTTTCAGTGTCATATACACTATCAAACCCAATTTTATTCTTTTAAAAATCTCAGGGTTTTACATTTTCCCCACCATCAACAAACTGCATCCTCGCAATTTGAACTTACTCTCTAAAGTAAAGGGATTTCTATTTGAAAATTAATTTTTTTTAAAACCCACATATTAAAGTGGGTTAAAAACATCCTATAAAAATAGGGAAATAGAAATAACACTGGTCATCTTGAATTAATGTTAACTAGGATTACATGTAGGAGAACACAGGTGGGAATTGAATATATGGACATTGAAGAAAATCATAATTCCAAAAAAATATATAGATGGTGATAAAGAAAATTAATAAAAAGAATGTGAATAATCAAGATAAATTCATTAACCAAATACTGTAAAATTTTATGAGTCATAACACCATAGGATATAAAGATTATATTTTAATGTTTTATTAATATTCTCTTCCTAATGATGAGGAATTATTTTTCAATATATGAATAAAAGGAAATATTGTTAATTCATATGCATAATTTCATACTTTGATTATGATTCAATCAATTTAAACTTCAACCCTTACACTAAGAATTAAATATCCAAAATGAATCATTTTTCCCGATTCACTAAAATTAACTTTTAATAGATCATATTATATATAAAATAGTGAAATTTCTTTCCAAATATTTCTATATTTTTTCCAAAAACAACATGTTTTACACAAGTTATTAATCTATAAACCACAAATATAACACCATTGGTTCATCATTAATATTCATTCATCAAGATAATTTATGTAAAAATGATGACATATTAACTAAAACATCATGTAGAACAGTGGTAGGAACATCAACATTATCACCCTTTACTTGTGGGAACAAGCCCTGTGACTATGTCGAATGCAACTGGTTATCCCCTAACATGTGGGTTGTCCTTTTTATAAAATCATATTAATATGATTCCTATAACATCATCAAATTGTAAAAACAAATAATTAACTCAGAATAAAACATAATACTTTAGGTTACACATAAATTTATACTTATTCCCCCAAAACATAAGGGCATTTTTATTTAAAAAACCTTTTTACTAAAGATATATACCAAACCCATTGGTTAGATTGTAAAAAATGTCTCCAAAAATATACTTTATAATGTTATTTTACCACTATAAAAAATATGAATCGATTTTTGAGACCTTGAACTTATGATCAATTTTAAACATTTAAACCCATTATAGTATCGATAACTCTTAAGTTAATAAAAATATAAAAGTTTCTAAAATTTATCATAATCTATATATGTTTCATGATTCTTATAATCAAAATAAAACTGAAAAAAATATTTCCACAATTTAATTCTTGAATAATAATATATAAATAATTCAACCATTTTATTTCAAAATAAAATATTTCGTCGTCAAGTGGTTTTCCTTTAGAGGAGGGAATTAACTCGGATAATTCCATGGTTCCTCCACATTTAAGACAATGAACTAGAAATGTATCCCTATGATGAAATTTATTTCCCTCCATCTAAGTCTTCATTTTTCCATGGATATTAAATACTTTAATGCTTTATTTTACACATATAAAACATTTTTACATCCTTTTGAGACACTTTCCTGGGTTTCTATTTCCACATTTCTCACATGATGGAAATCGAGCATTCTTTCCTCCATGGTCCCCACCATTGAAACTCCTAGAAAACTCCATACCTCTCTTATTTAGTGAGTCCAAGAGATGGTTAAGGTGTATATTTTTAATCATGTTTCAAGATAACTGATTAGGAATAATCATAATATATATCACTCTAACAATCACCCCATTTTTTTCTCGTAGTCCGCACATTTTCCTTTATATTCAATGTTAACCTGATTCTTTCAGGTTCCATCAATTGACTAAAACCAAAAAACAATGTGTGAGGAATAATAATCATAGTGGGTAACCACATAATCATAAATAATCATTTATAATATTTCTAAATTAAGACACTTTTTTTCAATGTAATACACCTCAAGTTTAACTAAGGTTGTTCATTATCACAGTCTATTCAAATCCTTCACAGTCGTTTGTAATGAAAATGTGAATTAAAAAACATATCCCCCAAGAGTGTAATACCAAGTGTGTAGTAAATCCTATTTTCATGTACCAAGTAATGCTCAAGTAAATAATTATGTTTCTTTTTCAATTTTATTACCCCAAGGAACATCTATTCAAAAACAAAATTCAGTTGAAGTATCGATACATGGATGTATTTATAAGAGAATCTATATAATCTATACCTTATCAAAATTTAGGATGTTCTTATATATTAATCCCCAAGTTATATTATAGGATTATGTTTCCTAATAGATGATTTTTTTTAAATATATCTCTCAAGGTTTATCTTAAAATTAATTTGATACCATCTGTAGTAACCCTAATCCCAATATCCCAGGACCAGTTTTTACTTTATTATATTTTCATATGATATAAGGAATTGCAACCCAAAGGACTGAATAGTTTAGTAATATTAATAAAATAGATAAACAGATGATTCCCATAATAATTTTAATACATAAATTACAACATAATTTTTTTTTAGAATTTCATTATTTCCTCTTCCATATCCATATATATCATTCAAAGTACACTTCTTGGATTCCTAAGAACGAAAACAAAATAAAGGGGAGATCTAATGCTCAGTACAGATTATGTATAGTGGAATGATATCATAAACCAATGAGAACAATCAAAATTTAATGTTAAATAACAAAACACACATACCTTATAAATAATTTTACTATCATTATTAGAAAGTTAATAATTAATATGAAAAGGTTAATGACTAAAAAATCCATTTAATCAATAAAATGATAATGAAATGCACTTAGAGATAATGTCTTTGTGAAAATATCATAGATAATAGTAACTAATTTCATTATCAATGAAATTATTAATTATTTCATATGATGATATTAGGAATCATGAGTTCTCTACTATCATGAAAATTCACTAGACAGTTCAAAATTGATGGGTAGGTATACAGCAGAAACTCGATTAACTAATTCTAGTAAACTGAATAGTCTCATAAGACTACTGATGCATCGAGAGGATTTCTATAACCGGTCCCAACCCATAACATTATTTCCAAATCATATATTAAAAATTGAATAATCAATTAAATTCATGAATCAATATTCCCTATCATAAAACATTTATATTGAGTGAAGACTACAGAGTTACCAATATTTCCCCAGTTAATTAAATAAAGATTAAAGTAAACACCATATGTAAAAATGATGGTGTTAGTTTTATGAAATAATCATATCCATAATAAACTAATATGTATATTTTATAGAAATTTAATTTCCAATAAAAATTTATCAAAATTAATTAATTATTTCAAGATAATGTAACTAATCTCAAAAAAGGAAGTGATATTATATAATATTTTTTACCACTTTAATGAATTTAAATTGAAACCTATCAAATAATAAACTTGAAACAAAACGTTAATAATTATTATTAAATAGTTTTTCATGTTAAAAACATAAATGAGGCGTCATATACACCACATAAAGGTTAATAGTTGAAAATTAATAAATATGTCTCAATGAAATAGAAATTGATACGAAACCCCTAACAATGATTGTAATGATAAAGTGAGAATTAAAATATGAATCAATTATGTGTATCAAATTTAAATCTAGATAAAACAATTTGAAATAAAATATAAAAAAATTAAATGTTATTACACACGTATTCTTAAAATATCAAAGACAGTGAAGAAGTATTATAACCTAATAAAAGGAAATTGAGTTATGAAATTCTTCAGCACTTATTAATTTTAAATTCCAAAAAACATGGTTTAAATAATTCAAATTAAAACATAAAATACCATTAATTATAAAGGATTCATGATATTACATGTAAAATAGGATTTATATACACACTATAAAATAAATTAGGCGTATAACAATACAATAGACCTCACTAAAGTGAAATGATGATGAAGTCCCTTACCACAGTGATTCATTTTGGTTGAACATAATATAACCTCTTATATGATGGTTTCACCCAAGTTATTAATTAATAATAAGACCATATTCGTATTTATAATATCATATAATATCCCTTTATAACATTTTACTACCTGTTTTTTAATAATATTTCATTATGTTCATTTTTTAGTGTTAATTCCTTTGTTTTCTTATGCGTGTTTTATCATGAAAGTTATAGTTCATGAAGACATTATATTTACTCATTATATACATTTTTATAATCATTCTAGAAGGTTTTATATGAAAAATGAATCGCCTCACTTCATGGAAACTATAAATCATGTGTATGCACGAGCAACAATATTATTATTTTAATGTGTGAAGGGGTATGGAAGTGAGTGATATATTATTTTAAAAAATAAATATAATGTCATAGATATCACATATATTCATTAAATTCACCCTTATTACTTTCTATGTAAATTGTATGCTAAAAAATGAAGCACATATCTTCATGAGGTTGTAGTCCTCTGTACATGTGAGTGACATTATCATTTTCTAAACAGAATGAAACATAAAAAATCATATGTAATATTAAAATTCCAGAATTATAATAATATAATAAATATAATACTCTATTTTTAAATCCATAATTTCATATACCCTTGAAATTTGGTCATTTAAAACGAATTACATCAATTCGCGGGGCAGTAGTCCACTATACAAACGATCGACAGTTTTTTTTTCAATTAATAGAATATGATATGGATATAGGTAATGAAATTAACATAATAACATATAATTAAATTTAATATAATATTTTTGTTACATAATAATGGTTTAATAATATTTTAGGTAGGTGGAAGAAGAAACAAAATAAAAATGCTCATTTAAGAGCATTACCTATTCTTTAGAAAAATTATTTATGTTTATATCAAAATTAATCCAAGGTTTGTTTTATGATCAAACCAATGGATGTATGATGTTTTTAGATGAGTAAGGTAGTGTTTTGTATAAGTTTTTACCAACAAAAATGGACATAGATGCATGAAAAGGGAAGAAAAGTTGGTGATCATTTATAAGTGGGGGAGAGGACACACTTGGAATTTTTGAACAAAATCAATTACAAACTGGTTTTTATAAACACACATACATCCAAAATGGGTGATTATAAAACCTTAGTGGTGTTAATGAAATGAACCAAAATTTCGTAATAGAACTAATATTTTATAATGGGTTTTCTCTTTGATCACATTCAAATACTTTTACATTTCAAAAGAACTGTTTACATCAAAAGTTGTGATGAAAGTTTCCAACCAAGAATATTAAAAGGATAAATGACAAATACTATAAATCTAACAAAACTTTACTCCTTTATTTATGAACGGTACATTCATTATAAAAAATTATCATTATTATTACAAAAATTTTATTGGGAAGAAAAAATGAGAATACATAATGTAAAATATAAAAAATTTGGTCACCTCAATCTTCTAGAATCATCCCACCCATGAACATAGTTATATTAAGGAAATAGAGAGTTAGAAATGAAATGTTCATTTTTTAAATGATATTGAACCTTGATTTTAATAGAAGTGAATGATAAAGAGTATTTATGGTGGTTTTTTTACAGGGACCTATTATTATCATCAATTATGTTTATAAACTAGTATAGTTTATTTTTATTATGACCATTATTCAATAAAATAGTTGTTTATTATTTTTAGTGGATAAGTCAACACATTTAAATGATCCCCAGGATTATTTAATCATATAATTTAAATTCTATTATTTTGGGAGACTATGAACATATTATATAATAAATAATTTTTATGATAAATACATAATTTCTATATAAAAGTTTCTTTCATGATATAATATTATAAAATACTTTTCACGTGATAATTTATTTTAATGATGTCTTAAGTAATTTCTATAATGGTCAGAATGTTTATTTTTATATAAAATTGATAAATTTCCATAAATAAGAATATTAATTTAAAATTTCAAATTTTCATATTTAGAATTATATATTTATAATAGAAACTTTATTTTTTTACTCATAACATCAAAATCAGCTTAGGGTAATTTTTTGGGAATTTCTAAAAATGTTGATTATTGGGTTAAATGTAAAAATACTTTTTTATGAACTACCATAACTCTTATGAAATAATTACTATATGATTATGATTTTAAATTTATTAAACATTATTTTCAATTAAAATATATTTAATTTATAAATCTAGACATAATTTTTTACATTTATAAATGCATGCTTAGACATTTTGAATACCACAATTTTAACCTTAAAAACATTTTTATGAGTTATGTGCATAAAATATTTAGTATTAATTTTATAACTTAAATAAATTGAAAAATTAAAATAGATTAAATATTTTTAATCTGGATGTGCAAATTATTTTATAAGTTCATTTTTATTTTTAGGCATAAAATATTTAATGTGGTACAAAATATTTAACGCAATATATGTAAAATAATGTAACGGATTAAAGTTAAAAGATAAAATAATAAAATACCCAAAACTACAACCTTAAATGAGTGTTTGATGTGTTTATTGATCTTAAAAATCCATTAAAACATTAATTTTCAACCATATTATTAGAAATTAATGGAACCAAAATGTGGTTGGCTCTAAATATAAAATAATCATTTAATACCACCCCTCCTTTAGTATAAATACCACCCCTCACCACACCCTTTATCCTAAAAAGTATTGAATATCTTAAAATATATAAAACAACATCTCCTGTCCAGTCTCTCCAAGTCAGAGCAATTGTATTCTCACCGATAGACCAATTTCAAGCTCCACAAGGGGTCCTTCAAGGAGGTGATATTCAAGTGGTAACTTTCTCAAACCACATCTCTTAATATATTTTATTCTTCTATATTCTCTTAACCTACTTCATCAATAAAAACATAATAAATCTAGTATATTTTCTAAACTAAAATATTATTTTTCTATGTAATATTTTCTATCTACACCTTTTCTCATCTCATTTAATTGAAATAAATGAAACCATTGTTCAAATTATGGTCGTTAATTGTCCCCAAAGATAATGATTATTTTGTTTTCTATTACCACCACAAGGTCTAGTTATAAAAGTATTCTTATAGAAAATAATGATTTTAATAATTATATTATAACATATTAAATTTTATAGAACTAACATATATACATAATATTAAATAAAAAAACTAGTTCAAAATGGTCATAAAACTGCCAGAATAAACTAAACATTTATCATTTACTTTTATCAAATGATTCTTCCTTGTGTAAGAAATAAAAACGTTATATGGGAAAATTTAAACTTATGTTTGTTAATTGATGCCATTTCATTTCAATTCTAGATATTTTTTTCTAATTTATAATAACACCTATAATTGTACACAGGAGAACCGACCATGAAAACATGAAACGAACACACCCAAAAATTGAAAAAATGAAATATTATTAATGAATGGATGGTAAGATATTAAAAAAGTATTCTATAAGGTATTATATATATGAATATTTTTCTTAAATTAATTAATAAAAATATTTAAACCATTATTAAATAGATTATATTATGAAAAACTAAAGGGAAGTGTGAGATAAGGGTTTCTCATCTCACGTCTACTTCTGTGAGATATATGCCTTATTCACCACTTAGTTATTTTGTGTTGTGGTTATAATTAACTTTTATATATAATAGATTTAATATAACTATATTCATGGTATTAAATGATTCATTTAATAATTATTACTTTTATGGGGAAAACGTTTCTTCTAGTTACAAGTGGTAATGGATTTCTTATCTCAGTTTTCATATATTAGGTTAAAATTATTCTTTATTGATTATGTCTTGAAAAAATTATTTTTAAATTTTATTTTGATTATATAATCATATATATAAAGTTATTTTATGTGTACTGATATCTAATACACATAATCAAATCATCTTTCTAATGCTCACTTCAATGATTTGATATTTTTAAGAGACTTTCTTTTAAAAAAATTATTTTTTAAAATTTTTTATTAGAACTATATTTTCTTAAATTACCATGTTTTCTATAATTATCTAAAAAAATATATTTACTAATCTAATATTATTATTTAAATTCATTTTTAATCATGTTACAAATTTTACAATTCAGTTTAAAAGGTATATTTTTTATTTTCTAAACAATGTTCTTTGAGAGTTTTCCAAAAAAATATGGAAGTAATATTTTTCTAACTTATACGACATGAGCAGCATTTACTGTAATCATAACCCATTAATTAATTAAAGTTTCATTTATACTTTTACAAGGTTATTTTGAAATGTAATTTTTTCTTTTATATTTTTTTGTGTTTTAAAAATATGTTATTTTGAAATTGAAAAATGTTATTTTCCCGAATAATTTTTAAATGATCTTAATAAAGTATTTTCATCTATGTCGACATAATTCAATGAATCTTATGATTTATTAAGTTTAATCTATTATGATATCAAATAACATATTTTATTAAATGGTTTATGACAAGTTTGATAGTGAATTTAAAACTTAGATACCATTCACCATATTACTCTGGTTAGTTCATGATTATATTTACAAATTGGGGAAAGTTATTTATATTTGATATTATAGTTTCTATAACTATAGATATGTTTATTATGTTTTACACCTTTAATATGATATGTACATTTTACATAGTAAGTCATGTACGAGGCCCTCTATAGCCCCTTGATGCATCGATAGGTATCATGAGATAATATAGTTTGGGTATTGGATTATAGCTTAAACATTTATGTATGGTGACTTTGTTGAAGCCTTTATGGTTTGTTTATGATGTCTAAAATTATCCATTACCTCATTACATTATTATTTATTGATTTCCTTGTGATTATTTTATTAGTGTAATATCCACGGTTTATTTTTTTATCTCATTTCATTATTTATACAGAATTATTTGATAATATTTTATTCCTACCATATTAAGTTCTAATTAATGATTAAATGGAACGTGTTTCAATTATTTTCCTTTCCATAGTGTTTATTCCTTGTTTATTCATAGATTCCATTATACTCTTACCCAAACTAAGAATTTTATCTCACCCCATTCTTATGTTATATTTTCCCTAGGATACAATTAAATATTTAGTGATTGATATTGAAGAATACTATAAGGGTAATTATGGAATTATCAAATAAAATTTGTTATGTATTTTATGTTTGAAATATAATGTTAATTTCAAGAATATATCTTTTTTACCAATAATATTAAACAATTAATTCCTTCACGATGTTATTCCATGTATCTTATGTCAATTTAATAAAGTTACCACGAACACTAGGCTACTAGGTTTTTTAAAATTAATATTAAATCATGTTTAGTAGAAACCATGGGAATAAGATTTAGGAAAATATAGTTTTGAGAATGATACCCTATAACAGAATCTGAAAATACTCACAAAGAAGCCAAAGTTATTATTTAAGGATTATTTATTCATAAATTGTAATTTTTTGATTTTTTTTTGAGATTATACGTTACATTATGATTCATAATATAGTGTATTTTATCTATAAAAATGTAACCTAGAAGAAGGAATGGGCACCAAATCAATGTACGTGATCCAAATTGTAATAAGGATAATTTCTTAGATGGAATTAAGCCCATATTTCTAAAGGAATTAGTCTCTAAAACACTATAATCATATGAGGTCATTGTATCATCTGTTAGAAATATAGTGAAATAATTCTATATGTATTTTTGCTTCAGAGGTAAGTGAAAAATAATAGGATGGAAGGGGAATGGGTGGATAAAGGGAGTAAGGGAAATAAAAATTTTCCAATATGTTATAATTATAGAAGGAAACAAATTAGTACATTATTAAAATGAAAAGTAGTTTTCTTCAAGTGTGGAGAAGAAGGTCATCATGCTTGTGATTATAAGGGAAAGAAGTAATTTTCCAATGTTCAATGCATCAACTGTTGGGAGATGGGTAATTATACAAATAAATTCCCTAAGAATAAAAATAATATACTTCATAAGAATATAAGGGATCAGGTTCAAGTTATGTTATTGATATATATAAAATGGAATGATTATTATGCTTATGTTTTTTTATAAAATAAGTAGTTTGTATGACATTATCGTTATACAAATTATGAAACATATAGGAATTTTTCTTGTTCTTTAATTTGTTGAGAGAATATTTTGAATGGTACAAATGACCAAGAAAATTGATTTAGTAGAAATTGATATTTTTCAAAAATTCATATTTTAAGGAAATATAACACTTAATATATTCTTGATGTTGAAATAATGATTTTGGAATGAATATATGGTTGATGCAGATAAAGAAAATTTGATAGTACTCACTACATTGGATTTGATTAATGATTTGTTGATAAAGTGGTTTATGCTACCATTAATGGAGTTGAAAATATATTTGGATTTAGGAAATATCCAATAATATATATTTTAAATATATAATAAGTAATCATGCATGTTTTCATTACGTTTTTATTGTAATTTAGAATATTACCATGGTTAAATATAATACATGATAAAGGTATTTACATGTTTGGTATGTGGTTATTAAGAAATACTTAATGTTGTTTGAGAGATTAATGGAATGATCATTTTGGAAATTCAAAAACCTTATTTCTACATATATAAATATTGTTCTTTTGGAAGGTTCATACGGTTTATCATTTATGAAATGGTTTAAGATGAAATTTGGATGAGGTTTTAAAGATTAAAGTGTTTATAAATTTTGGATAACTTGGGATAACCATATGAGTTTTGGAAAATAGGTTGAGACAAAGTGAATTAATTGTCTCTATTTATGGGTCTAATGATCTATTAAAAGTGCATTTTAGTTCTTCAGACATAAAAATTTATTTTTTGATATTCATTTCTGGGAGTAAGGGATAACATTAATATGGATTTTTCGCTATATTACCAAATACTCCTAGATATAATGATGCAATATGTGTTATTAAATTCTTGGAAATTTATAATGAAACATATGAGATATCCTTTAAGGTTGTTTTTTTTGGAATGTTTTACAGATTATATTGATATGGTTTTAGATAATGGACAAACCACAGGTCAGGTGATAACGCAACAAATCGAGAAAGGATGCAGGGATTGAAACCATAATCAAAGGGACACAAGGGTGTGTCCCCTTCGACTAGCTTACATGATATCAAGATTGGCATAACATACTTTTTCTTTATTTGAATGGTATGATAGATAAATTTTATGTTCTCTTTGGGAACCCAATTTTTAACATCCTAGGTATTTATAGAATAATACATTTTCATATCTATTATTATTTTTGAATTTAATATTAATTTTAGTTTAAAGGGGACACTATGTATGATAGCATACTGGAAACGTAACAATGGGTTTCTTCAAAATCTTATGTTGCAAACAACACTGAGTTATACCAAAAAATATTACAACAATAATATTAATATTTTAAATGGTGTTTAACATCTAGCTATTATATTGGCGGTAATGAACAAAATTAACTATAGTATGATTTTAAATATTTTTCAAACATTTTTATATATATCCAATGAAATTTAGAGGCTCAAAATGATAATGAAGCTAATTTTAAGCATAAAATACTATAATATTTCTAAAAGGTTATTTTACCACCTTTTGATGGAAACCCATTTTTAAAAATAGTTTTTGTAACTTTTATATGTTCTATTTGAAAAAATAAACTTCTTATTTAAAATCATGACATCAAAATTTACTTTGGTTGAAATGTTGGTATTTTTATGATAAAATGATTTTTTTATAAATAGTAAAAAATACCACATTTTAATTCAAAACTTCTTTTTCATCTAATTTAATTATATAGTTACATTATCATTTTAAAGTTTCTTAAATTTTAATTGGATAAATTTTTTCTCATTTAATACAATGTTGTTCATTGTATGTAATTTCATATTTAAATAGGATATAAACACATTCCAATCATTTGATAGTTTTTACTACTTTAAAACTCCCTTTTTGTTTTTAAAAATGGAAATTAATTTTAAATTAATTATCGAAACTTCTGTGTCGTGAATTTGGAAAAATTGATTCCATATTTGGAATTATTAGGTGAAAATAGTGTAAATCGGAACCTTTTATTTTTTGACATTGTGAATAGTAACTTCAGTATTTATTTTTATTTACCATGACTAAAGGGTAAATTATGTAAATAAGGGTAAAAAATAAAATTATAATAATAAAAACTACCCTAACACATGTATTAATCCTATTGGATGATATATGGCCGACCATGGGCATCCTTGGGTCGATTTTAGGACCACATGGAGCCACTTGGGTGTGATAATGACCTTTTATAATATTTATTTTAATGAAAAGGGAAATATAACATAAACATGTATATCCTAAATAAAAAAATTTGTTTATATAAATTATATATTCGACTATAAATAATATTTAGAAATATAAAAATATTTCCCATATCATGTTATTTTTTTAAAAAATTAAGACACTAAATAAATAAATTTATTTATGACACAATGATGATGTAGTGATTATCTCATTAATGAAACATTCAAATAAATGATATTATAAATATTAAAATAAAAATAATTTGAATATTTTTATGCATAAAATAAGTTTTAGGGTGACATTGACATGTTTGGGATGATTTAATTCATTTGGTTCGAAGGAATCAAGTTGTTATGACTTTAATAAAAAATAAATTACTAAATAGTGTCAAAATTGACATAAAAGAGTTTTTAAAACAAATACAATTTTGTTAAATTATATAATAGTTCTAAAAATCAATGATTTTTCCAACTAACTTATATAATTCTAAAAATTTCATTAATGATACATTTTTGTTTTTATTGGAAATTTATAAAAACTATAGTAACAATGTATTATGAAAATACAAGCAGACATGGTAAGAGTTAATGTTTTTAACTAAGGGTTAAAGATAAAATATAAGTTTGATTTTGTGACCTAAACTAATCTAAAACCTATTTATTGGGGTGATTTAGACCTATCCTGATCTTATCCCATAAATTTATCACTTTTTGACTATTATAATTCAAAAATAAATTCATTATAAAATAATATTTCAACACTTTCCTAAAGTGACCCTCCCCCCTCTTACAATAGACCATCACCTCTACCCACATACTAACACCTCTCAAGAACTTTGGATAATCCAAGTTCTAATCAAATAGGATACCAAAATCCCAAACTTCTTTTTTTATGCCTTACCTTGGGCATAAGTCAACTCAAAAAAATCCTTTTGCAAAAAATCAAAAGGAGTGACCTGATTTAGAGGTAATGTCTTCTCTCAACCTCCATTCATTTATTTTCTATATACATCCCCTAACATGACTTTATTTAATTATTTTATAAAAACCCATTATAATATATATTCTAAGATGTTATTATAATAATTTTTCAACCTACACTTACACACACCTCCATCTAATCGATATAGAACATATTGTTTCTATGTACGGCGAACTACTACCTCACATAATGGTGATTGTTAAATTTTATCCTACCACCTATCATGGTAGACATTATGATGAATCTTTATTTATATATGAAATATTTTATATTTATTTTATCTCTATTCTTCTGTAATTTTTATTTTCAATATACCTTTATACTTTCCATAATGTGTAAATATGATAATTTTATTTGAGGAAGTGTGGACTACCGCCCGCTCAAAATAAAATGACTTGTTCATGAAAAACATAGAACATATTAAGTTTGGAGTCAATGAAATTATGTAACATATATGACATATATTTTATACTATAGTAATAATATAACTATGAATCATTTATTTTTCATTCCTTTCAAATGATAAAAAATAAAGTAGTGTTCATGTGTACGTAGGGCCTACCATCTGCATGAACGGTACATTTCATTTATTATCTCCAAATATAATGGAATATTCTAAATAAATATACACATTATATATATATGATATTTAAATCGTTAATAATATTCTAGAGGTGATGGAATTTTGACCACATGGAAAATTTACATCAAAACAAGTTCATTTTTTACTCAAGTACAGAATATCAACTAATTGTCCGATATGAACATAAATCATTAATTAATTGTTATGAAATGGTAATAACTGATATAAAAAGAATAAAAAACCATTAAAAAGTTTCTAAATTAATTATAAATTAATTTAAATTTAATATTTAGGAATATAAAGAACGAATGAGACAAGTTAGGCTCAAGCTAAGGGACTTCATCTCAATCTTCTTCTTTGGGGCATATGTTGATGTGATTCACCTTTTCCTATAAGGTGTATATACTACCCTTTTCTCATTATATTATTAATTATTATATTCGCATGATATTTAAATTATTTTATAATGTACTTCCATAATGGTATGTATTCAAGTGTTTCTTCTGTGGTAAGGGAATCTCCCACCCTTCTCTTTTCAATCCCTCCTTTAATGTTATGACTTCTTAATTTATATTTTCTTATCTCGGTATTTGTCATTAAATATACTACTTACTATAAAAATTAATTTAAAATTATTATATACACATTTTTCATTCAGTAAACTCATTTTATGAATTTAGAAATGATGTGGTTTGGCTGCTAAAATTTAGTAAAGGAATTCTCAAGCTTTTCTTTTCCATTGAAGTTATCATTTATGTGGTATTTCATTCAAATATAAAAACCATGATCTTATTTTTATTTTATTATGTAACTATACTATATTAAGACTCATTTATTAATGGTAGAATCTTGTCCCATATCTTTTTAAAACCATGTTTCATAGCCGTTATACGGCAGAATTTTTGTTTCAAAATCACTATCTTTCTATCAAGAAATTATTTATTTTATTTATATTAATACCCAAAACTCTTTAATTTATATGGGTACTCATAAAGATATAAAAATGATTTATTTGATTTTGTAATTTAAATAAAAACCCCACATTCCCTTTATGTGGGTTATAAATGAAATAATGATCATGTTTTGAAGCACTTTTTAAAATGCCAGGATTTTGAAATGAACCCCATTTCTTTTATTCTATTTGGGTTATTTATGAAATGTTTGATTGTGATATATTTATATCACACATATATAAATACATAATAATGCTTCACCCTGATAACTCACCAATGCATTGTGTTAAGAAATTAATCTCTAGAGATGACCAGTTTTATGATACCTTGCTCAATAACCATGGTAATTTTTAGGAAACCTTGGGTATGGACCTTGGTGATATGAAACCATGGGTATGGTCCTTAGTGATATTCTAATTAATTACTAAATTAAATGTTGTTTCCATATTTTCAAGTTATGATCCAAGTTCTTATTGTTATGATATTCTCCTTTCTCCTGACTTTATGAAAGTACTTATGTTCTTATTTATATCTCTCAATAAACTATTTTCCTTATTTTACCTTACTAATATATTTTTTTCTCATCCCATGTTTTAAATGTTTTTAAAAGTTATACAGATTTCTAAGGACAAATACTATGCTATAATGAAAAGATTTGAAGATTTTCCTTGAAAAGAAACCACATTTCCTTTTAAAATTTTTTGTTTTGAAAACACTTTATGGCATGTAGACTTATATACCTTGTAATATTGAAAGTTTATGAAAAAAATCACATAATTATCTAAAACTATACACCTAAAAAATATTTGGTAATGAATGAAAACAAATTCTATTCAAAAGTCACTAGAATAAGATATGTTTTAGGTTGGTCTTTATTATTGGTATGAGAGCAGGGTTTAGACAACTTTGGAGGTTAGGATGTCTTAATATGGGTTTATATGTTTATTTTTTATCCTAATTTTATTTTTATAGAAACCATTTTGAGTATTATTTCATAAATTTTCAAGGCGATTAATATTATTTTTGGGGACATTGATTTTTTTCAAGTAGTTCTGAGTTATTAATTTTTGAATGTCAAATGAAAGGTATGAGATAAAAATTATGGTCAAAAATCATATGGTTATTTTTCAGTATGTTATAATATTTTGGATGTTTTATAAGAATTATATAGCTTTATAAAAAGAGAAAACACACAGACCATGTGATAACCCATCATGTCGGATAAGGCATCAGGAATAGAACCCACAACCAAAGTGTGATAGGCCTTTGTTGCATACCACTGACCTATTTGAAGTCCCCGATTTGAATGAATTCATTGTCCTTAGTTAAAAAAGTTGAGGAAATAATAATAAGTTTTTTTTGGAGCAATATATTTTATCAAATAAATAACCATGGTATTGAAAATAATTTGGGGATTAAGTGATAAATTTTATTTTGGAAGATGTTCACTATTTTGGGGATATTATATGTTTAAGGTAAATAAAATAATGTGGAGTTTTAATTTAGGATTAAAGGTTAAATTATTTAATTGAGGATTTATTGGAATTATTAAATGATTATCCAATATTAGAGATCAGTTTAATAGGTTAATTAATTTTTTGTATGAGATAGTAAGAGTGGTTGAAGTTATTTAGAGATAAATGTTAAAATTTATCTTAGAAGATTATGTGATCAAATCCTATTGAATTTGGGTTTTAATCTTAGTTTTGTTTATTTTGAATAATTTTAAGGACAAATGTTTTTTGAAAGTTCTTCGTTGAACATAAGGTACTCTATTGAATTAGGGATATTGATGTAGTTTTTCTTCATATAAGGTTTATTATTTTAGAAAATTTCATATTATGAACTAACCTTTTTTATTATGTTTAATGTATAAAGATAATAGAAAATTATAGTTACACTTTTTATGTATTATGTGATTCTATTTAATTTAAATAACTATAAATACTCATCATTTGGAGAAAAAGATGATTGTGTGGTGAAAATTCATTAAAGGATGAAACTCTATTTTCAAGTAAGTATATTTCTTTATGATCTTAGTCCATGTATTAATATGTATCCTCAACTCTATGAAAAGGACCTAAAAAATCATTGTTCGTTTAATTTTACTACTGGGAAATCAATGAATGTTTAACGCATCACAATTTTATGGTTTTCTTGTGGTTAACTTTCTCCTGATCATGTTTTCTATCACTATCCATCAGAACAAGATGGTTAGTTTTTCTTCTATATCAATATTTTCCTATATGGAATCCTAGTATATATTATCTCAAGTGACCTTTCTACTTTCCTTTCTTTCTTTTAAAGTGGTTTTTCTATAAACTATTTTTCTAATATTGGATTTTTAATGAAGTTTCCGAACCCAATTTTAAAATTGCGAGAATAAATTTTCCAAAAGGGGTAATGATGTAACATCCCATGTATTTATAGAATTATTAATTTTCACACCTATTAATATTTTTAAATTTAATATTAATTTTAGTTTAAATGGGACACTATGTATGATAGATTACCCTACACTAAACAACATGTTTCTCTGAAATCCTACGTTGCACACAACATTGATTTATATGGAAAAATAATACTACAATAATATTATTAATTTAAATGGTAGTTAACAACTAGCCATTGTATTGGTGGTAATGTATATAATTAACTATATGATGAATTTAGATATTTGATAAATGTTTTCACAATTATCCAATGAATTTTAGATGCTTAAAATGATAATGAATCCAATTTTAAGTATAAAATAATCTATTATTTTTAAAAGGTCTTTTTACCACCTTTCGATGGAGTAAACCATTTTAAAAATATTTTTTTCAATTTTATGTGTTCTATTATAAAAAATAAACATATTTTTTAAAATTGGGACACCAAAACTTAATTTGGATGAATTTTTTGTATTTTTATATTAAAATTCATTTTTTAATGAATAGTGAAAAATACCACATTTTAATTCAAAACATTCATTCCGTCTAATTTATTTATATAGTTTCATTATCATTTTAGTTGGTTTTACATTGTAATTGTATTATGTTGTTATCATTTAATCCAACGTTTCTCAATTGATGTAATCTCACATTGAAATTAGACATAAATACATGTGAATATTTTGATAGTTTTTACTTTTCGAAAACCTTCTTTCTAGTTTTTATAACAAGAATTAATTTTAAATTAAATACTACAACTTCTGTATTTTGAATTTTGAAAAAATGGGTTTCTAATTTGGAATAAGAAGGTTCCAATTTTTTAAATAGTAACCTTTTATTTTTTGACATTGTGAATAGTAACTTCAGTAATTTTTTTTATATACCATGGTTAAAGAGTAAATAAGTTAAATTAGGATAAAACATAATATTATAATAATATAAAACTACCCTAACATGTGTCCTAATTCTATTTTATGAGATATTTCGGACTATAGTAACCATTGGGTCAATTTTAGGACCCTCTGGAGCCACTTGGCTGTGATAATGACCTTTTATAATTATTATTTTTAAAAAAAGGGAAATATAAAATAAACATGTATCTCTTAAATAAAAAAAATTAATTTAGTTTATATAAATTATATCTTCGACTATATGTATTAATAATAAATATAAAAATATTTCCTATACCATGCTATTTTATTTATGCTTTTTTGACATTAAAGAAATAAATTTAGTTATGACATAATGATGTTGCAGTGATTACCTTATTAATGAAAGATTCAAATAAATGATATTATAAATATTAAAAAAATAATATTTAAAAATTTCTATGACATACACGAATTTTTTGGATGAAATTTACATGTGAAGTATGAGTTAATTCCTTTGGTTCTATGTAATAAAGTTTTTATAACATTAACAAAAAAATTCATTACTAAATAGTGTCAAAATTGACATAAATGAGTTTTAAAAATAAATACTATTTTATTAAATTATATAATAGTCCTAAAAATATAATATTAGGCCAAATAACTTCAATAATATTAAACATGTCATTAATTATATAAATGTGATTCTATTAGTATTTTATAGTAACTATAGTTACCATATATTATGAAAATAAAAGAAGGCATGCTAAAAGTTAATATTTTTAACTAAGGGTTAAAGCTAAATGATTAGGTTAACTTTGTGACCTAAACTTGTCTAAACCCTATTTTTTTAGAATATTTATACCCATTCTCATCTTATCCTTGAAATTTATCTTTTTGGAACCATTATAATTCGAAAATAAATTTATTATAAAATAATATTTCAAGACATTCCTAAAGTGCTCGTCGCCCCTTTTTATAAAAGGCCACTTCCTATACCCACTTACTCACTGCTATCAATCCATTTTTATCATCCATATTCTACTCAAATAAGCTCCAAAAATCCATTAATTCCTCTTATAAGTCTTAAATTAGGATAAGACAACTCAAATAAGCCTTTTGGCTAAAATCAAAAGGAGTTACCTGATTTAGAGGAAACGTCTTCTCTTAAACTTTTTTACATTATTTTACTTCTACAACCTCATAACCTCTATTTATTCCATTATTTTATAAAAAATAGTTTTCTAGATATACTAGTATGTTTTTATGATAATATTTTGACCTAAACATATACTCACCTCTATCTAATGGATATAGAACATACATGTTTCTGTGTACGGTGAACTAATGCCTCACGAAATGATGATTGTTCAATTTTATCGTACCACCTATCATAGTGCCCACTATGATGGGATTGTATTTAAATATGAGTTATATTATATTTATTTTGTATCTATTATTCTATAATTTTTATTTACAAAATAACTTTATGCTTTCCATAGTGTGTAAATACTGTAATTTCATTTGAGGAAGTGTGGACTACCGCCCCCTCCGAGTGATATGACTCGTTCATTCCATGCCTGAAATTTATAAAGGATGGAGTTAATTAACTTATGTGACATATATATTATATTATAATAATAATATACCTATTTATCATTTAGTTTTCATTCCTTTAATATTCGAAAGAAATAAAAGTAGAGTTCATGTGTACGTACGACCTACCGTCTTCATGAATGGTACATTTCATTTCGTATATCCAAATATTATGGACTATTATAAATACACATATTCTGGATATATATGATATTAAAATCATGAATAATATTCTGGAGATGATTTTCTATTGACTAAATGGACAATTTACATCAAAACGTGTTAATTTTTGACTCAAGTACCAAATATCGACCAAAAATACGATTAGAACATAAATCATTAATTAATTGTAATAACAAGTTAATAAGTGATATAAAAGGAATAAAAAACATTAAAAAATTTATCAAACAAATATAAAATACCTTAAGTTTATTATTCATGAATATAAATAATGAAGGAGACAATTCATACTCAAGTTAAGGGTGTTCATCTAAATCTCCTTTCTTTGATGCATATCTTGATGTTATGCACCATTTCCTATAAGGTTTATATAAAAAACTTTGACTCATTATATAAGTAATTTGTATTTTCTCATTATATTTAAATTCTTCTATAAATTAATTTCTTAATGATATGTATTCAAGTGTTTCTTATGTTGTAAAGAAATATACCACCCTTCTCTTTTCAGGCCCTCCTTTAATGGTATACCTTCTTAAGTTATATTTTATTACATTGGGATTTGTCATTACATAACCTACTCAATGTAAATATTATTCAAAAAATATAATAGACCCATTTTTCTCTCAAAAATATTATTTTATTAACTTATAAGTGACGTTGTTAGGCTGTTGTAATTTCTTAAGGGAATTCGCAAACTTCTCTTTTTCATTCACGTTGGATTTCAGGTGGTATGTCTCTAAAATTTGGATACAATGCTCTTATTTTCATTTTATTATATCCCTATACTTATTTTTATTCATTTATTAATGTAAGACCATGGTCCCCTCTCTTTTTAACACCATGGTTTATAGTTTTTATGCTGTAGAAGTTTCGTCTCAAAATATCTCTCTTTTTATCAAGAAATTAATTTATTTTCATTATATGAATACTGAAACCTCTTTAATATTCATGGGTAATCATTATTACATAACATTTATTTATTAAATTCTTTAACTAATATACATAAAACCCTCATTCCCTTTACATGTATTATAAATGAAATAATGGTCATGTTTTTAATCACTTTTTAAAACACTGATATTTTGATATGAAACCCATTTCTTTTATTATCTATGGGTTATTTATGAAATTTTTTATTATGCTATATGTGGATCACCTGAATATAAATTAATATTAAGGGTTCTCCCTGACAGCGCTCTAATGCATTGGGTAAAGAAGTTAATCTCTGGAGATGAGAAGTTTTACGATACCTAGGGGAATAACCTTAGTAATTATTATGACACATTGGGGATGAACCTTGGTGATATGACACCTTAGGGATGGAACATGGTGATATGATTATGAATTTATAAATTTAATGGGGTAGCCACATTTTTATTTTATGATCTGATTTCTTATTGTTATAACATTCATATTTCTCATGCCTTTATGAAAGTCCTCTTGTTCTTATGTATACATCTCAGTATCACAAGTAAACTAATTTCCCATGTTTTCCCTTACTGAACATTTTGTGCTCATCCAAATTTTTTAAATGTTTTTCATAGGTCTTAACATTGATGAAGACAATTATGATGCTATGATGAAATTATTTGATGAAGTTTCTTGAAATTAAACTGTGATTCATTTTAATAGTTTTTTAAAAAAAATTGATTGCGTGTTGACTTATCTACTTTGTAATATTGAATTTTTATGTATGATTTGATCCTAATTATATAAAACTATAAACCTAAAGGATATTTTGGAGTGAATGAAAATAAATTCTAGTCATATTTCAATAGAATAATTTATGTTTAAGGCTGGGTCATTATACTATTTCATTAAGATAAGTATAATATTTGGGAATTTAATTTGAGGAATAAATGTTGAACTGTGTTTTGTAGAAAAATATAAGCTTAGGGGGAAAATTTCTTAAAGGATAAACTCTACCTGTCAAGTAAGTATATTTATTTATGGGAGTAAAAATATTACTCAACTATATGAAAAGTATTTTGGAACAAAAATGTTATTAATTTCTTTTTATTAATGAGAATTAAATGGACTTTTAACCCATCACATATTTATAGTTTTGTAATGATAAAAATTTTAATGATCAAGTTCTCTATCACTATCCATCAGAAAATTATAGTTATATTTCTTTTATATTTTTTTGTTTTTACTTTCCCTTGTTGTTATTAAATTTGGAAACTTAATTTTGTGGCGACATTTAAATTTTCCTTTCCCTGACTTTAAGAGTAAGTTTTATTAATCGATTTTTTGATGTGGGATTCACATAAAGTAGTTTTAAAATTTAATAAGTTTATTTTTTTAATATCAACTTAAAATTGTGATGGCACAATTTATCTAATTGGGGAAGAATGTAATTACCTAAAAATTACTTAGTAGAAATATTATTTTTTAATGAATTTTTTTACGATAAAATTGAAATACTTTTACATTTGGTAAGAACTTTTTACAAAAATTTTTGATATGAGCATTTAGAACCATGAATAAAAAAAGGATAGAAGACACTTACTAAAAACCTAACAACACTTTACTCTTTTATTAAACAATGGTACATTCAGCCTATGAAAATACCAATTATTAATCCAAAAAATAAAATAGGAATAATAATAGAGAATAAATAAATAAAAATATTAAAAATTAACATTGATATCTTAGAAAAATCCCACCCGTGAACAATGTTATAGTAAGAAAACATAGATTTAGTAATGCAATGTTCATTTTTTAAATGATATTGAACCTTGATTTGAATTAAAGTAGATGATGAAGAGTAGGTATGATGTTTTGTTCAAAAGGAAATATTTTCATCATCGTTTATGTATTTTAACTAATATATTTAATCTCTATCATTAGTAAAAAAATGATGATTATTTTAGTTGGATACATTGACATATTTAAATTATCTTTAGGATTATTTAATGATATAATCTAAATTGTATTATTTTGGGAGGGGAAGAGAATATTATACTGAAAATGTATTTTATAGTTAATATATAATTTTAGATAAAATTTACTTTCTCAAAATAATCTTATAAAATTCTTTTTACATGATAATACATTTTAAAAAAGTCCTCAATACTTTTTCTAATGGTTATAATGATTGTTCTTCTATGAAAATGCTAAATTTAAATAAGTAAGGATATTTATTTAAATTTTTAAATAACAATATTAAGGGACATGTACTAATAATATAAACTTAATTTCTTAACTCATCATGTCAAAACTATCTTAGGGTAATTTTATTTGTAATTTTCCAGAAAAGTTTATTTTTAGGTTAAAAAGTGAAAATATTGTTTTATGAAATACCACAACTCTTATGAAGTAATTATTATATGATCATGATTTAAAATTTATTAACCATTTTTATTGATAAAAATCTATTTAATTAATTATATAATACATAACTTGTCACTTTTACGAATATGTTCTTACCAATTTTAAAATTCAAGATTTTAACCTTAAATTTTTTTATGATTTACAAGCATAACATTTATAGAATTGATTTTTATAAATTTTATATATTTAATCAAGTAAAAAAGATTATATATTTTTAATCAGGATATCAATGATATTTTATAAGTTAATTTTTATTTTTATGCATAAAAATTTAGTATATTAAAAAAAATATTTATTGTGGTATATGTAGAATAATGTAGCAGGTTACAGTTAAAAGGTAAAAGAATAAAATACCTAAAAACTAAACGTTAAAATGGGTGTTTTCTGTGTTTGTAAACCATAAAAAAATATTTTAAAATTTAATAATCTACCAAATTCATTGGAATTAATTCCTCCTAAATGTGTTTGGCTTTAAATATAAAATCATCACTATTTAATCAATTAAAACCACCCATCCTCAAGTATAAGAACCACACCTCAATGTAATAATTCTTCTATAAGCCTAGAATATCTGAAAATATATTCAAAAACATCTCATCTTCACTTTCACCATGTCCATGTGCTTCCAGTATCAACAAAATATCAATTTCAAGTTCCTAAAGGGGTCTTTTAAGGAGGTGATATTCAAGAGGTAACTTTCTCAATCCACCTCTCTTAATTTCATTTCTTATTATAATTTCTCTTCAACTAATTCATCTATGAAATCATAATAAATATAGTATAATGTATATAATATGATTTTATTTTTATAATGGAATATTGTTTATCCAACCTTTTTACCATCTCATTTTATTCATGGAAATGAAACAATTGTCCAAAGTATGACCATTAATCATCTCTATGGATATTGATTTTGTTATTTTTCTATTACATTGATCAAGTCTAGTCATAAATGTGTTATTCTATTCAATTATGGTATTAATAAGTGTATAATTACCTATTTAATTTTCTATAACTAATAAATATACATAATATTAAATAAAATGGAACTATTTTATGATGGTTGAAAAAACCGCCAAAATAAAATAAACATTTATCATCATCATTTTTCAAATTAATCATCCTCATATAAGAAAAAAATGATAAATGGGGCCATTTAAATTTATTTATTTTCATTATTTACATCTCATTTAAATTTTATATTTTCATTTCCTTTTTAAAAGAACTTGTATAATTATACAGAGTTGAATTGACCAAGAAACCATGAAATGAACACACTAGAAACAATGAAAATAATGAAATATTATTAATGAATTGGTGGTAAGATGTTTTTAAAAAATAATATAATTTAATATAAATTTAGAAAAAATTTCATGAATAAATTAATAACATTATTTAAAACACTATACATGGGGTTATAATATGAAAAACTAAAGGGAAGTGTGAGGTAAAGGTTTCTCATATCACATTTAATTTTGTGAGATATATGTCTTATTCAACACTCATTTCTTTTGTGTGGTGTATATAATATTTGTTGATATATTATATCATTAATCTCATTATATTAATGGTATTAATTATTTAATTTATCAATTATTAATTTTATGGGGTATACAATTTTACTGATTACAAGTGGTAAGGGGTTTCTTAACTCAATTTATATTCATTGGGTTAAACTTTTACTTTATTGATTAGGTCGTCTTAAGATTATGATTGAAATGAATTTTTTTATCTTATGTTGTATTTCCACTTTTTAATGTGGATTTAAATATGATAAACATAATGAAATCATTTTATTAAAGATAACTTCAATGATATTATTTTTTAAGAGACATTATTTTAAAAAATTATCATTTCTATATTTTAATTAGAACTCTCATTTCTTCTATGAACATGTTTTATAAAATTAATTCCATTTTTTTAATATTCTGATATTATTTTTTCAAGTAATTTTTACTCATTTTTATCTTTCCACAAAATATTTTGAAATGTATATTTTTTTTATTTCCTAAACAATGTTCTTTGATAATTTTCAGACAAAAATACAGGTGGGGTGTTTTTTTAACTTATAGAGCAAGATTGGATATTCCCTTCATCATAATTCCTTATTTCTTTAAATATTCATTTATAAGTTTCCATGTTTATTTTCAAAGTAGGTTTTTTCTGTTTATAATTATGTTTCATTTTAAAAATAAGTGATTCTCAAAGTGAAAATTGTATTTTCCTCAGGAATTATTTAATGATCCTAATAATGTATTTCCATCTATTTCAAAATCCTTTGTTAAATCTTAGGTTTCATTGAGGTTAATATATTATCGTATCATCTACCTTAATTTATTAAATGGTTTATAATCAACTTGACTGTAAATGAAATAATTAGATACCATTAACAATATTACTCTAGATGGTTTGGGATTATGTTTAATAACCAGGGAAAGTTATTTACATATCATATGATAGTTTCAACACAAATTTATATGTTTATTATGTTTTAACCCATTAATATTATGAGTGAATTGGACTTAGTAAGTGATATATGAGACCCGCTATATCCCATCAATGCATCGATAGGTCATATGAGACAAACTAGTTTTTTTATTGGCTTTTATATTACACATTTATGTATAGTGTCTTCGATGAAACCATGAAGGTATGTTTATGATATATGGAATCATGAATTCCCTCATTAGTAGATTAGTTATTTATTTCCTTGTGAATATTTAACTACTAGAATATCCATGGTTTAATTTTTAAGATCATGTGATTATTTATACGGAATTATTTGACCATCTTTTATTCCTCATATAGTATGCTCAAATTATTCATTAAATTCAATGTGTTTAATTTATTAACCATTACATGATGTTTATTACATGTTTATTCATAGCTTCTATTGTATTCTTACCCTTACTGAACATTTCAGCTCACCACTTTCTTATGATTTATTTCCCCAGGATATGAGGAAGTGTTCTGTGATTGATATACAAGGACAAACTAAGGGGAAGTATGGAATTACCAAAGAAAATTAATATTATATTTTATGTTTGAAATGTAATGTGAATTTCAAGAATGTATCTAGTAGACCAAAACTGCTAAACTATTTGTTTTTTCAGGATGTGATTCCTTGTATCTTATGACAATGTAATAATTTAACCACCACATCTTGGTTATTGGGGTTGGGTTCATAATATATAAGACAAAAATATGTCTAGAAAATGAGTTTTGGATAACTTTTAGGTCATTTTAAACACTTATATTTTTAGTTTTACTCCCTTATAAACTTATTTGTACCTTAACAGTGGTAACTAATTTTATATATTTTCACTCTTCATTATGGTAAAAAATTAATTTTACCTTATTGGATAATATAATTATTATTATTCCAAATATGGAATCCATTTTGAAATTTTAAATTAAAAAATGTGGAAAAATCCAATTTAAAATTATACCTTCATACATGATGAAAAAAAATATTTTAAAGAGAAAAGTTTCATAAGTATATAAGGTTTTAATACAAAAATTTCATATGAAATTTATTCCAATGGACAAAATTAGTTAAATTAAAATATAATTGAACTGATTTCTCTCTAAAATCAATTTAAAATATAATTTTACCCTGTCTACTATATAAATAAAAAGGTGGTTTTTTAAAAATAAATACTAATCACTATTCATCAAAAAATGAATGTTTTCAGATAAATCTCAAAAATTCACCCTAAGATAATTTTTATATGATGATTTATATAATTAAATGAATTTTACCAAATAAATTTTCAAAAATTGGTAATATTAAATTTTAAATTATGTGCGTAAAATGTGACTAAACTACCTCTTAGAAAAAAATAAAATTTTTCAGAAAACGTTTCTTTTCCTTTAAAATGGTTTTTATTTTAATTTATAATCAGTATATAATAAGTGAAATTGTGTAAACCAAATATTTTCATAAATTTCTTATTCATATTCATACTCTCCAACTTAATAGCTATGTTATAATTGTCACGTATTAAATAATAATATTTTAGTAGAGTATTGTGTTTCATTTAAACCTGGTGTTTCATACATCACAATATATTAAAGAGATTAAATTTATTTAGAAATAAATATATCATAAGGTCTCAGGGTAATAAATTGTCTTCAAATGTCATTTTTTCATGTCATATATTCTTTCAAACCCAATTTGTTTTTTTTTAATATTAGGTGTTACAATATAGGTATGTTCCTTAATAATGTGATCAATATTTTCCCCATATATTAAAAATTACCCATGTTTAGTTAATGAAAATTAAAACACATAAGAATTTTTTTATTCTTTAAACAAATACTAATTTATTAAAAATAAATAATATAAAAAATTATTTATGCAGATTAATTTGATTACATTTTTGAACAACATCATTTTTATTATATTTTAGTTTGAATGTATATAATCCATCAAAACATTATCACGTGTATATAAGTATGTTTAATGAGTTGAAAATGTTAAATGGACCTGATAGTATGATGTTGAAAAAGTACCAAATAATTCAATAACATTACAATCCATACTCAAATATAATTATATAATCAACTGAGTTTTGGGAAAAATCCCCCATCAATTTGTATACATTTTTTCATAATATCTACAATGACTGGAAGAGACCTTCGTTATAGTTTTGGATAAAGGAATTAAAATTCGAGAATAAAGAAATACAAAACACATTTAGAGTAAAAAATATTAAACTAAAATAGATAGATTTTAAAAATCACCCATGACCGGTGAGAAAGGGGGCTGATGAAGTAGTGCATGGGTAGGGGATGAAGGTTGTGAAAGGGGAAAGGGTGGGAAGGGATACCACGAGGTCGATGGTAATGGATGAAGAGTGGTGGAAATTAATTTCTGTCTTAGTATAGAGATATTGACAGTGAGGGAATGGGAATGATGAGGGATAGATGGAAGGGTACATGGGATTTGAGGGGTAAAAGGGAATAACATAGATTGTTAGGTTGATGGAGAGTGTGAAGAAAAGAGTACAAGTAGTGAGGGCTCGATAACTCAGTGGAAAGTTGGAAGGGGAAATCAGAAATGGGAGTGGCGGTGAAGGAATGGTGAGGGATTAGGGAGTGGTGGTAGTTAGAGAACAGCGGCTCAGGGGGAGGGAGAAACGGATCATAGAGGGATTGTTAAGTAGTGGTGTTGAGGTCTCGAGGAGCGATGATAAGGTATCATTCAAGGATCCTTAACAAGGGAAAAGGAGTATAGTGGTGTGGTCTCTGGTATAAGTTGTGAGGTTTTGGTTAGTGATATGCAATGTGGGTCAAATGGGTGTGGCCTTAAAGGATCATGGGAGGAGGGCTCAGGGGGAGAGTGGATCGGTGGGGCTACCTTTTCTATCTAAAAAATTAGTGGAGGTTATATTAAAACTAACTATAAAATATTTCAATATTTTTAGCACTAATTTTATAAACCATCACTTATAAAACACCATTAAAACTTATTTTTCATATATTACCTAAAATGAATTTCCATACTCATAACATAGGGATACTTCCTTTAATCCCATCAGATACTATAGTATCAACTTCATTGCTTCCCAATGTTTCTTTCTAGGGTTATCCACCTACATTATCATAACTCCAATATGAGAAAAATCAACTAGAGTAAAGGCCATGTCAAATATCAAGTTTCTTATAGATCTGTGTACTAATCATTTTTCATTTACTCAACCATGTTTGATGCTTTTGGTGCTTTCATATATGAAAATTTGAAATTGATTTCTATGAGAATAAAAACTTGATTTTATTCTTTAATATTATATATATTAAAATCCCTTCCAATGTAGTTGGCTTTTGATACAATCAGGGTTTCAGATTTTTTGTCTCTATTGATCTTGATCCCAAAAATATTTCAAACTTCTATAAGATCTTTCATCTGGAACTCCTCGTCTAACTACCCTTTTATATCTACAATCATCTAAATACATGATATTTTAATGAAACATTAATTTACACATAGAATAAATATAATGTACCCATCACTGAATGAATTTTAATAGAATCACTGAACCTTACCACATCATTTTTGTACATTTTTTATCATAAATAAATTGAACTTCTGGTTCTACTCTTGGGGTTCATAGTTAAACCTTCTATACTATTTAAGAGTTTTCACACCATGTCTTACTTTACTAACAATACATATTCTTCTAGTTTCTATATATAAGTTTTCTTCTCAACTTTTCCATATAAGAAATAAATATATATAACAAACTAATCAATATGTAAATTCTTTGATGTAATACCATGATGAAACACCCCGATGGGGGTAATATTCACTATAAGAGAGAAACATTCAAAGAATTCTACACCTTCCTTATATTAAAAATGATTTCACCACCAATCTCACCTTTCACCTCCTCTTACCATCATGTTCTCCAATGACTCCATATATCCATTTTTTCTATAATGACTTCATTAATATTTTGAAAAATTTTCATCTCTCAGTTATTATTATCATGCAATGAATAAATCTACCACTTCATATCCATCTCCAACTATCTTGACTCTTTTGACTACATTATCTCTTTAAATAATTATAGTTATCCAGTATTTGTTAACAAAAAATAATATAAGGATGATGAATACCTATAAATAGGCCTTCTTACCCTTGTTGATATCCTCAACTCCACATGAGTAATTGGATCCACTAGTTTCAGATACACATACCTCAATACACCTTCAAGCTAGAATTTTACTTGGAACTCTGATTCTTTATTACCACTATCAACTTCAGTTGGATGATAGTCCTTATATATGTATCCTTCATTAAAAATAAAATTATGGCTTCTAATGATCGAATTTTTCTTATCATTCCAGAATTTAAAATAAAAATCCTCTACACCATAGCCAATAAAGGAATAAGATTTGGACTTAGCATAAACATTTTCCACTTTATCAATATATATATGTGTATATTTCAAACTACCAAAGACAAATAAATGAAAGAGTCTTACATCCTTTTCTGACTAGAGCTCCTTGGGTTGACATTCTCCCATTGGCATAGTTTCACTATTATTGATGAGATATACTACCATGTTAACCTCCTCTACCCAAAACTTCTTGGGTAACCTAAGTGTATCCTCATACTCCCAACATATTTATTCATTTTTATGTACATCCTTTAAACTAAAAAATCAATTATGGTGTAACTAGAAGATTATTCTTCCATTTAATTCCATTATTAACACAAAATTCCCTGAACACATTACTATAACACTTTATTCCATTCTAGACCCTCAAGAATTTCATATTTGATTCTCACTCATTCTCTACCATGTTCATCCACTTCATAAACATGTAAAACTCAGCATATTTTATTTTTAGTAAGTAAACCAAAAATTTAAGGGTTGATTCATCGACATATGTTGTATTGTATAGTTACCCTCACGGACAGTGTACTGGTGTAGGACCCAAAACATATGCATAAACCAGGTTTAGTTTTCTAGACTTTGGTGTTCTACCTCTTTTTATAAAAGATACCTTATTTTTATTTCTTAAGTTACAATATTTACATAGGTCAAATTCCACCAACTTCAACTCTGTTAGTAATATTTGTTTTCAATACCTTGAACCCTTTCTCACTTACAGGGCCTACCCTATAGTAGCACATTTTTTTGATCCCCAGTAGAATTTATTTATGTAGGCATTTCCATGAAAGTTTTTTTCTTATACTATAGGGTACCATTCTTTACTCCATTAGCTATGACCATATATCCTTTGGTAGAATTACATCCACCACCAGTGAACATGGTATTAAAACTTTAATCATCAAGATACTAGATAAAAATTAAATTATTTCTCTTTATAGTAATATATCGCAAATATTTTAGAATGATAAAACACTTATTATTGGTTTTCATCCATGTATCTACCATTCCTGTAATCTATAAGGGTTAATTATTAGTAAGATGTACCTTTCTAAAATAACCAAAAATATAATTTTTCAGGAAAATATTTTTTAAATATGAATGGAAAGAAAACTGTGATTCCAAAATAAAAGTATTCATAGGGATATCAACACTTAGTAAAAACACATTATCGGTTCTTTTAGTTTTCATGTTTGATGTATGGGTTTTAATATCCTTTCATTATTATTTACACTCATTGGCATTTCTATTCTCCCATAAATTCAGTAATAAGGACCTTTACCCATTGCCTTTTCTCAAATATTTCCCCTTTATTTTGAGTATCCTCTATTATTATCTCGTAGTACATATCTTCCACTTCAACATTCAAAACATAACTATAGAATCTAACTAATTCTCTTCTTTGAATATCCTCACTCAGGACCAAGTCATGTGAATATTCCAGAACTAATTATGTATTCACGAAAGAACTACTCTCGATTATTATAGTATATATACAATTGTCAGGCAATGAATATAGTAAAACTAGATAACATACTAATTATCCATAAAAATAACACTGATGAAAACTAACCTGTGATGGTATTTAATTTTTTGATGTAATCAGAAACAATCATCCTTTTAATCATATTTAGATTGAATAATCATCACATCATGTAAAAAATTAACACATAAAGAATCTCATAGATATCTGTGCGAGATTTCACTAACACAGACTCTATCTACTCTTATATGATGTCAAACACTATGTTATTGTCTAATGTATGGCTAAAAACTCTCATAACCTATCTATCTAGTATCTCCCACTATGTCTTCTCTATATCCATTGGTTTTTTCTCCTAAAATAATTTAGTGAAATTTTTTATAGTAAATATTGTATTCGATATGAATCCTCTTGTAACTGAAGTTGGTTTCATTAAAATGGTTGACATTCACCATGAATTATTCCATAATCATCATTAAAATCATTAAATATAACATTGATCTTGCAAACTCTCCCTTTGATACCAGTTTTTAAATAAAGGCATTGAGCAATAAACAGTCAACGATTTGAAATAAGAAGAGTAAAAGGGAAAACACAAAATAAAGAGAAGATACTTGTGAGATAAAGAGATTTATTAGGGTAGATAAATGATCTCTACGTCCAGGGAGAGGGAAAATATAACTATGTTTAGGAAAAAAAATTCAAATAAAAAACCAATGTTTCACACACATAACAATCCTAGCTCAAATGATCTCATAAAGAAGATGTCACTTCGGTGCCACCGACCACATAGTAAGCCAAATATGATATATTATCCTATGTTTAAAAGTTCATGGATCAATTTTACTACTATATACAAAGTATGAGATGATATAATAATAATGTTAAAGCCTTCACTATTACAGTGACTTATTGATTTCATCGTTCAGCTCTATTGTAATCCAGTCAGAGTTTCTATAGTTCAAAACTTCATCAATGGTTAAACCACGAGAGTTATGGCCTAGTGCGTAGTATGGTCCACTAGAAATTTTTTCAACTCCATCTAAGGATTATGATATAGTGTTTCAATTACCTGGTTTTTCCAATTAAGTCATACTTAAACTTTTTATTCATTTATATTTATTGAGTATATATTATTAGTTATGATGTATGTATATTTGATGCATTCCCTTTACACTTACTCTTTTACGTAATGAATATAATGGAAAGGAAATAGCAATATAATATTTTTAAAAGTTTCATACCCATTTTGGGATACATAATCCATTATATATTTGGTTATTATCCCAATCTATGGATTTTCACTATTTTTATAAGGTTTTAAATTAGGAAACTTATTTTTATTAACCCAACAATAGGGATATGCATAAACTCAAAAACCAACATATTATAAATTTGGTTGGGTTATACGCTAAAAATATCCATCTAACTCTTTGTAGTAATATTAGATTTGTATATACTAGAACTACCAGTCGTCAAAGGTTCTCCACAAAAATCATCTAAATAGATCTCTGACTGGAAAGTGAACTTCTATTATACTCAAAATTCACATCATCGAGTCCTTTGGTTCTGATAAATAGAGTTCATAGGTCGCCATTCATAGAAATTTAATGTCTTGAAATTTTTCAACTTTTTTTTATCATTATATTGAATATCAAAAATTGGTCACCTGAAACAATTGACATTACTAAGCTTATTCAGAATCTTGTATTCTAGACTACTCACACATCATCCCATTTGATATTCTAATGTATGAAGGTCAAAACAACCTCCCTACTTTTACTCTTATCAGCAATAGTTCAATTTCACATATTTCAACCACAAAATCTAGATGAGCGTGAATACCTTTGTAGACTCATCCTTCCCTAATATGATTAGTTATTTTAAATTTTTGAGCTTAAGTTCTCTGAACCATTCCTCATTCAATTTATTTCTATTATCTTATATCCTATCATAGTCAATTCAAAACTCTAAAAAATTGGGTACTTTCTATCCTTTAAAATTTACCAAAATACTGGCTTCAATGATGATATTACCTTCATGAATTTAACACATTAAATTTCTAGGTTAGCACTGAGATAATGATTATGGATTTTCATAAATGAAAAGTTTCTTGGTATCTCCTATCTAAAAAAATATCTATAATTAAATCATCCTATTTTGTTTCTACCGTTATAGATGCATATTCTTAAATTATGATATCATTTACATATTCAAACATCCTTATATGTGATTCCTATTATTCAGGTGGTATTTATCCATTGAACATTCATTATAGTCAAACTTTGTCTTGCCTCTTACTTTTCTGATCATATCATCTTTCGGTCAACTTATATTTCGATTGATTGAGCCTCCACTATTCAATGATTTCTAGAATATATGCATTTGGGATTCCATATCTTCAGCTAATTTTACTTCCAGTGACATTAGGGGTCATCTTGTTTCCTTCTTCTAGAATCATAAGTATCAGCCTTTCTTATTTATTCTCTTGATCAAAATAACATTCAATCATCTTAACTAGGATCACAGTTGACTCTTCCACTTGTGGTGTTCTTTTAATGAATGAATAGTTCATGCATCAAGTAAATTATCTTAATGATTTTAAGTCATCTCATTAATCTTAACTCTCATAGAAACATTTTCTTCTATAGATCTTCTAACATATTATATTGAGGGTATATTTTAGTAGTACTGCTTCCATAGGTGCAGTTTGGACAACACTATATTTCATTAATTTTATTTATTCATATAAATAACTCTATTCATAAATTGAAGTCTTATTTACATTATTCAAGCATCAATATCAATGAATTTATCATTTTTCAGGGTTTTTTTCCTTCAAATAAACCTATCTTATTCTTTATCTAGAAGTATGTTTTGCAAATTTTTGTCAAGTCATTTTGAAAAACATTAAATAAGATCATTAATATCTCTATATTCCAACATTTCCATTGTTTGTGATGGAAAATCTAAAACATAATCATTTCATAGTGTTTTGAGTAGGTAAACAACTTCTTTCCAAAATTCATTGGTTACTTATAATTTTTTGGTGACATTTTAAGAAGTATATTAGTCAATAGGACAAGTATTCATGATAATATCACTCTATATAGAGGGAATTATTTCATACTAGGGGACTTCGATATATATTTAAGTCATATTCATGAATATTTTTCAAATACCTATGTGTGACTCATTAACGTTTTTCTAATGATTGATCATTGACATTCATCAATGTAAACATATATATGAACTAGAGGTCCTCTATCATATTAAACATCTTGCATGTATTATAGTTTCTATATCGATGGTATCGTATGTAGGTGCCACACACTATATATATTTATATTATTAATTATTGATGATTTGGTTATTTGACTATGGTTTAAAGACACCAAGTTGAGTACTCTACAGTTAATCTCCATTCAAGAAGGTGGTAGGTGTTTATCAATGGTTTTTTGGTGCTTATGTATGAGCAACCCTATCTAGTTCCTCTTATAACAAATATACACCATTAATAATTATATATAGATTATCAATGGATATGGACATATAATAATTGATATTTTCTCATAGGGCATATGACCTGAATGGTAAAATTATGACAGGACTTGTATGTAATGCCCCCTCTATGAAGGGAGAAAGATTTCATCAGGGGTATGGCCTAACGAATAGATAAACATGGATGTTTGGTTGCAAGGTGAACAAAACCCAATGGAAACATGATTATATGTATTTATTTCAACCTTATAGAGCCATCATATGTATCCAAATTAATAGGAATGAATGCCTATATGAGTCAAGTTACATAGTTTAAGGTCATTTGATAGGGTTATTTGATATAGTTTAATGTCATGAAGTGAGGACTCTTGTGTCATGAAAGAGGATGACACCAGGGGATAAAGTGGGGATTATTCATTTATGATACCAAAATATGGGTGTAATTGGATCATTTATGTCACATAGGTAAGAAATAATCAATGGGAACATGGTTGGGGCTTATACAAATTGAGGAATCCCCACTCCATATGGCTCATTGATTGGAACTTGGAGCTAGGATGATCATGTAGGTACCATAGAGACCGATCTTATTACATGATGATAAGGACCCTCATTATTAATTGAATACATAATAGTGATCATCCATGATGTTTTTCCTATTTGGTAGGATTATTCTTAAGGCTTTATTTGACATGGTAATACATGATCTATGGGGTTCGTGTTGGTGTAGATTCCCTAATCATATATATTGGTGGATTTGAAGGAGTTTCTTGATAATTGGATGCTCAGGTAGGAACTTAAAAAAATGGATTCTCTATAATTGAAATTATGGTATTAATAGTGCTCAAATATAGGTTCAAAAAAATGATGTCTCTCCCAATTTGAGTATTATAAGGGTGTTTCACCCTATTGGTGGGATTGAAGGATGCTTAACCCTAGTAGTGGGATATAAGAATGCGTGTACCTAGTGTAGTGACTAATATATGTTTCACCTTAGAGGTGGGTTAGGTGTGTGATTTTCCTTACTGAGGGTATAGGTGGAAGCTTCTCCATAGTGGATGGATTGGCTAATTCTTCACCCCAATGGAGAGTTAGATAAATTCTTCACTTTAGTAGAGGAACAGCATGATGTTTCACTCTAGTGGAGCGATAGAATAATAATTTCCCCTAGTATCATTCAAAGTGAAGTGTTATCCTTGGTATAGATTAGGGAAATTGGTTTCCATTATATAGGTAAGGGTGAAGTTATTTCCCTTGTATAGTAAGGGATAATGTTGAGTCAATAAGGTTTCCTAATGAATTTTCCATTCCTTCATGCTTTTCAAAATCACGAACACCATATCTTAAGGCAAATTTCATTTTCCCTAACATTTACCTTAATAAGGAAAATTTTCCTTCCCCAAGGAAAATTTATCCTTACCGTGTTTTAATTGTTCATATTTTAGTTTCTCTAAAATATAACCCTTTTTATTCCAAATTATAAAATTTACATTCACATATGAAACATCGGAATTCTATATATATTTAGATATAGAGTATTCTATTTTTAGGATCCAAATTCAGGTTCTGAATTCATTAAAATTCATATTCTGAATTCTCTGAAATTCAGAATCTGAATTCTCTGAAATTTAAACTCTGGATTCTCTGAAATTTAGACTCCGAATTCTTAGAAATTAAGACTTCCAATTATCTTAATTTTAGACTCCAAATTCTCTGAAATTTAGACTCTAAGTTCTCCGAAAATTATACTCTGAATTATATGAAATTCAGACTCTGGGTTCATTGAAATTCAAACTATGATTTCCTTAGAATTCAGACTCCGAATTCCTTAGAATTTGGCTTTTGAATTCCTTAGATTTAAGGTTCCTAATTCCTTATAATTCATGTTTGGAATTATTTAGAATTTAGGTTCTAAATTCCTAATAATTATGGTTCTGAATTCCTCAGAATTCAGGATCCAAATTCCACTGAATTCAGACATCAAAGTCTATAGAATTCTGACTTCGAATGCCTTGAAAAACAAAATCTGGATATTCATTAAATATAGAATCCGAATTTTTTTAGACTGTGAGATTTAGACTCTGGAAATTTATATTTTATTAAGAAACCTTATTTTTCATACCTTTTTTATAAGTTTAAAATGATGTCATGCATTCTGTTATTTATTAATCGTTGTTTGAGTGACACATGTATAGGTCCCTATGAAATTCAAGGAAGAATATGATCATTGGAGGAGGGATCCAACCATTAATGATGTGCCGATAAATAGGGGCTCATTTGAACAAGATCAATATTGTTCTACAACTCTAGAGATTACATTCTTATGAAGTGATTTCTAGAGAGAGACTCTCATGCTTTGTGATTACTGAACATCTTGTTCAGGATTTCTTCGTGTGACTCTGATTGTTGTTGTGTACAATAAAGGGCTTCCGGGGATAAGAAAACAGAGGTGTCGACTACCTTGAAGTTCGAGGGCTTATAGGGATAGCAAGACAAACTCCAATTTTCATTTCGGGGGCTTACCCTGGTGTGGGTAAGATAGACTTTCTTGAAAGTATAAATCAAGGGAACTTTTTCCAAGGTTGTTGGATACCCTTCTCTTTGGGTTAAGAGATTTACTACTTATTACTTGTAATGTTTCAAGTTTGTTTTCCACAACATTTTGATTAATAAAGAAAGTATCATTATCTTATACTTTATTATTCTTGTACTCTGATTAGAAAGATTCTATAGGCTTTAAGGTAGAATCATTGTTTTCATAAACTTTTGTTAAGTTTCATTTTAAAAACCATATTTCTGGAATCTAGCAAGTTTATATAACCTATAGGTCTTGTGAATTTACCTTTCTTAACTTTTTTTAACAATATAAGGTTTTATACCATCTTTGAATGTTCCAAAGGAATTATTAAAGTATAAAATTCAACCCCCCCCCCCTCTTGTATTTTGAGAATATATATTCATTATTTCGATCATACAATTGGTATCAGAGGTATGGTTTCTGACATACTTATATTCATATATAACTTTTCTTCCTCATGTTTTTCATGGTTATATTTTTTTTTCTTAGGATATTTTTATCCTTTCTTACAAACTTTTATTACTAACAAGTTTGTGTGGAATGATATTTTTCTTCGAGATGACATGAATGAATGTTGGATTAATTGAAAATATGAATCCTACTAGACCATTTATTTTTTATTGGAATGATTATGAATATTGGAGATATCATATGAAGTCTTCTGTCATTAACACTAGGGTTGAAAACTTTGTTAATCTTAAGGTAGATTACATGATTCCTGATAAGGAATTAATAACTTTTAATAATCAAGAAAATTCAGAATATGAACTAATCTATAAGGTATGCAATACTTTTTTGTGTTCCATGACCAGGAATATATATAGCCAGTTTTTTTCTTGTAAAGCTGCAAATTGTATTTTTAAGAATCTTGAAGTAACTCATTTTTGAACTTCCAAAGTTATTAAACTAAAAGAGCTATGCTTAGAGCTGAGTATCATGGTTTTTCATTTCCTTATAGAGAACCTATATGTAAAGTACAATAGAGATTTATGACTATTGTTAACAGTTTACAATCTATTGGTGAAAAAGGGTTAGATGATGAGGAACTTGTGGATAAGATTATAGACATCATGCCTAGTGAGTGGCAATCAAAGAGAGTATATATTGATGAGAATAAAAAAGTCTCACAGATTACTCTTGATTAGCTTTTTAGAACTCTTCTTGAACATGAAACAAGAATGAGAAGAGATTTTTATCTAAATAAGAATATTGGAAATGGAAGTGTTTCTTTTACAACTACCTCTAATCATATGAAAGCCAAGACTCTTGAAAGAGTTACTAGATCAAAGTCTAGGAAGGTTACTATTTTATCTGAATCAAGTGAAAGTGAACATTCTGATAATGAAATAGCTAATAATTCTCAAAGGATGAAAAATATAGTTGAAAAGAAATACCTTCAGTATAGATACAAGAAGAAAAAAATAAATTATAAGAAAGACTCTAACATAACTTGTTATGAATGGAAAAGAGCAGGGCATATAAGCCCAGATTGTCTTATGCTTAAGAGAAAAGATAGAAATGAAAATCATTGTGAGAGGAATAGAAATAAATACTATAAGGATAAGGCTAATAATTTTTTTAAAGTTAATGACACTTGGAGAGCCAGTGTTGGAGACTCTTTTGATGAATCCTCAGAGTACAAATCTTAAGGTCAGAAGAATCATGGTTTACGTGCCAAGTTACCTTTTGAAAATCATTAT